>OX459029.1:70925056-73741100 GCA_949775025.1 Tricholauxania praeusta | reverse complement strand
GCCCACAGGTACTATTGAACAAAATTTTTGTTATAAGAGACCTTATAGGAAGTATATCTACCTCATTAAATTTCATAACGATTACGTTGTTAGCTCTCTTTATATAACGTTTATAAATATTGTGGGCGGTGCCACGCCCTTGAGCGAGTTTTTTCAGTAAAGAAGCTGAGATTGTATTGATGACTGCTTTCAGCGGCATCATCCCCAAAATTTTTATGGAAATCGTTTGTGCCAATTCTGAGATATACGGAATCAAAATTTTAAACAGTTGAAAAGTGCCACGCCCATTTTCTCGATTCCGCCCACTTTAATCTCAATTCAAGATATAGTTGATAAGTATCCGCTTACAAAATTTCATCGCAATTTCTTGAACGGCTTACAAGATATGGTAGTATAAATGATAAAATTTAGGGCTGTGCCACCCCCATGTTTGACCCTTTGGAAAGTTGAAACCCTGCTGATTCTAATTTAATTCACATGTGCACCAAATCACCAAGTTTCATCAAATCGCTGCAACTTTTTTCAAAATTGGCTTGGGTAAATTTACATAGAGGATGGGCGGTAGGCGTGTCCGTCAACCGATTTCGTCCATTTTCAATAACAAGATGCCTGCAAGAAGATGTGACCTGTGTGTGGAAGTTTCATTCAATTAGCTTTCTTGGTTTTCCCGCAAACCTGATTTCAACAGACAGACAGACAGACGGACATCGCTATATCGACTCAGGTGGTGACGCTGATCAAGAATATGTATACTTTCCATACCTGCCACGCCCCCTTCGAGGTGTTACAAACGGAGAGACAAAGTGAATATACCCTCGGTGCAGGGTATAAAAATGTATTGTATTTTATTTCTCGGTTTCTAAAAAACATCTAACATTACTTTTATATAGTTTCCTTCATGTCTGGGTCTGAAGAGGTTATGGCTTTTTAAAGAATTAAAGTAATTACAACTTATTAAAGATAAATAAAAAGGAAAAATGGGCTAAAGCTAGTTATAACAGTTTCATCTTTGCTAGGAGGACTCATCAGTAACTTTTAAGCCAATTAGTAAGAGTGTGCAAGCCTACTATGTTCCTTTTCTTGTATAGATCTGTTGAGAACCCAAGCAAAAATTTAAACAAAGAAAGCAAAAGACTCTTTTTTTCCGTTTTGCTTATCTTTGTTATTGTAACTCTCCTGATATTACACATTTTCTTGCAAGCTCTTCGTTGCAAGCTGAAACACCTTCATCGGGTGTATTTTTTCCGCATTTTCGTCACACGAAATACCTGTTATACAGTAAGACATGGTGGTGGCAGTATGCTTCTGTGGAGGTGCATGGCAGCAAATGGGGTTGGAAGCAAGAAATTTATTAATGAGAAAATGGACCACTTGCACTACATCGACATTCCCCAAAATAATTTAGAGTCTGGCGCTAAAAAATTGAAATAAATAATATAAAAAAGAGACTGTTTCTTAAAAACAAAAAAAAAATTACGAATACTTTTTTGTATGATTGCATAATATGTTGTGTTTCTACTTGTCCTTAAAAGGCCTGTTAAAGAAGCTATAAGACCTTTTTATGCTACTAGGGTATTTACTGGTTAATTCGCTTTGACACTGCTGACACCAAAAAACACGTCTATTCACTTAGAAACATACTCTTTTGTGCTCCAAAATAAAATTTTAAGCGAAAAAAAGGTAGGGTTTTTCAGAAAATTAGCTTTGTTTTTTGTCATAAAAACCGCTATAACTTTGCTAATTTTCAACCATTTTCAACCAGGTTCCTTTACGAAAAAACGTTTTGCGACACTTTTTGATTATATACATATGGGGTAAAACACGCGAAAACGCCAGCGAAAAAATTTTTTGGCTCCGATTTGGCTGAAATTCAGCATTATTGTAATATCGATGTCCAGCAATAAAACTGCGTTCAGGAATTTGCCCTAGTATTATTTGTTGTTGAGATACGCGGGTATGAAATTCACGATTTTTGTACTTTTTCAGAATAAGTGTTTTTTTCGAAAATTCATAGCTTACAGCAAACTCTATCAATTAATAATTGGTATACCTACGATTTTAGGTTTTCTTTGTACTTTTCGAAAAAAAATATTGTTTTTGAAAAAAAAAATTTTTTTCGCAAAAATTTTTCGAATTTAAAATTATTTTTGCATTTTTTTTAAAAAAAACCATTTTTTAAAAATTTTTTTTTTATTTTAAAAAAAAACCTTGATTTATTCTGCGCTTAATGCCGTAAAAATTTTTATGGGGAAAAAATTATTTATATTTTTTTTTTAATTTTAAAAAAAATTAAAGAGCTAAGATTTTGAAAATTGAAATGAATTTTTGAATTTTTTTTGAAAAATGCATTTCTGAATATTTTTTTGTTTTTACATTTTTAGGTTTTTACTTGTACTTTTCGAAAAAAAATACTGTTTTTGAAAAAAAAAAAATTTTTCTCAAAAATTTTGCGAATTGAAAAATATTTTTGCATTTTTTTTTAAAAACCCATATTTAAAATTTTTTTTTTAAAAAAACTTTGATTTATTCTGCGTTGAATGACGTAAAAATTTTTGCGGGGAAAAAAGTATTTATATTTTTTTTTTTAATTTTAACAAAAATTAAACAGCTAAAATTTTGTAAATTGAAATGAATTTTGGAATTTTTTTTGAAAAATCCATTTCTGAATATCTTTTTGATGAACTTCAGATTACAGCTTGATCCGCAAGCTTCAAAATGGTATGCCATATCATGAGGGCAAGTAGTTAATTAAAATGATTAAGCCACTAAACGCGCGCTGTACTACGCGTTGAAAGGCTACTGCACTCATTTTAAATTTCAGTTTTAGTTTTCAGGTTAACGGCTCAAACATTTTAATTAATTACTTGCACTCATGTTATGGCATATCATTTTGAGCTTGCAGATCAAGCTGTAATCTGAAGTTCATCAAAAAGATATTCAGAAATGGATTTTTCAAAAAAAACTCAAAAATTCATTTCAATTTACGAAAATTAAGCTGTTTATTTTTTGTTAAAATTAAAAAAAAAATATAAATACTTTTTTCCCCGCAAAAATTTTTACGTCATTCAACGCAGAATAAATCAAAGTGTTTTTAAAAAAAAAAAAAAAAATTTTAAATATGGGTTTTTAAAAAAAAATTTAAAAATATTTTTCAATTCGCAAAATTTTTGAGAAAAATTTTTTTTTTTCAAAAACAGTATTTTTGTCGAAAAGTACAAGTAAAAACTTAAAAATGTAAAAACAAAAAAATATTCAGAAATGCATTTTTCAAAAAAAATTCAAAAATTCATTTCAATTTTCAAAATCTTAGCTCTTTAGTTTTTTTTAAAACTAAAAAAAAAATATAAATAATTTTTTCCCCATAAAAATTTTTACGGCATTAAGCGCAGAATAAATCAAAGTTTTTTTTAAAAATAAAAAAAAAATTTTTAAAAAATGGTTTTTTTAAAAAAAAATGCAAAAATTATTTTAAATTCGAAAAATTTTTGCGAAAATTTTTTTTTTTTCAAAAACTTTATTTTTTTTCGAAAAGTACAAGGAAAATCCTAAAATCGTAGGTATACCAATTATTAATTGATAGAGTTTGCTGTAAGCTATGAATTTTCGAAAAAAACACTTATTCTGAAAAAGTACAAAAATCGTGAATTTCATACCCGCGTATCTCAACAACAAATAATACTAGGGCAAATTCCTGAACGCAGTTTTATTGCTGGACATCGATATAACAATAATGCCAAATTTCAGCCAAATCGGAGCCAAAAAATTTTTTCGCTGGCGTTTTCGCGTGTTTTACCCCATATATGTATTTATACTTAGAATTAAAAAGCATTTAAGAAGCGTTTGGTTCGATAAAAATTGACAAATGGGAGCTAAAAAACTTAAGCCATATTCTTTGTTAAGGATGCATAGTTGAAAAACTGAAAAACAAACATATGTATGTATAATCATAATTTGTGTGCATTGTGGTTGGGGAAGTTACCGATGTTTATCGATAGTTACAGATAGTTTTTTGGAAACTATCGTTAACTATCGATAGTTTGACTTAGCGATTTTTCCATGCTTACTTACTTGGTTGGCCATAACAACCCGTTACTGGGTTACGGCCGACCTCAAAAGCTCTCTCCAGGCGCCTCTACTTCGCGCGCGCCTTCTCCAATCATTCACAACAAGCGTGGATAGGGTTTCCTCGGCTTGGTCTTTCCATCGGAGGCATGGTCTTCCTCTTTGTCGTCGCCCAGCGGCTTCCGCATCAGACACCTTTTTCGCCGGAGCTTCTTCGTCCATACGCACAACATGTCCCAGCCAGCGCAGACGTTGGATAGTGATGCGCTTGACTATGTCAATGTCAGCGTAGAGCTCGTACAGTTCGTGGTTCATTCGAATACGGTAGTCGTCGCCGACGTGAACAGGACCGAAGATTTTGCGAAGAATTTTTCTCTCAAACACCTCAAGCGTGGCTGCATCAGTCTGCGACACAACCCATGCTTCTGCGCCGTAAAGAAGCACGGGTAAGATGAGCGTCTTGTAGAGTGTCAGTTTTGTCGGGCGAGAGAGGTCTCTACTACTCAATTGCTTACTAAGACCATAGTAACACCTATTAGCAAGAGTTAGTCTTCGCTTTATCTCCAGGCTGACATCGTTTTTAGTGTTCACGGCGGTGCCAAGATAGGTGAATTCTTTGACAACTTCGAACGTATAGTTGTTCGCAGTAACAAAGGATCCAATACGCCGCGTCTCCCTGTTTGTGGACAGCATATACTTTGTTTTGCCCTCATTCACCGTCAAACCCACTTTCGCTGACACTTTTTCTTACAACGTCCAATGATATCAATATCATCGGCATATGCAAGGAGCTGGACACTTTTGTAGAATATAGTGCCATTACAATGAACACTGGCTCTTCGCAACACCCCTTCTATCACAAAGTTGAAGAGGTTGCAGGATAGTGGATCTCCCTGTCTGAAACCTCGTTCGGTATCAAATGGTTCGGAGAGGTCCCTTCCTACTCTGACGGAGCTGGCTGTGTTGCTCAACGTCATTCTGCAAAGCTGCACCAGCTTCGCAGGTATACCGAACTCAGACATGGCGGCATACAGGCAATCCCGTATCGGGCTATCGAAAGTAGCTTTAAAATCGATAAAGAGATGATGGGTATCGATCTGTTTTTCGTGGGTTTTTTCCATGATTTGACATAGAGTGAAGATCTGGTCTATGGTGGACTTACCAGGTGTAAAGCCGCACTGATAAGGTCCAATCAGTGTGTTGGCAAACGGCTTAAGTCTTTCACACTGTACAGTCGACAGGACCTTGTAGCAAGATGTTGATGGCAAGAAGACTGATTCCCCGGTAGTTAGCGCAGATTGTCGGGTCACCTTTCTTCAGTACAGGACAAAGGACACTGAGATTCCAATCGCCGGGCATGCTTTCAACTAGCCATATTTTGCAGATCAGTTGATGCATACACCCAGCAGGCAGGCCATCGGCACCAGCCGCTTTGTTGTTCTTAAGTCGTTGGATCACAACTCGTACAGCGTCATGGCTAGGTGGTGCTACGTCCACACCATCGTCGTTGATTGGTGGCATCGGGTTAATTTCTCCAAAGGCGGGATTGGTGGAGTCATCGCCAGCAAGCAGCTTGGAAAAGTGTTCCCTCCATAATCTCAGTGTACCCTGCGTATCCGTAACCAAATTTCCATGTTCATCTTTACAGGTTGATGCTCCGGGCTTGAAACCTTGGGTCAGACGCTTGACTTGTTGGTAAAATTTTCGAGCATCATTCCTGCCCCGTAACACTTCGAGTTTCTCACGCTCGTGCCTTTCCTGCTCTCGTTTCTTGCGTCTGAAAAGGCACCTCTCATCCTTCCTCTTTTCCCGGTAGTTTTCGTGCACGGCTCGCGTTGCTGCTGACCAGCATCATCGGGTAGAGAGTCAGGTTGAAGGAGCAGTTCTGAGAGGTGAGCGGAATAGGCTTCGGCCGTCCGATGTGATTGCAGCTTAGCGACGTCCAGCTTTCGTTGCGTACCAGAGCGTACATCCTTTGCATTGCACAGCCGCATGCGTATCTTGGCTGCAACAAGATAATGATCGGAGTCAATATTGACTCCCCGGAACGTACGAACATCTAGCACGCTGGAAGCATGCCTTCCGTCGATCACAACATGATCGATTTGGTTGCGTGTTTTCTGATCAGGAGACAGCCAGGTGGCCTTGTGGATATCGAGGTGTTGAAATCTGGTGCTACTTACTACCATGTTTCGCGCCGCGGCGAAGTCGATCAGCCGTAGACCGTTGTTTGAGGTGGTCTCGTGAAGGCTGAACTGGCCGACAGTGGGGCCAAATATACCTTCTCTTCCGACCTTTCCGTTGAAATCCCCGAGTACAATTTTAACGTCATGGGCCGGGCAGCGGTCGTATACTTCCTCGAGTCTCGAATAGAAGACATCTTTGACAGCATCGTCCTTTTCTTCCGTCGGGGCGTGCGCGCAAATCAGGCTGATGTTAAAAAATCGAGCCTTGACGCGGATCGTAGCCAACCTTTCGCTCACAGGTGTGAACCTGGAGATATGGTGGCGAAATCTCTTGCTTACTACGAATCCGCATACCAATTCGCGCCTCTCCGCATGGCAGCTGTAGTAGATATCGCAACTTGCTTGCTTAGAGCAACCTTGTCCTATCCATCTTATTTCCTGGATGGCGTGATGTCAGCCTTAATTTTTCCGAGGGCATCCGCCAATTTGATAGAGGCACCTTCCCTATTGAGGGCCCGGATATTCCAGGTGCATATCCTTAAATCATAGTCCTTTTTTCGTTTGCAATGGTCGTCAACGTTGAGGGGTTCTGTATCCGAGGCTTTTTTAGTCTTCATTGGAGTGTTTTTTTTTACGTGGCGGGTACCAAACCCTGCGCACAACCAAGTTTACTTCCAGGGAGGACACGCTGCACACATTCGCTCACTATCTCAGCGGATGCGGAGATAGCTACCCAGATGGAGCCGCGGGGAGGCTGTGTGTCAACTTGCTAATGGTTGGCTCAGAGATCGCTCTGGCAATCCCTAGGTGGAAAGCAGTCAGAAACTTTACTCTGATCAACCAAAAGCCAATCCAACACTGTTTTAGTATTTAATATAAAGAGAGGGGAATGAAACTTATATCAATGGAAAGGTACTGTTCCATAGATGTGCAGAAAAAATATGTTCCAACTCGACAAATTAAAGTGAAAAATTCTTCGTGCCCATGGTTCACATCACGTGTTCAGCTGGCTATTAAAAAAAGAAATAAGTCTTACCGATTGTTGAAAAAAATCCAACTGCTGATAACTGAGAAAATTATAGAGCTGCTAGAAATGTGTCAGTTTTTATTACAAGGCAAGCTAAACAAAGATTTTGCTCTACAAACTCCCCTCTAAAATATTGTGGAGGAACCTAAAATGATTTGGCATTGGTGAAAAATGTAATGCTAAATGCAATATTGATCCAAATGAGCTTAACAACTTTTTTCTTTCCAATTCTTAAATTGAAATATGGACTTTTCAAGTTATGCTGCTCAGCATAGTTTTCAATTTTCTGGTGTTACTGAGCAAGAAGTTGGAAAATCAATAATGAAAATTCGATCGAATGCTATTGGTGAAGATGGTATTTCTTTAAATTTATCAAACTTATCCTCCCCTATATTTTAAGTCCACTTTCTCACATTATTAACAATTGCTTTACCACATCGTCTTTTCCTCACTCATGGAAAGTTGTTGTAGTTATGCCTGTAGCCAAGAAAACCTTAGCAAGTGAACCGAGTGACTTTAGGCCTATCAATATTTTGCCTTGCTTATCCAAAGTGTGTGAAACTCTGATGGCAGAACAGGTATCAGAATTCCTTGATACAAATAACCTTCTGTCTTAGTTGCAGTCGGGATTTAGAGCTGGCCGCAGTTGCGCTACTGCTCCTGTAAAAATATCTGATGACACAAGATATATGAAGAGCTGAGATGCATAACCCGCCAAGTCCATATTTTGCGTTTTTGGGAAAATCGAAAAAACTGTTTTCCACTGAAATTTAACTATAGGAAAAAGAGACGAAAATGTAAATCTGGTTACAGATACACAGAGTGTACTGAGGTTATGGAGGCAGCATTTCTCCAACTTGCTTACGGGCGATGATTCCACCAATTCCGCCCAGAGAGAATGCAGTACGATACCACCAATCGATGATAACGCAGCGGAAGTACCATCACCTAGCCATGAAGAAGTTCGAGTTGCTATCCAGCGACTCAAAAACAACAAAGCAGCGGGTGCTGACGGCCTGCCAGCTGAGTTGTTTAAAGCTGGTGGCGATGAATTGATAAGGTGCATGCATCAACTCATCAGCAAAATATGGCTAGCGGAAAGCATGCCAGACGATTGGAATCTCAGCGTGCTTTGTCCTGTAATAAAGAAAGGAGACCCGACAATCTGCGTCAACTACAGGGGTATCAGTCTTATTTCCATCGCATATAAGATCCTTTCGAGCGTATTGTGTGAAAGATTGAAACCGTATACAGAAACGCTGATCGGATCCCATCAGTGTGGCTTTAGACCTGGTAAGTCCACCATAGACCAGATTTTTACACTACGCCAAATCCTTGAGAAAACCCATTAGGGTGTTTTTTTCAAACTTTAGGACAGGGATTTTGTTTATTTTTTTCCAATATTATAGCTTGAGGAATAAAAATAATTGTCAAAACATTTGAGCTTCCTAGCTCAAACCTGAAAATTGCGCGGACAGAGTTTATGTCCAATTCCGTTGAAATTTAACGAAAAAACCGACGTACTAAAACGTAGAAAAAGTCTGCCTTAGGTGCCAAGATATAGCGTTTTCGTTTTTTTTTTGGTTGAATGGGGGTCGCCACTCGATGTTGTACAGCCACGCCCACATTTTTCGTGTGACTAAAAATGCGGAAAAAATACAGCGGTCATTAATGCCTATATAATAGAATCGGAATTGAAGAAAATTCTCCCAAAATTTCAGCAAAATGGAACAATGCGTGCGAAATCCAAGAAATACGCACTTTGTACACATCAAGGCCACATACCCAATAGCTCAAGTGTTAGAGCGGCCGTCGCAATTCAAAAATAAAAATGCATGGTACGGTCGGATTCAAGTCATTATTAAGAAAATGTGCTTCAAAATTTTCGGCAAAGATGAAGACATTCTCAAATTATTTTTGCAGTGCATTAAGGAAACTGCGTATTTTAACAACTTAGAAAAGCATACTAAGAAAACTGCGCAATCCAACAAAATGACAAAAAAAATAATTTAAAATTCGCATTAAAAGAGAATTGAGTGTATTTCATTGTGAAAGCAACGCTTATCTAGTTGGGCATGTGCCAACGGGCTTCAACACCTTCATCATCCCTCCATGAGACATCCCAGGTTCGGGATGACTTTCCATTTTATATAAAATCAAAATTTATATACACGGTCGCACAATTAATTTAGAATTCAATTCAATACAATTTTCAATTACACAGGTCAACACTAGTTGATATCCTACGTGTAGTTTTCTAGATTTTGCCTTACATGAAAATTACTTTACATTATTTAAATAAAAACTTTCTTTTTCGCGAATGAGGTGTAGTCGTACTATCACGTTGCATCCCCTAGCAATAGTCAGCCATCATATGGCGATCCCATCGGCCTTGGTATCTTTCTACCATAGTCTCTAGGTCCTGGTGAAATCGCTTCCCTTGTTCTTCGCTATAGGATCCAAGACTGTCTGGGAATCGGTCAAGATGACTGTGATGATATTGCACTTTGAGTGACATATTACATCCGAAGTTATTTAAGTGTTCTGGCATGTCATTTACAATTTCAGAGTAATTTTCTGACTTTGGTTGAGTGAGCAATAGCAACTGAACCAAATTTGTTGCCATTGTGTAGAAGGACACACTTAAGACTTCGTTTAGAGTTGTCTATAACGAGACGCCATTCATTTGGATGGTATTTTGAAAGGCCCATTTCGAGAATAAGGTCTTGCACATCCGAACAAAAAACAATATCATTTTCCGATTGAAAAAAAGGTAGCAAGTCTTGCTCTCTTGTTTGATAGCACGGCACTTCTGTACCTGACGACAACAAGTTTTTTTCTTTTAATCTAGAAGCCAAAACCTCTACAGATTATTTAGGGAGTTCAAGATCCCTTATAAAATCATTTAATTCTTCTTGGGAAAAAGATTTTGACTTTCACTTCATACATGACTTTTTCAAATGATGATTCACGAATGGAACAAAATCCTGGAATAGGTACTTCCTCTAAATGTAGTAAGGGTCTTCTATCAGAATCTAAGTCTGGATAATTCATTTTTTTAACGTCTACACCATACAAATTAATACCGCAGAAGTAACAGTTCACAAAGTGAATTTTTTGTTCTTTCCATTGCATAGGCATTCCGAACCTCACATGGTTTCTTTTACCACTAATACACTGTCTTAAGTGTTCATAGCACATTTTACAAACAATTTGGGGTATCCACGGCTTGTATTCATCCACAATTTTCGACTTAAAGTAAGCATAATAAGCACTTTTTATAAAATCTGTTATAGGTTTTCTGAAATTTTTCACCGTGCATTCACCACAGCGGTAACAAAACACATTTGGATCAATGAGACAACTTCTTCGCGATGAAGACATGATATAAAAATCAATTTATTTTTAGAAATTTATCGATAAAATAGCAAATCATGCACACGGAAGTACTTATTACAGCGAATATTCAAAAGTGACCGTTTATCAAAAATGGCACGTAGGAAAAAAAAATTAAAAATATTTTTAATGTTGCCAGTACATACTTAATACAAAACCACTAACTATATCTCGGCACCAAATTTTTTTTTTCGATTTGTTGACCTGTGATATTTATTAATATTATTTAAACTTTTTCACACGAGGAAAATTCAGTGTTGAAATCCTGAGCCGCGGCAGCAGGCCGCCCACATACACGGTTAGAAATCTTGGAATAAATTTTAATACAAGCGAAGTATTACAAAGATTTTTAATACAATTTTGATAAAATTTAATTCTTTTGAATATATTACAACATTTTGTAATACATTTTGTATTAAATTCTAATACAGTTCAAACATTAAAACGATATTTTATAACATTTGATGATATCACAAGTATTACATTTAGCCAAAGTAAATATGATACTACGTTGGCTGATGTCGTTAAAATGTTCATGTAACCCTTGTATTGAAAGGGAACCTGGTTCGAATCCCAGTGGATACGACACATTTTTTTTTTTTAAATTTTAATAAGAACGAGTATTATATTTTAATACAAATTTGTATTAAAAATGAATTTTAATATCTAGACAGTATTGAATTTTAATACAATTCTGGTGTAGTCATATATGTAATCCCAAAAATATTAAAATTTATTCCAAAATTTCTAACCGTGTACCTTTAATCTAAGTTAAAAGTACTGTGACTAGTAAACTAGGTGTTGGATTAACTTAACCTTACTCTAACTTAAAAGTACTGTGACTAGGTGTTGGATACATTGTAGACTGATCCGCGGCTAGCAATCCAAAAATTTTAAGTATCGATATCTCGAAAACCAAACGAGATATCGATTTTTTTTATTTAACATTTTCGCTTTATTTTGACGTGTTTCATCGGAAACCATGGTCAGATTACGGCGCCACGGAAATGATACTTCATATGGTACTATCAAAATCAAATTTTTAAGTATCGATATTTCGAAAACCAAACGAGATATCGATTTTTTTTTTGAAATTTTCGCTTTATTTTGACAAGTTCTGTCAAAAAACCGCGAAAAATCGCGGCGCCACGGATATCGTAATCGTGCCGTACAAGCTCATCCACTTGCCGAATATGTCATAAGCCTCACAACAGTTTTGGTGGAAATAGAAACTATATACTATAGGCGGGTCTGAAGTTCGAGGTTTGATCAACCCTATTTTCCGAAGCGCAACGGCTAGGATTGCAGCTCAGTGAGCATGACCACAACTCTAGTTGCAACATTATGTTTCGATCCAGGCACAATTTGAACGACATGGTACAAGGCACAGCGCTAATCGATGTAGGCGAATATGGAAGACACCCTCTCCATCAAGCTGATAAAGAAATAGTTTCAAATTATCATCCTTTGCTGCTCTTATTCGACAAATACCACTGGGGCTCTTAACAGGTTCGATTTGTCATCGGCGCAGATCTTTTTCCAAAAATCCTTCGTGGAAAACCACGCACCATTGCAGGAGAACCAGCCGCTTTTTCCACCATATTCGGCTGGACATTTTGCGGCGATGTTAAGCGCGCCATTCCGGATGTACAATGGTGGCCACGAACTTAACACACACTGCAGTGGTAACTTCATATTGAAAATATTAATATTATGGTCCAAGAATTGTAAGCTAATATTTTTCCCTCAGTGTTGCTTACAACAAGATGATGAAGTACCGTTAATTTAAATGGTTGTTTTACTCTAATTTTCCACATATTACAAACATTTGAAATTAACGCGCCTTTCAAGTTGGCCACGAATTTAGCACAATTTAAAAATATCGCTGATTTTTTTAAAATTTTGTTTGATTTGTTTTATTTCGTATGGTATGCTTCAATTATATAATTTTGAGTTTAATTTTAACAAAAAATATTTTATGATATGGAAAAGGAGAGTGGTGTTCAGAGATTCGCCGGTAGGTAATTCAAAAAATGAAAAATAATGGTAGCACAGTTGCAGAAATCAGTCGGTCCTTTTAATGTTCCAGAAAGATGGTATAGAATACATTACAACGCATACAACAGTATGGGAGCACTAAAAATGTAAAATAGTGTCCAAGAAAGCGCAAAAGAGCACAGTTTAATTCATAGAGCTTCACTTAAAGACCCAACATAAACCACTTGTGTCACTAAAAAATATTATATGAAGAATCGCGTTCGCAAAAGAACATTTGATCAAACCGATTAATTTAGCTCTTTAATTACAAAGAAAAAACTCTTCAAAAGAAAATAATACCAAGTTTTTGAAAATCCGTTCATAAATGCCAAAGTTATAGCCATTTTAGTATAAATTGTCATAATTTCAATTTACGAATTTTTTAGTTTTTTCTTATTTATTCTCTTATAAGAAACCAAATATAATCTCCCATTCCAATGTCCTTGATATCGCCTATCAATTAATTTAATTTCTTGATGAAACCTCTCACCATGCGCGTCGCTAACGTCTCCGAGATTTTCAGGGAAAAAATCTAAATAAGAATGCAGAAAATGAATCTTAAGAAACATTTTAACCCCTTGAAATATATAAAATAATGATATGTTAGCAAAAATTTTGATTAAATAAATACTGAATTAATTGAATGAACACTGGGATGTAACAAGTTAAATTGTTTCATTCGAGATGCATGTATCTGCGCTCTTTCCTTTGTAAGCTCCAAGTCTCTTATCCAATCGCTTAGCTCTTCCAGAGTTAAAATCTGTTGCTGATATCAAAATCACTTTCAGATGAAACTACATTATTGTTCGATGAATTGGAATTTGTTTCGGGACTCTTTGGAATGGGTAGTTTATCTGAATGAGAAACAGGAAATGTTACTGTCTTGCATAAACCCATCATCCCTGCTTGCCAAGTGTCTTTAAAAAGACCTATATACCATTCGCTAATTCATAGACAGAACATTTTCATGTATAATTTTTGGAGTAAACCAAAAATCATCAAATTGCAAAAAACTATCTGGATAATATTTTCATGAAAAATTTTTAATCTATAATTGCGGTCACGAAGAGCTAAGCTATGTAACCCACCTAAAAATATCAAATTGTAGAAAAGCTACATGTCTAAAAGTGAAGTGTCTCAAAGTAATAACTCATATTTCAAAGAATGAGTCATAAAATAGAATCCTTCCACCTGATTTACAAATTTATTTATCGTACCTCTTTTGCTGATAATCCTAATCCCTTTTGTGACGACGAAAGTCGGCAGAGGCCTCGTTTTCGCCCACAACATACAGCAGCAGAACTGATTTATTTTTTTTTATTGATTTATGTAATACATTGCTGAAGTTATTTGTTTTTATGTAAGTTTAAAAGCCATGAAGGCACCTTAATTAAGATGTTATTAATTATTAAGTATTAAACTAAGAAAAAGCTATTAAGAAAATGAAATCGTATGAAGTCGCACGAGCATCGGACCTAAGTTGCATCGAACACCCAGGTGGCAACCTGAGTCGGCAACGTCAATGCACCAGCTATGTCATCGCGGTGGTGAAAATAAACACAGCCACTGGTAAGAGTGATCAGCTGTTACAGCCACGCGATGGAAAGTTGATCGCAGCTACGGTGTATAAAAAGGCTTGCACAACCAAAAATCGAGACAGTCTTGGAGAACCGCCGGCGAAGGCAGTAGTAAGCCAACAGCAACAGTAGCAGTGGTAGCAGTGACAACAGTAGCAGAGGCAGCAGTAGCAGAGACACCACAGACAGCGGAGTGCAGGTACGTTTGTGAGTCAGTAGTTTGACCGTAGTGAGTAGAGTAAGGGTTGCGACTGAGTGGGCAGGATAGAGACCGTCGTGAGCGTCGGACTTGGGTCTGCGAGTGTATGCTCTGTTCTATTCGTACACTCGTTTACCTACCACCCGACACGCATACGGCCAGCTGGTAACTTGAGGTTCCATAGTGCTTTCGCTCTGATATATTCGTTAGCCACTGTGGAACTGAGAGCTCGGCAGTGGATAGTAAAGGGAGGTAAAGCCGTCGCGAGCGTCGAAATTAGGTCTACGAGTGTATGCTCTGTTCTACTCGTGCACTCGTTTTCCTAAAGCCGACACGCATACGGCCAGCTGGTAACTTAAGGTTCCATGGTGCTTTCGCTCTGTTAGACTCGTTAGCCACTGTGGAACTGAGAGCTCGGCAGTGGATAGTAAGGGGAGGTGAAGCCGTCGCGAGCGTCGAAATTTGGTCTGCGAGTGTATGCTCTGTTCTATTCGTGCACTCGACACGCGTACGGCCAGCTGGTAACTTGAGGTTCCATGGTGCTTTCGCTCTGTTATATTCGTTAGCCACTGTGGAACTGAGAGCGCGGCAGTGGATAGTAAGGGGAGGTGAAGCCGTCGCGAGCGTCGGAATTAGGCCTGCGAGTGTATGCTCTGTTCTATTCGTGCACTCGTTTTCCTAAGGCCGACACGCATACGGCCAGCGGGTAACTTGAGGTTCCATAGTGCTTTCGCTCTGTTATATTCGTTAGCCACGTTGGAACTGAGAGTAGGCGAGAAAACTATATCAAAGAAATCGCATAGGTGGAAAACTCAGTCACACCCCTCTCACGCGCCTCACTGACAAGGTAAAGAAACACGACGACCGAAGCACGCTGATGTGGTAATCGTATTTATTTTGTTTGTTAAATTATTTATATACACGTATATATATATATATATTGATGTACGGAAGAAAAATTAAAATATTAAACTTGATAAAACCGTCCCCTTTATTTATCAAAGAGCCAGTCCTCGCATAAAATAAATTTTTGTGACCGAACTTCTGGACTCCGGCGAGTCAAGACCCCCCAGCCGTAGGTTCGTTACACTTTATTAGCTATTTGGTTCGAACAACTTCTCTCAAGGATACCAAATAATTGACATTTAAAATCATATTAAATTTTTAGCGTCTTCAAAGCTACCTTTAAAATAGAAAGTATCATGTTTTGTTAGACTTATATTAAAGTTGAAAAATAAGTAAAAAAAAATTAAAAATGAGGCTAAATAAGGCTAAATCAGTGGAGTCATTTCACAAAAAGCTTGGGGGGAGGGGGGGGGGGGGGCAGAGAGCTTAAATAACATATCGAATCGATGATTTTTTTGAATTGAATCGATGTAATGTACAGTAACATCAGATCCTTGGGGGGGCCAATGCGCCGCCTAGCCCTACCCAATTGACGCCTCTGGGCTAAATATTATTAATTTTAGCTCATAAGTAAAAATAGAAATAATAAATAACGAGCAAAGCCGTGATTTGTTAAAAAATATTAAACAAGAGACAACATTTTTTTTGTGTGTAGCTATAAATAAGAAAAGACTAAAAAATTGGCATAGTGAAATTATAGTTTTTTTTACTAAATTGGCTATAACTTTGGCATTAATGAACGGATTTTCAAAACCTTGGCATAATTTTTTTAGGAAAAGTTTGTATTTTACACCCAACGAGTTAAATTTATGTACATATTTTTAAACATTTCTAATTTTAAAGTATTTTTTAATTGGATACGAATTTAAAAAAATGGATTTTTTCAAATGTATCAGCTTTTATTTCCTAAGCTGTTTTTTGAACTCGAAAATTTGTAAATATTTGTGGGGAATCGTATTACCTTGTTTTTTTAAAATCTATTCGAACAAAATCGGTTTGTATTTGGATGAGATATAGTCTAAAAACTGAAAATACGCTAAAAAAAGTTACCGTGAGAAAAATCTATCAAAAATTTTTTTAAACTTAGGGGACCTAATTACATCATAAAAAATTAAGAAATGTCATGGAACATTTTTGGTGTCGGCTAGTGTAATTAAAGATAACATTTCATAGTTTTTAATACATAGTCTGAATCGTTAAAATGTATTCTATAGTATACTCATATCTGCAGCGAACTTTTAATGTTATTTATGTTATTTATGTCAATTTTTAATGGAAGTCTCCGAAAAAGAAAACAACTACATTACTTAACTAAAACCTTAAGTTTTATTTTTAGGAACGTTTAATTAATCTCACTTGTTTGACATTTTTAAACAATAGAGCTAATATTATTCTCTCATTAAAGTAAATTTCCGAAATAATCAGTTTAGTAAAGCATTTTTAAGAGATTAGATCACTGCGTTACCAAAATCTTTGACAAAAAAATTAAACATTTCTAATAAAAAAACCCTTAATACATATATTAATACACAAACTTTCGAGAGAAGCTTAAGCTTATGGTGAATTTCAAGACATACATAGAGCCAAGGTATTTTTAATAATTAGAAGACTTAATATAACTCTAATTTCTTATAAAAACTTTTGACAAAAGTAGTTTTATTAACACGGTAGTTCCTCATTCACTGAGCTTTTTACTTTTTTAAAGAAGATCTAACAGATAATTATTCTTAACAAAAGATGAGCTTAATGCAATATAGAATAACAAAAATAACTTCAATTTAAAATTTCTGACAAACATTTAAATATTTTTTTAAATAGCTATGGCTAATAAAAAAATAACATCTCAAAAAACTGTTCTGTTAAAAAAACAAGCCATGTACTGGTATATTTGTTACAATAATGTAATTTACTTAGAAAAGTACACTCAAAGAAACTGCGTTGTCAATAAAACAACTGCGTTACCCTTTATAGCAGCGGTGGGCACAAAAATCTAACAAAAGAGCAAAACAATAACATCAAGCAACAACAAACGAAATTTTAAAGTTTTTTTTACTTTCATTTCCAAAATTGCCATTAGCACAAAAAAAAAACCAAATTACACTACAAACAAAAACAATTGCTACATTCGTCAAGACACAATGCGGCGCCGTCGCTTATGCCTTCGTGTGTTGTTTTTGTTTTCATTTGAACTCAAGTCAACGCTGTGCCTCGATAGCGTTGAAATTCTGCGAATTTTGTGCCTCGACAGCGTTGAAATTCTGGGAATTTTTTTTCGCTTGCTTGTGCGTCGAATAACGGTTAGAGCAATGTGAGCAAATAGAGCCACTAAGTGCCCTTCACTGCTTTATAGTAACGCAGTGTAGCAGTAACGTGAATAAAATGAGATAGAATTAAGCAAATTTTTATCACAATTCTAAATGTATGTATACCTTAATATCTGTGTTTGTAAATAATAATAATGCAAACATCGTCATTTCTTCGACGGTAACTCAGCGGTCATACAATTAACACACTCACCTCTATCGATGATATTTGGGCAAATAATTCGGCTATATTACAGCTTACAACGAATTAAATTGAATAAGGTACACAGAATGGCAATTGTTTTATTTTAAGTATCATTCTCATATAGTAACACAACGTAGCTAAGATTTTATTCATAGTTGGGGACACAGCATAAAATATATTGTTTTTCATTACACGTTTCAAAAAAATGGTATTTATTGGGTTTGTACAAAAGTTCAAAACCTCTAACATTTATTAGGATATTAATAATTAAATGATTATTGAACTTTAGCCATTTTTCGCAGCGATCAACATTTTTTTTATGTAAAATTTTACAAGTTGATACAATGCATTATGTATTAAACAAACTTTGATAACAAAGGAAAAAAACAACAACAACTCTAGAATATAGACATATGTTTCGATTCTTAAAATCTCATCAGTATATTTTTGGTTGATGTCTACGTCAGCACTCAAATTGCACCCGCCATATTAATGAAGAACAATCGAAAAGGTAATTTTTAATTTCAAGCAAATGTGGTTATATTTTAAGTGAATTTTTAAGATCACACCATTGCGTTGAATTTTTTCTCAATTAGCTGTACCCTTTTCTTTGTTTTGTTTACATCATTAAAGCGAGACGCCACGTGAGTGGATTAAACCGTAGTTCTCCTTTGTTATCACAGTTTCTTAAATTATTTGTTTATGTTGTAATGCACATCCATTGGCTGTGAGACCAATTTTTTTTTTTTTTTTTTTTTTCCTTTGTTATCAAAGTTTGTTTAATACATAATGCATTGTATCAACTTGTAAAATTTTACATAAAAAAAAAAAAAAAATGTTGATCGCTGCGAAAAATGGCTAAAGTTCAATAATCATTTAATTATTAATATTTATTAAGAAAGCCAATAAAACAAACCAAAAATTTATTAGGATATTCAGGTAATTCGCCATCTTAACAAAATTTTAAGAGATAGTTCTTTAAACATGAGACCTACTCCAGGACAGCAATCTTTTATATGAAAAACATCTGCGTTACTGAGAAAGACAACTGAGTTACCGTAATTTAGGGAAAAATATACAATTTTGTTACAATTTAATGCTTATTGAAACTAAAGTTTAGATGATGAACTAATTGTAGTAGATTTGTTAATGAGTGTATTTTTTTCATAAATTTCCTGAATTTTTTTTATGAAAAATGAAATCAATATAAGGAGGCCAAGTATTGGACATAAAAAAAATGTTGGCCCATGTCTCTTACGAAAAAAAAAACAATAATTAAGTTTTTATGAAAAGGCTAACGATATCCTTAAAAAACCCCTTGTCCCACACGCTGGAATTCAAATTTTACAGTGTTTAAGTCCATAGTTGATAATTGTTTCAATATTAATGAAGTTGTCAAAGGATAGGAATAAAGTCAACGACTACTTCTAATAAACATTTTAACACTTAAGGTAGCAAAGGATCTCTGCGAAGATTTCGAAATCGTATTTAAGGAAACTTTGTGACCATAAAAACTTCAAATATCGATTAAAAAAAATTCTGACGTGCTGGAGAAAAACGGCGAGACGTCCATTTTCAGAATATATTCGAATTTCTCATGGGTGCAATAAAAAGTTTGATTTTGTCAGACTGTATTATAAATGTGTGTAACTACACAGTTGCGAACAGTGAAAATCAAAATGCAATGAATACGTTCAGACAGCGATGGGCGGCTGTTCAGCAACACACAATTATGATTTTAATCTCATCGGATGTGCTTTGTTGCCGTGTAACCGTATGTAAAGTATACCTAATATATTTTCATATGAGGAGGATATTTTTTTTAAAAACTAATTTTTTTAGTCCTTTTTTCAAAAATCGTTTTCATAAAGTGCCTGTTCTTTTCACACAATAATTTTTGTATGATGTATTTCTCACAAAATCGTTTTTACAAATTTGATTCTATATATACGAGGGCAGGTCAATAAGTCCTTAGAAAATCTAAGAGATGATGCTCATAGCGTCGCAAATGGTATGTTTTTAGTAAGTATCATTCCTTGCTAGGTATCTGTCGAAATTGCAGACATTTTTATCGAGTGGTTTTGTTTTTATTGTCAGTTGAAGTAAACAACTTTTGATCGTTTCAAAAAATTAAAAAAATTGAGTTAAGAGCAGTGATTAAACATTTAAAATGCTTAACAGCAAAAGAAACAAAATATAAGTTAGATACAGTTTATGACACATCTGCCCCTGTATTTGCAACAGTTTATAATTGGATAAATAAATTCAAACGCATCCGAACATCAACAATAGACGAACATCCTTCAGGACGTCCCGTAGACGTGAGGAAATGATCAAAAAAATCCACGATATCATGTTAAGTGACCAAAGAATAAAATTGCGCAAAATAGTTGTGACCACAGGGGTTTCAAAAGGTACAATGATTTCAATTCTGCATAATAAATTGGATATGAAAAAAGTTGGAGAAACGTTTGTCAAAACCTATTGAACTAGAAAGAAACTACGTTGAAAAATTAAAAAAAAAACCCAAAAAAAAATGTTTTTCTATATTTTTCTAAAGACCTGCCCTCGTATATCGGTCATTCTTTTAATAACTGCACACTTTATTTTTTTTTACGTTTTTGGAACATTTTTTGAAACGAAATATCTCAAAAACTATAGTAGATAGGATAAAAAATCAGTTAATCATATTTGTTAAGAAAGACCATAACTTTATAAAAAAAGTTAAAAAAACATAAATAATTTTGGTAAAACACTAATTTTTTTAGTTAAAAAAATTTTTCTCAAAATATTTTCAATATAAATTTTTTTTTTTTTATTTCTCAATCAATCCTAATGATTCATATCGAAATTCCTGCCATAACTTTGGAAACTAAAAATTTTTTACTGATGACGCGCACCATGTTTTTTCAACATAGAATGGAAAATAGCATACAATTAGACTGATGCGCGCCTTTATAAAAACTCATATTTTCCAAAGTTATGTCGGGAATTTCGATTTGAACGCAGATAGTCAGCGTTTACACGAGGAAACTCTTGCCGGAAAGATTCCTTGTTTGTAGGCAAGAGAGGAAAAACGAAAGACTGGTGTACAGAATTTTCGGTACCCGCAAATTCTCTTTCGTTCTGATCGTTAGCTTACATTTTGCTTTGACTCTACGTTTGTTGTGGTGGATCGACACAGTAACTGCTTTGATATTCACAAGCAGAAAGAATATCTAGTTTTCGTGTGTAAACGCACAACAAATTCACAAAAGGGAATGGACAACTCTTTGTTTCATCGAATTTCCTCGTGTAAGCCTTGTAGTCCAAGAGCCGGCTGTAGAAAAGTCGAGTGTATAAGATTACAGGATGAGATGTATGCCAAGTGATAGAGCTCAATGAGCCTAAATAGAATATCTAGGGTTGCCTTGCCAACGCATGTCGAATGTATAAGATTACAGGATGAGATATATGCCAAATGATAGAGCTCAATGAGCCTAAATAGAATATCTAGGGTTGCCTTGCCAAAGCGTGTCCCGATGGCCGAAAATGCCCGAATTTTTGCCAATTTTGTTTCTCTAATTAAAACAGTAGTACATAACAGCTCGAAATGTATGCCAAATGATAGAACTCGAAGAGGCCTAAATATAATACAGGGATTGCATTGTTGAATCCTGTCCCAAACATGAGTTTTCACCGGTTTTTTGGGTCAATTTTCATTAATGAAGATAACAGCTTGAAATTCGTGCCAAATGATAG
Source organism: Tricholauxania praeusta (assembly GCA_949775025.1). Classification (NCBI taxonomy): domain Eukaryota; kingdom Metazoa; phylum Arthropoda; class Insecta; order Diptera; family Lauxaniidae; genus Tricholauxania; species Tricholauxania praeusta. Next base: position 73,719,461 of record OX459029.1, on the reverse strand, counting down.
ATATCGAAGAGCCTTAATAGAATATATAGGGTTGCATATATATATGGTTGTATAGGGTCTTTCATGTTCGGCTGTTGTGGTACGAGACGTGGTAGGTCGCGTTCACGCGGGTTACTCCGGAGTTTGCTTTTTGGAATTGCCTTACCAAGACTGCCAAAATTTTTTCCAAGATTTCGTCTCGAGAGCCAGTTGCGTATGATTCCACAACTGCGATGCCAGCTGGTACCCTCTTGTGTTTCCTAGGAAGGCTAACTGCTATAATATGCCAGTGCTTGCATTGGCAGATCGGCACAATTAAGTATGATCGGTTTAAGATGTCGGCGTTTTTCATCCACCTTTCCACTCCGCTGTAGGCATCGGCGTTGCTTTGGGGTTTTAAGATGTCGGCGTTTTTCATCCACCTTTCCACTCCGCTGTAGGCATCGGCGTTGCTTTGGGGTTTTAAGATGTCCTCTGCTGTGAAGAAATGTGCACTAAAAGAATATATCCTATCCCGCAACTCTTCCATTACGAAGATTTGCCGAGCCCACCGCGTGTAAAAATCGACTACTACATCGTTGAGGTATTTGACGGGTGCTAGACAGTCGATGTCATAGTTGTGAATGACGATACTGCCATAACCGGGTGGAAACACTAATACGGCGTCCGCTTGTTGCATCCCAACTTCTTCGTCACTGCTCACCTCCCGTACGCCAGTACTCTGTATGTAGGTGTTCAAAACATTTTTGAGCTGCGTACTTTTTGTTGCTTTTATGAAATATTGTTGTTGCGCGAGTATCGTTAAAACAAGTTTGTCTGTTTTTTTTTTCCACTTGCTAGGTGCATTTTGTTTCTGCTGATGAGTATTGCAGCTAGTGTCAAATTGTTTTTGTATTATGCGTGTTATTTTTTCGTCTTTCTTTGTTTTGCTTTGCTGTGTTGAGAGCATTGTGGCTGATTTTTTTTTTTTGCTACTTTACGTTGTTGGTGTATTTAACATTTTTTTGCTCATATGGCATGATTTCTTGCTGTTGCATTTTGTTGCGCATTTTTTTACTGCTGTATTTCGACTGTACATTTAATATTCGCATGTTTTGCTGCTGTATTTTGGACCGTATATTTAATATTTGTTTGGTTTTCTCATATATGGCGTGATTGCTTACTGTTGTATTTTGTAACGCATGTTTGATGCTTTGGTTTGATGAAATTTTCTTTTAAAAAAAAACATTTATCTACTTTTAATATTCGGTTTTTCTACTTAGGTAAGGTTAGGTTAGGTTTGATTCTGCTTCGCGTTTAAAATGGAATATCGTGTCCTTTTAGCTTCAGAGTAGCGATGACCGGTGAGGAAAAGTTTATAATTTCATATGGCCCGTCGTATTTTGGGGCTAATTTTGCTATGAAATTATCGACTGCTATTGATAAATGATGCTGCTGTGCCAATACGAGCTGTCCGATTCCGGGTTTCTAGGTCCTTCTGCGCAAATTATACTGCCGAGCTTGGTCTTTTTCTGCTCTCTCCAAACTTTGGCGAACAAGTGAAAATATCTCCTGCAACTTTTTCGTTTTTCTTGTGGACTTAAGGTGGTGTTTCCGGTCCCATTAGTGTGTTGATCATACACTACCTTCGGCAGCCTTGGCTCATGTCCTTGTGTTAAGTATGAAGGAGAAAATCCTGTTGTTTCGGACACGCTGAAGTTAATTGCTAGCGAGAGTTCTGGAATATATTCGTCCCTTGTCCTCTGATCTTTAATGGTGAATTGTGCAATCATGATTTTCACTGTTCGGTTCGCTCTTTCTGTAGGATTCTCTTGGGGTGTATACGGTGCAGTGTATTGAAGCTGTGAACCTATATCCTGCAGAATTTTTTTAAACATGTTGTTGTTGAGTTGTGCTCCATTATCAGTGACAAGGATTTTTGGCACCCCATATCTTGCTAAGGTCTGCTCCCGAAATGCTCGAATTACCGCGGCTGCTGTGGCTTGCCGTAGAGGTACGAGTTCTGTCCATTTAGAAAATTTATCAAAAAAAAAAAACTAGTAGGAAGGCGTTTCCGTGTTTTGACCGAGGTTAAGGTCCCATAAAATCCGCACATAAAATAGACCATGGCTCTTCTGCGATTTTGGTCAGCATTTTTCCAGCTGGCTGGGTTTAAAGCGTTGGCAAGTTTCACATTGGCGTACGTAGTAATTGGCGTCGCGAAACATGCCTTGCCAAAAATAGCGTTGACTTAAGTGGGCTATCGTCTTCCGGATTCCTAGGCTGCCGGCGCATGGACTAAGGCCACGTAATGGTTTGGCCACGCATAATTTCCATTGTTTTTCGTTCTCTTCGCTGAAACGTTGTGGTATGTGTCGGTAGAGGTTTCAGTTGTCGAATATGTAGTCAGGATATTTTTGTGGGTTTCCTGTGGCTTCTGTTATTTTCTTCTGGAGCCAGGAGCATAGTGGGTTTTGTTTTTCTTCTCATTCACTAAGCACAATATCTCTACTGGCTGTCTGGAGAATACGTCCATGACAACATTTTGTTTGCCTTTTCGGTATTGTATATTAAAAGTGTATTGTTGTAATTCCAGTGCCCATCGCGCAATCCTCCCTGAGGGACTTTCAACTGAATTTAACCATTTCAATGAAAGATGGTCTGTCACAACCGTAAAATGGTAACTCTCCAGATATGCTCTCATTTTCCGTATTCCTCAAACAATTGCTAGGCATTTCTATTCTGTGGGAGAGTAATTTTGTTCAGCCTTATTAAGGTGTCGGCTCGCGTATGCAATGATCCTTTCAGCGCAATCTATTTCCTGGGTGAGCACTTATCCTAATCCATAGTGGCTGGCATCTGTTTGCAGGGGTGATGGGTGTTTCGTCAGTTTTGTTTTCAGTGCCTCGAATGCTTCTTGTTGTGCCTCTTCCCACTTAAAATGTTTCCTTTTCTTGAGGAGAACCACCGATACCAAGAGGCAACGCCTAGACTCGGTATGGATTCCGTGCTCGCTGACGACATGACCTAGATACTTTAGCTCCTTCTTGCAGATCTCACATTTCTCATGGTTTACCCGTAATTTTGCCTCTCGCAACCGTCGGAAAAATTCTTGGAGGTTTTGCAGATGTTCTTTAAAAGTTTTTCCGATTACGAGATATCGTCCAGATATGCGAATGCGTGAGGTTCCATTTCTGGTCCTATTACTCGGTCAAGTGCCCTCTGGAACGTTGCTGGAGCAGAATGTAGGCCAAACGGCATCACGCGCCATTCGAAAAGTCTATACCCTGGTCAGTGAACGCTGTATATTGTCGGCTACCTACTTTTATCGGGATTTGCCAATATCCGTTTTTGAAATCCAGGCTGCTTATATACTTAGCTTCGCGTAGGCGGTCCAATATGTGCTGAATTCTTACAAGTGAATAGGCGTCTGGGATCGACTTTGCGATGAGCTGTCGGTAATCCAAGCAGAGCCTCCATTTTCCTGGTTTCTTTTTGATCATCAGGATTGGTGCACTATAAGGCCTGCGAGATCGAATAAAGCATCATTTTTTTATCAGTTCGTCGACTTCTTCTTTCATTATTAGCTGCATCGCTGGGTTTTTAGGAAAATACCTCTGCTTTATCGGCCAGTCATCCATCATGACAATTTTGTGCGTGGCAATGTTAGTAAGTCCTGAAATTTTGTCAAATATTGATAATTCTGTTTGTAAAAAATATTTGATGGTTTTTTTCCTCGTGTTCTTCATTTTCTGGGATTTTTCTATCATTTCATCATTTTGAGTTTTACTGGTTTTTCTCTGGGACAATTTCGTCGGTGTAGCTCTGCAACGTTGGTACTTCATTTAAACTGGATTGTTCTTTTAATTGGAGAGTCTGCCCTCCACAACTGATGGTTGCTCCTATTTTTGTCAGAAAATCCATTCCCAATAGGAAATCGTCAACAACATCTGGAAGAACTAGTAATATTATTTGACACGTTTTATCGCCTAAGCGTACGTCCATTATCAATGCTTCACGTATTCTGCGCTGGATGTTATTAGCGAGTTTTAAATTGATTTTTACGGTGATCAGATTCTCTGTGGTACTTAGTTCGTTTGCCAGTAGCTCACTCACGAAACTACGCGTGGCTCCAGTGTTGATGGTTCCAATGAGTATTTGTTCACTAAGGGCCACTGTAGCTAAAATACGAAGGAGACGGCGGAGCTGCAGGCAGTATCGTCACTCCGCGATCTTGATGAGGCTGCTGGCGGTTTCCCGACTGGCAACATTCGATAGTGCTGGTATTTCATCTACCACAGTCTCAGCCGAAGATAATTCGGCGGTTCCGACAATCCCTCGAGAAGTGCCCGTTTTGTCCGCATTTGCGGCATGCTGTTCTGGTATCTATCCCGTCATCATGAAGTTTCGTTCGCCACTGCGTCGTGTATCGAGCGTGTCTCATCATATTTTGTATTGCGATGAAATAATCTTTAAATGGCTCGCGGAGGCGTAGTTGACGATGTCGGATTTCATCTTCCAGTTGTTCAAAATAGCGGACTGGAAGGAAAAAGTGGCAGAAGTCAGTTTTAAAATGTTCCCAATGGTTCCAGCCGATATTGTTGTTTCGAAACCATGCCAAGGCTCGATCTCGTAGTAATATGGGCATGGTACGTGGAAGTTGATATCTGTCGATAACATAGACCTCTGCCACTTCCTCAATCCGCTCAATAAATGCTAATGGATCCTTGTCTCCGTTGAATTTTTCCGACCACTTCCTCACCTTGTCTATGATGTTTGAGTAGCCTGAGCTGAAATTGGTATTTGTAGCCATGGTTGAATTAGTTGGGGGACTGTTTGTTGCATCTGTTGGTTTGGTAAGTTCTACTGTAGACTCTTGCTTTTCGGGTTTGTGCGTCCCAGACATTGGTAATGGACTTCTTAAGTGCTTAGCCTCCAGTTCCTTACAGCGCTTTAAAACCTCTGGATCTGTTTCTGCGTTGATGACTGCCGCAAACCGCTTTCTTAGCTTCTCTACTGATCCGGAAGAACAGAAATCAAACTCGCTATCATATGCAGTTAAATAGTCTTTCCGTAATAACCAAACCCAAGATGTTTTCACCATTTTATTGTATTTTTCTTGAATTACTTAAAGTTTTTTTTTCACTATTGTCTCTTTTTTTTAGTATTTCGATTGTTTTAATTTCACTCAAAGTGTGTTCTTTTCTGGTACACAGCTTTCTTTTAACTGATCTATTATTCTCACTCAGTATGTTTACATATAGTTTTTAATGTTTCTTTTAAGTCGTTAATATAGACGAAGAAAACGGATGTATGAAGGACAAGTTGTAGGTTCGATGACGCGGTGTCGCATATCAACATGGAGTTACATTTTATATCTACCAAGTCGTTAATATAGACGAAGAAAACCGATGTATGAAGGACAAGTTGTAGGTTCGATGGCGCAATGTCGTATATAAACGTGGAGTTACCTTTAATATCGGGCAAGTCGTTAATATGGACGCAGAACGATGTGGACAGTCTGAGCGCACAATGCAGACTGACTGCTAAGTGCTGACGCGATGCCTATATTAATGTGGAGTTACCTTTAATATCTACCAAGTCGTTAATATGGACGAAGAACGATGTGGACACTACGGGTGCCCAAGCTCGACCCCCCTTCATGCTGAATTTGCGTGTTTATTTATACCAGTGGTCGGCAGAGCGTAAATATCAAATATTTTCTTACTCTCAAAAGAGAGGGAAATGACAAAAGTACCAATCACTGCGAAAAATGTTTGCACGTTTTGCTGTTTACGCTGCATATGATTTCTTATTTCAGGGGTAGAATCTTAGTTATAAAATGGCTCTCTTTATTTAATTTATGAACAATCACTAAAACTCGCTTGCAGATTAAGCATGGCGAATTGTCAAACAAATTTTCAGCGAAAAAATATTTATTTTGCCATTTGATTTCAAATATTTTTGCAGTGCATTAACGAAATAACCAGCTCATTTTGTAGTTTGCTTACTTCCCCTTATTCTCTTTGTTTGCTCGCGAGCATATGGGGTGCCGACCACTGATTTATACCGTCAGATCGGTTGTGCAATCGCGTTGCTGTTCAGCTCGTCTTACTGTTTGGTGTTGTAGTCAGTCATGTTGTGGTTGCTTGTTGTTATGTATGAACATGTAGTTGTACCGTTTGATGTTGTAATCAGTTGTGTTGTCTTGTCGCATGCTGTGTTATGTCTTAAGATTTTGTACTCGCTTATGTTTGTATTGATTTAACCTATCCTTCTAGTTTAAATTAATTTCTTAAGATTTTTGTTAATTCTCTTTTTTATATGTATAATTAATTTTATTAAATTAATATTTTAGTGATAAAAAAAATATATATATATATGGGACATTCCATGTCAACCGGGACAGTGGTCTGCCCAAATTGAGAGCAGCGGAAAAACGTTTTTAAGGTGTCAAAATGTTCGTATGCTCAAGAGCTTTCATGTGAGAACGGGTGTTTTCGAAATTTTTTGTTTTAGGGAAATTGTGACCATAAAACGGCACCTACACATAGATATCTATGTGTAAAAAGGCTCTTGGTAAACAGCCATAATCAGTATCGCATAATTTTTTTATTTTTTAGGAAAGCTGTGAAGGTCACGCCCCTAACGAAAAATACGTTGCCACGGGTAAGCTAATCGAACTATTTTAATAAAATTTGGTTTGAACATAGACTGAACCATAAGAAAAGTAATTAGAAGCTCTGAATACTTAAATGGAGCGTGGCATCACCCATAATAGGAAAAAACGCTGTTTCGGCTGAACCACCTATTTTGATAAAAAAAAAAGTATGCAATACACTTCCTTTCTTCACAGCCTTCCTAAAAAATAAAAAAAATAAGCGATTATTATTATAGCTGTTTACCAACTGCCTATTTATACATAGATATCTATATGTAGGCGCCGTTTTATGGTCGCCATTTCCTTAAAAAAAAATTCGAAAACACCCGTTCTCATATGAAAGCTCTTGAGCATACGAACATTTTCACTCCTTGAAAACGTTTTTTCGCTGCGCTCAATTTTGGGCAGACCACTGTTCCGGTTGACATGGAACGTCCCATATATTAAATTAAAAAATTCATATATCATGTTAAAATAAGACTTCATTATAAAGACATATTATGTTTCAATAATTTCTCTGAGTTTTATACTATGTGAAAGATTTTTCATTTCTTATAAAAAATGATCGTCACAATCCGAACTGTAATTTCGCAGTATAACTTCCGAGAGTAAAGCTTTCAACGGAGCACTCGTCAAGAAATGTGTGATATCAAAGAGATTACAAAAGCAATTGCATGTAAAATGTAAAATAGAACATACTTTCGGATTCTAAAACGTCGGCTAACAAAGCTTACTGATGATATAACGTAGCGGTCATTGAAATAAACATTTTAGTGTATTTTGCGCTAGTAAATTTTTTTGTGGTTTTTTGTACTAAAAGTACTGAACAATAAGCTCTGTACAAAACATAATATTAGAAAACTTTTGATTGTTTCAGGATAAAATAAAGTATTAACAAAATATAGTAACATTTCGTATCTATTGGCTGATGACATTGAGTTACCCATTTTTTGTAGAACCACCCATATGTACATACATATATTAGGGCGGGTCAAAATATTTTGCTGGTCTGGCTCAGTGAAAGTAGTGAAGTTTTGATGATTTTAAGAAACTTTGTCGAAAAAGCATACCATATTTTTTAAATTCAGTTTATCTCGCCGGAAGTACATACATACAGGGTGTCCCATAAGTAGTGAACAACCTTCTGACAGCAGATGGGCGACCTCAAGGCGGCTCAGAAAAAGCAAAGTAATGTTTAGTAAAAATCGCACCGTTTTCGAGAAAATCGGCCTTTTTCATATTTTCGAATAAATGGGAACTTCGGTCAGTCGCTTTGGTACCACAGCCACAAATGAAAGTATTTTTGATCCATTTTTCCTGCATTACATTTTTAAATAGTTTTGCTATTATATGTAATTTAAAATTAAACAGATACAGTGGTTCTTTAAGAAATAGATGTTGAACTTAAAACTTCCGTTTTGCTCCATATTTTTTTCAAACTGTAAGCTGGTGTGGTTGTAAAAAAAAAATGTATGACAACCTAGGTGGCCAATTTGTTAAAAAATTGCCTATTTAATGCAAATTCTAAAATGCTAAAAACATAAGCTATAGCTTTTATGGTTTCAAAAGTATTGCAATTTTAGTGGTAAAGGGGATTTTTGTATGGAACTTAAACTTGAAACAAAATCATGTCAATTTCGAATCTTAATAAGAAATAATGTATGCGAACTCTGAATTACGTCGTGTTTACAGCTACAGCTACTCTAACCGTAATTAAGTAACATAAGTTTAAGATCTTGTACACCACCTCATTTCACAATCTACCTGTACTATGGGCACAGAATGTGGCACCCGCCTTAAAATTTTGTCAAGTGTTAAAAAATTTAATTCATGATTCCGAAATATCTTATCACTTTTCTGTGGCTTATTGTGTGCATTCATTCGCTATGGTTAACCTAATTCTGTACAAAAATTAAAAATCATAGATTACATTATTCAAAAGTGATGTTTTTAAGCGAAAAGTTAAGACATCGAGACAATCGAAGACACTACACACCTCTCGAGTATGCAAGCATGCATTTCATTTACGGCGAATGCAGAGGCAACGGAAATGCAGCCGCTGCACTTTCCCGAGAAAGATTCCCGAACGCACGCCATCCATATTACCGCATTTTTATCAGAGTACATAGCGCGTATTCTGAAGGAAGAGGTCCTGGTACTGGTGTTGGCGGTGCCAGTGAAGGAAGACCCAAATATGAATATGATAACATCGTGCTAGGTAAAATTGTTAGAGATCCATCAGTTTCGCTAAATAGATTATTTATAAGAAGATGTAGGGCCTGCATCAGAGTAGATTGACTATAATAATTTAAAATAAGTGAGATAAATATTATTACTGCCTCATTTTAATCATTACTTAAGCTTCTTTACATCAAAACTGGAATACAATGTAACACTTATAATAATTTGAAATAAATGTTGTGAATAAAATTTTTGTTTCTTTTGATTTTACAAAGACCCAAGTTGTAGGTAATTGAGATTTTCTACCTAAGGCATTTCGAAATCATGAATTACATTTTTTAACACTTGACAAAATTTTAAGGCGGGTGCCCATAGTACAGTCCGATTTTCTCGAAATCGGTGCGATTTTTACGAAACATGACTTTACTTTTTCTGACCCGCCATGAGGTCGCCCATCTGCTGTTAGAAAGTTATCCACTATTTATGGGACGCCCTGTATGTGTTTAATTTTGTCTTAGTAAGTGCATTACCCAACTCGAACTTCACTAGTCACAAACTTCTGCTTTAAAATATCATTGCATACCTTTAGGCATAACAGTTAACTATGTAGTTTTATTTAAAGAGAAATAATTTTTCCAAAAACTATGGTATTTTGTTGGTAACATACATTTCAAAGAAAATAACTGTGACAAGCAAGAACTTTACTTACCGCTTGCATAGAATTCGCTCGTAGCTTTCGACGTGTGCTGATGTACGTTGTGCAGGTGTTTACTCTCTGCAGATGGAATGTATCGTCGGTTGTTCCTAAGGTAAAAATAAATTTTGTATATAAAGCATAAGTTAATTTATTCCTTCGATTAAACTTTCCAAAATATATCTTTAAGTCATGACACACGCATACAAACACACATCAAAATTAACAAACAAGTAATAAATGAAAGTTTGACAACGATACGGATTTTGTTTATGGCAAAATTAAGACTTTGTATAGTTTTCAATACTTACTTCAAAAAGAAACACATTTTATATTTATGAAGGTGCAATGTAAATAAGAAACAAAGTTTAATTGGAGTACAACAATTTTTGTCAAAGTGCAAAAAACAAATAAATCACAATTTTGAAAATACCACAGAAAGTTTCAGCATGTATGAGAAAAATTTAAACATTATAGTGAAAACATGAAAGTAGAATGATTAGAAAAATAATGATATTCATGGAATTCTTGTTTAGGCAGACGTTAGCAAAAGCTATCAATCTGCTTACGATTCGCAACAATTCAATATATGTTCGTTCGAAGAAAAATTGGTCTCTATTGAAAATTATACCCAAAAGATTGATGTGATATTATGGAGGGATCTAATCCGCCAAATGAACTTTCCCAGTCAATTGACAGCTAAACAGTTTCTACAGTTTAATTTATTTTGGCAGTAGTCTTAAAATATTTAAATCTTAAACTGATTTACGCTTGGTATAAGATAGTATCTACACATAGTAAAAATAACAATTAAGTCCAACCAAAAAATATAATACTTTGCGTTAACATTAAATCTTGTTATTGCAACCCGGCATTTGATTAAAAATAACAATGAGAGATTATTGCAAACGCATAGCTTAACTACTGCACCACAGAAGCACAATATGCCAATGGTATATTTTCCACCTTTCACTTGGAAATGCAAATTATGGTTTTTTGCTATTGAAGTTTACGAAGAATTTTGTTTTATTTTCTACTTAAGGGGTCAACATAGTTTTCCAGCTTTACAAAGAATCTATTTTTCAAAATTTACTATGCCACCCCCCGTAGTAGACGTAATTAAAACTCTATCTAATAAATGATATAGGCATATCGCTCACTTCAAGACTGGCATAACTCAAAAAACGTGATTTTTGAGTTAATGATGCAGAAATATTTGCCATTTCATGTTTTATTTTGTGTGAAAAAATCAGGAAAGTATCTCATAAACTTGTCTTGTGAGAAGAGTTTATGTAGACATACTTTTCATGATTTTTATATAAAAAGCAACTTATTGAAAAAATTTAAATGCGTTTTTCTCCCACTTTATGTTTTTTGAGTTATGCCAGTCTTGAAGTAAGTGAGCGATATGTCTATATCATATATTTATAAATATCGTCTCCTAACATCCAGAAAGCCGTAACCACACTTTTTAGTTTTATGCAGGAGAAACAAAAACGTTGTATGCTGGAAAAATATTTTAGCAGTGTTTTGTTCGCTTTAGTTAAACTAAAATCTCATACAAATGTGTGAACCAGCTCAATTTCTAGTTCAATTGACTTAACTTTTTTTGTCTTTGCTAAAGTTTGAAGCATCATAGACACAAACCTAAAATAATCAAACGTATATGGCAACTTTGCTAGAATTTTGAAAAAACGTTCTTAGGTTATGCGAGGCCTTGTGCACCCAGTTAGTGCTGGGCCCAAATATTAAAATAGAAACACAGAATAAAAATAAAATCAGTGATGAAACAACAGTAAACGAAAAGAAAACTTTGGTATTAGCGTCTGCGACACTATAAAATCAGTTTGAAATCATTTGCTAGCAAGAATTTGAAAACAAACAAAAAAAAAATGATGTACTGATACGTGAGGCCCCTTACCCCGGTCAAATGCAGAATTATAAAAGGTTAAACTTATGCGTTTTATTCACTTTTAGGTTTTGTTAATGTTTAGTCATTTATTTATTTATTCATTGAAATGCTTAAGACTAATTAATACGTAAGCAACCAAAGCGAATAAAACACGCCTATTGTATTTAATTTTTTTCATACTAGTGTGTTACGTCTATTTGCTATATGAAACTCAAAAACTTGTTATTACGGGCTTTCGAATTTCGTTACTAAAATCTTAATTATTGGATATATGATTTAAAAAATTGTGTAGTCAAATGCATAAACATAGTGCGCCAAAATTTTACATTTTTCCTCCTTTATATGCAATTGCTTTTGTATTTTTTTTTTATATTACACATTTCTTGACGAGAATTTAGGTTCAGTATGACCTATATATATTTAGTGGTTCAAACTAAATTTATTTATTTAATTAATTATTAAAAAAGATACTTAAATAACTACATGGTTCAAAATTTAGGTTTAATTTTTCAACCGTTCTCAAAATTGTTTGGTTGAAAGCAATGTTTTTGTTTTTTTTTCTTCAAGTTTTCAACTTTTAAGTGTAATTTTTCATCCTCTACTAGTTGAAATTTATACATATTTACTGATTTCAACCCGAAAGATGAATATTTCGACGCCTAAGTCAATTTTTTCAACTTTTTAGTTACATTTTTATACTTATTTGTTTGAAAATTTTCAAATTCAAATAAATTCAACTCCGAAGTTGATTTTTTGAACCAAAAGTATAAAATCTAAACTTCATGGATGAAAATGTTTTACTTTTTGGTTGAAAAATTGTTTTCAACTTTATTTAACATATTTTCAACATAAGAAAATATTTTCAACTTCTGTCGTTCTGATTCAAGATTCTTTAATTTAATGAATAATAAAAATATTAATGGAATCCAACGGAAAGTTAGTGAGATTGAATTTCGTCAGCGAAGTTAAGATACTTCAATCAGGAGATTTTACTTCTGAAGATGTCTTAGGTTCGGGTATGTGTACTCTTTCACAATTTGTTTTGAATATTCTTAAATGTTAGTACATCCATATCTACATTAGAGTGACCAAAAAAATCGAGTTTTTGATTTCTATGTTGCTTATATGAAAAGTAGTTAGAGTTATGTCAAATATTGAAGCATTGAAAATTCCATTAAAATATATTGATATTTAGAGGTCGCTAGTGTCCGATTTGTGAATTAAATTCATTTTTTTTATTTGCGAGTGATTATAGCTCTGCCCAAAAGACAATTCCGCATGCGATACGGGCTGTTGGAATATATCCTTATATTTTAGAATCTTCTGAACACGATGGTGATGGTTGCCTTGCTATACAGTGACTGGGTATCTTGATAGCATCGAAAAACTCCCAGAAAACAGCGAAAAAACAGAGCAAATTTGGATTTGAATAAGGTAAGCTAGAGGAACACATTTTTTTCTTAGTCTAATATTCTTAAAAATTACTGTCCGAAAACAGACTAAGAGACTCTGGCTAGTTCCGATGTTCCAGTATTTTTTGTCAGAACACCAGAGTAATAGAAAAATGAAAAATCCTCGAAAAAAGGCCAAAATTCAAGCTTAAGGTAAATTTAGATAATACATTTTTTAATGTTTGTTTTCCAAAGAAATTGTTTGCACTGAATCCGAATTTTGCCTCAAAATTGGCTCACCATATCAGAATTCTGAAATATTTGAGGTCAAGTACTTAAAAAATGAGGTTTTTTGTCTACTTTTGAAGCCATGTATAGGATTCAAAAAATTTGTTCAGCTTAATTTTAATAAAACCATCATTTAGTACCGTTCTTCCTCTTTAAAATTAGCTTTTAAATGGTCATCTAGCTTGCGAATTTTCAACTCATTGCGTTGATAAATTCAACTTTGAAAACAATATTTTTGTCTTCTTTGAGGAACTTTTTCAGCTATTTCGGATGAAAAAGTAAACTTTTCTGCGAATTTTCAACTTACTGCGTTGAATAATTCAACTTTAAAATCAATATTTTCATTATTCTGGGGAACTTTTTCAACTACATCGGACGAAAAAGAAAACTTTTGTGTGAATTTTCAACTTACTGCGTTGAATAATTCAACTTTGAAATCAAATTTTTCATCTTTCTGTGAAGCTTTTTCAACTATTTCGTATGAAAATGTATACTTTTGTGGAAGTTTTCAACTCATTGAGTTGAATAATTCAACATTGAAAGCAACATTTTCAACTATTTTGGACGAAATAGACATTTTTCGATAGAATTTTCAACTCAATGCGTTGAATAATTCAACTTTGATAGCAATATTTTCATCTTTTTGCGCTACTCTTTCAACTACTTTGGACGAAAGATTCTGTTTTTGTTTGCATTTTCAACCGAAAAGGTTTAAATTATCAACGGATGAAGTTGAAAATGCCTTATGTATAACGTTTTCAACCTAAATAAGACAAAAATTTCAACTTTTTTGGAAAGAATGTATATGTCAACTTAAAAAGTTGAAAAACTATACTTAAATTTTGATCCGTGTAAATTTATAAAGATCAAATTAAAGGAAAACTTTTTTTCATAAAAAAATGCGTGCGTTCAAATCGCGCTTAAAAATTCAAGAGAAGGAAAAATTACAAAGTTTTGACATTTACATATTTTTCACAGTTGCAAAAAAAATAATAAATTTTTACTATTAAAAAGTAGTAAATAAGCGTTGCCACATGTTGCGGTCGCTACATACATATATGCTATGGTCAGAACCAGGATTATTAAATTTTATGTAAAACCAGGTTGGCAACTTAAGTCTCCATTCAATTAACAAATTTCAGGCTTGATTTTACAACCTCGTCTCTAAAAATTAATTTACAAGCCGGTCTTCATCTCTCTGTTTTGAAATATTTTTGTTATCTGCCAAATTTACTATGCTCAATTGACCTCAAATGTCTATATGAACAATTCACAATTGACTTTAAGTGTTGCATTTTTCGTTAAACTGAGATTTCTTAATACTCAATAAATTCAGAGATAAGTTATCAAACTTAGTTCGAGTTATAATCGCAGTTTATAAAATCTCCGATTAAAGCGGAATTAAGAAAAGAGATAAGTTAACAGGCCTTATCTGCAGTACTGAGCGAAAAAGACGTAACTCAAAAAAAAAAAATATTCGAGATTCTTATGGCATCGGATAGCTTAAGAAATTACGCGTCTAATGAAATACTGCAAATGTCGGCATCTTAGTTCAATCATATAAAAAATCTACTAAGAAAATTTCCTCTATCTCAATTTTACAGGTATTTCAACAAATTGACATAAACAAAACATCAATTATCTCGAAATGAATTTTTTTGAGATACGTCTTTTTCGCTTAGTACGGCAGTTATAGTCCATTGAAATGTAACATTGACCTCGCATTTTGGATAGGACAAGATTTTTTTTGTGTTGTGTAGAGGGGGCCAGTGTGAGTATAAATGTGTTTTCGGGATTGAAAGCCTCCCCATTTAGCCGCCATTTTGAAAACCAGTGTAAATAATTTTTCCGCGATATCTTGAGAGTCGTACGTGTCACAGAATTTTCTTAAGACTTTTTGAGTAGAAAATTAAATTTTCTACAATATTGATTGAGACACTTTTTATCGTAAAATTGAAAATGAAAAAGTTATGATTAAAAAACGACTAAAATATTCGGGTAAAATATCATTAAAAGACAAAAACTTTATTCCTATTGATTTACTTAAAAAAATACTCCCGACGTTTTTTGTAGACCATTCTATTCCAAACAATTTCCTATACTCATTTTTTAAATTTATTTTTATTGAGAGGCGTTAGGACATCTTGATCTTGATCGTAGGGGATCAAATTCATGTCTTTTTCAAATAGTTGTAACTTTGCGAGGAAACATCGCAGATTACCACTTGAAAGCTAATTTTAAAGGAAAAGAACGGTACTAAATGATGTTATTGTTAAAAATAAGCTGAAAGTAGTAGTATCACAGATGTATCATAAATTCTATCCTTTTATTTACTTAAGTGAAGTAAAACGTGCATGTATCTTAAGCAGTCTGTAATCAAATATTTTACTCTTTTTATGTCTGTGGCAAGGCTTTCGCCATGATTTGCACTACATCGACTTAAGATGACAACCACACTGTTACGGGAAGTTGCCCGAGCGCCCAGCTTTTACGGGATTTTGAACACTCAAAAATATAATTAAATAACGCAGAAATTTATCTTTTGAAATTTATTTGGAAACGCTAAAATACAATTTAATATTAATATTATAACTATGTATATAAAATATGTACATTGTACATGCTTACTTTTTGGTATGTAAATCAAGCGCAATTTTACCAGTTAGAGAAATGAAATTAAAAAAATGAACTATGTTACAAAATGGTTTTACGATTATTACAATAATAATTTTTAGCGATAGTAATAAATCGAAGATAGTGGTGGTAACACCCACATTGTTCACCAACTTGCATATCTTATTTATGACTGATATCCAGAGTTCTCAAATTGACGCAGTGCTTCCGCGAAATGCGAGTCAATATGTCCTTAGAAGTACCTTTGTCCTTACGTTCATTATAAACGTCAATTATATCGGACTCACTTTTCGCAACATGTGATATTTAAAAAGCTGAGGTAGAAGTACCTATTAAGGAATTATAACGAAATTTTTAATTTCGACGATTAACAGAAGTTTTATGGGGTTTTGTGCAAGAGCTTTCGATGCTTCCTCCACGCAAAAAAAAAAACAAACAAATTTTCCCATATTGAGCAAAAGATTTTTAATATGAAGTTCACTAAAATGAAACTTTTAAAATTTTTTAACCGGAAATTATAATGATACGGCTAGAAACTCTAAGTGGTTGGTTTTTCTGACCTATTGACTATTGATTGGTCTTACTACATGTAATATTTCTCCTAAAAAATTGTTTTACAGGAACGATCTTAAACTGTAACTGAATTCTAAAAGTATTATTTTAATATATAAAGATAATAACTCTCCAAAAATATCACAGTTTGCAGTACTGTCGCTAAATCATCGAATTCAACGAAAAGTGCAAATGCAGTCGCTGTTGTCAACTAAAAGAATTTAATGATGAAACATGCAGTAGAATCAAAAAAATTGCGCAGCCTCATAACGCTCTAAATAGGTACCATTGCCCATAAATTAATTCGATTCGCCCATAACTTCGAAACTTTTTCTGATAGAATTTGTTGTGATCAAGTTTGAACGCAATTACTTAAATACTTGGCATCATTTTGTATTAATACTGATTTGACTTTGTAAATTTTTCATTAAACCCGGGGTGGTAGTGTATAAAAAAGTAAGTGGAGTTATCCCGAAAATAAATCAAGAGTATAAATGTATTATTCCCTTGTAGTTTTTCTTATGTCAGTAAGTTTTAAATATGTGTTATTCTATTTGAATAAATCGGAAAATACATGGTCAAAACGGTTTATGACAACTTAAATTATTTACTTTTATTTCATCTACTGGGCTATGTCCTTACAGACTACTTTAATTTAAATTAATTGTGTAAAATCTACAACGCTGTCTTAAATCTTTCTCTGCTATCAGAAAAATCTATAGCCAGCTAGCAGCCATAGTTTGTTCTGTGAACAGATCTCGCTCTCTACGGGACGTTAAATTTCATTATTTCCTGTAATCCGGGATAGTATACTTTGCCGTCAAGCAAGTCTTTTATAAATAGAACACTTTGTGCATTATGTCTTGGATACCTAGCAATTGACAACGAGTTACGTAGACTGGCATGCTATCATAAGAAAACATGTGGTTTAAAGCAAACACAGTGAATCTTTTTTGTACTTTTTCAATTCTGCTTATAACAGATATGTACACTGTACATAGTATGGGCTCCAAACTATACTGCAGTACTCAAGGAGAGATCTGAATGATCTGACATATAAATTGATTTTATTGTGAAAGGATTTTTAAATAAACCAAGTTCGGACTTCGCCTTGAGGACAATATAGTCAATATGGCAACTAAATATAAACTTTGTATCAAAAAGAATGCCCAAGTCGTTGACTAGTTCGACTCTTTGAAAAGAACTCTGTTTGCGGGATTACGACATTACTTTACATTTAGTAATATTAAACTTAAGTCCGTTATTATATGATAACAGCAGGAAATAAGTGTATCAATATCAGTCTGAAACTTAGCGCAATCATTTAAGTTTTTGAAAGTTATAAAAATCTTGATATCATCCGCATACAGTAAACATTCACAATATTTAAATATATAGGATTCATAGTTTATAAGCAGAATGAAAAAAAGAGGACCCAGTTGACTACCTTGAGGAACTTCTGATACTGTATTGATTACTCTAGAAATGCTCACTCACCTTCACAATCAACTTCCTATTACATAAATAAGAGCGCAACCAACGTAATAGGCTGGAATGAAAGCCCAATTTCCCTAATTTTAAGATAAGGGATTCATGATCTAAGCTGTCAAAAGCTTTGACAAAGTCCTTGTATTGCTTTAATTTAATTTAAAAATATAGTTTTTATTTCTTGGAATAATCGGTTATTTACTAATTTATCTAATAATTTAGGTATCACTGAAAGTTTTACAATGGGCCTATAATTTTTAACAAGGCATATTTGGACTAATTTAAACATGGGAGTTCTATAAGAAATTTTCCATTCGTCTTAAAGAAATTTTTTAAAAATCAGTGTTTGTGGTGTGCTTAAAGTAACTGTACTATTTTAAAAAACAACGGTGGAAGTAAATCATATCCAGACCCTATTTTAAGTCTGAATTGAAAAGAGCCTTGAAAACATCTTCTTCTGATAGCTGAATATTGCCTAAGTTCACAACATTTGAAATACCCGAAAGCTCAGAAGGAATACTGCAGCATTACAGTTTATAAAAACAGATTCAAAAAATGTTGCAAGCAATCACAAATTTCTTAGTTACTGTTCGCCGTCGAACCCTGGAGTATCATAATTTTAGGTAGACCGTTACTTTTAAGTTTAGAGTTATAAAATGCCCAGACAGGTTTGGGTTGGATTTTATATTACTCTCCATCGAGTTAATATATTTTTTATACAAAAAATTGGACAAAATCAAATTCGCTCCGACGAAACAGAAAATTTGACTTGTCATCTGATGACATCGTAGTTTTATTCTTTATGTGCACTTTGTTTCTTAAATTTGCAAGTTTTAGCAAACCTCGATTGTACCATGGTAGATTGAAATGTCTAAAAAATTGTCTTCCCGAAATATTAAAATTTCGACTCAACTATATATCCACGACCGCCACGGATATAACATATTTTTCATTACAGAACCATAGCGCCTAAATTTGTCGCAATAACAGCTAAATAACTATAACAACTAATCTTCAGGCAATTTTTGGACATTATGGCGAAATTGTTTTTGGGCGTTACACCTTTATGCGTTATGAGTCAGCGCCGAATAAAATACTATCTCCAATTTGAGACAAACTGAAAACTTAAGTGTAGATATAAAAAACACAAACTCAGGGAAGAAGAAAGCAAAAAATTGGAGGCACCTAATTCGTATTTTAGGTTTCCTTAAGAGACCTCCACCACCACCACCATTCAATTTGAAGTTCTCCTCACCAGTAGGTTCATAGCTTCGCTCGCGTGTGCGTAAACATCGACGCAGACAACAACAACGACGCAAGCCGGGTACACGGTAAATAATTTGGAGGAAACCTCCGCGGAATCGCGCATTCATGTAGCAGTAGATAATTGGATTGTAGCAGCTGTGAGACATAGCCAGCCAGTGGAATGCAAACCAGAAGTAAGGCAGCGGTTGCCACAGTCCAAATTCTTCATCGTTGAGAAGGAGCTGCAAAAAGAGAGAGAAAGAGAAAATATACTGTAAAATGCGACTAATGTAAGTTAAAAATTATATGAAATTTTAATTTGTATAGGGGGTAAAACACGCGAAAACGCCAGCGAAAAAATTTTTTGGCTCCGATTTGGCTGAAATTTGGTATTATTGTAATATCGATGTCCAGCAGTAGAACTGCGTTCAGGAATTTGCCCTAGTATTATTTGTTGTTGAGATACGCGGGTATGAAATTCACGATTTTTGTACTTTTTCAGAATAGGGGCCGTTCATAAATTACGTAAGACAATTTCATGACTTTTTGACCCCCCCCCCCTCCCCCGAGTAAGATTTAGTAAGATTCTCACTACCCCCCCCTCCCCCCCTTCCGAAATCTTACGTAAGATTCATAATTAAGGTGAAACTAGTCAAAAAGTGTATTTTTCATGTGATGTACTATATTACTATATTTAATTTTAATATACATATGTTACATATTAAATAAATATTACGAAATTGCAAACTACACATTTGTTTTTCAATATGAATAAAAAAAGTCATCGTTAGTCCATGCGCTTTTCAACCAGTCTGATAGTGAACCTACAATTGGCACACCCGATTCGTCTGTTGAATTTTCTGATTCACATTCAAACCCTGTAACATCAATATCCTCGTCGTCATGCCACTCTGTAACTTGAAAAATCTCCGATTGTTTTAAAATGCAAAGGCTTTTCCCCTGTCCACGTTTCAAAATTGAAACTGGTTGAATCATGTGAGTGCGACTACAGTCTTTTCCATGTAGTTTTTTGTGCATTACAGTAGCTTTTTTCGAGGCAAAGTACTGGTCACAAATATTACAAACTCGATCAGCTAAGACATTTGCAAGGGAAGGACAAAAAAAATCGTAAGGCATGATTTTGAACTGTGGATGTACTTTGAACCAATCGTAATTTAACGCTAAGCGAAGAAATAGAGGACAAAACTGATTGCTGTTTTGGTCTCCTGTTGAAGAAGGAATCAAAAGCGAATCTTCTTGTTTAAGAGGACAAGTGCAAGGAGGTGGTAAAGAACCTGGACAACATCAACAAAATTTCAAAGTCGACGTATCTGCGTGTAAATGCCTGAATAATAGCAAACTTGTGAGACGGTGTTACAAGTCGACCCTGCGTGTAAACAACATACATATATTTCATTACATAAACAGAAGAGAAGTTGTCACGTTTAGAGTCGATTACTTAAATCGATTGTAATCGATATTTCTGAATCTTTCGTGACTGTCGAAAATTTAAATATATTTCATTACTGCCACAAATGACGATGCGTTAATACAACTTTAATGTATGAATACGCATTTTAAATCTTACGTAAGATGATCATTCACCCCCCCCCCCCTCTCGTAAGATGTAGTAAGAATCCGCCGACCCCCCCCCCCCCCCCTAAACGTCTTACGTAATTTATGAACGGCCCCATAAGTGTTTTTTTCGAAAATTCATAGCTTACAGCAAACTCTATCAATTAATAATTGGTATACCTACGATTTTAGGTTTTTACTTGTACTTTTTGAAAAAAAATACTGTTTCTGAAAAAAAAAAATTTTCGCAAAAATTTTGCGAATTTAAAATTATTTTTGAATTTTTTTTAAAAAAACCATTTTTTAAAAATTTTTTTTTATTTTTAAAAAAAACTTTGATTTATTCTGCGCTTTTTATGGGGAAAAAATTATTTATATTTTTTTTTTAATTTAAAAAAAATTAAAGAGCTAAAACGTTGAAAATTGAAATGAATTTTTGAATTTTTTTTTGAAAAATGCATTTCTGAATATTTTTTTGTTTTTACATTTTTAGGTTTTTACTTGTACTTTTCGAAAAAAATACTGTTTTTGAAAAAAAAAAATTTTTCTCAAAAACTTTGCGAATTGAAAAATATTTTTGCATTTTTTTTAAAAAACCCATAAATAAAATTTTTTTTTTGTTTTTTAAAAAACTTTGATTTATTCTGCGTTGAATGACGTAAAAATTTTTCGCGGGGAAAAAAGTATTTGTATTTTTTTTTAATTTTAACAAAAATTAAAGAGCTAAAATTTTGTAAATTGAAATTAATTTTTAAATTTTTTTTGAAAAATCCATTTCTGAATATTTTTTCGGTGAACTTCAGATTACATCTTGATACGCAAGCTTCAAAATGATATGCCATAACATGAGGGCAAGTAGTTAGTTAAAATGTTTGAGCCGTTAACCTGAAAACTAAAACTGAAATTTAAAATCAGTGCAGTAGCCTTTCAACGCGTAGTACAGCGCACTTTTAACAGCTCAAACATTTTAATTAACTACTTGCCCTCATGTTATGGCATATCATTTTGAAGCTTGCGTATCGAGCTGTAATCTGAAGTTCACCGAAAAAATATTCAGAAATGGATTTTTCAAAAAAAAATTTAAAAATTCATTTCAATTTACAAAATTTTGGCTCTTTAATTTTTGTTAAAATTAAAAAAAAAATATAAATACTTTTTTCGCCGCAAAAATTTTTACGTCTTTTAACGCAGAATAAATCAAAGTTTTTTAAAAAAAAAAAAGATTTTAAATTTAATGTCATAGACTGGACCTTTTGCCAACTGTGCAATGAAATTGATAAGTTTTATAGTTTTACTTTGCTACTGCCTTTGTTTCCACTAGCCACAGTGCTTTTGTATTAAGATTTCATAGCAAATCTTTACGACGACCGATAACTAGTTTTGTTGGTTACATATATGTATGTAGAAGACTTACATTATCAAGCAATATTAAAATATATTGTGCAACAGTTAGATTTTTGACCACAAATGGTTTGCTCTTTATCCTTCCACAATTTAACACCTGATTTACTTTTCGATTTAATGCTTACTTTCCGAGTAAATCTGAAGAATTAAAACCGCAACGCTTGAACGTACGCCTAAAAATATGTTACATAAATTGGAATAAAGATGGGTCTTAGGGGCCGTTCATAAATTAAGTAAGACGTTTGGGGGGGAGGGGTTCGGTGGATTCTTACTAAATCTTACGAAAGGGGTGGGGGGGGTGGTCAATGATCATCTTACGTAAGATTCAAAATGCGTATTCATACATAAAATTTGTATTAACGCATCGTCATTTGTGATAGTAATGTTATACCACTTAAAAGCTCATTTTAAAGAGAAAGAACGGTACTAAATAGTGCTATTATTAAAAATAAGCTGAAAGTAGTAGTATCACAGATGGCTGGCAAGGTTGAAACAAAAATTTAAATATTTTTTTTTCGAAAAAAAATAATCATCACCTCAAATGCCTCTAAGCGCGCTTTAAACTCATATCATCTCTTTCTTATATTAGTACAAGTTCAAAATAAAATTTTAAGCGAAAAAAAGGTGGGGTTTTTCAGAAAATTAGCTTTGTTTTTTCTCATAAAAATCACTATAACTGCCAATTTTTAACCATTTTGAAATTTTTTAAAGATTCTAACAGAGGTTAAGAAGTTCTATAAGAATCAAAAGACAAAAGTTAATTATTTTGATTTTGATGGAACACTTTTCAAATTTTAAATTTTCAACTTAAAATGACCATAACTTCATAAAAAAATTTTTAAATCAAATCGGTAAAATACGGGTCCACTTATATCCCTTGAAAAATAACATATATAATCGGCAACCAAATCCGTAATATGAAATAATCCGCGTGCATGGTTTGAGATGTATTTGGTCTTTAATTTTTTTTATCCTATTTCGAACCAATTGAAGGGCGTCCCCAATTTTTTTTTTTTTTAGAAACACCCTATGTGTATAAATTGCTCGAATAATGGGAATTTTTTAAAAATCATTATTCCTGTGTGATAGGAAGTTGTATATTGATGGTCAAAATAGGTCATCAAAATATGACCGGTTTTCAATAATATCTTAAGGTGCCGAGACCTAGATAAAAAAACAGAGAAAGATTATCCCTTTTTTGCAGAAGGATATTTACCATTACATTCACTTTTTAAATAAAATCTTCGCCACAAACAATCTCTCTTGACATCTGCATAAGTTGGTAATAAATTTTCTTTTAGGCGCATAAAGTAGCTTCACGATTTCGTATTTAATTAAATTAATTTGTTTTCACCATATGGAAGAAGTAAAAAACACGTTAAATACAATTTTTTTAATATTAAAACGCGCTTGTTTTTTTTTTAAACTTTGCTCTATTTTCTTTATTTTTGGCAGCGATGGGATTCACTTTCACGGCTACACTTAATTCTATATAACAGTATATTGATCAATTATTAATAATAAATGGGCGAACTTTTTTTTTTGAACTGCTCTTGGCAGCTGAAGATCAAGTGCGACAAGACCTATCTTCCACGTAATTACAATATATTATATATGGCAACTATCCCCCCACAGGCTAATACAATTATTAGAAAAAAAAAGTTCGCTCCACCCTAATACATGCATATTGGCTCATTGAACTGTTTTAGTTTTCCATAGGAATTACATGGGAAATATTGCATTTGTATATCTCGTGAAAAATAAATGTAACACGAACGGGACCAACCCCATTGGAAAGAGCAAAACATTTTAGGTAAAAAAATGTACATACATACTTTCTTTACCCAGTCTTCAAAATATTCCTAAACTCTGCAATTAATAAGTTGACAAAGTGTTATCTTCACGAAAAAACTGCTTAGGCAATTGTTTGATTTAAAATTTTATTTTCTTTCATTAAGTTCGGTCCCGTTTGTGAAAAATTTTCTTTTGACGAAATATAGACGAAACTGTCTGGTAAAGCATTCTTTCCCATTCAATTCCTATTGAAAACTAAAAAGTTCAATGAGCATCCAGTAAATATTATGAACTCTCTTTGCACCAGAATATTTTTTTCATGTAAATGCAGCTATTAAGCCTGTTCAACAACAAATTGAATTATTCTAATATGCATATTGGTCGACTCCGATTGGAAGAAAGCCAGGTCTGTTAATTTAAAAAAATGCAGATATCTTGGTTGTGAACTGATGTTACACGGGTGCGGCAGTGGAAAATCTGGCAATTTTATAAGAAAAAAAAGAAGATAAAGAAAAAATAATCAGGGGTTAGAGTTCGTGCCTGAAAATATCCCGAAAACCACTCATATTTTGTTGGAAAATTCCATAGTCCCTATAACTTGTGCTATTTTTGTTAATTTCATCATGAAGAAATGAAAATTTAGAGATTCCCCGCCCTATACTATAATAATGCACTATAGGGTATTTGATTTTGATCAGGCCGATTGTTGGTTTTAAGGAAAATTTTTTTTGAAAGAACAAAATCACTTTGATTGTAATATTTAGCCTTATTTTCAGGCAAACTTTTTAATATATCTACCCGACTAGAAAATGTCGTTAGGCGTAAATTAGGTCCTCATTGGTTTTGCCTAACCAGAACGTTAGGGCCAAGTGTGGAACCCCAACGACAACCTAATTTGGATTGTAACGGTGTGCCCCAAATTTTCCTAAATAGGATTGTTCAACGCCTACCTCATTAGGCTCTCGTTGGGCTCTTTCTACAAGGAGGAAATGAAAAAAAAAAAAATTTTTGTGTCTTGTGGAAACATTTTTTATCATTGGTCGTTTTTTTCACGTCATTGCAGTGCAGCGGCCATTTTTGTCATTTTTTTAGTTATAATACGAAAAAAATTTTTTTTTTCATAACGAATTAGTTTTAAAAGATATATATATATATATATATATATACTCTCGACTTTCAAAATAAATTATCATCGGATATGTATACGAGTCAAAATTGTACTAAAATTGGGAAAAACTGTCTAAAAGTGAAAAAGACCATATTTTGGGCATTTCTGAGAAATGCCCAAAGCTGGGATCTCGATTCGGGACAATTTTTCTAAAAAAAGCATGAAATCACCTTTCGAATGAGACCGACCTCGTTTTTTTGGGCATTGTTATCGACGGGAATTTGATTTTGTCCATTTTTTCTCAAAATATAACACTGTGCGGCGTCACATAATGCATACCTACTTTTGATATGATTTTTATTTTATTACCCACACACTTACTTTTCCCCGTTAATATTTTTGTTGACTTATTTTAAATGAATTTATTTTTGTGACTTTCAACTATTTATATTGTCAGTCGTCATTCATAAACAGAGTTCATATATATTCATATTTTAATACAACGTCAAGTCAAATCAAAGATTCTCCAGGCAACATTCACATAGCCCATCACAATTTTTATACATTTGATGTCATATTATATTATATGACTCATATATACAATTATGAAAACAGAAAAGTTATAACGAATCATAAAAAATTATTTAGATTTTATGTGAAAAATTCAATGTTTACCTGTGCTGCCACACTTGGTAGATTTCCCCAAATTTGGTAGAAATTTTTGGTTTGGTAGAAATTAAGATATTTTTCATTTTGGTTGATTTTTCTTTGACAATTAAATAAACCGATGTAAATTAATGTTCCTTCTGATTTGAAAAGTTACTTTACTTTATTAAGCTTGTTTTTGAATGCTTTTGTGTGAACTGTGTTTTATTTTAAGAAAAAACAGATTTACTGTTCAACCTTAATTAGAGTGTGGGGCGTTGACTTTGCCGGCGCTACGCTTTTGAGTTGAGCGCTGAACCTAAATAAGAGCGTAGCGTTGAATGTCATGTATAGTTTATTTGCTTACTGTTTGTGACAGAAAAAAAAATCAACACAATAAAATAAAAAATTAGCTGCCAACTCTCTGTCAAAATTTTAAAATCGAATACGCTGGCGTTAGAGCGTTGCTTATTTCGGTTGGCTTCATATAAAATGAATGTGCATGAGAGAATTTTGACAGGTAAACGACGCTGGCACTCTAATTTAGGTTGAACAGTTATAGTACAAAGCTGACGCTTACTTGGGAAACCGAGACCTCTAATATACCATAAATATTGGAAGGCGACCGAATTCTGATCATTTCTGATATATTTTGGATATTTGTGGTTTTGCAAAAAGTTTTTAGAAACAAATTGTAGAACCATTTTTTACTTCTGCACGTGCATATGCTTTTGAACTACTTTGAGTCCCAATTCGAAAAGATATGTTTCACATAATTTGCGGCATCTTGCAATTCGATGCGATCGGATTTGAAAATTACATTGGAATTCTATCAAAAATGGCTAAAAAAGGGAGGTTCCATTGCAACAAATTTATCAAAAAACAATTTTTTCAATTACCAAAAATAAAAAATACAAATAATGTTACATTGAGCATTGCAAATTAGTGCTTGCACTAAATTGTATGACACAATGAAATCTTACACAAATAATTATTTACTTTATAATTGTGACATTATTGTAAAACTGCAATTGTTAAAAAATACGGCAATTCATAATACAGTCGTATAACCACTCTTTCGTCTATAATTTTTATTCTATTTAACAACTTGCATAACTACATTCTTGAAAAGGCTTTTTTGATTATATATCAGTTTGTATTAAAAATATGTTGACAGAAAACTGTATTATAAATAAATAAAAAGTCATTGCTACAGTAAGCTTGTGTTATTTTAATATTCTAATTCCAACTGTCGAGCAGCTATCACACAGATTTACATCAAAAAAAAAATAATCAAACATTACAAAAACACCCAAGTCTGGGAACTCTGATAAAATGACAATTCAAATATGACACTGTTGGAAAAATTATTATTATTTGCTTTTAGTGAGTCACTATACTATAAGCTATAAGCTACGCATCTAACGACTCGGAATGACCGGGTTCAACTCCAGTGCAGGAAAAATTCTTCGAAATTTGTTTTTTTTTTAGTTTGAGTTCGCTTAATAAAACACCAAATTTATAAATATATCAAGGTCAATATTCATTAAAAACTGAAATGAAATGATGAAAATCAAAGTTGAAAAAGTTCAGGAAACGTTGCATCTGTCATCGGTCATTTCTTACAGTTCAGGAGTAAATTCGAACTTAGTCACGACTGCCACATTACTTATTCCCCAGATTTACTGAATTCAGGCATTCCTTAGGTTATTACCATGACCAAACCTTTAGGCAAACCAAACATTGGCATGTAGCAGTAGGGCCTAATCAGGCAGTTGATAGGCAAAACTAATTTAGAAATGCCTTACAATTGCCTAATTAGGCTGCTAGTACACATTCCTAATTTTGTCTAGCCTAATTATTTCCCAGTTAGGGCCAAAAGTATATTTAGGCATGCCTAAGAAAAATTCTAGTCGGGTAGATTATCTCAGGAAAACTTTGAAAAATACGAAAACTATAGAATACAATTTCTTTTTTTAGCAAAAACTACCCCATAAAATAGAAAACAAATTAGTACAAAAAGTAGATTTCTGTATCGTTTTCATTTCAGAAGATTACTGTATTCAAACCGTTAAGAAAATCTCATTGAACTTTTGGGCATATATAAAAAAGAGTATCACGAAATGAGAAAAACATATTCAGGTCTTAATCCTTTTAATCCTTGTATATGAAAAGCTTTTATGTGTATTTGATTTTGACAAAAATCTCTGCTGGGAGCACAGTCTTAAGTCTTAAAAAAGAACATAGGAGAGACTTATAACTTTCTTCTTAAAGTTAAGACATAAGAAGTAATACAATGAGATAATGATCTGAAACCTATGAGAAAATCTGTTTAAAATTTTAAGAATAGACTTAATTAAAAATCAAAATCAGGACCTCTTTTAAACGTACGCAAAGTGCTGATGAACCCGAGAAAAAAAGTGGCGATTAAACGATTTCAGTATTTATAAATAAGAACCTCTTTGTTGTGGTGTGGAGGCGTAATTTTTCTCACTCACGAGTGTAGCGCTATGAGCTGAAAAATCTTACCCTCCCTTTGCAAAAATTCTGGCTACGCCACTGGTAGAAAAAAAAAATGACTTTGATGATTTAAAAAAACATAGTAGGTAGAAGCTAAATCTTGAAAGATATAAACACAAAGACAAATATTATTTTTGAAGACAAATTTTTACAATATAATATTTGATAATTTGCTTTATTACACAACGGCAAAATCAGATTCAATTCTTTGTAAAGAAACGTAATTTTTCTTTTAAGACTCTGATATGAAAACTTAAGCCATGTAGATTTAGTTCATCCTCACTGCCTGACAGTACAAATTAATGTTCTTGGCTTAAACATTAACGGCATTTAAGTGTTCATGCTATTATTCTTCAATTCTTTTTCACTCATTTACTTATTTCAATGTGGCAGATACATATAACTTACCACAAGTATGTTGAATGGCAACCAGCACATGGTGAATACAATCACAACCATCACCATCATTTTTATCATCTGTAAAGAAAAATAAAAAAAATTCAGAAATACTTAGTTGCATTAAAAAACAAAAAATGAACAAAACTGCACATATGTTCATAAGTATATTCGTATGTTGTATATAGATTTCTGATGTTACAATATAGCACACAGTTTTATGAAATGACACGTAACCGACGACCTCGACCTTAAAATATGTTATTCTTGTGTATATTTTAAGCAAATGTACATACAGTGGGGAGCAGAAATTA
This sequence comes from Tricholauxania praeusta, assembly GCA_949775025.1. Taxonomy (NCBI): domain Eukaryota; kingdom Metazoa; phylum Arthropoda; class Insecta; order Diptera; family Lauxaniidae; genus Tricholauxania; species Tricholauxania praeusta. The sequence continues at coordinate 73,690,701 of OX459029.1, read as the reverse complement.
GTACATTGTTGTACTCAGACTTGTGCGTAATTAATAACATGTGCAATTACAATTACTTGTAATTTTATAATTGAAATGTTTCAATTCAAAATTGATGAAAAAGTCGAAAAAATAAAGAAAATAATGAAGACTGTTAACAGACTGTAACCTGTTGAAAGTAAAATTTTTGAAAATAAGTCGAATAGAAATGAAAAAGTTGAAATATGCCACGCCCACTTCTAGAATTCCGCCTATTATGATTCAATAAATTATATTCGTGATCGACAGCCACATACCAAATTTTACCACGATAGCTTGTATAGTTTGGGATATATGCAGTAATTAACCTTAAAATGTATGGCGGTGAAAATCCAGTTCGATATGGCGGCATACGAGATATGGCGGTATAAAAGTTAAAATTTAGGGTTGTGCCACGAACCTGTACGAACCTTTAGAAACTTCAAATCTAGCCAAGTCCTGATTTGGTTCACATGTGCACCAAATCACCAAGTTTCATCAAAATCACTGCAACTTTTTTCAAAATGGGCTTGGGCAAATATACATACATAGAGTAAGGGTGGTAGGCGTGTCCGTTAACTGATTTCACCCCATTTTCAATAGCAAGATGCTTGCAAGAAGGTGCGACCAGTGTGTGCGTATTTCATTCAATTAGCTTTCTTGGTTTTACCGTAAACCTGATTTCAACAGACAGGCGGACATCTGATCACGGACGCTGATCAAGTATATACATACACTTTCCATGCATGCCACGCCCTTTTTTATGAGTTACAAATGGAATGACAAAGTGAATATATCCTCTGAGTAGGGTATAAAAAATCGAACCATGAACGGCTAAAACAGTGTAAAAAATGACATGAAGTATGTACATTAAGGTGGCCCCCGAGTGTATGGGAAAATTTTGATTCAGTGCGATTTTTGATCGATCCCCCTTAAAGTGTGCCAATAGATGAAAAACGATCAAATGTAAAGTTTCAGATCAATCCGAAGTGATTTAGAGGTCGCTCAAGCCGAAAAATATGATTTTTTTTTCGTTTTGTCCATTCACTCACTTCTGAATTTCTTAAATCATTAAAATAAATACTAATGCATATTAAATAATTAATTACCTTTCTAACAAGCTAAAAATTATAAAAATCGGTTGACAAATAAAGAAGTTATGGCCATTTATATCATTAAATAACCGAACATTTTAATTTCTATAAGAATATTTCATATTAATGTATTTTTCAAAAATAGGCTTGCACAAGAAAAGCAGGCATTGATATTAGGGTTGTAACGGAGCTCTGCATCCGCATCCGCAAGTGCGAAACTTCCGCTTGATATTGTGCCTCCGCCTCCGCTTCCGCATCCGCAAATTTTGATGAGCTAAATCGGAGTTATAACGGAAGTTATAAAATCAACATTAGAGCTTACAAAGTGGAAAATTCTGTAATTAAGCTGATTTACATTTTATTGTTTTGTGATGGGCTAGATTCGTAAGGTATGGTTATGGGTACAACCTAGTATAAATTTCGTTTACACAGATTTCGAAAGTAGTCCATTTCAAAAACATCGTTTTGAAACTTCGCTCTCTAAGTATATTTTTGCAACTTTATTTGAGCGCACTCTCCGGTTCAATAAGCAAATATTGAACGCTTTTCTCTTGAATTCACTTTTTTCATACGGTGCTAGCAGTCTTTTCTCCAAAATTACTGAGCCGATCCTTATGAAATTTTATCAACATATTCGTCACATTCATGGGTATCATATGAACTAAAATTGAGTCAAAATATTGATTTTTTTTTCAAACTGAAATTACCCATAAAATCCTTATTTTTCCAACATTTTTTTTTTAGTTAAAAAAAAATTTATGGAAATATGACCAAATAAATGAAAAAAGTTAAAAAAACTGATTTTTGGGGAATAACTCGAAAACCTTTCTTAAGAGAAAAAATGGTGGGCATTTCTAGAATTTATGACTCAAAATACATTAATAAAGTATGTGAGAAGCTATATCTTCGTTTGTTTAAACTAGTGATATATATAATTCCATCATAAAAAACAAATATAAAATTTTCAAAATTCGAAAAAAAATTGTCAGCACATCTTGAACTACAGCTTAAAAGTTGCGAAAGTTTGAGAAAGTTTTTAAGAAAAATCAAAGGTGTCGCACTTTTCGAAAATGTCGATTTTAATCTTTAAACGTTAATAACTAACTGATTATTACTGCGATTAATTTTTTTTTTCAGAAACTACATTCAAATACGAAAAAAATGATATCCTACTTTTTATTGATATCAATATTTATAACTAGTCTATCGTTTTTTGTTTTAAAATTTAAAAAACCGATTACTCAATAACGGTTTCGAATAAAAGACTGGAAATTGGTGTGCTTGTTGCTTTTAATACGCACTAAAACATATCAAAAAATTAGCGAAATCGAAGAGGTTCGGGCCAAAACCTTTAAATGAATTAAAAAAAACATTGTTCGTGTATTTTAATAGTGTATTTATTGATCCTGAAAAGAATTAAAATACGAGTAATATCTCCTACTGAGGGTTGCATAATAAATTCTGAAAAATAGCTTCTTCAGCTGGAAATCTAGGATGCCTACTAGTGCTCATTTAATACTAATACTAAATTTTAAATATTTTCAAAGTGTTTTTCCACCTCCACTTCCGCTTCCGTTAAAACTCCGCATCCGCGGAGATCAATTTCTGAACTCCGCATCCGCATCCGCCTCCGCATAGATGACTTCCGTTACAACCCTAATTGATATGTACGTTAGATTTAAAAATTTCAGATTTTTGGCGTCTCTTTTCAAGTTCGACTTACAGAGGTTATACTGTATCAATTAATAACATGCTTTATGTAGTTCTAATTTTATTTGAATGATTGATTTAGAATTAGTATTTTCATCAGAAAGTGGAACTCATGGTGACACATACGTAGCTACAAATGAATATGTATCTGGAAAATTGATCTATTACGAACAGAGTTTACTCTTACAGTTACAATTTAAGAGATATATGTGCTTTTATTATCCATTTTTATGTGAAGGCTTGGTTTAAATGTCCAATAGCATCATGAGCTCCATTCCAAGACTTGTGTCTTTTAAAAGAATTTTATAATTACAAATCATTTGACAAACAAATATCTGATGCTGCAGTCAAAAAGTTTTCGAATCATTTTGGTACCTGTCAGACGAATGTGTAGCGCTAAGTGTGTTTGATGAAAACGTTAACAATGAAATTAAAAGAGAAATATCTGAAAAGATAATGATTTTTAAAAATTGTAATGATGGAGGAGATGATAAAGATGCGACGAGATATTGATATAATTGAAAATATGAAGCTTATACATCTTAAGCCAACAGAAATGAAAACATTTTTATATAAAAGGCTTCAGGAATTTGTTACCGTTAACACACATAAATTTTCTAATCGCTTTATAATTTCCACTGATTTTTTAAATGAAGAACTTTCTAATAGGAACGTCAATGAAGTTTATAAAAAAGGAAATAATATAATTCATAATATAAATGTAGTAACTGATGCAGCAGAACGTGGAGTAAAATTAATTGAAGAATATAATAAAGTTTTAACCAAAAAAGAACAATAAAAGCAATATTTATTGCAAGTGGTTACTGATTATCGGAAAAACTTCAAATCGCTTACTAAATCAAACTTCAAATTGACTTAAATATTAGTTTTGTATTATTTTTCCTTTTAAATTTTTTTATTGTAAAAAAAAATTTTCTAAAAAAAAAATATTGATAGCTATTATCTTTATACTTATATTATAGAAATTAAAATGTTTTGTTTTTTAAATCTTGAGTCAATACCTACTTTGTAAACCTTTAAGTCTACACTTGGATACGTTTGTACCCTAGTACATTTACATGAGGATGGGTCGAATTTTTCAGCAACAATTTTAAAATTCTATCAGAAATTATAGTGAAATTTGAAAATAATTTAAAATGGTATGTAAAACAAAAGTAAAAATATGTATCAATAATGCTGATATTTTGGATGTTGGCATTTGAAACATTCATATTGATGTCGGCTTCATCAATCCACTTAACTGGCTTATGGCAATCAAAACAGTTCTGCCGAGTTTTCCATTTGACCTTGTCTTGGTCCCCACACGAGCAGCTCACGTAACACTGTTATCAGAACTTGTGATACGGAAAATATGCCAAAATCGTAGCAAGGACATTGTGGCTCGAGAATTGGTAAAATTTCTGATTGCCATAACTCCTTCGGTGATTGAAAACTCATTACATTCGGTACACTTGGCCCATTTTTAGTACTTTCGGTGCATTTCGACAATTTCTAAAAATTATAATAATATTTTTAATGAACTTATTGCGAATGATGCCTGAAGTAAACTTTGCTAAACATTTTGTTTTTTTTTGCAAAAAAGTTGAAATTTTGTTGCATTTTTGTAATTGTAAAGAGTTTTTTCATTTTCATGGCAAAGTACATTCGGCATCTAAAAACTACATTTCAACTCTCCATACAGTACATTTCGACAAAACCCAAATGTCATCACTAGCCACAACTAGCAATCCGATATAACCATCAAATTCTGTCTATGTGAGTGGCTGACAAACCTATAGTATCGCAATTCAAGCATTCCGGATATAACTGTTTTAATTTTGAATTTCTCAGTCGTTATTAAAGTTTTTGAAGGTGGCTGAGACAATTTTCACATTCTTACACGTTTGATAAATTTTTCACACTCAAGTTAATTTTTTTTTCTTAAAAAAGAGTTAAAAATGCTTTAGGGTACAAATGTATTGCATTATATTTAGGATACTCTCGTGGAGGATAACCTAAAATATGAAAATGCTGGGAGCATGAGAAATATAAGAAATTTCTGTTAAAAGTTTGTATCCAAGTGTAGACACAAGGGTTAATAATATAATTGATCATAACTTCCTTATTTATCACCCGATTTTTATGAGTTTTAGCTGGTTGGAAAGGTAATCGATTACATAATATCTCTAAATATTTACTTATTTATTCAATATTGGTTTAATATACTTCAAGGGTAGGTAAACGGAAAAAAATGAAAAAAAAAACATTTTTCGATATTTCAACTGGGTTGAGCGACCTCTAAATTACTTCGGATTAATCTAAAACTTCACATTTTATCGTTTTTCATCTATTCGCACATTTTTAGGGGGATCGATTTAAGAAAACGACACTTTTGAAAATAAGGGCCACCTTAATGTACATATGTACATTAGGGTGGTTCAAAATATTAAAGTTGCTCCAAACTTCGCTCCCCGGGCATCAAAAGTTTCGTACTGGTGCCAATAAGAACCACGTAAAATTTGGTCCATTTCAGAAAACATTTGATGGACCCGCCACCCTTTTGAAAACTGGGAAATGGTCCTCAATCTATCAAAAATGATTAATATCTGTCCGAAGCTGCCCCCTAGAGGGACTAAATGTATGACAAGGTCCCATTATTTTTTCTTCTCCAACATTTTATCTGAACTTACTTACCCCCTATCACAACCCCTTAGGGGTGCTCCCCTGCAAAAATGACATTCTTGTGAAATTATGAAATTGACTTCCCCCTCTTCTCAGATGCCTCAGAAGGGGTACAACGCAAGTCGAACTCGCATTATTTTTACTCTCCCAAGCTTTTCCCTGTAATCATCTACCCCCTATCTGCCAACCTTTTGGGGGTCCCCGTACAAAAAACACTAAAAATTTCGAAAAATAGTTCATAGTTCCCCCGGAGTGACCCAAAAAAGGTTGGTATGTATGACTAAGTCCCATTATATTTTTTTTTCCAATATTTTTTCCGAACATACCTACCGTCTATCTACCACCCTTTTGGGGGTCCCCCTACAAAAAACACAAAAAATTAAAAAAGTTTCTAAAAATAGTTCATAGCTCTCCCTGAGTGACCCGTAGAGTGGTCTTATGTATTACCAGGTCCTCCCTACATTTTTCCGAACATACTTACCCCTTATCTCAACCCCTTTGGGGGGATCCCTTTGAAAAAATTAAAAATGTTTCGAAAAATAATTCATATCAGTACTAGGTTGTATTATATTCATTTTTATTGCATTCATTGTTTATATTAACTGGCTCTTTTCACAAAAAAGGATACTTTTTGCGATATACTACCATGATTTGTAGTATTAGCTGTTTTTTTTTCTTCATCATTTGACAAAATTTGGTTGTAGTCTTTCACAAACGCAACACCTCTTTCAGCGGTGTCATTTACGACAGCTAAGCCTTTGCAAAAAGAGAGCACATCTCTGATCTCATCATCAGATTCCCATGATTATTGAACATTCTATATTCAATTCAAACAAAACAAAAAAGTTTCTGGGTGCAGCCAAAATCAGAAGCTCTATTAGTGAAAATATCTCAATGGCAGTATATAATGTATTACTACAATGGAATATAGTCGATGATATTGCAGCTATGGGTTTTGATACGACTCCCAGTGATACAGGCGAAAGATCTGGAGCATGTATTGCAGAACCGACTAGAACGTAAACCAATAAATCTTCTATGCCGCCATCATATGTGTAAATGAAATTGTACTTCGAAGTGTTTTTGATATAATGCTTGGTTCGAGTACTAAGTACTATTGAGGTTACCCTTTTTGAACGGTTTTTAAATGAGTGGAATAAATTAGATCAAAAATCCTATAAAAGCGGCCTGGAAGATAATTTCGTGCGATCAAACGATGAATGCGATGATATACATATGTATATGAAGCTTCTGTTATCAAAACCGTAGCAGAGATGATTATAAGGAGTTCTTAGAGCTAGCACTAATATTTCTTGGTGCAGGGGGAGTGCGAAATTCTTTAAGCCTGGGGCAATGAGCCATGCGCGGTTGACATACAATCTTTTAATTTTTATGTTTCGTGATCAATTCATTTTGGCTGCATAACGATTAAATGGAGTCCGAGATACATATTTGTATTATATAATACTAAAATATATTTGAGAATGGCTTGGATGTACCACTGCTGTGGAAGCTTCATTTATTGATTATTCCTTCGTAAGAGACTCGATTGCATATGAAAATATTGATCCATTATATTCTATAGTGTCATTTTCATGACACTACAGAAAAATTTAAAAATCATTTGTGGTATTTGGTAGAGGAAACAGTATCTCTCGCATTTTTTGATTGTAGAGTATCTTATGCAGAAAAGGGAAAAACGTTGAACTTCTCAAATTCTTGCATCCCGTCGTGAAATTGACAAACGGCAGGAACATCGAAAACGTCAAAATTTTACTAAACCACAGTCTAAGTTACTTTGTTTCACACAGAACCAAAAACTTTTTTGTTTTCCTTGAATTGAATACAGAATTTTCAATAATCATGGGAATCTGATGATGAGATCAGAGATGTGCTCTCTTTTTGCAAAGGCTTAGCTGTTGTAAATGACACCGCTGAAAGAGGTGTTGCGTTTATGAAAGACTACAACCAAATTTTGTCAAATGTTGGTGAACAAAAACAGCTAATACTACAAATCGTGGTAGTATATCGCAAAAAGTATCCTTTTTTGAGAAAAGAGCCAGTTAATATAAACAATGAATGCAATAAAAATGAATATTATACAACCTAGTACTGATATGAATTATTTTTCGAAACTTTTTTCATTTTTTCAAAGGGATCCCCCCAAAGGGGTTATGATAGGGGGTAAGTATGTTCGGAAAAATGTAGGGAGGACCTGGTAATACATAAGACCACTCTACGGGTCACTCAGGGAAAGCTATGAACTATTTTTAGAAATTTTTTTAATTTTTTGTGTTTTTTGTAGGGGGACCCCCAAAAGGGTGGTAGATAGACGGTAGGTATGTTGGGAAAAAATATTGGAAAAAAAATATAATAGGACTTAGTCATTCGTATCAACTCTTTTTGGGTCACTCCGGGGGAGCTATGAACTATTTTTCGAAATTTTTTGTGTTTTTTGTAGGGGGACCCCCAAAAGGGTGGCAGATAGGGGGTAGATTTGTACAGAGGAAAGTTTGAGAGAGTAAAAATAATGCGGTTTCGTCTTGAGTTTTACCCCTTCTGAGGCATCTGAGAAGAGGGGGAAGTCAATTTCATAATTTCACAAGAATGTCATTTTTGCAGGGGAGCACCCCTAAGGGGTTGTGATAGGGGGTAAGTATGTTCAAGAAAAGTGTTAGAGAAGGTAATATAATGGGACCTTGTTATACATTTGATTCCTCTAGGGGGCAGCATCGGAAAGATATTAATGATTTTTGATAGATTGCGGACCATTTTCCAGTTTTCAAAAGGGTGGCGGGTCCATCAAATGTTTTCTGCAATGGACCAAATTTTATGTGGATCTTATTTGCACCAATACGAAACTTTTGGTGCCCGGGGAGCGAAGTTTGGAACAACTTTAATTTTTTTCATATATGTCTGAACCACCCTAATGTACATACATACCTATGTACATTAGACATGTTCAAATAAATGGCATGTTCTAGATATTTCAAGAATACTTAATTTTCGAAAATTTATTCATGTTCGAGTACCATATATCCTCATTTAAAAAAATTAAAAAAAAAATTGTCCTGGAGTTGGTAGCAGAGCTGCATAATTTTCATTTTTCGGAATTTGGCCAAAAAAATTAAGAAAATTTATTTTTTTTCTTATTTGTAATATTTTTTTAAAATTTTTTTTTTTTTTTTTTGATTTTCCTTATAAGGAAGTATCGAAAAACAAATTTATCGCTATTTTTTAAGCATATAGTATATTTATAAGGAAAAAAACTGTGGTCTCTCCTCGAGTAAAGCTTTAGTGTTTCTTGTGCAACAGCTCAAATCCTTTGTTTTTTCACTGCATTCATCTTAATACACTATCTGGCCCGTGCGCAGGCCCCATGGGGGGGGGGGGGGGTTTAACTCAGACATTTCATGTAATGTTTGCGTAGAATCTTTTTTACTTGAAATACCCTTGAAATTTGGTACATCTTGTATTTGTACAGTAGTTTTATTTTCACATTTTTCATTTTGTTCGTCCAATTATCCCATGTTGATATGCTATCCAAGGTTTTTTGTTCCGTGGTATAAAACAAAGTATGAATAAGTCTGACTCGCCGTTAAAAGAAGTCTTGACGTTTAGGTAAGTTAACACAAGATTCCCAAATTCCCAAATTATTTAATAGACAAAACAAGATGATATTAGTTTCCCATTAAATGCATAGCATGCGAATTAACTCACGTCTTTATTTTTAATTTCATTTTATTTAAATTCAAATTAACTTACGTTTCCCATAAATATCTTGCAAACGATCATATTATTTAGTGAACAAAGTATGATCGTGTTTTTCCTTTCATGCTTGAGAATATGACTCTTGCTGCATGATTATAACATTCCATATGCAAGTGTGAGAATCTTGTCAAAAGGTGTTTCACTGCAGTGTCAGCACTTTTATATCGCAGTCGCGTTTGAAGCGGGCAGCGCTGACTCTGCTACAGGTTTGGTAAAAATCTGTTTCAAATTGAGAAGTCAGTCTTTTTGGATCCAAATTGAGATACTGTTTGTAAAATTCGGCATAGCCGAAAATAATAAAATAAATTGTGAAAGCTATTTTTTATTAAATAAAATAAAACAAAAACTAAGTGTTTTAGTTAATTTATATTTTGGAAACTGCAGGACAGTGTTAATTGATATAAGTCGATTGGTTTCATATTAAGAACACAGAATTTTTCTACGTAGTCTGATCTCTGTGTTAAGTCAAAAGTGTTTAATTTTTGATGTCCTCAGTATGTATATAAATACACAAACACATGCTCTTTTGTTTAGTGATGGCCGGCGATGTATGACCATCATGGGTAAGGCTCTTAATTTGTTATCTACTTGAAGTTTCTAATGAATTTTTACGCTTGGATTGATGCAAAATTTTTTTCACAACTTAAAGCCTGCGTGTGCTTTGGAGTAGCGACAAAGCAAAATATAGCAGGAAGCAGAAAAATAAAAATAGAAACGTCTAACTAATTACGGAGAAAGACATGAGTGCCAGAAGGAAATTTCTAATGGTACACAGAAAGAATAATGGAATTAGTACCAGTAAAGGAAGAAATTAAAGAGATGTAAGCGCTACAAGGCTGCTGCTTTTGTTGCCTGCTCTTAGGCGAAATTACTCAGAAACGACAACTCGTGCAAATGCTTGACGACAAAATGTTCTGACATTTCGAAAAGAATTTTGTAATGATTTTTTTTATTGAATTTTTGGTATGCTCCGTACGACAGAGCACGCCTGTGCGTATATGCATGTAGGTTTGTGTATGTGCCTTACAGCCTCATAAGCAACGAAGCCTAAACATAGGCAGTAAAAATCACTTAAAATGCGTTCGCTCCTTTGGCATCTACTATGTATGTAAGTGGATAAAACGCAGACACACAAAAAAAGGACGCAATATCAAAGAAGTTGAATTTAGCTTAAGCCCAAGAATTTCTTAAGGAATCACTGATTTTTCGCTGTTGCTGCCAATTTGACATTTTAAAAAATCAACACAAAAATTAAAATTTCAAATATTTTGCACACAAATTCTTCTTTTTCGGTTGGATTACAAATGTAAACAGGGTCATTAATTTAAAAGCGTAACTTTAATTTCAATTTAGTAACATACGACCGCACGTATTCGCTTGTGGCAGTAGCAACAGCGGCAACAAAAAGGAACGTAAACTTTAAATGTGGCTTGAAATGCGGTACGCAGCATTACGCCACCACGGTTCAAATCACAAGCACAGAGACAGATACTGTGATGATGATGATGGAATCAAAGGTATCTATAATCAAAACGAAGAAGTCATCCACACGTTTGTACATCATCATTTTAATAATTTTTTATTACACCTGCAGGTCACGAAAATCAGCTAAAGTTTTTTGCTTTTTTTTATGTACTCTCGTTCTACGTATTGGCGAGTTAACACACAAATAAAAAATTCATTGCAGTAAAGCAAAGTTGAATATCACAAGTATAAAATTGGACCATTAATACGCGAATTTATTACCTTGTTCACTTCGTTTGTAATCAAATGGCAGACAAACAAAATTGAATTGAAAAAGCTTTTGCAATACTACATTTTTCGTTTTTTATATCGAGTGAGCGAAAATTTAATAGCAGTTTTGGATTTTACTAAGCCTTGAATGGTAAATATTACTGTTTAAGATATTACACTTAAGCAAGAAAAAAGCATATGCACGTGACATTTTTTAATAATTTTTATTTTCTACGTATTACCTAATGGGTATTGGCTTTAATAATCCCTGGTTCTTTAGTCTTGTGATTTTTCGGGGTCAACTGAAGAGTCACTTTATTCTCTTCTGAAGTGAAAATCTTTTGTTGAATTTTGAATACACAACTTAATTAAAAAAAAAAAATTAAAAAAAAAATATTCGTACATCTTCTTAGTGTTTCTTTAATCAAAAGCAACACCTACAACAGCACACAATTTTTGACAATCACTTTCAAAAGCCAAAGTGGGTTTGACGGTAAACGAGGGCAAGACGAAATACATGATGTCTACTAACAGCAACAAGAGAGTGCGGGATCTAGACTCTCATGTTACAGCGGGCAACTGTAAATTAGAAGTTGTCAAGGAATTCATTTACCTTGGCACTGCCGTAACCAGCAACAATGATGTCAGTCTGGAGATTAAGCGGAGAATAACAATTGCTAATAGGTGCTACTACGGTCTCAGTAAGCAATTACGTTGCAGAGCTCTCTCTCGATCGACAAAGCTAACACTCTACAAGACGCTCATTCTATCTGTGCTTCTTTATGGCGCTGAGGCATGGGTGGTTTCGACAACAGACGCAGCCGCTCTTGGGGTGTTCGAGAGGAAAGTTCTCCGCAAAATCTTTGGTCCTGTTCGAGTTGGCGATGACTATCGCATTCGAATGAACCACGAGCTGTATGAGCTCTACGCCGACATTGACATAGTTAAGCGTATAACAATACAGCGACTACGCTGGCTGGGTCATGTCCATCGTATGGATAAAGAAGCTCCAGCGAAAAAGGTATTCGATGGGAAGGTCGCCGGTCAACGACGGAGAGGGAGACCATGCCTCCGGTGGATAGACCAAGCTGAGGAAGCCCTAACCGCGCTTGGCATTAACGATTGGAGAAGGCGCGCGCAAAACAGAGGCACCTGGCGAGAGCTAATGAGGTCGGCCGTAACCTGACAACGGGTTGTTATGGCCATCTAAGCAAGCAAGCTACTTTTAAAATTTTCTATCTCAATACGAGGTTTCTTGTTATCCTGCCAACCATGCTACTCTAATTTTCTAGAGGCCTTCCTCAAGAACCTGCACTATTGTTGTCTAAAGAGATCCACTGCATATTTTTTTTACAATAAAGTCCACCCGCGGTAATTCGGCTTAGGCTTATTCGGCGCACGCTGTAGTCCGATATGCCAATTACATATCGCTACTGCAACGACAAACACACAAATCTGTATTTCTTTAAAGTTTTTGCTTAAATGCATTTTTCATGTCACGAATTGATGCGGCATGCCAAAGACACAAATTTTAATTCTCAATGGAAGGTGCTATTTTTTGAAAAGTTCCGGAATACAAGGGGTCGGCGACAGTACTCTATAGCTTCACAAATTTGATAATCCAATACCGCCTTGCATAACAGGCTTTCGAACTCTGTACATTTTGGGTGCGGATACGGGTTCGGGTTCAATGCATTTAAATTTAGTGGGTCCTGGTTCAGTTTGGGTTCGGGTTCAAGTTCAATTTTTTTCCGAAAAAATTAAAAAATTAAACAATTTCATTTAGTTTTTATTTTAGAATGTTATTTTATTTATTTTTCGAAAAAATTTTCATTTAAACGCACAAGTAGAATATTCTCTAGTGATTCTTCGTAAAGATGCACTCTTTGCGGAGCTAAAACAAACTCCAACGCAGAAATAGGCCTCTCGACACTGACTTGAGTTGCTGGAACAGTTAATATGACCTGAGCAGCTTCACACAATAGAGGCGAATCAATTTTTTTTTTGGTACCAGAATTCTAAAATGTATTTTCTCTAGAAATCCTATTGAATCATGTTGAATCGTTTTTCTTGTTCTTTAGCAGCTCTTCTAGCATGACTGCTCTTTCATCTTCGAAATAATGTGTGTCGGTAATATTTTCAGTTGTAAGTATACTAGTTTGTGATACCGTTTCTGACTCTATACGTATATGAGGAATTTCTTAAATTTTCTGGTTTTAGACGTGCTCAGTTACCGAAAATTTCAAACTAGGTGCACACATCTGAAACTTTTTTAATCCATAATTTGGACGTTTCTAAGCAAAATGAGCCCTAGGGCGCCGCAAAATTTGAGTTGGAACATCCCATCTTCTCCCCCTTTACCAGACGGAGGAAATTCACCACATAAGAACAAAATATAAATGTCTCTTGCTTGCAAATTAGGTCTGTTAGAGTTCAAAATATCCCGCTGGCGCTGCCGTAAGAAATTGCCCGTTCGGATGGAACCGGGAATAGTGAGTAGCGCACCTAGACATATAAAGTTTTGTTATCTAATAAGCGTTAGAGCATATAAAAAGTGGAATTCCAGCGTGTTGGACAATCAAGCTTTGCTTTTTTTAAGTCTAATCTTTTTACCAAAGAAGCTTTAATGTGCGCACCAGGCTTCTTAGAAAAATCTCTCCACTTAGCAACATTAATATAAATTATAAATATTGTGTCATAAACTGCCAACTGGTAAGTATGAGCTATGCACCTAAAGTGAATTATATCGTTTTATAAACTAGACAAGAGTTCTAATCCTTCTTCATTTACATTCAATTCTCTTCTTCATCTTCAACTTCTTCAAAATCAGGAAATTCACATTCATTTCTTAGGAGTTCAAATGAATTTACAATTGTCAAAGTAAATAGAAACCAAAAGCAAAAATAGCAAATAATATTATTATTATTATATTTTATGAATTACAATTCAAATTACAATTAATATTAGCACTAGCTGCCAGGGCTATCGACTTAAATAACAAATACTCTTGCTTGGAGCAAAAAAAATCTGTGAAATATGAGATTTGAAATTTTAAAAACTTCTGTAAAATATGTAATTTAAATTTCTAAGCACAATAAAAATTGAATCTGAACCAAATTTTTGAATGGGTTTGGGTTCGGGTTCACATAATGTCAAAAAAAAAAACATTGTTCCGGAGCGGGTTCAGGATTCGGTTCGGGTTCGAAACCATGTTGAAAAAACATTTGTCGGATTACCGCAGGTAAACTATAAGTTGAATGAGGACTAATCTCGTCCACTTATGTCTTATTACCTAAATTTTTAGCGATTCCATTTCATATCTCCAGAGCAATTCTTGCATAGATATCGAGCTAGGCGAATGAATTCGAAAAATATTTCCAAGTCATCGGGTTGTTGTTTTGGTTATCAAATTTTTAGGCTTAAACACAGAATGTTATTACACCAATATCATCAGGCAATGTCTATCTGAGTTCTTCACCTGCGGCGACTTTTCTATAGTTAATATTGACCATGTAAGCTTTGAAGGGAGCAGATAATCGCAAATATTGATGGTTTTTATAAGGAGTCCGCTTTGTATGTGGCACATTGGCAGTTTGTAAAAAGTGCTTAAGCTTCCTTTGCTCTTTTTCACGATCTTGACTAAAGTACTCAATTCTATTTAAGGGCAGTCTGTATGTACCATCAAGCTACGTCGCATTGTGGAAGATAGTGGTCATAAATAAAAAAATGTGCAATTAAAGTAATCATTTAAAAAACTTTTACAATCGTCACATAATACTTACGGAAGCATTAAAAACAATAAAGCTTTGACATTTCTTTTTTTTTTTATTTTCCTAATAACTTTAAAATCATAAAATATCGAATCCCATCGCACAATTTGTAACATTTTTGAAATCAGTATATTCAAATTAATGAACTTTAATATTAATTTTGAAGAAAACTCCTCGACCATATCCGTGTCCTTGGGCGGATTTTTTTTGTGCCCACAAATTATTGTTGTTTTAACCTAAAATACATATGTGTCAAATTTCAAGAGTCTAGCGTTATTCTTATACATATGGCCACAGTTCCACATAAAACCATAAGTCCGTTTGAGAAGAAAAATTTTGACACACTCTAATTTTGTCGAATAAGACCGCCATCAATCAACTTTAGTTTCTAGTTTTGCTTCTAATAGAATGCTCTCATCGATTGTGTATTTACCTATAAAAATATACAGTAGAATCCGGTTATAGCGACATCCAAGGGAGCGAAAAGTTACGTCGTTATAAGTGAACGACGTTATATGCAGATTACATACTATTCAACAATACCATATAGATTTAATCCAGCAGAACTATAAAGTTGTATTCAAAAGTAGTTTTATTAAAAAAAAATCGAATTTAATAGTATGTTATATTTTTTTTGATTTTGAAAAGAGTACATAAATGTACACATATTTATAAAACAACACATACATAAACTACATAAAGACTAATTTTTTAAGCTTCCAAAAAATAGCTTCACTCTAATTTGCATTCAAGAAATCAGAAATTTTTGTTTGTTTTTTTTTTTTTTTTTTGACACTTGAAAAATGTTTTATCACTCTATTATGTAGACCGGACATATCGATCCTTTCAATATCACCTTTATAAGTATAAATAAATTTGCTTAGTAAATTTTAACCGCTTACAGCTTCGGATTTATCAGGTCACTTTCAAATTAGTCTGCAATATTCTCTTCGGTAGGATGTTCAGACGTGATTGACATCGATATTAATTTAGTGATTCCAATTATCAGCTGACATTGGCAATATTTTGTTACAGATTGTAATCCACCGCGCTAGTCAAACAATTATTCAGGTTGTGTCTCATCAATACAATGTTTTTGCGGAAATTCGCCTTAACTGATCGGATCATTGATCAAGAGGCTGTAAGACTGAAGTTGTATTAGGTGGAACAATTCGTGGGTGAGCAGGGCAAATAAAGTTGAAGTTATCCAAGCTCTAGGGTTACTCTCATGATCTACAGGCAAAGATTTCGCACTATTGAAGAATCTGGGCCGCTTAGATCTTACCAATAGCTTTTTCTTAGTTATGCTACTCATATATGCAGCTTCAAGAACGGTTATACTTTCTTTTGACAGCTTACCACCCTTGCATGTTTCACCTCTGAACATAAAAGTTTTGTTCGGCATCAGTTTAAAAAATAACCCCCGTTTCATCGGCTTTAAAAATTTGGTCGTCAGATAATTTTCTTCGTTAGTTTTGTCAAACAGTATTAATCCAATTTGTAACTAAATTTTGGTTAGCACATGATGACTCTTCGCTTATCTGGCCGTATCTGATATTATGCCTAGCTTTGAGTCTGTAAGTCCAATTTGGTGTACATTCAAAATTTAAATGGAACTGTAACGCGAACAAATTTGCTTTTTCCAGCAAGATAGGACCATTGATAGGTATATCGCGGCTCTGTTAAGCCACTGCAGCAAATATTTTTCTACATTATCTTGAGTAGAGGGTCTTATTTTTTTAACTTTTAAATTGAACGGCTCTCTAATTTTTTGTTTATTTGTGCTTTTTTATAATTTGAAATTTAGAAAATCTCATCAACATGTGGTAACTTAATACCAACATATAAAAACAACAACACACAAGAAATACTTTATACAAAAACAACTTCAAATAATGTTTAAGTTCTTATATTGTAAAATAAAAAGATTTCGTTTTATATGTAAAAAAAAATTAAATTTATTCATTCAAAAAAGAAAATTTAAAAAAAATATATAAACTATAAATGAAATATTATATAAAATTATTAATAAAATATTAACGAACCATCAACAACCACATTGGCGATCTTACCTACGAACCACAATATCAGCGACAACAGTATACGCCAGCGCCACTCTACATGCAAGGATCACAAAATCCGTTACAACAACAGATTTTTCCACAACAGCAGGGCCAACCAGAACCACAACTTTCAATTGATCAATATCAGGCGCAATATTATGCTTATCGGCAGCAACAACAACAATTGCAAGCACAGCAACAATATCAGCAAGCGTTGCAACAACAAGCTCTAACATATAAGCATCAGCAACAACCAGCAGCTACTCAAATGCCCCAAGTGCAACAAAATAAACCCTACTACACTGAACAGGAATACGCCACTTACCTGCAACAACAATCGCTGCCGCAGTACTACTGCTGACCTTCAACAGATGCGATCACAACAGATCATATAGCAACATAAGCTCCAACAAGAAGAAATCCGCGACTCCAGAATAACAACAATACCAGCAGCAGCAACTAGTAAAGTATTTAGTTTTTCAACGAATGCAAACGATAGGGAGGGAAGAAACTTATCGTTTGTATCTCGTAGGCACTACACTACACGTAGGTACACAACATTATTAGGTATACATTTAGGAATATATTGTATTTTACCTTTAACACTTCCGCCTTTAACCCTTCATCAAAATTTAATAGTTTTTAACCCTTAACGTAAGATGAGCCTAACTCACACTCCCCCACATTCCACTCACCGCGGAGAGGGAGATAATTCCCAACTTATTAATTTAGGCCCTGATTTTCTTCCAAATCCTTTTGATATACCCTTTAGTATGGACATTTGTGCGACATCAGTACAATACAATTTCAGTCCAAAGCCATTACTACGGACAAAACAAAATATGAGTACTTGATTACAGCTCTTCCACAAGAAGTAATCATGACAGTACTTGACTTCATACAAAAACCCCCAACTGCTAATTTGTATGAAGCATTAAAGAAAATTTTGATTGAGCGTCACTCCTTAAGCGAAAACAAAAGGATTGACAAAATTTTATCAGACTCTGAGATGGGAGACCGAAAACCATCCCAGTTTTATAGATCCCTTTTACTTTTAGCTGGATCTTCAGTAGAACCAGACTTTTTAATAAAATTATGGCTACGAAAACTTCCTAAAAGTCTTAATATTGCTTTAACAGGATCAAGCCATACAGAAGTAGAGGACCTTTTGAAACTTGCTGACAGGTTATGGGAAGTTATTACTGAAAATGAAATTTCATCCCTATATAAAGGTTCCCATGTTACAAATGGACCTAGTTCCAATGAGCAAATGGCAAATATGATGCAAACTTTCACGCAAACTACCACAAAACTGTTTGAATGTTTCAATAAGCTCTCTTTAGAAGTTCAGGCTATCAAATCTGAAAGTGACAATCGATCGTTTTCAAGACCCAGACGTAGATCGAATTCTAGACCCAGACGTAGATCGAATTCTGGACACACATCTCGTCCACGTCCGTCTTATTGGTTGTGCAGATATCATTACAAATTTGGCAAAGATGCACGAAGATGTGAACAACCATGCTCATATGTTCAAAACGACAACAACCCATTAAACTAAATGAATCCATTATCGCGACGACTGACAATGGACCTATTACACTAACACGTCGTCTCTTTATTTATGATCCCACTAATAAACTTAATTTTCTTATCGACAGTGGAGCCGAAGTATCAGTACTTCCTTCCTCTAAGTTCAGAAATAATAACCAACAATCTGATATAACTTTGACAGCTGCCAATGGCACAAATATTTCAACTTTTGGAAAGAAATTACTTACACTTAATTTAAAATTAAGGCGCGATCTACCATTTTCATTTATTATAGCTGACATTTCAAGACCAATCATAGGTGCAGATTTCTTGACAAAATATGGACTCTTGATCGACTTCAAACATAAACGCCTCATTGATCCACTTACAAACATTTCAGTAAATGCATTTTCTGGATTTACTGAAACTACTCTTCCAAAATTATTCACACTAGACAACAAATACACTCAATTACTTAAAAAATTTCCATCATTAATATCAGAACCCGATTACACTGCACCTGTCAAACATAAGACTGTACATCACATTGTCACTGAAGGACAGTTACCATTTACAAGACCTAGACGTTTGGATTTACAAAAATCTAAGATTGCTAAACATGAATTCGACTTCCTAGTTAAAGTTGGAATATGTAGACCTTCTGATTCTCAAACAGCTTCCGCATTACATCTTGTACCAAAATCAGAACCTAATGACTGGAGACCATGTGGTGACTATAGAAGACTAAACGCAATTACTGTACCGGACCGCTATCCATTACCACACATACACGACCTCTCAATCAATTTACACAATACAAACATTTACTCAAAAATTGATTTAGTGCGAGCTTACCATCAAATACCAATGGCCACAACCGACATACACAAGACTGCAATCACTACACCTTTTGGAATGTTCGAGTTCCTTCGAATGCCTTTCGGTTTAAGGAACTCAGCACAAACATTCCAAAGGTTCATAAATGAAGTTCTACATGGACTGGACTTTATTTTCGTTTACTTAGATGACATTTTAATAGCAAGTGAAACAGAAGAACAACACATTGAACACCTCACACAAGTATTTCAACGGCTAAGTAGTTATGGACTAAATATTAAACCAAACAAATGTGTTTTCGGAGTCAACAATATTACTTTTCTCAGTTATAATATTTCCCAACAAGGTATACAACCTTCTGAAGAGCGAGTACAATGCATACAAAACTATCCTCAACCAACCACTGTTAAACAAATGCAAAAGTTTATTGGAATGACAAATTATTATCATAGATGCATACCTAAATTAGCTCACATGCTAGGCCCTATTTATGACATGGTTACCAATGCCTCTAAAACAAAACACAAAAAACTTGAATGGACAGATAACACTTCACATGCATTCACGATAATTAAAGAGAGTTTTGCTAAGCAAACACTAATTAATCACATTAATAGTAAAGCAAAACTTTCAATTGCCGTAGATGCATCCAATACAGCTATCGGTGGAGTTCTACAACAAGAATACAATAAAACACTTCAACCACTAGCATTCTTTTCAAAAAAACTTGGACCTTCAGGACGGAAATACAGCACATTTGACCGAGAATTATTAGCTATTTACCTTACAATAAAACATTTCAGACATCACTTAGAAGGATATGCATTCACAATCTACACTGATCACAAACCGTTAACTACAGCATTGCACTCCAAAACAGAACGTAGTCCTAGACAAACACGACACCTTGAATACATCGCGCAATTTACAAACACAATCGTACACATAAAAGGAACAGATAACACAGTAGCTGATGCTCTTTCTAGATGCGAAATAGAAGAGCTTAAATCACCTGATATTGATCTTAAACAATTACACAGAGAACAACAAATAGATCCAGAACTTAAAAATAACATTAACAAAAACTTATATAAATTCGAACAGATTGACATTCCATTTTTAAACATTAGAATTTGGTGCGAACACTCTACAGATACCACACGTCCATACATTCCACAAACTTTACGTAAGAAGATTTTTGAACAGCTACATAACATTTCACACCCTGGGACACGAGCTTCTAGACGACTGATTACACAACGTTACTTCTGGCCCAATATGAATAGCCAAATTAACAAATGGTCCCAAGAATGCATTAACTGCCAAAAGACAAAAATACATCGACTCACTAAAACACTACCAAACAAAATTAACATTCCACATGGTCGCTTTGAGCATATACACATCGATCTAGTCGGCCCACTACCCATATCAAATGATTATAAATACCTGCTCACTACTATAGATAGACACACACGTTGGCCTGAAGTGTATCCACTTAAAAATACAGAAACTGCTACGATTATTGATACATTCAATAGAGAATTCGTTTCACGTTTCGGTGTTCCACTTGAAATTACTACAGATCGTGGACCTCAGTTCACTTCTCATACTTTCAAGCAATTCATTAAGACTATTGGTAGTCATCACATAATGACTTCTGCCTATCATCCTCAAGCCAATGGAATTATAGAACGATTTCACAGACAGTTAAAAACCTCGTTAATGGCAAGTAACAATCAGATGAACTGGTATACAGAATTACCACTAGTTCTTTTAGGTCTTAGATAAACTATTAAAGAAGACATAAAAGCATCTCCTGCTGAAATGGGTTTTGGTCAAACCCTTAGATTACCTCATCAACTAGTAGTTCGTAACAGTCAATCTTTCAATCCGTCAGATACTTTGTTTAAACTTAAAGAGAAAATAAAGAATAATCAATCAAATATTTCACATCACAATACCAATTGTCATGTATATGTTCCTCAAGCGTTAAAGAGTTGTAAATTTGTATTTATCCGTAATGATTCTATTCGACGTTCGTTACAGAATCCGTACGACGGGCCTTATGAAGTTTTGGAGAGATCATCAAAATTTTTCAAAATTTTAAAAGATAACACTAGTATTACAGTTAATATAGATAGACTTAAACCAGCCGTTTTGAACACTGACACAACACAAACACTCTCCTCCACACATAAACCAGTTAAACAAGTTCGTTTCAATCTTCTTTCTAATACACTTAAACATTAAGGGGGGGAATAATGTGGTAACTTAATACCAACATATAAAAACAACAACACACAAGAAATACTTTAAACAAAAACAGCTTCAAATAATGTTTAAGTTCTTATTTTGTAAAATAAAAAGATTTCGTTTTATATGTAAAAAAAAATTAAATTTATTCATTCAAAAAAGAAAATATAAAAAAAATATATAAACTATAAATGAAATATTATATAAAATTATTAATAAAATATTAACGAACCATCAACAACCACAAACATGTCGTTATAAATGGATAAAACTTTTGAAATTGTGTTGTTATAACCGCATTCTCGTTACAAGCGGTGCCGCAATAAGCGGACTGAATTCCATTGGAGCTTGTATGGGGACCAAACTTATAGGTGCGAATACGTCGCAGTAGCCGGATTGTTGTTACATGCGGAGCCGCTATAACCGGATTCTACTGTATGGACATTTCCGCCAAAAACCCAACCGTGACAGAAAAATGAAAAGTTATTATTAAAGCGTTACTATCTGATATTATCTAAGGAAAATATTCAAATTTTGTTAATTTAAACAATTTAAACCAGAATTCATATACCACATTGAGCAAACCACCTGCAAACTTGCATAAATGCAGTTTCTCTTTTTTTTTGTAATATTGAATAGCATTTTACCTTAAATATTTAAGTGTGTAAGAGAAGTGATTCATGGTGATAGCCTTTCCAAAAAAAATCTCTTCCAACGTTAATTAGTTAAAAACATCAAACCAATCTCGATTAACTGTAAAATTTTAATTTGCTTAAGTTCGTGTTCCAAAGTCACAAATAAAATAGAAAAACATCATTTCGAAATTGATAACAGCAGCAAGTGTGTCAAAATTATTGCACGAACAGAGTATCATGTACATAATTAAAAAAAAAAAAAACGAGTGCAAAAAAATAAAATTTTAAATTTTTGGAGCTGTTTGAAGTTGGTCATGTTCGAAAACGGGAAAAGACTTTTCCACGGCTAAGCTAATGAACCGATTTTGATGAAATTTTTCTTAAAGATAGATTGAAATCTAAGAAAGATTATTAGAAACTCTAATTCCTTAAAGCGGGCGTGGCATTGCTCCAAATGGGGAAGAAGGGTATCACGACTGTGCCACTACACCAATTTTGATGAAATTTGGTATGTAGATAGATTGAAACTTGAGTAAAAATATTTTTTTTTAAGTGGGCGTTGCCACGACTCTCACAGGAAAAACGTTTTGACATAAAAGACAAGTTTTATATTCTTCTAAGAAAAATATCTACTCTTTCCTCTTTTCTTTGTTAAAAATGATCTCACTAATTGATCTGATAAATATAAACATTAAATTTGTTTTTTTAATTACTGTATACATCTTAAATATTATTATTTATATAAATATTAAAGTAGTTTTGAAAAATTGCCCAAGTGAACATAAACGTAAAAATATGTCCCGTTCGAATGGATTATTATGCCTTGTAAAAAAAAATTAAATAAGGTTTTTCAATCAATCTATTAAAAAGTTATATTATTCCATAACATTTTAAAATTAGTCGCATTAAAAAATGTTGCCAGGTTTCGCTGACTTCTGCTTTTCTATAGATGGCCATGAAAAACACTTTCGTTTTTTGTCCCGCTCGAATGGCTTTTTAATTGCCTCTATCTTGTCTGGCATCAACTTTACCACTCAATGTAGTGCTATCAAAGGGCTATTCCTTAAAGTAACAGACAAAAATAAAAGTGTTTTACTTTGACTTTTATTCCACTTTAAAAAAAAAACTTCCGTCCCGTTCAACACGAGAGAAATGCCCATATCGTAATTTTTAATATTTGCGCCAAAATGTCCCCAATGAAAGTTAGTTTTTCTAACTGAACTTAATGAAAGTGCTCTGACGATGCCACTATTACTTAGCACAAGAAAAGAAATGCACATTGTGCATGAGTAGCTTAATCGTTAAGTGCAATCACCATTTCAATCATTTATTGGGCTTAAAGCTCAATTTTCACATTTGCTACTTTAAATCGTCTGACTTTAACCGGCATGAAACTTGGTTTGCTGTGTCAACTCCTTGTAGCTTAAAATATTTGTAGACGTCTCGTACGTTACGACAATTTATTGTTACAACTAAGTACAAAACAATCACTGTAATACTGCTCCAACACTCCTAACCAGTCTTTCATTACGTCTGTCTGACCTGCGTATTTTATGTTGTATTATAAGGTCGCGCAAACAACAGTGGGCTGTATTCTAAAATTCGTTTCATATTCGTGGTCATATTTAAATGCGGCATTTTTAAATTCGATGTTCCTATTGCAATTAAATTGAAATATGTTGAAATTCACCACTTCGACATAAACTTTTAATGGCAAATATGTTAATAGCCAAAGAATTTCAGAAAAACTGCATTATATTATTTATATTTAGACTTTGCAATGCCTTAATAGGTATAACTCGGTCGTTCTGAAATATTCAATAGCTTTCAGACCTTCTCTTGGGCAACTCCACATCGGACTCTTTTTCTTAATATTGCCTTTACCTTAAAAACGAAAAAACGATAGGGAAAGTCTTCGAACTAATGCCATGCTGGATTTCTGTGGAGTCCTTTATCCTCCTAAGGATATCTTAAAAAATACCTTTAATGCGAACAATGTAAGGGGTTTGTAAGGGATGAGTTCTAGATTTTTGAAAATATCTTGAAATTTATAAGTTCTTCGATGAAAACATTTTCGAAAATAACTATGGTCTTCAAAATTCAACACAAAAATGACAGTAAACTTTTTTTGTAGAATTAATCTTTCTTAAGTAAAAGGAAAATTGCAACATCTGCCTTTTTCAAAATTACATTCTCATTATCCAATCAACTGGATACGCTTTTTTGTAAGTATTCTCCGCTGGCCTGATCCACATTTTTAAACTAATAGAAATAAATCACTTTAAAATATATCTCCTTTCCTACATGTACATATGTAGAATACAAGTGTGTATAAAACGAATAAGTATAAACATTCCTATATCACTGATCTACAGTGATCTTTGTACAGAAAGTCTTAAGCTCAACCGCAAATCGATGACGCCGTTGCCAACATAACTTGCGCTGACCTGTGCGTTCATTTTTCGTGTTGTCATTTATTACACCCTACATTCCAGCTGTCTTTTAATTTTGTTTGGACTTCTTAAGTAAAAAAAGCGAGATAATTTAAACGAATAGCTTAAAATTTCGACAACTCTTTTGCAGTTCAGTGGCTGATTGCTATCTGAAAGTGTATTTTTTTGCCAATGAAAATTTGGGAGACTTATCACGATGGTCGTGAATGCGGAAAAAGTTTTCCTACTCTGTAGGAAAAAATCAGATTGATGGAATTGTTTCCTAAAAGCTCTGATAATACCAAAAAAGTCTATAATTTAATCAGAACTTTCACCAAACGTGAAGCATTTGCTTTGTGGTAATTGAACTTCAACTCTTTCATTAACCATCTGGCTTATTTTCAAAACGACAAAACTTCTCCGGGGTCTTTTATTTAACTGTATTCGGACTGCGTACAGACTTTTAAAAATTGGCATTTGCTTTAGACGGATGGCTCTAAAACCAAAGCCGCTATTTCGTTTGCAGTGATTGACGACACAGGAAATACTATATCTCACAACATTATGGTGGAATCAGCCTCGATGTTTGATGCCGAGGCAAAAACCATAATTTCAGCGCTAGAGTTTTGGAAATTATCCAAACACAAACATACCATTTGCACCTACAGCAAATCTGTTATCGAAGCTGTCAACAAATTTCCAACCAGCAGGAAACTGTTATAGCCATAAAACAACACCTCAATGGACAAAAAAGTCAACATCATGTGGATACCAGGCCACGCAGAAATCCAAGGTAATGAAATGCAGACTTTTAAACGCACTTTTATTCCTAATCTTCGAACTTAGACTGGACGCCATATACATCTATTTAATGTTTGCATAACAGAGCAGAACAGGCACTGTTCCCTTTTTTTATTGCTGCTTCAGACGCGTATTTACCAAGAGATGAGCTTGAGAATGTAACATCTAAATAGTTAAAAGTTTTTACCACCTCAAGTTTATTATTGTTACAGTAAAAGTTTTCCGTAGTTGTTCTACCGCTTCTATGAAAATGTACGGTAGTATTTGTGTTATTCTGGAATTAACTGTCATCTTATTTCTTTCACAATAATTTTGCAGTGAACATAAAATTTTTCGAGGAGATCTAGCAAGAGCCACTGAGTCGTCTTCAAAAAGCGATAAAAGAAGGTTATGCCCCCATCAATGTTAACGCCCTCAATGTTATCTTTCCTCAACTCCGTCTCAAAATCTGATATAAAAAGGATGAATAGCATTAGGCTCGAAATTTCTCCTTGTACTACCCCTTTAGAAATCACCACTTCAAGTAACTCTTCTTTATCAAATTTAATTAAAAAAGATGCTCTATCGTATATGGACTTAATTAGACTTGCACTTATTGGATTATGGATTGAGTCAAAAGCCTGACGAAAATCAATAAAGAGAGCAAAAAATTAAGTTTTGTGGAATCTGAGTTGAAGGTGTATAGCCGATTGTAGGACAAATATACATATGGTCAAGGCAACATCTCTCACTCTTAAATTCATTTTGAGATTTGGGTAAAACATTGTTATCAGATATCCATTGTCTTAGTCGATTTGTCTGTATTTGTGTGAATATTTTCGCCACAGCTTAACAAAACGCAATGCCTCTTTAATTGATTGGATCTTTTTTATCGCCGCTTTTATGATTGGGACCAGTTCAAAGACGTTTGACCATATCTGATTATGTTATTGAATATGGAGTATTTTTACATATTTACTTGACATATTTTTGTGTAACTAAGTGCTTTGTAAATTTATTTTATAATAAATAAATAATAAAAAATACTTAATACAAAAAAAAAACACCCAAAAAGAAGTCCTAGCTGATCGTCATGCGCATATATTAGGCCTCCTAAAATCTAGATTTTCATGCAAATAAAAATATATTCATGAAGGGTTATTATGCTTTCCCACAGCAGACGTGCAATCAGGACTGATATTAATGGACAAAGACAAGGACCCAATTTATATTAAAAAATTTTAGGTATTTCTTATTTCATATACAGTAAACACTCACAAATTAGAGCTTATGGGAACTAGAATATTTCATATCTCGAAATCTTTCGTTAGAGTGGGAAAGAGAGTTGAAATTAGGATGAAGTCTGATTCTTCACTTTCTTAATTTAATCGAAAATCTCAAAAAACCTCTGTGCCAAGTCCGTCGGCGTCAGTATTTTTATTGAGGCACTAATTTCGTCCAAGACTGGGACATTTGGCTTTATATTTACCTTTTTAGAATTTAATAAAGCCAGGCGTAAATAATGGTGCTATTAAAGTCACGGCATTTATGTTCCTATCGGTGAAACACATTTTCTAATTGAATTACGATAAAAACATTGCTATGTTTTGTATTTATGTATCAAATTTCACAACTGTATCAGCCATTGATGCAATTATATATGTTACCGGCCCTTATATATGTTAGGCCAAACTAGTTACCGTTAAGCCTAAAGATATGAAATGAAATTTTAATGCAAAAGCACTGTGGCTAGTGAAAATTAAGGTAGTAGCGAAGTAAGACAATAAAACTTATCAATTTTATTGAATACTTGGCAAGTGTTCAGTGTAAGTGGACGGCCTTCAGTCACCGCTCAGGACTTACATCCTCCAATATGTCCGGCTTCGTTGTGGCCTTCGGCCGTGATTGAGTCTATAACATTTGCAACACTGGCTTCGCTATCTACAGTGCTTTTGTGTTATGATTAAATTGCATACTTTTAGGCATTCAAATTTGATTTTTTGGCTTAGGAAAAACTAGTCTATACTAAAAACCAGTTGGCCGGTAACATATATAACACTTTGTGTGGGAAGTAATTCCGTTATTTCCTAAGGAACTGTGTATGAGGTTTCGAGATAAAAAAAAGTAAACTATATGCTAGTCCAGGACATAAGCTATTTATCGGAAAAAACTTCATCTAAATTCATTCAGCCGCTTTAGCGTAATTGCTCTACAAACATCTAAACATCCATGTTTAACATTAGTATGATACGTATCTATACACGATAAATAGCAAAAATATATATTTTGCTTAGATCCAAAATTTAAATCATAAAAAATATGCGGTCAATGATGTGTAGGGTACTTCACTTTTGGCCAAGCTAATGAAAACACCTTTACCAATTTCATATGATGTTTCTTTTTCTGTTTAATTTCTTGCATTCAATGCGATTAACAGAATTGTTATTGTTGCGCTATAATGTATGCTTTTATATTTTCACTATATATTTGTGGACTTTTGTTGTTGCCTTCGCAAAATCACCCAAATTAATGGCCATCTCCTTCTAAAAAACTTCGAATAAAAAGTATATTTGATGATGTTTCATTTATGGTTTCATCGATTTCTCACCATTACAACTTAGTCAACGTCAATGATGGGCACGTAACGTAAGAGCAATTAAACTGCTTAAATAAAGAAAACCAAACCAA
The DNA here is from genome assembly GCA_949775025.1 of Tricholauxania praeusta. Classification (NCBI taxonomy): domain Eukaryota; kingdom Metazoa; phylum Arthropoda; class Insecta; order Diptera; family Lauxaniidae; genus Tricholauxania; species Tricholauxania praeusta. The sequence continues at coordinate 73,662,719 of OX459029.1, read as the reverse complement.
ATATTAATGATGCCAACTGTTGTTGATGTTGTATCGATTAAAAGCGAACTTGTTAACATGACTGCGATTACAACGAGAACAACAACAGCACAAGCATTATACATCCACCTGTTTCGTGTTACAGCAGTTATGACGTAAAGAAAACATTTTAATGGCCAACTTAAATTCGAAGATTAACAAATGTTAAACACGAATTAATCACTTGAAAGTGGCGCGAACAATGGTTGTTTTTGTTAACGTAGCTATTGCTGTTGTTGTTGTTTTTGCAGTTAACTGTTTCAACTCCGTGTAATGTGATGCCAATTTTTTATAAAATACAAAGCACAGCAGCCAAGTATCAAGCAACAACCACAACAACATTATCAATCATAATAAAAACTATGACTTAAAACAAAAGCAACAGTAGCAATGAATACATTCATTGCTGACAAATATACATACGCCCTTTTATGAATAGGCAGCTTGTAATATGTGAGCAGTATGTTTTTGTTGTTTATTTCTTTTTCTATTAATTCCGTAAACATAATTATTGGGCCAACTGAATAAAATTAATAATTGCATAGTCAAGACAGTGGCATACCGTGGAAACTTGGCGCCCGGAGCGAAGAGACAATTTGCTGCTCTCTACCTACCACATTTTTTTTTTCCCAGCAAAAAATTTTATTTATTTAAAAATAGGGATATATTTCATTACATTATAAAGGCCCTGCATATTGTATTTTACTATTTACAATTTTAAAAAAATGGTCTACAACACTTAGTTCAATTTGTTATTGATGCTAAGAACTAAATTTAAATTTGCTACTCGTATGACGAGAACCATTTTGCGCAGGAGGCTTTTACTTCGTTATTGGAGAACCTCTGGTCTTCTGTGTTCATACTACATCTCGTGCTTTTTCAACCTTTAATTTTCTCTACGATATACATACATATGTACTTTTTTTCACTGTCCTACAAGATTTTTTTTTTAGTATTATAACTTTTAGGCCTGTTAACTTACCTCAGTAGTTTAAGCTGCGATTTGGTTTTAATCGCCGATTAGTCACAAACATCGATAACTTATGTCGTGTAATCGGCTATTGATGTGCAAATCGTCAATTAAAGTTAATATGAGAAATTTCTCCGATTAACGAAGTTAACTCGAGTAATTTTGACATTTGTTACTTCAAAAGATTTAATCAAAAATTTGGAATTGAGTGTATGTAAAATATTTGCATTTAATTTTTTAAGGGGGCCAGTAACTGGTTCAAATTGTTAAATGCATTGAAACAACTTGCTGTGAAAAATAGGCGGAGTTCAGTTTTGTCGATTTAAACTTTACGCTGTCTTATCGCTCCATATTCACTTTACCATAGTCCCTGTGGTTTGAACGTTCCTGATAAGCATAATGGGAAGATGTTGGCTGAATTTCTGCTTAGATCGAAGCTAATCAATAAGAAAGTCAATTGCCTATGATTTATTTTGGCAAAGTTTTCAAGGAAAGATTTCTGTAACGATGGGTACAAGTTGCAAGTTTTATTTTAGATCTAGAAAAGCTGTCAATCAACTTCGATTTTAGTTTTATATGAAGGGAAAACCGTGTAATAAAAACTGTAAAGTAAGTATAAAAAAAGGGGATTAATTCCATATCCTTCAGCCTTGTTACTAAATTTGTAATGGTTTAAAAAATATTTTTCTTTAAATTTTCAATCGAATAGCTTTTTTTAATCGTATTTAATTGAAATCGTGTAAAAACGGAACTGCTTTTTTTCCTTGACCATGTCAAATCAAAACAGTGAAAAAAAGACCGTGTAAAAACAGAATTGGGTGTACATTAAATTTGTTTTTTTAATTACTAAGATAGATCTAAAATATTATTTATATAAATATTAAAATCTCTATGAAAAATTGCCAAAGTGAACCATAATGGAAAAATACGTTACGTACGCAATGTCACGTATCGATTGATGATTGGTGTACCAGGGCAAGAAGGATGCACGAAAATTCTATCAACAAGTTAAGCGTCTAACTCAAGGTTTCAAGCCCGGAGCATCCACTTGTAGAGACGAAAATGGAAATCTGGTTACAGATACACAGAGTGTACTGAGGTTATGGAGGCAGCATTTCTCCAACTTGCTTACGGGCGATGATCCCACCAATTCCGCCCAGAGAGAATGCAGTAGGATACCACCAATCGATGATAACGCAGTGGAAGTACCATCACCTAGCCATGAAGAGGTTCGAGTTGCTATCCAGCGACTCAAAAACAACAAAGCAGCGGGTGCTGACGGCCTGCCAGCTGAGTTGTTTAAAGCTGGTGGCGATGAATTGATAAGGTGCATGCATCAACTCATCAGCAAAATATGGCTAGCGGAAAGCATACCCGACGATTGGAATCTCAGCGTGCTTTGTCCTGTAATAAAGAAAGGAGACACGACAAGCTGCGCCAACTACAGGGGTATCAGTCTTATTTCCATCGCATATAAGATCCTCTCGAGCGTATTGTGTGAAAGATTGAAGCCGTATACAGAAACGCTGATCGGATCCTATCAGTGTGGCTTTAGACCTGGTAAGTCCACCATAGACCAGATTTTTACACTACGCCAAATCCTGGAGAAAACCCATGAATATCAAATCGACACTCACCATCTCTTCGTCGATTATAAAGCTGCGTTCGATAGCCCAGTGCGGGATTGCCTATACGCAACAATGTCTGAGTTCGGTATACCTGCAAAGTTGATAAGGCTCTGCAGGATGACGTTGAGCAATACGTGTAGCTCCGTCAAGGTAGGGAATGACCTCTCCGGAACATTTAATACCGAGCGAGGTTTCAGACAAGGCGACCCGCTCTCGTGCGATCTCTTCAATTTCATTATGGAGGGGATCGTACGAAAAGCCGGTGTGCATCATAATGGCACCATTTTCTTCAAAGGTGTTCAGCTCCTTGCGTACGCTGATGATATTGATATTATCGGTCGGAGTAAGAGAGATGTTACTGCTGCTTTCACTGCTATTGAAAAGGAATCAGCAAAAGTGGGTTTGACGGTAAACGAGGGCAAGACGAAATGCATGATGTCTACTAACAACAACAAGAGAGCACGGGATCTAGATTCTCATGTTACAGCGAGCAACTGTAAATTAGAAGTTGTCAAGGAATTCATTTACCTTGGCACTGCCGTAACCAGCAACAATGATGTCAGTCTGGAGATTAAGCGGAGAATAACAATTGCTAATACACGGTTCAAAATTTAAGTATAATTTTTCAACTTTCAAAGTTGACATATACATTCTTTCCAAAAAAGTTGAAACTTTTGTCTTATTTAGGTTGAAAACGTTATACATAAGGCATTTTCAACTTCATCCGTTGAAAATTAAAACCTGGTCGGTTGAAAATGGAAATAACAACTGAATCTTTCGTCCGAAATAGTTGAAAAAGTAGCACAAAAAGATGAAAATATTGCTTTCAAAGTTGAATTATTCAACGCATTGGGTTGAAAATTCTATCAAAAAATTTCTATTTCGTCCAAAATAGTTGAAAAAGTTGCTTTAAAAGATGAATTATTCAACGCAGTAAGTTGAAAATTCACACAAAAGTTTACTTTTTCGTCCGAAATAGTAGAAAAAGTTGTTTTCAAAGTTGAATTATTCAACGCAGTAAGTTGAAAATTCACACAAAAGTTTACTTATTCGTCCGAAATAGTAGAAAAAGTTGCTCAGAAGGATGAAAATATTGCTTTCAAAGTTGAATTATTCAACGCAGTGAGTTGAAAATTCGCAGAAAAGTTTACTTTTTCATCCGAAATAGTTGAAAAAGTTTCTCAAAGAAGACGAAAATATTGCTTTCAAAGTTGAATTTTTCAACGCAATGAGTTGAAAATTCGCACAAAAGTTTACTTTTTCAAAAGAATACAAATATTTTTTGTTAAAAAAAACTTATCCTTATAGATAAATTTTTCCTAAGTAGAAACACATTTATACTTACTTATTCAGGCTATTTTTCCAAACTTAAATTAATATGCTAGTAAATTATTGAAAACATAAACTTTTATTTAGAAATAAAATGTGATTACTTATGAATACATTCATATTATTAACAGTAATATAATGTACATACTTAACATATGTATATCTACATTTTTTTCTAGTTTATTATTTTTTTAGTTATAATAAATTCTGATGTTCCTAATTTGACAGAATTGAATGAAGTTTTTTGGATTAGATCAGTGTAGTTAATTGTATCAAAAATTTCTGTTTCTAATACTTCGTAAGCACAGTAAATACTGTTGAAGTTTGTCGTTGAGTATTTTTTAAAAATAAATACAAACTCTGATTTATTTGTAAGAATTTCTGAAATTTTGCAAAAAACTGGAAGTTCAGAATTTCCATCAATCAATATAAAAAAACCTTTCTTATATCTATAGCCAAGCTCAAAATATTTTATTGAAACGAAATTTGAATAAGCCTCATCAAGTCCAAATTTTGATTGGAAGTCTTGATATTTGATTTTTGATTGTTTTCCTTGCTCTAGTTTTAAGCCAAAATTACTCGTTTTAAACATGTAACTTTGTTTTTCCTGATGCCTTAAAGCTAAAGTCTTAGCTAAATTAGAGAAATTATTAATGTACCGTCCAATTTTAGTAAAATTTCTATGATAGCTTTCGAATCTCATGCACCACATTAGAACAAGGGGGCCAAGTTCACGAATGATTCTGCTGTAATGGGTCATAAAATGATGTTTTGGAAGCAAATTGTAACCTAAACCAATTATTAGTTTTAAATGGTCTTCGATCAAATCATCTAAAATATGTAATGCGGTATTGGGTATACTCTCAGAAAAAATTACTCTCATTATTTTTATTAAGCTCGTAATTAATTGCCAAATTCGTAAATCTTTAATTTTGTTTTTGTATTCACTAAAAATAAATGGAACATATGTAATTAAACACCAGTTTTGGGCTGCATTTAACCCAATAGATGTTTTAGATCTTTTTTTTAATGAAATTAAAGATGGTTTATTTTTTATGTCTAAATATGTATAATTGTAGAAGTTAAGTATGTTGTTGATTTTGTTGATATTAATTAAACTGTTTTCTGTCAAGTACAGAAAGAAAATTTTTAAGGCAAATGGCACTGCCCCTTCTAAAACATCATGCATGATATCAACAGTTCCATTTTTAATAAAATTATAGTGGCGCAAGTTATTGAAAATGTTATTAAATTGTAGTTTACTCGTAGACCCTTCTACATTGGAGTTTGTCAAATTTATTATATATTGGAATGAATGCAGTTTCTCAGGAACCTCCCTTGTAATGGTTTTTATTTCAGAGTGATTTAGTTCACAAAACCTGCAATAGTTACCACTTGAAAATGACTTTGGAAAGCCAAATAAAGTGTTGCCACCTAAATTATCGTGAGAAACTGCTATCAAAGTTCCTTTTAGTATTTTCTCATTCACCACAATCCCATCATTTTCTAAAAGTGAAAGGTCATCAAAAATAGGTTTTAAAATAACATTAACAGACTCGCCGTCTTTTATGTCTTCAGAAAAAAATAAAGCTGCTAAATGTATATTCTCTAGTTTTGATAAACAGAATGATGGTAAATTTAAAATTTGGAAATAGATTGCACCTATTTTATGAATGGATGTTTTACTTCCTAATGGGCAAACAATTTCGAAATCATCGTAATAAAGTCCAACTTTAATTGCGTCAGTATTGCTACGAAAAAATTCTTCTTGCTGACAGTTTTTCGCACAGCAAAATCCAGATATACTGTTATCGTTGCACTCATGAATGTTTTTAAAATAAATGTTTTTAAAACTTTCATTTTTAAATAAACATTTGATAGTATTAATTATTGAAACATATTGAAATGTACATTGTTTTTGTATGCTATCGAATTGGTTTGTTAAATTGTTGAATAACTTTTCCCATCGAAGCTTAATACTTATTTCTACAGGAGACACAAAAAGTTCAGAATTTTTGAATTCCTTTCTTCTTTTATATGTTGATGAAAAAGAATCTAAGTTGTTTAAGATTTGTAATTGCAAGTTTTTATGGTTCGTAGAAAGAGTTTGATAAAATACTGAAAATAAGTTTTTGTGATAGGTTTTAAGTGCATCATAAAATGTGTCTATATTTGAGTTAGCAACATGAAACGAGGAAATCAAATCAAAAACATTTTTCTGATTAAACAACAAAGTTTTAAGATTGTCATCATTTGGAATATTAACATTACAAAGGTGATCATTATTTGTATGTGCAATTGTACTATCAACATCAGATGACAAATCATTCTGAATATCAGTGACTTCATTATTTCTTTTAGGCTTTAAGTACTTTTCTTTGAATTTACAAAAGAGGGTATGCTTTTTAAGTCCCGGATAAGTTACAAAGGTTCGAGGGCATTGATGTGAGAAAATGCATTGTAAGCGAAGTTGTTTTCCTGCTGTTAAACAGTGAACATATTTTAAATGGTTTACGCAAAATTGAAAGTCTTTAAAAATTTTATTGCAAACGAAGCAAATCATTGTGCACTTTCCTGTCTGCCAAAACCTTCTAAAGTATTCCAAACTTCATGCATTCTAGGCGTTCCCAGACAGTGAGAAAAGTTATAGAAATATTTTTCGAAAAAGTTAAAAAATATTTTGAGCTCGTTACAATATTTTATGTTAAAAATATGAAAAATTTTAAAATAAATGTCAAATATGTTTTGAAATTTGTAGTGGCTCGGTATTGCAATGAGCTTACTGTCTACTCCGATGTAATATTGATCAATAAATTTTTTGGATTGACCGCGAGCTAAAATAATGGGTTCCTTAAATGAATACACTGTTTCATTTGTATTTATGTCAACTGCAAAGATTATAAATTTGTCAATAGTTTGAGTGAAATTCCGTTTAAATTTTTCACGTGTTCCGGGTGGAGAAGGCAACAGTTTTAGCAATGATAAGAACGTTTGCACTTCATTATTCCAATCTGAAATTAAATATGCGTATATGTTACCGGCCAAACTAGTTTCAGATCAAACGATATGCAATCAAATGTTATTGAAAAAGTACTGTGGCTAGTGAAAACTAGACAGTAGCAAAATAAAACAATAAAACTATAAATTTCATTGTATGCTTATCAAGTGGTAAGTGAGGGCAAGTGGGCGGCCTTCGGCCGCGGCTTAGGATTTACATCCTCCAACATGTTCAACATCAGCTTCGCTATCCACAGTGCTTTTGCATTAAAATGAAATTGCATACTTTCAGGCATGCAAATCAACTTGTTTGGCCTAGGAAAAACTAGTTTATCCTAAAACCTAACATAACATAGTTAACATTTATTACCTTCAATACAATCAATATTCAATCCTTTTGAATTTAATACAACAGGAACATGGGTTTCTATTTTCAAGATAATGTTGTAAAAACGGTCTTGTTCAATAGTTGGGAACAAAATATGGAAGTCAATTGAAATCTAAGTAAAAAGTATTGTCAGGTGTTTAAATATTTACACAAAGAGAACTGTGATGATATTTACCAGCTCAGGATCCAAAAAGTATAAAGGAAAATTTTCTTGGATAGACAAGCTCAGTTTAAGAATTTTTTTTCGAGCCTCAACAGTTTTTTTTAGCTTATCTATCAACAAATTTTTGTTTGCTATCTATCAACAAATTTTTTTTTGCGGGTATTTGTACGTTCTTGAAAAATTTTATATCTTCTTCTTCAAGTTCTTCATTGTAATCATCATCTGACTTTTGATCTGCTATAGGTTCCTCCGAAAACCGCTTCCGTTTTGAATTTCTAAATTTCAATTGACTGACAAAATAGCCTGAATTGCTATCAGGATTGTAAAACTGTTCCTAAAAAATTATGTTTTGCAGTCTTAGAAATTTCATAATTCAATTAATATTTACCGCCCCTGAATATTTTGAGTCGCTTTTGTAAAACGGAAATATTTCAATGGTTTTCTGTGCCAAATTCAATTTGTCTCTTTTACTGGGATAGTTTCCATAATATTTTACCAAGCACTTAGTGAGGATTCTTACAAGTTGCTTTCGGTTTTTGTCATTTAAAAAGTTGTGGCGTTTGTAAAAATCCAAAATCTCCACGCCATCGTTTGCACTAATATACTCTTCAATAGTCTGAGGTTATTGATAAATATGAATAAAATGTTGTCTGATTTAAAAAAAAATAGTTATTACTTCTTTAGTTATTTCTTCAGTTGAAACATCCACAGGGCCTTTAATACTTCCCTCTTCGGCTAAACTATGATATTTTAGCTCAAAGCAAGCGCAATAACAAAATTGGCGTAATATTGGAACAATTTCCTCGTTGGCAATTCGAACGTCCTTACCGTTGGAAAAATATTTGAAACTCTTATCTTCTGTATACTTCTGAACTGAAATTAAATTATTGAGAGTTTTAAGGAAATAAAATAAAATCCTAAATCATGTAAATTGCACAAATAAAATTATACAATCATAGCTAGATAGTTACGACTACTTTTCAATTCCAAAATTTGTTTTTAGGCTTTCCCCATCGATAAGCGCAATTTTTATTTTTGCACATGCTTAAATAAGAAATGGGTTGTCTGCAGGTGGTTGCTTGACGTCATATTTTCATGTTAGCCAAGGTCTTCAGCCAAAATTAAATTGTTAAACTTTTATGATCAATACTTATTGGCTGTCTCTTCTAAGGACCCGTATTAGGTTTATTTTACAAAAGAAAATGGCTTATGTAGGTTTACTATGATTTTTAGTTCCAGAACTAAAGTACTTAAGTCATATTTTTCGAAAAATTAACTAAAACGGGGACTTGGAAGAAACAGCCAATAAGTATTGATGATAAAAGTTTTAACAACAATTCAACTTTAGTTCAAGATCTTGATGCACTAAACGCTAACTGCAAAATTCATGAAAATGACAACATGACGTCAAGCGACCGCGTAAGACAACTGAGTCTTATTAAAGGGTACAAGAAAAAAAAATTTGCACAATTTTAGCATAAAAGCGGTGGTATCCTTTTTTTTTTTGTGTAAGAGTGTAAATGTTACACAAAGAAAAGAATACCATACATGTATCTATATATATGTAGATACATATAAGAAAATTCAAAACAAATTTTAAAATAGTGCACATACCCGAACCTAAGACATCTTCAAAAGTATAATCTTCAGATTGACGTGTCTTTTGCAGGACCACGTATCTTGACCTTCCCTCGCTCACAAAATTTACCCTAACTAACCTTCCGTTTGGTTCCATTAGCGCTTATATTATTTTTTAATTAAAGAAACTAGACACTTTTTAATTGATATTTTTTAATTTAAAAATTTTTTAATGTAAAAAACTGACGTCAGAATGACAGAAATTGAAAATAACTTCTAAGGTTGAAAATTTATCAAATAAAGTTGAAAACAATTTTTCAACCAAAAAGTAAGACTTGTTCATCCATGAAGTTTAGTTTTTATACTTTTGGTTCAAAAAATCAACTTCGAAGTTGAATTTTTTTGAATTTGAAAATTTTCAACCAAATAAGTATAAAATTTTAACCAAAAAGTTGAAAAAATTGATTTGGGCGTCGAGATATTCATCTTTCAGGTTGAAATCAGTAAATATGTATTGATTTCAACTAGTATAGGATGAAAAATTATACTTTAAAGTTGAAAACTTGAAGAAAAAAAAGCATAAATGTTGTTTTCAACCAAAAAATTTTGAGGACGGTTGAAAAATTAAACCTAAATTTTGAACCGTGTAGGTGCTACTACGGTCTCAGTAAGCAATTACGTTGCAGAGCTCTCGCTCGATCGACAAAGCTAACACTCTACAAGACGCTCATTCTACCTGTGCTTCTTTATGGCGCTGAGGCATGGGTGGTTTCGACAACAGACGCAGCCGCTCTTGGGGTGTTCGAGAGGAAAGTTCTCCGCAAAATCTTTGGTCCTGTTCGAGTTGGCGACGACTATCGCATTCGAATGAACCACGAGCTGTATGAGCTCTACGCCGACATTGACATAGTTAAGCGTATAACAATACAGCGACTACGCTGGCTGGGTCATGTCCATCGTATGGATAAAGAAGCTCCAGCGAAAAAGGTATTCGAAGGGAAGGTCCCCGGTCAACGACGAAGAGGGAGACCATGCCTCCGGTGGATAGACCAAGCTGAGGAAGTCCAAACCGCGCTTGGCATTAACGATTGGAGAAGGCGCGCGCAAAACAGAGGCTCCTGGCGAGAGCTAATGAGGTCGGCCGTAACCTGACAACGGGTTGTTATGGCCATCTAAGTAAGTAAGTAAGTATGTCAAATCAAAACAGTGAAAAAAAGACCGTGTAAAAACAGAATTGGGTGTACATTAAATTTGTTTTTTTAATTACTAAGATAGGTCTAAAATATTATTTATATAAATATTAAAATCTCTATGAAAAATTGCCAAAGTGAACCATAATGGAAAAATACGTTACGTACGCAATGTCACATATCGGTTGATATTGGGTCAGAATACGCGAAACCGACATGTCTGAAATGTTTTTCAAAGTTTTTTATATAAATCAGTAGCTGCAAGTGGTAGAAATTAGTGTACGGAAAAATTTTTTAAAAAAAATTGTTGTTGCAATAATTATGGCCAATCAAAGTTTTCATTAACCTTTTTTTTAAAATGCTATAAGTTTTGAACTGCTTGACTGATTGTGACGAAATTTTTTAATTTCTGTAGATAATAAGTTGAACTTATGTATTAAGAAAAAAAAGTTGCAAAAATTTTGCAGTTTTGTTGTTAATTAGCAATTTTTCTATCAACAATTGAATTTTAATGACTTGCTCCGCCTTGAAAAAATCTAAAAAAAAATTAAAGAGATGCATTGAATCCTTCCAAACTAGAATTCGTCAAAAAAATCGTGGAGCCTTTATTAGTTTTTACGGCATAAATATTATAGTGGTACCGGGCGGACGAAAAATGCATAAAAATTTTGTTGTTTTTCAAAAAAATCAATAACACTAGTTTACAAGAAAAAGGATCGGGTTTCTTATAGACTTTTTTCTATGTATTATGGGACGTAGTTTCCAAAAATGGCAACCATTTTTTTTTCTTAAGAATCGTTTTCGAGATATCCCCAAAAACCCCCTTTTTCGGCACTTTTTTCATTTATTTGGCTATATCTCGAATAATTTGTTTTCGATTCAAAAACGCTCTTCAGCACTTTAAAGATATTTTTATTCCCTTTCTAACATTATACTGTTACCTAGAATCGAATAAGATTTGATGAAGTTACAAGTGCGCAAATTGAAAAAAAACGGACTTTTTTAAAAATCACTAAAATTCAATTGCTCCATTTGAATGAAAAATTTTTTCTTTTTCATATTTTTAGAATTTAAAATGAAAGACTTTTCTTTTGCAAACATTTTAGTATAATTTTGCGGATATCGAGCAAAAAATGTAGAAGTTATTCGAGAAAATAGTAAAAAACTTGTAATAAAATTTAACGAAAATACTAATGTTTTTTATATAATTTTATTGCAAGTTTTTCACTGTTTTCTTGAATAACTTCTACATTTTTTGCTCGATATCCGCAAAATTACACTAAAATATTTGCAAAAGAAAAGTCTTTCATTTTAAATTCTAAAAATATGAAAAAGAGAAAATTTTTCATTCAAATGGAGCAGTTGAATTTTAGTGATTTTTAAAAAAGTCAGTTTTTTTGCACTTTGCGCACTTGTAACTTCATCAAATCTTATTCGATTCTAAGAAACGGTATATTGTTAGAAAGGAAATAAAAATATCTTTAAAGTGCTGAAAAGCGTTTTTGAATCGAAAAAAAATTATTCGAGATATAGCAAAATAAATGAAAAAAGTGCAGAAAAAGGGGGTTTTTGGGGATATCTCGAAAACGATTCTTAAGAAAAAAAAAATGGTTGCCATTTTTGGAAACTACGTCCCATAATACATAGAAAAAAGTCTATGAGAAACCCGATCCTTTTTCTTGTAAACTAGTGTTATTGATTTTTTTGAAAAACAACAAAATTTTTATGCATTTTTCGTCCGCCCGGTACCACTATAATATTTATGCCGTAAAAACTAATTGAGGCTCCACGATTTTTTTGATGAATTCTAGTTTGGAAGGATTCAATGCATCTCTGTAACTTTTTTTCTGATTTTTTCAAGGCGGAGCAAGTCATTAAAATTCAATTGTTGATAGAAAAATTGCTAATTAACAACAAAAATGCAAAATTTTTGCAACTTTTTTTCCTTAATACATAAGTTCAACTTATTATCTACAGAAATTAAAAAATTTCGTCACAATCAGTCAAGCAGTTCAAAACTTATAGCATTTTAAAAAAAAGGTTAATGAAAACTTTGACTGGCCATAATTATTGCAACAACAATTTTTTTTAAAAAATTTTTTCGTACACTAATTTCTACCACTTGCAGCTACTGATTTATATAAAAAACTTTGAAAAACATTTCAGACATGTCGGTTTCGCGTATTCTGACCCTATTATGCCTTGTAAGAAAAAAAATTAATAAGATTTTTTAATCGAACGAAATCTAATAAAAAGGAATAATATCCTTAATATTTTAGAATTAGTCGCATTAAAAAATGTTCCCAAGGTTTCGTTGACTTCTGCTTTTCTATATATGGCCATGAAAAATACTTCCATTTTTCGTCACGTTCAAATTGCTTTTTTATTGCCTCTACCTTGGAACTAGTACTAAGTATGACAACAACTTTACCACTAAATATAGTGCTATGTAAGGGCTATTCCTTAAAGTAACAGGAGAAAACAAAAGTTTTACTTTGACTTTTATTCCAATTTAAAAGTGTACGACGGTCGTGTTCGACATAATGGAAATTCCCATATGTATTTGATCAACTTTTTTTAACCTCTTTCAACTTTCTTCATTAGTTTCTTTATTTTTTCGACTATTTCATCGATTTTGAATTGTTTCAACAGTTTTCAATCTTTTTCAACTTTTTAGAGTTTTTCAACCTCTCTCAAGTTTTTCAACATTTTGCATATATTTTCGAGTTTTTCAACATTTTACAGCCTCTGTCAACCTTTTTTACATATCACGTTTTTTCGACTTCTTTGACCTCTTCAACATCTTTTTAACATTTATTTAAAAGATATTTTCAGTGCAGTGTGGAGCAAATTTTTGGTTGTTGCGCGGGTCTATTTCTTTGAAACTTTTTCAAGTATTTGTGTAATAAGCGGCGGCCATTGCGAGGCTCTGGGCGGCATATGTTTGCGAGGGTCTTATCCTTTGTGCAAAGTATGTATACTATAGGGTGATTCAATTTTTTTTTTACTTAAAATAGGTTTAGTAGTTGGAGGCAACGCACGAAATTAAAATTCTGTTATAATCTTTGCCCATAATATTATTATTTACTGGTGGCCTATCGAACTTTTTAGTTTTCCATACGATTTGTATGGGATAAAATGCTTCATTTTACAATTTTATCTATATGTCGTGAAAAAAAAAATCTTACACAAACGATACCAAGTTCATAGGAAAGAGCATAACATTTTTACAAATCACTTGGAAGGAGAACTCATATCTATACTATTTATATAAAATTGCTTATATGGAAATGGATTGTAACGCCAAACTGCGAAATATACTGAACCAATTTTAATAATTTTTTTTCTAAAACAAGATATTTGTACTGAAGATGGTTACTACATACTAATTTCTTTTATTTTTTAAGGTTAAATATCCTTATTTTCAGAATTAAGTTTTTGCAGAACCTTCACACAGAAATTGTCGTTTGATATTTCGTTGCTTATGCTGATGCTGCTTCTTGAATTCTGTGTTTTTATTGTTGCTTTTTTTCTTATTTTTATTTGTACCGTTTGTATTTTGCTTCCAAGTTCAAAGAACAAACTCTCTTCCAGTTGTTTTTTTTTTTTTATCACTTGAGAGAGATAGTACAATGTTAAAAGGGTTTTCAAAAGAGTGTACATTGGAATACCAAATCTTACTTTTTACAGTTAAACTGCAATTTTTTGTTTTTATTGTGTCTATGAATAACCCCCCATTTTGTTTTTATGTTTTTACGGTATTTGTTTAGTTTCTTTGAAAACGTGTTCAAGTGATCAGTAAAAGTTTTAAAGTTAGATATTATAAAAAGTGTTATAATTTGGTTTTTGATGAATAAAAAACCGTCTGCTTAAGTTCAATCTTTGTAGAAATGCCTAAATTAAAAAAACCGCAATTGCAAAGAAGTTCTTCATTAAATAGGCGTCAAATCCGCCACAGAAGATTGGAAACAATTTCTGAAATGGAAACGCGTGTAGAGGCTGTACGTTTAAATAAATTTCAGCTAAGGCAAGATTCAATTGGACTCAAGTCCGCGTTTAATTACCGACCAGGTATCGATTATAGATCGAATTCACATTGTTCAATGGGTGAAATGAATAAATTTTGTGTTTATTGCAATGCGAAGAAATGGAAAAATGAGTCGCCAGGAATGTGTTGCAGCAATGGTCATGTTCAGCTTGGGGATATGGGTGAACCACCACAAATGCTAATATCACTGTTAACAGGAGTGCATCAGGCGTCAAGTAATTTCAACAAAAACATTAGAAAGTACAACGGTTGTTTCGCTATGACATCTTTCGGAGGTAAGGAAATTAGGGAGGGTAATTACATGCCGACTTACAAAATACATGGGCAAATTTACCATCTAATCGGAAGTTTGTTACCAGCGGCACGCTTAAAACCCCAATTTCTACAAATTTATTTTACATCTGAAGAGGAACAGCTATCATTACGCCAAAATGCCGCACCAGTACTACAAAAAGATATTTTAAAATACTTGCAACAAATTCTTTTTGAAACAAATACTTATGTCCGCAGTTTCAAAACAGCTATAGAGCATATGCCTTCTGATAGTAAGGCGAAAACTCGAAAAGCGTGAAAACTCGAAAGTTTTCGAGCTTGCTTTCGGGAACACCCCTATCAATACAAACGCGTAAATGATTGAGCAATGGCAATTTGACAGTTTGATCAGTGTTACCGCTGCCATGAAAAAAAAAAATGTATCACACCAAAAAGAAAAAAATATGTAGAATTAAGTTAATAAATAACAAAACACAAATAGGTAAACAAACAAAGATTCTGAGAATTGCGCTTTTCATATATTTAAAAATCATTCTGTTAAATTTATGTGCAAATTTCTAAAGAAACTTCAAAATGATTGCAAACTATTTCGACAAACGGCAACACTGATTCATTTTCCAACTTTTCGAGGCTACTTGCTCAACTAATTAGCCTCGAAAGTTGCGCAAACTTTTGTTCATACAAATTATTTTCGAGGCTCGAAAATGTGCTCAGTTTTCGCAGTTTACGCAGCTTTCGAGGCTTTTTCGCGTTTTCAGGAATACCGTCAGTGAGAATTATAGAATTGTTATCCATGCAGATAAGCGCCCTGTTCAAGAGCATAGGGGTCGCTATAATGCCCCAATCACCAACGAGGTCACAGTATTGTTAGCTGACGAAAGTACAGGACCCCGTGACATCGTCTTACGATCACGCGACAACAATCTACAGCGGATATCAGAACTGCATCGGTCCTACGATCCCTTGCAATACCCTATTATATTTTTAAATGGTGAGGATGGTTACAGCATTAACATTCAACAAATTTCACCAAGTAATGGGGAAGTCATTCCACAAAAAACAGTATCCTGTATGCAATTTTATGCATACAAACTTATGGTTAGGCAAAGTAGCTTTAATGCATTGCATAGATATGGACAGCTTTTTAATCAGTATTGTGTAGACATGGCTGCTAAAATGATTACAGAAAGATTGAATTATATACGAGCACATCAAAAGGCGCTGCGCGTTGAAAACTATATTCACCTAAGAGATGCTGTTAACGAGGATTCCAACCCAGAGAATATAGGGCAATTGGTTATTTTGCCTTCTACTTTTACTGGATCGCCTAGATACCTCCATGAGCGCACACAGGATGCTCTGCTATATGAACGTCATTACGGAAGGCCTGATTTATTCATTACTTTTACTTGCAACCCGGAATGGAGTGAAATCAAAAAAGAATTATTTTCCAACCAACGATCAAGAGAGCGGCATGACATTGTGTCAAGAGTGTTTCATATTAAATTGCATCAGCTCATGGGCCTGATTACAAAAAAAGAAATTTTTGGTAAAATTAGCTGCCATATGTTTACTGTTGAATGGCAAAAGCGAGGCTTGCCGCATGCACACATTTTGATTTGGCTAACAGATAAAGTAAGACCCGATGACATTGATCGCCTTATATCAGCAGATTTTCCAAATAAATTAGAAGACCCTTTGCTGTATGATGTTGTTTGCAAAAATATGATTCACGGTCCCTGTGGCTCAAGTAATCCACTATCACCTTGCATGGCGAATAACCGATGCTCAAAAAGATATCCGCGTGAATTCCTTCAGCATACGCAAACCGGTGAAGATGGATATCCAAAATATAGGCGAAGGTGTCCAACAGATGGTGGGCATACATATACACTAGCCAATGGCTACATAAGTAGTAGACAATAAGTGGATAGTTCCCTATTGTCCCATTCTTTCCAGATGTTTCACCGCTCACATCAATGTAGAGTATTGCCACTCAGTACAGGCAATTAAATACATTTGTAAGTACATTAACAAGGGAAGCGACGCTGCAACATTTTCCATTCAAGATAAAAAAGACGAAGTGCAAAATTTTTTGAATGGCAGATATCTAAGCACTTCAGAGGGTATTTGGAGAATATTAGGATTTTCTATTCACGAGCGTTATCCAGCCGTTGTACATCTATCTGTACACCTAGAAAATGGTCAAAGGGTATATTTTACACCAAATACTATAGAGCACGTGCTACAGCAACCACCACAAACCACTCTAACTGCTTTTTTTGCTCTTTGTGCAGTGGACGAATTTGCAAAAACTCTACTTTATAACGAAATACCTGCCTTTTACACTTGGGCCAATAAAAAATGGCAACGAAGGAAACGTGGACAAAATGTTTCTAATAATCCTGGTATTAAACAAGACACGGCAATAGGCAGGGTATACACTATACACCCTAATTATTCAGAGTGTTATTACCTTAGACTTTTGCTACATCATGTTAGAGGTCCAACATCTTTTACTGATTTAAAGCGCGTAGACCACCAAATTTACCCGACCTATCGCGTTGCTTGCCAAGCGCGACATTTGCTACAGGCTGATACCCATTGGAAGGACACATTGTTTGATGCAACTATTTCTGAGAGCGCACACAAAATGCGAGAGCTTTTTGCAATAATACTAATTTTTTGCGAAGTTTCTAATACAGCTGAGTTATGGAATTTATTCCGTAAAAATTTTTGTGAAGATATTTTGCATCATGCGAGAGAGCTAAATAGTGACCTTGATATGGATTTTAATAACGACATATTTAATGAGGGATTGATTCTTCTTGAAAATTTCGTTTTTTCATATGGAGAGAAGCGCTTAAAAGATTTCGGTTTGCCCGAACCTATTCGTGAAAACTCTCACTTAAACAATCTTTTCTATACACGTGAAACAACTTACAATACCAACGAGTTATATCAATTTGTACAGGAAAACGAACCAAAGTTAACAGCAGAGCAACGATTAGCTTACCGCAAGATAATTGCCAGTGTGAACCACAACAAAGGACACATTTGTTTTATAGATTCACCTGGAGGAACAGGTAAAACGTTCGTCACTTCAGTAATTTTAGCTAAGGTTCGAAGCGAAAACAAAATTGCTGTTGTGGTTGCCTCTTCAGGCATCGCAGCCACTCTTCTGTGTGGAGGAAGAACAGCTCATTCTACTTTTAAGCTACCACTAAGTTTTTCACCAGAACGGACCTGCGCATGTTCGATTAAAAAAAATAGTGCCACTGCTAATGTTCTCCAAAAAGCATCGCTTATAATATGGGACGAGTGCACGATGTCACACAAGTCTCATATCGATGCAGTCAATACAACACTTAAAGATTTAAGATCATCTCAGGCGGTAATGGGTGGAGTTACTTTTGTATTCACAGGGGATTTTAGACAAATTTTACCGGTGGTTCCTAAAGGTACACGTGCTAATATTGTTAATGCGTGCTTAAAAAAATCCGAAATTTGGCCACATATACAAAAACTAAATTTGTCTGTTAATATGCGCGTGCATCTTTATGGAGATTGTCATTCTAATCAGTTCGCAGAGTACCTGTTAAAAATAGGCGATGGTTCCGCCTCCATAACTAACGATGGTTACATAACGATGTCAGATGTAGTGGGAATCTGCGTTAGAACGATTGAGAAACTTATTGATAATGTTTATCCAGATATTGAAAATTTGCAGCATAAGCACTCCAGTTGGCTTTGTAGCGAGCTGTCGTTACTTCGACAAATTCGGCTGCAGATGAGATAAATAATGCAGTTTCACGAAGGATCTCAACAGAATCCATAATGTATAAGTCTTTGGACGCAGTGACAGATCGAGATGACATTGTTCACTACCCAGCAGAATTTCTTAATTCTCTTAACCCCCCGGGACTACCACCACATAAATTAAATCTTAAAATTGGCACACCAATTATACTTCTACGTAACCTTAAGCCACCCAGTTTATGCAATAGCACAAGACTCCAAATCACGCGTTTCTTGCCTAATATTATAGAGGCGATTATCTTAACAGGTCCAGCAGCAGGCGAAACCACTATGATCCCAAGGATACCAATGATACCAACCGATTTACCTTTTAGTTTTAAGCGTGTGCAGTTTCCAATTAGAACGTGTTTTGCCATTACTATTAATAAGTCACAAGGGCAAACATTTAATGCTGTTGGTGTAGATCTCCGTAGCGAAGTTTTTTCTCATGGTCAGCTATACGTTGCCCTGTCACGAATTGGTACATCACAGAATCAAACTTTTCTTATTCCTGGCGATGGAAATGAAACTAGAAATGTTGTTTTTACGGAAGTATACAATAATTGAAATTGTTAGCTATTTTTAATTTTAATATTAATTGTTTTGTTTTATTAAAAATTATTTTTTTTCAAATTTACTTTATCTATTAATCAATACTTAGGGAGCGTTCAAGTATTACGTAACGCAATTTGAGGGGGTCTTGTAAAACGATACGATGCGGTACAGGGGAGGGAGGAGATGTCGAACTACGGGTGATTTGAAATTAGGTGTGCATAATGAAATGCTTTCTAGATTATCTACAGCAATAAATATTATGTTTATTATATAAGTAAATAATGGCGCATTACTTTCAAAGATCTTTAAAAATTGCGTTACGTAATACTTGAACGCCCCCTTAAGTACTATGGAAACATAAATGTAACCCGGGCAACGCCGGGTAAATCAGCTAGTTATTAATATATACTGGTGGCTCATCGAGGTTTTTAGTGTTCCATATTAGACAGTTTCGTGTATATCTCGTGAAAAAAGTTTGTACGAATGGGACCAAGACCATCGGAAAGAGTATAAAATTATTAAAAAAAAATTAAAAAAAATCCAAAAAACTATTGATTACTTTTCTTTCGAGTATATGCAACTATTAAGCCTGTTTGAAGCAAAAACAATGAAAAATTTTAATCAACCTAATGCAGGGGTGCACAAAGTGCGGCCTGCGGGCCGTATGTGGCCCTCAGAGATGTATCTTACGGCTCGCAACTCACCAAATACCATTTTTACACACAGCTGCAATTGAAATCAATAGATTTGCACTCCTGTGAAATATTTAGACAAAAATACAAATTTTTGTTTGGTTCGACCTGTAATTGTGAGCACACCTCCGGTATAATCAATTTGAAAAAAAGTAAGCTACGATTTCGTATTTCGGACGTAAACCTAGAAGGGTTATCTACATCTCAATTGACTCCAAACATTTCTAAAATTATAAAACAAAATTTAATGTTTACAAAAATCGATCGATTTTGTTTTGTTTTTGGCCCGCAGTAAAATTGTTTATTGATAATTTGACTCTCCGCCAAAACATTCTGTGCACCCTTGCCCAAATTCATACATTTTTTTCTATTATGTATTATATGTATATTATTATATTATGTTTGTATATATTTCAGCATCAATATAATGTCGTCGTTTCCTTCATATATTCGGATAAATCTATTCAGTTCATTAAATCAATATCAGATGTTTCTCCTACTATTAGAGATATACATTTATTTGCAAGTATTTGCATTGCTGTAAATGCCTTTTAGTTGGCAGCTTGCGTGCACATTGCTGACAATGGCATGAACAAATTTTATTTTGAAGATCTTTTCCGCAGGCAATTAAGAGCAGCAGCTTTGGTCAAAACTAAAAAAAATATCAAACCGTTTGTTAAGACGTGGTTTCGAATAATTCAAAAGTAACATTCGACTCTTTATTCAGTAAATGCGTGAAAAGTCCAAGTGTCATCACTGGTACACATCCTTGAGGATTAAGTTAATTTTAGAAAAGTTACATATTTTCTCTAAAAGAACATTTAAAAAAAAGTTGAAAAAACCAAACCAAACTAAAGTTAAGAGATGCCTTGCGTCCCATCTTAATAACATCTCCAACAATTGGATCACATCTATTTGACATGGACAAACTGCATTCATTTAACAAACACTTTTTAGGTTATTCTATTATTTTATTATAATTAATAATAACGAAACTACAGTCACACTCATTTCTTTTGCATTATTGGTATTCTTAAATTTTTACTTTTTGCGACTTGTATGACTTCATGGAATTTCATTGTCGTTGTCATCAGTACCATTCACTTAACAGACTCCACTTCTGTTAATTGAAATTTAAATAAGCACTCTACTCTGCTTAATTACCAATCTACCTTTTCGTAGTTTCGCAAAGATGACTCTCCTGCCATCCAATTAATATAATTTGCAGAGCATTTTTCATTATAAATTCAAATTTCTTTTTGTCAGCTGGAAATTTAAGTTTCACTTTTGTTAAATTAAAATTCCACACGCAAATGAATAAACAAACAGAGCGCAAATGAGAGGGAGAAAGAAAAAAAATACTAAAATTAAAATAAATATTTTTTTTTCACGAGAGAAGATGTTTCTAGAAAAATCAATTTTTTCACCTCAGGCATGGGTCGGGACGAACACTTGAAAGCTGGTTTAATTGTTCAAGTGACTTTTGATTAATTACTTCGAGTAGATGAAGAAGAGAAAACATCATTTAGCATTAGTCCAGAGATGGGTGCGAAATCTACATCATAGGAACTGAAAATGCTGGAAGTCATTAATTATCAAATTTTGTTACCTCTTCACCATTTCCGAGTATTTTTAAATACACCAAAAGGTATTTTGTCACTTTCTTCAATAACTTATTATTTTATCGAAGATTTCGAACCATTGTGATCGTATTTGCACAGTTCATTGATCGCTAAAATCATGTTGTTGATATTTTTATGCTGTGTTTGCACTTTAAAGACGATGATGATGATGCTTACTTTCATACACCACCGCGCAGATGGTCTTGTCGCTGCAATCGCATGCGGAAGACGGAATTGCGCGCCATTGAGTCGGTCTAAGACATCTTTCGTGGCTAAACAGCGAACATTTTACACGCTTTAATGTGGTTGCAATAAAAGGCCACTTAGCGCGCCTGAACGTGTGTTTGCTGGCTGATACTGAAAAACGATCAGTGTTGCTGAAATTATTTTGGCCTTACTCTTAATTTTCCTTTGCAGTCTCATTATTGATTTTTTATTTGACTCACCTACTTTTTTATGTAATCTAATTTTGTTGAAGTTGTTAATTTCTATTAAGCCTTATTATAACATTCAAAGTTGAAACGTAACAAAATTCGGTGGAGACATATTCTAAACGGCTGGTTAAATAAAGTGTGATATCAAATTTTGAAAACTAAGTTCTAGCTCACTTCTTGTGAATGGGAAGAATGCAGGCAGACTTGGAATACAGCTTATTTTAGATTTTCTTAAGACCATTCGGTCTAATATGTTAATGAAAACATAAGTTTTCTATTCAGAAAAAAGTGAAATTATATATACAGTGAGCGTAAAAAAAAAGTAAACATCAATTCTTCATCCTTAAATTATCTTATTACAAAGTTATTATTTACTTACGATAAAAAGTAATATTACAGAGTTTACTACTATACCATTTAGAGATTTACTATTATAAAACATGAAATCAAAACAATTGACAACATTGCTCAAATCACTCGAATGTGAAAATGCATCAGGTTTTATGCGTCAAAAAAAAAGTAAACAGTTGTAATACTGACTTAGATTTTTCATATTTCGGGGAAGAAACTAAAGATTTTTGTGAAAAACTTGTACTGATCAAATGTTTTACTTCAATAAAAATAATTTTAAGTTGATTTGTACTTATTAATAATAGCTAAAAAGGTATAAGGGAAGATAATCTCATTATGGGAAACCAAACATCGGCTGATACTCAAAAAATTATATTAGATTTAAAAGAAAAAGTCAAATCCTTGCGTGAAATCGGTGAAATCGTGGGAAGGAACCACTGAACAATAAAAAAAAAAAATAGTTCATAAATACGCCAAACAGCATCAGGTTGAAGATTTATCGAGATCTGGACGCCCAAAGCGGCTTAGTGGTACTGAAGTTAGAGCTGTAGTAAGAGAAGTAAAGGCATATCACATATAAGTGAATATACCTTCTATACAGGGTATAATAAGCATGTTACCGAAAGTATGATTTTGTTGTACTGTATGTTCTGTCTGTATATTATTACGATGATTTTGGCGACCACACGAGCGGGGAACAATCAATTCAGTGTCTAATTCTAGAGCGATTGTAGATGCTTCATTTAAAATTACATCACATGACGTTTCATCTTTTCGCATTAGTGAAAACAGGTTGATAATTTGCTTGACATGAATACAGGCTGAAGAGATTTCAAGTGTCGGATCTTGAAGTTAGCGTTTGAGCAGCTATATAGGAGCATTAACAATTTTTAGAATATGCAGTGATACTAAGAAACCGAAGCGTGCTATCAAAGCTGAAAATTGGGCCGCTTTTGAAGACGCGTCGGTATAGTTGCTTGGTTCTAAATCTTCTAATTTTTCAGAGGTAAGCAAAACAATTCGCTGAAAGTAGCAACGCATTCATGTCTTTTTACCCATATAGTCTTAACACAATGTTTTTAAATGATTTTTTTTTTACGTTTCTGGACTTAATTCGGAAATTTTATCTTTCAATAGTTGTACTCCTTTAGATGAATTCGAGAAAAAATTTGACACTGATGAAAATATATGCAAATGAAATGATTTCCCTACGCACATAGCTGAAAATATGAGGGTAAAATACTAAGGGTTGGTCTTCAGTTATCAAAGCCTGACCACCGTTGATTTTTTCAGCCATGTTCGATTTTCCATCATAGCCATGGCTACGCAAGCTTTTTATAGACAAATCCAATGATGTCAATCAGTGGCGTTTTCAGGGGGTGGCATATCTTGCTAACACTCTTGACGACGCTTCCTGTCACGACGGCAACTTTTGTACGCAGTTTTTCGACGTTAAAGCGTGACCTACCTTCTCAATCGTACAAGTGAGGAGCGTCTTACAGGTATGGCTCTCATGACTATACATCGCAACATACCAATCAGTGAGGAATCCATCATTGATATGTTTGCTAAGAAGTCGCGTAGAATGGTTCTTGGGTAGATCTCGGTGTTCGTTTATGTAATACCATAATATATATGGGACGGTCTTTTACAAACCGAACACTTTTCGGACGACGCATTTTTGATTTGGCTGACATTTTTTTATGAGTTCTGTATCGAAAAAGAAGGGATACGTGTTCGACGATTTTTTTAAAAAACAGTAAAAAACTTGCAATAAAATTAATCGAAATCACGTACATTCTGTATGTGTGTGTCGTTTCTATACCCTACACCGAGGGTATATTCACTTTGTCTCTCCGTTTGTAACACATCGAAAGGGGCGTGGAAGGTATGGAAAAGTATATATATTCTTGATCAGCGTCACCACATGAGTCGATTTAGCGATGTCCCTCTGTCTGTCCGTCTGTTGCAATCAGGTTTACGGGAAAACCAAGAAAGCTAATTGAATGAAACTTTCACACACAGGTCACATCTTCTTGCAGGCATCTTGCTATTGAAAATGGGCGAAATCGGTAGACGGACACGCCTACCGCCCATGCTCTATGTAAATATACACAGACCAATTTTGAAAAAAGTTGCAGCGATTTTTATGAAACTTGGTGATTTGGCGCACATATGAACCAAATTAGGATTAGTCTGGGTTTCAAGTTTCTAAAAGGTCGTACAAGGGCGTGGAAGAGCCCTAAATTTTATTATTTATGCCACCATATCTTGTAAGCCGTTCAAGATATTGCAATGAAATTTGGTAAACGGATACATATCAAATATATCTTGAGTTGAGATAAAAGTGGGCGGAATTGAAAATGTGGGCGTGGCACTTTTCAACTGTTAAAAATTTTGATTCCATATATCTCAAAATTGGCACAAACGATTTTCATAAAAATCTTGAAGATGTTGTCACTGAAAGCAGTCATCAATACAAGCTCAGCCTCTTTATTGAAAAAACTCGTTGAAGGGCGTGGCACCGCCCACAATATTTATAAACGTTATATTAAGAGAACGAACAACGTAATCGTGATGAAATTTAATGAGGTAGATATACTTGCTGAAAGGTCTTTTATTACAAAAATTTTGTACAATTGTACCTGTGGGCGTGGCACCTCCCATATAAGCAAAAACTGTTGATTGTTATAGATAGTGTGCTAAGAGAGTAATAAAATTTGGTGCACAGATGTCAGTTACTATAGGCTTTAAAAATAAATTAATTTTGACAGAATTGCATCAGTGAGCGTGGCGCCTCCCATATTAACATAAATTTGTAAGCGCTGTTTTAAGTAAACTATTGCAGCAATTGCTATGAAATTTAATGAAAGTGGTTCAGTTGCTATAGAGTGTATCTGAATCAAAAGTGGCTGAAATACCACCAGTAGGCGTGGCACCTCCCATACAAATAAAATACTGTAAGTGGCATATTTATCGAAATATGTTAGCAATCATACTAAAATTTGGTGTTAGGGGTTTTCATATGAAAAGCTATTTCTGGATCAAAACCAGGCTGAATTGTACCAGTGGGTGTGTCACCGCGCTAAATTTTAAATTTGGCTCCAGCATATATCGCAAATTATACAAGCTATTGTGCTGAAATTTAATATGAGGATGTCGATTACAAATATAATTTTTTGAACCAAAAGTGGGCGGAATTGGAGAAGTGGGCGCGGCATATTTCAAATTTTCATTTTTATTCGATTTTTTCAATATTTTCCATATTCTTTCGACTTTTTCAATCCTTTAACTTTTTCCAACATATTCTATATGTATTTGTTCGACTTTTTCAATCTCTTTCAACTTTCTTCATAACTATCATAATTTTTTCGAATGTTTCATCAATCTTGAACAGTTTCAAATTTTTTCAACCTCTTTCCTTTTTTTAGATTTTTTCAACCTCTCTCAATTTTTTTCAACATTATGCATATATTTACGACTTTTCAACATTTTTCAACCTCTGTCGACCTTTCTAACATTTCACATTTTTTTTCGACTAATTCAACCTCTTCAACGTCTTCTTAACATTTGATGAAAATGTACTTTCAGTGCAGTGTAGGGTATGTGTTTCGACCTGGCCGAAAATAGCACCTTAACTTGTTTACTTTTATTCTCCGTTTCTTTTTAAATAAAAAACATATGTATTTTCGTTTAATTTTATTTCAAGTCTTTTACTGTTTTTTCAAATAACTTCTACATTTTTTGTCCGATTTCCACTAAGATATGCTTAAAATATTTTCAAAAAAATAGTCTTTCATTTTTAATCTTAAAAATATGAAAACGAAAGATTTTTTCATTCAAATGAAGCAATTGAAATTTAGTGATTAAAAAAAAAAAACCAAAAAAGTCAGTTTTTTTGGACTTTGAGCTCTTGCAACTCGATCAAATTTTATCCGATTCAGAGAAAAAGTATATTGTTAGAAATGGATTACAAATATCTTTTAAGTGCTCAAAAAAGTTTTTGAATCGAAAAAATATTCATGGTGATATGGCCAAATAAAGGAAAAAAGTGCAAACAAAGGGGTTTTTCGGGGATATCTCGAAAACGATTCTTAAGAAAAAAAAAAAATTGTTGCCATTTTTGGAATCTACGAAATACATAGAAATAAGTCTATGAGAAACCAGATCTCGAGGTGAACCCCGAATTTGTAAACAAATAAGCAAATAAGACGTGCCGCACTACATAAATTAATTTATTTCTTATGGTTTGTCCATAATAATAGTAATAGTTTGCCCAATAAAAAAAATTCGTTTTCGATAGAAAATTTGACGTTAGCACGATTGTTATATTAAAAATTTGATACAGCGTGGGAAAAATTGATTTAAACATTTAAAATGTTTATAACAATATTAATTTCTTAATAATTTTGTAATAAATAATTTTTTTTTTCAGATCGATCTCTTAGTTTTAAAATAAAATAAAAAAAATAAATTTTCTAACTTCAACAGAACCGGAGCTATGAATTTTTGAAAGTGAGTCTCCATGCCAAAAATCACGAAAGTTTCAAAATTTAAATTCGTTCTATTTTGTATAAAAAAATTTCAAAAAAATCCTCGAACATGTATCTCTTCTTTTTCGATACAGAATCCATAAAAAAAATTTCAGCCAAACAAAATTCGTGCTGTTTGTTTAAGAAGAAAATATTTGAAAAATTATTAAAGTTGTGTTCGAAAATTTGTCAAATAAATTTAGAAGGAACTTAGAGCTAATGGTTTATATATTTCTTACTAATATGCACCATATCATTATAACCTGGCGCGTTACCATCCTTTTTGATGTAAATAAGGTAATGGCACATCAGGCCCGTGCACAAGGGGGGATTTTGTGGGTTCAAACCCCCCCATTGGGAATTTTCGCACTCAGGTTTTTATTGACATTTGAATGAAAAATCAAAAAGACACAACAATTTTGTTTTTTTTAAATGAAAGAACTAAAATGCCAATAAACAATCAAATCAAATCAAATTTTTCATTTTCGACAAGACTTGCGCTCTCTAGCTATTTTTGAGCCAAAAAACACGATTTGGGGCCTCTGCACCACGCTAAGGCTAAGTAAAACGAGCGTTTTTTCAATGCACATCCAAGCATAGCTCCGGATTCAATAAAATCAGCTTCAATGAAAATTCATGAATAGATCTATTCGCACAATATATTTCAATTTTGCATGATAGTTCACGTGACATGTGGATAAATGAAGTTCAACTTTGGCGTCAACGCATTGCCGGGCAAGACATCAAAAATTCTCTCAAAGCACTGGGTATTTGCAATGAAGATGCGTTTCCAAATGTCCAATGCTTTGTGTTATGGCAACTTTGCCTGTGACAACAGCAACAAAAGAACGCTCCTTTTCGGCGCTACGTCATATAAAGACATACCTCAGATCAACTATCTCCGAAGATTGGTTGAACGGCTTAGCCTCGCTAAATATATATCACGCTATCGAAATCAATGTGGAAAGAGCTTTGGACGAAATTTTTCAAGTATCTCGCAGAATAAGCTACTTACGTAGTGATAACTGAATATTAAATCATAACATAAGCACATGTACTACTGTATGTACATGTGCGAGGATAAAAAATGCAACTGTGATCACTGAGTCAGATAATTTGCGATATCTTAAGAACAAATTGTGTAAAACCATACGGAGAACACGCCAATTTCAAAAAAATATGTGGCTGGCAACACCACAATTTTCGAAAAGTAAAATCATAGCAAGTCTCTAAGCCAATGGCTTAGCAGCTATGACAACAAGCGAGAAAGTGACAAGAGATAATAAATGGATATACGCAATTTGTACAGTTCAAGGTCAGTTCCTCAGTAGCTCAGTTGTTAGAGCGGCCGTCGACAGATATGCAATTGAAATGCATGCACGGTCAGGGGATCGACTCCATGTACAACATTAACCAAAAACTGGTCTGATGAGGCTATGTGGTAATAGCCGAAACATATGTCACCAATTACCAGGTTAAATTGTTCCATTTGTTTTCTTTGTCATGTTTGTTGAATAAAAAATAGCATTGATCAATAAGTAAAAATTTACAATATTGGTCTTTGCTAAAATGACTGTAAGTTCATAATGTTTAATTATAATTGTGTTAGAGCTTTATAATTTTATATCTACTAGAGCAAAAAAATGCAACTCTTCAAAATTCAATTTATTTCAATAGTTTCAGTATTCTTACAGGAGTATTTTTTTTTATTTTTTGGAGTGGTTTTTCTTTTTCACTTCGCGATCTACTAGTGGGTTTGAGATCCGGTTACTGAGCTGGTCTCTCCAAAATTTTCGAACTATGTGACTTCTGTGTTTAGGTTCTGTGTTAGGATGTAGAGTTAAACATCAACATCTTCTGCCGTGGTCTTTGTATAATTTTTGACCTTCAACATCATTTGTCAATCTAAGCGGACTGTTGTTTTTCGTGATCGCGAAGTGAAAGAGAAAAAACACTCCAATGTAAAAAACTTGGAAAAAATCCCCCAGGAAGAGTGGAATAAACATCCATGGAGACTTTTGTGTCCTTAGTGGATTCTATGCCCGCCAGATTGCGTGCAGATATCGCCAATAGTGGCTATGCCTCTAAGTATTAACTTAAGATACAAATATTCTCCTGTAAGCATACTGAAACTATTGAAATAAATTGAATTTTGAAGAGTTGCATTTTTTTTGCTCGCTTAATTTTTGATTGTCTTGTTATTTTATGCATTACAGAACAGTGGATGCAGATAATTCAACAAAAATGTACATCAATAACGTGAGGGACCATTTGAATGTAGATATACAATTATAAAGCTCTAACACAATTGTTTTTAAGATATCGACATTTTTTGACTCAGTGATCGCAGTTGCGATCCGTTTTTCGACTTTTTTTTTTAACATAATCTATATGAAATGTCCGAGTTAAAAACCCCCCCATGGTTGATTCCTGCGCACGGGCCTGTGGCACATAAAATTTTATTCCACGGTACTTTTATGTTCATACGTGACCGAAATAACTTCGATTTTAACTTAATTAAAAACAGGCTATACGTACAAAGTCGCGGACGTTAGCTAGTTTCTTAATTAAATTCGAAATTGACCTGATTTTGTTTGAAATTTAAAAAGCCTATTTGCCACTAAAATAGAAATATATTTGCAACCATAAAAGCAGTCGCTTATGTTTTTTGCATCTTAGAATCTGTATGAAATAGGCAATTTTTTAAGAAGTTGGCCACCTATGGCTTAAATTTGAAAAAATGTAGAGCAAAACGAAAATTTTAAGTTTAACATCTACTTTTTAAAGAACCACTGTACCTACGGTTAAATAAATAAATTACATATGAAAGCATAGCTATTAAAAAAAATTATGCAAAAAAAATAGTTCAAATTGCTTCATTTGTGGCTGTGGCGACTGACCAAAAGTCTCATTTTTCCGAATATATGAAAAAGGCCGATTTTCTCGAAAACAATGCAATTTTTACTAAACATGATTTTACTTTTTCTGTTAGAAGGTTATCCATTATTTATGGGATACCCTGTATATCATGAAATGTATCAAATGTTGGCTAGTGTGAAAAAGTGGAGTGTCAGTTTTAAACAAATGAAAATTTTTACTCCGTATAACTCGAAATTGGCACCTACAATTTTCAAAAAAATTTCAGAGATTATAGCACTGAAAGCAGTCTCTACATTGGTGAAACTCGTTGGAGGACGTGGGATAGCCCACAATGTTTATAAACATTATATGTAATATGAGAACTAACAACGTAATCCTTATTAATAATCCTTATTAATAACGTATCTTATTGTTGTAGTACCTGTAGGCGTGGGACCTACCATACAAGCAAAAAACGTTTAATGTTGTGGATAGTGTACTATAAGAGTAATCTTCATTAAATTTGATGTAGAGGTCTGTAGGCTTTGAAATTTAAAGGAATTCGACAGCATTACATAAGTGAGTGTGGCACCTCTCATGTTAACATAAGGTTGTATGCTATGTATATTTAAAGTGAACTTTTGTAGCAATTGGTTTGAAATTTAATGCAGGTGAAATAGCTCTAATTGGGGTGGCATCTCCTATAAAATTAAAGTACCTTAAGTGGCAGATCCATCGAAATATGGTCCATATACATCCCTTACGTATTTCTTCGACTTTTCATCTTTCTTCATTATTTTCTTTATTCTTTCGAGTTTCTTTAGTTTTTCAACCTCTCTTAAATTTTTTTTTACATTTTCCGTATTTTTTCGACTTCTTCACCATTTTCTATATTTTTTCGACTTTTCCCATTTCTTTCAACTATTGAATAGTTTCCATAATTTATCGACTTTTTCAGTCGTGTTCAACATTTTTGAACATCTTTACACTTTTTTACATTCTACATTTTTTTTCCGACTTATTCAACCTCTTTAATGTCTTTTTAACATACATATATTTAATGCAGTGTAGGGTATGTGAGTTTCGGCCTGGCCAAAGATAACACCTCAAATATTTTTTTTTTAATAATAATTGAACCAAAAATTATATATTTTTTTACTTTTTTACAAACTTGAGCCTTCTACTTTCAGGTGCGTTTTGCCAAAACTCGTTGAAAAAAATCATTAGAATTCGATGACTATCGAAATACATACAACAAAAAGTTAGGAATAGCTTCGAAAGAGGTTAAAAATATTCAAGGCAAGGCAAAATCTTTTAGCGAAATTTCTTGATTGGTATAAAAAACAAAATTAAAATTTAATCGGTCTCAAATCGATAGAAATAAAGAATATAGAATGTTTTTGACAAAAAAAAATAAATAAAATTACATTCATTTATGGTAAGGTGTTTACGTCAGGAAACATTGCACGATATGGTCTTGAGCAACAATTCAAAGTGCACTTAATTTTGCTCGAAAAGTTAGGTCTGAAACAGATATCCGGATTGCCGTGATTGCTCACAGTGGAGAATAAACGCAAGCATATGGTCAAAAATTCTTAAATTGAGTTGAAATTTTTGGCGCATTCACCTTTTTCACCAGATTTGTACCCTTACTCTTTTTCCTGTTTTTTAACATGAAGAAATTGCTCGTCAGAAAAGTATTCAAGTTGCCGAAATGGAAGCTCATTGTAATTTTTTTCTGAAATCTATACATTATACTCGTACTACAATATTAGAGTTATTCATTAAAGAACAAAATGGATAATTTAATCATCTATTTGGAGAAAAATGTTTCGCTTTTTCTTAATAAATACTTAAAAACTAAAAAAAACGATGATTTTACTGATCGCTCATTGAAAACTGCTTTAGTTGTTTTATTAAAAACTTCAATTTTCTCACTTGGTACCTTATTGCAGAAGAAGGTCTATTTGTTAAGCAGTGATAAACTCCATGTTCGTGTATGGTCATATCGTGTTTTCATAATCTACATTAAATGTAAATTTTACTGTTTAATGTGCTGATTCATCAGCGAAATTTGTATAATTTTCTATTACATACTTAAAGAAACACTTATTTCTCGAAATGAAACCTACTACATCTTTGACTCATTTCTCACCTGATGTCATTAAATTTTACCTACGATGGATACTCAAATAATTATAAGTTTTGCCAGAAAGTATAAGGGAAACAAATACGAAGCAGCAACAGTACGTACAAAACTTTAATCACGAAGGCGTTTGTAATTTTTCCATCATTAATTTACGAGCCAAGTTTATTGTTTTGCCGACTTTTATGACTGTTCGTGGCATATTTTCCTACCCTGGCGTATCTCCTCATTTTGGCGGCCATATAAAAAATAGGCTTTTCGCTATTTTTTTTGCATATTTTCTTCATTTCTTTTTGAATTTTTGCTCTTACGAAGTCTACACAATGCGGGCGTAAATTGTGGCTGCCAACTTATTAAAAATAAAATTTATTACCCACAATTTTCACACCCATAAGCCGCTTTTCTTTTCTTTTCTTTACATTTAATTTTTTTCAAGATGACGACTAATAAATTATAGCATTACGTATTATGACGTAATTGAGACGCCTTTACTTAGACTGAAGTATGAGTACTGGAGTGGATTGTGGTGGCATTAATTACTATGCCATGGTGTAGGTTAACTAATTTGAATATTAAGCTATTTGTTGTTGCTACAGGCGTCATCATATCGGTTGATTTCTTTTCAGTTTGGTCTGAGTCAAAGTGGGCAATAAAAAGGTTAAGCTTAATCTGCAAACTTCTCATTTCAGATTCTTGTCATATAAACGAAGAAATGCGTCCTTTACAGTCTCGACTTTTATGTGACCGCAGCTATTTGACTTCATTAGTTGACGTCAAAGGTTTTGTTGATGTTTCAGCAAAGAAACCAAAACAAAAGAAATGAGTTTGTTGTGGCTAAGTAGCAATAAAGATATAAAACGTAACAGGTTTTTATGTTTCGATACTCGACGATAACGACCTCTTATTGGTAAGTGAAGACTTTAAGTCTTAAACTTAATTAAGTTTTGATGAGAAAACAATGTCATTAAGGTTGTGTTGAATGCTTAATTTTTATCTTATTTTTGCAAGTATAAAATAATTATTAGTTTTTAAGATTATTTCACTTTGGAAAATTTCATTATACTCACCTGAACCAGTGTTGGCATTTGGGTTTTGAGGAAATGTACTTTTTAGATGTCGAATGTACTTTTTTGAAGTGAACATGAAAAGGTTACTACTTAAGAACTCAGCAGCATTTAAAATTTTTCTTGTAAAAAAAAAGAATATGTCAGCAAAGTTTACTCCAGGCATATTTCGCGGTAATTTTGATAAAAAAAATATCAACTTTTTTAATAATAACTGAAGCTTAAACAAAAACACAAAAACAATTGAATATCTTGCGTGCAACGAATAACACTAAAATAATGAAAAATATAAATAGAAAGGTATCTGAACATGATATATACCATCAAATTACCTTATTCCAAAAAACTTCTGTTTTTAATAAATACTCCTTGGCATATTTTAGTATCTTGTTTTTATTATTAAGGCATGAAAGTGGCTTTATTCATGCAATTCTCCCATAATAATCGTACCTACTAGTGTAATGTATGACGAATAATATTCAGGCAAACATATTTTCCAGAGCGATTTCTTAAAGAAATTTTAAGTTCTTGCGCTGTTTTGAAAGGATCTTCTTTGATTTCTTTCAATATCGAACGCTCTTTTCGCTCATTTAATATCTTGCCTTGATCTTCTCGGCTTTTATTGGCCAACCTTAACTCACCACGGAACTTCTTGACTATGTCGTGGACAATAGATTTACTTTTTCCAATCAATACGACAATTTCTCTTGCAGTTTTACCTTTATAAGGTCACTTAACTACTAATTGCCTAATTTATTTATTAGATTGCCTTCCATTTGGAGCCATTTTAAATATATTTTAAGTTATTGTTGATACTGTTTGCCGCTAAATGCAATTTACTACTGAATATGACAAAAAAACGCAGTTGTAAAATTCGTTTCTGGAAAATAACGATATATTTGGCATTGCCATTTTGCTTTGTCCGATTATTCGTTGCGCGCAAGATATTGAACTGTTTTTGCTTTTTTGTTTAAACTTACAGCTATTATTACAAAAGTTGATATTTTTTTTATTGTTCAGAGGTATAATAATATGAAGCACAAATAAAAGCGAAAAAACAATACATTTTGCATGTTTATTCTAAAGTTAAGAGCACATTTATATCCAACAAAGTCTTGTCCGATTATGCGATGGAGCCACTGTAACAAGTGTACAAACATTTGTTTACCTAAACTTTAATAACAGAGCTCAAATTTTACTCGAATATCATAAATTTTACTAACAATAAGTAATATCAGAGCACCTATTGTTAGAAATTAAAAGCTATAATTAAAGAGAGAGAGAAAAAAAAACAACATTAAAACAAGAGTTTGATGCGGTTTAGTGTTCTTCCTTGAAGTTATCGTTGTCTTCGTTTTCATTGTCGTCAAAGAGATGATGAATAATGAGAAGCGAAGTGAAAAAATTAAATGCGCCTCAAAAGCAGGAAAATACAAAAGGCCAAGTGTCCAACTACCAACAATGAGAAATGGCTAAAACCAGCACACAAAGTGCAGTCGAACTGGCAAAAGTGCATGCAAAGAAAAAAGAAATGAAAATTCCCCATACCCAGAGACGCTTCAACCCATTGAGGAAAAATAAACCAAAATAAGAAATGAAGCGTCCGAACGATGCAACTGATTAAATGCAGGCACCCATGTCTTGGGAATCTTATCTTCTTCTTTTCCTATTTCATTTCTTTGGTTTGAAGTTGCTTAAGGGAAAAGTGAAAGTTGCAAACTCCAGCGAGTAATGGTTTTTTACGAAAAAGACTTAAAATAAAAAAGAGAAGTAGCAAACAATTATAAAAATAGCATAAAACTGTGACAAAGGGGAAAAAATTGCATAAAAGTGACAAAATAAAGCAAAATTATCTTTCTACTTCTGAACTATGCTGCAAGTAACAGTAGGAGGAACTTTATTAAAAAGGATAATAGGCAGATGTTTTTTTTTTAATTCAGTTGAAAAACTGTGTAAAACGGTTTTTTTTCGTGTTTATATTAGGATGGTTAATTTTAAGGCAATCTTATAATAATAATAATAGAGTTTAGCTACTACAGCTAAACTCTAGCCTTCTTAGCTATTTAGCATTGAAGCTTTATACCAAGTAAAAAGCTTATTCAATAAATAATGGAATAGAAAAAAATATCATGAATATTAATTTGTTATTTTTTTTGTAATTTTTTCTTAGCTTTATCGCACTTTCTCAACATATCCACTCAGATCATATGTATACATGAATATGTATGTATACATGAATGTAATTGTATGGATTTAATCATATGGTCTGAGGGATAAATGTCAGAAAAAATTTACCCAGCATGCTATGGGGCTCGGACAACACAAACATAAAAATACAAAACACCATTTAGCTACAGATTTAGCTACAGTTAGTTTTCAGACTAAGCTACAGTTAGTTTTCAGACTAAGTTTGAGTTGACCTTTTGACAAGCTAATGTTATAAACTTCGCAATTATTAATAAGAGTTGTCATGCGATTAAAAGGAGCTGTAACCATATAATTAGTTCTACTAACCCAGTGGTCGGCAAACTTATTTGCCAAAGAGCCAAATATGTACATATATTACAACGATTAAAAAAATTTGAGAGCCAAATGATTGAACACTCAATGCGAACAGTGTCCTTGCATCTCCTTGGAAAGTTTGAGTGTGTCAGGTTTTTATGTTGTTGCTTTTAATTTTCAGCACGATTCCAGTTTTCCTCAATAAGACTTCTCAGTGTACTCTTAAAAAAATTCATGCTTGAAAAATATTGTCCATAAAAAGGAAAAAACAGCAAACGCGAATTTTTTCAGTTGATCATAAGAGTCAGGAATACTATTCAGACGTTGAACATGGTCATGTCTTTCTTCTCCATGTCAGGTAAAGCAGACCACATGGGTTGTGAAATAAGTTCACATTTGTTCTTCTCCAGTATTTCCAATTCAACACAAGACGTTAAAATTTATAACTCCATATTTTCTTGTTTTTTAAATCGAGCAACTGTATTTCAAAGTTACTAATGTCAATGCCAAAAAGGAGAAAATTTCAATTATATTATAGTAGTATTAAAAGGTTTTCGACGAATGCTGAAACCTGTTGAGAAATGCTTTTCTCATACTTAAAATGGATGCTTCAGCAGGCTCGGAAAGTGAAACAATGTTTCCCTTTCAAAATCTTGAGCAAAATTGAATAATTTGTTTCCGAATGAATCTATTACTGTATTAATGAGCAAATTTGTTAATGCGAGTTAAGTGACAAACCTTGTCTTTTCATAATAGCTTTGTGTCTTCTTTTGTGACACTACACTATATATATTGTGGCCACAAATTTAGCTTCATTGGCGCTTGTGTTATCTTAGTTAATGGCAGACCATATAGATTTTGCCATATGCGCACGTAAGTTTGAACAACTCCATTAAATTGAGCCAGGTTAAATTGAACCAAGCCCTACAAGTGAAAGAGACAGCAGGCAACCTGAACGCAAAATAGGTTCAATTAACTCACTGTTCGTAGCATCACAAGAACATACTCTTCTATAGACTACGAATGTTATCAACTTCGTATTGTTGTATTTAAAGTGTTCATAAGTGGTAGACAATAGACTTAATGTTTCATCATGAGGTGGAGGAAAACATACAATCTCCTCAGGAGACATCAGAAACTTGGAGTACCTGGTGTAAGCGAATTTATTGATGTGAGTAGATACATCCACTTCCTGCTTGGTATTGAGTCTAACCATCTGGATAGCGAAATACTCAAGCATATTAACACAAGATATACCTTCAGCAGTCATGTTTCCATTATGGACGTCTTTATCCAAGAAATTCCACGCCAACTTGTACCACTTCGAAGCATCCTCCGAAAACAAATGAGTGTCTTCATTAACTCCTGGAGACCGTGTTGCCGGTTTGACCTGAGTGTTTGTCCATTGTATTTTTTCCAACTTTTCAGCTCCTGTAGGAGGAGGAATGAAAGACAATGATTGTTTGTCAAACATTTCATCAGAGATGACGAAATGCTGATTGTCAACTATCAATGAACAAACCAGACCAAGAATTGCTTAAGTCATGTTTCCAATGTGCTCTCCAGTAATGTAGATTTCTCAAGGAGAAATGCTTTGATTTCTGGTTTGCGCGCCTGTTCGAGGATATTTGCGCAAGAGCCGCACTTAAGGGGCCACAATGCCGCATGCGGCTCCGGAGCCGCACTTTACCGACCCCTGTACTAACCGGTTGGTAAAATAATTGATAAAAGTTACGAGTACTCCTCCGAATACTATTAAAATGTATGTAGTTAAGAAGCTCTGGTGCAGCAAGAGACCCATTTACAAGTTGATGCAGATAAAGTATATCCGCAATATTTCTACGCGAGCTCAAAGACCGCATATGTAGCAACTTCAAACGATCCTTATAAGGAGGAAGGTTTAAAGGGTCAATCCAATTTAAGCCATTGAGAGCAAAATGAATAAAATTTTTTTGAATTCTTTCAATTCTATTTATATGAATATTATAAAAAGGTGATCATACTTGGCTGGTATGCTCAAAGTGAGGACGCACTATTGTATTATATAAAGTTACCGTTACTAAAAGGCTATTAAATTATTTTGCCCACCTCTTAATAAAGCCAAGCAGAGATGAGGATTTTTTACAAATTTGATTAATATGCTCATTAAAAGTCAACTTATTATCAAAATGTATACCTAAGTCTTTGACTACATCGACACAACAAATATTTTTATCTTTTAATTTATAATCAAATTCCACAATAGTTTTCTTCCTGGTAAGAATCATAGCTTGGCATTTATCAGAATTGAGATGTAAGTTATTCTTAGAACACCAAACTGCAAAGGATTTCAAGTCAGACTGATGTGGAATAGTATCACCAACCCCCTTTACGCTCCTGTAAATTTTCATGTCATCTGCATATACTAACAGATGGGAGTTTTTAATAACATGTGTAAGTAACGTCATTAATTGCTAAAATGAACAGGAGCGGCCCCAGGTGGCTTCCTTGTGGAACACCTGATGTCGCGCTAAATGGGGAGGAAAACACTCTCCGAAATTTGATTTGATACGTACGATAAGATAAGTAAGATTGAATCCAGCTGACAAAACTTAAAGGAAATCCAAGCTTCTTTAACTTAAACAAAATCAAATTATGTGGTAATTTGTCAAATGCTTTACTGAAGTCAGTGTTAATGCAATGAACTTGCCCACCAGAGTCCAAAGAGCTTAATGCAAAAGAAGTGAAATCAAGGAGGTTAGTAACTGTAGATCTGCAATTAACAAAACCATGCTGACGTGTTGTTATGACTTCACTACAGCACACCTTAACCTGATCGTATATAATATGTTCAAAAATTTTCGGTATTGATGATAACTTAGCCACGGGAATGTAGAATCTTGAGGCTGGAAATAAAATGTTTGTAAAATTTTAGCAATCAGTATCTTTTGAGAGGTTATGTTCCGAATTGTAACCTTTCTCAAAATAATATGAATTTTATTTGATTAATATTTTTTTTAACTTTACAGTTAGGTGATGAACAAATTCTAAATGCTTTTTAAGAACATGGAAAAGGGAGTCCGCTTGAATCGTTGCCCTGGCAATGTGTGCTGTAGCAGTAGCTCTATCTAGTGGAAATATATTTATTGATAACATTTACAAATATATAGAAGCCGATAACTCTTTTAGCCATGAAGCCACACCAAAGTGGGCAGTCTTATGTCCAGAATCTCTTGCAGGAATGTTGCCGAGAGATTCAGTCCTTTCAAACCGGACGATTGGTATTACTCTATTCGTTGCTGGACATCATTCCATAGCCATTTTATCTCCACAAGAGATGCTCGATAACCTCCAATAAAGAAAATGAAAAGATTTAAAACGAACAAGCCATTTAAAACCTGTATCTTCTTTTATTAGTCACAAGTTAGTCCTTCTTGTACATCTCAAAACATTGAATTCCATCCATAATTGAAGTTTAAGCTCACTCAAAGTGGCATTTCCGTGATATAACGAGTCCAAATCATTTAATCTGATACAACCTGCTCTTTAAATGAAATAATCTAAAAAACTAATACTTATTTCGTAATCTGAAACAACGATATCCCTTAGTGCTTTGGTGAACTTATCTCTAAATACTTGATTTGATTTCGCTAAGCTTATTAAACAACTATAAAGATCAATATGTACATTAGAGCTGTTCAAAATAAAAACTTATTGATTTTTTCACGATGCGTCAGCGGATTACAGTAGCTTTATATGTCTGGATAAAGCCCATTACTAGGGTTAAGGTTAATATTGAAAACTGGATTAGCGCCTTCTGTTTTAAGTAGACAACCCATTTTCCTAAATATTGATTTAAAAAATGTTGCAAGTTACAGAGGTTATAACATTTTCCAACAAAGTGGGTATAGTTTTCGGGAAACTATTGATCAGGGAATTCAAATCCATGTTTTGTTTTTCTTCTTCTTCTTTCTTTCTTATAAAAAAATTGACAATTAACCGGACAAAGGTAAAAAAGTACGGATTTTCTACTTTTTAGTTGCAACACCTCAAATATTATTTTACCGCCTATCCCATGGTACATCATTTTTAATGTAGGTACTGTTATTTGCTTAAAAGAATGCCGAAACCGCATATCATTTTAACTATTCTAAAGATTTTTCCACCATTTTCGAAGAAATATGCAGATGTCTCGGGTTTGAAATAAGAAAATGATATGTGGTTTACCGCATTCTTTTAAGCAAATAACAATAAATTAAAAATGATGTAACACGGGATCGGCGGATTTTGCAACTTAAGAGTACAAAATCGGAATTTTTTCATTTTTTTCCAGTCAATTTTCAATTTTTTCATAAGAAAAAAAGAGGAAGAAGAAAAATTAATCACGGATTCGAATTCCTCAGTCAATAATAACTGTTTGAAATAAAAACAAAATTGAATCACCTTAACATGCAAATTTGTCGACTTCGATTCGAAAAAAAAT
This sequence comes from Tricholauxania praeusta, assembly GCA_949775025.1. Lineage (NCBI taxonomy): Eukaryota > Metazoa > Arthropoda > Insecta > Diptera > Lauxaniidae > Tricholauxania > Tricholauxania praeusta. Next base: position 73,623,120 of record OX459029.1, on the reverse strand, counting down.
AGGTCTGTTGATCTAGAAAAATGCAGATATCTTGGTTTTGAAATGAGATAATGATTTGCGGTTTCGGCATTCTTTAAAGCAAATAACACTACAAAAATGATGTACCATGGGATCGGCGCACAGTGGCAAACTTTTTAAGAAAGCGTTGCAAAAATCAATTTTGGTGTGGCTCTGTTTGACAAATTTGATACTTGCATCGGATGGAAAAAAGTTGAAAGCTGATAAATTTAAAATTTCAATCCATTCGGATAAGTAGTTTAGTTTTTACAGTTAGTTAAAGTTGAGACATTAAATTTAAATTTTTGGGATAAAAATTTCATATTTAAACTGAAAAAATCAACAAATTCTGAGAGAAATATACTTTTTTTTTTAAAAGCATTATTGATTTTATATAAGCAAAAAAAAACAGTGCGTTATAGCGAGAACACAATTGGGGCAGCAGCAAAACGCTCTGTGGGACACAATTGGGACAGCAGCAGCAAAATCTGTCAGAACTTCAAAAATTGTAAATAAACAAACTAATCAAAATAAAAATTTTCGCTATATTCAAAAAGAAAACTTTTTATATGAACTTCATTCTTAGTGCTGGATAAATTGAAAAAAATAAACAAACACAAAATTTTTATTCATGCCAGCTTGAATACATCACTGATATTTTGCTGCTTTGCTGCCGGATAAAAAATAGAAAATTTTCTATATCGGCAGCAGGGCAGCACGGCAGCAAACTGCAGGATTTTCTATTCGTCTCTTTCTCACCTCCATAATTCTCTATAATTTTCATGTTGACAGATTTTGCTGCCCTGCTGCGTTGCTGCTGCTGCCCCAATTGTGTTCTCGCTATTAGTTTTTTTTTTTTGTTTTTATTTTTCTTCTTTTGAAGGTAAAATCTTGAAAGTTACATAGGGATTACAAGGACAGGTAAAAAGATTTCAAAGGATTTGTGTAGAGGAAAAAAAAATTAAATTTTAGAATATGTATATAAAACTGCCAGCTTTGTTATAAAGTAATTAAGTAATTTTTATTAACCCTTTCAGTGAATTTCGCGTTACAGGTATTTGATGTATTGGGGTTGTACAGGTAGTGCAACAGTTGATCTAAGGATCTCAAAGGTAGGGTCGAACAGAACCAAAATTAAAGTATATATGTTATCGGAAAAATTAGTCTTTAGGATAAACTAGCTTTTTCTTGGCCAAACTAATTCATCCGAAGCGTGTTAGAATGAACCAGTTTAGCATAGGAAAATTTTAATATGGTACGGTAAGTGGACAGCCTGCGGTCGCTACACATGATTTACATCCTCCAATACTATGTTCAAATACGTCTTCGCGGCAGCATTCAGTTCACTATAGTATATCCAACCCTGGTGTGATAGCGAATCCCGTGTTCGACATAGTGCAGTGGACGTAATGGAGGATGTAAACCTTGAGCATTGGCCGAAGGCTGCACACTTACAATAACATACTAACATTTCAAGAATATCGGGAGTGAGGGCGTTAAAGTAAATAATATCTCTAGTTCATCCTAGGCTAAACTGGTTGATTTTAACATCCTTAGGATGAACTAGTTTGGCCTAGGAAAAACTATTTTAACCTAACAACATATATAACATATATACGATACGTAATAAATTTATTCCTACAGGAGAGCTCTTCTCAACTTATACTACGAAGAAAGTGAAAAATTCAACATGTATATAAAAAATGCTACATCATTCCAACTTTTTCAAAGCACGACAAGTCAAGCAGAGCTCATAATGGACATAAGAGATTATCTTTAGATTACCGAAAATAGTTTTGCAACGCATAAGATGTCTGAGTTTGAAAAAATTGCATCCAACCTACTCGTATATTGGAATATAAACAGAAAATGGATGAGCGCAAATCGTACAAAAAAAGAACTTCCTAACAAAATATCCTTGAATTTTTTACAATTTTAGCTATACATACCAAGCCCATTCACATTTCAATCACACTTTTCTGCAGTTTTCAAAGTCTACTTGCGACAAACAAAACAGAAGTTAATTTTTATATGCAGAAGATATGTAATTTTTCCTCCCTACAAAAAACTCAACTTCAACAATCAATTGCGTTGGACTCTGTAAACCTATTTAAATTTAATTCAGCACTGTAATAGCTATAAGAATTTCCTATCATATATATTAAAGGGCTGCACAAGACATCTGAAAGCGCAATCATTGTTATGACTCTAAATTAATTGACTGATGTAGTAATGCCATTGCTTTTGCTGTATTAAACGAATAATGTCTTTATGCTCTTCGCATGCACGACAACAAACGAACACCAACACCTTATGGCAATGAATTGAAGAACAACACAACAGTAAACAGCATTGTCAATATTGTGATTCTAAAATTCTGTTGTGGCAATATTGAGCAACAAGAATGTATAAAGAAGAGTGAGCGAAAGCAAGTGATTTGTTAAAATTTTGCATTTGTGTATGTATGTATGCTTTTTAATGAACAGTGTCACAGTTAAAAAACGATTAGGGCTGCAGGGGACTTCTTATGAAATGATTCTATGCGGGTGTTACTAAAAACATACGGGAAATATCAATTTTGTGTATAGTCCCAATAGAAAAACTATGAAATGTCAGGCAAAGCTTAATTTTTGGAAAATTTGCAGTGCAATTCTTCATCAATGTAATGGCTATTATTTATGGTTTTTATTGCATATAATTCTGTAATATTTTAAGAGTTTTTTTTCGATTTTCCCAAAACTTTAAGATTTTGAACTGTGGAAGTTTTTAAAAACGCGTGCAGTATAAAACGTAAGAAGACATATCGACCCCTTGGAAATAAAATTCATACAAAGTAAAAAAAATATTTAGAAAGGTTTGAATCCCTAAGGCACCTGATCGTATCACTGTACTTTTTTATTTCGCACTTTCTCCTTAAATTGCCTCGCACTCTTAAACTTATGCTGCAAACAATGTGTACATATTTTGTTATTCAGCTAGAAACCAATAACAACGAATTCACTAGTGTACTTGGTGCTTTTGCTGTTGCTATGTTTGCTTTTATATTGCTGTTTATTGTCATGTGCTGTGGTTGACGCTGTCGTTAGGGATCAAAAGATCGTCGTGTAGTGACGAAGCAGGCAATCGGGTTTCGACACGACAATATTTATTCACTACAAACTATGCTATGACAATAATCAATACACAAAAAGTAAGTACTGAATCGAGATAAACAATGCTGTGAAGTATTGTTCTGCATAGAATAGAATGTCTTGTGCAGTGCTTTAATATATATATATATCTCCGACTGACACATAATATTTGCCTAAATCTTCTTTCAACCATATTATTGATAAACAATCTGCATTTTGGTACAGAATTATGTTGGCAGAATTTTGAATACCGAAAGAAGTTCACAGTTAGCATAGAATATGCCCATTCCTCAAGAATTTCATTTTCTTCCTCTTGCTGATTTTCCTCTAATAGTGAAAAGAAATTAATATACAGAAATTAATATTTACGAGTATCATCTCTTGAACCAAATATTTTCAGCATAAAAAATTGTTTGTGGTATTTTCTTCAACAAATTGAATCAATTTAAATTTTTTACTATTTTGAGGCATTTAAGAATTCTGTTTTATCGTAAGATTCACCATAATTTCACTTCGGATTACAGCCAATGAGGCCATTATAATCTAAGAAAGTATTCAAGTTAGCTCAATAAAGGCCTAATTTTTGCTACACTAATTTTTGCAACAATGATTTTAATAAAATTATTAAAATCTGTTCCCGTTCCCTACTTGCCGATTTTACTAACGGAAAGCCTTTAACTTCAATAATGTTACCGATCGAATCATTTTCCAACAAAGTCAGCTAGAAATAGTGGATGTTTTGACTAAAGTCTTTGTTTGTTTGGGAATTTTGTAAAACGCGTAACTCGGTCAAGACAGCGCAAATATGACTTATTGACAAATCGATTTGTGGTATTTTCTTTAATTTTGTGCTAACATATTTTTCAATTTGAGTTAAATTTCTTAAAAAAAATAATTTTTCAACCTGTTCAAACGGGCACTGCAAAAATCTTTCAAGCACAGAGGTAACATCTTGGGCTTTTACTTCCTGGTAACAAGTCACTAATTTCTAACAAGCTTCATTCCTGAAAGAGCTTTGTCAACCAATGACTTAAAAAAGTCTTAATAATTGAATTAATACGGAAACATTACACATGGCTTTGTTATAAATGTTAATTTTTTCCTCATTAGATGATGCGTATTGATAAATTTTCCCTTTTTGAGGTGATTTATTTTATATTTTTTCATGGCTGTAGCAACTCTGATGAAACTGTGAAATTGCTATTTTTCATTCGTTTACTCCTTTAAATTGTTAGAGGTGTTCCCATTAACCAAGCTCGAAAACTTTCGAGTCTTACATGCTATTCGAGTTTTCACGTTTAAAGGAATACCCTTTATATTTTGGTGTAGATAATCACGTTAGAGTTGCAGATTTACACACCTGCTCAAAATAATAGGTACACCTTTGAGTTCTTAGCTTAAGCTCTATTAGAAAAATATTTTGGTAATTTAGAGGAAAAATCATAGTGGTAACGTGAAGTACACAATTTGGTAGCACGATCTTCATTAAAACAAATCTTGTGATTGCCTTAAGTTTTGAGCGTTTCTACTCACTGTGCATAGTTCGAAAATTTTCCTGCTCAAAATAATAGGTACACCTAAACGTTGACTCAAACTTTCGTTGGAAATTTTATTTTTTTAATTCTTTTTTGATCTTTCATTAGAAGAACGTTTTCTTGGGCTACTTGGCATGCGGTTGTTAATTTTTTGTCTCATGGTGGTGCTTTTTCACTTCGGATAACTAGTTTGTCGCATTGCTTCCGAATGTCTCATACAATATCCCAAAATATGTAACTGATGGACAGTTACTTTAAAACGAAATAAAATGAAAGAGGTTGAAGAATATTTGGAAAATATTGAAAAAAGTTGAATGAGATTGAATAAGTCAAATATATTTAAGAAATATTGAATTGGGTTGAAAAACAGAAAAAAATGAAAAAAGTTGAAACAGTTGAAAAATGCTATAAAGTCGATAAAATATGGAAAATGACGAAAAAACTTGAATACGATTGAAAAAGTCGAAAAAAATTGAGAAGTTGAAACAGTAGACAATGACTGATAACATCGACAATATATAAAAAAAGATGAAAAAAGTTGCAAGAGGTTGATAAGCTCGAACAAAGTTGAAAGCAGTTGAAATAGTTTAAAATCAGTAATGAAGAAAGTTGAAACGGTTGAAAGTATAAAAAATATATAAAATATTGAAAAAAGTTGAATGAAGTTGAATAAGTCAGATTTATTTAAAAAAACATTAAATTGGGTTGAGAAACCGAAAAAAAATTAAAAGAGTTAAAAAGAATGTTGAAACAGTCGAAAATGGATGAAACAAGTTAAAAGTGGTTGAAACAGTAGAAAGTGGTTGATAACGTTGACAAAATAAAAAAATGTTGCAAGAGGTAAGAAACTCGAAGAAAAAATTGAGAGAAGTTGAAAATTTCATATAAAAATTGAAACAGGTTAAAAAAGTCGAAAGGATCAACATTTTCCTGTTAATGAAATGATCAAAAATATTAAAAAAACTACAAATGTCACGATTACATTTCGTTATGGTAACCGACATCTCTATACAAAATTTAATTAGGATAACATATATAATACACTAAATATAACTTAATTCTGTAGATAACGGGCTTTAATTTACACTAAAATAGCATTGGGATCATCTTTTTTGAGTTTCATTGAATGAAGTGAAATTTTTTTCCAAAAATTTGAATGACAGTAATATTCTTTATTTATAATCTTTTTATAAATTACACTGAAAATCAAAGCACTTATTTTGACTCCACAGGGGGGCGCGCCAAACATTGCACTGCTACTCAGCGAAAATTAATTTTAAAGTTGAGGAAAGAAAGAAAATTTTATAAAGGTATTCTATATATTATATCGTGCTCAGCAAAAATGCTAATGACATCCAACAAATATGTAAAATTCAGGAGAGAAGAGGTAGAAAACGAAGAATTTCGCCACAAGTCGAGAGCGAAATTGTGGTGCCGTCCAGAAAATATTCTGAAAGTTCTGCTATTTTCATATTCGCAGTTGTATATGTACATTAGACCGAATTCGTTTGTCCGCATTCCGTTTTTTGTAAGTAAAACGAATTTGTTTCGAATTCGTAACGAACTTCAAATACGAATACGTTTTGAATTCGTTTTTTGTTCATAAAACGAATCCGATTCGAAATCGTTTTTTGTTCAAAATTTTTTTTGGAAAAGAATTTTGTGTCTAAATCGAATTAGAAATGTTTAAAAAGTCGAAACGAATTCGTTTTTTGTAAATAAAGCGTATCAAATGAGAGAAGATATCATTCGCCTTTGACATATTTTAATATATGACAGGTAGCCTAGTAGGTAGCGCGCATGACTATGAATCGCTGGGACATGGGTTCGAGGCTGCCTTTGGAAATTTGTAAATCGTAAGTAAAATTTAATTTGATAATAAAATAAAATTATATGCAATAAAGTCTTAAAATTTGCATATTAAATAATATCATTTTTTTTTTAAATAAAATTAAATTTTTTATGAACAAAAAAAATTTGTTTTATGAACAAAAAACGAATCCGGAAAACGGAAGGATCGTCCGTTTTTTCGAGAGGAATTTCATACGAAAACGAGTTCGAGACGAATTCGTAACGGAATCCGAAACGGATGAATAGTACGAAGAAACGAATTCGTTTGGCATACTGGGATGTCATCTACGGATTTACTATTAGTGAGTGTAAGTATGATTCACACTCACTGTTTGCATGCAAAAGGCGCACTCACGTCTTTTATTTTTGGTAGGGGCTCAAAACACTCAATGACGTTCTCTGGTACGAATACGTTAGATATAATTAATTCAAAAGACAAATAAAATTACCGCTATAGTCTCCGCAATATGCAATTCCTTCATGATTGGTCCTCCAAATGATGTTGGGCCAGTTGAAACACCACCAATTTCTTTAAACAATTCCCTCAATGGAAGTTCGTTGAAATGGAACACACAAATCAACCATTGCAGGGGCCTCTTCAAACGATTTTCCATGCACTGAATCGCTCCAAGGTTTGGTCCCGTATTGCTTGGAGTTCCGTCACAACCAACTGCTACTAGATGGTCCAGTAAAAAACGTTCCTCTGTCAAGAAATTAAGAATTCCCTCAGAAATGGATTTGCCAGTTCCATTCGGAATGGTAACAAAACCAATAAATTTAGACTCTGGCTCTTTCACAATCGTTATATGCTCTTCTAGTTTAATTTCATTTCGGGGAACTTCTAGCCCATCAACAACCGTTTGTACCAAAGTTTTATCTTTTTCCCCATCAAAGAATATGCGTTTTAATAGCCTATCGGACTTGAATTTTGCTATTGCTTCTTCTCTTGCCACCCTTCCGGCTAGGCGAATTTTGTTTTTGTCGATGACGCACGGAATGCTTAAATCTTTCAGTAAACATGTTGCCAACAACGAAGCGAACCGATCTGAAACTTTGGCACGGTCCAAAGCAGCACAAAATGAGGTGAGTTTAAGGCCTCTTACTCTAACATCAATTTCATCATCTTCTTCCGATGAAGAGTCACTTTCTATTCCTTTGAAGAAATTTTCTTCTGCATTTGCCGACGGTTCATACATACTTTGGGCTAAAGAAGGTGCAACACCTGTTCCATTTGAACTGCACAAGTCTTGAAAATCAAAATCCTCATAAAAATCTGCAGCACCAGCACCAGCAATAGCAACGGCAACTGCAACAGCACTTTCATTCTCACTGTTACAAATATCCAGATTAAGATGCCGAGCGTTCCACTGATCGATGTAAAAATTTTTAGAACTGTTAGGAATACGGTGTTCTTTGAGCAGCCACAGCTCATATTTGACTCAATGCCACATTTGCATTTAGATAAATTAAACAAAAACTTCCACTTTTCATCATTTACTGTTTATTTTTTTTTTAATATGCGATAGTCTTCCAACAATGCATTTATTTGTGCACGACACATTGTTTTTGTTACCATCGGTATTTTGGCTCGCGTCTATAGCCCACGGATTTTCGTTAAAGCAGGTACGATAAATTTTCTGAAACCTATATTTCCCAACGCCTGTATTCACTTTCGCGCAAATATATCAAAAACTGCACCACGTCGCGATTAGTTGGCAGTTTCGTCAAACTTAAGTCCGATGCTATTAAATCCATTTTATATACATATTACAAAATTGTTCACACGTTGTACCAAATAATTTTATGAACGCACTAGAGCTGGGAAAAATCGTTAAAAAAAACTTCGATGTTTTTTGGTAACAAAATCGATAACATTGAAATTTCCCTCTCCATTATTGATTGATTAATAACCTTTATTTTGATAATAATAGTAAAGTATTAATGGTAATTATAAATAATTTTTAAATATTTTATTTGATATGTTAGGGCATTGCAACCCGCGCATGGCTTAGGTAGTTAGTAATAAGGACATTAATTTTACATCTGTATATAATTCACATTTTGACACAAACAAAACAGTTTTTCAGCCATCTCGGGGCAGAGTGAAGCTCTCTTTTTGGATATAATATTGCCCGCTGATGAATTGACCCTCTCCGATGATGTGAATGAAGCCGGAATAAACAGATATCACAAGGCCACTCTTCTTAATGCATCACAATTTGTATAGTTATTCGATTATTGAATTATGTCCGTTTGCTCACTTAACAAAGGCTCTTCGAGGAAAAAAAAGAAAAAACAGTGTCGCTCAGATCTAGTTTCCTAAAAGTATGTTAATGACCTATTATTTTTTTAGAACGTTAAAAAAGCTTAATTTATTCCCTTTAAAATGGTGTATAATTATTTGTAAACTTTTTATATTTATATCCTTTTTAAAGAAAAATAAAAAAATTTATTCAATGATTAATAGATTTCGATTTTAATCGTTAGGGCTGAAAACTATCGAAAGTAAGCGATGTTGAAAAACATCGATGAATATCGATACTAATCGATTTTTCCCCAGCCCTAGAACGCACTAATGAAAACATCAAATTTGAGCAGAAAATCAAAGCTCTATGTATAGAGCACATATAATGAATGATAATGTACATTTCACGAAGCAAAGTACGAACTTGAACGGAAGAGAATGGCTAATTTCTTCGTCTTATAGAAGATATCAAGTTAACGAGGTTCAAACTAGAGAGGTTCTACTATATCATTGAAAAAAGAGCTAATTGAATTTCCAATAAGACCAAAATTATACAAATCCAATGCTAAATAAATAAAAAATGAAAAAAATCGAATTTCGGGACTAAATATTATCTAAAATAGAAAAAAAATGTAAAGTTTTTTAGCGTCAAATTTTTTGAAAGAGCGTACTCTTTAATTTTCGACCAAAGTCGGATATCCATTCTGTGAAGGAATAAAAGTTATGAGCAAAAAACACGTTTTTTTTAGCCAAAAAGGACCTTCGGGAGAATCAAAAGTGCTCCATTTGTTTTCTTCGGAACGAAAAAAAAAAATGATGCAGATATCGTTTTTAAGGGTCCTTCTAACTTTTGAGTCGGTGTCTGGATGAATCTAAATTTCGACCCCGTCTAATGTACATATATTTGAGCGGTTCAAAATAGAAACTTTTTGATTTTTTTCATGATGTGTCAGCGGATTACAATAGCCTTATATGTCTGGACAAAGCTTAGGATTAAGGTTAATATTGAAAACTGCATAAGCGCCCTCTGTTTTAATTTGACAAACCATTTTCAAAAATATTGATTTAAAAAATGGTGTAAGCTACAGAAGTTATGAAATTTTCCAACAAAGTGGGTATAGTTTTCGGGCAATTATCGATTTTTCTTCTTTCTTTCTTATAAAAAATTGAAAATTGACCGGAAAAAAATAAAAGAAACACCGATTTTCCACTTTCTAGTTGCAACTTCTCCAATATTATCTTACCGCCGAATTCGTGGTACTTCATTTTTAATGAACTGTTATTTGCTTAAAAGACTGCTGAAACCGCATATCATTATCTTATTTCAAAACCAATATATCTGCATTTTTCTAAATTAACAGACCTGATTTTTTTCGAATCGGAGTCGACAAATTAACATATTAAGGTTATTGAAATTTTTTTTTTGTTTCAAACAGTTATTAATGATTAGGGAATTCGAATCCGTGATTAGTTTTTCTTCTTCTTCTCTTTTTCTTATAAAAAAAAAACTACAATTGACTGGAAAAAAATGAAAAAATTCCGATTTTGTACTTTTAAGTTGCAAAATCACCACACATTATTCTACCGCCGATCCCGTGGTACATAATTTTTAATGTATTGTTATTTGCGTAAAAGAATGCCGTAAACCGTATATCATTATCTTATTTCAAAATAAAAAATATTTGAATTTTTCCAAATTAACAGACCTATCATAATTTGAGTTATTCCATAGATTTTTAGAGAGTTTTAATTTTGAACCGCTCTTATGTATATATTAGACATAATAATAATAATAATAGAGTTTAGCTACTACAGCTATTATAGCCTTCTTAGCTATTTAGCATTGAAGCTTTATACCAAGTAAAAAGCTTATTCAATAAAAAATGGAATAGAAAAAATTATCATGCACATTAATTTGTTATTTATTTTATAATTTTTTCTTAGCTTTATCGCACTTTCTCAACATACCCACTCACACCATGTAAAAATAGACATATAGATATTAAAATAATTATATGTATAAATTTACGTGGTCCAAGGCATAAATGTTAGAAAAAATTTACCCAGCATGCTGTGGGGTAACAAACAAAAAAATTCACACCACCATTAAGCTACAAATTTAGCTACAGTTAGTTTTCATTCTAAGCTTGAGTTGACCTTTTGACAAGCTAATGTTATAAACTTCGCAATTATTAATAAGAGTTGTCATGCGATTAAAAGGAGCTGTAGCCATATAATTAGTTCTACTAAACGGTTGATAAAATAACTGATAAGAGTTACGAGTACTCCTCCGATTACTATTAAAATGTATATAGTTAAGAAGCTCTGGTGCAGCAAGAGACTCAGTTACAAGTTGATGCAGATAAAGTATATCCGCAATATTTCTACGCGAGCTCAAAGACTGCATATGTAATAACTTTAAACGATCCTCATAAGGAGGAAGGCTTAAAGGGTCAACCCAATTTAAGCCATTGAGAGCAAAACGAATAAAATTTTTTTGAATTCTCTCAATTCTATTTATATGAATATTATAAAATGGTGACCATACTTGGCTAGCGTACTCTAAGTGAGGGCGCACTATTGTATTATATAAAGTCACCGTTACTAAAGGGCTATTAAATTCTTTTGCCCACCTCTTAATAAAGCCAAGCAGAGATGAGGATTTTTTACAAATTTGATTAATATGCTCATTAAAAGTCAACTTAGTATCAAAATGTATACCTAGGTCTTTGACTACATCGACACGACAAATATTTTTATCTTTTAATTTATAATCAAATTCCACAATAGTTTTCTTCCTGGTAAAAATCATAGCTTGGCATTTATCAGGATTAAGATGTAAGTTATTCTTAGAACACCAAACTTCAAAGGATTTCAAGTCAGACTGAAGTGGAATAGTGTCACCAACCCCCTTTACGTTCCTGTAAATTTTCATGTCATCTGCATATACTAACAGATGGGAGTTTTTAATAACATGTGTAACGTCATTAATTGCTAAAATGAACAGGAGCGGCCCCAGGTGGCTTCCTTGTGGAACACCTGATGTCGCGCTAAATGGGGAGGAAAACACTCTCCTAAATTTTATTTGATACGAGCGATCAGATAAATAAGATTCAATCCAGCTGACAAAACTTAAGGGAAATCCAAGCTTCTTTAACTTAAACAAAATCAAATTATGTGGTAATTTGAAAATGCTTTACTGAAGTCAGTGTAGATGCAGTCAACTTGCCCACCAGAGTCTAAAGAGCTTAATGCAAAAGAAGTGAAATCAAGGAGGTTAGAAACTGTAGATCTGCCATTAACAAAACCATGCTGACGAGTTGTTATGACTTCACCACAGCACACCTTAACCTGATCGTATATAATATGTTCAAAAATTTTCGGTATTGATGATAACTTAGCCACGGGCCTGTAGTTTGAAACATCATTCTTACACCCTTTCTTGAAAATGGGGCTAATGTATGCATTTTTCCAAAATTTAGGAAAATAGCTTTCTTGAATTGATCTATTAAATAAAATACTGAGGGGCTGACTCAGCACAGAGCTACAGTTTACTAAAACTGTCGCAGGAATACCATCCGGCCCGGAGCTGAAGTCATCATCAACAGATGAAATATATTTCTCTATGAGGTCAGGAGAGAAAGATATCTCATTAACCGAAACTAAAGGGTCGTTATCCATATATTCAAAATAGTTGATTTCAGGGCTAAATAAATCCGTAGAAAACGATTCATTAAACAAATTAGCAAACAACCCGGCTATAACTTGTGGGTCGCTAGTGAGCCCATCAACTGTTTTAAACTCAGATGGAAACCCGTCAGATTTTTTTTTAGAATTAATAAAACCCCAAAAATTCTTGAGGTCATGAAGAATATTCAGCCTTATTTTATTCAAATATTCAGAATAAGCCAAAGCTGACATATCTTTAAATTCAAGAAACAGTCGCTGATAAGCAACAAGGTCATTACGCTCCTGGCTACAAACGTATTTATTCCATGCCCTATTACGGCCATTGCGAATTTTTTTCAAATCCTTTGTATACCAGGGGTACGAGGAATTATTAACGTACCTCCTTGTATATGGAACCGACAATGCTATGGCAGAAAAAAGTTCACCATAGAAAAATTTAATGCAATCATCAAATGTATTGTTATTAAAAAAAATGAGTAAGTCGTCTAATTTATTTCTTAAATTTTCATTCAATTTTAAAAGTCAGCTTTCTTAAAATTGAATTCGTAAATATTAATGGATGAACATGCATTAGTCAAATTTTCATTGTCAGATTGGTACACAATACTCAAAGGTGGATGATAGGAATCTACCGTAGACAGAGCATGGATAGCATTTCTTACAACAACATTGCTACTATTTGTAGCCAAGACTAAGTCAAGTTGTCGTCCATGGCAGTTAGTTATACAACTTACTTGTTGTAAATTTGAAAGTATTTCGTCAACAAAAATTTGTTGTTGTCGAGTTTTTGGACAAGATGCATAAAAATATGTACCATCGTCCGAAGGAGTCCATTTTAGGTCAGGCAAATTAAAGTCACCTAACAACAAAATGTCGTCATTAGTGTCTAGTTCATTAATAATATATTCTACGGCCATCGAAAAACATTCGTAGACATCTGCGCTACTATTTGGAGGAACATAAGTGTTAAGAATGTATAAATTAGAGTTACATTGTGTAACCTTAACACATAACAGTTCAATATTAGATGCACAGGAAATTTCAACTAATGAACTGGTTAAATGATTTTTTATAGCTATTAAGACGCCTCCACCAACAGAAGAAAGATCTTCCAAGTGTCTGTCTCTTCTAAAAACATGGAAACTATTATCAAAAAGTTCCATATTGAGAAAGCTGTTGTTTAACCAAGTTTCGGTAAACACGATAATATCCTCAGAGAAATTCTGAGTTGATAAAAAGATATCTTGCGTCTTGGAACGCAAACCCCTTACATTTTGATAGTAAAGGGATAGCCGTTTCAGTTTTTTGAATTGGAACGTGCAGTTTTATCATTTTTTTTTTTTCGATTTAAATTCTGAAATATTGATATTATCCACCCATGCTTTAGATTTAAGAATGGCAGAAACATGAGAAGATGCCACTGTTATTTTAAAAGACGCATGAGTTGGTTTATTACCGAGTTTCCTGCAAGAAACGAAGGCGTCGGCAGGAATAATTTGATTTTGTCTGATAAAATTTTTAACGCTGTCAGAGGTAGTGTTGGAATGAAGTCGTGAAATAAAAATCGATTTTAACCTTGGTAATGCCTGCAGGGAAACCGATGGCACAGAGCTATCAATCGCAACATCCACCCGCGGATTAGCCAAAATTGACAGAGGATTATTTATAGTGGAGGAAGGAGATGGAAGATTGCTACTAGAGATTATAGCGGGAAAATTGGGAGTGGGTGAAGAGGTATTTAGAGAGCAATCCACGGGAGTTTTGTCACGACTGACGGCCGCACCGCCCACCCTCCCCACATTACCCAGATTTTTATTTAATTTCTTATTTAATTTCTTATTAGACTTTCTTTTCTTTTTTAAGGAAATAGCTTGTTTAGGTAAAGTGGAGATCGAAGGAGTGGAAGCAAAAACCATAGTAGCCTCGGTAATAGTTTTATTTTGCAAACTAACATCCGGTGAAGTAGCCTCATTAAGGCTTTTTTCAATTTGGGGATAATAGTTAAGAATATCTCTGAAATTATTATTCAGATTGTTAAGATTTTCCCCATGTTCAAGTAAACGGCATGTTCTAGAATACTTCGAGAGCACTCGATTTTCGAAAATTTATTCATATTCGAGTATATGTGCAAATCCATCAGATTTGCATTATTTACATCTTTCAGCCATAGTTTTTCTTGAAGGTAAGGCTGTCTTGAATTAATATTCAAGGTTGTTCAATTAAAATTCAGATAGCTATTTTTTTACTTAACTTTATATGTAACTTTTCATGTTTTTTTTAACTTAAATGCAATTTTAACTATGTCTCCCTTTGAATTTTAATTGTTGCTCCTTGAATATTAATTCAAAATAGTCTTAACTTCAAGAAAAACCATGTTTGAAGAGTGTGCTCAAAAAAAAAAAAAAAAAAAAAAAAAATCGAGGCCATGGTCGAGCTAAGATGACAATTTCGATTTTTTTTTTTTGAGCACACTCTTCAAACATGGTTTTTCTTGAAGTTAAAACTATTTTGAATTAATATTCAAGGAGGAACATTTAAAATTCAAAGGGAGACATAGTTTAAATTGCATTTAAGTTAAAAAAAAAAAACATGAAAAGTTACATATAAAGTTAAATAAAAAAATAGCTATCTGAATTTTTTTATTGAACAACATTGAATATTAATTCAAGACAGCCTTTGCTTCAAGAAAAACTATGGCTGAAAGATGTACTCCAAAACAAAATAAAAAAAAAACGAGGCCAGCTAAAAAGCCAAATCTGATGGAAAATTAGTCCTAGGGTTGTTACCAGAGCTGAAAAATTTTAATTTTTCGGAATTTGGCAAAAAAAAATTAAAAATATTTGAGATTTTTCTTATTTTTTTTTTTATTTTCCTTGTGTACACATAAGAAAGTATCAAAAAAAAAAAACTTACCGCTATTTTTTAAGCCTATTTATAAGGAGAAAAACTGTGATCTCTCCGCGAGTAGAGCTTTGGTGTTTCTTGTATAACAGCTCAAATCTTTAGTTGTTTTCATTGCATTTATCTGAATACAATATGACTTGAAACTGTCAATGCCACTACATGAATTTCCAATAAAAAATAAATGAAAAAAAAAATGATTATTGAACTTTAGCCATTTTTCGCAGCGATCAACATTATATGTAAAATTTTACAAGTTGATACAATGCTTTATGTATTAAACAAACTTTGACAACAAAGGAAAAAAACAACAACAACTCTAGAATATAGACATATGTTTCGATTCTTAAAATCTCATCAGTATATTTTTGGTTGATGTCTACGTCAGCACTCAAATTGCACCCGCCATATTAATGAAAAACAATCGAAAAGGTAATTTTTAATTTCAAGCAAATGTGGTTAAATTTTAAGTGAATTTTTAAGATCACACCATTGCGTTGAATTTTTTTTTCAATTAGCTGTACCGTTTTCTTTGTTTTGTTTACATCATTAAAGCGAGACGCCACGTGAGTGGATTAAGCCGTAGTTCTCCTTTGTTATCGCAGTTTCTTAAACTATTTGTTTATGTTGTAATGCACATCCATTGGCTGTGAGACATTACGTGTTCAAAATTATGCGATCCTGGTGCATCGCAGATTTTGAGGTTTCGGCGTGTTCTCCGTTCATAAACAAATAGTTTAAGAAACTGCGATAACAAAGGAGAACTACGGCTTAATCCACTCACGTGGCGTCTCGCTTTAATGATGTAAACAAAACAAAGAAAACGGTACAGCTAATTGAAAAAAAAATTCAACGCAATGGTGTGATCTTAAAAATTCACTTAAAATTTAACCACATTTGCTTGAAATTAAAAATTACCTTTTCGATTGTTTTTCATTAATATGGCGGGTGCAATTTGAGTGCTGACGTAGACATCAACCAAAAATATACTGATGAGATTTTAAGAATCGAAACATATGTCTATATTCTAGAGTTGTTGTTGTTTTTTTCCTTTTGTTGTCAAAGTTTGTTTAATACATAAAGCATTGTATCAACTTGTAAAATTTTACATATAATGTTGATCGCTGCGAAAAATGGCTAAAGTTCAATAATAATTTAATTATTAATATTTATTAAGAAAGCCAATAAACAAACCAAAAATTTAGAAAAAAAAAAAATAAAATCTGATTTTTGGTCCAAAAATTTTCAAAGTCTTTTAGAAGCAAGTAATCATAATATTTTGCTTCAATTTGAATTGTATAATTTTGAAAATTATCTGCAGCGTATAAGACTTAAGTTTTCGTATAATATTTAGTAGCAGTTATTCTTTAATTGTGCTGATGTACTGCTCCTGCAAAGCGGGCGGGAAATTCATATCGCAATGCCAAATGATAGAACTCGCAGAGGCCTAAACATAATACCTGGGATTTAATTATTGAATCCTTTCCCAAATATGGGTTTTCACCGGTTTTTTGGGTCAATTTTTATTAATGAAGAAAACAGCTTGAAATTTGTGTCAAATGATAGATATCGAATAGCTTAAATAGAATATATAGGGTTGCCTTGTCGAATACTGTCCCAAACATGTGTTGCCACTCTTTTAAGAAAAGTTGACATCAAAAACGGGTGTCAACTGATCTTTAGGACATGATTCGAGAAGACAACCATATATACTCTATTTAGTTTCTTCGATCTTTATTATTTGGCACAAATTTCAAGCTGTTATTTTCATTAGTGAAAATTGACCCCAAAAACCGGTGAAAACCCATGTTTGGGACAAGATTCAACAATGCAATCCCAGGTATTATATTTAGGCCACTTCGAGTTCTATCATTTGGCTTACATCTCTTCCTGTAATCTTATACACTCGACTTTTCTAGAGCCGGCTCTCAGCCTATAAACAGTTTTGCTCTTTTATCTTTCATCTTCCATTATTTGTTAATTTTCTGAAACCGATTTCTATTTTATACAATAGAAAAAAATTTTAAAAAAAATTACACTTATGTACTATAGCTAATGAAATACTTTCTTCAAAAAAGAAACATAATTTTACAAGTGCTTCCTTTGATACAACAGACGTAAACTTAAAATTAAAATAAAATAAAACGATGATAATGTAGTGACCAGTTCCTCTTTCAAAAGTTACTTTTCTCTTTCTAATTGCATCCTTTCACATGCAACTTAAAAGTTCTTCGTTCCTCGCAAAACTCTTTTAATTCAAACAGTTTTAAATATAAATTACAACTAGCACTTCTGCAAGCAGTTAATGGAGCATAGATTAAACAGTTAAGATAGCATAATTGAGATACAAAGTTTATAAAAAAAGAAACACTTTAATTAGAATGGAAATAAAATATTGCTTTTGCGGGCTAACTGTTATAAAAAAGGTATCTTCATGCTTTAAACATATTCTGACGAAAACTATACTTATGGCTGTGATGGCCCCGACTCTAATTTAAAAGTGCGAAAATCGTGTAAGTTAATCGTAAATTAATTTTTTTTGATGAAACTGTTAGTGTAGTGTGATATAACTATTCTTCCTCTTCAAAACGCATTTAGATTTGTTCGGATATCTTTTTCAAGTTTGAGAAATTGCATGTTATTATTAAGAAGTACACTAATCCCTCGCACTGCGCGGTAGTTACGTTCTGAAAAATCAGTGCGCAGGCCGAAACCGACCACTTTTGTATTAAATTTGGGGAATACGTTCCAAATCCTAAATTTCTTATAAAAAAATTAGTTTTAAGTAGGTCCATAGTTCAAATGAAGTCTTTACTAAGTTACTTGTACCTAATATTACATATAAATAAAAGTAAAACATAAACAAAAATAGATAAAAATTATAAATTCATTTATAAAAATACATATGTACATTAAGGTGGCCCCCGAGTGTATGGGAAAATTTTGATTCAGTGCGATTTTTGATCGATCCCCCTTAAAGTGTGCCAATAGATGAAAAACGATAAAATGTGAAGTTTCAGATCAATTCGAAGTGATTTAGAGGTCGCTCAAGCCGACCAAAATTTCGAAAAATATGATTTTTTTTTGCATTTTGTCCATTTACTCACTTCTAAATTTGTTAAATCATAAAAATAAATACTAATGCATATTAAATAATTAATTACCTTTCTAACAAGCTAAAAATCATAAAAATCGGTTGACAAATAAAGAAGTTATGGCCTTTTATATTATTAAAGAACCGAACATTTTAATTTCTGTAAGAATATTTCATATTAATGTATCTTTCAAAAATAGGCTTGCACCAGAAAAGCAGGCATTGATATGTACGTTAGATTTAAAAATTTCAGATTTTTGGCGTCTCTTTTCAAGTTCGACTTACTGTATCAATTAATAACATGCTTTATGTAGTTCTAATTTTATTTGAATGATTGATTTTAGAACTAGTATTTTCATCAGAAAGTGGAACTCATGGTGACACATACGTAGCTACAAATGAATATGTATCTGGAAAATTGATCTATTACGAACAGAATTTACTCTAACAGTGCTTGAAGAAAACAATTTAAGAGATATATGTGCTTTTATTATCCATTTTTATGTGAAGGCTTGGTTTAAATGTCCAATAGCATCATGAGCTCCATTCCAAGACTTGTGTCTTTTAAAAGAATTTTGTAATTACAAATCATTTGACAAACAAATATCTGAAGCAGCAGTCAAAAAGTTTTCGAATCATTTATGGTACCTGTCAGACGAATGTGTTGTGCTAAGTGTGTTTGCTGAAAACGTTAACAATGAAATTAAAAGAGAAATATCTGAAAAGATAATGATTTTTAAAAATTGTAATGATGGAGGAGATGATAAAGATGCGACGAGATATTGATATAATAGAAAATATGAAGCTTATACATCTTAAGCCAACAGAAATGAAAACATATTTATATAAAAGGCTTCAGGAATTTGTTACCGTTAACACACATAAATTTTCTAATCGCTTTATAATTTCCACTGATTTTTTAAATGAAGACCTTTCTAATTGGAACGTCAATGAAGCTTATAAAAAAGGAAATAAAAGAACAATAAAAGCAATATTTATTGCAAGTGGTTACTGATTATCGGAAAAACTTCAAATCGCTTACTAAATCAGCCTTGACTTAAATACATATTAGTTTTGTATTATTTTTCCTTTTAAATTTTTTTATTGTAAAAAAAATTTTTCTAAAAAAAAAATATTGATAGCTATTATCTTTATACTTATATTATAGAAATTAAAATGTTTTGTTTTTTAAATCTTGTGTCAATACCTACTTTGTAAACCTTTAAGTCTACACTTGGATACGTTTGTACCCTAGTACATCTACATGAGGATGGGTCGAATTTTTCAGCAACAATTTTAAAATTCTATCAGAAACTATAGTGAAATTTGAAAATAATTTAAAATGGTATGTAAAACAAAAGTTAAAATATGTATCAATAATGCTGATATTTTGAATGTTGGCATTTGAAACATTCACATTGATGTCGGCTTCATCAATCCACTTAACTGGCTTATGGCAATCAAAACAGTTCTGCCGAGTTTTCCATTTGACCTTGTCTTAGTCCCCACACGAGCAGCTCACGTAACAGTGTCATCAGAACTTATGAAACGGAAAATATGCCAAAATCGTAGCAAGGACATTGTGGCTCGAGAATTGGTAAAATGTCTGATTGCCATAACTCCTTCGATGATTGAAGACAGCACTGCATAGCCCTAGCCACAACCAGTGATGGCATTTTAGGTGCATTTGTACTTTTTTCGGTACATTTGCGTCGTGAAAATTCGTCGTCATTACATTCGGTACACTTAGCCCATTTTCAGTACTTTCGGTGCATTTCGAACTGTACCGAACTGTCTATGTGAGTGGCTGACAAACCTATAGTATCGCAATTAAAGCTTTACGGATATAACTGTTTTAATTTTGAATTTCTCAGTCGTTATTAAAGTTTTTGAAGGTTGCTGAGACAATTTTGACATTCTTACACGTTTAATAAATTTTTCGCACTCAAGTTAATTTTTATTTCTTAAAAAAGAGTTAAAAATGATTTAGGGTACAAATGTATCCAAGTGTAGATCAACGTAGTAAATTTATAAAATGCACGCCCACACCTCACTGGATGTAGGTACACACTTCTATATTATTGCATTATATTTAAGATACTCTCGTGGAGGATAACCTAAAATATGAAAATGCATGAGAATTATAGGAAATTTCTATATCCAAGTATAGACACAAGGGTTAATAATATAAATGACCATAACTTCTTTATTTATCATCCTATTTTTATGATTTTTAGCTGGTTGGAAAGGTAATCGATTACATAATATGTCTAAATATTTACTTTTTTATTCAATATTGGTTTAATATACTTCAAGGGTGGGTAAATGGAAAAAAATGAAAAAAAAACATTTTTCGATATTTCGACTGGGTTGAGCGACCACTAAATCACTTCGGATTAATCTAAGACTTCACATTTTATCGTTTTTTATCTATTTGTTAATATTTAGGGGGATCGATTTAAGAAAACGACACTTTTGAAAATAAGGGCCACTTTAATGTACATATGTATGACAAAACAAAAACTCTTTACATTATTACATTTTCACTGCTGTCTCCATTGTTCTTTACATGAAGAGTTTTGAAAACAAAATGTGAATTATGTACTTTTGTAAAAATTACAAGACACATCACACAATTCAAGGGGATTCTCCAAATTATATGTGCATATACATTAGGCTGGGTCAAATTGTTTGGGTGGAAAAAACATGACCAAGCGTCTAGCGGAAACGTAATCTACGGTAACTTCTAAGAAAATTTGACCAAGAAACCATGGGTCTTAAATCAATATCGAGCCCCCGATTTTTAACAAGAAGATTTTAATATGAAATTTTTATAAAAAATAAGTAACTTCTTTAGAAAACACTGCTTTATCATCTAAAAAAACAACATACATATGTCATTGGTTTTGCAAGCTTTTTGAATCTGTTATTATCATGAAAACATTTTTATAACCAGGGCGAATTTCGGAAAGGTTTTGTGAAAAATGGTCATAAATGCTAAAAATCTTACAAGTTGTCATCAATTCATCTGCAAAAAATTAAAATGTTCCTTATAATATTTATTACAGGGACGTGAACCGGTTCTGGACCGGAAAACCACTTTTTTTTACTAATTAACTGAACCATTAACGAACCGAAATTTTCCACAAATGTTTGATCCGAACCGAAAACCGAACCACTTTTTATTATGGTTTGAGGATTCATTCTGACCAATTTTCAATAAACAAATTTTCAATAACCAAATTTTCCTCCCTTTTCTAATTTTTCCTTTTGTTAAAAATGGAAATTGATGAAATTTTCAAAAAAATAGGGAAGCATGAAACAGAGTTCATATATAAATCATTAGTAGATAAAAGCAAATCTTTTGATAATACAAGGCGCCTTTCAAATAAGTAATGTTGATGTTTTGAACTTTTGAAATAACTACACCGACAAAGAATTATCTGAATTAGCTCAAATGATTTTTGATGTTCCAGCTTTCGGTAGAGAGGGCATTTTCCACCCTAAAATTTATTCTCGGAGACCTGCGGGGAAATATTGACGAGGACTCGTTAGAAGATATTCTTCTCATCAATCTCAACTGATTATTGTAAAGCAAATTTTTTAGCAAAAACAATTTTTTAATACGTAGTTATAGCGTAAGACATAAATTAAGTCTATATTTCTATGTTCTTTTGGATTGTTACTGAATAAAAATAATACAAATGTGTATAGTCTTTTTTTAATTCCCAAACCGTTGAGCCGAACCAAAAACCCGATTCAAATAAAAAAAAAACCGTTTTGACGAACCAATCCAAAAGTGCAAAAAAGAACCGACCATATTTTTCACCTGGTTCACGTCCTTGAGCAATTTTGTTAGTTTTTTCCTAAAACTTTTCTTATTAATTACACCAATATTTAATTTCTTCCAAATTTCAATTAGTTTATCCGCTACTTGCGAAGTGAAAAATGAATACGAGGACATCTTGCTTTCATTTCTGGAACGCTCACTAAAAAAAAAAAAAATAGTATCTTAAAATATCGCGACCACTTGGCAAATTGAGTTCGCTCAAAACACTTGGTAAGACAATAGTTTTGATACGGCATTTGTCCATCTCCGAAAAATGCTTTTAAAAGTTACAATGGCGAAAAAATTTTAACACCGCAATACATAATATTTTCCATCTGCACAATTTAATCATAACATCAATTTGAAAGCAAAAGCAATGATATGTTTTTTTTTTTTAAATGTCGTATATAAAAATGTTCTCGGCAAAAATCGGGGGCTCGATATTGATTTTAGATCCATGGTTTCTTTGACAAATTTTCTTAGAATTTTCCGTAGATTACGTTTTTGCTAGACGCTTTGTGGCGAAAAAATTTGACCCACCCTAATATACATATATTGCATGAAAAATAGTGCGAAAAAATATAAAAAGAGAATTGGAGATATACGCGCTGCTTCGAAACTTTTACCGCGCAATGCAAAATATCGGTAGTAAAAACAAAATTGCGCAGCCACGGCCGTAACTAGGGGAGAGTGTGGGGGGATAGAACCCCCCCCCCCCGAAATATTGTGTCGGACACTATATAGAAACGATTTTGTAAAGAATAGACACTATGTAAAAAAGATTTTGTGAGAAATACATTATAAAAAATGACAATGTGAAAGCTTATAAAAATGATTTTTGAAAAAAGATCTATAAAAAAGTCATAAGTTTCTTAAAAAAAATTTTTAGTCCTCATGAAAATATATTAACGATACATTTTATACGATTACATAGTTCGGATTTTCGTTTTTAAGGTTTGAAAAGTCGAAAAAATATGCCATATGTTGAAAAAAAAATTAAATTAAGAATACATATGGTTAAAAAAGTATGGAAAATATTGAAATGGACTGTAAAGCTGAAAAATGTTGGAAAAATCGGAAAAATATGGAAATGATCGAAAAAAATTTAAAGAAGTTGAAAAAATTTTGAAACAGGCGAAAAAGGCTGAAGGAGTCGAAAAAATATGGAAAATGTTGAAAAAAGTTGAATTAGGTTGAAAACTTTTAAATAAATTGAAAGAGGAAATGTTGAAAAAAGTTGAGAGGTTGAAACAGGTGAAAAAGGCTGATAAAGTCGATAATATACGAAGTGTTGAAAAAATTAAACGAGGTTGAAAATGTTGAAAATGGTTAAAAATCTCCAAAATGTTGAATGTGGTTGAAGAAGTCGAAAATAGTTGAATGCGGTTGAAAATATATGGAAAAAGTTGAAAGAGGTTCAAATACTTAAAAATCGCTAATGGAGAAGATTGAAACGGTTAAACGTCAAATAAAATGGAAAATATTGAAAAAAGTTGAATGAGATTGAATAAGTCCGATATATTTAAGAAATAAGAATGTTCAAAAGTTGATAAAATTTGGAACATTACGGAAAAATTTTAATACGTTTGAAAAAGTCGAAAATAATTGACTGAGGTTGCATTGGTTGAAACAATATACACGGTTCGCTTCAAGCAAGATCAAGATCAATAAAATTGTCAACCAAATCTGACAATGCAAAATCATTATATAGTGTCCCGAAATTTCAAATACATAATCCGCAAAATCGGAGCTGCTCATTTACTCGTTGTATAGCCATTTTAAGGTTAGCTATTTGACCTACACGGTTCGTTTGAAGCAAGATCAAGATCCGAAAAAATTGTCAACCAAATCTGAGAATGCACAATTATTATTTAGTGTTCGGATATTCCAAAAACAAGATCTGTAAAATCGTACCTGGTCACTTATTCCTTTTTTTACAGATAATTTTAATAAAATTATGAAGCGCACAGTGTACAGTTTTTGATGCTTTTAAGATCAAGTGAAATTTTAAAATATGCTATGATAATTGTTTTTTATGTAGTTTGAGTCGTTGAACACGATGAAGTCACTAAATTTTGCAAATATGCAAATGTTTTTGTGTTAATCACTATTTTTCATCTAAAAAAGTCGATACAAAAAAAAAAATTGTTTTTTTGTCGGCCGAAAAACTAGTAAAAAAAATAATTTTGTTTTTTATCTTTTGTGGGCTTTAAAATTTTTTTGACTAAAAACCCAACAAAAAATAAAACAAATAAAAAAATGTTTTTATATGTTATGTTATTCATCATTTTCCATGGAAAAGAATTGAAAATATTAAAAAAAAATTGTTTTAGGCCTTAAAACTGGTAAAAAAAAGTTTTAATTATAATTTTGTTTTATGAACTTTTGAAGTATTATTGACAACAAAGCTCACAAAAAACAATAAATATAAAATATAAGCCGTTTTTCATGAAAAAAAAAAAATTAAAAAAATAATTAAAAAATCATTTTGGGACTAAAATCTAATGAAAAATAATTTTTATATATTTTTGTTTTATGGGTTTAAAAAGTATTTTTGATTACAAAGCCCACAAAAAAAAGCAAAATAAAAAAAAATTAAATTTTCACCAGTTTTGAGGCCTAAAAGAATTTCTTTTTCAAGGAAAATGATGAATAACATAACATATATAAACTTTTTTTTATTTTATTTTTCTTTGTAGGTTTTGTTGTCAAAAATATTTTTAAAACCCATAAAAGATGATAAAAAATTGCTTGTAGCGAACCGTGTATAAACTGGTTGATAACATCAATAAAATATTAAAAAAGGTTGGAAAAGTTGGAAGAGGTTGAAAGCTCGAAAAAAGATGAAATCAGTTGAAAATTTGAAAAAAATAATTAAAACAGGTTGAAAAAGTCAAGTTGAAAAAAATCTTGGTTAATTTAATTAAGTTGAAAGGGGTTAAAAAAGTCGAAAGGAAAATGTTGAAAAAAGTTGAAATATAAAAAAATATTCAAAAAAAAAACAACATTTCTCACGCTTATAACTTAATGTTAACATGGGAGGTGCCACGCCCGCTGGTGCAATCCATCCAAAACCCATTTAATTTCAAATCTTATAGTTACCAAAGGCTCATAATAGAAATTCTTGTCTATTTTCTTTTGTGATTTTCGTTTTGCGTTTGCGACAAACGACAAATTCTGCATCTCGACAATCTCGTTTTTCCCCTCTTGCCAACAAAACAAGAAAAATTTTCCGAAATAGTTTCTGTTTCTGCGTTTTCTCTAGAGGTTTGGTTCTTAAATTGAGAACACTGTTTCTAGTAACAGTTGATTTTTCTCAGTATGTTTAGCTATTGCACCATGACTAAGTAGGAAATAGTCTGTAAATTTACTAAAATTTCAATTTTAAATTCACTCAAAACTTACATGATGTTTTGCAATTAAGACATCATTTGGGTTATTTATTAATATGTGGAGCCTCGGGCTTATACTGATATGCCAGCAATATTTAAAGCTTTTGTTATTTCGGTAATAAGGCCTCATTGCGGAATAGGCAATCGTAAGTTTGACCTTCAGACTGGCCTATTGCGGCGCTCATATGTACGAAATCATATTTAAATGTTGAATGGCATAAATAAAATTATCTAGCTAACAAAGCCAAAATCGGGGTATTTAATAATTGTATTTGACTTATTTCAATTTGAAAATATGAGTTTAAAAAAACATCATGAATCAGCTCAGCACTGTATGAAACTGTAGATCAAGGGGGAAGATTGGAGTCATGATTAATTCATATTAAGGATTAAGTCATATCATTGGCTCTTTATACTAAAATCACCTTTTTCTAAAAAAATCGAGTCTGCTTAAAACATAGGTTTTTAAGATTTTTATTTAAATTTTTGTTTCATTTTCTGTGGTAATTTTGACGCTGAATTGAAATGTGGTATTAATTAGTTTTCATCACACCTGGCTTTTGAGATAAATTTGGTCAAATACGGGTATGTCTAAGATACTGAATTTTACTATTATCGTACACAGGACACCAACTGATTTGGAGCATTTCACAAAAATGCAGTGATAAAATTTATTTCATATGCAATTTTTCCCTTGCAGTTTTTTTTGTTCTAAGAACTATGACCATTAATAAGTATAGTTAGTATCAGTGCTGATTTGGTACTGTGTCATTACAATTTTTGATATATTTGGCTGTAACATTATATTGGTACCCGATCATAACTCCAATGGTCATAGTCCCAAAAACAATTTTGGGCCTTATGTCCGCTTTTTTTTCGATCATAATCCGTATTTCTTTTTTGGGCTTATCACAACTTCAATTCCAAAACCCCCCCCCGAAATAAAATCCTGCATACGACCTTGCGCGCAGCTGCGAAAACGCGCAGTCCGAAACCGCGCAGTTCAAGGGATTACTGTATCTTGATGTACAGAGTATAACATCAGCAAAAAAAGGTAAAAGTGATAACATACGACTTTTCAGGAACCATATCGTCACCTCAGAGTGTAAGAGCCGGTTTCACAGTGTTTAGTTAACCAATTAGTTAACTTAACTAATGTCTGTTAGTTAACTACCGAACATAAGTTGTTCAGTTTCACAGTCCATTGGTTAACTAAAGATAATTTTGTGTAAGATTCGGCATCACTGCACAAAACATTTGTTTTTTATTTGACATTTCATAGTTTCCGAAATGGAGTCAACAACAAGAACTTCTAAATTTTCGGCAGACGAAATAAATTGCTAATTGGCCCACTCGGCATGAAACGTTGCAGAAACGTTGCAGAAACGTTTCATGCCGAGTGGGGGAGCTGATCGGCAACTTTGAAAACATCATCGAATGCAAAAAAACCGATAAGCTTTGTGTTTTTATTTCTTATGTTCTTTTTCGTTATGACAGCAATCAGCTGTTAGTTAACTATTAGTTAACCTGCCAAATTTGGTTGGTTAACTAATTGCTATGAAACTGAAATTGGATAGTTAATTTCAAATCTCTAGTTAACTAAACACTGTGAAACCGACCATAAGTGTCCTATCAGCAAAAACATGAAACTGGAAAACAGCGTTTTAAACATAAGTATATGTAATACTTTCATGTTGCTACTAACCTACCTGCTCAGTGTGTTTGAAGTTCACCAAGATTGTTGACATATCTAAATGCTACAGTTTGTTTTGCGCATGCGCTAGTTTTGTATGTGTTGATTTTTAAAAATATTTGTAAACAAAATGTATTAAATGCCAAATGGACGTAGGGGCGGCGCAAAAAAAAATTAAATCTAATTAAGAAAATTATTTTAGTTTTATTAATTGGAAAAAAGTTTTGGTTTTGTTCCGCAAGAAATTAACATCAATCTATAATGAAATTTCGACTTTATTGATTATTAATTAAAATAAGTTTGGTAAATTTATTACTTACGCAGTGCGAAATGCATATTAAAATTTTTAAAATTTTATTCACCCATGCAATTTTACATTTTCGTGTGAATCTTTATTTTTTAAACACAAATAACAGTACGGCGACATTTTTTAATTTAATTTTCCTCTAATCGAAATTACAATTTTTAAATATGAATCAAAAATCAAATCCTACGAGTTGAAAAGAAATTTTAATAAAACATAAATCAACCGCTACTGGTATTCATAAAATCTGTTGTCAATTTTCAGTCATGCGCAGTAGAGCATTTAACATGTCACATTCTGGGTGAACAGAAATTGGCTATAGCAATATAGAAGCATTATATATGTGGTTTTAAAGTTATTTAGTCTGCGACTTGTGATTTAAGGATTATTTATGTTTTTTTTTTATTATCTTGCCTCTCTGTAATTACCTATACCGTATTTGAAAAAAATTTATTCAAACTTACCTTTGATTTTTCTGTACTTAAAATTATTAGGAGTTGTATGAGTTATGACCAGGGCTGCCAGACTTGGCGACTTGTCGCCAAATTGGCGATTTGAGGAGGTGTTTTGGCGTTGGAAAATAGCCCTAGTCGCCAAACGGCGATTTCAAATTTCGCTAGTTGTAATGCAAAATGTTCCCAGACTTGGCAGCATTTGCCTTGAAAATTTTATCGTTGCCTATCAGCAACGCGATCTTAAATTAAATGAATATTGTGAAAAGAAAACTCAGAAACCGAATTCGGGTTAATTTCCCCAATCTTAACATTTTTTGCACAAATTTTGAACCTTCGGACAAAATGCTCAATCTGTTTAATTCTGAAATCTACGAAAAGACCTCAGAAAATAACAATAATCTAGATTGCAAGCCCTGCGAGTTCAGTTTAGAAGACGATTTTTTGATGATGGCAATTTCGAAAAAAACAATTTTAATTTCGCGTAAATTCATTCAGCATTACATATTTGATTTACTGAAATAAAATTTCTAATGTATTTAACGCCTTAAATTTCTTTTTTCCTCTCAAAATATGTTGTTTCTTTTATTTCAGTTATTATAGACTAGGTATTTTATTTGCAGAAGCCGGACACTACAAGTGTATTTTTATAATTTCAAAAATCGCACCTGACAATTAATTTAACCTACCAAACCTGAATCTTTTTTATTTTTAATTTAGAAATTGAAATCTAACTAGTGATCTATCCTATGGGGCATATCACGCGAAGCGGACAGGGGAAATGGGTTTCAAGTTTCCAATTTCAGATAGATTTGAATATGTTGTACCTGTATATGTCCTCGTTACACGAACAAAATATTTTTAGAATGGCAACACTGGCTTACAGAATATGGGTCTTTGAAAACTATGAATATCAACTGACTCGACACGGGTTTCGGCATTGCAATGCATATAGCTTGGCGGACTATTATCAAACTTGCCACGAAGTATAAACATAATATAAGCTTATTTTAATACACTTAAAAAAAATTTTTTGCTTGGCGAACATTGTAGAAAACATTAAAAAAAAATATTTCACATTTTTTTCAGTGTAGTTTTTTTTTATTTTTAAGATCCATTTATGAGGTTAAAAAGGCCAATAAATGAAGTTTAAAATCCAGTGATTAATTCATTTAACCAAACTTTTTTTAAGCTGAATAATTGCAGTTGAAGTAGTACATACCTTACGATTTCTCCAATTTTAAAAGACCCATATTTTGTAAACCAGTGTTGCCATTCTAAAAATATTTTGTTTGTGTGTCGAGGACATATACAGGTACAACATATTCAAATATATCTGAAATTGGAATTATGAACCCCATTTCCCCTGTCCGCTTCGCGTGAAATGCCCGCTATGTTAACCCACATTAGATTGTTTGCAAGGTTTGAACTTAAAAATTGGAAAGGTAAAACCACAGGTTCGGTACGTTAGGTTAATAAATGCTAGTTTTGAATTTGAAGATTGGGAATTTCAATTTCAAATCTTCAGGTTCACTCCTTTACATCAATTGCTAAGTTTAAATTTTCTAATTCGAAATGAAAAACTGTTATTTGTCATATTTTTCTATGAATTTTTATTTGGCGACTATTCTGGCGACTTCAAATTTAAGCATGTCGATTTGTAGCGGTTTTTGGCGAATTTAACGCCAAGTATTGGCGACTTCGCGTCCAAGTCATCTGGCAAGCCTGGTTAGGACATTTGCATTCTGAAACTCCACGTAAAAGGTATATTACGTTTGATCCAAAACGCAAAAAGTCTTAGTTTTTTATTCGTGAACATGTTTGATGGGGGAGCATAGGAAAACGGGTATGTATAAAAATCTATTTTGAAATGTTTTGACTAAACCATTACGTCACGCGTAGCGCTAACGTTCACGGCACGCTCATGCTAGTGTTATAAATATTTTAGACCAAAACTTCTAAACTACTGAGCCTATTTTGACAAACGAAATATCGTTGTTTTCATATTATCAAGAAGAGTATATTAAAGCTATTAGTTCTTCAAAAATCTGTTTACAGAGGGCGCTGTATGCAAAAAATAATATATAATAATTTTATAAGTCACATAATTGAATAAGTCACAAGTCATCAATTGGAGCATTAATTTTTTTTTTCATTAAATGAGGCCTAAACAGATATAAGAAAGTACCATTCGTACTTCAAAATCCATTTTCGGCCTTTTTGCAACGATTGGTGCCAGAAATTTTTTGTCTTGAAACGAGACCAAATTACCGCCGGGGATACCTTTTCCCCTCTCTTACAAAATTCCATTCTCACTTTTGACCTGAGAGCGATTGTTTACTGGGTCATTCCATCTATAATTTGCTTTTTTTACCCTGACGTGTTTTAAATTGGCTGAAAATTTTTTGAGTGGTTAAGGCATTATCTTATATATAGAAAAACATTATATCAAACTTTTTCGACCATTAGTTTTGATAAAAAAATTAATTTCTTAACCCTGTTCAGAGACGCTCGAAAATAACACAAAAAATTCATTGATGAATATAAACAAGCAAACACAATTCAAATTCGCTTTCATATTATTTTTAGGTAGCTGTGTACTAGTAGATGACAAAAAAACTTCAATTCTGGAAAAATTAACGTCTAAGCGTTATATATACACTGAAAGAAAAACAAAATTACGTTTCAGGAAAACATCGATTTCTCAAATACTCCAAAATCGATTTCAGTGTTTTTAGGCTCAAAATGTTCAAAACATATAGGAGTACCATCCTTTTAACTTTCGTTCATGTTTTTGCACCCTATTTGATTTGACAAGCATTTTAGTGAAGATTTATGAAACTTAAAAATAAAATTTGGGTATTCCATTGATATTTGTGTTAATTTTTCGAGGTTTTTTTGTAATTCTTATAATTTTTTCAGACTTTCGAAATCTTCAGGTTTTTTCAATTTTTAAAAGTTTTTAAATTTTTTAAGTTTTCTATTTTTTTGAAAGTTTCAAAAATTTAAGATATATTTAAAATTTTAAAAATAGAAAAATTTCAAAAATTGGCATGGATTGAAAAAAGCTGAGTTTCTCAAAATGTTCAAAACATATGGGAGTACCATTTCTGAAAATTTCATTTATGGTTTTGCACCCTATTTGATTTGACAAGCATTTTAGTATAGATTGATGAAACTTAAAAATAAAATTTGGATCTTCCATTGATACTTTTGTTAATTTTTCGATATTTTTTTGTAATTTATATAATTTTTTCAAACTTTTGAAATCTTCAGCTATTTTCAATTTCTAAAAGTTATTACATTTTTTTAAGTTTTCCATTTTTTTTTGAAAGTTTCAAAAATTTAAGAATTATTATAAATTTTAAAAATGGAAAAATTTCAAAAACTGGCATAAATTGAAAATAGTTAAGTTTTTCATTTTAAGTTAATTTTTTCATTTTTAAAATTTTTAATATTTCTTAAATTTTTGAAATTTTCAAAAAAAATGGAAAACTTAAAAAAATTTAAAAACTTTTAGAAATTGAAAAAAGCTGAAGATTTCGAAAGTTTGATAATATTATATAAATTACAAAAAAATATCGAAAAATTAACAAAAGTATCAATGGAAGATCCAAATTTTATTTTTAAGTTTCATCAATCTTTACTAAAATGCTTGTCAAATCAAATAGGGTGCAAAACCATAAATGAAACTTTTAGGGATGGTACTCCTATATGTTTTGAACATTTTGAGAAACTCCGCTTTTTTCACTCTATGCCAATTTTTGAAATTTTTCTATTTTTAAAATTTTAAATATTTCTTAAATTTTTGAAATTTTCAAAAAAATAGAAAACTTAAAAAAATTGGAAAGTTTTTAAAAATTGAAAAAAGCTGAAGACTTAAAAAGTCTTAAAATGCTATAAAAATTACAAAAAAATATCGAAAAATTAACAAAAGTATCAATGAAATACCCAAATTTTATTTTTAAGTTTCATAAATCTTCACTAAAATGCTTTTCAAATCAAATAGGGTGCAAAAACATGAACGAAAGCTTAAAGGATGGTACTCCTATATGTTCTGAACATTTTGAGCCTAAAAACACTGAAATCGATTTTGGAGTATTTGAGAAATCGACGTTTTTCTGAAACGTAATTTTTTTCTTTTCTTTCAGTGTATATATAACGCTTAGACGTTAATTTTTCCAGAATTGAAGTTTTTTTGTCATCTACTAGTGCACAGCTACCTAAAACTAATATGAAAGCGAATTTGAATTGTGTTTGTTTGTTTATATTTATCATTCAAGTTTTTGTGTTATTTTCGAGCGGCTATGAACAGGGTTAAGAAATTAATTTTTTTATCAAAACTATTGGTCGAAAAAGTTTGATATAATATTTTTCTATATATTAGATAATTCCTAATCACTCAAACAATTTTCAGCCAATTTAAAACACATCAGGGTAAGAAAAGCAAATTATAGATGGAACGACCCTACTATCTAATGTGACTTCGAAGGCAAAAAAAGCAGTTAGGACATTTGCACTCCGAGATTTTATTTTGAAAGCTGCAGTTAGGACATAACGCATACTGAGATCTTTGGAACGGAAAGAGGTAGCCAAATTTCGATAACACCAAACGAAAGAGTGTATTTTCTTTAGTAAGTTGGCGTGTAAAAAAAATTTTGTCAAAAAGTGCGATAGGACACTTACACTCTGAGGTGACGATGTGCTGAAACAAAATAAATCCTTAGAACTTTTTTTTTAATTCAATAACGTCAAGTGCCCTATTACCGTTCACTTTCCGATTTTTATACACTACACCGAGGGTATATTCACTTTGTCCATCTGTTTGTAACACATAGAAGGAGGCGTGGCAGGTATGGAAAAGTATATATATTCTTGATCAGCGTCACCACCTGAGTTGATTTAGCGTTGTCCGTCTGTCTGTCTGTCCGTCTGTCTGTCTGTCTGTCTGTCTGTCTGTCTGTTGAAATCATGTTTACGGGAAAACCAAGATAGCTAATGGAATGAAACTTCCACACACAGGTCACATCTTCTATTGAAAATGGGTGAAATCGATTAACTGACACGCCTACCGCCCATACCCTATGTATATAAGTTAACAACAGATAACTAAAATCTTTAACAAAATTAAATCCACGCAAATTCCATTCCCACAGAATGCATAAATGCAGTCGCAGCAGTTTCCACGCTTATGAAAAAGCAACAACAACAACAATAACTCTAAATTTGATCCCTCTGTCCGGCAGCTTGCTGACTATTTGTTTTTACATATATTTTTTGTTGATTTTTGGCTTTGCATTAATTTCATTTATTTTAAGTAAATTCAGTTTAAGAAAATAAGTGGAAGAATAAAGTTGGCTTCGGCCTTTTTTTAAAAAACATTATAACTCGTTAAATCGATAATTGGCGCCCAACGTGGGGCCCAAAGTGAATTAAAGTTACAGATGAGAAAAATCTGTTGAACAAAAAACTTTTGGGAACCAACCCCAGACGCAGAGCCTGGATAAAATCGATCCCTGGACAGCGGACTGGACATTTTTTCGGCCAAAAAAATCAAGGAATAAATGACAATACGGTGCCCCAGTACGGCAGGAAAAGGACTCCACCTACGGTTTTAAATCCGCTGATGACCGGAAAAATGGTTATTGTAAGTTAGATTTTTAATAGTTAAGAATGTGAAAAAGAAATAATTACAAAGCAAAAAAAAGTGTTAAAAGAAGAAAATAGATTTATTGAAAAATTATAAGTTAAAAGAAAGAATTTATTGAAGAAATCTAAAAGGTTTTTACAAAAGCGAAAAAAGTGTTAAAAGAAGAAAAGGTATTTATTGAAAAAGTATAAGCTAAAAGAAAAAATTTATTGAAGAAATCTAAGAAGTTTTTAATAAAATATTGCAATTATTATGAAAATTTTTAATATTAGGAAATATAATTAAAATCTTATTGAAAATTTTGAGGTTTTTAAAAAGAAAATAATAATAATCTTTATCGGAAAGTTTTCGAAAAATAACTATTTAAAGAAATTTAATTCAAAGGAAAGTGAAAAAATTAAGTGCAAATTTATCTTTATTAATTGTGTTTGTGAAGAATGCATGAGCTTACAGCTGATGAATTAGCAGAAAGATTAAGCAAATTTAGTTTGAGTAGACAAGCCACTTCCAAACAAACTCCACAAACAATGGACGAAACACTCCAAAAACAAATAACCGATTTAGTCAACCTAACGATACAAAATCTGAATAACCCTTTCATAGAAAGTGACGAAACTGACTATAGTGTACTATTTAGTGCAACAAATGTAGGCGAATTAGATAAAGTGCCCGATATTGTGAAAAGCTTGAGGGAATTTTCTGGTAAACTAGGAGAATTCAACTCGTGGCGTAAGACAGTCGATAGGATTTTTGATGCTTACGAAAGTATAAAAGGCTCTCCCAAATATTATGCCATCTTGCATACGGTCCGACACAAAATAATAGGAGAGGCCGATACAGCATTAGAGTCGTACAGGACACCATTAGATTGGGGTAAGATAAAAAAATGTCTGATGATGCACTACTCAGACAAGAGGGATTTAGGTACCCTTGAATACGAAATGGTAACATTGACCCAACGCAATAATACAGTTACTGAGTTCTACAAACACATCTATCAGTATCTTTCTCTTATATTGGACAAAATCGCATGCTTAGAGTTGAGCGAAGACTCATTGCAAACAATGACCAATGCTTATCGTGAAAAGGCATTAGACACGTTTATTAGAGGACTCAACGGCGAATTGCCTAGACTTTTGAGTGTACGTGAACCTACAACTTTGCCGCAAGCACTACAATTGTGTCAGAAATTAGATAATATGGCATATAGGATGACTTCCATTCACAAACCGAATCCCTTCAGAAAACCAAGCATTCCGTTACCTCCATACAGACCACCCCGACAGAATAATTACCCATTGCCACAGCAAAGAAATCGTTTCTTCCCAGAATTGGCACATGTGCCACAACATAGATTCTATCCTAATCCATACGCCGCTCAAATCTATAAGCCAAATTTTCCTAACAACAATAATAATTGGACGTATCAGCAATATGGTCAACAACAGCAGTCAGGATTTAATAATAGATCAAACTTACCACCCAAACCTCCAGTACCGATGGAAATCGATCCATCAATACACACACGACAAGTGAATTATCAGAATAGGCCTAACTTCAATCAAAATAACTTTGCTCCAAAGCGACAGGGTACTCAACAACCTCCAGTTCCAAACAAAATTCAGAGAAACTTCCTCATAAACACAAATCCCTTTGTAGAGACAGTTAATAATTATGAATCTAATGATAATCAAAACCACTTTGTAGAAACAGTTAATAATTATGAAACCTATGATAATCAAAACCCCTTTGTAGGAACAGCTAATAACTATGAGACCTGTTATAATCAACCTTATCCAAGTACAGGGTATCAAGAAGGTATTCCTGATCCAAATCAAGGATATACAGGAGAATTTCAGCAGGATAATTATCAACAAACAGTTGAAGGTCAATATCCTAGAATAGATCAGGATCATGAAAACAGCATGGCAACAGACAATATATATTTTTTAGATTAACTGAGTCTTCACTCCCGTATTTTGAATTTAGAACGAGAGATGAAGACATCCTTAAATTCCTTATTGACACAGGATCCAATAAAAATTACATACAACCTACACGAATCAGAAATCCCTTACCGAATGAGAAACCATTCCCTATAAATTCAGTTGCTGGAAATATCCAAATAACACACCATACTTTTATAGATATTTTTGGACAAAAAACAGGCAAACTTAAATTCTTCATACTGCCCTCACTAAAAACATTCCACGGTATCATAGGAAATGATACTCTTAGGCAACTAAAGGCAACAATCCATACAGACAAAAGTTACATGGTAATTTCACCAAACATTAAAATTCCTTTAAGACAACAGCGCACACAGGACGTAAATAATATAAATTTACGAATTTCACACTTAACCGAATACCAAAAAGAAAGGCTAACGAACCTAGTTAGAAGTTGTCCAAACCTATTTTCGGACCCCAATATGAATTTAACATATACTACTACAATAAAAGGAGAAATCCGAACAACAAATGATACGCCTATTTATTCCAAAACCTATTCATATCCCATGGCATTAAAAGAAGAAGTCGAAAGACAGGTAGAAGAACTGCTAACCGATGGTATTATAAGACCATCAAGGTCCCCATACAACTCACCTGTATGGGTCGTCCCTAAAAAAATGGACGCATCAGGCGAAAAGAAATACCGAATGGTGATAGACTACCGGAAACTGAATGATGTCACAGTTCCTGACAGGTATCCGATACCTGAAATTCAAGAAGTTCTCTCTAACCTCGGCAAAAACCAATTCTTTTCAATCATTGATTTAAAAAGTGGATTTCATCAAATTCCTTTAAAGGAATCTGATATAGAGAAGACCGCTTTCTCCGTTAATAACGGAAAGTATGAATTCCTTAGGTTACCCTTTGGGCTGAAAAATGCACCAGCCATTTTTCAAAGGGCACTAGATGACATACTTAGACAACACATAGGTAAAAGATGCTATGTGTACATCGATGATATTATTATCTTTGGAAAGAATTTAGAGGAACACCTCGTAAATTTAGAGATTGTTATGAAAACACTTGAAGCTGCAAATATGAAGGTGCAGCTGGATAAGTGTGAATTTTTAAGGAAAGATGTAGAATTTTTAGGGTACGTAGTAGGAATAGACGGAATTAAAACCAATCCTTCCAAAGTTGAAGCAATAGCCAAAATGCCATCACCGAAAACGTTAAAAGAACTTCGTTCATTCCTCGGAATGTCAGGCTATTATAGGAGATTTATTAGAGATTATGCCAAAATTGCAAAACCTCTAACAAATCTTTTACGAGGGGAAGATGGACGAGTGTCCAAACACGCATCCAAAAATATGCAAATCAGCCTAGATGAAAATGCAATTGAATCTTTTGAAAAAATTAAAAACGCTCTGGTTTCAAGGGAAGTAATTCTCAGTCACCCAAACTTTGAAAAAGAGTTCGAATTAACCACAGATGCTTCGAACTACGCGATAGGAGCTGTACTATCTCAGAATGATAGGCCCATAACATTCATTTCACGGTCTTTATCAAAGACTGAAGAAAATTATGCAGCAAACGAAAAAGAAATGCTGGCAATAATTTGGTCTCTTAATTCTCTAAGAAATTACCTTTACGGTTCAAAAAAAGTCAAGATATTTACGGATCATCAACCACTCACCTATGCCTTGAGCTCTAAAAACACAAACACCAAAATGAAAAGATGGAAAGCAATCCTCGATGAATACAACCATCAGCTAATCTATAAACCTGGCAAAACAAATGTTGTAGCCGATACCCTATCGAGAATACCGACTGAGATCAATTCATTAACCCCAACTTTACATAGCGATGAAAGCTCTAATCACGATCTAATACCTTGTATCGAAGCCCCAGTTAACGTTTTTAAGAACCAGATTTTTCTAAAAATTGATGACATTGCGACGTATCAAATTAAAATCATTTTTCCAGGAATTTATAGACATATAATAACAGAACCAAATTACACAGAAGAAAATTTAATTTCACACCTAAAAAGACGCTTAAATCCTTCAGTAATAAACGGCATTCAGACCGAAGAAAGAATTATGGGAATCATACAAAATATTTATCCAATTCATTTTTCCAATTATAAGGCACGTTACACCCAAAAACTTGTAGAAGATGTAACCGATGAACAAGAGCAAGAAAATATAATCTTAGAAACGCATAACCGCGCGCACCGCAATGCCATTGAAAATAAATCCCAGATACTCGAAAAGTACTATTTTCCTTCAATGATAAATAAAATAAAAAGGATAACAAATATTTGTCAGACATGTAAACAAAATAAATATGAAAGACACCCTAATCAGGTAAAATTAGGCGAAACCCCAATACCAACCTTTCCAGGGCACACAGTTCATATAGATTTATTCCTTACAGAAAAGAAAATTGTTATGACAGCACTAGATAAATTCACAAAATATGCGCTGACAAAAATCGTAAAAAGTAGGTCAATACAAGACTTAAGAAGACCACTTCGAGATATTATATTCTCCTTCGGAGTACCTAAATCCATAGTCATTGACAATGAACCATCTCTCAAATCAGACTCATTGAAATTTATGATGCAGGACGAATTAGGTATTGACGTTTACACAGCACCTCCATATAAAAGTCAGGCCAATGGACAAATTGAACGATTCCACTCGACCTTATTAGAAATAATGAGATGCCTTAAAGAAAGTGGAACACATAGAGATTTTGATGAACTTTTAGAACGCGCCGTATCAGAGTACAATCATTCCATACACTCAGTGACAGGGAAAAAACCTGTAGACCTATTTTTCGGAAGACATGTAAATTTTACGCCCGATGACTATGAAAAAGTAAGAAACTCAAACATTGAAATATTAAAAAATAAACAGCAGAAGGACCTAGAATATCACAATAGAAAGAAACTAGAACCTAAACAGTACCTACCTGGACAAGTTATTTACGTAAAAAGGAATAAAAGGTTAGGAACAAAACTTTCAAAACCATACGTCAAAGAAATAGTTAAAGAAGACCGGACAAGTACACTAGTGACAGAGACTGGTAGAATAATACACAAAAGCTTAATAAGAAATTAATTGTTCTTTTTACTTGCAGCTACTAATTTGTTTCCTGGCATTATGTCATGCCGACTCACAAATACTGGACTATACAAACTCTCAGTTAGTAACAATAGAAACGGGAATAGCAAAATTACAAACAGGGACATTCAAAATTGTCCACATTATGGACTTAACGAAATATCAAGAATCAATCAATAATTTAGAGACAGCCATAAGGACTAAAATAAATTCGAACCATCCTTTCTACCCATTCCTTCTAGATGAAATGGAAAAAATAAATAGCCATTTGGAAAGACTCAGGTTAAATAAGAAAACGAAGCGATCACTCGATTTTATTGGTAGCACGTGGAAGTGGATTGCCGGAAATCCAGACCATTCTGACCAAATAATTCTAACAGAAAAAATAAACAATGCCCTTGAGAACAACAATCAACAATTAATTATTAATAGAATGACAATAGACAAAATTAACGAAATGACAAATAGAACCAACGAAATTTTAAAGGAGGTAAACTCAGAAAACAGCACGAAAGATAAACTTGTAATTGAGTTAAAATATAAATTATACCTCATGAAGGAAGAAATAATTAACATGGAGTATGCCATTCATTGGGCAAAGGCTAACATTATAAATTCTTACATTTTATCAAATATTGAAATAAAAATTGCTAGAGAAATTTTCAATAAGGAAAATATACCATACATAAACATAGATGAAGCTCTAGAGTTTTCAGAGGTTAAGATAGCTTCAAACGAAGAAACAATTATTTATATAATTAGTTTACCGGAAACCAATTCTGAATACTGTAAAAAAATCATATTAAAACCTGTAAAATTCAATACAAAAATTAATAGAATAAATTTTGAATCAATACTTCAATGTAAAAGTAAAGTATATGGAATAAAAGATGCATGTAAAACTTATAATAGGTTATCAATTTGTTCAAAGAAAAATGTAATAGATTTAAGTAATTCTACTTGTATACCAAATCTATTAGCAAGCCAAATACCAACATGTCAACTAATTAATAATCAGCACATACCAGAGGTAGAGGAAATATCAACAGGACTAATATTTTTAAACCAATTCAATGGATCAATTTGCATAAATAATGAAACAACCATGCTACAAGGGACATTTCTTATACGCTTTCACAACGAGACGATAAGGGTCAGAAATGTAACATACACTTCAAATGAAACTATAATTTACGCACCATTACCTGCCTTGCTGCAACCGAAGTCTATGAACAATTATACGGAAGAAATCTTATCCTTGGAAATGATCAAGGAATTGAACGTGAGAAATACAGAGTATATTGAATCATTAGATGTCCGCAACAAGATATCCATAACCACAGGCACAGCACTTATCATGATAACAATAGCATTGGGAATAATTATAGCAACATTTTACACCCGCAAGAAAAGATTTAATACAAATTCATCAAGTAATCAACATCCCCAACTTTCCGTATCAGTCGTCGAAGGACTTAATAGAATCTTTGACAGTCCAACCGAGGACGCTTGAATTCAGAAAGGGAGGAGTTAACAACAGATAACTAAAATCTTTAACAAAATTAAATCCACGCAAATTCCATTCCCACAGAATGCATAAATGCAGTCGCAGCAGTTTCCACGCTTATGAAAAAGCAACAACAACAACAATAACTCTAAATTTGATCCCTCTGTCCGGCAGCTTGCTGACTATTTGTTTTTACATATATTTTTTGTTGATTTTTGGCTTTGCATTAATTTCATTTATTTTAAGTAAATTCAGTTTAAGAAAATAAGTGGAAGAATAAAGTTGGCTTCGGCCTTTTTTTAAAAAACATTATAACTCGTTAAATCGATAATTTATATACCCAGGTCAATTTTGAAAAAAGTTGCAGCGATTTTGATGAAAATTGGTGATTTGATGCACATGTAAATAAGATTAGGATTAGGTTAGGTTTCAAGTTTTCAAAGCTTCCTACAGGGGCGTGGCACAGCCCTTAATTTTAACCTTTATACCACCATATCTCGTAAGCCGTGCAAGATATTGTTATGAAATTTGGTAAACGGATACATATCTGTTGAATTATCAAACTGAACTTGTTTGAAAAATATTGTACTAATAACGTTTAAATTTCATTGTATAGTATTTGTTTCATTTGTTATTTGAATATCAAATATTTTCTCATTCAATAAAATATTCTGAATCAATTGCAACATAGCCATATTTCAATAGGTTATGGGCCCAGGGATCCATGATAGAGACCCTGCGGAAATTTAAAGAAAGAATAAAATATTTAATATTAAAGAAATTAAAATGGCTTCAAATACGTTTGCGGCGAAAATACCAGTTTTCAACGGGACCAATTTTTCAATATGGAAAACCCAAATGGAAGCTTTGTTGCATAAGGAGAGGTTGCTGAAAATTATTAACGAAACAACGACTGCACCAGCTGAAGCTCCAGAACGAGAACATTGGAAAGAAAAGGATCTAGACGCCCGCGCTGACATTCTCATGGCCTTAGCACCAAAAATAATTTTACTAGTGAAAGGATTTGAAACTTCGAAGCAAATTTGGGATTTTCTAACACAAACATACGATCGGAAATCTACACGACAAAAGGTGGAACTTTACAGAAATTTGGTGAACTTAAAAATGCGTGAAGGACATTCAGTGCAAAGCTATTTTGAAGAATTTGATGAGCTCAATACCCGTTTAGAAGAAGTGGGTGGTAAGATTGAAGAAGAGCTGAAGGTCATCATTATTTTAGATGGTCTGACCGAACAATACAAGAATATTAAGGCAGCGTTCAATACAGCATGTGAATTTCCAACAATCAACACTTTAAGATCTAGGTTGTTGGAGATAAACAGCGATCAATATAATCAAAATGAAAACAATGAAGCACTAAAGGCGAAGTCGAGTAAATTATATCAAAAAAGGGTTGATGTATCATATGGTGAAGGTATGTTAAATTTTTTTAAATGTTATCGATGTGGTAAAACGGGACATATGGCTAAAAACTGTAAGTCAAATACCAAAGAACACACCAATATAGTGAATTCAAGAGGGTTTGTAGTTTTAGATGGACAATCTCATATAGCACATAGTGTCGATAAAGCCAATAGTAGCAAAAAATGGTTCATCGACAGCGGGGCTACTTCACACATGACATCAAATGAAAAATTATTCAAAGATTTGGATAACTGCTATGTAGGAACAGTATTTTTAGCAGATAACAAGCAACTTCCACTTAAAGGAATAGGGACCGTGATATTAAATGTAAAAGTGCAAAATTATGTAAGAGAAGTACAACTTTTCAAAACACTACTTGTTCCGGGTCTAAAGAATAATTTGATATCAGCAAGTAAAGCTACTGATAATGGGTGCATAATAGAGATGAAGGGTTCAATTCTAAAAATAAAGAAGTATTACT
This sequence comes from Tricholauxania praeusta, assembly GCA_949775025.1. Classification (NCBI taxonomy): domain Eukaryota; kingdom Metazoa; phylum Arthropoda; class Insecta; order Diptera; family Lauxaniidae; genus Tricholauxania; species Tricholauxania praeusta. The sequence continues at coordinate 73,580,860 of OX459029.1, read as the reverse complement.
TGAAGCATTTAAAGAAAATGGCCTTTATATGATCAATATGCTAGAAAAACAAAATTGCTATGCGTTAAAAGAGAAAAACGAGAACCAGTTTGAGTTGTGGCATAGAAGATATGGCCACCTTAATGTTGACTCACTAAATAAACTTAGTAATAAGGGTATGGTCAAGGGACTACCACGATTTGATGTACAAACTATTAAATGTGTTGCTTGTTTAAAAGGAAAGCAGACACGAGATCGGTTTCCTAAAAAATTATCAAAATCATCAACTAAATTATTAGAAATATTACACACTGACCTATGTGGGCCTATGAGAACAGAATCAATGGGTAAGAAATTGTGATTGTATCATTTTTACGTGAAAAATCTGAATATTTATTGGCATTTAAAGAATATAAAAAAGATGTTGAATTAGAAACAGGGCATAAAATTCAGATTCTTCGAAGTGATAATGCGAAGAGCTCGTCAGCAGCGATTTTACGCAATATCTTAAGATGAAAGGTATAAGGCATCAACTTACAACAGTGTTTACTCCCCAACAAAATGGTGTTGCGGAGCGAATGAACCGGACTTTGGTTGAAATGGGAAGATGTTTGATGCATGAAGCAAACTTACCTGAAATATTATGCGCTGAAATGATAAACATTGCAGCTTATATACGAAACAGATGTCCAACAAATTTGAATTTGGACAAAACACCTGAAGAGATTTGGTCTGGAAAAATTCCAATTGTTTCTCACTTTCGTCAGATTGGTAGTAGATCTTTTGTTTTAAATAATAGACCAGGTAAGGGCAAGTGGGAACCTAGGAGTGAAGAACTTGTATTAGTTGGTTATTGTCACAAATCAAAGGCGTACAGATTGTGGAAAAGAGGTACAAGAACAATTATAATAAGTCGTGATGAAGTCTGTTCACAAAGCCGAAGTAGATGACGAAAAGTCAGAAAGCAATGATGAATTTATTAAATTTAGAATTTGTCATAAAAACTCGAGAAAATCTGATGAATTAAATCAAAGTCAAAAAGAATACCAAGAAGAAGAAGACATTTTTAAGGATACGGTGGATAATATTCATAATATTCCAGAAGTACCATCACTATCAGAACAAAATCAAAACGAAATTGATGAGCAAGATGTGCAGCAATCAAATCCATTAGATGCTATTAAATCACGCTTGAGGTCATGGACTTTTAAAAACGAAGAGGTCGCCCAAAATATTATAGAAGAAGATCCAAAAACATTTAATGATGTGGAAAAGTCAGCATATAAAGAAGAATGGATGATTGCCATGCAGAGCGAGTACGATTCTTTAATAAAAAATGAAACTTGGGAGTTGAAAAATTTACCAGAAGGGCGCAGCCCAGTAGGATGTAAATGGGTTTTTACAACGAAATATTATCCAGATGGGACTATTGAAAAACGAAAAGCTAGACTAGTAGCAAAAGGGTATTCTCAACAATACGGAGTTGATTACATGGATACATATGCACCAGTTGTGCGTCAAAACTCATTAAGATTACTATATGCACTTGCAGTTGAATATGATTTAAAGTTAAGACAACTAGATGTCTCAACGGCGTTTTTAAACGGTGACATTATTGAGGAGAAATATATGGAGCAACTGGATGGTTTCGGCATAAATACAAGCTCGCAAAAGGTTTGCAAACTGAAGAAGGCAATTTACGGTCTGAAGCAAGCTGGAAGACAGTGGTTTAAGAAAATTGATTTTGTTTTAAAATGTTTCAAATTAGAACAATCAAAATACGATCAATGTATTTATTTTGCAAACAAAAATACCAACATATTTATGGTAGGTTTATATGTTGATGACATAGTAGTTGCATACAATAATTCCGAAATGATGAATCAATTTTTAAAAAGGTTACAAGATAATTTTGAAATTCGAGACATGAATGAACCAAAACACTTTATTGGTCTCCAAATAGAACGAAAAAAATATCAACTTTCAATTTCACAACAATTATATACAATTAATTTGGTGAAAAAGTATAGGGTAGAGAATTCTAAAATAACTAAATTACCAATGCAAGCTAAAATAGTATTAGAAAAAGACCCAAAAATCGCTGGGGAAGCCGAAAAGGTAGAAAAAGTTAAGTTTCAAGAACTTATAGGCTCTTTACTACATCTTGCAATATACAGTCGACCCGATATTGCTTGTAGTGTGAATATGCTGTCTCAATTTGCACAAGATCCTCGAAGACAACATTGGAACGCAGCTATTCAAATTTTAAAATATCTCAATTCAACAAGAAATGCAGTATTGACATTTCGGAAAACAGGTTTACCTTTGACAGGATTTGTAGATGCCAATTGGGCTCAAGATATTAATGATCGCAAGTCACAATCAGGCTTATATTACATTTTGGCAGGAGCTGCTATAACATGGGAGTCTCGAAAACAAAAAGTTATCGCAACTTCAAGTGCAGAAGCTGAATATGTTGCCTTAACAGATGCTGCTAAAGAAGCTATGTACTTGCGATATCTTCTAGAAGAATTAGGTTTTCTGTCAAAGGATCCTATTATAGTATATGGAGATTCACAAAGTGCTCAACACATGGCTAAGTTTGGTGGTCATCACTCACGAACAAAACATATTGATTACAAATATCATTTTATTAGAGATGTAGTTCAAAGAAATATTGTAGAGCAGAAATACCTTCCTACTAACGAAATGCCTGCAGAATGTTTAACAAAACCTGTGCAAAAGGTCAAACATTATTTTTGCTGTAAACACTTTGGTTTAGATTTTCAAATTGGCTCATCTTGAGAAGGCGTGTTGAATTATCAAGCTGAACTTGTTTGAAAAATACTGTACTAATAACGTTTATATTTCATTGTATAGTGTTTGTTTCATTTGTTATTTGAATATCAAAAATTTTCTCATTCAATAAAATATTCTGAATCAATTGCAACATAGCCATATTTCAATAATATCAAATATATCTTGAGATAAAAGTGGGCGGAATTTAAAAAGTGGGCGTGGCACCTTTCAACTGCTAAAAATTTTGATTCCATATATCTCAAAATTGGTACAAACGATTTTCATAAATAGCTTGGAGATGATGCCGCTGAAAGCTGTCATCAATACCAGCTCAGCCTCTTTATTGAAAAAACTCGTTGAAGGGCGTGGCACCGCCCACAGTATTTATAAACGTTATATTAAGAGAACGAACAACGTAATCGTGATGAAATTTAATGAGGTAGATATACTTGCTGTAAAGTCTTTTATTACAAAAATTTTGCACAATAGTACCTGGGGGCGTGGCACCTCCCACATAAGCAAAAACTGCTTATTTTTATAAATAGTGTTCTAAGATAGTAATCTTCATAAAATTTGGTGGTTAGATGTCAGTTACTATAGGCTTTAAAAATAAATTAGTTTTGACAGAATTGCATCAGTGGGCGTGGCACCTCCCATATTAACATAAATTTGAAAGCGCTGTTTTAAGTAAACTATTGCAGCAATTGCTATGAAATTTAATGAAAGTGGTTCAGTTGCTATAGAGTATATCTGAATCAAAAGTGGCTGAAATAGCACCAGTGGGCGTGGCACCTCCCATACAAATAAAATACGGTAAGTGGCATTTTTATCGAAATAAGTGAGCAATCATACTAAAATTTGGTGTTAGGGGTTTGCTTATGAAAAGCTATTTCTGGATTAAAACCGGGCTGGATTGTACCAGTGGGTGTGTCACCGCCCAAAATTTTAAATTAAACTGCAGCATATATCGCAAACTATACAAGCTATTGTGATGAAATTTAATATGAGGATGTCGATCAAAAATATAATTTGTTGAACCAAAAGTGGGCGGAATTGGAGAAGTGGGCGTGCAATATTTCAAATTTTTCATTTTTATTCGATTTTTTCAACGTTTTCCATATTCTTTCGACTTTTTCAACCTCTTCAACGTCTTCTTAACATTTGATGAAAAGGTACTTTCAGTGTAGTGTAGGGTATGTGAGTTTCGGCCTCGCCGAAAATAACAGCTTAACTTGTAATGATTCACTTTCATTTTACTGTTCATTATGAAAACTGTTTTTTATATACTTTCACTTATAAACTTTATTCTACTAATTTAAGTTATTTAAATTTTTTATTCATCTGATGTGCTGGTGGAGGATCAAAAAAAAAGTACCATCCAAAGAACGTGAATTGCCAAAGAAATTAAAGTTTCGTCCACACCAAGTCCATGTGTCTTAAAGAAGGGGAATGCTTGGTGACGCGTATAACCTTTCCAACGGTATATAAGACTCTATGTAAAAGACACCATTGTCCGAGTTATGGCGACTAATGTTAAGATCCATTTTGTTACAAAGAAGTTAGGGACCAGTAGAAGTTTTCGAATTTATATCACAAAGGTAACTTCGAAGTTTTTGAACAAGTGTACTGATAGTGGATATCACCAAGTCCAGCAGCAGGTCTGAAGATAATTGTTTCTTAATACACATGTTTGGGCGAAGTTTTTAGTGAACTTAGTTAGTTCTTGGGAAAGTATCGTCGCCCCTAGATTTTCTTAATTCCGTCCACAAAACTTGCAAGTTCCTAAAGTCGTCCACTGACATCACTAATTCCGTCCACCCATATTTTCATTCAGATTTTGTGTTTTTACAAAGATAAAAATAAAAAAGGACTAAAAATTAAATTTGTTTTTACCAAGCAAGCAATTGTTTAATTATTTAAATATAAATAAAAACTTTTAATAAAATTGAATAATAATAATTAATAAAATCGAGTTTTATTAATTTAAGGACTTCAAATAGTATTTTGTTAAAAAAAGGATTGCCATTAAAGAAAAACAAATTAAAAATAAAATAATTTCATAAAAACATAATTATAAAGATATTTATTTGTTATTTCAATAGTTGTTGAGACCAATTATCCTTATACTAAATACAGGTTCAGCCTGTAACAGATTTAAAAAATAAAATAAAAATTGAATTAAATTCTCTTAGGAGACGTCCATAAATTACGTGAGGTGTCTTTTTTTAAATTCGGACCCCACCCCCTCCCTTTGGTGAGATTTGGTGAGTTCTGGCGGAATCCCCACCCTCCCTTCCGTGAATCTTGTCTTATAATTTTAAGATGGAATCTGCTATAATAATGTATACTCTCTGCATTAAAAAGTTAACGTGAGATCTTCGTTGACATCCCCTCCTCCTTGGTAAGATTTGGTTAGGCTTTGCCGGACCCCTCCCCTATTTTGGCACACGTAATTTATGGACGGCCTCTTATGTATGTAACTTAAACATTTAAAACTTTCAGTAATTTTGACATTCAGACTTTATTTTCATCTCATGAATCGTATTCATTTATATAGCTAAAACATTTAATGTAAAACTAACTTTAAAGACTTAAGGCATTCAGACTTTATTCTTTTATTTCAGTCTCTAAAATTTATTATTTCGGAAACGCAGTATATTCCTCTACTATTCATCAATGTTGGCAACGCGATTTTGCATATATTTTGTTTCATTTAAAGAGTTTAACCTGCCTAATAGTCTATATGACGACCTCCAACGATAACAACCTTCTGCAGCCTTGTTTGTATTGACCTAATTAATTTGGGTAGATCATAATTTCTCGGAATTTTGGCCCATTCCTCTTGAATGTATTACACCAGCTGGTTACGATTTTTAGAACTTCTTTTGCCAACTTTTTTCTTCAAGTGTGCCCACAAATTCTCATGAGGCCATTAATAAAATAAAGATCACCAACTACTTTGCTTGATACGCAGCCCTACACCATAACTGAAAGCTTTTCAAATTTGACTGTCAGAATAATATTTTTATTTAAGGCCTGCCGCCAAACCCTATTGGGCCCCTCATTGTATTAAAGCTTTATTTTGGTTTCGTCGCAGAAAATAACATTGTCCCAATATACACTAGGCTACTGAACATATTCATTAGCGAAAGACAGCCGTCTTTCTAAATTTACTTGTGATAGCAATGATTTTTTCCGCGCTACTCTTAATGAATATTTGTGCTTCAAAAGAACTTTTCGAATAGTTTCGTAAGACACATTGACTCCACACTCTGAATTAAATTCTATTGCTATAGTTTTTGATGAAATTTGGGGGTTTTTCCGATAATTTGGAAGGCCTTCCACTTGCAACGACTGCTTCGAAACGTTCTTCATTTTTCGCACGTTAAAACATATTTGCAAGCCCGTTAACAGTTTTGCCTTTATAGTGATTAAAATATATCAATTGCGATACATCAGATGATACCCTTTTACCAGACATTCTTATCCCACATATATATATTGTAACTACTCCAATAGAACACTGAAGTTAAACTGAATTTTTATTGCACTTTGCAAACAATAGACAGATCACATAAACGTGAGCCAATCACCGTTATAACGTTGATCGCTAATAACGCAGGCTATTGCATATGAAATATAACTGGAAACAAAATTTGAAAACACTTTCTTGACACCAATATTCTGATAACATTTAAAGTTTTTGTGTTTTTTTTTTTGTGATTCCACAAAATTAAATTTTTGTTTGTGAGAAATGGTCACTTATTCCAAAATGCTTATGAATTGCTAAAATAAATTAAAAAATAACAAAATAAATGCCTTAATTTTCCAAAAAACACGGTTTTTAATATTATTTTTACTTGTGAAAACACTTTCTTGACTAACTGTAAATAGAATGCAAAAAATTAAAAATAGAAAAATTATTAAATTTGCTTTCAAAGGCTTAAATTATAATGACCTTTAAAACTTTCCTCATTATAAGGATCGTTTGAAGTTATTATGTTTAAGGTCTTTGAGCACTCGTAGAAATATTGCGGGTATATTTTACTTGCATCATCTTGTAACTCAATCTGGTCGCTCAATGCGCCAGAGCTTCCTAATCACATTAATTTTAAGTGAATATTAATTATATAATGATTAGAATTAATAGCTAAATTTCTAAGAAGACTAATAGCCAGTGGCGTCAATTGGGTTCGGCTATAGGAGGCATTGGCCCCCCAAGGATCTGATATTACTATACATTACATCGATTCAATTCAAAATATCATCGATTGGATATGTTATTAAAAATCTGATTTATCTGAAGATCTATATTTATCTGATTACACAGATTGAGAGAGGGTGTCTGAAAATACAGACACCTCTGCAGAGCGAATGTACTTTTTATTTCGTATCATTGAAGTGGATTGAAAAGATGTGGATTTAAATTTTGTCACCGTTGTTTTTATTTGCTCATAATACAAAAATATAACTTAAGATTACTATAATTAATAACTAAAATATAAATCGAATGCATGGGTTTTTTATCAGATTTTCCAATGCACACGCTTAAACTAAAGATTCGCATTTACAAAAAATAAAAGGTTTGCATTATAGATGCAGTAAAGTTGTTGGATGATTTTGGAAAATAGTTTATATACAAAAGATTTCACAAAGTCAATGGAAGGATTGGGGCAAGGATATTTCAGCACAGGCAGTAGACTGTCAAGATGGACAGAATCAAATGAAGGGTTGGATAGATCAGACTTCTAAGAGATAAAGTTAGATGTTTAACTCACGGAGAGTGGTTGAATTGTTTAAGTGAGTTAAAGAGACATAATTTTTCACAGCATTTCAATGTTCGTCTACATTTCGTTAAGAGTTGTCTCGTTTGATGGATAAGTCAGGAGCTTTTAAATAGTTTAAGGACTAGCCAGCGTTAGCTAAACTTGAGTTTCTTGAGTTTGAGTGTTTCCTCTTGTTTGCTGAATTTAATATGGTCCTGATTTACCGGGTGGTCCGTAGTTGGATGATGGAGCTGAAACGCCACCGCCATCACCACCGCCGCCACCTCCGCCTGTAGAGTAACCACCAGCACCGCCGCTAACTGAAAAACCACCACCACCGCCAGTTGAAAAGCCACCGCTGCTAGCGCTAGTTGAAAAGCCACCGCTGCTGCCACCAGTCGAGAAACCACCGCTGCTGCCACCAGTCGAGAAACCACCGCCGCCGCCACCACCACCATCCTTCTGTGTCTTGTACTTGATGAAGTATACTTCGGGCTTGGATGGTTGAGTGGGCGTTGGCGTTGGAATGACAATGTCTTGTTGATCTTCTGGTTTCTTGACCAAAACATAGACGAGAGTCTTTTCTTCATTTTGTGGTTGCAGGGGAATGATTGGTGCTTGGTAAGAAGGTGCAGATGGTGCCTTAATGAAGATGATTTTGTAATGTTTCTGAGATTGGCCAATGGGAATGTTAGGGCGCTGACGCACTTCCTCTTGCTCTGGTGGGGGAACATGCACGTAGATATGCTTTTGCACCAGTGTCGAACCACCACCGCCGCCGCCACCGCCAAAGCCAATGCCTGCAAATGCAAAAATAACAAATTAGGTACGCAATTAAAATCAAATTCTAGATTGCATTTTATGTTTTTTTTTTTTTTTTTTTTTTTCAACTTACCTCCTCCGAATCCGCCGCCGCCGCCGCCACCACCACTGCCGCCGCCAGATCCTCCACCGAATCCACCGCCAAATCCTCCGCCTCCACCGGATCCTCCTCCACCAAATCCACCGGATCCGCCTCCACCAAATCCACCGCCACCGCCACCGCCAAATCCACCTCCGCCGAATCCACCTCCTCCAGAACCACCTCCAAATCCGCCACCGGAGCCACCGCCACCGGAGCCACCACCGCCACCAGGCCTATTATAGGCATAACCCGCCTCGGGTCTGGCTGCAGCCAGCGCCAAACAGGACATCAGAATAAATGCACGCATTGTATAGACGACAATAGGATCAACCGACCGATTATTAGGCGTTCGAACGACCGTTTAATTTCACGTATTAAAAAATGTCACTTGCTCAAAAGGTCACACACAAACGTAGCGTAATCCTGGCTTGTGCTGATAGCTTGTGTGTGTGAATGGTTGGTTGGTTGTGATAGGGATAGTTTTGTGGAAGGATGGAAAAAGTTATTTTTGCAGCTGTTTCTTGCTGTTTATTAAACTAAATCGAATGGTTTACTGATGATCTTCAGCCACCGTCTCATCAATTTATACGAAAATTTACAAAGTTCACTTATTTTCATTTGTACCGAGTATTTCGGGAGATGATGGTTCACACGAGTGGTAACAATATGAAATAAAAAAAATTAAACAACAAAACCAAACGACCAGAGCTAACGCCAACAGCAATTGTAACTAGTGACGAAGACCACGGTAACAACAAAAACTACTACTAAAACGGCAACGACAACGACAACGACGATGAATCGTTGAAGCATGCGTACCTTAGGTAAAAATCAAGCAAAATGTAAGTGGAGAGCTCATATGGTGCTTTGGAGAAGGGAGGAAGATAAAGTAACCAAAATTACCGCACAATCAACCTATTACAGCACAAATAACAAAAACCAATTTTTTTGCTGTCGGATGTTGAGATGCTCCAACTGCAACATCATGCGCCGCGTCTTCACCATTTGCACATGCGCAATTGTTACAATCAAAGAAGCCAACAGCTACGATCTCTCTTCGAAAAATAAAATGAAAAACCCAAAACAAGTAGCGATCTCATGCTGACTGGACTGACTCTGCAACTTTTTAACGAAAGCGAAACTGAATAATTCGCTCTCTTTCGTTTGATTCACCTTCGCCACTCTTTAAAAACAAAAGTCAGTTAAAGCGGGAAATGAAACAGGTTCGTAAGTCCACTTAACCAGACTGGAATGAAGGCATACGATCCCTCGCTTGTCTCAAAAACAAAACCACTTTGTCATTCATGCACTTAAGCCAAGACATCAGCTGTTTTTACTATAAGTACAGTTATTTATGTCAGCTGATTTTCGCAATACTATTTCGCTCTCCCCATCTCTCATTTTTTTTCTTAGCTTAAGTTTCACGCTCTCTTTCGCTTTATCGTTTATTACTGCTTAAAATTAAATTCACCTTTGCTTTCTTCGCAAAGATGTTACAGTCTGGCTTTTCAGTTTTATTCGTTTTGCTTCAGTAAAGAAATTAAGATTTGCTCATGATTTTTAGTTTTCTTCACTGCATGATCCATGCCAGATGGATGCTACATGCGGCAGCAATAATATATATGATAATAAGCCATAATCGTGATCGTTTTTCACACTAAATAGCAGTGTATATTTAGCAGAGTCTTACCACTTTGTATTATAAAATAGAAAAATTAATGGTAATACGTACTACTTAAATATGTATAAAAAATCGTGCGTGAAAACAAAATCACTTTTTCATATAACGACTGTTTCAATGATGTTGTGTTCAGTAAGCCGAACAAAAATATGATTGATCAATTAAATTGAGTAAATGAGGTTCAAATTTTTAAACGCTACCGGTAAATTGAAAGGTAACAAAAGGAAACACTTTTGAGAAACAATTTTAAGCTTTTTTAAATCCAAAGAGACTGACAAAATAAGTGATTAATTTTTGACTGCTTAAGTCGTATAACTTATGAAGTCTACAATTTAGAAAAATAAGATTGAAATTTATGTGGAGTCGGCAAAGGATTTGACTATATTTTCATCAATGGAAGCTTCATGTTCTGAAAAGTGTAAGAAAGAGGTAAAAGTATAGTTCAATGAGAAAACCAAGATGACTGCGAAACATTTATGAACTACAATATTTAACAACTCAAATATGTCGAAACAATTGTAATGGAGATCTTAGTTGACGTAGCATCAAATTTTTTTTATACTTTCATCCGGAACACATTCTTATAGAAAGCTAAGAAAATCTACAGTAGATTTTGCATTGAAGTACAAAGATGATAAGGTTGTTTGGAAGCTTTAAGTACCAGCTTAACTCAGTGCCGTCGGACTTTAATAATGCTAGACAGATATGACGAATGTGGACTAGCGTTGAGTTACCTCAGCATCAGCATGTATCTCTAATTGTCAATGACATCGACAGTCTTTTCTGCCAGTTGCATATGTACATATACATATCGCTCACTTACTTCAAGAGTGGCATAACTCAAAAAACATAAAGTGGGAGAAAAACGCATTTAAAGTTTTCAATAAGTGGCTTTTTATATGAAAATAATGAAAAGTATGTCTACATAAACTCTTCTCACAAAGCAAGTTTATGAGATAATTTTCTAATTTTTTGACACAAAATAAAACATGAAATGGCGGATATTTCTGCATCATTAACTCAAAAATCACGTTTTTTGAGTTATGCCAGTCTTGAAGTAAGTGAGCGATATGTAGGTACCAAGGTATATGTCGTAGGCATAGTCGTACATAGTACATGCTACATTAAATGAGTAATTGATTAACAAACTTTGTTCCTAGGATCAATGTGACATAATGCCTTGCCCTGGGTGTTGCAATCATAGCTACAGCGCTCAATATACATAGTTATCCGAATACGTAATTTACGTTTCAGTCTCTAAAAACTGAAAACCAGCTCAACTTAAAAATCACAACAAAAGCAATATGTTGCCAAAACAGCTGTCAAGTGTTAATAATTTCAGTGATATACGAGTTTAAATTTTGTTCTAAATTCCAATATTTATTATGCAGAACAACTTATTCCAAGGTCATGAAAATTAATGCTGAATTGATGCAAAAAATAGCCAATTTTTTATGAATTATTCATAAAGCTGCAGCGTAATTTTCAAATAAGTTGAACTGCCATAAAATAATATGATGACCTTAGAAAAAAACAAAAAGTTTCAAACTTTCATAATGATATCAAAACCTGATTGGCTAAAGATAAACCGCAGCTGCATCTTAGTTGATGACATTTAAAATTAACAAAACAAAAATCTCAGTCACTTAGAAAAACATCAATACGCTATAACTTTTAATATCTTAACGTATTTTCTGTAACTAACAAACCGCGACTAAATGTCAGCTGAACATGTAACATAAGCAGATTATGTTGGCCAGAGTTCGCAATTAACGAGTGCAACGACTCTTAAGAGATGGAAATTGGCACTCAAATAGACAGTAGAATCTATTTAAAACATGCCAATTTTAGTGAGACATTGAAATGGCGCATTCGCCAAATCATCAAGAAATATTTAAACACATACATATGTGTCGTATGAATTAAGCAAATGGCAAGTCTATAAAACATTTCTCGTAATATACTTGAAACATTAAACAAACAGATAATTTACATATTAAAATAAGTTAATCTAAGCCAGTGCTTAAAAAACTGCTACAGCACTAAAAAATATGCTGCCATATTATTTTTTTTTTACAGAAAACATTTTTGGCTTTGCTTAACTGCGTACATTCCAACAGCTTATCCACAGCACAGTCGAAAATTGTTTTTTGTTTAACTGCAAATTGCAACAGTTCAGCTGCAGCGCAGCTAAAATTTTTTTGTTCGCTTAGATGTGCTGCACATATTTGACAGCCGAAGAACGACAGGTATGATAGTAGCACAGCACAAAACCGTTTCATGTAACTGCTGCTGTTGCTGTTCGTAGGCTGTCGTAAGCTGCCGAAGAGCTGTTTAACTTGGAAAAAGTGAAATCGAAGAATATACATTTTTTTAGCTTTAACATTTAACTTCTCCTTTGCTAATTTACTTAGTTACTTAGTTTCTATAGATCTATATTTTACATGCCTATGTGCTCAATAAATACCTACAGTATTACTGAGCATAGCTTGTTCTCTTTTTTTCGAGTTTGAAAAGGCTTTCAGCTATAACAATAGCAACACCTATAGTCGACTTCCGGCTTTTTTGCGGAGCTTTTCGCAGCACAGCAACGGTTGAGTTGAGCTTGTAAATTTTTTAAGTCAAATCATTGACGAAGCAAATGAAATTAAAAAATTAAAGCCTTTTCAAACGCTGATTTAAACAGAGGCTACTTCGACATCAACTTTATGAGCCTACGATATCATTAAATTAAATCTTTTATTTGCTTTTGTCAACGGATTATTGTTAATTACACTGTATTCAAAAATTAGACATTATTAATATTAATTAATAATTTTTTTCTCACAAAAAGTGTATTCTAGTTGTTTTTTGATACGAGGAGCTGATTAGTGATATTTATTTTAACAAAAACACCACACACGCTGCAGTGCGATTTTTGTTATTTTAAAACTATTTTGTAAGTAAAACTATAATATTACTATTTTTTCTTTTATTTTTATTTGATAAACACTTGAGGCGCCCAGTTGCAAAACCGGCCAAGTCCCCCCTATTCATCTATGTTCGTTGAAAAATCAAAACGTATTTCCCACGTAATAGCTTATAAAATTTCTTACTTAAAGCATCAGATCACACTTTTCGAGTTTTATTCACGTATGTTTTTGAGAAAACAATTTTGGACTTGGCCGGTTATGATACCAATGTAATGGACTTGGCCGGTTTTGACATAGTAATTATTAAATTTTGTTTGAAAAAGAATGGACTTGGCCGGTTTTGATACCAATGAACTGGACTTGGCCGGTTTTGATTCCAAGCCATTGGACTGCTTTTGAAAGCAAGTCCATGGACTTGGCCGGTTTATGTAATCGTTCTTAAATCCAGAATTTTGGTCAGTAGGCGTAATTATCTTCCTCTTTCTCAGAACATAGTAATACATATTAAAAAGAATATGTGTTAAAATTTTTGTAGGATAGAAACGGTGCGAATATGTATCAGTCTGGTGTTATTAAACTTAGCTCTGATGCGGAATCAACGCTAGCGATTGACTTGATATGCATTACCTTAGAGTTTTTATTCTTCTTTCATTATCGTCGCTATTTTTGTTGGTGTGGCTTTTTCAATATGTATTCAACCGATCTTGACATATAAAACGGATGCTTTTTGCATGGCCAGATAACCGTCAATTTTGTCACTGACTTTACAAATCAGATCATGGTTTTGGGTGCCAATACAGACTCATCCACAATTACTCTGAAGAATTTTTCAGTGTTTTGTTCCAATTTTTGCAAAAGTATCAGGTGTACAAAAAAGTTTTAAAAAATTTTTTTGATATGGCATCACTGCTATTAAATCGAATCGGACAATGTTGCAACCAACTTGATTTTGAAGCCTCATCACTAGGCTTTCTTCTTTCAGCATGTGTCGTTTCGCTGAAGTGTAAGCAACATATGTAGTTTTTGTGTGCTCCGAATATGTCAACTTTTGTGCCAACAAAACACAATTTGCGCGAAAGTTTACTTTTTTGCTCCAACGGCAAAAAAGAATGGGATTTTTGCAGCGTTTTGTGACTGGTGATGAAAAATGGGTTCATTACGATAACCCCTAGCGCAAAAAATCATACGGACCACCCGTTCATACGGCAAGATCGACGCCAAAGCCGAACATTCACAGTGGCAAAGTCATGCTCTGTATTTGGTGGGACCAATTGGTCGTGGTCTACTATGTGCTGCTACCGGACTCAATTGATGTGTTTGAGCAGAGCATTGACGTAAAGACGGCCACAATACGAGCAATGGCCCGACAAGAGGTAATTCTTCAGCATGTCTACGCTCGGTCATATGTTACGCAGTCGGTGAAAAAATACCTTGAAACGCTGAAATGGGAAGTCCTACTCCACCCGCCATATAGCCCAGACATTGCTCCCTTCTGGTACTACTTGATTTCATCGATGACGCATGCCCTTGAGGATCAGCACTTTCACTCATTTGAAAAACTCCAAAATTGAATCGATTCGTGGATTGCATCAAAAGACGCATTGCAACAAATTTGTAATAAATTTTTCACAATAAAGCGTCAAACTTGAAAAAAAATCCTTTAAAACTTTTTTGTACACCTGATACTAAGGACTTATTTCAAAAAATAATATGAAACTTTTCTTCACCAAAAAACAAAAATAACTTACTTTATGGGCAAAAGTGTTAAATTTAGCATAGCTCTCGTGTTGCAGAAGTTAATTCGAAAAATAATGGACAACGTAATTTACATGTACAGTGTGTGCATTAAATCCTTATGTGAATTTTCTTTAATATATCCTCTTTCGTCAACCAGTAATCTGTTTCGCAAATTTGCCGCTGCAGTTTCGCTGTTTCTGCTGCAGTTGTTAGCATTGGATAAACGAGATTGAATAAATCGCTCATTCTGCATTTTAAGTTCGAGTGCGGTATTTATGTTGAATTGCTTTATCTTTGTCATTGATCTTTATGTTGTATGCTGCTGAGTTGGCATCATTGTTTGTTGCCAAGTGCATCAATGTTGTTGTTTTAATGCACATATAAACTGCATTATCTTTGGTTTTATGGCTGCCATAGTTGACATCCTATTTAAAACCGTTTTTCTTAGCTGACATTGAAGAAGGAAATCACGTCTTCTAGCGCAGACAAGTTGCGGATATTGAAATTTATTGAGTGCGATGAGCCGTGGCTTTAATGTGGGAAATGAGCTTTAGAGCATTTCTTTATACTCTTTGTATACGCAGAGGTTTTAAAGCTTCTCTGAAGTTATTGATAAGATGCCACATACAACCAACCATACCAATATATGATTGGATTTGTTAAATTGTGCTCATGGTGTCTAAGGGTGATTTTCTTGAGTTTATTGGATATATGAGGTATAATAAATGTTGTCATCTGCCTATGAGATAATCTTACTTTGAAAAAAAAGAAGATAAAATAACAGGCTTATGAGTAAAAATGCTTATGTCAATACGCACGTCGGATAATACATTCATTTTATGCAAAAATAATTGAAAACATGAAAGAAAACCATACAGTTGGAAGATTTTTAAGTCAGAACTGCCAAATAATAACGGTTTCATATACACAGGTGAATTTTATGAAATGAATAAATAAATTTATCTTTGAAGATTTTTATTAAAAAGGTTTTTTGATTGATTGCCATGGCATGCATCGTTGATCTTCAACCTTGAGCGGTCAGTAGAACCCATTTCATATTATTTAATACTAGCTGTACCCGCGGCTATGTCTGCGTACTTCTCGTTGTACCACCCTGCCAGCAAATTCTTACGGTAGAGAATTGAATCCATATCAATCAAAGGGTTTTTGTTGTTTGGGAAGAACCACGCCTCATAGTCCAATTCCGTTCAACTTCTGCAAGTTGCTTGGCACGAAACAAGTAAATCCATTTGCCAAGTTCCACAACTATAGCTGCCATAGATGCCAAGCTATTGCGTTTAAAGTGATTTTTTCATATAGAAGTTTCAAAACTCCTGCTAAGAGTTCAGTTTAGGTGTCCAGATATAAATTAATTTTAAGTATTTTTGCTGCGTCCACATTTACTCAGGTACTTAGCATAGACAATATACATATTAATTTAGGACGATTTTATCATATTGGGCAAACTTCACAAAATTTGACATATTGTAATCTTTGTATACGGCGAATTTTGACGAATTTTTCAAAAGCTAACGAAATACTTAAAGCGATTGCGGACTCGTGGCTGGAAATATTATTGAAGCAATAAACTGTATTATTGTAACCATTTAAACCAATTGAATGCAAAATTCCATCAAGATAACGCATCTGTTCACACAGCTAAAGGAACCATTACTAAGTCAGTGAATGAAAGTACGAATTGTTACAACATCCACCCTATTCGCCAGCTTAGACCCTGGCTCTCCTCACGCCTCAAAAAATTCTTTCGTGGAAAACAATTTTAACCAAACAAAGGGGCAAAAGCTGCCATAGAGGGGTATTTTTCAGAACATCCGGAAACCAATGGAAAAAGTGTTTTAAACAAAGAACAGCTAATTGAAAAACTCAACGCAATGGTGTGATCTTAGAATTCACTTAAAAATATTAACCACATTTGCTTGAAATTAAAAATTAGCTTATCGATAGATTTGCACTAATATAGCTGGTGCAATTTGAGTGCTGACGTAGACATCAATTAAAAAAATATACTGATGAGATTTTAAGAATCAAACATATGTCTATATTCTAGAGTTGTTGTTGTTTTTTTTCCTTTGTTGTCAAAGTTTGTTTAATACATAAAGCATTGTATCAACTTGTAAAATTTTACCTAAATGTTGATCGCTGCGAAAAATGGCTGAAGTGCAATAATCATTTAATTAATAATATTTAAAATTTGTGGAAATTCAAATTTCAAAATTATGTTCAAAAATTGTAAAAATATTCTAAATTCCAAAAATTTTTTAAATTTTCAAAATTTTCAAAAGTTGAAAAATTTCTAATAAAAAGTTCCAAAAATTTTTAAAATTTTCCAAAAGTTGAAGAAATTGAATATCTTTAAAAAATTGAAAAAAGCTGGGGAAATTCAAATTTCAAAATTATGCTCAAAAATTGTAAAAATTTTCTTAATTTCAAAAATTTTTTAAATTTTATAAATTTTCAAAAGTTGAAAAGTTTCAAATAAAAAGTTCCAAAAATTTTTTAAATTTTCCAAAAATTGAAGAAATTGAAAATCTTTAAAAAATTGAAAAAAGCTGTGGAAATTCAAATTTCAAAATTGTGTTCAAAAATTGTAAAAATTTTCTAAGTTCCAAAAATTTTTTAAATTTTCAAAATTTTCAAAAGTTGAAAAATTTCTAATAAAAAGTTCCAAAAATTTTTAAAATTTTCCAAATGTTGAAGAAATTGAAAAACTTTAAAAAATTGAAAAAAGCTGTGGAAATTCAAATTTCAAAATTATGTTCAAAAATTGTAAAAATTTTCTAAATTCCAAAAATTTTTTAAATTTTATAAATTTTCAAAAGTTGAAAAATTTCTAATAAAAAGTTCCAAAAATTTTTAAAATTTTCCAAAAGTTGAAGAAATTGAAAATCTTTAAAAAATTGAAAAAAGCTGTGGAAATTCAAATTTCAAAATTATGTTCAAAAATTGTAAAAATTTTCTAAATTCCAAAAATTTTTTAAATTTTATAAATTTTCAAAAGTTGAAAAATTTCTAATAAAAAGTTCCAAAAATTTTTAAAATTTTCCAAAAGTTGAAGAAATTGAAAATCTTTAAAAAATTGAAAAAAGCTGTGGAAATTCAAATTTCAAAATTATGTTCAAAAATTGTAAAAATTTTCTAAGTTCCAAAAATTTTTTAAATTTTATAAATTTTCAAAAGTTGAAAAATGTCAAATAAAAAGTTCCAAAAATTGTATTTTTATTTCAAAATGAAAAAAATAAAAATATTCATTCATATTTCAAATTTTAAAAGAAAATGTTATAGTTCTTAGTAAATGATAAATTCGTCTAATTTCAAATTATTCTCACTATAAACCAAAAAATCATTAAATATACATATCGCACTCAATCCAGAAAAGTGACACAACTCAAAATTTGTAAAATTTGAGATTTCACTTGAAATCGATTTGTAACGCACACTGACTCTAAAAATTTTAAACGTTTCTCTCCTTTCCTTCGGTAAAAAAAATGTCGTTATGTCTTTCTTCGTTCTAGATCCGAGCTATACTTTATGATTGCATATTTATTCTAAGATTTCAAAATTACATAAGAAAAGTTTGGTTTAATAAAAATTGGCGAATGGGAGCTAAAGTAAACTTAACTATCGATAGTTTTCTTTTCCGATTTTTCTCAGCCCTAGCTTCCGACCCTTTGACAACTGCTGAAAAGAGATTGAAGAAAATGTTGGAACAGAGGGGCCTTTGGATTTCCCTAGGGGTATCTCAACCCCTTTGCTGATGGGTAGGAAAGAAAATTTATAATGGAGTAAGTGTGGCGTGACGCTAGTGCTTCATGTTATCCATTTTTCACTTTCAACAGAAAACTATTGAGTTCATGTATCACGCCACAGATGCATTTTCTTTTAAGTAATACAAAATCATCTTATTGTTTGATTTTATAACGCCTATTGAGCAAGGAACGGGCATTTTTGTGTAAAAAATACACGCTTTTAGTTCATACTTATTTTAATGGTTCACATAAGACTTTCTATTTGTAACGCAGAGAAGGAGCGTTGCAGGTAGAGAATATAGTGATCGAGAAATGCCTGTTTGCCTACCTGCCTGTCTGCCTTATCTTTCAACTCAATAAGTTTTGAATTTTGTTAGAAGTGAACTTTTCTTAGATTTCCTTATCGGTCGTAATTTAACGAACAGGTTTTGAAGTTTTCTGCATGCAATTGCTTGGAAGCGTCCTTTATCCAATTTTAATTTTAATTGATTTTGCTACAAGCAAAATAAGAACTATGCACTGCATACATTAATAAATGTAAAATACTAAATTGTCCTATGAAAGCTAACTGAAATATTCCGTTGGAATAAAGACCTCCAGGATATTTTCTCATCGATCGATGAATGTACATTGTATTTTCAAATTACTGCATAAAAATTTAAATTTTTTTTAATTTCTAAGTTGCATTAAATAGAACTGAACGTTTTGGCTACTTTTCGAATGCTTGCCAGCAAACCAAAGTTTCCCATAAGTAACCTGCAGACGCCACCACAGTTTCCCGTATTTGGCATTCTGTCATTTGCATATTTTTACTTTCTGCCCTTCCACCTGAGCGCCCGTTGAGAGCTATTGCATTTCCCAAACGTCCAACGAAACCAACAGGGGAGCGGGTGAACGAATGTCTTACGCAGACGGAGAAATACAAAATAAAAATTAAAATGGAAATGAAAATGGAAAAAATTCTGCTCTGCTTATAATTGCCACCAGGGTTTACATAAAGTCTCTATTATAGGAGCTACCAAAAGTGGCTTAAGTTGTGGACTCTTTTAGTTTCAGCTTGGCTTGGCTCCTTGAAATAGTTCACATAATACATGAGTTTAAGATAGTTGTTGCGAAGCATTGCGAATGTTTTAGATTTCAGTTGTGAAGAATTTATACGAGCTCAAACCTACCTTGTTTGGTAACAAACTGAAATGCATGTGTCTGGTTTTTCTTGTCGGAAATATTTTCACTTCTTAACAACATGAGTTGTGCCATTCCGTGATTTAATTGTCGGATTACTATGAGATATGAGAGTGAAATGCGTTGTTGCTGCAGCGATTTTAACATAGTTTACGCCTTTGTGTCATGCTCCCAAATCTGGCCAAAAGGACGAAAGCGTAAAGCAAAGAAGGTCAAAGGTGCTTGCCGCTTGTTTTTGGTGTTGCTGTGAAGAAAGCTTTTAGTACGTAGGTATGTACTCGTACTATGTATATGCTAGTGTGAATGAATAAGTGCAAACGGAAAACAGTTGTTGGCATAAATTAGCCAAAACTTTTTCTGTGGGATTGTCAGTTTGAAAAATGCGGAAAATGTAATTTATATTTTTTACAGCGTTGCACTGTGTCGCTTAAAAGCTTTAAGTGCTGGCATGAAAATATCAGTATTATTGTTACCTCAGGGTGGATGCTTAGTAAGCATTTTGGGATTGGACATTTATGTTGGGAGTTTTTTTTGCATTAGTCTCTTACCACAAAAGCATTATGATATGGGTATTTTTGTATCTTAAATTACACGCAACTTTTATAGCATAGCTTCTACTTCTTTATGTATTATGGTTTGTTGATGCGTTGTGCAGTATATTACAACTTCGGGGCTCTATAGCGTATTCCAATCTGAAGCTATTTCAACTAGATGGAAAAAAGCTAAGTGACACCTCTAAATTAAATTGGTGGGTAATGTGATATATAGCATTAGGATAATGTGATATACCATAAAGAAAAGTATAACAAGTATAAGACAGTAGGAACTTATAATACAATAACATTACATATTTCAATAGAATTTCCATATTAAAGGAAACTAGATTTAAACGGAATCAATAAGCGAAAAGCAGAACATATTAAAGTCAGATAGATGACTCACGTACAAAAATTACTTGTCGTCTTGGAAGACAATCATTGTGAGCCCAAATTAAATCGCATTACTGGCATTGAACTCAGGTCTGAATCTTTGTATCCCTTTGGAAGGATTTGTTGCAAAAAGCACAGGTAATGTCCTTGCTGGGTGGATCAAATTGGACTATATCACATTACCCGAATTTCAGTTTCATTTCAGTCGGGTTATTTTTATTAAAACACATTTCAGCAAATAAAGAATTCACATTATTTATGACAAAATATATTCATCTACTAACGAATTTTAGTACTTTGGCTATAATACTTACTTTATTTTGGGCTTATTTCACTCATGAAATGCACACAAATCAAATCTCGACTTGTGGCTAAATCAATTTCACCGCACTGAGACCAAGATCAGTGAATGCGAACGCACAAAAACTTGCAGCACATATCTTTTTTCGTTACTGCTATGTTGACAAAAAAAAAAATTTTGTCGAGAGTTGTTTATTTAAGGAAATAGGATGGCATATCACGTTACATTACTCTATTTAAAAAAAAAACTGTCCAATTAGTAACACTAGTTTCTTAACAGGCATCAAGGGTTTTTCGAACTTATATCTCTTGTGGTACAACATTCTCATCTACAACAAATTATATAGTACATATTTGAAAAACATTTCTGAAGATAAATGAAACGATTTAAAGGCTAATAAGCGCCATAAGATACACTAGTCTAAGAGCTAGCAGCCACTTTGAGGAACCTACTAGACACAAAGCTAAGATTTTGTGTATTCTTGATTTAGGACTTGTAATATATGAAAATCAAAGTCTGGCTGTCTTGACGCGGTTGCAAAGGTACAACCTAACTGTTTCAAAATGCAAAATGTTGCTCAAAAAAACCTTCTCTTACAAGGCTGGCGTTCGAATATGTCTTAGTTTATTTATTTTTGAGTATTATGAAAAAAGTCTGACATGTTTTTCGCGGTTGCAAGTACCTGCCAGACGAGCCTAAAGGGGGGCGGGGGTTAGAGGGTAGATGATGGAACTCTAGGTCCGAGGAGGGTGGGATGATGTGGAGAAGTGGGGCTCTAAAATGAAGTAATAAAAGTGTAATCAGAAGTTGGGTGACATACCTGGTCTCTGAGATATAGCCATCGGAAGTCAAGATATAGCTTTTTAAAACATAATTATACGTTGGGAACGCCTCAACGGATTTCCAAAATATTGATATCATATGAAAGATAATTTAATAAGCTATAATATTTGCTCAAACATTTTTTAAATATTGTTCATACATTTTGAGATATAACAATTTTTCTGAAATTTGAGCGATTTTTTTTTTTGAAAAACCGTTATTTTTTCAAAAAAAATTGTCATTGACCTATAATTTTATAAACATGATGAGAAAGTACAATTTATCACCTTTAAAATAATATAACATTTATGTGAACTTTTTCTTATACTAACCCTTTTTAGCCGGAAAATAAAAAAAAAATACTTCAGATTTCAGAAAAATTGTTATATCTCAAAATATATGAACAATATTTAAAAAATGTTTGAGCAAATATTATAGCTTATTAAATTATCTTTCATATGATATTAATATTTTGGAAAACTGTTGAGGCGTTCCCAACGTATAATGATTTTTTAAAAAGCTATATCTTCACTTCCGATGGCTATATCTCAGAGATCAGGTATGTCACCCAACTTCTGATTACACTTTTATTATCTCATTTTAGAGCCCCACTTCTCCACATCATCCCACCCTCCTCGGACCTAGAGTTCCATCATCTATACTCTAACCCCCCCCCCCCCCCCTTTAGGCTCGTCTGTCAGGTACTTGCAACCGCGAAAAACATGCCAGACTTTTTTTATAGTACTCAAAAATAAATAAACTAAGACATATTCGAACACCAGCATTGTAAGAGAAGGTTTTTTTTGAGCAACATTTTGCATTTTAAAACAGTTAGGGTGTACCTTTGCAACCGCGTCAAGGCAGCCAGACTTTGATTTTCATATATTACTAGTCCTAAATCAAAATCTTAGCTTTGTTTCTAGTAGGTTCCTCAAAGTGGCTGCTAGCTCTCCGTCAACACGGTTAGAAATCTTGGAATAAATTTTAATACAAGCGAAGTATTACAAAGATTTTTAAATTTAATACTTTTGAATATATTACAAAATTTTGTAATACATTTTGTATTAAATTATAATACAGTTCAAACATTAAAACGATATTTTATAACATTTGGACTCAATTTGATGCTATCGCAAGTATTACATTTAGCCAACGTAAATATGATACTACGTTGACTGATGTCGTTAAAATGTTCATGCTACCCTTGTATTGAAAGGGAACTAGGCTCGAATCCCAGTGGATACGACATATTTTTTTTTTAAATTTTAATGAAAACGAGTATTAAATTTTAATACAAATTTGTATTAAAAATGAATTTTAATATCTAGACAGTATTGAATTTTAATACAATTCTGGTGTAGTCATATATGTAAGCCCAAAAGTATTAAAATTTATTCCAAAATTTCTAACCGTGTAGTTACGAAGACAAAGAAAAAATTTATATTTCCTTGTGAAACTATAGACTCTCCGTTTACTTGAAACTATTGTACCGTCTTCGGATACAGTCTTTTCGCTATAGGACGAATTAATTTCAAATGATGCAGTCTGACTGACTTCAAAATGCGGAATTGGTTGCCGACAGAGGAAATAAGATTGGTTGTTTTTCAGAGGAAATAAGAGGACACGTATTCCCCGATTTGAATGAAAACCAATTGTTACGAAGTTACGCGCATTTCAATTTTATGTGTCAAAAACTGAAAAATCGCCGAAACCTTTTTCAATAAAGTGGTATCTCCATCCAAA
Source organism: Tricholauxania praeusta (assembly GCA_949775025.1). Taxonomy (NCBI): domain Eukaryota; kingdom Metazoa; phylum Arthropoda; class Insecta; order Diptera; family Lauxaniidae; genus Tricholauxania; species Tricholauxania praeusta. The sequence continues at coordinate 73,557,338 of OX459029.1, read as the reverse complement.
TCAAACTTATTCATTTTTCTATTTTGATTGTAATATAATATTTTATTCTCTATTAAAATCCTTAATTTTGAAATTGCTTGAAAATTGGCGGAGCTATGAAATTTTTTATGGAAATAAACTAAGTTTATTTTCTCAAAAACCCCAACTTTTTTTCACAAAGAACTTTAGGATATATAATGACATGAATTTGATGCGTGACAAACGGAATTTAAGGTCAGCAGAAGTTTTTTTCTCAAAGTCGAAATAAAAATTTTTTTTTTCAACATTCCCAAGCATTCTACGGAAATAATTTCTAACTGATGACTGATTTTGGTTGTAAGTTTCCACAATTAATAAACTTTGTCTATTCATGTCTTAAGTCTATTCATGATTGAGTCATTTTAAATACTGAACACAAACGTCATATGGAAAAGCCATTTGACACATGACTGCTGTCAAAACAACACAGTTGGAAAATGGACCTCGTATTGGATCAACCATTATTTTCAAAGTAAATAACAAAAGCAACATTGAATATTACTTTCTGCATACTATAATCTTACCGCTATTTTCATATCAAATTTCTGTCATGATATACATACAGTAGCGAGCATAAGAAATGCATCTGCGATTTGCATCAGAAAATTTGCGATATCTCAAAATCTAATTGTGTTATTGAGCTTTGTAATTTTATATCTACATGCAAATGGTCTCTCACGATATTGATGTAAATTTTTGTTGAACTATCTGCATCCAGTATTCTGTAATGCACAAAATAACAAAACAACCTCAAAAATTAAGCGAGCAAAAAAAAAATGCAACTCTTCATAGCTAAATTTATTTCAATAGTTTCAATATTCTTACAGGAGAATATTTTTATCTTAACTTAGTACTTAGAAGCATAACCACTATTGGCGATGTCTGCACGCAATCTGAAGGACATAGAGTCCACTAAGGACACTAAAGTCTCCATGGATGTCTTATTCCACTCTTCCTGGAAGATTTTTTCCAAGTTCTTTACATTGGAGTGGTTTTTCTCTTTCACTTCGCGATCTCAGTTGCATTTTTTATGCTCGTTACTGTATATATAAAAGTTAAAAGTGGACATTTCATAGGAAAAATTTCGTATCTGGATTGGTTAGACCGGGGGGCAACTGAGGCCTGTACAAAGACAACTGTAAAAGTAAACAAGTGTTTTCTAACAAAATATTAAACAAAGTTTTTAGTTTTCTCAAAGATATTAACGGTTTTTGTTATCGTTCTTAATAACATCGCCATCCTTGCTCATAACCTATGACTCATAGCCTATGAGTTATTTTTGAATGAAGATATATTCTATTGATGATATTGATTTTTTTATTTCATGAAGTTTTCGTTGTGTAAATAAATTGTTAAAAACTAAAAAAAAATTTAAGTTTCATTTATTTAAAGCAGTGGTCGGCAAAGCACAAATGTGTGTGTATGAGTGAACTTACACTGAAGAATTTTATTTCGTAGATTTTAAAATTTCCATAGCTTATGAACATCTTAAAATTATTGGAAATTTTTATATGTTCAACATTTTTGATTATTAAAGTTTCTTAATCTTTTTTGACTTTGGTAGTTAAAATAATTTTTAGATATTTTTCATACGATCAAATACAGATCGAAATGTTGTAATTTTTTTAAAAATAATGTCTGGCACTAGAGCGACTATGTTTTTCTTATCACAGAATTTCGTTGCTTTTTTTATTTTTTTTTTTTATGTTTGCCATTTTATTATTGTCTACCAAAAAAATAATAAACGCAAAAGAATTAGATTAAATTTAATAATAAAGTAAACATATTTAACTTACTGTCTAAAAAAATTTAATCCAAAACTCCTATGAGATATGATATTCTTAAAATATTTATTTACTGATAAAAGTCTTGTAAAGTATATTATTTTATAACAATTTTTTTTTTCTAACAAAAATGTAATAAATGGAAAAGTAATAAAGTATCAGATCAAGATAAAGGAATAACGCTTGAGTGTTCTTAATTAGTGTGCCACCACTGTATATGAATCAATGCATCACAAATCGAAGTTTTTTTGTTTCGTGCATTGTGCAAATATGTACATATGTACAATGCACATTGTACATATGTATATCAAATGTAAGACAACCAAAAAAATACTCGTTTTTGGTAAAAAAAGGATAAGAAAAATTGCTCGGCAATAGAGTTTTAGTTTGCACGCGACCGAAACCATCGTCTCGGCGAATAGAAATTTTTGCTGCGCATAGTCATTAAAACTTTTGAGTTTTTTATAATAAATGAAAATTTTTACAAACAAATCATTTTTCTGAGCAAATAAAATGTATTTTTGATTAAAATATAATCGATTTTGACAGCTGATACATTACATTCCCTCAATTCAATCAAGTGACGGACATACAAATAAAACACTGTCCCAAAGTGAAATTGCTCATACCTGAAAAAAGGTTTTTGAAAAAATATGGTAATATTTTTAAATTCATTAGAGCAACAGAGAAAATTTTTTTATGAAAATTCGAGTGTTGGGAAATTTCAAGTGCATTTGGCAAATTCTGACTCGTCATAGGCTCAGATTGTGGTCAAATCTTTAATTCTCTTAAAAACTTTAAAATGTGACTTTTCCATTCACTAAAAATATTCGTAATTCATTGCTCAACAAAGGCGTATGATGATACAAAATAATCAAAGATGTAAATCATATAATTTAAATTCAGTTGCATTTTTTTTAATTTTCATAGTAGTGACCATATTATTGAATATTTTGAAACAAATCTTATTTTTTATATTTTACAATTAATATGTACAATAAGGAAACAAAATTGAATGTCAACTAAAAAATGTAAGGACCTGTTTAACAAATCCTTCAAATGTTTTCAACTAAAAAATAAAAAATTTGTCACGAAAGCTTCAGTAAAAGAAAATTTCCAATCGCTTACTTCAACAACTCATTAAATTACAATACTCGTATGATAAAACCTGCCAGGGTTTTTGGCCAAAAATAAAAAAAAAATAAATAAAAACTTCAAAATCTATCAATTGCAGTTTCCGGTCTTTGACGCTGAAAACAGTTTTCACCTTGAAAATTCAAGCAAATAACAAGGCAGCATTACGTAATGTAAGAAAATTCAATTCAATGTGAACTAAATAAAAGTAACAGAAAGAAAGAAATAAGCAAAGTAAAAACAGATATGAAATGGTAACACGACCAACAGCGCATCCAATGGATTTCTGGATTTTCAAGTACGGAATTGCTCATGTATATGAAAAATTGCAGCTGGCTTGGAATTTTTTTCTTTTATTCACTTAATTTTTTTTTGGCTTACCATGCATAAAAATTGGCATTAAAATACAAATAAATGGAATAAAATAAATTTCAATAGAAGACCGCAAGAACAGAGAAGCAATTTTGTAATGCGTACTGTTTTTCAGTGATGGCATTTGGACTTTGGACTTTTCACGAATGTACTAAATTTAGATTAAATATTTGAAATATTAGATTTTTCAACAAAAACCGGGTTTCAATTACACTATTTTACAGCTCGAAAATGAGCCAAACCTAAATCAGCTTTTAAAAGCTATCTCTGGTTAGGTTTTCAAGATGTCGACTGATGAAGTATTCCTTGTCTCAAATAGTCGGTCAAAAATCTACACTTGTGTGTTTTAATTCCACCGGTTTTTGACTTCTATATACCAAATCCAAATTGTTTTTTTTGGAGCGGGGAGTAGTCTTACAGAAGTCTGGACATCGTTGCTTATTTTTTGACGCGCTATTATGCACTGCATATTTTCACTACTTTGGAGAGAGGCCTAAAAACGCGGAAAAGCCTTAGGCGTTGAGTGCGTGTTCAACTAGCAAAAGTTACTTGGTTTTATTAATATTGAAACATACTTTTGTGTATAGCATGAATATAAGGTATTCATTAGAATAAACTTTTTTTCATTTCAGACGGAAATTCAACTTCCTTGCGCCGATGATTTGGTAGAGCTCTTCAAACCATCAAGGCGATTGTTACTTTTGCCTGTCAAAAAAAGTTGACATTGGACGTTACATGAAATTAGTTGACTGCTTTTGCAAACAGTATCAGCCAGCTCCACTTCTAGTGGCACTTCCGAAAACGAATATATAAAATCAATTTGCTTTGAGTATGAAGTAGAAAAAAAAACCGAACCTTATGACACAGAAATTGTTTAGTGATTGTATTCGAGAACTTGATCTCACAAAGGAAAAGGCATAATATCTGTTATTATCACAACATTTTCGTTTTATCCGACGAAGTAAAGGAGGTTGTTGGTAAATAAAACCGCCGTATATTGATTGAAAGCAGCAATGAACGTTGAAAATCATATAGAATCGTTGAAAAATCATATATTCCAATCGCACTTGCCATCCGCATAAAGGTTGTGCCGATTTCAAAATGGTAAGAATATTATTATGTCAGATAGCTGCGCTAGCACGAAGCTAAAATTGAATGTAATAGACTCGTGGACAGGTCGAACATCATTATTCTCCCACTGCATATTAAATTGGACCTTATCAAAATTTTGGTGAAGACATTAGACAAAACTAGTAGGTACCAGGCGCGGATCTAGAATTTTTTTCCGGGGGGGGTCACAGGATAGAAAAAAATCAAAAATAACAAGAATAACCAAATAAACAAAGCAAGCCGAATTTCTTCAATGAATAAAAACAAAGCCAGAATAACTTTATGCAAAAACTTGTCCAATTTGTTTTACTTGAAAATTCATGGGTTGAGAGTGTTTCTGCCTCAGACTTCCTATACAGCGGAGGACATTAAAGAAGTTCATCTTATAGCATAAACGTACCAGAAGCTTCTGATCACTCCCCCTTCGAACGTTATTGCAGAATTCAAGTTGTGGGTAGCTAAATGGAACCGAATTGTTGCAAACGGCGCACAGTGTTATATTTTGAGAAAAAATGGACAAAATCAAATTCCCGTCGATAACAATGCCCAAAAAAAACGAGGTCGGTCTCATTCGAAAGGTGATTTCATGCTTTTTTTAGAAAAATTGTCCCGAATCGAGATCCCAGCTTTGGGCATTTCTCAGAAAGGCCCAAAATATGGTCTTTTTCACTTTTAGACAGTTTTTCCCAATTTTAGTACAATTTTGACTCGTATACATATCCGATGATAATTTATTTTGAAAGTCGAGAGTATATATATATATATTTATATATCTTTTAAAACTAATTCGTTATAAAAAAAAAAATTTTTTTCGTATTATAACTAAAAAAATGATAAAAATTGTCATTTTTGTCATTTTTTTAGTTATAATACGAAAAAATTTTTTTTTTTTATAACGAATTAGTTTTAAAAGATATATAAATATATATATATATACTCTCGACTTTCAAAATAAATTATCATCGGATATGTATACGAGTCAAAATTGTACTAAAATTGGGAAAAACTGTCTAAAAGTGAAAAAGACCATATTTTGGGCATTTCTGAGAAATGCCCAAAGCTGGGATCTCAATTCGGGACAATTTTTCTAAAAAAAGCATGAAATCACCTTTCGAATGAGACCGACCTCGTTTTTTTTTGGGCATTGTTATCGACGGGAATTTGATTTTGTCCATTTTTTCTCAAAATATAACACTGTGCGGCGGTGAACTCCCAGATTCGGTTCCTCTTGCCCTTGATTCGTGTGATGAAGTTGTTTATCCGGCTATTAATTCACTGCTTTGGATTTTGGAGACGCTTCCTGTTTCTGGAGCCACTGCAGAAAGGAGTTTTTCAACTCTCCGTCGACTCAAAACTTGGTTGAGATCAACTATGGCAGAAGACAGACTCACCGGGCTTGCATTGCTACACATCCATCGAGACATTGAATTGGACATCGATGCGATCATTACCAGATTTGCGAAACAAAATAGAAAATTGGATTTTGTGTTATAAATGAAGAGCTGAGATGCAAAACCCGCCAAGTCCATATTTTGCGTTTTTGAGAAAAACGAAAAAACTGTATTCCACTGAAATTTAACTTTAGTAAAAAAGTAGATTGATCCATTGTAATAGTTGTCAAAAGTTATTAAAATTCTGATTTTTCATTACATTTTATGACATAATCTATAAGGACTATAGTAAAAAAACGTTTGGACTTGGCGGGTTTTGAAACAAAAACTATGGACTTGGCTGGTTTTGAAAGTGAAACCTCGGGACCTGCCGGATTTTGAAAAATAATAGCAAAAGGCTTCGAAATCATTTTTTTAAAAATGGCTTGGTTTAAATTAATTTCAAAACATTTGAATAAATGCAGATTGAAATTTTAATTACACAATATTATTTCCATTTTAAAATAACACAAAACTATTTGCATTTATGAAAGCCGCATCTTTTTTGATGAAAAATTGGACTTGGCGGGTTTTGATTTTCAGAAATGTGCACTTGGCGGGCTTTGATAAAAATAATTTATCAGAAATTTTTGCAATCAAAAGTTTGTGAAGGGAAACATTTTTTTTTTACAATTTGGAGTATGTAGGCTTGTAGACAAATATTTTTTCTGCCCCCTCCTACAATATCTCGCATTTTCATGTTTTAGGACTTGGCGGGTTTTGCATCTCAGCTCTTCAAATGATGCTTTTAGTTGGAACTTGTAAACAGATTGTAAACAGATGATAGTATATCAAGTATAGCTACAATCCAAATATAGAAAAAATAATTAAAAAGTCAGTCTGGTTTAAGAAAATTAGTCAAATTTGTTGATTTAGTCATTTATGGATTCAAATTTTTTCAGAGTGCAAAAAAATAACTTAATTTTGGTCGTTTGGTTAGTTTCAGGTTTTTAAGTTTGCAAAAACTAGGTTTTGTACGTTTGTTTTTTTTTTGTTTTTCGGTTTGCAAAATATTGTTTCAGCTTTATTTTTTGAAATGCGGGCTGTTTTGGGGGGGGGGGGTCATGACCCCCGTGAGCCCTCCCCCTTGGATCCGCGCCTGGTAGGTACTGTATTCTTGTATTTGAAAACTATATTTTCTAATCTTTCTGACCACCAGATCAAAGAGGAGATTTCAATGAGCTACAGATCAAAAAGGTTACTAAGAGAAGAGTGGCTTAGAATCAAATTAACTCCAAATGAAGAGGCCACATTCAATTCGCTTCAATTTATTGATGGCCTTCTTGGCAAAAATAAAAGTGAAAACAATGTGAAAATCATGAAGATTTAATCAAAAACTATAGGATATACAGTGTCAACATGCCTTTTAAGATTCATTTCATAAGCTATCATTTGAATTTTTCCCCAGCAAATCTTCGAGATATTACTGATGAACACGGAGCGATATATCATCAACAAACAAAAGCTTCTGAGAAACGATATCAAGGGTTCTTGGATGAGGCAATGATGGGAGATTACCTGTGGTTTTTTATACAAAAAACCGATACATGTATATGGCAACAAAAGATGCAAACAAAGCCTGAATCACTTTGAAGGGTTTTAAAACTTTGAAATATATTATTTTATTAGAAACATTAAAAATGCAAAATGAAAAATATATTACAAAAGTCAAAATCACCTTATCGTCTATAAATTTCTTATATGTCCACAGATTTTTCTCAACTCACGCTTAAAATTTTCGCAAGAGTTCAAACTTTACTTTACTTTCTGTAAATTTTACAGGCAGTGCAATGAATTTTCGATTACAAATTCGTTTATATTTCCTAAAATACTTATAGTCCAGTAGAAATAGGGTTTGAACAACAAAATAATTCGTTACAGCAATCTGACAACCACAGACCACAGATTTTCAATTTTTTGGTAATTGTTTCCATTGCAGTATACCTTTTTTTACCATTTATCTAAAGAAGACATAACAACGAGTAAGTGAGCCAAAATAAAACTCTTTAGGAGGTGTAGTTTTAAGAGGAATCGCAGCTAAAAATTTCGGTTTTTTTAGCTTAAAAATTCAATTTAACAACAACCTCTAAATATTTCCGCCTAAAAAAAATACTGCCTTTGTAACACTGAAAAGTATATTTTGTTCAAGTTTCAGCTTCATAGATACTTTTTTGTCAAAGAAAAAAATTAAAAACCAAAAAACCGGTTTTCAGTCATTTTTTCGAAAAATTTTGAGGTTAAGGTGAAAATGATCAGTACAAAAAATTTAGATCTTATTATTTCCTACAACCCTTGCATTAAACTTTTTTTGATATGATTCACAGTTTAGCCAGAAATCGTGAAAAACCGTGTTCGACCTCTAAAAATGCACCCCATTCCACCCCGGATATCTGCTGTCGGTTCGATTTTTTTGTCCTCTTTTACATGAGCTTGTTCAACAATATTCCGCTGTCAGATTGCTGTAATGAATTATTTTTTTTTTTTATCATTTTTTCGACTAATTCTACTGGACTATTATCAGATATGGAAACGTGTTCAAAAATTTTTAGGTAATTGAATTAATATTCAGTTAAAGGGGATTTAGATAAAAGTTTTTAGTGCAAACGGAATTAATTGCGAATAATGTTAAGCCATCTTTTTCGAAAAGGACTAAAAAATTATCGATCGATATCTAGACAACCAGAGGTAGTCTTTGATAGTTGATTTTTGAGACCAGGGCATCTAATTAAAATAATGCCATTATTTATATAACATTTTTTATTTAAATAAAAGTACATTAGATAAGTGTCGAAAATTATCCAATCAAGTCAAATCATGGTACTTTTACTGCATTTTAAAGCGCATTGCTTGCGAAAGAGTACAATTGTACTGAAAATACCTTCACTGCTTTGCATATTCGTAACTTAGAAAAAGAAATAAAATATCGCACTTTCCGTCTCAATTATATGCAATTGAAACTACTGAAACAGATGCTACCATCGTATTATGAGCTGAATGAATAGATGAAGGCTCAACGAGTCATCGAAAATATTCAGCTCTCACTGCAATAGAAATGGTAGAGGAGACTGTGAAACTGTGCAGTAGATCCTAATGTTAATGTTCAAGTGCACATTTATGATTATGCTTATGACTGTACAAAGCCCCAGTCAGTAATGCTTGGATATTGATGGTGAGTTGCTAACGCATTGTATCCAAGTACTATAGAATTGACAAAAATAACTGTGGTAAAAGATTGATGATCATTTGCACTTCTATCACTGCAATAAATATTTGGAAAATCAAGAGATGCTAAATAAATAAGTAAGATTTATTTCATGACTTTTTTCGCAAGCGCGCAATCGTCATTTTTTAATTCCCTGTCGCACAAAAACAAATACGAGTATATAAGTCATACACGAATCGGGTGATATTTATTGGATATGCAAAATCAAAAGAATATAGGATATTTATAGGGTAAATCAATTGAATGTTAAAATTAAAATCTGACACTAAAATTTTGGTAATCAAAAATAAATAACTGATATATGGCATCTGGTTAATTTCAGTGTGTTCCTGTCGTAACATTTAAGGTTCATCCTTAGTCAAATTAATCTTTCAGCAAGAGTCTCAACCACAAAAATTGCGTCAACTGTAGAGTGTCCAAAGTGAAGTACTAAAACTCTAGTTCCTTTGTACCATTTGGTAACTTATCCTGTTGTAAACATGTATATATTTGACCTATGGACAATTGATTATTGATTTTAAAGCTCGTTAAATTGATATCTATAACCTCCCTTTCCTCAGCATTATTTTAAATTTCTGTTTTAACTTCATCGGACGATTTAAATTTTTAGATATTAACGTTGTAGAATATTTAGCCACCTATACTGCCCTCAGAAGCAAAAACGGCGTATCTCAAAAAAAATTCATATTCGTGATTCTTATGGCATCGGATATCTTAAAAAATTACGCGTGTAATTAACTATTTCTAATGCCGATATCTTAGTTCAAACATACAGTGAGCCACAAAACTGTTAACGAAAAAACATATTTTTAGTTTTAAGGCTGTATTTTTTTTTTGTAAAAAAGGTTTTAAAAAAAAAGTATGCAGAAAACTTCCAAATTCTTTATTTTAGCTAAAAAAAATCAAAACTAAAATATTTCACATTTTGTTTAACTTGGGTAGTTATTTTTATACTCAGTCTTTTGTGAACAGTTTTGTGACTTAAAGTAATAAAAACATTTTAAATCATTTTTTAATATTTTATGTGGCCGCTTTTGGCTTTAGTGGTGAAGTGTACTTTCTTAGGCATACTCGCTTTCAATTTGTCTAGTGTTTGAGTACTGATCACGGACCATTGCCTAAGAAAATACACTTCAACACTAAAGCCAAAAGCGGCCACATAAAATATTAAAAAATGATTTAAAATGTTTTTATTACTTTAATTTACAAAACTGTTCACAAAAGACTGACTATAAAAATAAAAACCAAAAAAAAAAAAAAAAAATAAAGCCTTAAAACTAAAAATATGTTTTTTCGTTAACAGTTTTATGGCTCACTGTATAAAAAATCTTCTAAGATAATTTTCTTTATCTCAATTTTCCAGGCATTTCAACAAATTGACATAAACCAAAGATCCGAAAAGATCATAGCGGTCGGGTTCTTCTTATCGTGAACAGATGCGAACAGTTAACCAAAAAATGTCAGTCGGATATGGTTTCGATACATATGCATATAGCATCGGAGGTAGCCGATGAATGACAAAATCTCTGTGAGTTGGGAACCTAATTTATGATATTATTCATGGTGGCAGTGGTACAAATTAATACGGATACAAATTATTGTTTAATTTCACTAAGAATGTACTCATTGTATTATATTAGAGCTGTATGCCTTGGTCACTTGCCTCATGGATGTTTATAGCGTCGGCTGTCATGGGTTAGGTTCTTCCAAAGAGGCACATTTCCATAAAAAAGCTTAATGCGACCCTTTCAAAAGTAGGTATTTTATATGATACAATGGTGACATAGATACTTTGTTCCATAAAAATTACACTTTCTCAATTAATGTACATATGTATGTATATGTATGTACATTAATCACATACATGTGATTTCAGACTATTTAGCACAAGCTCAAAAAGGTGTAGTTAACAAAAAATTCAAAAATTCACACAGATGTTCAAGAAATTTTAAGTTTTAAGCCGTCTTATTGTATCAGCTATTCTGAATTTTATCAAACTTACATCAACTTATGGGTTCTAAAACCTCTAAGTAACAATTTTTTTTACAGATTGGAACAATTTGAATTTGTTTTCTTCGTCATTTTGGTTCCATAACTTTGAATTAAGAGCCAAAAAAAATACCACACAGATTAATGAAAAATTCAGACCAAGATTTAAAAACAAGATTTGTTTCGATTGGTTCATTGTTATAGCCAGAAAAGTGATTTTAACAAAAAAAAAATCACTGTGCGTCGCTGAGGTCATTTTGCAAATTTATCATAAAAAAAACATTAGGTATCCAAGTTTAATGTTGATATCATCCTATAAAGATCGTAAATGGTACTTTTTGGTTGCTCCTTTCTCATATGTAATACTACAATATTGGTCTATAGCTTATAATAGAAATAAATATAGTTTTTACATAAAATTTTGGTAAAAACTGCTTTCGTTTTTCTTTCAAATAATTTTAATTTTAAAAGAAGAATGACTATATTGCGTATTAAGGCATAATTGCTTGCGCGTTTAATCGAACTTTAAATATCATATTACACAATATGAAATCTCTATGTTAGGTACAATATGCACTTAAATTTATAGTAATGATTACCAGCATCTATGCCCATACTCGTAAGATATTTCCCACAGAGTGAATGACATGCATCAATCAATGGATGAGTGTAAATTTTAAACCCCAGTTCATACGAAATTTTATAATCAACAACTTCAGTGGGCAGCTTTTGTTGATTTTGGAAGTAAGTACGAAGTCATCAGTGACAAAAGCACACCAGCAGCATGACAGAGTAATAAATTCGACATGAAAGAAAAACAGAGAATAAATAATTCATTTTGATTATTATTTCAAAATTTAGGCTTGAAATTGCAATAAATGTATTACCCAATTGTTGCTTCTATGAAAGTGAGATGAATAAAATGAATTTCGCCTTCACAAATTTTGATCATGGATAATCATTAAAAGAATAGCTTTCATGTTCCATGTAAAAATTCATTGAATAAAAACCCATTATTTTGAACATTTTAGCGGATGACCACTAGACCGAATTAGTGATACTTTGAGAAGAACTGTCGACATGTAAGCAAGAAACTTCATATGATACTGTTAGGAGTAGGGCCGCATTGCCTTCAACCATAAAGGCGGCAAGATTTTTTTTTTGGGGTGGGGTCAGTTTCATTAAAATTTTGTAGTAATTAGTTAATACCAATTCTAGTCTTATAGCTTAAAATAAATAAGTGAAACTTTCATATTCCTTTTTTCTCTTTATTTAGTTTTCATGCACCAAATTTTTTTTCTATTTCAGTTTCTTTAAAAAAACAAAATTATTTCACACGACCATTTTTATTTGGACAGCATTACAATAAGATAGTGGAGATAATTAGGCAGTGCGATATTTTTTTTTATTTATTTAATTAGTTATTTTCTTTTTTCTAATTGGAATTGTTTAGCTATCCTCCGTTTAATCACTTATTTATTGATAACGATATTTTTTATAATGATTTGCAAATGAAGATTAAAAATGATACCTAAGAAATCTAATGTTCGGTGAAGACCGAATTTGAAAACTCTTTTCATGCTTCCATGCAAGGTTGAAAATGCTTTAAATTCCATCACATATTTTACTAACTGTAAGGCTGTAGAATTCCGTCTCTGGATTTTCAATTCCATTTAAAATGTATTCATTTGACTAAGTAGATACTACTAAGTATGATCTTGAGGCCTTTTAAATGAGGTACATAACACAAATATCAAAAACATTAACATTTCTTCAATTCTTTAACATCATGGTAGAGTGTGGTACATAAGAGTAATTCGCAGCTGGAAACGAAAACGCGTACAAAGCGCTTGGGATGTGCTTCAAGGGAAGCATCAAGCTACTTCCAATGTACTTCTCACTGCTAATGTTTTTTTATCATAGGATGTCATTGCGGGGAAGCATATAAAATGCGCTTCCTTGAATGCATATAGAAAATGCTCTTCAAATAATACTTCCATGGAGTACTGCAAGTTTAATATTTCAGGGACACTACCGTGATGTATATCGTTCAAAATATATTTTCAAGCACTAAAATTTTTACTTTTACATTCCAAGCCATGGATAACTTTAACTCAGGTTAAACTTAGGACTTAGGACCGTCACCATTTTCAAAATAAGCGGACTCATGCACCAAAAGATCAATATCATAACGAAATTGTTGTACCCAAAAGGAATTTTTTACCCTATTAAGACCTTTTTATTGTTATGCTAAATTTTTTTTGGTTAAGCGTTGTTGGGCAACATTATTTGGGATTCGCAAAAGCCGGAAGATTTTTATATTAACATCTTAAAAATGTGGCCACATTATGTAATTCATAAACATGTGATTGAAATGGTTAGCAAAACGTTGAAATGTGCCATAACAATAAAATAACATCATCCAACAATTGTGCGCGATTTAAGTGACGAAATGTCAATAAAAATAAAATTACACATGCGAATAAAAGAAGGGGACAATTAAATAAAATTATAAATTTTTAGTTTGTTTTTATGCCGGCTTCATACGTTATAGCGGGCACATTGACCGAATTTTATATGTTGTCAGTTGGTCATTAAATCAGCAACAACAACAGCTTGGGCATAAAAATCACCATTTGGAGTTTTGGCGAGACCTCAATAGAGAAAAAAAGAAACAGCTTTGATATACTATAGATACAAAAGAAATAAATTGTTAAAAAAAAAGTTAAAATTACGATAAAAATCAAGTTAATTACACTTTACATACATACTTACATGCAACATATGTACTTATGTACAATTAATGTCGGCAGATACTTAAAATGCGACTTAGCACACGGCAAGTTGGAAGTAAATTTAAATGCTACAAAAATGTCAAAAAAACGTACAACATCTTGTTCTTCGTAATCTTTGGTTTTTTTCAAATTCCACAAAAAATTAAAGAATCTATGCAAAGATAACTATTAACAAATTTTTTTTTTTAGTAAACAGTGCAGAAAGTTTTGAAAATTGTAGTTAAAAATCCTTCTAGGGACACTTTAGGCTAAGTGGAACAAATGTATGCACTCTGTTTTCTTTGATATCTTGTTGTATTTTGACTGAAAGCAGGAGAAGCAAAAATATCAATCAACTATGTACAGCTACTCTGAGATAAGGTATTTACTGACAGTTTCTGAATTTTTTTCGACAATAAACAAATTTTGATATATATGTACTTATAGGCATAGCTGGGCACCGTTAACCAAATAGTTAATTTCGTTAATTGCTAATCCGTTACTAAAAAAATTAACTTCGTTAAACGTTAAAGCGTTACATTTCGGAAGACTTAACGCAAGTTAACGTTACTCGTTAACACGTGATAAAACTTTAATTTTTTATATCGTTGCGTTAGGAACAAAATAAAAAAACGTGTATAATTGGAGTGTGTAATTTAGTCATCAGACATAATGGGGATATTCCCCTTCATAAATCGAGGCTAGTTTCGGCGTTAAATTATCTTTGCCCGTGGAAAAAAGATTTTCAACTGCAGCGCTTAATCTGTTTAAGAAACAGATTTATGAATATCTGTGGAATGCCGCATTGTTGAAAAAGTCATTTTATTTCATGTCTAGCCATATTTTGACGATATTTTGAGCTTTACACTTTAAAGGTGATTGAGTGACAGAAATGAAAGTCTTCATCATCGTTGTTGTTACCCACGTTGCTGCCTCCAGCACTTAAGGGGAGCGATTCCTTTAGACAGGGTAAAATTAGTAATTTTTCATTAATTTTTTCCAAGGTGATAAAATAATGGGATCATTTTTAAATTTAAACACTTTTTTATTACAGCCAAAGTGTAAGAAAACATAATTTTTTTTTAAAAAAATGGCGGATCTGCAAAGTATCTCTTCAGTGTATCTTTTCAGAGGCATCGAAAGCTGCTGCAGCTGAAAAAATTTTTCTATTTACCTAAAACAAAAAAAAAGGTTTTCTTTTTTCGATAACTGATATGTTGAAAGGAAGGACAAACCTATAAAATGATAAAAAACTTAAAAATTATATCGGCTGTTTAATAAAAAGTCAAAATTTTCGACCATTTTTTCAGCAGTTTTAACCCCAAAGAAAATTATTTATCTACGCGATATCTTTAAACTTTTAGAAGATACTTCCGATGATAGTATAGCAAGAAACCTATTTAAATTTCCACCCGATCGGTTAATAATTTTTTGAGCTGCAGCACGAGCAGTTTTTGCAAATACAGTTTCGAGATAATCGCGTTTAAAGTTTCAATGCGATATGATATGACGGTATGCGGATTCTGACGTTCTTGATAATAAGTAACTCCTTTTTACAGTATATTCTTAACATATTATCAATCAAAAATCAATTCTATTTCTTGAATATTCTAATGGTTTCGCCCTCCTTAAACTATCTCTGTTCTTTGAACGGTCGGCAGCTTCTTGTCGTCACGCCTCTTCTATAAATTTTTTTTACACATCTTTTTTCTCGATGTAACAGACGAAATTAGAAGACTGAAAAGATTGCATGTTCTTGATCTCCCTTTTAGGCAATAATTACAGGCAGTATTAAGAAATATTTTGATATTTAAAAAAAAAAATACGTATAAGTCAATTCAATGTATATAATTTGTATTGATTTCGTTGGAGATCAATAAATTAAGTTAAGATGAATATTGTTATTATATTTGCTTATTATTCATTGAATAGATTGCAAATAAAATGATTCTTTAAAAAAAAAAAAAAAAAAAAATCTTTTTACTGCATCCACTTGACTGCTGTCATACGTTTCCAGCCATATCAACCATGCGTGCGATATCTTTTTCGTTAACAGTAGGTACATACTGGATTAACGATTTACGAACTTGGGGAAACTTAACGGAAGTTAACGAGTCCATTAACATGTTTTAAAGTTAACTTAAAAGTTAATCCGTTAGTCGAAATGTTAACTTCGTTAATTAACGATTAACGAATTAACGAGTTAATGCCCAGCTATGCTTATAGGTCATGATTTGTAATTAAACGTAATATTTACTGTGTCATACAAGCCTGAGGGGACTATAGAGACTTGGTTGGGACACCTTAATATCTAGTAAACGTATTTATACATATTTGTGTTTAAATGTGTTTGACTTTGTATTTAAGTATATTTGATTGTACATCATTTCAAAATGAATTTTATGTAATTTTGGAAATGATAAGTAAAACATTATTAACGTGCTTCCTGCATGGTGGAAAATTTAAATATTTGCAATATCGTAAGTATTATTAACATCTAATAAAAGGATATCACAATATTAAAAATACATATCGATACATCAACGACGTTGATTCAACGTATGTACATTAAGGTGATTCAAATTTTTTTTTTTTTGTTCTTTTAAGGTGCTGTTGCTTAAAAAATAAGTTAATGATATGAAGAAAAAGTTCACGAAAATTCAGCTCTGTACCTCAATTTTATAAGGTGGCGCCGAAGCCTGTTAGTTTTACATGTAAATTGTATGGAAAAATTTTTGAGTAACGTTGTTGAGCTGAAAAGGGTCGTTTTTCGACGAATTTTTTTGCGCTGAATCCGAATCTGGCCTCAGAATTGACCCATCATGTCAGAATCTTGAAATATTTGAGGTTAAGCCTGAAACATGATGTTTTTTGTCTACTTTCGAGGCCATGTATTAGATTCAAAGAAAGTTCATCAGCTTGTTTTTAGCAAAAGCATAATCTAGTACCGTCTATGCCCTTTAAAATTAGCTTTCAAGTGGTGATCTGTGATGTTTCCTTGTAAAGTTATAGCTATTTTAAAACGAAAAGGAATTTGATCCCCTACAAAGGGTTGCAACCCAACAATATTAACCAAGGGGTTTCAAATTTATGTCACTTTAAAATGGCTGTAACTTTGCAAGGAAACATCACAGATCACCACTTGAAAACTCATTTTAAGGGACGCGGATGTTGCGCGTCATCAGTAAAAAAATCGTAGTTTCCAAAGTAATGGCGGGAATTTCGATATGAAAGCACACATATCCTTAGGATTGATTGAGAAATAATATATGGAAAATATTTTGAGAAAAATTTTTTAGTTAAAAAAATTAATATTTTAACATATTTATTTAATTTTTTTTAATTTTTTTTTATAAAGTTATAGTCTTTCTTAACAAATATGATTAAGAGATATTGAATCCTATCTACTATAGTTTTTGAAATATTCTGTTTCAAAAATGTTCAAAAACGTCAAAAAAAAAACAAAGTGTATAGTTAATAAAAGAATGACAGACATACTTAAAAATTTTAGTGCAAATAATCAAATCGATTTTTCTGTGTATAAAAACTTTGAAAGTTTTTATATTCATTTCATTTTCAGAGCACGCTAACTCATTACTCACTGGCGCCTTCATTGTTTTCGTATGGGAATCAGCGTTGCAGATTTGCGGCTCAAAAACTCGTAGTGCCTCCACAGAATTCAACATGGGCGAGGCAGGTGGTGTCAGGGATTGAATTGCACAGTTTGAAACATTACCGCAAAAGTAGAAATGAGCCCATTAAGAAAACATACAAAACTCACACATTTTCACTTGGATTCACACGCTCAGACTCACACATTTACACCTGCCAATTCCGCACTCTTGGGCATTGTCTTGTGCTTTTTCAATTTTTTGCACGACGCTAAAACCCGCGGCTGCAGCACTCAACAGATGAATTCAAATGAATCGGTGCTTGCGTGCGCTGAATAAATTTGTATAATCTTTCGCCGTTTATTTGTTGCAATTCTTTACTGTGGTGAACCAAATAAATTGCTGCAGCGTGAATTTTGCATACTAAACGCTAAAAACCTAAAGCCGACTCAGTGATGGTGGATCATTTGGAATTCTGCCAGTGTGCCGTGCAACAACCGCATGCTGAAGTCTTGCACACTGCATTGACGATTCCTAGAATTGAAAAATTAATTAAAATTATGAGATATGAACCAACTTGCATCTAATGAAAAATCTCTATGGGAGTAAAACTGACAATCATTCAGATGAAGCAAATAAACAAAATATGCAAATATCGTATTCATTATGGGGGATTCCCAAATAACGAGCGAAGTGAGAAAGAAAAAAACCAAATAAAGACAAATTACATACCTCGGTGAATCGATCTATGTGAGCACTTTAATTTGCATTTAAGATTAGCTTTGAGTTTCACAAGTGTATGTGCATGTGCACATAGCTACAAATGTCTCTAGCTGGTTCAGAAGCAGAAAGATGATTATTTTCAACATATTCTGTTAAAAAAAATGCTAAAGCAGTCGTGGTCAAAATTTCAAATTAAATCAGATGAGGCCATGGCAATCACGTTTTAAGTCAAAGTTTTAAAAACTGAGAGCTTAAAAAACCACAGATGGTTAAGTGATAAAATCATAAAAGCCGGACGACTTTCAGAAACATTGGAAAGATAGCTACGCGAACTTGAACATAGAGCGCCGGAAATATGTTTAACCCAGTCATACCCACAAGAGTGATATGTACATATCGTCACCTCAGAGTGTAAGTGCCCTTTATGACAACATTTTTTTTGATATGCCAACTTAGTTTGGTGTTATCGAAATTTGAATACCTCTTCCCATTCCAAAGATCTCAGTATACGTTATGTTCTATCTGCAGCTTTCAGAATAAAATATCTGAGTGCAAATGGCCTAATTGCTTTTTTTGGCTTTGAGGTCACATTAAATAGTAAACACTCGCTCTCAGGTCAAAAGTGAGAATAGACTTTAGTAAGAGAGGGGAAAAGGTATTCCCGACGGTGACATGGCCTCGTTTCAAGACAAAAAATTTTTGGCACCAATAGTTGCAAAAAGCCCGAAAATGGATTTTGAAGAACGAATGGTGCTTTCGTATGTCTGTTTAGGCCTCATTTGATGAATAAAAAAAAATTATTGCACCAATTGATGCGAAGAGGTCGAATCTAAATTTTGGAGGGAGTTTGTTTGGCCCTATATGAGGAAAATAAAATCTCTCAAAAGAATTTTTTGTTTCCATTTTCGATGTTATCTATCAATCTTTTTTTTTTCATCCTTCCAAAACTTAATTTCGACCTTTCGCATCGATTGGTGCAATATACATATGCACACGAATAAAGGTTCGAAAGCAAAAAAATAGGAATGTAATTTAGCCAGCTTTCCTGAATAATTTTTCTTAATCCTAATTTAAGTATTCGTTGAGACCAAATCCTGCTGTATTTGTTTTTGAGTGACTCTTGCGAATATCCGAATAAATTCGTGAATGTACCGTTTTCGCTGAATTCAATATTTATGTATGTAAGTATATATACATATATATTTATATGTATGTATACAATACAATAATTTTTTGCCTATAGTAACATCTATGAAACATAAATACCCTCATTTTAGTCCTCTTAGTAAAACAAAAATATAAAATCTTCGTTTGTCAATATCGGCTTAGTATTTTTATGTGAATTATATAATTATAAAATTATAGTTATTATGTTTTATTTTTTGCATACAGCGCCCTCTGTGAACAGATTTTTGAAGTATTAATAGCTTTATTAGTTTCTTTTTGTTAATATGAAAACAACGACAAAATCGGCTCAGTAGCTTAGAAGTTTTGGTCTAAAATATAACACTAGCATGAGCGTGCCGTGAACGTTAGCACTACGCGTGAAGTAACGGTTCAGCCAAAACACTTAAGAGTTGATTTTTCTACATACCCGTTTTCCTATGCCCCCATCAAACATGTTCAAGAATAAAAAGAGAAGACTTTTTGTGTGTTTTGGATCAAACGTAATATACCTTTTACGTGGAGTTTCAGAATGCAAATGTCCTAACTCATACAAATCCGAATAATTTTATATACAGAAAAATCAAAGCTAAGTTTCAATAAATTTTTTTCAAATACCGTATAGGTAATTACAGAGAGGCAACAACATAAAAAAATATAAATAATCCTTCAATCACAAATCGCAGACTAAATAACTTTAAAACGCTGTTTTCTCAGTTTCATGTTTTTGCTGATAGGACACTTACACTCTGAGGTGAGGATATGTATCTCTTTGGAATTATTATTTACTTTAATTAGAAATCAATGTCATTAGTCTTATGGGAGACTGAAGCTCCGAAAAGGGAAATCAGCTGTTCCCCTGGTACCAGTGCCCTATATGAAGGCTTGTACTGATTTTACATTTGAGTTTTGATTTTGTCACCAATGAATGATAGTATACTCCAGGTGTTTTTAGTAATTATAATGATAAGTGAGTTTTAGCGATGATATAAGTATAAATGAGTAAGTTTTTTAATAATATTTTAATCAGCAATTCAACTTTCATCATCGAACGATCTTTTTACTAAATCAAATCATATTTATCTACTTTGCCTGTCCCGTCATTATCAATTAAATAAATTATTAAATATTTTAGAATATTTGATATCAAATTCCTTTTTGATACAACTTCTGGATCAGATGACAAGATTTAAAACTGCATAATAATTTCATTTTTATCTTCACGTCTTTTTTTTTAAGAAAGTCTACCATTTCTGATAATTTTGTGAGTTGCTTCTAAAGCAACATCAGAAAGGAAACCTACAAATGCTTTTTTCCAAATTTAATATAAATTTGACATATTTTTGATATTTTTTCATATTGAAATTACTTATTGACAAATTGAAGTACCTGATGACTTCTGCTCCGTGTATTACAGTGTAGTACCGTATTCTTGCTTGACGTGATCGGCAACCAGTCCCATTTGCTCTTTAAGTTCTCGCTGAATACGAGATTTGGTTTCTTCAAAAGTTTGTTTATTATCATTTCGCACCTGCCACTTTTTGAATGAAAGAAGATATACACAGGTTACGGCCACTTAAATGAAAATTCACGAGTTCGGAAACACAAAACGAATATAGAATTGACGATCTTTTTTTAATGTCAGTAGATATCTACAAACCTATAACATAGATCTTAATTTAATAGTATTTTTGCCATCTCTTCTAATTAATGCACAATTTGCAGTCGCGGTTCTCATTTTTGCTATTTTGAAATATCGTAAAAATCATAATAAATCGAATCGACCTAGCTGATGTAATTTTTATGCAAACTGAAGCAGCCCAATCAATCGACCCAGTTCAAGATATTTTTTTGCAGACTTACACGTAGCTGTCAGTCTGTTAAAATCCTTAGAACTATATACAGTATTGGCCAAAACTAAAGCACCCCCTGAGTAAATTTTTTTCACATCATAATTTTTTTATGAAAACAACGTTATTGAACCATATGAAGTATTTATTTTATTTATCTTTACCTTTATTATTAACAAACAAAATTTAAAAAAATTTTGCGTCTCATAAATAAACAGTTAACATTAAAGGAACATTTTAAGCCCGAAAACTTAACGGACAAAACTAAAGCACCCCCTTTTTTATGGTAAATGAAAACTTTTAAAATTAGTACTTAGTTGCGAATCCTATATTCTGGACGACAAACGCACCTATTTAAGGCATAGAGGATATTAAGTTTTCAATGATATCCTGCGATATCCCTTCCCAGGATATTTTTAAGGACTGAGTGGATCTTCCGTGTTTTCTCAATTTTTTCTGATAATAGTCATGTTAATAATAGCCCACAGGATCTCAAGAGGATTCAGGTCGAGGCAGGCCAACCAAAAACTTCTACTCTATTGCTCTGAAGCCAGCCCTTACAAGCATTAGAGACATATTTTGGATCATTGTCCTGATGCAACCTTCATTCAAGTGGTTTCTCTGCATAGGCATATGGCAGCATCTCGTCTTTTAATATGTCAATGTACATGAAGCGATCCATTATTTCTTCAATCCTATGAATTGGGCCATATCCCTTGACCAGAAAAGAAATTTCAGACCATTACACTGCCACCTCCATTATTACAGTGGCCTTGCAATTCTTAGAATTCAATCTTTCTGCTTTTGGCCAGCGTATACGCCTTATTTCATCCGAATCTTTCAAGTTATAATTGAATTTGTTAGAAAACAATATAGTCTTCCATTTGTAGACACTCCAGTTGAGGTGGGCGTGGAATAAGGCGTATACGCAGGGCAAAAGGAGAAAGATTGAATTCTAAGTATTGCAAAGTCACTGTAATGAGTGGAGGTGGCAGTGTAATCGTCTGAAATTTTTTTTCTGGTCAATAAGGCGTATACGCAGGCCAAAAGGAGAAAGATTGAATTCTAAGTATTGCAAAGTCACTGTAATGAGTGGAGGTGGTAGTGTAATCGTCTGAAATTTCTTTTCTGGTCAAGGGATTGGGCCAATTCATAGGATTGAAGAAATTATGGATCGCTTCATGTACATTGACATATTAAAAGACGTGATGCTGCCATATGCCTATGCAGAGAAGCCACTTGAATGAAGGTTGCATCAGGACAATGATCCAAAAAAAATTTCATTTTAATCCAAGTTCCTATATTCAAATATTAAGAAAAAGTGCACCAGCTGGGTCGATTGGGCCAATTAGGTTTGCAGATTAAGCAATCAAAAAATAGCTTGAGCTCGGTCGATTGGGTTACTTAGGTTTGCAGTTTCAACGATAAAAAAAAGAGCTTAAACTGGGTCGATTGGGTTACTGTTGGGGGGCCCCACCCTTGCACTTGCCCAAGGGCCCCACAAGTCTTAAAGTCGGCCCTGAATGTATCCATATTTCCTATAAAATGTTTTTGATTTTTTTCTATGTTACAAATCATTGTACGTCACGTGAAAGTACTGATCTTCCTCTTCAAAACATTCGATATCTTTTCTTTCTCGGAAATATCGTAAATTTCCAGTATGACAGGATAACTGAAAATGCACGTACATATCTACTTATATCAAGATCATAAATGTGAAATATTCATAGCTACTCGTACATATGTACATTTATATTTTTTAATATTTTTAAACTTGCAATTACGAAAATTTATGAGTCATATTATATCGAAACGATAATACACTCTAAAAAAATGAAAAATGCGATGTGTAAATTTACTATATTATAGTGAATTTGCTAGTATTATTGTTGTAAAAAATACAAAAAATGTGTAAAAATTCACAAGAGATGTGTATTTTTCAAAATTCTAGGATACACACACTTAATATGTAAAATTGCAGAAAAAAGTGTGTATTCAACCATCTTTTTCTAGTAAAAATATATATTCTACTGCTTTTATTACACAAATTAAAGTGTAAGTAGTCTCAGTATGTACATAAATTATGAATACATTTCATGTGTAAAATTACATCATTTAATAATGGAAACACTATTGCAACATAAAATATAATAATTTCTTTTAGAGTGTACATATAAAAAATGTTTTGAATTATTCTCTCTAAAAACTATGTATATGGTTGTCGTCTGGCCTACTTATAAGGGGAATAACTTATAAGTAGCCGGCACTTGGCTCAGTGATGGCGAAAATAATTCACAAATTGGTTCGATTGTTGCATGCAGCATGAATCTGTTGGAAAGAAATGAAACACTGGAGCTCATATTTTTATTGCAAGATTTTAAAAGTGTTTTTCAATAGAACCGCAGTCTGCAGTTACTTAGTTTTGTTAAGTAAATTCAGCTGGTAGCTAGCTTTCGGGTAATTTTGCTGTCCCCACCCTTTGCGTCTGTTTCTTTGCTTTAGTTGCACTTAACTTTTATGGCACATTTTTTGTAATTGTATTGTATTGTATGGCTCATCATCCAGAGTTGCCATAGTTCGTACAGATCCTTTTTATTTCATTGTCTTATTACGATATTTTTTTAACTCATAGCAGCATCATGGGGTCGTGTACAACCCCACGAAAACTTTTAAGTAATTTTTGAACTAATAAATATTTAAGTTTAGCCTCATGTAGCACAAACATTGTTTGAAAAATATCCCTAATAATCATTGAACTTCATAAGTAGAGTCATCTCAACACTCGTTCACAGTTATAAAGCCTAGAATTCAAATTCGCTTTGTTATACATTTTTTTTTCAATGCGGGGTCGTGAGAGACCCCAATATGCCGGATAATTATAAGATTGAATTGGTGCCGCTAAGGGTTAAATTACTGTTTCATACACTTATGGGTGAAAACTATTTAGTTGCCCTTGTATGTATGCAAAAAAAAAAGTTTGGAAAGTGAGTATCGGCAAATTGATTTATCTCACCATTTATTTTGTGATATCGAAGCTTCAAAGTCGATGAATATGATTTTGTTAATTTCTAAAATGGAGAAATTATAACCCCAGAAACTACCTCGTGCATCTTCACCTGTACGCAAAGTTTCTATATTGTTTCCTAGAATTAATCTCTGTTGAAAATATCAAAATTTGTTTATCTTCAGTCGACCTGCTAGAACTCTTTTAAGCTGATTACAGGTTTGTTGTAATAAAGAAGTAAATCGTGAACAATTTATGACCGAAAATTTTTACCCACGTTACGCAAAAAAAAATGTATTTCTTTTAGTACTAGGTTACAACTTAAAATTCAAGACCATAAATTCGGTGGAAACTGTACGGGGAAGAAACTCGCCAAAGCTATTCGCATGTGAATCATAACGAAGCGTCTTAACCCATATTCTACTGCGCTGCAAAAATTGATGAATTTTTTGATATAAAATATATTTCAGTAATTACAGCCCCTTGATTCCAAATCCGTCATCAAAAAAAATTTTACCGTGGCACGTTTTCCCGTTATGTTAAAAAATTCAATGTTCGATTAATCGAAAGTTGGCGGTTATCCCATACCATAAGATCCCTTACAAATACGAAATGCCAACTTTTCCCTCCAAGTGACAGCGCCTCTCTCATTTCTATTGTGTTTTCACAGGATTAGAGGTGTTTTGTGCGTACTTATCATATCTTTAAGTTACGCTTCACAGCTATAACAAGGGAATGGTCGGCGTTGATCTGTACGACTACACCATTCAAAATTCAAGTCAACATCCGTGGAAAGAACGTACGTCGTTTGAACGCAAGATATAAAAAAGAGTCCAAGTCGTTTGCCACTGAGTCACTTCTGTTGGCCGATGATGAAGAAGGAATGGAAATAGATGCTGACCTGGAGCCTCAGAGATCGCACAATTTATGTCGATTTCAGTTGACTGGCTCTGACAAACCATCAATTTGGATGTGAGAGAAATGTGGCAAGCAACCACTGTTTCAAAGTTTTCCACAAACATTTATTGTTTTATTTTCCTACATGATTCTTCGATTGCTAAGCAAATATTTATTATTGTTTACAATCCCATTACTCACAGTGGGCTTTAATCAACTTTTAATAAAAATGTGAGTTACTACAAAAACTTTAATTGGGGATTATTTGGGATGTAATTTGAAGTCGGTATATGAAAAACATAAGAAATCCTTAGAGCTTTTTTTAATTCCATATTTACTGTTTATTGATGATATTACATATGTATGTATGTATGTATGTATGCATAGCTGAGCACCGTTAATCAAATAGTTAACTTCGTTAAACGTTAAAGCGTTACATATCGGAAGACTTAACGCAAGTTAACGTTAATCGTTAATCCGTTAACACGTGATAAAAATTATATTTTTTATATCGTTGCGTTAGTGATTTTCTTATAAAAAATGTTGGTTTAGGTTCTGAAAGTTAAGACCTGTATAATTGGAGTGTGTAATTTAATCATCTGACATAATGTGGATATTCCCCTCCATGAACATTAATATCTTCTCGTCTGAAAACGAGGCTCGTTTCGGCGTTAAAATATCTTTGCCATTGGAAAAAAGATTTTCAACTGCAGCGCTTGAGTGTATAGCAGCATTATATTTGATAAACAGATTTATGAATATCTGTTCCCCGGGGAATGCCGCATCGTTGAAATTTTGAAATTTAATCTTTAAAGATTTGTGGCTCTTTAGTTTTTCTTTAGACTGAGTAACATAATTAAAAAGTCTTCATCATCGTCGTTGTTACTCTGCCTCCGCCACCACTTCTTCGAACTTTCGGCAGCTTCTTGTCGTAATACCTTTTTTTCATTTCTTTATTCATCCACTCGACTGCGTGCGGTATTTTTTTGGTAAATAGTAAGTATGTACTGGATTAACGATTAACGGACTTGGGGAAATTTAACGGAAGTGAACGAGTCCGTTAACATTTTATAAAGTTAACTTAAAAGTTAATCCATTAGTCGAAGTGTTAACTTCGTTAATTGACGACTAACGGATTAACGAGTTAATGCCCAGCTAAGTACATACATATGTATGTATGTATGAAATTTAAAAGATTTCCGATTTTAGTTTTAAAGCTCACAAATCTAAGTTTAAAGTTATGGATATCATTTTATTTTTGTTATGTCATCTACTGTACACAAAAAATATTTGTAAGCTTCTAGACATTAAGATCTTTATTTGCGATCAAATTAAGTGAAAAAGTCTTTAGTAAAATATAACAACTTTGAAAATGGTGCCCCAAATCTTTTTCACTCCGTGATTTCAGCTCGTACTGTGCGGACGTGTTAATTCCTGCTTTGTCTAAGCTCTAATTTCTAATAATATATATTTTGATTTGTATGTGCGAGAGTGTGGCGATATCGTTCTCGGTCGTTGCTACTTGGACACTTTCTCTTGAAACGTCTTTAAATTTTATTTATAATGCCTTGCTCTTGTGGTCAAAAGGTTGATCGTAGTCGGCCTGGAATACAGTGTTGTAAATGCAGTGAATTATTTCATTTAAACTGCATAAATATTTTGCCTGACGATTTTGAATTTATGCAAAAATCTAATTCGCCTTTTTATTGTAAAGTTTGCGCGAGTGTGCGTCGTAATTCCATCCGTTCTCCCCCGCGTTCTAATACTCCACCAGTAAGAGAATCAGAATCTTTGAACTTTCCTAAAGAGCAACAACTACAACAACGTAAACCGGTTTCGTCTCTGTCACAGCAACAAAAGTGTAACAAGAAAGAAGTGACATTGCAAGCTGTGTACAATGAAATTATCGCTCTTAGATCTGATAATGTGCATTTACTCTCTTTAATAACTCTTTTATCTAATGAGGTCAAAGACCTGCAAAATAACTTTCGTGAATTTACGAACACAAGTAAGGAGAAAAATGAAAAACAAATTGATGCCGATGTTACTTTGATGTTAGCAAATGTAGCTCATGTTGACGCTGCTTCTACTGCTACCACTGCTGCTGAGTTACCTAACTCTATGGCTTCTTGTAATTTGTCTACTTGTGCAAATGCAACTGCTGCTGCCGTCTCTACTTCTCCAATTCATGCTGCCGTCGCTGCTATTCCTTGTAATGCAACTTCATCATATGCTGCTGCTGCCGCTGCTGCCGTCTCCGCTACTCCAATTCATGCTGCTGCTGCCGCTGCTGTCGTTTCTGCTACTCCAATTCATGCTGCCGTCGCTGCTATTCCTTCTAATGTGCAAAATTCTATTTCTTCTTGTACGTCTGCTGCTGATTCTGCTGTCTCCCATTCTTTGTTATGCGGTGGTGCGGGTGCTGGTGCTGTTGCTCTTTCTGCTGAGAATAATGAGCCTCAGTGGAATAAAATAACGAATATAAAACATAGAAAGCCTGCATTTGTTGTTGGAAAAAATTCTAATGCTGAGCTTGCGGTTGCTGATCGAATGAGATGGGTTCATCTCTCTTCTTTTCAACCTACTGTCTCTGAAGAAGAGATAATTGAATATGTTACTAAACATACGAAAATTGCAAGAAATAATATTTTTTGTTATAAGTTGATAAAAAAAGATGTGCTTTGTGAAACATTGAAACGTATCAATTTTAAGCTTGGAGTACCCTCGTCACTCTATAAAATGATTTTAAGTCCAGCTCTGTGGCCAGTGGATGTTCGAGTAAAAGATTTTGAGTTTTTTCAAAAAGTAACAAAGCAAAAGAAAGTACTGTAGCGAAGTCTCTTTTTAATGTGGGTGATAATGCGTTAAAAATATATTATCAAAATGTATCCGGTATGAGAACTAAGTCTAGCTCAATTTTTGCTGCTACTTCCCAGTATGAGTATGATGTCTTCATTTTAACTGAAACTTGGCTTAACAACACATTTTATAGTGAAGAGTTTTTTGATTCTCGGCACTACAATATTTACCGGAAAGATCGTGATGTTAATGCTACTGGTTGTTATCGTGGCGGTGGGGTGTTAATTGCGATTAATCGTGCGCTTTTATCATCTTCTGTTTTGCTAAAAAATACTGATTTGCTTTTGGATCAATTATGTGTGGTGATTAAAGGCTTGTCACAATCTGTATACATCACTGTTTCTTATGTACCGCCTAATAGTACGTATGATTTGTATAAAAGTCATGTAGATAATATTTCTGCATTAGGTACTTCGCTCTCTGCTGAAAGAAGTCAATTGATGGTTTTCGGTGACTTTAATTTAAGTGGAGTTTCTTGGTCTAATCTGTACGGCGCTAACTATCTCTCTGCAACTAATGTGTCTAGTATAATTGAAATGTATGTTATTGATAATTTGCTAGAGCTTGGTCTTATTCAAATCAATAAGTGTTTTAATGTTCTTAATAGATTATTGGATTTAGTTTTTATTTCTAGTAACTTTAATTATAATATTCATGTTTCTGCTTTTCCTATTTCACCAATAAGTGTGCATCATGTACCTCTTGAGTTAGAAATTTCATTTTATAATTACCTTAATCTACCTAATAATTGTAAAAATTATAATTACAATTTTAAAATTTGCAATTTTGAAACTGTTAATAATGCTATTTGCCGTATTGATTGGGATAGTGAGTTTCTACATTTAGACACTTTGTCTTGTTTTAATACTTTTAAATATGTAATCTCTGTAGTTTGCAATGAACACATTCCTAAAGTAAGGGAACGTATTCATAAGTTGCCCTGGTATACTTGTGGCCTTAAAAAACTAAAAAACCTACGTTCTAGATTCTATAGAAAGTTTTTGAGTACGAATCAAAGTTTTTATTTTTCAAAATACAGACATTATATGCGCGAGTTCAATTTTCTAGACAAATATCTCTATAGACAATATTTGAATAAATTTGAAAAGAATATAAAGATAAATCCTAAATCTTTTTGGCGATTTGTCAAATCTAAAAAAGGATGTTCTAGCATACCCTCATCAATGTACTATGGTGACAAATTTTCTAATAATGCTGCTAGTACAGCTAATCTTTTTGCAGATTTTTTCATGTCAAACTATGAACTACCAAGTAATTGTGATCGTGAAGTTCCCGACGATGTAGTTCATGCGTTAGATTTTGGATCACTCTCTTTAAGTGATATTGATATTTTAAAGGGTATTCATAAGCTTAAGGCATCAACCTTTGTTGACGCTGATGGCATGTGTGCTTTTTTTATAAAAAATTGTGCTGAAAGCTTACTGTATCCTCTAAAAATAATTTTCAATAGTTCGTTGCGGTCTGGTGTATTTCTCGATTGCTGGAAAGTTTCTCTTATAACTCCGATTCATAAATCTGGTTGTAAAAATAATGTAGTCAACTATAGGCCTATTTCTAAAATTAATGTTATATCTAAACTTTTTGAGTGCATTGTCAAAGACAAACTTTTTTTTGCAGTGAAAAATATAATTTCTCCTTGCCAACATGGTTTTGTCTCGGGTCGTTCAACAATTTCTAATTTACTTTTATTTTCTGAATACTGTTTATCAGCGTTTCAGAAAGGTTGTCAGGTTGATGTTGTTTATACGGATTTCTCAAAAGCTTTCGATAAAATATCGCACCCCCTTTTAATCAAAAAACTTGAATTGTTAGGTTTTCATTCTAACTTTTTGAATTGGCTTAAATCTTATTTATTAAATCGTCAATGTTTTGTAGCTTTTGATAATGTGAAGTCGTTTCCTTTTTGTGCAACATCAGGTGTTCCACAAGGGAGCATTCTGGGTCCACTTTTGTTTATCATCTTTATTAATGATATTGCATCTCTGTTTGTGCACTGTAAATGCCTGCTGTACGCTGATGATCTAAAGATTTTCCTTAAAATAAGAAATGAGTCGGATATTGTTCTTCTTCAGAGTGAAGTTAATAAACTGTATAATTGGTGTAACCAAAATTATCTCCATCTCAATCTTAATAAATGTGTTTTCATGTCTTTTTCTAAGTCTGTTAGTCCTCTTTCTTCCTCATATTATATCTCAAATGCTTCTCTATTGTATGTCTCTCAGTATAAAGACCTTGGGGTTGTTTTTGATTCTAACTTTACCTTTCGTGCTCACTTGGATTATATTATACCTAAGGCTTATGCGATGCTAGCTTTTATAAGACGTAATGGGTCCTCATTTAGGGATCCATATACCCTTAAAACTTTATTTACTAGTCTTGTTCGCTCAAGACTAGAATATGCCGCAATTATATGGAATCCTTTTTATGAATTGCATAAAGTGCGTTTGGAAAGAGTTCAGAGGTCTTTCACCAGGTTTGCTTTACGCGCTATTAATTTTGAAGGTGCTCTTCCGCCATATAATTCCCGTTGCCTTCTGATTGGCTTAAAAACTTTAGAAAATAGAAGACAAATTTTATCTTTAATGTTATTATTTGATATTGTATCTGGTGTAGTTGATTGTCCTGCACTTCTCAGTATGATACAGTTTAATGTCCCAACTAGGAATCTCAGAAATTTTGATCCGTTTTATTTAAATACTGTTCGCACGAACTATGCGGCAAATGCACCTATTTTCAGAAATCTAAAATTGTTAAATGATATTAATCCGTTATGTAACCTAGATTTTTCAATTTCCAAAAATTCGATGAGGTTATTATTACATAGTATTTTTTGAATATTTTTGAATTTATTGAACTTTTATTATTGTTACTCTAGTCTGTAAGAATTTATGTTCATAGACTATAAATAAATAAATAAATAAATAAATAAAAAAAAAATAAAAAAATCTAGGTCTTACTCAAAATATTTAAGTTATAATTCATATTATTAACAGTTTTACACACTTCAAAATAAAATATTACACAGTGAAAATAGTTGGCGTGGTTAAGAAATATTCGATATTGAATTCGGCAGTTCTCGCCAAAATAGCGCTTTTCCAAGCTTTGACCTAACAGTACTCATGAGTCATGACTCCGATTATCTAGTTAACTGAAATTTATGTTGTGGAGCTATCTTTTAAAGTTTTTTAACGTGTCAAAATTTGAGCAAAATCGGATGTTTTTAAAACTGCCTACGTATGTCATACGTATTTCATACGTGTGTAATATCATTAAAAAACAGTAAATATGGAATAAAAAAAAAAAAGCTCTATGGATTTTTTTCCTTTTGATGTACATATATCGACTATAAATAATATTTCAAATAATTTAACCTTGGTTAAAGCTCACCGTGTACTATTCTTCATATGGACAAAAACGCAGATTCTTACGTTACATTCGAATGCATAATTTGACATAAATTGTTCCTAAAACACATGAAATGGAGTGCTTTAAATATTTTTTGTAGTTGCATCTAAAGGTATGCTTCTCTCATACCATTTTGTATTATTATAAAAATTTTTGTATGCCTTATCATTTAGGAGTTATGAACGTGTCAGCATGGACTGTTATAATTTTGGAAGAGGATTTTAAAGTTGCCTTACATTATTGGAAAATTCTGCTCTTTTGGTGGACTATATTGCACGTGAAGCTTATAATTTCCAAGCTTAAGGATGAAAGTAATTAATTAAATTTTAATTAAACAGAAAAATTTTTTTGAGTTTTATAGAAGCAAATATGTTTGGACTGTTACGTTACACGAAAAGACTGTTACGTTACCTTTGCGATCTACGTTTGTATAAAAACTAAAATTAAGCATTAAAATAGCTTAAATTGTTCAATTTTACAATATATCATTAATTCAAGGGTCTTAAGATTAGACACTTAAGAAGCTGCAGGCAATAGACATGGAATCCAAAAGAAACAACAAAGCTCTAATTATTCTCTGAACTCATTTATATTTATAAAAAATAATTTGCAAAGTTGAGATTAGCTAAAATTAATAATCGTATTCTTGTTTCAAAGTGGTAAACTTTAAAAAAAAAAATACATATTTGATAAAACAATGCATTAAGTATATGGAAAATCTTAAAAAATTCTCTTCACAAAAGTATTAAATTTTCGGATTTATGTTTTTTTGCAAAAAACTTAAAACAATATTAGCAAAAAAATTAGAACTTCCTATGGTGCCTTCTATTGCTATCGCTGGGGCATCGATTCGATGATATATGAGGCGTCCAGTTTCAAAACCGGCCAAATCCATTAATCATACTTTTGGGAAAACAACGAAAAACGTTTATATTCAGCTATGTTCATTGAAAAATTAAAAAGCATTTCCCACCTAATAGATTATAAAATTTCTTACTCAAAGCACGTCAGATCAAACATTTCAAGTTTTATTTGCGAATGATTTTGGGAAAACAATTTTGGACTTGGCCGGTTTTGAAACCCATGAATCAATAATAAATTAAAAAGTCTAATATTTCTGTCAAAATTTTTTATTTTAACCAAAGACCTTTGTAGAAAGATAAAGCATGGTCTAGATTTTTATATATGAGAATATCTCAAAACTTTATTTTTTTGAACTTGGCCGGTTTTGCAACTTGGACCCTCATGTATTCATAATTTTTGCTTATAATGAGGTAAACATTGCCAATGAACAGACAGGCTTGAGTACATACATAAGTATATACGTACTTAGCTTAGTAAGCTCAAGTGATAGCCTGTATCAAGAAAATATGACACCTACTTTTCTATGCGCTAAAACCCGTAGGGTGAAATAAAATGAATCTTCATGAAATGGGTTAATTTTTTCTAAAGTTAATCTTTCGAAAAATGTATATGCAACTCACATATTTGCAGTTTCAATGATTTATCAACATCTAAAATCAAATACAAATTTTTCCTTATTTATTTTGGGTGGTTCCTCAAATTTTTTTTATTGTTTTTGGATGGCTTACAAAGCAAAACCACAAAAAAAAGATATACGGAAAATATGAAATGTTATGTAAAAATCATATTCCGGTCTGTATTTATGAAATAATTTAAAAAAAAAATCATACATCTGGTAACCCCAGCCCGACCATACATATCGCAGGTCATGGCGTCTGTCAAGTAAACCAACTTTGCATTGTGTAACTCCTAAATTGACCATAGTGCACTGTAAACTACGAAAACAAATGGCTCTGCCATTTTGATGTTACCGTCTGAAATTGGCCATTTATTTGGCACAGCTCCCACTTTTGGGTATTTTATTATAGTAATTTGATATTTGCATTTTAAATTATGATTTTGCATTTCTTGCTTTTTTCCTTTCCTTTTATTTCTCATTTTTCGTTGAAATATCAGGTGTTATTGTTGTCTTTTTATAGTCTTTTTCGTTGTTAGTAGCACCATTGGCAATACTGATTAGGGATATTAAGTCTTGTATGAAAGCAAATGTTTGGGATCACATTCGAAATCTCCTTGGGCCCGTGCATAAAAAAAATGCTAACTGATTTTTTTCAAATAACGTTGTGTTACAAGAAAAAGGAAACAAATGAGGTTTATTCCCAGCGAGCGATTTAAGTTTATTTCTTAAACTCAATTGTAAGGTTTTCTGTTGTTGAGTTGATTTGTTACTGCTACAACATTGTTACATTTAAATTTGAAATTTGTCTCAATCACCAGCACAGGCCCGGATTTAGAAATTTGCCGCCACTAGGCAGTTGCAAAAATTGGTTAAAAAAAGTCGAACAAATACATATAGAATATATTGGGAAAAGTTAAAAGGTTGAAAAGTCGAAAGAATATGGAAAATGTTGAAAAATTCGAGTAGAAATGAAAAATTTTAAATATGCCAGGCTCACTTCTCCAATATCGCTTACTTGTAGTTCGATAAATTATATTCGTGATAGACATCGACATACCAAATTTAAGCACAATAGCTTGTATAGTTTGCGATATACGCCGTACGTAGATAGTCCGGTTTTGATCCAGAAATAGTTTTCCATAAGCAAACCTCTGACACGAAATTTTAGTATGATTGCTCACATATTTCGATTTATTTGTGTGGGTGGTGCCACGCCCACTGCTGCTATTTCAGTCACTCAGAAATACTCTATAGCAACTGAACCGCTTACATTAAATTTCACACCAATTGCTGCAATAGTTCACTTAAAACAGTGCTTACAAATTATATTAATATGGGAGGTGCCACGCCCACTGATGCAATGTCGTCTAAATTCATTTAATTTTAAAGCTTATAGTAACTGACATCTATTCACCAAATTTTATGAAGATTACTCTTATAGCAATTGTTCACGTATGCATCAAATCACCAAATTTGATCAAAATCGCTGCAACTTTTTTCAAATGGGCTTGGGTAATAATACATAGAGTATGGACGGTAGGCGTGTCCATGAACCTATTTTGCCCATTTTCAATAGCAAGATTTCTACAAAAAGGTGGGACCTGTGTGTGAAGGTTCCATTCTATTAGCTTTCTTGATTTTCCAGTAAACCTGATTTCAACAGACGGACAGACCGACAGACAGACGGACATCGCTTAATCAACTCAGTTGGTGACGCTGATCAAGAATATATATGTATATTTTTCCATACCTGCCCCGCCCCCTTCTATGTGTTTCAAAAGGAACGACAAAGTGAATATACCCTCGGGGTAGGGTATAAAAATTATCCCAAAAAAGTATTGCCGATAACCTCATTTTCCAGGGAATGTTTTCGCGTTCCCAAAATTGGAGAATGGGAAGGCAAGGAAATGCTTACTCATGATAGGGGTGAATGTGTTTAATATGAAATAATAAAAATAGCAGAAGCTTTCTATATGAAGAGTTCATTGCGAGACAGAATAAAATTGAAAAGAAAGTTAAGACTTAAAATATTATTGCATTGGAACAGAAAATGCTTGACAACTTTAATTTGGAATAAGCAAAGTATAAAATTGTACAATATTGAATTTGATACAACAAACTTCTCAATAATGTTGGTACGCGTGCCAACGAAATAGACGGAGATCTCATTTCCCACGCATAAAACAATTTTTCAAAGTTTCCGCCAATATTTGCCGCCTTTTAATTCTTATCGCCCTTGGCGACACTAACTGCATGGTAAATCCGGGCCTACACCAGCAACTTTGTCGGAAACACAATTGGCTATGTTCAGGTGTAATGGCAACTTCAATTTGTGAGTAGTGGTGGAGCCTATGACCCGTATGTGACCTTTTTCCGGGATACTTTCAAATTTGCTCACATTTGCACTCAAAATTATAACGAAAAAAAGGTCCTTCATATTTCTTCTCTCTACAAATTGCTTGCCAAAAGAGAAAAATTTGTCTCGCTTTCCAGTGAAATACTCTTTGCAATAAATGAAACATTTGAGTTGTCAGCCCTGAAGTCTTAAAGTTTTATATAACATTTCACATAACATTTATTTATTTAAGCGATTTTTCATCGTAATTTATTGCTGAAAATTAAGTTTTTTTTTTAAATAATAAAATTATTTTAGTATTATAATTTTATTTAAGCGATTTTTCATCGTAATTTAGTGCTGAAAATTAAGTTTTTTTTTTAAATAATAAAATTATTTTAGTATTATAATTTTGAAATTTCCAATTTTTGTCTGAGATTTTCTATTAATTACATATTTATTATTAAGTAAATTTTACATTACACTGTGCAAAAACATTTAGTTGTTTAAACCAGCTTTAGAAAAAAGGTACTTAGTTTGAAATTGTATGTATGCCATTTTTTATATATGTACATATATATATTATTAGATAAGTTTAAAAATTACTTGTCGGAGCTATAAAAATATTGCCAATTATTATACGATTGGCCAACCGGAAAAATTAGATTTCCTGGTTCATTGTATGGGAGGAGGTTTACATTGAGCACCTTATGACTTAAAGGGTATTTATCAAAGTCCCTTGAGAGTAGTACTTACAAGAAAAGATTATCTTATAACTTATTAAGTTATAGAGACATAAATAAATTGATAGTGCAGTTTTCGTTTTCAAAAATACCAAAATATGATGTGATTTTCTACAAATCTGGATCTGACCCGGATCATATACTTTTTCAGATAAAAATTTACATAAAATTACACCAAAGCGAAATTTTAGCTGTCAGTGAACCTTTTTCTTAAAAAAAAAAAATGTTGGTTAGTAATCCTTTATCTCTTAAGGATCGGATTGTAAGTAGGTAACTAAATAGTCACTTTGCAATAAATACTAAAAATAAATTAATGCCAGGAAAAGCGTAGGACCCCGGTCAAAACTTTTTATGGTTAACATGTAGTTATACTATGATACACTTAAATATATATAAAAAAACTGCATTTTAATACGGCATTTTTGAAAAAAAACTGCAATTACAAAAGATTTTTTTTTTGCCTTTAACAAGCGATGGTTCTGTACTGAAAACACGGACGTCTAAAATAGTACTTCTAAGAAATATGTGAGCTAATTATCTAAATAAGCTGACTCATATTATTGCTCTTGCCATATTGCTTAAAATGTATGAAAAAATCATTCCTTGTAAGCACTACTCGCAAGGAACTTAGTTAAGCACCCTGTGACTCATAGGGTGCTCAAGATAGACTCCCCTTCCAAGCATTTTTAGTCAAAATGAAACAGGGATTCCAGTTTTTCCTGATGATTCCCAGTATAAATTCAACACTTAGTAAGCAAACGATTGGTGGATGATTTTATATGAAGCACAGCAATACTTTTACCGTTCCCCCAAAAACTGATCAAAGAGTACGCTTTTTATATAAATTTACGACTCTGATGCCGTTGGCAGAAATTAACGTTTTTTTTTTTTGCTCATCACACCAAACATGGTGAGATCAAAGGACCTTCAAATAGATTTTGTGATGATTAAGGAGCTCCAGGTGACTGTTGAGTGTTGAAAATTAAAAAATTGATGAATCTGAAAAAGAGTTTGAAAAATATTATTTTCACCATTGTTGAGCTTAAAGTTGACAACTCAAAAAAACAAGGTCACTTTCGAATTACCCATGGCACAGTGTTTTTGCACACAAAAAAGTTTGCATACGCTAACCTACTTTGCCTACTGAGAATCTTACTTACTTACTTGGGTGGCCATAAGAACCCGTTACCGGGTTACGGCCGACCTCAAAAGCTCTCTCCAGGCGCCTCTGCTTTGCGCACGCCTTCTCCAATCATTCACACCAAGCGTGGATAGGGTTTCCTCGGCTTGGTCTTTCCATCGGAGGCATGGTCTTCCTCTTCGTCGTCGCCCAGCGGCTTCCGCATCAAACACCTTTTTCGCCGGAGCTTCTTCGTCCATACGCACAACATGTCCCAGCCAGCGTAGACGTTGAATAGTGATGCGCTTGACTATGTCAATGTCAGCGTAGAGCTCGTACAGTTCGTGGTTCATTCGAATACGGTAGTCGTCGCCGACGTGAACAGGACCGAAGATTTTGCGAAGAATTTTTCTCTCAAACACCCCAAGCGTGGCTGCATCAGTCTGCGACACAACCCATGCTTCTGCGCCGTAAAGTAGCACGGGTAAGATGAGCGTCTTGTAGAGTGTCAGTTTTGTCGGGCGAGAGAGGTCTGTACTACTCAATTGCTTACTGAGACCATAGTAACACCTATTAGCAAGAGTTAGTCTTCGCTTTATCTCCAGGCTGACATCGTTTTGAGTGTTCACAGCGGTGCCAAGATAGGTGAATTCCTTGACAACTTCGAAAGTATAGTTGTTCGCAGTAACAAAGGATCCAATACGCCGCGTCTCCCTGTTTGTGGACAGCATATACTTTGTTTTGCCCTCGTTCACCGTCAAACCCACTTTCGCTGACTCTTTTTCGATAGCAGAGAACGCAGCAGTAACATCTCGCTTACAAC
The DNA here is from genome assembly GCA_949775025.1 of Tricholauxania praeusta. NCBI lineage: Eukaryota > Metazoa > Arthropoda > Insecta > Diptera > Lauxaniidae > Tricholauxania > Tricholauxania praeusta. The sequence continues at coordinate 73,519,466 of OX459029.1, read as the reverse complement.
GTCCAATGATATCAATATCATCGGCATATGCAAGGAGCTGGACACTTTTGTAGAAAATAGTGCCATTACGATGTACACTGGCTCTTCGCAACACCCCTTCCATCACAAAGTTGAAGAGGTTGCAGGATAATGGATCGCCCTGTCTGAAACCTCGTTCGGTATCAAATGGTTCGGAGAGGTCCCTTCCTACTCTAACGGAGCTGGCTGTGTTGCTCAACGTCATTCTGCAAAGCCGCACCAGCTTCGCAGGTATACCGAACTCAGACATGGTGGCATACAGGCAATCCCGTATCGGGCTATCGAAAGCTGCTTTAAAATCGATAAAGAGATGATGGGTATCGATCTGTTTTTCGTGGGTTTTTTCCAGGATTTGACGTAGTGTGAAGATCTGGTCTATGGTGGACTTACCAGGTCTAAAGCCGCACTGATAAGGCCCAATCAGTGTGTTGGCAAACGGCTTAAGTCTTTCACACAGTACAGTCGACAGGACCTTGTAAGAGATGGCAAGAAGACTAATTCCCCGGTAGTTAGCGCAGATTGTCGGCTCACCTTTCTTCAGTACAAAACAAAGGACACTGAGATTCCAATCGTCGGGCATGCTTTCAACTAGCCATATTTTGCAGATGAGTTGATGCATACACCCTATCAGCTCATCGCCGCCGGTTTTGAACAATTCAGCAGGCAGGCCATCGGCACCAGCCGCTTTGTTGTTCTTAAGTCGTTGGATCACAACTCGTACCTCGTCATGGCTAGGTGGTGGTACCTCCACACCATCGTCGTTGATTGGTGGCATCGGGTTAGTTTCTCCAAAGGCGGGATTGGTGGAGTCATCGCCAGCAAGCAGCTTGGAAAAGTGTTCCCTCCATAATCTCAGTGCACCCTGCGTATCCGTAACCAGATTTCCATGTTCATCTTTACAGGTTGATGCTCCGGGCTTGAAACCTTGGGTCAGACGCTTGACTTGTTGGTAAAATTTTCGAGCATCATTCCTGCCCCGTAACACTTCGAGTTTCTCACGCTCGTGCCTTTCCTGCTCTCGTTTCTTGCGTCTGAAAAGGCGCCTCTCTTCCTTTCTCTTTTCCCGGTAGTTTTCGTGCACGGCTCGCGTTGCTGCTGACTGCAGGGTTCTTTTGTAGGCGGCGTTTTTCACTGCAGTAGCTTCGCGACACTCCTGGTCATACCATTGATTTCGCGGAAGTGGGCGTCGGAAACCAATGACTTCCTCAGCGGCAGAGCGCATGGAGCGGGATATATGCGCCCAAAGTCCACCGGCATCATCGGGTAGAGAGTCAGGTTGAAGGAGCAGTTCTGTGAGGCGAGCGGAATAGGCTTCGGCCGTCCGATGTGATTGCAGCTTAGCGACGTCCAGCTTTCGTTGCGTACCAGAGCGTACATCCTTTGCATTGCACAGCCGCATGCGTATCTTGGCTGCAACAAGATAATGATCGGAGTCAATATTGACTCCCCGGAACGTACGAACATCTAGCACGCTCGAAGCATGCCTTCCGTCGATCACAACATGATCGATTTGGTTGCGTGTTTTCTGATCAGGGGACAGCCAGGTGGCCTTGTGGATATCGATGTGTTGAAATCTGGTGCTACTTACTACCATGTTTCGCGCCGCGGCGAAGTCGATCAGCCGTAGACCGTTGTTTGAGGTGGTCTCGTGAAGGCTGAACTGACCGACAGTGGGGCCAAATATACCTTCTCTTCCGACCTTTCCGTTGAAATCCCCGAGTACAATTTTAACGTCATGGGCCGGGCAGCGGTCGTATACTTCCTCGAGTCTCGCATAGAAGGCATCTTTGACAGCATCGTCCTTTTCCTCCGTCGGGGCGTGCGCGCAAATCAAGCTGATGTTGAAAAATCGAGCCTTGACGCGGATCGTAGCCAACCTTTCGCTCACAGGTGTGAACCTGGAGATATGGTGGCGAAGTCTCTTGCTTACTACGAATCCGCATCCCAATTCGCGCCTCTCCGCATGGCAGCTGTAGTAGATATCGCAACTTGCTTGCTTAGAGCAACCTTGTCCTATCCATCTTATTTCCTGGATGGCGGTGATGTCAGCCTTAATTTTTCCGAGGGCATCCGCCAATTCGATAGAGGCACCTTCCCTATTGAGGGTCCGGATATTCCACGTGCATATCCTTAAATCATAGTCCTTTTTTCGTTTGCAGTGGTCGTCAACGTTGAAGGGTTCATTATCCGAGGCTTTTTTAGTCTTCATTGGAGTGTTTTTTTTTTACGTGGCGGGTACCAAACCCTGCGCACAACCCAGTTTACTTCCAGGGAGGACACGCTGCACACATTCGCTCACTATCTCAGCGGATGCGGAGATAGCTACCCAGATGGAGCCGCGGGGAGGCTGTGTGTCAACTTGCTAATGGTTGGCTCAGAGATCGCTCTGGCAATCCCCAGGTGGAAAGCAATCAGAAACTTTACTCTGATCAACCAAAAGCCAATCCAGCCTACTGAGAATCGCCGAGAACAAAAAAGAAGCTAATCGTTTGATTTTTTCTTGTGAAATCAACCATTTTCCATGAAATAAAAAGTCGATATAATAAAAATTATTTTTTCTGACCTAAAAATCAGTGAAAAATATATAAAATATTGCTTAAAAGCAATTTTAACTATAAGACCAAAAAACAAAAAATATTTCTATGCACCACTTTTCACCATTATTTACCATTTTTCATGCGAAACTATCAAAGAGAAAATTATTTTCAGTCTAGTGAATCTAGTGAAAAGTAATAGTATTTTTTTTGTGGGCTCTGTCTAGTCAAAAATACTTTCAAAGCCCACAAAAAAAAAAAATCCGATTGTCAGACCCACGCTACAGCAAAAAAAAGTTCGCCCTGCTTAAAATCAAGGATACCAGTCTTCGGGAAAACTTTATCGACAAAGTAAAAAGGCTCAGCGACACTGACCCACGTAACTCAATCGAATCTAAATGGGAAATCATCAGGTCGTCATCGAGTTCACCGCTGAACTTATGTACGCTTTTCCTTTCTAAATTTGGGCAAAAGAATGAATACCTGAAGACTGGTTCATAAAAATTAAATCCCTAAAAAAGTTGTCTTATCGTTACGCCAGAATTACTACGGCATCATGATTCTATAAAGCTTCTAGACTCTATAAATAGTGGCATTCAATGAATTTTCAGCGAGCATCTAGTAGACCTCCTTTATGCCGATGACATATTCCTCCTCGCCACCAGTCAGGCTTGCAAGAAAAACTCACTGCCATCAGATCTTCTTCATAAAAAGAAGGTTTGAAAATCAACATAAATAAGACAAAAAGCATGTCTATCCACCCAGGCAGAGACAGCAGTTTCCAGTGATTCCAAAATCGGGTAAAATAATTAGCCACCAAGATCATGTTATATGACACCACAAAACATATTTTTTAAAGGTTATGCAAAACGAGATCCCAATACTGATAAGCCGAAACTATGAAGCACTTAAGAGCCAAGATTCATTAAAATATGGCCAAGATATAGCTCGTTACATGAAAAAAGCCAGTGCAGCGAAGACTTCCGTTGTGACCATCAGTCTAACTGCATATACATTTGTCGAGAGCTTAAACAGAAGATCCGTTGCGGGGGCTATGAACACCCTCCATATAATTTTTTTGTAAGTATAAAGTAGAAGAAGAAGATCAAAGGCGTGGGATCCCCTGAGCAGAAGTGAAAGGATGCAATGCAAATATAAAAATAAATGCAATCCAAAAATGTATGAAATTCAAAACTTATAGTGTTTTTTTGCTTAAATAAGTAAATCCCAAAACTAAAAATGGATAGCCCATTGAATGTTCTTTTTTAAGAAACAATGAGTAACTTTAAACTTCCGTTTGTAACGTTAAGAAAAAGGCAAAGCACTCAAAAAAGATTAAAGTGTCAAATCATGGGCCATATCATGAATAAACGTTTTCTCGAATATTTTCTCGAACTCCCTGACTTGAAATCGCTGAAGATTTAAGAAGTAAGAAGAAAGTAAGGTTGTCGGCCATAATTTGGGGAGGAAATATTTTAACATTTGTCGTAAGAATAAATTTAAATTATAAAAGGGAAATTGAGGCGAAGATCAATAATGTTAGTATTAAATTGTATTTCTATTTGAAAAAATTGTTTCTTAAAACATCATGATCCTTTCCCACAACTTGTTGATAAGCACCTTCTGCTGAAAGTCTTAAAAAAGCACTTAACTTGAGAATATAAGGCGCTAGAAATGACTTCTTGTGCTACGTAAGTGAAACAGTAAGCTTATTTGCAATAGTAACAGCCTCAGGCAGCCATTTATGGCTAGGCGTTTTTCGTTGCTCTTTTGGTTAGGCGATTTTGCGTAGCGCGAAATGCCGTTGCTTGCTACGAAACTCTGCAACCAATATATATTGACCTTAGTCTTAAAATTAGATCTTAAGTGGTGCGTGGAAATCAATGTTTGTGGCGCTATCCCGATGAGGAAAAGTTGAAAATGGATTTTAATCGCTGACGCCAGGTCGAAAATAGATTTTAAACATAATTTGGTACGGCCTCGGGAGAGACCTTTTTGAACCCTACCCTTTTTCTGCTGACATTCAAGGTCAAAAGTAACAAAAACAGTAACAAACTCTGTACAAAAGTGAAAGATAAAAGTAGAAGAAAAAAGATTTTCAAAAAATAAATTAATGTCGTTAATCACAACCGTTTTCAAAATATTCAAAGTCAAAGGCTAAAAATAGTGGGATGTCACTGTTATATATAAAAAAAAAATGTTCTTCATCAGCTTCTTGATAGGTGCGAAGAATGATCCAGCCTAATGACATCCATTGAAGTTTTTTTCATCGTATGTGTGAAGATGCTTTACACAAGACAACTACACATAAAGCAATAAAACTCCTACAATTAAGGCTCACAACAATATATGTATTATGTATGTATTATGTATGTATGAACTTATGAAAAACATTGATGTCAACCAGAAATGAAATATTAAAATGTAAAAGTTGGTCATATTGTGTTACTACTGCATCTAAAAGGGACCAAAACTAAGAGAAGACCACAAGACGATGATGATGATGATGACAATCAAAGTGAAAGGAGTAAAATGTCAAGTACAACCGCTACAACGATGTTGGTACCAATAGCCCAAAAAAACCAAGTATTATGCAATCAAAGGAGTAACTTTTCGAGAGGGTAAATTTGAGAAGACCACAAAGCCACAGCAAACTACAGAGAGCAAAATTGCAATGCTAATATCAATGACAATTTAAACCAAAAGGATTAACATTCTCTTCACTCAAAAGACATTCTGTTATGTTGTTGAAAACATTTCAAAACGCAAATGAAGAAGTTGTGGTTGGTCGAGTGCTACAGTAGAATGTAAAAAAATTATGGCAAGGTCTTCTTATTTCAGTAACATTTGAACCCGTGAAAAGGCGCGTGCGAGCAAAATGTTCACGTTGTTTCAAATGGTTTTTTTTTTTTGTGAAGAGTATTATTATAAGAGAAATGATTTTAGCATTTAAATTGTTTTATTTGAAGAAAGTAAAAAAAAGTTTAGTTTAATGCATAAATAAAAAATCTTCCAAGCTTTGGCCTTAACTTTTGACTGACTTTAAGAAAAAAGGTATAAACAAATAATTATAATAAAAATTGTAATATTTCATTATTGCATTTCACAAACGTTTATAAAAAAATAAAAAATTAGAGCAAATTAGTTAGAAACAAAAGAAAAATAGTTGCGCGGTTAGGCGCGCGATGAGCAAAATGCCGTGCTTTAGGACACAGTTCGTAAAATCACTTCACTACGCAGTCACAGCAGCACCGAGCGGCATGTAAATTCCATCAAGAGAGAGGGAGTGAACACTTGGGAAGGTACTGAGAAGTTGCGACGCCAGAACAGCAGTGCCATTTTGGCCATATGGGGCCAAATAGAGTGCTCCTGCCTTCATTTGGCTCTTGGCCCTCTTTTCCATTCAATTTTGCAATTTGCAAAAACATTAAGGACTTTGTTCAGAAACTAACAAACTGACACCGCGAGCCTTGGACAATTTTCTTTAAAACATCACTTCATCATTTGGCCCACACACAGTAATAAATTTGCGGCAACGCTGAGCCAGAGTGTCGCTAACATCAAAAATAATCGAAATCAATTTTTGCGTTAGCAAAATGCTTATAGAAAACCTTCACACGGGTTAATGATTATTGAGAGCATTTTCAGTTATATTCATATAAACTTGCTTTTTATCTTCACCAGAAAATGTTTCATCATAGTAATTGGCGAAACTACAGATATTATACCGCGCTGGCCCTTGTTGATAAATACGTTTGTCAGCATTTTCGGGAATCTGAAGCGAAAGAACAGAATATCTCATAACTTTAAAACCAAACAAAAAATTTTCCTCAGTTTTTGCAAGCCTATTTTGATTTATTACGAAAAGACGTAAAATAAAATAAACATAATTTATAATGCATAAAAGCATTTAGTACATGTATCTTGTCATTAACTCCACTGTCATTAATCTACTTTCAAGTCAAAATGAAATATGTATGTTACCACTCCTTTTTTCGGGAACTTTGAGCTATTTTCGAATTTATCCAAGAATTTTAAGTTTTTCGCAGACTTTTATTTTTTTTGTGTGAAATGGAAAATAAAATTCAAGAATTGAGGACAAAAGTAAATAATCCGGATTCAGCCGCTTAAGGTGGTTGATGGTGCTACAGCAGTAGACACGATAATTGAGTTATTGAAAAGTGATGGAGTAAATATGGACCCCCAGAATATTGCGGAGGCATAGTTACTTACACTTTAGAACAGAGATCGTTCGAGTTAGAAGAGCACTATGGCTGTGAAGTCTTCCTCAAAAGCATCTAAAAATAAATTGAAGTCTGCCAAAACTAAGTTGAAGGAAAATGAAAATACAATTTAAGACCCAAGCTATCAACAAAAGAGTTCGAAACTCGTTGTAACATACTTTTCAGATAGCGTCTTTCCATTTTACCGTCTATAAAAACTAAATATCCTTCAAGAGCTTCTCCAATCAGCGCAAGATTAACACAGCACTTGAAACAAAAATTGTTATTAATACCAAATTTGCATGGTATCAGCAGTGTAATAGGTTGGGGCACGATTGGTGCAGCTGGTGTAGGACAATTAGTTTTTGACGATGGTATAATGAACATACATTGACAAGAGAAAAGTCGGACTCTGGCACCGTTCTAAAAAAAAGGAGCTAACCCTCAACCGATGGACTCAAGATAGAATTTGGCGTAGTAGCGGGTGCTTGCTGGGATAATATGGGCATGGAGATGTCTTTCATGCTCTCCAAGTATTGTAGCGTGCTTCGATAATGTAACTTGTTGAGAAAAGCGATTCTAGATAAAAACTTTGAAAGTTCCGCTTAGCAATTTTTTTACCAAAATTATAAAACTAGGTAAAGTTTAGCGGGCTGCAGGTCAATAAATTAAAAAACGTTTATTGTTTTTAAATTTTATTTTTAATTACTTCCGATATTTTGAAGTGTCAAAATATCTAAAGTGTTACAATTTATTGTTCGAAATCAAGCCAATTCTTAGTTCCCAACCGCTGCAGCTGACAGCAAGGCAGCATTTGTATTCCTGAGGCCACAATGCGGTAAAACTAAAATCAGTAAAAACATACTACATATACATTCATAGCTATAAATATTATCACAAACATTTTTGGTGCACCATCGGGAGTCAATTTTTTGCCAAAACATAAATATTGCACTTAAAAGATTACGGATAATTCAAGAAATTTAAATTGGAAACCATGTATTTTAAAGATAGAAAGGTCGTAAAACACCATTCGCAACATCTGACGATGCGTTGTGGTAATAAAATAATTGGTTACATAACAACGCATCGCATATGGGACACAAACAAGAAACGTAACCAGAAAATGATATTTTTGCATGAATCCTCCATCTACCCGAATCCAAACACGCCACATTTAAGTACCTGCGAATGAGTAATCAGAAAAACCAACTCATTAACTGCTCTTGGATCGTATCACATTTCAGTAGTTCGATACTTTCGCTTTCATTTTAATGGCGCTGCAGTTCATTTATTTCCATTTCATTCGTTCCCAAATTAATTTAAGAAAATTTTTGGAGCCTCCGACACTTTGGTAGCGACTTTGTTTTTTGCATCAGCATTGAAGTGTGCTGCACACTTTCCGACTGCCAAAAATGACGCCGTAACCGTCTCTGTCGTCGTCAGCGGCGCTATTGTGGTGTTACTGCATATTCTGGCATCTGCTTTGTGAAAGGGCTTCATCTGCATTTTTGGAACTTCAACATTGCGTGCAGTTAATTGCAAAGTTTGCGAATAATTTATGGCATAAGGCTTTCCCTCCCCTTGCAGCTGTGCCTTTTGATATATAGCTTTTTAATTTTTTTTTATTTTGACAACAGAATGTCTCATTTTCTTCGCTCAGGCTTTGAGCAACCTCATTTGGGCCAATGGTTTATGATTATAGCCTGCTGAAAAAGCGTTAATAGTTTGATAAGTGATATTTCAACTTTATAGTCTGTTGCTATAGCTGCGCTTGTGCTATACATTTTATATATTTGCATGTGGCAAATTAAATTTTTTTTTTGTAATTAAATTTGGTGGATGTCAGTAATTTGTTGTTATAAGTTTGTCACTTTATTGGAATAATAATTTACTTAAAAAACAGTGTAATGAAATCAAAACTCTTATATTCCAAAAATTTTTCGAAATCAGGTGAGTGCACCAATCAATTTATTTTTAACAAAACAGTAGCTTGTAATCAAACTTTACATATTAGACGTGTTTTATTCGTTTTGGTTAAACCATATTTTCATACAAATGTGTGATATAAATCAATTTATAATTCATTTGATTAAACCATTTTTTTCTGTTCTAGATTTGTACGCTATTGAGGAACAGATATCTCACATTGCAATTAGATAAAGACACAAACCTAAAATAATCAAATACACAGCTTAGTTGACGGAAGAGACACAGTGCATAGCACTGACTAATTTCTGTAAAATTAAATATAAAAAATTAAAAATTGTTTACCTATTGTTATTTGTTGTAGTGTAGTTTTAAGTTGTTAACGTTAGTCTTAAGTAATAAATTGGTATTGTAATTTCCTTTTTTAACTTTTTGGGAAAAATAAATTTTGAAATGTAGAAATATGGTATATGGTAATGAAATGTTAATGTAAGATCTGTAATGTAAATCTTACATAGCAATTGGAAATATGAATTCTTAAACTCTTAGATAAATTCCTATGTATATTAAGAAAAAATAAATGTTATGACATGTAACTAGCCTATAAGACAACCTGCAAGCTTAAATTTTTATATAAAGGCAACTAAAACTGTAAAAAAAACACAGCTACTAACACTCTACACCGCACTCAAATTCTCTACTGCTGAGTTAAATGCTAAAAACTTAAGTTTTAGTTCGTGTTTCAAACTATTTTCTATGGTATATTATTTTTTATGAATAAAATCGAAAACAAAAACACAGTCACCGGACCTGAACGTTATTGAGCATTTGTGGGCGGAATTGAAAAAAATGGTAACCAAAGGACAAATCAGGAGCATTGCGACTTTGAAAAAGGCAGCTATCGAAGAATGGCAAAATATTGGTCCTTCATTCTGTAAAACACTGGTTGATAGCATGCCACGACGTCTTCAAGCCTTGATTACAAGCATTGGTAAATTAAAAACTACTTATTTAACTAAAAATGTACTAAAAACAATAGCTGTCCTTTTTGACTTTGAGTGTGAAATCAGAATCAGTAAATCAGAAGTAGAGGATTTGAGTATGGTGTCTTACATTGAGTGAGTAACTTTGCTTGAATTTGCAGAACCGGCTATTTATATGCATACAGTAGGTGCTGGGCCCAAATATCAAAATAAAGTCACATAGTATAAACAAAAACACTAATGAAAATAGACATTGATCGCTCCTTTGGCTCTGCTTTCATTTTTCATTTTTTTTATTTGACGTTGTAAAATAGTTTTGTCTTGTACCCTACACAGAGGGTATATTCACTTTGTCCTTTCGTTTGTAATGCATATAAGGGTACGTGGCGGGTATGAAAAAGTATATATAATCTTGATCAGACTCACCACCTGAGTTGATTTAGCTATGTTCGTTTGTCTGCCTGTGGGTCTAACTGTCTGTCAATCTGTTGAAATCAGGTATACGGGAAAACCAAGAAAGCTAATGGAATGAGTCTTGCAAGCTTCTAGCTACTGAAAATGAGCAAAATCGGTTCATGGACACGGCTACAGCCTACAGTCAATGTACAGTGGCTCACAGCTTATTTCGTGTAGAGAACATTTTTGAAAAATAATTAAAATCCTAGGCATATTTACTTACATAAGTATTTAAAAATTTACAATGCAATGTTACAGTTTCATTCGTTTATATTATATAAGCTTAAAAAATTTGGTAAAAATATCTATTTTAAAAAAGTTGTTCATACAAAAACAAAAACTTTCTAAATTTTGGCATCATAGCTTATTTCGTGTGCTGATTTTTGTACTTTGTATCCACGCAACTAACGGTACAAATAAAATAAAAACGACTGTAATTTTTTCAACGAATTTGCACATGCTGAGATTTTGAAGTCAGTTAGAATCGCAATATTTTCAAGATGGGACGACGAACGTCATTGGAAAAACATGAAACAGTAATTAAACAATTTCAGTTAGGAAAAACCCAAAAACAAATAGCAGAAATAAAGGATTTGAGTGTATCCACAGTTCGAAGGCAGAGAGGCTCCAAACAAAATTTTCACGAATGCAGACGAAACATGGATCTTAAGAAAAATTAAGGATGATCCAACATTGAGTGCACCGGCTTTGGCCGAGGATACTGAATTGTATCTTGGAAAGAAATGCCACCCAGAAACTATACGTAGGATCTTAAGAGAAGCAGATTATCATGGGCGAACAGCTAGAAATAAGCCATATATAAGCCCAAAAAACCGCATGAGCCGATTACGGTTTGCTAAAGACCACACAAATAAGTCATTCTGGCACTAAATAATTTTTGCTGATGAGAGTAAATTCAACCTGTTTGGGTCAGACGGGAAGACATTTGTTTGGCGTAAGCCCAATACTTTATTAATTCTACAATGGACAAGACAGTGTACCTGCAAGTTTTAAAAGATAATTTGCTCAAAATTGCGGATAATTTGGGCATACGGCACAGCTTTAGATTCTATCAAGACAACGACCCAAAACATAAGTCAAATTTAGTTCAGGCTTGGCTCATATGGAATTGTCCCCACATTGTTCAGACACCAGCTCAATCTCCTGACTTAAATGTCATCGAAAATTTGTGGCACATTCTTGAACGCAATATTCGAAAACACCACATAAGTAGCGCAGAGGAGTTAAAAACTGCACTTAAGTTGGAATGGCAAAATATATCGATGGAATACACTAACAAACTGGTTTCTTCAATGCAATCACGTTTGAAAGATGTCATAAAACAAAAGGGATACCCTACAAAATATTGAAATAATATTTTTTTTTATTTTTAAAGGATAAAATTCAAAGCTCGTTTCATACACACGAAATAAGCTGTGAGATCAGAATTTGTAAAGTTTTTGTTTTTGTATGAATAATTTTTTAAAAATGTATATTTTCACCAAAATTTATTTCTTTTATAATAAAAATGAATGAAACTTTAAAATTGCATTATTTTTTTATTAATACTTAATTAAAAATGACTCTAATTTTAGTTATATTTCAAAAATATTCCTCACACGAAATAAGCTGTGAGCCACTGTATATTTCCCCAAGCCCATTTTGAAAAAAATTGCTGCGATTTTAATGAAACTTGGTGATTTGGTGCACATGTCAACCAAAGTAGGATTAGGGTAGGATTCAGGTTTTCAAAGGTTATGAGTTACCCGAACATATCTCATTTAAGCTTGAGTTGAGCTTGAGTTTTGTCCTTTTTACGAGGGATTTTAATTTTTCTTTTACTCTGGTCTTCTGATAAAAAATACTGGAACATCGGGACTGGTCAATATTTCTTCGTCTGTTTTTGGACTACAATGTTGAAGTGCATTTGAGCAAAAAAAAAATTTATTCCTCAAGTTTACCTCACTTGAACCCAAATTGGCGCTGTTTTTTCGCTGTTTTCTGAGAGTTTTTTTAATGCTACCAAGATACTCAGCCACTGTATAACAAAACAACTATAACCATCGTGCTCAGCAGACCCGAAACTATAGGAATCGATACCAACGGGCCGTATCTCATGCGGAATAATTTTTTGGGAAGAGTTATCATCACACGCAAATAAATTGAATGAAATTAATTCATAAATCGGACATTAGCGACCTCTAAATATCAATATTTTTTAATAAAATTTAAAATGCCTTATTTTTTTACATAACACTAACTACTTTTCGTATTAGCAACATCAAAATCGAAAACTCGATTTTTTTTTGGTCACTCTAATGTATACATATCTCAAATTGTGTTAAAAGTGGGCGGGATCGGAAAAATGAGCGTGGCACTTTCCCACAATTAAAAATTTTGACTCTGTATATCTCGAAATCGGCATATACGATTTTCATAAAAATTTTAGGGATGATGCCACTGAAAGCAGTTATCAATGCAGCTTAACCTGTTTACTTGAAAAACTAGTTATGGGGTTATAAACGTTATAATAAGAACTAACAACGTAATCGTTATTAAACTTAACAAGGCAGATAACACTAGTTTACAATCAAAGTCCAAAAAAACTGACTTCTTTGGTCTTTTTTGAAAATCGCTCAATTTCAATAGCTCCATTTGAATGAAAAACTTTTTCTTTTTCATATTTTTTAAATTTTTAATGAAAGACTATTCTTTTGCAAATATTTTAAGTATAATTTTGCGAAAAACGGACATAAAATGTATAAGTTATTCGAAAAAACACTAAAAAACTTGCAATAAAATTAAACGAAAATACATACTTTATTTAAAAATAAAGAACAACACACAAACACAATCGTATGTATTTTCGTTTAATTTCAATCAAAAGCGGACGAAATAGTATTAGTTGGCGTGATTGTGATTGTGAGCAATCATACCAAAATTTCGTGTTAGAATATTTTTTATAAAAACCTATTTTTGGATCAAATCGGACTAGATAATATCAGTGGGTGTGTCACCGACCTAAATTTTAAGACTTAGTACGGCATGTATCGCAAATTATACAAACTATTGTGTTATCGGAATCAAAGGTGTAGGCGAGGCATATTTCCGCTTTTTCATTTCTATTCGATTATGATCAACATTTTTCATATTCTTTTGACTTTTTTAACCTTTTAACTTTTTCCATTATCTCCCATATTTATCTGTTCGAATTTTTCAACCTCTTTCAATTTTCTTTATTTTTTCGAATGTTTCAGTAATCTTGAAATGTTTCAACATTTTTCATAGTTGTTCAACTTTTTTTGAGTTTTCAACTGATTTCAACATTTTCCATACTTTTTCCTCATTTTCAACCTGTGCAGTGATCTGAAATAAATAAATCTGAATTTTTCAACATTTTTATAATTTATTTGGAATATTTCAATATTTCTGTTTTAATTTTTAAAGTCTTACAACTTTTTTGATATTTTTCATATTTTTTCTACTTTTTTCATATTATTTCGACTTTTTTAATTTTCTTGAATGCTTTTTATATTTTTTTTTTATTTTTTCAGTCGCTTTCAACTGTTTCAAAATTTTTCATTTTTTTTGACTTATAAACCTTTTCAACATTTATTTAAAAGGTACTAGGGAAGGGGATATGAGTTTCGGCCTGGCCGAAGATAACACCTTTAGTAGTGTTTAGTTGTGTACATGTTTATTGTAAGTTTTTAATTTATTTTTTGTGTTCAATAACCTAACATAAGATACCTGCAATATTATTTCTAATATTGTAGCTGCTTGCAATTGCTCCTCAAAGAGCTCTTCCTCAGTACCATGCAGTTCAGCAGCATCGCACACTATATGTTCCTTGTTAGGATCTGGGGCTTCAACTTTATAAAAAACGCAAATATTATGCAAGGCTCCACATTCATTCATAATTTCTGTGACTTTTCCTGGTGCGTAATGTAAAGACCGAGCTTTTAATAGGCATCTAAGTCTGTTTTTTAAAATGCCTTTTGTGCGTTCAATAATGCTTCGAGCTTCTGCATGTTTACGGTTATATGTTGTTTCTGCTCCTTCGGCAGAATTCCTATACGGCGTCAATAAATACGGCTTTAAGGGGTAACCAGAACTTATAAAAGACCATCAAACCGTGCGTTGCGCCTGGATATAGTGCATTTAAATATCTGATTTTCGTTGCATGGTCACAAACTTAATTTAAAAGAAACCATTTGTTTTTAAGGGCAGAACTTAACATATTGAGCATTTACATACCACCATAGCATTTATGCTGTGAAATTTTTTGCAATTATAATACAAATGTTAAGTTTCCCCTTTAGAAGTAGTGATGGCAATATGTGTGCCATTAATGCACTCAACGATTCTTGAAATTCCGCATTTTTCATAAAAATATATCTTTTCATGATTTTTTTCTCCCACCGTGTAATTAAGAATAATCCACTGGTCGCCAATATGTTCCTCAAGTATGGTTAATACTTCCTTCAATACAACTGATACAGTGGATTGCGCTAGACCAATAAAAGAATCATTGCCAACAATAAGATGATGCGATCCTTGAGCAATGATTCGTGATGTTGCAGCTAATTTTATCATATTATTCGTTATTTTGCTTTTTCGTTTTTCATATGAATTGCACTAGGAAACAAAGTGGATGCGCCGTTCGCAGGTTTGATCTAGGAAGCTGAAATTTTGGGACAATTTTCTTCAAATCCGATTCTATTATATATGCATTTAAGACCGCAAATTTAAAAAAAAAAATATTGTGTATTTTTTCCGCATTTTTAGTTACACGAAAAATGTGGGCGTGGTTTTACAACAGTGAGTGGCGTCCCCCATTCAACTAAAAATCCCAAAAAACGCTATATCTTGGCACCTAAGGTACACTTTTTCTACGTTTTAGTAAGTTGGTTTTTTCGTTAAATTTCACCGAAATTGGACGTAAACTCTGTCCGCGCCGTTTACAGGTTTGAGCTAGGAAGCTCAAATGTTTTGACAATTATTTTTATTCCTCAAGCTATAATATAGGAAAAAATAAATAAAATCCATCTCCAAAAGTTTGAAAAAAAACACCATAATGTACATACATACACAATCTCATAGTAAAATGCTCAGTGGCCCACCCTTGACAATAGACAGTCGAATTTAATAATTTTTTTGAAAAGGACGACATCGTTATAACTCATGATTGCATAGATAAACTGCAATCAATATCTTTGATAGATTTGAAATTAAGTCTATGAAAGTAAGGGGCCATCCATAAATTACGTCACATGATTTTCATGATTTCCACGACGTGTGACCGTCGTAAGCCTAAAAATCCTTGTGACACGCCAACACTGAAGCTTACATCTCAGCTTTTGGTTAAGCGTTCTTGAAGCTGATTCGGACACTCTTCTCGATGAATATGAACTTTAATTTGATACATAATTTCTTGCTTGTAGCTAGATCCCGTCAACTTTTATCGCCATTATTTTACTGAAAATCATAGATTGGTTGTCCAAGAAGCCACTTAAAAACTCAACTGAAATAATATTAATTACAAAAAAAATATTTTTTTCATTTTTGGTTCAAAAATTACCAAAGTTAAATTTTTTTTTTATATTTTTTTTTTTAAGGTAACACATGCACTGTGAATTATTGAAACTGCTTGCTTATAAAATACTTTGCCCATTGCCCAGATTTTATTTTTTTTTTTTTGCATTTATTTTTCAATGAAGTGGCATTGACAATTTCAAATTATAGTGTATTAAGGTGAATGCAGTGAAAACAACAAAGCACTTGAGCTGTTACACAAGAAACACTAAAGCTCTACTCGCGGAGTGACCACAGTTTTTTTCCCCAAAAAATTGTGGTAAGTTTTTTTTCGATACTTCTTTATGTGAACATAAAGGAAATCGAAAAAAAAACTTTAAAAAAATATTATAAATAAGAAAAAACTCAAATTTTCTTCATCCTTTGGCCAAACTCCGAAAATTAAAATTTTCTCTGGTAGCAATCCTAGGACTCTTTTTTTTTTTGATTTTTTTTAAATGAGAATATACTCGATTATCTTGAAGTATTCTAGAACCAGCCATTTATTTGAACATGTATTATGTACATATATACAGCTCAATGTGTAAGTTTGTTGCTAATGGACTCCTAAATCATTCAACCGATCGCCGAAATTCATCACTTACACAATAGGAAAATTTAAATTTAATGTAAAAATGTATCGTAGTTGGCTGTGCGAAACATTTGCAACTACCTGACTTTTTTTCTGAAAAGGCAAAATTTGAAATTTTTATAACGGGAAATGTGTTTTTTCTTATAACATTTGCTTTCTTCTTTGCAATTGATTTGTAATTTTTTCGATTTCAGTCAATTCACTGCTCGTTGTTATGGAGATCAAATCTTCGTGTTTGAGGAAAGATGATTAGCATTTTTTTAGCAAAATGGGTGGAAATAAGTACAATTTTGTTACTAAATCAAGTGTTTTAAAAGATTATAAAAATAATATGACTCAGAAAGAAATTTCAGAAAAGTACTCGATACATAAGTCAACTATTTCGCGCATAATCTAAAGTGGAATTGTTGACTAATGCCATAAAGGTGGTAGAACTCGTAAGACAAGCGATCGAGAAGACAAAGTCATAGTTAAATTTATTAAAAAAATCCTCAAATTTCTTCAAAGGAAATCAAAAATGACTTAAAGTTAAATGTGGACACTTCTACCATCAGGCGTAGAGCCATCGAAGATAATCTTCGTAGTAACAAACAAGTCAAAAAACCATTTTTTTCACCGAAAATTCGCTTAGCTCGTCTCAATTTTGCACGAAAATATTTAAAGTGGACATATGTATGGCCAATGGAAAACAATTCTTTTTTCCGACGAGTCCAAATTTAATTTATGTGGATCTGATTGAAAAAGTCTGGTGAGAAGACCAAGGGGAGAAAGGTTGAACCCGAAATGTACTAGAGGGACTGTCAAGCATGGAGGTGGCAGCATTATGGTCTGGGGCTGCTTCTCTGAACAAGGAATCGGTCCAATTCAACGTGTTGAAGGCATCATGAAGTCTCCTGATTATAAGTGCATACTCCAAAATACAATGATGCCGTATGCAACTTGGGAAATGCAACTTAAATGGAGCTTCCAGCATGACAACGACCCCAAACACATGTCGAAACCAGTTGAATATTGGATCAAACAGCAAAATATTGATGTTCTCCAATGGCCGGCGTAGTCCCCGGTCCTGAATCCAATCGAGATCCTTTGGAAGATCGTAAAGCGAAGAATAGGGAACCAAAATTTTAAAAACCGGATGAACTTTTTGATGAAGTCAAAAAACAGTGGAAGGACATTCCAAATACATTTATAGATAATTTAATCGAGTCCATGCCAAGAAGATGCGCAGCTGCAATAAAAAGCAGAGGTTATTCGTTTGAATATTGATTTTATTTGTTATTCATTCGGAGTTTAAGAAAATAGTTGCAAATGTTTTGCACAGCCAACTTCGATACATTTTTACATTAAATTTAAATTTTCTTTTTGTGTTAGTGATGAATGCAATTTTTATTTTTGTTTTAATTCATTAATATATATGACATGAAACCTCACACAAAGTTATTTATTTGCATTTTTTTAGTGGCCAAAAGTCGTTGATATAGTTCCAGGTGTTTTCAGTTGTAAATGTTTTGCACATCACTGTACATATGTACTTATGTTTCTTAAGCTTTGCGGAAGGTTCATAGCATAGTTTGGTTTGGATAAAATGGACGATGCCACACCCCCCATATAAAAGAAAATATAATATAATAGAAAAAAAGTACGGTGCCACTCCTCCACTATGAGATAAAATCAACTTTTTTATGTCTCAGCAACTATTTGACGTAGATGGATAAGATGTTTCTTATAGTTTGTGAAATGCCCATGGCTTAGTTTGATTTGGAAAAAAAGGGCAATATCACGCCCTCTCATATAAGAAAATAATAAAATTCATCATATCTCATTAATCATCATATCTTATTCAATCTACCAAAAAGAAATACACATATTTTATTTTATTTTTTGAGGCGTAGCAACGCGCGCTGTGCTTTCCAATATAAATACATATAAAATTTGGTGTGAAAATGTCGATTACTATAGACTTCGAAATTAAATGAAGTTCTATGGGATTGAAGGAATGGCAGAGGCGTCAATTGGGTAGGGATAAGGGGGGTATTGGCTCTCCCAAGTATCTGATATTATTATTAATTACATCGATTCAATTGAAAATACCATCGATTCGATATGTTATTTAAGCCCGCGCCCCCCTCAAGCTTTTGGTGAAATGACGTTACTGAGGAGTGGGTGTACCACCTTCCATATTTACGAAAAAATGTAAAATCTAATAAAGTGGATCTACTTTCTTTGGGATATATTTGAATTAAAAGTGGTTGAAAATGCTCCAACACACGAAATAGGTTTCCGGATAAAAATTGAAGTATTAAAAATTTTATCAAATAGAGTAAAGTTTTCTCAAGTGGGCACAGAAAAAACTAACTAATCTATTAAACTTAAAATTTTTTTTGCATAACTTTGAAGATTATATATTCTTATATTTTTTTTTTTTTCAAAATTTTGATTTTTTAAAAAGTTATGAATAAGTGAATTTTTGTGAGGGTGTTTTTTTAAATTGCGATTTATCAGTAAATATTGGGAAAAAGTTACTGCAATTTTCGTGATAGGACAAGAAATGTTCTACAATTTATATGAAATAAAGTTTTTATGAAAATGTTATTTATTATTAATAAAAAATTAAGTTTTTAATCAACAAATAGAACTTAAACAAACTTCTTATATGTTCAGAAACAAAATTTTCCCACAGAATTGTTCTGTAAAGTCTACACGTTTTCTTTTAAGTACATTTCATAAATAAAAAAGTAACGACTGTTTGAGTGTCACCACCTAGACTATTTCACTCCTAAAATCCATTCGATAAGAAAAATTCGAATTGTTTTTTTTATTTTTTTGAATTGTATTTGAATTGTAAAATTCAAATTGTTTTTATTGTTGGAGTAAAATTGCATAGGTGGCGACTGTGAAACATTCGTAACTTTTTTATTTATGAAACGTACTAAAATTTTTTTTCAGAAAAAAAATGTGTAGACTACAGAACAATTCTATGGAAAAATTTTGTTTCTGAACATATTAGAAGTTAATTATTAAATTTTCAATTATGCCTAAAGAGTATAGCTGATCGGGAAGTTTAGTAATAACGACAATGTTTCTTGTGCTGTATATAAAAACGAATTGGTTAATTAAATTAGTTTTGAATTTAAGTCAAAATGGAAGTTAATTGACAATTCCTCTCAAACGTAACGTGAACAATTTTTTTCAACTATTGTTTTCGGAATCAGTGCTTGGGATCAAATTGCTACGAACTAGTGTAATTTATACAAAAATATTGGGAACATAAAGCGATAATTTTTGCAAAGTGCCTCCAACACTTACTCTCTAATTATTTCAAATTGAGAGATTAAAGATTAGGACTATCAAGTAACTTCATAACCACTATTGATTTCTAAAGCGTCGCGAATCTCACGTCCTCTAACAGCTGCATATTTTTTCTATGTTTATGTTCAGATGTATCCAAACATCTTGATTACTTTATAAAATTTAGTTGAGGGCTTAGTCACATACCGTTTTATTTCATAAAGTAAATTTCACACATTATTTGGAATGGTTATAACGTGAGTGTTTTCGCATATTTCCGGAACTTCCCATTAATTTTTTTTCGCTTAATTTACACGTGACGAATGGGAATACAAGATACGTTCCAGACAAAACCTTTTGGCACAATTATTTTCAAATTATCGGCACAAAGAAAAGTCATGCTAGTGCTATAACAATAACAATAATTTTTTATTTTTGCTGTTGCTTTAATGTTGGCCTATTAAAATTATAGGCACGGTTGCCACTTGTACCAAAACTGGTACTAATTTTTTTCCATTTGGTACTTTCGTAATTTGTATATTTTGGAAATCAACAACAGAGTCATTTTGTTAATGCGCAAAATTAATCTTAAATAAAACAAATAATAAATCATTATAAAATCCAGTTGAGAAATATGTACGTTAGACTTATCTGCATTTTGTAGTGCTGCACAGAGAACCGATAAATATGGTTTTCGTTCTCGGCTCGAATAACGGTACTGATAGCGTGACGATATTAAAAAAATTATTTCTCATATGATCGGGGTCGAGAACAAGAAGGTTTGGCCGATATCTCGTATAAATACTACAATAAACACTATATAATCACCAACAACGAGATATCGGCCAAGACTTCTAGCTCTCGTTACACTCAGAAAAAAATATTATTTATCACGTATGATATACATACATAGATGGAACTATTTCAAGTGTTTGTGGTAAATAATAAAATGTTACAATTGAAATTGTTGGTGCAAAAATTTTATTATTTCCCAAAAACACTTGAAATAGTTTTCGCAAACACTTGAAATAGTTCCATCCATATCATGCGTGGTAAACAATTTTTTTACTTTTGTAGTGTAGAATATTGAGCGCGCACACACCAGACTAGTCCCGGAGGTAGCGTTGTATTTTTCATAGTCACTACCATCCACTTATTTTTTTTACAATTGATAGTTTAAGTGTGGCTGATAATCGAAATAAGTGTCAGTCACCAGGATCGATCACGGAAAACAACAAGTAGAACCTACTCACAACTATAAAACGTGGTGGGGGCAGCACCATGGTTTGGGCTTGCATGTGAGCTGCTGGTACCGGAACTTTTGCTTTTATATAAAATATCATGAGTATGAATATGTGTCTTCCTGGTTTTAAATGACAACTTGCTATAGAGTCCCGAAAATCTGGGAATACAGATACATTTACGGTTTACCAGTATAAAGACCCAAAACGCAGAGCGGGCATAGTTCGATCCTGGTAAATATATAAGTGTCCGTATTTGATGGCACCGCCAGCATAGTCGCCAGGTCTAAGTGCGATTGTAAATTTATTGACGATTTAAAAAAAAAATGTCCGAATATACAACTTTAAATTGAATGGCTTGAAGATAAATTGAACCCTAAGAAAGATTATTACAAACTCTGATTTCTTTAAAGGGGCGTAACACCGACCTAAATATGAAAACGGTTGTCTCGGCTGAGTCGCTTCAATGATTTTGATAAAATATGGTATAGAGATAGATTGATCCTTAGTAATAATATTTTTTTTTAGTGAGCAGTGCCACGCCTCTTACAGAAAAATACGTCGTTACTACTACTGATGAAATTTTGTTAGGATATAGACTGAACCCTGAAAAGGATTTCTAAAAAATCAAATTTTTTTAGGAGTCGTGGCAGCACCTCTAACAGGAAAAAACATTTTCAATTTGGTATAGAGATAGATTGAATCCTAAGGAAAGGTATTTGTTTTAAAGTGGATGGTGGCACGCATCCAATGGAAAAATATATTTTCTTAGCTTAATTAATCGACGGATTTTGGTGGAATTTGGTATAGAGATATGTACATATGTTATATTGAACTCTAAGGAAGTGATAGAGATGAGGACAGGGCAACATGATAACATGATTTTTACTTTTGGAAGCGGTGACAAAAATAGCTCTTTTTCATATCAGTTTTTATGTGCCAAAAAGTATTTTTTGTTTTTCACAATAGTGCTTGAATTTCAACCACTGGGTGATTTCTAGTATGTATAAATGTACACGAGAGTAACCCAACCAGCGATAGCGAGACGATTCAATATTTATCTTCGAGACGATAAATTTGGCGTTACTACGAGCACGTTTTGACAGCTTTTAATTTATCGTATCGTTCTCGTATCGGTGAAGCACAAATCGTAATATATCTAATAGACGATTGTGATAAAATTCAGTACATACTATTTTAACCCTAGAAAGATAATCATACTGTGACATACGTAAAAGATAATCATACGTAAAATTGACGCATAACTATTTATTTGGTATATATACTTAAAACTTTGAGCAAAGCTATCGACATTATTTTTCTACACAAAGGTGAAATAATAAATAAAACAATTTAAAGATTTAAATTTATTAATTAACGACTGAGATGTCTTTAATGCACAGCGACATGTTCGCACTACATAGGGAGAGTGAGCAATATTTTGAAATCTGGATCACTTTTGATTGATATTCGCCTTCCCCGGTAGTCTTCCTTAAGTCATAAAAAGGTTATTTGCTGCACTACTATTACGTGTGTATGAATATATCAATTAGTATAAAAATTGTGAAGTTTTAAAAACATCTTCAAGTTTATAAATGTTAAGAACTAAAATTCTTTGGAGTGATTGTTGGCTCATGAGGACAGTAGATGAAAAATTATATTTTGTTTTCAATGTAATCATAAATATTTTCGACGTATACATGACGAATATTTCTTACTCAGCCTGTAGCTTTAACGATCATTTTATGACAAAAAGTAAATCTCTCCGTTGATAACTGGAAAGAGTCTAGTATTGCTCGAAACAAGCCACATCTATTTTTTGAGCCCCGATGGTGATATTTTATTAAATGCACTGTTCATGGAACTCAAAGAAATATAGACCATTATACAGCTAATTATTGCGAATGAATCAATTAGAGCCAGAGTTGCTTCAAAAATTAAATCTGCAAAGCTACTGGTGAAAATGGCATCTCCTTAAAGTTTATTAAGCTAATGTTGCGTTACATACTAAGCCCTCTGATTTCATATCATATACCACGGTTCCAGAAGTTCCTGCTACAACTTATGGAAAATGGAAATTGTATCCCTGTCGCTTAGACATAAACATGCGAGTGAGCCATTCGCAGTTGTTTGAGCCACTGATGATAGAACAGATTTCTACTCACTTTAATAGGCACATACATACTATTTTCTCCATTTTTGTCTGGCTTCCGCCAAGGGCACGGCTGTTCCACTGCAGTTCTGGAAATTTTCGATTATATGAGAATATCCTTTGACAAAGAGTGTTAAGCTTTGCTATGTCTGTAAGACCTTTCGAAGGCGTTCGATTCTATAAATCCAATCTTACTGTGAGGGAAGCTGATTCATTTATTTGGCTTTTCAGTGCATGCTGTTTAACTTCTAAATAGCTACCCAGTTGGCAGAACGCAAAGGGTAAGAGTGGGCCATTTAAATTCAAAATATATGACTTTGAGTAAAGTTTTCTCAACTGGGCACAGTAAAACCCAAGTTATAAAACTTTAACTTTTTATTGCATAACTTTGAAGATATATTGATCAATATTAAGGCCTCATACTTATTTTTACAAAATTTGGATTTTTTAAAGTAGAGAACTCATGATCTCTACTCAAGCTAAAAAAATGTTGACGTGAACAGAGTCGCACACGAACTTTCGAATTGAAAAAATAAATTAAAGCAGTAATTCCTTCGTCACATCTTTCAAATCAGCGATGGATAAGATAGAAAAAATTAGCCAATTTAAGCTCTTTACAACAACCTCGTCGTTTTTCTTAAGGGCCCCCCCAAATTTTGTTTTTCCATTTTTTTATTTATTTTATTTGATAGTTTAACTCTTCAAAAGTATCCTGTTGAAATTTGGGGTCGATTTGAGGCTGACGAAGATACAGTGTATTGAGTCTCCCTCCTTCTGTGTAAGTAGTTATATATAAAAACAAACAGTGTTAAAACTTTAAATGTGTTTTTCTCGAAACTAACTTTTCAAAGTCGGTGGACTTTTTTTGTCATCTACTAGTACACAGCTACCTAAAAATAATATGAAAGCTAACTTGAATTGTGTTTGTTTGTTAATATTCATCATTCAAGTTTTTGTGTTATTTACGTGCGGCTCTGAGCAGAGGTAAGAAATTAATTTTTTTATCAAAACTAATGGTCGAAAAAGTTTGATATAATGTTTTTCTATATATAAGATAATGCCTTAACCATTCAAAAAATTCTCAGCCAATTTAAAACACGTCAGGGTAAAAAAAGCAAATTATAGATGGAATGACCCAATAATAAATATACTGATTTTTGCTTAATTTTTTGAAAAAAATTCGTTTTTTGGCTTAAAAACTATGCCAAAATCTTAAAAATCTTCAAAGAAAAAAAAACCCTTCGGCAATATCTTGAAAAACTCATAAGCTTACCAATTTTTTTTGATTTTTTGAATTCAGATGATAAAGTGATGAGTTATGTTGTCCACCGCAAACCACCTTTTTTTTATTAGGCGTCCGCGGAAATTTGCTGCCAATGGCTTATTTTGCAATATTTTTTAATAAAATTTTCACAGAATACTTACTTACTTGGGTGGCCATAACAACCCGTTACCGGGTTACGGCCGACCTCAAAAGCTCCCTCCAGGCGCCTCTACTTTGCGCGCGCCTTCTCCAATCATTCACACCAAGCGTGGATAGGGTTTCCTCGGCTTGGTCTTTCCATCGGAGGCATGGTCTTCCTCTTCGTCGTCGCCCAGCGGCTTCCGCATCAAACACCTTTTTCGCCGGAGCTTCTTCGTCCATACGCACAACATGTCCCAGCCAGCGCAGACGTTGTATAGTGATGCGCTTGACTATGTCAATGTCAGCGTAGAGCTCGTACAGTTCGTGGTTCATTCGAATACGGTAGTCGTCACCGACGTGAACAGGACCGAAGTTTTTGCGAAGAATTTTTCTCTCAAACACCCCAAGCGTGGCTGCATCAGTCTGCGACACAACCCATGCTTCTGCGCCGTAAAGTAGCACGGGTAAGATGAGCGTCTTGTAGAGTGTCAGTTTTGTCGGGCGAGAGAGGTCTCTACTACTCAATTGCTTACTGAGACCATAGTAACACCTATTAGCAAGAGTTAGTCTTCGCTTTATCTCCAGGCTGACATCGTTTTGAGTGTTCACGGCGGTGCCAAGATAGGTGAATTCCTTGACAACTTCGAAAGTATAGTTGTTCGCAGTAATAAAGGATCCAATACGCCGCGTTTCCCTGTTTGTGGACAGCATATACTTTGTTTTGCCCTCGTTCACCGTCAAACCCACTTTTGCTGACTCTTTTTCGATAGCAGAGAACGCAGCAGTAACATCTCGCTTACAACGTCCAATTATATCAATATCATCGGCATATGCAAGGAGCTGGACACTTTTGTAGAAAAAAGTACCATTACGATGTACACTGGCTCTTCGCAACACCCCTTCCATCACAAAGTTTAAGAGGTTGCAGGATAGTGGATCGCCCTGTCTGAAACCTCGTTCGGTATCAAATGGTTCGGAGAGGTCCCTTCCTACTCTGACGGAGCTGGCTGTGTTGCTCAGCGTCATTCTGCAAAGCCGCACCAGCTTCGCAGGTATACCGAACTCAGACATGGTGGCATACAGGCAATCCCGTATCGGGCTATCGAAAGCTGCTTTAAAATCGATAAAGAGATGATGGGTATCGATCTGTTTTTCGTGGGTTTGTTCCAGGATTTGACGTAGTGTGAAGATCTGGTCTATGGTGGACTTACCAGGTCTTAAGCCGCACTGATAAGGCCCAATCAGTGTGTTGGCAAACGGCTTAAGTCTTTCACACAGTACAGTCAACAGGACCTTGTAAGAGATGGCAAGAAGACTGATTCCTCGGTAGTTAGCGCAGATTGTCGGGTCACCTTTCTTCAGTACAGGACAAAGGACACTGAGATTCCAATCGTCGGGCATGCTTTCTACTAGCCATATTTTGCAGATGAGTTGATGCATACACCCTATCAGCTCATCGCCGCCGGTCTTGAACAATTCAGCAGGCAGGCCATCGGCACCAGCGGCTTTGTTGTTCTTACTTAAGTCGTTGGATCACAACTCGTACCGCGTCATGGCTAGGTGGTGGTACGTCCACACCATCGACGTTGATTGGTGGCATCGGGCTTATTTCTCCAAAGGCGGGATTGGTAGAGTCATCAGCAGCAAGCAGCTTGGAAAAGTGTTCCCTCCATAATCTCAGTGTACCATGCGTATCCGTAACCAGATTTTCATGTTCATCTTTACAGGTAGATGCTCCGGGCTTGAGACCTTGGGTCAGATGCTTGACTTGTTGGTAAAATTTTCGAGCATCATTCCTGCCCCGTAACACTTCGAGTTTCTCACGCTCGTGCCTTTCCTGCTCTCGTTTCTTGCGTCTGAAAAGGCGCCTCTCATCCTTTCTCTTTTCCCGGTAGTTTTTGTGCACGGCTCGCGTTGCTGTTGACTGCAGGGTTCTTTTGTAGGCGGCGTTTTTCACTGCAGTAGCTTCGCGACACTCCTGGTCATACCATTGATTTCGCAGAAGTGGGCGTCGGAAACCAATGACTTCCTCAGCGGCAGAGCGCATGGAGCGGGATATATGCGCCCAAAGTCCACCGGCATCATCGGGTAGAGAGTCAGGTTGAAGGAGCAGTTCTGAGAGGCGAGCGGAATAGGCTTCGGCCGTCCGATGTGATGTGATTTTCACAGAATACCCTAGAAAAAACCAAGACAACAGACACATGCACTCACTACTGCTACGCACATTTTTATCGTTGTAGTTTTCCTTTATACGCGCTATGCATGGGATTTGTATTATTGTTATTGTTCAGAGCTCGGCACAACCACACCCGTATTTTCTTTTCAGTGCTCACCAACGCGGTTTTCAAATCAAACTAAATCCATTGTTACGCTCTCAGCCGTATATGATAGGTTAATCTCGTTCTGCGGCAAAACAAAAATACCCAAGCTAGCGAGAACAAGTAAACAACAATGCACACATTGAGGACAGCTTTTCTCGATTTGTTGGACCAGTGTACTTTTATTTCTATGTTGTTCTTGATTTATTCTTGAAATCGGATTTTGGTTTATTACAGTATTTTTTTTTTTTTTTGCAATCGAGGTCGCATTTTTGCCCGTAATTGTCTTCCTAAGCCTTATCGTAAATTTCTTGTTATATTTATACTTGCTATCTTTTATTAACTGTGAAGAATTCTGTGATTGCATTTGAAGAAAATATGCTCGTATTCTTATTTGCTAATATTTGTAACTAAGGAATGAAATGAAAAATTATTTTAGTCTTTGATACAATTTTTTCAAACTTCCAACATTTTTAAAGAAATTTTAGTCCAAAGAAAACCATGTGGCAACCGTGGCTGTAGACACAAAAATCAAAAAAACGAAAATGCAAAATAAATGAATGAAAAAATAAAATTATAAGCTATTGCCCTTTTCAACACAAAGTTAAATGCTGTATGTTATTTTTTTTTTTTTCATTTTTTTAACTGATTGCAAAGTTGGTAATAACAATGGTAGTCATTTACTCAAAACAACAGCAAAACCTAGTGCACGTGCTAACCTTACAGACCCCACTCAGCTGTTTGGTTCAAGACTGGAACGCTTTTTTGTTTGTCGGTCCAATATTTTTCCGCGTTTTTGCGGCCATCCACAATGTGAGCGACATTGTTGCAACAACAAACCGGAAATGTCTCTTGTGCGGGCATGACCAAGACATTAAATCGAAGAAGTTCAAGACAAAAGAAAGAAAATCGATAAGAGGTAGAAGGAAAATTCACGAAATATACCAATAGTTTAACCTCTTGAAAAGTACAAGGCTCATGAAAATATTTAAATTTTTTGTTTTAATTTTAAAATGGGTATCGGAACTAGGAAGGCTAAAATCAAGCAACTACGAATAATGCAAATATTTTAAATCGCCACATTTAAAGGTGGCCCAAGAAATATGGCGTAAGTGTATAGACTTTAAATTAACCAATTTTCTCGCAATATCATAACGAAAAGCAATTTCGCATAACCAGTGTTTGCGAAAAAAATTTGGTCGGACGTTTTTGTGTATCGTGTAATTGTCGCTGTTCATTAACATCTACTCACTTAACAATAAACCGACTTCCCCCAATTAGAGTGTAACTTGAAAAATACATATGGAAATGTGCAAATTGGACAGAAAAATAGTAACATCAAATAGTTAAAGAGATGGAGCGAGAAATTGAAACAACACCAACAAAAACAACAACGACACATATATCTATAACGATGTGCGAAACAATTCGCAAAGTGACAGTTGCACGAAAATAAATAAAAAATCCATTGTTTAATTTCATATGCACGGGAATGTCCATGGGAAAATGCAAGAAAATTGCTAAACTTTCTCCCACATACAATTACATACATTGCTATGCATACATACTACATAGCGTAGACACATTGAGATATAACCGTGAAATAAAAGTTTTGCAGATGAAAATGCACAACAATTGAATAACAACAATAGTGCAAAGCTGAAAATGAGAGAAAAAAATGATTTGTTAAACGTACATATGGTTATTAGAATAGACCACAGTTCAATGCAGGGAAAAGATTCAGAAATTTTGCTCATCTATTTGTAGTTTTAAAATTTCAAGATGATTGCTTAAGGATAAGGCGTGTCGCATTGACCTTATTAAGACTCTTACAAATTTTAATAATGGATGTTTTTTGCTTATGTCTTATATGCGTGGAATTGATTATGGGTCACGATACCTCGTATACAACTTCATTTGTAAAGAACTTTACCCAAAAATATAGCTAGCTACACGAAGCCTTTCAATATCATACTCTGAAATGTCATATAGTAAAAATGAGAACAATTTCCGGTTACAGCCAGCCCCAAAAATATTCATTACTTGAATTCTCTAACTTTCATAATAATTCCGCTGTTTTGACAACATTTTGCAGGAACTCCTATTTCACTCTAAGGTACGCGTAAGTAAAATTATAGTTCACAGTTACTGCACAATAGTCCCATAGGGTAAGTCCCAAAACACATAATATCACAAGTTAAAAATTTGAGAGATACCAATGTGTTGCATAATGTTTGAAAGGGCCTTCGAAGCACTTTAAATATTTTCTAGGATAATTCCATATGTTCATCAGGGTAGGCTCAGAAGTCAAAATATACATAGAAAACTTTCATGGTAAATTGAACTCGAAAATTTTATATTTACTATTTGTGTTCTAAATTATTCGGCTAATTCGTAAGTGAGACTTTTTGTTGTAATGTGCACTTGGAGGTAATTTAAGGAACAAAAAGCACTTCATCAAAAGTGCCCTTATTCCAGCCAACTATTCAATTGAATTTGTAAATAGTTTCTTTTTAAGAAAAATGCGCTCAATTAAGGACAAGAAGTCTTCGGGAGTTGCCAACTTTATCAAATTTAACTTAAGCCTTTTTCTGTTGATAAAAAAAACCTTCTGGGAAAAAAACGGGTGATGATTTATTGATTTAAAAAAAAGATAAGAAAATGCCGCCAGCTTACAATATTAGCAACACATTCTACAAAACAATTTGTTTTGCAGTAAACGCAAATTTTTTATAAATTCCATTAAATTATGAAGAGATTATAAAAATCATCGACGATTTCAAAATAAAGTCATTTCAGAATTTGTTTTTGGTTTTTGTCATTAAAATAAATTGTTATGACTAAATAAATAATACAATATCTATTATTTAGATGGAAAAATGATTTTAAACAACAGTAGAAGAATGTATTATTTTAAACTTTAAAATAAAAAAAAATTTAATTTTTTATCATTTTTGGACCAAAAATGGAAAAAAACTTTTTTATTCGTATTTTTTTTTAATGGAAATTCATGTAGTGTCAAATTATAGTATATTAAGGTGAATGCAGTGAAAACAGCAAAGGATTTGAGCTGTGACACAAGAAACACCAAAGCTCTACTCGCGGAGAGACCTCAGTTTTTCTCCTTATGTATGGAGCGGTAAGTTTTTTTTTCGATACTTCTTTGTGTGTAGATAAGGAAAATCGAAAAAATATTTAAAAAAAATTTTTTTTTTTGGAAAATAGAAAAATTATTATAAATAAGAAAAAATTGAGATTTTCATCATTTTTTTTGGTCAAACTCCAGAAAATGAAAATTTTGCAGCTCTGGTGCTATAGGATTATTTTTTTAAATGAGGAAATGCTCGAATATGAATTACTTTTCGAAAATCGAGTGTTCTTCAAGTATTCTAGAACATGACTTTTTTTTAACATGCCTAATGTACATACTATCAGTATTATTATGCGTTCTTTTGATTTTGTATCAATGCAGAAATGTCAAAATTTATATTCTAAATTTAATTGCCCATCCTCCATCGAATGCAGCAAAATTGAAAACAATTAAGGTTGTAAGCCCCCATAAAACATACAATAATGTTTTCTTTGGAGTATATATTTATAATTAAAATTTCAAAAAATTGTTTGGTAGCGAGAGAAAGGAAATATTTTGAGCTGTGGTGTCTCCCTTGTAAAACATACGAAAAACATCTGTTGCAAAGAATTAATTTTAAAAGACATATAACTCATTGATATACCTTGGACGTTTGACTTGAAGTCGCTCACAATCATAAGTATAGAACCTGTGAGTTTGAATGTTGGGTAAGAATAGTAATGTCCAAAATTTTCTTTCGAATAATATGCATATGAGGTGAAAGCTTGTGCATGGAAATGATCTCTTTTTTTTCGATGTGATAAATATGTGTTCATTAAACTTTTACTGAACATTTCAGAACAAATTTTTAAGTTTTTCACCAAATTCGACACTTTTTTAAATTATTTTATTTTGGTTTTTTTTTTTTTTTTTTTTTTGAATATGAAGTTCGCCTAACTTACCTAAGGGCGGTAGCTTTGTTTTCTAGCAGATAGCCAGCCAGCTGTAGAAAAGTCTGGTGAATAAGATTACAAGATGAGATGTACGGGAAAAATAGTGATGAGTTTTGATGAAACTAACCAACCAGGGTTGCCTTGCCAAAGCCCGTCTTTATGCCAGAAAATGCCCAACTTTTGGCCAATTTTACTGTTTTAATTAAAATTGTATAAGACTACAGCTTGAAATGTATGCGCAATGATAGCACTCATAGAGGCTTAATAGAATATATGTATAAGGTTACACTGTGAGATCTTGTCGCAACATGGGTTGCCACCGGTTCTTTGGGTCAGTTTTTCTTATTTGGATGGCAACTCATGTTTGAGACTGGATTCAAGAATGCCACTTTATGTATTCAATGAAAGCTCTTCAAATTCTATCATTTCGCATTCAGCTTGAAGCTGAAATCCTATACACTTTTAATTAAAATAGCAAAATTGACCAAAATTCGGGCATCGGGACGGGCTTTGGCAAGGCAACACTATATTTCCTGTACTTTCCTAACTTTTCTACTTTTCGTATATTGTATGTGACATAAATAGTTCAGTCTCAAATTTTAACAGAGCGTTCGCCAGATGTTCTGCGGGCGATAAAAGAAAAATTTAAATGAATTTTAGAAAAAAATTTCTAAGTAAAACGACTAGAACATAAATAGATGGATAAGGATAAGATCTCAAGTACTACGTGAAATTTTCTGCTTGAAAAATGTAGGTATTAATAGATTAAAATGTAATGTTTTGCCATAAAAATCTTGAAACAAACAATTGGGAAAACTAAAAACATTAGTTCCATGCAAACCTTGCATTACATGATGTCTCCGAGCAAACGCATGGAAGGCAGTACAGCAACATACATAACTACATAAGAAACAATGCCAGCTGCAACAATATTATTAGCAATGAAAAAATTTTGTTGCATTAATTACAGAAAATTATTTGTACAATGAAATATTTATGAGGTTGAATTACAATTTAAAAGCGTGGTACAATATACCGCTACAGCCAAATAGCGCGTAGCAAAGTCAAAATGGCAGAGAAAATTTCCTAAGGGAATTTTCGCCCTCTTTGTTATTGTTTATTTATCTTTGTATATTCAGTTAAGTGGTAATGAAGTGTAGAGCGAATTGGTGGAATGGTAACCAACTTCAAAATCAACGTGGAACTGTGAAGAGGCACAACTCAGTGAGCCAAATAAATCGTAACACCACATGAAATTCATTCGTGAAAAGTTTGATGTTCAAATCAAAAGCTTACATTTACAAGATAAATAATTAAGCGAAATGTAAACGCATAAATAAAATAAGTAGCGGAAAGTATCCAAGTATAGAGCTCCACTTTGATTCATTCCGCCTTTTTATAGTCAACATGACCACGACATGGATTCGCAAATTGTTATTCCTTAGAGGACAGGGGAAAAACTGCTGGAGCACATGTATTTTGATTCGTCACTAAATATTGCAATATCCGAAAATACGTCTGGCTTTTTGCAGACTTCAAGTTCTTTTAAGCCTTTCTTTTGACGATAAAGAGATTTTTGCGTGTCACTCTTACAAAAATTACGTTATCTAAACTTTTTGACAGTAAATTCCTATGTCCTCAGTCTTCTTGATTTTTTACTCTAACGAGGAAGTTTCTTGTTTTAAGTTTTGCCCTTAATAAATATAAATAAAATGATAGCCCTTTTCGATGAACGGGATTCACGCAAAATCTACTGAATCAATTTTGATCAAATTTTTTTAGTCATCTTTCTTAGACGATTGGTCCCAACATAGAAATAAAATTATCACGATATTCCTGTTAAATATCAAAATATTAAAGTTTTAAAATTGCTAAAAAATTAATTTCACACATAGAAAGAAGCATGTAAGCATAACAAATCGTTTAATGGCAAGTTAGTGTGTGTGCGTTTTGTTTTTATATGGAAGAGAATATTGAAATTTTACTCTCGCTCTCGCTCTCATTCTCAATTTGTCAACGCAGCAACGCGGAATTTGTGAACAATGAAAAAAAAAATTACAGTACGTTCACACATAGACAACACACATGCTGTCCTAAATGGCTTGACAACATGTGTGGCTATGAATATTGCTTTGCGTTCACATTTTCGTGCATGCCATCAAACATTAATTGCAGAACAATTTATGAGCGTCCACATCGAAGTGAACTGCATGAAATCCTATTTAAAATGAAAAATGTTCATTAGGCTTGACAGTCAGTTCACACAGGTTGTATGGTTGAACAAGCCAGCAGGAAAATCAACAATTTTTGAAATCCATCCAACATGTGTGTCAAGCGGGCGTTCCTAGAGTTCACATTATCGAACATTGACGTTGGACAACATGTGTAATAATGTGTACTAGGCTAATTGAATGTGTTAGTTTGTGTGTGTGATGTGTTTTTGTCTTTCACATGGCAATGCAATGGAAAATTTATGGAAGAGAAAACAACAAGAACTCGAGATCTGTGAAGAAGAATCCAAAATTGACTGTAGTTCTATTTAAAAAAAGTAAATTGTTTGACTTCGCAGAAAAACAGGCTACGCGTACAAAGTCGCGGGCATCTGCTAGTTTAAAAATAATATGTAACAAAGAACATCATGACGGAGAAATAAATTATTTTTTTAACTTTCAAAAAACATTTTTCGTAAATTATTAAACAAAATCTTAACGTTTCTAAACTTTTTTATGTGTTAAGTTTGGTTTCATTGCCTTAAATGTTTGTCTTGTTATAGCTTTTTGAAGTTTTTGCTTCTGTGGGAGGTACTACGTCTTCCAACGGAAATCGCCAAATTTTTTTTTCAGAGCTTTTTAGGATAAACTGTTTTTTTCTAGGCCAAACTAGATCATCCGAGCGTGTTAGGATGAACCAGTTAAGCCTAGGAAGATTAAAGTACCCTAACATTCCCTACTTACCCTAATATACAAATATTTCAAACAAATCGGGAGTGAGGCCGTTAAAGTAAATAATATCACAAGCTTGACCTAGGCTAAACTGATTTATCCTAACACAATTTGGATGAATTAGTTTGGACTGGGTAAAACTAGCATATCCTACGAACTAGTTTGGCCGGTAACATATTTGCTGAAAAGAATTTCAAAATAAATGGTTATGGTTTTATGGCTTAAACATCTTTAGAGGCCACGATATCTTTTTTCTAATGATCTTATCGATAACATCCTCATCACTGTCAGCAAATGTCTGCACCGAAGAAATGTGGAACCAATTTCCTTTATAATTTCGGTCAATTGAGTTGAATTGAATTTATTTCATGCAAGCGTACGTGGCCCTTTCTACATGAAGGGAAAGTTGGCTGGGCATACGAATGTGATTTTCGTTAAGTTTTGTCCAACGAAAAAAACTTTCTGCTTACTGAAAAAGGAGTTGGTCAAAATATGAAATTGAGTTTTCGATGGCATTTAAATTTCTTACATAAATAGCGCATTGTAATAAATTTTCAACGATTTAAGATGCTCTTTGCGCTCGTCTAGTAGCGTAGCTAGGAGGCAGCAGGGGACGGTTGCCCCGGGGACAACGGCTTGGTGGGCGGTAAAATGGCCCTTGGTTCTTAGAATATTTAATTAATTTTTGGTTCACTTTTATTTTTTTAGTAAATAAAATTTTCCGCGATGAAAACTTTGTTTTTGTCCCGGGCACCGTATGGACACTGTGCTCGTCTTTCATTTTATTTGGCTATGGAAACCTATCTTACTTTTTCAAAGTTCCGAAACAGTTGGAAATAATCGCATGCAGTATTCTAAAATGCTATCTCGCTAAGGTTCATGATCGGAACAGAGTAGTCAGGGATCTTCACGGTGACCCTTGATCTCAAGAAGTTTTTTTAAACTAAGTGGACAACCGTTATTGCGATGGACTTCAATCTCTACTTAGGTGGTGATCACAGTTCTGCCAAGGCTCTTACCCTTTCGAAATTGTAATGGAATTTTCTCATATGGGCCAAAAATGAGTCCAATTTCGCACTAGTTATCAGAAAGTCAGTTTTTTTGGACTTTGAGCGTTTGTAACTCCATCAAATCTTATCCGATTCAGACAAACAGTACATTGTTAGAAAGGGAATACAAATATATTTTGAATGCTGAAAAGCACTTTTGAGTCGAAAATATATTCATGGAAATATGGCCAAATAAATGAAAAAAGTGCAAAAAAAGGGGTTTTCGGAGATATCTCGAAAACGATTCTTAAGAAAAAAAAATGGCTGCCATTTTTGGCATCTAAGCCCCAAAATACATAGAAAAAAGTCTATGTGAAACCAGATCTCAAGATGAACCCCAAATTTGTAAATTAGTGCAGAATACGCGCACAAATAAGACATGACGCACTACATAAATTAATTTATTTCTAATAGTAATAATAGTTTGCCTTTTAAAAACAAATACATTTTCGATAGGTAATTTGACTTAAAACACGAAGCTCATATTAAAAATTTGATACAGAGTGAGAAAAATTATTAAAAATTGATTTAAACATTTAAATTGTTTATAACAATATTAATTTGTTAATAATTTTTTAATAAATAATTTTTTTTAAAGTTCGTTCTCTTAGCTTTAAAATGAAAAAAAAAATCAATTTTCTAGCTTTAACAGAACAGGAGTTATGAATTTTTAAAAGTGAGTCTCCATGCCAAAAATCTCGAAACTCTCAAAATTTAAATTCGCTCTATTTTGTAATGATACGTAAGAAAAATTTTCAAAAAAATCCTCGAACATGTATCCCTTCCTTTTCGATACAGAACTCATAAAAAAAATGTAAGCCAAATAAAAAATGCGTCGTCCGAAAAGTGTTCGGTTTGTGAAAGACCGTCCCAGCTAGTTGCCCATTTTTTCGCCACTAAATGCATTTTGCGCTTTTTATTTTTTGTTTTTTTTTTTGCACTAAAAGTACTGAACAAAAAGCTCTTTACAAAACACAATATTATAAAATTTCGTCCCAAAAAAACATATAAAAGAATGTTCTACGTCCACTCGGTATCGAGTATAAGCCAGAATGCACTGTAAAAACGGTTAAGCAGTGATGCTCAAAAATAATTGTGTGGAGCAACTTTTCTTACTATTGCGCTGGTCCTATTTATAAAATCAGAGCATTTACTTCGAAATAATGCAAAACGTAATGTTTCCCCACGCTAGGAAAGATTAAGTCCTAATTTGTCTGTCTAGCCGATTTCATTGGATCTTTTTTGGACGGCACCACAATTTCTCCATCGGCTTGTGGCGAAATTTTTCGTTTTCCATCTCTTCCCGGATTTGTACATATTTGATTCCGGTGATTAAAATTTTTGTTGAGTACGATGTAATGTTTAGAATATCATTCTTCAGCTTTTAAATTATTTTTCGCTGATTAGCAGTGCAATGTTTCTCGCACCCAACTGTGCATTAATTTTCAGTATAATTTATTAAAAGATTACAAATAAAGAATTTTCAATTTACGTTCATTCACACTGCTATTTTAATGTTTCATTAAAAAACGTGGTTACATACTTTAAAACACGTTATCTGCATATTTTGTATTATGAGATTCAAACTCCTCCATAAGCCCAGAACTCCTTGTAATACATTATGGTTCAAATTGTCATTCAGGGCATGTGTGAAAAGCAAAATATGAGACTTTATAAGATTTAGATTATGCTATTTCCATGTCAACAGCTGTAGGTGCGAACGTATGCATACAATTTTCCATAAAAGCGAAGGTTGAAAGTGCTGTTATTACATCTAAAAGTAATGATACGATGATAAGGTATTTAGCAAAAGCTAAAGTACTTTGAAAATTATTTTTGCCATAGCAAATTACACAGTACCACAAAACTTAATTTCTCTTTCTAAAAATTTTTTTGTGAAAACTATTGCCTATCTAAATACATAGGTCGTGGCATTAATTATAGTAGTGATTTGGTGTAAATGAATCTCTATCTTCTAACTTGTAGGTACTTAAAGAGATTTAAGGTCTTAAGGCAAATGAAATCTTCAATATAAGCTTATTTTATACTAACAGTTTTTAATACTGAATAATGATGAAGACTTTAAGTTAATTTTACCCTAAATTGCAAGAAACTATTTCTCATCAAATTTTAAAATGGAATAAGTATAACAAAATTTGATATTCTCATTGATTCTGTGGCTGAATTTCAGCACCAACAAGAACTACAAGAAATGATAGGATTTATTTCGTTAAGAACCAACGGTATGGGTACAATTTTCCTTTAGCATTTTCATATTGGGACTTTTTTCTTCAATTTCTAGAAAACTAAAATCTTGTGACATTTCTAAATATCATGGAAATAAGTTTATCTGTTCGTGAGGCATGGACTTAAATATTTTATTGATCCTTTTCCTGCGTTATATGTGGCACGGTAGCTTCTTATATTTCTGCTTGAGAATTTAAGTCCTACAAAATCCAGTAAAAAAATGATAGATTCGTTCTAACTAATCTTGTTCTGTTGCGTTTAATATAGACAATAAAGATTTTCCATTCCCGTATAGTATGCTTACTATAATAAAAATCAGCAAAACAGTCATAAATAATTTATATAATATAAGTTTCTTTGTTCTATTGGACCAAGTCGGATTGGCCTTAAGTACCTCATGGAAATCGGGAAGATTCTCATGTTTTGTGCCGGAGCAGTAAGAGGAACCAACGGGCCAACAAACTTGATTACAGCATGTATTAAATCAACATTTCAAGGTGTTATAGGTTACCAAACTTTGTTTGATGACATTATGTTAGCCATGAACTTTCATGCAAAAATTAATGATGGTACCTATACCGTCCAATAAAGCTAAGACATAATGGATTTATTATTGTTCGAATTTTTTAACTCAAGGCCACCTTTTCTGTTAAATGTTTGTTCTCATTAATTCAAGAGCAAACACTTTGCTAGTTAGTGTTATTTCTTGTGCGTTGAAGTTTTTGTTGTAAACTCTTAGGTGCACTTAGTGTTTAATATAATTTTCATAACAATAAACAACAAATTTCTGAAATGTTGCAGAATACAAAGTGACGCATCATCATCACTTACAAGTTGCAACATAATTAAAGAGTTGACAGCACTTTGTTTGCTTTAAGAAAGACATACATTATGGGTGGTAGTTGTGCACAACAAAACAGAAATTGTAGCTATAACAACAAAAAGTTAGATATTAAAGACAACTAGACGGTTAGTAACAACAAACCTCAACATTAGTTCATAATGGTCAAACGATATTCAGAAGATACTCATAGTCGAAGTCGCTGTCGCAATCGCACTTGTAAATTTATTACAGGTGGCAACATTCATAAATGCAGCAACATTTTCTTAATTAACTTTAATACAAATAAACGACTCGGTGTTTATGTGCGTGTTAATTAAATGTGTTCGAGTAGATATGTACGTATGCGTTTGTCTGCTTAAAGGCACATTAACCTAATTTATGTGTGGTCATTCGTATTTCATCAAAAGCAAAGCAAAAACCATTAAAAACTCAACTTTAATTAAAGTTTTTCTCAGCGAGGTGCCTTGAAGAATACGGTAGATTTTGGTGTTTAAGGGGGGCGGAGTGGCACCCACTTAATACAAAACTCATAAAGTTTATTACTTTAGTAAGTACAAAAATAACAACCGCTCTAATTACAGTTGTAAGCAGCTACTTGTAGTTAGAGTTCAAAAACTGTATTATGGAAAATGCAGTAAAAGCAGAATATGATTTTTTTTACTATGCAGCGATGTTAAAAGCAAATGTTTTTGCAGTAAAATTTTTTAGTATATGAGAGCAGGCACTTGCGGTCTGATGTGTTAAAAATTTTGAAAAGTCGAAAAAGTTACAAAAGTTGAAAAGTATTGAAAATGTGGTCTAAAAAGACATGTCACGTAACTTTTCATGCAATTCACTCCAGTGTAAATTTTCTCAACTATCCGTTCTTACATACATGGTTAGGTTAGGTAAGGTTAAAAGGGTCGCTTGCATATAGCAAGTTTCACTCGGAGGCAGTTTTCCAATTGTGATACCCTACATACATATATGTATATTTGGGTGGTTCTTAAGGAAAAAAAAATTTTGGACGCCCCCTAAATCGGTTCGAAATAGGATAAAAAAATTTAAAAATTATTTTAAAATTTTCGCCCTATTTTAAAGTGAAATTTGACCTTTTTTATTTGGTTTTGTTGCAAAAATCAAATGGGACACCTCTAAATCAGTTACAAAATAGGTAAACAAATTTTTAAAATTAATCTAAAATTTTTATTCTTAACCCTATTTCAAAGATAAATTTAACCTAAGCCGCAATTTTTTTAAACTATGTTTTTTTTTTTTGAGAGGCTTTTAATATTAAGAAAGCATATATTAAATAAATGTATCAATTGCATCTAAGTAGTTTTCGAGATATAGTCATGGGAAGTTGCGGATATAGCTTTTCTAAAAATCATTTTAAGTTGGAAACTCTTGAACATATTTTACATATATTGATGTCATATGAAAGTTCATTTTTACTGTCTTAAAGATTGATGCATAAATATTTGAAATAATTTCCACGTGTTTTGAGGTATGGAGGTTTTTTAGAAATGTTCACCTTGCTTTTTTAAATAACAGTTATTTTCTCTAAAAATTGCATCATCAATCTGTAATTTTATCAACATATTATGATCACTGATGAGCACCAACATGCAGGTCAACTTCGCTTACATGCAGTGGTACAACAACCATGTGGAGTTCTACTTCTGTTGAAGTAAAACTGATCGTTGTTTTACGCTCACATTTGTATACGTATACACAAATGCTCTCTCGTTATTCTCAATTGCGCACTCGTTAGGGGACATCCATAAATTACGTGAGGTGTTTTTTTGAAAATTCGGACCTCCCCCTCCCCTTGGTGAGATTTGGTGAGTTCTGGCGGGACTCCCCTTCCCTTCCGTGAGACTTTCCTTATAATTTTAAGACGTGTTCTGCTATAATAATGTATACTCTCTGCATTAAAAAGTCGACGTGAGATTTTCGCCCCCCTTCCCTTGGTGAGGTTTGGTGAGATTTTGTCAGACCCCCTCCCCCCTATTTCGACTAACGCAATTTATGGACGACCTCTTAGAACTTGCAGAAGATCTTGTGCCCATCTATGATTATGATAGATCAATTAACGGACTTTAATTCCATATGACATGAATATATTTAAAATCTTAAAACGATTTTTTGAAAAGCCATATCCGGAACTTTACATGACTGTATCTCGAAAATTAGATTCAAACGTTATTTTTTTTTAATATATTCTTTCTTATAATTAAAAGCTACTTAACCCATTTACTACCATTGTATTCGCTTGAGTACAAAAAATCAACAAAAATTATTTGGCTAAAGCTTCGAAGCTATAAAAACTTTTTCAATAAGTCCCCTATTTATCTCTCTTACGATGTTTCGGCAACACTTTTTTTGCTTTCGCCAAAAAAAAAAAAAAACATTAAACGAAGAGACTTCCCCGATGAATAAAATCAAAAACAAAAAATTTTGTTTTTTAAACTTAAAAATATCTTTGGTTTTAAATGGGGTTAAAGATAAAAATTTGAAATAAATTTTTTAAATTTTTTTACCCTATTTCGAACCAATTGAGTGGGCGTCCTATTTGATTTTCGCAAAAAAGCTCAAATTTGGTTCAAATTTTGGGATATTGAAGTACATCATAAACAAATTGTTGGCCCTTCAAATGATCCTGGTGCAAAGATATGAATCTTTAAAACTCAAAAATTTGCCCTATATTCGAATATCTGTGTTTCGAGAATATTAGCTCTAAATTCAACTTAATAGTTTTCATTTTTTGGTATTTATTCAGCTTTTTGATGAAAAAAAGTTCAAAATACTTCCGCTTTTGGAAAATTGTTTGCCATTTCATTTCTCAGAATCATCGAAACAGAAAAGCATCTCTTTTTGAAAGTGACGCCAAGTAGTAAAATTTTGATAAAATCGCTTTTACTTTAACTTATTTTTTTGTCTTTTTTAGCCCTTGAAAATGCGACCCATAAAATTAAAAAAATCTTCAAGAAACCCGATATACAGCAATTGTAATATTGTAGTTTATTCGAAATTCGCGTTTTTTTACATTTGCAGCTGGCTATATCTCC
This sequence comes from Tricholauxania praeusta, assembly GCA_949775025.1. NCBI lineage: Eukaryota > Metazoa > Arthropoda > Insecta > Diptera > Lauxaniidae > Tricholauxania > Tricholauxania praeusta. Next base: position 73,478,598 of record OX459029.1, on the reverse strand, counting down.
ATTTTACCTATATTTTTTTTAGACGAAACCCAACTTAAAATTTTTTTTTTATAACTCCAAAGTATGTTCAGAAGTATGGAGTTTGGGAAAGACTCTCCGGCTGCGCTATCGAGCTCCCAAAAGTGCCTGTTTTTGCAAATTTTTAACGCGAATTTCGAGCCCAAAATTGTTTTTACGGTCTCTGGCGCACACCGACATACATGCAGACATTCAGAGATACATCTACACACACAAATACATACATTCAATTACACTCACGCAGTCATGCGCACCATTTGGGCGTTTTCTCATGGTTCTAGAGTCCCGTTTTTTAAATTAATATTGCGAATTGGGAAAGAACGGGACAATAACTCACCGATTTTGATAAAACTTGGTTTGGAGATAGACTGAACCATAAGAAAGGTAATTAGAAGCTCTGAGTTCTTAAATAGGGCGTGGCACCGCCCTTAATAGGAAAAAACGCTCTCTCAGCTGAGCCGCTTCTTCGATTTTGATGAAATTTGGTATGGAGCTAGACTAAATCCTGAGTAAAGATATTTGTTTTGAATGGGCGGTGCCACGCCTATAATAAGAAAAAACGTTTTCACTGCTAAACTGGATTAAATGAACAGATTTTGATGAAATTTGGTAAGGATCTAATCGGTCCCTTAATTTAGCTGTGCCAAATTATTTATCAATTGGGGGCGTGTCACCGTCCCATTTAAAATAGATACCACATACCAAGACATAAAGCAAAATAATAAACCTACATAAATAACTCGTCTAAATATAGTTTACTGTAGTGAAAAAAGCTCATATTAAAGGCCAACAATTTAGGGATCGTAGTCTTATATAATGAACTTCAATATCCCAAAACTTGAACAAAATCGGAAAACCCACTGCGAACGGTTTTGCGAAAGGTAATGGAACTGCTCATATGTATCCTCCATTCTCCTTAAAAATATCATTGACTGTCCGTGAGCCATTTAGAAGTCTTGGTGAAGTTGGGGAGGCTCGCAAGCTCCAACTCGGCTAGTTTCTCAAGACCAACAAAGAACGTAGAACCGAAATATTTTGTTCTTTGCCTTGTATTCGCTGAGTAGATGTTTAACCATCTCATTCTCTTCTTCGTCTACGCAGCTCCTGTATAAATCTCTGAAAAGGGCACCATCTTTGACGGCCATAGAGCTAATATAAAGTACCCCGTCAGCACTCCAACAACAGTTCTAAATTCTTCTCTGCTGAACCTTAATAGAGTTTGTGTCCTCCCTAGATTCAGCTTAGGGCCACGTATTTCGAGACGTTCTGCATCCGGCGGTAAGGTGCTACCTTCTGTTCGATTGTTTCTTGATTATGTTCTCTAGTCGATAGAGTAGTTCTGTCAGAGGTATCCTTAGATCTACCACTTGTTGATTCTCCGGTTGGTCCTATTTTGGCACATTTGTCAGCTTTCTCATTTTCGGAGATACTCTTATGATCGGGCACCCAGCAGAGCTCTATAGTATGCTGTCGGATTGAACGTAGTGACTCCGTGCAGTGTTCTACACACCTATACTTCACGATTTTGGCGTTCAGTGCTTTGATTGCTGCCTGACTGTCCACACATATGGTTATGATGAAGGGAGTAAGCTCCTTGTTTCATATTACTTGTGCGGCTTGGTCTATAGCCTAGATTTCAGCTTGAAAAATTCTACAAAGACATCTTCATTGTTTCCACGCAAAATTCGATCTTGAATCTATCCGTGAAGATGGTTAGCTCATTTCCTTCTGGAACGATGCCAGAGTTTCACTCTTCTCTTGATGGAAAGTTGATGTTATAGGCAATGTTGAAGTCAAGTATTGGTGCTCGGTAATCACTTGCCGTGAGGCGAAGTTTCCGCTGTATATCCTTTAAAATAGACTCGTGGTCTTCAGAATTTAGTAGCTTGTTACATTCTTTTAATCTAAGAATCCTTTTAGTCGCCATATTCCTGATGTATAGGTCTTGCCTGTGGTGTCGATCTCACTGCTCCCGTTATAACAAGACAGGCTTCCTTTCCTTGACTGGCATCCTTTCACCACACCAGCGATTCGTGAGTGAAAATAGGTCTGACAGCCGCTGTGTACATCTCATGTGCTATAAGCGGTTTGGCCATTTTTTCCCAAAAGTTCCATTTCTTGCTGTCTTCTTGCTTCTTTCTAATAAGTAAAGTTATTCATATATCAAAAATATGCACATATATGCTATATTAAGTGCATTCGTGAAGTGTCATGATGTCATCATGTGATTGGTATAATAAAATTTCTTAAATAAATGAGGTCAAATACCACCTTGCAGTGTCAAGGGCGCCCATGTTCAAAGTTCAACTTCTTCTATGTACATATATTAGGGTGATTATTTTTTGAAATTTTGTGTATGGACTTTATTTTTTTTTTGGCGTATATTGCAAAACAAACATGGCGAAACACTTAGGCTCCGAATGTACTAAAAATGAATCCGTTGTACTTGCGTATTTTTCACATCGCGAATGTACTGAAAATGTCTTCACCGATGTGGAAACGCTTAAAAGCAGTCTGAATGAAGTTAGAAGAAAAAAGTTTGCCTTTTAAAAGAGTTTACTTAGCTACGGAAAGGAAAGCAGACATATTATGGTACAAAAAGAAATGAAAAACCAAATGCAAAATCTACCAGATCTTGGCCTACAATTAATCTACAGTTAACGTGATTGCAGTTGAAGCTTAAACACAAAAGCAACTCGTAGCACAAAAGTAAGCCACTAGAGTGCCATTGATTTTCCTACCATTTATTTCTGTCTGCTTCTGTTGAAGCTTCCGCATGTATAAGCACTTTTTTTACATGATTATATGTATGGTTGGTTTGTCGGGGACGAACATGGAATGGAGGAATGGCGACGATGATTTCTCTGTTTTATCGCTTTGGCAAGTGAAGCGCTGTAACATCTGCCACAATGATTTGTGTATCTGGTTGACTCCATTTGTCCACCGTGCACAGAGCGTTGCGATGCTGAAAAAAGCAAAATACATAAAATGTTAGATGGTTCACTTTAGGTTGGTGGTGATTTTTTGCACTTTGGCTGCTTGTAGAGATTCTGGAAAATAATAAATTTTGTTATTCATACTAGCATCCGCATTTATATCTCCATCTGTATCCGTGTAACTCCGAAGTGCAAAAGTGCCTGCAGCGCCGATTGTTAGCGACGGATATGAGTGTGGACTCTGCTCGTTTGGTTGGGCGCATCCATAAACATAAGACGCTCTTGTGTTGACGTTCAAGTGCTGAATTTATTATGTGCTCGCAATCAGTCATCGCAGTTTTCTGTTGTGGTTTTTAGCTCATGGCACTGAGCTATTTCTTGCAAAATTCAGCAAATCTTAGTTGCCGGGGGCAAATATCATTATTTTTTGTTTCATGACGATTGAGTTTGAGCATTAAAAACGAAGAAAGTTTGTGGCGTGTTTTTTAAGGTTCGGCTCTAACCAATAGTAATTTAATTCGTGTACAGATCAAAGTCAATGGGCTTATTTGTTATAAGTGGGATAATGACGGGTAATGATTAAAGTACAAAGATTGTTCAATTAGATGTCTATGAAATTACAATTGTTTGAATACGTCTGACCTTTGATGTCTGACTCCCACACCAAAAATATCAAAACATATTAAAATTTATGGAGTAAAAGCCAAAAAGACTGGCCCAATATCAACTGTTTTATCGTGAGCGAAAGGTTTATAAAAGTAATAATATTTTTTTGTCTTACTCATATGGAAAAAAATGCTTTTGTAAAATTACATCGATAAGTATTATGGAATATTATGAAATAATATATAATAATTAATAACACATTTTTACTATCATGGTTTAAGGCATGCACAGTGAAAGCAAAAATATAAATCGTTGAATTTTATTACGAAAATTCGCGTACAATCGCAGTTACAAGATTCGAACAAATTTTGATCGTGCCTTCTGAGTTGTGTGTGCGAAACCTAATAAAAAAATTTCAAGAGACTGGCTCAGTGCAAGATATGAAGACACCGAAATGACTTCGGCCCGGACGTTTAAACACTTCAATTCGTCACCGTGCTCAAGAATTCGACCTCTCCATGTCCACACTAGAGCGAATATTGACGAAAGATTTGGCTCTGCATTCGTACAAGGTCTAATTGACTCAAGAACTGCAGCCGGCGGTTTACCAGCGCCTCACAGTGGCCATAAATAGGAAGAATTTGAAAGTGCTTGGAATTGAAAAATTTTGTAGTACAATCGTCAGATAATACTTAGGGGTGAAAAAAAAAACTATAAAAGTTTTAAATTTGTTTTGGATTTAGCGACACAGTTGGCTCAAAGTTGAACTTTGTACTCCAAAAATTTTCTATTAATTTTTTTATATAAGCAACTGTTAGATAGGGTGCTCTAGTTAACTTATTTGAAACAAAATGCAATAATGTAGTATATTGGCGGAAAGAACATTGTTTTTACTTTATAAAAATTAATTTAATTTTCTTTTGTCTGTCTTATATGAATTTTACGGAATTTTCAAAAACTAGAATGAAAAATAGTAAAAATGAAAAATTTTAAAACCTTAACAGAAAAAAAACAAAAAAGTATATCTCCAGATTTAAAAATTTTTTTTATATATTATGTGCGATGGTATGTTTAACAAAAAAAAAATAAAGCTGCTCATATTCATAACTTTTTTTTTAATGAATTTTTTTCTATTGCAATATTTGAAGGAAAAATATTTGTGTATCTTCGCATTTTGCAATGCTTTACAACAATTTTATAAATTGTAAATGCTTACATTGTGAAGGAAGTTGATTGAATTTAAATAGGGGTTCCCTCAAATGGAGGGGAACTGGTTAAGGCAGTTTTTTTTTCCTCCCTCTTTGCTTTCGCTTTTTTAGAACTAAACAGCGTAGTACAAATATGGATGGTGCAGCATAGGGGGTCCGATTATAAAGGACTACAATTGACACAACATGCCTCCTTCCGTGCACAAAGTTCTTATGCATGGAAGTCAAATTATGCAAGAACTAGAAGTTCCAATTGGACGTCTTTCTGAAGACGCTCAGGAAGCATCAAATAAAGTTTTTAAAAACGCGAGGTTGCACAACAGCATGTGTTGCACACAACGAAGGTGTTTTGCATTATTTGCTGATTTTTTCTGATCCTCTTATCAGCCAAATTCGAAGAAAGCGAGATATAAAATATAAAGAGTTATCACCAGAGGCACAAGAAATGCTTGAAGTCTATGAAGAAGACGAAACATAACATCGCTGTTTTTTATCTATTTTTCAAATTAGGTTTTTTTATTGAATTTTCAGTTTTTCTTTAATAACTTGAAAACTATAAAAGATATCGCACAATTTGCAACATTTTTCAAATCAGCATTGCCAAATTATTGAAAATCGATACCCATTTTGAAGAACAATCAATCACATCCCACCTTTGGATGGGCGGTAGGCGTCTACTTGGACCGATTTTTTTCATATTCATTAAAAACTTCTCTGCCAAATTTCAAGACTTTGGCGCTATTATTACTGTTTACGGCCACCGTTTTTTGGCTTTTCTCTAATAGCTTCAAAACTGCAAGAGATATTGAAAAATTTATAATATTCTTAAAATCAACATTGCCAGATTAATGAAAATTGATACCAATTTTGAAAAAAACGTCACAACCACATCCCACCTTTGTATTATGGGAGGTAGGCGTGTCCTTGATCTTTGATCTCTGATTTTTGTTCTCTTTACCCTAACAACACCTGTACCAAATTTCAAGAGTCTAGCGCAATTATTACTATTTATGGCCGCCGTTCCATACAAATCCATCCACTGTGCGCCGTATGTTTTCTGATTGAGTTTTGGAAAACATGAATGATGACAATGATTTTCGCAAAAAGAAAAATCGTTTTTTCCGACGATGCTTTTTTTCACATTGGGAGTAACGTGAATAAGCAAAATTTCCGCATTTGTAGATCCGAAAATCCATGATAAGTTTCACAGGTTTCGCGTTTTGGAGGCACCAATTCTCCACATCCTTTAGGGTTATGTTAAGGGTAAGGCGAACTATTTACAAATAATTCCAACTTTCAAAGCGAGTATTGAAGCCGCCATCTCCGAAATGGAACCCAAATTATGTAAAAGTTTTTAAAAATTACGGAAGCCATGTGGGTTATCGAATTTTCCATCGAAATAGAGGTGGTTTTCGGGTTGTTTTCAGGCAAGAAATTCAAATCTGTGAATACTTATACCCTACACCGAGGGTATATTCACCTTGTCTCTCCGTTTGTAACACATAGAAGGGGCGTGGTAGGTATGGAAAAGTATACAATACATTCTTGATCAGCGTCACCACCTGAGTCGATTTAGCGATGTCCGTCTGTCTGTCTGTCTGTCCGTCTGTTAAAATCAGGTTTACGGGAAAACCAAGAAAGCTTATTGAATGAAACTTTCACACACAGGTCACATCTTCTTGCAGGCATCTCGCTATTGAAAACCGGTTGACGGACATGCCTACCGCCCATGCTCTATGTAAATTTACCCAGATCAATTTTGAAAAAAGTTGCAGCGATTTTGATGAAACTTGGTGATTTGGTGCACATAAGAACCAAATTAAGATTAGGCTGGGTTTCAAGTTTCCAAATGATCGTACAGGGGCGTGGCACACCCCTAAATATTATCATTAATACTACCATATCTTGTATGCCATTCAAGATATTGCGATGAAATTGATAGATATTGCTTCAAATATATATATTGTAATAAAAGTGGGCGTGGCGCTTTTCAACTGTTGAAAATTTTGATTCCGCATATCTAAAATTGTCTCAAACGATTTTCATAAAAATTTTGAAGATGATGCAAGCAGTCATCAATACAAGCTCAGCCACTTTACTGAAAAGCTCGTTGAAGGGCGTGGCACCGCCCACAATATTTATAAATGTTATATCATGAGAACTAACAACGTAATCGTTTTGAAATTTAATGAGGTAGATTAACTTGCTATAAGGTCTCTTATTACAAAAATTTGATCCAATAGTACCTGTGGGCGTGGCACCTCCTATATAAACAAAAACATTTATTGTTATAGATAGTGTGTTATGAGAGTACTCTTCATAAAATTTGGTGTATAGATGTCAGTAACTATAAGCTTTAAAAATAAATGAATTTTGACGGGATTGCATCAGTGGGCGTGGCACCTCCCATATTAACATTAATTTGTAAGCGCTGTTTAAAGTGAACTATTGCAGCAATTGCTATGAAATTTAAAGTCAGTGATTCAGTTGCTATAGAGAATATCTGAATCAAAAGTGGTTGAAATAGCACCAGTGGGCGTGGCACCTCCCATACAAATTAAATACGGTAAGTGGCATATTTATCGAAATATGTGAGCAATCATACTAAAATTTGGTGTTAGCGGTTTGCTTATGGAAAGCTATTTCTGGATCAAAACCGGGCTGGAATGTATCTGTGGGTGTGTCACCGCCCTAAATTTTAAATTTAACTGCGGCGTATATCGCACAAGCTATTTCGCTAAAATATAATTTGAGGATGTCGATCACGAATATAATTTATTGAACCAAAAGTGGGCGTGGAATATTTCAAAATTTTCATTTCTAATCGATTTTTTTCAACACTTTCCATATTCTTTCGACTTTTTCAACCCCTTTACTTTTTCCAATATATCCTATATGTATATGTACTACTTTTTCATCTTTCTTCATAAGTGTCTTTATTTTATCACTTTTTCATCAATTTTGAATTGTTTCAAATTTTTTCAACCTCTTTCATCTTTTTTAGAGTTTTTCAACTTCTCTCAATTTTTTTCAACATATTGCATATATTTTTGACTTTTTCAACATTTTTCAACCTCTGTCAAACTTTCTAACATTTCACATTTTTTTTCGACTTATTCAACCTCTTCAACGTCTTTTTAACATTTACTTAAAAGATACTTTCAGTGCAGTGTAGGGTATGTGAGTTTCGGCCTGGCCGAAGATAGCACCTTAACTTGTTTTTATTCATCTTCTTTTTTTGTTATGAAAAATTCGAAAATTGACCTGATAACAATGAAAAAATACCGATTTACTTTTTTAAAATTGTAAAATCATCCCTTTATTATACCGCTGCACCCGTGTTATATCAGTTTTCATGTATTTTTGTCAGCTTAACAGAATGCCATAAGCCGCATTTCTTATTCTTATTTCACAACCAAGATATCCGCATTTTTCTAATTTATCAGGCCTTGCATTTTTCGAATCGGAGTCGACAAAGATCCTGTATCCTATAAAAGGTGCCGGCCTACGATTCTTTTTAGGGTGAAGCGAGTTTAAAGTTTTGCATTTCTTTTACATCAAATATTTTGACTTTTTTAAATTTGGGGGCGCCTTTCGATGTTAGAGGATCACTAAGCATTCCACACTGTGCCATAACCCAGCAGTCAACTGAGCAAGGCCTGCCTCGGAGAAGCGATTGTATGAGGCCTTCTCAAAACTAAATTTTCATGCGAATAAAAATATAAAAATTTAAATTCTCACGACGTATTAAAATTTAATTTTTTCCAAATACTTCTTTGAGTCCTGCTACGTCAAATCGTGTTCGAAGGCCTGCTTTATCGAAAAATTTCTTATAAAAAAGCAAGTACGTTTGCAAGGAGTGGGGAAGACCTACTATGCCATAGGAAGGCCTTCTAGAAGCGCTGCTTGCTCCTGCCCTTGCCCACAGGGAAGTTACCCATAAAATTTTTGCACCAACCATAGACAACCAACACTTCTGAAGACCAACGCAGTGAGATCTATCGCCTGTATCTGTGTCTGTGTTGGTATCTGTAGCTACATTTATCTTGGGATAGCGCATGCAGTCGCTTGATTCATTTTACCTACTTGCAACTTGAAGATGCAACTGATGATGACGACAGTGACAGAGAAGGCAACTTCTGTTACTGGGAATCCTCTCACTTTTTATTGTTGATGAAATGGCTAGACGATTACACAATCAAATAAACATTTTTCCACAATTCCTTTGTCGAGTCGTGTCTGGTTTTAGTCTGTCTTGGCCTGGTCTACTGAGTTCGGGGCAGTTGATGTTAGTGTTGTATGTACTATAATTGTTCGTCGGCTGTCTGCATATAGATAGACTAAGCCCACAGTTTATGGTGTAATGTGCGCATTTCTTTGACTGCGCTCGTATAGCATTAAATTAAGAGCTTTAACTAATGTGTAAAATGTTGAAAGCGACGCCAACAGCAGTGTATCACCAAGAAAATAATTTGACAATTTTCTTTTTTCTTAACATGAGATATTATTAAAGGTGAACACACACATGAACGTTGTATCGATTCTAAAATTATAAAAAAACATCCTAGTAGCTTTAAGTTTAAATTAAAATCTTATACGATTTTTTATGGCATTATATATTATTTATGATTAGAGTCTTCATCTTGAAAGAATAAAGTTTTAGTGATACCAATATAAATCAATGCGCATTTAAAATTTTGTAGTTTCATCAGAAATAATTGAAATAGTGAAAAGCACCCCAAAAAATGAGCATAAGAATATTGTACTAAGAGCGCTTATAATTTCTTATATGTATTACTTTTAGCTTAACTGATACTTAAGTGATACAAAATCAATGAATTTAAATGGCAGGCGATCCTCTGGAAATGATGAGCGTTTATGCGCGTAATCGTACCTGATAGTTTTTCCTTAGACATGGGGTTGAAATTACAACAACAAAAGTTCTAAGTAAATACACTAAGAAAGGAAAATGTTTCCTTCAAAAAAATGTATTTGGTTGATAGAATCTTAAAATATTTAGTAATTATCAACTAGTTTTGGTCGATGAAATAGATTCAATTGGGTCGAATATCTATTTGGTAAATACCAACGGCTTCCAATATACTGATATGACGACATGGAACAACATCTAATTATGTATGCATCGAAATTTTAAAATATCTGTTTTTTGCTCATTGATTTTTAATAAATCGATAATAATTAACGTAAACGTTAGCTACAAAGCAATATTTCTTCTGCCAAATAAAGGATTTGGTGATTATTAACATATTAATACTTGCCACAAAGAATTATTTGTTTCAACCAAGTTATTGTTTGGTAATTAATGCCAAACATATGATTGACTTGGTGTAATTAACCAAACATTATTAGATAATTATTGCCAAATATAAGATTAATTCAATAATATTATTCGATGCTGTGAATGGATGGTATGTTAACTTATGTACATATATTAAATATTTATTTCGCCTTTAGGGAACATCCATAAATTACGTGAGATTTTTTTTTTGAAAATTCGGACCCCTCCCCTTGGTGAGATTTAGTGAGTTTTGGCGGGACTCCCCTCCCTTCCGTGAGACTTTCCTCATAATTTTTAAATGTAATCTGCTATAAGAATGTATAAAATCTGCATTAAAAAGTTTACGTGATATTTTCGTTCACCCTCCCTCCCCCTTGGTGAGATTTGGTGAGATTTTGTCGGACACTTCCGCCGCCCCCCCCCCCCCCTATTTTGACTCACGTAATATATGGACGGCCCCTTATTATATATACAATTTGGATTATTACCAAATCTCGATTTATACATATGTATTAATCAATTTCTATGTGCAGTAATCGAAATCATCTGCTATGATTTTGGTGGCACATGAAAACGTCTGGAGACCACTGCGATAGATATTTAAAAACCAAAAATTTTACAATTTTTAATTAAAAGCATGAAATTATGCAGTCTATTTCTTATTTGTGTGGTTAATATTTTGAAATTGCTATTCAGGCATCACGGACAACTGTTGAAATACCTATTTATGTTTCGATTCATTTACTTATTAACATTGATTGAGTCCGAAGATTGCAAGCCATTGCAATACTAAAGAGGCTCCATTTACAACTTAGCTACTATTGAGTTGCATGTGGTTCTTTTAAACAACTGTGATTTCAATTTCAACTCACTTCCTTTCACTTTTGCCAAATCCTATGCGACTGCCAACAGTCATCTGCATTGGTAGATAAATTGCTCACTGGATTGTACCCAGTAAACATTTGGAAGGTTTTCGAATTTTCTAGAACATGTATATTGCGACTCAGGCCATGAATTAGTGACTCTTCTAGAATAGTCATATATTTCAATATATAATGATTCGCTTTTACTTTTTGGTTACTTGCCTTTGTACAAGGCATATTATATTAGAGCGGTTCAAAATAAAAACTTTTTTGATTCTTTCATGATGTGTCAGCGGATTACAATAGCCTTATATGTCTGGACAAAGCCCATTACCAGGATTAAGGTTAATAGTGAAAACTGGATTAGCGCCCTCTGTTTTAAGTAGACAACCCATTTTCAAAAATATTGATTTAAAAAATGGTGCAAGTTACAGAGGTTATCAAATTTTCCAACAAAGCGGGTACGGTTTTCGAGCAACTATCGATTGGTGAATTAGAATCCGTGATTCATTTTTCTTCTTCTTCTTTTTTTCTTATCAAAAAACTGACAATTGACCGAACAAAAGTAAAAAAGTACCGATTTTCCACTTTTTAGTTGCGCCACCCTAAATATAATTTTACCGCCGATCCCGTGGTACATCATTTTTAATGTACTGTTATTTGCTTAAATGAATGCCCAAACCGTATATCATTATCTTATTTTAAAACCAAGATATCTGCATTTTTCTAGACTAACAGACTTGATGTTTTTCGAATCGGAGTCGACAAATTTCCATATTAAGGTGATTGATTATTTTTTTTTAACAGCTATTATTGCTCGAGGAATTCGAATCTTTGATTAGTTATTCTTCTTTTTTTCTTACAAAAAATTGAAAATTGACCGAAAAAAATTAAAAAATTCCGATTTTGTACTTTAAAGTTCCAAAATCACCCCATGTTATTTTGCCGCCGATCCCGTTTTACATCATTTTTAATATATTTTATTTTTTTAAAAGAATGCCGTCAAACGCATATCATTTTCTCATTTCAAACCCTAGATATTTACATTTTTCTAAATTCACATCATATATAAAAGATACGTGCTAAAATAAGTTTCAATCAAAATAATGCCTCCCATATCATATAAAAACCAAAATTTTTGATATGAGATGAATGAGACTGGGTAAATATGGAGCATTGATATGTCTTAGTGCGTATTAAAAGCAACAAGCACACCAATTTCCAGTCCTGTATTCGAAACCGTTATTGAGTAATCGGATTTTTAAATCTTAAGGCAAAAAATTTTAATTAACGATAGACTAGTAATAAATATTGATATCAATAAAAAAGTATGGTATATTTTTTCGTATTTGAATGTAGTTTCTGAAAAAAAAAAAATGTTCAAAGTAATAATCAGTTAGTTATTAACGTTTAAAGATTAATATCGACATTTTCGAAAAATACGACCCCTTCGATTTTTATTAAAAATGTTCTCAAAATTCTACTCTATATTACGCAACTTTTAAGCCGTAGTTCAAATTGTGTTTACAATATTTTCTATTTTTTTCGAATTTTGAAAATTTTATGTTTGTTTTTTTTTTCGGCAATATTCAAGTTTTTCGAGACCTCCTCTTTGAACATTTTTCATACATTTTCAACTTTTGCAGCCATTTCACCTGTTTTAACATCTATCAATTTTTTTCAACAATTTCGATTTTTCAGTATTTTTTAAAATTTCCCAGTCTTCGACTGTTTCTCGTTTCGAGCAGACGTGTTGTTCACATACTGTGTATAAGTTCTAACATCGCGCTATTTCCTTGTTTTCAAGTGCTCTCTGCATTTTTCATTTCATTGATCAGTGTTTTTTTTCTTTCTATTTCGGTAGCCTAAGTTCGCACTTGTCTGGTGGTTGTGTGTCGCAAACATGCCCCTTGGGAACCCAATCTTGGGGAAAACCGGTTTGCTTTGCTAGCTGAGAGTCCTCCTGGTAAGAAAAAACTTACAAGCTCTCTTTCTATCAATAAAACTGTTCCACTTAAAACTATCTTAAGCAATTCATCATCAACTCCATCCTCATACTCAATCGATAAATCAACACAAAAACAACCGCACCTGATTCTTCTCATAACATAAATTCCATTCCTCAATTTAACACAATAGAAGAAGATTTTTTGTCGTCTTCTCAAACTGATAATATCACAACAATAATGTATGATGTCAAATTCTATTTATAATACATTCACAACAATCTCAAACAAACAAACAAACTTAAATTATTTTAAGATTTCAAAACCTCGAACTCTTTTACTTCTTCTTAAAACAATATTTTCGTTCTACATAATTTATTATGTTTTTTTCTTTGAATATAAATGTTTGTAGAGGAACCCTAAAGGTTACATAAATAATTATACTGAACTTCAATTACTTATAAAAGGTCTCAAACCTGATGTAATTTCCCTTCAGGAAACACATCTTCCGTTTCATAGTAGTATGTAATATTATAACGCCGAAAAAGTATTCTGACTACTTCCATAACTTGAATTCCAACATCTCTTCTAAACAAGGCATTGCATTACTAGTAAAAAAACATATTACGCACGATTTTCAAATTATAAACTCAACTTTGTCCACAATTGCAATTAAAATCAACTTCGGATTTTCTTTCACTATAGTTAACACCTATATTCCTCCTAAACAAGATTTCTCCAGCAGGGAATTATTTTCCTGTGTCACAACTCCATATTTTTTAACAGGTGATTTTAATTCTTGGAGTCCTTTATGGGGATCTGTAGCTGCCAACGCTAGAGGAAAAATAATTGAAGACTTTGCCTTATGCCAGTACTTAATGATATTAAATGACGGCTCCGCCACCCACTTTTCCACACACGATACTTTTACTCATGTGGACCTCATATTTTGTTCCGCTCAAATTGCTCCGAAATCTTCATGGCAAGCTCTTGGGAACCTTCGTGGCAGCAACCACTTTCGTCACAAATTTTCTTCTTTATACTAAAATAGATACTATAAAACCTCAAATAAAATTTAAATCTGATATTGCTAACTGGCCACAATTCAAAAAATTTTGCGAATTACATCTTAAATCGTAAAAAAAGCTGCTCTTGCCCTAAGTAGTTTAAGTTTCAATAATGTAAATATTAATGTAGTTGATTCCAAAAAAATATTAGGTGTATTCTTTGATTCTAGATTTACTTTTAGACCACATTGTATGTATATTAAGAAGATTTAAGCTACCAGACTAACATTGTAAAGTATTTATCATCTAAGCACTGTTTAATTCATATTTCAACATTAATCGATATAACTAGGTCTTTAATTCTATCGAAAATTGACTACTCCCTGCCGATTTATGAATGGTGTGCAAACTCAAATATAAAGCTTCTAAACGCTTCTTACCACACAGCCGTACGTCAAAGCATCAACGCATTTCCTACATCGCCAACTAAATGCATACTGGCAGAAGCCGGCCGTCCATCCCTGAGAGGACGTGTTCGATGATATTCAAGCTTATTCCAAAGGTATTCAACTCTTGTAACTCTATCTTATCAAAATATGTAGTCAACGCCTTTAACCACAAGCGCTCATATCGCACTAAGTCTGCCATTCGACGCTGCATTGAATTTGCGCACTCTTTAAATACAAATTTTAAACCGAAACTTACAAAATATTATAACGAACCACCATGGCATTTTAAATACGCGCTCCTCATGCGTTTTCGAAATGCAAAACTGATGCGAAAACATATCGCCAAATCTTCAACGACGTTCAACACAACTTCACCAACAATAATTGGCAGTTTTTATACACGAATGGATCAAAATCAGAGTATATTGCATCATTTGCGATGGTGTCTCATGATGAACGTACTATAAGCTCAGGGCTGCTTTCACACCACTGTTCTGTATTTAATGCAGAATCCTTAGCAGTAAAACTGGCTGGATTTTGCTCGCAAAAAACCAAGGCAAATTCGTTATATGCACTGACAGTAACAGTGTAAAACATCAACTACTATATCCGATATTAGGAATATTTGCATCAAATCTCCTAATAAAAATAAAGATATTGTGGATTCAGGTCATGTAAGCATCAAACAAAATTGCAAACGAGGCTCGTACAGCCCCTCTACTCATTTATAGAACTGCCGAAAAAAAAGATACCCTAAAGCTATTGTACCTAAAACTCGAAATGGACAGAAAAGCAGCTTGGGAGAACATGACGCATCGTTATTAACAATTTAACTTGGACGACTCTAAGCCATGCTTTTCGTCTTCCTCTTCCCGCTCTCAGTCAACATTTTTTGTCAGACTACGTATGTGTCACACAAGTTTTTCCCATGCCCATCTACTACAAGGCAGCGGTGCGCTGCCATGCCAGTTTTGCCAGGGTCCCGCCACTACCGACCATCTTTTACTTCACTGTCCCATTTTTAACTCAACAAGAAACCAAATATTCGGTAACATCGATCCGTGCCAGCTAATTAAGCATTGTACCCAAAAAAACCTAGAAATTTTTGAAAAATTCATAATGCAATGTAGTATATCCCATTTGATATAATAACTTAATTGATTTGTCAACACTTTATGTATAGCCGAGTCGTAAGCCCTGGTAGCTAGTAGTGAGCTTCTTTATATATGTTTTTAAAATTGTATTTTTTGACTAATTTGAATAAATAAATGAATAAAATAAATAAAATGTTCCACTCTTTCAACCTTTCTCAAAATTTTTTCACCATAACGTATCACATTTCTTCGACTTTTTAGTTTCTTTCGACTGTTTTCAACGCTTTCAGTTTTTTATTTTCTCATCCGTTTTCACACTTTCCAATAGTTTTGAACTAGTTAATGATGGACATATTATGTCTACTACGACTACGTGTAACAAGTTATTGATAAATTCTTAACGATAACTAATTGGTGCAATAACTGCAATAGAAAGTAGCACTGTTCCTAGAGAATAAAATGTCTGTTCTTTAAGTGAAAATGTATATTATTCGATAATATTAGTGAGGCCACTGACTTATGATTTTGAACCAACAACTGAGACTTTGACAATTAACATTATATACTTGTGTTTTTTTTTTGGAAATGAGGCCTCAAATGGTCCACAGTTTAACTTATCGAATGCGTTGTGTCACAGATAGTCGTGGTGGGCAAAAAATATATACATATGTATATGTGCTCTATTTCAATGTAAGTATCCATATATAACTCTTAAAAAATCTTATTTTACTGTATAAAGAATAACCATACTTGCATTAATAGCAAAAACCATATAATTAAAAACAACAATTCACAAATTCAAGGAGATATGACATAATTTTGTATCAAACCAAATTTAACCTAAGAGAAATAACAGAAAACAATCATATACGTATATGTTATACTTATGTGGTAAGAGTGTATGTTTTTTATTTTCCAAAAATATAATGGCTATCTTTAATAGAAAGGAAACCAAAGACATTAAATGAAATGTTTGATAAAACCACTCATTCAACAGATATCAAAACTAACCATCAACAATTTCAGCAAACGCCATGTGTCGGTTGAAAAACAGCAATACAATCGTAAAATAGCACGGGTGTATAATTACATAAAATGATGAAATAAAAGAAAAGATGAAAAGTGGTGGGGGAGACGTCTAGCAGCATTAACAAAATGATAATAATTACATATTATATTAACAAAAACCCGAATACAAATTGTGAATTCCAAAAAACAAGGAAATTGCTTTGATGAAGAAAATGAAATGATCATCATCAAATGCACTAAAATATTCGATTGACCAAAAGCACAAAATGTGACTAACAATAGTAATAAATTTTAGTCGTTAAGTGGATGTTTACATAGGTAACCCATTTGGAAATTGAGAATTCACTCACCTTTTGAAGGTGTATGGTACTTTTGCAAAATCAAATGCAAAAGCAACACCCGAAATCATGCAACTTATGATGCAATATGCTAAATACATTTTTTTTTTGCCGAAAACTCCCAAGTTCACACTTACCAACTTCAAAGTAATTAATTTCTTTATGAGCTCAATAAATATCTCAGCGCTTTCCTGAATATTTTTGACAATTTGATCACATTGTTCAAAAGCTAGCATTACTTTGGTCCAAAAACTCTTACATATCGCCACTCCATTAAGTCATTACCTTTTATGCAGGGTGTCTCGTGGCGGATTTAGGAGCTTAAAAACAAATATTTATAAAAAAGCTGTACGGACAAGAGGGATTGGTTCAGCGTGGTACTCATGCGGATTGTATTGTCACGGTGTATCAGTGGACGAATGAGTGTTGCGCGATCGCAGCAGAAATGTATTTTAATGCCAACGATTTGTGCACCATTGCACGTTGACAATTTTGTGAACATTTAATTAAAAAGTGGGTGGACAACATTCACTCAACATATTCCACAGTAAACAATCCACATGCAGGCCCCAGCCGCACATAAAGAACTGCAGAAACGCGTACGTGAAAGTTTACGTCAGCCAGAGTATAGACTTTGGCGCTGCTAAAAACGATGTTGAATTCTAAGCCTTGATATAAATCATCACCCTCATAAGATTCAATTCGAACTGACATTCGAACCAAATGATTACGGAGTGCGTAAGGACTTTGCTGGAAACATGTTAAGCCGATTTTGAAATGTTAGAACAATTTGGTTTAGCGACGAATCACACTTCCATTTAAATCTGGGGTGCCCAATGATCATAGAATGAATGGACAAAACTTGACGAAAAAGAAAAATGCTGCCCACAAAATAAAAACACAATTTTTATTTCAATTTTCTAATCAATTTGATTTCTTTTATTTAAATTAATTTCTTTAAGTCATATTCAATTTAAGTATTGGAGATCTTAGCTCGTTTTCTTCTATAAATATTTTTAGCATATTTTAATTCAGAAAAAAAAAATTCACAATTATAGGTTGTACCAAATAAAGATACTATTTTTTTAAAAAAATATATCCTACAGTTCACCATCTTGCTTTAAGCTAAGCAATTTTGAAAACCTTCCATTAAATTCCACAATCAATTTCTCTATATCAGCACCAAATCTTTTTGTATTTTTGCCATTTATATGAACTGATATTGCTTTGAAGGGACAGCGAGATAACATTGATTTTCGGAAATCGAAAATCGATTTTATTTTTTCAAAACATAGTGCAAGGTCAATGGCCGCACAAAAAAGTAAGACTGGCCGCAAATTGGGCACCCCTGATTTAAATGGTTCTTCCAATAAGTAAAACTGTCGCGTTTTAACTTTTGGCCTTATTGCAGACAGTCAAATATTAAAGTTTAATTATACATCAAAAAAAAAAAACCATTGCTTAAAATTGCTTCATGTACTAAACAACGTATATAATATCTACATATACATAGGTATTTCCGCAGAAAGGTCCACCGTTACAGAAAAATTAAAAGTTTTTATAAAAGCCATCTCTTTTTTTGTAATATTGAAAAGTATTTTACCTTAAATATTTAAGTCTGTAAGAGAGGTGATACATGATGATAGTCATTCCGCACAATCTCTCTTCCAACATCAATTAGCTTAAAAAAATGCAAGAACATCAAACCAATCTCTATTTACTGTACATTTTTAAGTTGCTTTAGTTCATGTTCTAATGTCACATTTGACATAGAAAAACATCATTTGTTCTCATTTCGTGATTGATAACAGCAGCAAGTCTGTCAAAATTTTTTGTTCAAACAGAGTTTCATGTAAATAATATAAAAAAAGAACGAGTGCAAAAAAACATAAAATTTGAAATTTTTGGAGCTGTTTGAAGTTGGTCACGTTCGCAAACTTAAGTGTATTAAATGGGCAGCTGCAAAACGTGTAAGCCACTTATTAACGGCCATAACACAACATAATCGCTTTACTTTTTTTTTGGTAAGTTGTGAAGAGTGTCAGTGCACAATATAATTTTCTTTCAAATAGTATGCAGTGCCACGCCCCTAAGAGGAAAATATGTTTCCATAGCTAATCTAATAAGCCGATTTTAATGTAATTTAGTTAGGAGATAGATTATACCTTAAAAGGTTTTTAGAGGTTTTAAGTCCTTTAAGTGGGCGTGGTACCGTCCCTAATGGGAAAAAATGCTGCCACGACTGAGTCGCCACACCAATTTGATAAAAATTTGGTATGGAGACAAACTGATTCCTGAGCAGAAAAATTTGTTTTAGTTTTTTCTTTATGAAAAATTGGCCAAGTGAACCATAATGGAAAAATATGTAGCGTTTGCAATGCTACGTTCTAATGATATTATGCCATGTAAGAAAAAAAAAAATTAATAAGATTTTTCAATCGAACGAAATCTTATAAAAAGTGATATTATTCCATAACATTTTAAGATTAGTCGCATTAAAAAATGTTGGCAGATTTCGCTGACTTCTGTTTTTCTATGGTCATGAAAAACACTTCCGTTTTTCGTCACGTTCAAATTGCTTTTTTAGTGCCTCTGCCTTGGAATCAGTATGATGTCTTGCATCAACTTTACCACTAAATATAGTGCTATCAAAGGGCTATTCTTTAAAGTTACAGAAGAAAATAAAAGTGTTTTACTATTATTTCAATTTAAAATTGTGCGACGGTCGCGTTCTACATCACATGTAATTTCCAGTGCAATCCATTTCTCGTTGGGTATTAATAAAGAGAATGGATGAAGATGCTGCTGGACCAGACAAGTATTCAAAGGAATGAGGAAAATTACCAAAAGACGAGTTCGACGGCGACGGGGGCAACAAGCACAATTCACAAGCAGTCCAGCAGCCTGGCAGATGTGCGAACTAATAACAGATGCAGACAGACAGACGGAGAAATGGACAAAATGCATTGACATGAACCTGCGTAGCTTAAAACTTTTTCGTACAGCAGCCTTAAAAATTTGCGGTGGCGGCGTTAGTATCAGCATAAGTATTAGCGAATTGTCGGCCCAGCACCATGGTGATGCGGTCAGATACAACTGTCAACCAGGAAAATAAAAATTGGTGATTTGTTTAACGTAGAAATTGCATTAGCCATTGGTTTTTTTTGTGATGACCAGATTTTTACGGAGGATAAGTGAATTTTTTAAACTAGCACTATGGCGCAAAATGACAGAAAGATATACATAAGTGTTATGGGAATTAAGTTAAAAAATATTTTCCTTTAAATTTTCAATCAAATTGTTTTTTTAATCGTGCTAAATCGACGAATTTAGACCGTGTTAAGTCAAAACCGTGTAAAAAAGACTGTTTAGAAACAGAATTGGGTGTATTTATCAATGATTGTTAAATTTATGTGCAAATTTTTAAAGAAATTTCAAATTGGCAGTAAATTATTGCAACAAAGTGCAACACCGATTCACTTTCCAACTTTTCAAGACTGCTTTCGCATCAAATTTGCCTCGAAAGTTTTCGAGGGTAACGTTAACTTTTTTTCGAACAAATTTTTTTCGAAGATCGAAAATTATCTCAGTCTTCAGTAGTTCTCGAGGCTTTTTCGCGTTTAGAAACTGTGTTTTATGAAATTTGGAATAAAATGTTCCAATATAAAGAACATTGAAAACATCTACACTGAAATTGTTAGTGGCAGTTGAAAATATAAGAAGTGGAAAAAAATTTTGAATTATGCTTAAGGTGTGACCGCTAAATATTTAGGTACTCGTATTTGGGATCCAATAAACCTTCAGTGCAATGATATATAATTCCAACTAATACATAATGCTTAGAGGTAGCGCAGTATGAATTGTATCATAATTACCTAAATGGTTTATGACAGAGGTATTAGAAATCCATTAAAAGTATAATTTTAACTAGTATCGCCTGAGGTCGAAATTCGACCGTTAGCACTAAATTTTAATCTTAGAAGAATTTTTCCGACCTATTAATAACAAAACGTATTTGTTCATTGATATTATCACCTCACCTCACCTCATCTCACCTATTAGTGCTACATAATTTCTATTACGCGGTCTATTTGAGTTTGACTCATAAATTGTCCCCTTATCCCTTTACCGTTCAGTCCGACCCGATATCGTTCTTATGCAAGGCACAACACAATTATATTTTTCTTTTATTTTAAACAAATATAAATTAAATCGCAACTGTAACTCAAAATAAATCAGTTGAACTTCGATTATCCGTGATGGTTAGGACCGAGCGCATCCCGGATAATGGAATCACTATTTTATTTTATTTCTTATAAATTTTCAAAGTTGTAAATACATAATATGTATGCGAAATTTATGGACGGCCCTTTACAGCACCGTTTTACAAAAGTATTTAGTTATAATACTCATTTAATGAAGATCAGAGAACTCTAATTGTAAAGATAGTACCAGGAGACCGACCAAGTTCGGTTTTTCGCTTTGAGGTTGAAAAAGTCGAAAAAATGTAATGCAATTGAATGAGAAATCGGAAATATTTAAAAAATATTGAATAGGGTTGAAGACCCGAAAACAAGTTAAAAAAAAAATTTAAAGAAGTTGATTATACATGAAAAACGTTGAGAGAGGTTGAAGCAGGTGAAAAAGTTTGATAAACTCGATAGTATATTAAAGTGTTGAAAAAGTTGAAGGAGATTGAAAAGCTAGAAAAAAGTTCGAAGCCTCGGAAAAAGTTGAATGAGGTTGAAATGCCGAAAAAAAATGAATGTGGTTTAAAAAGTGCAAATAATATGGAACGTGTTAAAAAAAGTTGAAAGAGTTTGAATAACTCGAAAAAAGTTGAATAAGGTTGGAAAATTCGAAAAAATATGAAAAATATGAAATACGAAAAAATGTTGAAAAAGTTGAAAGAGTTTGAATAATTCGGAAAAAGTTGAATAAGGTTGAAAAATTCGAAAAAATATGGAAAATGTTGAAAAAAGTTGAAAGAGGTTGAAAAATGTTTAAACAGTTGAAAGAGGTTGAATAACTCGAAAAAAGTTGAATAACGTTGAAAAATTCGAAAAAACATGGAAAATGTTGAGAAAAGTTGAAGCAGGTTGAAAAATGTTGAAACAGTTGTAAGAGGTTGAATAACTCGAAAAAAGTTGAATAAGGTTGAAAAATTCAAAAAAATATAGAAAATGTTAAGAAAATTTGAGAGAGGTTGAAAAATGTTTAAACAGTTGAATGAGGTTGAAAAACTCGAAAAAAGTTGAATCAGGTTGAGAAAGTCGAAAAAAAGTTGAATAGGGTTGAAAATTTCGAAAAAATATGGAAAATGTTGAGAAAAGTTGAAAGAGGTTGAAAAAAGTTGAAAAAGGTTGAAAAATAATGAAGCAGTTGAAAGAATTTGAAAAACTCGAACTTAGTTGAATGAGACTAAATATATTGAAACCAAATTTTGTTAGGATCACTCATATAGTATACAAAATATAACATAAAATGTTTTAAGCTTGTATAGAAGGTGCCACGCCCACTAATTTAATCCCGTCAACATTCATATAATTTCAGATATTATATAGTAGTAACCGACACCTCTACACCAAATTTTAAAATTATTACTCCAATAGTACACTTAATATGGCATTTAACGTATTTTGCTTATATGGGAGGTGCCACACCCACTAATGCAATCTCGTCGATTTTCGTTTAGTTTCAAAGCTTATAGTAACCGACACCTTTGCACCAAATATTAATGAAATTACTCCCGCAGCACACTAAATATAGCTATTAATGTTTTTTGCATGTATGGGAGGAGCCACGCCTACTGATGTAGTCTTATCAATATTTATTAAACTTAAAAGGTTGTGGTAGCCGACATCTCTATACCAAATTTAATTAGGATCACTCATACAGAACATTAAATATAACCTTAAACGGTCTAAACTTGTATGGGAGGTGCCACGCCTACTATTGGAACCCCGTCGAACTTCATTTAATTTCAAAGCTATGGTAACCGACACCACTATACCAAATTTCAAAAAGATTACTCCCATAGCACACTAAATATAACACTTAACATTTTTTACATGTAGGGGAGGTGCCACGCCCACTGACACAATCCCATCGAAATCCATTTAGTTTCATAGCTTATAGTAACTGACATCTCTACACCAAATTTCAAAAAGATATTTCTCATAGCACACTAAATAAAGAATTTTACTTTTTTCGCATGTATGGAAGGTGCCACGCCCACAAGTGTCGTTGCGCCCACTTTTGGTTACAAGATACCCAATAGCTAGTGTATCTTATATGTTAAATTTCATAACGATACCGTTGTTAGTTCTCTTATAATTACGTTTATAAATATTGTGGGCTGTGCCACTTCCTTCAACGAGTTTTGCCAGTATAGTGGCATAACTTGTTATGATGACTGCTTTCAGCGGCTTTGTCTTCAAAATTTTTATGAAAATCGTAGGTGCCGTTTTTGAGTAATATTGAATCAAAATTTTCAATTGTTGAAAGATGCCACGCCCTCTTATCCAATTCCGCCCACTTTCGGTTACTTTGAAGATATTTATGATTTGCACCAGTCTACCAAATTTCATCAAAATATCTTAAATAGTTTGCTGTACCACGCCCCTGTTAGAGTCTTGAAAAACTTAAAACCTAGCCCAATCTTAATTTTGTTTACATATGCATGAAATCCCCAAGTTTCATCAAAATTGCTGCAGCCGTTTTCGAAATTAAGTTCAGTCATATATGTACATATATGTATACTATACATATAAACATATTTATAAACATACAATTTTAGCTCGTTTAATAATAGTAGATTTTCTAATGATGCGGGCATAATAGTAACAAAAAATACTTTTCAGTATTGAAAAACTAAACTGTATCATATTGTTTATACTTACCTCTTACTCTTCCTTAGGGTGCGATCTGTCTCCATATGGAATTTCACCAAAATCGGTCCATTAGTTTCGCTGTGAAAACATATTTTCCTATTGGGTGCGTGGCACCGTCCTTTTTAGATCGAATACCTTTTCTCAAGACTTAATCTACCTCTATACCAAATTCCATAAAAATCGGTCCATTAGCTTAACAATAAAAATTACTTTCATGTTCGGAGCAGTACCACGCCCACCAAAAGAACATAGCATTTTCAGAAATGTTTTTAAGGGTTCAATCTATATCCAAACTAAATTTCATCACAATCGGTCGATTAGTTTAGCCGTGGAGACGATTTTTCTTGTTAGGGGCGTGGCACCGCCCACTCTAAACAAATATCTTTACTCAAGGTTCAATCTATCTCCATATCAAATTTGATAAAAATCGGTTAGGCATTTCAGCCGTGACGTCGTTTTTTTTCGATTAGGGGTTAATGCGTTTTGTATGGGGGAATCATGTAAAAATGTTCACTTTATTTTACCTGCCTTAACGGCAACTTATACACCTGATTTTTTTTTTCTGCAAATCTATGGAACAGTACCTCTCATTCCCCTCTCTTTATAGTAGGTACTCAAAAAGTGTACCACAAGATTCGATGTTCACGTATTAATATATAGATTAAATAGATCATCTTTACATAGCTCATATGGTCATCAGTCTTAAGCGTCGGGACTTAATGTACCTACTAAATATGATGCGTGTTGCTCTTGACTCTCGATCTTTAAAATGCTTATGAGTTATTCGAGGTGAAAACGTTTTAAAATGGAAATGTCGTTGCAGCACTACTTTGAAACTTGCTCAGACTTTGTGAAAGTTTTTGTTATGGTTCCAAAGAAGGAAATCAAAGAGCATTTAATTTTCGGATGCGTCAGTCCCCGCCTTGCCGAATTGCAGCATATGAAAAACGTCAGTTTTAGGCTTCAATATTTTTAGCTGTAAAAATCTTTTTGTTTAAGGTATAGACAAACTTAATCTGCGATGTTTCCTCACAAAGTTAGCATCCTTTAGTATCGTTCTTTCTTTTTAAAATGAGTTTTCAAGTGATAATCTGCGATGTTTCCTCGCAAAGTTACAGCCATTTGAAAAAAACATGAATTTGATCCCCTACGATCAAGATAAAATAAATTTGTAGCCGCTTGGCTAATATTGTTTGGTCGTAGGGGATCAAATTCATGTCTTTTTCAAATGACTGTAACTTTGCGAGGAAACATCGCAGATTATCACTTGAAAACTAATTTTAAAAAGAAAGAACGATATTAAAGGATGCTATTAATAATATAATATATAAGGTTGAAACAAAACCTTTAATATTTTTTTCGGAAAACAAATTCTTCTCACCTCAAATGCCTCTAAGCGCGCTGTAAACTCATATAATCTCTTTCTTATATTAGTACTCGTACAAGTCCAAAATAAAATTTTAAGCGAAAAAAAAGGTGGGGTTTTTCAGAAAATTAGCTTTGTTTTTTCTCATAAAAATCGCTATAACTCTGTCACTTTTTAACCATTTTGAAATTTTTTTAAGGATTCTAACAGAGATAAAAAAGTTCTATAAGAATCAAAAGACAAAAGTTAATTATTTTGATTTGAATGGAAATGCCGCTTTTTTGAAACAATTTTCAGCCTAAAATGAGCAAAACTTCATAAAAAATTTTTTTTAATCAAATCGGGGAAATATGGGTCCAATTATATCCTTTGAAAAACAACATATTTGATCGGCAACCAATTCCGTTACATAAAATAGTCCGCTTGCATGGTTTTAGATGGATTTGGTCTAGATCAAAAACACATATCGGGGAAGAAATTAAATCTACAATTAATTCCTTCGGCCTACTTTTTATAAGAAAAATCTGTACTTGAAATTTCGAACTTTTGAAAAATTGCATTTTTTAGGTATCAGCATGTGGACCATGAGATAAAAATATGAAACTTTCAGGATATTTCATTTTAACCCGGACCTTCAAAAGCCTGAAATCTCGCTAACCGATTTTCATCCTTTCCATCTTTGAGCTTTAAGATGTCATCTCAAGTGTGTCTATATCTTAAACAGAAACATTTTTACAGCTAAAAATATTGAAGCCTTAAATTTACGTTTTTAAATTCGGCCAGGCGGGAACTGACGCATCCAAAAATTAAATGCCCTTGGATTTCCATCCTTGGATCCCTAAAGAGGGTTCTCGCAAAGTTTCAGCAAAATCTAAACCAAGCCAGCTTTACCGATTAGACGTTTTCATCTGAAATGACTCTTATTCTTTATTTGAATTAATCACTTGAAGCAGAAAATAATGCAATTTGTACTACTGTATTTCAACTATGCGCGCCAATATTTCACTCGAAACAAGATTTTTGTGAAGTCAACGGACTTGCGAACATCTTTGCCGCAAGGCGAAGACAAATGATGTTGGGAAAACAACACAAGGGAAAAGGAGAAGATGGAATGATGAAGATGCAGTCGAAGATCATATAAATTCAACTGACAACAACAACAAAAACAACAACAATAAAAACAAAAACTAATAACAATAATAATACTAAAAACCAATAACAACATTGACACCGGTTTGACAACTGGTTACGTAGTTCGTTAACGTTAATCTGTTGCGCTGCAAAGGAATCTGCTAAATTTATTAAATTTGATAAAAAATTTAAGTAAATTTGGCTGTTGCTGCCGTTTGTGTAGTTATTGTTACCGTCGAGGGCAATGTTGTTTTTAATGAAATTGTGATTTGTTTCCTGTTGCTGCTGCCGGCGCCGCACAAGTTGCATCTTCAAAAAAGTTTCATTAAATTAACACAAAACAAAGTAGCAAAAAAATAAAGGCGCCGCGCTAAAGGCGTGCGCATGTGCACAGCCTCAAATGAGCGGTAAATGTTGCATTATTTTTTATAGCAACAACATCATGTCAACTGTTGTAGCACGAATATCTACTTGCCATCAATACTATTGCTGCAATTGTTGCTTCAGTTGTGTTTGCTGCCTTTGCTTTGTTTTGTAGTCGCTTAGTTCATTACACATGGAAACAAAATATGTATGTATCACCCCGTTACCGCAAAGTAAGCGTAAGAATAAAATCTTTCTTGATCACACATCTGCTATCAATTTTCGGAACAAAAGGCAAAAGTATGTGACTCCAAGTGAAATAAATTTAGGAGTCAAACCATAGTTCGGTGGATATTCCCGAATTTTAATTATTTCTTTATTTGCGAAAATTTTTTGCCTCAGTCGTGTTCAATTTGATAACAAAAATATTCTACATCAGATAAAGCCTCAACCAAAATAGACGTAACGAGACGGTAGCAATTGAATGAACGTTTGCACTCGATTCGTCTGTTTTGACATTTAACCCAAAATGTTACGCTAGCCAACGAACCAAAAAAGCTGTTGTGACGAGTAGCAACGTTTTGTTTCGTTCACTTTCAATCAATCATGTAGGTTGATTTTGGCTATCAACATTGGTTTACATACACTCGAACTTACTCGTTATGTCTCGTCTCGTCTAGTCTATTTTGGTTTAGGCTTAAGACTTTATAATTTTGGTAATGAAAGGGAAAAAAGTTTAATCGGCCTACATACATAATTGTTGTCATCCAAAAACAGGTATTTAATTGTAATAGTTTGCGATAATGCGAGAAGGTATCAGTGGCGTACCGTGCACCTTGGACGCCCGAGGCGAAGACGTAATTTACCACCCCCAAACAGAAATTATTCCGTGTTTTTAAATTGTTATAATTTTGTTTACAAAAAGAAAAAAAAAGTTCTCTCACTTCCAATACTCGAAAATCCTCGCAAAATCCTTTACAAAATCACCGACACATTCTCTAGAATAAGTTGTACTCACTAAAAAAAAAAAAAATGGTCAACAACATTAGCAAAATTTCGTGATTATGTTAACCACAAATTTTAATTTCATATTATGAGAAACATTTTGCCGCCCCTAATTCGTTGCGCCCGGGGCGGTCAAGGTGCTACTAAATTATAGCTAAATGTGCCACTTTTTTTCCAATCTTATTACCTTATTTAGCTATGTGAATTAGAGAGACATTGACAGATGTCAATCTAGGGTAATTTGTGGTCGCTGAAGCCTGAGAAGACTGGTGTCTGAGACAAAGTTGTTCCTCATGAAAAGAGTATAGGTACATATGTATGTATTATTTTGGAGTGGTTCAGATCGTAGGGTCACTATATTGCAAAGTTCATGACCCGTTTCCTCTGAATACTGAAATATGGATAAATCGGACCACGTCACAATTCATTAAAATTACCCTATGCGAAATCCTTCGTTGCGTATTTACTAGGAAAATAGATCCAATGCTTAAGATCAGGAAAAGTAAATGTAATTTTTGACCCAAAGTATATTCCCATGTGTATTAAAAATGTTACCTTAATCCATTTAAATTTAAAAAATATACATATATTGAAACTTCAATAAACTATCTAATACAGCGACATTATGAAAGAACGTTTCACCTTTTTTTTTTACTTAAGACTGTTTATGTACGTTAATTCAATATTTCATTTATAAACAAAAAGTTCAACCAAAAGGCTAAAGAGGCTAGCAACTAAGTAACAAAATTGAGTTGCTACATGGGGAAAACACGCGAAAACGCCAGCGAAAAAATTTTTTGGCTCCGATTTGGCTGAAATTTGGCATTATTATAATATTGATGTCCAGCAATAGAACTGCGTTCAGGAATTCGCCCTAGTATTATTTGTTGTTGAGATACGCGGGTATGAAATTCACGATTTCTGTACTTTTTCAGAATAAGTGTTTTTTTCGAAAATTCATAGCTTACAGCAAACTCTATCAATTAATAATTGGTATACCTACGATTTTAGGTTTTTCCTTGTACTTTTTGAAAAAAAATATTGTTTTTGAAAAAAAAAAATTTTCGCAAAAATTTTGCGAATTTAAAATTATTTTTGCATTTTTTTTAAAAAAAACCATTTATTAAAAATTTTTTTTCCTTAAAAATTTTTATGGGGAAAAAATTATTTATATTTTTTTTTTTAATTTTAAAAAAAATTAAAGAGCTAAGATTTTGAAAATTGAAATGAATATGTATATATTTAAATATTTACACATATAAATTCACATACTTTAAAAAGGAAAATAAATTGTAAAGCAAATACTAAAAATTTAAAATTCTCTTACTCTTTCTTAAATAGCACCATATTATTATTAAGTATCTATCAAGTTCATTGTACCAGATTACGCCATTGTGAGAAATGTTTTGTGACGAAGGGGATTTCATGCATATGTGAATAAAACTAAGACTGGGCTAGGTTTTAAGTTTTTCAAGACTCTAACAGGGGCGTGGTACAGCCCTAAACTTTAATTTTTATAACGTGATATCTCGCAAACTATTTAAGAGATTCTGATGAAATTTTGTAGACTAATTCAAATCATAAATATCTTCAATAGTACTAAAAGTGGGCGGAATTGGAGAAGAGAGCGTGGCACCTTTAAACAACTAAAAATTTTAATTCAATATTACTCAAAAACGGCGCCTACGATTTTCATAAAAATTATGAAGACCATACCGCTGAAAGCAGTCATCATAATAAGTTATGCCACAATACTAGAAAAACTCGTTGAAGGGCGTGGCACAGCCCACAATATTTATAAATGTCATAATAAGAGAACTAACAACGCAATCGTAATGAAATTTAACATGGTAGATACAATGGCTATGGGGTATCTTGTAACTAAAAGTGGGCGCAGCGAAACATGTGGGCGTGTCACCTTCCATACAAGCGAAAAAAGTAAAATGCTATATTTAGTGTGCTATGAGAGTAATATTTTTTAAATTTGGTGTAGAGATGTCAGTTACTATAAAACTAAATAGATTTCGATGGGATTGTATAAGTGAGCGTGGCACCTCCCCTACATGCAAAAAATGTTAAGTGTTATATTTAGTGTGCTATGGGAGTAATCTTTATGAAATTTGGTATAGTGGTGTCGGTTACAATAAGCTTTTTTTCAAATTTTTTAAACCTCTGTCTTTTTTTTAGAGTTTTCAACCTCTCTCAACTTTTTTCAACATTTTGCATATATTTACGACTTTTTCAACATTTTTCAACCTCTGTCAACCTTTCTAACATTTCACATTTTTTTCGACTCATTCAAGATCTTCAACATGTTTTAAACATTTCCTTAAAAGATACTTTCAGTGTAGTGAGTATGTGAGTTTCGGCCTGGCCGAAGACAACACCTTAACTTGTTTAATTTCGCATCGAATGACGTTTGCTGTATTAACTTACTTTATACAATTGATTTGTTATACAAAAATATTAATTTTATGTCTAATGCCATAGACAAAAAATTAATAAGAAAGCTATCTTTTTAGCTTTAAAACGACATAAAACAACATTTGTTCGTTAAAATTTACCGGAGATATGGTAATTTTAATATGATCATAAGTCAGCATGAAACGTAAAGCGTTCGAACTTCAATTACAAATTAATTCCCGATACACATGTTTTTTTATTATAATGCATAGGATATGTATAAAAGAAATTTAGAGCGATTTAAAAATGTGTCGGTCAGAAACTGTTCGGTTTGTAAAAGAGCGCCTCATGTGTTTATTTGTGAAATAATTGTTGCCTAGTGTTGTTTCTATACACATGCAGTGTTGCCAGTCACTCGTTGCTGAGATTCAAAATAAGCAACGAGTTTTTTGTTTTATCAACAGCAATCAGTAATTGATAATCAACCAACATTCTGTAGGTTCGTGAGCATCTCCAATATTTGTTGTGCTTTGTCAAATGTATCTTAGCCGTTGTTGTTGCATCTGCAATGTCGTTTACTTGTCAACAGCTTGAAAAAAAAATTGTCTTTGCAACATGTTTACGTCTAAATTATGCAGTTTTTTGTATTTATGTAAAATTTTAATTGCTTTTAGGAGAAACAATTCAATAATTTATCTGCATTATTAAAGTATGTAAGTACATTTGCTATTGGTTGGTACTTTAATATTTGTTGTTGTTGTTAAGTTTATGCTGCTGTTGCACCGTCTGTGTCTAGAGTTGCTGCAAACGTGGTATATGCTTTACGCTGCACGTCCCTCCATATGGGGGCATTTAAACGTTCAAGATTTGCATTTTGATGTGTTTTGCATACAGCAGTTGCTGCAGCAGCCGCTTCTTGTGTTGTATGTTGCATAATTAATTTTTTTAACACTTTTACTTTGGAAGCGTTAGTTAAAGTGTTCAAAATTTCTTGTAATGAAATACGTTAGAAAATTTACAAATTTCAAGCTTACAAGTTTCAGTTAACAGCTTAAGTTTACGCAGATGTGCCTGTTACAAGAAAAAAAAATGTTGGCTAGGGTTTTTAAATTTTCGTTTGCTTATCAAGAAGAATTTAGGGGTTATCAAGACGTTAGCACAAATAAGAATCTAAAAAAAACTTGCTTAAAAAAGTTAAAAATACATTGAAGCATAACCGGGAAATATTAGATTAAGTTGAAATTATAAATAGATAGAAAATTTTCAATTCAGTAATTATGATTACAATAAATGGTAATCGAATAAAACGAAAGTAGGCTATTTGAACACACTCGATCTTAAGCTGAAATCAAAACAAAAAATCGAAACAACAAAATGTAAAATTTATCGAAATCATTGAATAAGCCAATACAAAAATCAAAATCAAATCAATCAAATCAAAAATCATCGAAAAACAATCAAAGTCAGCAAACCTCAAGAAATTCGACAAAAATTACATAGTTTCGAAAACGTATCGAAAAGTAATGGTTATAGTCGAAAAATATTTCAAACGTCTATAAAATCAAAAAGACCAAACTAGTTTTTAGGACAAACTAGTTTATCCTAGGCCAAACTAGTTAATTTGAAGGCCTGAAAGTATGCAATTTAATTTTAATGCAAAAGCACTGTGAATAGCGAAGTCAGTGTTGCACATACAGTGGAACCTCGATTATCCGTCTCCCGATCAACCGTCACTCCGATTAATCGCCACATTTTCTCAGCAAACTTTTTTTTTGACGCCAATCAAACTGATGCGATGACCTTACGAAGAATGAGAAATTTGGCCGTTGCAAAAGCTTACACCAAAATAGACGAGACGAGACATAACGAGTAAGTTCGAGTGTATGTAAACCAATGTTGATAGCCAAAATGAACCTACGTAATTGATCGAAATATTTTGACGAGACGTAAGAGTTCCGTAAGAACCGAACTTCAAAACGTTGCTACTCGTCATAACAGCTTTTTCGCTTCGTTGGCTAGCGTAACATTTTGGGTTAAACGTCAAAACAGACGAAACGAGTGCAAACTATCTATTTTGGTTAAGGCTAAAGTCTCAAGCTGTTGTAAAGCAAACAAAAGTGACGAATTTTTTCACCAAAACATCTTGATTGTAAACTAACACATTGTTTTTTTATTCGATAATAAAATACGAAAATGACAAATCAACATTTTTTGTTACGTTTCCCTTTTTCTTGCGTTTTTGTATTACAGTACATATATGTATATTCAATACCTTGTATTCAAAATTCTGCCATATATTCGATTATCCGTCTAACCGATTATCCATCAGGCTGCTGGTCCCGTGCCTGACGGATAATCGAGGTTCCACTGTATTATAGACATAGCCGAAATTAGACATATTGGTGGATGTAAATCCTGAGCCGCGGCCGAAGGCCTCCCAAATATCCCCACTTACGACTTGCCAAGTATATAATGAAATTGACAAATTTTGTTTTCGTACTTTACTACTATTGTAGTCTTCACTAACCACAGTGCTTTTGCATTAAAATGTCATTGCACATCTTTAGGCTTAATCTAACTAGTTTGGCCATACTGGGTCGGTAACTTATGAAATAAAAAAATTTATTTTATTGTTAGAAAAATTTTGCAATCTGAAAATGTTTTTGCATTTTTCAGATAAGATTATTTAAAAGATAAGAAAAAAAGGCTTATTACAGCGACCGAAAAATAAAAAAATTATTTGTAACCTCAAAAAAAGTTTCTTATTTTTATATTTTTGTCGCTGCAATAAGGCATTTTTCATCTTATAAATATTAAAAAGTTACCTTTTTTAAATATAAATATATGTACTTTGATAAACTTATTCTTTAAATTTTTTTTATTTAATCAGGCTTATACATATGAAAGCTTGATTATTATCTTTCAGAATATTAAGAATAAAAAAATTAGCTGTTGTATCCGCTAGGCTTTGCGTTTTCGATTTTATTTTGAAAGTGCTAATCACCTCTATATATACTAGATACCCTATTCAAACTTTCACCAAAATATAATGTCGGTGCGAGCACTTTCAACGTTCAAAAGCTCGCAAAACCCATGGCCAACAAATTTTTGGGTTCTTAATATTCTAAAAGTTATTAAGTCAAGTTTATCAAGTGTATCAACACACCTCATTTGAAAGAAAACATCAACGTCCTAAAGCAAAAAACATTCAAAATATACCAACTATTAAAAAGATGAAGACATTTACACTGATGTTTAACTGACGGGAATTAAAATCTATGGCGAAATTTTCATTGTTGCAGACACTTGGAATACAAAACGAAATTAACTACCGAAGTGGAATCGCGTAACAGAAGAACTTTTTACTTTTAAATTTCGTGCAATGAAAGATAATTCAAAAGGATTAGTAAAGCCAACTATGAAAATAAAGACGACTTCTGTTGCTGACTTCAAGTTGTTAAGATTTTGTTTCAGAACAATTAAGTCCAAAATAGTTTCTAAGGTTTTATTTCGTACATAGTCAATAGAAAATGAATTTACATTTAAATTTTTGTTTTCAAGTTTGTCCATTTTCGCAATAATCGCTAGCTGAGGTCTTTTTCGAACAATTACATTTTCTTATGCCCAGTATCACCAAAATCAATTAAAATCAATTTTAACTAACAGGCTTTTAGAATTTATAAGACTGTTAAAATTAATTCTGTTTCACCAACATTAGAAGTTGTACTTTTAGCTAACAGCCTGTTAGCCGAACGAATGAAACAGAAATGCCTAACACAAATATCTGATTGTATGCGAAAGAGTGAAACTGAAATAATTTTTGTTGATTGACAAATGCCAAACAAATAAATATGTCATTCAAAATATATTCAAAATAGAAACAAACTTTTAAAAATTTAACAGCAGCAAAACGGCTTGTTAGTTCATCAGGTTGTTTAACAGGCTGTTTGCGCTAAAAGTGTTTGATGAAACAAAATTTTAAAATTTGAGATTTTAACAGCCTGTTAAATTTTAAAATTGATTAGTGAAACCGGGCATTAGTGTTCTGAATTCTTGCTTTCATAGGCAACTCAGCGTCCAGTTGTCTGATTTGTTTTACCTGGAAAGTTGGCCCCCTTTTTTGGAAACTTAAAAAAACTTGTACATCTTTGTACAAATTAAATCCGCCTTGTGCCGTAAACAAAAAAGTTGATAAGGGTACCCGGGTACCCGTGAGAGTTTTATATGGGAAGATAGAGAGTCATAGCGTGTACTTGCTATTGTTTAGGCCTAGTGTGATGAGAAGTCAATGAAAAGCGGTAAGCTTAATGCTATCATTGGAATTTTGCTGCTTATAAGTATAAGTATAAATGCTAGCGATGATCCTCCTTCAACTTTGTGGGACGATTGCAGTCATCCAAAGCCGTTCCCATCTCCGATATTTGGAGTACTTATACTGATCACAGATGGCATTTGGGCTTTGTGAAAATGTACTGGATGAAAGCTTGAAATGTTCTTTTGAAATGCCAAATGTATTTTTCCAACATGTGGATTAAAAAGTTACTTAAGATTACCAAAATTGAGCAAAATTTCAACCTTTCTTAAAAAAAAAAGTCAGCAAAGTTTACTCCAAGCAAGTTTTGTGGTAAATTTACTTAAAAATTACAATTATTAGATATAGTCGAATTACACTGAATACTATATATACAGAAAATGTACTGAAAATGCGCCAAATGTACTAAAAATAGCTCAAATGTACCAAATGTACTGGAAACTTGTCGGATGTACTGACGACGATTTTTCACGACGTAAATGGATGAACCAATTTTACCCAACACATTCCGCCGAAGCTAGCAAAATGTGGCTTTTGGTTGTGTAACACAGTCGACATCTTTCCTCTGTTTGAAATAATTTACACAGGCAAACAATCTGGGGGTCAGCGACATGCAAACGCTCGAGAATATAATGTTTTAGCTCTGTTTGATTTTTGCAAACAATCTGTTTCAATTTTTTTTCTTCACTTCCGTTGGACAATCAAAGCTCACTCTCCAAAAGCCAGACCATATATGTAGATGCACCCCGATATGCATTCAACAAAAATGTAACACTTTTATCCGTCGTGACCAAGAAAAAGAGGGTTTTCTTTCTGTTAACTACGCATTATTCAAGAAGGGAGCCAGCAGTAAATGGAAAAGAGGAGATAAATATCTTCCACAACAAAACCAAAGGTGGAGTAGAAGTTATGGACCTCATAATGTCTAAACATAGTACCAAACGTAAAGCAAATAGATGACCATTGGCCATTTTTTCCAACATGATCGACGTGACTGCCTTGGGTTCAATTTGTGTCTATTCCAACCTCCATTGAAGCACCAAAGAAAAGCGAAGGTCTCATCGAGGCTTTTTGACATCACCTGGCATTGAGTTGAGAACAGAAAATAATCGAAAGAGTAGCTGATGTAAAATCTGACCGAAAGGCACGCAAGAAATGTGAAGGCCAATATGCAACAAGCATACCAAAATCATTCACGCTGCACTAGCCGCTGAACTGTCCTTTTCTTTTTTTCACATTATTTCAAGTAAAACAAAGTTTGTTTTAAAATATCTTTTAATTCTTTATAATCTACAAAGCATAAATAAAAACAAACACGAAATTGCTCATTATTTCACATTCTTCATATAAAATGCATGAATAGATTAACGGATACCCTTATCAGGAGGGTAAGGACTATTCGACTTAGGATCGGCACCACAGCCGACAAAAAAATTCTAGAAAGCTAAAAAATGCGAAAAACAATAGAAAACATCTATTTATAAGGTGTCATGGATCCTCGAATTTGTAACATTAGCCGTGTTTTATTCGCTTTGGTTAAACTTAAAAGTGAATAAAACGCATAAGTTTAACATTTTATAATTCTGCATTTGACCAACAGGTGGCATTACAGTGTTTGACAGAAATTCTATTTCAAAATCAGAGCCGGCTTTATGGTCGTGTGGTTGAACGGGGCCTAGCGCGGTAAGGGGCCTCACGTATCAGTACATATTTTTTTTTTTTAAATTATTGATGTCAAATCATTTCAAACTGTTTTTATAGTGTCGCAGACGCTTATACCAACGCTTTCTTTTCGTTCTCTGTTGTTTCATCACTGTTTTTATTTTTATAATGTGTTTCTATTTAATATTTGGGCCTAGCACTGACTGGGTGCCCCAGGCCTCGTGCGACCTAAAAACGCTTCTTCAAAATTCCAGCAAAGTTGCCATATATTTTTGATTATTTTAGGTTTGTGTCTATGGTGCTTCAAACTTTAGCAAAGACAAAAAAAGTTCAATCAATTGAACTAGAAATTGAGCTGGTTCACACATTTGTATGAGATTTTGGTTTAACCAAAGCGAATAAAACACGGCTATTTATGGTTTAAAAAATTTTTGACTTCAAGTCCCGTTCGGGTACCCAGGTACCCGTGTCAGGGGGGTTAGGGTTAAAGTTTTTCGATTTTTTTAAATTTTTTATATTTTGAAAATTTTTTGAATTTTTTATTTGAAATTTTTCAACCTTTGAAAATTTTGAAATTTAAAAAATTTTTGGAATTTTTTTATATATTTTTGAAATTTAAAATTCTAGAGCTTTTTTCAGTTTTTAAAAGTTATTCAATTTATTCAACTTTTGGAAATTTAAAAAAATTTTGAGAAATTTTTGAAAGTTTTGAAATTTTTGACATTTTTCTTGGATTCTTGGATTCTTCAGCTTTTTTCAATTTTTTAAATTTTTGATTTTTTGAAAAATTTTTGAAATTTTTCAACTTTTTAAAATTGTAGAATTATTTGAATTTCTACAGCTTTTTTTCAATACTTGAAAGTTTTTCAATTTATTCAATTTTTGGAAAATTGGAAAATTTTTGGAAATTTTTGCAATACTTGAAGTATTTATATATTTTTAGCTTTTTTCAATTTTTTGGAATTTTTATTTGAAATTTTTCAACTTTTAAAAATTTTGAAAATTTTACAAATTTAAAAAATTTTTGGTATTTTTTATATAATTTTGAAGTTTGAATTTCTACAGCTTTTGTCAATATTTTAAAGTTTTTCAATTTCTTCAATTTTTGGAAAATTGGAAAATTTTAAAAATTTTTGGAAATTTTTGCAATTTTTGAAATTTTTATATATATTTTTTGCTATTTTGGATTCTTCAACTTTTGTTCAATTTTTTTAAGTACATATATCGATTTTTTAAATTTTCTATTTTTTGAAAATTTTTGAAATTTTTCAACTTTTGTCAAAAGACAAAAGTTAAATATTTTGATTTGGATGGAAATACCGATTTTTTGAAACAATTTTCAGTCTAAAATTTGTATAACTTAAAATGACCATAACTTTGTAAAAAAATTTTTTTAATCAAATCGGAGAAATATGGGTCCCCTTATATCCTTTGAAAAACAACATATTTAATCGGCAACCAATTCCGTAACATAAAATAGTCCTCGTGCATGGTTTGAGATGGATTTGGTCTATAATTTTTTAGTTATATTATCGCGACACGTACCTGGAGTAAATTTAGCTGAACTTTTTTTTGTTTTTTTTAGTAAAATTTAAGTTGAAATTTTTTTTGAATTTTATCAATTTGAAGTAACTTGTTCATGTTCAGGTCGAATAAAGTACATTTGTCTAGTAAAGAGTACATTTCAACTCTTCATTCAGTACATTTCCATTAAACCGATATGCCTTCACTGTACATATAGGATAAGTACAAAGAATTTGTTTTTTCTAAATCTTCAAAAGCTGACTTCTCAGACATGATTTGTTTGTATCTCCAAACAGCATTTTTAGTGTTTTAATGCTTTCACTGGTGCGTTTATAGCCATTTTCACTTACTTTTGTCCAACGCTTCTTTGTTTCAATAAGCTTTTTCGCATTGAATTTGTTGATTAAAGCTGGCATGGCCAGAAGAACTGAGGAAGGGAGCAGAGGATTGCTAATTAAAAGTACAAGTGCGTAAATTTGTTAAAATTGTAAGAATTAAAAAAAAATTCAAAGGACTCATCATAATTGTAAAAGAACCGCACAGTGGCCCCAAATTTAATTTTTTTTGTACAAAAATGGCTAGAGAGCGCAAGTCTTGTCGGAAACAAATCATTTTCTTATGCCAATAAGTCCTCAGAGCTCGAATTTCGAGAAATAAAGTATTGTATTATCCATTATTTTAAGTTATAGGCTAAAAAAATATTCGAATAATTTTTGTAAAATATTCAAAAAAAAAAAAAAAACAATAAAAATAACATATAAACATTTTTTATGGTTTCAATGAAGTTTTGATCAAAATATCACTTTTTTCTCCCATATAATCAATTCTCCTGGGATTTGCTATGCAGAGTTATTTTAAATTTTCAGATAACAATTTAATTTGTTTTTCATTCTAAATATTTTGAAAAGCGTTCCAAACTAATGAAATTGGTGATAATTTTCAAATTTAAGAAAGATTAGAAAAGTCTCAGAGAAATACGCCTAAGTGGATTGATTTAAATTTTCTGAAGTTAATTCTGCACTGAACTATGTCACTCATAAGTGTCCATAATCACACCCATAAATTTAATGAAACCGAATTCTTATCAGAGAATTATGAAAACTTCTTTCATGCAACCCATTACTAAATTGAAATGCATTTGAAAAATGTGTTGGCTATAGTAATTTTATTTTTTCATATTCTACCGTCAGTATAACTTGTCCATGGACCGCATTTTGCTCTTGCCACCATTCAAATGTTCGTCTATCAACACCAGACGTTATTTCACATTTAATCTAAGTGTCACGGTAACTAAATTCATCTAAAATTGTAAAAAATAATTATTCAATGCAAAGTTGGTTCATACAAAATAGGTGAAATTTTTTAAATCTTTTACAATCTTACACAGAATTTCTTTCTTATTAATGATGTTTATCCAAAGTTGAATAAAGCAGATTTTAATGACACTTTGCTCTTTGTTTTTGACAAAATCACCTGTTCATTAATATTTTATAGCTCCATACGATTAAATTTGACAGCTTCCATTCTCGGTATAGTCACAATTTTTTATTTACGATTATGTTGTAAATTCTTAGTAACATGTTGTGACTATTTCCCAAGGAAACGGTAAGTGATAAAAAGTGACAGTAAAAATAAAGTTATAAAAATAAAACAGACTGTCAATATAACTTAGTTAAGTATTCTATAAAAGATATTAGTATTTTTAAATTGATTAAGAATTTCGAATTTTATATAGATTTATAATAGACTCCACTGTTGAAAATAGTTGAAAAACTCGAAAAAAGTTGAAAGAGGTTGAGAAATGTTGTTGTTCAAAATCGCTGAGAAAGTCTTAAAAATAAAGAAAATAATGAAGGAATTTGAAAGAGGTTAAAAAAGTCGAACAAATGCATTAGGGTATATTTGAAAAAGTTAAAAGGTTGAAAGAGTCAAAAGAATATGGAAAACGGAAAAAAAAAATTTGAAAAGAAATAAGAAAAGTCAAAAGATTCCACGCCTACTTCCCCATTTCTGGCTACTATTGGTTCAATAAAAAATATTCGTGATCGACATTCGCATACAAATTTTTGCACAATGGTTTGTTTAGTTTGCGATATATACCGTAATAAGTCTTAAAATTTAGGGCGTGACACACCCACTGCTACTATCAAGTCCGATTTTGATCCAGAAATGGCTTTCTATAAACATCATTCTAACACCAAATTTTAGTGTGTTTGCTTACATATTTCGATAGATATGCCACTTAAAGTAATTTACTGGTATGGGAGGTACCACGCCTTCTGGTGCTATTTCGGAAGCTTTTAACTCAGATACACCTTATAGCAAGTAAATAACTTACATTAAATTTCATGCCAATTGCAGCAATAGTTCACATATAATTGCGCTTACAATTTTATGTTAAGATGGGAGGCGCCACGCTCACTGATTCAATTCCGTCAAAATCGATTTAGTTAAATCTTATATAACTGACCTCTGTACACAAAATTTTATTAAGATTATTCTCATAGCATTTCTTTTATATAACCTTAAACGTTTTTTGCGAAATATGGGATGTGCCAAGCCCACAGGTATTAACGCGCTAGGCTTTGAGCAGTTGTATCTGTCTTATAAAATTTCATAGCGATTACGTTGTTAGTTCTCTTAA
This sequence comes from Tricholauxania praeusta, assembly GCA_949775025.1. Classification (NCBI taxonomy): domain Eukaryota; kingdom Metazoa; phylum Arthropoda; class Insecta; order Diptera; family Lauxaniidae; genus Tricholauxania; species Tricholauxania praeusta. The sequence continues at coordinate 73,438,502 of OX459029.1, read as the reverse complement.
TATAACCTTATAAAATGCCACGGCTCTTTTTCCACTTTCGCGCCACGGCTCTTTTTTCACTTTCGTCCACTTTTAGCAAAATTCAAGATATATATGATTTGTATCCGCTTACCAAATTTTATCTCAATATCTTGCACGGCTTACGACACATGGCGTTGTAAAGGTTAAAATTAAAGGCTATGCTACGCTCAAACAGACAGACAGACAGGCATAGCTAAATCGACTCAGGTGGTGACGAAGCAGAGGTGCCTGGAGAGATCTTTTGAGGTCGGCCGTAACCCGGTAACGGGTTGTTATGGCCACCCAAGTAAGTAAGTAAGTAAGTAGACGGTCCAAAACGTTATATGTATTTTGAAAATCAGTAATAATCTATGAATTATAATTATTCAAAACTTAAACCTATTTGTATCATATCACGTTCAAAAGAAAAATTAACTAAGTTAAATTACATAGTTACCTTACATAGGAACCAATATTTTAATTGAAACTGAGTTTGAGTATATACCTAACGTGTCCAACCGTACTTCTTTCTGGCCCCTTGTGTTGCGTGCTTCGAAGTACGGGCATATGTACTCGTGGCATCTTTTTGTTCTTCCTTTTATCAATTATGAAAATTAATAGGAAATCATATAATATTATATAAATGACCTTTGTTTTTTTTTGGTAATCAAAAAAGTGAAACTTTTCCTATTTTTTGTACAGTTACCTTCTTTGTCGCTCATCAAAATTTTTTCTATGCTTATGCAGGGGAGGATGGGGCTGGTTTTTTTTTTCGCTTGTGAATAGTTTCTTCTGGGTAAATATCACATATTATCTTCAGGGGAGGATGAAGCTGGTTTTTTCACTTTTTGAAGAATTAGCTTTGGCTTTTGAGCTAATTTTTAATTATATGAATTTGAAGTTCTATATGATTATTACATGTTTTAGTTAGTGTGTTCAACAAATTTAGATCGAAATATTTTACAGTTTTTTTCTCAAAATGTTGATAAAGAAAAAATGCCAGATTTTAATTTTACCCTCGTATGTGCGCCCAAAGTTAACAGACCTTTGGACAAGTTTGGTAAGTTGAAACTGTAAGCAACACTTTTAACAATAACGAAACTACATTTTCTTGTGTTATTCGATAATTTGAAACCATATCTAAGCATTATGTACTAGAGTGACCAAAAAAAAATCGAGTTTTCGATTTTGATGTTGCTAATACGAAAAGTAGTTAGTGTTATGTAAAAAAGTAAGGTATTTTAAATTTTATTAAAAAATATTGATATTTAGAGGTCGCTAATGTCCGATTTATGAATTAGTTTCATTCAATTTATTTGCGTGTGATGATAACTCTTCCCAAAAAATTATTCTGCATGAGATACGGCCCGTTGGTATCGATTCCTATAGTTTCGGGTCTGTTGAGCACGATGGTGATAGTAGTTTTGTTATACAGTGGCTGAGTATCTTGGTAGCATCAAAAAACTCCCAGAAAACAGCGAAATAACAGCGCAAATTTGGGTTCAAGTGAAGTAAACTTGTATAAAAAAATTTTTTTTTGATCTAATGCTCTTCAGCATTGTAGTCCGAAAACATACGAAGAAATATTGACCAGTCTCGATGTTCCATTATTTTTTATCAGAAGACCAGAGTGATAAAAAAATGAAAAACCCTCGCAAAAAGGCCAAAAATCAAGCTCAACTCAAGTTTAAATGAGATATATTCGGGTAATTCATTTTCTAAAGATGGTTTTCTGAAGTATTTTTTTTGCGATAAGTCCGAATTTGGCCTCAAAATTGACCCATCACATCAGAATTCTGAAATATTTGAGGTTACGTACCTAAAAATTAGGTTTTTCGTCTACTTTTGAGGACATGTATGGGATTCAAAACAATTTGTTTAGCTTAACTTTAATAAAACCATCATTTAGTACCGTTCTTCCCCTTTAAAACAAGCTTTTAAATGGCTATCTGCAATGTTTCCTCGCAAAGTTACAAACATTTGAAAGTGACATGAATTTGATCCCCTACGACCAAACAATATTAACCAACCGGCTACAAATTTATTTCATCATGATTGTAGGGGATCAAATTCATGTCACTTTCAAATGTCTGTAACTTTGCGAGGAAACATCGCAGATAACCATTTAAAAGCTTATTTTAAAGGGGAGGAACGGAATGAGATGATGATTTTAGTAAAATTTAGCTGAACAAATTGTTTCGAATCCCATACATGTCCTCAAAAGTAAACGAAAAACCTAATTTTTAAGTACTTAACCTCAAATATTTCGGAATTCTATCATGATGGGTCGATTTTGAGGCCATATTCGGTTTCATCGCAAAAACAAACTTCGGAAAACCATCTTTAGAAAATGAATTACCCGAATATATCTCATTTAAACTTGAGTTGAGGTTGATTTTTGGCCTTTTTGCGAGGGTTTTTAATTTTTCTATCACTCTGGTCTTCTGATAAAAAATACTGGAACATCGGGACTGGTCAATATTTCTTCGTCTGTTTTCGGACTACAATGCTGAAGAGCATTAGACCAAAAAAAAAAATCTGTTCTACAAGTTTACTTCACTTGAACCCAAATTGACACTGTTTTTTCGCAGTTTTCTGGGAGTTTTTTGATGCTACCAAGATACTCAGCCACTATATAACAAAACTACTATCACCATCGTGCTCAACAGACCCGAAACTATAGGAATCGATACCAACGGGCCGTATCTCATGAAGAATAATTTTTTCGGAAGAGTTATCATCACACGCAAATAAATTGAATGAAACTAATTCATAAATCGGACATTAGCGACCTCTAAATATCAATATTTTTTAATAAAATTTAAAATACCTTACTTTTTTACATAACACTAACTACTTTTCGTATTAGCAACATCAAAATCGAAAACTCGATTTTTTTTTGGTCACTCTATTATGTACAATGAAATAGGGGCAAGTGGGCTTTAAAAACGCTTAACTGTGTTAAAACTTACTCCGTCGCATTGTTGAATAAAAAAATAATTCATTAAAAACGTCATGAAAGTAATTTTCATTAAAGTACTAAGACTTTAAATTGAGTCACTAAGCATACATTAAAATAAAGTGAAGAAGCACTAAAACTTACACAATAATCAAAACTTACGTGCACAAGAAATTTATGTTTTGGCTCATTTTATTCAAAATTTCTGAGTGTTAAGGCTTCCCCTACTTCTTTCGTAATTCTTTTCAAATCGGTTTGTATTTCTTTTGGCTTCAAAATAGTTGTTAACGTTATGCGCACCTACATACAAACGAACTTGAAAACTTTGAGAATGGGAAGACCATCAATAATTAATGCTTTTTGCGTTGTTTTTCTTTGCTTAATGAAATCGAAAAGTAATTGAAAATTCATGATATCTTTACTGTAAGAAAAGTTTTCCATTTGATTTCACTTGAAAACAAAAATGAAAACAAGGATAACCCCATGACAAAAGATCCACTTAATGCCAAGATGTTGGTTGGGCTTTGTGTGTTCGTTGTAGTTGACTTGAGAAGTCAACTGCTAAAGGAGAATCTTTCTGCAAGGAATTAAATTACAAATTGAAAACATTTGAAATTTTTAGCTTGTCATTAAAAAATTGAGAAATTTGGTAAGCTGAAGCATAAGGCAAAAAATTGAGAAACTTAATCAAACTGTTGCGGACACATACACACAAACGCAACCACAACCATGTACACACACGTAGGTGCACATACAAATATCCTCATTAAAACCGATATTGGTAGACAACCAAGTTGTAAAACTTTGAGCAAATTAAAAAACTTTTACAACAATTGCAAAAAAGGAGCGTTGCTGAACAAGCAAAACTGTGTGACAAAATAATGAAGGGTGTCTTAAAGTTTACTAGTAAGAGTGTTATCTTTGGCCTCGCAAACAATTAGATACCCTACATCGCATTAACAACATTTTTTTTTTAAATGGCTGGCTGGTTTCACCAGAAGTTTAAATATTGAATTTGGCAACGTTTACAAAAAAGATCTCTGTGTTGTGATTTTAAGTTTGTGAATGAATGTAATGGAATTACCATTTTTTGCCTATTGCTTGTCCGACTCATTTCTGGTATATGTGTGAAATTCGGTAGCATTATCTTAAAAAACAGCTTTGCATTATGGCAGGTAACACGTTCTTTTGTCAAAATGTTTACACTCTTCGGCTGGAGGTAGTCGGAACCATTTCGTGTATTTGTGTAAAATTTAATTGCATTACTTTATGTAGTTATCTCAATGTAGTGTTTTTACATTATTGTTTTTTTATGAGGTGCCACGCCTCTTTATCGGAATGCGTTTGTATTCTAATTTAGCGGTAGAACGAACCATATCTAATATATATCTTTCATTACCTCCAATGATTCTGTGATTGCAGCATTTTGAAATTTTAGCTTGTATTGAAAGTGCAATACCATGTCTTCTTATCTAAAGCTTATCCAAGACGTTCTTGTGAAATTTGGTCACATAACCATAAATGAGTTTCTCAGTATAGCGTTCTAAATATGTTAGTTGTATGGGCGGTAAGCGTGTCCGGAAACTGGTTTCATCCATTTTAGTTCTTCTACCACATATTGAAGATATTGCCCATTTACCAAATATTACCCAGGACCACAAAAAAAAAGTCTTGTAGTTGGAAGATGAGGTATCATACGGTATGTATTTTAGCGTCCTAAACACGATTCAGAGGTCAAAATTTTTCCATCACCCTCAGATTTTGACATTTTTTTTTTTTTTTTTTTTTTTTATTGAAGCGCTTAAAATAATTTACAAACACTTCATGTAGCTACAACTAGTCAATGACTAACGAGCAGCTTAGTTCTATTAAATATTAAAAATAAGATAAAGCTAGGTGCTTCTTATGAACTCCTGAGCTGTAGCGAGTTCCCAACAAGATCGCAGGGCTTGACACGTTTTAATCTTCTGATTCCAGCTGCGAAGCAGAGTCGAGTTGCCTCTTCGTTTTCATGCTGGCTGAGTTTCTGGTGATGTGCTTCAGCTAATTCTTTAATGGTGACCACAACAGTCTTCATTTTTAGGTCACGATGAAGGTCGCTGGTTCTTACGTACCATGGTGCATCAACTACACAGCGAAGTACTTTATTTTGGAAGCGTTGGATTTTTTTTATGTGATTAGATGAGGCGCATCCCCAAAGTTGAGCACCGTACATCCATACTGGAGCGATGACTTGATTATAAATCATCAATTTATTTTTAACTGAGAGCACAGAACGTCTACCAATGATCCAGTATAGGTTATTTTATTTGATGTCAAGTTCATCTCGTTTCTTTTTTATATGCTCTTTCCAGCGTAACTTGGCGTCGAGTGTCATACCTAAGTATTTAGCAGTGTTTGAGTATGGGACTATCGTATTTGAAATTGTAACTGGATAGTTGCAAATTTTTTTGTTTGTAAAATTAATGTGAACGGATTTTGTGTTGTTAAGCTTGATTCGTCATTTTTCAGTCCATGCGACTACTTCGTTAATAGCTGATTGTAGTTTGCTCGTCGATTCTTTTATTGTTTTACCAACAGCTAATACAGCGGTATCGTCTGCAAAAGTTGCAATCGTGCAATCAGTCGGGTTAGGAATATCGCTTGTATATATTAGGTACAGCATGGGTCCAAGGATGCTTCCTTGAGGAACACCGGCCTTAATCACTTTAATTTTTGAATAAGCATCTGCTTGTTTAATGCGAAAATATCTATTCATAAGATATGACTTCAGGATCTGAGTAAGCTCTCTTGGAAGATGTGATTCTAATTTAAACATTAAACCTTCATGCCAAACTTTATCAAAGGCCTGTGCAACGTCAAGGAATACAGATGAACAAACCTGTTTTTCTTCTAGTGTACGTTCTATGATTTCGTTAATCCTATGAACTTGTTGTATAGTTGAATGCTGTCTTCGGAATCCAAATTGATGAGATGGGATAACTTTTTTCTCTTCTATGATGAGTTTTAATCTTTTAAGCAAAAGAATCTCAAATAATTTTGATAGAAGTGGTAGCAAGGATATGGGTCTGTACGATGATGCGTCATGCAAATTTTTTCCTAGTTTGGGAACCATAATTACTTCTGCAACTTTCCATGAACTAGCTAAATATTTAAGTCGAATCGTTGCATTATATAGGATTGTAAGTTTTAAAATAGCTTTATATGGAAGTTGTTTTAAAATTTCACCTGTAATTAAGTCAAAACCTGGAGCCTTTTTAAGTTTAATCTCATCCTTTATGACACTTTTTACTTCGGCAGATGTTATGCGCTTAATCCTCACATTGGGCTGTTCTATTTGGTTTGTGTCAATGTCTACAGTACCATTATTTGGCTGAAAAGTGTTCATAAGATGGTTTGCAAAAACTTCAGCCTTTTCTTTATTACTTTTAGCCCATTTGTTACCAACCATTCTGATTGGAGGTATATGACTCGTTGGTCTTTTTATATTTTTTGTTGCCTTCCAAAGAAAGTAGTCAGTACACTTTTCGGCTTACAAATCTTTCAGATATTGGTTTAGAGATGCATTCTTTATTGCGTGTATTTCACGTTTTAGTTGCTGCGTAGCTCTGTTTAATCTATTTTTATCAGCAGGAGACCTACTTCTGTGCCAAATCTTTCTTAGCGCTCTTTTTTTGCTTATAAGAATTTTGATTTCCTTGGGATAGTTTTTTCCACATGTTTTTCTTCTTACACTAGGCGTACTGTTCCAAGCTGCTTCTTGAATTTGGCGCGTAAAATGTAGAACTTCTTTTTCAAGTTGATCCTCGTTCATTATCAGGGTATTTAGGTCCAAGTTCTCATTTAGAGTGCCTTTAAAATAATCCCAATCTGTAAGTTTATTTGTCAGATATGGCTTCTCTTCATTATAAATAATATGGTCGCTAATAGTTAATACTATAGGGGAGTGATCTGAGCTAAATTCGAAGCTTTCTTCAATATGTATATAGCTTCTACCAATTTTGTTGATAATGAAGAAGTCAATGACATCCGGTTTTTTGCTTGGATCGGTAGGCCAGTAAGTAGGTTTTCCAGTTGACACGAACTCACAACCTATTTCTTCTGCTGCTTTATATAGTTCTCTTCCTTTGGTAGTGTTTAAACGTGAGCCCCAGTGAGTATGTTTTGCATTAAAGTCTCCACCGATAACGAAACGATTTTTATACCTTAACAAGAGTTGCTTATACTGATATTTTGATATTTTATGCCGGGGAGGACTATAAATTGCTGTCAATGACAAGTCGTTTTGAAGTTTTTCAATAACTATTGTTGTTGCTTGGATTTCATCAGTTCTGATATGTTCATCTTCAAAATGCTTTATGTTATTTCTAACAAAAATTGCACTTCCGCCTCTTGCACTGTTATTTGGATGGGTGGTGTGATAATTCTTATAATTTTTAAATTTAATATAGGAATGCGATGTAAAGTGCGTTTCTGAGATCAGGCAAACGTCTATTTTTTCAGATTCAAGAACTGCTTCTAGTTCATCTTTGTGTTTAAGCAGTCCGTTCGCATTCCATGCCATAATCCTAAGAGTTTTAGACATGGTTTCTTGAAGTAAAAGTGTTTTTTTCTAGTTTTTCAAGTCGTTTATTCAGAATTTTGTTAAATTCCTCTTGGTTGCTTAGCTTGGCAAGAATTTCAGAAAGAATATCGTTTTTTTGAATTGTGTTACTACTATTAATGCTGTTTGACTTTGCTGCTATTTGGGAATATGTTGGCTTAGGAGTTGTCGTAGGAATGGTTACTGTTTTCAGATAAGGAACTTGACTTTTCTGTCTCACCATGTTGGTGGTTTCTTTGACTTCTGTCTTTGTTTGTGATCCACTAGCTTTATTTCTAAGATTTTGCAGTTCTTTTGCAACAATTTGACATGATTTACAAATTTACACTTTAAAATACGTCTCAAAGTCTCCAAAAAAATTAATCAAAATCCAGAAGGTGGACGTTACTTATTTTACGTATTTAGGTGTGCTAAAATAATATCTTACAGTAAAAATGAGTTTTAGTTACCGACTTTTCTCCCAGCACCGCCATTTACCCTCAAAGGGTCAAAAACTCATTTCTTATAAAAATTCAAAATGAATGCATATCCGCAGATATATTGGTGCACGACAACTCAGAACGTCGATATAAACCTTTGGGGAGATGTAATAGAGTACAGGAATGGGTTTGAGGGGTGATTAGAAGGTAGAAATGAGTTTTTATCGAAATCAACAGGTTAAGCACACCAAAATACCTTCGAATATGCATTAATTTTGAATTTTTATAAGAAATGAGTTTTTGACCTTTTGGGAGCAAATGAGGGAAAAAGTGGGCAGCTAAAACTCATTTTTATTGTAAGGTATTATTTACGCACACCTAAATACGTAAAACAAGTAGCGTTCACCTTCTGGATTTTGATTAATTTTTTTTTTGAAAGACTTTTTTAACGTATTTTAAAGTGTAAATTTGAGGTTATGTCAAAATCTGAAGGTGATGGAAAAATTTGACCTTTGAATCGTGTTTAGGACGCCAAAATATATACTAGAGATGAAACGGATATCCGGTAACTATTCGGCTTATCCGGCGACCTAAATACTATCCGGCCGAATACCGGATAACTAGCGCCTATCCGGCTGAATACCGGATTTGAAAAAAAAATTATTTTAGATAACTAATTGCTTTATTTAGTTAGTATCACTTAAGAAATACAATCAGTAATCACAAGATAGTTCTACAACTTAGAAAATGAATTAGTACTCATACTGCTCTAAAGGCAAATTATGGTGAGTTTATACTTATTTCTCTGCATTAAGAAAAAACTCTTACGCTGTACACACTGCAGCAAAGTGCTGAAAGATAGATTTTGACAAAAATTGTTAAATTTGGGTATTATTTAGCATTAGCTGCCCACCAAGAATGAGGGTCACAATGTCATTTCTCGTCGTTAAATCTTTTTAGAATTATTAAAATACTTCAGATAACAAGACCACAAATAAAATAATAACCTAAAATGATCACTCACGTAACGTATTTTATTTTTACTTTTTTTTATTTTTTATCCAAGAATATTGTGTGAAAATTTGAGACGGATCGAAGCAAAAACAACGAAGATACAGCAGTTTAAGCAACCGTGCCTCATACTCACTGCACGTTTAAAACTTTAAACGTTTTTCCCACAACTCGCGTTTTCAAAGTCGGTGTCTACCGTATCTTCAAAACTACAGCATCGATTCTTTTGAAATTTTGAACACTATTTCTGAACATAATTTACGAGGTAACGCTTGAGAGTTTTTTTCAAATTTGTCAATATTTATTATTTTATAACAACAAATTATCAGATTTTTTTTTTTTTGCAAAAATCGCGTATTTCACTTCAAAGTGTTCCCAAAAAAAAAACCCTCCAGCGTTACCTGGGGAAATCGATTATCTAACGAAAAACTTTTTTTTTTTTTGATTTGAGATGATCCAGCACCGACTTATCGTGGACACCGCAATTCTACTTTTTTCTGAGGCGCTTTCAAAAAAATTTTGCCATTGCCGTAGTTTTCAATATTTCTACCTGAAAATTTTTCAAAATATTCTTCAAATGTTAAACTTTGATCTACCATTGGTTTTAATAAATAGATTTTAACTGTGTTGTCGAAAAAAATTCACAAAAATGTGTCTGTTTTCATACGAATTAACGTTACCATCCCCTTAATGAAGGAAACAAGTGTTAACTTCGTTTATCAACGAAAAGACCCGAATTTAACCGAGTCCACCTGATCGTTCGCGCGTCGCCTACGCAAGCGTGGTTCGTGCGATGCACCAAACGGCAATGTTCCGCTATAAGGTTGGCCGAATATCTGGCATCCGGTATCCGGCTAAACTGCTATCCGTTTCATCTCTAATATATACCGTATGATACTTCTTCTTCCAACTAAATGACCTTTTTTTTGTGGTCCTGTGTTATCAAACTATCTCGCATGGCTTTCCCTTACTCGTGTTTTCCACAGTAAGACAGACAGAGAGACAGACATATGTAGCTCAATTGACTGCGGTGGTGACGGTGATAAAGAAAACATACACTTTTCTTTACCTGCCACGCCTTCTTTTATGCGTTACATGGCAAAATTAATACATTCTGAGTGTAGCGTACAAAAATGTGATGTTCGACTTTTGCAGAAATTCGCATTATTAATTAATTACATTTTTTAAGTTATTGCGAATTAAGTTAATTTAATTTTGAGCGAACGAAGTCTAAAATTGGGATAATATCTTGCAATAAGCAAAAACAGTTTAATAGGATTAGAAACATAAAAGCCTGGTTGTAGCACCCAAACTCTGCAGCTGCCGCAGTAACGATTTGAGTTTTTTTTTATCAGCAATGAGTTTGTACCTCTTCGATAGGTATTTTTTTTTTGCTTCTTCATCCTAATGGATCATATCTTTGAAATTCGGGATTACTTTGAAGATACTTTGCATGGACTAGCGCCTCGATTTAATTTCAATAAAGATACATATGTCGCATTTGAATCTTTCAAAGTGGAACGACTCACAAAGAAACAAAATGTACCAAATCGTTAATCCAGAAAGCCACAGATTGAAAAAAAATTCAAATTAAAGCAAAAAATCAAAAACTCGTGTTTTTTTTGTGGAATAGTTGCCCAGAGCTAGTGGCTGCACTATACGAATATTGTTAGAAAATGTTTTTTTTTTTCAAATCGGGTCATTAATAAAATTGAATAACAACTGCCATTCAATATCAAAAATATGTTTCTCATGTGAAATATATTGTACTACCACTACACTTTTTATAACCTAGACCGTGGGTATATTCACTTTGTCCTTCCGCTTATAACATGTAGAAGGAGGCGTGGCAGGTATAGCAAAGTATATATATTCTTGATCAGCGTCACCACCTAAGTTGATTTAGCGATGTCCGTCTGTCTGTCTATTGAAATCAGATTTACGGGAAAACCAATAAAGCTAATTGAATGAAATTAGCACACTCAGGTCACAACTTGCAGTCATCTTGCTAAATATTGAAAATGGGCGAAATCGGTTAGGGGCCGTTCAAGTATTACGTAACGCAATTAGGGGGGAGGGGGGGTCTTGTGAAACGTTACGATGCGTTACAGGGGGGGGGGGGGGGGGTTCGAACAACGCGTTACGTAACATTGTTTTAGAAGTGAAACTACTTTAGCGGGTGGTGATTTGAAATGAGGTGTGTATAATGAAACGCTTTCTTTATGTGTATGCTTATTGAATAGCTACAGCCAAAAAATTTTATTATAATGATAAAAGTTGATGGGATCTAGATAATTTACAGCAATAAATGATATGTTAAATTAAAGCACTTATGAAGCAGAATATTCTAAAACTATCATCTTCGAGATTGGTTAACCAAAACCAGAGATGTAAGCGTGGAAAGATTTCCTATTTTTCTCATTTATTGCTGTAGCTGTTCTAGATCCCATCAACTTTTATCATTTTAATAAAATATGTTCGTCTCATTTTTCGCCATTTTAACATAGTTTAAGCTTAAGCAAATGTTTATTACATTATGTGTGATTTTTATTAAATAACAATATGAACAAGTTAAGGTGTTATCTTCAGTCAGGCCGAAACTCACATACCCTACACTGCACTCAAAGTAGGTACATATATTTCAGTAAAAAAAGACGTTGAAGAGGTTACATAATTCGAAAAAAGTGTGAAATGTTTTAGAGGTTGTAAACTGTTGAAAAAGTCGTAAATATATGCAAAATGTTAATGTTGAGAGAGGTTGAAAAAGTCTAAACAATTTAAAATCGATGAAAAAGTCGAAAAAATAAAGAAATTTCATCACAATATCTTGCACGGCTTACGAGATATGGTGGTATAGAGGTTAAAATTTAGGACCGTGCCACGCGAATCTTTGGAAACTTGAAACCTAGCCTAATCTTAATTTAGTTCAAATGTACACCTAATCACCAAGTTTCATCAAAATCGCTGCATTTTTTTCCAAAATGGGATTGGCCAAATATACATAGAGTATGGGCGGTGGGCGTGTCCATGAACCGATTACGTCCGTTTTGAATAGCAAGATGCCTGCAAGAAGGTCTGACCTGAGTGTGCTAATTTCATTCAATTAGCTTTCTTGGTTTCCGTAAACCTGATTTGAACAGACAGACAGACGGACATAGCTAAATCAACTCAGGTGGTGACGCTGATCAAGAATATATCTATATACTTTTTCATACCTACCACCGCCCTCTTCTATGCGTTACAAACAAAATGACAAAGTGAATATACCCTCGGTGTAGGGTATAATAAAGAAAATAAACAACATACGCATGTATTTCCGGTACTTTTCGCAACATAATTGTGACTTTTAGGTAAATATGGTAACTTGGGTGTTACGTAACGTTTAAGGGGGGCGGGGGGGTAGAGGAAAACGTTACGGCGCGTTACATAGGGGGGAGGGGGGGTCAACAATTTTCGAAAATTGCGTTACGTAATACTTGAACGGCCCCTTAACGGACACGCCAATTTTGAAAAAAATTGCAGCAATTTCAATAAAACTTTGTGATTTGATGCGCATGTGAACCGAATTAGGAATAGGCTAGGTTTCAAGTTTCCAAAGGATCGTACAGGGGCGTGGCACAGCCCTAAATTCTATCATTTATACTACCATATCTTGTCAGCCGTTCAAGATATTGCGATGAAATTTGGTAAGCGCATGCATATAAAATATATCTTGAATTGTAATAAAAGTGGGCGTAATCGAAAAAGTGCGCGTGGCACTTTTCGACTGTTAAAAATTTTTATTCCATATATCTCAAAATTGGCACAAACGATTTTCATAAAAATTTTGGAGATGATAACGCTGAAAGCAGTCATCAATACAAGCTCAGCCACTTTACTAAAAAAACTTGATGAAGGGCGTGGCACCACCCACAATATTTATAAACGTTTTATTAAGAGAACTTACAACGTAATCGTTATGAAATTTAATGGAGTAGATATACTTGCTATAAAGTCTCTTATTACAAAAATTTGGTCCAATAGTACCTGTGGGCGTGGCACCTCCCATATAAGCAGAAACGTTTATTGTTTTAGATAGTGTGCTATGAGAGTAATCTTCATAAAATTTGGTGTATAGATGTCAGTTACTATAGGCTTTAAAAATAAATGAATTTTGACGGGATTGTATCAGTGGGCGTGGCACCTCCCATATTAACATAAATTTGTAAGCGCTATTTTAAGAGAACTATTGCAGCAATTGCTATAAAACTTAATGCAAGTGGTTCAGTTGCTATAGGGTATATCTGAATCAAAAGTGGCTGAAATAGCACCAGTGGGCGTGGTACAACGTATAAAGATTTCTCAAATTATCTAGTAGGAAAATATTTGTCCATAAGTTAGAAAAGTGCAAATATCTGGACACGGGTTCATCCGAAAAAAAAAAATTTATCTTTATTGTCTTTGTTTTTTTGAAAATTCCCGGAGGCCCTTAAGTAGGTTTAAGTTGTGGAATATAATGAAGAAGAGGCTAACGACAAAGTTAGAATTTGTCAGCGGTAGCGGCCCCGCGGCTTTGCGAGAGACTGCTCGTCCATACATATTGCATACAGGCGAGCGAGGACGAAGTTTTAAAGAACTTACTTTCTTCTGACTTGCTGCCCGAGGGGTATTGGGTTATAGCATTTAAGTTTAAAACACGTCCCCACTCGCCTGTATGCGATATGAAGACGGGCTTTCTCTCGACTTAAAGAGATCCAAGAAATATTGGGTTATAGAATTTGGGCTTACTACTTAGAATTATCAGAGGTAGCGGCCCTGCGGCCTTACAGCCACGCGGCCCAACGAGAATTTTCCCGAACTTCCGATGGCCAGTCCGGGCCTGGTGCTAAACGAGTGTATAAAACTTACCTGGAATTCGGCTGCAAAATTTTGATACGGTTATGGTTTTCTGTATTTTCGATGGATCTTTTATAATACTTTTATAAGATTGTTTGAATTTTACTGGGTATATTCATCAGCTGAATACCAATTCAAAAATTGCAAAGAAATTCAAATGGTGAAGCATAGGACGTAATTACATTTATAGGAAATTTCTTAAAAAAGAGCAAAAAATATCATGTTTCTACCTCAAAATGTATATTAAGTTAATAGTGCTCCGTCGAAATCCTCGGATTGAAAAAGAAGTCCAGCGGGATGTTCACAGTTTTTCGCAATGTTGTAGCATTTGATGACTTAAAGCAGTGGTGGGCACGTAGTTCCTTATCCGCCCTCATTGCCCGAACCGTTATTTGACGCACAAGGCAGCGAAAAAAATTCGCAGAATTTCAACGCTATCGAGACATTCAAATGAAAATAAAAACAATACACAAATGCATAAGCGATCGCGCCGCATTCTGTCTTGACGAATGTAGCAATTGTTTTTGTTTGTAGTGCAATTTGGTTTTTTTGTGATCTTGGAATTTGGAAATGACAGCAAAAAACTTTAAAATTGCGTTTGTTGTTGCTTGATGTTGTTGTTTCGCCCTATTATTAGATTTCCATACCCACCACTGACTTAAAGTATTCCTAAGCACAGATTCACAAAACGCTTTTCTGTTTTTTGTGCCGCTCACCGGCTCTATTACTTCTTAACACACAATAAAATTCTACGTTCGGACTTACCTTACGTTTCGACCTTGCCATTCGTTGGTCCCTGGAATTTTCCGCCTCACCTGGCGGTCGTTTACCCCACACAGCTAAAGCGATGCGGGTGTATGTAAAAATTAACACTGCCAGTGGTATCACGAACTGTAGTGTGAACAGTGCCAAGGTGTAATAGTAATACTGTTCATTTGAAGGCCACTCCTCGCGACAGATGTACCTAGGAAAAGAAAAGAAATGAAGAGACAGTATAAAGTATCAATTAAGAAAGGAAGAATACAAAATTAGTATTTAGAAGAATTCATTGCCATAAAGATGAAGGGGATTTATTTTCTACCTATTTTCAACTAAATTATAATTTAATATTTTACTATCTCAAGATAATCGACAAATAAAAATCGCACTTTTTTATTTTAAGCTATAACAACACTATAATTTTTTAGTCTTAAATGGCTATAGCATTTATGTATGTAAACCGTTTTCTATTTATGAACTTACAGTAAAATAAACAGACACTCAGAAGCACTACAAATTTCATTCACATTTGTGAAAGAACTAAGTTAAAAAATAAGTATTTTCCAAATTCGACATCGAGAAAAAGTCAATACCGTTGTGAAGATTTCCAAGTCTATTGCAGGTTAGGCGCAACTGAAAAATTCAAAAAATTTACCTAAAATGCTTCATAAAAGGGTTAAGGAGAGGTAGTATAAATAAAAAAATGTTTGTTTTTCCAAACCTCTCGGATAATTTGCCAAAACGCTGACGTCTAGGCCAATTTCTGACGGCAGATGCGAACTAAGCGACCCCAAATTAGCCTTCATTCAGTTGATTTACCTCGAATTTCATTGCAGACAGTGTTTTTAAGAATTAGATATTAACCATTTAGCTTTGAATGAGATTGTTTTACACTGTAACGAAGTAAGTTACTTTTATAACATAGTAGTAGTTACTTCTTTTCTCCTTAAATCATCATGTAGAGTGAAAAGGGTATCAAAAAAAAATCATATTCGTGATTCTTATGGAATCGGAGAGCTTAACAAATTACTCGTCTAATCATTTACTCCAAATGCCGATATCTTAGTTCAAACACATAAAACATCTCCTAGGAGATTTTCTCCATCTCAATTGTACAGGTATTTCAACAAATTTACATAAACAAAACATCAGTTATCTCGAAACGTGTTTTTTTTAGTTACGTGCTATTCGTTCCTGAGGGTAGAATATATGGCCTTTATTATAATGGCTCAGATGTCGTAATTTGGTTTTGAATTCTGTTAAAGAAAGAAGAAAAAAAACTTTTGTGTTTTAAAGTTAAATGCGGAACTGTCTTTATTCATAAAATCCATAACTGCTACTAGCGAAGTTATTTCCTTTTTTTTACAGTAATGGAAAGAGTTCCTAAAATAGTTTCCTTAGTGCATAGTTACCATAACTTACAAATTGCATTCTCTTTCATTCTAGTGAAATATCAATTGCACCATTCTATATGTGAGCCCAATTCAATTATTTCGGTTTTTATTCTATTTTTAATATCTGCCATTTGTTTTCAATTGCTAGCATTGCTCAAGAGGATCAATTTGTCGATAGTGACTTAGACTCTGCTGATATCTCACACTGTTGGTTAATGCAAATAAATACCTTTAGGTAAAACATTTTAAATTTGGGTCACCAAGTTAAGACAAAAACTAATGTGCAAAGAAAAGGCAAAAAAATCTTTGAAAAATAAGTTGTTGAATAAGTTGAAGAAGTGGTACATTCCTCAATCAATAATAGGATTTTTTCCAATCTTTTTTCTTTCTTTGGGTTAAATATTATAGGAGAAACTGAGTTTTGATATGGTTTTCTTTTCAAAGCTAATTTTATGCGCTTTTAAAAAACATATTTTGTACCTTTTGAAAAAATGTTGGTCAAAATGTGAACTTCAGTCTTAGCCGACTTTTATTTTTTTTTACTTAATAGCCCATTTCAATATTTACGTTCGTAAGACAAATGTATAACCCACCATTCAACACTGCACCTTCTCCTTTCCAAATGTTCTTTTTGCATATTTTTTATGATTCACTTTCATTTTACTGTTCATTAGGAAATCAGTTTTTTTTATATACTTTCACTTATAAACTTTATTCTACTAATTTAAGCTATTTAAAGTTTTTATTCATCTGATGTGCTGGTGGCAGATCAAAAAAAAAAGTACCATCCTCAAAAATGTCACCTACACAACAGTGCTACCAAGTGCCAAAGAACGTGAATTGCCAAAGAAATTAAAGTTTCGTCCACACCAGGTCCATGTGTCTTAAAGAACGGGAATGCTTGGTGGCGCGAATAACCTTTCCAACGATATATAAGACTCTATGTAAAAGATACCCTTGTCCGAGTTATGGCGACTAAGTAGAAGTTTTTGAATTTAGATCACAAAGGTAACTTCGAAGTTTTTGAACTCATGTACTGATAGTGGATACCACCAAGTCCAGCAGCAGGTCTGAAGATAATTGTTTCTTACTACAAATGTATGGGCGAAGTTTTTAGTGAACTTAGTTAGTTCTTGGGAAAGTATCGTAGACTAGGGTCTTATTGCCTCAGTACTCAGTAAAAATATCTAAGTCATATTAAGTTATAATATCTGATCCAATATTTACTTTTTAGGTACATTGTCAATATTGTCCGATCCTAAGTTGAGTATAAAATGTACTGGTACAACAGTTATTAAGCAAGGTTATTCCAAAACTTTAACGTCTTTCAAACCTACTTACTATGTTTCCTGAGCTTAAATGTATGGGTTAATTATTTATTATGACATTAAGATCTTCCCATAATTACCAACTTTTATTTTCCCTGGACCTATAAAAATATAATCAAACAGTAGTCATTAATAATAGTGTTTCTTCTTTCGACAGCAAAATTCATCTGGTGATTGCGTTGCCTTATGCATTTGCTGCAGAGCACATTAATCTGTAATTTAAATGTCTTTGTAATTTTTTTTTGTCATACGAGCATTTCTCGTTGCACTCTTGTATTTTTGACTTGACTAATTACGAGATTTTCAATGATAAATCGCAGCAGTTGTAATTGAAAACAGACGTTGATGTTGCACCGGGAAAGCGCAACATTTTGCTTAAAGTTTACGAGGGTAAGAAAATAAATTTTTCTGTTTAATTTTAATTGTTGTTTTCTCTTCACAAATTACTGTGTCATGGTGAAGGATTATTTGCCAAAAATACCATCAAAATGAACATTTTTATTTATGATGTCTATTTTTAATATAAATTTTTTACCATAATTCATTTTGATAAAGCGATTCAAGGGACATATTAAAAATGCTTCAAAAATCTGTTAGACAAGTAATCTAAAAGTGAACCCCAGAGCTTTTGAGAAGTCTACAGAAATGCGTCAGCCGGGAAGATGATAAAAGTTTTACTACCGCTAATATAAAGTAAACATAACATAACATAAATGGTGTTCATATATACATACGTACACATATGTGGGCATGCGTTTTTGTACATGTTTTTGTGCACCAAATAACTTTCGTTTTATGTAGCAAAACTCTAGTCGCGATAAAAACTTTGTATGCCACAAAACCAACACGCGTAGGCAAACGTTCCTACACGCAAATTTTTACACACGTACAGGGTGGGTTTAATCTGACCAAAATGACTTCTTTAATACTTTTAAAGTTGCGAATTTATTAGCTTTTAAGTAACACTACTGCGAAACTTTCTTTAAATTTTCGACAGATATAATATCGAGGTATTGGATTACCTGAACGTTAGTTCGGTTATCAAAGTTTTGATTACTTTTCGTTGTACTGATATGAAATTCGGAATCGTTGAGATGAAGGCTTCATTAATCTCTACCATTCTTGAACTTTGAACCTATTAAGGATGTGAGAAAAACAAACAATTTACAAACTTATTTATCAAGCTACCAAATATTTAAACACGTAGTCATATCGTCGGCACTAGAAATGAAAACGGCTGTGATTGCAGAAGCATGGTTTCAGCACAAACTTAAACATAAAAACACGAATTTTACCCGATCATCTGACAGAAAACCAAATAGACCATATATGTATGTATAAAGAGACCCTGAAAAAAAAATTATTTTGACATGAGAGTCAAGAGAATCATATTCGCTTCGCTTCGGCCCCCTAAGACACCTACAAAAACTTTAGGATATCCATTTTCAGTAAAACTTCAGTCATGAAGTAACTAACCCCAGATCTCATTCGACATTTACAACAGTGAGTGAGACCATGCCTGAATGCATTACCACATGAAGCAAAGAACCCTGGATGAGTCACATTACGTGAGCTGTTTTAGGAAAAAGGAAAGCTTAAAATGCACGGGAGATGAAGCGCGGACAAGAGAATAGATACAACCCTCCTGAACATATTTGTATGTAAGGGGCCGTTCAAGTATTACGTAACGCAATTTTCGAAGATTTTTGACCCCCCCTCCCCCCTATCTAACGCGCCGTAACGTTTTCCTCTACCCCCCCCCCCCCCCCCCTAAAACGTTACGTAACACCCAAGTGACCATATTTACCTAAAAGTCACAATTATGTTGCGAAAAGTACCGGAAATACATGCGTATGTTGTTTATTTTCTTTATTATACCCTACACCGAGGGTATATTCACTTTGTCATTTTGTTTGTAACGCATAGAAGAGGGCGGTGGTAGGTATGAAAAAGTATATAGATATATTCTTGATCAGCGTCACCACCTGAGTTGATTTAGCTATGTCCGTCTGTCTGTCTGTTCAAATCAGGTTTACGGAAAAACCAAGAAAGCTAATTGAATGAAATTAGCACACTCAGATCAGACCTTCTTGCAGGCATCTTGCTATTCAAAACGGACGCAATCGGTTCATGGACACGCCTACCGCCCATACTCTATGTATATTTGCCCAATCCCATTTTGAAAAAAATGCAGCGATTTTGATGAAACTTGGTGATTAGGTGTACATTTGAACTAAATTAAGATTAGGCTAGGTTTCAAGTTTCCAAAGATTCGCGTGGCACGGTCCTAAATTTTAACCTCTATACCACCATATCTCGTAAGCCGTGCAAGATATTGTGATGAAATTTCTTTATTTTTTCGACTTTTTCATTGATTTTAAATTGTTTAGACTTTTTCAACCTCTCTCAACATTAACATTTTGCATATATTTACGACTTTTTCAACAGTTTTCAACCTCTTAAACATTTCACACTTTTTTCGAATTATTTAACCTCTTCAACGTCTTTTTTTACTGAAATATATGTACCTACTTTGAGTGCAGTGTAGGGTATGTGAGTTTCGGCCTGACTGAAGATAACACCTTAACTTGTTCATATTGTTATTTAATAAAAATCACACATAATGTAATAAACATTTGCTTAAGCTTAAACTATGTTAAAATGGCGAAAAATGAGACGAACATATTTTATTAAAATGATAAAAGTTGATGGGATCTAGAACAGCTACAGCAATAAATGAGATAAATAGGAAATCTTTCCACGCTTACATCTCTGGTTTTGGTTAACCAATCTCGAAGATGATAGTTTTAGAACATTCTACTTGATAAGTGCTTTAATTTAACATATCATTTATTGCTGTAAATTATCTAGATCCCATCAACTTTTATCATTATAATAAAATTTTTTGGCTGTAGCTATTCAATAAGCATACACATAAAGAAAGCGTTTCATTATACACACCTCATTTCAAATCACCACCCGCTAAAGTAGTTTCACTTCTAAAACAATGTTACGTAACGCGTTGTTCGAACCCCCCCCCCCCCCCTCCCCTGTAACGCATCGTAACGTTTCACAAGACCCCCCCTCCCCCCCTAATTGCGTTACGTAATACTTGAACGGCCCCTAACGCACTTAATATGAAAGTAAAAGCCTGCTGCAAAAAGGACAGATAAAAATTTACAGCTATTTCGTAGTCAAAACTCAACCAGTCGCTGAAATCACTGAGCTACATAAGGTTAAGAAAACGGGTGCCAAACTACTACAAAAGACCAGCTAATCCGTTGAAAGGAACATTTTTCTAAGGCCAAAAGTTGTGCACCTCCTCAGTATTTGCATCCCTAAGGGAAGACCAAAGTGACTGACTTTGTCCCCGCCTTTATAAACAAAGATAACAAAGGCTATAAAATATTCTTTAAGCAGCAATGAAATTCCACTGCCGTCAGATCTTCTTTGCAAGAAGAAGGTTTGAAAATTAACATAAATAAAACAAAACACATCATCATCTACTTACTTACTTGGGCAGCGTAATTAGCTAATGCTTTGCTAATTACGCTACCCAACTATCTTCGCTCAGATTGGTAATATTAGGCAATCTTCGTTTTTGTCAACGACAACGAAGCTCAAACCTTTTGAGTCAAACGTGAAACCATTTCGTTTATACGGCTGTGAAGCCTGCAAATTTGGCAGACCTGGACCATTCCCAAAGTCAAGGTTTCATCAGATGCTGTCAAGATCTAATATCTATTCCAATCAAATCGCGAAAGTGGAAATAGATTGAGCACACGTTGGGTAAATCACCAACTGAAGTCTGCCGGAATGCACTGGAGTGAAACCCAGCGGAAATCGCGGCCGTCCTAAATCATCGCAGAAACAATCAATAAAGCAGGAAATACGTGAATCGGTGAAATGTTGTTAAAGGCAGTTGCTACTGATCGTGCACGCTGGAAAAGTTTTATAGAGAACCTATGCCTCATGATGAGATAAAGTTCACAAGAAATAAACATTCGTGATCCTGTTTGAGTTATTGCTGGTTTATTTACGATACGAATTGGTCTCAGTGATCACCAAGTACTTCAAACGGAGGTTTCTTCTCGAACCTAGCAGTATGGACCTAAGGAGCTTCTGAACTGAAACACGGTTTTCTATCCTCAAAATGTGTTTGAGCAAACATAGTCAATGGGCTACATCGACATCAGTAGACAGCTTCTAGATTCCACAGTTGAAGGTTTGCCGTACATTGTGTATTATCAAATGTTAAGAAGTAAAAATTGTTCTAGTGTCGGGATGCCGAATTTAACCATGACACTATGCACTATTCGTCCATTGACACTGACGTCCATAGTCTTAAATAACTGAAAAGATGTTGGATATGGATTTCAAACTTTGTTGTTTGAAAACACATATTTGATCTGATCATATTAGCACCATCTTATTAGTGTGGTTCAAGACCACAGCAGCTCAAGTCCGCTGTTCTACTGTAATGCATGGAATAGCCTGGTTTAAATTCTCAGTTGGTACAAATTATCCAAAACAGGTTTGATGTGCTAATTGCCGTTTCATATATCACAAATTATCATTCTAAATTGATGAATTTATTGTCATGTTTGCTTAAGAAAACGCATTGGTTGGATTGTAAACTTACTTACGTAGACATCAGTGTTTGCTTTTCAACAGGCCAAACTTTGAATATACTTAAATAAAAGAGACAAATTTGTGCTATGCTCTTTAAATTCCTTTAGCTATAAATCAAAACGAGTTATCTAGTTACTTTTGATTAGCTGTAATCTTTCCGTTAAAGTATTATTAATAGCTACAGAATATAACAACGAAGCTGTATTCCTACTTAACATATATTTTGGCTGTATAAGCGCTTCTAAAGCAGATTTAGAAAATATTTTGAAGCAATGCTAACATTAAGCTCAACACAAGCTGACAAAGCATTTTCAAACTATAAAAATTCAAAAAGCTAATAAATGACTTGTAAATTGCATTGAAAGTGCTTTTACAGCACACTCTTAGCAATTATTGATCAACGTATATCTTTGACTTTTTAAACGTATATTATCTACGAAAAAGTTGAATCTGAAATGTTAAAGATGGCCACTACTATAAAAAAAAAAGTTTCAACTACGCACGACCTTGTGCATTTTCCGTTGATGACAAACATGTTCTGTTTTATTCTTTCATTTTCTTTTTATGTCTAACGAATATCCTTGGTTGCATACTTGGAATGCGCTAAAAGGATGTGACGAGTGAATTTCACTTATTGCTGATTATGTCAAGCGAAAAATGTATTCACTACAGTTTTCAAGATTTTGTTTTTATCTTTTCATCCTTATTGTGCAGCAAAAATAAAATAAAATGCAAATATTCAAATTTTTTGTTTTTGTCCGACCAAACCTATCATTCCTTTTGTAAAATGATAATTCCAACACGTCAGGACCTTGATACATCCTCGCTTCAATTTGTATGAAACGCTGTTTTGAGTCACATTTAAAGTTAATTCACGCTAAAGAGGAATTGTGCATTTATTTCTACTTATGACATCAGATACGGTTTTGAGTTTTGTTTTGTCTTCTTCAAAGGGGTGGCTTTCAGAAAAATCGTTCGTTTTATGCAAAGTACTAAATTATATTTGCATAGATTAAAGACATCTTACATTTAATTTACGATAATTCGAAATGAAAGAATCCCATTGAAGAGATTAAAGGATGAAATTAGAAAGAAATTATTGTTTCTATCTGACGTCATTGGCAAAAATTGTAAGCGTGATATAGGTACTCTTAAATAGTCTCAAAATAGCGTTTTTTGTAAGGATATCTCAAAATTTCCTCAAACTCAAGGTACCTAAGTCATTGAGAAAAATCTATTTTTATTTCCAATTCGAAAACCACTCTAATTTCTAGAGCAGAGATTTTTAAACTGTGGTCCGCGGACCCCTGGGGGTCCAGGAAAAATCGTTTTCAGTACATTCGTCAAGTTTTTAGTACATTCAGTACATTTGGGTTAATTTTAGAACATTTGGAGAGTTTTCAATACATTTTAAGTACATTTTCGGTATATTTGAACAATTTATAATAATAACCTTTTTAGTAAGTTTTATTTAATATGTGACCAAAAGTCGTACGGCCAATTTTTTTTTTGTCAATTGAATGAAACCTACTACACCTCCTACAGTTCGGAATAATTTGAAATAAATATTGAAACACTACCGTATTAAATTTGATAATGTAGTAGTAGATATTACGGATGAAGGCTCATTGTTAGAGTGAAGTTTCATTGTGATACTGAAGAGTTATTGTTAGATTGAATCAGAACATATTTATTAGGGTGTTTTTTTTCAAACTTTAGGACAGGGATTTCGTTTGTTTCATCCTATATTATAACTTGAGGAATAAAAATAATTGTCCCAACATTTGAGCTTCCTACCTCAAACCTGAAAACTGCGCGGACAGAATTTAAGTCCAATTCCGTTGAAATTTATCGAAAAAACCGACTTACTAAAACATAGAAAAAGTCTACTTTAGGTGCCAAGATACAGCGTTTTGGGTTTTTTAGTTGAATGGGGATCACCACCCACTGCTATAAAACCACTGCCACATTTTTCGTGTGACTAAAAATGCGGAAAAATACACCCGATGGAGGTATTTTTATTTTTTTTTTTTTGTTTTTTAAATTTTTGGTCCTATATGCCTATATAATAGAATTGGGTTTGAAGAAAATTCTCCCAAAATTTCAGCTGTGCTACTGTTTGCATACACAAAAGTAATCACCTTTGGTTTTTCTTAGTAAAATATAGAAATTACACAGTTCAGTATTCACCCAGAAGTGATGATCTTTGCTTTTTTTTTTTTTAGTAAAATATCAAAATTTTTACGCATTTTATTAAAATTTGGCAAAAAATTTCAAAAAACTACATTCGGCCTCTAAAAAGTACATTTGAAGTCGCGATTCAATACATTTCTATTATGTCTGGTTGAGTTTGACAACCGGACAAAGCTTTCAAAAAAGAAACTGTCTAGGTGAAAACCGACGGTTGGCAAGCCGTCAAATGTCTAGGGTTAGGATGGGGTCCGCAAAAAAAGAATCCTGTTTATATTTGAGGTCGATTGGAGAAAACTGACGAAGATACAGTGTCTTGAGTCTCGATGATTCTGTGTAAGTATATGAAAAAAATACACTGCTAAGAATTAAAACGTGATTTTCTCAAAACTAACTTTTCAAAATCGGTGGACACTTTTTTTATCAAAAACTACTAGACCGATTATCTTGAAATTTGACACACTCTTTTAGTACATATAAAACCAGGTAATGACGAGGGGTTTTTTTTTTCATTACAGCCAGTTCTGCAGTAATAAATATACTGATTTTTGCCTTTTTTTTTAAAAAAATTCGTTTTTTGGCTTCAAAATTATGTCAAAATCTTAAAAATCGTCAAAACCCTTCGTCAATACCTTGAAAGACTTATAAGCTAAAGAAAGTTTTTTTTAGATGATAACGTGATGAGATATCTTGTCCTCCGCAAACCACCTTTTTTTTAGGCGTCCGCGGAAATTTGCTGCCACAGAATACTCTTTAAATATTGTACTTTTATATGCTCTTTAAATAAATAAATTTACTTTTACCATATCACTTAAAAACATTTTTAAACTTATGCCCAAACCCTACCCCCTCCTTAAGTAAAAAACACACTTCGAATTATTTCTTTCATTTTATTAATTTATTTTTTTTTTTTTGGTTACATACTCACTCTCATAAAATTCAATGATTTGTTGGTCTAATACAGGTTGATTTTTTGTTGCATATTTTTAGGCCCTATGTTTTAATTTCAAATATGCCGACAGAGACTTCAAAATTGAATTTTTACTGAGTTCCCCTTCTAAGTTCCGAAATCTAAAGTAGTAATTTTATCCTAATATCGACAATCAAATCGATCGGCAAAGATTCAAATCAAATTTTGTAAAAACCGCGATAGTGCCTCCAATGCCCTGTTTCTTCGTCATTTGACAAAATGAAGCCAAAACGAACCCTTGGGGGTTACCTCCTTCTTCCATAATCCAATTCGATGAATTTTTAATCGAGTGGAGCACAAAAACTTTTTCGAGGCTTTTTTATGAAAAAATTGACAACTTGTGATACTTGAACAGCTTAGCCTTGGCGATGAATTCCACTTAGTCAGTCAGCATAAAAGTGTTTTTTGGATGGAGAGACTGTGGATAAATCAAGCCTGCTTAGAACTTGAATTACAAAATAGTCCTCAATCAATGTGAGATACATATATCCTGAAAGAAGTATATATAATATACTAAGTGCAACCTACTAAAGGAGATTATAATTTTATGTTTTAGATATGTTTTCAAAGAATTTGGAATTTGTGTGAGCAATTTTTCTTTCTTTTTGACTTAGAGCTTTCTTCTTTTTTGTTAGTAATTTTAAATATGTTTATAAATATTTTAAAACTCGTAAGAATCAAAAATTCGGTAGAATGACGATGTAAAAGAGAGAGAAAGAGTGTATTTCTAAGTTGCTTTAAGTGTACCTTAGAGTAATATACAAAGACTTATCGTGACCAATGTCAATTTAACCAAAATTTCTATCAGATGAAAAGTTTAAAATAACCAATCTTTTTAATGTGATAAAACATGTAAACTGACCCCTTTCACCTCCTACCCGCCCCCCCTTAGTCATGTTACATGTACAACAAGTACGACCCATCAGCAGATTTACTTACGCTCGAAGCCGATTATAAATTTATAGTTAACTAAATCTTTGTGAAAAAAGTTGCATACCTTTAGGTGTTATTAATAATATGTAAGAAAGTTACACAGGTTTGCAAAATTACCATGCATATCTGATTTCAGCAAGGCAGTCAGTCGTATGGATTTCGTGCTGCTAAACCGAATCTGAAGTTGGAACTTTTCCATCACGCTAACATTTTCCGATATTAAATCTTTAAGTGCTTAAAATTTAATTTTGCCTTTGACCAGTAAGCTTTTAATTTTTTTTTTGACGGTCTGATTGATATTATTTATTTGATTGATTGTTGAACACTTTCTTTAACCCTATTCGACTCACAGTCACTTGTAAGTTAATGTTCTCTTTTTTAAAATATTTCAACAATTTATTTTACTAAACAACATTAAACCAAAGAATAACGAAACAATATTTAACAAACCCAAAAAAAAAATAGTTATAAATAATTATCGCCAATCCACCAAATTCGCATGCTACATTTATCAGGCTAAGATGGTATTTATTGGCGGGAGGACACCCCGCCTTGGAATTGTACTAACTGTTCCTCGATAGCGAGGCTTTCGCCGGGAATAGACAATTTTTTAAAATTTTTATTGATAATATTCCAAAGATCTCTGGTAAAAACTAATTTATCCTACTTATCTTGTGTTCTTGTCATCAAAACGACGGTATCGAGGTATGTCGACAAACCTCTTTTTTGGCATTCAGGCTGGAAGTAGCAATCTTTATATAAAAGATTCCAGAATTCTTTAAAACCAGAAACTCTCTGCATTCGCAATCTGGCATATAATAAGAATCCTAAATGTGCAAGTCCATCAGATTTGGCCTTTTGGCTGGCTTCGTTTTTTTTTTTTTTTTTTTTTGAGTACATCTTTCAGCCATAGTTTTTCTTGAAGCTAAGGCTGTCTTGAATTAATATTCAAGGTTGTTCAATTAAAATTCAGATAGTTATTTTTTTATTTTACCTTATATGTAACATTTCATGTCTTTTTAACTTAAATGCAATTTTAACTATGTGTTCCTTTGAATTTTAATTGTTCCTCCTTGAATATTAATTCAAAATAGTCTTAACTTCAAGAAAAACCATGTTTGAAGAGTCTGCTCCAAAAAAAACAAGTTAAGGTTTAATTTTCGGCCAGGCCGAAGCTCACATACCCTTCACTGCACTGAAAGTGCATATTAATCAAATGTAAAGAAGACGTTGAAGAGGTTGAATAAGTCGAAAAAATGTGAAATGCTACAAAGGTTGACAGAGGTTGAAAAATGTTGAAAAAGTCGTAAATATATGCAAAATGTTGAAAAAAGTTGAGAGAGGGTGAAAAACTCTAAAAAAAAAGGAAAAAGGTTGAAAACTATTCAAAATTGATGAAAAAGTCGAAAAAATAAACAAACTTATGAAGAAAGTTGAAAGAGGTTGAAAAAGTTGAACAAATACATATATATACATATATCTATATATAGAATTTATTGGAAAAAGTTAAAAGGTTGAAAAAGTATGAATATGGAATATGGAAAATGTTGAAAAAATCGAATAGAAATGAAAAATTTTAAATATGCCACGCCCACTTCTCCAATTCCGCCCACTTTTGATTCAACAAATTATATTTGTGATCGACATCCTCATATTAAATTTCGCCACAATAGCTTGTATAGTTTTCGATATATGCTGCAGTTAAATTTAAAATTTAGGGCGGTGACACACCCACTGGTACAATCCAGCCCGGTTTTGATCCAGAAATAGCTTTTCATAAGCAAACCCCTAACACCAAATTTTAGTATGATTGCTCACATATTTCGATAAATATGCCACTTACCGTATTTTATTTGTATGGGAGGTGCCACGCCCACTGGTGCTATTTCAGCCACTTTTGATTCAGATATACTCTATACACAGAAAAAACAGAATTGGTAAAATCAAATAATTGCAATTCTATGAATAAAATTTCTAGAATTCAATTATTCATTTCTTTAAATTAAAGAAAAAATTTGCAAAATCAAAACACCTTATTTGTTAGATTTTCAAATTCAAATTATCTGATTTTACAACAAAATAATTTAGCTTAATCAGCTAAATGTTTCACAGTTAGTGCAAATAGAAAACTTCGTTACTGAATTAGAAAAATCAATTCAAACTTTGGAATTTTTAACCAAATCTTACTTTTCACTCTAATGAACTAAATAGTTCTTAAAAAGTTTCTGTCTTTTCAATGATATATTCTTTACATTTTAGGTGAATTATATAGAATGTTTTTTTGTAACTTATTCTTCCATTTGCTAAATGGTAAAAATAATTCTTTGATTTATCTAATTCATTCTATGTTTGAACCAAAGTTTTTTTTTAATTTAATGAATTAACTGAACAATTTATCAATTGTTCAATACTCCAAAAAAAAAATTCGCCAGAAATATTTATTTAATTTAACAAATTTTAATTTTTATAATTCGTTGAATTTTCCAAATCTTTAAATAATTTTTCTAATTAAAGTTCGTTAATAAAACCAATGAATTAATTGAAGCAAAAAATGTTTTAATTGAATCGAAGATTGACAGAAAAAATTCCTTGTAAATACGAATTAAATATTTGCAATATTTACAAATGTTTTTTTGAAATCAACGAATTTATTTTGAGTTTCAACAAAAATTGTAGGATGAAAAACAACAAGTCACGATTTGATATATCAGACAAACTGTTTCTATGACTGAAAATCATCGTTGAAATCGGACACGAAATTGTTTGATATCATAGAATCTTTTTTTTCTGTGTAGCAACTGAACCTCTTTCATTAAATTTCATAGCAATTGCTGCAATAGTTTACTTGAAACAGCGCCTACAAATTTATGTTAATATGGGAGGTGCCACGCCCACCGATACAATTCTGTCAAGATTAATTTATTTTTAAAGCCTATAGTAACTGACATCTATACACCAAATTTTATGAAGATTACTCTCTTAGCACACTATCAATAACAATAAACAGTTTTTGCTTATATGGAGGTGCCACGCCCACAGGTACTATTGTACCAAATTTTTGTAATAAAAGACCTTTCAGCAAGTATATCTACCTCATTAAATTTCATCACAAATACGTTGTTCGTTCTCTTAATATAACGTTTATAAATATTGTGGGCGGTGCCACGCCTTTCAACGAGTTTTTTCAATAAAAAGGCTGAAGTCGTATTGATGACTGCCTTCAGCGGCATCATCTCAAAGATTTTTATGAAAATCGTTTGTGCCAATTTTGAGATATATGGAATCAAAATTTTTAACAGTTGAAAAGTGCCACGCCCACTTTTTTAATTCCACCCACTTTTATCTCAACTCAATATAGATTTGATATGTATCCGTTTACCAAATTTCATCGCAATATCTTGAACGGCCTACAAGATATGGTGGTATAAATAATAAAATTTAGGGCTGTGCCACGCCCCTGTACGACCCTTTGGAAACTTGAAACCCAGGCTAATCCTAATTTGGTTCATGTGTGCACCAAATCACCAATTTTCATCAAAATCGCTGCAACTTTTTTCAAAATTGACCTTGGTATATTTACATAGAGCATGTGCGGTAGGCGTGTCCGTCAACCGATTTTGGCATTTTCAATAACAAGATGCCTGCAAGAAGTTATGACCTGTATGTGAAAGTTTCATTCAATTAGCTTTCTTGGTTTTCACGTAAACCTGATTTCAACAGACGGACAGACAGACAAACAAACGGACACCGCTAAATCGACTCAGGTGGTGACGCTGATCAAGAATATATATACTTTTCCATACCTGCCACGCCTCCTTCGATTTGTTACAAACGGAGAGACAAAGTAAATATACCCTCGGTGTAGGGTATAAAAAATCGAAATTGTCATCTTAGCTCGACCATGGCATCAATTTTTTTGAGCACACAATTGTGGTTATTCTTGAAGTTAAGACTATTTTGAATTAATATTCAAGGAGGAACAATTAAAATTCAAAGGGAGACATAGTTGAAATTGCATTTGAGTAAAAAAAAAAACATGAAAAGTTACATATTTAGTTAAATAAAAAAAAAAAGATATCTGAATTTTAATTGAACAACCTTGAATATTAATTCAAAACAGACTTAGCTTCAAGAAAAACTATGGCTGAAAGGTGTGCTCAAAAAAAAAAAAAAAAAACGAAGCCAGCTAAAAGGCCAAATCTGATGGATTTGCACATATATGTGAGTTTCTCTACTACAAATGGCAAATTTTTTTTTACGTTTTAGAAAAATCTTCGTTTTTCCATACATCGTATCATATTTTTTTATTCTGAAAACTATAGAATAAGTTCATAAGTAGACGCATAAATTTCATACGTTCAAAGGTTATAAAATTGTGTATGAATATTGAATTTTGCTCTCAAAAGTACAGAATTTGTTTGTAGGTAGACACGGTGGGCTTTAACCAAGTTTAAATGACAAGTTGAGTTACAATAAAAACTTTAATGTGGAATTATATGGGATGCTAAATTCGAATACGTCAAAAGGAAAAAATCCTTAGATCTTTTTTTTTATTCCATGTTTTCTGTTTTTTGGTAATTTTATTTAGTATAACATGTGTATAACGTACTTATGAAATTTAAAAAAAAATCTGATTGCGCTCAAATTCTGACACGTAAAATAACATCAAAAAAAAGCCATGCAGCCCAAATTTCAGTTACTTAGATATTCGGGGTTTTGAGTTACTGTTAGGTCAAATTTCGAAAAGACGCAGCTATTGCGAAAATAGCCCAATTTAATGTTTAAAATCTATGGGCCTGGTCAACCATTTTCACTAGATGGTGTTTTATGTAAAAGCGAATATGTAGAAAAGCAAAATAAGATTTTTCTTAAGTATTATGAATAAAACTATGGGCACCATTTTGAAAGCTGTCATATTTAACTAAGACCTATTTCACTTAATCGTGTAGTAAAAAAAGGTCTTAGGGTCTAAGAGCTTAAATTTTTTTTAAAGCATAATATAAGATGACAATAAAAAAATTCATATCCACAACTTTAAATTTGGAATTGTCGGCATTCAGAACTAAAATTTAAAAATGGGATAAAATCGGCTATTTTCAGACCAAAATATGACTCTCCCTCAGGACGCGACCCCCTAGGGAACTGAAATTTGAGATGTGGTGCTATCTATCATAGTTCTTCGACGTATCAAAATTTGAACAAAATCGGATGATTTCATGATATCATTAAAAAAACAGCTTATTCGAAATTAAAACAATTTAAGGCGTTATCTTTGGCCAGGCCGAAATTCACATACCCTACACTACACTGAAAGTCCATTTTAAATAAATGTCAAAAGACGTTGAAGAGGTTGAATACGTCGAAAAAAATGTAAAATGTTATAAAAGGTTGAAAGAAAATGTTGAAACAGTTGTAAAAGACTCAAAAAGTCGAAAAAATATGGAAACCATTGAAGAAAGTTGAAAGAAATTCAAAATATCGAAAAAATATCAAAAAATTTTGAAAATAGCTTAAAAATGTCGAAACACTTTCATATTATTAAGAAATTATGAAACAATTCAAAATCGCTGAAAAAGTCTTAAAAGTAAAGATAATAATGAAGAAAAATGAAAGAGATTGAAGAAGTCTTAAAAGTAAAGAAAAAAATGAGGTTGAGGAAAATGGAAGAGGTTGAAAAAGTCAAACAAATAGGTATAGAATATATTGGAAAAAGGTAAAAGTTTGAAAAAATCGGAAGAATATGGAAAATGTTGAAAAAAATTGAATAGAAATGAAAACGTTGAAATACGCCCCGCTGACTTCTCCAATTCCGACTACTTTTGGTTCAATAAGTGATATTCGTGCTCAACATCCGCATACCAAATGTTAGCACAATAGCTTGTACTTAGTTTGTGATGCATGCCATAGTAAGCCTTAAAACTTAGGGCGCTGACGCACCCACTGATATAATCCAATCCGGTTTTGATTTTAGTATGAGTGCTCACATATTTCGATATATATAGCACTTAACGTAAATTATATTTATGGGAGGTGCCACGCCCACTGGTGTGAAGCTTACACTCACATTGATTCAGATTCATGTAGCAGTGAATGGCTTGAGCCACTTATGTTGAACTGCAGTACAGAAATCCTGTTTTTTTCTCTCCAATCGATGGGAAAAGTCGAAAATGGACTTCGGACGTCATTTAGGGTGGGTCTGGACCGTGGAAAAGACCGTTTTGACCCATTTCCTTAACATTTTCGGGGTGGGTCCAGACCCTGGAAGGACCGTTTTTGACCCATTTTCGGAATTTTTTTTTTCGAACGAAAGATAGCTCAAAAATATTTTTGGACATCACTAAGGAAGTCTCGGGACCCTGGAATGAACCGTTGTTGACCCGAAAATGGATCCCCGGGCCATGACCCAGTATGTATAATTCCCACTGTGAAGTGTGAATAGTTGAACGTGATGGTATGGGGTTACATACGAGTATCATGGGAAGGCGTCGGTGAACTGAAAGTTTCTACTGATAACATGATGAAGAAATTTTACTTAAACACTCTTCAAAACGAATTGAAAAAAAGTTCTCAGAATTTCGGCTTCGCTGACACTCAAAAAGCCGCAAAGTTAAGGTATAGATTGTATCAGGTTAATGAGCCCAAATCGGTCTTGTGCAGGACTTGGGTGCTGTATAATTGCAGTAAAGTGATAGGTCCAAAGAACCGACATGTACCCCATCGAAAATTATTGAGCCCACTTAAAAAAAAGTTTCAAAACGGGCTCCAACATATAAAAACTCAAAATGAGTTCTTAATAAGGAATGGACAAACAATACAGAAAGAATATGATTTAAAAAACTTATTGTGTTTATATCAAAGAGGATACAAGCCCTGATTAATATTCGTGGTGGACACATCAAGTATTGTATTGTTTCTTATAAGTTCCTTCATATGTTCCTTGGATTTCGCAAAGAATTATTTGACACCATGAAATGGCTGCTGCCAGCTCCGTCAGAGTAGGAAGGGACCTCTCCGAACCATTTGATACCGAACGAGGTTTCAGACAGGGCGATCCACTATCCAGCAACCTCTTCAACTTTGTGATGGAAGGGGTGTTGCGAAGAACCAGTGTACATCGTAATCGCACTATTTTCTACAAAAGTGTCCAGCTCCTTGCATATGCCGATGATATTGATATCATTGGACGTTGTAAGCGAGATGTTACTGCTGCGTTCTCTGCTATCGAAAAAGAGTCAGCGAAAGTGGGTTTGACGGTGAACGAGGGCAAAACAAAGTATATGCTGTCCACAAACAGGGAGACGGGGCGTATTGGATCCTTTGTTACTGCGATCAACTATACTTTCGAAGTTGTCAAGGAATTCACCTATCTTGGCACCGCCGTGAACACTCAAAACGATGTCAGCCTGGAGATAAAGCGAAGACTAACTCTTGCTAATAGGTGTTACTATGGTCTCAGTAAGCAATTGAGTAGCAGAGACCTCTCTCGCCCGACAAAACTGACACTCTACAAGACGCTCATCTTACCCGTGCTACTTTACGGCGCAGAAGCATGGGTTGTGTCGCAGACTGATGCAGCCACGCTTGGGGTGTTTGAGAGAAAAATTCTTCGCAAAATCTTCGGTCCTGTTCACGTCGGCGACGACTACCGTATTCGAATGAACCATGAACTGTACGAGCTCTACGCTGACAGTGACATAGTCAAGCGCATCACTATCCAACGTCTGCGCTGGCTGGGACATGTTGTGCGTATGGACGAAGAAGCTCCGGCGAAAAGGTGTTTGATGCGGAAGCCGCTGGGCGACGACGAAGAGGAAGACCATGCCTCCGATGGAAAGACCAAGCCAAGGAAACCCTATCCACGCTTGGTGTGAATGATTGGAGAAGGCGCGCGCGAGGCAGAGGCGCCTGGAGAGAGCTTTTGAGGTCGGCCGTAACCCGGTAACGCGTTGTTATGGCCACCCAAGTAAGTAAGTAAGAAATGGCTGCTGTTTTTATTTTTGTTCCATTAACTTTTGTATTTATTTATATCAAATAATTTTTTTGTTGTTTTCTAATGAAAAATGAGTAAAAAACTTGAATAATAAAAAAATTTTCTAAAAAATATATATATTTCTTATTTTAATTCAATATGAAAGTGAAAATTGTATTTCATAATTTATTTTGCAAACAATTACTTGACGGACTGTATATGATATTTCTGTAATTTCTCCCAAAGATTTCGGGACACAGATAATGTTGGATGATCCCAGGATCTCGGGTATGAGAGCTTTGGGGATGATGATTCAATCAGATTGGAATTACATTGTGCGATTGTTTTAATTTCTTTTAAATGCATTTTATATATTTTTTAACTTACCTGTGACACTGAACATGCCAAATGTCCGGCTGCGTCAAGTTGGACACAATCGGAATGGGAAACGCGGTCGCAAGTGCAATCGCCCAAACGCCACCGATGAGGAACTTCGCGTATCTAGAAGATAAAGAAGGAAGTCAAGCGTGTTAATTTATTTTTATCAAATTTTCGCGTACGCAAGCGTTTTCAAAAACGATGTTGTAAAATTGTACATGATATTTTTAAATATACATATATAAAATTGGTGTTTAGATGTCAGGCAAGAGTGCTGAAATGGTTTCAGTGTCATATTTTTTTTTGAGCGAGAAAAGACAAGTCTATCATGTAAATAAGAGGGTTCATCTGAATGAATTATATTATGCAGCAGAATAATGCTAATGAGATTTCAGCAAATTGTCAAAAGTAATGCCATATATCTTTTTAGCACATTGCGAGACATGATTGTGGCGCTTCAAAAAAAAACACAAACGTGCAATATTGTTAAGCAAAACATTAAGTCCTCTTCCGCTTACTGAGTTGCAATTGGCAAAAATTTCACTGTCATATAGTACGATTGGGGCAAGTTTACGCAACCATCGAAAACTTTCGAGGCAAATCATTTGAAATTTTTTTTAAAATTTGCACATTAATTTAACACTATGATACTTAGATATATAAAAAGTGCGATCCTCAGAATTTTACCTTTCTTTTCCTATAGCTATCTAATGACAACCTTCTATAGATGAAGGGATCTTTCATTAAGGTAATCAGTGCAGCTGAAGAAAAATACGGTATTTTTGTTACTGTTCACATAGAGGCTACTAACTTATATCGATTTTTAGAAAAGCTATACCATATTCACAAATTTCAATGAAAAAAAAAAAAAAAATCGGAAATTGTCCTTAACCTGCGGCAATATGGGGGAGAGGGGGGCTAGTGTGCACAAATTCAAATTCACGCGCCGTTTTAAACCAATGTTTTCCGTTGTATATTTTTAAATAGGTATTTTCGCTCTCGATCACTTGGTGAACGTGGAGAATTGAATTATTTCTGTGGCATTGTAAGTGCTACTGGTACTACCATTACGTCGGTATTCATTTTCCCACGAATAAAGTTTAAAGACTGTTTTTTGTTTGGGATTATCATCAAAAAATGGAAGGATGACAGCACAATTACTTGTAAGACTTTTGGAACACTAAGTAAAGACTACGGGCTGTTCAACAATGAATCGAATTCTGTTAATCATGGATAATCATGTGAGCCACGTTTTGATCGAAGCAATTACTTTTCAACATTTCCGCTTCATTGCTTTCAGCCGCTAGCGACTGGATGAGGAATAATCCTGACAAGGCCATAACTACTTACAATGCTGTCGAACTTACTAATAAAGCATTTAATAAAAGTTTTACTTGGGACAAAAACACCAGCTCACTTAAAAAGTCTAGAATACAACATGTAAACAGCATCATTTTCTAAAATCACACAAGATGTCCCAGATTCCAACAGGGCCTATTTCAATCGAATGTTTTGAAATTGTTTAATCTATGTGCAAAAACCTTAGAAGGTTAAAAAACAGGCTCTTCGGTGTCAAAACCGCCCCTAATAATGTCGAAAATTAATGTTCAGTCTTACAACATTTTATTCGTTTCTGGTTGTTTTCAAAATCCATTTTCAACCTTTTTTCATCGAATCAATTCCTTTTGCCATGAAACTGAAAAAGTCGATGCTGAACTCCAATAGAACTACAATAATTAATTCCAAATTGAAACAACCGCTTTATAATGGAATTGGAAAACCCGATTTAAAATTATAATTCCAATTATTGCAATCCAGTGACGGCACTTTCGTTACAATTGGACTTTTTTCAGTGCATTTGCGTCATGCAAAAATCTTCGTTTGTACAATCGGTCCATTCGGCGCATTCACTATATATTTAAGGTACCTTTTCAGCACATTTCGATGAATTCTAAAATGCTTGGAAGGAACTTTGCTGATCTTTTTTTTTACATTTAGAACTGCCATCACTGTTTGTACCTAGCTCTGGTGTGGTAAACTCCTATGCGATGAATTGATAATTTTATAGAATTATAAAGAAACATTCACATGCTCTTTAAAAGTAAGTCCGTTGCTATAAATATGGAACACAAATAAACAAATACCATTGAATTATTTGAACACAAAAATTTATTTGATTGTCCTTTTTTGTTCGATTCCAAAATTTTATTTGAAAAGTTCTGGACACAAGTAATATAAATTGCTAATGACGTGGGACATAAATTGCACCGGAGATGTCAAGTTTAAAAAGTTGAAAACTTTGTCATGTGCGCCTTAAATTGTTAAGGAAAAGTTTATTTTCGGAACAAAACAAATCATTTAGATGCGAAACAGGAAATACATAACAAAACACTTTCAATCATTTCAACAAATTTCGGTTATCAGCATTTAATAATAATGAAATGTTCACAGTAAAGTGAAGATGACAAGATGAACAACAATTTCAAAGATAAAAACAAAATTCAGCACAGAGTTAAAAACAGGCAAAAGTTTTTAAAGCTATAAAAGGAATCTCTAGTATTTACTTACTTACAATTTCAAAAGAATGTTTATGTTTTTGGCTGCTTTTAGATAAGGTTGTTGAGGCCGTCCTTTTTTATATTTAAACTCATTTCCTCAAATTGTTTCCATTTGATTAGAGTTTTTAATGAAAAGTATTGTGTGATGATATTTAACAGCATAGTAATAATATAACTTTTAGTAAGTTCTTCATTAACACATTCCTCCTTTCCGCCCATTAGCCCTTACGAATAATTGCCCTTGATGTGTTGACATGGAGTAAATATTTTCACTCCACTCTGACGCCTCATATTAACGACTTTCTCAAGTGAACAAATGAGTGCGTGCTTTAATAACGCGTGATTGCAGCCCAGTAGACAAAGTTAAGTTAAAGACATGTAGGGAATTATTTTTATCAATTATTCTACTAGACAAATTAAAGGGCCCTAAGTGTATGATATTTTTAGTTTGTGAAAAATTCAGCATATATAAAACAATGCATTCGGACTTACAAAATCATTGTGAAATTTTGAGCATTTCCGCTGAAATAGCCGGAAATATTTTGGAAACTTTTCAAAACTTTCATTTCTGTGTGTGCTAGACTTAATTTGGTTTGAATTTTCAACATTTTGGTTTGATAAGAAATGGGTGTAGCGAAGGTTACAAATGGAATTAATAGCATTAAAGTAGCTCAATAGGATACCAGCGCCAATTGTTGAAAAAATTTTTTTCTATGTAGATTGATTCACCATATGAGTGGGGTATATTCTGTTGTATTATATCGTTGTTGGATCATTTCAACGTAATATTTAGACTCCATTAAACTTTTACTTTTCTTTGCTATGCCAACATAAAAATATCGTGTGTCAATGTAAATAAATTTAGGTTTAACACAAGAAACGCGATCCGAGGGATTTTACGGGAGTATCAAATGACTGCCAAAAGCAGTTCGACAGCAACAAGAAAAACTCACAATTCAACAGCTTTACAAATTAAAATTGAATTTCAACAGAATTTCGTACTTTTCCTTGTCTGTCCTATTCCATTAACTGCTTTTCCCTACTTCAAGCCACAAAAACATTAGTGTTTGAGGCGTTGAGTGATACGAGGTGGTTTAATTATCATTGCAAATGACATCACATTCGTAGATATATTTCAATTTTCATTTAATATATCAATTTCAGCTCTATTCTTATAGCTTTCTCTGCGCATTTATTCGGAGTTTATTAAATTTTAGCCTATCGAATTCAAAATATTTTTAACCAGATAAATTAAAAATACATTAAAATGGAGCTTAAACTCTTAAAATTTACTGCTAAGTTATGCATTTCTAAAAAATTTTAAAATTTTGTCTTTTCAATCAAAATCTTGAAACATCTTAAACTCTTTTTGGAAAACTATGCAATTAACAATGGACACTTTTATTAAAATCAAATGGAAAGGTATAATTTTTTAACAAATAAAATATAGTTTATTTTTTAAGCTATTTCTGCTTATTTTATTATATGATTTTAGATAATTTTTTGAATACAACCGAAATAAATAAAAACTTGAGTGTGGCACACCAATGCTGTAGAAAGTTAGTTTATCTGGGCATAGGGCTACCAATTTTCTCGGAGCTCATTATTTTTTTGGTTATGTGTGTAATCAAAGAATTTTATTCAAAACCAGTGAAGTCCAACGCCTTGAAATCAAAACCGATTAAGCTCAAACTTGCCAAGTCAAACCTGCCAAGTCGAAAGTTATTTTTTCAAAACACATAGGCAAATGAAACTCGAAAAGTCTGATCTGACGTGCTTTGAGTTAGAAATTTTATAAGTTATTATGTGGGAAATAGGTTTTAATTTTTCAATAAACATAGATGAAGATAAATTTCGTAGTTTTTCGAAAAGTATGAAAAAGGCACTTGACCGGTTTTGCTACTGGGCGCCTCATATCTAAATAATTATAAAATTAGCTTATATTAAATTTAAAGTATATCCTATCGAATTTTGTCCTCCAGATTATTTTTCATTCACCTGTCAAATCAAAGCACATTGAAATATGCTCTTGAAATACGATCAAGCTCTTAATAATACGAAAAAAGCATAATTTATGTCTTGACTTATATGCATACTTGTAAAACTAGTCTACTAATGTAGCAGTTATAGAGCAATTGGAATCGGGATCAAAATTAAAAGCGATTTATGCTGATTAAGTCAAGAGATAATTTTTACAATCTCTGTTCCAAATCAACCCAAGTGTTAATCAGAATGTTGAAAATAAATTTGAATTTGAAATGTAAGAAATTTTGAAATGTGTACTTTCCATGCCATAAGAGAAAATAAAATTAGTTTAAACTTTCCTAAGACTATTCTACTTTTTATAATTGGACCATGCGAAAAAGAATACTACAAAACCGCACAAGAGTTTTCAGCCTTTTAGTATTCCGCCAGTTGTTTTAAATTCTTGACCATCTCAATAATTATTGCCTACTCACTGACAAACAATCGAGCTATTGATAAGATCATAGCTGCGCTATGCTTAAAGTTATAAAGGTTATAGAACCGACGAGATCTAAAAATCCTAGTAGAATATTGTAAGATTTATCTAAAACATTTAATACATTGTCGCCATCAACATTGGTTAAATATTTTGGTTTTTGCTTTATGCTTTGCAACTGATTAAAAGTAATTCAACAGATAGATATCTACGTACACAGAACAGCTTCGCGGGTCTAGGAAAAAGTAATATCAGAAGTAATAAAGAGTCAGTTTTGGGTCCGATTTTACTTAGTACTGTGAACATTTTCCGATACATCTCTGTGCAGATGACTCACAAGTTTACATTTCCAGGCCCATAGCTTTACTGAAGACTAAATATATAGAAAAAATATTATTGAAGTAGAATATATTGAAGGTCTAAGGAAAATAATCTTAAACTAAACGCATTTGAAACACAAGCACACAAATCTCATTAATAGCGGTCCGGAATTGTTGATTTCTGTAACCATCTATGTTAATTCTCTAAGGATCATGTTAGCAATATGGTCAAAAACATGCACATCATTATCAGAAGGTCATGGGCCTCAGTAGATTTTGTTAGCAAAGGAATGAACTAAAAGCTATAAAAAACAATGATGCAGCATCGAGAATATACAATGTTCAGTTGGCTTTAAGTACCTACTGCTGCAAGACTACATTTTCAAGTATTCACTACTGATTCTCAGCAGTGATATCAAATTTTAATGCATTTTTAACCTTATTTTGATCCACAAACTCATTAATACCAGATATCCTCATTTTTCGGTATTCAAACCTGGTTTTTTTTAATCTACCAGTATTGCTTGATTTTAATTATTTAATGGCTTCTTGTATGTTTTTTGTTGCTAATGTCAAACTGTGAAACTTATTACCACTCTAAATTAAAAATGTTCATAGTGCAGCGCACTTAAAATTGGAATTAAATTGGTTTTATAAATGTTTACTTGTAATTGTTACATTTTGTTTTATTTTTAACAAGTTTGTTATGTGGCATTTTGATCAATTAATTTATTATCATTATAAAATATTTATCTTTTTATTTCATGTTTATAAACAAAATCATGCTCTAATTGTACAACTCTAATATTTCTCAAATAAAAAAAATATACATAATTAAGATCCATCATAAGCTGTAGGGGTAAGTGGGATACCTTTGACACTGGGGCACATTTGACTTTGCCAATTTAAGTATGAAAACGACTAAGACGCCAAAAAGTTTAAATGCAGAAAGCAACCTACTTTGATTGAAAAAAACGTTATGAACTTTGACAGTTCTTCTTCAACTCTCTTCGGAGTAACACGTGTTTTTCTGTTTTTGCGATCACTGATGCCATTTTCGATACCAAGTACGTAAGCGTTTTGTGAACTATATGTGATTGTTTTTGTAAATTGAGTGACGAAATATGTTAGCATAACGTTTAAGTAATAACACAATAAAAGTGTGCTTTGTGAAAATAAAACATTAATATTTAAAAAAAAAAGTAGAAAGCCTTTTGAACGTTTGGGTCACATTTGACTTCTGCCATCTGTCAAATGTACCCCCCTTGGCAGGTTTATGTTCTTACAATACATTCATTATATTTTATTTTGGTATTTTTCAAAGGTATGGTGCGTAACTATATAAAAAAGACAACTCGAGGAGAGATTGATGAAGAAAAAGTGAGGAGAGCTATTTCAGATATTAGAAATAAGTGCGAAACGGCCACATCAGCAGCTGAAAAATATGGAGTGAAAAGGACAACCTTAATAATGCGAATGAAAAAACAGGACTCTATGAAAGGCTTCTCGGATTCAGGTAACGAGGACAGCTCTGACGAAAGACGCGGCTTCCAATCCAAATATACACCATACGCCAAGTGTTGACGAAGCTACAAGAAAAAAATTTGGTTGAATATGTAAAAAAGTGTTCCTTCTACCCGTATGGATTATCGTATGAAACTTTTAAAAAATTCGTTTATGAATATGTTAAGGCAAATAACATAAGCCATCCTCCAAGTTGGGGGTCTTATAAAATAGCTGGCAACTTTCCTTAGGCGAAATCCGACGCTCTCACTACGCAA
Source organism: Tricholauxania praeusta (assembly GCA_949775025.1). Taxonomy (NCBI): domain Eukaryota; kingdom Metazoa; phylum Arthropoda; class Insecta; order Diptera; family Lauxaniidae; genus Tricholauxania; species Tricholauxania praeusta. The sequence continues at coordinate 73,396,962 of OX459029.1, read as the reverse complement.
ACCCGAAAAAATAAGCTTAGCCAGACTCAAAGGTTTCACAAAAGCAACGGTTAATGGCTTTTTTGAAAGTCTTGGCCAAATTTATCAAAGATATTCATTTGAGCCTAAGGATATATATAACTTAGATGAAACAGGCGTAACAACGGTCATGGACTCACCAAAAGTGAGATATAAAAGAAATTTTGAACTCATTTATGTTATGTTTCTTAATTAAATTGAACTGATTAATATGTATTTTTCGTTATTCTTTTTTTTTGTAATAAATCGTTTTAAAAAAAATTATCTACGTTGTTTCCAAATTAACCAATAGTCAAATTTTATGGCCTCATACTTTTTGAATAAAATGCACTTGCTTGTAAGACCGAATATGAATTGTAAAAAGTGCACCTTATGAAGTCAAATGTACCCCTTAAAAAGTCAAAAGTGCCCCGTGCCGGGGTACATTGGACAAAAATGACTTTTTTTGGAAAAGTTTAAAAAAAATAAGGTGATGCAGTTTTTTTTTAAAAATCTTTTTCGAGGTTTGATGCCGAATAGTCAATGCATAAAAAACAGTAACAATTTTCAAAATCCGTTAACTTTTTAAGGATATATAGATCCTTATAAATTAAGTGTCAAAGGTACCCCACTTTCCCCTATAGTAAATCATGGAAAATGTTGAAAAAATTGAAATAGGTTGAAAACTCAAAATAAGTTGAATTAGGTTGGAAACTTTAAGAAATTATGAAGAAAGTTAAAAGAGGTTAAAAACAGTCGAACATACATACATATATGCACATTAGGGTGATTCAATTTTTTTTTTTGTTTTTTTTTTTAAGGTGCTGTTGCTTAAAAAGTGAGTTCATGATATGAAGAAAAAGTTCACGTAAATTCAGCTCAATAGCTTGCATAGTTTTGAATATATGCCGTTAATAGTCTTAAAACTTAGGGCTGATATAATCCAGTCCGATTTTATTCAGAAAAAGCTTTCCATAAACAACACTCTTAAACCAAATTTCAGTGTGATTGCTCACATATTTCGATAGGTATTTTACATGTGTGGGAAGTGCTACGTCTACTGCTGCTATTTCGCCCGTTTTTGATTCAGATATACCTTAGAGCAGTGGTTCTCAAACTATTTTGGTCGTGGAACCCCCAAATTTATTGCCGATGATCGCGGAATCCTGAATATTTTTTTAAACAACGGCTTTTCAAAATTTAATATCTGATATTAAATGGAACAAGTACTATTTTGGTATTTCAGATTTAATTGAATTTAACAAAACTTAAAAAAAAAACAATTCATCAAAGAAATAATTTATAAAAATATAAGATATAAACTAAAATAAATGAAAAAACTTTAAAGTGAATAATGCTCCTGCTTCTTTCATTCCATGGTTCTCTTAAAAGTAGGCGTTATGTTTGAGAACTGAACTCGCATGTCCGGTACAGCACCAAGTTTGTTACGATATTTGGTTTTTGTCGCAACATATTTTGAAAAACCAGCTTCACAAAAAGTGGTTACAAGCGGCAATAGAATTGGAATAGCCTGCTTTGATAAATTTGGATATTCATCGAATACATCTGACCGAAATATTGTTAGTGAAACTGCTCTAAGTTTTGCTTCTAATCAAATTTTCATAATCCATGAAATGAAATCCTTTTGGTTTTTCTTTTATTTTGAAATGATTTTGTACCCAGTAACACCGATACTAACATATGTTTTCAGTCGCCTTATTTAAAAAACTTAAATTTAATATGGTGGTCGATTGTAAGCTTTCCGAGGGAAATGTGAATACACCATTCTTATTTTTTTTAAGAAATAACATTTGTCACGTGGAACCCCTAAATTTTTTTCTTGAACCCCAGGGTTCCACGGAACACACTTTGGGAACCACTGCCGTAGAGAAAGCAAGCCACCTACTTTTAATTTCATACCAATTGCTACAATAATTCACTTAAATAGCGCTTACAACTTATATTAACCGGCATCTCTACACATAATTTTATGAAGATGACTCTATGATGAATACGGTGACCATAACATATAAAGTTTTTTATTTGAATGGTTGATACCACGCCTATAGGTACTGTTGAGCCTTCTTTTTACTACTTATAAGGTACTTTATTAAAAGTATATCTGCCATATTTAATTTCATGCGATTTCCTTTTTGGTTCTCTTTTATAAATATTGTGAGCTGTGCCACGCCTAACAATAAGTTTTGCCAGTAAATTGACAGAGCTTGTATTGATGGCATATTGATGCTTGCATTGGTATCATCTCTAAAATTTTGAATCAACATCAACATTTTTAATTGTTGAAAAGTGTCATACCTACTTTTCTACTTTCGCCCATTTTTGGTAAAATTCAAGATATATATGATCTACATCAGTTTTCCAAAATTTCATCAAAACTCTTGCACGTTTTGCTTTATAAATTTAGGACTATGCCACGCCCATTTTAGAGCCTTTGAAAACTTGAAGCCTAGCCAATTCTTATTTTGTTAACATGTGCACCATGGGCATCGTAGGTGCCAATTTCAAGTAATATAGAATAAAATTATTCAATTGTTGAAAAGTATGCATGCCTGCTTTGCCACTTTCGCCCAATTGGTACATTTCAAGACATATACTCTGATCCACATCAGTTAGCCAAATTTCTTCCAAAATCTTGCACGGTTTGCGAAATATGGTGTTATGTTAAAATTTAGGGCTGTGCCACGCTCGTTTGAGATCCTTTAAAAACCGGAAACCTAGCCCAATCCAAATTATGTTCACATAGGCACCCATTACCAAGGAATAGGCCCTTACATAATACTTTCATCACTCATAATTTTCTTAATATAGGATTTTTTATTTTTCGTATACTTATAACTAGGCAATCGTCAATAATTAATTGAACTCACCTTTTTGTGATTCGCGGTCTCAATGGCCACATTATCGCGATATACCGATCCACGCTAATAGCAACCAACGTATATGCGCTAACCAACACTGAAACCGCCTGCGAATAGTTAACCAGATAGCATAATGCTATTCCAAATGGCCAATAGCCAAGTATGAAAATTGACACAAACGAAAAGGGCACACAGAAAAGTGACATCAAAATATCACCGACCGCGAGATTTGCGATAAAAAAGTTTGTCACGGTGCGCATGCGCGGCGTTGATTGCACGATGTAGCAGACCGTGCCATTCCCCAGCAATGCAAAGATAAATATTGGAATGTAAAGCAAGTACACGGCGGTCTTAAAGTAAACACTCGATAGCGCCGAAGCGCCTTCGTCCTCGCCAGCACCACCGGTGGCGGTACCATTAACGATGCTTTCCACAGCTATAGATTCACCATCACAGGAGAAATTTTGAAAACTATCGTACAACGAAGCGTTAATATGATGTGTTACATCATTGAAGAGCAAACCATTGACAGCCACGTCATCAGCCGTATCATAATTTGCTGTTTCCGGCACTGTCGCTCTTTGGATAAATACATCTGGTATTGAAATATTGATATTAGAGTCATTATAACTTAGGTCTTCCAGATATTGGCTACCACTTATGTCGGTAAAGTAGTCGACACTGCTTTTATTGTTGTTATTGTAATATTGGTTATTGTGATTGATGTAATGTAGCAAACTGTTTTGAGTTGTCCTCTGCACATGGTATGGTCGTATGCTCCTATCTGCATACTCACGCAAAAAGAGCTCCATTATAAAAAGTTGTTAGCACTACTCTTATTGATTGGTTGGTAGCAGAACAAAAATTCGAGGTGAGGAATTGTTTTTTAATCCAAGGTTACATTTCTGAGGAATTGTTTCTAAAGTTTTTCACATACATTTCGAAGTTCATGTCTTACCCACTTTTTTCACGAGTTTTCATTTCAAAATTATATTCAATTTTCTACGGATTATTCCTTAGAATAATACATTTTTGCATTGCCTAGCTTTGCATGAACTTAGTAAGCCTTAGATTTACATTTTCTTCGTAAAAGTTGCATCATAATTTATTACTACAAATTTTCGCCAGGCTTCTTTGTCTCCGTTGACGTCCTTAATATATTAATTACAAAACTTTTGCTCTCAGACAATTCAAATCTTATTTTGATGTTATTAAGTTTTCAGTTTTGAACTTTTCTGTGTTCTTCCACTTAATCCAATTTTACGAGTACTGCTTCCACTCTGTTGCACGATGCTCTTCAGTAAGTCCTGTATGTGTGTGGATTTCCGACGTTCAAGTCTACGGTTGTGCAAGTAATTCTCTTTAAGTAATAAATTTTATGTGTTTCGGCATCCAAATTACTGCACATACATATGTACAATCTTATGTGTGTTGCACATCACTTGTGGTATCCTTTTACACCTTGAAATAAAAAGACATGAGAGATGAGAATCACATATTACTTGGCTACGAAATAATATCATTAGGAAAATTAAAATAAATATATTATTAGTTCTTGAAGTATCAATTTGATTGTATTGATATAATTTTATTTTTAATAAAGTGCTATCAATACCCAACAGGAAATTTGGAAGCAGCTTCCAAGGCGAGCACGTCAGATTTGCTTCCCAACGTGAAATTTGGAAGCAGCTTTCAAGTTGAGCACGTCAGATGTGCTTTTTCAGACGCATTGAATTTGCAATTCAATTTAATTTAAAAAAAAAACTTTTATATTCCGCATCCACTGGGGTTCGCACCTAGGCATCCCGTGCTATTACATGCAGTTATGTACAGTTCAACGACATCAGCCAAGACTCTTGGCAACTACATAAATCAAAAACTCAACATTTCATTTTGACGGAAGACTTTTGCAGTCTTAAGGGCCAAATAGACGTTCATGCGTGCATGATCAATAAAATGACGACGCCATCATGATTTCGACACACACCATTCATGCACGCATGATGGATATCATTTCTGGTTGAACTTTTAACGTGTTGACATTATGACGTCAGAAGCATGTGCGGCAATCAAAATTGCATTAAATATTAAAAAAAGTATGAAATGAGTTCAATTTAAGCTCAAAAATCTTTAAAAATGTATTTTAAAAAACAAAGTTCATACAAAAGTTTAATTATTTCATCTAATTATCTTTAGTGCATAATATTTCTAATTTCTTTTCCGCCTTCTTTTGTCACCTTCTTCGTCAAAAAACCATGTAAACTGAGCTAAGTTCAGCACACACTATCATGCATGCATGATCAATCAAAAAACTATCAAAATATTTTAATATTGCTCATGCGCATGACCAATCAGTCAATCAGCCACCTACACGGTCAGTTTGCATGAGCAATCACTTGATTCATCATGCACGCATGAACGTGTATTTCGCCCTTTAGTCTCATTCACAATAATAATAAGAGTAGCTCAGTTGGTTAAGATAAGCGCATTTCAGAACACTACGAGTAGCATGCCGCGGAGGCCTAGATTCGAATTTGATTGGAGGCAAATTTGAGTTTTTTTTTCAATTTAAGCTTAATATGCTTCTACTCATCATCCAAAGAAGCGTATTTCATATGTTTCCAAAGGTGTGCTTCTACTCAACATCCAAGGAAGCGCATCAAATATGCTTTCAAAAAAATGTGTATCGCCGCAATGACATCGTATGTTAATAAAGATAAGCAGTGAGAGAAGCGCATTGGAAGCAGCCTCCACTTCCCTTGAAGCACATCCGAAGCCCTTCGAACGCGCTTGCGTTTCCCGTTGGGTAAGGCGTTCCTTAAATAAATGAATGTTGAAAAGGGTAAAGTGCTTGCTCTCAGTAAGGGTATTCCTCTAAACGCGAAAACTCGAAAGTTTCCGAGCTTGATTTCGGGAACACCCCTATCAATACAAACTCGTAAACTGATTGAGCAATGGCAATTTGACAGTTTGATCAGTGTTACCGCTGCCATGAAAAAAAATGTATCACAGCAAAACGAAAAATTATGTAGAATTAAGTTAATAAATAACAAAACACAAATAGGTAAACAAACAAAAATTCTGAGAATTGCGCTTTTCTTATATTTAAAAATCATTCTGTTAAGTTTATGTGTAAATTTCTAAATAAACTTCAAACTGGCAGCAAATTATTTCGACAAACGGCAGCACTGATTCATTTTCCAACTTTTCGAGGCCACTTGCTCAACTAATTAGCCTCGAAAGTTGAGCAAACTTTTCTTCATACAATTTATTTTCGAGGTTCGAAAATGTGCTCAGTTTTCGCAGTTTTCGCGGCTTTTTCGCGTTTTCAGGAATACCCTCAGTGTTTTTTTATTCCCTTATCAAAATCATAGAAAACAATATTATGTTTTGAGCTTCCTCAATGTCTTTTAAGTTCGATAGTATCAGAAGACCGATCATTGTTCGGTTTTTCACTTTGAGGTTGAAAAATGTTGAAAAAGTTGAATGAGGAGAAAAAATCTAAAAATGCTGAAAACGTTGGAAAGTATCAAAAAGAATGCAAAGTAAAAAAAATTTTGGTAAATATTTAAAAAATTCAAAAGAGATTAACAAAGTCGAAGAAGAATGTTGAAAAAAGTTGAAAGAGTTCAAACACTTTGAGGACGGTTGAAAAAGTCGAAAAAAAGGAAACATGTTAAAAAGTTGACAGGCTAAAAAAATCCAAAAAAAATTGGAAAATGTTGAAAAAAGTTCAAAAAGGTTGAAAAACTCGAACAAAATTGATCAAAGTTGATACAATGTGTCGAAACAGTTAAAATATGCTAAAACAGTCGACGAAATACTTAAAATGTTGAAAAAATTGAAAGAGCTGAAACAGTTGAATAAAGTTGAGAGAGTTTGAAAATGTCAAATATATGGTAAATTTTGAAGAAAGACAAAACGTAAAACGTCGTAAAAATAAAGAAAATCTCGAAAAAGTTGAAAGAGTTTGAAAAACTCGAAAAACGTTAAAAGAGGTTGAAAGAGTCGACAAAAAAAAAATGAAAGTGTTTGAAAACTTAAATAAAATATGGATAAATTTGGAAAAAGTTGAAAGAAGTGGAAACAGTTGAAAAAGTCAATCAAATATGGAGAAGATTGAAATACGTTAACGCTCACTTTCTCAATTTCGTCTACTTTTGGATTAATAAATACTATTCCTGATCGGCATCCGCATACCAAATTTTATCACAATAGCTTGTGTAAACTGCGAGAAATGCCCAACTTAGTTTTAAAATTTAGGGCGGTGTCATACTCACTGGTACAATCTAGTCTTATTTTGATTCTGAAATATGCAGCAATTTATAAACAACATTCTTGTAGAAAATATTGGTATAATTGCTCACATAGGCTATTAATTAATTAATTTTTAGTGTTCGACAAAAAAAATGGCCTGAAGCAAATACAACGCTCATTTAAAAAAAATTATAAATAAAGATTTTCATGATGGCCTGTCACAAAATAAATTTCCGAGAAGTTTTTCTTACCAAAATCAACTGTCAGCCTTATTATTAAAAAGTTCACAACTTCTGGAACAGTTGAAACTGTTCATTGCGGTGCCCGACCAAGGTGTACGGCATCTAAGGACGATGCAAGGAAAGTTAGAGAGCTTAAAAATACTCAGATAAGTCAGCTTTTCGTGTTGTTGAAACTCTGGACTTATAACCCTATTACCGATGGCGATTCGCCTGAATTTGTCGAATCGCCTATGGCTCTGTATTATGGTTGGCGAATGTACACGTTCGCCTACAAAACAATGCTGCCAAGTTACAAAACAGAAATTGACGTCTAAGAAACTTCAAATCTGAAGTTTTGCTGCCAAATAAAAAACATAAATTGACAGTTGAAAAACTTCAAATTTGAAATCGTGAAAATTTTGAACATCTAATTTCTACAAGTGAAAAAAAAAAGTAAAATGATAAGCAATGTGGAATTATTTCTTGAATATAGCTATGAGGTTGTGTGGATAGCAATATTTAAAGAATGCGGCGGAGCATTAGGGACAGCTCGAACCCACTCGAACTGCCTAGCCGGTTGTAAACAAATTCATTTCTTAAATATTGTCAAGAAATATATGAAGAAATTGTTTTTCCAGATTTGTGTCTTACTTCAGGATTAACCCATTAACGCCGGCTCCTTTATTCGTGGACATAGAGTGTTGAAACTTCGAGGAGGATGCCTTAGGAGCACTCGTATTCCGCGCACAAAAAATTAGCCTCCTACCTCTACCCATAACTCATGTAGAGGGTGGTGCCTTTTCGCACCCATCGGCGTTAGTGAGTACATTTTTACTACTGGAAAGAGTTGTTATGAAATGACGTATTATAAAAGAAATGCATGGATCAAGTTAAAGTTTAAATTAAATTTATTTAAAAAGTAGATAAAACAAGTTCATGGTAAAAAATAAAATATGAAAAAGTCATGAAATCTAGTTCCCAGCATGGTATGCAGAGAATCATTTCGGATGCTCTTTGTACAATAGTAAATGGTTTGCGAAGCACAGTGGCGACAGCGAAGGCGTTTCGTCTTTTTGTCAATGATGTGGCCAACATTATCCAGTCTCAATCGCTTTTGAGAGGGTGTGTCTTGAGCTTTAGGACCTCGATGATGTGCCACTACCTCACTTTGTAATAAGGAATCAGTAACAATGTTGCGGAATTCAAACTGACCCATCTGTTTGAATTCCTTTTTGGAGTCATCCTTATTAGCCGCAGCGTTATTACGCTGGTAACTGCGGATAGCGCAATGGAACTTACAAGCATTGACCATGGTAGCATCGAGACCATTTGTTATCAATGGCCAATACCATTTTTTTTCCACGGAGAGAAATTCTGTAATTATTAATTCCACTGTCGAAAAGTTCAACGCCTCCCATTCGTTTGTTGTATTGGTAAATGGTATCTGGCTGCTCTACCATTACTAACTTTCTCTGCTTTCTTTCATAACGACGCACGCGATGCTTTGGTGAAACTTTCAGGTAATTAGACAACACAGTAACGGGCTGCAATTAAATAAGTAAACAAATCAATGACAGTGACTGCAAAATGTTATGTGAATACTTACAGCATTGTCGTTCCAACGAATTGCAGCAATCTTATTGTTGTGATCATAGAATGCATCTGAGTGGCCTTTGTCTTCTTTCTTAATTTATTTTGGTTTCATGAGTGGTGTTTTGGCAGTTCTCTTCTCACGCACGGTTCCAATGGCGAAGTATCCCTCTGCATTTAGGCGGACCATCAGTTTCTGGGAGGTTAAGAAATTGTCAAATGCAACAGTGTGGTGCTTCCGCTCAGCACAAAACCCCATTAGATGCATCACGACATTCTCGCCAAGGCCCAAATCGTTATCGTAAGATTGACTAGCACCAGCATTTGGTAGAAATTGGAAACAATAACCTTCCGATGAACAAAGGTCCCAGTATTTCAATCCGAAACGAATATGCTTGCCACGTATAAACATTTTGCAACTGTGTTTACCGAAATAAGCTATCATCTGTTCGTCAATGCTGAGGTGGTGAGCAAACACACCAAATTGCATAAATTTACGATTGAGGATAGCATTGAATGGAGCAACCTTGTCATTTGAATCCAATTCGTTGTTGTTACAAACATGTATAAACTGTTTCACCTTCAGGAAGCGATCACGAGAGATTGCGTCTTTCACAAATGGAAGGCTAGTTGTTGACTGGGCACAATAGTTTCGCACTGATGGTAATCTTATGATGCCTGTGACATACAATATCCCAATGAAAGTGCGCATTTCTGCGGTATATGTACGTTTGAAAAGGATTGTTCATTTGTCCAACATAGGTATTGGTGCATTCCACTATGTGATTAATCACCTCATCATCTACGAACAGCTGCCACAATTGCATGGGCGAGTCGAGCCTGGAATGAAGATTAGAACACATAAAGCATAAAATCAATATCGAAAGAGCTCGAACACTTACCATACTTCTCTGCCAGATTCTTCATTACAATTTCCGACATGTCGATGGGCTGCTGAAATGCTTGCAAGGCACGTTCGCGCCACTTCGGTGACTCAATTTATAAGGCCTGCGTCACGTGTCGTTCTGAGCAGAGACGATCTCGACCACGCGTTGCTTCAAAGCGAATCGATAACGGTACATCGTCGTCGTTGTCATTTTCGGCGTCCGGGTACTCAACATACATTTCTGTGGTACCACAAATCTCGGGTATACTTTCCAATGCACCATCAGTTCCGGTTGGTCCAGCATCATCACAGAATATCTGGTCGTCTGCGACATCTTCTTTATCCGTCAACTTGTCCACAGTATCCGGCGGCAAAACAACGATATCAATTGCCAATGCGTTCAACAGTTGTCATTGCGGCTCGGTTTCTTCATCGTCAGACCACTCATTTGCAATAATGGCTTCCAATTTACGAATTGAAAAGATTTTCCTTCTCGAAATTACACTTGAATATGTCGCCATAACTCTCTCCGAAAATACAATCACTCACAATCACAGTCGTTAAAACAATCAAACCCAACTGAAGCGCAAAAAACGCACAGCATGCTACGTTTAGTGTATCGTGCTGTTAAATTTGTCCTAGTAAAAATGTACTCACTAGGATGCGAAAACGCACAGCATGCTACGTGCTCCATGATACGGCTACACGCATAGTACGTTTAGTGTATCGTGCTGCAAAATTTTTCCTAGTAAAAATCACTAGCGCCGATGGGTGCGAAAACGCACAACATGTATGTACCTCTACAAAAACGTTAACATGTAAAAACTTGAAATTTTTATCAAATGTACTTATGCCCAAGGGTTACCGTTTATGTATATGCCCCATTGTTATATATTTTTAAAGTAATTTTTTTCTGGGTGTTTTATGTTAGAATGGATATTTTTCCACTTGTCGGAAAATCTGCACCTGACGATGCAGTTATCAATAAGTAGACGACGTTATATGACCAACCTACCCAGGTCGCATATGTAGGCCCATTCATGTTTTATCCATATCAAAAGACGCCTAAGCGATATCAACCACCCAACATATCCAATGAGTTTTCAATTACACCCCTGTTTTTTGTTGCGTTTTCGCACCCGTTGGCGTTAATGGGTTAATAAAGAAGCGTTTTTGTATTTATTGGAAACAATGGAAAGTTGGAATTACGGTCGTAGTACCGTAATTCCAACCTATTACATCACGCGTGGGTGGCCCTAGCAAATTTATCTCAATTGCGAGTTGATCGCACAAATCCTTGTTGGTCTTCTTATTCGACCCAAAACTACCAAGCCTCTTTGCTAGTTCAGGATTTTCCTCCATAAGCTTTACTAGATTATGAAACTGCTGTATATTGGTTTTTTCATGCTAATAATTAAAAAGTATTTTACATGCATGAATAAAATTGATCTACAAATTTTCATACTGACGTTTTGTTTGTGCTTTCCATGATTTCGATATCTGTACATTTTGTGAAGTTTTTAAAATTTTCTCTACTATATACCTACTTTTTGTAAAATTTTTCAAATTTTCTCTATCACAACTTTTTGTGAAATTTTTCAAATTTTCTCTATCACAACTTTTTGTAAAATTTTTTAAACATTTATTCAAATATTTGTCACATACGAATTCTATTCGGCCGATTTTGACATTTCTAGCGAACGAAAGTTAGGCGACTCGCTATAAGTAATATGAACATTTTTGACATTAGCGCAGTTTTGACGTTTGAGGCGAAACAACAGGGCGACTCGCAAGCCGGAATACCAATTTACAGGCGATTCACCATCGGTAATAGGGCTATTTAATATAAGCAGTCGAACCGTACAGAGGAGAGCATGTGCAGCTGGAATTAAAAGTTATCGAGCTGCACAAAACCATTTTGGAGAAAAATCGAAAGCTCGAATAAAATTTGCCGCAGAGCACATCAATTGGTCCATACAGAAATGGAACATAGTTTTATTTTCAGATGAATCTAAGTTTAATTTAAAATATTCTGATGGTATGAAGAGAATACACAGACCAATAAATAAGCGGTTGGATCCTCGGTATTGTCCTGGCACTGGAAAATACGGTGGTGGAAATGTGATGGTTTGGGGTTTCTTTACTGGAAATGGTTTAGGACCCTTACATAAAATAGATGGAATAATGAATAGGTTCAAGTGCCAAGAAATCCTACAAAACGTGATATTTTCTCAAGCAGAGTGGTAGTGGCTGATCGAAAGCGAACGAAAAATTTAAACAAGACGCGTTGTTTCGTATGAACCGAACTTCAAACCGTCACTCCTCATCATAACAGCTGCTTTGAATCCTTGGCTAGCGTAACATTTTGGGTTAAACGTCATAACAGTCCGGGAGGTAGCGTTGCATTTGTCAGTCATTTCCCACCGCTTATTTTTTTTTTGCAATTGATAGCTGAGTATGGCTGATAATCGAAATAAGTGTTAGTAGCCAGAGTCGTGATGGGCCTGGTTGTGAGAGGCCAACGAACAAAATTTCGCTTAATAATATAGTCCCGGACTATAACGAGTGCCAACGTTCACCTAGTTGCTATCGCCTTGTCACGTCTATTTTGGCTTAGGCTTATCTCTTTCATGAGCACGGTATGAGAAAACATGGGCCTCTGTTTAAACCTTGATCATTGACGTTAAACATGGATGGCGATTGTGCGACACCCGCATATGTAGTGTAACGCCCTCTTAACCAATCCCGTTTACTTCCCATAGTGTTTTTAAGAACTTTTTGTTGTACTTAAAAATTCTTTTATGGCTTTTTTTTTTAAACTAACAGGTAACCAGCATTACCAAGTAAACGAGATTGACACAGACTGGCCGGGAATTTCATCTCAAAGCCGGGGGTCAGATAGGAATTCAAAAACCTCCGAAACTGCCGGGAACATGACAATATTTTTGTGAAATTAACTAGCAAACATAAAAAAGAGATCTTTTCCACAAAACAATTTAACTTTGTACCATTTTCTGTAAAACTTGGTAACCCTGCTGGCAATACGTTTTTTTCTTTTCTTTTATTTTGAAATGGATAATAAAGTTTTTTCTGATGAAAGTCTAAGATAAAAGCTTTTTTGGTCAAATTTGCATCGAAAATTCAAAGAAATATATTTTGAATCATTATTACTTGACCAGTAGGTACCACCGATTAGTACAGTAAATTTTCTCAAAAATTGACTTGAATATTTTCTTTTGAGAAAATTGTAAAGCATTCCTTTGGATTTTATTTTGCTTAATTCAATATATTTTTCTTTGAATTTCTTTTCATTTGAATTTCCTTTTTTTCTATTAGAATTTTTCTTTGCTTAATCAATCAAAAAAACTTTTATCCTAAACCTTTAAAAAAAAATATTTTCGACTTTTAGAAATAAGAATAAAAAAAAAAATATTTTATAATGAAATTTTTTTTTTTTTGACTTTCAAAATTAAAAGGGTTTTCGACATTCATAAATAAAAGTTCTTTTGGACTTTTTGAAATATTAATTTAAAAAAAAAAAAAAACACTTTAAGCTTTACCATTTATAACTTCTATTTAAGAATAAAAGAAATTTTAAGTTTAATTTTACATAAAAACAAACTTTCTAAAAAGTTTGTTCCAAGCTCAGGTTAACAAATATTGAAACTGCTGACCTGAAGGTCTTAAAAAATATTTAAGAACTTCTTAAATAACGTTTTGAATCGCTAAACCATTTTAAACAGCAAAATCATCTCTCCATTATAAGAGACAAAAGCTGGGAGTTCTTAATCACTTGGAAATTATGAAGAAGTCTTTTATCAATTATTAACTTGACACTCAAGTACAAAGAGATGCCAAGTTTGGGAGAATAATGTTTCTGTTGCAAAGACAATTTTACGTAAGCAAGAATTTAATTGCATATTGTTGATTGATGTGGATTTATTTTTGAATATTTTAATATCTGCAATATTTTAGTTGTTGCTAAAACTCTACATAAGTATTCAAGATGACCCTTAAAAGAAACAAATCATCTTCAAAGGATTGATTCTTGAATAATATGTACATTAAAATTCAGTATTTGCTAATAAGAGCAGAAATGATAAAAAAAATGTTTTGACAAGGGAGCTTCCATAAATGATGTAAAAGTTTTTTGAAACCCCCTTCCCTCAGCGGCGGATTAAGGAAAGGCTAGAGGGGGCTATAGGCCCTGCACCATGAAGTTGTAGAATATTAAGCTATTTGCTATGGGCTTAAGGCGTAGTGTTTTCAAGCGAAACGAAACAGGAAAAAATATTTTTTTGTCACGCAGTTAATAGACTAAAAAAATGCTTAAAAACGTCAAAAAAAAACAAAGTGTGCAGTTATTAAAATAATGACCGATATTGGTTCTTTTTTAAATATATGCACACTTTGTTCCTTTTTTGACTTTTTAAACGATATATCTCTAAATCTATGGGGAATAGAATAAAAAACCAGAGAGCCTTTTTGTCTAAAAATGCTATAATAAATGATAAGAAATTTAAAGCTCTAAATTAATACGTTAAGCCTAGTGTGTTCTTCAGTGTTCTTTTATTTTTTATATGTTATTTTTCATTCAATCCTTAGGACGTGTCTGCTTTCATATCAAAACTCCCGCCATAACTTAGGAAAATAAGAATTATGAAAGCGTGAACCAGTCTAATGTACAAATTGTTTATTATTTCCCTAAGTTATGGCGAGAATTTCGACAAGAAACCAAACTGAAGAGTAACATAAAAAAAACAATAAATAGGATCAATCTAAAATTGAACACTACCGTGAACTCTATTCCATTCAAATAAAAATAAATCAACACCTTAGCTTGAGCTAAGTTATTTTTATTTGAATAAATAAGATGTTATATCGAAGAAGTTTTGATAAGTTTAAATAAAAAAACGAGTGCTTACTATTTTACATCTGGCATCAAATAAAATTATTAAAATTTTCTAAATTTTTTTTTTGAAAAACTAAAGCATTTTTAAGTTAAAAAGATTGCATATTTTTCATCCCATCCCCTATAGTTTTTGAAATATTTCGTTGGAAAGGTGAAAAAACTAAGTTTGCAGTTATTTGAAGAATGACCGATATTCATAAAAATATATCGTTACCTTAATATAGAAAGGCCCTATCTAACATTTTTATTATTTTACAGGAGAACGAAAAAACTTAATAAAAATTAAATTTTTTGTGAGTAATTTGTTTTTTTTATTTGCTTGTATTTGATTTATTTTCAATCGTAGCTCACACATTTTTTTGTCAATGGTGTATTAGTGGGTGACCTACCGAAATCTATAAAAATCTCGATTTTGAAAAAAATGTTAGTTAGGGCCTTTCTATATTAAGGTAACGATATGTAAATTCTTTTTAAACTCTAAGACATTGGCACATTGGACATTTCAAAATAAACACCTTAATGTACATATTTATGTATGTATGATATAATATAGGCTCTGGTTGTGATTTCTAACGTTTAAAAAAAATTGTTGAACTTATCATTTATCTACTTTTTCCACAAACTTTTAACGCAACAAGTGAACAGTAAAAAATAAAAGCAGCTTAAGGCAATTGCAACTGAAATATTGTATCAAATATTTATGCCATAACTCAAACCAATCTCCAGCGGAGAGTTGAATTCAATTCATAAATAAATAAATAATGGAATTAACCAGAATGCGTGAAGATCTTCATTGAAAATACAAATATTACCCTTGTGTTTGTTGAAAGCTAACAAATTTTCTCAAGGGTTCATTTTTTTTCTTCATAGAATCAACAAGATGCTATTTATTTTTCATATTGTTTTTGTCGTCATGGCTTTCGAAAAGTACTTAAGGAATAAGGTCCTTTAAATGATACAGTCGTTTCTTTTTATCTTTAAACCAAGATATTAGGAGGACAACGGAGTGCACGTTGTGGATGTTACTTAAATGATATAACCAAATGGAATGCTTTCATAAGAAAAAAAACAAAAATAAAGAAAAAAGTGGGGACAAATATTATTTAAGAAGTCCTTAGGGCATTTTTTTTTTCAGAAAGCTGTTTAGTTCTTCGCTTGGTTTTTGTTTTGCTTGATTTCTTTTTATCTTGGCGTTGTCATTTCTATGATGTCCGTACATTTTTTTTTTTTTAGCTGGTATCACAGAAAGTGTCAGGAAATTGGTTTCATTGTTGAGCCGTTGAACAAAAAAAATTAAATCGCTTTACAAAGGATTCCAGGTAATGCAAACCTCACCCCAATACTGAACCTAAATGTTCTTTTGTGAAGCACAATACCTTTAATTTATTTAAGCAAAATCCAATGACAACAAAAAACTTTCAAAGGTATTGTCTTTAGCCTAATCGAAATACCCTGAACTGCATTAATAACACACAGAAAAAAACCCAATACGACTACATATAACTGTTTGCTTTCCAATATTTTATGTTTTCATGGAAAAAATTAATGAATTTAAAGCCTTATCACAAGGTTGATATTTAGAAATCAGCTCAAAAATTATTTTTATGCATAAAAAATTTACAAAAAAACATAAAAATTAAATTAGTATAATTTTTTCATAGTTTATTTATTAATACCTTTAACACAATCGGAGGGGCACGTTGCGGGAAGTTCTAGCAATTGAGAACTGATTTTAATGTTAAGTACTACTTATAAGTTATTATTTTATTTGCAAGCCATTGTGAATATGGACCAAAACGCAAAAAAGTAAACTACAGAGAAAAATTTTGTTTTTTAAATTTCAAGGGTTCTTCATTAATTTCTGGTTGTACATATCCCAAAGTATCGAGAAACATAAATGTCAACCCAAAATTTGTTGCTTGCTGCGAGAATTTAGACTTGTTTCCATGTTGTCTCTTTATGAATAAAAATGAACAAAAATAAAACACAAATCAAAAAGGTACGTTGTATTCAATATATGTTATTTTATACGTGCTATCCGGTTCTCTGAGATAGAATTAGGTATAGTGAAAGTAACTAAATAAAATTTTTGAAGGGAAAAAAATGTTATCAGCATTTTGAGTAAAAAAGAATTCGACCGCATTTTTTGATGTAACGTAACAGTCAAAAATCCCAAAAAGTCTTTTGGTGCAAAATCTAGCACGTTAACAAAAGAGAAATACCTCATTTTCTTCGAGCACTTTTAGTCTAATTTCTAAAGAAAATTAGAAATTAGCGGTCATTTACTTATGTGCGTGTCCCGAGCCAAAAACAATTTGTAGCATAACAGTCTTTTTGCATCGATAATATTTAGAAGAACGAACTGTGAATCTTTAGATCATCCGAGAGCATCAAATAATAAGTTTAATGAGGAGGGAATGCTGAAAATTGATTTTGCTGAAAATTTCGTCTGCCAGGGACAAGACGAAGTGCAAAGTGCACATTTGTATCAAAAACAGCTAACTTCGCATACAACTGGCTTCTATCACAACGAAAAATTTCAATCGAAGGTTTTCGTATCTGACAACTTAATGCACACAAAAGAAACCATAATTCCCTACATGTACATTTTGCGGTCAGGACTATTTGTGACTTTTCACGGGAAAGGTTGTATCAATGGTATAGACGCAACTATCAAAATGATTGTGGGGAAGCATGTTTTGTCTCGTGAATGTGTCGTGAACTATGCTTCAGGCTTTTTTAATGCATTTCATCGTACAGAATCGAGAATCGCCAACGAGGAAGTTAATGAACGTAATTCTTAAGATATAAATTACGTAATTCTTAAGATATAAAATACATGAACGCGCCTGCGATTTTCGCTAGTGCATAAAGTATTCGCGATATAACGTCGGCTCACCAAATTCAAGTGATTGATGGAACAATCATCACTTTTACCACTTCGAAACAAGAATACGATTTTTAATTTTTACTGATCTCCACTTTGTTAATTATTTTTAATAAATTTTAGTGAGTTCAGTGAATAATTAGAGCTTTGTTGGTTCTTTTGGATTCCAGTCTATTACCTGGAGTTTCTTAAATGTCTAATCGTAAGACCCTTGAATTAATGATATATTGTGAAATTGAACAATTTAAGCTATTTTAATGCTTAATTACAGTTTTTATACAAACGTAGATCGCAAAGGTAACGTAACAGACTTTTCGTGTAACGTAACAGTCCGAACATAGTTGCTTCTATAAAACTCAATAAAAATGTTTTCTGTGTAATTAAAATTAAATTAATTACTTTCATCCTAAGCTTGAAAATTATAAGCTTCACGTGTAAAATAGTCCACCAAAAGAGCAGACTTTTCCAATAATGTAAGACAACTTGAAAATCTTCTTCCAAAATTATGTAACGTAACAGTACATGCTGACACGTTCATAACTCCTAAATGATAAGGCATACAAAAATTTTTATAATAACACAAAATGGTATTAGAGTAGCATACCTTCAGATGCATCTCCAAAAAATATTTTAAGCACTCCATTTCATTTTTTTAATAACAATTTATGTCAAAATTTGCATACGAATGTAACGTAACAGTCTGCGTTTTGGTCCATATACATACTCTTATCAATCATACAGTATTTCACAGCTTATTGTATGCAGTGCATAATTTTAACTTCAGCGCTTTACAATTTTGAAACTAAATGGAATATGAAAAAAATATTGATGAATGATCATCATTATGATCTTATCAATTCCGTTCCAGGCCATGACAAAAATCTCCCTGACCAGAGAAACCACTTATTCAAAAACAACTGACAGGATTTCGCCCGAGCAGTTCGAGTATTGATGAAATTAATCTCCTTCGCATTATCGTGGCAGGCTTCGTTACATCTTCTTCCATCGACTACATAGCATCGACCGAAACTCAAGTGTAGAGTATTACATAACGGGAAACTTTGTGACTTTTTTGAGTACGTCTCAGGTGTGCGCCAAGGTTGTTTGCTGTCTCCAATCTTGTCTCTTATGGTACTTGACGATGTCCTCAGCAGAGCTCAAGACTCTACAAATCGTGACATTCAATGGGCTTTCAGCGACCATCTGGAAGACTTTACTTACTTAGGCAGCGTAATAACACCCGATGACGGTACCAATAACGACATTCATGCCAGAATCAATAAAGCGAAATGTACCTTTGTTGAGCTTCATAATGATTGGAGTCTTCGTATTTATCAACGACAACGAAGCTCAAAATCTTTGAGTTAAACGTGAAACCAGTTCTGTTGTACGCATGTGAAATCTGGTTAACTAACATCATCTTGCTAAACAATTTACAAGTATTCACCAACAATTGTATTTGCCGAATTCTACAAATTTTGTGGCCTAGGAGCATTTCCAATGTTGAACTGCTAACTACTTATAAGCCGTCAAGATCTAATTTTCATTCAAATCAAACGACGAAAAAGGATACTTTGCGGAAATCACCAATTGAAGTCCGCCGGCAAGCCTTGGAGTGGAACCCTCAGGCTAACAAAAAACGCAGCAGTGCTAGATCATCGTGGAAATGTTCCCTAGAGCAGGATATACGTGAGAATTAAAGACACTCGCTAATGATCGAGCACATTGAAAGAGGCCATGTACTCCGTGATTAGATAAAGGGCGCAAAGAGAAGAATATTTTTATGAACACCGTTATTCCTGCACTTAACCTGGAGGCGGCAAGTATAAATCGATATGTTGGTTCACTTTAGTAGTGCCGGATCTTATTTTCTGTAGTTTGTGCCGACAGTGCTCTTACGCGCTGGCAAAGGTATTTTAGGCTGGTCCTAAAAAAACCACTAAGAACCTTCCTTATAGTATAAAGAATAACAGTCATCCATTTGTTTATTTGGCTTTTATAACAAAAAACAAAAGCATTGCATTGGAGATATTAATCACTAAGACACTGAAGAAGAATGAAATCTGAATGGATTTGTTATAAATTCAACAGTTAAACATGATGAACTCTACGCCAAATCGGACGTCATTTTGGTTTTCTCTGATTATTTTTTCTTTCTGATTAATATTTTTTTAAATATGTAGTTCTAGTTGATTGAAAATGAGTTACTCAAAGTTTAAGGTTAATAATATAAAATATAAAAAGACAAAAAATCTCAACGAATGTATAATTTTTAGGAAGTGTGGACCACACATAATAGTTGAATCAAATCTTCTGAAGATAGAAATCAAGCATGATTTAATTCATGTATACAAGAGTTCAGTCAATTTTATTTTGTAAGTTGGAAAACATAATTTGATTAAAAAGCTAACAATCCGTCTTGACAACTAGTGTCCCAACTTATTCATTTCTCGTCCCGCGACTATTTTACATCTGGCATCACGACGTGGAATGCTCCACACTTGTAATAACAATCACCACCTAAACCAAACAGCTCATTAAATTAAATTAAATATTTGTTTCTTTGTAGTGCATCGAAGCAATAATAATTTATAATTATTAATCCCGTTCGGCAAATTGTGTGTCAAAACCAATAAAATTACATTGAACAAATATGCATTGGGAAAAAACAGGTCTAAAGCTAGTCATGCTAGTTTCGTCCGTTGCTAAGCGGACTCGTCAGAGACTTTTGGGCCAATAAGTAAAAATTTGTATGCCTGATATATTTTTGAATAGATCGGTTGGGTTATCCAAGCAAATCTATGTTTTTGTAACCCATTTGACATTAAACTTTTCTTGCAGGCGCTTCGTTGCTAGCTTTCTTGGTGCTCAAGACTCCGCTCACCTAGGGAGCTGAAATTCGGGCAGTGGATGTTTTTAGAATCTCATACGTATGTTATATGTACAAATGTAAAATCATTGAAAAGCAGTAAATATGGAATTAAAAAAAAGCTTAGAGGATTCCCCAACGAAATAAGCCCCAAAAAATTTCCACATAAAAGTTTGGGTAAGTCGGTGGCCTTCGACCTCAAGCCATATTATATCCAAGACCAGTTTCGCTAGCCACAGTAATTCACATAAAGTTAGGGTGCGGCTCAGGGCTCAATATTGTAATTTTCATGATTGTTGGGGAGGGGGGGTCTACTTCATTGGGAGTTATTTCAGAATGAAATAAGGCACAAGCATTGGCTGTTATTTCAATATTTGTTTGGAGATTATTAGATATTGTTTGGGAACTGTCTCATAGCCTCACCTTGCGTCTTATTTCATTGTGGTGTATTTTGTTGGGAGCTTTTTCATGCACCCTCGACTCTAAATTATATTCCAAATAATCCTCCATTGTAGTTTTTTTTTTGTAACTTGAACTTTTATTTAAACTTATTTAAAGTCCACCGTGCCTCCTCAAAGAGTAGATATAGAAAAAGAGCTCCTATTGGAACACTAAAAGAGTGCTAAGCCCCAGTGACTCGCAATGTTAAAAAGGAATACAAAATCCATGGAGCTCGAGAAGATGGGGAGTAATCCATTACGTCTCTTAAATTGCTCCATGATAATTCCAGTAATCATTCTCTTTCCAACTGCGTGTATTGGTGTAGGGCATACAGTATTAGAAAAAGTGAGGATATTGTGAGAAGTGTGCATCTATTTTATTTTAAACAATTTTTGTATAGAATTTTCTTTACGTAACTTCCTTCATAGTGGTTGTACGCACATATACACAACCAACAGCACTACAACCAATTCAACAATTCTTATTCAATTTAAGCGGATTACCGTTATTTGATTTGATTTTGTTTAAGTATCAGTGGTATTTAATGGATCCGAAATGGTTGTGTGTGCGTTAGTTTCGTTTTATTTTGTTGCCAATGTTCTTGTACTGATGGTGGCCAGGCATGTGTAAAATTTTTTCTGTTCAGAATTATTGTTCGGTACACAGTGTTTAATATTCTCTTAGATTTTGAACGTTTTTCGTTCGCTATTGTTATTTCCGCAGAAAATTGCCTCTTTGTATTAGTGCAGGATAAAGGAAAAATGAAATAATAAAAGCGAGGATATTGCGTGCGACCAAATTTATGAAGCGTTCGACTGCGTAATACAAAACGCAACTGTATATACATATAAATGTGTGCCTACTTAATAACTCATACCCATTAAAATAACTACAAGGTTTGCTTCTATTTTAAAATGTCGTAATTTGTTTCAACTTTAATAGTAACACTATCGAGTATAACTCAGCGAAAAATTAAGAAATACATTCCAGAAGCCTAATAACTATGACTAATGCCATTACCAACTATTTCTTTTTGATCCAGATCAATTTACAATTCACATAATTTTTTTCTATTTTAGCAAGAAATTAAGAACATAAACGAAAAAATTGCACCGGACAAAAACGCCGGATTAAGTACATTTGAATTGTTACTATGTTTTCATTAGTTGACAGTAAATTTTTATTTTAAAACTCTTCAAATTGTCAAATAAAACTATCGACATTGGTCCGATCAGTACAACTGGAGATAATAAATTTCAAATATGAAAAGATTGGAGAAAATCGTGCAAATTATCGAAAATTCATGTGCGGATATTTTGGAAAAGAAATGTTTACAATCCTGATATACATACTTGTCAATTAATTTTATGCATTTAAGTTGTACAAATTCTAAAATCTGAAGTTTTAAACTTGGTGTGCGGTTTGTAAATGAATGCTCGATATGTGTTTGTAATGTATTCAATTTAATACTCGTACCCAATGTGTACTAAAACGGACGCGTTTGTGCGCATTCCGTTTTTTGTAAGTAAAACGAATCAGTTTCGAACTCGTTTTTTGTTAATAAAAAAAATTAAATGTTTTAAACGACTTAAAATTGCTTCAAAGTTCAAAAAACTGTTTTACTCAAATATTTTTGGAAGAAGTTAAAGTCCCGGAAAAATTTTGGAAAATTTTTGTAAATTCAGGAAAAATTTTTAAAAAAATTTTATTCTTAATCGGCTTAAAAATATTTAAAAAGTCGAAAAAACTAATATTTTTTTAACACTGAAATTACAATCAATTTCGAATTCGTTTTTTGTTCATAAAACGAATCCGTTTCAAATTCGTTTTTTGTTCATAAAACGAATTCGTTTTTTGTTCATGAAAGGAATCCGTTTCGAATTCGTTTTTTATCCGAAACAAATTCTTGTTTTGTTCATAAAACGAATCCGTTTCGAATTTGTTTTAGCGGACTTCAAACACGATTCCGTTTTGAATTCGTTTTTTGTTCATAAAACGGATCCGTTTCGAATTCGTTTTTTATTCAAAATATTTCCAAAGAAATTTGAGTTAAAAATTTTATAAGATTTATTGAACTTTTAAGCAGTTTTAAGTCGTTTAAAACATTAAATTTTTTTTTGTTTACAAAAAACGAGTTCGAAACTGATCCGTTTTTTGAACAAAAAACGAATTCGAAACGGATCTGTTTTATGAACAAAAAACGAGTTCGAAACGGATTCTTTTTATGAACAAAAAACGAAACGAATTCGTTTTATGAACAAGAAACGAATTCGAAACGAGCTCGTATATGAAGTCCGTTGCGAATTCGAAACGAATTCGTCAATGCGGACGATCCTTCCGTTTTTTCGAGAGAAATTTCAAACAAAAACGAGTTCGAAACGAATTCGTAACGGAATCCGTTTTGGATAAATAGTACGAAGAAACGTGTTCGTTTCGAATTCGTTTGACACACTGGGTATGTAGATGGTTTACAATGTGTGTGAACGCTGCCATTTGACTTACATGTGTATGTATGCACGTGTGTGCATCGACTATGAACTCTTTTGCATAATACCGATATCCCATCAAACTCGTTCTTTAATTACCCGAAGAAGCTTTTCCAGATATTGTACAAGTAAGGTCTTCTACGATAAACAGAGTCAGAATAAGGGAAAGAATTCTTGTGTCCTCCATACCATAGCAGAAAAAAGCTTAACAATTGAAATCTTAGGAAAAATTCTGAAACCATAAGGAATAACAACTAAAGTCGATCTGCGATCACAAGGTAAAGCAACATAAGTTCTGTTTCTAAGCATGTAACTTATACTGTTTCGCCTTGTCATCACAGTTCGACCTTAGCTGTTATTCCTAGTTCTCTCAGAATTACAAATGTTAAAATATACCTAGTCATTTACAATTTAGCAGTTTGTTTAAGAAACTGTCATTTTGAATTTCTATTAAAGTCATCCGTTTATTTTTTTTTTTTTTTCTAAATGAAATACCAAACGTCAAGTACATATTTTTTTCACTGCTCGTTTTAAGCCAAAGGTTGCATTGGATGCTTGGCAAACAGTGTGAATATATTTTTAAAATAAATGAGATTTCATTTCGCGGATGTTGTGTGCTTCTACGTTCCATACAGTGTGTTCAGTAAGTCTGTGGTGGGAATCTGGTGACAAATTGATGTAGCATTCGGGATAATGGGATACTTTTATAATCCCTTTTAACTTTGCGCCATTGGAGTTTTATGCGATTTCTGCATAAAAAAAACAGCTGAATGTGAAGGTCAACTGTCAGAATATATTACAAGGACCAAACTCTATGTGAATATTTGAGTTAAATTTAACTTGAATTCCCTCCATTGGGCTTAATATATGTAACTACGCAGTATATACATACAATCGCTAACGCTTAATGAAGCGTATTACTTTAAATAGTTTCAAGCGCGAAATAAAATTTTTTCTTCTGTTTCAAATTATGTAGTTTAATTTGATAAAAAATTCACTCAGCTTATCTTATAAAATAAGTCACTTGGATTGAGTCTGCCAGATTTCAATTAATGAATTATTTCTTAAAGCAATATTTAATTACGCACCAAAAAAAAAAACTGCGGGTTGCACTCCGGGAGTGCCGACAGAAGTGAAAACAAATCGTTTAATGGCAAGTTAGTGTGTTAGTTGGTGTGTGTGCGTTTTTTTTTTATATGGCAATGCAATGGAAGACAAAAACGGAATATGTATTCAAATTTTACTCTCGCTCTCATTCTCAATTTGTCAACGCAACAACGAGGAATTTGAAAGAAACAAACATGTAAGCATAACAATCGTTGAATGAGAATGGAATGTGTCAGTTAGTGTGTCTGCTTTGCTTTTTGTCTTCCACTTGTAATATTTATTTTTTATTATTTTATTGCTGGAAGAAGTATATTCGGCTCAGTAGCCTCAACTGTGAATAATTAAATTTGATCTAAGTATTCCTTATGTTTGAGAACAAAAATTTATTCTGATTGCATTAAGAAACATCATTGCAAATTATGTAAGTATAAGAAAAAATCAGGTAAAGAAAGTACCTGTACCTGTGACTAAATAGCCTAAACATAATTGTTCTGAAACTTAACTTAAAAATCTGCTTCTTCCTACAGACACTATGACACCACATTTATCAAAATCGGCTTATTCCTTGCCGAGTTATGGCTGTTAGAATATTCAAACTACTTATAACGCCATCTAGTAACAGTTTATCAAAACACAAATGACTTCAAAAAAATCTGCTTGTTCTTAAAAAAACTATTACACATCATTTGTCTAAATCGGTTTAGTAATAGCCGAGATATAACGTTTTAAAGTTTTTCAAAAAACCAAATTTGCTTGCTGCTGGTTCATGGTGGCCTGGCATTTCAGATTTTTCTCTGCTTTGGGCTGCTGGCTCTGCTTTCATCTGCGCTAGCAGAGAAGAATTTGCTGACTGAGCAACAGCTAACCGGAAGTCAACATGTGCTACAAATTTAAAAATTTTTTCCAAAAAATTGCATACTTTCATGGGCTAATTTTTTCGAAAAACGTTGCCTACTTTTAGGCGCTATTAATAATTTATCTCTAAAAGTATGCAACACTTTCCGACAAATTTCAAAATAGCGCCTAAAAGTAGGCAACATTATCTGAAATTTTTAAACCGTTGCCTACTTTAAGGAGCTATTTTGAAATTTGTCAGAAAATGTTGCATACTTTTAGGGGCAAATTATTAATAGTGCCTAAAAGTAGGCAACGCTTTTTAAATTTTGTGAAATCGAGTTCGTTTTCCAAGTCTTCAAAGTTCTAAAATCGAGATCGTTTCCCAAGTCTTCAAAATTCCAAAATCAAGTTCGTTTCCCAAGTCTTCCTAACTTGAAATCGAGTTTGTTTCCCAAGTCTTCAAATTTCTGAACTCGAGTTCGTTTCCCAAGTCTTCAAAATTCTAAAATCGAGTTCGTTTCCCAAGTCTTCAAAATTCAAAAATCGAGTTCGTTTCCCAAGTCTTCAAAATTCCAAAATCGAGTTCGTTTCCCAAGTCTTCAAAGAACATTCAAATTTTACTATCGCATTCATGACGGGGAATCCCGATGACGGTCGGTGTCGCGAAATTATACTTTTTTCCTCAGCCGCACAACGTGCCATAAGAAGTTTTCACTTCAAAAATTTGTGAGTTCATGAAAGAACTCCTAAATTTAAAGGGAACTTGCTTCAATATAAGCACTAAAGTCATGTCTTCATTAAAATTAGTTGGTGGGTTTCACAGTATTTATCAGTAGGCTTAGTAACTTTGAAATAAAGACAAGCACCTTCAATCTAATGATAACGTTCCATAACTAAACGAATAAAATGAAGAAAGATGAATTTTAAAATTTTACAAATGTACAAATATCTAAGGTTCACTTAATCTTCTCTTCTGAAGGAACTTTCTCCTATGCATAAGTACAGTAAGTTTTTCATTAATTGTTAAGAATTTAATATTAGAAATATAACCGCAAGTTATTATATTAACTTGATACGTACATACATACTTATGAGACAAGAGCAACTAAGGCTATCAGCCAGACAAGTATAATAATGCTTTACTTTTTAACTGATTAGTTTTCTTACGCTGACCCAATGATTTTTGATTGCCAGGCAATCCTTATTTGTAACAAAATTCATATACATATGTATATAATTGAGAACTGTTCAAATAAACGAGGAAAAATTATTACAAGGGCTTCTCGGCTGCTCAAATTTGCTGAAACGTGCCTATGCAAAACGTTCCCTAATTATGAAAACAGTTTCCTTGTCTTAAGAAAAATTTTCTCTAAAAGGCATAATCTATGTAGTTTAAGGAAAAATTAAATTGAATTTTCTCCAACCCGGGATAAACTATTCTGAATGTATAAAAATATTTCCACCGAAAGATACACCGAAAAAAAAATGAAAAGTTTTTGAAAACATTTTGTTTTATCATATTTTCTTAGGGAAACAATGAAATTTAATTAATGTAAGCGAATTTTACATTTATTTATAACGCTTTTCGAGATATTCGAAAACAAAGTCGCGAGAGCGAAACTTTTCTTATTCGGATATTTCCATTTCACATTTACTTTTGATAAAAGATCTTAAAGAGAGGCATTATGCATTGACTTTTACTCTCTAAAACCTGTCTGAGGGTATAAAGATTCAGAAAAGAATGTCTAAGAACTATGCGAATGTATATAACTGTAAGTTTTTGCTTTGCATTATCGCATATTTCGAAGTCCCGCGCGACCTAAAAAAACCACATTTGAGGCGCCCAGTTGCAAAACCGGCCAAGTTCAAAAAAATCAAATTTTAAGATATTCTCATATATCAAAATCTAGACCATGCTTTATGTTTCTAATATGTTTTGGATTAAAAAAAAATGTTTGTCAGAAACATTACATTTTTTATAAATATTTGATGCATGGGTTTCAAAACCGGCCAAGTCCATGAACTTGCTTTCAGAACCGGTCCCACGCCTTGGATTCAAAACCGACCAAGTCCAGTACATTGGTATCAAAACCGGCCAAATCCAATTTTTTTCAAATAAAATTTAATAATTACTATGTTAAAACCGGCCAAGTCTATTACCTTGGTATCATAACAGGACAAGTCCAAAATTTTTTTTTTATCAAAAACAAAAATAAAACTCGAAAAGTTTGATCTGATGTGCTTTGAGTAAGAAATTTTATAAGCTATTATGTGGGAAATACGTTTCAAATACGTATGAATATAAACGTTTTTCGTTGTTTTTCCAAAAGTATGCAAAAGGGACTTGGCGGGTTTTGCAACAATGCGTCTCATTTTTTATCAGTGCGTCGAAAGTATATGCAGAAAGCTTATTAAATATTGAGTACAAACAGGGATTTTTTATAGAATTGAAATAAAAAAAAATTTTGCTGAAAAATATGAAGATTTGTGATCTTGGTTGCTACTTATATAAAGTTGGTCCCGTGCAACACCCAAAATGTGAAATCTAAAAATTTTATATTATTTTTTTTTTTTTAGATGAATGAAAATTAATAATTCGAGAGAAATACGAGCGGTCGAGAAAAAAGTTGAAGGAAGATGAACTAAAATTAAAAAATAATAAATTGAAAAAACAAGGAAAGAATGCAGAATGCTAGGCAAAAGTGGAAAGCGTTAACTGAAGGAATATGAGTAATGAAATGATTTTCATTTTATCAATATGCACCTCCTTCGGGTGTATTTTTTCCGCATTTTTAGTCACACGAAAAATGTGTGCGTGTCAATTTTAACATATACAACTCCACATATTTTAAAAAAGCAGAGGCCTACACTACTTCAGCCTCTTGCATTTTCAACTTCTGGAGCCATACAGAGAAAACATCTTGGAAGAAAACGATACAAATAATTAATTGAATTTGTTTTTTTTGTTATATCGGGTCACACCACTCAATTTGTCAAAAGAAAGAAGAGCTCAATGTCTATGTTGATATTGGTTTGAAAAAAATATATGTAAAAATGTAAAAATTTGATTTTTAGAGCGTAATATTAATTATAATAAAAAAATATAATCGAATTTTACAGTCAATTGCACTAACCGATATACATGTGAAATTTCACAATTCGGTTAATGCTTTTTAAACAAATATGACAAAGATAACAAATGGAACAATTTAACCTGGTAATTGGTGACATATGTTTCGGCTATTACCACATATATAAAAAATAAGTGGCGGAAGCCCGAAATTCGAAATAATAAAGCTATATCATATAGCAAGTCCTTAAACCGACGGTTTAACAAAGCTATGCAGCAAATGAGAAATGACAATAAATACAACAGATGGCGCAAAATGTGCTTAACATAAATA
Source organism: Tricholauxania praeusta (assembly GCA_949775025.1). Taxonomy (NCBI): domain Eukaryota; kingdom Metazoa; phylum Arthropoda; class Insecta; order Diptera; family Lauxaniidae; genus Tricholauxania; species Tricholauxania praeusta. The sequence continues at coordinate 73,368,189 of OX459029.1, read as the reverse complement.
TGCACTTTGTACTTGTCGTTCAGCAGAACCTCCATGGCTCAAGTGTTATGAGCGGCCGTCCACATATAATGCATGGAATGGTCGGGGGTCGGGAATGAAGAGGATGTCGAAGGATAAATAAAGGCTTGGAATAGCTTCATTAATGTTTGCAGAAAATTCTTGGGCAACAAGAAAGATCCAAATTTCAAAAATATAGCTATGGACTTTATTGTGAATTTCAAAGCCATTGGATGTTTAATGAGCCTAAAGCTTCACTATCTGAATTCTCATTTAGAAAATTTTCCAGAAAATCTTGGAAATTGCAGTGAAGAACAATTCACGATTCACGAATAAACGATTTCACGGTTTTTGGGACATTAATATGTTGGCAGATTACTGCTGGAATTTAAAGAGGGATACTCCTGAGAAACACAAAAGAAATGCGCTGAAAAGATTTTTGAATGAAACATGCAGACCCAATAAAATAGCACTCGAAGATTGAATGTAAAACGCAACAAACAGTGATAGGCAAGGGGACTCACTCTGAACAAGCACCCCAATGGGAACAGAAGCTGCAACGTCCACATCGTTGTTCCTGGGTAATGCTAATAGCAGCAATAGATTTACGTTAATATGAATGCTTTTAGATATAGAACATGTATTTTAGTGGATTTTCACAATTTGACCTTAAAATGACCTTGAACCTTGCTTAATAAAGCTGTGTGGACATTAAATTTGGGTTAAATGCATCTGCATTTGCTGTCATAAACCACGGGTTTGGATTAGGTGACACGAAAAATGTATATATCTACACCTTCTCCGTTGTATATACATTAGGGTGATTCAAATCTTTTTTTTTTGTTTTTTTTAAGTTGCTGTTGCTGAAAAAGTAAGTTTATGATATGAAGAAAAGTTCACGAAAATTCAGCTCTGTAACTCAATTTTATAAGGTGGCGCCGGAGCCTTTTAGTTTTACATGTAAATTGTATGGAAAAATTATTTTTTACAAAAAAGGTATCAAAATGAATAGTTGATTAGTGTTTTTGAGCTGAAGAGATTCATGTCACTTTAAAATGGCTATAACTTTGCAAGGAAACATCATAGATCACCACTTGAAAGCTCATTTTAAAGGGCAAGGATGGTACCAAATGATATTTTTGCTAAAATTAAACTGATCAAATTCCTTTGAATCCTATACATGGCCTCGAAAGTAGACAAAAAACATCATGTTTCAGGTAATTAACCTGAAATATTTCAGGATGCCGACATGATGGGTCAATTCTGAGGCCAGATTCGGATTCAGCGTAAGAAATTACGTCGAAAAACGACCCTTTTCAGCTCAAAAACACTAATCACCTATTCATTTTGATACTTTTTTTGTAAAAAATAATTTTTCCATACAATTTACATGTAAAATTGAAAGGCTCCGGCGCCACCTTATAAAATTGAGTTACAGAGCTGAATTTTCGTGAACTTTTTCTTCATATCATAAACTTACTTTTTAAGCAACAGCATCTTAAAAAAAACAAAAAAAAAATTTGAATCACCCTAATATACATACTGCATTATTCTCAATTTGACCTTGAAATGACCTTAATATTGACGTGATAGAGCTACGTAGACCTCAGATTCGAGTTCAGAGCATTCAATTACCTAGGAAAAATATGGTCTGGTCAAAAAGACAGAAACCTTTTTTTTTTTGTAAACCTGTGTAATTTTAAAATTTTCCTACTCAAAATGACTATAAGGTCCCTAACCTTTATTTTTATAGCAAGTTTTGTTTGCTTCTCATGAAGGAAATAAGTTGCACGTAAAGAAAATGTGATATTGTTTTCAAGAGTCCCTTTAACTTTTTAGACCCCTTCGGATTAAATCTAAATTTCGACTGTACGTAATTTTACTGTCCTTACCCAATTTAAATAAATTTGGCGGATTTTAGAAAATCAACAACTAATTTCTTAATACACGCAGGACACTGCCAATAAAAGCAAAAAACAATTTAAATTAGTTTAGGGAACATAAGGAATCATCAGAGGGGGACTTGCGCTTATTAAAAGTTAACGCAGTAGGAAATGTCCCAATAAGAAATCACATTTTGCCCATAAAAAATTAAGCTACTCAGCACGTATTAAGGCATTGGGTAGAAAAAGATAAATAATTAAAACATCATTTTAAGAGAAAAGCCCTCCCAAATGAAAACACTAAAAGAAGAACCCAAAAAATAAGTCCTATATCATTTAATATTATAACGCGACAACAACTACAAGAAGAGCACAAAAAATAACTAAAAGAAAAGACCAACGTAAGCTCCAATGCGCACCCACAAAAAACCCACACGCGCTCCATGGTGCTGTGCTGCTAATAGCGTCACATCTTTTAGCTTCCTGCCTTATCCTCCTTATGTTTTGCCCATAACAGTTGCGTTTTTTTACATCATGTCCGGGTGTTGCTTTTAGTGTTGCACCCCGTTGTCAAGTGTGGCAAGGGAAACGAAAGTAAAAGTGTAAGGAATGCGGTCCAAGGTCAAACATTCGTCTGTTCGTTTACTTCTGTGTTTGTTTTGGGGTTAATTTCAATGCTATGGTGGCGAAATATTAAAAAACCTCCGAAATATCAACGCTTAGCAAAAATTGTTTATTCTGTGTAGATGGTCGCGGAAAAAATCCGCCTTTTTCTTATCTTTTTTTTTGTCTTCCATCTCCATCATCAGATAAATTAAATATTTTATTTAATATGCTTCATGCGGGTTTAAAAATCGTTCCTTCTTCCAGTAGCGTATTTAGAGGGGGGCAGCCGCCACGGGCGCAACCACTTGGAGGGCGGCAAGAAAGTCATCGGAATTAGAATGTTGCCTTTAGCATAACTACGAAATTTTGTAAATTTTGGGTACATTTTTTTTTTAGTCAATAAAAAATATTTTGTGAGGATGTAAAATATATCTCATTTTGCTATGGTTTTCGAGGACCAAAAGTGAGAATTATACTTTTTTTTTCAGGCAAAAAAAATTATAATTTCAAAAGTGGAGAACATTTTTAAATTACCTCACTGCCCTGGGACCCCAATGTGCACGGTACGCCACTGCTTTTTTCTACTCTTAGCAACTGAATATGAGCTGCACAAGCGATTACCGCTAATGGATGTTCAGGGTGCAGGCGTACACTGGAGCTAAAATTAAACTTAAGTGAGAAATTTGGCAGTCAGATAAAAATATTTAAGTTTTTTTATTTTTTTAAATTTTATGATAAATTTCGCACAGTTATGCAATAATTCGAAGGCTAACCAAAACATAGAAATTTTGAGTTCAACTATGCTTGCAGTGTATTTACATATAGTATATCAGAATCTCAGTGATGGAATGAAAACGTCGACCATCTCAAAAACTCCTGATATAGATTTTATTTAAGCAAATGTACATAAAATTAAATTCGAAACCTATCATTATTTAATTTCTTGCACTATTAAATGATATTACAAGGGATAATATATATTAATTCCAACCTGAATGTAAATGACACGGTTAGAATAAAAGTGATTCAAACGGAAAAAATATACCTCAGAACAAAAAGAGAGATGATTGGAAGCATACATACGCTACTCGTTTGTGTAATCTAGAAAAAACGTTTGCTATTTATTTTAATGATTTAAATTTGGTTAGTAAGAAGACAATATGTTTGAAAAATATTACAGAAAATAAATTAATTTTTTCCTTGAATTTGAGGCAATACGCTAGGAGAATTTTTTATTTTAGTAGAGAAATATAAAGTTTTTAAAAATGTTCAAAACTAGAAAAGTAGAATACTCCCTAGTAGCATCAGGTGAAGTTATGAAGACAAAAATCTTACAGTGTAAAAAAGATTTAAAAAACTAGATTTTATTTTAATTTTAACATAGTAATAAAATACTAAGTATTTATGCGAATATATTTTCATTGGAGTTAACTGGTTTTTAAAGAAACGTCAAAAACTAATACAGGTATCCTAGGCGATTATATCTACTGTCAAAATTCGAAATATATAGCTTATTTTGTTAACTATTTATTTCACTACATCGATTTTTATGAAAAAGTCATAAGCAACAATTTTTTTATAAGAAAGAAAGAAGAAGAAGAAAAACAAATCACGGATTTGAATTCCCCGATCAATAATTTCCCGAAAACCATACCCACTTTGCTGGAAAATGTTATAGCGTCTGTAACTTTGTGACGACGAAAGTCGGCAGGTGCCTTGTTTTCGTCCACAACTTTAACAGCAGCAGCAGAGCTAAGTTTTATTATATTATTTTTAAGGTAAAAAGACCATGAAGGCATATTAATTAAGTTAGAGTTTGTTAATTAATAAGTATTTAACTAGAATAATTAGTTTAGAATCGCATGGAACGCGTGAGAATCCGATCGAAGTTGCATCGAATTTAGCTTAACGCCCAGGTGGCAACACGAGTCAGTAGTGTCAACGCATCAGTGATGTCAACGTACCAACGATGTCATCTATCAGCTGTTACAGCCACGCAATGGTGAAAACAAACAGAACTAAATGAAATAAAAGCGGTGGTACAGCCAAAAATCGAGGCAGTTGTGTCGGACCGCCAGCGAAGGCGGACCTAAGTCCCAGCAAGCCAGCAAGCAGTGGTCGCAGTAGTAGCAGTGGAAGCAGAGAAGCAGTGTAGCGGAGAGGCAGCCGCAGAAGTACTACCAGCAGCGTGTAAATCAGGTACATTTTTGTTATATACCATATAACTTATACCGTAGTGAGTAGAGTAGAGGGGTGACTGAGTAGGCGATATAGTAGCTGTTGCGAGCGTTGGGTCTAAGATTTGCGAATGTACGCGCTTCTGCATCAGTGCATTTGTGACCTGTGAACCAACACGCATACGACAAGCCAAAACTCAAAGGTTTCCACGGTGCTTTCGCTCTCCCGTATTCGTTAGCATTGGTGGAACTGAGAGCTCGGCAGTGAGTAATAAGGTCGTAAAAGCCATCGTGAGCGTCGGATTTTAGGTCTACGTGTGTATGCGCTCCCCGTTGCCGTACATTCGTGGCCTGGAAGCTGACACGCATACGGCCAGCTAAAACTCGAGGTTCCACAGTGCTTTCGCACTCCCGTATTCGTTAGCATTGGTGGAGCTGAGATCTCGGCAGTGAGTAATAGGGTCGTAAAAGCCGTCGTGAGCGACAGATTTTATGTCTACGAGTGTATGCGTTCCCCGTTGCCGTACATTCGTGGCCTGGAAGCTGACACGCATACGGCCAGTTAAAACTCGAGGTTCCACGGTGCTTTCGCACTCTCACATGCGTGGTCACAGTGGAATTGAGAGCTCTGCAGCGGATAAAATTGACCTAGAATCGAAAAGCGTCGTGAGCATCGGATTTTTGCTTTGCTGGTGTATGCGCTCCCCGTTGCCGTACATTCGTGACCAGGGACCCGGTGCGCATTAAGGTTTGAGTTAGCTCAGAAGCATGAGAAAGTAGAACTGAGGCACCGCATAGGCAGAGAAATCAGTCACGCTCCTCTCACAAATCTCACTACGACGACAAAGCTAAGAAATACGACGACCAGGCGAAGAAGTACGACGGCAGAGCGACGAAGCAGAACAACCGAGACACGCTGACGTGGTAACAGTATAAGTTTCATTTTTAATTTTATTTTTATATATATATATTTATGTATCGCTGAATTAAAATAAATATTTAAATCGAACTAACTATGCTATCCCCTTCATTTATTAAAGACCCACTCCTTGCAAAATATAAATTTTTGTGACCGAACCTCTGGACTCCGGCGAGTCAAGACCCCCCAGCCGTAGGTTCGTTACAACTTGCACCATTTTTTAAATCCATATTTTGGAAAATGAGTTGTTTATTTAAAACAGAGGGCGCTAATCCAGTTTTCAATATTAACCTTAATCCTGGTAATGAGCCTTGTCCAGACATATACGTAAGTCTACTGTAATCCGCTGAAACATCGTGAAAAAATCAAAACGTTTTTATTTTAAACCGCTATAATATACATACATAGCTACGACCAGTGTGATCGTTGTGTACGCTAAAGTGCCATTTTTTAGGCTATTTTACAATCCGTTTGCTTGGCCCTTACTATTTTGAAATTGCCGTTATTTGACCATTTTTCATCATTTATGCTTTTTAATCGTCTTTATTTTTTTCATTGACATATGTTTATTGAAAATAAAAATCCGCATCTGTGTCACAGCCTTAATTGTTAAAGAATATGTTGTCATGATTTAACGATTGTGATGTCAACGCTATTTCCCATATAGACAACTGTCAGTTGTTTCTCGCGCCAAAACTTACAAGAATTAATTAAAATATTTATTTGCATTTCAACGACTTGAAAAACCTTGAAAAACGTTTGGATAGGTGAGTAAAAAGTGTTTCTAGATGTAAGGTTTGATTGCATGTTAAAATTTTTCGGTTCATTTTTGAATTGTCACCAATAACCGGCCAACAATCAAAAACACTTGATCTTGAATCTTCTGTGCCATTGCAAGAGTCATCTAATGAAGATGATACTCCAGAGGAATCAGTTAGTGTTACCTGTAACAGGAAATAAAGAAGAGATCGGGATTATCAACATGATTAGGAAGATATTTATAAGTGGTTGCAGAAGGACAAAGAATCTTAGCTCCCGATGTGCATTGTGTTTAAACAACTGTTGATCTTGCACGGCACGCCGAAACTAAAATACATAAAAAACAACAACAATTTACATTTTTATTATCTTTACCAACAACAACAACCAGTTGGCCCTTTTTTACACAAAAATGGCCCTTTTTTTGGCCCTTTTCCATTTTTCTCAACGGTCACACAGGCTACGACTAGATTCATCTTATTATTTTTAACCCAACTTTTTTGTGCATGTACCTTCACATTGATTGGGTATATGTAAATATCGGCGAGCTCACCGACTGTAATTTCTTTGTATGTGTTTTTGGAACAAAATTTCATAATACATATCGCACACATTCTACTAAAGAGGCACAACTCAAAATTTATAATTTTAAAGTTTATACTTAAAGCAGATCATCACACACATATGTATCTACCAGCACAAAAGAGATGAGTTAATTTTTTGCTGAACTTTACTGTCAAGAAAGAGTTACGTCTCCCTTCATGTTGCAATGGAAATTAAGCTACAATATGCATAAGTTTCCTATTTTTAGTTGTGTCGGAGAGTACAAGCTGTTGTGATCGCTACGTGGTCTCAAATCAAATTTAGTACTTTAGTTTTAATAATCTACACTTTATTTCTGAAAAATAGCTCACAAGATCTAAAAGTTTTTTGCGTTTTCTGAAAATTTTAAAATTTTGAGTTGTGACTCTTAAGTAGAATGTGTGCGATATTATGTTTTTTTATAGAACTTTTTATTCAGTTCTTTGAATGCAAAAAAAAACACAAAAAAGTTTCAAGCGCAAAATGCATTCAGTGGGGAAAAAATTAGCAACTAGTTGCTTATACTAGTTTCAATGACCGCTACGTGATTTTTCTAAGACATGACAAAAAAAAAATCGCGTTACATTGTTATAATTTAAGAACTGAAAATTTTTTAGGATTGCCAACATGGATTGTCTTCTGATTTTGGCAAAAAATATGTTGATATTGATATTTTTTGAAAAAAAATTTAAATGTTTTTATTTAAAACATATTTTATACAAAAAGACTAAATTAAAAATCAGGTGGCACACCATGTACTAACGTCTGAATTTATGAATAACAGTTTGCGTTAAATCCATTTTTGAAGACCTTTCTTTTACAGCCTTGTCCCATAGATTGGTGCAATAAAACTTTATCGAAAGTTTGTTCAAAAATCCATTTTTGTCTCAAATCCAAAGTCATTGAGATGTTTAGTAATATTTTTCAAATAATTGTCAGTTGACCGAATAAACGATTTGTTTTGCCAAATCAGTTTAAAAAGAATTAAATCAAAGCGTATTTTTAATGCGGAAGAAAAAAATGAATTCAAAATATATTTTTTGTTTGCTAATATTTCCCATTCTATTCCGTTTTTACTTTGAACTACAAAATATTATTTAATTTTTTTATTGTGGGCACACTTACGCCATAAAAGTTTTGTAACCCAATTTTGCACGAGCTCCTTGTTCGAACCATTTTTGTTCTATGCGTGTTAAATAACAAAAAATTAAAATTATTACTGAAAGATAAATAAATCAATATGTAAACACTCCTAAATTCTATAATTTTTGTTTGGTGTCTGTGCTGCTAATCATGATTTTTATTTGTATCCTTTCTTATTTTATTATGTAGTTATTATACAAAAATGCGTGTATTTATTGTTCATGCAGATAGTTTATTTTGATGCACTACTAAAGATAAGGTCTTTTTTTTAATAACTTTTATATTAAATTAATTTGTAAAATAGCGTATCAGTTGTTAACACACATTTGTTTTAAGACTAGCTGTAAGCCACATAAATATTCCGTTTTTCCTCTCCCAAAAATATTTCATTACATTACAATGAAAATAATTGAAATGATTTTAAGTTGGACCTTGAAGAACTTTTTGCAATGACAGCTTTCAGCAAAAAACAGTAACAATAATGCTTTACTATCCAAACATTTTTTACGAATTAAAAAGTAGTCTATGCTCTAATTAAGGACATATACTATACACATATTCACCTGTCCTATCCGCTAAAGAATGATTGCAAAAGGATCATCCATTATATTACTTTTATAATACTATTAGAATTTCTTATGGATTTCTGAGTGATTACGACTTAAATTTATTGAGAAAAAAGTTCAAATTCGAATTGAAGGGGATAGTATCCGAGTGAACTGAAATAAATTTTACATTTCTAAGGGACCATTTGAATAAGCAGGTCCTGTAGTTAAGTAAGTCAATGTAATTCTAAGGAAATATATTTTTGATGCAATTTCTGTAAAAGGACCTTACCATTTTGTACGTTCAACCGTTTTTATGGCGCATGCCAAGATCAAATTTATTATCTTTATCTTATCTTTATTTTCCATTTGGGTTCTCAACAGATCTATACGAAAGAGAAATATATCAGCATTATAAACTCTCACTCAAAGGCTTAAAAGTCACTGACGAGTCCCCTTAGAACCAGTTGGAAATAGTATGACTAACTTTGGCCCTTTTATTCTTAATTTATCTATGTTTAATGGATTTTTTTTTTTTTGTTTCTACACACCCAGTACTGAACATGAAGCTCAGCTAAATAATTATAAACTATTATCTGTTCCGATGTACCACAAAAAAATGTGTGTATTTTTAATTAATATTTGTAGAAATTGTCAACCACATAATTTTTTTTTGACAAAAAATGTAGAGTATTTAATATATGAAACCGTATATAACCAGCCGTTTAATTGATTTAAATCAATAAATAAATAATTGTAGAAAATAGTATTTAATTTAAGAAAGGAATTGGCAAGTTATTATCGGCTCTATATCATGCGAGTTTAGTTCTTTTTATGCAGGATATTATTAAATATTTAAATAAAGAAACATTTTTCTTTGAATATTTGACCTTGTTGACATGTCGTCCAATATATTATAAGCTGAATAAACAAAATTCTGTGCCTTGGTTTTTCCATTAATTTCTCCTCTGTTCAAAAATCACCCAAGTTATTTTTGACCACTAGCGGACGGACCAAGCAATATAAGGTGCTTATCATTCCACAGCTATAGAACGAACTGGCTCCAGAAAAATCCAACATGAACGACATGTACAAAAAATTCAATTAATTAATAATATTCAGTCGACTTAAACAAATTAAAAATGTCTATTTAGTGAAAATATTAAAATAAGTGCTCTACTTGAAAGTTCATTGAAAACACCCTAAGTTTAAATACAGTTTGTCCATTTCATCCGTACAAAAAGTGTAAAATTTCTAATTGAAAAACATCATAAAGTGCCAAAAATTTCATAAAACTAACTAAAATTTAAAAATTCCTAAAACAAAAATTTAATCAATACAGTGAAAATAAAACGTTAAGCCTTTTAGTAAAATCAATGTAAAGTTTTGTTCAAAATTTTTACTTAAAAAGGTTCCAAATTTTTCCTAAAAAAGTTACAAATTTGCTACCTATAACTTCGTGCCATTTTTTGTACATACATATATGTATGTATGTACACTAGGGTGATTCAATTTGCTTGAAACAGGTTCAAAAGTTGAAGGCACACGAAAAAAAAATTCTGGTGAAATTATGGCTCATAATATTAATATTTACTGGTGGCGAATCGAGCTTTTTTGTTTTCCATACGATTTGTATGGGGAAAAATGCTTGACAAGACATTTGTCTCTATATCTCGTGAAACAAAATGTTATGTGAACAGGACCTAACCTATTGAAAAGATCATACAATTTTGCTGCAAAAAAGCTCCTTGCATTTTTTCGTGAAGCAAGCACGCTTTTTTATAGAAAATTTTATGATCTTTCCAATAGGCTAGGTCGCGTTTATGTAACATTTTTTTTTTCATCTTTCAGAGCAAGATGAGCCACCAGTAAATATTAATATTATGAGCTATAATTTCACCCAAATTTTCCTTTCGTGTGTCTGCAACTTTTGAACCTATTTCAATAAAAAAAAAAATGTGAATCACCCTAATGTACACCTAATTGTGTTTTTACGCGGTAGATACGTTCCAGAAAAAATCGTGAAAAAAAATCCATGTAAAAAAAATATGAAGTATGTAAGTAAATACATAGAAAATTTGGGGATTTGTTCCATATCCTTCAATCCTGTGACTAAATTTCTAAAAGATTATGGTTAATAAAAACATTTTTCTTTAAGTTTTCAATCAAAAAGCTTTTTTTAATTGTGCTAAATTGAAGGAAATCGTGCTAAAATGGAATTAATTTTTTTTTCTAGACCGTGTTAAATCAAAACCGTGTGATAATAGAACGTGTTAAAACAGAATTGGGTGTATATGTATATGTGTATATATACATATACATGCATATATATGTATTTGTGGACATCTGACAAAATAACCTCATTCGATCTGCGAAGAGGTTGTTTTGTCAAATGCCCACAGATCTGCATATAGACTTACATTCGTTTGCCTTATGACCGTTTAACTTAAGTTTGGATAATATTTTAAATAGAGTGATTTTATTTACTTTCTGAGTCTACCTTAATAGTGTTAGTAGTTTTCTGTTGTTTATTTGACTTTTTTTTAGTTTTTCAGTAAGAGTAAAGAATTTCCAACAGACTGTAAATTGTTGCTGACTCTAAGCAAGTGCAGTGGAATAATTTTTATACCCTACACCGAGGGTATATTCACTTTGTCCTTCCGTTTGTAACACATAGAAGGAGGCGTGGCAGGTATGGAAAAGTGTATATATTCTTGTTTAGCGTCACCACCTAATTGATTTAGCGATGTCCGTCTGTATGTCTGTCTGTTGAAATCAGGTTTATTGGAAAACCAAGAAAGCTAACTGAATCAAACTTTCACACACAGGTCACATCTTCTCGCAGGCATCTTGTTATTGAAAATGGGCGAAATCGGTCCACTGATACGCCTACCGCTCATACTCTATATATATTTACCCAGGCCCATTTTGAAAAAAGTTGCAGCGATTTTGATGAAAATTTGTGATTCGATGAACAGATGAACAAGATTTGGATTAGGCTAGGTTTCAAGTTTTCAAAGCTTCCTACAGGGGCGTGGCACAACCTTAAATTTTAACTTTTATACAACCATATCTCGTAAGCCGTGCAAGATATTGTGATGAAATTTGGTAAACGGGTACATTTCAAATATATTCTGAATTGTGATAAAAGTGGGTGGAATCATAAAAAAAAGCGTGGCTCTTTTCAACAGTCAAAAATTTTGATTCCATATATCTCAATAGTGGCTCAAACGATTTTCAGAAAAATTTTAGAGATGATGCCACTGAAAACAATCATTAACACAAGCTCTGTCACTTTACTAAAAAAATTCGATGAAGGGCGTGGCACAGCCCACAATATTTATAAACGTTATATTTATAGAGCTAACAAACTAATCGTTATGAAAGTTAGTAAGGCAGTTATACTTGCTAGAAGATGTTTTTCAAAAACTTGGCGCAATGGAGCATGTGGGCGTGGCACCTCCTTTATTATCATAAAGTTGCAATAGCTATATTGATTGAACTATTGCAACAATTGGTATGAAATTTAATTTAGGTGGTTTACTTGCTAAGAGGTATACTTGAACCGAAAGTGAGCGAAATAGCACGAGTGGGCGTGGCACTTCCCACACAAGTAAAATACCTTAAGTGGCATATCTTTCAAAATATGTAAAAATCAGACTAAAATTTGGTGAAAAAGTGTTGTTTATAAAAAGCTATTTCTGGATTAAAATCGGATTATATTACACCAGTGGGTGTATTACCGCCCTAAATTTTAAGACTAATTACGGTATATATCGCAAACTATACAACTTATTGGGCTAAGATTTGGTATGTGGATATCAATGACGAATAGAATTTAGTAACACAAAAGTAGGCGGAATTGGGGAAGTGGGCGTAGCACATTTAAATTTCATAGTTTTTATTCGATTTTTTTCAATATTTTCCATATTCTTTTGACTTTATCAACCTTTTAACTTTTTCCAATATAGCCCATATGTATTCGTTTGACTTTTTCACCTCTTTCATTTTTCTTCATTATTTTCTTTATTTTTAAGACTTTTTCAGCGGTTTTGAATTGTTTCATCATTTCTGAAACTCTTTCAACTTTTATGGACATTTTCATATTATTTCGACATTTTTAAGCATTTTTCAACATTTTTATATATTTTCAACATTTTGAATTTCTTCCACCTTTCTTCAATGGTTTCCATATTTTATCGACTTTTTCAGTCTTTTATAACTGTTTCAACATTTTTCAACCCCTAAACCTTTTTTACATTTCACATTTTTTTCGACTTATTAAACCTCTTCAACGTCTTTTAACATTTCGGCCTGGCCGAAGATAACACCTTAACTTGTTTTTGTTCCATCTTTCTTTTGCGTAACATTTGTCTTTTACTGCAATCGTAAGAGTACTTAAGATACACTGAACAAGATCGATTTCTTTGTCAACATAGACATTGTAGTAAAATCACTTTCATTTCAATCACTTAATGAAAATTTCCTAAATTATTAGTAGCAAATTTTAGCACAAATCATCCCAATTCTAGTCAATGTATGTTAAGCGGCTCTAAATTTATTTGGAACAATTCAAATATAAAAAAAAATGCACAGTGAATGCTAACTTGGGAGCACTGAGGGTAGGAGATTCTTAACTCGGTGCATCATCCACGGCTTATCTGCTTCAGAAAATTATTCACCAACCTAAGCACAAAGGCTTAATTCACGCGTTTCTTCTACAATCACCAGATATAAATCAGATTGAACCCACTTGGAAAATCAGTTGAATACTCATTCCATTAGAAACAAAAAAGGGACTTAGAAAACGCGCTTAAGGAAGAGTGGACTAAAATAGATCCTTCAGTCTGCAGAAAGTTATTGGAATCATTGTCAAAACGACTGAAAGCTGTGAAAAAAAGCAAAGACATTAAGACAAAATATAAGCTGAAGCTTTTTTTATTTGATATTATTTATAAGTACCATTAAACATACAGAGGTGTCCGAGTTCTATTTCGATCTGATTTTTGGCTTAAGTTACGAGTATGTTTTTAATTTTTATTAAACAAATGGAAGCTTATTGAGTTTTTTTTAACATTATTTTTCATTTGAAAATGAATTGTTTGCATGTCCGACTTCTTTTTTGAGCCACTGTATCTAATATAGTCTCTGAAGATAAAAGTGTGAAACTGGAAACAATCAAATTTCGTTGCATGACAACATGCAATGGCTACGAATGATGGGTGTCAAAAATAGCGGAATATTGTTAAGAGTACTTGGCAAGAAGTAAACCTACGTCATAAATTTGAAAAGGCAACAATGGGCCTGGATCTAATTATCACCTTCCACTCTGGAACACCAAAATTCTTATCTCTTGTAATTAAGTATCTTTCGTGGCTCTCCTTCCGTAACATGTTCACTGCAATTTATATCAACAACACAAGGCTAAGTTCAGTTAAAAAACTGTTCCATGTTTACCAGAAAACACGGAGAGAAGCTTGTGATACAGCTAAGAAATGTCCATTGATCAACGATAGTTTTATGATCTCTTGGAAAAACCATAAAGATTGTTGTGAGAACAAACTTGTACTTGTTAATAACCAGCTTCGCATACTTTTCAACATTTCTTTCCATGCCAGTAGAACCGGGTGAAACAATTGAAGGATAACAAAGGGACAATAACAGCCGCATTTCTGTTCTTCAATTGTACAATGGTACATTAGCGCCTTGGAAGCAATCTCTCAAAGTTGAAATTATAGATTATTTTCCCACTAACGGGTATCAAACGCTTGTAACCATATCTGATATTAAAGGCTCCGTATCTTTTAGTAACCCTAGAAAAAATTCTAGTTCTTCGTCTACTCAAAACCTAAACAAAAAGGTAAGAATACACATCCATGCATCAAGTGTCGCTACTCCTTCCTGCAAACTTTAAACAAATGACAAACATACCATTTGCCATTGTAGTCGATTCATTACTTATTAGGACTATGTCCTAAAAGTGCATCAGCCCTTGACGTTTCACACCTTATAGAAAGTCTGGCTTCTAATTCGATCAATCCATCTATTATACACTATTCCGGATACCCTAAGCCTCGATTGCCTATGCACAATTTGTAACAAACAAGTCAAGACTGTACCGAATTCAAGATCTCAAAGGGAAATTCAACCAAGTTGTACGTTAGTGCCTGGATTTGGATCATATGTAAATGGTTTTATCTCTTAAATTTGAATTTTGTCTTAAGCATTATCACTTGTCACATCACGCAGTAATAAAGCCATTTAGCACAATTACAAAAAATAGTGGAATTTTTAACGTCTCCTGTGGATCTTCCAATGGTAAAAGTTTAAACGACTTTTTACATATTGCACCAACACTTTAAACAGATGTTAATTTTTTACTACTCAACTAGCATTTTGAACGATATGTCCTCAATGGGTATATTAAAAAGATGTATAATTAAATTCTGGTTGTTCAAAGTCCGACCAAATTACAAAGAATCATATTCAAAGACTCTTCCAACGATATAATCTGTGACTAGGAACTGAAAACGAAGATTTTTGGTATTAACTGTGCTCTCTATCTGGATATCTATATATCAGGGCTCTTTTTTAGCTGGCAGATGATGTAGAAAATCATATAAACTTGTAAGCAAGGTTGTGAAAAATCAATGTGAGTCGATGATGTACTTGGTGGTGCACTCAACAAATCCACTGCTGCTAAGCTATTTGATCCCGTGGGATGATTAGCTCCATGTGCCATTATAGAAAAAATACTCAAGCAGCAAAATAGGCTTGAAAAATTAGGCTGGGATTAAGACATTCTCTCCAATTTTTTTACAAACATGGCATTCATTCTTATCTATTTATAGACACATTAACTGCATCAAGATGCCTCGATGGCTTAACTGTTCTTCTCATTGCAGTGTTTAATTCCATGTATTCTGCGATACATTTGAGAAAGACCACTATACTGCTGCAATACATGACCGAGTAGCAATCTTGTCCAATTCTGTTTCCACGTACTTACGAGCTGCTAAAGCTAAAGTGGCTCCAGCTTAAAACCTTTCTTTACTATGCTTAGAGTTATGTGGTGCAGATCTTCTGGCCGAAATGGCTAATTCGTTGTTGACACATTTGATATGTCATGACACAAGTCATGATGTGTTTTTGAGAACCTTATTCACAATGAGCTATGGTGGCAAAGACTACCATGGCTCAAGCTTTCCAACAGCTACTAACGAAGCTTTCAACAAGAATCTGAATTCGAAACAGATCTTGAAGAAAAATCAGTAGTCCTTTTTCGATTACCTCCGCAATTACGAGGATGTACTTAACGGTTTTTATTCCTTTCCAAAAGCTATAAGGTGATAGCTAACGTCCTTAGATTCTTTTATCACACTCATTGAAATAGGCCCGCGCGCAGGAATCATCCATGGGGGGGGTTTTAACTCAGACATTTCATATTATTTCATGTTCATAAAAAACTTCAAAAAACGGTTTACTTTTAATATAAACATTAAATCGTGTCGATTTGTATGAAGCAAAATAAAGTCAGCCAGACACCGACTCAAACGTTAGAAGAACCCTTAAAAACGCTATCTGTGTCATTTTGTTTTTTCCATATAAAAAATGTGAAAAAATCGAATTTTGGGACTGAATATTATCTACGAGTATAATAGAAAAATAATTTAAAATTTTTTAGCGTCGAGTTTTTTGCAAGAAGGCAATTTTTATTTTTCGACTAAATTCGGGTATCCATTCTGTGAAGGAATAAAAGTTACGAGCAAATAACACGTTTTTTTAGCCAAAAAGGACCTTCAGGAGAATCAAAAGTGCTCCATTGATTTTTCTCGGAACGAAAACAAAATGACGCAGATATCGCTTTTAAGGGTTCTTCTAACTTTTGAGTCGGTGTCTGGATGAATCTAAGTTTCGACCCGGTCAAATAGACATTTATTTATAATAAAACACATCCATATGTACATCTGTTTATGTTATGATTCGATATTCAGCTATCATTATATACTTAGATGTATACTTAGCGAGGCTAAGCCGTTCAGCCGATCTTCGGACATAGTTGTTCTGAGGTATGTCTTTAGACAACGTAGCACTGAAAAGGAGCGTTCATTTGTTGCTGTTGTCAAATTTGCCATAACACGAAGTATTTTTGATGTCTTGCCCGGCAATGCGTTGACGCCAAAGTTGAACTTCATTTATCCACATGTCACGTGAATTGTCATGCAAAATTGAAATATGTACATTAGGGTGATTCAAATTTTTTATTTTTTGTTTGTTTTAAGGTGCTGTTGCTTAAAAAGTAAGTTTATGATATGAAGAAAAAGCTCACGAAAATTCAGCTCTGTAACTCAATTTTATAAGGTGGCGCCGGAGCCTGTTAGTTTTACATGTAAATTGTATGGAAAAATTATTTTTTTCAAAAAAGGTGTCTAAATTAGAGGTCTGCATAAGTATAATCGTTAACTTACGAAACTGTTACCGAAGTCAATTTTATTGATTTGAATGCGTATACATAGCGTTTGCTTGTGTTACTGTTACCATCATTATAAATTTCTCTTCTTACTCGTAACCAACTGTACGTAGATGAATGCGTCATGTGTACGGATAATATGCATGTATGCTGCAAGTACAACAAGTTGCGCGATTACTACGCATTTGATATTTTGTACTACGCAGTAATGTACTTTAACATGCGTAAGAATGTTTAGTGAGGATCAGTGAAAATTTGATGTGTGCAGGCGAGTGAGGTCTTTGTTTTCTAAATAAATTTATGTTATATTATAAAAACAGTTTTTGAAAACAAATATGAGCCATGTAAGATTATACATATGTACACAAAGTGAAATATTATATTAAAGTGAACATGTTTTATTTGCTTCTCCTTTATTATAACTTTTGATATTGTTGGCAAAGTTGCCACTTTGTTACTTTGTTAATTTATTTATTATTTTTTTTAATTTGGTCTAGCATTGGTAAATATTTTTAAAATGTGATAAGTACAGTGGAATTCGACTTTTAAAGTGATTTATAAATTTATTCATAAAGTGTTTCTTTGTGAAGCTTGAGCTTTTTGCATATACTTATGTACATATGTATGTATATCAAAAATCTATATAAATCTTTGTTTAATATTTGTTAAGGGCATTCGGGAGATTTTCGAAAAATAAAAAGACATTTTTTAAAATTTTTTTTGAAGCTGCATTTCATCTTAGACCAAATTTTTTTTTACATTATTAAAGTATAACTATTCAAGACTTATCTCTGAAATTTTGGTCCAAAAATATTTACCAATAAGTTAGAAAAGTGCAATGCCATGAACGACCTCAAAATTTGCGGTGAGCAATATATCTGGAGACTGGACTGGTTCATCCGAAAAAAGAAAATTAACTTTTTTTCGGTTAAGCAAATAGTTAGGGGGCGTTTGATCAACCTTTAAAACCTTTTTTTTACTTTTTCACTCATTTTTTGAAACGAAAAAATCAGAAAAACTATGGAAAATAACATGAAAAACATTGAATCGTTTTTGATAAAAAGTGATGTAATATAAGTACTTTTAAACGAAAAAGATTCCGGGTTTTTTATTCTATTTCCTATAGTTTTTGAGATATTTCGTTACAAAAAGCGTATGTGATTTATTTATGAATTATGTTTATTTATATATTTTGTTATTTCTTTTATATGGACTGAACTAACATTTTTGTTTTATCGTTGTGATTAATAAATTATTCTAAAAAAACTTTGGACTTTGTAAATGTAAATATATGGCAGTAGTTATAGTCATTTTTCTAGCATCATTCTAAAGATAAAACTACCAAAAAGTATTTTAAACACAATGATGGTAAAAAATTAATATAATCTCGGACATTCGTTTTATTTTAGTTTTCAGATAACTAAATAAAAAGTTGCGCATTTAAATCTTCTGGCAACGCCTTGGTGCATAAATGAATTCTCTCTTCCTCACTTTCATCGAATAAATAAAACAATAAAGCACGTCATTCAGTTCGATTCATTACCTTCAGTTTTGTTATGCGTACACATACACGAAGCTTATTCAACTTTTTTTACTTTACGCTATGGTACTCAAAGGAAATGTGTACTTGTAATTGGAGGAACAGAAAAGTGAACGAGTACTGAAACGAGTAAATTTTTGGTATCCGTGCAGACCTCTAGTCTAAATGAATAGGTGATTAGTGCTGTTGAGCTGAAAAGGGCCGTTTTTCGATGTAATTTTTTACGCTGAATCCGAATCTGGCCTCAGAATTGACCCATCATGTCGGAATCCTGAAATATTTGAGGCTAAGTACCTAAAACATGATGTTTTTTGTCTACTTTCGAGGCCATGTATAGGATTTAAAGAAAGTTGATCAGCTTATTTTTAACAAAAGCATCATTTAGTACCATCCTTGCCCTTTAAAATGAGCTTTCAAGTGGTGATCTGTGATGTTTCCTTGCAAAGTTATAGCCATTTCAAGGTGACATGAATTTGAAACCCGTTGGTTAATATTGTTGGGTTGCAACCCATTGTAGGAGATCCAATTCATGTCACTATAAAATGGCATTCATCATTTTAAAGTGACATGAATTGGATCCCCTACAAAAGGTTGCAACCCAACAATATTAACCAACGGGTTTCAAATTCATGTCACCTTGAAATGGCTGCAACTTTGCAAGGAAGCATCACAGATCACCACTTGAAAGCTCATTTTAAAGGGCAAGGATGGTACTAAATGATGCTTTTGTTAAAAATAAGCTGATCAACTTTCTTTGAATCCTATACATGACCTCAAAAATAGACAAAAAACATCATGTTTCAGGTAATTAACCTTAAATATTTCAGGATTCCGACATGATGGGTCAATTCTGAGGCCAGATTCGGATTCAGCGTAAGAAATTACGTCGAAAAACGACCCTTTTCAGCTCAACAGCACTAATCACCTATTCATTTAGACACCTTTTTTGAAAAAAATAATTTTTCCATACAATTTACATGTAAAACTAACAGGCTCCGGCGCCACCTTATAAAATTGAGTTACAGAGCTGAATTTTCGTGAGCTTTTTCTTCATATCATAAACTTACTTTTTAAGCAACAGCACCTTAAAAAAAACAAAAAATAAAAAATTTGAATCACCCTAATGTACATTTATGGCGCGAATAGACTTGTGCATGAATTTTCATGAGCGAAAATTCCCAATGGGAGGAGGGAGGTTTGAACTCCCAAAATCCCCCCTTGCGCATTGGGCCTGCATTGAAATCATCGGCAACGCTTTCGAAACAGTCCACAGCTTTTACAACTAATGAAGTCAATGTTGTCAGAAATAGACTTATCACCTTACATATGTCAAAAGGTAGTATATCCAGAAGAGTACAATGCCTCTCCAAAAAACATGCAATAGCCTCCAAAAGCAGATATTTTAACCCAACGAGGGATAATCAAACGGCCAATAGTTAAACTTCTTACAATGAAGTACATATACATCAAAGGGCGAGGCTCCTAATATTTGCTCTGTATTACTTTATTTCTTAATGTGAGAACCTTAGAACCAGAATTACGAATCCAGTCCCATTAGATTTTATTTCTTGTAATCTTCGGCTTTTAGAACGAAGCACAAATTGCCTCTGTTCAGTCATTTGTATTTTATTTTGTATTGTGTTTTAATTTATTCATTTTCTTAATAAAATTCATAAAAATAATTGCTTAGATATAAGCAAATGAAAATTGAAAATAAAACAACCACTTTCGATCTACGGTAATAATTCAATATAGCGTAAGTCTTGCGTTAAAGCAAAATGCTTGAGGTTGTTTTGTCAAATGTCCACAGATATGTATGTACTTCTTTGATTTTCACACAAATACACGATGTTTCGTCTCAAATCAGAAAAACCTATTTTGATTCGATAACATCGAGACAGATTCTTGTGCAGAGCTTTTTTTATTTCTGGTGTATGTAAACCTGAACACAAGAGCATGTACTCTTAAATGATTCAAAATGTTGAAATTTTTAAAACAATGCTTCAAAGGTAGTTTACCAGTTTTATTTAAATTTATACAAAATCATATTAGTAACATCTATACAACAAAACATCGATTGATAACTTATTTTCTTTTGCTGAACTAAGTTCTAAGTTACAGTTACAGGAACTCAGTGCTGCTAGAATCAGCACATAAAGTTCAGCATCAGAAAAAAAATATTATTCCATACTTTCTTAATAAGATGCAGCATTACTTTTATTTATTTTATACCTCAAAATATGTGTCAAATAATAGAACTTAATAAGGCCTAAATATAATATTAAGGTTTTCATTGTTGAATCCTGTCCCCAACATGGGTTGCAATTGGTTTTTTTGGGTCAATTTTCAATAGTATATATTAATGCTTGAAATGTGTGCCAAACGATAGAGCTCAAGAGCCTAAATAAAAAATAAAGGGTTGCCTTGTCGAATCCGGTCTTAAACATGGATTGCTACCCGTTTTTAGGGCCAATTTCTCTTAAATGGGTGGCAATACATGTTTGGGACAGAATTCAACAAGGCAACCCAACATATTCTATTTAAGCTCTTTTAGCTGTATCGTTTGGCACACATATCAAACTGCTGTCTTCATTAACGAAAATTGACCCAGAAAACAGGTAGCAACCCATGTTTGGGACAGGATTCAACCCTTCATATTATATTTAAACCACTTCGAGTTCTGTCATTCGACATATATGTATTTTGGGGAAAAATATTATGCAGTGTCAATTAAAACAACAATATTGGCTAAAGTTCGGGCATCGGGACAGGCAATCCTGATTCGATAGTTTCGCCAAAATGGCTCACTATCTTTCCCGCACATCCCATCGTATAATCTCATACACTCGACTTTTCTAAAGCGGGCTCACCGCCTATTAGGAAAACTTAGTTTTCCTTAGGCTAAGCTTGTTCATCTTAAGTGCCCTTACATACTAAAATCATCCTAGGCTAAACTGGATCATGCTAACACACTACGGACCAGTTCGACCAGTAACATATTCAAATTCAAATGGCAGATTTTATATGATAGACTACAACACAATACTTTTGTTACCGAATTCTGTCTCGATAATAATTTTTGAAAGTACGCATTACGAATACTTTTTTGCGTTTTTCGTTACGATGTTGCTATTGTAACACATTTTGATCTCCATAACGTTGTGTAACGTACTGCGTTAAGGTATTATAACGTTTTTCAAACTGCTTTATTCCAGGCCTGCTGTCATCGTATGATATTTGAGTAATTGCGTAAACTTTGACTTATTTTTTAAGAAGATTTATTAATCGTTCAGAAAACGTATTACATGGAACCGTGTGGTATGCTAATTTTTATTATTAGAGTTGCCATTTAGCGAAAAATTAAGTTAAAGTAATTATTTACGAATAATGGCTTTGACTTTAAAATGATGCATTTGAATAATAACACTAGTTTACAAGAAAAAAGATCTGGTTTCTCATAGACTTTTTTAGATGTATTTTGGGGCGTAGATTCCAAAAATGGCAACCATTTTTTTTTTTCTTAAGAATCATTTTCGAGATATCCTCAAATAACCCCTTTTTCGGCACTTTTTTCATTTATTTGACTTTATCTCCATATTTTTATTTTTAACTCAAAAACGATTTTCAGCATTCGAAAGATATTTGTATTCCCTTTCTAACGATATGCTCTTTGCTTGAATCGAATAAGGTTTGATGGAGTTACAAGCGCTCAAAGTCCAAAAAAACTGACTTTTTTGGTCTTTTTTGAAAATCACTCAATTTCAATTGCTCCATTTGAATGAAAAATTTTTTCTTTTTCATATTTTTAAAATTTTAATGAAAGACTATTCTTTTGCAAATATTTTAAGTATAATTTTGCGAAAATCGGACAAAAAATGTAGAAGTTATTCGAAAAAACACCAAAAAACTTGCAATAAAATTAAACAAAATACATACGTTTTTTATTTAAAAAGAAACGGAGAATAAAAGTAAAGAGCCACACACAAACACAATCGTATGTATTTTCGTTTAATTTTATTGCAAGGTTTTTACTGTTTTTTCGAATAACTCTACAGTTTTTGTCCGATTTTCGCAAAATTATACTTAAAATATTTGCAAAAGAATAGTCTTTCATTAAAAATTTTAAAAACATAAAAAAGAAAAAATTTTTCATTCAAATGGAGCAATTGAAATTGAGTGATTTTCAAAATAGACCAAAAAAGTCAGTTTTTTTGGACTTTGAGCGCTTGTAACTCCATCAAATCTTATCCGATTGAAGCAAACAGCATATCGTTAGAAAGGGAATAAAATATCTTTCGAATGCTGAAAATCGTTTTTGAGTTAAAAATAAAAATATGGAGACAAAGTCAAATAAATGAAAAAAGTGCCGAAAAAGGGGTTATTTGAGGATATCTCGAAAACGATTCTTAAGAAAAAAAAAATGGTTGCCATTTTTGGAATCTACGCCCCAAAATACATCTAAAAAAGTCTATGAGAAACCAGATCTTTTTTCTTGTAAACTAGTGTTATTATTCAAATGCATCATTTTAAAGTCAAAGCCATTATTCGTAAATAATTACTTTAACTTAATTTTTCGCTAAATGGCAACTCTAATAATAAAAATTAGCATACCACACGGTTCCATGTAATACGTTAATTTCGTTTTTGAGTCAAAAAAAAAATTTATGGAGATATAATCAAATAAAAGAAAAAAGTGCCAAAAAAGGGGTTTTTTGAGGATATCTCGAAAACGATTCTTAAGAAAAAAAAATGGTTGCAATTTTTGGAATCTACGCCCCAAAATACAAGGAAAAAAGTCTATGAGGAACCAGATCTCGAGATCAATCCCAAATTTGTAAACTAGTGTAATATTTTCATATTTGTATTAAGGAAATATGTATAGAAAAAAATTATTCATTCATCCTGGTACTCCGTGTCACAGAGGACTTAATATACATTTGGGACATTCCAGTTCAACCGGGACAGAGGTCTGCCCAAAATTGAGCGCAGCGGAAAAACGTTTTTAAGGTGGCAAAATGTTCGTATGCTCAAGAGCTTTCATATGAGAACGGGTGTTTTCGAATTTTTTATTTTGAATAGCGACCATAAAACGACGCCTACACAAAGGTATCTTTGAATAAATAGGCAGTTGGTAAACAGCCACAATCATAATCGCTTAATCTTTTTTTTTTTCAGGAAAGACTGTAAAGAGAGGGAGTGCAGTGTATATATATTTTTTTTAATAGTAGGTGGTGCCACGCCCCTAACGAGAAAATAAGTTGCCACTTTGACACCTTAAAAACGTTTTTCTGCTGCTCTCAATTTTGGGCAGACCTCTGTCATATGTACTTACTTAGATGGCCATAACAACCCGTTGTCAGGTTACGGCCGACCTCATTAGCTCTCGCCAGGCGCCTCTGTTTTGCGCGCGCCTTCTCCAATCGTTAATGCCAAGCGCGGTTAGGGCTTCCTCAGCTTGGTCTATCCACCGGAGGCATGGTCTCCCTCTTCGTCGTTGACCGGGGACCTTCCCTGCGAATACCTTTTTCGCTGGAGCTTCTTTATCCATACGATGGACATGACCCAGCCAGCGTAGTCGCTGTATTGTTATACGCTTAACTATGTCAATGTCGGCGTAGAGCTCATACAGCTCGTGGTTCATTCGAATGCGATAGTCGTCGCCAACTCGAACAGGACCAAAGATTTTGCGGAGAACTTTCCTCTCGAACACCCCAAGAGCGGCTGCGTATCTACTACTCACAAAATATGTTGAAAGCTTTTATGTGTAATAAGGCTTGTGCACGATGAAACTAGTGCACACATTATTACTTGTTAATTGTTCAGATTCAAAAAATTTAATCAAATTGGCTATGGTAAATACCATATGTACAAATGTGCATGCTACTTTTTTTACTCTTTTGTTAATTTATGATTTCACCACGAGCAGCGAAATAAAAGTGCGTGAAAAAATTTCCAAAATATTTAACGAAAATAAAAATTGGACTTTCAAAGTAATTGCTAGAAAAGCTAAGATTTCGCGGAATACCGTTTCGCGTGTTATTAAAACCTATAGGGAACGTCTGACCGTGAGTAGAAATCAAGGAAGTAGAAAAAATAAAGGTTTTGATAATCCTAATGCTGCCAAGAAGGTGATAGCTTCTTTTAAGAAAATTCCCAATACATCGGGAAGAAAAGTAGCTGAGAAAGTCCAATGCTCTGAGGCTTTTGTCAGAAAAGTTAAAAAGGAGGAAGGGCTTAAGTCATTTAAAGTCCAGAAAGTTCCGGACAGAAATTCCAAAAAGAACGTCAAGGCAAAAAAGCGAGCCAAAATACTTTACCCCGAATACATTAAAAAATTTGACTGTTGCATTAGGACGACGAGACTTACGTACTTGGTGACTTTTCGCAGCTTCCAGGTGTAGATTTTTATGTTGCAGATCATAGAGGAAATGTTCAAGAAGAGTTTAAGAGCCAAAAAAAGACGAAGTTTCTAAAGAAGTTTTTGGTATGGCAGGCAATCTGCAGCTGCGGTAGGCGAAGCAGTTCATTTGTTTCAACTGGGACTATAAACACCGAAATATGCATCCAGGAATGCATGAAAAACGTCTTTTACCATTTATTAGACAGCATGAGGTCTCTAATTTTTTTGGCAAGATTTGGCTTCATGCCATTACAGCAAATCTGCAGTTGAATGGTATGAAAAGAACAAAGTAAAATTTGTACCTAAATATGCAAATCCTCCTAACTGCCCGGAGCTCAGACCCAGCGAAAGATATTGGGCTCTGGTAAAAAGGATTATGAAGAATACAAAACAGGTTGCTGAAAACACCAAACATTTTTCAAGAAAATGGTTAGTATCCAGTAAAAAAATCTCTGAAGATACGATTAAAAGTTTAATGGGAGTTGTTTCAGAAAAACTCAATTTATTCATAAAGAACCAATAATGTTTAATATATTTGCAATAAAAGTAAACATGAATAAGATTTCTGTTAAAAAAACGTACATTTCTTGTTTTAATGTCAACTAGTTAAAAAGTTATTTGAGTTAATTCGTGCACTAATTTCATCGTGCGCAAGCCTTATCTACTTAGTAAGACTAACAGTAAAAATAATTTATATACACTGAAAATATTTTACACAATTTTTTCAAAAGTATTTTTATCAGTGTATTTAACTTTTTGCTTAAAAGCTCATATAATGGTGAATGAAATATGTCAAACAAGTTTTCTGTAAGTCTACGGTGACACGCAAACATTTTTTTTTACAAAACATATGCATACCGAGCTGACGAATTTAGTTTTTGTCCAGTATAGCGTGCCACCGAGACCTTATCTTCCTATTTGTATTTTTATTATTCAAGTATAAACTAGTATTAGTTAAAAAAAAAACTTTTGAAACTTATACGTTTCACACTATTTATCATGCACTATTTATTCTTCTTTGATTAAATTAAAAAATACATTTTGGTCATATATGGTCGGTTTTTTCAAAGAATAACAATAAAGTTTGGATTATATTTTAAAATGGAGGGATAAATAAATTTATTATAAAAAGTGAAGCTAAGGTAACAATGTGGGCTAAGAATTTGACTCCCTCCTTTGGTTAGCACGGACAAACACCATCTTGCGTTCGGACGTTACCAGACATTCAAATTTTGGCTTCGGAGAATATAATTCATTTGTTTTATTGTTGCTGTTTAATTTAATATTCGGCTACTTATAAGTTTCATTTTATCTTACTGTATTTTTAGTTTATATGGCTTGTCCGTCCGTTTCATTTCCCCGTTTTCACTGGGCTATGACCGTAGACCACTAAGTGTGCAAAACCGGTAGTAGGATGCGGGTATCAATTAGGCAGTTCTAGTACAATTTAATCTTTATAAAAGAAAAGGCTTTAACTGCTTGGCCACAATGAGTGACATAACTAAAGAAGCTTATCAAGAAAATGTAAAAAAAAAACTATGGGCCATTCTGACATAAACCTAATGAACACCAATTTCGGAGGTGACTTTTTGGATCTTGGATCTTGAGAATTTAAATGGATTTAATTTTTTTGACTCATGATTTGCTTGAAAGTTGTAATAATTAGCATTAAATCAAAAGTTTAATTTATTTTTATAGGCGTTGACGTTAAGTTTAATGTCTTAAGAATGCTAAAAGCATTGTCATATCATAAAGACATTATGTATATATATAAAAGCATTTTCACTATAATATCAGGCATTATTCTATACGTATATTTTCTTCAAACGTAAATTTTTCAGTGAGACGACGATAAAACTAAACGTGCAAAACCAATTTTCTTTTTGCTGCTTAAAATTCGTGTAAATTAAATTAGCTGTAATATGTCAATATTTTTGCATACTTTTCATTCAGGCTCTGCAGGGGACTTGTGCATGAGTTCACAAAAACCTGCTTAAAATTTTAATATAATGAGCATGGTATATTAGGGTAAACGTTATTTACCAAAATTTTCTTTTTCATCTTTATATCTCTTGAATCATCATCATTCACATCATAACAATAATTTTGCGTAATAAAAGAAAGTCACTTATTTAAGTAGATGGTGCCTAGTCTTTACTAAATACAGATACTTTTTCCTACAATAATATGGTTTATATACATATGGTTAATATTTATTTAGGCGCGGTTTCACTTCCAATAATTTGGAAGTTTTGTCTCTAAAGTGGTGCTAAAATTATTGATTCGTCGATACACATACAGTATTGGCCAAAACTTGAGCACTCCTTGAGTACATTTTTTTCATATCATCAATTTTTTATGAAAACGACATTTCTGAACCATACTTTGATTTATTCATACCTTTATTATTGATAAACAAAAACTTGAAAAACTTAGCGTCTCATAAATAAAAAGTTAATATCGAAGAAAAATTTTAAACCAGAAAACTTAACGGTTAAAACAAAAGCACCCTCTTATATATGGCAAATAAAAGCTTTTAAAATTATTTATTTATTCTGAGCGATAGAAGCACATCCCAGGCTATTTTTAAGGATTGAAACCGATCTGCTGTGGTTTTATAATTTTCTCTGTTGATTTTCGTGTTAACGATCTGCCACAAGTTCTCAATAGTATTCAGATCGGGGCAGGCCAACCAAGAACTTCCATCCTATGTTTTTGAATCCAGGCTTTAAAAACTTAACAGGTTTATTTTGGGTCGTAGTGCTGTTAGAACCTCCATTTAAGTGGCATCTCTTCATCGGCATATGGCAGCATCACATCTTTTAGTACTTATGTCAACGTACATAAAGTGCTCCATAATTCCTTCAATCCTATGAATTTGCTATTAATGCTTCTCATACCGCTTAAGCACTGCAATTAGCAACCGCAAAATTTGGCGTCAAAAGAAAGTCACATTCCCCTCAAAAATTCAGTCAAAGTTTGCGAAACTTCGCACAGGGACAAAAAATTAAAGTTAAAAATTTTCAAAAATCAAACATAATCCGCGTAAGGAGATCCTATCATGGCAGAGCCTAAAATTGAGACCTTAATGTTATAGAGGAAAATATTAGCAATATAACAAGCCTTATTTAGACAAAATAACCCAGAACTCATAAAGTTATGAACTTTTAAAAATTGGAGTTAAGAAATCGATTTCGAGAAAATCGAGTGTAAGGTTTAAATAAACGTGAACATGTGATCCGCGTTTTTGATTTCCCGTCCCGCGCGGTTCGCAATTTAATCTCATGAAATATATCTCATTTTGCTAAGGTTTTCAGAATATGTGAGGACCTTTATTGATATTCAAATAAATTTCATTGTTGAAATATATCTGAATGTGAAAGTGGGAGCCCAAAAAAAAAAATTGTCACCAACTTTTTCCGAAAAATTTTTCGATTTCAACACAAATTAGATGAATTATTTTTGCTGTTCCGCGTTTTGCTGAAAAATATCTGGTCACGTTAATTCAAACACAATTTACTTGTTTTAAATTGTCGTTACATTGAAAGCGAATTTTAAACTAAAAACAAGTGGGCGGGATACTTAATTTTTATAGTTCAGCAAAATCTCATCCTCATCTCTACTAAAAATTTTGCTCTGGCAAGTGAAGGTTCCAGATCACATCTCATATGGATATTGTGGAAGCTAAGTAATACGACAAAATCCAAGTTATTTTAATTGGAAAGGTATTATCATTTGGGCAAGTTTGGCGCAAATTCATGGTTATGATGTGAAATTTTTATAAAAAGGACGCAAAGGTGCAAAAAAAAAAATTTAATGGTAAATAACAGACACTCTAATAGTAATTACCATATATATGTATGTATGTATGTACACAATAAAGTCATGTGCGTGTGAATAAACACTTAACTTTTTTATAAATATTTTTATATTTTTTATTTATATTAGAAAACGTGACAATTTATGAATTCGTCTTTAAAAACAATATGAAATTTTCAAAACGAGCCACCCAAGGTTACCTTATTAAAGTACCATAGGAGCTTCTTAAAACTAAAAATAAACGATGCGAGCAAATGTCTACAAAGTAAAGGTTAAAAACCTCTATTTGGTTGCTGACATACACGTATTACCACAAAATCAGCATCTTAAAAGTGGTATTCAGCTTCTTTGATGAAAAAAAACTTATAAGCTGCTTACACTTTTATGCTGATTTCACTTTAGGCGGCAACGATGCTGCCATGTCAATGGGAATTCTCAGCACGTTAACAGCATTGAAATTTGTTCTGACAGAGTGCGACAAAATTTGACAGTTATGGGTTTTCAATGAAAATTGCAAATGGCATTTTGTTATACATTTTATAATACTCATTTACATATAGGAAGTGAACCCTCAATTTGTAATAATTACATTGTACCATATGCGACGCTGTTTTTATAAGAAATGATACTACCAGTACAAGCAAATTCTTACATTTACATTGTACATACTCACACACCAGTTATTTTTTGCAAACTGGTACATTCGACATACATAAGTCAAAAAATGCCACCTTTTAATCAGAGCTTGAAATAAACTCAAAAAAAATTTTTCTTTTATTTAAAAGTAAACCTTAAACTTATATTTTTGAAGTAAAAGTAAAAGTTTCTTTAAAACTTTTTTGTTAGAATATAAGAGCTAAAAGTTATTTTTTTTTTTGACTTACACTTTTCCGAAAAATGGGTCAAAACACCTCTTTAAAAGAGTTGAGGACCTCTCATGTCACTTCCAAAATCCATATTCGGCCTTTCCCTATCGATTGATTCAGTAAAGTTTTTTTTTTTTAAAAAATTGGTCAAAAACATCCCTTTAACCCATTAACGCCGACGGGTGCGCACCAAAAAACAGAGGTGTTATTGGAAACTCATAGGAAATGTTAGGTTGTTGATATCGCTTAGCCGTCTTTTGATGTGGACACACCGGAAAAAAATATTTAGAGAATATATCGCTCACTTACTTCAAGACTGGCATAACTCAAAAAATATAAAGTGGGAGAAAAACGCATTTAAAGTTTTCAATAAGTTGCTTTTTATATGAAAATAATGAAAAGTATGTCTACATAAACTCTTCTAACAAAGCAAGTTTATGAGATAATTTTCTGATTTTTTAACACAAAATAAAACATGAAATGGCGGATATTTCTGCATCCTTAACTCAAAAATCACCAGTCTTGAAGTAAGTGAGCGATATAATGATGAGAATCGGTAGCCCTAGGGCCTATTTATATCTCATAATAATTTAAAATTTCTACATGTTACCGTTTATGCACCGGTACAGGTTGTGCGTTTTCGCACCCATCGGCGCTAGAGAGTACATTTCTACTATGGAAAATTTTGCAGCTGCACGTGCGTACGTTGTGAATGTGAATGTTTGTGTTTTCGGAGAGAGCTATGGCGACGTATTCGAGTGTGATTTCGAGAATGGAAGTCTTTTTAATTCGTGAATTTGAAGCCATAATTGAAAATGAGTGGTCTGACGATGAGGAAACCAAGCCGCAAAGACCAAAGACAATTGTCGAACGTATTGTCTATTGTTATAAGTAGTTGTTTCGCTGCTAGATGCTGTAGACGATTTGACGGATACCGAAGATGTCCCAGACGACCACATATTTTATTTAATTGCAACCCGTAACTGTGTTGTCCAATTATCTGCAAGTCGAACCAAATTATCTCGTGAATTATGTGAAACAAGTATATTTCCTTTGAACAGTCATGTTAGGGGTTCCCACCCTATTTATTTCATTATACAAACTGTATATAATACAAAGTTTGCTTATTTTCATTTACCATAGCGGAAGTTTGGTAAAACTTGCAAATCAAAATACTTACTGCAAATTGATACTATTTCATGGAAGATCGATGTTTTTCTTTATTTGATGTTTATGTTAAAACTGAATTAGAAAATCAAACCCAGACAAATCCAGTTTCACTTCATTGGAACGGATATAAACATAAACAGATAAGTTTCAAGATTGAGTTCTTTTTAAGCTGATCCATCAAAAAATCTTGAATGATGAAATCATAATGGCCCATCATCGTGGTCCCAAAACTCAAGACACACCGTCTCAAAAACAATCGGGAGTGGATAACATTGGCCACAACAGTGAAAAGAAGACGAAATGCTTCCGCTGTTGCCACTGTGCTTTTCACACTATCTACTATAGGCCAAGAGGAAAGTGCATATCACATATCGGGAACTAGATATAACGTGCTACCTAGTGAATATTCATGACTTTTTTTCTATATTTTGTCGAAAACTCTGAATTAATATATTCCGACACGCATTTATTATCTACCTTTTAAATAAATCTAATCTAAACTTTGACTTGATCCATTAATTTATTTTATAATCCACATATTTCATAACCACTTTTTCCACTAGTAAAAATGTACTGACTGACGCCGACGGTTGCGAAAACGCACCACCCTCTACATGGGTTATGAGTAGTGATAGGGGGTAATTTTTTGTGCGCGGAATACAAGTGTCTCTAAGACATTCTCCACTAAGTTTCAACCCTCCATGTCCATGAATAAGGGAACCGGCGTTAATGGGTTCAGAAAATCGCGACCTCCCCTTTCAAAATCCATTTGTGGCCTCTTCCCATCGATTTTTAAAAGTTTTTTAGAAAAACTTTTATGCAAAAACTTTTTTAAAATGATTTTTAGAAAAACTTTTATTCAATAAAAGTTTTTAAAAAAAACTTGTAAGACCAAATTCATTTCAAACCACGCAGTCGGATTATTTCATATTACGGAATTGGTTGCCAATTAAATATGTTGTTTTCCAAAAGATATAAGGGGACCCATATTTCCCCGATTTGAATAAACTAGTTTTTTATGAAGTTATGCCTATTTTAAGTTTTGGTGTCAAAAATTATAAAACCACTTAAAATTTTTTCAAAAAAGCCAAATCAAAATAATTAATTTTTGTCTTTTGATTCCAATAGAACTTCTTATTCTCTGTCAGAATCTTTAAAAAAATTTCAAAATGGTTTAAAAATTGGCAGAGTTATAGCGTTTTCTATGAGAAAAAACAAAGCTAATTTTCTGAAAAACCCCACCTTTTTTCACTTAAGATTTTATTTTGGATTTATACTAATATAAGAAAGATATGACATGAGTTTAATGCGCGCTCAAAGACATTTGAGGTCAGGAGAATTTTTTTCTCGAAACAAAAAATTTAAATTTTTGTTTCAACATTGCCAAGCCATCTGTAATACTACTTACTACTTTCAGCTTATTTTTAATAATAAAATTATATAGTACCGCTCTTTCTTTTTAAAATGAGCTTTCAAGTCGTAATCTGCGATGTTCCCTTGCAAAGTTACAACCATTTGAAAAAGACATGACCTACGACCAAACAATATTAACCAACCGGTTATAAATTTATTTCATCTTGGTCGTAGGGTCTATTATTATCAAAAGATAATTATTTTGATTTGGATGGAAATGAAGCTTTTTTGAAAAAAATTTCAGCGGTTTTATAATTTTTGACACCAAAACTTAAAATGGGCATAACTTCGTAAATATTTTTTTTAATCAATGCAGGGATTTATGGGTCCCCTTAAATATTTTGAAAAACAACATATTTAATTGGCAACCAATTCCGTAATAGGAAATAATCCAACTGCATGGTTTGAACAACTGCATTGGTCATAATAACTTTTATGGCAAAAAAGTTTTTAGAAACTTTTATTTTCATAACTTTTGGAATAAAAGTTTCATGGTCTCCTTTCGTTACCCTCTTGGAGCAACGACGTGTCTTTCGAGAGGTGGCGCTGCATAGAGGAAGAAATCAAGACAGTTTCTGGAAAAAACATGTATCTGCTACCGTCGAAACTACCGGTGTTTTAGAGAAGCCCGTGTTAAACGTATTATAGGATGTAAACCTGAGTCGCGGCCGTATGCCGTCCACTTACCCTAACTTACAATTATTTCAATAAAATCGGGAGTCTGACCGTTGAAGTAAACTGGTACATCCTAACATGCTTCGAAGGAACTAGTTTTTCCAAAAACTAAACAAAAAAAAACTAAATTGTGAATGCAAATTTGCCAAGTTGTTGTGCCGAAAAATTCTTCATATACTTAGTGATTCTCATAATGTAAAGCTAAGGGTAGTATCTTTTAATTATTATCTTTTTTATCAATTTATAAATTGATGACGGAAATAGTGATATTAAAAATTCGGTTTTTAACCTCATTTTAAGCAAAAATGATGGATTAAATTAGCATCAGGTTTAATTTCTTTTATGAAATACGGATCTTTGATGAATTATTATATATGAGATCTTTCAAAACTGTCAAAATGACTGGAATATTCACTCCTTTTATCGAGCTTTCTATGTACAGAGATTTTCCGATCAAAGGATCACTTAATATATTTCCAACCCCAATCACCATTTTTTTCTTTTTGGAGCACGTTTTTGACTCTAAAATTAACCTTTATTTCTGCTCAGTTCTTTTTCTCTATCAGGCTTAATATCAATATTTCATAATATCAATATTTACAGAATATTTTCAAAATCTCCGTTGAGAAAGATTTATGGTTGGTAGCTAAATGAAGTTCGTGATTCGAGATCTTGCGGGGCCATCAATAACTATTATAAAATGAAGCATTTCGTACAAAAAAAGACACATTTTTGTGAATTTTTTTCGGCAACACAGCTAAAATCTGCTTATTGAAACCAATGGTACATCAAAGTATAACATTTGGAAAATATTTTGTAAAATTTTTATGTAGAAATATTGAAAAATACGGCAATGGCAGCAATTATTTGGAAGCGTCTCAGAAAAAAGTAGAATTGCGGTAACCCTCATAACTCGGTGTTGGATCATATGAAATCAAAAAGAAATTTTTTTGTTGTTAGATGATTGCTTTCCCCAGGTAACCCTTAAACGGTTTTTCGAAATTTAAATTTTTGGGAACATTTTGAAGTGAAAAACGCGATTTTTGCAAAAAAAAATCGGGTAATTTGTTATTATAAAATAATAAATATTGATAAATTTGAAAAAAACTCTCCAGCGTTAAAGGTTTTTCATTCAGAAAATCGATAAAAGAAAAAAAAAATTAATACGTTACCCTTACCTTAAGGCTTGGATGAAAAAATAGCAAAATAAGAAAATACAAAAACAATAGTCAAAGCAATCATCAATTTTGGTATATGAGCTCGGGAAGAAACCCCCTGACAAATATGAATGTAAGAAAGTTACTGTTAATGCTTAATATAAAATTCTGCAAAATCAAACTAATTTAGTTTACAAAATCAACTTGAAAGATGTGACTTGATATCCAAAATTGTAGACAAGAGCAGTGACCAAGGAACTGCATAGAAATGTTTTTTTTTACAATCCGTGTATTAATATTTTTAAGGTGCTGTATGCTAATTTTTATGACGTCTGTAAACTTTAAGACAGCACTGTAATTTTTGTAAGATTTTCATTATAAAAATTATTGGAATTTTTTTTTTCTCCGTGCATTTGCCAGTAATTACTGATATTTGATTTCTGAAAATGTTCTTCGTTTTAGCACTGATTTGTTAGAAGAATTGAGACACCTAAAATTAAATTCGCTTTGCGCTCTTTGACCTCAACAATTGGAATACTAACCACAAATTTCGAGTAGGCATTTTAAGCAATCCTATGTTTTTTTCTTATTTACTTTCCGATTTCATCAAGAATTGAGTTCTTATCGAAATTGGGCTTGTAACTTAGGGTTAAGCGAAAATAAATCACCTCTTTACGACTTGCGAAAAGCCTTATGCTGCTTCAAACCCAATTTACTTACACAGAAACACGAAAAAAAGTTGCCTTTAGGTCGAGCAAAACTACTTGCTCTTAATCGATTTTTGGTCACTATTCCGAATCCGTAACCATTAGGGATGGCAATCCCGGGATTACGGGATCCCGGGATTTGCTCTAAATATAGGCTAAAGTAATCCCAGGATTACAAAGAGACAATCCCGGGATTTACGGGATTAGAAAAAAATATTATATTATATAATAAATATTCTTTTATATGACATATTTAAGTACAAAATCTGCAAAATAATTTTTTTCAATACATTTGATGTGCATGAAACATTATTGCATAAACCTGCAAAATGCACTTCAATTGTGTCTGAACCTTAAATTGAGTAAAAATATTTTTTTTTTTATTGTAGCAATTTTTTGTTTAAGATTTTCTTAAAAAAAATGTCACATAGCAAAAAAAAATATCTTTTTTAATGCTTTGACTAATTTTAAGAATTTTTTAATAAGTGCGATTTGTATTGAAAATTGATAGTTTATGAGAAACATGATAAAATGTCAAATTTAGACTAAAATTATTTTTATCAATAACGGAAATACTAACAATACAATTGAAAGCAAAACATATCTATTTCTTATAATAAAATACAAATCTGCAACAAAAAATATAGGTTTGTCTTCAAAAAAAAAAAAAACCACAGCCGACCTTGATTTGACATTAAAATTTTGACCACACTTAGTAACTATATATGTGACAGGGAAAGTTAAAAGGGTAATACGAGTTGAAAAAATTGATTTTCACTTTTTTAGCGATTGTTTTAGAAAATGCTAAGGTCTTTTTAATGCAATAAACCGCAGCTGCATTAGTTTTTTTCACAAATTCACTTCAAACATGACACATTGACAAGAAAAAAAACGTACAATAAAATCCAATGTGACAAACTTCTCTGAAATTGATCAAATTCGCTTGAAACTTGTTACTTGGTGGTTTTTGGGGTCGCCGATTACGAATCTGGCATCAGATTCCAAAAATTCAAAATGGCGGATCCAATATGGTGATCCAAAATCCGATCAATTTTTAAATTACTCAACGAAATTCGTCCAACATATAGAATCCGCCATTTTGAATTTTTAAAATCTGATACCAGATTCGTAACCAGTGACCCCGAAAATCCCCGAGTAAGGGGTTTCAAGTCATAAAAACGTTAAGGCGCATCAAAATCTACTTCTTAACTTCAAAGTCGTTTTTCTCGAAAACTTATTTTCGGACCGTAGGTCCCTTTTAACTTTCTCCGTCACATATATAAAATAAATAACTAACTAAGATTTTTTTTCTATTTGTGAAAATGTTTGGAGTAAGTATTGAAATTTCCTTTGTAACAAAAAACGCTTGGAAATTAGACAACATTTGGAAATTAGAATTGGTCAAAACTTTTTTTTCTAATTTTCGAGCTTTGTCTGTATATCAAATCAAAGTACTCATCGAGCAGATTACCTGAAAACTATCAGCCTCGAGATCGGTAGACCACGAAGCTGAGATATAAGCGTGGAAAGATTTCCTATTTTTTTCAATTTTAGGAAGCATTGCTCTGATTAACTATCAAACCGTTGCCATAGCGAGGACAAACAAAATGTACTACTCTCTCATTGTAATTGTTTCCCAATTAAGCGTTGTTGTCTTTAAAATATCAAAAGAAACAGCAAATTGAATTTATTGCTGTAGCTATTCTAGATCCTATTTTAATAAAACGTCTGATTCTATTGCAGTTTAGTTTTCTAGAGGTTTCACTTCTACCGCGTGTTAACTGCATGCATGATTTTTTTTACTGATTCTTACTAAAACGTTGAAAATCTTTGCGAAAGGTGCCAATATATAGCGTTTTAGTAATTTAAGTTGTATGAGAGGCTCTACACCCTGTTATCAAACAGCAGTAAGCAATATAGTACATATGTACATCCAAATGTGTTTTCATTTTATTTTTTTGTTTGGTCCTATTGGGCCATAGGCCATAGAATATTTTAGCGTTGGGCCTAAAGAAAATTCTCCCAAAATTTCTTTTTCCTGATTCCCAAGACGCGCTGTAGAAAAATCGAGTGTATAAGATTACAGAATAATATGTACGGGAAAGATAGCAATACATTTTGGTGAAACTAACCAATCATGGCTGCCTTGTCAAAGTCCGTCCCGATGGCAGCAAATCCCGACTATAACTCTATTAAAATCTAAGTTATAAGATTACAGTTTGAAATGTATGCCAAATGGTAGAGCTGGATGAGCCTAAATATGATATGTAGGGTTGCCATGTTGAATCCCGTGCCAAACATAGGCTACCACCTGTTTTTTTTGTCAACTTTTCATGCGAAAATGTCTATGGATTAAGATTCTAGCTTGAAATACATGTCAAATGATATACCTTGATCAGCCTAAAAAAAATTAGAGTGGCCTTGTCGAATTCCGTCCCAAGCATGGGTTGCCATCAGTTTTTTGGGTAGGAGAGGGTGGGGGTAAACTGGACGCAGGGCTAAACCGGACAGTCGCGATTAATCAAAAACTACTTTTAATATCGGAATGGCCATA
Source organism: Tricholauxania praeusta (assembly GCA_949775025.1). Taxonomy (NCBI): domain Eukaryota; kingdom Metazoa; phylum Arthropoda; class Insecta; order Diptera; family Lauxaniidae; genus Tricholauxania; species Tricholauxania praeusta. Next base: position 73,330,807 of record OX459029.1, on the reverse strand, counting down.
TGCGCGATGAACGCACCCTGTCATAAGCTACTAACTTCCCAATTGTCGATGATATTTCATCATTCAGTTTAGCGTCAGTCGTCGAAGAGTGCAGACACATGTATTTTTTCGCTTAAAGTAAAAATTTTTGGATTGTGAAATTAATATACAAGTGCGCAGAATCTTCGGTGAGTGTTTTTAGGTAATTAAGATGTGCTGAATCGAATGGTGTTAGTGGCTTTTATAATAAAATATTTTTCATCAATGTTTTTCGATCGAGTTAAAAAAATGATACGATGGGGCTAAACCGGACACTTTTTGGTGGGGCTAAACCAAATTATTTTTCATTTTAAACTCGTGTTTGTTATTCATAAACACTTCTGAAACACATTGAATGTTTCTACGACATAACTAAAGCACAATAAACATTGATATTAATTATTTGAAGTTATTCACAGCAAATGGTGCGTAATTACAAACGTAAAATGCCTGCAGTCGGTAAGGAAAAAATGAAATTAGCTGTTTTTTCGGTGATTCGTGATAAAATGTCGATTCGAGATGCATCAGAATTGCATGGTGTCAAGCGAGCAACATTGGCAGATTGGATCAAGAAAACCAGATGAAGATTTTGAATGAATTTCAATATTTTCCGATTTTCCATTAAGTTTTCGTTGGAAAAAAATATTTTCATTTTTCTATTCAAAATTTTTTTCATCATCATTTTGCGTTTAGCCCTTAAAATCAACATTTTTTCAATCAAATACAATATTTTCTTGTACGAAACACATCGAAATACATCAATAAAGATTCAAAATAACATTTAAACCAGGGACCCAAAATTACTATTATTTGCTTTTTTCAGATTGGAAAAATTGCCCAATTTTAATAATTATTTTTAAAAATCGATTTATAATTATTATGAATAAGAAATATTTTATTAGTTGTCAATAACTATTATTTTTTAATGGATTCTTTTTTACGTTGAGTCATAACTATTATTAATAAGACATATTTTATTAGTAGTCAATAACTATTAATTTGGAAATAATATGTTTTTACGTTGTTTTGAAAAAAGTGTTCAACAGATTTTCATTTTTGTGAATCTTTTTGCACCAATCGATGGGGAGCTGGTTTTTATGACATCACCAGAGGTGGTCATCGGTTCGAAAATGTGCGCGATTTTGCCTCATTTTTGAAGTTTTTTTTGCTTCAATCAATGAAAAGAGGTCTAAAAAGGATATTGGCCATCACTAGAACTGGTACCGATCCTTAAAAGTGCTCTATTTAGGTCCATTTTCGAAATTTTATTTTGCAAAAAAACGATGGAAAGAGGTTAACAATGGGTTTTGACCATCACCAGTGTTGGTCCAAACTAAAAAAGTGGTCGATTTTGGTCCATTTTGAAAAAAAAAAATTTTGTACCAATCGTTGGAAAGAGGTCGAAGTCGAAAAAAAAGTACCAAAAAGTGCCCGATTTTGGTCCATTTTCGAAATTATGTTTGCACCAGTCGTTGAATAAAGGTCAAAAAAGCTTTTGGTCATCATCAAAGGAGGTCCCGAGTCCCAAGAAGTTCCCGATTTTGGTCCATTTTCGAAATTTTGTTTGCACCAGTCCTTAAATAGAGGTCGAAAATGAATTTTAGACCTCATTTAAGGTGGCTCCGGACCCTGTAAAGGACCGTTTTTGACCCATTTTCGAAAAAAAATTCTTTTTTCTGTAATAAATGGGAAAAGGTCGAAAATGGATTTTGGATATCATTTAGAGTGGCTCGTGAGTCCGGCCCCAAAAAAGAACCGTTTTTGACCCACTTTCGGAAAAATTTTTTTTTCTGTAATTAATGGGTAAACGTCGAATATAAATATTTGACATCATTTAGGCTGGCTCCGGACCCTGAAAAGGACCGCTTTCGATCATTTTGGTAGTTTTCAAGTTCCGGAGCTACTCTAAAAGATATCCAAAATGCATTTTCAACCTTTCATAATCGATTGGAGCAAAAAAAAATTTTAGGGTGGTTCATAAAATTTTTTTTTTGCACCAATGCATAGATAAAGCTCGAAAATGACTACTGTCGACATTTCCCTATCGATTCGAACAAAAAAAAAAAAATTTTTATGAACAACCCTAAATTTTTTTTGCTCCAATCAATTATGAAAGGTTGAAAATGCGTTTTGGATAACTTTTAGAGTAGCTCCGGAACTTGAAAACTACCAAAATGATCGAAAGCGGCCCTTTCCAGGGTCCGGAGCCACCCTAAATGAGGTTCAAAATTCATTTTCGATTATTTAACGACTAGTGCAGACAAAATTTCGGAAATGGATCGAAATCGGGCACATTTTGGGACTCGGAACCACCTTTGACGATGACCAAAATCTATTTTCGACCTCTTTCCAAAGATTGGTGCAAACAAAATTTCGAAAATGGACCAAAATCAGGCACTTTTTGGTACCTTTTTTTCGACTTCGACCTCTTTCCAAAGATTGGTGCAAAAAAAATTTCGAAAATGGACCTAAATCGAGCACTTTCAAGGATCGGTCCAACTTCTAGTGATGGCCAATACACTTTTTAGACCTTTTTTCATTGATTGAAGCAAAAAAAAATTTCAGAAATGATTCAAAATCGCGTACATTTTCGAACCGAGGACCACCTCTGGTGATGTCATAGAAACCACCTCTCTCCATCGATTGGTGTAAAAAAATTTACAAAAATGATAGTCGCTTTGAAAGTTTTTTCAAAACAACGTAAAGAAATATTTTTCCAAATTAATAGTTATTGGCAACTAATAAAATATTTCTTATTCATAATAGTTATGACACTACGTAAAAAAGAATCCATTGAAAAATAATAGTTATTGACAACTAAACAACAACTAAAATATTTCTTGTTCATAATAGTTATGACTCAACGTAAAAAAGAATCCATTGAAAAATAATAGTTATTGACAACTAATAAAATATTTCTTATTCATAATAATTATAAATCAATTTTTTTGACATAAATCGTAGTTATGTCCCTGATTTAAACAAAATGTGCCTTCATGTTTGTTATTCATTTTGATTTTGGTGCGACTGTCCGGATTAGCCCCACCCCCTGTCCGGTTAAGCCCCACCATTTTTAGCTCTTTCGATTTCGAAGTTGGTATAGTCTGAATGAGGTCACGCCAAACGGAATACATATTAAACCATCAAACTATATGCGATTTGTAGCTAAAGGATGTAGCTTTCGAATGATATATAACACCCCAGGTTTCGAATAATTTTTTTAACATTATTTTTGCAAAAAAACAAAAAAGTGTCCGGCTTAGCCCCACCTTCCCCTAATTTTTTTCAAGATTCTAGCTTAAAATGTAAGTCAAATGATAGACTTTGATGATCTCTAATAAGATATACAGGGTTGCCTTGTCGAATACCGTCTCAAACAATGGTTGCCACCTGTGTTTTTGATTCCAGCTTTACGACGAATTTTTTCGGCCATCGGAACAGATTTTGGCATGGCAACCTTGGCTGGTTAGCTTCATCGAAATGCATTACTATCTTTTCCGTATCATGTAATCTTAGGCACTCGATGTTTCTACAGCGGTCTATTCTCCTATAAATCAAACATGTGAGCTTCTCAAACAGTTTGTTTCCTGTTACAATTAACATGGAAAAAGCGACATTTTACTTAAACGTAGAAAAAATCTGCCATTCGTTTTTCTGCCTTTTCATACTATGCCATTTCGGCAAGAGAAAGATGTGTGTATTTTCAATTCACCCTAATGTACGTACTTAGATATAGTAAGTTAGGTGTAAACAAGTTGCTTTCGCTTATTTAATATTTTGCGTCTGTGTTTTTATTATTATGTATACGATATATTGGTATAGTTAATTATTTCTTCAATACACATGACGAACAAACCATGGAAATAAATACTCAACACTCAAAAGATAAAAGAATTCCTTTTTACTGACGCTTAAAGCGTTTAATTATTTTTCAATGTCCAACTCATTAGGCGGAAATACTAAAACACACACAGAAACCAATAACTAAGCCATGTTTACTCAGGAAAACAATCATTTTGGGTCGTGCACAGCTGCTGTTTGCACGGGCTCAAAATTAGTAGAGTGGGTCATTTTGGCATATCCAGGCGTGCGTGATTTTGTTCGCAAATGTTGGACTTAAAAGCTTTCTTCTCAAATGATGTTACTCTATTTAAAAGAAAAAGGCGCAAGAAAGAAATGATTACAAATTAGAATGTTTATTAAAATATAAAACGCAGAACTGCTTGTTAGCTAAAAGAAAGCATTCCGCTGAGTAAAGTTAAAATTATGTTAAAAAAAAACCAAATATCTTCTCCTGAAAGAAGAAAAAAGTAAAATACCTTTAATAAATATTGCACATTATATGCAAAAATTCAATTTAATTTTGCCTTAAACTGTAACAAGTTCTTCAGCGAAAACAGGCAATCTGCATATTAAAAGTATTTCTTGTGCATACATATATCATAAAAAACTGAAATTCACACGCTGATGAAGTCTATAGCCCCAGGGAATCAAAGCTGAGCTTCATCAGCATGGCGTTGTTTTTAAAGAGCTTTGGGTTTGTGTCTGAATGGTACGAAACATGAAGCGTATGTTGACTGTGGCAATATTTGCACATTCGATTACATTGTTTTTTTTTCCAAAATAATGAAAAAAAATTACTCGCAATGCGCACAATTTTTTTCATTCAATGTTTGAAATCTCGCAGGATATATGTACGATATGTATCGTACATAATACAAGGAACAAGGAAATCATTTTTATTTACACTGAAGCCATCGCGTAGAATATTTGGAAGCTTTATCTCTAAAAATGGTCCTCAAATAGTTCAAGCACGATACCGAATCGAAGGAACGCCCTACAAAGTACTAAGCGATTTGTGTCATTTATTTTAATTTTAATTGATATCAATTTTTTCATTTTATTTTTAAAAATTTAGGGACAGGAAGTGAAGCTTAAGCCGTTCAGAGGTTAAACATATAATTTGCACCAATACCTTAGGACTAAGTCATTCTGTTTAAGATGCATAGAAGGGGGACGTGGAAGGCATAGAAAAGTATATACAGGGTATAACATCGAGCGCTTCTAAGCCAGTAAATTTAAAATCGTAATGTTATTTTAAGAACAAATGTTTCTTAGATTATTACATATGTTCGGAAACGTATCAGAAAAAAGATTTAGGTATCGGAAATTGCGGATATATCTTTCATAAACACAAAAACTGTTGAAAGTTAAGAATCCTTTAATTAAGCAACAAAACTGGTGTCATATGGAATTTTTTGAAAGCTTTAATGAATTATAATAGTTAAATAAGAAAATCTTTCAAGTTTTGCTGAGAAAGCTATATCTATGAGGTTATGCCACCGAATTTAACACAAATGTTATAAATGGGCAGACATAAAGTGGACGACGCATTTTTGACGTGATGGCGTGACACCTCCTATATTAACAGTTTAAAGGTGCTATAATGAGAAAGGTTTTCAAAGTAACTAAACTTCACACAAATACCCAGCAAACCAAAAAATACTGTTTCGATATGGTAAAAAAATCAATATTCCGTTACTATCGATATCGTTAGCGATATATTGAATTCTCTTAAAACCATTACTTTAACAATACGAATATAATATCATAGCAATTATGCAAAGCCACAAACATTCTTCTCATTTTACTTATATGACACCGAGTAAATTCTTCTTATTGATTTAGTAGTCCATGAGCCGGTGACATCAAAAGTGCCCGAAGTCGGTGGTATGGCCTTTTATAATATCATTATAAGTTTAGAAGCTCTTAATCGATTTCGCAATAGTTTACGAAATATGACAATTTTTATAAATTTCAGACTAACTGTTTTTAAAAAAACTCTTTTACATATAGGCTTTCAAGATATAAATGTAATCATTTTGTATTAAGTCTTGAGCTAAGGTATTATCTATGAAGATTTTTAACTAAATTTGAGATGGTTGTGTTCTGATAGTTGAAGAGTTTTTTTAAATTCGCTTTTTGTTTGTACATATGTAGTTCTTAAAGCTTTTAATATGTCAGATGAAGAGCTCACTTTAGGTTGCCCAACATATTTGCATATGCCGTTGTGAATCTTTTTTTTTCAAAGAATTTTACATATGCATATAAATAATTATATTTCATTTATAGGAGGATGTCTATTTAAATTTTTTCATTGAAATTGAACAGAAAATGTGCACGCCTTATTTAAAATATTCGTACGAGTACACACGCTCTTCACATTATTGAGGAACACTGTAAAAAATAGTCTACATCAATTAGCAGGATAATAATTGCCAACTTAACAGTGTGGAAATCTCATTAGCAACCGCGTAAAAACAACAATAACTTGATGTTGATGATGAACAATGACTTAACATACAAGTGATAGGAAGTTGGTTTATACGTACATATACATTAGACTGTCCGTTATATGCCAAGTTTTTTACATTGAGTAACATATTATTTCACAAATTTGTGTTAAAATTAAGAAAGTTAAGGTCGCAAAAAAAGGTATGTATTTAAGTCAGTGACTGGCGGCTCAAACGAGGAGAATAAGCATTCGCCCTTGCTCAACGAATCCAGCTCTTCAGTTTCAATTTAAACGTTGAATGAGTAGTTTCGCGCTGCGCATTTTGTCAAGTGCACTGCAAAAAATGTATAATGTTAAATAGGAAGAGAATTATTTTTACGCTGAACATTTTTTTGATTTGTATGCACGTTTTAATTAGCTTCTCCTGTAAAAAAACTAAAAGTGTGGTTACGGCTTTAGTATGTTAGGCGACAATATATGATACAAAATGTTTTGGACAAGCTCTGGACAAATTAGGGAGAATTGTGGGAGTTATGTAACGTAGTACAACCTAATCTAACACATATGTATGTACTTGGAGCTGCTCGGATAAGCTACTATTACAAATTAGATGAATTTCAACAAGAGGGCATGACAATTTCTATACAAATAAATATCTCATGGACACAGGGGGAAAAGCACTAAGCAAAAAGGTCAGATTTTACGTAGAGGGCGGTGCACCTAAAATCACTATTCTATGTTAAGAGCTATTTATGTAAATGTTGCCGAACTTAATGTGCAATAAGACTCTTTCAATAAAAATTTAAGATTTATGAGCACTTTCATTGTTAATGAGGTGTTGGGTATTTGATTTATGGCGAGGTCAAAGAAAACCCCTTGAACATTTTTTTATTAATTTTTACTCAGGAACAATTTTAGTTCTTAACTTACAAATCAAGCGATTTCAAGCTTGTTCAATTTGGTTTTATAACACTTTTTTTTTTTAAAATCAAATATAAATATTTGTACAGCTAAATTTTGAACCTTACAAAAGCATGCGATTGCGATGATTTCGGCACTTTCGGATATTTCTGACACTTTTCTCTATAGCATGTGAACTTAGGAAAACTTAACTTAAAGTTTTTTTTTTTTATATTATAGTTAATTCTATGATCCTTTAAAAACAAAATAGAATACACTGAAAAAAATTTCTCTTGGATTTCGAAAATATTTCGTTTAAAAATTGTTTTTCGAATGAGCAAGTACCATTTCTCGTTATGATATGTATATTTTATCAAACTTGACCTATACCTTTAATTACAGAAAAGATCATTATCTGTAAAATATATTTAATTTAAAAGGCATTTTTTTTAGAACTAAAGCTCCCACCAAAGACATAAAAAAATAGGTTCTATATCAGAGGCCTCATTGGTCAGAGCTTGATACTTTTCAGGACCCAGTAAGCGAAAATACGACTTTTTCACCTGGGAATATTGTGTTACAGTCACAAACATTTATGTTAAGTAGGTCCCATCAGCATGACTTAGTGCTTTATGGACTAAAGAGCTACCAGTTATATTTTTTTAAAGCTTACCTCCAATAAAAATGTAATATAGAATACAAATCCTAATATCAGGAATATTTTATTTTCAAAATCTACTAGCTGTTGTTTAGCATTATATACGGTTTTCCAAAGCCGAAATTTTATGCGTTTTAATGTTCGGATAGAGCTCAACTCCGGCATTAATTGATGTATCTTTAGTGGTAAAATAAAGCTTATACATTCATGTAATGTAGCCTAAGCTCATTCAAATAAATAAGAAAAGATTATCGACTGTCGCTGTATTTGGTAGCATAGGAACATCGTGGACTTATCAAATCATGTGTCTCAATGCTCTTATGAGGATATTTACAATTGTATATAAATGGGACCCGCAAGTTGTTTTCGCTCGGGGCCACCAAAGTGTTGCTACGCCACTGGCTGTATGAACTACATATTATAACTACCGCATTTAGGCAAAATATTATTTATTGGTTATCGTTATCTCCTTGGAGTTGTTGTGGAACTACTTTTCTCATAATTCTTTTAAAAAATTTGATGCCCTATATTCTCTTGATATATTCTATATCGCAAATCTTTGATCCCTTAAGTCTTTTCTAGTCCCCATATAAATAAAAAAGCGTTGAAATATGTGTGAAATATATGTGAAATATATGTGATTAGCCAATCAAATATTGGGAGCCCTATTTAAAAACGCTTTCGTACAAAATATTTCAAACTTTTTTGTACAAAATGCTTGCAGCATTAGTCCCTTATTCTAAGTCCAAGTATTATTGAACTCAAAATTACCTTTCGAGATTTCGGGTAGCTACCATTGAACTTTGTATTAATGCTGCAAAAACTAAAGCAGTTCAACAAGAAAGCTTCCCCCCAAATTTTAACATATTCGGGAACAACATAAGCATCAATACCTTGTTCTGCTACCATAGTGGCGGCCTCGCACTAATAGTGGAACCACGGAAGACATAGCAGTTAGAATCAGCAAAGCAAGAGCTGTCTTTACTCAACTTCATATATTATGGAAGTTAATCACCAATTAAACACACGCCGGACTACAAATATACATATTATGTTCAATCATTTATGTTTATATGACTGTGTTTTCACCAGCGCACTGTTACGACCAATTGAAATGTGTGCTTCATTCGATTACCAACCATACTCCATCTCAACTGAAATTATGAAGAGGCGAACTAATAAAGGATTAAGCAACGAAAATATTTGCATTATGCTTTTTTACCAATTTCATGAACTTGTTAATCAATGCACTTTTTACTGAAAATTGATAGCTTAAGAGAAAAAATGATAAGAAGTGAAATTTTGACCAAATCATAATAACTAAAAATCGTAGAGAAAAAGTTTTCATACAAAACATATATATTTTTTTCTCATAAAATACAAATCTGCAATTAAAAGTAAAGAATTGAATATAAAAAATTACAGTTGAGCTCGAATTCATCAAGGATAATGTTGTTTAACCCCTTAGAAACCTAGCATATTTAGCCAAAACATTTGTCAGTATTCTACTTAGTTCCTCTTCTGCGAATACACATACACAATTTTAGCCTTCATACTTTGACGTGTATCTGGCAGCTGCTGGTTCTTACAGCCCTATTCCGGCAGCTTAACAAAGCTCACCACATTAACAAAATATTCAATATTAACAAGTTGTTAATGTTCCGTATTCTGGCAAAAATTTAAAAGCTATTTTCTTTACTATTTTGTTAATGTCAGAAAGTATCTTAACAACGAGTGATATTTCAGTATTGAGCTAAATAATAATTGTTGTGAAAATTGGGGTTGTAAGTTGTTTTTATTTGGCGTGTTAACAAAAATATATATGGGACGTTCCATGTCAACCGGGACAGTGGTTTGTCTAAAATTGAGTGCAGCGGAAACACGTTTTTATGGTGTCAAAATGTTCGTATGCTCAAGAGCTTTTATATGAGAACGGGTATTTTCGAATTTTTTTTTTAAGGAAATGGCGATCATAAAACGGAGCCTACATACAAATGTCTTTAATCATAATCGCTTAATTTTTTTAATTTGTAGGAAGGCTGTGAAGAGAGGGAAGGCAGTGCATACTTTTTTTGCAATAGTAGGTGGTGCCACGCCCCTAACGGAAAATTCGTTGCCACGGCTAAACTAATGAACCGATTTTAATAAAATTTGGTTTGGAGATAGACTGAACCATAAAAAAAGTAATAAGAAGCCCTGAGTTCTTAAGTGGGGCGTGGCATCACCCTTAATAGGAAAAACGCTGTTTTGGCTGAACCGCGTCACCGATTTTGATAAAATTTGGTATGGTGCTAGATTTAATCCTAAGTAAAGATATTTCTTTGGAGTGGGTGGTGCCACGCCTCTTAATACTATTGGCAAGTCTCGTACCTTAAGATATTTTTGTAAGATACTTCTCTAGACTATAGAAAAATTTAAAATTGGTTGACTGACAATTCAATTTCCACAAGCATTTATGTGAAGTTTGTGCTCTCAACAGTGCATTTTTTTGCATTCGTCCATTTATATGTAAAATTGGGGCAATCGAAAAAAACCATTACAATATTCGGATTCTACGGAAAGTTTTACTATAGAAAATATTATCGTAATTCGTTGTGGTGTAAGTTTTTGAAAGTGTGTAGAGTAGTGTTATTAATAATTGTTCTTTTTGAATATGTTTTTTATCCTTAAATAAATAATTATTGAAAAAGAATAATTTACTCCTGCAGGAATTAAAAGAAACTTCAGCAGAAGATATTGAAGAAATACAGTTAAACTCTCCTCAATCACAAGATACTGAAGAGATGCAGTCAAATTCTTCTTTATTACAAGATACTGAAGAAATACATTCAAATTCTCGTAAATTGTTAAGTGATAATTTGATTAGAATTGAAAGTTTGAGGATTAGTATTTATCCTTTTTTATGGAAATTAGATGAAGAAACACGGAATTACATAACTATAAACAGTATACCATCAAATGATATTACGGATTTTAAAAGTTCCAAGAATGTTCATAGTGATAAAACCAGGTACTGTTCGAAGAAATTATTTCAACGTACTTTGAAAAATGGTGAGATTCAACGTCGTGAATGGTTGATTTATTCAGAAACTAAAGGGTCTGTATTTTGTGTTCCGTGCTTACTATTTGGTATAAGTGGTGAAATTAATGCTTTTACTGGTGAAGGGTTTCGTGACTGGAAAAACTCAAATGCACGCGTTGAAGCTCATGAAAATTCTGATTCTCATAAAACTAATGTTAGTCATTTGAAAACTCGAGCTATAATTCGAGGGCGTGTTGATCAAGAATTACAGCTCGATGAAGAAATTTTGCATTGGAAAAAAATTTTGTACCGGGTAATCGCAATTGTTAAATCACTCGCTATAAGAGGACATTCAGAACAAATTGGAAATCACCATAATGGTAAATAGGGACAATAGAATTTCAGTTTCTTTGATAATTTATCCAAAATGGATACAAAAGAATTGAAAAATCAAGCGAATAAAAATCTGGACGATTTAGAAGAAACATTAGGAAATGAATGTACTCACTTGCATTATCAACTGAACGATTCACTAGTAACTGCTCTGCACAATATATATACAATGTTTTACACTCACAGAATCTTCGAGATGTTTATCCTAATGTAGACATTGCTCTACGAATTTTTTTAAGCATTCCAGCTACAAATTGTTCAGGAGAAAGATCTTTTTCCACCCTGAAACGGGTAAAAAGATATTTACGTTCAGTTATGGACCAAGAGAGACTTAGTGCCTTCGAATTATTGTCTATCGAGGCTCAATTAGTGCAATCGCGCAAATCAAAGCAAGAAAAAGAAATTTATCTCATAAGTTAATTAAAAAAGTGTATTTACTACAAAAAATTATATTCAAATTACTAACTTATGTCTAAAACTATTTTTAAAAACATATCGCACACATTTAGCTAAAGAGGCACAACTCAAAATTTGCCATTTTCGATTTTACTTGTTAAAACTTTTCATCATACACATATATATCAGCACAAACGAGATTAGTTAATTTTTTGCTGTTCTTTGGTGTCAAAAAACAGTTATGACTCTCTTCATGTTGCAATGGAAATTAGACTACAATATGCAAAAGTGTAATATTTTTAGTGTCGGAGAGGTCAAGCTATTGTGATCGCTACGTGGCTTCCAACCATATTCTGTTAGTACCTTCATCAAAATAATCCACACTTTATTTACGAGAAATAGTTACCAAGCTCAAAACAGTTTTTTGCGTTTTCTGAAAATTCAAAAATTTTGAGTTGTGCCTCTTTAGCTAAATGTGTGCGATATGTAAACCAATAAATAGTTATATTAAAAATAGTATTTAATAATTTAAATACTTAATAATTAGTTACATGTATAATTTCGACAATCACTTTTACTTAAAAAATAAGGGCGGCACGTCGGCTAGGACCTAGGGCGGCATTGAACCTAAATCCGCCACTGATTGCCATATGGTAATAGATCTGGACTACCTTAGTTGGCAGTATCTTTCTGGCTCAAGGAAACTTAATTAATAGCGGACAGTCTAGTATGCGCATGAATATTTGTGCAGGCTTGCAAATATATTGGCATGCGTGTGTTTGACGGTGTTGCCATTGTGCTCGATTTACTTAATACACAATGTTTATTATTAAAACGTTCATGGCAGTCCAGCACAACCAAAGAGCATATAACCTCATTTTAATTAGTTACGTGTATGTGTATGAGGAGTGCGTGTTGGTTTTTCCGTGTGTGCTTCTATAAAGTCGCACACATAATTTCAAATTATCACATACGAGAATACAGAATGAACTTACAAAGCGCCTTTACGATAAGAGCGCTACACGTACAAACTTTACCAAAATCAAAAATTAACTTAAAGCACTTAAAGCCTATTGAATTAGTGCAGGATGATTCGCTTAAGGTAGTCACAATTGAAGGAGGCCATCAGGCATGGATCAAACGAGCTATTTTATTCATTAATTTTTCTTTTAAATAAAAAAATCGTTGATTACCTGATTACTACCTCATCAGCCCCTTCAGTAATGACAGTGTTAGCGAATCACTCTATTTATGAATAATTAAATATATAAATATAGAAAATTATTAATTTTTATTTATAACTAAAGCAAGTCTTTAGCCTTTTAACTCTTATATGGCTTCAAAGATGTGTCATCAAAAGATGAAAATACTCCACCGTTTAGGTATACTATATTATAGGAAAAATATTATATTCCCAATAAATTAGAAAGGTTGTCTTACATGCCAACCACTTGCAGAGTGTCGTGAAAACAAACAAAGTCGGTCAAGTCGAAACTTTATCGGACCTAATTTTTGTTATAGGTCACTCTCGAAGTTTTTTCGTTTTTCGTTCATAAGAAACGAATAAAAAATTACATATGTAAATAAAACAAGGAGTAGGAAGTGTAGCAAAATCCCTTGTGGACGTCCTTTAGGGGTCAAATTTTGACGACTTTTTTACTCAATAAAAGAAAAATTAAGCATCAAATAGATAAACATAACATAATCAAAGTTTTGGTGAAACCATTTGACAATCCGAAGCTTGTGTGGATGTTTCCATGCACTTTACCATATCCATAAGTTATTGTTCTTTCAGAAAGAGACTTAAGTCTTATTCACGTTTAACTCAGGTATTTCATAAAAACAAACATTTTGTGAAAGAAAAATATGAGCGGGACTTGAAAAGCGTAGTATCTCCAATACAAACAAAATCTTTTAAAGACAATGATAAGGAAACAATCCAAGCTAAGCCCATGTTTAAAGTAAGACCTGAAATCCCAATAGCTCGATAATATCAATAACTTAAGCAATTTCAGATTGAAGAAGTATGTATGTATGTATCTAAAACAAATATATGGTATATCAGACTAGTGTGCGTTAAAACTAAGTACCAAGTGCAAGCACTTATCCGTAAGGACAAAGATTGCAAGCAAAAAAATATTGCCAAATTCGTTCATACTTTCGTATTGGCGCAATGTAAGCAATACTCAGGACAAAGGACATTGTGAATTTTGCAGTCAAATTATTTGTAGTTTCAGCAAACTTTCCATTGAAATGTTGACAAATTACCACTGCAATGTACGCTTTTTGACATAAGGATACAAATAAAAACTATATGTCACTAAGAAAATATTTCAGTAATCGAGAATGAAAATATTGATAATAAGATTTTTTCACTGCGTTAAAATTTTTGCATTGAAGTCACGGTGCCTTGAGGTACACAATTTGTGCAATTCTATTCAAATTGACCCTCTGCTTAGCTGTTAAATTTTATTCATTTGCGAAGCTAATGGGCTACGCGTTTGCAACTCAACGTAACTAAGTTTTGACTGGTATTGGGAAACAATTTTTCAATGTCACAAAAACATTCGATGGAAGTTAATTCCTTTTACCACAGCAAATCACAGCAGCGTTAAGTGGGATTTAAATTCAGTTATCGTCAAGCACTTAATGGTTTTAGCACCAAATACAATTGAGTATAAAATGCGCGCTATGGACACAGTTCTTATAACAAGATTATACTATGCACCAAATCTAAACCAATTTTTCAATTCTCTGCAACAATCCTAAAATTTGTTTTCTAGTAATTAGTTGTATGATATTTTAGGACATCCGCATTTTTTTCCACCCCAATGGATGCACTTTTGTACCAATCAGCAGAATTTATAGTGGTTTGCGCAAGATCTGTCCAATTTATTTTCAATACCGCTTCGCTATTTATTGTTTAAATCGCCCATTACAATAATAATGGCTAGGCAAAAAAGGCGTATTTCATTCATTCAATTTTTAATATGTTTCCATTGACAGATTGTCTTGACTTGAAATCTGTATCTATCATTGAGATTAAGGTTTCCAATTTCCCGGAAAATAATGTATCCACAAGAAACAAGAATATTCGAAAACATTCCCGGGATAGCCGGTTTTTAATATTTACTAATTAAAAAAATTTGTTAATTTGAAAAATCAATTAAAATCTTAATTTATATTTTAATTGAAAAAAAAAACTTAAATAAAAAAAAGTTATTTATCAGAACAGTTCTTAAAATGAGTTCTGAGGCAAACTTGCGCAATAACTGAATTGTCGTTGAGTCGTGATTTAATTTTGGTGACAAAAAGGCCAGCACTCGAAAATACTCTTTTACTTTCCACTGAGGTTGCTTTAATGCAAAGGAGAGCATCTTCAAATTTTTTGTTAATTTTCCACTGGATTCAAAAAAAAACAAATTCTGTTAATAAAGTCTTATATTATGTACCTCCGGCATTTTGTTCAAGGCCGTTTCAAAACATTTGCTGGCATTTCTGATTCTATATTGGTTTCCGTATCGTAATACGCTATTTTTGGTTTCATGTTCAACGGTGTCTTCAATTATATTAACTAGAAATAGGCGGTGTAACAATGCTTAAAATAATTTAATCATTTCAGATTTCGATGATATTTCAATAAAATTATCATCTTTTTTAGAATACAATATAATTTAATTGTTTAGGTAATTAAAATATTTCGTCTTCAAGTTATCATGCGCAATTTAATCCATATCACAACGAGATAATGTTTAGATGAAAATCTTTGGATTTTTCATGCATTTTTTTTTTCTATATTATAGCTTGAAGAATAAAAAACATTGTCCCAACATTTGAGTTTCCTAACTCAAACTTGTAAACGGCGCGGATAGAGCTTATGTCCGATTTCGTTGAAATTTAACGAGAAAAACCGACTTACTAAAATGTATAAAAAGTCTGCCTTAGATGCCAAGTTATAGCGTTTTGGGTTTTTTAGTTGAATGGGGGACGCCACCCACTGTTGTCAAACCACGCCCACATTTTTCGTGTGCCTAAAAATGTGGAAAAAATACACCCAAAGGAGGCATTTTTATTTTTTTTTTTTTTAATTTGTGGTCATGTATGCCTATATAATAGAATCGAGTTTGAAAAAAACTCTACCAAAATGTCAGCTTTCTAGATCAAACCTGCGAATGGCGCATCCACATTGTTTTCTAGTACAATTTATATCTTAAAAAAAATTTAAAACTGCAACTTGGCATGCTTAATTAGAACCAAAATCACTCTTAATTCTCAAAATGTGAGAAAAATCCCAGACATCATATATTGTTTTCATATGTATGTATAGACAAATTTTAAATTTACTGATTTTTCAATACTACTTGCACACATAATAAGTTTTTTCCTTTTAACATCTTTCGAACAAATGTTTATATTTGATGTTATTTAAGTTTTAACCATTTTTCTTGCGGCTTCTAACTATGTGTAGGGGATGTTCTTTTACAAACCGAACGAACTTTGACGAAAATTGACCGACACATTTTTGATTTGGCTGAAATTTTTTTCATGGGTTCTGTATCGAAAAAGAATACATATGTGTTCGAGGATTTTTTTGAAAAAATTTTTTAAATTTTGAGAATTTCGTGATTTCTCGCATAGAGGCCTACTTTCAAAAATTTATAGCTCCGGTTTTGTTAAAGCTAGAAAATTGATTTTATTTTCATTTTAAAGCTGAAAAAACGAACTTTAAGAAAAAGGTTATTTTTAAACAATAAACAAATTAATATTGTTATCAACAATTTAAATGTTTAAACCAATTTTTAATAATTTCCCTGTATCAAATTTTTAATATGACCATCATGTTCTACGTCAAATTTTCTATCTAAAACGTATTTTTTTTCAATGGGCAAACTATTATTAATATTAGAAACAGGCTTTCGAACCCTGTAAACTTTGGGTGCGGGTACGGGTTCGGGTTCAATGCACTTAAATTTAGTGGGTCCGGGTTCGATTCGGGTTCGGGTTCAGGTTAATTTTTTTCCGAAAAAATAAAAAAATTAAACAATTTCATTAAATTTTTATTTGAGAATATTATTTTATTTATTTTTGGAAAAAAATTTCATTTAAACGCACAAGTAGAATATTCTCTAGTGATTCTTCGTATAGATGCAGTCTTTGGGAAGCTAAAACTCCAATGCAGAAAAAGCCCTCTCTACGGGTTGGAATTAATTTTAAAGGTTTTTTTTTCGGTTTTTGAGCATTTATTTAGAAACAACGGTACAATGTATATTATTCAAAGTATTGTCCATCGTTAGCTACAACATTTTCCCATCTTTCTGGCAGCATATGGATTCCGCGCCGGAAGAACGACTCGTCTTTTGAGGCAATCCACGAATCGACCCATTTTTTGGTATCCTCGTAAGAAGTAAAGCGCTGCTCAGCCAAGCCATGCGTCATCGATCTGAATAGGTGGTAGTCGGAAGGGGCTATGTCTGGGCTATAAGGCGGGTGGGGTAGCACATCCCAATTCAGCGCCTCCAACGTTTCCTTGACGGTTCTTGCAACATGTGGCCGTGCGTTGTCATGTTGAAAAACCACTTTGTCGTGTCTTTTGGCATATTCCGGCCGTTTAACCTTTAATGCTCGGCTTAATTGCATCAATTGTTGTTGGTAGCGTTCCATAGTGATGGTTTCGTTAGGTTTTAGCAGCTCATAGTACACGACACCCTTCTGATCCCACCAAATACACAGCAAAAGCTTGGCGCCATGAATATTCGGCTTGGCCGTCGATGTTGATGCATGGCCGGGTGGTCCCCACGATTTTTTTCGCTTAGGATTATCGTAATGGATCCATTTTTCATCGCCAGTGATAATACGATGCAAAAAACTCTTCCTTTTATGCCGTTGAAGCAGTTGTTCGCACATGTAAAATCGCCGTTCAACGTCTCTCGGCTTCAACTCGTACGGCACCCAATTTCCTTGATTTTGAATCATTTCCATGGTCTTTAGGCGTTTGCCGACCGTTGATAAGTCGACTTCCAATGATTCTGACAATTCTTGAAGGGTTTGACACGGGTCTTCATCGAGCAAAGCCTCCAATTCCTCATCTTCAAACTTTTTCGGCTGTCCCGGACGCTCTTTGTCTTCCGTATCAAGATCACCACTTTTAAACCGACGGAACCAGTACTCACAAGTAGAAATCGATGGAGCATAGTCCCCGTAAGCCTCAGTAAGCGTGCGTTGTGCTTCAACCGCTTTTTTTCTTCAAATGGAAGCACAAAAGTAAACCTTCCCGCAAATTGCGTTTTGTTGGAACGAAAGTCGACATGTTCACAGAGAAAAAAATATATGTTGTTTACACTTCAGTGGAATGACACATACTGAAAAATGAAGCTTAGACAATGTGCTTTGAAATGAATATAGTCACAGGTGTGCCCGATGCGATCTATTGATAGTTACGCCATCTCTTAGAAAACCTTTAAAACTAATTCAAACCCCCAATATTTTCTTTAGAAATCCTAGCATAAGTCTGATTAATTTCAAATTCTTTGATATTGAATTGTTTTTCTTGTTCTTTAGCAGCTCTTTCTGTATGTCTGCTCTTTCATCTTCGGAATAAGATTATACTATACTTGTGTCGTAAATATTTTCAGTTGTAAGTTCTATACTAGTTTATAATACCGTTTCTGACTACGTATATGAGCACACTCTTCAACCAAGATTTTGCTTGAAGTTAAGACTATCTTGAATTACTATTAAAGGAGGAACAATTAAAATTCAGAGGGTGACATAGTTAAAATTGCAAATTAAAAAAAAACATGAAAAGTTACATATGTATAAAGTTTAGTAATCTAATAAGCGCTAGAGCATATAAATAGTGGAATCCCAGCGAGTTTGGCAATCGAGCTTTGTTTTTTTTAAGCCTAATATTTTTACCAAAGAAGCTTTAATAGGCGCTCCAGGCTTCTTAGAAAAATATCTGCACTTAGTAACATTAATATTAACTGTAGATATTGTGTCATAAACTGCCAACTGGGAAGTATGAGCTATGCACCTAAAGTGTATTAAGTATAAACTTATATAAACTAGACAAGAGTTCTTATCCTTCTTCATTTGCATTTTATTCTTCTTCTTCATCTTCAACTTCTTCAAAATCAGGAAATTCACATTCATTTCATAGGAGTTCAATGAAAATTGTCAAAGTAAATAAAACCAAAAACAACAAATAATAATCTTGCTTGAAGCAAAAAAAATTCTGTGAAATGTGAGATTTGAAATTTTAAAAACTTCATTTGAATTTCTAAGCGCAATAAAAATTGAACCTGAACCGATTTTTTGAATGGGTTTGGGTTCGGGTCCACATAATGTGCGAAAAAACATTGTTCCGAAGCGGGTTCAGGGTTCGGGTTCGGTTCGGGTTCGGGTTCGAAACCCTGATTAGAAATAAATTTATTTATGTATGTAATGCGGCACGCCTTATTTGCACGCGTATTCCACACTAATTTACAAATTTGGGGTTCATCTCGAGATCTGGTTTCTCATAAGCTTTTTTCAATGTATTTTGGGGCGTAGATTCCAAAAATGGCAACCATTTTTTTTTTCTTAAGAATCGTTTTCGAGATATCCCTGAACAACCCCTTTTTTGCACTTTCTTCATTTATTTGGCCATATCTCCATGAATATTTTTTCGACTCAAAAACGCATTCAAAAGATATTTAGGTATTCTTTTTCTAACAATATACCGTTTGTCTGAATCGGATAAGATTTGATGGAGTTACAAGCGCTCAAAGTTCAAAAAAATTTACTTTTTTGGTCTTTTTTAAAAATCACTGAATTTTATCATATTTTTAGAATTAAAAATGAAAAATATTTTAAATATAATTTTGCGGAATTCGAATAAAAAATATAGAAGTTATTCGAAAAAAGAGTAAAAAACTTGCAAAAAATTTCAGCCAAATCAAAAATGTGTCGTCCGAAAAGTGTTTGGTTTGTAAAAGACCGTCCCATAGGCAACATTACAAATTGTTCCTTAGAATGACAGATTTCCTCAGCTTGCCATCTGGAGAGTTAATGTGAGCTGGTTACATTCTATTTAGATAAAAAAGTTCTCTTGAAAAATATTGAAAAATACTATAATCATCAATTTATGAAAATCTGTACAGCATCACAAAATATAATCAATTTTCTTTCCTGAAGCTTAGGTTCATTCCACAATTCATATAATGAATTGTATTTTGACTATTGATCACGATTTCCTTACTGTAAATATAAAATCTACACTGTTGGTATTCTCAGTAAATCATAAAATCGATTTCTCGTTGCTTTCATGATGTGTTCATTGTACAAATCGATTACACAGGACCACAAAAAAAAAGTCATGTACATAGTTGAAAGTTGAGGTACCATACGGTAAGTATTTTGGAGTGCTAAGAACGAATCCGGGGTCAGATTTTACCCATCACCCTTAGATTTTGACATAACCTCAAAATTTCACTTTGCAATACGTTAAAAAGAAAATCGCTCAAAAAAAAAAAAGAATCAAAATCCAGAAGGTAGACCTTACTTAAGTATATTACATATTTAGGTGTGTTCAAATATTATCTTACAATAAAAATTAATTTTGGTTGTTCACTTTACCCCCAGCTTCCCCCAAGCCCACCCCAGTACCTTATTACACCTCCCCAAAAGTTTTTATTAACATTCTAGTTTTTGTGCACCATTTTTACATAATTTTAAATTTTTATAAGAAATGAGTTTTCGACCCTTTGGGAGTAAATGTGAGTACTTTCGGAAAAGTGGGCAACTACAACTTATTTTTATTGTTAGATATTATTTTGACACAACTAAATACGTAATACAAGTAAAAAATAACAAATAAATCTGTTTTTCGGAATTAAACTTGAAATAAAAAAAACATTTTTCAAAATTCAGGCTCCGACGACTTATTGGCATTTTAGTTAGCTTTCATTTAAAAAAAATGTTTCTTTTTCGACAAGATTTGCGCTCTCTAGCGTTTTTTAGTCAAAAAAACACGATTTGGGACCACTGTGCACTGGTCGCTGTTTCTAGTATTTTGACATTTTTGTTATTAAATTTACTTAAGGTAAATTTGTCATTATCACAAATAAAATAAATTTTCTTTTATGGTGGAAAAACATATTAAGGTTAAATGAATCCTAAAGAATTTGCCATAATGTAATTGCAAAGCATTTTTATTTACAAGTCATAAATTAGCGAATGTGTCATTTTTCAATATTTGGGCGTCATGTGGCTGACCAGTCTTTTTTGTTATGGTTATTGATATAATGGATAAAGAGGGTAACTTAATTTATAGTACCAGGAGACCGACCATAGTTCGATTTTTCGACTTGAGGTTAAAAAAGTCGAAAAAATATTAAAAATATTGAAAGAGTTGAATGAGGTTTTCAATAAGTCGATAAATTATGGAAATTATTTAACAAGTTGAATGAAATTGAATCAATCGAAAAAGTTAAAATCTGTTGAAAAGTGTGAGAGGGGCTGACAAAAATATATAGAAAATGTTAAAAAAAGTCGGAAGAGGTTATAAAAGTCAAAAAAAATATGGAAAACGTTGAAAATGTCGAAAAATGTTGCAAGTAAAAAAAAATGGAAAAGGTTGAAAAAAGTTGAAATAGGTTGAAAAAATTTTTCAACAGGTGAAAAATGCTTAAAGAGTCTAAAAAAATGGAAAATGTGGAAAAGTTTGATTTTGAGGATGAAAAAGTTGAGAGACGTTGAAAAATTTCGAATCAGGTTGAAAATGTTAAAATAAATTGAAAGAGGTTGAAAAATATGGAAAATGTTAAAAAAGTTGAATAAGGTTGAAAAACTCCAAAAAGTTTTAAGGTTAAAAAAAGTCGAAAAAAATCAAAGGTAAGATAAAGTACCTAAATCGAAAAAAATATGGAACATGTTGAAAAGAGTTGAAAGAGGTTGAAAAAAGCTTATAACGTCGATAATATATGGAAAGTATTCAAAAAAGTTGAGAGAGGATAAGAAGCTCGAAAAAAGTTGAAAGAGGTTGAAAATCGCAAAAAAAATGAAACAGGTTGAGAAAGTCATATTAAACATATGTACATATATGTATATAATATTTTCCATATTTTTCTACCTCTCTCAACATATTCCATTTTTTCAACATTTGTCAACCTTTTTCGGCGTTTTAAACCTTTTCAATATTTATTAAAATTTTCAGACTTTTTCAACATTCTCCACACATTTTCGACTTTTCAACCTATTTCCATACTGCTCCAACATTTTTCATATTTCTTCAACATTTTCGTCTATTTCAACTCTTTTTAATATCTTCAAAGTTTTAAACTTTTGCGATTTGATCACCTTTTTTAGCTTTTTCACAATATGTATATGAGATTTCTGTCATCTCTACTATTGTCTACATATGGGTCATTCTTTTACAAACCGCAAGTATTTAAAGAAGAAGAAAAAATTGGCTTCTACAAATGCAATAAAATATATTTCTGCATCTTTTAAAAAATTCAGTTGACACGTAGTACATGCATATCAGGATTTTGCTTAAAAATTTCTTTTTTATTTCAAAAATATCCACAAATTAACTTTCGATAATTTAATGAATTTTCTCTTATCCTCTCATGCTTGATGCCTATAATCTCCAGTTGTACTGATCTGATCAAATTCAAATTTGGGCTCCAACAATTAGTTGGCATTTTTGTTAGCTTTAATTTGAAAAAAAAAAAATAATTATCTTGTGCTCTCTAGCAGTTTTTGAACAAAAAAAAATCGATTTAGGTCCAGTGTGCGTGCGTCAGAGATTTTCTTAACTACTCTATTTTAAAGATATAATAAGATAAGGATAATATATCAGATTCTTGCTTCTAAGTTTTCGAGGACCAAAAGTGAAGAATTTTTTTTTTAGTAACAAAATTTTTAAAATTAAAAAACAAAAAAAAAAATTTCTATTGATAGGGGGCTGGTAAGCAACCTCCTTGATCAGGTGCCCAATGTGCACGGTACGCTACTGCATCATGTTAGAACTATTTAAACAATTAAATTCTTATTATTTTTTATTTCTTGACGAAAAATTTTTTTTTTTTTTTTCAATACACATCGGAAGCTAACGTCAAAAAGCATTAAATAAAAAATAATCATGTGTGCAGTTCACATGTGATAGAAAACTAAACTTCGGTAGAATGAGACGAAAATGTCTTACTAAAATTATAAAAGTTGACAGGATCTTAAATAGCTGCAGCAATAAATGTTATATCAAATTAAAGTACTCATTGATCAGAGTGCCCGAAAACTATCAGCTTCGAGATCGGTTAGCCAAAAGCTGAACGTAGATAGGTTTTCAAATTTTTCAAGCAATGCACAGATTAACTACCAAAGCCTTCCCATAGCGAGGAGAAAAAAATCTACTTCTCTCTCCAAAAAAAAAAAAAATAGTGTCACTTTTTGCGTTTCATTATATACACCTAATTTCAAGTCACACTCGTGCATTGATCCGATCTGTACAACTAGAGATAGTAAACTTCAAGTATGAGAAGATTTGAAAAAATTCAGCCAATTATCAAAAATTCGTGTGCGGATATTTTCGAAAAAAAAAAATGTTCAGGATATTCCTGATATTTCTGTGTATATTAGCATATTGTCCATTCTAAGCACTTCACGAAACATATGTGTTTGGGATTAGACAACGGGGCGTGCAACCCCTTATACAACAAAGACAATTTAAGCGCTGTCTTGGCACCTATGGCAGCTGTACATTGATGGTGCCAAGCTATTTGCAAAATGAGAACGGAATTCAAGAGTACGGCGTGGCACCTCTTATGCAGCAAGTGAAATTTGGAGCATGGACCCAATTGTCTTCGACTTCTTCGACATAATTCGATTTTTTTTATACTATTCGACATTTGTAGACTTTCTCCAAATTATTCAACACTTAAAGACTTTTCGACTATGTATCTACTTGTCTATTCTTGAACAAGCTAAAATTGTAGATACATACCATATGTATGATTTGTGCAGATGCTAACCAATGTTTCACGACGTGTTATAGACAAAAATCGCTATGATATTATGGTAGTTACGATAGAGAGTCAATACTCAACACCCCGAGTGGATAGCAAAAGAGACTTAGAAACTACCCTCGCATCTCAGCTTAAGACTATGATTAAGTTTCTCTGTTTTGATTTCATTTAAACCAATTTTAATTTAGACAGTTATTAAATTTTTTTTTTTCAAAAAAGCCTTTTCGCAGATCGAATGTTAATAACTTGTAAGATTTTCAGCATTTATGACCATTTTTCACAAAACCTTTCCACAATTCGGGTTGGTTATAAAATGTTTTCATGATAAAAACAGATTCAAAAAGCTAACTAAACAATGATATATGTTGTTTTTTTGTTTAGATGATAAAGCAGTGTTTTCTAAAGAAGTTGCTTATGTTTTATAAAAATTTCGTATTAAAATCTTTTTAAGAATCGGAGGCTCGATATTGATTTTAGACCCATGGTTTCCTGGTAAAATTTTCTTAGAATTTGCCGTAGATTACATTTCCGCTAGACGCTTGGTCATGTTTTTTCCACCCGAACAATTTGACCCAGCCTGATGTACAAACTATACATTATATACAATATATGGCTAGACTGTATTCGATAACGACTGCAACAATTTTGATTGGGATGGACTTTAAGTCCAATGAGGCCCTTAGAAAGTGTTTTTTCTTTCTTTTGGTATCAAATCAGAAATGACACAAAAAGGTTATACTAAAAATTTGGACATCACACCCTTAAAGACAGTTATTAATTCATACCAATTCACTATGATGGTGAAAGTCGTTAAAAGGCGTGGGACCACCTACAATTACGTATTTGATCAGTTGTATTAAGTTAACTAATAAAGTAATCGTTATAAAATTTAACATGACAGATCTACGTGCTAAAAGGCATCTCCACACCAAAAGTGGCCGAAGCTATACCAGTGGACTTGACATCTCCCTGAACCAAATGTTCGCATAAGCAGCCGTTAATTTTGTTTGAAATTGAACTCGAATATTAATCATAGTATTACAACGAAAAATCAAACCTTTCTCGGCTCCTGGTACTTATAATTTAAATGTGTTCACGCTTGCATTTGTTATTCCATAGTCATTAACATAATTAACATTTTGCTTTTGTAGCCGCCTCATTTAACATTGACTATTCTGCAGAAACAATGTTTTGAAGCCAAAATGCTTCAATTAAATAGTTTTTAATGAATTGCCATTTCTTTGAATGTAATTAAATGATTTTTCCAAGAATCCATCACGACAGCCACCATTTACAGAACTTTTTTCTCCACAAACTTGTGAAGTTTGGTGTGAAAATGTTTTCTTTTCATGTTATTAACGCGTTGTTAACCTGCCCAAAACAACGCGGCATGGATTTAATGGCCACAGTCGTCGCTTTGAGAATGTCGCATACACAACTGTACGGTGTATTGATGGCTTGGCAACCGTGCTAAATGACTCGGGGAGGGAGCCAAACATAAAAGCGCTTAAATTGTATTACATTACATCCAATTAAATAAAACGTCGCAGCATCAGCATGGCAAAAGGGATAAAAAGGATTAGGGCATTTATTGTGCACATACACAAACAAATAATGTTCATATAAACATGAATAACAAGGGCTCAATGAGCAAAACAAAATGCTAAGACGGTAAGCGTGAAGACGCGCACAAATGCCATGGAATAACTACTACAGAAACTTTATTATAAGCACAGCAAAATGAAATGTGATTCGGATGCGATATATTGCGATACAAATAAGAAAACTCGCATTAATATAACGTTACGGATATGCGGATGTCCTCCAAATCGTGTTAACGCTACATTTAATTAAATTTACAGAGACCCAGCAGCGAAATAAAACTACAATTAGTGTGCAAGTGTTTTGAACAGTCCTTTACTGAATATATATTGGTTATGTTGGGATCTTCAAACTGTTCAGATCGAAAACAGTAGTGGTCAAAGTTAATCCTGGGTCTTAGATATTGTTACGTAATTTAAAAGTGCACTTAAATACCGTTCAAACAAGTAAGTGAGCAAAAGTATTATTTAAGAATTTTCCCAGTGAACTGTATTCCAGAGTTCCTATTTTGTGAGTCATTAATCGAATTGACAACTACCCATAATTTTCTCGCTATATATGTCACATTTGTATACATGTATATCCAGATCACTAAGGTCAGAGAATGTGCACAAATTATAAATTTGATTCAGAAAAGTAGTTTGAGAAAACTTTGAACCGTTGCAACTAAATATCCAGAACCTTCGACAAGGTCAAAACATTTATCTATCGCGATTTACTTTTTATTAAACATAAATCTGTACTGACTGGAATGTATTGTATTGAAAGTGAGTATAGCAAAACCTACTGCAATAAAATATTTACTTAAACAAAAATTCTATGAAAAAATTTGACCACCGACATTGTCACATTCCTGTGCGTATCCATTTTGTGGCTAATAAAAAATTGGCATTAACCGTCGAACATGCACCCAACAAACGAGCAAGCGTATTGTTAGTTAGGAGTGTGACACATATTCCGATATGCCATGAATGTTATGAATGTGCCAATGCTGATAAAATGGTTCTGATAGAAT
The DNA here is from genome assembly GCA_949775025.1 of Tricholauxania praeusta. Classification (NCBI taxonomy): domain Eukaryota; kingdom Metazoa; phylum Arthropoda; class Insecta; order Diptera; family Lauxaniidae; genus Tricholauxania; species Tricholauxania praeusta. Next base: position 73,304,503 of record OX459029.1, on the reverse strand, counting down.
TTGTTATGATGTGTTCGTGCAACTGTGATAATTTTACAACTGTATGGCGAAAAAGCATCATGCAGCATCTAATAAAACAAGGAAAGCAAGAAGCCATATAAAAAGTTTAGGGTACTGCAAATATTTACTTTAACAACAATTCTTGCAATTTTATCAGGAAATAAATATTAAACGAAATTATGGAGTTATTTATAAAAAATTTAAATATTGAGTAGAGCTTACCCATGCAATATCCAGATTAACCTAGAAATTTTATTTTGAACTGTTGCAAAAATAAGTAGAAAGGTGTTTGCAATTCCTTATGTAATTAAAAAAAAAAACATTGTAGTTGCTAACTTGAGGCTCGAATTTGCACATTTTATTATTATTAAATATTATGTGAAAAATATACTCTTTTAAAAACTCGTCAAAAAACTTTAAATAGTGCAGGCCGGTCCTCAATAATAACAGCTGTCTTGCTTAAATTTATAAATCAGCTAAAACCATACCTGAAGTAGAAGCGTTTGTATCCCTATTACCGTCCACTTCCTGATTCCGTCCAGTAGCTTTTATGCCAAATATTTAAATTGTAACGAAAAGTTTCAAACTATATAGCTGTACTCATCTTTTTTTATATTGTTAACAATTTAAACGATTTTTGACCTTTATTAAGCAGCAATTTGTCATTCAACGCGAAGTGACGTGAAAAGACGTTTTTTCACAGAGAAATCGTCAAAATCACGATTTAAGGAAATTGCTTTTTTTAAAAAACTGTTTCGGTTAAGGGTGAGTATAAGTTGTTCTATAATAACCCCGTAAAATTTTGTCCATTTCAGAAAACATTTGATGGACCCGCCACCGTTTTGAAAACTAGAAAATGGTCCTTAAACTATCGAAAATCATTAATATTTCCCTTAGTTGCTCCCTAGAGGGATCAAAAGTATAACAAGAACCCATTATTTCTTCCCCTCCAACATTTTTTCCGAACATACTTACCCCCAATCACCACCCCTTGGGGGGTTTCCCTGCGAAAATTAAATTCTTATGAAATCATGAAAATTGCTCCTTCTTCTTCTCAGATGCCTCTAGAGGGGTAAAATGTAAGACCAACTCCCATTATTTTTACTCTCCCAAACTTTTCCCTTGACACCTATCCTCTATCTGCTACCCTTTTTGGGGTCGCCCTACAAAAAACACAAAAAATTTCGGAAATTAACTATAGCTCCCCCGGATTGACCCGTAGAGGGTTCATATGTATCACCAGGTCATATTATATTTTTTACCAATATTTTTCCCGAACGCACTTACCCTCTATCTGCCACCCTTTTTAGGGTTCCCCTACAATAAACACAAAAAATTAAGAAAATTTTTAAAAATAGTTCATAGCTCCCTCGGAGTGACCCGTAGAAGAGACAAATGTAGGTCTTCTCAATCCCTTTGGGGGGATCATTTGCAAAAAATTAAGAAAATTTCTAAAAATAATTCATATCACTAGGTTGTACTAAATTAATTTTTATTGTGTTAATCTTTGTTTATAATAACTTGCTCTTTTCACAAAAAGGATACTTTTTACGATATGCTTCTACGATTTGTAGCGTTAGCTGCTTTTGTTCTTCATCATTTGACAAAATTTGGTTGTAGTCTTTCATAAACGCAACTCCTCTATCAGAGGTTTCATTTACGACAGCTAAACCTTTGCAGAAAAAGAACACATCTTTGAAATCATCATCAGATTATCATGTAGATCAGTGAAGGGCACTTAGTGCCTCAATTTCCTCATATTGCTCTAACCGTTATTCGACGCACAACCAAGCGAAAAAAAATTCCCAGAATTTCAACGCTATCGAGGCACAAAATTCGCAGAATTTCAACGCTATCGAGGCACAAAATTCGCAGAATTTCAATCGAGGCACAGCGTTGACTTGAATTCAAATGAAAATAAAAACAAAACACGAAGGCATAAATGACGGCGCCGCATTGTGTCTTGACGAATGTAGCAATTGTTTTTGTTTGTAGTGTAATTTGTTTTTTTTTGTGCTAATGGCAATTTTGGAAATGAAAGCAAAAAAAACTTTAAAATTTCGTTTGTTGTTGCTTGATGTTGTTGTTTTCCTCTTTTGTTATATTTTTGTGCCCACCGCTGATGTAGATGGATGATTTTTGCGAAGTTCTGTATTCTATCTAAAGAAAACAAAAAGTTCTTAGTTCTGTGTGAAAAAAAATGACTATGGTTTCATAAAGTTTTGACGATTTCGATGTTTCGCCGTTTTCCAATTTCAAAGCAAGCATTTCAAGCATTTGAGACGATCAACCATTTTCCCCTTTTCTGCATAAGATACTCCTATGATTCAATCAACCGCACAAAATCTGGAAGAGCTATGGAAGGTCGCCAATGGACAATGATCCGTGATCAGTACTCAAATGCTAGACAAATTGAAAGCGAGTATGCCTAAGAAAATACACTTCATCACTAAAGCCAAAAGCGGCCATATAAAATATTAAAAAATGATTTAAATGTTTTTATTAATTTAAGTCACAAAACTTTTTACAAAAGACGAAGTATAAAAATAACTACCCGAGTTAAACAAAATGTAAAATATTTTAGTTTCGATTTTTTTTTAGCTAGAATAAAGAATTTGCTAGATTTCTGCATAACTTTTTTTCTAAACTTTTTATAAAAAAAAAAAAAATACAGCTAGAAATATGTTTTTCTGTGAACAGTTTTGTGGCTCACAGTATTTATATATGATACCAGCCAAACTAGTTTTTAGGATAAGTTAGTTTTTCCTAGGCCAAACTAGTACATCCGCGGCGTGTTGGGAAAAGCCAGTTTAACCTAGGATGTACTAGGCTTATTATATACTTTGACGCTATCACTCCCGATTTTCTTGAAATTTCAGTACGTTTAGCTGCGGCTCAGGGCTTACATCCTCCAATGTAATGGCGCTGGATATACTACAGTGAAACGTGGCCGAAGGCTGTCGAGAAGCCTGTGTTGGACATATTGGCGGCAAAAAGAAAAGCTACATGCGCAACTTCCCATGACTATGTCTCGAAAACTAGATCCAAATGATACTTTTTTTTCAAAATATTTTTTCTTAAAGAAAAAATAGTTGAAAACAATGTTGGCTTTGGTCAAATTGCACTTTGAAATAGGGTCCGTAGGGGTTTAAGATTAAAATTTTAAATTAATTTTTAAATTTTTTTTATCCTATTTCGAACCGATGTAGGGGCGTCCCCAATTTTTTTTTCTTAAAAACCACCCTAATGTATATATAACAAATTTTTTTTTTTGTTATTCTATATTTTTTTATTTACTTATTATATCGCACCGTCAGAACAAGAGGGCCACATCTCAAAATCTAAAATTTTCCACTAAATTTGAAGACAGCCATATTTATAGCTATGACGGTCTTGAACTGAAATACTTTAAGTTATTTCACAAATCTATAGAGTAACATTGACATATTTAGGAATGTGGCAGTGTTGCAATTACTTTGATTGAAAATATTTTAGGTTTATAAGAACTATACTGCCTTGTTTTGATTTGCTACTATAAAAACTTAAAAGGAAAATATTTTACAATATCTTATTCGACTTAAGGCTTTGTTGTTTTAATTGTTTTTTCTTTATTTTAAAAGCAAAATATTAATATTTTGAAATGAGGCGGTGTTGTTTTGTTAAGAAAAAATACAGAACAAAATATCCCTAATCTAAAAATGTATTATAGAAGATATTAATTGAGCTAGAAATATGGTGGCAAGACTAAAATCAAGAACACTTAACGAGCTACATAGTGGTATACATAACTCGAAAACTCGTTATTTTGATTTGCGGCCCTTTTATTTTGACGATGCGATATATATTTCACATAATTTTTCAGAAAGAAACAAAATTTTTATATACAAGAATTCAATTTTTAAATGCGTAAATAATAAAATAAAATTAGTGACATTTTTTATTTTAAAGTAATATAGTGTAAAATGCTTTTCAAAAAATAAAATTAATCCAATTCATAAAGTATAGGTGGGGTGAACCTAAATCTTATATAAAAGAGAAAAAACTCTACTCAAAAAAAATTTAATAAAACTGAAAAGAAACATTATATTAAATATTAAAACTATAATGTTGAAAAGAGAGAAAAAAATAACAAAAAAAAAAAAATTTAATTAACAGAGAAAAAATCATAGCACCTTAAGAGGCTGAGTTCAGAATAATTAATCACATCTAGAACTCAAACTAAAACATTAAATAAGTTCTCCATGTTTTCAAAATTAAAATCTAAAAGCCAATGTTTTAACTTCTTCAGGAAAACATTGATATTTCTCAATTGCCTGAGGCTTAGAGGAAGTTTATTGTAAAAACGGCATGAGGTAACATTATAAAAATTCATTAGGGCGCTTGTGCGAAAATAAGGAATATTTATTTGATGCATGAAGTTAGTACGGAGGCTCCTCTCACTTAGAGCTCTGTGATTCAAGTAGCCAGATCTTATAAAAAAAGTTTTAAGTACTTTAAAACAAAACAAGTGACGCACTGGAAGAATTTTTAAGCCTACAAACAGTGGATAGCTATGATACAAATCCTCCTCAATGCTTGTTTCTGTAGGGTTAAGAGTGGCTGCACTCTAGTGAAACTTGCGCCTCCCCAGCATGTTATACCGTATTGTAACTTAGAATGGAAAATACCATAGTATATAGTAGTTAACAGCTTACTGGAGCAGACATTACTCAAATAATAAAAACTTCTTAGTACAGAGCGAAAGTATTGCCTAAGGCTTTCTGTGTGATTCAACCAGCACATTTTTGAGTCAATTATTAAACCTAGATACTTAAATTCTTTGACTGTTTCTAGTTTGAAACAATTTTTGCTACAATTTTCGCTATGACAGAAAGACTTGCTCAACGAACAATCACGGAAACAATTGAACAATTTAAATCTTTTACATTCGGGAGCGTGAAAGAAAAATTAAGTCTCAAAAACGTTTTGTGTGGAAAGATTAAAGTACATTATTTTTGTTTTGTCGCTTATCAGTAGCTGATGTTCTGCAAACCAGTTCCTTAATAAATTCAGATCCCAATTAAGGGTTTTGGGTTCGGGAACCGTAAGTACAACCTATGTCATCAGCAAATGCAGTCAAGGTGCCTTTGAAAGGTAGCGTAAAAATAGAGTTTAAATAAATAAGAAATAACAAAGGCCCCAAGACTGAGCCCTGTGGAACCCCAAACTTAAGAAATTTTAAATTGCTTATTTTATCTTGCACTCTAACTCTTTGCGTTCTGTTAACCAGATATGACTCGAACCATTTAAACATAAATCCCCTAATTCCAGCATTCTGGATTTTATTTAAAAGAATTTTAAGATATATCATGTCGAAGGCTTTGGTTATATCAACAAAAAGGGCAGCAGTACACTTTTTGTTGTCTAAATTATTCATTAAAGAAGAACAAAAGTCAAGAAGAGCATCTTCTGTAGATTTCCCTTTCCTGAAATCAGAAAAGCTCCTGCATTGAGCTAAAAAAATTATATCTGCTTAAAAATTTTTCCAATCTAGCCTTAATCGCCTTTTCAAATACTTTACTAATCGTAGGCAGTTGTGAAATAGGTCGGAAATAGCTTAAAAGTTTGCGGTCACCTTTTTTAAAAAGTGGCAGGACATAAGCACATTTGAGGGAATCTGGAAAAATTCCTGTAAGTACACTTTTAATAAAAATGTAAGCCAAGATATCCACTACAAAAAATACAATATTTTTTAATATATTGTTAGAAACCCCATTTTGAGTTTTTTAAATTTCTAACAATCTTTAAAAGTTCAAGAGACGTAACAGGCTCGAAGAAGAAGCTATTATTATTTTGCAAGCTGTACTCATAAACATCAATGCCAGCACTGACATTAAAGTTAGGTGCAAGTTTCTCTGAAATTGAAGCATTTTGCTTCAAGTTGAATTCATTCGCGACAGAAAAAGGGTCAGAAACTATATCATTTCCATTTTGCAGTATAATAGTTTTATTATCATTTTTAGATTTATTAAGTATGCTATTAACCACCCTCCATTCACCTATATTACCACGAACGGAGTTAAATTGATTACTATAAAAACTGTCACGACAACGGGGTATTTCTTTTTTTAATTCAAAGCACAGTTTTTTGTATTTATTCGATAAAGCCTTGTTTTGTGGATGTTTAGAACAAATTATTCTTATTTTATTTTTCCGGATTATCTTGTTAAGTAGATCATTGCTCATCCACGGTTTACGTTTACTACACTCTTTATTGATTACCACTTTTTTACTGCAATTACGTAAATGATTTTTTAAAATCACAATAAAATTATCATATGCCTTCGACGTGTCGTTTTTGGAGAAAACCTCATTCCAAGGCTCAGAACATAGACTAATTTTTAGTTTGTTGTAGTCAATAACAGTTTTTTCTCGCATATATAAAGACTCACTTGCAGTACTTTTTGATGCACCATCAATTAGCAATGCAGTCATTGTATGGTCTGTGATCCTAAGATCAAAATTACCTTTTTCGCAATGTTGCAAAATTTCAGAAGAAGAGAAACGACCATAAATATGGTCTAAGCATTTTTGAGAAGCTAACCTTGTAGGTTCATTAATAAAAGAAATTAAACCATGAGATGATAAAAGATTCTTGTAGTTACAGACTACATCATTGTTATCTAAAATATCAAGGTTAATATCACCAATAACTATAAAATTTCTTACCCTCTCACTATCCAATAACTTCGAAAATTTATCTTGAAAAACATAAAAATTGTGCTTATGAAATCTGTATGCTGTTAAAACATCGGAGCTAATAAGACTGAGCTTATTTACAGTGCAATTGCATTTATCTTTTACAAAACAATTAACACCGCCTGCGGCAAAACTTTCATTTGTATTTGAAAAGAAATTATAGCCTTCCAATTTATAATCACCAACTTCAAAACCATAAATCCAAATTTCGGAAACAAATACAAAATCTGGTTTACAAGAAAAAGCTTCGAGATGTGACTCAAGGCGTATAAAACTGACATTGACAGCTGTTTATCATTGCGCAATAAAATGGATCATGTTCGATTGAAAAACTGACATTTGAAAAAGAAAATGCATGGGATAGTATCACATTGTCAGAACGAACGCTGCAGAAAGAGAATCAAACAAATTTATACGTTCCGGGGAAACTGAAATGTTTGATAATTTTAACCTAAAAAAAATTTTCCAATTTTTAATTGAAAAGACTTTTCACATCCCATCAACAACGCTTTAGCATAGTCTATACTCAGTATTTAGGTATATGTACCAGTGATGGCATTTTTGTTACACTTGTACTTTTTTCAGTACATTTGCGTCGTGAAAAATCGTTGTCAGCACTTTTGACAAGTCCTTAGCACATTCGGTACGTTTTGTTTATTTTTAGTACATTTGACTCATTTTCGGAATATTTTCGGTACATTTTCAGAGCATTTGGACTATTTCTAGAAATTACCACTTTATTTAGTAAATTTAGGTGAAATATGCACACAAACCTGCTGGAATGGTTTGCATACCTTATTTTTGCTTTTTTTTTTTTTGTAAAAAAGTTAAAATTTTTGGAGTTTTAAGTAATTTTTTAATTTTCATAACGAAAAAGTACATTCTGCATCTAAAGAGTACATTTGAAGTCTCGATTAAGTACATTTTCGCAAAACCGAAATTTCCATCACTGATATGTATGTGGATGAATTTGACAACTTTCACTTTTATTGGTTTCCATAAATATTCACTACAAATCTTTACATACTATTCCCCCATCACCGGAAATCACTTTACAAGTATCTTCCGTCATTTCCTTTTCAAATTTCAACCGGAATTCATCAACTTGTCATTTACTTTCAATTACTTTGATGCTTGGTTAGTCCATCTTGGGTTAAAACAAAAACTGAACGGAATCAAGGAAACAGAAAAGTGACGAACCATCAAAATGAGAAGAATAAAACTCGAAGAGAGCTCAATTGATAAATTCAGTTTGATAGCACGCTTTCAATGCTACAACTCTTATCCCCATTTCAAGGGACATTTAACTTTTAGTTTCTTGCTTCCACTGAATTTTTTCGTTTTTGCTCTTACATTTTACAATTTTACTATTTTTTTTTTTTCAAGTATCCGTACTTTGCCAAGAGGTGCTTCAGAGGACGGTTGCACCATTTACAATATTGACATTTGAATAAAACAACTGCCACCAGGGTTAAGGACGAACTCAACAGCCAGCAAAGTGTCAAATTTTATGAACTCAACAAAATGCCATGACATCAAGTCGTGTCGAATACGTTCATGCGACGATTTCTCGTTTGTGTTAATGTATTAAAATTCCGTTTCGTGGCAATGCTTGGGTCCAGTCTCAACAGATAAAAAAAACTGTCTGTTGTTAGACCCATTTGACATAATTTGCCATAAGGCGAGAGCACAAACATGTTGAGTATTAAGGATGATTTTTACAAGCAAGTGAAATCAATAAAATACTTTTCGGACAAAATGTTATATATCCTTGTATATACATACATTCAAATGATTGCATGATAAAGGATGAAAGCAGCAATTTAATCTTGATGGTTGAGGAGCTTCCGCCCTAAAGCATATCAGTTAAAATTGAATGGTAAGCATTTATAACAATGAGTGAAAACAGATGTTGCAGACGTACGCAATACATAGGCATAATGTTTACTTATACATACATACATATATGGGACATTTGAATATCGCTTTCACTTATTACACCTTCTATTTTTTATTCTTGATTCATTACGTTTTCAATAAGTATAAATTACACACGTCTGCATGATTCTCTCCATTTCATAGACTCAAAACTTGTAAACGAAAAAGATAACGTACATATTTTGGAGGGATGATGTAACAGCTCGAATTACTGAAATTGACGGAAAGATAATTAAAAAGCCACAAAACGTACTGGATTATCTTCAAGCTCAGTCAGCTGGCTTCAAACCTAGGACCTTTCCTGTATATTTTAGCATTCAATGATGTTACATATATTATGGAAAATTTGTATTGCTAGCATCCAATGTTTTTAAGAGTGTCGTAGCTTTGATTCAAAATAAAATTCACACAAAATGCCCAAAATAACCTGAATTTTGATTATTCGGTAGATAATTTTACGCCATATAGAATTTAAATAATCTTCTGGGCACATGTATATACGCTTTGAGTGGCTCGAACATACCGCAATCTAGATTTTAAATTTTACATCAGTTTTTTGGTCATCTGCAATCGTATCTCGTCAATATTATTGCGAACATTGGCTTGAAATCGTCGCAGGATCACCTCTGGATATGTCCGCAAAGAATATGAGAGCCGTTAAGTCACATGATCTTGGTGGTTGCTTATATCGCAATTTCTAGTAAATTTAATGTTCACATTTTTAGGAATTTAATGAGTTTTTACAATTTTCAAACGTTGCAAAGTGGTTCCAAATCGATTTTTTAATTTAAAGGCTGACGAAAAATTGGTTTAAATAATTTTTGGTTCAAAATTGCTGGAAAGCACAAATCTTGTGGGAAATGAATTATTCTGTTTTTGAAATGAGAACAAAATTTCAACAAGTCCTTTGAGTCCAAATTTCCAACAAACAAATTTTAATGGAAAACGCAATTATTTCAAAATTTAAGCTCCGACGATCTTTTGCATTCCGGTTGGCTTTAATTTAAAGAGAAAAAAAAGGTTAACTTCCGACAAGGTATGCGCCTTCTAGCGATTTTTGAACCAACAAACTTGATTTGGGACCAGTCAACACATCCACGATGAAGTGTAAATTCTTTTACTGGGAAAGTGCACTTGATCCACTCTGAAGGGTTTGATTATTGAAAAAAGGACATTTAATTCATTTCATTTTTATTAAGGACGCTCACTAAAATTCCATCGAATGTACTTAAAACTATCCTGATGCACCCATATTGAACAAAGATTTAGATTCGAAAACTTATTTTTTTTTTGTTTTATAAGCCTCATATGAATTTGCCAAGATTCGATACTGTGCTCTTCCATGCATTTATTTTATCACATTTTCTTTCAAGTCAAGTGAATGACTTCAGTTGCTTCCGTTGCACATGCATTAGATATGAACTTCATGACAGAAATGTCAAAGTCATCGATGAAAATATTAAAAAATAAAGAAATTTGCAAGAACAGTTTGTTCCAAAGAGGATATTTTAAATATTGGCACTTTTATCATATAAGGCGACAGGTGACGTGTTTTAGCAATAAGCCAGTGAAGTTGTTATTTTAGAATGTACTAAGAACATGTCTTATTAATTAAACAAACAAAAGAGAAAACATAAGTATGTGTTTTGGTTTGAGTAAATTCATTAAAAAGAATATTATCATACTTTGGTTCACCGATTTTATTGTTTTTTTTTTCTTAAGTGCATATCAGTAATAAAATAATTAACTTTCAATTATTTTCTACCTCTGTATATATCAACTCAACAAAAACTATTATAAAAAAAAATGTGAAAATTTACAAAAAAAAATATAAATTTCCATTTTATCTCTTAAAGGGTAGCAGTAACGTACCTAAGGGGATGCCGAGGGGGCGGCAAACTGGTCCTCGTAATATGAAATTTTGTTTTAATATGTAGGTGGAGATTTTCTAATTTTATTTGAAATATATCTAATTGCTTAGGTTTTTATTTATAAATAAAAACAAAAAATAATATTTTCTTATGCACGGTTAGAAATCTTGGAATAAATTTTAATACAAGCGAAGTATTACAAAGATTTTTAATACAATTTTGATTAAATTTAATACTTTTGAATATATTACAAAATTTTGTAATACATTTTGTATTAAATTCTAATACAGTTCAAACATTAAAACGATATTTTATAACATCTGATGCTATCGCAATTATTACATTTAGCCAACGTAAATATGATACTATGTTGGCTGATGTCGTTAAAATGTTCATGCAACCCATGTATTGAAATGGAACCTGGTTCGAATCCCAATGGATACGACATATTTTTTTTTTAATTTTAATAAAAACGAGTATTAAATTTTAATACGAATTTGTATTAAAAATTATTTTGAATATCTAAACAGTATTGAATTTTAATACAATTCTGGTGTAGTCATATATCGTCGCTCACTTGTACAACGGCCCTAATTGACATTTTTTTTAAAATCCAGTTTATTACATATTCCTGAAGACCAACCTCAAATACACCTTCACCCAAAAAATTGGAACGGTAACACAAAATATACCAAGTTTATTAGGTGATATTAAAAAGCCTTTTAACTACATTCAACATTTCTTATATGTTAAAAGGCCCTAAATGCTTTTTCTTGAGAAGTAGTTTTCAAAATTTCTAGAGAATTTTGAATTCAAAATTTCCGTGTAATTACCAATTTTAAAAAGTAACAATTAGTTCATATCTTATGTTGGAACGCGTATGTGGCCTTCTTTTTAATTTTTCGCAATGAGTGTTAAGGAAAATATTATGTGTGAGATCTATGCCTCTGATTCCATCCCGGAACAATTAAAACGTGATCGGATTTTAAAATGAAAAAACGAATGCGAGGAGTTCAATACATAGGAGTTTCGATTGAAAATGGTTTGTGTCAAGGGGCCGAAAGACGGCTTGGACCACCTTGTACATCAAAATATTGCGAGCAAAGACGTAACCGGTTCTGTTTGCTTTTTAGGACAAATGTAAGGAAAGCCATCTTTGATGCATTTTGGAAAATGACATGAGAGCAAAAAAAGTTAAATGGAATAGGCCTTGTTGGTCCGGTAAGCAAAAAAAGAATTTCGTCCGAAAACTCAGCGCGTACTCAGTCTCTAGAATATTTCTTAAAACACAATTTCCAACGTTTGCAAGTATGTCGTCAAATGTTTTTATCAATATTATGTTTGAAAGAAAAGATTATTTACTACAAAATTGCATCAATAAGTACAATCAGTGGCGTAGCCAGGATTTTCGTTTGGGGTGGGCCCGGTGGTGTAGTGATTATTTTTCCTTGGGGGGAGGGGTGGTGTTGGTTGGAAGGACACTTGCCTAAAATGAAAGCTAAAGTCTCCATGATTTTTAATTTAGCATTTATTTTATACATTTACATATATTATGAGATCTACACAAGAACTATTCTGCGCGATTTCTTATCAAACATATCAATAATGGATTCCTCACTGATTGATATGTCTCGATGTATGGTCATGAGAGCCATACCTGTAAGACGCTAATCACTTGTACGATTACGAAGGTAGGTCTTAACACGCTTTAACGTTGAAAAACTGCGTTCAACAGTTGCCGTCGTGACAGGAAGCGTCGCCAAGAGTGTTAGCAAGATATGCATGCTAGGAAAGAGCTCTTTATCGCACAGTTTGAGTGCGCTAATTGAACACGTCGGTACCTCTTTCACGGCATGCTGCCATCTCATCGACCACATATCAAATTCACCCTGAAGAATAGCTTCATTTGAATTCTTCAGATCATCTATATAAAATTCTATAGCTGGCTTTAGGTCTTCGAATGTGAACTTGTTCACGTTTGCTGGCACTAGACACTGGAGTCCAATAATTTTCTTCTTGTGCCGTAAAAACCTTTCGCTGAGTGAAGATCCAAGTTCATCAAGGTACGGTATGAATAGGATTCGTCTGTAATATTCTTCAGGCGTATCTGCGCGTTGATTACTTCGGTATTTCGATGTACCACTACGTCGCGGAAGTGATGGGGTTACGCCAAAAGGCTCTCAAATATCCAAGGCTTTTTTATATATTTTAAGGAATTCCTGGTCCGCATTGGCTCTGATATCCGCTTCTTTCATGCTCACAAGTTCAATTTGAGCCATAGCTCTACTTAGGTCAAGCGACTTGCTTTGTAAGTACTCTGAGAGTGTGTGCGTTAAGCCTAGCATTTGTTCGCACACTCTTAGAACAATTATAAAATCGAATTGGCATATGCTATTATGAAGGGACTGAGCCTTTGCAGCATCGTCTTTTTTTGCCTCTACCAAGTCTTCCAAGGATTCGACCACATAAGCCAAAGCACAAACGAAGAGGGCAACGGCGTCATGTCTCTCTACCCACCGGGTCTCGCAGTAGCTCATAAGCCCAGAAGATGTGACAGACGACTTCTCTAGCTTTTTCTTCAATATTGCACTACGTTTTTTTGTGCTGTTGATCGTGCAATATTCAGAATGAAACTAACCTACGTTGTAGAAAAGTATAATAGTAAATATGACTCGACAGTGACCAGAGACGGCAGCAGCGAAGCTCTGACAATCTCGAACGCGCTCAGCCAGGCATTTATCATTTCATATTTTGTTGTAATTGTTGTTTTGCTTGGTGATTTTAGTGAGATTACATATTCCATTTCGGGGGGGGGGGGGGCCGGGCCCACGGGCCCTTGTTTTCCCCAGATGCGTATCCTTTTTTAAATTCTAAATTGTACGCAATATGCAACAGACACTCCATAAATCGTATCCAACAATTTAACGTTGAAATTCCAAACTGATAATTCTCAGTATTTACCTTTAATAATTGAATGTTTAAACACGTTTGCATCTATAAATTATTTACAGCATTTACCTTCAACGCTTTAATTTTTTCCATGTCGTTCATTTCCGTTGGTTTAGCTTCGCAAATGTTGCATGATGCCGAAGATTGTTGGCCTGTCAAAACATTGCACACTTTTCTATCGATCATAGTGCAAAATAAATTAAAATTTATGTTAAAAGATATTTTCTCTTATACAACGGTTAGTGGACGCAAATTTTTGATTTCTTCAGAATAATATTTATATTCTTGCATTGTTTTAGCAGCTGTTTCCTTTACGAATTCAAATTTAATTGGGCGGCAAAACCTTCGATCATTTTTCCACAAGGTATGATTGTTTTCATCGTTTGAAATTTGCAGTGGTACAAACGATATTATGAAAACGCCGCTGTCCATGAAACTTTGCTCATTCCTTCGTTTTGCTGACGCAGAAGTGGATGGCTCATCTGCATTAAACCCCTCACCACTCCACCTTTGTTTGAAGGTTTATTGGCCTGAAGAACCATCCATCCCCCATTTACCGTGCAAAGTGAAGTCTTTTTGGTTTGTATCGTTCAGTTTTTTAACATCTTATGAGCTTATGATGCGTTGAACAGTGTGATTCAAAAGAAATTGCAACCTTATTTCTCCACCACTTTCACTTGTGTTAATATTCTGCGGGTAGCATTCAGATTTTGCTTTCTGAATTTTTTCAAACGGCGGATATAATTTATCACCAAGAAGCATCATGTTTTATGACCTTAGGTCTTCATATTCAGACTTAGAAAAGCCTAAGTCCATAAAAAGTACTAATGGACCGTTTTGATGGTTTATCTCTTCTGTTTTTGAAAACAATTCGATTTTTATCTTTTATTATTCGTGGCCGGCCGCGCTTTGAGGTTGAAGCTTTCATTTGCAACATTTCATTGCCAGAGCTACTCTCTTCAACACCTTCACTTGCAGTTGGTTTCTAAGACAAAGTGGAAACTATTTTTTTTTTTTTCAACGCAATACTTTTAAGAAAAAATTTAGATTGAGTTATGATTGCACTGGAATGTTAAAAAAAAGTTTATCTTTGTACGACATGACTCATAACATACCTACGGTGACCATAAATATAAATTGAAAAAACAGAACAAAAATTGTGTTTGTAGAAACATAATTTTTTCCATTGAAAGTAACAAAAATTCACAAAAAAAAAAAAACAAATCAAATTTCATTGGATTTGATTTTAATTAAAAATACTACCGAACTAAGCAACAAGGGCGTATCTCAAAAAATTTCGTTTCGAAATAATTGTTGTTTTGCTTATGTCAATTTATTGAAACACCTTTAAAATTGGGATGGAGAAAATTTTCTAAGACTCCGGCTTTTGGAGCATTTTATTAGACAAGTAATTTCTTAAGCTATCCGATGTCGGCAGAATAGTGTAACAAAAATATATGCATCAAATGCAAATCATTGGTAATTTTCTGAGGTATAAATTTTTTTAATAATGTTTTCCTGACTTTGTAAATCTTACTTAAGCTCTAGGCAGTTAAGATCATAGTTTCACCTCGTTATTAAAATAGATTTTACAGTCTCAATTTCCATATGGAACTTTTCGACAGTCTATATATTGCTGAAAATAGAAAAGGTGGAGGCATTTAAGCCCGGTAAACACAAATTAAATTCTACTATGTTTGAAATATTTTGAAAAGGTATGGAAATTTTTTTAAAATATTGAAATATTTCAACCCATTTATTCTCGACTAGCTTTCCACCATCTGTCCATTCCTTTAGTATCTCACAAGTCATATAACTTTTAACACACGTAAACTCATCAAATAGTTCGCTGTAATTAATTTTAATTCGGCTCCTCTTTCCCATAATATCTGTCAAATTTCTTTCAATATTATTCGAAGGTGGCATTGTACGCAACAGTGCCCATTCCATCACTTCAACCTCGTTAAATGCATAATCCCACTGATGTAGATAATTTAATGCAATTCTTATAAAAACTTTTGACACAATCTTTCAATTTACTTAGGTTTTCAGTTACTGTTTTTTCTAACTCCGAAATTATTTTCGTGATCATGAAAGGTAAACAAATTTCATCTCTGCGTTCAGCGAAAAACCAGCAAAAATTTAGGTTCAAATCCAAACCGACAAACTTAGCGTCACGGTAATTACATTGCACAATCAGCTTTTTGATAGAGATTGCTAATTGATACCGATAACAACTTACATATCGATCAGCAAAGGCTTGATGTTAGTAGAAATAGACTTATGATGTAGATTAGTAAATAGTAGATTTGCGTGGCGCATGAAAGCAGAACAAAAAACAGAACATTTGCGAAAAACAGAACACTTTTGTAATTTTCTATTAAAAAAAAAAAATACGCAGCACAAGCGCCTTAAAAACAGAACTGTTCTGCTAAAAACAGAACGGATAGTCACCGTAAATATACCAAATCTTTAACACATCTGCTTAACTCAAAATCAGCCTCATGAAGATCACAATGCTTTTCTTCTATCATCAGCATTTTGCGTTGGCATGTCGTCCACAATTTGTTGAATTTTATATCTAAGAACTTAAGTTCATGTTCTATTGTAGGGAAATTTAACTGAACTCCGCTGAACTTTTCCGTGATAAAATTTTTCATTGCCAGAACTCTCTCGCTGCTTCTAAAGACTTGATATAACGAAGTCCCACAGAAACAGAAATTTTGCCGCTTTGAGCTGAGTACGTTATAGCTGAATCTCTTTATAGTCGAATATTAAGAAGTAGGGTTACAAGTGCGCCAAAGTAAAACTACGACGATCTTACCGCACGGTTGTGAAATGCAGAATCGTCTTAACTGGGTTCTACTGTATTTTTTTTTTGATAAAATAACTGTAAAATATTAATAGCAAAAGCAATATTCGGCCGCAATGACTTTTAAAACACTGTACGTTTAGTTTCTAATGAAAACACAAGTTTTTTCTGAACATAAGTATATTAAAGACATTAAAAATATAAAATAAATTTATTGGAAAATATAAAATATAGAATGATAACTTTCATAATTAAGGACAATAAGAATTTAAAATATATTTTTTGGAAATATATTACGATACTAATAAAAACAAAAATGTTTATAATCGGACACCCTATACTGCACCATCCATATCTGCACTACGCTATGTTTAGTTATAAAAAAGCGAAAGTAAAGAGGGACGAAAAAAAGAAAAATCAGCGTTAACCAGTTCCCCTCTATTTGAGGGAATTACTATCTATCTATTCAAACAAATTCCTTCACAATGTAAGCTTTTACAATTTATAAAATTGTTGTAAAGCATTGCAAAATGCAAAGATGCACAAATATTTTTTTCTTCAAATATTGCAATAGAAAAAAATTCATTATAAAAAAGTTATGAATATGCTCAGCAAAAAACTTTTGATTTTGGTTAACGATACGTTCTTTCATAACATATGAAAAAATAAAGAGAATCCGGAGATATACTTCTTTTTTTTACTGTTAAATATTGTGAAATTTCTGAATTATAAACTTTTTCAGCCCAAATTTTTAAAAAAATCAGCATAATTCACACATAGAATATAAGACTTCAAGCAAACAATTTTTAAATAGTTAAATTTATGAACTTTTCGATACAAACAAATTAATGAATACATTTAAAACTACATTAGGAAAAAGCTGATAAAAAAAAAAAATAATGAAAATGCGCAGCTTTTTATTTTTTTTTTTGATAACCATACCTTCGCACATAATATATAAAAAAAAATTTTTAAGTCCGGGGATATACTTCCTTTTTTTTTCTGTTAAAATTTTTCACTTTTTTAAAGTTTTTCATTCAAATTTTTGAAAATTCCGTAAAATTCATATAAGGCCGATAAAAGAAAGCTAAATTAATTTTTATAAAGTAAAAACAATGTACTTTCCGCCAATATGCTACATTATTGTATTTTGTTTCAAACAAGCTAACTAGAGCACCCTATCTAACAGTTGCTTATATAAAAAAATTCATAGAAAATTTTTGGAGTACAAAGTTCAGCTTTGAGCCCACTGTGTCGCTAAACCCAAAACAAATTTAAGACTTTTATAGATTTTTTTCATCCCCTAAGTATTATCTGACGATTGTACTACAAAATTTTTCAATTCCTAGCACTTTCAAATTCTTAATATTTATGGCCACAAAATTCCACTGTGCGCCGTATCAATTTTGAAACTTGAACATTGCCAAAAACTTGTAGAACGTCATATCGACCCCTGTGCGCGAAGTTATCGTATGTGCCATTTTTTCAAAATTGACTTTTTGATGAAAATTTAATCTATACCCCACTACGCATCACCTGGTAAAATATTGTAGCTGAAATTCTTAGTTACGCCAAAAAATGACATTGAAATTTTGGTTTTGTACTGCTAGCTAAAGCACAGAAAAGTAGAAAAAACCCTCTCCTGTAAAATTTGGTTTTTGGCACATACGATAATTTCGCGCACAGGGGTCGATATTAATTTGGTAATTTTTAATTACTTTTTTAAAAATCGCACTAAAAAAATGTATTAAAACCATGATAAAATCTCAATACTTTCTATTTGTCTGTATGTTTGTCTGCCTGTCTGCCAGTCTGTCGATTACAGGAAATGCAAGGCAATTTTTGAATTTGTGCGGAGAATACTTCTTAAATTATAGATCGTGGGATTGAAGTTAGGTACACTTACCGTTCACACAAATAAAACATTTAAGACCCTAACAACTAAATTAAGCACATTCACAAGTAATTGGTTGTTTGGAATAAAATACTGTTCAAAATGTTATATGCAGCAACATTCTTCAAAATATAATATACAAAAAAAACTTGTTTACATTCATACATTTTGTTTTATATCAATTTAACATTTTATCACACTTTGTGAAAGGCCAAAGCTAGAAGCTCCTCCTAAAAGCAACTCACTTGCAAAGTTCAAGTCCACTTGAAAAAATGTTTTAGCTTAGGCACAAGAAGCAATTTAAAAGTATATATGTACCTTGGAAAAATTATTGCAAATGTTAAACTGCATTCACATTGAACGAATGCACCTCATGCTTGCGGATGAATCATGTAATTATAAGTCGAGAAAGCTTCCGAACCGTTTGCTTTTCCAACTCACTTGCTGCATATCACTGGCAAATCAGAAACTTAAAAAAAACAAAAGATATGCCACGAAAAGTACAACACTCTGGTCAAAACTTTGTATGTATGTATATTAAACATGTAGATAGTATTATTGCGTATAAGAAAACCAAATTTTGTTACATTATTTTTGAAAAAAACCTGCATTTAAAAATAGAAAAAAGTGTTTCATTTTAAGAAGGAATAATTTTGAATTGAAATCGCGGATGGCTATAATGGTACTACTAAAAAATATTTGAGCTAATTACCAAGTGAAATTCACTCATTTTATTGCTATAGCTTCATTAGAAAGTTATCAGATAATATGTGCTTGAAAGAACTACTCTTTAAAAACTTTGTTAAACACGATGTAACTCATGGGGTGTTCAAGATAAACCACCCTTCCATACAATTTCTTACTCAAAATAAACTAGGGAATCTTATTTCTCTGGATGGCACACCGTAATCAAACCAACCTGTAAAAATATATAAACATGAGATACATAATAAGTATAATTTTTTTAAGAAACTGAGCTGCCCCCTTGATCGGGTACTACTCGTATGTATAAGGTTTTGGAATAGATAGAAATCAACGAGACTGCATCAGTGGGCGTGACAAATCGCAAATAAATGAAACATCGTTAACGTTATTTCAAGTGAAATATCACAATTGCTATGAAATTTAGTATACACATTAGGGTGTTTATTTTGAAGTTTTTGGAGATGGATTTTATTTATTTCTTGGCTTGAGGAATAAAAGTAACTGTTCCAACATTTGAGCTTCTTAGCTCAATCCTGTAAACAGCGCGGGCAGAGCTTATGTCCAATTTCGTTTGAAATTTAACGACTTTGTGCCTACATTATAGAATCGAGTTTGAAGAAAATTCTAAGAAATTTTCAGCTTCCTCGATCAAACCTGCGAACGGCGCATCCACTTTGTTTCCTATTACTTTTCATATGAAAAACAAAAAAGCAAAAAAAAGAAAACATTTTTTTTTTGCGTTTTAGTAAAAAAAAACATTGCTTCTATATGAATTGTAATAGGAAACAAAGTGGATACGCCGTTCGCTGGTTTGATGTAAGAAACTGAAACTTTGGGAGCCTTTTTTTTCAAATCCAATTCTATTATGTAGGCATACATATATGATCGCAAATTAAAAAAACTCCTTAGGGTGTACTATGTCCGCATTTTCAGCCACACGAAAAATGTGGGCATGGTTTAACAACAGTGGGTGTTATCTGCCTATCTTGTCACCTTAGGCAGACTTTTTCTACGTTTTTAGAAAATTCAAATGTTGGGAAAAATATTTTTATTCCTCAAGCTAAAATATAGGCAAAAGTTAAATAAAATCCATCTCCAAAAATTTTAAAATAAGCACCCTATTACATATGTGGCCTGCTTGGTATAAGTTATCTCTGAACCAGAAGTGGAGAGGAGTGGAACAGTAGGCATGGTACCTCTTATACAAATATAATCCCTTAAATTTTATGTTTAGGAAACTTTGTATGATAAAACTAAAAATAGGATAGACGGACCACATACATGTGCAATGAATCGGAAAAAATGAGAAAACTTAACTGAGAGATTTGATGCATACATTTATTTGCTTCGCTCTCTCTCAGAAGTTCTACAATGATGGCATAATGGTTTTATCAGAAAATTTTAAGCAGGTTATCGATCAAAACGGCATATCGTCGCCTGAGTTCTCTTTTGCTCCATACGCCTGAAGGTGTATTCCGAGAAAATCGAAAAAGAAAGTTTAAACCTTAAAAGAAAAAAATTGGTCCAAAAAAGTACCATCGAAATTTAAATTAAATTTTTAAATTGATAAATTGGGTAACTCTGTGCTAAATTTCAAAAATGGGACCAAAGTACTTTTTGAGATAAATGATATTTTATCAGATATGTAAGTCATAGTGGACAGTTTGCTCCATGCAATACAAATTAATGACAAACTTATTTTTTTATATGTATACTAGCTGTCCCGGCAGACGTTGTTCTGCCCTTTTCGATGTGTGGGGCGATGTTGCATGAACGCATGCGATGGAATGTAAAAGCGAAACAGCCCATTTTTCCAGTGAAACTAACTTTTGTCCCTATTATTTTACATATATATAGCAGGCCTAGGTTAGGTTAGGTTAGGTAGGAGTGGCAGTCAGTTACAAAAACCGACTCACTTAGACCAAGTTTGGTCCATTGTGATACCACAGGGTACTTGACTATACCCTCTCATTGAACCATCCAGATTTCGTTATGAAACTAAATAACTGACCTATGCTAACATGTCTAAGGTCCTCCAGGTCATCAAACAAAAACGAGCCAAGTGTTTTGTGGCGTTTTCTAGCAAGTGCAGGGCAGGAACAAAGAAAATGTTTAATGTTTTCCTCCTCCTCCACATCCCCACAACTTCTACAGTAGTCAAAAGACCGAATACCTAATCTCTCCGCATGTCTGCCGATAAGCCAGTGGCCAGTTATTACTGCAACAACTGACGAGACACTGTGCCTAGTGCGGGATATCAGTTCTAGAGATCGCTTAGCGTTCCATTCCGGCTAGCAGGCCTAGTAGTCGTTGTTATGTGGAGCGATAATTTTTCCTTTGAAACTTACTTTTGCTCGTACCTTTTTTATACATGTTTATGTACGAAGTACCATTCATCTGCGTCCAGTAGTTGGTGATATATGATGAATTTGATTTTGAAGGGCTTGTCATCGCCCATTTTTTGAACCAAACTTTGTAAAAACCTTCCATAGGCCACAATTATGAAATCTTGATGTAAATTCTATTTAAAAAGTTATTTTGTATAAGACCACCCAAATTATACACCCTAAATAAAATGTGTACGGCCTAAGTTGTGCCACTTAATATAAAAGCCATGTGGTGTAAGTTACATGAGAATCAAATAAGCGGTCTTTGAGAATATAATATTTTAAAAATGTTTTTGAATTAGGGCCAACCTAAATATGCACCCTTAATTAAAGTCTTATAGCCTACTTATGCCTCTTAATACAAAAGACACGTGCTGTAAATTCCATGTGGTGTAAATTCGGTGTGAGTCGATTAACCGGAATTAGTGAAAGTTCCATTTTAAAAATATTTTTGTTTGTGGGCCACCCTATATATGCACGCTTAATAAAAGTCTTATATTCTATGACACCCGCGTGATCGATACTAACATACTGTAAAATTTTCATCAAAACCGGCCGGATAGTTTCCGCATCCATAAAAAACAAACAGATAGACGGACAGGCAAAAACTAAATTTTATAAAAACAACAAATTGCAGTTTAACTGTAAAAAGCAATGTACACTTTTTTCAAAAATGTATTAACATCGTACTCTCTCATCAAAAGTAAGAAAAAAAAATTCAAGGAGAGTTCTTTTTGAACTTCGGAGCCAAATACAAACGGTAGAAATGAAAACAAAAATAACAACACAGAACTCAAGAAGCAGTATAAGTAACGACAAATCGAACGACAATTATTGTGTGAGGTCTTGCAAAAACTTAATCCCAAACAAGTTAAGGTGTTATTATCGGCGAGGCCGAAACTCACATACCCTACACTGCACTGAAAGTACCTTTTCATCAAATGTTAAGAAGACGTTGAAGAGGTTGAATAAGTCGAAAAAAATGTGAAATGTTAGAAAGGTTGACAGAGGTTGAAAAGTCGTAAGTATATGCAAAATGTTGAAAAAAGTTGAGAGAGGTTGAAAAACTCTAAAAAAAATGAAAGAGGTTGAAAAAATTTGAAACTATTCAAAATTGATGAAAAAGTCGAAAAAATAAAGAAACTTATGAAGAAAGTTGAAAGAGGTTGAAAAAGTCGAACAAATACATATAGGATATATTGGAATAAGTTAAAAGGTTGAAAAAGTCGAAAGAATATGGAAAATGTTGAAAAAATCGAATAAAAATGAAAAATTTGAAATATGCCACGCGCACTTCTCCAATTCCGCCCACTTTTGGTTCAACAAATTATATTTGTGATCGACATCCTCATATTAAATTTCAGCACAATAGCTTGTATAGTTTGCGATATATGCTGCAGTTTTATTTAAAATTTGGGGCGGTGACACACCCACTGGTACAATCCAGCCCGGTTTTGATCCAGAAATAGCTTTTCATAAGCAAACCCCTAACACCAAATTTTAGTATGATTGCTCACTTATTTCGATAAATATGCCACTTAACGTATTTTATTTGTATGGGAGGTGCCACGCCCACTGGTGCTATTTCAGCCACTTTTGATTCAGATATACTCTGCAGCAACTGAACCACTTTCATTAAATTTCATAGCAATTGTTGCAATAGTTTACTTAAAACAGCGCTTACAAATTTATGTTAATATGGGAGGTGCCACGCCCACTGATGCAATTCTGTCAAAACTAATTTATTTTTAAAGCCTATAGTAACTGACATCTAACCACCAAATTTTATGAAGATTACTCTCTTAGTACACTATTTATAACAAAAAACAGTTTTTGCTTATATGGGAGGTACCACGCCCCCAGGTACTATTGTAACAAATTTTTGTAATAAAAGACCAGCAAGTATATCTACCTCATTAAATTTCATCACGATTACGTTGTACGTTCTCTTAATATAACGTTTATATTGACAGACAGACAGACAGACAGACAGACAGACAGACAGACAGACAGACAGACAGACAGACAGACAGACAGACAGACAGACAGACAGACAGACAGACAGACAGACAGACAGACAGACAGACAGACAGACAGACAGACAGACAGACAGACAGACAGACAGACAGACAGACAGACAGACAGACAGACAGACAGACAGACAGACAGACAGACAGACAGACAGACAGACAGACAGACAGACAGACAGACAGACAGACAGACAGACAGACAGACAGACAGACAGACAGACAGACAGACAGACAGACAGACAGACAGACAGACAGACAGACAGACAGACAGACAGACAGACAGACAGACAGACAGACAGACAGACAGACAGACAGACAGACAGACAGACAGACAGACAGACAGACAGACAGACAGACAGACAGACAGACAGACAGACAGACAGACAGACAGACAGACAGACAGACAGACAGACAGACAGACAGACAGACAGACAGACAGACAGACAGACAGACAGACAGACAGACAGACAGACAGACAGACAGACAGACAGACAGACAGACAGACAGACAGACAGACAGACAGACAGACAGACAGACAGACAGACAGACAGACAGACAGACAGACAGACAGACAGACAGACAGACAGACAGACAGACAGACAGACAGACAGACAGACAGACAGACAGACAGACAGACAGACAGACAGACAGACAGACAGACAGACAGACAGACAGACAGACAGACAGACAGACAGACAGACAGACAGACAGACAGACAGACAGACAGACAGACAGACAGACAGACAGACAGACAGACAGACAGACAGACAGACAGACAGACAGACAGACAGACAGACAGACAGACAGACAGACAGACAGACAGACAGACAGACAGACAGACAGACAGACAGACAGACAGACAGACAGACAGACAGACAGACAGACAGACAGACAGACAGACAGACAGACAGACAGACAGACAGACAGACAGACAGACAGACAGACAGACAGACAGACAGACAGACAGACAGACAGACAGACAGACAGACAGACAGACAGACAGACAGACAGACAGACAGACAGACAGACAGACAGACAGACAGACAGACAGACAGACAGACAGACAGACAGACAGACAGACAGACAGACAGACAGACAGACAGACAGACAGACAGACAGACAGACAGACAGACAGACAGACAGACAGACAGACAGACAGACAGACAGACAGACAGACAGACAGACAGACAGACAGACAGACAGACAGACAGACAGACAGACAGACAGACAGACAGACAGACAGACAGACAGACAGACAGACAGACAGACAGACAGACAGACAGACAGACAGACAGACAGACAGACAGACAGACAGACAGACAGACAGACAGACAGACAGACAGACAGACAGACAGACAGACAGACAGACAGACAGACAGACAGACAGACAGACAGACAGACAGACAGACAGACAGACAGACAGACAGACAGACAGACAGACAGACAGACAGACAGACAGACAGACAGACAGACAGACAGACAGACAGACAGACAGACAGACAGACAGACAGACAGACAGACAGACAGACAGACAGACAGACAGACAGACAGACAGACAGACAGACAGACAGACAGACAGACAGACAGACAGACAGACAGACAGACAGACAGACAGACAGACAGACAGACAGACAGACAGACAGACAGACAGACAGACAGACAGACAGACAGACAGACAGACAGACAGACAGACAGACAGACAGACAGACAGACAGACAGACAGACAGACAGACAGACAGACAGACAGACAGACAGACAGACAGACAGACAGACAGACAGACAGACAGACAGACAGACAGACAGACAGACAGACAGACAGACAGACAGACAGACAGACAGACAGACATCGCTAAATCAACTCAGGTGGTGACGCTGATCAAGAATATATATACTTTTCCATACCTGCCACGCCTCCTTCTATGTGTTACAAATGGATGGACAAAGTGAATATACCCTGGGTGTAGAAGGGTATAAAAATCATAGAAATAAGTCTACAATAACCTTTTTTATTGCAAATATGTTATTTTAAAACATAAATTATTAAAATGGGTTCAGTATACTTTGCAGTTTGGCGTTACAAACCATTTCCATATATGTAAGCAATTTTATATAAATAGTTGCGTAGCTGAGAGTTAAGGGGCCCACCCTCGAAAATCTAAGTGAGGCCCCCTTGAATCAATTTTCTTATTTTTGAATATGCAATCCTAAGTAACCGAATCAACTAAACCTGTGCAGTTTATTTGTGATAGTTCAATGTGCAAACCTAAGTAACCGAATCGACTCGAAATAATTAAATCTGCAAGCCCAAGTAACCGAATCTACAAATCTCAAGGTATTTATTGATTGTTGAATCTGCAAACCCAAGTGACCGAAACGACAAAACTCGCGACATTCTTTTGATGTTTGAAACTGCAATCCTAAGTAACCGAATAGACCCAGCTCGTGCAGTTTTTTGGCCTTTGAATATGCAATCATAAGAAACGGAAAAAAATTGCACGAGCTGTGTCGATTCGGTTACTTAGGTTTGCATATTTAATTATTAAAAAACTGCACGAGCTGAGTTGATTCGGTTAAATAGGTTTTCATTTTCAAAAATCAAAAAAACTGCACAAGATGGGTCGATTCTATTACCTAGAATTGCATATTCAAAGATCGAAATAATTGTACGAGCTGGGTCGCTTCGGTTACTTGGGCTTGCAGATTCAAAGCTCAAAAAAATAGCTTGAGCTGAATCGATTTAGTTACTTGGGTTTGCACATTGAACGATCAAATAAACTGCGCAAGCTGAGTTGATTCGGTTACTAAGGATTGCATATTCAAAAATAAAAAAATTTCCACAAGCTGGGTCGATTCGGTTACTTGGGTTTGCAGATTTAATTATTTAACATTAATTTTTTTTTCACGGTAGCTCGCGGGGCCCCCTTGAGCTCGAGGCTCCCCGCACCGCGGGGTTTGCGGACGCTCAGCTACGCCACTGTAGATATTGATGGAGCAAACCTGCATTTAAGAACTACATATTTCAATGGAACAAATAAGAACTGAATAGTTTTTTATCTAAAATATGGAAATGTTAATTATATCTAGGAGTATATGGTGCTAGTTTTTATTAAAACTTTCTAATAAAAATCACAAATATGGTTTCACATGTTCGACATGCTTTTTTCATTCATCTTCTTTGATTTTAGTTATTGAAATGAAATAAAAAATAATTGCTGGCTTGCATAGAAACAAATTTTATTTGCCTTTTTTATATCGACTGTTTTAAAATCTAAATTTGAAAAAGAATCCTTATATTCAATTAGAAAAGGTCGAATAATCTTTATTTTTATAAATGGAAATTTTATATAATTTTATTTTGTTGCAGGTACAGCGTACGATGCACAATCTTTCTGATCCATTTGAAAAATCTCTAGTTTAATTTTTAGAGAATTTATGGACTGGACTATATGCGTCTAAATTTTTCAAATATTTTTCTATTACTGAATGGGCACAGTCAACTTCATGTAGCAGTGAGTGGCCAGGTTCAGAGAAATTTTGTATCAATTCTATGGCATTGGTAAAATTTTGTAAAAAATATTTAAAAGCCGTGGACATTATTTTATTTTTATTTTGTGGCACGCAGCTATCACTCCACAAAGTAATTTTTCTCAAATTGGAACTGTCCAGTCAAATTTTACTCAAAATTTTTGTAAAAGCTTCGCTAGGTCATTTCCTCCTCTTCCCGTTTGAGCTTCTTCCATATAACGCAGTATGTTATTTTTTTCTTTTCCGAAAATAATTGACTTCACAGTTTAATTGTATACATTAAGCTTCCGTTTGTAAAAAAATATCGAAGAATTGCCATTGGGAATGCTAAAAACATTTTGCAAATCAAAGCAAATTATACCGTGATTAATATCCATATTTGAACGATACAAATCTCTTTCTACCTTTGCCATATTTTTTTCTTCCATGTGCATGTAATGTTTATAGAGCAAATGAGAATTTACAATTTAAAACATTTTTTTTTTTTCTTATAAAACTTGCTCCATAAGCCAAAATTTGGCATTTGTAGCAAATAAAAAATAAAAAAATTAAAAAATGTGGCTTATGGAGCAAAATGGACACAGATTTTGAAAATCCGTACTTTGACATGTTTTCTGGATCAATCGGAGTTCGGATATAATTCAAAGTCGTACTGAAATCCAGATTTTCCGCAGAGGACATAATTTTTGATACTCCAAGGGTTAGGCTTTCCTTTATGTTAAACCTTACAGGAAAATCGTCCTTTGAAGGGTATTATTAGCTCATATAATTAAAATAAAAATGTTCATTACCTTCTGAAAAAACTAAAATTTGTTTGCACATTGCCTTATGACACACAGATGCAACATAGACTGTTTTTCAAATTCAAATAAGAAACTAACTATACTCCTTCTGTAACACAAATTTGGATTTTGTAAAGGAAGAGCATGCTTGATTTAAAAATTAAATGTCTTTTTTTAAAATTTGCCAACGTTTTAAAAGGAGAAGAATAGAAATGGGATAATTTTTTTTGTACAATATATTGTACAAAAACAACGAAAGGGATAATGTTTTTTAAAAAATTCATCTATGTATTAATATTATAGACGTTACTTTTGTACAGCCGCCTCGGCCTATAAATATGTGTACGAAACCTTGTGTGAAATTAGTTGCTTATTGCTACTTACTTCAAAACTTTTTCTAATAGTTTTTCTTAAGATTGTTGTATATTTTCCTATAAGTACTTACTATAGCACTTTATAGATCATTAATATGCACAGTTATGTGCATAGCACTGCATTCGAAAAATTGCAAAATTCAATTTCCAACAAGAGGAAAACTTTTGAAGTGCGTAGCTACAGAAGTACTAAGTAAGGCAATAAATAATCGCACAAACACTTTGCACAAAAATCAACTTTTATGCATATGTTTTCCAATTGAAAAATATAAAATGTAAATTTCTAATTTACGTTGATACACTCGCTCAAAGGTATGTAAATATGTACATGAAGTCCACTTTTGTCGATACATTCGTTTGAAAGAAAATCGAATTTGTTTACTTAAACGAACATTTAATAGTCAATGATATTGTTGACGACTAAAGAAATAAATTCATATGTACGAGTGGAAGTGAGGGCAAGTGCGGCAAAGGAATGTTAGGAATACTACATAGTTTAAAAATGTTTACAATAAAAGAGCCAGCTGCGAAAAATGCCAGAAAGTTGTGTAGGAATTTGGTAGTGCGTGTGGTATTTTGGAGCAGAAATCAGCTTGACAGGGGCCATTTAAATTGTTTATTCTTTTGCTTCATTTGTTTATTTGATGTGGCTTTAAGGAAGCGTTAACTTGCTATCATTGGATAAAACTTTTTTTTATTGCAAGTGGTAAAGACTGTGAAATGTACACAAAATGATGGCATTAACAACCACTCTCACAATCAACTAGAAAAAATGGTATTGCAATATACACAGGCGGTCCAAATAATAATACCGAATATTCAATAAAATGTATTGTTCGCCCTTGAAAGTGTCTGCACTATGGCCTTAAACTTGTTATTGAAATGGATGCGTATTACTGGATACTTTGTGTCCATTCCAAAGAATTGGAACCAGGAAAACAAGTCTTACAATTTTCTCGATTTCATTTAAGATACCGTTATTGGAATTGATCAAACGATCAAAATTTTTAGCTGAGATTTTAGATTATTCTGAGGGGATCAAAATGACCCCTAAATAAAGTGTAAAAAATGTCCAAAATTATTCTACTATCCGATTAGTACCAAACGAGTCGTCACATTAAAGTTTGGAAAATGTACTTGTTCACTTTCTTCCCAACGAGAATTCAAATATTCGAAATTCTTCTTTCGCAGCTTCATCAACAATTTTCACACACCTTTCAGTTGCCTGAGTATGACACTTTTTGCGGTAAAATCCTGTGATTGGTTGCATCCGAATTTTCAATGCAATCAAAAATAATTTCTGTCGATATATGTTTCAATAAAGGTGGATCAGATAAAGAAACAACATTCCAGTCGATCACTTCAGTGTAAGATTTAGCTTGAAAGCTAAATTTCGGCAAAACAAATTGCGGTTTCTTTTTTCCTTAGTTGCAGTATGTTTTTCAACGCTGAAATCCTAACAGATCTTGACTTGTCTGCAAGCATCGATATTAAGATATTTTCAGGATGACCAAAATAACATTTTCTCTGAATAATAGGGTCAACTATTTTTTTAATGAATCACTCATATAGAGTAAAGTTTTCTCAAGTGGGCACAGAAAAAACCAACTAATTAAACTTAAACTTTTTTTGGATAACCTTGAAGATATATTGATCAATATAAACGCCTTATATTTTTTTTTTGTAAAATTTCGCTTTTTTAAAAAGTTATGAACAATTGAATTTTTATGTGGGTTTTTTCTTAAATTGCGATTTCTCAGTAAATATCGGGAAAAAGTTACTGAAATTTCCGCGATAGGACATTACAATTTATATGAAATAAAGTTTTTACCAAAATTTTATTTATTATTTATAAAAAATTATTATTTATTAAACAAATGGGCCCATATTCATAGTCGCAAAATAAAGTTTAAACCTGGTTTTTACCAAAAATCGAAGATACAGACTGACCCCATAAAAAAAGAAAAACTTGCATTAAATTATGAGAAAATTTTAAAAAATATAGTAGAATACCTTGCGTTATTGACACAAAATATTGCAGACACAGTGAACAAAAGGAATAATAAAAAGATCAAACTTATGAGGCAGCGTGGCGTAATGGTTAGGACTGTGAACTCATAGCCCTCAGTACGTGAGTTCGATTCTCGTAGATGTAAATTTTTTTTTTTTTATTAATATCAATGAAAATAAATGTTACTTTAAAATCTGGTTGTAAATATTTAAAATCTCTTTTCCTGCTTTTAAATTTAAAACATGCTTATAGAAAAAAAGCATATTTACTGACGAGATTCGAACCCACGTCCTAAAGGCTATGAGTTCACACCTGCCTCATAAATTCGATTTTTTTATTATTCCTTTTGTTCGCTCTGTTTATAATATTTTGTGTCAATAACGCAGGGTAATCTATTTTTTAAAACTTACTCATAATTTAATGCAAGCTTTTCAGTCGGTCTGTATCTTCGATTTTGGGTAAAAACCAGGTTTTAACTTTATTTTGCGACTATGAATATGGGCCATAGAATTTAATCCAACTTCTCATATGTTCATATACAAAATTTTTCCACAGAATTGTTCTGTAAAGTCTACACAACTTTTTCCTAAAAAAAAATTTTAGAACGTTTTATAAATAAAAAAGTAACAAATGTTTAAGTGTCGCCACATAGGCAATTTTACTCTTACAAACCATCCGATAAGAAAAATTTGAATTGTTTTTTTTTGAATTGTAAAATTCAAATTTTTCTTATTGTTTTTTTTTGAATTGTAAAATTCAAATTTTTCTTATCGGACTTCTTTTTTCTTCCAATTCAAGTTTTCCATGAGTTTATTACTTGTTTTAAAGTCGACGCCTCCAATATACATTTTTCTGTAACTTCTCTGATTCTTTAAGAAATCCCATTCCTTAAGAGGGACTTTTACCTCGTTTTCACAAGAGCAAATGGCATAACATTTACATTAGCATTCTGCAATATCAAATAATGGTGTGGTTTCTGTTTTGAACTGTGACAACTTCTGTTTGTAGATTGCAGTGTATTTTCTAGAAGCATATGATTTTAACATTCCTCTGTATTTATTGTTATACATAGTTTTTAATTATTTAACTACAGCACGAACACGAATTGTTGGAATTAAAACTAACTCCCATTGTTTCATCACTTTTGCGGCCACTTCTAAGCTTGAATCACTAACTAGATTTGCAAATTCGTTCACTTTTCTTCTACTCATCCAAAGGTAACACATCATTACGTGTTCATAAGTCGGTAATACATTTGGTGGCAAATCTCTTCCATTACCGAATATTGGACATTTGAAGCCACTACGCAACAACGCCATGTCTGTCACAATAATAACAAATAACCGATATTGATTGATACATTTTAAATGCTGTCCAAATTTCAAACCAGTGCTTGCTTAATCAACGCGGTGCACTACTTTGGTACTGAGATATTCCGCTTTTTATTAGTACTAGTATCGCCTGAGGTCGAAATTCGACCGTTAGCACTAAATTTTAATCTTGGAAGAATGTTGACGACCTATTAATAACAAAACGTTTTTGTTCATTGATTATGATCTTATTTAGTTTCACCAATCACCTCACCTCGCCTCACCACACCAAAAGATACCTCACCTCACTTCACCAAACGAAACCTCACCTCACCTCACCAAACGAAACCTCACCTCACCTCACCTCATCTCACCTCACCTCACCTCACCTCACCTCACCTCACCTCACCTCACCTCACCTCACCGTACCTTTCTAATGATATAAGTTTCATTCCCCTCTCTTTATAGTAAATACTAAAAAAGTGTACCACAAGATTCGATGTTCACGTATTAATAAATAGATTTATTTTTTATTCTATTTGCTTTGAAAACTTAAAATAATATTTTTTACATCTCAATTTTTTTAGACGGTAATTGAAAATTCTGATTTTTTTCAAATTCAAAATTATTGACATAAAATTAAAAAATAAGGTTTTTCAAAATTTCAAAAGTTATTAAATTTTAAGGTTATATTAGGGCAAGTGTTTTATCATGTGGTGTGTTTTTAAGAGTGTAATTCTAGGTCACTACACTACTATTCAATGACACAGTTTTATCGGATTCTCTGTTTACTTCTATCGCTGGTTCGCCTCTGCTTTCCATTTTCTGTGCAACGTGTAGTGTTCGATTGACTTGCGGCAGTATTAAAACTCAAAATTTTGAAAAAATATTTAGTATATACCTATAAAAGGTGATTGACGGAGCACATTTTCCGCACTGGCCCATTTAGAATATGTAAAAATAAAAACTACCCATAGAGCCGCGCTCCGCCCTAATGTATAGATACGTGGTGTAGCTATGTCTTCTCCAGCTCTTGTCTTCCACTGTTTTTACGAACATAAGTCATTGTTCGGTGCTCATGGATGAGTCATTGAAGTTACAATGTCTACGTACTAGATATTCTACGTATTGCTTAATACAAAAGAGTGATACAAGTAAATTTATGTCTTTTTATTCTCTTACATTACTTTTGTTATCTTTTTTGATCTTAATCTACTTAAATTCAGCATTTAAGTTGGCCAGAGTTACTGATTGTTTCATTTCAATAAATTGAGTCCACATATAAAAAATTTAACGTTTAATTTTTTGAGGAAATTTTCAAGCTCATTTTACAAGCAGAAATGTTGAGGCCATAGCGGAATGTAAGGACTGTCCCAGAAAAAACTTGCACTTTGTTTGTTAGTTATAAAAAAATACCCAGCAATTCTTTTGGTTTTTTTTATTTTTTTATTAATAATGGCTAGTGTTCAGAATATAAATATCTAAAAACTAATTAACAATTTTGTTTTTTCTATAAAAATTTCTTACTTTTTTTTAAGGCCCTTCATTAAATTTTACACAGTTGTTTCATCGACAGTACGGTACGATCTTTTCCACTTAAGTCTGAAGTCTTGAAAATTTTTTGCAGTCCTGCCACTCTTTCGAAGATCTCTTTTCATTAGAGCCCAAGATCTTTCCATTGGGCGAAGCTCTGGGCAGTTAGGCGGATTTGCTATTTTTGGTACAAAATTAATCTTTTTACTTGCATACCATTCCATCGTAGCTTTAGAGTAATGAGAGGTTGCTAAATCTGGCCAGAATATCACGGTACCCTCATGTGCACGAATAAATGGTAGAAGACGTTTTTCGAGGCACTCGTCTATATAAACTTTGGAATTGATTGTACCTTGCGTAACAAAGAAGCTGCTTCTGAGGCCACAGGTGCATATGGCCTGCCAAACCATATATTGCTTGGGAAATTTCGAAATTTTTTTTTCTTTGAATTTACTAGGCACATTCCCCTTCTTCGGTGATGTATAATATTCGTGCCCAGGTAGCTGCTTAAAATCTGCTTTAACGTACGTTTCGTCGTACCACAGCAGTCAAATTTAGTCAGGTACCTTTCATACAATTTTCGGGCTCGCATCTGAGCCATCAACTGATTTTCATCAGAACGATCTGGTACTTTTTGAACTCTATATGTCTTTAGCTTACTTTTCTCCTTTATCCTTTGCACAGTAGATTTTGATGTACCTGCTCTAGCCGCCATATCTCGCACTGACGTGTTGGGATTCTGCCTAAAAAGGCGCTTCACCTTCGCCGCTACCTTTGGGTTAGAAAATTCTGGTTTTCTGCCTGAACCCTTTTTTTGTGAATCAGGTAGACCCTTCTTATAATTAGAAATAACCGTTTTGACAGTTCTTTCTGATGCACCAACTAATTTTGCTATAGCTGAATATTTTAACCCTGGATTTTGCAGGTATGTGGACAAAATCAGTTCGCGGACTTTTTCTTGCTTGCTAGACATCTTTGTCGTTAGAAGTGCTATCTTCAAGTGTTATACATCATATCAAACGTCACTTTATATGGAATAAATATTTTGTCTTTTTAGACCTATAAGATTATCAGGTAGAGTATAATATTAAAAAATAAAAGTGCAAGTTTTTTCTGGGACAGTCCTTAATAATCATATTGGTTAAAAGAGATGAAACCATTTGAATAAGGACAAAATGAAGGAAACCTGCCGGCTGCTTCTAAATGAGTTGGATGTGTGCTATGGGCTCAAGGCAAAAAATCATTCACTACCAACTGGATAAGTAATACGCTTTATTTGGCTCTAAGACAAGAATATGCCTTAACAGATTTCAATATTGCAATTTAATAAATTAAAATTAAAAATTTTTCTAAAGTTTATTCTTTCGTTAGCCTATGTACGAGCAAACAATATGATTATAGTTAATTAGAGCTTGCAACTCCTGCAGCTTTTGATATGGGTCCCATGACCACATTCACCTTATCAGGTCACCTGTCGCCTGTCTGCGTCAACGTTAAACACGCTAAACAATAAATTGTTTTAGACAATTTTTGTTTTCTTCAAACAATCTATAAAAACTTCATATTTATTAAACCCTGGGAGGGACATTAAAAATTTATTGCCTTCCATTTACGAATACATAGGGCATTTGTTGCTTCGTTCTAGTAAGTTTTGCAATGTTGTGTTGCTCATGTCGCATAAATTTTTTATTTATTTATTGTTAATATTGAATGCAAATGGTGAACAAACTTTCTTGCTATGTAGCAGCTTTTATGCGATATGCAAACAACAGCAGTAGCAGTAGCAGCAGCCACAACAACAACAACAACTATCATATTTAGACCAACCGAATTCTATGGTGTGGCCCCATTATTGCAGCACCCAGAGTGAAAAAATCTCATTCTAGCGTGTTATGACCTTTGCAGTCTGTGGCTATAAATAAACTTTTTATAGTCAATTCGGGTGAATGTTTTATTATAGCTTTAATGCTGGCTCAGTTTCGAATGTTTAACATAAGTTAAAAGAAATAAGTGGAATAATTGTGGTCAAAGTAATGTACCTTCTCATATTTTGACCGATATTCAATCATATAATCATGTAAAACTTGCTCAAACATGGTTTCTGAAGGGAAATGACATCGAATATGTTTTAAATCAATTTGTTTTCAAAGTTCTTCAAGACAAATCGCTTAAGTGTTCTGCTTAGTATCGAAATTCCGTCATATGTTATTCGACTGAATGTAGAATAAAAACTTAATAAGTGAGAGGATTTAATAAATAAAATACAAATTGCAATCTTAAAAGTTGATTGCGAACTCATTCAGTTTTGATGCCTTTATTTAATAGATTAAGACAACCAAAGACTATTTTCATATTTATTCCTATACTACCATTGGTTTTCCTTTGTGTAAAATTCAGGCCATTTGACTATCCGAAATTTTTGGTAATATTTTCAAGCATTTCGTCAAAGCATTTTGCTATTTTTCTTCCTGAGGTAAATTTAAATGTGTTTCACATCTGGCACTTCGACATTTCTTGTGATGATATATCCAGAAAATTTACTAAATTATGTGCTAAGTTCAGTTGCATGTACTCAAATTGAGCTTCCGGAGTTTTGTTGTATTATTCCCTTATATGATAGGTGACACGTTCCTGTTAAATAACAGGATATGGCATTGAATTTATAAAATTTGGCTAAAAATTCCTGATATTTACATTATCAGATATTTACAAAGCCTCCACTTTTCAGATTTTTCTTTTTTTTTTCCAAATTATCGATTTATTATTTCTATTTACATACTAACGTAGTACAATGAAATTGTGGTTAAGTGATCATAAAATATAATTGCAAATCCTTGTTGATCTTCAATAGAGTATTTTGAGCAGTTGCCAAGTTGCCCATACTCATGGAGAGACTGCATCAATTGCAGCGAGTTAATTTTTTACTGATGCTACGAAATATACATTGTATGAAAAATTGAATTAAATACAATAATTATGTGCAAAATGCATCTTAATATTTTTGGAGCAAAATTAAATATTTTATTTCATTAAGAACATAGAATTGAAGGAAATTCAGAATCAAATTAACATGTTTCCAGACTTTGTAAATACGTTATAACCATTCATCAATTCAGTTCCTACTATTTATCGAAAAGATACCGCACGCACCGTGCCGCGTCGTTTAAAACACTTTCTGACAACAAGTTTATTCGGGTTGATATTGCTGGAAACGTATGACGTGAGTGCAGTATAAAAATGCGTGAAAAAAGGTAGAAGATGCGTTACGACAAGAGGCTGCGGAAAGTTCAAGAACAGAGATAGTTTAAGTGGCGGAG
Source organism: Tricholauxania praeusta (assembly GCA_949775025.1). Lineage (NCBI taxonomy): Eukaryota > Metazoa > Arthropoda > Insecta > Diptera > Lauxaniidae > Tricholauxania > Tricholauxania praeusta. Next base: position 73,268,327 of record OX459029.1, on the reverse strand, counting down.
GCAGCAACGCGAGTAACATCGACGACGATGAGGAAGACTTTTTCAATTCTGTCACACAGTCTAAAGAAAAACCTAACAGGCACAAGTCTTTAAAGAGCAAAGCTCAAAATATCGTTAAAATATGGCTAGACATGAAATCAAAAGTCTTGTTCAACGACGCAGCACTCCTCGGAAAACAAATATTCATAAATCTGTTTATTAAATATAATACTGCTATACCCTCAAGCGCTGCAATTGAAAACCTTTTTCTACGGGCAAAAATATTTTAACGTCGAAACGAGCCTTGCTTTCAGACGAGAATTTCAACATATTAATGTTAATTATGGAGAATATCTACATTATGCCATATGACTAAATTACACACTCCAATTACCCACACCTTTTTTTTTTGTTCGTAACCTGTTAACTTCTAGAACAATTTAACAGCGATTTAAAAAATGCAATTTTCATCAAGTGTGAACGGAATAACGATTAACGTTTACTTTCGTTAAATCTTCCGAAATGTAACGCTTTAACGTCATACGAAGTTAACTTTTTCAGTAACAGATTAGCGATTAACGAAGTTAACTATTTGATTAACGGTGCCCAGCTATGAGTATAACCTTCAAATTCAATGTTTCAATTTACTGAGGATAGCATTGGGAGTTTTCTTTTGTCAAAGACAACGTTTTTGAAAATATACACGAAGAATTCGTTCATTAAAAACTCTGTAGATCATATACCCCGACCTTATAAGGAAAGCGTTTTGAGCACAAAGTGTTTTTCGTCGTTCAAATTTTGAATGGAAGTAATATGCAGAATAATATTTAACATACTTATATTTCGCATACTTCTAAGTGTAGAGCAAAAAGTTTCTTCAGGCTTTTCGCGGGATTAAGCTTTGGAATTTATAAAAGGTCTAAGTGCTTACTTTCCAGACTGCTTCAAATGTAAAAGAATATTTGCTACAGTCTTCACTTTGAACAACGGTTCATAAAATAAAACTGCAATACTTTTTTCTAAGTTAAAAGTAGTTTTTGTCAAAATAGAGCTTAGGTCCCAAAATTTTGTATGCGAAAAAAATTTAATCTTTCAACATATTTCGGAATAGAAAAAAGTAGAAGTGGCACGTCCTCTTAAAAAATATTCCAAAGAATTTGTGTACTTTATTGCTCAAAAGCTTGTGAAGGTAATAAACAAAAGAGTTCCAACAACAATTGGAACAATTTTCTTGTAAGTCCAAGTTTTCGCGTAAAAAAAATAATTAAATTAAATAACGTGGTCGGTGACACGCTACAAAGGGCTTAGGTAGTTATATTTTTCAAATTTTACTGTCCTTAACAAAAACATAAGTAAACCTAACCTAACCTAAACTACTCGATTAAGTAAACTTGAGAGATAACGGACAGTCTAAAGCATATGTAGTACGACTCAATTATAACGTTATTCCTACATTCAACAAACATTGTTAATTATAAATAATGGCTTACTGCTTGGTTAAGACAATAGCTGCCAACAACAACCACACCAATGATACCATCTACATATGGCAATGTCAACGGAACAGAAGTTCATCTTGGTGTACCCTTTTATATGAACTCTGTAGCACATTTGCTTGGACAGAAACAGACTCAAGCACCCATTTGAAAACAGTCAGAGTGTTTTATATACACGCCTAGACACGCACAAGCGTTTTACGCACACATGCCTACATACACAAAGTGCTGTCAAATGGTTTTCCAGCCAAACTGCATAATTTTATTGCTTTATAGTTGACGATCATGGGTAGACTTCAAATGGGCCAGATGTTTGTACCCAACGCAATTTTTGTTAAATTTCATCAAAACTTCCGCACTAAGCCAACCAATTTTACTCATGCAAAGTTCCCAGTTAGAAATTAATGATTATACGAGTATTTATAAAACTTTTAATGACACAAACTCGGATAGACGTTGACAATTTTGAAATCATACCTAAAAAATGGTAGCATAATAAATAGCCCCTAACTAGTTATACTGTGTGACGGCTCATCTTGTGGCCATTTTCTGATTGATTCGCAGATTCGTGACCTTTCCAACATATTTTCCATTTCCTTTAGCAAGATATCGTTATTTTCAACAGAGCCAAAACAATAAGAACAAAAATTCACCATAGCCCACAATATTATCTATTTGAGATGAAAAAAAAGTCAGATGTGGACGTTTCAGCAATAAATTCAAATGTGGAACCTGATTTCAAAATTTGAGAGCTTCATCGCATAAAATTTTTGACGTGATTTACAAAAACGTCGATAGCTCAAGTCTATGACAATGTTCGTTGTAAGTAAAAAATTGTATGGGATGGCAGGGGGGGGGATCTATTTGGAACACCCTGCGTGTAACGCGGTGTTGAACAAAGATTATTCAGAAAAGTAGTTAGAATTAAAAGCTTAATTAGGTACTTAGCTCACATATTTTCCCATTGTATTTAATTCCAGGTATGAAATGTTTTGTATTTGTCTTAGCTATACACTCCTTAAAGCGATTTATAATATTCCTATTGACTTCATAGTTAAGAATATAAGACTAAGAACACATTGAGACATTGTAAAAAAAAAACAATGCAATATCAATAGGACTTGTACTGTTGTTGAGCCAATACTACATGGTTGATTCCATGTGATTAATTTGTGACATTGTACAATTAATTGTATAGTCACCGCAATAATATTTTGGCTTACATCAATTTTCCGACTTCATTTCAACTGTTCAATTCTGTCTAAAAATTACCACCATTCTGTAGCCAAGGAACTGGGTCGCAAATAAACTTATCTAGAAACAAGGCAGGTTCAAATCCAACTCGAATCATGTTGTGTTCATACTCAAATCATTTTAAAAAAAAAAAATTGTTTGTAAAATCAAATTAAAATGAAGTATCTGTTCCAAGACTTGAAAACTTGCGTGCTGCGTCCCAGGAAAACGTTTAACATCCGACATAAATATACATTATTTTCACTATCGTCAAAATTAAATACTTATATAATATTTAAATTCTTCTTAAAATAATGTGGTGTCATTTACATCAAGTGAAAAGTCTTAAAGAGTACTATACTTTTTTCCAAAAACTTACGTATGCAATCGGTTTATTACAAAATGCTTCTTCAACCCTTATTTTCTTATTAATATTATAAGACATTATGTCAGCAATTAGTTAACCATTAAATATTAAATAATTGTATCTCACACCAACGATTTCTTTAATTCTTCAAATTTATATAGATACCGGGACCTTAAACATAACTTTTCACCAAGATTCAATGTTTTGAAAAAAATTTCCATGCACAAATCTATAATTTACCGGATTAATAACATCGATTATTTTTTTTTTTTTTGATTTTACAAATTTCAATATAACCCATCTCGTGTGTAATCCACAACTTTTGTGTCTATATAAAATTTGGTGTGCTAAAAAAAAATTTAAAATTAGATATAATTAGTGAATAAAATATACGGATTCCCTTGGATACTGAAATAGATATTGTTTATTTAAAAAAACTATATTTTCATTTGCTTATAATAATGTTCTCTGGACACGACCTCTGATACTCCAGTTGCGACCCTGACTCCTTAGTAAAAGTAACAGTGCTTAAAATACTATTAAAATCTTATTGTGGCCTAAAAAAATCTTTTGTCAACACTTATGACAGACATTGATTTAAAAAAAAAACACACCCGTATCAAATCTAAAAAAAAAAATGAGGACTTCCCTGAATTCCTGTAGAGTAAATTCGGGCATTGTGATATGGTCGGGTAATGTGATATGCCATCATAAACAACTCCCGTTAAAAGTTTTTTTGTGAACATACTTAGCAGTAACGGAAAAAGATTCGTGCTGCAAGGTTTTGTGCATTCGCATTCACTGTTTTTGGTTTCAGTGTGGTGAAATTGATTTAGCCACAAGTCGAGATTTTTTTCGTTTGCATTTCATGTGTGAATTAATCCCAAAATAGAGTAAGTGTTTTAGCCGAAATACTAAAACTTGTTAGTGGGTGAATATACTTTGTCATAAATAATGTAAGTTTTTTATCAGCTGAAGTGTGTTTTAACAAAATTACCTGAGTGTATTAAAACTGAAACTCGGCTAATGTGATATAGTCCAATTAGCTCCATCCAACAAGAACATTACCTGTGCTTTTTGCAACAAATCCTTCCAGAGGGATACAAGGATCCAGATCTGAGTTCAATGCCTACAATGCGATTTAATTTGGGCTCACAATGATTGTCTTCCAATTTTTGTACGTGAGTCATCTATCTGACTTTAATATGTTCACCTTTTCGCTTATTGGTTCAGTTTAAATCTAGTTTCCTTTTTTATGGAAATTCTATTGAAATATGTAATGTTATTGTATTATAAGTTCCTACTGTTTTATACTTGTTATACTTTTCATGATGGTATATCACATTATCCGAACGCTATATATCACATTACCCACCAATTTAATTTAGAGGTGTCACTTGGCTTTTTTCCATCTCGTTGAAATAGCTTCATATTGGCTTGCGCTATAGAGTTCGAAGTCTTAATATACTGCACAATGCATCAACAAACCATTAAACATAAAGAATTAGAAGATATGCTATAAAAGTTATAAGTAATTTGAAATACAAAAATGCCTACATCACAATACCCGAAGTTACTCTATGCACAAAAAAAATATTCATCGATGTACGAGTAATGAATGACAAATATGTATATATGTACATTAGGGTGTTTATTTTGAAAATGTTTACTTTTTATTGTCTATATTTAAGCTTGAGCCCAAAATTTGAGCTTCCTAACTCAAACCTGTAACCGGTGGACAATGTTTTTGTATCCAATTTTACGAAAAAACCGGTTTACTAAAACGAAGAAAAAGTATGCTTTAGTTGTCAAGCTATAGCGCTTTAGGTAGTTTAGCTCTATGGGAAATGCCATCCACAGTTATCAAACCACGTTCACATTTTTCATGTGGCTGGAAATGCAAAAATAATACACCCGAATTGGGGCTTTTTTATTTTATAAAAAATTTGCGGTCCTATGTGCCTATATTATAGATTCGGGTTTGAAGAAAATTCTACCAAAATTTCAGCTTCCTAGGTCAAGCCTGCGAATGCCGCATATGGAAAAAAAGAAAAAGCAGAAAAACGAAGGCAGACTTTTTCTACGTTGTACATGAATAGTAACTGGAAACAAACTGTTGCACCGTTAACATCATATGTTTAAAAAACAAACTGAAGCACTTGTTTTAAATTAAAAAAAGAGAATTTTTCATCCTATGTGCATACTAATATTACATGTTTATCTGTTCATGTGAATTAGTACATACCTACGGTCAATTTCAAATAACAGGACAGTGTACATCATTGTATTTTTTTAACTCTAAATGTTTTTAAAGTTTTTATAATGTTATATTTATTGGTGTGGAAAGTTTAAGTAAATGAGTAGACAGTTATGGTTTATAATGTTGATTAGTTGACACTATTAATATTCTAATAAAATCGATTGGCTGAGGATGACTTAAACGCAAGTCGAAATGCATCCCAGAATTTTTTAAAAAATGTCGTTTTTATTTTATTTTAAACGGTTTTTCTAAAGTTAATAGCGTAGTCATTTAAGGCGGTTTTTTGGTTTTTATTAAATTACTTAATTTACCTGAAAGTTATGGTTTAATTTAAATAAAATTTAATACTCAATAAATGATTTAAATAGTACATTTGAGGTTGTTTTTATTTTGCACCGTTTTTTTATATAAAAATTGTCAATATCGATTAACACGGTTTTCTGGGGAACCTATCTTCTGTGTGGTCTGGTCTCGATCAGGCTGTGTATAAATATATATGAATATATAGGTATGTGGTGATAGCCGAAATATGTGGCACCAATTACTATGTCAAAGTGGTAAGTCTTTTGTCTTCTCATGTTTGTTTAAGAAGGGGCACTGATCGATTTGTGAACTTATGAGAATATTTGTCATCTCTTAAGTTTGTAAGTTCAATTAAATATTCAATTAAAACTTAAATATTTCTAAATAAATAAAACTTTTGTTATATTAAAATACAAAATTAAGCTTGATTACAACCATTGTCAAAATAAGACTTGTAATTATGTATTAAAATGTGTTCCATGAAATGTTGATTTGTTAATATATTGGTTTTGCATGTAGGTTGGTCATCCTTAATTAACGTGAAATGAATCACCAGAACAAGAAATACGTGAGCAGGAGAAGTAATGGAGAGCATCGAATTTATTTGATATTGATCGATCACGTGGGATGGGGTTTATGTAGGCTCCATATTCCATGAAAGGATAAAAGATAAGTGAATATAGTAATTGAAATCTACCTCTCTAATCAATATATTTCTGCTAAAAAAAGAACCGTGATATAATGAGAAAGGTAACGAAATTGGAAAAAACAGATCCACACCACCTCTCATAGATCCAACATCCTGTCTTGGCATGGGTCCAAGTTGCAATTATAAACTTCGATCCCGGATAAGTGATTTCTGTGAGTGGAAAAAAGAATTTGGCTGCTGGGTTTCGAAGAATTTTTATACATAATTAAATATTTTTTACATTTATTAGCGTAATTAAATTTTAATTTCTATTAAAGGAGAACTTTTTATTCCATAGTCACGTACTCTTACTGCGTAAGCATAAATACTTTTTGGTTTCATTTCCTGAGGAGTCGAACTGACTTTTTCAACTCCATGGCGGACGAAATTTATTCCATTTTCGATTCCATTCTAGGAATCCAAATGTAAAATATAAAAATTTAATTTCATTTCAAGGAATAAAAATTCAGAATCAATATTTTCAATTAGATGGGAAAAGGAATTCATCTTTTTAAGTATCAATGCAATACCAGGCATCAAAATTTGGAATTTATAAATTTTAATGCCGTCTAAAGAATCGTATTCGGAATTGACTTTTTCAATTCGATTGCATAAGGAATTGTCGCCTTTGTCTATTCAATTTCAGAAATTTCTGTCTCTGGTAGTGCTCAAAATTCATTAACCTATGTCTAGAAATAGTTTTTTTTCCTTTCTGTGCCGATTGTTGCAAACATTTGTTTTGTAAAATTGACAATCGCATTGGAATTTATTTCCTTAAGCTTAAGTTTCATATTACACTTCCATGGAATGGAATTAAGACATTTCAAGTCTAAATTTTGAATCCTGAAATAGTATCAACAAAGAAATTAATTTTTTTTTGGAATGGTATTGAAAAAATTAATTCAGAATTTCAATTTCTTGGAATGAAAATTTTTCACTTGCACAAAAGCGAAAGAAAAAGTTTCCTACCAAGCTGCGAAAGTATTGCAGCATTCTTTGAAAAATTGAAAAAACCTTTTTAAGTGAAACAATTTACAAATAATCTGGAAAATTGAATAAGTGAACAAAAAAGTTTTTTCCTGAAGGATTCACTTATCCAGATTTGACTGCATTTTAAATTCCAGGATGATAGCTAATATTTTGCAATCATTCTTTCAAGAATGTACAAATTTAGTTATTTATATGTCATTTACTTTTCTTAGTGAGCGACTTTTGTGATGCCATTTTCGAGGCACAATAGTGTAAGTCTTCTAATTATGTGTGTGAGTGTGTGTCTATATGAATTAAGATTTTTTTGAGCCAAATTCACGTAGCTTAAATTCAACAAAATGTACTGCATACCTATATAAGTAACTACTGTACGGTATACAATTCTCGTTTGTAGTTTCAGTTAATTTTGGTTTCACTTTGTTTAATTTACGCATTTTTTATGCACATTTATTGTGTATACATGTTGCTGTTGCTTTGCAATTTTTGTTGTTGTCATTTTATTACTCTTTATTTAACCTGCTTTGTGTTTGTATTTTCTTCTACTTCTTCTTTAACCTGACGTGTCTGTATGCAATTGAAATAATTTAGAGGACTTGGCGCCAACACCAAATAAATAAATGGCCACAAGTACACACATACATGTTCTAGTGGCCATGTGTCTGCAATCGTGCGTGTGTAAGTGGTAAAGTTAGAAGGTTAATTTCTTTGTTAAATGTTAAAGTTTACTTTGAAAGAATTTAAGCTTTCAAAAAATTAAATGTCTACTTAAATTCTAACAAAAAACTTCGTATGCACACCGTGTCGTATGAGTAACATTAATTCATAGAGTGGTGCTAATTTTTGCACTTGTGTTCGCTTAACCGTAATTTGAATTATGTAGCACAGCCGTTGATGCTGTGTAAAACTTTTGTTATGAGCTATTTAGATAGAATCCAGTATTTAAAGATATTTTTAAGCAGGTTGTTGGAAAAATTAGCTAACCGATTATGCTTGGTGGAAATTTCTAACTTAGTGCCAAGAAATAGAATCCAATGAGGTAGTGGCAGTGACCAAGTGACAAGGCTTGAATAGAAAAATACACTATGTGTAAGAGAAAAGCCATCGATTTCCTGATTATACTTTATGTTTATTTGCTTGAGTTTGAAGAGCATATACAGCATAACCCAAATCTTAAGTCAAATTTACTTTTGGATAGGGCTTTTTGATAAAAATCAATTTCTTCTGAGCCGCCAAGGAGGGAGATGGGATTTCTTTTGATTTTGGAAATTTTTTAATACTATTTTGGAAAAGCTCACACTATTGTCTTTAAAATAAAGTCATTTTGAGCTGGGAATTTCGCCTCTTACAGCTATTTTTCAATTACCTACTTCTCCTTGCTAATAGATAGAAATAATACAGATTAAGTTAGAATTACCAGTTATTGAGAACGTATTTTCTTTCATAATATTTCGGAATTAATCCAAAAAAAGTCCACTTCTCAATATATAATTGATCAACAAATTCTTTTAAGGGCATTTAATTGGGGAGAATAGGGTTCCTAGAGAATATAATAATATATATAATAATGTAAGTACAATCAAATCTTGGGAATGAGGATTTCTTTCAGAGAAATAAAGATAGGATTGGTATAAGACAGCATGAAACCTTTGCCATATCCACATAAAAGCAAACTTCAAAGAATTTATAATTTTGATATTAATTTTTTTATACGTAGTATACGTTTTTCATGTTATCCAAAGTTTTATTTCGGGTGAGGAAAAAACATTGATAAAGTTTTCAATATAATTTTTATTTTTTCTAAATTTTTGATAGTGTTATAAGTCTTGGAAATTTTTAAAAAATTCAGAAAAGTAAATGAAAAGTATCAATAGTCCAGTAGAATAAGTCGAAAAAATGAGAAAAAAAATAATTCGTTACAGCAATCTGACAGCGGAATATTGTTGAACAAGCTCTTGTAAAAGCGGACAACAAAATCGAACCGACAGCAGCAATCCGGGGTGGAATGGGGTGCATTTTTAGAGGTCAAACACAGTTTTTCACGATTTCTGGCTAAACTGTGCATCATATCAAAAAAAGGTCAATGCAAAAGTTGTAGGAAATAAGAAGATCTACAACTTTTGCACTGATAATTTTCACCTTAACCTCAAAATTTTTTAAAAAAATGGCTGAAAACCGGTTTTTTGGTTTTTAATTTTTTTCTTTCACAAAAAAGTCTATATGGAGCAGTGATGGCTTTTGGGTTTTGTGGAAATGTACTGAATCGAGACTTCAAATATACTTTTTAGAGGTCGAATGTACTTTTTGGAATTTTTGTCTTTTTTTGCCATATTTTAGTAAAAAAAAAGGTCATCACTTCTGGGTGAATACAGAACTCCGTAATTTCTATATTTTACTAGAAAAAAAAAACCAAAGGTCATTACTTTTGGGTATGGAAACATGAGCAGTGCCTCATTCCTTAACTTAATAACAAAAAACAGACCTTCTAGTCATTCTTTGCTTATTTGTAACTTAAATATGTTTTGATTCAATCGAACAATAACTCTTCAGTATCACAATAAAACTTTACTCTTACAATGAGTTTTCATCCGCAACATCTACTACATTATTAAAACCTCTTCAAATTTAATTCGGTAGTATTTCAATATTTATTTCAAATTATTCCGAAGTTTTGCCAGCTACTGCAATGTTGTGGTTTCATTTAATTGACTTAAAAAAAATGGTCGTACGGCTTTTGATCACATATATTAGAAAAAATTACTAAAAAAAAGGTAATTATTATAAGTCGAAGACGATTTTTCAGGACGCAAATGTACCGAAAAAAGTACAAATGTACCGAAAATGCCATCACTGATATGGAGCTGAAACTTGGGCAAAACATACTTTTCAGTGTTACACAATGGCAGTAATTTTTTCAGACGGAAATATTTAGAGGTTGTTGTTAAATTTAATTTTTAAACTAAAAAAACCGAAATTTTTAACTGAGATTCCTCTTAAAACTACACAATTTTTTCAAGCATTACGCTGATCAACCTTGCCTTGCCATAGCGAGGAGAAAAAATCAACTACTCTCTCTTATTGAAATTTGCTATTGGTTTTGATTTTGTATTATGTTGGGATATGTAAGAACTCAATGTTTCCCGCATTTGGGAAAGGGAACTTATTTCGTCCAGTGTCAAAATTGACGATTTTATGGTTTTGCTATGAAAAATTTGGAAAAAAACTTCATACACAAAATATGGAAGTAAATATCTGATGCGAGTTTTGCTTCGGGTACAAAAAACCTTATAAGAACCCGAGTAAGGATAATCAGGAAAACCCTACCACAAACTGCGAAAGATCTGGCTAGGGATGGAGAACCCTATTATGTGCGAATCTTAGCAGTACATAAAAGGTGAAAACATATAAAGGAATTCGGAATCAGATAGGGGAAAGATTAGCTATATTGCAGCCTATCAGGGAAAGCCTGAGGGCCTCCAGCCCTGACCAATATTGCTAAATTATGAACGGACCTAGACAATTCTGATTAGGACCGATCCGGTTTGCCTGGCTCTATGCGTTACCAAACCTATCGGAACCTGATCCGATTACTCAGATCCGTAGCGAATCTCTAATAGGCCCAACCGTAAGCAATCCGGAAGAAAACTTCTACTCGGGAAGTGAAATCCATGGACAACAACAACCCATTCTTCAGCCAAAAAAAAACTGAATATTTTAAAAATGCAAAAGATCCTGACGCATATAGATAACTTCAATAAAATTACAAAGTGAAGTATTTTTTTTTTTTTTTTCAGTTTCTTATTGCACAATCTTTATTAATTTACTTGTTTTCATTGACTTTTGATCTACTTAAAGCATTACGTTCTAAAAATTCGACATCGGAAAAGTAGTAAAAATACGTACAGGGGAGCCAAAAATCGAAAACTAAAAATTCACTTGACTTCAGTTCAATTTCTGATTTTTAATAAACTTTATAATAATTTTTGTAAACTTTCTGACAGCAGCTTTTATTTTTGACTTATTGCTTTACAAAGCATGAACAACTGTCAGCAATTTATCAATATCGTAATTTTTTACTAATTTAGCTGCAAAGCAACTTTTAAAAAAGTGAAGCTTTCAACTAAATGTTAACACTTACTTGAAATGATAAATTTAATATTTGCTAAAAAAGTTAACTAGAAAGCCTTTGTTTTTATAGACCAGTTTCATCAAAATCCCAACTTGGGCGATTGCAAAAACAATAAAGGAAAGTTGCACATGATTGCATTAATAAAAAATTATATCGCATGTAAGGAGCAACTTAAAGTGAATTTTACTCTACGTCCCTGTATGTACTTGCCCGTGATTTTTTATCTGTAATTTAACGAACGATTCATCCTACATAATTTTATTGCCGTTACTAAATGAATTCTTTCGAAAATATGAACCTTATGGGCTGAATATGTTTTTATGTAGGTAGTACATATCTAACAAGCACAAGAATTTAACGAAATATTCGAGAATAAAATTAATTTACGCAATGACCATGTGTTAATGGCGTCATTAAATTATCACATTGGGCTATAAAATGATTTCATCTTCCATATGTAATAAATTCACGCAACTATGACAACTGTGAAGCCAAGTCAAAGTGTTTTATTCACTTTGACTTCGTATCCAAAAGAAAAAGAGTAATTTGAAAGCACGTGTCATCTGAAATAAATCTAATCGAACCTAATTATTGGGACATCCAGTATGTGTGCACTTACATAAATGGACAAACGGAAATTTATTACCTGCTTAAACGGAAGTATAAATGTTGTTTTGATTTGGCATAAGTTAAATTATATCAGCGTACCATATATACTAAAGACAACATATAGATTTATCATCAAATCAGTTTGGCGTCACCTGTAAAATGAAACCCATCACTGCTATTTATTATTTAACAAGCGCTTCTTGTATCTTAATGATTTTTTTTTTTAACAAAATCAAAGTTTTGTTTGGGCATTTGCTTGCACAAGTTCTCTCCTCCATAGCATAAAAAAAACGGTGCATTGCCTTCTCCTCTTTTGGAGAGGTCTTGAGGTTCTTTTCTCGAGTTTTGGCGAATCTCTCGAAAATTAAGCGTTGCACATACATACATATATCAAAATACATTCCGTTCTAAGAAAACAATTTATTTGAATATAACAAATCTATCTTTCGATATTGCATATATAAACGTGGTACTTTCCATATTATATTTCGAATGTTGACCTACAGTGGTGGTCACGAATTTACCACAGATCGCAGTAGCAACTTTATTTTGAAAATATTAATATTATAATCTAAGAAATTTAATCTTATATTTTTCCATGAGTGTTGCTTACTTCTAGACGATGAAGTAGCATTAATTTAAAAGGTTGTTTTTACTCTAATTTTTTACTTATTACAAACATTTGAAGTTAACGCGTCTTTCAAGTTGGGCACAAATTAAGAACAATTTAAAAATAACGTTGATTTTTTTTAAAATTTTGTTTGATTTGTTTTACTTCGTAAGGTATGCTTCAATTATATAATTCGAGTTTATTTTTAACAAAAAATATTTTAAGATATGGCAAAAGGAAAGTGGTGCTCATAGATTTACCGGCAACTAATTCATGAAATGAAAAATAATGGAAGCACAGTTGCAAAAATCAGTCGGTCCCTTAAATGTTCCAGAAAAATGGTATGGAGCATCAGCAATATGGGAGCACTAAGAATGTAAAACAGTGCTCAAGAAAGCGCAACACAACAGCGAAAGAAGACAGTTTAATTCATGGAGCTTAACTTAAAGCCCCTTTTAAAAGCTCAAGTAAACTTAAACATTAAGGTTTTTTCAGAAAACGGCATAAATGTGTCCTTCAGAACCATAGGAAGGCGTTTAAATGAAAAAAAAATTAGTGGATGCATAGCTCAACACAGGCCCGTGCGCAGGAATCATCCATGGGGGGGCTTTTAAACTCGAACATTTCTTATCAGATTATGTTCATAAGAAACGTCAAAAAACGGGTTACTTTTAATATAGACATTTAATTATAATTAAATACACATGTACATGTGTTTATTAGACATGTTCAAAAAACTATCATGCTCTAGAATAATTCAAAAAAACTCGATTTTCGAAAATTTATTCATATTCGAGTACATCCTCACTTAAAAAAATAAAAAAAAAATAGTCTTAGGGTTGCTACCAGAGCTGCAAGACTTTAATTTTTCGGAATTTGGCCAAAAAAAATAAAGAAAATTTGATTTTTTTCTTATTTATATTTTTTTTTTTTTAAGTTTCTCTCGATTTTCCTAAAGTACACCTAAGGAAGTATCGAAAAAAAACTGACCGCTATTCGCAAAAGAACATTCGATCAAACCGTTTAATTTTTGGAAGAATATATTTGGTGTGATGAAGTCAAGTTTCGTCACTTCAGATTTGATGGAAAGCAATATGTACGGCAAATATAAAGCTGTAATGCAGTTTTTTTTTTAAAAAAAAAACTCGAAACTTATGTTCCAGCAACTCGCAGCTCTCACTAGGATCTCTCAGTGGGAGTAGTACTTAAGCGAATTTAAAAACAAAAAATATCCAAAAATTATCTGGTGGGAAAAAATGGGACGCATAGAAAACATATAGTCTGGTTCTAGCAAATTTGATACCATCCATATTTTCTGACAAAAAAAAAAAAATAAAATAAAAAAATAGGGTGTGCATTACAAAAAAATTACAAAGCGTGTGTCGGCTTCGTTTAAAAAAATGTAAAGTTTACTTTATCGTTTTAGCCCATTTTTATTTTAATATTTAGTGCAGGCGCTTTGCAGTTTCTGCAGAATATTTTTGATAGGTCTATCTTATTTCCTAGATGCTGTTGACCATTTTTGTTTAAACTCCGTCATGAAAAATCGCTATTCACGTTTAAACGGCTGAATTTTTGCAGTGAACAAATTGTTATTTTTAACAAACGATTTTTCAAATAATTGATATTTTTTTCGATCGAACGCTCCGCACTCTTCTTTATGTGGCTAAAGATTTGAGTTTTAGACATTGTTTTGATTTTTTCATCCAGATTTGTGAAGAAAATGCGCCACTAAGTAAATTTCATAAAAAGCGTATGTCCACAGTCAGATCAATAAAAAAATCGTATTAATAAAAGGCGCAACATCTTTTTTTTTCGAAATATGTAGTAGACGAATGAGACTTCATACCAAACCAAAAATTTAGTTTTGACAAATACTGACAACATTGAAAAAAATATCCTTTTATTTAAAAATTAATTTTTTCATCACAACCAATTTGAGGAATTTTTGCAATGCACTACAAATATGTATGTTTCGTTAAGATGTAATACATACCCTGAACGTCCATATTCATTACGAATAAACAAAACACAAAAAAAATTTCTTGATGCGAAGGAAAAGTTATAACAAAAAAGATTCGAGAATAACATATAGTACTTTACGTGTTAACAAAAAGTTTCGACTGGAATGGCCGTAACCTGACCCACGACGATCACAGGAACAGAATATTAATGCCATCTGACGTCAAAACTATTCAACCATAACACCATATGCTTAAATTAATGGCGTTTTAATAATTTAAATATCGACTTTTGGCCGCATTTTGAGCTCAAATACCCCTCTGTGCGACGGTACTTTCTACTTGTCCAACAAATTTCACAACAATACCTTTTATAGTTCTCGAGGTACCAAGCATTCGAATTTGAATTTATGAGCAATGCCATGACAACCAAAAAAAATTGTACTCCCATAAATATTATTTTTCTCATTTTATTTCTAATTTTAAATTAATTAGTTAAAATCGGTTGATTTGCTTAAGACCAATATGGCCTTGTTACAAAAGTCACCAAAAAGTTCATTTTATAATAACTTTGTTAAAAAAATTTTTCATTTGGTCAAGAGTTTGTTATTGACAAGGCTTTCTTATTGAAACTCATTTTGAAATTCTTGTCATTAAAAAACTTGTTTTTTTTTTTGCTGAGCGAATTTAATTGTTTTGCATTTAAAATGAGTGTAACAATTCCATGTGGGATTATATCTTTGGTATGAGTATTTGCTATTATAAACGCTACTCGCATTTAAGAGATCGTCTCTTTCCCAAAAGGTTTAAGAAAGTGAAATTAGACTGAGAAACAAAACTGATGCAAAATACCATGAAAGCTCTGGGCATTAAAATAGGATTTCAAAAAGAAAATAAATATTTTAAAAGTTTTTCGTTAGATATTCAGCTACTCTCCTCTCATGGTCGAATTTAAGGATAGTCAGAATCCTAGGAGGCCTTCTCAGAAAGACGTAAATAATTTTTTTTTGGAAAGATTGCAAAATAAAAGTAATGCACTTTAAAATTAAAATTGTTTTTGGTTTTTATTTGTTGGAAATAAAAAATATAACGTAACAAAGTATTCAATAAAAGAAACCTGATACTGATCCAATCGGTGCAACCGGAAATAATCGGCTTCAAGTATGAGAAGATTAGAGAAACTTCAGCAAATTATCGAAAATTCATAGTGAATATTTTCGAAAAAAAAAAAATTTTATCAAAACACTGGAATGCATGTAAAGTAATTTTACGTATACAAGCTGTAAAAATTGAAATCGATTTCCATTAATTAGGAAATCCAATAAACGTTTTATTAAGGAGTTTTTAAATTAATTAAAAACGATTAAGGTTTTCTCTTTTCAAACCATCATTATTTCATATGAAAGGTATTTAAATTCACTTTTAAATGATACTAAATCAAGTATATAAGTAGTTTGTTTACTAACAATCAACCACGTTAAGTGAACGGGTGCTATCTTTTCTTTTCCTGGATTCAGATAATCAAATGTAGTCATCTTAACATAGGAAAGTTTTTGAAATTTTTAAAACAAATACAGTAAAAGTAACAAAATAGTGCGTTATGGTGTGAAGTTATACAATAACAAAAAAAAAACCTGCCAAAATTGATTTAACTCGATTTTCAATATTTTGAAAATTTTAGATTGAGCGTGTGCGTTCCAGGACACTGTTCATTTTTCAATTAACACTCAATCTTGGTCTGGCTTTCACTTCTGTTTTAAATATTGATTCATCGAGTTCACATAAATAATATTTATTTTAAATAACTAAAGATTGATTGCGGAAACCTAACCCATTTTTTTGATTTGAAAATATCAAATATTTTTATTTTTCTACCTTATTTTGCTACGGCCTACCTAACTGCATAAACGTAAATAAATTTCCTCAAAATTTCTGAATATTAAGTTAAAGGGTGAAGCAAATAAATGCAAGCATATTGTGCAAAAACGAAAGACCACCATTTGTTGCATCCTAGTGAGGTGCGGTGGAGAGTAGGTGTGGCATATGCCAACATTGAATTACTTACTTTGACACAATCAACCGAGTGCAGCAAAAGCACTCCCACTGGACACCATTAAAATAAATGTCAGTTAGGACATAGAGCAGGACGATGACATCCTCTTCTTGTTGTTGTTTTTGCTGCTGTTATTTATTTGAATTCATGCCTTTATTGCAATCGCATGTAATAAACAAGAATAAACTTTGGGCCTTAAACTTTTTGCATCAACAGAAAAAAAAATCACTCACACACGGACAAACACTGACACTAATGCATAAAAACACTTTACACTCTAACATATCAATTTATGTAAAATATTTGTGAACATGGAAACTGATGTTATATGTTTTTTTGATTCAATTTCCCAACATTTTATTTTGCTCTAAGGTAATTTTATTAAATTGCAAAATTCCAAATGAATTTATTTGGAATTTTTTTATTATTTCATCGCTGATTTTTAGATTGTGCACAAACTTCCGTTTCCGGTCGCACACGCACACACTTCCGTAATACCGTCGCAACTGTTTTTTAATGCGCTTAGCTTATCAGTGCGTCGTCAATAAAAGGCGATTCTTCGTTGTGTTCGTTTTACCGTCAAGAACGAACAACCGTTACGCATCACTTGAGTGCAAGAGTCAAACTGATCCGTTCGGTCGTTGTTTTCAAAAAACACACAATGATTTCATTCTCGTAACCGGCGGCAGCTCCGCATTTTCTATTCCTTATGGTTTTGTTTTGCGATTGTGGCAACATTAGTGACGTCCTATTGCAAAATGTTGCGCTGTTAGTGCGCAGAATCTGAACATTTTCTTGTTTTTCTTCCTTGAATGGCAACTTTTTTGTTGTTGTTACTGTTAAGATAAGTTTTGGCGCCAGCACTTTTGTTTTTCACTCATTGTGAATTAGCATGTTGCCAAGGCAGCACGTGTTATCAAAACAAATATTTAGATACATTAATATACACATGTTTATGGGTGCCAAAATTACTGCTGGCTATTATTTGCATGCAACTAAACTAAGATTTAATTTGAAAAATCTTAGAAATTTTTCGAAAAGTTAACAACTTCCCTCTGAAGCCCTTGGCCTTTTCATGTAATTTTAAATTGCTTACATCCTATTTTGAGTGCATTTTACATACGTTGGTCATCCCAATATTTAGGAGGATATTTAGGCATTTTCGGTATATATGTACTTTGTACTTTTGCAGTATATTTGCATCGTGAAAAGTCTTCTACAGTACATTCGATAAGTTTTTAATATATTCGGTACATTTGGTTAATTTTCAGTGCACTTGGCTCATTTTCAGTATATTTACGGTAAATTTTCAGTACATTTGTACCATTTCCAAAAATTAACACTTGTTTGAGTAAATTTAATGTTAAAATTTTCTCCGAATTCTTGGAGTTTCAACTAACTTTTCAAAGTTCATGACGATTCTATACATTTCTGCAAAACCCAAATTCCAAAATGAAGAAATCAGACCTGAATTGCTGCTACGAACAATATTATTATTTAAATAACTTATTGTTCTGTCAAAACATTGCAGCACAAAAAACTTTAAGTCAATTATAATCAAAATCATTTTTTATTCAGAAATCAGTTATAACTAAATTTTAAGACCTAAAACAATGAAAATGTTGTAAGACAATTTTAACATTCAAACAAACAATAATGAAAAAGTTTTACCAATCATAGTTTTATGTCCGGAAAATTCGTTCTTAGTCCAGGAGAAATATGGTTTGAACAACAAAATAATTCGTTACAGCAATCTGACAGCGGAATATTATTTAACAAGCTCTTGTAAAAGAGAACAAGAAAATCGAACCGACAGCTGCTATTCGGGGTGGAATGGGGTGCATTTTCAGAGGTCGAACACAGTTTTTAAAATAAAAACTTTAAGTTCTAGATTAATATTTTTACCGAAATTATCATGAAATACATACATATTTGTGCCTTCAAATAATCAGTAAATATCATCAATTATAAGCACAATTTTTCATTATATTCATCGAGGAAAAAATAAAACCATGTATAGCACGGCGTTGCGAATATATCTAAGTTGGTTAGAAGTTCCAAACGCCTATGTAGATATGGAATTACCCGAATTAAAACATAAGCTCGATTGGTTTGAACGTGAAAAACTCAATCTATCGTATATATAGGCAGGGTCTCCAGAGTATATCAATTTCTACAGCAGCAGCAGAGCTCTAAGCTTTAATATACTCTCAAAGTTCATATCGCAGGTCTGTTTAGCGTACTGCGAAACACAGTCCCTACGCTTTAATAATATTGAATATCAAATAAAGTTTTGCTTTGCAGGCAGCAGCGTTATGAGTTAGCAAATAACTCGAACCTATGTTTATAGTAGAGTGGGAACAACGAGTATTTTTTATTCGCACATAGATAGCGACTTGGCAAATAAATCTTAAGCTTAACTTAAACTTCCTTATTTCATGAAGTTTTGCAAAGACACTTCTCGGTTTATTGACTCGCTTCTAGTATGTAGTATTTGAGGCCAAGGAAAAAAAGTAGAGTGGCCATACGATCTTTAGATTGGCGTTTTGTACGGAAACTGGCTTGCTGTGTCCACTATGGCTAACTTTAGTTAACTTTTGTTAATGGGATGAACTCAAGATCGCAAGGGGTTAAATCGAAGTTATTTGTTATGGAGTTTTTCTTTGCAAACTTTTTTTCATACAAATTATTTTCGAGGCTCGAAAATGTGCTCAGTTTTCGCAGTTTACACAGTTTTCAAGGCTTTTTCGAGTTTTCTGGAATTCCCTCAATATAAGGTTTTTTTTTTAAGTAGAAGATGCTACGCTGACTAGTCATGATTGTTTTTATTCGGAGATTTTTTGTTAAGTTTTATTACATTCTATTAGAAAATTCTGGCTTGTAATTGCTCTAATAACAACTATCTCAAAGTTTAATTTTGGGCTCCAAGTCTTTTTCCTAGAGAATTTTACCCCACCCTTTTTTATCATGCTCCAAATCGGATTGTTCCAAAATGGCTATACAACATTTTTTTTAAATGATTTATTTAACACCAATTTCCACAACTACGCCGCCTTCAGTACAGGGATGATATTGGCATATTTGTAAAAGGGCTAAAGTTCGAACTAAAATAGGGCTTTTTTTAACATAAATAGGGCTTCTGTAAATCAAATAGTATATAACCATTTATATTATAACCAAATGTTTTCTTTTTACAAAATTTATTTTGTTGTTTAAATTTAATTGAAAACATAAATTTTACATAGGAACATTTAAGCGTTTATAATTTTTTTTGTATATATCGCTAATTTTCTTCAATGACGTTATAACCCAAAAACGTAAAAATTCAGTTAAAATGCTTGCCCCGAAATATCTGATTTTTTGAGTTATGACGTTATTCAAGAAAATGAGCGATATATTAAAGAACTAACTATGTTGAGATAGATTTTTAGAAACTTCTTCAAAAGGAAATGCAGAAACAATTGATATACAGTAATCCCCGCTTATATGCACGCCGTTTATAAGCATTTCTCTCTTATATGCATCAAAAATTGTGCAATTTCATTTTTCCATTTAGATTTGTTAACATTTTTCTCTTTTATATGCACACGCTTATATGCATTTCTCGGATATAAGCCCCAAAAAATTTCCAATTTTTCCTCCATTAACGATTATATGCACGACAGGGAAAAAATTTTTGTTTTTTCAATGGCAAAACCAATATTGGTACCAAACAATCGTGTCATACGATTTGAATTGTCAAATGTGCGAATTGAAATTAAAAAAGCAAAATGAGTACAAATTCACGAAAAAGAATAACTTTGTCACTTAAACAGAAGTTATTAATCATTCGAGAGAGTAAAAACGTAAGCAAAATTGAAAGTTGCAACACACAATTAATCGGATTATGCGAAACATAGATCGCATTTTACAATGAAGTAAAGCATTTAATTTGGCCCGAAAAAGGAATTGAGTCGGCAAATCAAAAGCAGTGGAAACAATACAATACAAAGGTCAAAAGACCACAATATGTTGAAACAGGAAAGACAATTGAAGCGTTTAAGAAATATATTTATTTTTACAACTTTTTGCCTTTAAAAATATTTTTTTAAGGTTCTAAATAGTTGGCATTACGATTCTATATAAGCATATCTCGTGCAGATAACCGAATTTTTATATATGAACTTTTCGTGCATATAACCGAGTTTCTCTAAATGCATTTCACGGTTATATGCACCAAAAATCAAGCATTTTCAGAAATGCTTATAAGCGAGGATTACTGTATTTGCAGATTTAGTACATCAAATTTAACCTATTACTTAGGTCAACAAATCGAAAAAAAAAATGTTTGTGCCGAGGTATAGTTAGTGGTTTTGTGTTAAGTATGTACTGGCAACATTAAAAATATTTTTAATTTTTTTCCCCCACGTGTCATTTTTGACTAACCGTCAGTTTTGATTATTTAACTTGATTATTATATCATGTCTTCATCGCGAAGAAGTTGTCTCAATGATCCAAATATGTTTTATTACATATGTGGTGAATACACAGTGAAAAAGTTCAGAAAACCTATAACAGATTTTATAAAAAGTGCTTATTTTGCTTACTTTAAGTCGAAAATTGTGGATAAATACTACACGACAATACCCCAAATTGTTTGTTAAATGTGCTATGACCATTTGAGACAGTGTATTAGTGGTAAAAGAAACCATATGAGGTTCGGAATAATGTTGAAATAATGATTTATCCAGACTTAGATTCTGCCACATTCAGAGGAAGTACCTGTTCCAACATTTTGTTCCATTCGTGAATCATTATTTGAAGAAGTCATTAATGAAATGAATAGCGATATCGAAGAAGAATTAAATAATTTGATAAGGGATCTTGAACTTCCTTAAGAATCTGCAGAGGTTTTGGCTTTTAGATTAAAAGAAAAAAACTTGTTGGACTCAGGTACAATAGAACGAGAGAGCTGACTTGCTATCATTTTTTCAATCGGAAAATGATAGAATTTTTTTTGGATGTGCAAGGCCTTATTCTCGAAATGGGTATTTCAAAGTACCATCCAAATGAATGGCATCTCTTCATAGACAGCTCTAAACGAAGTCGTTTAGTCGTTTGTTGAAATTACTAAAAACTTTCTGGAAAATTACAAGTCAAATAACTGCTCTGAAATGCTAGAGCACTTTAATATTTTAGGATGCAATATGTCCATCAAAGTGCACTACCTTCACAGTCATCTTGACCAATTGACAAGGGGAGCGGTTTCACCAGGACCTAGAAATTATGGAAGAAAGATACTAAGGCCAATGGGATTGCCATATGATGGCTGACTATTGCGGGGGGATGCAACGTGATAGTCCCTACTACACCTTATTCACGAAAGTCGCGAAAAAGAAAGTTATTTTTTAAATTATGTAAATTGTTTTTCATGTAAACTTTTTTTTTACAAGGCAAAATCCAGAAAACTACACATAGGATATCAAAAGTTTTGCTAATAATGTATTCAATATAAGATCCTTAGTTAAAATAAAAGTACAGCTTCTCGGCACGAAAACTAGTGTTGACCAGTGTTATAAGTCAAATGAAACTTTTTTCATGCAAAAAATCTCTGGTCTTTGATTTGAAATAATTTCAATTTGAAGTTTAAAAAGTCGAAAGCCATCGTATTACTTAAGGGTCCACTAACATTTTTTAGGAGAAAAAAAAAACACTTAAATTTTATCCCAGTTCGCTTCGTGACCAGGTACGATTTTACAGATCATGTTTTTGGAATCTCCGAACACTAAATAATAATTGTGCATTGTTAGATTTGGTTGAAAATTTTTACCGATTTTGATCTTGCTTAAAACAAATCTGTCGGCCATAGTGCTAGTCTTAAAATGGCCACAAAACGAGTAAATGAGCAGCTTTAATTTTGCGGATTATATATTTGGAATCTCCGGACACTATGTAAAAATTGTGCATTGTCAGATTTGGTTGAAAATTTAATCGATATTGATCTTGCTTGAAGCGAACCGAGTATCCGAGTAAGCTTTTCTTTGAAAATAAAAAATTGTGATAATTTTTCGGTAGAATTTTGCAAAAGGGCCAAAAATTAATAAGAAGTGCCACGGGGCTTTTGAAAAATAAAAGGGCTCAAAAAAGCCCTAAAAGCCCCCAAATATCATCCCTGCTTCAGTATTTGAGGTATTAAGCATTCTAGGCAAAAGTTTCTATCCATTTCAATGACCGCTACGTCATATCATCAGTAAGCTTAGTAGTCTGCAAGCCTACTATATTCTATTTCTTGCGTTGATCTGTTAAGAATCACAGCAATAAACAGAACAAAACTTCTACATTTCAATGCAATATTGATATCACACTTTGTCCGCTTTTTTGACGATTCGAACGAAGTTGCAAGTGCTACATGTAAATATCGGCGAGCTCACCGAGGGTAATTTTTCTATTTGTATTTTGTTCTGTTTATTGCTGTGATTCTTAACAGATCAACGCAAGAAATAGAATATAGTAGGCTTGCAGACTACTAAACTTCGGCTAACTAAGCTTACTGATGATATGACGTAGCGGTCATTGAAATGGATAGAGGCCCATTTTAATGCATTTTGCGCTTGTAAATTTTTTTGTTGTTTTCTGCACTAAAAGTACTGAACAAGAAGCTCTGTACAAAAATATTATTATGAAATTTTGTTCCAAAAACACAAATAGTAAAAGTTTCTATCATTTATTCCTATCACCTCCCAAATCGGAGCTCTGACATAGAGTAAATATACTAAAACATTTAATTTTTAAATTATTTAAACTAAATCTCTGGGGCTATAACAACTTTGACTTTTGAGTTACGCAGGTATGTTTCCATAAAATAAGCGGGTTTGACTATACGTCCTACGTCATAGTTCTTCTAGACATGCTAATTCTTTTACAAAATTACATTGATTATTCAATTCAGAGCTGCCAGAAGACAAGTTCGAATTGAAAATATCAAAATGTCGAGATACGACCTTTCGAAAGTTATCAATACCGAATTAATTGTCAACATATTATTTCCAAATTAAAAGCTGCACCACATTTACGTTTAAAATGAAATGCTGAATGATGGGTTCTTCCTAATAAACTTTCAGAATCTTATTATCTGAAGGCATTTTGTCGCGGATTTATTCCAACACTTTATTTTGATTCGTCACAATAATTTATGTACGCGACTATTTATATGATCATAATAGATTTTAAGTACTGAGTTCATTTCTTAAATGTTATTTTGTCAAGTAATGTTACACTATTTAGATAATCACATTTGGTGAGGGTTGTCAAACTTAACAGAAAACAGAAACACAATTTCAATTTTATTACGAAACAACGAATGAAGGTCAAGCTACAACGTGGGCCATATCAGTACCACAGCGTTAACAAATCAAGTGTTGTAGTGAAAGAGAAGAAAAAGAAGGCGCAAAGTGGCAAATCGATGTTAATTTGTGAATCTGTAAATTCATATGACCACTCGAATGAACATCATATAATTTTTAATGACTCGTAAAGTGCAGTTTTTTTAGCCATAGGCAATGAGTTCACAATGAGGCCAGAGATCGTAGGAATGAGATCAGGCCAAACGATCGATATGATGCAACTGCATGAACAGGAACTGTAGGTATGCAGGCCACTTGTGGGCAAATATCACAAGACATATCGTGTGTGTAAGTCAGTAGGAAGAAAGTGAAAGGAAAAAGTATACAGGCACAGAAAAACTCTTGTTTTTTGTTAATATTATGTAAAATTAAATTCATTTATTTGTTAATTTCGTTTAAAACAAAGCAACAAATACAACAACTAATATGTTATGACTGTATCAACATGTGCGTGTGTGGGTGATCAATCCTTTTTCTATTCTAACTATGAAATTTACTAGACCTTCGATATCGCCGCTGAAGCTAGGATTATTTCTTTTTAATAAAAAATCTTGTTGGTGGACCGTAATTTGGCGCTGGTGCGTGTTGCTCCTCGACAACAGTTGTTGGTTCAGGTGCCATATATTGATTAGTGGGCGCTGTCAATGTGGGTTGTGCAGTCTCTTCATTCACTAAAGCTGTCATCGTTGGAGTGCCATAAGTTGCTGCGGGCAAATCATTGACAAATTGCTGTGGCGCTGACTCATCAAACGTTGGCTGCATTGTGGCAAGCGGAGCAGCGAGACTTATGGGATTTTCTACAGGGAAACTTTCCTCAGCAGCAGCAGATGGGCCACTGTACCCTGATAATGGTTCTGTGTTACGAGGATCAGCACCGGCATTTCCAGGTGGTGGACCATAAACTGGAGCTTCTTCCTTCTTTGTCTTGTACTTAATGAAGTACACTTCGGGCTTGGAAGGTGTCGTTGGGGCGGCAGTTGGTATAATTATGTCTTGTGCGACATCAGGCCTCTTATGTAAAACGTAGATCAAGGTCTTCTCTTCATTTTGTGGAGGTGGTGCGACAATCGGATTGCGTATTGATGGCGCCGATGGTGCCTTAATGAAGACAATCTTGTAATGCTTTTGTTTGGGTCCGATTTGGTGGTGAACATGTGGCTGAATTGCATCTTCCTCTTCAAAATCTTTGGGAGGCACATGCACGTAGATGTGCTTGTGTACTTTGGTCTGAACGGGAGCGTATGAATAACCAGCGGAAGTAGCGCTGGCTTCATGTGGCAGCGAGGAAAGAAGGTGTGCCATGTTGTAAGAGTCCTGTTGCTGCAGTTGCTGTGTGGGATCTGCTATTGGCTCTTCTGGTACAATGGGAGCAATGTGAGATTCTTCAGCTGCTGCTGCTGATGGGGGAACATAGGACATTTGTGGTGCAATGGCAAAACTAGCAAAGCTGTGCGCCTGAGGAAGTTGCTGATGAACATGTGGCTGCGCAATGTGGGCTAAAATATAAAAAAGATAAAATTATTTCGTTTTCTTTTTTTCCATACAAATATTTGTTTCTATTACTAACAGACGTAGGCGTACTACACAATGTTTGTAGACCAATAGATTTGTAAAGCACTATGCTTTTCCGAAAAAGTTAAATGAAACATTTTAAAGAGCTTTCATTAAAAATAAACAATTGTAATTTTGTCACCATTCTACTCTTCTTCTGTGGTATAGACGACGAAGTTATGCGAATGTGTATACTAGGATTTTGTATTAATAAGCAAATGGTATAGCTGATATAGGCGAAATAAGTATTTGGTTAAATTGTTGAATATTTGAAGATATTTATATGTCCAATCAGACATCTCAAAATATTTACCAAGTCACATTCAGTTGGAGCAAACACGAGTACTACTTTACTTCCAAATTTCGCTTGTTGGTCTACCGCAAACATATCGATTTAGGAAAAAATGAATTAAGAATATTTTAAGAAATATCGACATAAAAATATATCGATGTCTTACAATATCGTTATATTCATACTATGTATTTGGAATGTCGTCGAATTTAAAATTTATTTAATTGTGCAAGAGAATATGTTTCCCTCAAATAAATTTTTTTGGTTGAGAGTTTCTAAAAATATTTACTAGCGGTAATGCAATTTTTTTAAATTTTATCCCCGGAATACAACATTAAAGTGCTGTTAGTTGGGTCACGCAGATATTTTTGCTAATTCATATATTCTCTTTGATATCTACTGCCGACTCCTGCAGTATGATTTATTTAAATTTTACTAAAATATATTGAGAATTATATAACATTCACATAGGTCGATTTTAATCAAATCAAACTATGTAATAGGAGTTATTTATTTGACACAACCATTACCGAGTATGTAAACATTACCGAGTATGTGAACTTTTCATCGATATAAAAAAAATTTAAAAAAATTTCTGACGAAGTATCGAACTCACGCACTTAGAGTTATGAGCTCACAACCCAAACTATTTGCCCACGCTGTCAGTTGATATTGACAGATATCTATTCCACACTATGTTATTCATTATTGTGACTTTGAAAATTTGTTTATGCATTACGTCTTCGCTTACCTCAACATGCATGTTTTCTCCATCTAAATATAATATATGAAATCAATGATTACATATCGTAAAAATGGTAATGCATGGTCCAGCAGTTGCTGGATAGATAACCGCGTTGCATTCGATAATAACTTGCGTCTGTAGAAAATCCTCTCACTCGGCACCGATTTATTACCTTATTACTGGAAACTTCCGTCAAAAGACCAAACCGTACAGTGGCTCATAAGTCACTTCGGCCACCCTGAATTTCGGAATCTCCTGACTCATTCTAGAGTAAATATTCTAGCAAACTATTATATGTATGATAATCCTTAGCCAGATCCGACTAATGAGACATACCTTGCACTATTTCAACTGATTGCTTTTCTTAGATTTACAATCTAAACAAAGATTTTTGATCAAACGTTTAACTTCATTATTGGGCTCACTGTAATAATTATTGTAGTTGAGGTCCTGAACTTTGTACAATCTTACAATCGAAAAGTTACCATTAAATTGAAATGGGTAGCCAAAACTCAACTGACTAACAGTAAAATCTGAATATGCTGTTTTGTAGGCGAACCCAACAAAAGTAAGGAACAGGTATTTGCGGAATCGTACCTAATCGGTTTTTGAAACATAGATCGAAAAGTTGAAAACTACCCAAATCAAAGTTTTGAGCATTGTCAGATAAAACAATGCTATAAATGCTCGTGGATATTGCTCATTTCAAGGTATTAACTACACTATTAACTTCACTCATGTTTCATGTTAAAATTACATGAATGAAATTTATCGGAGAAACAAAATCAATTTTCAGATTTAAAATTAAACATTGAACGGGTAAAGAATTATCAGAAGAAAAAAAATATATTATCACTAATCATGTTTAGTTTAATGTAAATTGATCTGTTCATAGTTTAAAGTTAAATTTAAAAACTCTATATCTCAATAATGTTAGCAGTAAGTAGGAAGATTTTAAATTGTTTGAGTTCAAATCAGGCCGATGCAAATTATTTATTTTTTAGTGCTATTTCAAATATATCACTTGTGTTAAATGGACATTATAAGTCAAGTTAAAAAGTTCTTTAATCTTTTTGTCAATTTTAGCTCAGAAAAATTAAATATATTTCATATTAGACGCCCCAATACAATGGAAATCAAATGGAAGTTTGTATTTTCAACAGATTAATCATATGAACTGTAACAATGAAAAATTAAGATAAGATGTTTTATTTACTTAGCTTTGCTAAAGAGTACAAACCTGTACAAAAAACAATTACAATTTTAAACCTAAGTTAAACTATGCTTAGTTAAGTTTATAAAAAAAGATGTTTTAATGGACGGTTATCCTTATCACTTTGTTTGCCTGCTGAAATTGCAGGGATTGATATACAGCATTTTAAGCTCCCCACTTTAATTATAAACTTTTAGGATGTTATTTACTTAAAATCTTATGGACAAGGCAGTTTTAGTTAAATTTAGTCCAAATTTTAAAAACTTTTTTTGCCTTCTAGACAATTTTTTATTTTTTTATATAATCCGTATTTTAAATGCAGCTTTTTATTCACATGCGAAAATTGGCACTAACTCACCATTTGGCAATAATCCTATTTGATTCTGTGCTGATCCACTGGAGTAAGTGTAACCGGCTTCTGGACGCGCCAAGGCAACTGCCAGGCAAGTGACAAAAATAAATGCACGCATTTTAAGGACACTCGAGCTGAATTGTATAACAAAGGACTAATCCACTGAGGCGTTGACGAAATGAACGCAAATGATGTACTGATGACAAAACTATTGATGCGCGAAACCTTTATACGATTCGGACTCTGGCAGACCGACTGAGCCTGAAACAATTCAATGAATCGCAGCTGAGCGACGTCATTAAAAATTAATTTAACAAATTTTAATTGAACATTTAAAGTACCATGAAGTACAACACACAAAATACGCCATCGACAAAAAGAGATTTTCAATATAAAGTTGATAATTTCCGCACTCTTGCTCCAGACACTGTAACTTCAATTAGAGCGACCAAATGTAGATCATATTGTCATATGACACACATGTACATATGTATGAATGTGTATGTGTACATGGAGAGCAACCGTTAACAGTGAGTACGGTAAAGTAATTCAATGTAGAACGAGTAACAAAAAAGAAAAAAATTAAACTTAAAAATACGTGAGTGTGGCCCATAAACGAGGTAACGATTGACACTTGTGAGTCTGTGAAGCGATGAATCGGTGTAACCTTCATTTGAGTGCCAAGAGACGCATTTAAACTGGAGCGTTGTTGTTGTATCACATTAATGAAATCAGAAGTGAACCACGGCGCGCCGTTTATTTGATTTCATTCATGCGCATCCACTGGGTCCATTGATACATCAATCGATTTTGATGCGTGCACGTTTGATTCAGCATTTTACTTCTTGTAGTTGTTTTAATGGGAGTCGGGGTGACTTCAAGAAAGTAACCTTTTCAAAGGAAACCTGTAATTGAAGATATTATTAGGTGACAAGAAAGCTATAGGCGTTTTATTTTTATAGAAATTCAACTATTAAAAGCAAAAATGAAACTGAATAAATCAAAAGTTTTCGATCTCATTTAGTTTATGTAGCAATGGCAATAAATTTGGCTATAAGCTTTTAGTGTTTGCTGTGTTTGAATTTACTAAACGACCAAATTAAGTTCTTAAAGTAGTTCTTAAAGATACTTAATGAAATCCGCAAGAGTCTTATGCCCATCAGCGACATATTTTTGAGTATTGGATGAAAATAGTTTGGAAATCTCAATACCAGGGGTGCAAATTTAATCGAAAATGAAGTAGTTCTACGTTGGCAGCAATTAGCCGGAGGTACCATAGTATTTCGGCAGGATAATGCGGCTGTTTATACAGCAAAAATAGTAAAAGAGTTTTTCCGGGACAACAACACAAATTTTCTAAGATCGCCTGCTTTTTCTCCTGACCTAAATATTATTGTAAACTGCTGGGGTTGTTTGGCTCGACAGTTTATATAGAAAACCGGCAGTATAAGTCTATCCAGGAGCTCAAAAACAGGATATTAGCCCACTGGGAGGCTTTTCTTTGTAAATACGAAAAAAGCTATTTTGATCCTAAAAAAGCAAATGACTGAAGTAGTACGGAATAAAGGAGGATCCACCCATTATTAAAATAATGTTTTACATTTATTTTTTTTAAAATACCTAGAACGAATTAAAGCTACAAAAATTTTGTGCTATCGTTTACTCGCACCTTAAAATTGAGTTTTTAGTTTAATTCAAAAATGCATAATTTTTTTTGACAAATTATTCATAAGTAATTTATTTCCTTAGCTTTAAGAATATATACTATGAAAACAAATTTTAAATAATTGTGGTAAATCCTTTAAAACACCGAAAAACTAGTTGTGCTATCGTTTTGTCGCGGTCTGTATGGATATGAAAATCGTGCTAATTTCGATGTTAGTCCAAATCGTTTATTAAATCAATAGTAAAATGGCAAATTGAGTAATTGGTAGAATTATATACAAAAAAAAAAAGTTTCTTAAAATTTTAAATTTATTGTTAGTCCATTGCAAATGTGGTAAGCTTAAGTAGTATTTTTAGAATTCCACACTTCAAAGACTTCAAGAGTTTTAGAAGTCAAAGACTGCAAACAGCTATTAGTTTTTCAAAAACTGTTTTCTAAAATTTCAAAGCACTTTTCTTAAACTGGGTCTTCAACAATTAATTACTCGTTACCTTTACAGAACTTAATGACCGTTTAAAAATTGTTTTCAATATACTTAAGGGGAGGGTGGCGTCTGAAAAATTTTTTTTTCCATTTTTTTTATTTGATAGAACAACTCTTCAAGAGTATCCTGTTAAAATTTAAGGTCGATTGGAGCAAAATTGACGGAGACACTTTATGGCCCTGGAATCGTTTATTCCGTGTAAGTATATGTGATAATACAGTATTAAAACTTTAAATGCGTTTGTCTCAAATATATGATTTTCAACGTCGGTGGACACTGTAACTCAAAAACTACTTGACCGATTCTCTTAAAATTTGGCACACCCTTTATATACATAAAATACCAGGTAGTGACGTCGAGATTTGTTTTTTTTTTCTTGCATTACAATTAGTTTTACAATAACAAATATAATGATTTTTGCATTATTTTTTTAAAAAAATTGGTTTTTTTTGGCTTCTAAGCTATGCCAAAGTCTTAAAAATTGTGAAATAAAAAAAACTTGGCGTCACTGTCTAGAAAAATTCATAAACTAACCAAATTCTTTTGATTTTTTGATTTCACATGATCCAGTGATGAGTTATGATGTCCACCACTATTTATTTGAGGCATCCGCGGAAATTTGGATAATTTTTCATAGTTTTTTTCATGAAAATGTCACAGAATAATCTTTAAATATTGTACTTTTATATGTTCTTTAAAAAAATTAAATTATTATTACTATATCACTAAAAAACATTCTTAAATTTATGCTTAACATGTAACGCACTTTTGAAGTCAAATCGGCTCACTTGAAGCAACCTCTTGCTGTCGTATCTAAATTGGTGAGTAACAAAAAAAACTCTTCACTTTTCAATATTTAAATTCTTCTGTCGACAACCTTTATTTTCTTTTGGCCTTGACACAACAGTACGGGAATAATTAAAAAAGTTCCGGACGCACACATTTTTCCTAATATAATTTATTGCTTTTTTTCTATTAAAAAACACAATAAACCAAAATATAATAAATTATGGGGAATGTTCGCATTAACCAATATGTAGACTTTATTTTCTTGCTTCCCTGATGATTCAATATCACATTATTTGGTATGAATATTAAAACAAATTTTTTTAGAGGTTTACTTATCTGGAATAAACATATGTTGCAATCCTTCAACCTAAAACTAACATACTCCAATCTAACCTTCAAATAGCACAAGTTCAATGAGTGATCGAATGATTTGTGTAGATAACAACTTAATCATCCGCTGATCTTAAAAGAAGGCAATGAAATTAAACGAACACAATAACAACAATAAACACAGACCGAGTGAAGACTAAATAAAACTCGTGATTATTTACTTTTGAAACGATACTAAATGCACTCAAGATCAGTTAGATCAATTAGAAAGAAGCTGAAGAGTGCAGTGGCAGCTTCAAGTGCATTCTTCGCAGTGATGTCATGATTTCCAGATGATTTTTACTATCGAAATTTTCCAATCGATTTGAGATGGCAGCAACCACAACGAAGCGCGATTATGATGCGATTGCAAGTGTTTTATTTTATCATTGGTTTATTTGTGCGTTTAGTTTTTGGTTTGTCAAACACCACATACGCCACTAATTGGGCAAAGGGCCTTCGATGCCAATGACAATGAACTGTGAAGTGGCATGCACTCATAATAGAGTGGCTTTAAAAGTGTTGCACAGCGCTACGACCACGACTGACCTAATTTTGAGTTAAACTTTTGACCAATTTTATGTAAGACTGCATTTATGAAGTTTCTTCTTTTTGTGTTTTGGTATTTCATGATTCGAACAGTTTATTAATGAATTTTTTTTTTACACCCTACAAGTTGTTGGCCCAGATATGCTGACTTGGCAAATGCTCGTTGAACCTTAGAGTCATTATCCTGCATAAAAAATAATTTGCATCGAATCACTTTGTTTTTTATATGAATAATGCGATGAACTCGCTCTATGGTCTTTTCTTTTAATAAACTTATTTTTAATAATATAGCGCAACATTTACTTTACCAGAAACTTTTCGTATATTTTAATTAAATTGGGATTAGACTTATGGGTCGTAAAGAGCTTCCTTGTGTTGGGACCTTTCCTGGTTCAGAAATCATTATAAGTTTTGAGAGTTTCCTGTCGCTTGAAAAAAATTCTGCCCTTAAGTGGCGATATCTGTATATGTGAAGCAGGTGTTTTTTGACATCGAATCCAGAGGCTTTGTTTAGACAGAGAATTTCTTTATTAATACATTTTTTATTTATGACTTACTGGATGGCATCAATCTGTGCCCCAGTTGGAGGTAAAAGGTAATTGGTTAAAGACTGAGTGGTAGAAGTAAAACAATTTTTAGTAAAATCCCAAATGCATGGCTCTTTTCTGCATCGCTCGTAGCTCAACCGTTTTTTTACATTCCAAAGGGAATTTGTTGACTTATCTAATAACTAATTGGCAGCAAAGATTTCATTTCTATTCAATGAAACTCGATATAGACTCATCAATACATACTTGCATTTAAATTATTAGTCCAATTGACACAGCCCACTTAAGTTCATTTTCGCATATATGGTATTCCGCACATTCGTTAAGAAAATTACAGAATCACATTAAGGTTGAAACAAGTTTATCTCAATCAAAAACATTCATTGCTTTATAACACTGGGAAACAGTCAAAATGTTACCGGATAACCATTAAGCATTTCGTATGCAACATAAGGCGTTGATTCCGAAAAACACATTAAAAAATTTTTCATGTGATATTGACGAGTTTAATCTTACGATCTTTAACATAGAAGACTTGAGATCCAATAAGATCAAAATTTGTCGTAAGCAAGTGTAAATTAAGAATTCAAAAGCTTTCCATTTTCCGTTTTCATTTCATGAAGTATACCTCAATTTTCTAGGGTTCGCAGAATGTTAAAGTGAGGACTTTTTTTTAAGTAAATATTTTTTTAGAGCTGTTGACAACGAATTGGAAACGAAATCATTCGTTGTGTTATTGCTAGTTTTTCTTATTTATTTTTCTATGTATGCCAAAAAATTTATAAATAATATAAATGTGGGACATATAAGCTTAAAAAAAGCACATAATTGAAATCAAATTCATAGCATAAAAAAGTCTTATGAGAGATTTTCTGCTTAAAACTCAGATTTGACTGAGTCAACTAATTGGCAACAAAAAAATAATTTGCTAAAAATAAAAGAAAAACTTGATAAAAGATTTCAGAAGCGATATTGTGATATTGTCATTGCTTGTGAGAACACTTTTTGACCAAATTTGCTTATTAGCAAATCCTTAATCATGGGTAGTGGCTAAAAGTTGTACACTGGCCATGTGTAAGTCAATTGTTGAGCTTCGAAAGACGGCCATGAGACATCAGGCGATGGCAACACAACTAAATTGCTTCAAAAAGATGTTATTCAATGCACTTGATCATTTCGACAAGTATGACACAACAGAAAATGTTCCTCGCAAAAACAGACCTCGTAAGACTTCTGCATACAAGGATCGCCAGATTGTGCGCAAGGCAAAATTGAATCCTCGTAAGACTTCTGCAGACATCCAACTAGAAATAATTGTTCAATATGATGCAGAAATATCCAAACGAACTGTCGATTGGTTGAAGCTAAGACGCATGCCGGTTGGCCGCTCATTAAATGGAAGTATGTGGTATGGAGCGACAAAACGAAGATCAACCGCCTTGGTATAGATGGTGGAAGATATGTAAAACATCCAAAAGGGGCATACTTCCATTTAATGAGCAGCCAACCGGCATGCGTCTTAGCGAATTGTATAGGGCTTCGATTCTATAATACGTTGAGTAAACTTGTTATGAATAAGAGGACGCGATTTTCATCTGAAGAGTTTTTATTGTCCTTTGATGCTTGTAAAATCAAACGAAATACAGGTTAACTTTCGAATCACCTCAGGCTATTGATTTTCATGTCTGTATATTAAGTCGCTGAACAAGATGAAATCACTTATTTGGGCAAAATACTTTTTTTTTGTATTATACAGCATTTTCATAGAGAAAATATATTTTATTAAAACGTCAGTCTACAAGCTAGTGAAAAATCTTTTTATGTTCTTTTGTGGGTTATAAAAGTAACTTTTACTATAAGGCACACAAGCAAAAAACAATGATATATGTATATTAGGGTGGTTCAAATTGCAAACATGTTCCGATTTTTGGTGCTCAGGCCTGAAAATATGTCTGGATACCATGAAGCTCTTGTGCCAAAATTTCACCTCAATCGGACTATGGGAAGGCGTGTCAGTTGGTCGATTTGTGTGATTTTTGTGCATTTTCGAGACGATTTAAAGCATAATTGCTTTTATTTAAAAAAAAACATCAACATCGGGGTATATTTTTGACTATAGTTTTTATGGACTCAGTATAATGTGAACTATGTGCAAAAACTATAATTCAGAAAATTGGCACAAATTTGAGTATTGATTCCTTGATAAGAATGTGAAAAATGCTAAAAAATCTGACAAACGTCCACTTTGATTGCCGAAAACTGTTCCTATTTTATATTTTTCTACCACGGCACTAAGCGCAATCGATTGAATATCCTCTTATACATGGAAAATGAAATGCCAAAGATTTTTTGTACCAACGATGCGATCTGGAGAAATTGTTTAAAAAATGCAACAAATTTATTTTAAGAAAATAAAGATTTTTAATTCATTTTTGTTCAACAAACGTTAGTATTTCACATTTGACGACCACTAAAGTAATTTTTGAAACTTTCTTCGTTATCTGTTTGCTGAATTTTTGCACAAGAACGATTGGTCTTTCTGCAGGGTCGTTTACAACATGTAATTCTGCATTCAACAGGAACACAAATTCCAGCCGAGAAGTGACTATGCCGAATTATAATAATAATATTTTTTGGCGAAATTTCTCGTCGCAGTATCAAATTGTATGTGCTTTCAGAAACAAGTAGAGCCGCTATATGTGTCGGCTGTTATATATATACTAAAAGTACACTTAGAAAAAATGTCTAACCTGCATCAGATAACACATTAACCTGATAAATTGTTCTATGGAATTATGTTTAATTTAAAAAAAAAACATTTTTTTTCTTGAATTCAGTGGGGTTCGAACCTAGGCATTCTGTGTTGTTGCATAAGCAGTACTAATATTCTTTTAGTTTTACGCAATATAATAAGAGGAGTAGCTCAGTTGGTCAAGATGACATCTTTGAACAGTGACATATCATGGGAGACCTAGGTTCGAATCTCGTCGGTGACAAATAAAAACTTAAATTTTCTGAAGTTTTTAAAGTGCAACATAAATAAATTAAGTTCCAATTAATATGCAGTAATAAGGGATATGATAAAAAAAATCGGTTTCGGTTTTTTGAGAAAATTTTGTAGCTAACCTGATTTTCAGGTTAGTTAGACTTAACAGCATGGGCCACCAGGTTAGAAAATTTTAACCTGAGATTTGGTAAAAATTTGGTTACATTTACCAGATTTATTTTCTGAGTGTATATGTTCGGAAGAACAACAGCCGAAGATGCCCTGTACGATATCGATGAGAAAACTGGAAATGACTGTCTGAACTTAATTATTTTTGCAAATCAAAGGCGGTTACATCAAACCCTGGTTCCAAGCACCAGATGCCACCTCTGCTCCACAAAATGACATATTTATATTTTCTGAAGCAATTTATTAAATAAAGAAACAAAAGTAATATCATAGCAAACATTGCCATCAACAAATTTAGAGGTCATTTGTGTTAAATCAGTGAAGCATTGATTAGGCTGGCGTTCTTCGATAAAGCGATTTCAGTCAACGAAAAAAAGAAAATGCTCTCGAACCTGAAAATTTCTTCTCGAGACGACTCAAGTCACGTAAATATCGGTTTTCAACAGATCGACAAAATTGAGTTGAGCGTAAGCGCCTTTGTGACATCACGCACATTGCGTTTCTTCCAAATATTGAAATTGCTAATGGATTTTCTGGAAATATACCCCATTTGCTGGCCAAATGATGAATCCTATAAGTGTTCGAAGATTGTGGCCCAAAAATTTCGTGTTGTGAACGACACCGCAGATAAGCGGTCTGTTTTATAATATCTGTTTTAATAAACAGATAACGAAGAACGAAGATCAGTTTCAAAAATTACTCAAAGTGGTCGGCGAAAACCGACAAAAATCTCCATAATGAACAAATGCGAAATACTAGAGTTTCTTGAACAAAAATGAATTAAAAATCTTTATTTTCTTAAAATAAATTTGTTGCATTTTTTAATCAATAATTTCTCCAGATCGCATCGTTGGTACAAAAAATCTTTGGCATTTCGTTTTCCATGTATCAGAGGATATTCGATCGATTGCGCTTAGTGTCGTGGTAGAAAAATATAAAATAGGCACAGTTTTGGGCAATCAAAGTGGACGTATGTTAGATTTTTTAGAATTTTTCACAATCTTATCAAGGAATCAATGCTCAAATTTGTGTTAATTTTCTGATTTAAAGTTTTTGCACATTTTTCACATTATAATACTGAGTCCATAAAAAACTATACCCACAAATATACCCTGATGTTGATGTTTTTTTTTAAATAAAAGCAATTATGCTTTAAATGTAACATTTCATGTTGTTTTTAACTAAAATCCAATTTTAACTATGTCTCCCTTTGAATTTTAATTGTTCCTCCTTGAATATTAAATAAAGATAGTCTTAACTTCAAGAAAAACCATGTTTGAAGAGTCTCCTCCAAAAAAAAAATAAAAAAAAATCGAAGCCATGGTCGAGGTAAGATGACAATTTCGATTTTTTTTTATATTTTTTTTTGGAGCAGACTCTTCAATCATGGTTTTTCTCGAAGTTTGGAATATCTTTAAATAATATTCAAGGAGGAACAATTAAAATTCAAAGGGAGACATAGTTAAAATTGGATTTTAGTTAAAAACAACATGAAATGTTACATATAAAGTTAAATAAAAAAATAGCTATCTGAATTTCAATTGAACAACCTTTATTATGAGTTCAAGACAGTCTTAGCTTCAAAAAAAAACTATATCTGAAAGATGTACTCAACAGTCTTTAGACTACAGCGTAAAAACCCAATAAATTGACAATTTTTAAAAAACACGAAAAGTTTCACATATTTCTTACTTCAAATGCAAATTAAAAAAATAGTTATCTGAATTTCAATTGAACAACCTTTATTATGAGTTCAAGACAGCCTTAGCTTCAAAAAAACTATGGCTGAAAGATGTACTCAACAGTCTTTAGACTACAGCGTAAAAACCCAATAAATTGACAATTTTTAAAAAACACGAAAAGTTTCACATATTTCTTACTTTAAATGCAAATTAAAAAAATAGCTATCTGAATTTCAATTGAACAACCTTTATTATGAGTTCAAGATAGCCTTAGCTTCAAGAAAAACTATGGCTGGAAGATGTACTCCAAAAAAAAAAAAAAAAAAAAACGAGGCCAGCTAAAAGGCCCAATCTGATGGATATGCACATTAGGGTGATTCAAATTTTTTTTTTTTTGCTTGAAACAGGTTAAAAAGTTGCAGGCACACGAAAGGAAAATTCTGGTGAAGTTATAGCTCATAATATTGAAATTTACTGGTGGCTCATCGAGCTTTTTTGTTTTCCATACGATTTGTATGGGGAAAAATGCTTGACAAGACATTTCTCTCTATATCTCGTGAAAAAAAATGTTAAAAATACGGGACCTAGCCTATTGGAAAGATCATAAAATTTTCTATAAAAAAGCTCTTTGCATTTTTTCCGTGAAACAAGCACTTCGTTAGTTCATTTGTTTCAATCTCTGCAGTCGACAATAAGGCGAGTAAATAGGAATCCATGTTGATTTTAGGCATCGCTTAAGAGTACATGTGCAGTGTTATTGAATGAATTTATGTTGCTAATTAACTAACGAAGCGCTTGCTTCACGAAAAAAATGCAAGGAGATTTTTATAGAAAATTTTATGATCTTTCCAACAGGCTAAGTCCCGTTTATGTAAATTTTTTTTTTCACGAGATATAGAGACAAATGTCTTGTCAATTTTGAGTTTTTTATGAATTTAGTTTGCTAATTAACTAACGAAGTGCTTGCTTCAAGAAAAAAATGCAAGGACCTTTTTTATAGAAAATTTTATGATCTTTCCAATAGGCTAGGTCCCGTATTTTTAACATTTTTTTTTCACGAGATATAGAGACAAATGTCTTGTCAAGCATTTTTCCCCATACAAATCGTATGGAAAACAAAAAAGCTCGATGAGCCACCAGTAAATATCAATATTATGAGCTATAATTTCACCAAAATTTTCCTTTCGTGTGCCTGCAACTTTTTAACCTGTTTCAAGCAAAAAAAAAAAAAATTTGAATCACCCTAATGCACATATGTATGTTGTTACTAGAAAATAATTCATAAAAAATTCTTTTGGGCCTAAAAACTAGTGAAAAATAATTATTTGTTTAATGGGCTTTAAAAGTATATCATATGTATGTATGTATGAGTATCTGCATATTAGACTGGTTCAAAATAAAAACTTTTTGATTTTTTCAAGATGTGTAAGCGGATTACAATAGCCTTTTATGTCTGGACAAAGCCCATTACTAGGATTAAGGTTAATATTGAAAACTGGATTAGCTGGATTAGGATTGATTTAAAAAATGGTGTAAGTTACAGAGGTTATCAAATTTTCCAACAGTGTGGGTATGGTTTTCAGGCAATTATCGATCGGGGAATTCGAATCCGTGATTAATTTTTCTTCGTCTTCTATCTTTCTTAAAAAAAATTTAAAGTTGACCGGACAAGAGTAAAAAAGTACCGATTTTCCACTTTCTTATTGCAACACCTCAAATATTATTTAACCACCGATATTGTGTTACATCATTTTTAATATATTGTTATTTGCTTATTTCAGACCTTATTATCTGCAGGTTTAAAATTTGACTGAATGTAGTGCAAATCAGAATTACAGACGATATCTTGGAACTTTTTTTTGTCATCATTTATGTTTATATTTTTGATAAGCAAAAAGAAACAAAAAAAAGGGTCCTCGTTGCTGGACGAAAAACACTAGCAAAATGACAACAAATTTTTTTCAATTGACCAAATGCAACAATTTATCAAATTTTCCGTCAATATTTGACGCCCTTTAAATCTTGCCGGCCTAGACACGTGCCTACTCTGCCTGTAAGGTTAATCTTGCTGATTCTTTTTTTTTGTGGGTAGTATTACACACGGTTCGCTTCAAGAAAGATCAAGATCGAGTAAATTGTCAACCAAATCTGACAATGCACAATTATTATATAGTGTCCGGAGATTCCAAAAACAAGATCCGTAAAATCTTACCTGGTTATTTACTCGTTTTATGGCCATTTTAAGGTAAACCCTTTTAGCGAAAGTGTAAAGTTTTTATTGCTTTTAATATCAAGGAAATTTTAAAATATACTATGATAATTGTTTTTTATGTAAGTATTTTGAGTAGCTGAACACGATGAAGTCAATAATTTTTGCAAATATGCAAAAGTTTTTGTGATATTCATCATTTTTCATGGAAAAAAGTCGATACAAAAAAAAATAATTGAAAAATAGAAAAAAAATTATTTTTAACTACAAAGCCTACAAAGAAAAAAAAATAAAAAAATGTTTATACATACTAGTATATGTTATGTTATTCATCATTTTCCATGGAAGAGAATTGAAAATATTAAAAAAAAAATTCTTTTAGGCCTTAAACCTGGTGAAAATTTAAATTTTTTGATTTTATTTTTGTGGGCTTTGTAATTAAAAATACTTTTAAAACCCACAAAAAAAAAAAAAAAATCGAAGCCATAGTCGAGCTAAGATGACAATTTCGATTTTTTTTTTTTTGGAGCAGACTCTAAGAGAGTTAAGAGAGAGAAGAATCAGACCTCATCGTCTATTCCAACTCTCTTAATGAACGACCAAATATTCACTGAACCAGCTGACAAAGCTAATCTATCTGTCAGCCCTTACCCCCAGTCCAGAGTAGGTCTTCAGTAATGCCAACTATCCACTTTCAAACAAGGACAGTAAAAGAGTCCTTGCAAACCTCAACATAAATAAAGCTTCAGGGCCAGATGGTATATCAGCCCATCAACACTGGCTCGTCCATTACGCAATCTTTTTTTCATATCCTACACTAGTGGGATATTTCCATCATGTTGGAAGGTTGCTAATGTTCAGCCAGTTTCCAAAAAAGGCGAGGTTTCCAACCCTAATAATTATCGACCCATTGCAATATGCTCTGCGCTCTCTAAAGCTATGGAGATTGTAATAAACTTTCACCTTGTGAATTATCTGGAGCGCAACGAATTACTTAGTGATCGCCAATATGGTTTTCGTAGGTCACATTCTACTGGAGATCTTATGTCTTTCCTCACTGAGAAATGGAACCAATGTGTTCACCTTTTCGGTGAAAGTATGGTTGTCGCTTTAGATATTTCTAAGGCGTTTGATCCAGTGTGGCATCGCGCCCTCGTATCAAAACTAATTGCCTTTGGTGTTGGTATGTCCTTTGCTCGTTGGATTACGAGCTTCTGTAGTGATCGCTGTATCCGTGTTGTGGTAGACGGTTTCACCTCTAACGAACACTTCATTAATGCTGGAGTTCCCCAGGGTTCTGTCCTATCTCCTACCCTTTATCTGGTTTTTATCGACGACCTTCTGTCTTCGACTACCAACCCAATCCATTTTTTTGCGGATGACAGCAACATTTGTCATTCCTATTGCTTCAAAAAGCGCCCAAGCTCTGCAGAGGTTGAGAGTAAGCGGCGACTTATGAATGACACACTCGCTCATGACCTCAACACAATCACCGAGTGGGGTCGTATTAACCGCGTTAATTTTAACGCTACTAAAACCAAGTGGTGTCTGTTATCTCACAGACAAATGGATTACTCCCTTCCTTCCCTCAATATGACTGGCTTAGATATTACGAGGTCAACAACTCTTAACGTTCTGGGCATATCGGTTCAACCGGATCGAAGCGGCCAAGTGTATTGGTTTTTTAAAACGGTGTAAGAAATACTTCACTCCAGTTGATCTTCGTACTGTCTACTTCACTTATATTAGACCCAAACTAGAGTACAACTCACACATTTTGGCCGGGGCTTCAAAAACCACTTTGGAGCTGCTAGATCGCGTCCAGCAGCGTTTGATGAAACTAATAGGCGATTAATCTGTCATCGCCTCTATTGATTCCGTTCACCACCGGCGTAACGTAGGGTGCTTAACCCTTTTCTATGAACCAAGCCGAAAATCGACTGACAAAACAAGAGGCTAGAAGCCAAACATTACAAAAGTGGCAAGAAAGGTGGCAAAATGAAACCTACGGGCGCTGGACAGCACATTTAATACCTCAGCTAGACATATGGCTGAATAGATGTTTTGGAGAGGTGGGCTACTACATCACGCAGCTCCTGTCTGGCCACGGGTATTTCCAAAAATACCTGCACAGGATGGGAAAAATCGAGGCACCAAACTGCATATATGGTGACGCAGACGTTGATGATGCGGAACACACGTTCTTCAACTGCAGGAACTGGGCTGAAAGAAGGAGCACTTTAGAAGGACAAGTTGGCCCACTAACAGTCGAAAACATCGTCCCGACGATGCTAAGAAGCGAGGAGTACTGGATGCTGATAACGAGATACGTCGAAAGCGTACTACGAATAAAGAGAAGGGACCTTGACGTTTTTCAAAGAAGACAAGATGGAGGCGGAGACCTGGCCGCAGGCTCAGAAAGCAGCTAATGGCATTGGATGCCTAAATAAAGGGAACCCCACTGAAGTAATGCTCAAGAGAGCCTCCCAGTGGGGGAATCAATTCCCGGACAAAGAGGGAGGGGTTTTAGTGGGTATACCACTACGGAAGTCCCACACACCGACCAGGTGACGACGGTGCGAAAAGCATTTCACCTGCCTCACCCGCAAAAAAAAAAAAAAAAAAAAAAAAAAAAAAAACCCCTTTTCTATAAGTATTTTAATGGGATGTGTTCTAGCGAGATTCATGATCTGATTGCATCAATACGTATTTTCTCTCGCAACACTCGGGCGTCCCATCAGGCCCATCCCTTTTGCGTCACGCCGGTGTTCAACAGGACATCACACTTTCGTGATAATTCTTTTTTTGGTCGTACTATCAAGTTGTGGAACAGCCTGCCTGCGTCTGTCTTCCCCGGCAGTTGTGACATCGGTGAATTCAAGAAGAATGTTCACCGACACTACTCCATCTATCCTCCTTCCCTCTAACCTTTCTCCTTTTCTTAAAATCCAACACGGTGCATTGCATTTATAGGGGGCGTCCCCTGAGCGTTGGCTTATGCTTTAAAAAAAAAAAAAAAAAAAAAAATGGTTTTTCTTGAAGTTAAGACTATTTTGAATTAATATTCAAGGAGAAACAATTAAAATTCAAAGGAACACATAGTTAAAATTGCATTTAAGTTAAAAAAAAAACATAAAATGTTACATATAAAGTTAAATAAAAAAATAGCTATCTGAAGTTTAATTGAATAACCTTGAAGCCTAAGCTTCAAGAAAAACTATGGCTGAAAGATGTGCTCCAAAAAAGAAAAAAAAGAAAACGAGGCCAGCTAAAACGCTAATTCTGGCAGATTTGCACATACTATATACATATATATAGGGTAAATGATATTTTGAGTTTAATTTTATCATATCAAATTTCGGTATTTTTGTTAATATTATTATCATAATTTTTGCAATTGCTTTTATAACTCTTTTGACGAGCGCTCTGCGTAAAGCTTATTTGGCGATACCAACGAGGTATAAATAAGAAGTTAAAAATTTTAAAGTTCGGCTTTTAGTCAATTTTCAAACTTAATACAAAACACCATATAGCCTATAGGAGAAAAAAGTTTTTTTTTTTAAATGCTAACTAGTTTCTAACACTTAAGCCCAACAATTTTTTTATAGGTGATATTTACAGCATATAAGTACTTAACCTTAAACTATTTTAACAATTAAATTGTTATTATTTTCCATTTGCTGACAGTTAAAAAAATTTTTTTAATGCACTTCGAAAGCTAACGTAATATGGTATTAAATAAAAAAAAACGACATTGATCCGAATAGTAAAACTGCAGACTTCAAACGTGAGAGGATTAAAGAAAATTCACCAAATTATCAAAAATTCATGTGGTGATAATTTCGAAAAAAAAAATTTCAGCAAAGCCCTGATATACATTGTACGTGCAACTGAGTTTGTAGAAAGATGCAGAATAAAAATGTTCATCGCATTTGTAGAAATCGAATTTTTTTCCTGCAATCCTTGCGGTTGATAAACTCATATGTATGTATGTATGTATATTAAGGTGTTTACTTTGAAAATTTTGTAAGTTTTGCTTAATTTATTTTGACCTTTGTTTTGGGTTTGGGTTTAAAAATATTTCTTACGAATTCAGCTTCCTAGCTCATACCTTTTAAACGGAGCTATCAGAGTTATTGTCCGATATCATTGAAATTCGACAAAAAAACGGACTTACTAAGAAATATTTTAGTTGGATGAGAGATTCCACACTCTGTAGCATTACCACTTTCGCAATTTTCGAGTGGCTGAAAATGCAAACACTATATTACCGAAGAGACTTTTTTTTGCGTTTCCATAAGCTGATGTTTTAGAATTTGACCTAAAAAACACACTCCCAAAACTTCAGCTTCCTAGATCGAACCTGTGAACGGTGTATGAGTAGAGTAGAGTAGAGCGATTCAAAATAAAATTTTTTTTGGATTTTTTCACGATGTGTCAGCGGGTTACAGCGCCCTCTGTTTTAAGTAGACAACCCATTTTTCAAAATATTGATTTTAAAAATGGTGCAAGTTACAGAAGTTATAAGATTTTCCGGCAAAGTCGGTATGGTTTTCGGGAAACTATCTATCGAGGAATTCAAATTCGTGATTAGTTTTTCTTCTTTTTCTTTCTTTTTTATAAAAAAAATTGGCAATTGACCGGACAAAAGTAAATAAGTACCGATTTTCCTTTCTAGTTGCAACACCTCAAACATTATCTTACCACCGATCCCATGGTACATCATTTTTAATGAACTGTTATTTGCTTAAAAGAATGCCGATACCGCATATCAATAATTTATTTCAAAACCAAGATATCTGCATTTTTCCTGATTTTTTTCGAATCGGAGTCGACAAATTTACGTATTAAGGTGATTCTAATTTTTTTTACATTTCAAACAGTTATTATTGATTGAAGAAGTCGAATCCGTGATTAGTTTTTCTTATTATTTTTTTTTTTTCTTACAAAAAAAGTTAAAATTGCCCGGAAAAAAATTAAAAAATTACGATTTTGTACTTTAAAGTTGCAAAATCACCACATATTGTCATGCCGCCGATCCCGTGTTACAACACTTTTTTATGTATTATTATTTGCTTAAAATAATGCCGTAAACCACATGTCATTTTCTTATT
Organism: Tricholauxania praeusta; assembly: GCA_949775025.1. NCBI lineage: Eukaryota > Metazoa > Arthropoda > Insecta > Diptera > Lauxaniidae > Tricholauxania > Tricholauxania praeusta. Next base: position 73,223,532 of record OX459029.1, on the reverse strand, counting down.
TCGAGCCCGAGATATCTGCATTTTTCCAAATTAATACACCTGGCATAATTTGAACTATTCTATATGCCAGAGCGATCTCTGAGCCAACTATTAGCAAGCTGACACACAGCCTCCCCGCGGCTCCATCTGGGTAGCTATCTCCGCATCCGCTGAGATAGTGAGCGAATGTGTGTAGCGTGTACTCCCTGGAAGTAAACTGGGTTATGCGCAGGGTTTGGTACCCGCCACGTAAAACAAACATTCCAATGAAGACTAAAAGCCTCGGATACAGAACCCCTCAACGTTACCGACCACTGCAAACGAAAAAAGGACTATGATTTAAGGATATGCACCTGGAATATCCGGAACCCCAATAGAGAAGGTGCCTCTATCGAATTGTCGGATGCCCTCGGAAAAATTAAGGCTGACGTCACCGCCATCCAGGAAATAAGATGGATAGGACAAGGTTGCTCTAACCAAGCCAGTTGCGATATCTACTGTCACCCGGACGAATTGGGATGCGGATTCGTAGTGTAAGCAATAGGCTTTGCCACATATGGTAGCGAAAGGTTGGCTACGATCCGCGTCAAGGCTCGATTTTTTGACATCAGCTTGATTTGCGCGCACGCCTCGACGGAGGAAAAGGATGATGCTGTCAAAGATGCCTTCTATGCGAGACTCGAGGAAGTATACGACCGCTGCCCGGCCCACGGCGTTAAAATTGTACTCGGGGATTTCAACGGAAAGGTCGGAAGAGAAGGTATATTTGGCCTCACTGTCGGTCAGTTCAGCCATCACGAGACCACCTCAAACAACGGTCTACGGCTGATCGACTTCGCGCGATACGAAACATGGTAGTAAGTAGCACCAGATTTCAACACCTCGATATCCACAAGGCCACCTGGCTGTCCCCTGATCAGAAAACACGCAACCAAATCGATCATGTTGTGATCGACGGAAGGCATGCTTCCAGCGTGCTAGATGTTCGTACGTTCCGGGGAGTCAATATTGACTCCGATCATTATCTTGTTGCAGCCAAGATATGCATGCGGCTGTGAAATGCAAAGAATGTACGCTCTGGTACTCAACGAAAGCTGGACGTCGCTCAGCTGCAATCACATCGGACGGCCCAAGCCTATTCCGCTCACCTGTCCGCACACTTCAACCTGACACTGTACTCGATGATGCCGGTGGACTTTGGGCGCATATATCCCGCTCCATACGGTCTGCCGCTGATGAAGTCATTGGTTTTTGACGCCCTCTTCCGCGAAATCAATGGTATGACCAGGAGTGTCGCGAAGCTACTGCAGTGAAAAACGCCGCCAACAAAAGAACCCTGCAGTCAGCAGCAACGCGAGCCGAGTACGAAAACTACCGAGAAAAGACAAAGGAAGAGAGGCGCCTTTTCAGACGCAAGAAACGAGAGCAGGAAAGGTACGAGCGTGAGAAACTCGAAGTGTTACGGGGCAGGAATGATTCTCGAAAATTTTACCAACAAGTCAAGCGTCTCCACCAATCCCGCCTTTGGAGAAATAAGCCCGATGCCACCAATCAACGTCGATGGTGTGGACGTACCACCACCTAGCCATGACGCGGTACGAGTTGTAATCCAATGACTTAAGTAAGAACAACAAAGCTGCTGGTGCCGATGACCTGCATGCTGAATTGTTCAAAACCGGCGGCGATGAGCTGATAGGGTGTATACATCAACTCATCTGCAAAATATGGCTAGTAGAAAGCATGCCCGACGATTGGAATTTCAGTGTCCTTTATCCTGTACTGAAGAAAGGTGACCCGACAATCTGCGCTAACTACTGGGGAATCAGTCTTCTTACCATCTCTTACAAGGTCCTGTCGACTGTACTGTGTGAAGACTTAAGCCGTTTACCAACACACTGATTGGGCCTTATCAGTGCGGCTTTAGACCTGGTAAGTCCACCATAGACCAGATCTTCACACTACGTTAAATCCTGGTAAAAACCCACGAAAAACAGATCGATACCCATCATCTCTTTATCGATTTTAAAGCTGCTTTCGATAACCCAATTGCCTGTATGCCACCATGTCTGAGTTCGGTATACCTGCGAAGCTGGTGCGGCTTTGCAGAATGACGTTGAGCAGCACAGCCAGCTCCGTCAGAGTAGGAAGGGACCTCTCCGAACCATTTGATACCGAAAGAGGTTTTAGACAGGACGATCCACTATCCTGCAACCTCTTCAACTTTGTGATGGAAGGGGTGTTGCGAAGAGGCGGTGTACATCGTAATGGCACAATTTTCTACAAAAGTGTCCAGCTCCTTGCATATGCCGATGATATTGATATCATTGGACGTTGTAAGCGAGATGTTACTGCTGCGTTCTCTGCTATCGAAAAAAAGTCAGCGAAAGTGGGTTTGACGGTGAACGAGGGCAAAACAAAGTATATGCTGTCCACAAACAGGGAGACGCGGCGTATTGGATCCTATGTTACTGCGAACAGCTATACTTTCGAAGTTGTCAAGGAATTCACCTATCTTGGCACCGCCGTGAACTCTTAAAACTATGTCAGCCTGGAGATAAAGCGAAGACTAACTCTTGCTAATAGGTGTTACTATGGTCTCTGAGTCTGGGTCAATTGAGTAGTAGAGACCTCTCTCGCCCGACAAAACTGATACTCTACAAGACGCTCATCTTACCCGTACTACTTTACGGCGCAGAAGCATGGGCTGTGTCGCAGACTGATGCAGCCACGCTTGGGGTGTTTGAAAGAAAAATTCTTCGCAAAATCTTCGGTCCTGTTCACATCGGCAACGACTACCGTATTCGAATGAACCACGAACTGTACGAACTCTATGCTGACACTGACATTGCGCTGGCTGGGACATGATGTGCGTATGGACGAAGAAGCTCCGGCAAAAAAGGTGTTAGATGCCGAAGCCGCTGGGCGACGACGAAGAGGAAGACCATGCCTCCGATGGAAAGACCAAGCCGAGGAAACCCTATCCACGCTTGGTGTGTCTGATTGGAGAAGGCGCACGCGAAGCAGAGGCGCCTGGAGAGAGCTTTTGAGGTCGGCCGTAACCTGGTAACGGGTTGTTATGGCCACCCAAGTAAGTAAGTAAGTAATTAGATCGCTCTTTTGAAAAAAAAAATAAGCTACACTGAGGAATAGATTTTGTGTGAAAATTGTGGAACATATTTCTTACTCAATGAAATAAATAAAAAACTTTAAATAAATTTGTTTAAACATTAATTTTTTTATTTATAAATATTTTTCTCAAAATGTTGTCTACAAATGATCGTTTATTTTTTTTTTTTTTTTAATTTTTTATATATTATTCTTCAATCAATCCTCAGACTGTATCAGCAATTTGCGGCATAACTTTGAAAAATATGATACAATTCTAAAAAATAAACTGGTGCCTAAACACCTTTATGAAAAACTCATATATTCCAAGGTTATGTCGGAAATTTTGATTTGAAAGCAGATACATTTTTAGGATTGATTGAAGAATAAAATATGAAAAGAATAAAAAAATATGAGATGCTATGTCGAAGATTTTAGCAAACGTTTCTAGAAATAAAAAATAATTTTATAATAATAAAATAAGTGTAATTTAAATATGATCAAAATTCTTTTTTGGATTAGCAATAAGCTATATCGACACTTCCAGCTTAATTGACCACTTTTCGAAAAAAAAAAAAATTATAGTCATATAAAAAATTTGAAAAAAGAATTCATTCACCTGCAAAAATATATTGAAATTTAATAAATTAAAAAAAAAGTTTAATTTTTCTTTTTTTGGAAGGATGGCAATGCTTCAAACTGAAAACTTATACGAATTCATTTTTCGCAACGAAATCTTTCATATTTTCAATGCATTGTTTTTTTTTTTTTTTTGTTTGTTCATAACTAGCGATTTACTTCAAGGTGGTTTAAAAGGCATATCATGAATAATTTTCGGTGTTAGTAAGAAGTTCGGTATGTATAAGCTTGGCGCGTTATATAATTTTTAATTTATGAAAGTTTCATTGTCACACCCATTACGAAAAAAATTGAAAAAGTTTATTTTATGTTTTTTAATTTAGAGAATATAAGGAAAATATTTTCTCAATGTAAGAATATATATAAAAATCAAAAATATCAGTAAGATAACTCAGGAGAGTGTGCAGTTATTTTAAGAACGACGGATATGCAGATGTAAGTAAAGTTGCTGTTTGTTGCTTTTACTTCGCCTAAGCTCAAAACTCAAACATTTTTTTTGACAGTTTAAGTGTTAGTTACTTGCGTCTCTTATTTGGCCAGTTTGTTCAATTGCACCAATTACACACACGAACTATTGAATTGCAACAAGGCAAAAGTGCGAATGAGAGCAGGGGACTTCTTCCACTTGGTATCCGCCTTTTGTTTTTTGCTTGCTTTTGTTGTATTTGGCATCTTGATGCAATCGTCCACTTGTAATTTCACTTTTGTAATTTTTGGTTTGGGGTAGACTGTGCGATAATTTGAAGAGCTCCACTTGTTATTGTTTTGGTAGCAAGTTTTGATGACTTTCAAAAAAACGCTTATCGGTTGATTTGTTTTAGTTTAGTTTGGTGTTTGCTTTAATTGTACAATTTGTCAACAAGATATTGGAGATACTTAAGTGTTATGTAAGCCTTATGGTCCAGTAGACAGCGTCACAAAATATGTATGTACCACAGAGGCGCACAGTAGGGCAAAATCGGGCTTACTTCAACAGAACTCATACAATAATCATAAATTCTTTGTGTGATAAGATTTGAATGAACTACAACAATTTGAGATTGGTGTGTCTTAACGATAGTATACGGACATAAAAAAGTCAAGCTGGTACCGAACTAACCCAAAATGTATTAGAAACCCATGTCTTGGTACGATTAACATAAAAACTTTTTTTAATCCTTATTAAGGAGAAATTGAAACTTTAAAGCATCATAACTCAATTAAATCATATCGTCAGAAAATTTTTCGACCAAAACTCCTAACGTTAAGAAAGACGAACATTTTGAGTAAGTCAGCAGCTTTTTGGATCGAAAAATTTGTTCAGCGATCAAGAGATCTTTTGGCTACCAAGTTTTAGTTAGTTTTATGTAATTTTAAGCTAGGAAATTAACTTTACCCAAGAAAACTCAATTTGACCCCACTGTGAAAGTCTGGTTCGCTTACTGTGTGGCAGACCGGCGGCATTGTGTCCAAAAGATCACAAACTAACTTAAAAGCCAAATAAGAAAATTACGCAAATGAGTCAGATTTTGTTACGCTACCACCTGCAAGCAGTTCTTGCTTAATATATGTAAAGTAATATTTGGCTATCATGTCTGTAATGTCTGTCCCACTATTTACTTAACTTCAGTTAGTTGGTTGTATTAAATACTTTCACACATTTGCTACACTTTAACGAAATACTTAACCCACATCCTTGTATCCGCTACGAATGTATCTACAATTTAACAAAGCATCGGCATTAAGGGCACTTTATATTTGGAAATGTTTCAACATGAAGACCATAAAGCATTTGCGTAAAAACGATTATGAATCTAAAACCCAATAAAACAATTAATCAAAATCAAACGTGAATGACAAATATGTTTGACACTTCTCTACCATGAAACATCCCATGCCCTGTTGCAATTCTATTGACATCAGAAATTGAGGTGGACAGATGAATGAAGGAATAAAGCACTCACAGTCTCGCATCGACAAAACAACAAGCTTAGACCAGTACTTAATTGAACTGGACAAAAATGCTTTTGAAAGAAGAGCACGGGTAGTGGCGCTGAATCGGTAACAAAAAGAGATGTTGAAAATATTTTTAATCATGTGAACATGAATGAATGAACGTTAAATTCGTGGACGCCTGGATAGTTACATTTGCAGTACATTGCCAAGTCCGGTAAATATTAATTAACATTCAGTTTGAGCTTATAATTGATTTTGTTGGACAAGAATCGAAGCTGAGCTAGTTGGGTGAACGGCTTGAAAAAATTATTAATTAAATGTGGAGCATGTAAACGGCCATTAAAAATATGAAAACCAATATATACAGCATTGTATACAGATAAAATTAATGGTTAAATGATCAACATTGAAAGAAAAGGTGGAATTTGTAATAGGAATCTATCTCAAATCGTGCGGTGCCTATACACTTAGGTTTTCCTAGAAACTTCAAACTGACACTAGAGTAACTTCGGGTATTGTGATATGGGTATTTTTGTGTTTTAAATTACACGTAACTTTTATAGTATAGCTTCTACTTCTTTATGTATTATGGTTTGTTGATGCATTGTGCAGTATATTACGACTTCGGAGCTCTATAGCGTAAGCCAATCTGAAGCTATTTCAACAAAATGGAAAAAATCCACGTGACAACTCTTAAAAAAATTGTCGGGTAATGTGATATATAGGGTTCGGATAATGTGATATGCCATTATCAAAAGTATAACAAGTATAAACCAGTAGAACTAAAAATACAATAACATTACATCTTTCAAAAGAGTTTCCATAAAAAAGAAAACTAGATTTAAACTGAATCAATAAGCGAAAATCAGAACATATTAAGGTCAGACAGATGACCCACATACAAAATTTGCTTGTCGCCTTTGAAAACAATCATTGTGAGCCCAAATTAAATCGTATTGCATGCATTGAAATCAGGTCTGAATCGTTGTATCCTTCTGGAAGGATTTGTTACAAAACGCACAGGTAATGTCTTTGCTGGGTGGAGCAAATTAAACTATATCACATAACCCGAATTTCAGTTTTAATACAATCAGGTTATTTTTATTAAAACAGATTTCAGCAAATAAAGAACTCACATTATTTATGACAAAGTATATTCATCCACAATCAAATTTTAGTATTTGGGCTTTAATACATACTTTATTTTGGGCTTAATTCACACATCAAATGCACACAAATAAGATCTCGACTTCTGGCTAAATCAATTTCACCACACTGAGACCAAAAACAGTGAATGCGAACGCACAAAACCTTGCAGCACGTATCTTTCTCCGTTACTGATATGTTGAAAAAAAAAAAAATTTTGTCGAGAGTTGCTTATTTAAGGAAATATGATGGCATATCACATTTCCCGACCATATCACAAAACCCGAAGTTACTCTACCTTATTCTTCCTTATTCAAATAAGGTTTTATGTATATTTGAAGCTAAGTTGCTGCAAACTGAGTTTTCTAAAAATCTGAAGCAAAACCATGTCATTCCATAATTTTGACTTTTATCTTGAAAAGAAAAATACATTTTCTCGAAAAAACCACTAATCATTAAAAACATTCTCTTCCTCGAAGAAGTTACGATTTTTGTGTTTTTTTTTTGTTTTAAGACTTAGATCTTAAAAAATTGTTTCAGCTCATTTCTTATAAACACATGATTTAGTACAATCCTTTCTCTTTGAAATGAGCTTTCAAACCGTCATCTATGTTTCTCACAAAGTTATTGTCTTTTGAAAACAAAAAGCCGTTATCGTAACTACACACTACTCATTGAAAAATATTTTATAAGCGATCAATATTTATCCCATTAATTTGATAGTTAAGAAAGTAACACTAAAATCCCATTGAGACAAAAGTTTTCATGCGAAATTTGTAGGACTTGTCCTATTGTTGAGCACAATTTCTTGTGCTTTAAGCCTAATTTCCATGCTATCTTTCTTGATCCCATATCAGGGATATCAAATCAAATTTTTGTAAGAAAGAAAAAGCATGCGAACAGAACCAATGCGCTTGGAGAATGCGAGAGTGAATAGTATACATTTGCTATCTTTATAGCATGTGATGTCCTCCCTGATATTTGATAAGATAAGTTCAAGAAAGATCACATGGAAATTAGGCATTATTTTATAGTCACCGCATTATTATTTTTGTTGTCATCGATTTCCGGACTTCATTTTAACTGTTCAATTTTGTCTAATAAAACACCAACAGGGCTACAGAATGTAGCCGATCTAGCCAAGGAACTGAGTCGCATTCAAATTACTTTAGAAACGAAGAAGGTTCAAACCTCAGTAGAATCAACTTTTGTTATGCCGCGTTTTCATGTTATCGTTCTTGATCTTCTACTATCAAATTTTTGTAAGAGAGAAAAAGCATGCCAGCAGAACCTTGGAGAATGCGAGAGTAAATAGGTATATGTATGTGCAATTTTTATAGTATGTGATATCCTCTGTGATATGGGATAGTAGAAGATCAAAAAAAGATAACATGAATACGCGTCATTATTCAAATCATTTTATAAATAGAAAATGTAAGTAAAATTAATTAAAAACAGTATCTGATCCAAGATTTGAGCCCGTGCATGCTGCGTTCCAAACAAATGTTCTAACAACTGACATAAACATAACTTTTTTTTAATTACTGTCAAAATTAAATATCTATATAAGTCCTTCTTAAAATAATGTGGTGTCATATTTGTATTATTTTATTGTGGTCATACCAATAAAAAATAAACAATGGGACAACTTATCGAAATTGATGAGATAAAACTTATTTACTATGGATATGGATTTTATGGTGTTTTTTTCTGAGTGTGCGAGGAAGAGAATGTTTTTTATTGTTGTTGCACACATTTTCAGCAAAACAAGAAGGTAGCTTTTTCGAGAAAAAGGATTTTACTTTTTTCTTAAGATAAAAATCAATATTATGGAATTTTATGGTTACTAAAATCTTATTTCTTTTTTTTTTTTTGCTTTCAGATTCCTTCGGATCCGTCTCAGGTATGCACTATGGCTGACACCAATCTTGCTTCTTATAGTACAAGACTATGTTCTCAGTAGACCTCAAGTCTACTAACCTTGACATTCAATGGGCTTTCAGCGAGCATCTGGAAGACCTCGCTTAGGCCAATAGCACATACTCCTTCCCAACAAGTAGCCCAACATGCAAGAAAAACTCACGAGTATGTCCATCTGGTCAACCAATGTCAGTAATAGTTTCGTCTATCATAAAAGTACTTATTGCTGGCAAAGAAGACGTGCATAGGTGCACTTACTTGGGCAGCGTTATAACATCTGAGCGAAGGGTGTCTTTGCTCGGCTTTGTAATGTTTTGTAACTTTCGTTCCTACCAACGAAAACGATGCTCATAACCTTTAAGTCAAAATTGATGTCAGTTTTTCTCTGTAGTGTTCAACAAAAATTGTCTTCACCGAATTCTGAAAATTAAGTAGCCCTGAGCCAGCACTAGACTAAAACTTTTCGAGGCATACGGCTAAGAAGTGGAAGAGGGTCACTTATAACTAAACATAAAAAAATTTGATAATCAAAATAAAAAAGTCCATATCCTAAAAATGCATAAAATATAAAATAACATATTGATGAAAAAAAAGGTCATTCATAAAACAAAATTATTTTTCTACAGCTGTCATTAAAAAAAATTTGTTGAAATGGCGAAAGGGCCCTAACATGCTTCTGTCATTTACATATTGACGGCGTGATCAAAAACAAAAAAACAACCTCAAAACAAAAACAAAACATGCGCAAATCTCCACAGCAGCTTTGAACACGAGAAAGGAGGCTCTAGCCCTTCCTTATTCTCTTAATTCTAAAGCTGGTTGAAGGCCCTTTGAGCTCCAGACCCCTCTAGCCCTATCTTAATTCAGCGCTGCCCAGCACCATATCCAAGGTCAAAGTGTGCTGACAAAATCAGATTCTCGTTCAAATCAAACGCCAGAAAAGGGAATGGATAGATTACACGTTGCATAGATCACTAGCGTAAACGCGGCTGTCCTAAGTCATCGTAAAAAAGATCGCTAAAGCAAGAGCTTTGCAGGGGTCTATGCTCCTTTAGAAGATAATAGACACAAAAAGAAAAAGATTATAAAAGTCTAAGATAACAACTTTATTCAATCTTTTTTGCAACAGTGATAAACCATCGTTTTGTTGGAGATAAGTTACTGCAGTTGTAGTGGATGTGACACTGCTTTGAAAAGTGTGGAAGTCCATGAATGTTGAATGATGATGCATGCCATGCTTTTATGAAAAGAATAATTTGCTTATAAAATAACTTTTGGAAGACCAGCGGGTCCTTAAACAAATTTTTTCTCAGTTCATAAGTCAACAAGAGAACGCTGAGAAAAACAGTCACTTATCAAAGTAACACAATTTTCCTTTTTTTTAAATACTAAATATGAGGTGTTTAGTTCCAAAACCGGTAAAGTCCGAAAAAACAAATTTTGAGATATTCTCATATAAGTACAAAAATCTAGACCATGCTCTATCTTTCCACTATGGTTTTAGATTTAAAAAATTTTTTTGATAGAAATATTACATTTTTTATATTTATTTTGATGCATGGATTTAAAAACCGGCCAAGTCCATGAACTTGCTTTCAAAACCGGTCCAACGCCTTGAAATCAAAACCGGCCAAGTCCAGGTTTTTTTTTTAAACAAAATTTGATAATTACTATGTCAAAACCGGCCAAGTCCCTTACATTGGTATCATAACCGGCCAAATCCAAAATTGTTTTCTCAAAAACATACGCAAATAAAACTCGAAAAGTGTGATCTAAAGTGCTTTGAGTAAAAATTTTATAAGCTATTACTTATGTGGGAAATACGATTTAATTTTTCAATGAACATAGATGAATATAAACGTTTTTCGTTTTTTCCCAAAAGTATGAAAAAGGGACTTGGCCAGTTTTGCAACTGGGCGCCTCGTATATTCGCTGCTCTCCCCGCGCACATCCCGTTGTACAACTCCACCTACATTTTACGCAGTCTTTACTGCAGAACGTTGGGTCCAGGTATCAAGTTTCACAACTTGGTATGAGTATCAAGAATAGCAATTTGAGTGTTTTGTATGTATTTGGGAAGAGCCACGCCCAATCCCTTTCGTAAAGTGCTAAGCATAGACAGTATACACCCTAGCACCAAATTTCTAAACGACTGCAACGATATGCGCCCAGATATAGCTTTTTAAGGGCTTTTGTTGTATGTTAAAGTGCTAAGCTTCTTATTTGAATCAAAATGCCTGTGTTACTCAGGAATAGTATAGCTTTCTATTAGTAGAAGAATTTTTAGAATCGACTTAGTAGTTTCAGAGATAACCCCCTACATAAAAACCAACAAACTCTATCTCTTTATATGCATACATACATAATATGTAGTATAGATAAAAGCTAATCTCTCAACAATATATTCTTAAAATTACTTATAGTAAACTTTTGATATTTCCACCCAATACGTGGGATCATCCTACTTTAATTTTGCCATCCTCTCGTTACCATTTTGCATTTGTTTTTCTTAAATATTTAATAAGCCCTTATTACTATAGAGTTATTAATTTCATACATACAACCGAAAGTTCCATACCGAGCAAATATTGACATTGAATTAGACCACAAAGATACAACAGTAAGAAAAATAACAATAATTACCACAACAAAATGTATTTATTTCCAATAAAAAAAATCCAATTGAAATACGAGTATACTGAAAATCTTCAAATCAAATAAACAATTCAAAAAATAACAAGAGAACCAAATCTTAAACAAATATCGGGCTTACAGCAACAAAAACAAACTCAAAATCCAATTTTGCTACAGCAATTTGCTGCTGTATATTTGCACGTCATTGTGTCCATTTGTGTATGTCGATGAAAAAGTTCGATCAGTTTGAACTGAAGCGAGTACAAGTATCTCAAAGGTACAATGCAATCAATGTAAGGAACACATTTCAATGATAAAGCTATGGGTTTTCTGACTGTGTTGTTGTTGTTCCTAGCAGCTATTGCTGCTGTTTTTGTAGCGAGTTACTCGCATTGCTGGTTTCGTTTGACTTACTTGGTAATTAAACGCGTGCAGTAATTATTTTAGTAATAATGTGTAAACAAATCTGCGACAACAACTAAAACAACAACAACAAACACCAAAACTACAATAGCAAATAGGCATAAAAGAGATTTATGTCTGTCTCGTAATAGTGATGGTAAAACTTTAAAAGTATCGATATTCATTTTCATCAGTTCGTATCGAGTTTTCGATTTCTATGTTGCTTATATGAAAAGTAATAAGTGTAATGTAAAAAATTAATCTCAGAAAATTTCATTAGAAAATAAAAAATGTGGTTTTTTGTCTACTTAACGTCAAATATTTCAGAACTCTGATATGATTGGCCGATTTTGATGCCAAATTTTACTTCGGAAAATGATCTTTAAAAAATGTACTACCCAAATTAACTTCATTTAACCTTTGTCCGGTCGGCTGTCTACATTTGTAGCATTTTTGCAGAAAAAGTTAAAAAAAAATTATCATCACTTTAGGGTGCGGGGTATCAGTAGTTTCCTAAGAAATAAGTCCAATCTAGTTTGGCCAGTATATACATTAAATAAATATCTTACAAGACACCTATACCTGACCTAAGAACGACCATTTTCTTCATAAATTGATTTGGTTTTTTATAGACGCTGTAAATGTAGACTTCCGACCGCCTACGTAAGTTTACAATCCCGACCGGATAAAGGTTAAGCTTGTCTTTTGGCCTTTTTGCAATTGTTTGTCATTTTCTATTACTCTGGTCTTTTGATAAAAAATACTGGAACATCGGGACGGGTCATTATTTCTTCGTCTATTTTCGGACTTCAATGCTTAAGAATACTAGACAAAGAAAACAATTTATTCCTCGAGTTTACCCAAATTTGCGCAGTTTTTTCGCAGTTTTCTGGGAGTTTTTCGATGCTACCAAGATACCCAGCCTCTTTATAGCAAAGCAACCATCACCATCGTGTTCAATAGACCCGAAAATATAAGAATCAATGCCAACAGCCCGTATCTCATGCGGAATTGTCTTTTGGGAAGAGTTTTAATCACTCGCAAATAAAAAGAATGAATTTAATTCATAAATCGGACACTACCTAGCGACCTCTAAATATCAATATTTTCTAATGAAATTTTCAGGGCTTCATTTTTTTATATCACACTTACTACTTTATACATAAGCAACATACTATGTAACGCTCTTGGGTGGGCTTTGGGAAGTCTGACAGTTTGTGGCAAGGGGGAAGATTTCATTTCGCTTTATCTCTTGGCATTTATGGCAGCTGCAGTTGTGCACATTGTATGTACCAAGCTTCTCTCAAAATGTGAACGGGGTTGGGATATGGGGTATGCAATAAAACACTTAAATTGCTATTCTTGTTACTTGGTACACTAAGTCGTGAAATTTGGTACATGAGCCCAATTGTCTAAAGTGAGGACAGCGTTCAGTGAAGGCGGGGTTGCTCACGGGTAAAGTAATGACATCAAATATATAAACTCAAACGAGAATAACACAGAAAACTCGGCGATAACGAGACGATAACGATGCAGGTCTAAAATTTTCGTACAAAAACGACTAATAAACGATAAGCTAGGAGCTTTTACTAGCACGATACTATTATTTTTGAATTATCATATCGTATTGACGACAGGCCCGTGCGCAGGAATCATCCATGGGGGGGGTTTTTAACTCGAACATTTCATGTTAGATTATGTTCATAAAAAACGTCAAAAAACTTTTTACTTTTAATATAGACATTTAATAATAATTAAATACATTTGTACATGTGCTTATTAGAGATGTTCAAAAATATGTTCTAGAATACTTCAAGAACACTCGATTTTTGAAAATATATTCAAATTCGAGTATATCCCCATTTAAAAAAAGAAATAGTCCTAGGGTTGCTACCATAGCTGCAAAATTTTCATTTTTCGGAATTTAGCGAAAAAAATAAAGGAAATTTGATTTTCTTCTTATTTTTAATATTTATTTTCTTAAATTTTTTTTTTTTCGATTTTCCTTATCTAAGCATAAGGAAGTATCGAAAAAAAACTAACCGCTATTTTTTAAGCCTATTTACATATAAGGAAAAAAATTGTGGTCTCCCCGCGAGTAGAGCTTTGGTGTTTCTTGTGTAACAGTTCAAATCCTTTGTTGATTTCACTGCATTCACCTTAATATTATAACATGAGTTTCTATTAAAAAATAAATGAGAAAAAAAAATAAAATTTGATTTTTGGTCCGAAAATTTTCAAAGTATTTTATAAGCAAGTAATTACAATATTTGCTTCAATAACTAGTCACATGACACAGTGCACACAGAAAAAAAAATTTAATGTTGAATGAAAAATTTTTTTTATCATTTATTTTTTTAATTTAAAATTCATGTATTTGCATTGACCATTTCAAGTTACAGTGTATTAAGGTGATTGCAGTGAAAACAACAAATGATTTGAGCTGTTACACAAGAAACACCAAAGCTCTATTCGCGGAGAGATCACCGATTTTCTCCTTATGTATTAAAAATAGCTTTAAAAATAGCGGTAAATTTTTTTTCGATTCTTCCTTATGTGTATATAAGGAAAATCGAAAGAAAATTAAAAAAAAAAAATATTATATATAAGAAAAAATCAATTTTTCTTAATTTCTTTGGCCAAAGTCCGAAAAATTAAAATTTCGAATTTGAATAAATTTTCGAAAAACGAGTGTTTTTGAAGCATTCTAGTACATGCCCTATATTTGAACAAGTCTAGTGTTTATGTTATGATTCGATATTCAGTTATCATTACGTAAGTACCTAATTCTGCGAGATACTTGAAAACACCCGTCCAAAACTCTTTCCACATTGATTTCGATATCGCGATTTATATTTAGCGAGGCTAAGCCATTCAGCCGATCTTCGGACATAGTTAATCTGAGGCATGTCTTTAGACGACGTAGCGCTGAAAAGGAGCGTTCATTTGTTACTGTTGTCACAGGAAAAGTTGCCATAACACGAAGCATTTAATGTACATTTGAAAACGCGTCATCATTGCAAATATCCAGTGCTTCGAGAGAATTTTTGATGTCTTGCCCGGCAATGCGTTGACGCCAAAGTTGAACTTCATTTATCCACATGTCACGTGAACCATTATGCAAAATTGACGTGAATAGATTTGTGCATGAATTTTCAATGAAGCTGATTTTTTTGATGCCAGAGTATGCCTTAACGCGCATTGAAAAAACGCTCGTGTTACTTATCCTTAGCGACGCGCAGTGGTCCCAAGTCGTGTTTTTTGGTTCAATAATAGCTAGAAAGCACAAATCTTGTCGAAAATTAAAAACTCAGGCTTCGACGATTTATTGGCATTTTAGTTTTTTGTTTCAAAAAAAAAAAAAATTTATTGTGTCTTTTTGATTATTCGTTCAAATGTCAATAAAAGCCTATGTGCGAAAATTCCCAATGGGGGGGTTTGAACCCCCAAAACCCCCCCCCCCCTTGCGCACGGGCCTGATTGACGATGCACTACATATTACCCAGTGAAAACTTCACTAGATTGGTGGACTAGAGAGGAGAGTAGGAAGCCAACAAAATTTTAGTTGAGGTGGTTAAGCTACATTTTAAGCTTACGATTTTATTTAGAATTTATTTAAGATATTTTTTTTGATTGAATTTCAATAATTAGATATCTTTCAAATTTCACTTCCAGCGTAAGTCCGTTATGAACTTTAATTGTATGGTCTTTCAATCTACTGTAATGGGAAGTGAGCCCTCAAGTTAACAGTGGGGTCATTCCATCTATAATTTGCCTATTTATACCCTGACGTGTCTTAAATTGGCTGAAAATTTTTTGAGTGGCTAAGGCATTATTTAATATATAGAAAAATAGGCACAGGTTTACCGTGACTCCCATGCTCCAATCTTTTTTTTTTTTTTTTTTGTGTTTTTACCCCCTAAAATGGAAACAAAAATAGCAAAAAAAAAATGTCGCTCGGATCTGGTTTCGGATATACAGCCATCGGAAGTTGCGGATATAGCTTTTGTGAAAATCCTTATAAGTTGGGAACCCCTAAATGGATATCAAAAATATGGGTGTCATAACATAGATAATTTAATGGCCTACAATAATGGTGAACTAATATTTGAAATTTAACCCATAATTTTGGAGATATGACGATTTTTCTGAAATTTTGACCAATTTTTTTTTTAAAAACCGTTATTTTTTCCAAAAATTGTGTTATTAACCTATAACTTTTTTAGCATGATCAGAAAGCGTAGTTTATTACCTTTTAAATGGTGTATAATTTGTTGTAAATTTTTAAATATTTACCCCCTTTTTGCTCGAAAAATAAAAAAAATTATTCAATAAATTCCTATGGAAACTATGTTTTTATGGTCAAAAACAATGAAAAACAACAACAACAACGACTATTACACAACAACATTTAGTATAAGACGATTCTCAATATAAAATGACAAGGTTATTAAATAAATTAATAATTTTATAAAAAGTAAGGTTATGTCGTAAGAAAGAGCGTCGCAGGCAAAAAATTTTTATTAAAAATCGCGCGCTCGATTTTTAACAAAAATTTTTAAGTTTTCAATGGGAATCGTCTTCTAATAATTGTTGTTGTTGTAATAGTTATTGTTTTTGCTGTTTTTCATTGTTTTTGACCATAAAAACCTAGTTTCCATAGAAATTTATTGAATAGTCTTTTTATTTTTCGGTCAAAAAGGGGGTAAATATCTAAAAATTTACAACATATTATTCACCATTTAAAAGGTAATAAACTACGCTTTCTGATCATGCTAAAAAAGTTATAGGTTGATGACGCAATTTTTGGAAAAAATTACGGTTTCTTAAAAAAATATTGATCAAAATTTCAGAAAAATCGTCATATCTCCAAAACTATTAGCTAGATTTCAAAGATTTACTCAACATTATTGTAGGCCATTAAATTATCTATATTATGACTCCCATATTTTTGATATCTATTCAGGGGTTTCCAACTTATAAGGATTTTCATAAAAGCTATATCCGCAACTTCCGATGGCTATATATCCGAAACCAGATCCGAGCGACTTTTTTTGATTACACATTTGTGCTTAGAATAAAAAAGCACATAAGAAAAGTTTAGTTTAATTCCCATTGGACAATGGGAGTCACGGTAAACTTAAGCCGAAAAATATTATATCGAACCTTTCTGAACAATAGTTTTGATAAAAAAATTTATTTCTTAACTCTGTTCAGAGCCGCTCGTAAATAACACAAAAACTTGAATGATGAATATAAACAAAGAAACACAATTCAAATTCGCTTTCATATTATTTTTAGGTAGCTGTGTACTAGTAGATGACAAAAAAAGTGCAAGTTTGGAAAAATTAACGCCAAGCGTTACACTGAAAGAAAAAAAAACTTACGTTTCAGGAAAACATCGATTTCTCAAATACTCTAAAATCGATTTCAGCTTTTTTAGGCTCAAAATGTTCAAAAACATATAGGAATACCATTCCTTAAACTTTCATTAATGTTTTTGCACCCTATTTGATTTGACAAGCATTTTAGTTAAGATTTATAAAACTTAAAAATAAAATTTGGATATTCCATTGATACTTCTGTTAATTTTTCGATGTTTTTTTGTAATTTTTATAATTTTTTCAAACTTTCAAAGTCATCAGCTTTCTTCAATTTTTAAAAGTTTTTCAATTTTTTTAAGTTTTCTATTTGTTTGAAAATTTAAGAAATATTAAAAATTTTAAAAATAGAAAAATAATAACATAATAACTTTCTTACTCAAAGCACGTCAGATCAGACTTTTCAAGTTTTATTTGAGTATGTGTTTGAGAAATCAATTTGGGACTTGGCCGGTTTTGATACCAATGAACTGGACTTGGCCGGTTTTGATTCCAAGGCGTTGGACTGGTTTTGAAAGCAAGTTCATGGACTTGGCCGGTTTTGAAATTCATGCGGCAATATATCTTTAAAAAATGTAATAATTCTATCAAAAAAATTTTATTTAATCTAAAGCCATTGTAGAAAGATAGATTTTTATATATGAGAATATCTCAAAATTTTATTTTTTTGGACTTGGCCGGTTTTGCAACTGGGCGCCTCATATGTTCAACTCAAGCTCTGGCGGTTTTGAATTCATACGATTCAATAAAACATCAAAAACGAGACCGCTGAATTCAACATTATATCAAATAAGCTAAACTAGTTCATAACAACCCGATCTAATAATTCTTGATATTTAGTCCATTTGAAAAATTTTTCCGAGAAGATAATGTTGCAGACGGTCACAATTATGTATACCGTTAGTACTATTACATCGATATTATGCTTACATCTCTATGCAGCGATGTCATAATTTTTATTTTTGCTGTCTTTTAAGTCTTTATATTTGACCATCAAATGCATCACTCACCTACTTAAAAGTATTTCAATTTCAGCTTTTAATTTTACTGCTCCACTAATAAGAGAGTCTCATATCACCCAAATACCAATAGTAATTTAAAAACAAAATTAAGTAAGTTCAATCGTTCACTTTAAAAATTGTATATTAATGAAGAACCTTTTGTATATGTTGAATATGCAATTTAATTTTAATTATTTGAAGGACTAACTGGTTACTTATCGATATACCTATAATCAAGCAATCAATTATTTATTTAATAAAATGCTTTTAATGCCCAATTGAAATTCGATATATGTATTGTAAATTTTTTTTTCTTGCCTTGAATAAACTGATACAGTGTTGTGCATAAACAGTAAAAATTACGCGAAAAATCAGTCATTGTTAAAAAGCAATTTTATTTTTTAATGCTTTGCTATTGATTTCAACTGATTACCGAAAAAATTTATATGAGATACATGACATTTTTGTCTGATACCTACCTACACATATGTATGTATGTACATTAGAGCGGTTCAAAATAAAAACTTTTTGATTTTTTCTCAATGTGTCAGCGGATTACAGTGGCCTTATATGTCTGTACAAAACCCATTTTCCAAAATATTGATTTAAAAAATGGTGCAAGTTACAGACATTATAAAATTTTCCAACAAAGTGGGTATGATTTTCGGGAAACTATCGATTGGAAAATTCAAATCCGTGATTTGTTTTTCTTCTTCTTTTTTCTTTCTTATAAAAAAATTGACAATTGATCGGACAAAAGTAAAATAATATCGATTTTCCACTTTCTAGTTGCATCACCTCAAATATTATCTTGCCGCCGATCCCGCATATCATTATCTTATTTCAAAACCAAGATATTTGCATTTTTCTAAGTAACCAGACCTGATTTTTTTCGAATCGAAGTCGACAAATTTGCATATTAAGGTGATTCAATTTTTTTTTTTTCAAACAGTTACTACCAATCGGGGAATTCAAATCCGTGATTAGTTTTTCTTCTTCTTCTTTTTTCTTACAAAAAAATTGAAAATTAACTGGAAAAAAATTAAGAAATTCTGATTTTGTACTTTAAAGTTGCAAAATCACTCCATATTATTTTGCCGCCGATCCCGTATTACATCATTTTTAATGAACTGTTATTTGCTTAAAATAATGCCGTAAAACGCATATCATTTTCTTATTTCGAACTCGAGATATCTGCATTTTTCTAAATTAAGAGAAGTGATATACATAATTTGAAAATGGTGGAAGAATCTATAGAATAGTTCAAATTATACCAGATCTGTTAATTTCTTTATAAATTTTGTTTTTGTAACGCCTTTGGATTGATTTCCCTATGCACGTTAAAGATGGGCAAAATCGAAAATTTCACAGGGAATGACTATAGGACTATCCTTGGTTGGCCTAAAGTCAAATTCAGAGAGATGCATTTTATGTTCTTCTGTTTTGGCCGGTGGAAAACGGAGCAGAACATGTTGTTCGCCTTGGTACGTTAGTGAATTCACTATTAACAAAATTTAAGAAAGCATTGGATGCGTTCAAAAGTCATTCATCCACTGATTATCACAAAATGGCGCTGCTTCAAAGTTCGAATTACTCAGCCGCTTACAACAACGCTACGTTGGCAGTAAATATTTTACTGGTCACAGAGAAGCAGGAAGCAATTTTAAAAAAATAGAGAACGTTTGCTCCCTATTATAAAACAGTTATTTGCTGTGTGCGAGAAAATATTCCCCTGAGAGGCCATTAAGATGACGGAGATCTTTCTCAAACAGATGAAAAGTCGAAAGGGAAATTTCGGGTATTACTGAAATTCCGTATTGAGTAAGGTGATACTGCTTTTCAATAACATTTGGAAACAGCACCGAAAAATGTCACCTTCATTAGCAAGACAACGAAAAATCAAATTATAGAATGCAGTTATTCGGTAATTTCCAGAAATATCACAAATTATATAAAAAGGATCAATTTTTCTCAATATTGGGTGATGAAACCACGGACGTCAGTACTACAGAGCCGGTCAGTCTTTCTGTTGACACTTCAATATTGAATGTAGCATCTTAGCAGAAAAGTTCCTGTGCTTTGTCTCTGCTGTCGACTTTAGTAGCACTTACTGAGTTAATTTTGAAAGAACTTAATAAACTTGGGCTGAAGATAGAGAACTTGGAGGTGAAGGATACGATAGAGTCTCAAACATGGCAGGGAAATTCAAAGGAGTGTAAGCACGCATAAAAGAATTGCAACCTCTTGCCATCTCCACTTTCCATCAAAGGAGAAATAGCTTTGTAGAGAAAATATTATACAGAAAACATTGGCAATGTACCTACTACAGCTGCTGAAGCGTATTGTGAGGCAACGGACTATTTTCCGAACGTTAAAATGCTACTACAGGTATTGGCCACTATTCACGTCACAACGTGCACAGTGGAAAAAAGCTGCTCTTCTTTGAAAATAGTCAAATCATATATAAGAGCTACGATTTGAACCGAAAGGCTAAACGGATTAGCGTCCTTGTACATCCATAGATTAATATTGGTCGATCCTGAGGAAGTTTTAGAAGAATATGGAAGAAAATACTCACGCCGATTAGAGTTGCTCTATAAAAAAAAAGACTTATTTATGCAGTCGTATTTTTTATTATTTTTTTTTTTTACTTTATAGCTTTTAAGAAATACAATATGAAACAACTACTCTACTGCAAGTTTTTGTTATTTTCTTTTTTTTTATTTTCTTCATGGATCCATCAGTTCCAGTCAAATATTCTCCTCCCAAGGTTAGAGAAAAAATAAAACCACTTATCCTGAAACAAAAGATTGTGTATTAATTTGATCAATACCATTCGCATTATCATGGAGCAGATAAGTGAGTGGTAGGATTCGTTACGTTTAACTTTCATCAAAACTGCATCTGGGATGCATTAAAAAGAGGATCAATTAATCTGAATGTATGTGAGAAAACGGAAAAACAGCTGAAGTCAACTTAAGAATGATTAACTCCAGGCCATTTTTTCTTTCGTTCTTTTGGATTTTTTTTTGTTAAAATGAAAGCGAAGTTTCGCTTTAAGCCATTGGAAAAATTGCCTTAATTCGACTTTTTTTAAGTCAACTTACACTATTTTTTTTTCTGCCAGAGATATATTAATAGCTCAACAAATTAGAAATTTTCATGGCACAAGATAGAAGTTTGTTGAAAGAACTTTATTTCCAGAAGGTGAAATCCCATGAGATTATAAATGTATATGGTGGTGTTTCTCTTTGACGACTACACTGAAAAAATTTTTCTCAGATAATTTCAAATTTTAGGTTTAAATACTAAATTTATATATATTTTCGATAAAAATATCAATTCAAAAGTTTTCATTATGGTTTAACGTTAAAAACATAGACATTCCGGCCTGTTCCCAATTCCACTTTCGCACGAAAGTAGATTGGAAGCGAAAGTGAAACGTTTTGAAAAGTATGTAAAACTTCCAAGTATGTGCTATGTATTTGCATTGCATTTTGCTTTTTTAAAGCTGATTTGTTGATGAAATTGAAAAATAAAAGTACACACACATAAGCTCCAAGGTTTTTACTATTTTACCAATTAATTTGTATCATTCATTGTATATGAAATTACTTAAATATTTTTAAAGTATTAAAACATCAACTACAAAAATATTTTTCCGATGACAAGTAAAAACTCCAGAATTCTACACTTTTCGAAATTAGCTGTTTCATCTTGCTTGTGTTAGTAATTTGACATGTTATTGTATCATGATGATAGTGAAAAATGTTCGAAAACTAATTTGTCATTAATGCCACCTAATTTGTCAGGTAAGTGGCAATAGAATACCCAATGAACCCTATAAAACTCACAGAGTATAAAAAAAATTTCTCTGAAACTCCTTCAAATTAGATAAAATCTCCAATTAGGCATTTTGGCTAGCGTATATTTTTGACAAATAAAATTACTTTTGTTGTCAACTATTTACATTTGAATTTAAAAGTTAGATAAAAATTGCAGAATTGAAAATGTAAGTTTAACTCAAATTTATTTCTTATAAATAATATTTGATTGAGGGGTAAACACAAAAACGTCGCCCAAGACAAAGTCCTAGTCAACTTTATGAAGGCTCATGATGATTTTGCTCGTGGCTACATTAAAGGAGATCGCGTTGTTTTTGAGGACGCATGGAATGATCTCACGGCGCAATTGAATGAAGCTGGACCACCTACAAAAGATGTAGTTGCCTGGAAGAAGGTAAAACTGCACAAATAAAAAAGAAATTGTATTTCTAATTTTCTTAATGTTTCTTTAGGTTCGGAGTGACTGGAAGACCCATATTCGGAGAAAGCTAGCAGCAAATAAGGCCGAAAACATATCGACAGGTGGAGGCCCGTTTAATCAACAGCCGCTTACTGCCAATGAGGAAACAATTGCCCGAGTTTCCGGTATTTTTCCAATTATAAATGGAATAGATAGTTCGCGCGCATTTGTCTTAGTTGCAGAAAATATACCTGCTAACAAATCAATTCCCAACTCCAGCAAAAATAACCAAACAAATTTACCTGCCAACGAAACAGTTTTCACTGCTAGGGATGAAATCGAAGTTGTGGAAAAAGATATTCCGACGACGAATTGTCCTACACCAAGGCAAAAAAGGACGGAAATGCAAGATTTCATGTCATCGAAAATTTGTAGTTTAGAAGGAATTTCTAAGGAAATTTCTGAAATCCCAAAGGCTTCAAAAAGAGGACATGAAGTCTTGGAAAAACTGGTTCGCCTTAGCGAATGTACAAATGCGTACGTAAAACGCCAATGCAGAGCAATTGAAGAGCTAATAAAATTATCGAAGATTAAAGTCGAAGAGCTAGAGCGGTACAATTTGGCTCAAGAGCAACACAACGCGGCTATGTTACGCCAAAAAGTTTAAAAAAAACAAGCTAAAGTTAAGGAAAATTGAATTGATGGAACGGAATCCGAATTCAAACACATGAGGCGCCCGTTTTCAAAACCGGCCAAGTCCCTTTTTCATACTTTTGGAGAAAAAAACGAAAAACGTTTATCTTCATCTATGTTAATTGAAAAATTAAAAAGTATTTCCCACGTAGCTTAAAAAATTTCTTACTCAAAGCACGTCAGATCAGACTTTTCAAGTTTTATTTGCGTATGTTTTTGAGAAAACAATTTTGGACTTGGCTGGTTTTGATACCAATGAACTGGAATTGGCCGGTTTTGATTCCAAGGCGTTGGAAAAAAACTGGACTTGGTCTGTTTTGATACCAATGTACTGGACTTGGCCGGTTTTGATTCCAAGGCGTTGGACTGTTTTGAAAGCAAGTTTTGAAATCCACGCGTCAAAATATCTTTAAAAAATATAATAATTCTGTCAAAAAATTTTATTTTAATCTAAAACCATTGTAGAAAAATAAAGCATGGTCTAGATTTTTATATATGAGAATATCTCAAAATTTTATTTTTTTGGACTTGGCCAGTTTTGCAACTGGGCGCCTCACATATTGAAACAAGGATTGAAAGATTTTTTTTAGTAAAAACTATTATTTTTCTTTTTATTTGTTATTAAATATCTTATAAAAAAAAAATAATTAAAATATTTATGCATTTATAAATTTGTTTTTTGAAATGATTTAGGAATGTGAAATATGTTTTCAAAATTAATTATTTTTAAAAAATTATGTGTTTGATATCGCATCTCTAATTAAGCTTCCTTCGGCTAAGAGATCACTGGGCTCAATATCTTCAAAATCATTTGAAGAATCAGAATCTAATACACTGCTATCGATGTCGACGAAAATTGGAATGTTGTAATTCTTACAAATGTTGTAGAGTACGCAGCAAACATTAATAGTTTTGACTACTTTTTTGGGTTCATATAAAACTTTGCCAAGAAGACATCTAAATCGGCGTTTTAGTAATCCAATTGTGCGCTCAATAACATTTCGAGCTTTACTACTACAGTTACTCACAAAATTGAGTATACACATTGATTTGCAAGAAATATTGGCAATTTTTAAAGAAATTAACAATGTTTAGTAAATAATTTTAATGCATGGGGATAGATACCAATCCGACAAACTAATAACGAACATAAATTTTAATATTTTTGAGACATAACACAAAAAGAATTCATAAAAACGTAAATTAAAGCAAAATTCATGTCACAAAATTAAGCATACAGTTCATTAAAATGAAGTACATAGTTTATTAAATTTTAATTAGAAAAGATATTCTTTGCTTCCAATAATTGGTAGGACCACTTGCTGCATCTATTACCGATTAAATTCGTCGTGGCATAGAATCCACCAGTTTTTGGGTGAAAGAGTGCGAAATTCTTCCCAGATCTTGGCTATCGCTCTCTTTAAGTTCTCCTTGCTCCACGAATGAAAATTTTTCAATTTTATTTTCACTTCTCCCCATAAATGTTCAATTAGGTTCCTTTCCAACGATTTTGGTTGTGTGTAAAGTTGGTTTGGAGAGTTTTATAGCAGCCAATCTTGCCATATGTGCATCGTGTGCTTTGGATCATTATCCTATTGTAACTAAAACCCGGACGGAAGCTTAAGTTTTGCGGCACTCTGTAGCAAATTTCGTCTTAAGATATCCAAGTAACTATCTTTGGTCATAATTGAGTCTATAAATTCCATTGATCCGACGCCACTAGCTGTCATAGATCCCCACAATATAACTGACCCTTCACCATGTTTGACTGTGGCTACTCAATTTTTAGTTTGCAGCGAAGAATGTGTTTTTTCATACAATTGATATTCCATCTGATCCCCAAAGATTAATTTTTGCCTCGTCTGTGAATATCACCCTTTTCTAAAAGCTCGGTGGCTTGTTTAAAGGCATTTAAGCAAACTCCAAACCTTTTTTTTTAATTATAGAAAAAATTAAATTCTTTTTGCGTGCAATTAATCCGTCCAAATTATTTTTTCGCAGTACTCGATGAACTGTTTTTGTGGATATCGGCTTGCGAATAACTTTGGAAACTTCTGCTGTCGATTTCGGCACACTAGCCTTTGGATATTTTTGCAATTTACGTAATATAATTCACTCATCACATTTTGATAGGAGTTTTTTCTGCCTCTATCTATAAAATTCATCAATGTACTTTCGTATCTCCACTTGTTTATAATATTTTGAACTGTATAATTAGGTCTTCTAATAATTTCACCAATTTCGCGACACGATTTTCCTTTACAATATCATCTCATCACCAATTATCTTATTGCAAAAGTTGTATCCTTGCTAGTGGTCACCATTGCGAAACTAACGCGAAAAACGAAATGAGCTTGTATTCAAACTATTAGTCGAAATAGCCCTACAAACTTTAAAATGCTTTACAATACTTCCGTGATAAAAAAAAAATCAAATTTGATGTCAAAACTGGCAAGTGTATACTTAATTTCGTGACTTGAATTTTGCTTTAGCTTACGTTTTTATGAATTCATTTTGTGTTTTGTCCTAAAAATATTGAAATTTATATTCGTTATTAGTTCGTCAGATTGGTATCTATCCCCATGCATTAAAATTATTTACTAAACATTTTCAATTTCTTTAAATATGGCCAATATTTCTTTCAAATCAAGGTGTATACTCAATTTTGTGAGTAACCTCCCACTGGGCATTAAAATAATCGACAGCATTTAATTAGCATTTATAAGGCTCTTAATTTATACCAGAGTATTTATTCGCCTTTTAAAAGGATTAAATTAAATCTTGCGATGAAAAATATTTATGAAGCATTTCAAAACTGCTAATTAAGATGTTGTCAAATACAAAAATTACTTAGACTTTTAAAAGTATTTATAAAGGTCTTAACGACGTCTTGTGAGAGGTTCTTAAAATGTCTGTAAATATCTCCTTCTTAAAGAGAGCTTAGGTGTTTATAAGGTTTTAACAAGCATTCGAAAGATCTTTAAAAAACGTTTATAAATATTTTTGTATTCGAAAATTTAAATATTTATCAAGGCCTTTAAAAAGTGTTTGATAAAAGCTTTTTAATAAATAAAAATTATTTTTTACTTTAAGAGCTATAAATTTTATTGAGCTCTTTAATTTCTGAGTTTTTAAGTACTCCATAAGAGCCAATACAAACTTTAACTCTTACGTGAACTTATAAAACACCTCTGTAAATATCAATATTTAATGAAGAGAATCTTAAATCGGATATATTTATAGGACTCTTCGCAAGAGCTCCATAAAACATTTTATGATCTCACAGTTATGGAGGCTGCAACGTACGTTTCGAATAGTAGGCTTACCAAACTTCCGCAATTCAATAAAAATTCTTATACTATAAAAATTGTTTTTTAAATTATTACTTAAACATTTATTTGAAAAATTAAAGTTTTAAAATTTGATAAATTCTTGATTCAATTGGCCAAAAGAAGTGCATCGCTATTTTGACTTGTTTATCCCGTTTTCACATTTTCGCAAAGAAAGGAGTTTTGCTCAATAACTCGGAAAGTAAGCCACAAACAGAAAAATATATTTAGGCAAATGTTGTAGAGCAGAGAAAAACACAACGATTTCATGCCCAAAATATCTCCATGTGACAAGATTTAACCCAATAAATATTGTAATTTTGAACAAAATAGTTATTTTGGGCGTAAAATCCAATTTTCGGAACTAAACAAGTTATATTACCTTAAAATTTTCCATAAAAACAACGTTTGTCGCCAAAATACTTGCTATTATTCGAAAATCGTGGTGGTGGTTGGATATTTTAAAGCTATGAAAGAGGGGTAAAATTTTGTCATACCGAGATTTTTAGGATATGAAATCGATGTGTTTTGATCGCCTCTATAAAATTGGCCTTAATATATTTTTCTGTTTGTGGCTTACTTTCCGAGTAATTGAGCTAGTCTCGTTTCACGGCCTCTTGAATAGACCAGATCTGGGCATTGGACAACAATCTTTGATTTACGAAATTGCTACAAAATTTTGTAGATTGTTATCACTGATCAAAATTAAGCGTTTGAAAATTAAATATCGCCCACTGCTAAATTTGTTTTAAAAATATGAGAAAAAAAATAAACGCTAGATTACCCAAAATATGTTCATTCAATCTTGGGTTATACTTTATATTTCTATAAAGAAAAACGGCCCATAAAAAAGCTCAAAAGCGCTTCTTCCTTAATTTGCCTCATGTTCATATGGTAACCTAATAATAATGAACCCACAACCATTTTAAATAAACAATTTAAACATATTAAAACGGTAAGGTTTTATTAAGCCCTTTAGATAATTCTTTAGTTTAAAGAACCTCTTATGAAGCATTTGAGATAATCCTTAAGTTTTATAAGCCACTTATCGAGCAATTTTAAAAATATGGCGTCGTCGGCCATCTTTTTCGAAATACATGCCGACAAAATAGCAACAACAAAAAATCAAATGAGTCACTTTTTTTTTGCCAATATAATGATTTTTTCTGCACTAAATCCTTTTATTTCCATATGCTTTTACGTAAAAAATCATTTAAACATATTTGAGACAAAAATATTAAAGAAAAAACTAAAAAAAAATGTTCGCCCAAAAATTTTATTTTCCTAAAAAGCTATATTTTCGAAGCGCGTTAAGTTTTTCGAACCAAAACCACAAACTTTTCGATAAATCCTTGCTCGCACGTAAATTTTGATCAATATTAGTGCCGAAATTCATAACTATTCGTTGCATCATTTTATATTTCCATTTGTTATCATCCTTTTATCTATTTAGCTTTGGTATACTGCAAATAGTATGTATAACAAAAACCAAATCTTTATTAAGACTTCGTAAGAATAAAATAAGCCTCATTAAAATTTTTTTTAAAAAAAAATTGTGTATAAATATTTTCAAGAGCTCAGATTTTTTTATAGACCTCTAGTTGTATTGATTTGATAACATCTTGAAGAGGATTTGAAAACGTCACAACTAACTCTTACATAAACCTCTTGAAGGCCCCCATAGAAGGTGCCCTTTTGGTCTTAAATTGGATTTATTGTGTATTTTAAAACCTCTTTAGCGAATATTTTTAAGAGTTCTGCTCTTAAGGAATGGTTATATAGAACTCTTGAAGACCCTAACAAATGCAAAAATGCCTAGTGGGCTACTATATGCCTTTTATTGAATCGATGTTACCGAGATCTAGATGCAATATTTCTATAAGGTGTAATTAGGAAAGACTCCAAGGCATATCCTGAATCCCCTAAAAGCCATGATCCGCGCTCTCTACGATTGTACTTTTCAACAAAATGATTCCGAAGGCTACTTAGGTTCCAAACCAATAAATCATGGCTAGATCCAGGCCTGCATCCATCAATCCCCTTTATTACCATGTTGTGGTCACATATCTGCAAACGTATTTAAAATATTTATGGAATAAATCTGATAACACAAAATATGTACTCACAACCATAGCGTTTATGCTAAAATAACCCTTTCGGTTAAAATACTAGGTGTACAAATATGATACCGGTAATGACATCTAGCGGTCGATAGCCGTATATGTATGAGCTTCCGAACCGCACCAAATGTCTTAATTGTTCATTCTGTCATCTGTCAACAATATTCAGTTCACAATTTGTCAAGTTTCATACAACAACGCATTTATTCCGCTCGTAAAGATGTCGAATTTTGTGCCTGAAAACTCTCATTTGCGGGAAGCATTGATTTTCTGTTTCCATTTGAAGAAAAACGCTTCTGAATCGCATCGAATGCTTGTTGAAGCTTACGGCGAGCATGCTCTTGGTCGTACACAGTGCAATGAGTGGTTCAATAAATTTAAAAGTGGTGATTTTGATGTGATAAATGAGGAGCGCGGCCGGCCACCGAAAAAGTTTGAAGACACCGAATTGCAAACATTATTGGACGAAGATGATGGTCAAACGCAACAACAGCTCGCTGAACAACTTAATGTGACACAACAAACCGTTTCCTTGCGTTTGAAGGCCATGGGAAAGATTTTAAAGGTCGGTAGATGGGTGCCACATGAACTGACCGACAGGCAGCAAGAAAACCGAAAAACCACTTGTGAATTGCTGCTCGCCAGGCAAAACAGAAAAAGTTTTCTCCATCGAATCATCACTGGCGATGAAAAGTGGATTTATTTCAACAATCCCAAACCAAAAAAATCATATTGGAGCCCCGGCCAACGACGCAAATCAACGCCAAGACCAAATCGCTTCGGCCGAAAGACAATGCTGTGTATTTTCTGGGATTAGCGTGGTGTTATTTGGTATGAGCTACTAAAACCAGGTGAAACAGTTACTGGTGCACGTTACCATCAACAATAGCTGGGCAAATTGTTAACTTCGTTAATTGCTAATCCGTAACTAAAAAAGTTAACTTCGTTAAACGTTAAAGCATTACATTCCGTTATCTATTATGTTGAGTCAAACAGGGTATTGTGTTATTACCATAGCTGGGCACCTTTAATCAAATTTTTAACTTCTTTAATCGCTAATCCGTAACTAAAAAAGTTGGATTGGGTTCTGGAAATAACAGGTTAGGAAGAAAAAAAGACGTGTATAATTGGAGTGTGTAATTTAGTCATCTGGCATAATATATTCCCTTTCAGTAATATTAATACTTATGTTGAAGCTCTCGTCTCAAAGCGAGGCTCGTTTCGGCGTTAAAATATCTTTGCCCGTGGAAAAAAGATTTTCAACTGCAGCGTTTGAGGGTATAGCAGTATTATATTTAATAATCAGATTTATGAATATCTGTTTCCCGCATCGTTGAACAAGATTTTGAGCTTTACTCTTTAAAGATTTGTGGCTCTTGGGTTTTTCTTTAGACTGAGTGACAGAATTGAAAAAGTTTTCGTCATCATCGTCGTTGTTACTCGCATTGCTGCCTCCACCACTTAAACTGTCTCTGTTCTTCGAACTTTCGGCAGCTTCTTGTCGTAACACCTCTTCTACCTTTTTTTATCTATTATTTGCTGCATCCACTCGACTGCTGTCGTACGTTTCCATGCATATCAACCGGAACGTATTTGTTGTCAGAACGTGTTTTTCGCGGAGGCGGTGCGGTATCTTTTTGGTAAATAGTAGGTATTGGATTAACGATTAACGAACTTGGGGAAAATTAACGGAAGTTAACGCGTCCGTTAACATTTTTTAAAGTTAACTTAAAAGTTAATCCGTTAGTCAAAATGTTAAATTTTATCAATCTACGCTAAATACTAACCTCAGTTCAAATCAACTTTGGCAAAATATTAGGAAATATAGAATATCCAGTAAAAAGAGGATTATATGTCAGTTAGGCCCCGAGGAACTTAATGACTTTTTTCTGACCAGTGGCAGCCTTAGTAACATGAATACAGTTAATTCAACTGAGTTACTTATCTCTTCAATCAATTAACCTAATACTTCTTTTCAGTTCTCAGCTGTTAGCCACGAAAATGTACCAATTACTCATGTTATCAGTCACTGCTTCACTTGTTCATGTTTTCCCGAATTTTGGAAAGTTGCTATTGTTACACCTATTGCCAAAAAAGCCAATGCCTCTATATGTAGCGACTTAAGACCTATAAGTATTTTGCCAGCTATGGGAAAAGTATGTGAGAGGATTATATACGATCAAACCTCTGTTTATCTAAACTTGAATAGGTTGTTATCACCTCTTCAATCTGGTTTTCGAGTTGGCCAGTTGATCCACTGCTCTAATGAAAGTTATTGATGATATTAGAATATCTTATGACTTATAACTTGATAACTCTTCTTTGCCTCCTAGATCTCTCTAAAGCTTTTGACTGTGTGCCATACTCTCGGCTTTGTCTGCACTATTTTAATTTTAGTGATAGTGCGGTTAAATTAATAAGCAATTATTTAAGGGATAGATTGCAGTAGGTTAAAGTACGTACGTCAGTTCGAAATAGGATAAAAAATTTAAAAAATTAATTTAAAATTGTTATCTTTAACCCCTACAGACCCTATTTAAAAATGTAATTTAACCTAAGCCGCCATTGTTTTAAGCTATTTTTTCTTAAGTAGCTTTTAATTTCGAGAATGAATATGTAAAAAAAAGTTATCGTCCGGATCTAGTTTTCGAGATATAGTCATGTGAAGTTCCGGACATGGCTTTTCTAAAAATCATAATGAAGTTGGGAACTCTTGAACAGATATTAAATATATTGATGTCATATGGAATTAAATTCCGTTAATAAAATTACAGATTAATGATACAATTTTTAGAGAAAATAACAATTATTTAAAAAAAAATGGAGACAATTTTTATAAAACCTCCATACTTAAAACACGTGGAAATTATTTAAAATTTAATAAAAGTGATAATATGGCATCATTACATTATGTTTCAACTTGACTTGACAAAAATTTAAAAAAATACAAATACAAATAAAAAAACTTATAGCTGGCTGTTTTATGTTAGACCCTGTCCCTAACAGAGTGCCTTGCGGTGACCATCACAAATCCTTGGAAAATCATCTAAAATCAGGGTTTCGAACCCGAATCCTGAACCCGCTCCGGAACAATGTTTTATCACATTATGTGAACCCGAACCTGAACCTGAACCCGAAGCCATTCAAAAATTCGGTTCAGGTTCAATTTTTATTGCGCTTAGAAATTCAAATTACATATTTTACAGAAGTTTTTAAAATTTCAAATCTCATATTTCACAGAATTTTTTTGCTTCAAGCAAGATTATCAATTGTTGTTTTCATTTTTGGTTTTTATCTTTTGGTTTTTATCCTAAGAAATGAATATTATGAATTTCCTGATCTTAAAGAAGTTGAAGATGAAGAAGAAGAATTATATCTAGTTTATATAACGTTATAATTCACTTTAGGTGCATAGCTCATACTTCTCAGTTTATGACACAATATCTACAATTAATATTAATGTTACTAAGTGAAGAGATTTTTCTAAGAAGCTTGGAGCGCCTATTAAAGCTTCTTTGGTAAAAAGATTTGGCTTAAAAAAAACAAAGCTTGATTGTCCAACTCGCTGGAATTCCACTATTTATATGCTCTAACGTTTATTGCATAGATTACAAAACTTTATACATATAAACCATGCCGAAACTGTCATTTCAGTCCATCAATTTCAGTCAATTTTTTTTTTTGGAGCACACCCTTCAACCATCGTTTTTCTTGAAGTTAAGACTTCTTGAATTAATATTAAAGGAGGAACAATTAACATTCAGAGGGAGACATAGTTAAAATTGCATTCAAAGTAAATAAAAATGAAAAGTTACATAAAAAAATTTGAATTCATCTTGAATATAAATTCAAAATAGTCGTGGCCGGCTAAAATGACAATTTCGATGGACATACACATATACGTATAGAGACAGAAACGGTATCACAAACTAGTATAGAACTTACGACTGAAAATATTAACGACACAAGTGTAGTAGTATCTTATTCCGAAGCTGCTAAAAAACAAGAAAAACATTTCAACATCAAAGAATTCGAAATTTATCAAACTTATCCTAGGATTTCAAAAGAAAATAGATTTAAGAATTCTGGTAACAAAAAAAAATTAATACACCTCTATTGTGTAAAGCTGCTCAGGTTATATTAGCTGTTCCAGCAATTCAAGTCAGTGTCGAGAAGGCTTTTTCTGCGTTGGAGTTTTTTTTTAGCTTCGCAAAAAGTGCTTCTTTACGAAGAATCACTGGAGAATATTCTACTTGTGTGTTTAAATGAATATTTTTTTTAAAAATAAATTAAATAACATTCTAAAATAAAAATTAAATGAAATTGTTTAATTTTTTCGGAAAAAAGTTAAACCTGAACCCGAACCCGAACCGAACCCGGACCCACTAAATTTAAATGCATTGAACCCGAACCCGTACCCGCACCCAAAATTTACAGGGTTCGAAAGCTCGTCTAAAATCAATCGGATGAAAAATTAGTTATTTACAATAAATATATAATCTAGTGCCAGATCGATGGTTTTTTTTTAAATCAACAAAATGGCGGCATCAGGAAATTTACCTCTATATTTTTGGGAAAATACCAACAATTAATTGATCATACAAAATTGATATTTAAAAAAAAAAAATCCTTCGATCAGGGACTATCTTTTTATGATTTCCAAAAACTGTGTAAATTTCATTGAAATCTATCGAGCTGTTTTCGAGTTATAGTGATCACCAGTTCCGAAAACATGGCTTTGAGAAAAACAAATTTAAAGTTTTACACTCGATTTATGTACAGTCCGAGAGCCTTTGGGTTATTGCCGAATAAGTTTAAAAGTAACTGTCGGATTGACTTCGAATTTTCAGGATATATTTTTAAGATATTAAACTTTACGAGAATGCAAAAAAAATCGATTTTTGAAAATTCTGACTGCCCCCTTAATGTATTCTTTCCTAAAATTAAAAGCCACTCAAGAAAAAATTGTTTAAAAAAATGGCGGTTTAGGTCAAATTTCACTTTGAAATAGGGTCCGTAGGGTTAGAGATAAAAATTTTAAATTAATTTTTAAATTTTTGCTATACTATTTCGAACCGATTGAGGGGGCGTCCCCAATTTTTGTTTTCCTAAGAACCACCCTAATGTACATACATGTACACACGGTTTTGTGTGGAACGTAAAAACAAAATTGGGTGTATTTTCTTCTTTGCTTACAGAGCCCACTGTGAACAGGTTTTTGAATTATTAATAACCCCATTTTACTTTTTTTCGTAATATGAACACAACAACACTTCGTTTGTCAAAATCGGCTCCGTAGTTTCGAAGCTGTGTTACGAAATATAGCGCTAGCATTAGCGTGCCATGAACTTAAGCACGTTGCGTGACGTAACTGTTCAGCCAAAACACGCTAGATTACATACCCGTTTTTCTATACCCGCCATCAAACCTGTTTGCCAGTTAAAAAAAAGGATTTTCAGAATGCATACAAATCCCAACAATTTTAGAAATATTTGTGTCCTAACTGCAAATTATTTGATTTTAAATTTCAATTTACAGAAAAACTAAACGTAAGTTTCAATATTTTTTTTTTTTGAATACCGTTAGATAATTGCAGAGAGGAAAAATTATAATAACTAGTTTCGCCGTGTGGTTGAAATTCAACCATTAAAAATGCTTTTGGTGTCAAAGGACTGATATAAAAAAGAGATATTATTTGTCATCGCTTTCAAAAATAAAAATCATGGCAACATGTTGCCCTATACCTATCTTAATCCTTTCCTTAGAATTCAATATACATATCTCCAAGCCAAATTTCATCAAAATCAGTCGATTGCTTAGTAAAGAAAACACATTTTCCTGTTAGGGGCGTGGCGTCATCCACTTAAAACATATACTTCTTCTCAAGACTCAATCTATCTCCATATCAAATTTCATCAAAATCGGTCCATTATTTTAGCTGCGAGAAGCTATTGAGAACGTGTCACCCTCCACTTTGAAACTAACACGTTTCCTCAGGGTTCAATATATTTCTGTACAAAATTTCACCAAAATTGGCTGATTAGCTTAGTCTTGAAACGTTTTATTCTGTGGCGTATTTCCACCCACTCAAACCAAATGTCTACTCAAGATTCAATCTATCTACATGCCAAATTTTATCAAAATCGGTGTAGTGGCTCAGTCGTGACACCGTTTTTTCCCATTAGTGGTAGTGTCACGCCCCCTTTTAGAACTTGAAGATTTTAGTACCTTCCCTTAAGATTCAATTTATCTCCAAACCAAATTAGATCAAAATCAGTCCAAAGTCTTAACCGTGGAAACGTATTTTCCTTTTGCAGGCGTGGTTCCGCACTATTAATAAAAAATTACATTAAGATGCACTGCTCCTCTTCACAAATAGGGATGGCTCCATTTTGCAACTGCCTATTTATACATAGATAATTCTCACTCTCTCACAAACAAAGAAAAAGTACGAAGTTGTTGTGTATCTAAACCCTGTGCATTCGATTATGTGGAAGATCGGCTAAGCTCAAATCATGAAAGTATGTTCTAATAAAGCGCGCATAAAAGAAACAAAAAACACTTTTTAGTATTGAAAGACCAAACTTCAAAGAGCTATTTTTTTCATCACTCCCAAAAATTAAAATCATGGTATTAAGTTGCTTTATCCCTACCGCTAACTCTTTGTCTTCCTTAGGGTGCAATCTATCTCCATACCAAATTGCATCAAAATCGGTCCATTAGCTTAGATGGGAAAACATATTTTCCTATTGGGGGCATGGCACTGTGTATTTTTAACTGAATACCTTTCCCCAAGATTCAATTTATCCCTGCACCAAATTCTATCAAAAACGGTCTATTAGTTTAGCAGTGAAAACGATTTTTCTGTTAGGAGTGGTGCCACGCCCACTAAAAGAACTCAGAGTTTTGAGAAATGTTTTTTAGGGATCAAACTAAATTTCATCAAAATCGGTCCATTAGTTTAGCCGTGGAGATGTTTTATCTTGTTAGGGGCGTGGCACTGCCCACTCTAAACAAATATCGTTACTCAAGGTCCAATCTATCTCCATATCAAATTTCATAAAAATCGGTGAGGCATCTCAGCCGTGACAGCGTATTTTTTTCCATTAGGGGTTAATGCGTTTTGTATGGGGGAATCATGCAAATATGTTCACTTTATTTTACCTACCTTAAAGGCAACATACACACATTATTTTTTTTTTCTGCACATCTATGGAACAGTACCTTTCCAATGATATAAGTTTCATTCCCCTCTCTTTATAGTAAATACTAAAAAAGTGTACCACAAGATTCGATGTTCACGTATTAATATATAGATAAAACAAAAAGAAAAACATAAGTACCCCTTAAGTCACAAATCGCAGACTAAATAACTTTAAAATGCTGTTTCTCCGTTTCATGTTTTTGCTCAGGGGACAATATATAAAAAATGTATGGAGATTGAAATTTAAGGCAGAACTATAAGATCTACATATTTTGATTTGTTCGAGGTTAGGGTGGGTTACTCAAATGTTTGAATTCGTAAAATTAATCGGGAAAGTATGTTACCACTTATCAAAATGGATGCATAAAAAGATTACACAGACAATTTTGACTGAAAATTTTGCTCTTCAAAATTCAATTTACCCACTAATTTGGGATTTTGGGCATACGCTGAGATGTTCACTTTATTGCTTTTGTAAACTACTTTTCTGTCATGTCTGTGTTTTAACTTTGATGTTCGTCCAAAGCTTTGATGCTGCTGCTCCCAATTGCGACGGCTTAATTGGACCAAATGTTTATTCAGGAGGTTGGATTGATCAAAGAAGTTGAAACACACTAAATTCAATTTTAAAGTGCTTATTACAAAAGGGTAAATTGTATAGAATATAAAACAAAATAGCATATAAAATAGTAGTTTTGTTTATACTATAAGTGTTGTTTTATGTGTTTTGTGAAGTTCACTGGTGGTTGTTCAAACGTTTACCCAATGTGCACAAAAACGGATGCGGATTTATTTAAAACCCTTCGACGGATCCGTTTCGAACTCGTCAAAACTATACACAGATCATTAACATAAAAATACACAGTTTTTAAGTTGTCATCAAAAGTGCTTTTATTTAAAAAAAAAGTCCGTCTCGAATCCGTTTTTATTAAAATAAGGAATCAGTCTCGAATCAGTATTACTTAAAAAAGAAACGAGTCTGTCTCGAATAAGTATTATTTAAGAAACTGAGTCCATTACGGATTCGTTTCGGATAAAATATACGAAGAATTCGAAACAGATCCGTTTGGCACTGGGTAGTCTGTGGTTCGTTTTTCATTGTATATGTGTTGAACTGGTGCTTGCTGAATGTGAAAATTCTGTTGTTGATGTATCGTGATGTTTAATGTTAACTTGTATATTTGAGGTGAATTGTAGGCTCGTTGATTGGGTGTGAAATGTTTATTAATGTTGTTTTGTTTGTAAACGATTGTGTATGTTATTTTCTGTTGATTTTAGATTTTTCTATTTACTTCTGTGCGGGAGATTTCACTGACTAATACCTTGTTTACACGCAGCGTCGACTTGTAACACCGACTCACAAGTTCGCTCTTATTCAGGCACTTACACACAAATATGTCGACGTTCAAATGTCATTCTTTCCCAATGTGCACAAAAACGTATGCGAAATTGTTTCGAATTCGAAACGAATTCGTTTGTGCGCATTCCGTTTTTTGTAAGTAAAACGAATTCGTTTCGAATTCGTAACGGACTTCAAATACGGATTCGTTTCGAATTCGTTTTTTGTTCATAAAACGAAATCGATGCGAATTTTGTTTTTTGTAAGTAAAACGAATTCGTTTCGAATTCGTAAAGGACTTCAAATACGAATCCGTTTCGAACTCGTTTTTTGTTCATAAAACAAATCATATTTTTTTGGAAAATTTTTCTAAGTACCGGAAAAATTTTCAAAAAAAAATTTTGTGTCTTAAATTAGAAATGTTTAAAAAGTCGAAAAAAACTAAAATTTTTTTTATCACTGAAATTAACAATCCATTTCTGGATTCCGTTACGAATTCGTTTCGAACTCGTTTTCGTATGAAAGTCCTCTCGAAAAAACGGAAGGATCGTCCGCATTAACGAATTCGTTTTTTGTTCATAAAACAGATCAAATTTTTATGGAAAAATTTAAAAATTTTGTAAAATTCTGGAAAAATTCCGGAGTCCCGGAAAAATTTTCAAAAAAAATTGTATTTTTAATCGAATTAGAAATGTTTAAAAAGTCGAAAAAAATAAAATTTTTTTCCAAAATTTTCAAGTTTTTTCAAAATATTTGAGTTAAAAATTTTATAATTTTTTTTTCTTATGAAAAAAGAAACGAGATCGAAACTAATCCAATACGAAACGAATTCGTTTTATGTACTTACAAAAAACAAAATTCGAAACGGAATCGTTTTATGAACAAAAAACGAATTCGAAACGGATTCTAATTTCAATGTTTAAAAAAATATTAGTTTCTTCAACTTTTTAAACATTTCTAAGTCGATTAAGAATAAAATTTTTTATAAAAATTTTTCTTTGAGAATTTTTCCGGGACTTAGAAAAATTTTCCAAAATATTTTAGTTTTTCCAAAAAACTTGAGTAAAATGTCTTATAAGTTTTTTTGAACTTTTAAGCAATTTTAAGTCGCTTAAAACATTAAATTTTTTTTTATGAATAATAAACGAATTCGTATTTGAAGTCCGTAACGAATTCGAAACGAGTTCGTTTTTTGTAAATAAAGCGTATCAAATGAGAGAAGATATCATTCGCCTTTGACATATATTTTAATATATGACAGGTAGCATAGTAGGTAGCGCGCATGACTATGAATCGCTGGGACATGGGTTCGAGCCTGACTTCGGAAATTTATAAATCGTAAGTAAAATTTAATTTGTAGAAAAATAAAATTATATGCAATAAAGTCTTATTTGCATATTAAGTAATTTGATAATTAAATAAAATTAATTTTTTTATGAAAAAAAAAAAAAATTCGTTTTATGAACAAAAAACGAATTCGAAACGAATTCGTATTTGAAGTCCGTTCCGAATTCGGAACGAATTAGTTAATGCGGACGATCCTTCCGTTTTTTCGAGAGGAATTTCATACTAAAACGAGTTCGAGACGAATTCGTAACGGAATCCGTTTCGGATAAATAATACGAAGAAACGTATTCGTTTGGCACACTGGGTTGATATCAAAACAAAGAAAAAAAAATACTTTGCTGCGACGTAGTCTAAGATTAAGAAGAAATTCGCAGCAGTTTTGACGTTGTATTTAAAAGAAGGTAGCATTCGAAAAACTGTCAAAACGACTGGATTTGGTAGAACTTCAACTGCTAATGAGTTTATAAATAAGCATATGCACTTAAGGTGCATGAGCACACATTCACTTTTTAGGTTTACGGTGCGAATAAATTTCAAATAAGATTTTCATTGCTTTTAAAGTTATATAAAAGTTAATCATTCAAAATTTACACGCTCAGTGCCAAAATG
Organism: Tricholauxania praeusta; assembly: GCA_949775025.1. Lineage (NCBI taxonomy): Eukaryota > Metazoa > Arthropoda > Insecta > Diptera > Lauxaniidae > Tricholauxania > Tricholauxania praeusta. Next base: position 73,184,504 of record OX459029.1, on the reverse strand, counting down.
TGCCATGATAGTCAGAGTGCCAAGAAATTTTTGAAAGTGCCAGTTTGGCACGATTGTGCCAGTTTCGGCAGGGCTGCTCCGAAGTCATACGCCGACGCTCAAATTCGGTGAGTGTAAATAGCATATAAGCAATGACGAATAATAAATTTGCGCGTTTTACTCGTTGTTACTATAACCGGTCGGCTTTGGGGCATTCGTTGCAACCACAACGTGTAAAAGACAGCGCTTTGTGGTGGGTAGCAAAGACGAGCAGATAAGCAGGCTGCACACTAGTTTAAGTTGTGTGTAAGCTGTCTGCATTTACTGTATTTTCAAATGTGAGCGGGATTGGAAATTAGGCATGGCAACTACAATATAACGAATTACTTAAAACATTGTATCTTGTCATCTATGGCAGCTACGGTAGTGACGTTTGTATAATTTCCCTTCTTAAACTCTTTTGTGCTAGTCAATTTTGGTATGCCGTCCGAGAAAGTCGCCTCTGATCAAAATATGTCTTCACTCCAACCCACCTTCTTCTCATAACCGTGGGTATCTACGTGCAAACTTTCTTTCTCATCAAATTTCGTAACCGAAGTCTAAGGATCTTTTTCACTCTCATCAATTACAGTAGTTTATAAAATGATTTTGTTTTTTCATGAACCTTTGATGATGTTACTTTTCTTATGAATTTTTTCCCGCTGAATTCGAAAATGAAAACGATTTTTTTTTTGTGTAACAGTTTTTTAGGTGGTGTGATGTTTTCATTTTTTCGACCTCTTTTCACTTTAAAATTCATATCTTGAGCTTGAGAAGTAACCAACTTTATTTCATGTGCATAAAGCTTTCACGCAAAAATTAAGACTGACCAGAAGAAATAGTAGTACGAGCAGTTCGAGACGATAAGCTCGGCGCTACTACTAGATAATTTTTGAATTATCGTATCGTTCTCGTATCGGTGAAGCGCTTATCACAAGTGCACCGGCAGTGCATGATATTCTTTGTTTACGACAGCCAATTAGTCGAATTAACACGTTTTCGGGCGATATGAAATTGCTTCCGAGTTCCTATCGCTGGCTCCTGAACTATTATACCACAAATAAAAGCAATTCTGTTAAATCGATATTTTGAGGTAGAACTCCGCATATGGACATGTCACATTGCAAATTGAATATATTTTGGATGCGATGATTTTTGATTATTGGCAAAATTTCATTCGAATTGGTAGGGGACGAGTCATTTGTATTTCAACTTTGTAGGTGGCGTGCGTGGTACAGTATTCAATAAAATTGTAAATTAAGCCAAGTATTTTAGTGTTAATTACTACAAGAAGTAAGGTATAAAAATTACCTACAATGCGTTATTGTAGTATTTAAGTAAATATTTTGCGATTGTAGGCACAAAAGTTTTGAAATTAAGTTTTTGAATAAATATTGCTAAATAATACGTTAAAATATTAAGCTTAATAAGAAAAGTAAACATTGAGGCTGTTATCTTTTACTAGGCCAACATTTAAGCACCTTACATGACATAAATGATAAAAGTGGGCGACATGGTATAAGTAACATAAACCTCCCATTATAAGCGTGTAACAAACACACTTAAGCAAATTCCCTATCCGTTTTTTTTTTGGTGACAAAATTTATGCGAATAATACAACTTTGACGGTCACCATGGTATCGAGTACGTTTACACATCCACAGAGCTTTTGTACAGCGATTGCCTGCAGCACCTTAAGCTTCCGTACTAACTTTGGTTCCATTTATCTGAGCAACACTTCCAGTATAGAGTCTTAAGTTTTTACCAAGTAAATGCGGCTTTGTGACACTTACAAGTCCAAGCCCACCCATATTTACTTCAGTGCATTTTTGTTTCAATAAACCAAGTTGATTTCCATTTTCTTAAAAACTTCTTTCACTACAAGGTCTGCCCTCTTCTTGTCCGGCATATTTTTTTTTTTTACCAAAAATACGGAACATAATTTCTTCAATATATAGAGTATATGGGGCGTTTCACATCCCTTGCCCGAATCGACATACTCATTATGCATAAACATATACTAAGTAGTTATGTTCAATACTTTGCTAAACTCATCAAACCTTTTAATTTCAAATTTTATTCCAGAGTTTACTCTGTATAGCGTGGAAAGCTTTTAATTTGAATTAAAGTTGTTTGACAAGCCTGCGATAAAAATTTCGTGTCTCCGATTTTGCTCATATGCTAGTAGGTCCAATATTTCGCCATTCTTCGATAGTTGCCTCTTTCAAAGTCCAACAATGCAATGCTCCTGACTTGTCTTTTGGCCAATATTTTTTTCAATTCCGCCCACAAATGCTCAATAAAGTCTAGGTTCGCTGACTGTGTAGGTGTGTCAAGCACTTAAGCACACTTCTTGAGGAACCCGTTTCTTACATTTAGAGGCTTGTTCCTTGGGTCGTTGTGCTGGTTAAATGCAAAGGTTTCCTTAGGGGCCGTCCATAAATTACGTGAGTCAAAATAAGGGGGAGGGGGTCCGGCAAAGTTTCATTTAAAAATCTCACGGAAGGGAGGGGGTCCCCCCAGAACTCACCAAAGGGAGAGAGGGGGCCCGAATTTTCAAAAAAACACCTAACATAATTTATGGACGTCCCCTTAATGCCTAATTTTGCAGCGATGTCGACAACATTTGTATATAAGATGTTGATAAGCACCCTTGCCGTCCATTATACCGTCAACGAAATATATTTGGCCAACATCATCCGCTGAAATGCCGCCGCAGATAATTCCTGATACATTTCAATACTAAGGCTTCGACGCGCCAAAGAATATTAACACAAAGATACCGCATTTAGGTAACGGTATGTATATTTTTATTCACTTTTTTATTGTCATTTACAAACGTTAGCTATGGAAATTATCCACCAATACAAAGAATGCCTTGAGAATCTAAGTCACAACCGTATTTTGAGCTTTGAATGGATCTACGAATTCAAAAACTAAAAGTACTTAATTTTGGACTGCAATAGATTAATTGGAACACTCTTGAAAAGCTAAGATGCAAAACCCGCTAAGTCCAAAAATATGACAATGTGTGATATAGTAGGGGTGGACGGAAAATATTTTTGTCTACAAGCCTACATACTCTTAATTGTAAAAAAAAAATGTTTCCCTTCACAAAGTTTTGATTGCAATAATTTGCGATAAATTATTTTCATCAAAACCCGCCAACTCCACATTTCTGAAAATCAAAGCCCGCCAAGTTCAATTTTATTTGTAATTCGGAGCGTAACATTCATTTGTGAAAAAACTATGGGTATTTCAAAAGCTATCAGAAGAAATCCAAATTAAAAGTAATCAATCCTTATTAATATGATATGAGAGTATTTAAATCATAAAACCAACTTTAGAATGTAAGAATCACAAAATGCAGAAACATTGTAGGAACAAACGTTGTTTTGAATTTAAGCTTAGCCATTTTAAAAAATGATTTGGAAACCTTTTACTATTATTATTTTTCAAAATCCGCCAAGTCCCGAGGTTTCACTTTTAGAACTAGCCAAGTCCACATTTTTTGTTTGAAAACCTGCCAAGTCCAAAATTTTTTTTATTATAGTCCTTGTAAATTAGGTCATTAAATGTAATGAAAAATCAGGATGTTAATAACTTTTGACGACTATTACAATGGATCAATCTACGTTTTTACTATAGTTAAATTTCAGTGGAATACAATTTTTGCGTTTTTCTCTAAAACGCAAAACTATGGACTTGGCGGGTTTTGCATCTCAGCTCTTCACTTACAAAAAATCTGAAACCTCTGCAGAATACATCGGTTTTAATGCTTAACAAAAATATGGTATTGTATGAAAAAACATAAGAGACAGCTTCACATTGTAGTTAAGCGATCTCAACAATACAGCCACGTTATTGGGCAGAATCTTTCCAATTCTAGAATATTTAAGCTTACATACATGGAGACCTAACTTGCCCAGACGGCTTATGTTTGCAACCATTAAGCGGAAATCTTTCCTATGAATATGATTTTTATAAGTATGGTTTAATGTTAAAGTTTTTTTTATCATATCAATATATCATTTTGCTTCTCTATTTAGGTCACGCCTGCGTGCAGTCGAAACTAAACATTTTCTAGATAATTTTTTTTTTTTTAATTTTGATTTTAAAAACCGTGTAAGATCGAAAACGTGCAAAACGAGTAGCGTGCAAAACGAGGGATAAGTAAGTGTAACCTTCATGAAGCTGAAACTGAATCAAGTTCTGAGGAATCCGATGAAGGGGATATAGCGGTAAAAATGACATTAGATGAAGCGAATTCATGGAATATTTTAGCTGCCTTGGTGTTGCAAAACAAATCTACCACAACAGCATCTTCTAAGAGAAAGAACAAAAACCAAGAGTAGTAGTCAAACAATAGTAAATGAGTATTATAACTATGTATGTACATTAGAGTGACCAAAAAAAATCGAGTCTTCGATTTTGATGTTGCTAATATGAAAAGTAGTTAGTGTTATGTAAAAAAGTAAGGCATTTTAAATTTTATTAAAAAATATTGATATTTAGAGGTCGCTAATGTCCGATTTATGAATTAATTTCATTCAATTTATTTGCGTGTGATGATAACTCTTCCCAAAAAATTATTCCGCATGAGATACGGCCCGTTAGTATCGATTCCTATAGTTTCGGGTCTGCTGAGCACGATGGTGATAGTTGTTTTGTTATACAGTGGCTGAGTATCTTGTTAGCATCAAAAAACTCCCAGAAAACCGCGAAAAAACAGCGTCAATTTTGCGTTCAAGTGAAGTAAACTTGTAGAACCAATTTTTTTTTTTGGTCTAATGCTCTTCAGCATTATAGTCCGAAAACAGACGAAGAAATATTGACCAGTCCCGATGTTCCAGTACTTTTATCAGAAGACCAGAGTAATAGAAAAATGAAAAACCCTCCCAAAAAGGCCAAAAATCAAGCTCAACTCAAGTTTAAATGAGATATATTCGGGTAATTCATTTTTTAAAGATGGTTTTCCGAAGTATTTTTTTACGATAAATCCGAATTTGGCCTCAAAATTGACCCATCACATCAGAATTCTGAAATATTTGAGGTTAAGTATCTAAAAATTAGGTTTTTCGTCTACTTTTGAGGACATGTATGGGACTCAAAACAATTTGTTTAGCTTAACTTTAATAAAACCATCATTTAGTACCGTTCTTCCCCTTTAAAACAAGCTTTTAAATGGCTATCTGCAATGTTTCCTCGCCAAGTTACAAACATTTGAAAGTGACATGAATTTGATCCCCTACGACCAAACAATATTAACCAACCGGCTACAAATTTATTTCATCATGATTGTAGGGGATCAAATTCATGTCACTTTCAAATGTCTGTAACTTTGCGAGGAAACATCGCAGATAACCATTTAAAAGCTTATTTTAAAGGGGAAAAAACGGTATAAGATGATGGTTTTATTAAAATTAAGCTGAACAAATTTTTTTGAATCCCATACATGTCCTCAAAAGTAAACGAAAAACCTAATTTTTAGGTACTTAACCCCAAATATTTCAGAATTCTGATGTGATGGGTCGATTTTGAGGCCAAATTCGGATTTATCGTAAAAAAATACTTCGGAAAACCATCTTTAGAAAATGAATTACCCGAATATATCTCATTTAAACTTGAGTTGAGCTTGATTTTTGGCCTTTTTGGGAGGGTTTTTCATTTTTCTATTACTCTGGTCTTCTGATAAAAAATACTGGAACATCGGGACTGGTCAATATTTCTTCGTCTGTTTTCGAAATACTATGCTGAAGAGCATTAGACCAAAACAAAAAATTTTCTACAAGTTTACTTCACTTGAACCCAAATTGGCGTTGTTTTTTCGCGGTTTTCTGGGAGTTTTTTGATGCTACCAAGATACTCAGCCACTGTATAACAAAACAACTATCACCATCGTGCTCAGCAGACCCGAAACTATAGGAATCGATACTAAGGGGCCGTATCTCATGCGGAATAATTTTTTGGGAAGAGTTATTATCACACGCAAATAAATTGAATGAAATTAATTCATAAATCGGACATTAGCGACCTCTAATTATCAATATTTTTTAATAAAATTTAATATGCATTACTTTTTTACATAACACCAACTACTTTTCGTATTAGCAACATAGAAATCGAAAACTCGATTTTTTTTTGGTCACTCTAATGTACATATATACTTTTGGAAAACGGTGCTGTTATCAATAAAATAATATGCATACATATTTCCGCATACATATTATGCATTTACGACTTTGAAAATTGATAAGGAATAATATAATATAGTGATTCCATTATCCGGGATGAGTTCGGTCTCAACCATCATGGATAATCGAAGTTCAACTGAACTTAGTTATGGTCTCTGCATGCCCATCTATAACACTGGTGTATCAAAACTTAAGATGTAAGTTAAAAAAGTTGGGTAGAATATCTAATTACACTACCCCACACTCAGAAAAAAAAGTTGGAATTCCAACAGTTTTATACTTAACTTTTTTAACTTAAATTCTTGTCTTAACAATAAAAATGTTAGCCGTAAAGTAGAACTTTTATTTTGGTTTAAATATAAAAATTGTCTTCGAAAAAATAAATTGTTGTCTTAAGAACGAGTTGTTGCTTAAAAAATCAACAAAATACATATATATTTTGTTTGTTCATATTTATTGATATCAGAAACTCTAAAAAATTACTTATATAATATAATGTTATTAAAAAAAAATTAATAGTTAAAATCTAACAACTTCTTGAGAGCTGTTTAAAGCTACTATCTTTACACACTTCGAAAAATTAACAATGTTTTTCATATAAAAGCAATTTAGACTTTCTTTTACTTGAAAGGCCTGAAATGTTTCTAAAAATAAACTTCTGAATACTTGACATATCAAAAAACAATTTTTTTCTGAATCCAAAAATATATTGACTTTTCAAACTATACAAAAAAATTAATTTTGAAAAGGTTTCCTTTAAAAATAATACTTTCTACTTGTCTTCCAATAGAAAAATGTGTGCAAAGATTAAGATAATAGGGAAGTTTAGTTAAATCAATGGGCAAACTATCAGAAAATTTTGAGAAATCGTCCTCAAAAAACAAATTTTGTACAGCTATATGTGAAAACTGTAGGGAACTTTTTGTGCATAAAGTATATGGAACATTTATTCTTTTTAATAACTAATAATAATAACATGACAATATTGCTTAAAAAATTGATGCTTTTCTTCAAATCTAAAGCACCAAACATTTTTTAATGGATCAATTTCCCTTAAAACAGTGGAGTAATGTAACATAAAATGAAATTTGGGGTTTAATTTTTCTTTAAAAAATTAACATAAAATTTGTTATGTTTTTCAATCAAATTATCAAATTCAGTTAAAACACATTATTAAATTCATGAAGAGTTACAATATCAACTATTTTTATAATGTTCACTAAATGCTGATAAACTATATCAGTACATATTTGAAATCAAATCTCCGATTACATATTAGCAAAATAAAATGTTAAAATGTTTTCATTTCAGCAGCGTTCATTTTTATGTTGCAGTTTTTAATTTGGCTTCTCTCAATTGGACGGCAAATAAGGATTGGAATGGGTTTCAAGTTTCCAAAGGATCGTACAAGAAAGTGGCACAATCCTAATTTTTATCATTTATGCTACCATATCTTGTAAGCCCTTCAAGATATTGCGATGAAATTTGGTAGGCGGAATCGAAAAAGTGGGCGTGGAACTTTTCAAATGTAAAAAATTTTGATTCCGCATATCTCAAAATTGGCACAAACGATTTTCATAAAAATTTTGAAGATGATGCCGCTGAAAACAATACAAGCTCAGCCACTTTACTGAAAAACCTCGTTAAAGGGCGTGGCACCACCCACAGTATTTATAAACGTTATATTAATATAATTAACAACGTAATCGATAAGAACTTTAATGAGGTAGATATACTTGCTATAAGGTCTCTTATTGCAAAAATTTGGTCCAAAAGCACATATGGGCGTGGCACCTCCCATATAAGCAAAAAACGTTTATTGTTATAGATAGTGTGCTATGAGAGTAATCTTCATAAAATTTGGTATATAGATGTCAGTAACCATAACCTTTAAAAATAAATGAATTTTGACGGCATTGCATCAGTGGGAAAGGCACCTCCCATATTAACATAAATTTGTTAGCGCTGTTTTATGTGACCTATTGCAGCAATTCTTAAGAAAATAAATGTAAGCAGTTCAGTTGCTATGGAGTATATCTGAATCAAAAGTGGCTGAAATAGCACCAGTGGGCGTGGCACCTCCCATACAAGTTAAATACGGTAAGTGGCATATTTATCGAAATATATGAGCAATCAGACTAAAATTTTGTGTAAGGGGTTTGCTTATGGAAAGCTATTTATGGATCAAAAACGGATTGTACCAGTAGGTGTGTCACCGCTCTAAATTTAAAATTTAACTGCGACATATATCGCAAACTATATAAGCTATTGTGCTAAAATTTAATATGAGGATGTCGATCACGAATTTAATTTATTGAACCAAAAGTGGGCGGAATTGGAGATGTGGGCGTGGCATATTTAAAATTTTTTATTTCTATTCGATTTTTTTTCAACATTTTCCATATTCTTTCGACATTGGCAACCCTTTAACTTTTTCCAATATATCCTATATGTTTTTGTTCGACTTGTTCAACCTCTTTCAACTTTCTTCATAAGTTTCTTTTTTTTTCGACTTTTTCATCCATTTTGAATTGTTTCAAATTTTTTTAACTTTTTTAGAGTTTTTCAACATCTCTCAACTTTATTCAACATTTTACATATATTTTCGACTTTTTAAACAATTTTCAACTTCTGTCAACCTTTCTAACATTTCACATTTTTTTCGACTTGTTCAACCTCTTCAACGTCTTTTTAACATTTATGTATTTAAAAGGTACTTTCAGCGTAGTGTATGGTATGTGAGTTTCGGCCTGGCCGAAGATAACACCTTAACTTGTTTTCTTTTAAAGTTGGCTCACCGCAAACAAAAACTTCGTCTAATTGACTGCTTATTGGAAACAATTTAGGTGGTTTAAAAATTTGAAGAGATTCGATTTGTTGAAAAAATATATATTCGGATGCTATGACCTTAAACGTGTTTTTACACAACTTAAAATTGTTTGATATTTCTTTTGAAGATCAGGCTCAATAAATGGTGTAAAATGTCTCAAAATATTGACTAATGGTCTTTGAACACTACATTCTATAGCATTTTGAATGGTTGGAATACTTTTTATGGTAATATTGGATTTCTTATGAAGTTGAAGTGCAAAGGAAATTACTGCTTTAGATAAGAAAGTTTCTATTTTATCAATATAAATGTTAATTGCTTTTTCAAATGACGAACTCTGTGGTTGTTCGAAAAAGGTGCAAGCATTAGATGCTTGCAAATTCGGATGCGTTTCATCAATTGATAAAATAGTGCCTATTGCTTCCATTCTGTTGGCTTTTATATTTAAGTCACAATTTTCCTGCTTAGTATCGTGTTCTGTAATATGCTTTTTAAATGCATAAACTATCTGAAAATATCTGTTACATGAATTAAATTTACAGCAATGTTGATTGTGTGTTGGAGTCTTATGTTCATATTTTAAATGAATGAGCAATTCATTAGAGTTTTGACATGCTTTACTACAGAGAAAGCAATGTCGAAACTTTATAGCGTATTCCCTCTAAATAAACATAAAATTCTTTTAAAACTTCCAAAGACTTTCCAACCACAAAAATTTTTGGCTGCAACTAGAGCTTTTCCGAGACAGCTTGGAGTTTGAGTTAATCTTTCTTATGCTTAAATTGTTAAGGCTCACTTAATGAACAAACATATCTTTCTGGGCATCAGAAATAGACAGTTTACATTTTTTGTTTATTCGTGTCTTGAATCTAAAAAAGAATGTTATCAGTGAGTTTATCATAATATAATTAAAAAGTTATAATTACCGGCACAGATTTCGGGATATATCATTTTGTTATACATCGCTAAAAACACTTTCTCATTTATTGTAGATGGGAAAAATGTTGGTTTATTGTTTTTTCGAAGTCGTCGAATTTTTCAAAAAGTTTATTTGCTTTCCCAGGTTTTTTTTTTTAAAATCTATATTTATAAGCTTTTCGCCATCTGGATCTTTGTAGCGTGACCAAGCTGTCAAAAAAGACGATAGAGGATATTTTTCTTCCTCCATTCTTTTTGAAGAAGTAGAAATAATTTTTTCACTTTCCATTTCACTAACTAACTACGCAATAAGAACTTTTTTCAATAAATTTTGCTTAAGCGTCAGACTTACAGTTAATTTTTCAATACTTTAAGAATAAATTGCTTTGGCAAAAATTTTATTTCTTAGCCCGAGAATTAGTTTTTGAAATCAAAAACATTCACATTTATTATTGTTATGAAAACTGTTTATTCTTGATAATAATTGTAAGCTGAAGAACTTATCGTTGAATTAACAATTGCATTTTTAAAGGCCAATACGATCACAAAAATATTTATCACAAAAATGTTACTATTGGGCCAACAATTTTCCTTTTTTAAAAATGTTTAAGAAAAATAGAAAAGTTTTTGTAAGAACTTTATTTTTAAATTGATAGTTCGATCCTTAAAAAATCAAAAACGAGTTTTTGCTTGGAGAATTTTTTGTTAAATCAACAATTTTAGCTCACACTTTTGGGCGAAATTGGTTGATGGACACGCCTACCGCCCATACTAAAAAATTTGGTGCAATGGAGCTTGTGGGCTGACACCTCCCATACAAGCAAAAAATGTTTACTGTTATAGATAGTGTGCTATGAGAGTAATCTTCATAAAATTTGGCTTAGAGGTGTCGGCTGTTATGGGCTATGAAATTAAATGAGAATTGACGGGATTTCAGTAGTGGGCGTGGCACCTCCTTTATTACCATAAAGTTGCAATCGCTATATTGATTGAACTATTGCAACTATTGGTATGAAATTTAATTTAGGTGATTTACTTGCTATAAAGTATACCTGAATCAAAAGTGGGCGAAATAGCACGAGTGGGCGTGGCACTCCCCATACAAGTATAATACCTTGAGTAGCATATCTTTCGAAATACATATGTGATTAATCATACTAAAATTTGGTGAAAGAGTGTAGCTTATAAAAAGCTATTTCTGGATAAAAATCGGACTATATTACACAAGTGGGTGTGTTACTGCCCTAAATTTTAAGACTAATTACGGCATATATCGCAAATTACACAACCTATTGGGCTAAGATTTGGTATGTGGATGTCAATGACGAATATAATTTAGTAACCTAAAAGTAGGTAAAATTGGAGAAGTGGACGTGGCACATTTAAATTTCTTAGTTTTTATTCGAATTTTGTAAAAATTTTCCATTTTCTTTTGACTTTATCAACCTTTTAACTTTTTCCAATCCCATATGTATTCGTTTGACTTTTCAACCTCTTTCATATTTCTTCATTATTTTTTTATTTTTAAAACTTTTTCAGCGATTTTAAATTGTTTTATTATTTCTTAATCTCTTTCAACTTTTATTTCATAATATTTCATAATATTTCGACATTTTTCATATTTTTTCGTCATTTTGAATTTCTTTCATTTTTCTTCAATGGTTTCCATATTTTTTCGACTTTTTCAGTCTTTTACGAATTTCAACATTTTTCAACCTTTTTTACATATCAATTTTTTTTGACTTATTCAACCTCTCTTAACATTTATTTAAAAGCGACTTTCAGTTCAGTGTAGGGTATGTGAGTTTCGGCCTGGCCGAAGATAACTTGTTTTTATATTAAATTCATTTATTTATTGAATAAATAATATAATTGTACATTTCAACTTACAGTTTAGTTTTTCACTTTTAAACTTTAATTAATGCGGCAAAAAATGTCATGTTCTACTTAGAATACTTCAAGAACACTCGATTTTCGAAAATTTATTCATATTCGAGTATTTCCTCATTTCAAAAAATAAAAAAAATGATCCTATGGCTAGTACCAGAGCTGCAAAATTTTGATTTTTTGGAATTTGACCAAAAAGTTATGAAAATTTGATTTTTTTCTTATTTATAATATTCTTTTGAATATTTTTTCGATTTCCCCTATGTACTCATAATGAAGTATCGAAAAAAAATTTACCGCTATTTCATAAGCCTATATATCAAGAAAAAAGCTGTGGTCTCTCCGCGAGTAGAGCTTTGGTGTTCCTTGTGTAACAGCTCAAATCCTTTGCTGTTTTCACTACCTTCACCTCAATACACTATAATTCGAAATTGTCAATGCCACTATGTTACATGAATTTGCCTTAAAAAAATATGTGAGGAAAAAAAATAAATGTAATTTTTGATCCAAAAATTATCGAAATTAAATTTTTTTATATATTGTTTTTAAAGAAATAGAGTAACTTCGGGTATTGTAATATAGGTATTTTTGTATTTTATGTATTATGGTTTGTTGATGCATTGTGCAGTGTATTATGACTTCGGAGCTCTACAGAGTAAGCCAATCTGAAGCTATTTCAACAAATGGAAAAAAGCCAAATGACACCTCTAAATGAAATTGGCGGGTAATGTAATAGGGGAAAGTGGGGTACCTTTGACACTGGGACACATTTGAATTTGCCAATTTCAGTATGAAAACGACTAAGGCGCTAAATGCAGAAAGCAACCTACTTTGCCTTAAAAATACGTTATGAACTTTGACAGTTCTTCTTCAACTCTCTTCGGAGTAGCACTAGTTTTTCTGTTTTCGCGATCCCTGATGTAATTTTCGATACCAAATACGTAAGCGTTTTGTGAATTATATGTGATTGTTTTCGTAAATTGAGTGGCAAAATTAGTGTTTCACCGAGGCCGAGGCGAGGCGAGGTTCTAGTTGATCTCGGTCTCGCCTCGTTTTATAAATTTAAGTCTCGCCTCGCCTCGGCCTCGGACGAGATCTTGCCATCACATGCCTCGCCTCGCTTCGCCTCGTTCTCGGCCGAGGCACCTCGGTAAAAAAGCGAGGTTTTTATTAAAATAAATAAAAAATTATATATGTATCAGGGCTGATAGGCTGATCAAACCTCAAGAAATAAAATAAAATATCTGTTTTTATTTTTGGTGAATTGGATGAGATATGATGAATTTAATTCTTTTCTTATATGGGAAGGAGACGCATTGCCTATTTTTCCAAACCAAACTAAGCTATGAACCTTTTACAAACTATAAGCAAAATATGTACCAAATCTTATTTATCTACGTCAAATAGATATTGAGATATGATAAAGTTAATTTTTTTCTTATATTGAAGGCATGGTACCGCCCATTTTATTGATTGAATCTTAGTTATGCCTCTACCTTTTATAAATATATCAAGTTTTATTAATCTGCATCAAGTTGTTGATAATATATGATGAATTCTGTTTTTCTCTTATGTGGGGGTGGCATCACCCATTTATCGTAAACTATATTACGGAGCATCCCAAATCATAAGAAATATATATGTATGTCAAATCTTTCGTCGTTCGGTTGAACGGTTTAGGAGTCCATTAGCAACGAACATACATATATTGATCTTTATTTATATACTAGCATTACCCTGTGCGTTTCGCTTCACCTTAGGGGTCGTTCATAAATTACGTAAGACGTTTAGGGGGGGGGGGGGTCGGCGGATTCTTACTACATCTTACGAGAGGGGGGGGAGGGGGTGAATGATCATCTTACGTAAGATTTAAAATGCGTATTCATACATTAAAGTTGTATTAACGCATCGTCATTTGTGGCAGTAATGAAATATATTTGAATTTTCGACAGTCACGAAAGATTCAGAAATATCGATTACAATCGATTTAAGTAATCGACTCTAACTTCTCTTCTGTTTATGTAATGAAATATATGTATGTTGTTTACACGCAGGGTCGACTTGTAACACCGTCTCACAAGTTTGCTATTATTCAGGCATTTACACGCAGATACGTCGACTTTGAAATTTTGTTGATGTTGTCCCGGTTCTTTACCACCCCCTTGCACTTGTCCTCTTCAACAAGAAGATTCGCTTTCGATTCCTTCTTCAACAGGAGACCAAAACAGCAATCAGTTTTGTCCTCTATTTCTTCGCTTAGCGTTAAATTACGATTGGTTAAAAGTACATCCACAGTTCAAAATCATGCCTTACGAACGTCTTAGCTGATCGAGTTTGTAATATTTGTGACCAGTACTTTGCCTCGAAAAAAGCTACTGTAATGCACAAAAAACTACATGGAAAAGACGGTAGTCGCACTCACATGATTCAACCAGTTTCAATTTTGAAACGTGGAAAGGGGAAAAGCCTTTGCATTTTAAAACAATCGGAGATTTGTCAAGTTGCAGAGTGGCATGACGACGAGGATATTGATGTTACAGGGTTTGAATGTGAATCAGAAAATTCAACAGACGAATCGGGTGTGCCAATTGTAGGTTCACTATCAGACTGGTTGAAAAGCGCATGAACTAACGATGACTTACGATGACTTTTTTTATTCATATTGAAAAACAAATGTGTAGTTTGCAATTTCGTAATATTTATTTAATATGTAACATATGTACTTATATTAAAATTAAATATAGTAATATAGTACATCACATGAAAAATACATTTTTTGACTAGTTTCACCTTAATTATGAATCTTACGTAAGATTTCGGAAGGGGGGGAGGGGGGGGTAGTGAGAATCTTACTAAATCTTACTCGGGGGAGGGGGGGGGGGTCAAAAAGTCATGAAATTGTCTTACGTAATTTATGAACGGCCCCTTACCGGTTCTTAGAAAGACTATTAGAATAAATCAATTTCAATGCAGTGTTGTCAATCATGCAGTTTTGCTTATAGCCTTACATGCTTCCCTAACTGATCAATCGAGGCGAAGTCGCATAGAAGCTGATGCGATCCAAGCACTTCTGCGCATTAGCGCTTGGACCAAATCTGAACTCGTAAGAAGCACATGCGGATTAAAAATAAAACAAAGTAGTTTACTCAAAATAAAATACTAAAATATTAGTTAAATATAGATTTTATTATAAAAATTACATTCATATTTTGAATCTGCATATGATTCTTACGAGTTCAGATTTCGTCAAAACGCGATTCGCTCTTGGTTTCGAAAACGAGGCTAGGACGAGGCGAGTACGAGGCGAGGTGCCGTGTGATCTCGCCTTTATTTTTTATTTATTTTTCCATCTCGCCTCGTTCTCGCCTCGGTCTCGCCTCGTTCTCGTAGTCAAAAACGAGGCTGCCTCGTAGCCTCGGTGAAACACTAGGCAAAATATGTTAGCATTACGTTTAAGTAACAATACAATTAAAGTGTGCTTTGTGAAAATAAAACAGTAATAATAAAAAACAAGTTAAGGTGTTATCTTCGGCCAGGCCGAAACTCACATACCCTACACTGCGTTGAAAGTACCTTTTAAATAAATGTTAAAAAGGCGTTGAAGAGGTTGAATAAGTCGAAAAAAATGTGAAATGTTAGAAAAGTTGACAGAGGTTGAAAAATGTTGAAAAAGTCGAAAATATATGCAAAATGTTGAAAAAAGTTCAGAGAGGTTGAAAAACTCTAAAAAAGTTGAAAAACTTGAAACAATTCAAAATGGATGAAAAAGTCGAAAAAATAAAGAAACTAACTCGGTTAGAAATTTTGGAATAAATTTTAATACTTTTGGGATTACATATATGACTACACCAGAATTGTATTAAAATTCAATACTGTCTAGATATTAAAATTCATTTTTAATATAAATTTGTATTAAAATTTAATACTCGTTTTTATTAAAATAAAAAAAAAATATGTCATATCCACTGGGATTCGAACCAGATTCCCTTTTAGTATGATTGCTCACATATTTCGATAAATATGCCACTTACCGTATTTTACTTGTATGGGAGGTGCCACGTCCACTGCTGCTATTTCAGCCAATTTTGATTCAGATATACTCTATAGCAACTGAATCACTTACATTAAATTTCATAGCAATTGCTGCAATAGTTCACTTAAAACAGCGCTTACAAATTTATGTTAATATGGGAGGTGCCTTGCCCACTGATGCAATCCTGTCAAAATTCATTTATTTTTAAAGCTTATAGTAACTGACATCTATAGACCAAATTCTATGAAGATTACTCTCATAGCACACTATCTATAACAATAAACGGTTTTTGCTTATATGGGAGGTGCCACGCCCACAGGTACTATTGGATCAAATTTTTGTAATAAGAGACCTTATAGCAAGTTAATCTACCTTATTAAATTTTAAAACGATTACGTTGTTAGTTCTATTTATATAACGTTTATAAATATTGTGGGCGGTGCCACGCCCTTGAGCGAGTTTTTTCAGTAAAGTAGCTGAGATTGTATTGATGACTGCCCAGCGGCATCATCCCCAAAATTTTTATGGAAATCGTTTGTGCCAATTCTGAGATATACGGAATCAAAATTTTTGACAGTTTAAAAGTGCCACGCCCATTTTCTCGATTCCGCCCACTCTTGTCGCAATTCAAGATATATTTGATATGTATCCGTTTACCAAATTTCATCGCAATATCTTGAACGGCTTACAAGATATGGTAGTTTAAATGATAAAATTTAGGGCTGTGCCACGCCCTGTACGACCTTTTGAAAACTTGAAACCCAGCCTAATCCTAATTTGGTTCACATGTGCACCAAATCACCAAGTTTCATCAAAATCGCTGCAACTTTTTTCAAAATTGGCCTGAGTAAATTTACATAGATGGTGGGCGGTAGGCGTGTTCGTCAACCGACTTCGCCCATTTTCAATAGCAAGATGCCTGCAAGAAGATTTGACCTGTGTGTGAAAGTTTAATTCAATTAGCTTTCTTGGTTTTCCCGTAAACCTGATTTCAACGGACAGACAGACAGAAAGACAGACGGACATCGCTAAATCGACTCAGGTGTTGACGCTGATCAAGAATATATATCGTTACCTTAATATAGAAAGGCCCTAACTAACATTTTTTTCAAAATCGAGATTTTTATAGATTTCGGTAGGTCATACACCAATACACCATTGTTAAAAAATGTGTGTACTACGATTGAAAATAATTCAATTACAAGCAAATAAAAAAAATCCATTACTCACTTAAACTCACAAAAACTTTAATTTTTATTAAGTTTTTTTCGTTCTCCTGTAAAATAATAAAAATGTAAGATAGGGCCTTTCTATATTAAGGTAACGATACACTTTTCCATACCTGCCACGCCCCCTTCGAGGTGTTACAAACGGAGAGACAAAGTGAATATACCCTGGTGTAGGGTATAAAAATAGGAAAACGCATCTTGAACGTTTGGGTCACATTTGACTTTTGCCAAAGAGGTACAGTTGACATCTGAATAAACACCACCACAGGGCCTGATTTACCCACAGGCTAAAAAGGCTTAAGCCTGGGGCGCAAGGTCCGAGGAGGCTCTGAGAATTAACGTTGGTTTTCACTTTGTTTTCGCATTTTTATTCAGTTTTAAATAGTTATACATTCTTTTTTTAATGCTTTTACATAAATTTCAAATTCAAAATAATTCTAAAATAATACTACTGCGATACCTACCGACCACTTTAAATATAAAAACGATATTTTTTAGCGTTGAATTCAAAATAGAAGCAGGCAAATTGAAAACCCTAGAAATGACACGATAATATTGTGTTTTTAGAACTCTGTGGTGGTCAAGTTTTAAATCATTAGTGGACAGCTTCCAGCAAATAATGCTGATTTGTCAAACGTTGTTACTCTATATATGTATGTAAGTTATTATATACAAATCTTAATCAGTGATGGTATTTTCGGTGAAAAATCGTCATCAGTACATTCAACAAGTTTTGAGTACATTCGGTACATTTGACCCTTTTTCAGTACATTCGGCGGATTTTCAGAACATTTGAACTTTTTCTGAAAAATAACAAATTTTTAAGTAAATTCAGGTGATATATGCGTGCAAGCCTGCCGTAATGGTTTGCTGACCTTTTTTTTAGTAAAAAATTTAAAATTTTGTACATTCGGCTTTTAAAATTACATTTGAAGTCTCGATTCAGTACATTTTCACTAAACCCAACTGCCATCACTGATCTTAAGGGCGTCCGGGAGTTTTTTGAAAAATAAAAAGAAATTTTTTTAAATTTTTTTTTTTAAGCTGCATTTACAGTATTGTTCGAATTAATGTGAACACAAGTGATGATTTGTAAAAACAACATTTATTAGTTATAGACGAAGAATACAATTTAAATTATTTTAATAAGAACTAGGTCCCCACTTGGCTTTTATAACTTCTTTAACACGTTTTGGCATAGAATCCACAAGTTTTGTACACATTTCAGATACTTGCTGGCCTTGAAACCATGTCTGGATTACAGTCCCAATCATTTTTGTTTTTGTTGTGAAGTCCATTTTACGAAGTCTAGCCTTTACAATAACCCAAAGATTTTCAATCGGATTAAGATCTGGTCAGTTTCCTGGCCATTCAAGGCATGATATTTTTTAGGCTAGAATTCGTAAAATAGTTTACTATGGTATTTCTATGCCTGATAATTTTTTTAGATATTTCAATATTATTCGCTACCATTTCATGATATTTTTTGTCTTTATCTTGTTCCATTTCACTCACACCCGTGTGGCATATTCTTCTAATAAAAATATTTGACTTTTCTATAATTTATGAAAAATTAATATTTTGCCTCTTATTTATTCTTTCACCTTTTTAAAACAAAAATTTCACTTTTTTAAACCAAATCAAGAGTTTAAATTAATTAATTATCGCTTTAACGAACAATGCACTCATAGTTATTTCCTTCGATAAAAAAATGACGAGATAGAACACTTGCTGATAACGGTACTATTTTCAAAGTAAATAACAAAAGTAACATTGCAAAATCTATTTAACAAATCGTTCTTGCTTTCTGCATACTCACTTTTTACCGTTATTTCCATAGTACCTTTTTATCCTGATAAATACATATATAAAATTATTGTATGCACATATAGCTTTTTCGCTTTTTATGATCTTAGATATAAAAAACTTCAAAAAATTTTAATTTTTCGGTTTGTTTTTTTAAATAGCAATTAAGAACTATCTTTCAATACGAGTAAAGTAATAAATATATTTCTGACAAATTTGAATTTTTTACAGTTTCTATACGCGGTTAGTCGTTGGTGAATAGTAAAAAGTATAATAATAAAAAGTGTTATCATATTTTACAATTGAATTGAACTATATCGTTACCTTAATATAGAAAGGCTCTAACTAACATTTTTTTCAAAATCGAGATTTTTATAGATTTCGGTAGGCCATCCAATAATACACCATTGACAAAAAAATGTGTGTGCTACGATTGAAAATAAATCAATTACAAGCAAATAAAAAAAGCCATTACTCACTTCAATTCACAAAAACTTTAATTTTTATTAAGTTTTTTCGCTTTCCTGTAAAATAATAAAAATGTGAGATAGGGCCTTTCTATATTAAGGTAACGATATATACATTTTTAACCATAAGTTTTACAGTTTCGTGTTGTATTATTTTCGTTATTATATAAATCGTAATAATTGCAGTATAAATTACAACTTTTATGCTTTTGAATTCGAAGCGATAGCTTTTACCATTGAAACTGAAATATTTGTAGTCTGGGCAGGCACAAGCAGGATGGGCCGGGGGCGCATATTCATAGTTAGCCTAGGGCTGTCAGAAGTCTAAATCAGGCCCTGCACCACCATACAGAGAATTTAGTTGAATACGTCAAGAAGTGTGATTTGAGTGAACTGACAGTTGAAATGCTTTAAAATTAACTGATAGCTTTTATGTTTTGAACTCATTTATGTTAAGTTTCTTAATTAAATTGAACGAATTAATATGTATTTTTCGTTATTTCTTTTGTAATTAATCGTTTTAAAAAAGTTAACTGCGTACTTTCCAATTTAACCAATAGAAATTCTATAGCCCCATATTTTTTGAATAAAACGCATTTGCTTGTAAGACCGAATATAAATTGTAAAAAGTGCACCGAAGTCCGAAGTCAAATGTGCCCCTAAAAAAGTCAAAAGTGCCCCGTGCCGGGGTACTTTTGACAAAAATTACTTTTTTTGAAAAAGTTTAAGAAAAATACGGTGACGTAGTTTTTTTTAAAATCTTTTTTGAGGTTTGATGCCAAATAGTCAATGTATAAGAAACAGCAACAATTTTTAAAATCCATTATTTGCTTAACGAATAATAGGCCTTTGAAAATTGAGTGTCAAAGGTACCCCACTTTCCCCTACATAGTGTTTGAATAATGTGATATACCATCATGAAAAGTATAACAAGTATAAAACAGTAGGAACTAAAAATACAATAACATTATTTATTTATTTTTTTTTTATTTAAGTCTATAAACAAAATTTCCTTACAGACTAGCATATAAGACTTACAAACGTAATATAAACACTAATTTAACAATAGATATAGCATAACAATTCATATAGGATAACAATTCATTACATTATTTTTGAAAACAACTTTACTTAAGCAAAAGTCTTAAATCTTTCAATAGAATTTCCATAAAAAGGAAACTAGATTTAAACTGAATCAGAAAAGCAGAACATATTAAAGTCAGATAGATTACTCACGTATAAAAATTGGAAGACAATCATTGCGAGCCCAAATTACATCGCATTGCAGGCATTAACTCAGGTCTGATTCTTTGTATCTCACTGGAAGAATTTGTTGCAAAAAGCTTAGGTAATGTCCTTACTGGGTGGAGCAAATTGGACTATAATCACATTACCTGAATTTCAGTTTTAATACACTCAGGCTATTTTTATTAAAACACACTTCAGCAAATAAAGAACTCACATTATTTATGACACAGTATATTCTCCCGCTAACAAATTTTAGTACTTTGGCTATAATACTTACTTTATTTTGGGCTTAATTCACTCATGAAATGCACACAAATAAAATCTCGACTTGTGGCTAAATCAATTTCACCGCACTGAGACCAAAATCAGTGAATGCGAACGCACAAAACCTTGCAGCACATATCTTTTTTCGTTACTGCTATGTTGACAAAAAAAAAATTTTGTCGAAAGTTGTTTATTTAAGGAAATATGATGGCATATCACATTACATAACCATATCACAATGCCCGAAGTTACTCTATTTAAAAAAAAAACTGTCCCACTAGCAACACTAGTTTCTTAACAGGCATCAAGGGTTTTTCGAACTTATATCTCTTGTGGTACAACATTCTCATCTACAACAAATTATATAGTACATCACTGAGTCCAAAAACATATAATATACATTATATTTTTTAGTGTTTTTTCGAATAACTTTTTTTGTCCGATTTTCGCAAAATTATACTTAAAATATTTGCAAAAGAATAGTCCTTCATTAAAAATTTTAAAAATGTAAAAAACAAAAAATTTTTCATTCAAATGGAGCAATTGAAATTGAGTGATTTTCAAAAAAGACCAAAAAAGTCAGTTTTTTGGACTTTGAGCGCTTGTAACTCCATCAAATCTTATCCGATTCAAGCAAAGAGCATATCGTCCGAAAGGGAATACAAATATCTTGCTAATGCTGAAAATCGTTTTTGAGTCAAAAAAAAATTTATGGAGATATAGTCAAATACCAAAATACATCGAAAAAAGTCTATTAGAAACCAGATCTTTTTTCTTGTAAGCTAGTGTTATTGAAGTAAAATATTGTAATTACTTGCTTATAAAATCAGGCCTGGGCGCAAAGGGGGGTTTTGGGGGTTCAAACTCCCCCCCCCCCATTGGGAATTTTCGCAAATTGGTTTTTATAGACACAAGACATAAGCAATTTTTTTTTAAATGAAAGATACAGTGAGCCAAAAAAGCTTAGAAACAGCGAGATTTATTTTTGATAATTAACAAAAAATGCACTTTCAAAGTTAAAAAAATTTATTTTTCCCTGTCATGATTTTGTTTCTAACAGATTAGTGTTGTTGAGCTGAAAAGGGTCGTTTTCAGAATTGACCCATCATGTCGGAATCCTGAAATATTTAAAATTCAAGTTAATTACCTGAAATATGATGTTTTTTGTCTACTTTCGAGGCTATGTATAGGATTCAAAGAAAGTTGATCAGCTTATTTTTAACAAAAGCATCATTTAGTACCATCCGAACCTTTTAAAATGAGCTTCCAAGAGGTGAGCTTTCAGCTTTCAGCTCAACAACACTAATCACCTATTCATTTAGATACCTTTTTTGTAAAAAATAATTTTTCCATACAATTTACATGTAAAACTAACAGGCTCCGTCGCCACCTTATAAAATTCAGTTATAGAGCTGAATTTTCGTGAACTTTTTCTTCATATCATAAACTTACTTTTTAAGAAACAGCACCTTAAAAAAAACAAAAAAAAAAAATTTGAATCACCCTAGTGTACTTATTATGTACATATTAAAAGAATGACCGATATATATTTTTTTATTCGTGTAATATGTTTGGTGTTTTACTACTTATGGTAATTGCTTAACACTCAACAGAGAGACTAATTGAACAACAAGAAACTCAAATCCGTCAACGAAGAAGTACCGCAACCAGTGCTGTCGTTTGTACTACAATAGTGCTTTTGTACTACCCTTCAGCCACGCGTACTACTCTAGTACCCAACCCTCAATTTGTACTACCCAAAAAGTGTGAAAATCATCACTCATTATTTTGGTTTACTAATTTTGACATTAGTCATTCAAAAATTTATGAGAAAGAAGAAAAATTTTAGCATCGCATCAACCCTTACAATTGAACTATGAACGATCATAATTTATGATTCATAAAAGATTCATACCTTTTGAACGCGACTAATTTCGCTTGTATTAATTTTTCTTGTGCGCGTCTTTAAATATACATAATTAATGTAATATTTTATTTTGCTGTTATGGAAAAGTATGCCACAAATTTACCAAGGTATAACTTCATAGTAAAATGATTTATTTTTGACTAAAGGTTTCTAATAAAGTCGAAAGCAGAAGCCGCCAATTTAACCAAAGCTGGCACCAACACAGAAAAAGAATATGTCCTTCAAATAGCTTCTTGCAATAAATACATACTATAATAAATGAATTTCAACAAATATTTACTGTAAACTTTTATTAATACTTTCTTACTATCATAGTATGAGTAGGTGTAAGTACAAATACAGTGACTCACGAAATTGATCACGCTTTTGCTATGTATTCAAACTACTAATAATATCTCCGAAGAAGTTTAATATTTTTACTTAATCATTATTTTGTTCAAGCTGGCTGAAGATAAAGGAAAAGAAACCAGGGCCAAATTTCATGAAATTTTTTTTTTAAAAAATAACAACAAAACAAAAAACATTCAGTGTGATCAATTTTGTGACTTTGCAAAATAAGCCTTAAAACCTAATATTGATATTTTGTATAGCCTCTTCGAGCACCAATTACAGCTTTTATTTTATATGGAGGAGACTCAATAATGGTGTGGGGGTGTATGACCACCAAAAGTGTTGGCAGACTGAGCGAAATTAAAGGTCGAAGTGAGTGCTTCGGATATTGTCTTTCAACAGGACAATGATCCAAAGCACACAGCAAGAATGACACGAAAATGGCTTCTGGATATTGCAATTCCAACGTTAAATTGGCCACCACAATCCCCAGACCACAATCCAATTGAGCATCTATGGGTGATACTAAAAAAATCACTAGTAGGCGAAACTGGTACCTTAGATGAATTGTGGCATGGTGAAAAATGCATGGGATGCTATTGCTCCCGAAACTTGTTTAAATCTTGCAGATAGTGTGCCTAGTAGAATAAAAGCTGTAATTGGTGCTCGAAGAGGCAATAAAAAATATCAATATTAGGTTTTAAGGCTTATTTTGCAAAGTCACAAAATTGATCACACTGAATGTTTTTAGTTTTGTTGTTGTTATTTTTTAAGAAAAAAAATTTCATGAAATTTTGCCCTGGATTCTTTTCATTTTTCTTCAGCCAGCTTGAACAAAATAATGATTAAGTAAAAATATTAAACTTCTTCGGAGATATTATTAGTAATTTGCATACATAGCAAAAGCGTGATCAATTTCGTGAGTCACTGTATATAAGTGTAGTACTACCCATTTTCACAAAGTACAACCCAAAAATATTAAATTGAGCACTTAAATTTTTTTCGAAACGACAGCACTGACCGCAACTACGAATAGAAAGAGTAGGACTAGCAGTAAAGAATTTAAATTACAATGAAGCCGCCTATGACAATGGACTGTTATCAAAACTCTTCAAGACGACTGACGACAAGAGCATCAGTTTTACCAGCGGTTTAAGCGCCGAAACGAAATTGGGCGTTAAGAAAATAAATATCGTCTAATTCTTAACATAAAATGCGCTCAAGATTTTAAAATTCAAAGCTGGACAGCTATGTGGCACATCAAGCTTAATGATACCAAATCAGTGCAAACCGACTTTTCCAATAAGCGTGTAAGGCGCAAGCCAGTATACATATATAAATCAACAAATAGTTCCGTACGAGAATACAGCGAAATATCTAGGCATGACCCTTGACGATAAACTCAGGTGGAAGCCAAATGCCAAATAAAAACAAGAAGAACTAAAACTTAAGTACAGAAAAATGTACAGGCTATTTGGTAGACATTTTACCTTGTCAATATACAACAAGCTATGTACTCTTGCATAAACAAGTCCTTAAACCAATCTGGACTTTTGGTATTCAGCTATTGGGCTGTAGCAGTCAAAGCAACAGAATAAATGTTCAAAGATTCCAAAACAAAAGTACTTCGCTGTGTTGTTAATGCACCCTGGTACATTCATAATGACAAATTGCACAGGGATCTGAATGTGAAAACTGTCGATAATATTATCAAAGTCATGAACAACGACTTCAACAACATAGAAACATTGACCAGAAGGTTAAAGCGAGTGAAACCTTTTGAACTTGTGTAAAACAGTATTTAACTATAAATAAAATAATAAGTTCACATCAAAATAGTGACCGAAATAAAAATTTTCAGATTCGAAATGAATATTATAGGATAAGCCGCACACATAAGGAAGTATCGAAAAAAAACTTGCCACTGTTTTTTAAGCCTATACATACGGAGAAAAACTGAGGTCTCTCCGCGAGTAGAGCTTAGGTGTTTCTTGTGTAACAGCTCAAATCCTTTGTTGTTTTTACAGCATTCACCTTAATACACTATAACTCTACTAGAGACCTCAGTTTTTCTCCTAATGTACTATAGGCTTATACTTTCTATGTGTACATAATGAAAATCGAAAAAATATTTAAAAAAAAATATTATAAATAAGAAAAAAATCAAATGTTCATCAATTTTTTGGCCACATACCAAAAAATTTAAATTTTGCAGCTCTGGTAGCAGCTATAGGGCTATTTTTTTTTTATTTTTTTAAATGAGGAAATGAATATGAAGAAATTTTCGAAAATCGAGTGTTCTTGAAGTATTCTAGAACATGACTTTTTTTTGAACATGTCTAATTGACACACATGAAAAGCTAAAATAATCAAGCGGCTACTATAAAAGCTTTTATATATTTACTACAACATTTTTTAATATATAAAAGCTTATTCACAGCAAATGAGACAGTAGCTTTAGGCACAGGGTGGTTGCGAGAATTTTTAAGGGAATCTTAAATTTTAAGCTTAGTAGGTACAGGATGCTCTGTAACTTTGATATTTCTTAAAAAAGTCCCTTTGAGTGGGATTTTTTTAAATTCCTTGCATCGTTGCAAACTTTACGGACTTTTAATTAGACCTCAAACGTTGATACGAACGAAATATACAAATCTACGTAGCCTTCCAATATTTGGAAGTGGATTTATTGTCGATAACGTGGCACAACTTTACCGAGCAGCCTGAATGTAACATTGTGAAAAGTCGTCTAAGCGAGTTAGGCTTTGGCCAGGCAATGAGCGGCAAGCGTTAAGAGGCAAACCAGCAAGCGGTAGAGTGGCAAGTAGCAGTGTGGCAAGTGGCCATTTACTCAGCGACAATTCAAGATGAAGTTCAAATTGAAAACAAAATTAAATCTGTCAAAAAACAAAAGAGAATTCCCAACTCATACTTCAATTTTCAATACATAGTATTTATATGACATGTTTATTGTTTGCCGCTCACATTTTCACAAAAAATTAAAGCACAATTGAAAGCCGCTCTGCTGCTCTAGAAAAGTTTTTCCCGCTCAGTAAGTGCGTGGCCGTTTCAATAGTTTTTCATATTTTGAATTTTTTGTTGTTGCCGCTCTGACGCTACCGCTTCCCGCTCATTGCGTGGCCGTAGCCCGCGGGCATTTGTGATTGACATACATGGGTAACATGCGTCTTCGTAAGTTTACCTGACACTAGGGTTGCCAGATGATCTGGATTCGCCTGGATTGTTAAGAATTTCAGTCCCAAGTCCAGAGTCTAGGCAATCAGAAATATGTCCAGATGAAATTCAAACAACCGTGCCAACCATGCCGTTGACAAATCATTTGCCGAAATTTCACTACAATTGGCAGATACAGATATTCATATTCCAAGGCAGTCCAACCGCTCAAGACACAAATTACATAGGGTTTTATAGTTTTTGCTGAAGTGGCTGTGGAGAAACGTTTGCTATGCAATATAACCGCAGTTGATACAAACGAAAAACTGTTACCGCTGTTGGAAAAATTCTGTTACTCAGTTATTAATGTTATGACCTCTCCTTGCACCAGTATTTTCTTTGATGTACCTGAAGCTATTAGTCCTGTTTGAAACAAAAAACAATTTTTTTGAATCACCCTACTGTACATATGTAGAAGGAGCAATTGAAATTTAGTGATTTTTAAAAAAGTCAGTTTTTTTTGGAATTTGAGCGCTTGTAACTTCATCAAATCTTATTCGATTCAAGGAAACAGCATACCGTTAGAAAGAGAGTAAAAATATCTTTGAAGTGCTGAAACGCGTTTTTGGTTCAAAACAAAAGTAATCGAGATATAGCCAAATAAATGAAAAAAGTGCCGAAAAAGGGGTTTTTTGGGGATATCTTAAAAACGGTTCTTAAGAAAAAAAAAATGGTTGCCATTTTTGGAAACTACGTTCCAAAATACATAGGAAAAAGTCTATCAGAAACCCGATCCTTTTTCTTGTAAGCTAGTGTTATTGATTTTTTTGAAAAAGAACAAAATTTTTATGCATTTTTCGTCCGCCCGGTACCACTATAATGTTTATACCGTCAAAACTAATTGAGGCTCCACGATTTTTTTGACGAATTCTAGTTTGGAAGGGTTCAATGCATCTCTGTAATTTTTTTCAGATTTTTTCGAGGCGGCGCAAGTCATTAAAACTCAATTGTTGATAGAAAAATTGTTAATTAACAACAAAAATGCAAAATTTTTGGAATTTTTTTTTAATACATAAGTTAAACTTATTAACTACAGAAACTAAAAAATTTCTTAACGATCAGTCAAACAGTTCAAAACTTATAGCATTTTAAATAAAAGTTTAATGAAAACTTTGACTGGCAATAATTATTGCAACAACAATTTTTTTTAAAAAATTTTTCCGTACACTAATTTCTACCACTTGCAGATACTGATTTATATAAAAAACTTTGAAAAACATATTCAACGGCTCATCCATAGCATAGTTAGTTTTATGAAAATTTATGACGAAGTAATCCGAATTACGGAGAGATCTTGACGGAATATTGAAAGATAATAATTCAAGAAGCTGATCAAAAATGATAATCCCATTAATAAGATCATATATGATCACAATACTATGAAGTTATCTCCTATTTTCGAGAGAGGAGATATTAACAAGCAAACAACGCGATTTGTACGATGGCACAGGTTCTACAAAGTTTAACGAACGTGAAGCAAATTCGAGGAATCTTTTTTGCACGGATTCTAAACGAGTTATGTGAATGGAATAAAACGAATTACAGATGAAGCATGCATATTCTAAATTTGATCTAATTAACCTAATCAAAGTATAAGGATCAGAAAAATTAGTACTTTTTCGTTTAACAAAAGCTGAAAGGAAGTAAGCCTTGGGGACAATGCGATTCAGGTGCCTATTAAATTTCAGTTCAGAATCAAAAATTACACCCAGATCACGAATCTCAACAAACCTTAATATATTAAAGTTGTCAAAATAATAATTAATAGTATTTGGCGAGTGAAGCTTAGAGTAAGTAACAAGGAAACATTTATCCATATTTAAAGATAGGTTATTACATTTGATCCATGTACAGTAATCCCCGCTTAATTAAACACTTCAAAATGTTCGCACTTTTTACACTAAAATCCAATTAAAGAAATCCCGCTTAATTACACTAAAATCCAATTAAAGAAATCCAGCTTGGTTGCACTATTGTTCAATAAGAAAAATACCATTTTATTGAACTTTTGTTTAATTTATCAAAACAGTTACTTCCATGGGTAAAGAAAACTATTTATTTTTGTCAA
Source organism: Tricholauxania praeusta (assembly GCA_949775025.1). NCBI lineage: Eukaryota > Metazoa > Arthropoda > Insecta > Diptera > Lauxaniidae > Tricholauxania > Tricholauxania praeusta. Next base: position 73,156,054 of record OX459029.1, on the reverse strand, counting down.
AAAAACAAAATATCATTTCTTAATAAAATCGAAAGAACATAAATTAAAAATATTATATAAGAAAAATAAGGTGCATAGTAAGTAAGTCTGTTCCATTACTTGCCATTACTTGAAAATTCGTACATACTTAAGCGTAGAATTTTTTTTGCTTATTCTCACAAATTATGCAACTTGCGAGTTTCTGCTCCAAAAGTATCGGAACAGACCTAGTATGCAATTCATTTAAATTGTTGTTTTGTAAGTCTACAGCTCGAATGTGAGGCTCACTTTTTTTTTGCTTTCGAAGAAGCTCGTTATTATTGCCTGTTTTGCACGTTCTATCTTTTGAGAGACAACATGAGTGCGCACACTAGGGTTTTTTTTCAAACTTTTGGAGAGGGATTTTATTTATTTTTCCCTTTATTATAGCTTGAGGAATAAAAATCATTGTCCCAACACTTGAGCTTCCTAGCTCAAAGCAAAACAACGAAAAACAGAAAATTTACTGAAACGAAAAAAAAATCTGTTTTTCGTTATTTTATTTTTTCGTTTTTCATATGAATTGTACTAGGAATCAATGTGGATGCGCCGTTCGCAGGTTTGATCTGGGAAGCTGAAATTTTGGGAGAATTTTCTTCAAACCCGATTCTATTATAAAGGCATATAGGACCGCAAACTTAAAAAAAAATATAAATACCTCCTTCGGGTGTATTTTTTCCGCATTTTTAGTCACACGAAAAATGTGGGCGTGGTTCTACAACAGTGGGTTTAACTAAAAAACCCAAAACGCTATATATTGGCACCTAAGGCAAACTTTTTCTACGTTTTAGTAAGTCGGGTTTTTCGTTAAATTTCAACGAAATTGGACATAACTCTGTCCGCGCCGTTTTCAGGTTTGAGCTAGGAAGGTCTAATGTTGGGATAATTATTTTTATTCCTCAAGCTATAATATAGGGAAAAATAAATAAAATCCCTCTCCAGAAGTTAAAAAACAAAACACCCTAGCACACACATATGCTCTAATCCTTTGGAAAATGTGTCTTCATTGAGAAAATGCAACTACTAAGGTTCAATCGCTGTTAGAAGCTTTTTCGCTGGAATGGGCTTATAACAAACTTCTTTCCCTTCTAAATCTGATTGATCCGAGGTCAAATCTGCTATAACGGTCTCTGCAATTTCTTTGTCGGTCAAGAGTACATAGCATGGTTCGCCAAAAACAGCTGTTTGACACATCGAAACAAATGTGTAGCCAATTATTGTTTTTATTGGCATTTTTAAATGATGCCACTTTTTTTTTAAGACAATAAAGCGGGATTTTTTATAGGAATTTTTATATCACGGTATTTTTTTTTTTTTATATACATTTAAACGGGAAATTCAAATAAGTGGGATTCAAGTAAACGTAAAAACGGTAAAACGCAGTTGGGAGTTTATTAATGACATAACGCTTCGGACAATTAAGAGGGAAATTTAATTAAGTGTGATTCAATTAAGCGGGGAGTACTGTATACACATTGTTTAAATCAGATTGCAGTAAAAGAGAGTCAGCAAGATTCTTTATTTTATAGAAAACCTTTAAATGATTCGGATAAAGTAAAAAATTTGCAGTTTTAAGACATTTTGAGATATCATTTATGAAAATAATAAAAAGTAGGGGACCAAGGATACTACCTTGGGGTACGCCCGAAATCGCAATAAAAGGATGAGACTTAAAATTCTCAATGAAAACATGCGATACCCTATTGGAAAGATAAGATTCTAACCAAGAGAGAAAAGTTGAATGAAAACCAAATTTAGCAAGTTTTAATAGCAGTATGTGATGGGGAAGTTTATCAAACTCCTTTGATATATCAGAGTAAACGACATTAACCTGATATCGTTGTTCAAGCACTGATATACAGTAACTAAGGAACACAAAAAGATTCGTTGTGGAAGACCTACCTGAAACAAAACCATGCTGGTAAGGGCACATTATGTTTTGTATAGCAAAATAAATATTGTCTCTGACAATTTTTTCAAAAATTTTCGATATGTTTGTTATTTTGGAGATCGGCCTATAATTGAGAACATCATGTTTATTTCCAGATTTAAAAATAGGTGTTGTAAGGGATATTTTCCATTTATCAATAAAATAACCATAACTAAGCGACTTATTGAAAATTAAGCATGAAGGTACAAAAATTGTATGATCAATATTATCAATGAGTCGATTAATAAGTTCAAATTTACAATTCTAAAAATCTAAAAATTTAAGCTCAGAACTATCCGAATTCAAAAAATAATAAAATTCAATATTAAAAATAAGACCAGAGTGGTGCATATTTGATTCCGACACAGAAAACGGACATTCATATGTATAAATCATATTTAAGAGATTTAGTAACAAAAATTAAATCAAGAATTTTTGAAAGCTGATTATAAACGGAGTTTATCTGAACTAAATCAATAATTAAAAAAACTGTCCACAAGGTAGATTTCATGTGCTTGATTGACATTCATTGGTACTGAAACATTATCATCAGTTACAGAACACCAACTCTGTTTACTCAAATTAAAATCTCCAACTACACAAAAACTTTCAAGATTTCTATTGTTTGAAAGAGATAATATATTACTTACATGAGCATTATGAGTATCTGATGGACTTCTTACTGCAATAAGATCGCCACCACCTCTAGTACAACCAGTACGAACAACATTCCGATCTTTCTTATACAGTTGGAAAATATTGAGATCAACAACTTCCTCATCAAAAAAAAAAAAAAAAAACTATGTAGAGCCAAAATAAAAGCTAAATTGAAAGTAATCAACTCTCCCACATGATATAAATACATTATGTATGTATGATTTAATAAAAAAAAAATTAAAAACTTCAAATCAATTTGCTCAAACATTATTTTTTTAATAACAAACATTTTTACAAATATGAAAATTAATGTTTAAGCAAATTTATTTGAAGTAAATTATTTGTTTTATAGAATTAAAGAGCCATATTAAGCTGACACAGCACATTCGGCACACTGTTGGATTTTTTGGAGTTTTAAATCCTGAGCTGCGGCCGAAGGCCGCCCACTTACCTTGACTTTTATGTGGAATTACTGTGGCTAGCAAACTAGGTGTTGGATATTTTATAGACTGATCCGCGGCCGAAGGCCACCGCGAAGCCGGTGTTGGATTTTTGGGAGTTTTAAATCCTGAGATGCGGCCGCAGCCGCCCACTTACCTTGACTTTTATGTGGAATTACTGTGGCTAGCAAACTAGGTGTTGGATATTTTATAGACTGACAGAATGAATTCTCGCGCTTAAAATAAAAAATACAAAAAAATAGTTACCACGACGGCCCATTGGGTAGAAAAATACCTAGTAAATATCTCAGTTGTTCAGTAAGATATGAGGCTGAATTTTATATGATCATTTAAAGCCAATAACAGGTCGTATATGAAATTTCAACAAAATTGTATGGACTGAATTGGTACTGGACCATTATGGGATCAAAGTCGAAGCTCTATTTCCAAATTTGTAAAGACGGCTTCCGTAAAGATGGCGGTTATTACAGAACTGCCTTTTTCAATTTTCTGAACATTACATTAAAATAATCGTCACCAATCCCAACAACCCATATATACTCTTTCATTAGACAATTAATTGATAATATCATTAAATTGTCAGCCATCTGATCATCTGGATCTGGTATTTTGAATTTTGAAATTCTGATATCAAAATACTTATCCGAATAAGTTTAAATGCATTCACAAAACACAGATTATTTCGTCAAATATTCATATCATCCGCATTGCTGCACAAAGATAATGGAAACTGATGATCGAATTTTACGAAGCCCATTCGGTACTCTGTGTTCCGAAATGTATTGCATCAATGCAGTAATGAAATGAGCTACATGTATCGGGTTGGAAACTTGTCCCTGGTTGGAAACAAGGTTCGATAATCAAGAAAAACTTAAGAAAACTACATACATTTTAAAATGGTAATAATAATAATTAAATAGTAAAAGTATAATGCGTCTCTTTGTAACATTGAATGTAGATGAATCGCTCAAATTTTTGTTGATTATTGGACTCTATTCTAAAACCGGGGCATGTTCCCTACCCGCTACATTACCATTTGTGATTGAAGCGTGTTATCATCAGTAAATCTTTAGGACTTACAAAATGATAATTTTTTGGAGTGCGCCAGCTTGAAAATCAAGCCAGCACACAAATCAAAAAAAGGCCCAAATTGCATTTAAACTGATTATTTTGTTGGTATTAAATTGCGACTGATCGTTGAAAAATATTTAATCACCGGAGTGTGCCAGCTTAATGAATTAAGCCAGCACACACACTGTATCTCGAAAACTATTTTAGCGAAAAAATTTTTTATGTGGTTTTAAAATAGCGATTAATGTGTGTTACTTTATTACCACATTCACACTTGAGTGTGCCGAATGTGCTGTGTCAGCTTAATATGTCTGAATTAAAGCATTATTTAAGTCGTTTTGACTCTATTCTCCATAGTTCTTGAAATATTTCGTTTGAAAAAATGTTCATAAAAGTTAAAGTCAAAAAATGGGTAGTTACTTAAAGAATGACCGTTATCACGTCACATTTTTCTGAAATGCATTTGAAGTTTCGGATTTTACAAAAAGTAATCTAAAAAATCTCAAAACTTTTTCTAGTTGATTAATGTATACATACCAGAGAACGTCACTGAGCCATTCATCATTTTTTCCATTCATGAATCTGTTGAATCTTTCAGCTGATTCAGACAGATTCACCACTCACAAAAAATTTAGTGAATCTAGACAAGATTCAGATTTACGGAAAAATCTGTGAATCTGAATCTGCTTCTGCATTATTTCTAGTGAATCCTTATTCAACGCGATTCACTCCGTATAAATATATGAGTGTTTCAAGAGCTACTCATGAATCAAAGGCACAGATTGTATCAAAAAAGTTTGTGATACTTGCTTGGAACATTTTGGGAAGTTTTTTAAAATATGGGGAAAGGTCGAAAATTGTATTTTGGAATAATTTATTACTTAACACTTCTAGGGTGGCTCCGGACCCTGGAAGGACCGTTTTTGACCCATTTTTGGAATTTTTTTTTTCTGTAATTAATGGGAAAAGGTCGAAAATGGATTTTGGACTTCATTTAGGGTGGCTCCGTAGTCCGGCCCCGGGAAAGGACCGTTTTCGACCTATTTTTGTTTTTTTTTTTTCTGTAGCTAATGGGAAAAGGTCAAAAATGGATTTTGGACATCATTTAGGGTGGCTCCGTAAACCGGCCCCGGGAAAGGACCGTTTTTGACCCATTTTTGGATTTTTTTGTTTTTTTTTCTGTAATAAATTGGAAAAGGTCGCAAATGGATTTTGGACTTCATTTAGGGTGGCTTCGTAGTCCGGCCCTGGGAAAGGACCGTTTTTGACCTATTTTTGGAATTTTTTTTTTTTCTGTTATTATTGGGAAAAGGTCAAAAATGGATTTTGGACATCATTTAGAGTGGCTCCGGAGTCCGGCACCGAGAAAAGACCATTTTTGACCTATTTTCGGAAAAAAATTTTTTTTCTGTAATTAATGGGAAAACGTCGAATATGAATTTTTGACATCATTTAGGGTGGCTCCGGACCCTGGAAAGGACCGCTTTCGATCATTTTGGTAGTTTTCAAGTTACGGAGCTACTCCTAAAGTCATCCAAAACGCATTTTCGACCTTTCATAATCGATTGGAGCAAAAAAAAAAATTTTAGGGTGGTTCATAAAATTTTTTTTTTGCACCAATGCATAGATTAAGCTCGAAAATGATAATTTTCGACATTTCCCTATCGATTCGAACAAAAAAAAATTTTAAAATGAACCACCCTAAAACTTTTTTTTGCTCCAATCGATTATGAATGGTCGAAAATGCGTTTTGGATATCTTTTAGAGTAGCTCCGGAACTTGAAAACTACTAATATTATCGAAAGCGGTCCTTTCCAGGGTCCGGAGCCACCCTAAATTATGTCAAAAATTCATATTCGACGTATTCCCATTAATTACAGAAAAAAAAAATTTTTTCGAAAATAGGTCAAAAACGGTCTTTTCTCGGGGCCGGACTCCGGAGCCACTCTAAATGATGTCCAAAATCCATTTTTAACCTTTTCCGATTATGTAATTACAAAAAAAAAAAAACAAATAAATCCAAAAGTGGGTCAAAAACGGTCCTTTCCCGGAGCCGGTTTACGGAGCCACCCTAAACGATGTCCAAAATCCATTTTTGACCTTTTCCCATTAAATATAGAAAAAAAAATCCAAAAATAGGTCAAAAACGGTCCTTTCCCGGGGCCGGACTACGGAGCCACCCTAAATGAAGTCCAAAATCCATTTTCGACCTTTTCCAATTAATTACAGAAAAAAAAAAAAAATCCAAAAATGGGTCAAAAACGGTCCTTTCCCGGGGCCAGTTTACAGAGCCACCATCAATGATGTCCAAAATCCATTTTGGACCTTTTCCTATTAATTGCAGAAAAAAAAAATAAATCCAAAAATAGGTCACCCTAAAAATATTAAGGAATTGGTTCAAAAACGGACTTTTCTACGGTCCCGACCATCCCTAAGTGATGTCCAAAATCCATTTTCGAGCTTCCCTATCGATAGGAGCAAAAAAATTTTTTCGAAAATGTGTCAAAAACGATCCTTTCAAAGGTCCGGAGTCACCCTAAGTTATGTCCAAAATCCATTTTCGACCTTTCCCTATCGATTGGAAAGAAAAAAAAAACGGTTTTTCTGTACTACAGTTCAACATAAGTGGCTCACGCTATTCACTGCTTCATGAATCTGAATCCATGTGAGTGTGAGCTTTTTACGCATTCACATTCATGAGCCTAGAGCTCCTAAAAGCTCAGATTCATGAGCAGCATTTCATCTAGGGATTCACTATTAGTGAGTGTAAGTATGATTCACACTCACTGTTTGCATGCAAAAGGCACACTCACGGCTCATATTTTTGGTAGAGGCTCAAAACACTCAGTGAGCTACTCAATGACGTTCTCTGGTACATACATCTAAATCAAAAGACGAAATTTTAAAAATAAAATTCACTGTGTGCAATTACTTGGTTTCAATCTTGCTTCTTTTTGCTCGGATATGTCTAGATTTTGAAATATCCACATTGGAATGCGACTTTGTATCTACATTTTGGGATAGTTGATGAGCACAAAATTACCTTTCATCTTTTTACTATGTTATTATATTCCTAGGATTAACAAACTTGAGGTATGGCATACGTGCAATATGAATTTTTTTGAGATACGCCCTTTTCGCTTATGAGTACAGTATAACTTCAGTAAATAATGGCAAATTAATTTTTGCAAGCCCCTTTTCATATTTGTCATGAAAGTGTGTTCAAATATTATCGCTCGAATGTTTTTATTGAAATAAATCGTTTTATATCAGGTAAGATAGAAGTGCTATTTACAAACTTTTAATTAACCGGATCTTACTCCATTAGCTCATTAGGAGAATCTGATAAAAGCAGTATTCTGCCGTACTAAGCGAAAAAATTCATTTCGAGATAATTGATGTTTTGTTTATGTCAATTTGTTGAAATACCTGTAAAATTGAGATATAGGAAATTTTCTTAATAGATTTTTTATATGATTGAACTAAGATGCCGACATTTGGAGTATATCATTAGACGCGTAATTTTTTAAGCTATCCGATGCCATAAGAATCTCGGATATTTTTTTTTTTTTGAGATACGTCTTTTTCGCTTAGTACGGCAGTATTGTAATAGCAAATCACAAGATTCGCATAAAATTAACGATCTGTTTATGAAACAAAGCTTGTGTATCTCTAATTTCTAGCATAATCTACGAGAGTGGTCTGTAAAAGCTCGAAATGAAACGATAAGCAAATGCTCACAAAAATCATATCATAGAAACCGGCCGGCAAGCAATTAAAGATCGAAAAAGCTATGCAATCCGCTCACATAAAGTTCTGGAATGCCATTCGAAGACTTCAGTTGAGTGTTGACTTGTTTGCCGTTTAGACAGACTCGCCAGTAAATTCATAAGTGTGTAAGGAGCATTGTTGTTGATTGATCAAAGGAAAGCAATAAACAAATTTTGGAAAATCATGGCAAATCCAAATCAAGAAGTTAAATACACCCAGGTTGGACTTTAAACTATTCACATTTTATTTATAGTGAATTGATTAAAAGATATTGACAAGATAATTTAATTTTTGCAAAATTTATGTTTGCATTTTTGGATGATAATCAATAAAAATTTTGAAGAAACATTGCTTTTTCATTGCCTAATAACGATTGCAATAGATTATCAAATTCAGAATTCAGTCTTATCCAGAGGAGTGGTTGTGTGTTAAGTTTGATGTTGTTTTTATTTTCGGTAACTAACTATTTTTTGCCACTGGTGTTTGTCTGTATTTTAGCGAGACTAATTTTATATGTGGAAATTCAACAAACACAGCTCATAGACAAGTGCCGTTAAACATTGAAATCATTAAGTTACAGAGCTCAGTTGCTTTCAAACGAGTTTGGTTCACAATTGGGCAATTCACGTTATTGCAGCTACGGTAAATTGCAACTGGACTCTTTCAATTTTTAAGTTTAAAACGCTATTAGATTAGATTCTTCATATGAGATTCAGAAAATACTTTTTATAAAAATTTCACAACTTTATTATTAAGAACCTGATACCAGGACTTATGCCCCAGATAAGCCAAAATTTCTATTGTGAAATTGTTTGATTGAAATTCACTGAATGAAGTAACTGATATCATATTAATAAGATTAAGTGGCTGTTAATAGTTTAATCGTGTGGTTGGAACTTTGTTCTCATAACCATAACAATGATACAAGTTTTAAAGACAAGTACAAAGTAATTGATAAAAACTTTACATACTCTAAAGCACAAATTGCAATAAAGCGTTCGGCAGTGGAAATTTTCAATATTAGCTGTTTTTTAGACCACACAGGTTGCTATGGAGTAGAACCCAATAACGCGGAGGCAGTGAGCAGCGCGTCTCAGGTTAGCTCTAATTCTCAATTCACTGCCACCGCTATCGAATGTCACACTTAAGTTAACAGCTGTTTTGCAGTGACAATTGTTTCGTTTGTTTGACCGACAAAATTCAAATGAATTCATTTGGGAAAAACTATGTACTTTTAAAATATCAAAAAACCCGAAAACAAAATTTTAAATGGCAAAAAATGACTTTATTTTTTTTGAAAATTTACAAGAAAAAAACCAAAGTGTCAATACTCTCACAGCCGATCGTTGCCAATGACATTGACCTTGAATTAGGCTATTTTTGGGGTTATTCTCCGCAACGGAGTTCGATTTTAAGTCATCATATCTAAACAAAAAACAAGGGTGGCTCACGCAAAAATTAAAAAATGTTGCTGGCAGGCGGACTTACACACCCAAATAACTTTCAAACTCAGAACCCAATAAGTACTTCCTAAGTAATTGACAAAGCTAAGTATTATGCTGTTATAATTCTATCTTATTTGGTAAGACCAAGACCAAGTGTAAGACCAAGGCCCCATGTTCAAGACCAAAACCTAGACTTCTGCAAAAACAAAACCAACCCGAGTAGGAGCTCCTATCAGACAAGACCTATCAAAATCAGCTTCGGATCTGGCTAGGAATTGTGGACCCTATTACGGGCAGCCATATGTAAATCTTATCTGGATCTCATAGAAGGATACGTATTAAGAAATTCCGGATCAGGTATGGGAAAGACTAGCCATACTGCAGCCCTATCAGTGAAAGCCCTATGAAATTTTGTTCAATATTGATCAGTTTTGCCAAATCTTGAACGGACCTGGTCGGCTATGATAAGGACCTGAGCTGGCTGACCATATTAATCCCTTTTATGAAAAACCCTATAAAATCTTATACAACCCCGATCAGTTTAGCCAAATCAAGAACAATTCAAGCTTGTAAGATCAGGTAAGGGTGAGGGTGTGGTTGAACTTATTTTCGTTTTTAAGAGGTAGATTAAGTAAAACCATATAAGGCCGGGCCTGATCCGATTTCCCAAGTCCGGACCGGACCTCTAATAGGACCAACCGTATGCGATCAGGGCGAAAAATTTTACTCGAGATGATCAGTGCCGCATCAGGTGTACTGATCAGTGTCATATCAGGTTTGCTGGTCCGGTTAGCCTGGCTCCATGCGTTACCAAACCTATCCGAGACTGATACGATTACCCGAGTCCGGACCGGATCCCTAATAGAGCCAACCAAATGCGATCCAGATGAAAATTCCTACTCGGGAAGCCTGTTATGGGGTATGGCTATGCTCATCACTAATGAAATTATATGAGTTTAAATAAACTGCTGAATGCACAAGTTTTTTTTCTAAAAACTTCCAAATTTAATTTTATGGAGTTCTTTTTGGAGTATTATACTTTTCGGTAGAGACCAAAGGTGAAAAATTTCACCAATATCGCGTGATTTGACACCAGTGAATTATTACTTGTGGCATTGTGTGTATTTTCTGGCTTGGTAACCAATCAATAGTTAACGGCTTGAAAATTCACATAGATTGTGCTATTTCACAGATTAGTACTCAATTGCTCGAAAAAGTGATATAAAGTTTGACCTTCAGACTGCGCTTAATATAGGCCAGTAATAACACTCATTTGCCCAACATCATGTTTGAATGCTAAATGGCATAAAACTATCTTCAGACTGAAGTGAAAAGTCAGCTCTCTTGAACAACTTTTTCGTGTTTTATTTAACCCTAGTAGGACGGATGGTGGTACAGGTGTACCCCTTGATATTTGAAATTAAAATATCTCAGAATTCTTGCAACTGTTCTTGCATTTTTTGAACAGTTTATATGAAAATAAATGGTGGTACACATGTACCACCGACCGGCTTTCCCGAGGTAGGTATTCAAAACTTGCTCGTAACCGGAGCATTAAAAAGGTAAAATAATACGAATAGCTTAATAATGCGTAGAAATGATGGGCCGAAGTTGTCAGAAAGAACCAGACCTATAACTTAAAAGAATTCTGAGGTATTTGATTTCAGATATCACATGTACACCTGTACCACCATCCGCCCCACTAGGGTTAAATCAATACTACGACATTCTGGAAAAAACACTATTCACCTTTGTACACTTGTTCTATGACACGAGTGATTGTTTCTATGTTCAAGTTAATATGACGAGATTAAATTTTTTTGCTCAGAGGCTTAAATAGTTTTCGAAACATTTTTGACAGGATTGAGAAAGTTAATAGACTGAATCCATCTCAAATTTGACTTGACATTATTCTCCATAAACAATAAGCGAATACGTATTTTTTTATTTTGTGTTTTCTGGAAAAAACGGTTTTTATGCAATTTTGAAATCTGTAAATTCAGTTTTCTAAAAATCTAAAACTGAAATTGATTTTTCGCCCGTGTTTCAACCATTTATAGGCGTTTTCGTATAAATAAAAGCTTATATGACGCACCACAAAATTTATACAAAAAAAAAAATTGTTAGTAACCCTTTCATTTTATTGTTTTAATTTTAATCTTAAGATTAGGAAAATTAATTTTCTCTAAAAAGCCACCTTTTTTTGCTGAAAATTTGTGCTATGATATTAAAAAACCTCCTCTTCCTCATAGTCGTTACGGCTTTTACGTTTTTTTTTTTGTTTTAAGATTATGTTTAGAGTTTTAAAATGTTTTCAGCTTATTTCTAATAAACACATCTTTTAGTACCATCCTTCCTCTTTAAATGTCACCTTAAAATGGCAATAACTTTGGTATGAGACATCATAGACAACCATTTGAAAGCTCATTTTAAAGAGGAATACCATACCATAGCATTATTGTGATGAGTCTAATTTTGCTATTTTCCTTTATTTGAATTTATTTCCAAACGTGATTTTATAATTTCAAGTGTTTTGTTAAACTCTTTATATTTCTTTCGTTTAGCCACAATTCGGAGCAAAATACTGCTTTGGGGCTGTTTTTCGACATTGTTACCTTTACCCTATGTCACAATCTGTAAGCTAGAACCAAAACATTCACAGACTGTCAAATTCTCCGAAGCCCTCCTTAGAGCGTTTCGTAATATATGAACAGCCCATTAGAACTTGTTTAAAAATATTATTATTTGTTCAATTTATGCAAGCTCCCAATTACACTGAAGTTGATAAAGAAAATATCGTTTATATACGTTGATTATCTCCAGAGTCTTAGGTTAGGTGAAGATTGCAGTATTAAAAATAGGTGCAAGTCAGGTACCTCTCACTTGATATACTTTTGAAAACACATTCATTCTTATCAGTTCTATTTCTTATCATTAGTAATCGTATGAATAGTTATCGCTTAGAAACACAATTTCACTTTTTCCATCGTTTATACATCTGTAGAGCTTTATGTGTTTGTATCTTGAAACTTATAAAAATAATTATTGCATTTATTTATGTTATAGGAAAAAAAATTTATTGTTTTTTCATTTAAATTTTTTAGCTTTTTATCAACAATGAGTTCGTTGATGCTGTCTCGAGGAAAAAATTCTCAACTTTGAATCCTGCTACGGGCAAAGTGATTGCCGAAGTAGCTGAGGGTGATAAGGTAGGTTAATCATAAGATTTAATGCACTTTTTAAATTAAAAATAAATTGTACATAATATAATATGTGGGACGGAGGAAGCAATGCTCAGTCCAAAATACAGAGAAATTTCCAGGAACTGCCTTTCGGAAGATGTACGACCTTTAAAAAATCTGACATGGTGTTCGAAAGAGGGCCAGTTAAAAAAAAATGTGTTTGCTTCGAAAGATGTTATAACTTTCCAAGCGATTAAAATGAGACCCTTCTTTATGAAGCTTATGATATGATAAAAACTTTTTAAAATTTGTTTCTATTTTCTAGAACATTAAAATTTGACCCTAAGATGGTGCTTTAATTATTAATTTATCATTAGTTTTAACAATAATAGTCATAAGCATTTAAAAATTACTTTCTTTGTAATTTAGGTGTACCGCGACAGATGAGTGTTTAGTTTCTATGGAAACAAAAAATTAATTATGCGCCCGTTGTACCTAAATAACTTCAGTATTTTTTAAAGATACAACTTCAAAACCTTAAAAGCAAACAAGAGTATAAAAAATAAATTTTTATGACAAAGAAGTAAAACTTATATTATGTAATAATGACCATACCGTTCCGATAATTTTTAAATTTTATTACTAGTACAGTCAAACTTCCATATAGCGAATACGCACGGGACTTGAAAAAAAATTCGATATATAGAAAATTCGTTATATAGATATAATTTTTTTTTTATTACTTATTCAAAGAAGTCAGTAATTTTGGTTTGGACTACACTCTTCCATTTTTCTCCTTCAACAAAATCTTCTAATACATTAGTATACACATTAGTCGGTACGTTGCTCCTTATCTCCAAAAAGTTTCGACTTTCTCTATTATCAATTACTTTTTTTTCGATAGAAAGGCTACTCAGTTGCAACATTTTCACTTCTATCGCTGAACACTGACTGAACTATAGTCACCATTAATTGTGAAGGAACTTTCTTTTTTTTCGATTGTTGGTATTTTCATATTTTGGGGATCCCTTTAAAATGTTTTGTTTTTTCCCCGTATGTACATATGTAGTTTTATTGACATGCTTAACAGAAAATTATTTTACAAAATTCGCTCTAAGGAGATCAGAAACGCATAAAAGCTTAATTTTCAGCAGCAAAATTTCTTCGTTTTAAAGAAAATCTCGCTATAAGGAAATTCGTTGTAACAAGATCAAAATACACTGAAAATAGAACGAGAAAGCTGTGCTCTTGAACTCAGTTCGTAGTAGAGAGAACTCCGTTGCATAGAAGTTCGTTATAAGGAAGTTTGACTGTATATTACTAGTATTTTACAATTGAACTTGCATCGTTCTGTTTAAAAAACACCGATATTTATGTAAATTTACAAATCAGTCAATGCTATTTCTTAAACAACCGTGACAAGACAACAGATGGATCAATTTAATCTAGTAATTGGTAACTTATGGTTTTGCTATTACCATATGCATACATACATATATAAATACCTAGCCAATGCGCCTTCTGTTATCACTTTATGCAGCTCAAGGTCACAATCCCAACAACTCAAGTGATAGAGAGACTGTCCGACTATAATGCATGGATCGGCCGAGCCTCAACCCCAAGTAGAAATTAACCATAAGCTTTGCCTATATGTATGTATGTGTATGAATAAGCGAGTAATATTTATATGAGGTGGTAATACCCAAAACGAGCTTGTCATGTTATTCAGATAATCATAATTCAAATATTTACAATTCGAATTTCCAGAATTCAGATAATTTTATTTTCAAGCGATTCTAAACTATCATGATTCAAAATTATGACACAAATATTAGAATTCAGACCAAAAACCCAGGTAAAATTTAGATATTAATTAATTTTTTTTTGTTGAGCTTGAAAATCGCTTGCATCCTATTGTATATCAACAACTTTGATAGCCACAATAATTTTCACAAAAGTTAGGGTGAGGAATCACATCCTCCAATCTGTTCGAGTTTTCTGGTTTCTAAATTATCTGAATTTTATTTCGAGTTCTCTGAATCCTAAAGAATAATGAATATGGGAATTTTGTACACCACCCATCTAAAACATATATCCCTAATTACCACCTGTTGTCATGTCATCTATGTTTAAAGAAAAGCATTGGCCGATTAGTAAATTTACATGAAAATCGGTTTTTTATTTATGCTATTCACAGTTCATTGTAAATTGGCTGGTAAAATTAAAAATTTCTAATATTACAATATTTTATGAGGTGGTAACTTGTGTTGTTATTGTTTCCCATATACATGCAGATTACCACTAGTTGATAAATTTGATCATGTGTTTAAGCCAGTGGTCGGAACCCCATATGCTCGCGAGCAAACGTAGAGAATAAGCGAGAGTAAGCAAACTACAAAATGAGGTGGTTATTTCGTTAATGCACTGGAAAAATTTTTGAAATCAAATCAACAACGGCGCCGTCATTTATGCCTTTGTGTTTTGTTTTCATTTGAACTCAAGTCATCGCTGTGCCTCGATAGCGTTGAAATTCACTTTTCACTTGCTTGTGCGTCGAATAACGGTTAGAGCAATGTGAGCAAATAGAGCCACTATGTGCCCTTCACTGGACTAAATAATCAAAACACTAATGTGTCAAAAAAAAAAAAAAAAAAAAAAGCAAAGCAAGGCAATGGAAGATGCGAAACCCACGCTTTTGAGAAATTTTGTTTTAAATACTCCACCTTTGTTATTACACCATTGTTACGATTTCACTATGAACTGCGAATTGCATAATTGTCTCCTATATTCGTTTTACGGCATGATCAATTCATGGAGTTAGCCTAAACTTTAAATGCTGTAAAGGTTATTAACTTGAAATCTGTTGAGTTGAGAGAGTATTCCCAAACTTCAATGTTTTTATAAACTTTCAGTTAACTGATGAAACTAAACTGAAAATAATTGGTTTTTATTATTTTTTTTTTTTTGTGAAAAAATCTTTTTTTTCCAAAATCAGTTTTTACGATTATTTTCGAGGAGTTAAAAATTTTAAACTAAATAAATTCAACTGCAGAACTGAAATTCGACATATGCACCTCATTCAAAAAGTGTTTTTTAGTAACAAAGCTTTATTTAAAGATATTAAGTTATAAGCTCTATACTAGAGGCCTCACTAAAAAAAACGTGATACGGCCAGCGGCGGATTAATACTTTGCTAAAAAGTAGATATGGGCCCCCATTTCTTTAATGTACAAACAAAATAGAAGACTACATACTAATGAGAAAAACAACTTTTTCCAACAAATATAAGGTTCTCCTGTTTCATTTCTCCTAAAAACACCACGAGGCCCTTTTCCTGTCTTAAACCTTTAGCAAATAGCTTAATATACCGCTAATTGGGGCCTTCTTGAGATCGAAGCCCTGGACTATAACTTGTTCTAGCCTTGCCTTAATTCACCGCTGGTGTTGGCCCCAATTTATTTCAACATTTACTTATTGGGTAACTACCTAACTACATTTACATGCATAAATGGTTACTGATTACTTGTACAGGTATATCATATTCCAACCTGTTGACACAAGTTGTTTGATGAGATGCGTCCTTGGAAATCACGTTAAATTAGGCTGAGGTTTACTTCCGTTGTGGCATTTAGTCCTATATATGTTTTATAATATTAAAATCTTAATAAATTAAAATTTTATAGGCTGATGTGGATCTTGCAGTCGTTGCTGCTAAGAAAGCTTTTCATAGAAATTCAGAATGGCGTCAAATGAGTCCCTTACAACGTACGGAATTGATGAATAAGTATGCGAGCGAACTAGCTCTTAGATTAAATCCTATATTGAAAATGTAACTTCTTCCCTCAGACTCTGTGCCCTAATGACACGTGACAAGCTTATTTTGGCCAATATCGAGTGTCAAGATAATGGTAAAACATTTACTGCAGCTCTTTTCGATGTAGAAGTTTGCATTATGACTCTGAAGTACTACGCTGGATGGACAGATAAACATTTTGGTGATACGATTCCAACTGGGGGCTTTGTTTCGATGACTCGCAAGGAACCCATTGGTGTGGTTGGACAAATTATTCCCTGGAACTACCCATTAATGATGTTATCATGGAAATGGGGTCCAGCTTTGGCTGTTGGATGCACTATTGTCATGAAACCTGCTGAGCAAACGCCATTGACAGCACTTCACATGGCAGCATTATCGAAAGAAGCTGGTTTCCCAGCTGGTGTTATCAACGTGATCCCTGGATTTGGACCAACAGCAGGTGCAGCTATTAGTGAGCATCAAGATATTCAAAAAGTTGCCTTTACAGGCTCTGTGGAAATTGGTCGCATCATAATGCAGGCTGCTGCAAAGTCAAATTTGAAACGCGTTACTTTAGAATTGGGCGGCAAAAGTCCACTTGTGGTGTTCGATGATGCTGACAGTAAGTTTTCCTATGTCACTTTGACTTATTCAAAAACTTTATTTAAGCCATTTTGTTGTTTTTCTCTTAAAGTCGACTACGCTGTTCAAACCGCACACGATGCTTTGTTCTCCAATCATGGTCAAAGTTGCTGCGCTGGCAGCAGAACTTATGTGCATGAGAAGATATACGATCAGTTCGTTACTAAGTCAGTAGCTTTAGCTAAGGCCCGCAAGGTTGGTGACCCCTTTGACAAGTCTACCCAACAGGGTCCACAAGTCGATGAGGAGATGATGACAAAGGTCTTGGGCTATATCGAGAGTGGAAAGAAACAGGGTGCAAAATTACAATGCGGTGGCAATCGCAAAGGTAATGTTGGCTACTTCATTGAACCAACTGTATTCTCTGATGTGAAGGACGATATGAAAATCGCTCAGGAAGAGGTAAATACGAGAAACTATCATTTGTTTTTATATGTATGTAAGTAATCAATTAAACCAATTAAATTTCCATTACAGATCTTTGGTCCAGTTCAGTCCATTTTCAAATTCAGTTCACTTGAGGAAATTATCGATCGTGCAAATAATGTTTGCTATGGTTTGGCTGCTGGCATCATCACTAATGATATCAACAAGGCCATGAAATATGCAAATAGCGTAGATGCTGGTACCATTTGGATTAACTGCTACAATGCAGTGTTGCCAACAACTCCGTTCGGTGGTTACAAGCAATCTGGAATTGGACGTGAGCAGGGTGCTGATGGCCTTAATAACTACTTGGAAACAAAGACAATCACCATGAAGCTTTTGTAAACTATGTAAACTGCTTCCTTTAGTTGAACCTCAATAACTTTTTATGTTTTTAAATTTAAAATAAACTACATATTACATAAGCATTCCCTTTTTTCGTTTTTAGAGACTAGAACTTAGAACTGCTTAAAAAAAATTGACAAACATAATATTTTAATGTTTTAGAAATACAAGGCAATATTTTATAAGCTTATTTTAAAAAATTAGCAAATGTTGCATGCTACAATTTAAGTTTATGATGAACTTCGAAAAGTATATTTTGCAGTGGACAATAATAGCAATAATATCCTTCGGACACATTTTATGCAACGAAAATATTTTGAGTAATACAGGGTGTTTTTTTTAGAGGTATAGAGCTTCGAATTGAAATAAAACACAAGAAAATCGTTTTAATGTCCATCAATTTGGCTTTATTGGAAGGATAATTTTATGCCATTAATGTTTAAATATGATTTCGGGCATGTGGCCGCCGCGGCTGGCTCGAATAAAGCCAATTCTACAGGTCCAATTTTGAACCACTTTTTCGAGCATATGGGGACGTATGTCGGCAATAACGCCACGAATGTTGGCTTCCAAGTCCCCTAACGTTTCTGGTTTGTTGGCGTAGACGAGCGACTTCACATATCCCCAAAGAAAATAATCCAATGGTGTCAAATCACACGATCTTGGTGGCCAATTGACAGGTCCATTCCGCGAAATTATGCGCTCATCGAATGTTTCCTTCAATAAATTGATTGTGACGTGCGCTGTGTGGCATGTAGCGCCGTCTTGTTGGAACCACAACTCATCCACATTCATGCCATCCAATTCGGTAACAAAATAGTCGGTTATCATGGCTCTATACCGGTCTCCATTAACGGTAACTGACTCTCCAGCATTATTTCGGAAGAAGTATGGCCCAATGACTCCACCAGCCCATAGAGCACACCAAACAGTCAGTTTTTGTGGATGTAATGGCGTCTCAAGGGTCTCATGTGGATTCCCTTCACTCCAAATGCGGCAATTTTGCTTGTTGACGTAGCCATTCAACCAAAAATGAGCCTCATCACTGAACAAAATTTTGCGATGAAAATCAGCATCGAGATCAATCTCATTTTCGGCCCATACACCAAAATCACGACGCATTGCATGGTCTCGCGGCTTTAATTCTTGCACAAGCTGGATCTTGTAAGGTCGCAAGCCAAGATCTTTGCGCAAAATCTTCCATAAAGTTGATGGACAAAGCTCCAATTGCTGTGCACGGTGGCGAATCGATTCATTCGGGTCCTCTTCAACATTTTGCTCTACAGCGGCAATTTTTTCTTCGGTGCGCACTGTTCGACGTCTCTGCGGATGCGTATTATCACATAGAGTAAACGTAGTGCGAAAACGACCCATGGTTAACCGAATTAATTGCTCTGATGGACGATTATGTCGACCATAAAATGGACGGAGCTTGCGGTAAACTTCGCGAACTGAGCCATTATTTTCGAAATAAATTTGCACGATTTGCAAGAGTTGTTCTTTTGTCAACCTGTTCATGATGAAATGGCAAACCAAACTGAACATAAATGACATTAGAGTTGCCAGATTTGACCATAAAATGCCAGTTTTATCTCTATTCGAAAAACAAACTTCTAAAAAAAACACCCTATATGTAGATGATAATTGCGATTTCCTTTCATAAACTGTTTTCGGACACATTTGGTATAAGGTAAAAACTTTAATTTATGGAAAATAATATTAATTTACACAGTGGTTGAAAGTCAAACATTATAGTGACAAAACAAAAACAAAAAGTAAGTTTTGGTATTAAAAATCTTACATAAAAAAGAGCTATTTTTGGCAATCCTTTACAAAAATAAAAATCCTGGTATCATGCTGCCCTATCCCTAACTTTATCCTTTCCTTAGAGTTCAATATACATACATATCTCCATACCAAATTTCATCAAAACAGTCTATTAGTTAAGCTAAGCTGGTCGATTAGCTAAGTTGTGAAAACATATTTTCCTATTAGGAGCGCGGCACCGTCCACTTTAAAAGAAATACTTGTCCTCAGGATTCAACCTATCTCTACACCAAAATTCATCAAAATCGACGCAGTTACTCAGCCGTGACAACGATTTTCCTTACGAAAGGCAGTGCCACGCCTCCTTAAAGAACTTGAAGTCTTAATAACCTATCTTAGGCTTCAATCTATCTCTTACCCAAATTTTATCAAAATCATTCCATTAGATTTCCAGTTAGAGCCATGGCATCGCCTACCATTAGAGAAAAAAAATACGCTCTGCACTGCCCCTCTTCACAACCTTTTTAACTTTATTATAAATAGATAATGATTTTGGACACAATTTTTCGAAATAGTAATGTAAATTCTTCTTTCCCGACTAGATTTTATGCAATAGAAATATTTCGATTAATCGATAATAACAATAAGCTCCGTTGTACAAAATGTTTTCGGATAGAATTTGTATAAGATAAATTTAATTTTTTTTTCATAAATCAAATGTATAATATATTAAGAATATACTGTAAAAGGAAAATATTGAATATTTAAGGAGTTATTGTCAAAAACGTCGTATTGAAACTTTAAACGCAATTATCACAAAACTATATTTGCAAAAACTGCACGTGCTGTAGCTCAAAAAGTTATTGACCGAAAAGTCTGAAATTTGAATAGGTTTCTTTCTATAGTGATATTGGAACGATGTACCTAAAAGATAAAAGACATCGCGTAAACAAATAACTTTTTTTTGTTAAAAATTAGAAAAATAGTCGAAAATCTGAACCTTTGATTATAGTTTTATAGGTTTGTCCTAACTGACAAACTGTGATATCTACTACAGTGGCCATGCGGAGAGGCCAATAAACGAAAAGTTGGCTACGATTCGTATCAAGGCAAAATTCTTCTTCCTAATTTGCGCGCACGCCCCGACGGAGGAAAAGGACGATGCTACCAAAGATGATTTCTACGCGAGCCTAGAGGACGTGTATGACCGATTTCCTACCCACGATGTAAAAATAGTCCTTGGCGATTTTAACGCGAAGGTCGGAAGAGAAGGCATCTTTGGCGCTACAGTCGGTC
The DNA here is from genome assembly GCA_949775025.1 of Tricholauxania praeusta. Lineage (NCBI taxonomy): Eukaryota > Metazoa > Arthropoda > Insecta > Diptera > Lauxaniidae > Tricholauxania > Tricholauxania praeusta. Next base: position 73,135,247 of record OX459029.1, on the reverse strand, counting down.
AGTTCAGTCTCCACGAGACCACTTCAAACAACGGTCTGAGACTGATCGACTTCGCCGCGGCACGAATGATGGTAGTTAGTAGTACCAGATTTCAACACCTCGACATTCACAAGGCCACCTGGTTTTCCCAGGATCAAAAAACGAAAAACCAAATTGATCATATTGTGATCGACGGAAGGCACGCTTCAAGCGTTCTGGATGTGCGTACATTTCGGAGGGTCAACACTGACTCCGACCACTATCTTGTTGCAGCTAAGATCCGCATGCGGCTATGCAATGCGAAGAATGTACGCACGGGCATGCAACGAAAGCTGGACGTTGCCAAGCTGCAATCACAACGGACTGCCGAGGCGTATTTCGCTCAACTCTCGGTTAAGCTCAACCAACCAACCTCTGGAACCGACGACGCCGGTGGACTTTGGACACACATCTCCCACTCCATGCGCGCTGCTGTCGAGGAAGTCATTGGTTTCCGACGCTCACAACCTCGAAACCAATGGTATGACCAGGAGTGTCGCGATGCGACTGCTGAAAAAAACGCCGCATACAAGAAGACGCTGCAGTCAGCCGCAACGCGAGCCGTGCGAGAAAACTACCGCGAAAAGAGGAAGAGAGGTACATTTTCAGACGTAAAAAAAGGGAGCAAGAAAAACGTGAGCGTGAGGAACTTGAGGTGTACCAGGGCAAGAAGGATGCACATAAATTCTATCAACAAGTTAAGCATCTAACTCAAGGTTTCAAGCCCGGAGCATCCACTTGTAGAGACGAAAATGGAAATCTGGTTACAGATACACAGAGTGTACTGAGGTTATGGAGGCAGCATTTTTCCAACTTGCTTACGGGTGATGATTCCACCAATTCCGCCCAGAGAGAATGCAGTACGATACCACTAATCAATGATAACGCAGTGGAAGTACCATCACCTAGCCATGAAGAGGTTCGAGTTGCTATCCAGCGACTCAAAAACAACAAAGCAGCGGGTGCTGACGGCCTGCCAGCTGAGTTGTTTAAAGCTGGTGGCGATGAATTGATAAGGTGCATGCATCAACTCATCAGCAAAATATGGCTAGCGGAAAGCATGCCCGACGATTGGAATCTCAGCGTGCTTTGTCCTGTAATAAAGAAAGGAGACCCGACAATCTGCGCCAACTACAGGGGTATCAGTCTTATTTCCATCGCATATAAGATCCTCTCGAGCGTATTGTGTGAAAGATTGAAGCCGCATACAGAAACACTAATCGGATCCTATCAGTATGGCTTTAGACCTGGTAAGTTCACCATAGACCAGATTTTTACACTACGCCAAGTCCTGGAGAAAACCCATGAATATCAAATCGACACTCACCATCTCTTCGTCAATTATAAAGCTGCGTTCGATAGCCCAGTGCGGAATTGCCTATACGCAACAATATCTGAGTTCGGTTTACCTGCAAAGTTGATAAGGCTCTGCAGGATGACGTTGAGCAATACGTGTAGCTCCGTCAAGGTACGGAATGACCTCTCCGGAACTTTTAATACCGAGCGAGGTTTCAGACCAGGCGACCCGCTCTCGTGCGATCTCTTCAATTTCATTATGGAGGGGATCGTACGAAAAGCCGGTATGGCACCATTTTCTTCAAAAGTGTTCAGCTCCTTGCGTACGCTGATGATATTGATATTATCGGTCGGAGTAATAGAGATGTTACCGCTGCTTTCACTGTTATTGAAAAGGAATCAGCCAAAGTGGGTTTGACGGTAAACGAGGGCAAGACGAAATACATGATGTCTACTAACAACAACAAGAGAGCACGGGATCTAGACTCTCATGTTACAGCGGGCAACTGTAAATTAGAAGTTGTCAAGGAATTCATTTACCTTGGCACTGCCGTAACCAGCAACAATGATGTCAGTCTGGAGATTAAGCGGAGAATAACAATTGCTAATAGGTGCTACTACGGTCTCAGTAAGCAATTACGTTGCAGAGCTCTCTCTCGATCGACAAAGCTAACACTCTACAAGACGCTCATTCTACCTGTGCTTCTTTATGGCGCTGAGGCATGGGTGGTTTCGACAACAGACGCAGCCGCTCTTGGGGTGTTCGATAGGAAATTTCTCCGCAAAATCTTTGGTCCTGTTCGAGTTGGCGACGACTATTGCATTCGAATGAACTACGAGATGTATGAGCTCTACGCCGACATTGACATAGTTAAGCGTATAACAATACAGCGACTACGCTGGCTGGGTCATGTCCATCGTATGGATAAAGAAGCTCCAGCGAATAAGGTATTCGAAGTGAAGGTCCCCGGTCAACGACGAAGAGGGAGACCATGCCTCCGGTGGATAGACCAAGCTGAGGAAGCCCTAACCACGCTTGGCATTAATGATTGGAGAAGGCGCGCGCAAAGCAGAGGCGCCTGGCGAGAGCTAATGAGGTCGGCCGTAACCTGACAACGGGTTGTTATGGCCATCTAAGTAAGTAAGGTTTTGCTTTCCCTTTAACAAATCCGTAATCGAAAAAGAAAGAACTTTTGTTTTTTTTTTTTTTCAGATAAGTAGAAAAATTTTAACATCTGCAGCAGTTTTTGATGCCTCTAAAGATATAAAATATTTTAAAATATAAAAATGATCCAAATATTTTATCACCTTGAAAAAAATTCATGAAAATTACTAATATTAACTTGTCTAAATGAATCGCCCCGCTTTAAACGAACTTTTAAGTTAAATTAAAAATTGTGTTGAGATGCGGGCATTTTAATCACGGAATTAGCGTCTTAACATACATTGGAGTACTCGACATAGGCGTCTTTTTTATAATATTCGGAAAGAGTTGTTTCCATAAACATAATGTACACACAAAAAAAAAGTAGGTTAATTTAACCGAAAACTACAATTAAAATCGCTCCAACCCTTCAAAATAGTAAATTATACCAATTAGAGGTAGTAATTTTATAAAAAAAAAATTATCGAAAAAGTTGTTAGTTAACTATTTTGTAGGTAAGTCCATTGACAAGGTAGGTAAAATTAAAAATTATTTTTTTATAGGTAGAAAGATTTTTAACAACTAATAACACTAGCTTACAAAAAAAAAGGTCTGGTTTCTCATAGACTTTTTTCGATGTATTTTGGGGCGCAGATTCCAAAAATGGCAACCATTTTTTTTTTCTTAAAAATCGTTTTCGAGATATCCTCAAAAAACCCCTTTTTCGGCACATTTTTCATTTATTTGACTATATCTCCATACTTTTTTTTTGAATCAAAAACGATTTTCAGCATTCGAAAGATATTTGTATTCCCTTTTTAACGAAATGCTCTTTGTTTGAATCGGATAAGGTTTGATGGAGTTACAAGCGCTCAAAGTCCAAAAAAACTGACTTTTTTGGCCTTTTTTGAAAATCACTCAATTTCAATTGCTCCATTTGAATGAAAAATTTTTTCTTTTTCATATTTTTAAAATTTTTAATGAAAGACTATTCTTTTACAAATATTTTAAGTATAATTTTGCGAAAATCGGACTAAAACTGTAGAAGTTATTCGAAAAAATAGTAAAAAACTTGCAATAAAATTAAACGAAAATACATAGGATTGTGTTTGTGTTTGGCTCTTTCCCAACGTGCAAAACGAATTCGTTTCGTATTCGGAAGAATTTTCCGCTTATTATGAATAAAAAACGAGTTCGTTTCGAATTCGTTTTTTGTTCATAATACGAATTCGAAACGAACTCGTTTTTTGTTCACAATACGAATTCGAAATTGTTTTTTGTCCATAGAACGAATTTTTTTTGTTCATAAAAAAATTAATTTTATTTAAAAAAAAAATTTTTTATGTATGCAAATTGTAAGACATTATTGCATACATATTATATGTAATTTTATTTTATTATCAAATTAGATTTTACTTACGATTACAAATTTCCAAAGTCAGGCTCGAACCAATGTCCCAGCGATTCATAGTCATGCGCGCTACCTACTAGGCTACCTTTCATATATTAAAATATATGTCAAAGGCGAATGATATCTTCTCTCATTTGATACGCTTTATTTACAAAAAACGAATTCGTTTCGAATTCGAAACGAACTCGTTTCTTCGAACTATTCATCCGAAACGGATTTCATTACGAACTCGTTTCGAATTCGTTTTCGTATGAAATTCCTCTCGAAAAAACGGAAGAATTTTCAGCTTATTATGAACAAAAAACGAGTTCGTTTCGAATTCGTTTTTTGTTCACAGAACGAATTCGAAACGAACTCGTTTTTTGTTCATAAAAAAATTTTTTCTTAGTCCCGGAAAAATTTTCAAAGAAAAATTTTGAAAAAAAATGTTGTTTCTTAATCGACTTAGAAATGTTTAAAAAGTCGAAAAAACAAAAATTTTTTTGAATATTTTTCTTTGAAAATTTTCCGGGACTAATACAAAATTTGAGTAAAAAATTTTATAAGTTTTTTTTTAACCTTCTAAGCAATTTGAATTCGCTCGAAACATAAAATTTTTTTATGAACAAAAAACGAGTTCGAAACTGATCCGATTTATGAACAAAAAACGAGTTCGTTTCGAATTCGTATTTGAAGTCCGTTTCGAATTCGAAACGAATTCGCTTTCGTTTTTGTGCACAGTGGGTTACTTTTATTCTCCGTTTCTTTTTAAATAAAAAGCGTATGTATTTTCGTTTAATTTTATTGCAAGTTTTTTAGTGTTTTTTCGAATAACTTCTACATTTTTTGTCCGATTTTCGCAAAATTATACTTAAAATATTTGTAAAGAATAGTCTTTCATTAAAAATTTTAAAAATATGGAAAAGAAAAGATTTTTCATTCAAATGGAGCAATTGAAATTGAGTGATTTTCAAAAAAGACCAAAAAAGTCAGTTTTTTTTGGACTTTGAGCGCTTGTAACTCCATCAAACCTTATCCGATTCAAGCAAAAAGCATATCGTTAGAAAGGGAATACAAATATCTTTCGAATGCTGGAAATCGTTTTTGAGTCAAAAAAAAAAAGTATAGAGATATAGTTAAATAAATGAAAAAAGTGCCGAAAAAGGGGTTTTTTGAGGATATCTCGAAAACGATTCTTAAGAAAAAAAAAAATGGTTGCTATTTTTGGAATCTACGCCCCAAAATACATGGAAAAAAGTCTATGAGAAACCAGATGTCGAGATCAACCCCAAATTTGTAAACTAGTGTAATCTACCAATTAAGGTTTTATTGATTCTTGACAATGCTCCAACTCACCCCACTGCGGAAGAGCTAGTCAAACAAACAAATGAATAAAAAATTTGGACCATTTATGAACATGCCAACAAACGTCACACCTCTGATCCAGCCAATGAACCAAATTGTAGAGCAGATGTAGTCTCGCCTCAAAATTGTGTCCTCGGAAACAGAAAACATTGTAGATTTGTTAAAAAATCTCAACCTTTATGAAGCAAGAGCCATGATTAGCAAAGTGCTGGAATAAAATTTTATCTGTTGACGAATCAGTAAACTAATACAATTGAAGTATACAGAAAAATAAATTGATTCAAAAGAAAAAAATTTCGATTCTAACAAGTTTTTTTTATTATTTTTTACGGTTAGGTTACAAATTTTGCAGTCAATTTGTGAGAAAAGATTCAAGTATTCATTTTGGTAAATCTAACAATCGTGGTATAAATACCTGTAATCTTTGTAACAGTAACAACTTTTTCGGTTATGTAAACTATTTTTTGTTGAACTTTCAGGTTTTATTTTAATAATTTTTTTTTTGTACATTCTACCTAACGAAATCGGTTAATATGTTTGAAGTTTTCATACATTTAGAAAAATAGTAAGCTTGCCATTTTTTTGGTTCTATTAACCCATCTTTTTTTTTTGTGTATATGAATCATTTTTTTCAATGTTACTAAAAATTTGCTGAGCTTTAAACGAAAATTGCAATAACAGAAACGTATGGCTTGAGAGGGTTAATCATTCGCTAAATCTAAAAGCTGTGAACTTGACTAAGCTTTTCCTGACTTCAATGCACTCTACTATTGAGGCAAATTAAATAAAAGCTTCTTTCAAAGAGATGTAAACAAAAACTAAGCAACATTGCAGAGAAACCGGCCTGTAAAAGCCATTTCGTGACTGAGAAATTTTTATATATAGCACCATCACTTTTGTGTACGGGGTTTCAGTTGAGCATTGACACTCTCGCTGTTTGAACGAACTCACCGAAGAATTGTTGATTGTAAAAAAGTGACAACACAAATAAATAATAAATTAAAATCTTATTGCTTTCAATAATATCACAGAAATAAAATATTATCAAACATAATGGCCAATCCTAATGAAAAAGTCCAATATACAAAGGTATGTTTAGTATTGAATATCAAAAATTGAATTCCTGGGCAAAGTTAAACTAAGATGGTGCAAGTAAAACAAAAATCTCAAAAATTTGCTGTAATTGTAATTGGCATGGAATAAAAACTGGACTTCTTGAGAGAAAAACAAAGAAATTAAAAAGCATCAACTTAAATTACACTACTCTACAAATTTACAAAAACTTGCACCACAACGAATGGCGATAACATTTTCTATAGTGAAGTTTTCCGTAGAATCCGAACATCGTAATGTTTTTTTTTTTTCGATTGGCCCAATTTTCCATATAAATGGTAAAACTCAAAAAAATTAACTGTTGAGAGCAAATACATAAATTCACATAAATCCTTGCAAGAACTTTGATGGTCAGCCAAACCAAATTTAATTTTTTCAATACTGTTGAAGATAGCCTTTCAAAAATTTTAAGGAACAAAATGGGCCAATAGTATTGATGTTGTGGCTGTTATGATCGAAAATAGGTTAAAAATCCCTCTTTTTCGTCCTTTCAGTCCTTTCAGAATTTATTTTCATATTTGTAATTTTAACAATTCCCAAAAGTGAATTTTTTTGAGGTTTGCCATTTATATGGAAAATTGGGGCCAATCGAAAAATACCATTGCAATATTTGGATTCTAAGGACAATTTTACTATCGAAAATGTTATCGGAATTCGTTGTGGAAAATCTTGTTGAATAGTGATTGATAAAAAAACACAAGTTAAAAAAGAAAGACTTGTCAAAAGTTTTTGGCAATCTTATCAATTCAACATTTTTATCACATTTAATTTATTCAAGTTCAATCCTAAGATAACGTACATACTTACATACATATTTCTACACACGTACATATATATGTACATTAGGGTGATTCAAATTTTTTTAATGTTTGTTCTTTAGGTGCCGTTGCAGAATATATAAGTTTATGATATGAAGAAAATGTTCACGCAAACGTATCTGTGTAGGTACATCAATTTCAAAAGGTGCCCCGAATACTGTTAGTTTTACATTTAAATTGTATGAAAAAATCATATTTTATTAAAAAGGTATGTGAATGAATATTGTTGCGCTGATGAAGATCGTTTATCGAAGTAATCCGAATCCGAATCTGGCCTTAGATTTCACCTATCATGACAGAATTCTGAAATATTTGAGGTTAAGTACCTATAAAAATTTGGTTTTTTTTGTCAACTTTCGAGGTCATGTATAGGATTCAAAAAAAAATTGTTCAATTTATTTTAAATAAAAGCATCATTTGGTACTGTCCTTCTCCTTAAAAATGTGCTTTCAAGTGGTCATCTGTGAAGTTTCTTTGCAAAGTTACAGCCGTTTTAAAGTTACATGAATTTGATCCCCTACGACCAAACAATATTAACCAAACGGTTTCAAATTTGTGTCACCTTAAAACAACTGTAACTTTGCGAGAAAACATCATAGATGCCCACTTAAAAATTAATTTTAAAGGACGGTCCTAAATAATGCTTTTATTTAAAGTAAGCTGAAGAAATTTTTTTGAGTCGTATACATGGCCTCGAAAGTAGACAAAAAATTCATTTTTTAGGTAACTAAACTCAAATATTTCTGAATTCTGACATGATGGGTCAACTTTGAGGCTAAATTTGGATTCTGCGTAAAGAAATCTTTCGGAAATTAAAATTTATCAACTCTATTTTAACAGCCCTTTTTACTGAAACAAAGTTTTTTCATTAAATTTATACGTCAAACTTACAGGCTTTTGCCACCAAAATTGAGCTACACACACTTTATTTTTTCGCAACAGCACTTTAAAAAAAAAACGTTTAAAATAATTTGAATCACTCTAATATACATATTTATACATAGTACGTATGTATATTAAGTTGAGAAAAACTAAGCGACCCTCTTTCACTTTTTCACCCACTGGCTAGAAAGATTTATTATCATAGTATAGATTATATAGAAATACCCATTAAAAATTGTTTGTCAAAAGATTAATATTTAAAGGTTTCTAAATTCGCTTTTATTTAAAAATTCAAAAACAGCGATTAGCGAATTATTTACTGATTGTCGTTAGTAAAAGCTTCATGTGTATATAAAAATTTCCCATTAAAATAATATATTTATTAAAATAGATTTTTGCAGAAGCCCCTTAAAAACGCTATTTACCGGCAATTTTATATAGATTACAAAAATCAGCTTAGATAAGAAGAATGTTTGTACATAGGCGTGTTTATTTTAAATAGTTCGTCGACTTTTTTTATATTTTATTCTGCTTATGATTTAGCATTGGATTTGAAAATAATTCTCACAAAATTTCAGCTTCTTAGATCAAACCTGTAAACGACGGAGTTTATGTCCGATTTCATTGAAATTTGACAAAAGAAATGGATTTACTTCTTAAAAATTTTACCTTAGGTGCCAAGATATAGCGTTTTAGCTATTATAGTTGAAAATGCGAACAATATATATAAGAAGGAGTTTTTTTATTGCGTTCTCATAGGTCTATGCTTAAGCATTGAACCTACAGAAAACTATCTCAAAATTTCAATTTCCCATATCAAACCTGTGATTTTTTGTTTACATGACTAGTGTGAATTTTTTCCTTTCTGTGAGGTAATGCAAAAACTTGCTCATTGAATGTATTTGAATTTGAGGGATTTAAGGGATTTGAATTTATCTTAACATTTTTTCTTATTTACTAATACTGAAAAAAAGCTTAAGCTTAGTTCTGCTGAGATGCATTCGCACCCCTCTGGTTCTTCTCGATATCACGCTTTTTCACAAATTAACTCAGTTGCGCTATGCAATTTAATATAAGTCCAGGCAGTCACAGGTATAAGTTCTATTTTCAATATGCATAGTTAAGTTTTAAAGCAGCTATAATGGACTTAGGTCTTTTGAAAGGATGAAAAATTCGGTAACAAATTCAGAAGCAGTGCATCATATATGATAGACTTCTTTCAATAATTTCTATTATACAATAAATATCACATTGCCTTAGTTAACGTAATAAAAGTAATCTGTCCATCTGTATCTACAAAAAAAACAACTGTTGAATATCAAGAGTTGTTATGATTCAGTCCCATATACTCTGGTACAATAAAATTAATTTGTAAACAAATGAAAACGTATTTGTTATTGATAACATTTCACAAGTTAAACCTTAATTTATTAAGAAAACCAGTTAATTCTATCATTAAATGGTTTTTTCGCAACTGCATAGAATATTAAAAACTTTTGACTGATCGCATGTGTAACGCACATGCAAATTACTATTAAATGAAGTTAAATAAAACTATCACGAGATGTTTTGTTGCTATTCAATGTTTAAGTATCAAATTAGGGTGCTTTTCTGTATTGGTCAGAGTTTTTGAGTTTATTACGGGGCACTCTATTGGAGTTAATCAGTTTGGGCCGTTGACTTGCAAACTAATAACGTTTAAATAAAATCCTTTCGAAATTAGAGCTCTCCATAAGCCACATGACTTACTTATAATGTGACAGATAGTTACATTGCTGCAATTACTCTGCACGTATCTTACCATGTTAATAATTTGCAGAAAAATCTCAATTCCTTAATATTTTTCTTCCTTAAACTTATTTTTCATTGGTAATTTTGCTTTCTAATATATTTTTCACTAAAGTGCGTCCCACAAATAGATTGTTTATTTTTTTTAACAGCAAAATACGAAATGTCAAAGTACGTAAAATTATATTAGAATAGAATTTTACGGTAGGGCAACTCAAGTCTACGTTTCAAATAATCACTTCCATGCATTGCCAGTAATTTTTTTTAAAATATTTTGTAAACAGTGTATATTAGAGAACTACAAAATGCCTTAATGTACTAACAATAAGTAAAATTTAAGTTTAGACTCAAGAGCTAAGCTTGAATAATTTCCTGAGAAGAACTGATGGCATAGAATTTTATCTATTTAGAAAAAGTAATTTTTTAAAAAATAGTTATTGCAAAATTAAACTATAGGTAACTTTAGGAACAAGTTCTTGTTGCTCTTGAGCAAACGAACCGATCTGAATAAAACTTTGGCATATTGATGATGATGAATTGAACTTTAAACAATCGTTTAGAAATATCAAAAAAAAAAAATTTTTATAATTTTCTTTCAGAGTATTGTTACGAAATTCCTGTCTCTTAGACGATAATTTCGATCTCCTACACTTTTCTGAGTTCGATCACTGGATTGTGTAGCAATCAAAAACACAGAAGCTTATTTAATTATAAAATGGTTTATTAAAATCACAAAAGTTAGTTTTTACACGGTGCAATTGTTTATTTCATTAACATTCAAACTCTAATATTAATCTGGCACTATATAGACAACTGTTTTACTTAAAGTCCACTGTGTTAAAACCAAATGTCTTACTTTACTACTGAAAGTCAACTGTGTTACTTTATTGCTTAAATTCAATTGTTTTACTTTATTGCTTAAATTCAACTGCTCTCAATTACTCAGATGACAAAATTTTTATAATACAGTCATCACTTTCTCGAATAATCCAGTACCTTCTAGTTTATAGACGTGGAATCCACAATTATCCGGAATGTTACCAATACCTTCTATATGGCGTTTATCGGCGTGGAGTCCACAATTATCTAGAATGTTACCAATACCTTCTAGATGGCGTTTTACGACGGCGATAATTTGTCTCGGTTGTCGACTTTTATAGTGTACTGCAGCGCATTTTCGGTTTATCATTTTTAGTACAAAAACTACACTTGGCCGCTAGATGGTGTACAAGTATTTTTATACAGCCAATGATGCTAGCTATTACACTAGTTTACAAGAAAAAAGATCTGGTTTCTCATAGACTTTTTTGATGTATTTTGGGGCGCAGATTCCAAAAATGGCAACCATTTTTTTTTCTTAAGAATCGTTTTCGAGATATCCTCAAAAAAACCACTTTTTTGGCACTTTTTTCATTTATTTGACTATATTTCTATACTTTTTTTTTTGACTCAAAAACGATTTTCAGCATTCAAAAGATATTTGTATTCTTTTCTAACGATATGCTCTTTGCTTGAATCGGATAAGGTTTGATGGAGTTACAAGCGCTCAAAGTCCAAAAAAACTGACTTTTTGGTCTTTTTTGAAAATCACTCAATTTCAATTGCTCCATTTGAATGAAAAATTTTTTCTTTTCCATATTTTTAAAATTTTTAATGAAAGACTACTCTTTTACAAATATTTTAAGTATAATTTTGCGAAAATCGGACAAAAAATGTAGAAGTTATTCGAAAAAACACTAAAAAACTTGCAATAAAATTAAACGAAAATACATACCGCTCACTTACTTCAAGACTGGCATAACTCAAAAAACATAAAGTGGGAGAAAAACGCATTCAAAGTTTTCAATAAGTTGCTTTTTATATGAAAATAATGAAAAGTATGTCTATATAAACTCTTCTCACAAAGCAAGTTTATGAGATAATTTTCTGATTTTTTGACACAAAATAAAACATGAAATAGCGGACATTTATGCATCATTAACTCAAAAATCACGTTTTTTGTGTTATGCCAGTCTTGAAGTAAGTGAGCGATACGCTTTTTATTTAAAAAGAAACGGAGAATAAAAGTAAAGAGCCAAACACAAACACAATCGTATGTATTTTCCAGCGTTTGAAAAGGCTTTCATTTTTTCATTTTCTTTGCTTCGGCTATGCTGTGACTGCGAAAATATACAAACACAAAAGCGAAGCCATAGCAATAACAAAAAAATCCGAAGCTGTACTGTCGCTCTACTGCAAAAATTGTAGCAGCACGACAGCAAAGCAACAGCAGTATGAAAAAAGCCACAATTCAACCGTTGCTGTGCAGCGAAAATTTCCGCAGCACGAAAGCAAAGCGACAGTCACAACAAAAATACCGAAGTTCGACTGTTGCGGTTGCTGTTGTTATTGCTGAAAGCCTGTTCAAAAGCGAAAAAAAGGACAAGCAACACATAATGAATATTATAGGTATTTATTGAGAAGATCTATAATAGATAGATAAATTGAAAATATTAAGGAAATTAGCATAAAAGTTGAAATTAAATGTTTATGTGGAATAGATGAATTTGTCACTTTTTCCACGCTATGTAAGTCTATTTTATGTAATTTTAACAAATGACTTTTTAAATTATACATTCTTGTATTTTTTAATGCGAATTTGCATAAATTACACACCGCCTTTCCAATTTCTTTTTAATTCTCGAAATATTCCCAAATGATGTTTGAAATATTATTTCGCGGAGACATGATCAAAATAAGCAACAAAATAATATGTAAACATGATCAATTTCAATCACTTACTAAACATTTATGTTACGTATATTCTTCGATTTCACTCAGCATGCAAGTTAAAAAGCTCTTCGGCAGCTTACGACAGCCTACGAGCAGCAACAGCAGCAGTAACACGAATCAGTTTTGTACTGTGCTGCTGTGCAGCCTGTTCAAACTAACAAAAATTTTAGCTCTGCTGCGACTGAACTGTTTCAATTCGCAAAGCAACAGTACAGTTGAACGAAAAACAAATTTCAGCTGTACTGTAGCTTAGCTGTTGGAAAGTGCGCAGTAAAGCAAAGCGAAAAATATTTTCTGTAAACAAAATATCTTTGGCAGCGCAGCGGCAGCATATTTTTCAGTGCTGTTGCTATTTTGCTGGCAGTTTTTTAAACACTGGTATTTTCGTTTAATTTTATTGCAAGTTTTTTACTATTTTTTCGAATAACTTCTACAGTTTTAGTCCAATTTTCGCAAAATTATACTTAAAATATTTGCAAAAGAATAGTCTTTCATTAAAAATTTTAAAAATATGGAAAATAAAAAATTGTTCATTCAAATGGAGCAATTGAAATTGAGTGATTTTCAAAAAAGACCAAAAAGTCAGTTTTTTTGGACTTTGAGTGCTTGTAACTCTATCAAACCTTATCCGATTCAAGCAAAGAGGATATTGTTAGAAAGGGAATACGAATATCTTTCGAATGCTGAAAATCGTTTTTAAGTCAAAAAAAAATTTATGGAGATATAGTCAAATAAATGAAAAAAGTGCCGAAAAAGGGGTTTTTTGAGGATATCTCGAAGACGATTCTTAAGAAAAAAAAATTGTTGCCATTTTTGGAATCTGCGCCCCAAAATACATCGAAAAAAGTCTATGAGAAACCAGATCTCGAGATCAACCGCAAATTTGTAAACTAGTGTTATCGTTTAGTTTTCTTTTGTTGGTTTTTATTTCGAGAATTTTCTGGCATAAACAAAATTTCGCTACAGTATATTGAAATTTAATATTTTTCCGCATGTTGCCGTGTTCAAATTAATTGTCCATTCACTATTAGTTATTCATATTTAAAGTTTGTTTTCTCAAAATACTAATGATCTTATATGTACAAATCCGCCGAAATTAGACCTTTAGTTGGCCTCGTTTTTAATTTTTTTTTTTTTTTTTGAGCACACTTTTCAACCATGGATTTTCTTGGAGCTAAGGCTGTCTTGAGTTAATATTCAAGGTTGTTCAATTAAAATTCAGATAGCTATTTATTTAATTAAAATTTAAAGGGAGACATAGTTTAAATTGCATTTAAGTTTAAAAAAAACATGAAAAGTTACATATAAAGTTAAATAACAAAAATATCTATCTGAATTTTAATTGAACAACCTTGAATGTTAATTCAAGACAGCCTTAGCTTCAAGAAAAACCATGGTTGAAGAGTGTGCTCCAAAAAAAAAAAAATTAAAAACGAGGCCAGCTAAGGGGCTAGTTTCGGCGAATTTGAACATATAACCTCTTGTTGGACCAAGGGTTCAGTTAATATTTTTTAAATTTTAGTGGATCTTTTCCATCATATACTACACGAATTATGCTATTGGGCTCGAAATCTGTTGAAATAAGAAGAAAGATTCAATCCTTGATATTTTTTCATATCTTATTTCAAGTAATATTGACTATTCTCATTTATTGCTATTTATTTCTTTATTGTACCTGTAAGAGGCACTTGACGTTATTTCATTCACAAATTCATAGATCTAATTATGCACTTAATGAGCCTATAACTAGTGCTTTATTGTTGTATAATGAACTTTCTTTTGTAAATAATTTAGATCTTTCTTTTTCGATTTGGTTTTTAAGAAATTGCTAAATAGGCTGTATCTAGTTTAATTTACCCTTTATTATTGTTAAATTCGTTGTTATTTAATAGTTTTTTTATAATAACATGAATTTTTTTATGTATACATGAATATATTATTTTTTTTAAGTAGTCTGTAAGGATATTGTAATCCAAAGACATTAAGTATAAATAATTATAATTATATTTATGTTTTTATTTTTAATATTAAAATTTGTAGCAATAACAGCGACCTCCAAAAGCTTATCAATATTAAAAAATTGTGTATTTTTAATTATATTCTCGAAAGAGTGCACTGAAATAAATTTAAAGATGATTAAAATATAAAGCAGTCTAATTACAAATGTCTAAATAAAGGAATATAATTCAAGTTTTAAGTTGTCAAAACAAGTTATATGTATGAAATAAGTACATAAGAACAAAAGTGAAATTTTCGTTACAAAGATAATGATTATCGCTCAAGTACTTCATTACATGATAGCGTCATGTAGATTTTGTTTTATGACTTAAACAATAACAACAAAAGAATAATCAACTGATTTTAAATTTTTTTGTGAATATAATATTATTATATCATATACCAGGAGTGCGCAAGCTTTTGAGTTGGTGGGCCACACAGACTATTAAAAATTTTTGGAGGGCCAAATTTTTTTAAATTTGTTTTTCTAAAAGTATCAAAAAGGGACTTGGTCGGATTTGCAACTGGGCGCCTCGTATTATGATATTTGTTACCTTTGATCAGCGTGTTCTTTTTTTAATTATATGGAAAGTTTCAAGGCGATATGTCAAAAACTATTGAATATTAAATATTTTTTTTAGATATAAAATGAATTAAAAGCAAATATGATTTTTAAAACAAAGTGTGAACTGACGCATTCCCCATTTATTTTCAACTATTCTTAAACTTAAATCTTAAATTAGTTGTTTTTTTGGCAATAGACTTTTTTACTCCGGCAGGGTACTTATAATCACTTTTTGGTCATAAATAGTAGTCAAAAAAGACTCGTATAGGTGATTTAAAAAAAAAATATCATCTAAATGCTAGATGGGTATGTACAATAAAAAAATTACTTGTTTAAATCAAATCATATTTTTAGAAGTATGCTATATTCTGAAGAAATCAAATGCTTATTGCAATTGTATTCACTGAAAGTTGTAAGTAATTTTTAGAGCAATTTGTTTTGAATACGTACTTATTTATGTATGTACATATTTTATTAATTTTAAAAAAAAAACATTGGTTGGCCAAATAAAAACAGCTCGCGGGGCGTACTTTGCGCATTATTGTTATATACACTCCTTGTATAATATAACAATTTTCAAAAACTTAACGGATCGTTTGAGTAACTAATAATTTCAATGTTTTTATTCATATTCACTAATAAAACAGAATTCAGGAACCTCTACAAAATCTGCATCATTCAATCAGCTTAGATGTCGTTAGTAAAAAAGTATAAAACTACGAAGCGTATGACTGGACCGCAACATCACCCCAAATTGTCATTTTGTCTAAGCCTCACGCTTCCCTAACATAGGCACGCATTCTTGTATACAGCCCCATATGAAATAACAAAACAAATCTTATTTATGGGTCGATTAAAATTATCTATGTATATAAAGTTGTATGGTGATTTTAATTTTTTCTTTTAACAGCATATCATTTCGAGAAGCAATTAGTTTTTATAGTAGGTAGGGTATATTTGAATTTGCTTCAGATGCTTTGTAGAATATCCAAATTTTTGAAAGCTAAAAAAATAGCTTGGAGCTTAATTAATTTTGGTGACTACGTTTCTAAAAAGGAGTTCAACCATCAAGTAGCTTAACTGGGAACAGTATTCTTATTATAATTCGCAGCGAAAATCTTCTCGAATTTCACAGTTAGCATTAGACTGCAGATTCCTGTAAAATTTAATATGGAAACAACGATTGTTGAGCCAAAATACTTATTGCATTTAGTTATTATTAAAGGATGTTTTATGATGAATATATATTGCAAAGCATATGCTAATTTTAATATAGTCTATATTCATTGTTACATCTAATTACAAGCCTTTAGTCTTATTGAATTCAAATTGAATCAATGGTATTATTAATTATATAAATGTGTATAACAAGTATTTACTTTTGTGATATTTACTAGCATTTATTTGAATGGACTTTTATTTATTTACTGCTTCTTTTTTATTACCTATGACAATGTTTTAATATAGTATCATTTAATTGTGTTGGAATAAAAAATTTTCGAATAGATAAATAATTCACCTCACTCGTATTTATAAATTTAATAAATAAATATAAGAAGAAAAAGGCAATGATTTACTTATCTATTCAAGGATAAAAATTTACAATTAAAATAAGTTAATTCCATTCGAAGGTATTGGAACATGAATCGACTTTTCCAATTCCATTGCAAAAAAAAAAAAATTGAGTCACTTGTTGATTAGGTAAGGCTATAAGTGTCGATAGCAAGTTTCACTCAGAAGCAGTTTACTCAGATGTTGGTGAAGTTCAGGATGCTAGTTCATCAAAAACCACAAAGAATGCAGAAACAAAATATTTGGTTCATTTCCTCATAAGCCTCGGGTATGCGCAGAGTAGATGTTTAACGTCTCATCATCTTCTTCGTCTCCACAACTCCTGTAGAAATCTCTGAAAGGGGCACCCATATTTGGCGGCCATAGAACCAATATCTCAGTGCCATTTCACTTTATATTACGCCACATTTAAGCCGCAGTTTGAGATGAGATCACAATTTTTTGCAACTTTTTTCGAATTTAGAAAATTTTAATCTATTTTTTTTTTTGTATGATTGAAGCTATCTAGTATCTATAACACTAGTTTACACTCAAAATGCTCCATTGATAAGAGGTTACTTTTATTATGTAATTTTTCCTGCTGAGTTCGAAAATGAAAACGAAAATTTTTTGAATGGTACAGTTTTCGAGATATTGTGTTTTTTTTATTTTAATTTAATGACCTCTTTTCACTTCAAAATTCATATCTTGATATCTTGAGAAAAGTCCAATTTTCTCATTCTTAGTGTCAAACTAAAGATAATAAAATGGCAAACAAACATGTATAATTATATATTTCATTGAATAAGCTGTTCAAAAGATATTAATGAAAATGGTCCAGATTTTATGAATTTTAAAGTGAAAAAATGTCGAAATAATGAAATTCATGAAATCTTATGAAATCTTATCATATTCATAAATGAATATGTATATATGTGGAAATAGTCAGAACATATGTCACCAATTACTAGGTTAAAATTGATCCAATTTATATCTATGTCATGTTTGTTCAATAAAACAGCATTCATCACTTTGTAAGAATTTTCACGAATATTGGTCTTTGCTAAAGGACTGAAAATGTTCAATCCTGATCCCTGAACACGATCTCCTCCGATCCAGGACTCCAAAACAAGGGCCACGTCGATATTACCCTTTTCCACTATCCCCGATCAACAATTGCCACCTGAAGTTCAGGAGCTGCAGGAAACTAGCTGAAGGTTTAGTTAGAGCGTTGCCTCTTGTTGCCTAGGTTAATGGAGGCCACCTCACCGCCGCCCACGATACCTTCCGATCTGGAGATTGATGCAGACAGAGGTTTGGCAACTTTCTGCCTTCCCTTTTGAGGTCTGTGCGAGCGATGGTTGCTGAAACTGAAAGATTTACCTCACGGCGCCCAGAAACGGCCGAGAAAACTGCTTTCTTCACCCTGGGCCGCCAGCGGCGATGGCTGCTGGACCCGAGGGTACAGTCTACTTCTCCCTGTCCAGACAAAAGCAGCTAGACGTGATATTATCGTCAGCCACAATGTCTTCCGTGCCCTATCAACTTCAATAACGGTTACACCAGAAGTTCCATCCTCGTGATAGCGCTTCTCATACAATCGTACATTAAACGTGTGCTTTTTATTGATTGCCTTTTCTCTTGGAATAAGGGAGGTTGAGTCACGCGTTCCTAAATTCCTGATAAGCCTAAGCGAACTTTTGTAACCCTTCCTCCTCTTATTTTTCTGAACTTTGGCCCGTCTTACCTGCTGAAGGACTCGAAATGAATAACCAATTTTGGGAGGATTACAATAGGTCCTCTTCGTCTGTGCTATACAACCTCATATCCTCGAGAAGAACCGACGAGAAGAGAATGTCAGAATCGTCGTACATGTCCACGTTTTTTGTTTTTTTTTGACTTCCCTACACTTCACTACAATAGCATTTACGCTTCCCGAGCTTATAGCCTTAGCAGGGCCATCATTCAGGCCTGAAGCTGCAAACCGAATCTCTGGGTCTCCGGAAATTTTAGGAACTTCTTTTGCCAGATGCTGAGGGCCAGTTTCTAAAGAAATTCTGGAGTAAATGGAGAGGGGGGTGCATTGTATACCAACTGTCAGAGTATGAAAAAACAGACTCCAATGAAGTCATTTGCAGACCACGGAGATGATCACTCTGATACAGGCGCTTCTGGATTTCCGACCTACGAACGGAAATGTGCCTGTCGCAGTCTGACACCTCCAGGCTGACTAATCTACCAAGGAAAACCCTTCTGGAGTACCTAAGTACCCTGTTAGTACAGCCCAGTCAGATGCGGATAAGTTGAAAATGAGTTTGAGGATTTATTTTTGAATACATTCAAAGATTGAACTATTTATCATTTATAAGTGATTGTAATATGTAATTTGATTCTTTAAGGAAATGATGGCACCAACTGGTTTGCCGGTCTTGGTTTCATTTTTTGAAAGAAAAAAAAAGTTCTTTTTGACTCCTCGATGCACTGCAGCCACATATCATGTTATCCGATATTTATTTTCAACCTTTTCGCGTCAATTGTTACAAACAATTTTTTTCCGAAAACTGTCCAAAGTCAAGCTCGAGATACTCGAAATCTGATGCTGTAAGCCAAACCTTTCTTTTTGCTTTGATTCATATTTATTAGACATATAAAGAGTCAAAATTTAACGAACCTAATTAAAAACCAATATGACTTTTCATTAGGATGATAAACATATGAATGTATATGTTACATAAAGTGATCCATGACGATATTCTTTTTTGTGAGAAATTACTTTCAGTCAAAAAAAACTGAACCCTTAGTATAATATATATTATGTATTTGTGTTTAATCTATGAGCATTTTTCGAAATTTGGAGAGTCAAACATTTAATACATCGTGGGCCAAAAGTCACCATGGGGTTTAAAAATTTAATAACTTTTTCGTTTATATATTTATTTTATTTTTTTATGCTTTCGCTCCGCTTTATTTCCAAAAAAAGTGAACCAAATCTTTAAATTTGAATTTCAATTTCATGAAAGGCTGATGAAATTGACCCCCGGCCTTTACCTTAAAAGTGTAACTAATTAGAGCACATGTGAAGTTTAACTTTGCAAAGTATTTTTTAAATTGTGTAATTTTTGTTGTATATCTTTAAAATTTAATTACATTTCATATCTAAGCAAATTTTTTTTACTAAAACGCATAAAAATCGGTTTTTTTCGATTTTTTGATTTTTCGTTCTTCATATGAATTGTAATAGGAAACAAAGTGGATACGCCGTTCGCAGGTTTGATCTAGGAAGCTGAAATTTAGGGAGAATTTTCTTCAAACCCGATTCTATGATATAATCATACTATATAGGATCGCAAATTTACAAAAAAAAAAAAAAAAAACCCTCTTCGGGTGTATTTTGTCCGCATTTTTAGCCACACGAAAAATGTGGGTGTGGTTTTACAACAGTTGATGGCATCTCCCATATAACTTAAATACCTAAAATGCTATATCTTGACATCTAAGGCAAAATTTTTCTTCGCTTTTTTCGTTAAATTTCAACGGAATTGAACATAAACTCTATCCGCGCCGCTTACACGTTTGAGTTAGGAAGCTCAAATGTTGGGACAATTATTTTTATTCCTCAAGCTTAAATAAAGGCAAAAAATTAATTAAATCCATCTCCAAAAATTTCAAAATAAACACTATATTTTTACCTTAAAAAATTAGTTTCTCTAGAGACATTTTCCAGCCATAATTCTAAGATTAATACGATATGACGATTTGTTAGCACTCAAAATATTGTAAGATAAATTCTAAATCTAATTTTCAAAAATGTAAGTGTTTATTTTTTATTTTTTTTTATTTAAAGTTGTTCATCAACAATGAATTCGTTGACTCGAAGTCAGGCAAAAAGTTTCCAACTGTAAATCCTGCCACGGGCAAAGTAATTGTCGAAGTGTCCGAAGGTGATAAGGTCAGTATAATTTTAAAAACAGTTTATTCTTTAATTCAAATCTAATTTTACATATTTCAGGCTGATATTGACTCAGCTGTAGCTGCGGCAAAGAAAGCATTTCATAGAAATTCAGCTTGGCGCACAATGAGTCCATTGCAACGCACAGAATTGATGAATAAGTAAGATTTTTTGAAGTTGGAGAAATATAAGATAACTACGCATATTTTTACATGAATTTATAAAATCTTTTTGGTTATAATTTTTTTTTTTTTTTGGAGTGACACTGGATGCACAATTGCATTCATCTTTAAATCATTCAAATTCAATTCAAATTTTTTTTTTAAATTTTTGTTTTTAAGGTGCTGTTGCGGAAAAGTTAAGTTTATGATAGGAAGGAATAGGCAATGAGTTTTTTCGGGCTGCTAAAGGTCGTTTTTCGAATTATTTTTTTGCACTAAGCCCGAATCTGGCATCAGAACTGGCCTATGACGACAAAATATTTGAGGTTAAGTACCTAAATAATGAGGTTTTTTGTCTACTTTCGACGCAATGTATGGGACTCAAAAAAATTTGTTAAACTAATTTTAAATAAAAACATAATTTAGTACCGTTCTTCGTCTTTAAAATAAGTTTTTAAATGGTTATCTATGATTTTTCCTCGCAAAGTTACAGCCATTTTAAGGTGATCAAAAGTTGAAATCGGCTTGTTAATATTGTTACGTCGTGTGTGATCAAATTTATGTCACTTTAAAATGGCTATAACTTTGCAAGAAACATCGCAGATGACCTCTTGAAAGATCATTTTAAAGAAAAAGGACGGTACTAAGTCCTTTTTTTTTAAATAAGCTAAACAAATTTTTTTGAAAGTATACAAAAACCTCATTATTTAGGTACTTTACCTCAAATATTTCAGAATTCTGACGTTATATGTCAATTCTGAGGCCAGATTCGGGTACAGCGCAAAAAAATAATTCGAAAAACGATCTTTAGCAGCCCGACAAAACTCATTGCCTATTCATTCACAACCCTTTTTACAAAAACAAAGTTTTTCACACGATTTACATACGAAAATTGTGTATTCGTTGACTGATGCATAGAAACAAGAGCAGACAGTTTTTAAAATGTAGCTCATGATCACGTTGCAATAGCGTAAAATATCACTACTGCAACGTTTACTTATGCTTTGCAGGAAAACACGCTGAAATAGCGAGAAAAAAACAGCATTTATTATAAAAACGCAACATTTTTGACAAAATTGAAAAAATACGCTACGCAGCGAGATTTTAAGGGTTTTTTTTTCAAAATCGCCATTAAATGCGTGAAATTTTACAACATTTATTGCCGTGATTTCTCAACCACTTCTTAGAGTGTACATGTAAAACTAACAGGCTTCGGCGCCACCTTTTAAAATTGAGCTACACAGCTATGATTGCGTGAGAATTATCTTCATATCATAAACTTATTTTTTCCGCAAAACCACCTTAAAAACAAACATTTAAAAAAATTAGAAATTATGGAAGAATTGTTATACCAATAGATGCCTTGGGCTCAGGTGGAAACACCCATAACTTGATGACTGTTGGGTACCATTTTTTCTTAATCTAAGAAATTTTTATATCAGTTTTGACAATAATTCTCTATTACAAATAGATCCAAATTCAAGCACCTTTAAAATAGATCCAAATTCAAGCACCTGTAAAATGATTGAAACATTTAAAGTTATTTTGTTTTCTAAAACTTTTCTAATATCGGAAAGCAAATTGAATGCCCCTTTGCCGAACCAGCTTGGGTACATTTTTTCCTTTAAATCCAATTGCTTTTGTCTCGTCAAGAAATGTGTAATATCAAAAGAGTGCGCTTTGTTAATAAAAAAGTAAAATGTAGTACTTATGTTTCTGAATTCTTAAGCATCGACAAACAAAGCTTACTGGATCTGGATCAAAAAAAGTACAATCAAAAATCTCTGGTATCAGTCTGACATTCCTAGTGACTATTCAATGCCTAGCTCGTTCATTATTCGTAACTAACTCAGATTTTTCTTTTCAGACTTTGTGATCTTATGTCACGCGACAAAAATATTATAGCCAATATCGAGGTGCAAGATAATGGAAAACCATTCGCAGAGGCACTTTTCGATGTCGAAATCTCAATTATGACACTGAAATACTATGCAGGGTGGACAGATAAATTTTTCGGTGATACTATTCCAGCGGGTGGCTTCGTTTCAATGACACGCAAGGAACCCGTTGGAGTAGTCGGTCAAATTATTCCTTGGAACTATCCATTATTAATGTTGGCTTGGAAATGGGGTCCTGCATTGGCAGTCGGTTGTACTATTGTCATGAAACCCGCTGAGCAAACACCTTTAACTGCATTACATATGGCAGCACTAACTAAGGAAGCTGGCTTCCCAGCAGGTGTTATCAATGTGATTAATGGGTTTGGTCCCACAGCCGGCGCTGCAATTAGTGAACATCCCGATATTCAAAAGGTTGCCTTCACAGGTTCCGTGGAAATTGGACGCCTTGTTATGGAAGCTGCTGCTAAGTCCAATTTGAAGCGCGTTTCTTTAGAGCTAGGTGGTAAAAGTCCAATAGTTGTGTTCGATGACGCCGATAGTAAGTTCATATCTATTTGTTCACTTACATAAAGTACTTTTGGTTAATGCAAATATTGCTTTGTTAACAGTTGATTTTGCGGTTGAAACTACACATGAAGCTTTATTCTCTAATCATGGCCAAAGCTGTTGTGCCGGCAGCAGAACTTATGTGCATGAAAATATCTACGATAAATTTGTAGCTAAAGCTACAGAAATGGCCAAAGCACGTACAGTTGGAAATCCTTTTGAAGAAACTACTAAACAGGGTCCACAAATTGATGATGAGATGTTGACAAAAGTTTTAGGTTACATAGAGAGTGGCAAGCAACAAGGTGCCAAATTGGAATGCGGCGGTAAGCGCATAGGTGAAGTAGGCTTCTTTATTGAACCAACGGTATTCTCGAATGTCAAGGACGACATGAAAATTGCACAAGAAGAGGTATGCTAATTTGGAACAGTTGGAATTTCATAATTAGGTATTATACATATGTAGGTGTATTAAGGTGGCCCTTATTTTTAAAAGTGTCGTTTTCTTAAATCGATCCCCCTAAAAATGTGCGAATAGATGAAAAACGATAAAATGTGAAGTTTTAGATTAATCCGAAGTGATTTAGAGGTCGCTCAACCCAGTCGAAATACCGAAAAATGTTTATTTTTTCATTTTTTTGCTTTTACCCACCCTTGAAGTATATTTAACCAATATTTAATAAATAACTAAATATTTAGACATATTATGTAATCGATTACCTTTCCAACCAGCTAAAAATCATAAAAATCGGATGATAAATAAAGAAGTTATTTTCATTTATATTATTAACCCTTGTGTCTAGACTTGGATACAAACTTTTAACAGAAAGTTCCTATATTTCTCATGCTCCCAGCATTTTCATATTTTAAGTTATCCTCCACAAGGGTATCCTAAATATAATGCAATAATATAGAAGTGTGTACCTACATCCAGTGGGGTGTGGGCGTGCATTTTATAAATTTACTACGTTGATCTACAGTTGGATACATTTGTACCCTAAAGCATTTTTAACTCTTTTTTAAGAAAAAAAAATTAACTTGAGAGCGAAAAATTTATTAAACGTGTAAGAATGTGAAAATTGTCTCAGCCACCTTCAAAAACTTTAATAACTACTGAGAAATTCAAAATTAAAACAGTTATATCCGGAAAGCTTGAATTGCGATACTATAGGTTTGTCAGCCACTCACATAGACAGAATTTGATGGTTATATCGGATTGCTAGTTGTGGCTAGTGATGACATTTGGGTTTTGTGGAAATGTACTGTATGGAGAGTTGAAATGTAGTTTTTAGATGCCGAATGTACTTTTTTCGCCATGAAAATGAAAAAACTCTTTACAATTACAAAAATGCAACAAAATTTCAACTTTTTTGCAAAAAAAAAATGTTTAGCAAAGTTTACTTCAGGCATCATTCGCGATAAGTTCACTAAAAATATTATTACAATTTTTAGAAATTGTCGAAATGCACCGAAAGTATTGAATATGGGCCAAGTGTACCGAATGTAATGACGACGAATTTTCACGACGGAAATGTAGCGAAAAAGTACAAATGTACCTAAAATGCCATCACTGGTTGTGGCTAGGGTTATGCAGTGCAGTTTTCAATCACCGAAGGAGTTATGGCAATCAGACATTGCCTTGCTACGATTTTGGCATATTTTCCGTTTCATAAGTTCTGATAACAGTGTTACATGAGCTGCTCGTGTGGGGACCAAGACAAGGTCAAATGGAAAACTCGGCAGAACTGTTTCGATTGCCATAAGCCAGTTAAGTGGATTGATGAAGCCGACATCAATATGAATGTTTCAAATGCTAACATTCAAAATATCAGCATTATTGATACATATTTTTACTTTTGTTTTACATACCATTTTAAACTATTTTCAAATTTCACTATAATTTCTGATACAATTTTAAAATTGTTGCTGAAAAATTCGGCCCATCCTCATGTAAATGTACAAGGGTACAAACGAATCCAAGTGTAGACTTAAAGGTTTACATAGTAGGTATTGACACAAGGGTTAAAAAACCAAACATTTTAATTTCTATAATATAAGTATAAAGATAATAGCTATCAATACTTTTTTATTTAGAAATTTTTTTTTTACAATAAGAAAATTTAAAAGGAGAAATAATACAAAACTAATATTTAAGTCAAGGCTGATTTAGTAAGCGATTTGAAGTTTTTCCGATAGTCAGTAACCACTTGCAATAAATTCTGTTTTTATTGTTCTTTTTTGGTTAAAATTTTATTATATTCTTCAATTAATTTTTCTCCACGCTCTGCTGCATCAGTTACTACATTTATATTATGAATTATATTATTACCTTTTTTATAAGCTTCATTGACGTTCCAATTAGAAAGGTCTTCATTTAAAAAATCAGTGGAAATTATAAAGCGATTAGAAAATTTATGTGTGTTAACGGTAACAAATTCCTGAAGCCCTTTATATAAAAATGTTTGCATTTCCGTTGGTTTAAGAGGTATACGCTTCATATTATTTATTATATCAATATCTCGTCGCAATCTTTATCATCTCCTCCATCATTACTATTTTTAAAAATCATTATCTTTTCAGATATTTCTCTTTTAATTTCATTGTTAACGTTTTCGTCAAACACACTTATCGCAACACATTCGTCTGACAGGTACCATAAATGATTCGAAAACTATTTGACTGCAGCTTCAGATATTTGTTTGTCAAATGATTTGTAATTATAAAATTCTTTTAAAAGACACAAGTCATGGAATAGCTATTGGACATTTAAACCAAGCCTTCACATAAAAATGGATAGTAAAAGCACATATATCTCTTAAATTGTTTTCTTCAAGCACTGTTAGAGTAAATTCTGTTCGTAATAGATCAATTTTCCAGATACATTTTCATTTGTAGCTGCGTATGTGTCACCGTGAGTTCCACTTTCTGATGAAAATACTAATTCTAAAATCAATCATTCAAATAAAATTAGAACTACATAAAGCATGTTATTAATTGATACAGTATAACCTCTGTAAGTCGAACTTGAAAGGAGACGCCAAAAATCTGAAATTTTTAAATCTAACGCCTGCTT
The DNA here is from genome assembly GCA_949775025.1 of Tricholauxania praeusta. Lineage (NCBI taxonomy): Eukaryota > Metazoa > Arthropoda > Insecta > Diptera > Lauxaniidae > Tricholauxania > Tricholauxania praeusta. The sequence continues at coordinate 73,108,917 of OX459029.1, read as the reverse complement.
TTCTTGTGCAAGCCTATTTTTGAAAGATACATTAATATGAAATATTCTTATAGAAATTAAAATGTTCGGTTCTTTAATGATATAAATGGCCATAACTTCTTTATTTGTCAAACGATTTTTTTGATTTTTATCTTGTTAGAAAGGTAATTAATTATTTAATATGCATTAGTATTCATTTTTATGATTTAACAAATTCAGAAGTGAGTGAAGGGACAAAACGCAAAAAAAATCATATTTTTCGAAATTTTGGTCGGCTTGAGCGACCTCTAAATCTTATCGGATTGATCTGAAACTTCACATTTTATCGTTTTTCATCTATTGGCACACTTTAAGGGGGATCGATCAAAAATCGCACTGAATCAAAATTTTCCCATACACTCGGGGGCCACCTTAAGGTGTATGCATATTCATTAGCATTTTTAATACCAGGCTTAAATTTAGATACTGCTAGTGGCTGTATCTAGCATATACCATACGATGTTGCTAAGCCTAAGTCTGGACTTGAAAATCACTGATTTTTTCTCCATTATATACATACATATACAGTTGTGGAATAATCCAAAAATACTGAAAAAGCTCGTCAAAAATATGACAAAACTCGAAATATCTAAGAATAGATTAGGAGTGGCGATGTTATATAATAATTAGTGTTTTTAAATAGTTTACAGTTACAAGGAAAATCGTCCCGAAATGTTCACAATACCGCATGTGCATTTCCACAGGAATTGTAATTTTAGCCGGCAATATTTTTTTTTTTTTTTGAGCACACTCTTCAACTATGGTTTTCCTTAAAGTTAAGACTATCTTGAATTAATATTCACGGTGGAACAATTAAAATTCAAAGACCCATTTTTTAATGTGACTTTTCATGTTTTTTTTTACTTTGAATGCAATTTTAACTATACTATAATTCAAGATAGTCCTAACTTCGAGACAAATCATCGTTGAAGCGTCAGCTCAAAAAATAAAAAATCGAAACCATGGCCGGGCTAAAATGACAATTTCGCCAACTATAGTTTTTCTTGAAGTTAAGACTATCTTGAATTAATATTCAAGGAGGAACAATTAAAATTCAAAGGGAGACATAGTATAGTTAAAATTGCATTTAAAGAAAAAAAAAAAAACATGAAACGTTACATATAAAGTTACATAAAAAAATAACTCTTTGAATTTCAATTGTTCCACGTTAGATATTAATTCAAGATAGCCTTAACTCCAAAAAAAAAAAGAAAAAATTAGAAACGTGGCCTGCTAAAATGATAATTTCTGTGGAAATGTGCATATAATAGCTGTAGTAGCTAAACTCTATTATTATTATCCACCTCATTCAAAAGGTATTTTAGTATGTAGTGTAGTATGGGAACATATTTTGATCGGTTGATCAATTGTTAAATGTTTCATTCCGTTAATTTTTTGTGAAAGAGACCAATCTTTTGCTCTCCTGCTGGTGTGTTTAGGATCGTTGTCCTGTTGGAATACCCATTTGATTGGTATTTCTTCACTAGCATAGGGAAGCATGATATTTTCAAGAATTTCAACATAAAGTGGCTCACAGTTTATTGTATGCAGTGCATACTTTAAACTTTAGCGCTCTACAATTCTGAAACTAAATGGAATATGAAAAAAATTTTAATGTCATTTGAAAGAGAAAAAATTTCAATTTAAAAAAAAATGTTTTTTATTGTTAAAAAATATTAGCTGAAATTTTAAACATAGAAAATCAAAACATACTACTAAATTTCTAGTCGCAGCTTATAATAAAAACATTGTCGAGCATAATAATTTTGTAATTTTTTATGCTTAGTGTGGTAACCTATTCGGTCAGTTTCGGCTTAAAGTGGTTTGGCATCGAAGCAGCAAGTTAAAAAAATATCCACTCTGAATTTCTGTATACATAGTTCCACTCCAAAATAAATGATTAATATTAAAATAGACTAAGTTCAAGAGTTAATTGCCGTTATAAAAAATTCGTTATGCGTGGAGTGTCTGCACTATCAAATAAAAAAATAAAAAACATTTTGACTACCCCTGTGGCTGGTGTTAAAATGTGCGTTGTGGGCAACGCGCGTTACTTTAGCTTAGCCCTCACCCATATTATTATAATTCATATTTTCTTATTATTCGAGATCAATTGTACCTTTTAAAATATATTTTATTTTCATACATACTTTTGTCTATTTGTCAGATCTTTGGACCAGTACAATCCATTTTCAAATTTAGTTCCATCGACGAAATGGTCGATCGTGCCAATAATGTAAAATATGGCTTGGCAGCTGCGGTCATCACAAACGATATAAACAAGGCCATGAAGTTTGCTAACAGTGTCGATGCTGGCTCCGTCTGGATAAATTGCTATGATGCCGTTTTGCCACAAACACCATTTGGTGGTTATAAGCATTCCGGCATGGGACGTGAACTAGGCAAAGATGGCTTGGATAATTATTTGGAAACAAAGACCATCACAATGAAGCTGTTGTAATGAAAAGTTTAAAACTCTGTTACATGTATAATTTTAAAAAATATGAAATAATTTCATCTTTCATGTTATATGTATTTTTCTACAAGCACGGTGAATAAAAAGGGGGAACCAATTAAAATATGAAACAATATGAAAATTTGTATGTATATTTTTTGTGACAAAACTTTACTACAAACTTAGGCCTTCATTTTCTATTTAAAAAAAAAAAAGAAGTGTGAGTGCTTATAATTCGATACTATTTACACGAAACGGATAACTTATGGTCAGAGCCTTTCCCACCTGCTTTGGCGCCTGTGTGAAAGATTTTTGTGCGCTCAAGACTTTTTTACAATATAACAAGTCGAAGCCGGGTGCCTGGTGGGAATTCAAAAATTTCTGTAATAGCCGGATATTAGATGATTTTTGTAAAATTTACATAAAATTTTTGTTTAACGAGCAAAAAAAAAATCAAATTTGTCCCACACATATAATTTTTACTGACCAACAAAGACCAAAACAAAAATAACAGTTACCACTCCTAAAGACATTCTTATCGCTGTGGATATTTTTTTTATTTTTTCATTATTCAGAAAAAAAAAAATAAAAGAACCGAAACGAGCGATCAAGGAAACAACAATGAGCATATTGAGGATAGCTTCTTTCGTTTCGTTGTTCAGAATCTTGCTTGATTCTTGGAATTGCAGAAATTTCTTGGTTTATTAATTTTTTTTTCTATTAAGATCGATTTTATGGTGAGGTTTTTTTCAATTGTTGTTTTTGATGCTGTTGTTGTAAGTAGCTCCTGCTTCCAAAAGTTTGCCCTTCTATGGTATTTATAATGACAGTTTACAAGCTCATCGTAGACAAAAGATTGATCCTGTCTGCAAAATTGTTTAGCGATTACAATATCTATCAGGTGTCTCATGTATCAACATTGCTAGGTGATATCAGCTCAAATTATATCGTAACTTTCCCGCACTTGTTGAGATAATCAAATGAAAGAAGAGAATATGACACATATGTTACATACTTGATTAGATATTTGATTTTTGTCGGATCTTTTTTATAATTTTTTCAAAAGTAAATGCATTTATTATATTTTTGTATAATGGGTTACATAAACATTAATTAAAACATAAAATATTAAAATATATATAAGTAATATATCAATAATTGATTTTCATTGCTCGTGAGTCCAACAAAGAATTGTATTGGATTACCAGGCCATAACCTTTTGCAATACTAAGAATAAGAACCAAACTATGATAAGATCTTAATTAAAAATCAATATGATCGCTGCATTACTTTGCCATTGGTATTACCGAGTCATGTGTAGGTAGATGTATTGTGTTCTGTTAACTGTTAACTGTTAAAGATGCAGCATTCGAGTTCGTATTATTCTTCATATTCATATCTCTACAGAAAATGTAACATTTCTTTAAAAAGTAAAAATATTCCTGAGATTATAAGTTTGGTTGTAAGACACTTAAGCTTCGTATCATTACGCTGGAACAACCGTGTACGTTCGCTGTCCTTCTAGCAACGGCGCTCCGATCTCACTTAACTGCGACCTTGCGCTTTGGAAATCTTCCTCCGACTTGTGATATCTGTCCACCACAGGTAAGTTTTGCGTCGTCTGAAATCGTGGTGAATTCAATAGCACTTCAGTGAATTCTTGGTCTTTCTGACTGATTCTCGGTATATGTTTTGCTTTGTGTGACGTTGGCAATACATTAACCAGTTGGAAATCAATAGCAAATTTATATCGCAGGAACATGATAAGTAGCGCTAACAGCCATAGCACCAATGTGGCTATGTAGGATGCACGATAAAGACTTAGGTAGACATCGCTGTTTAATTTATGCTCTTGAATCTTAGGCCGCAGGACGGATATGGCCTGACCACAGCTTAAGTAAAAAATAAATGTCATTTATTAAAACAAATTCGATTATTTTTCAGCTTTAACAGATGTACCTTAATTTGTTCGGGTCAGTTAGTTCCTTCCTCAAGTCATTACAGAAATTATTTAAATATTTATTGGCCAGTATTGTGTATATTGCTGTGATAAATGACATCAAAGAAAAAATTATCATTGAAGGTACCACAATGCGCCACGGTTTTGGAAGACCCCTAGAATTTATAAAAATAGTTTATAAAAATTTGCTTAAATCACTGACTATATACAGCTATAGCTATTAATATTTTACTAGTGTTTGCATAGTGGTTCAAATTTAACCACAATAATGACAAAATACTTTTCAGTATTGAGAAACTGATATAAAAAATAACTATTTTTTGTCATAAAAATCATGGAATCATATTGCCCTATCCCTATCTCTTCTTTAGAGTTCTATATACTTACATACATATTTATCTCCATACCAAATTTCAACAAAACATATTTTCCTGTTCAGGGCATGGCGCAATTCACTTAAAACAAAATATCGGTGACGTGGCCTGTTCACTTGGAAAAAAATACTATCCTCATGATTCAATCTATTTCTATACCAAATTTCATCAAAATCGGTTCATTAGCTTACCAGTAAAAACGTTTTTCCCTGTTAGGGGCAGGGCACCGCACTCTCAAAACAAATATTTTTACTAACAATTCAATCTATTTCCATACAAAATTTAATCGAATTCGGCATAGCTGCTCAGCCGTGGAGATGTTTATTCTTATTAAGGGCTGTGCCACGGCCCCTAAAGAACTTAAAATTCTTAAAAACTTTTCTTAGCGCTTAATCTATCTCCAAACAAAATTTCATCAAAATCTGTCCATTAGTTTAGCCGTGGAAACGTTTTTTCTCGTTAGGGGCATGGCACCGCCTATTGTCTTCTCTTCATAACCTTTTCAAAAAAAAAAAATCGTTGCTTCCATATGAATTGTAATAGGAAACAAACTGATTGGTCGATTCGCAGGTTTGACCTAGGAAGCTGAAGTCTTGGGAGAATTTTCTCCAAACCAGATTCTGTTGGCATATAGGAACGCAAATTAAAAAAAAAATAACTCTTTCGGGTGTATTTTGCCCACACTTTTAGCCACACGAAAAATGTGGATGTGGTTTGACAACAGTGGGTGACATGTTTCATACAACTTAAATACCTAAAACACTATATCTTAGCACCAAAAGGCAGACTTTTTCTACATTTTCAATAAAAAACTCTTTAATATGTATGTACACTAGACATGTTCAAAAAAATGTAATGTTCTGTAATTCTTCGGGAACATTCGAAATTCGAAAATTAATTTATATTCGAGTATATTCTCATTTCAAACAATAGAAAAATACTCCTGTTGCTACCAGAGCTGCAAAAATATCATTCGCCTAGTACTTTTTATGGTTGCTACATTTTAGCCCAGATTGGTGGAATTAGACAACTAAAACAGCAGTTATATGCCAAATAGAATGCATATTTCGTTTCAAAGATTAACGCACAACAAAGTGATTGCAATGGATATTTTCATGATATTTATAAAAAAAATGTTTTTATTTTTAAAAATTTTTTTTTTAGAAAAAATTTCAATTTAAAAATATTTTACATTTTTTCAATAACACATTTTTTTTAATTAGTTTTTCAATAAACACATTTTTTTAATTAGACTTATATGAAAGCTTGATTTATTAGCTAAAGCTACAGGCATTTGAAATAGGCATGAACTCGATCCCCTACGACCAAACAATATTAACCAACCGGTTACAAATTTATTTCATATTGGTCGTAGGGGATTAAATTCATGTCACTTTCAAATGGCTGTAACTTTGTGATAACCTTTTAAAAACTTATTTTAAAGGGAAAGAACGGTATAAAATAATGGTTTTTTTAAAATTAAGCCGAACAAATTTTTTTGAATCCTATACTTAACCTCAAATATTTCAGAATTCTGATGTGATGAGGCCAATTTCGGATTCAGCGCAAAAAATTACTTCGGAAAACTATCTTTAAAAGATATATTACTCGAATTTACTTTATTTAAGCTTGAATTTTGGCATGTTTTCGAGTGTTTTTAATTTTTCTATTTGATATTTTTCTTCTGATAAAAAATACTGGAACATCAGGACTAGTCAGAATTTTTTCGTCTGTTTTTGAACTACAATGCTAAAGAATATTAGAACTAGAAAATTGACCGTGGGAGGTTGCAGGATGCTGGTTTATCCTGCAAAAAAGCCATTGTTGACACAAAAAATGAAAAAATCGGGTCTAGCTTGTGCTCAAAACCACAAAAATCTGGACACTGTCATTTAGTCGGATGAAAGTAAATTCAACTTGCTAGGCGTCGATAATTCGCAGTAGGTGCGTCGTTCCGATGAAGAACGTTGGCAAGAAAACTGCATAGTGAAAACTGTAACATTTCCATAGAGCCAGATGATGTGGGGATGGTTTTTGTACAATGTTCGTGGTCCTCTACAATATTTAGAAGGAACTATAAATGCGAAAAAATATGGGCTATTTATAAGGGAGAACTAGGACCCGATGTTTAAAAAGCGATTAGGCCGAATTAGTAGTTGAAACAAAAAAATTCAAAAAGGTTATAAAAGTTGAAGGTTGATTCCGGCCGAAATAGTAGTTGAAACAAAAAAAATCAAAAATGTTATTAAAGTTGAAGGTATTTTCTATACAATGACCTAAGATTTTTGAAAAATATCAAAAATTAACAAAATGGCGTAGTTCTGAAAAAAAGTGTCGTTTTTTGGGGTAAAAAAATGGTTTTTTTTAATGCCAAATTGACAATTTTCAATCAAAAAGATCGTAGGTCATTGTATAGTAAATATATTCAAGAATACTCAGTTTCAATTTGAAGTCGATCGGTCAATTTCTCTTTAAGTTATGATGTCAGCAATTTTGAAAAATGTCGTTTCGAGAAAAACGCGTTTAAAGTTTCAACTATCGAGGCTTATACCTGCGAGCGGTCGCTCTTTAGAAAGCTGCCAATCAAAAACTATTGAAGTACCTAGCCGCTTTCACAGGATATTTTTGAAAGTATAAGCTATCGTATAAGCCAAAACAAAAAAAAAATCGATTTTTTGAAAATGTCACACTGGTATAGCCCCTTAAATAGTTGCCTAACAGTTCCTGTTTTATTTTTTATACTACTTTTTAGTTGAAAAAAAAGTAATATACAAGTCGACTTTTTTCCGGTTACAGTGTCTGCTTCATAAGGCCTTTTTTTTGTAAAACACAATTGACTCTAATGTCGATATTCGTTCCGAAATGTGTCAAAACAAATTTTTTTCTTCAATTTGAATGTCATTAATTTTTTCGAAAAGTGGTTAAAAAATATTGTAAACTTTTTGAGGAAATTAAGAGGTTCATTTCGTTTCCGGATGACTTTTGTTCTTACCAGTACTTCTTGACACTTGACTGAAATATTAAACACATGGCTGTCCAAACGATGCTTACAGTTTCGGATAAAAATGGAAAGCTGTAGATGAACTGGACTGCTGTATCATGTTGCCAAACGGTTTGGTGCACATCAATTGCCACTTGAGCGAAATAAAAATAAATGTGCATAAATATGATACATACATATATTTATTATCAAAAAATAAACATCCGTGTATCACTCATGTTTATCTTACTTGTTGATAAGAAACTGCGATCTTGGTGTACATTAAATTTCACCTTTGGCACTTCAGTGGTATTGGCATCTTCGATATCTTCCTCCGGCTGCTGTGTTGGTTCATTATTGAAGCCAGATTGAAACACATGCGCGATTGTACGTACTTTGGGCTTTGCTGTTTCTGAAAGGAGATTATACAAAAGCGTTTAGATGATTAGCACGCTTTCGAGTAACGAGTACTTACTACTTTCTTCCGTCATAGGTTCTGTTATATTGATAATTTCTTTAGATATTTCATTGCTTTCGCTTTTTGTATCCACATAAGTTTCATTAAGAAGTTTTTCCAAATCTCTGTTCAAAATTTCTTTTGCTTTATCATTCAATTGAGATAAATCGCGAGGACGAAATCGCAACTTGGCACCTATAAATTCATGAGGAAAATCACTCGTCAGGAGGTGTATTGATAAGCTCCATAAAATGGAGAAGGCAGCTATTAAAATCATAAGGCATATTACAGTATCTGAAAAAAAAGAAATGTCTTTTTAAAGTAAAAAATTTTAGTATAAACTTGATCCAAGTAGCAAACAAAATTGTTTGCATCCAAACTTCGATAATTACTTCTATCAACATTTAATATTATAGCATGAAAGTGTTAAGACTATAAATTAACGAGCAATACTGAACTACCAGTATGTAAGTGAATTTATTTGATAGGGGCTCGAAAAGACAAGTCAAGGAGGCTCAGAAAATTTCAACTATTCATAGGATTGTCTTTGTAAGAAGCTTCGAAATTTAAGCCACCCTTTGTGATAATGAGTGTCGAAATGTAATGGAATCACAATTAAGTATTTTCGCTGTTATAAACTTAAGTTTCCGGTATTGCTACAGAAAATCAATTGTCAGTAGTAGCAGTCTTATAAAATTGTTAAGTACTTTTCTGTATAGCTCAAAAATATGAAAACAGGCTTGTAAAAGTCTTGAAAATGTTCTTTGTATGTTATTACCATAAAGAAGCTACAAACATTATATATGTTATCGTTCAAATTAGTTTTTTCTGGACCCAACTAGCTCATAATAGATTGATGAACATGGGCTTCGCTAATACACCGTTGTTGAACATAGTACAGTAAGACACGGCCGAAGGCTACCCTGAAGCCGAAGGCCACCGCCTTGCTCTAACATCCTAAAATTTCAAGAAAATCAGGAGTGAGGCCGTTAAAGTAAGTGATCACCCTAGTTCATCCTAAGCTAAACTGGTTTATCCTAGCATGCTTCGGATGAACTAGCTGACACGCTCATTAACTGGTGGCATCTTTTTTGTTTGCACAAGTTCGCTTCACACTGAAAAAGACAAAAAAAAAACTCTAATCAACGGGTAGAACCGGAACTATCATCAATAAATGGTAATAAATACTTGTTATCTCGTCTGAACAACATAAAATATATAAGTTTTTCAATGGGGACGGGTAGATGAAAATACTATCGTGCCGAAAGGCCAATTTTTAGCTAGAACCTAAAGAAAACTCATCCAAAGCTCACAGGTTTGATCTAAGGAGCTGAAACTTTAACAGAATATTCATTAGGTAGCTAAAAACAAAAAAACTTTCTATCTACATATATGTACGAGTATATCTAAGTATAAAGTGTTTGCATTTTCAGCAACACGAAAAGTGTGAGTATGGTTTGACAAACAGCATGTGATACCTCCCATACAACTAAAATACTTAAAACGTTATATCTTGGCATCCAAGCAGACTTTCTCTAGGTTTAATAAGTCTGTATGTCCAATTTTCGGACATAAGCTCTGTTCGCGCCATTTACAGCTTTGAGCGAGGAAGCTGAAATTTAGTGGGAATTATTTTTATTTCCAATGCTAAGACATAGGCAAAAAAAAAAGTAAAAAAATGCACACAATTTTCAAAATGAACACCCTAATAAACATACATTTATGACTGTTTAACACAATAAATAACATTTTTGGCGAAGAATTCTATGTTTTTCTCAACGATGCTTTCGGATAGCTGAATCCGAAAATAATTACCATTTCACTCTGAAAGCCAACATTTTAACTATTTTTAGGTCCACCATTTTTTTTTAATACATATCAGTATCATTGCCCAACTACTTTTAACTTTCTAAAATATACAATTAATACAATTAGACTGGAGTGCGCCTTCAATACAAAATACATGTTTCCCAAAGTTATATCGGTTGTCATTGAAAGCTAATCACTTTTACATTTTCACAAAAATTAATGTAATCGAATATCGGGAGTAATAAGTTACTTGTTTTTGAAAACAAACCGAACAATGGGATCAACTCCGAATTAAATGATGTTTATTGCAAGACTCTCTTTTCTCCATTTTGACGGCAATATATTAAACAGCCGAATTTAAATGCGGTTATTCGAGTATTTTTCACAAAAGAGAAAGGTTTTATTAAAGTTTTAACGATATCCTTAGCAAAGCTTTGGACACCGCTGAACTTAAAATACTGCCTAAAATGTCCGGGTCCACAACGGTAACTTTTAAATTAAAATTAAGCCCCAACCTTTTTTATAGTTATAATATCTCACCAGGGCGACCAAAAAAGTAAACTTTAAAAAAACTGATTTTAAGCGCTTAAAAAAGCCTGCTTCCCAATCGATTGAACATTTTTCCGAATATGGATCCAAAACGGTCCCTTTTTGTGTCCAGAGCCTCGTCCAGTTACTTTCAAAATTCATTTTTAAGCTTTCTGCATCTTTTGGAACAAAAACATTCTTTTCCAGAAATAGCCATACCAAGTCATGTCAAAACCCTTTTTCAACCTTTCCCCATCAATTAGAACAAAAACAATTTTTCCTTATATGAGCCAAAAATGGTCCCTTCCCTTTCAAGCATTTCCAATTTCAACCTTTTCCGTCACTTGGAGCATTATGTTTTTTTGAAATAAGACTTCAACACCGCGTTAGAGGGGTCGACGACTGGTGACTTCCAAAACTTATAATCGACCTTCTCCATCAATTATCTCGTGTTTGGTAGCATTGTATTTTGCAACTCTATTTTCATGTTAATTGCAAGACATTCGTAAAAGCAACTCACTTGCAAAAATCAAGCCGACTTCGAAATTCATGCTGGCTTGCAAATATGTATATGCTACCGGCCAAACTAGTTTTTCAGATAAACTAGTTTTTCCTAGTTAATTTGAATGACTAAAAGTATGCAATTTAATTTTAATACAAAAGCACTGTGGATAGCGAAGCCGTTGTTACACATGTTATAGACTGAACTGCGGTTGAAGACTGCCGCGAAGACGGTATTGGACATATTGAAGGATGTTAATCCTGAGTCGCGGCCGAAGGCCGCCCACTTATCCTCACTGACCACTTGCCAAGCATTCAATAAAATTGATAAGTTTTATTGCCTTACTTCGCTACTGCCGTAATATTCACTAGCCACAGTGCTTTTAAATTAAGATTTCATTACATATCTTTAGGGGCCGTTCAAGTATTACGTAACGCAATTTTCGAAGATTTTTGACCCCCCCTCCCCCCTATGTATTGCGCCGTAACGTTTTCCTCTACCCCCCCCCCCCCCCCCCCCTTAAACGTTACGTAACACCCAAGTGACCATATTTACCTAAAAGTCACAATTATGTTGCGAAAAGTACCGGAAATACATGCGTATGTTGTTTATTTTCTTTATTATACCCTACACCGAGGGTATATTCACTTTGTCATTTTGTTTGTAACGCATAGAAGAGGGCGGTGGTAGGTATGAAAAAGTACATAGATATATTCTTGATCAGCGTCACCACCTGAGTTGATTTAGCTATGTCCGTCTGTCTGTCTGTTCAAATCAGGTTTACGGAAAAACCAAGAAAACTAATTGAATGAAATTAGCACACTCAGGTCAGACCTTCTTGCAGGCATCTTGCCACGATATCTCGTAAGCCGTGCAAGATATTGTGATGAAATTTCTTTTTTTTCGACTTTTTCATCGATTTTAAATTGTTTAGACTTTTTCAACCTCTCTCAACATTAACATTTTGCATATATTTACGACTTTTTCAACAGTTTTCAACCTCTTAAACATTTCACACTTTTTTCAAATTATTTAACCTATTCAACGTCTTTTTTTACTGAAATATATGTACCTACTTTGAGTGCAGTGTAGGGTATGTGAGTTTCGGCCTGACTGAAGATAACACCTTAACTTGTTCATATTGTTATTTAATAAAAATCACACATAATGTAATAAACTTTTGCTTAAGCTTAAAATACAGGGACCCAAAATAACTATTATTTTCTTTTTTCAGATTGAAAAAGTTGCCAATTTTAATAATTATTTTTAAAAATTGGTTTATAACTATTATGAATAAGAGATATTTTATTAGTTGTCAATAACTATTATTTTTCAATAGATTTTTTTTACGTTGAGTCATAACTATTATGCATAAGAGATATTTTATTAGTTGACAATAACTATTATTTTTCAATGGATTTTTTTTACGTTGAGTCATAACTATTATGCATAAGAGATATTTTATTAGTTGTCAATAACTATTATTTTTCAATGGATTTTTTTTACGTTGAGTCATAACTATTATGCATAAGAGATATTTTATTAGTTGTCAATAACTATTATTTTGCAATTGATTTTTTTTACGTTGAGTCATAACTATTATGCATAAGAGATATTTTATTAGTTGTCAATAACTATTAATTTGGAAAAAATATTTTCTTACGTTGTTTTGAAAAAAGTGTTCAACAGATTTTCATTTTTGTGAATCTTTTTGCAGCAATCGATGGGGAGGTGGTTTTTATGACATCACCAGAGGTGGTCATCGGTTCGAAAATGTACGCGATTTTGACTCATTTTTGAAGTTTTTTTTGCTTCAATCAATGAAAAGAAGTCTAAAAAGGATATTGGCCATCACTAGAAGTGGAACCGATCCTTGAAAGTGCTGGATTTAGGACCATTTTCGAAATTTTTTTTGCAAAAAATCGATGGAAAGAGGTTGACAATGGGCTTTGGCCATCACCAGAGTTGGTCCCAACTAAAAAAGTGGTCGATTTTGGTCCGTTTTGAAAAAAAAATTTTGTACTAATCGTTGGAAAGAGGTCGAAGTCGAAAAAAAAGGTACCAAAAAGTGCCCGATTTTGGTCCATTTTCGAAATTTTGTTTGCACCAATCTTTGGAAAGAGGCCGAAAATAGATTTTGGTCATCATCAAAGGTGGTTTCGAGTCCCAAAATGTGCCCGATTTTGGTCCATTTTCGAAATTTTGTTTGCACCAATCTTTGGAAAGAGCTCGAAGTCGAAAAAAAAGGTACCAAAAAGTGCCCGATTTTGGTCCATTTTCGAAATTTTGTTTGCACCAATCTTTGGAAAGAGGCCGAAAATAGATTTTGGTCATCATCAAAGGTGGTTCCGAGTCCCAAAATGTGCCCGATTTTGATTCATTTTCGAAATTTTGTTTGCACCAGTCGTTAAATAGAGGTCGAATATGAATTTTGGACCTCATTTGAGGCGGCTCCGGACCCTGGAAAGGACCGTTTTTGACCCATTTTCGAAAAAAAACTTCTTTTTTCTGTAATAAATGGGAAAAGGTCGAAAATGGATTTTGGACATCACTTAGAGTGGCTCCTGAGTCCGGCCCCGAGAAAGAACCGTTTTTGACCCATTTTCGGAAAAATTTTTTTTTTCTGTAATTAATGTGAAAACGTCGAATATAAATATTTGACATCATTTAGGGTGGCTCCGGGCCCTGGAAAGGACCGCTTTCGATCATTTTGGTAGTTTTCATGTTCCGGAGCTACTCTAAAAGATATCCAAAACGCATTTTCAACCTTTCATAATCGATTGGAGCAATAAAAAATTTTAGGGTGGTTCATAAAAAATTTTTTTTTTCTTTGAATCGATACGGAAATGTCGACAATAGTCATTTTCGAGCCTTATCTATGCATTGGAGCAAAAAAAAAATTTTTTATGAACCACCCTAAAATTTTTTATTGCTTCTATCGATTATGAAATGTTGAAAATGCGTTTTGGATATCTTTTAGAGTAGCTCCGGAACTTGAAAACTAACAAAATTATCGAAATCGGTCCTTTCCAAGGCCCGGAGCCACCCTAAATGATGTCAAATATTTATATTCGACGTTTTCACATTAATTACAGAAAAAAAAAATTTTTCCGAAAATGGGTCAAAAACGGTTCTTTCTCGGGGCCGGACTCAGGAGCCACTCTAAGTGATGTCCAAAATCCATTTTCGACCTTTTCCCATTTATTACAGAAAAAAGAAGTTTTTTTTCGAAAATGGGTCAAAAACGGTCCTTTCCAGGGTCCGGAGCTGCCTCAAATGAGGTCCAAAATTCATATTCGACCTCTATTTAACGACTGGTGCAAACAAAATTTCGAAAATGGATCAAAATCGGCCACTTTTTGGTACCCTTTTTTTCGACTTCGACCTCTTTCCAAAGATTGGTGCGAAAAAAATTTCGAAAATGGACCAAAATCGGGCACATTTTGGGACTCGAAACCACCTTTGATGATGACCAAAATCTATTTTCGGCCTCTTTCCAAAGATTGGAAAGATTGGATTTCGAAAATGGACCAAAATGCAAACAAAATTTCGAAAATGGACCAAAATCGGCCACTTTTTGGTACCCTTTTTTTCGACTTCGACCTCTTTCCAAAGATTGGTGCAAACAAAATTTCGAAAATGGACCAAAATCGGGCACTTTTTTGTACCTTTTTTTACGACTTCGACCTCTTTCCAACGATTGGTACAAAAATTTTTTTTCAAAACGGACCAAAATCGACCACTTTTTTAGTTGGGACCAACTCTGGTGATGGCCAAAGCCCATTGTCAACCTCTTTCCATCGATTTTTTGCAAAAAAAATTTCGAAAATGGACCTAAATCGAGCACTCTCAAGGATCGGTTCCACTTCTAGTGATGGCCAATATCCTTTTTAGACTTCTTTTCATTGATTGAAGCAAAAAAAACTTCAAAAATGAGTCAAAATCGCGTACATTTTCGAACCGATGTCATAAAAACCACCTCCCCATCGATTGCTGCAAAAAGATTCACAAAAATGAAAATCTGTTGAACACTTTTTTCAAAACAACGTAAAAAAATATTTTTTCCAAATTAATAGTTATTGACAACTAATAAAATATCTCTTATGCATAATAGTTATGACTCAACGTAAAAAAAATCCATTGAAAAATAATAGTTACTGACAACTAATAAAATATCTCTTATGCATAATAGTTATGACTCAACGTAAAAAAAATCCATTGAAAAATAATAGTTATTGTCAACTAATAAAATATCTCTTATGCATAATAGTTATGACTCAACGTAAATAAAATCCATTGAAAAATAATAGTTATTGACAACTAATAAAATATTTCTTATGCATAATAGTTATGACTCAACGTAAAAAAGAATCCATTGAAAAATAATAGTTATTGACAACTAATAAAATATCTCTTATTCATAATAGTTATAAACCAATTTTTTGACATAAATCTTATAATAGTTATGTCCCTGTTAAAATATGTTAAAATGGCGAAAAATGAGACGAACATATTTTATTAAAATGATAAAAGTTGATGGGATCTAAAACAGCTACAGCAATAAATGAGAAAAATAGGAAAATTTCCACGCTTACATCTCTGGTTTTGGTTAACAAATCTCGAAGATGATAGTTTTAGAACATTCTGCTTGATAAGTGCTTTAATTTAATACATCATTTATTGCTGTAAATTATCTAGATCCTATCAACTTTTATCATTATAATAAAATTTTTTGGCTGTAGCTATTCAATAAGCATACACATAAAGAAAGCGTTTCATTATACACACCTCATTTCAAATCACCACCCGCTAAAGTAGTTTCACTTCTAAAACAATGTTACGTAACGCGTTGTTCGAACCCCCCCCCCCCCCCCTCCCCTGTAACGCATCGTAACGTTTCACAAGACCCCCCCTCCCCCCCTAATTGCGTTACGTAATACTTGAACGGCCCCTTAGGCCAAACGGTAACTAGCTTGGCCCAAAACTAGCTTGGCTGGAAACATATTGTAGCGAAATTTGGTTTACGCCAGAAAATTCTCGAAATAAAAACCAACAAAAGAAAACTAAACGATACTAGCTGTATAAATACTTTTACACCATCTAGCGGCCAAGTGCAGTTTTTGTACTAAAAATGATAAACCGAAAAGGCGCTGCAGTACACTATAAAAGTCGACAACCGAGAGAAATTATCGCCGTCGTACAACGCCATCTAGAAGGTACTGAATTATTCGAGAAAGTGATTGTGAATTCCACGCCGATACGCCATCTTGAAGGTACTAAATTATTCGAGAAAATGATTGTGGATTCCACGCCGATACGCCATTTAGAAGGAACTGGATTATTCGAGAAAGTGATGACTGTAGTATAAAAGGTTGTCATCTGAGTTGTCGAGACACAGTTGAACTTAAGCAATAAAGTGAAGCAGTTGAATTTAAGTGATACAGTTGATTTTAACACAAAGGATTTTAAGTAATAAAGTAAAACAGTTGTCTATACAGTGCCAGATTAATATTAGACTTTGAATGTCAATGAAATAAACAATTGTACGGTGTAAAAACTAGCTTTTGTGATTTAAATAAACCATTTTATAATTAAATAAGTTTGTGTGTTTTTGATTGTTACACAATCCAGTGATCGAACTCAGAAAAGTGTAAGAGATCGAAATTATCGTCTAAGAGACAGGAATTTCGTAACAATATATAACGCATTCATAATGCCTAGATATGCCAACAATACATTTTTTCACAAGAAAATTGTCATTTTTCGATTAATTTTTTTGATTTTTTCATTTGGACTTTGTGTCTTAAATTTACTACTTGTAAGATTTGGGATTTGTGCGTTATGATGCAACGCCACTTACTTTTGGTCGCCTTACTCTACTACTCTTTTTTCTCATCAACTCTACAGTATGCACGGCAAATACGACCCAAAGGTGAGCATACATTTTAAAAAATGTTAAGTCACAAGACTAGCTTCGTACCAAATTAAACATAACAGGCATAGAGTAGAATTTTGAGAAAATTTTTAAGAAAAATCGAAGGGGTCGAACTTTTCGAAAATGTCGATTTTAATCTTTAAACGTTAATAACTAACTGATTATTACTTCGAATAACTTTTTTTTTTATTTTTTATTTTTCATAAACTACATACAAATACAAAAAAATGATACCCTACTTTTTATTGATATCAATATTTATTACTAATATATCGTTAATTAAAAATTGTTTGCCTTAAATTCAAAAAAAACCCGATTACTCAACAACGGTTTCGAATACAAAACTGGAAATTGGTGTGCTTGTTTCTTTTAATACGCGCTAAAACATATCAAAATATTAGCGAAATCGAAGAGGGTCGAGCCAAAACCTCGGTGATTTGGCATGGAATGCCCCATATACAGTGGACCCGCTTAATTGATCCCCGGTTAATGGAATTCCCCGGATAACTGATTTAAAAAAACCCAATGAAATTTTCCATCAAACAAAATCGAACCAAGTGTTTTGTGGCGTTTTCTAGCAAGTGCAGGGTAGGAACAAAGAAAATGTTTAATGTTTTCCTCCTCCTCTACATACCTTCAACTTCTACAGAAGTCAAAAGACCGAATGCCTAATATCTCCACATTTCTGCCGATAAGCCAGTGGCCAGTTAAGACTGCAACAACTGCCGAGACACTATGTTTAGTGCGGTATATCAGTTCTAGAGATCGCTTAGCGTTCAATTCCGGCCATATTTGCCTTGTTATATTGAAAGTTGACTCTTGGGTCCGCTTATGTTAGCAGCATTGTTGGGCCACTAGTGAGTTTAGGAAGACTGATTCTAGGGACTTGATAGCAGCCTGACTATCTGAATAAATGTTTATATTCTTTTTGGATACGACAATTATCCTCAGCCAGGATGCTACTTCTTCTATTGCTATAACCTCTACCTGAAAAATGTTACAATGGTCTAGTAACGTCGCAGCAATTCCAGTCTTCATTTCCTTAGAGTAAATACCATAACCCCCTTTGTTTTTTATCTTGGAGCCATCCGTGTAGAAATTAATATGGTTCCTTATCCCCGGGACTCCTCCCTTCCAGTCATCCCTAGATGGGATATGGGAAACGTAATCCCTCTTGAATAAGATTACTTAAACAGTGTAGTCCAATTTAGAGAATACTTAGCTCAAACTATTAAGGATAGTTGAGTGTCCTGTTCTTTCCTCGAACCAGCAAGCAGTTTCCCTAAGTCTAATGGCGGTACATGCTGCCATTCGTTTACTAAACAGATCAAGGGGAACGAGATGAAAAAGGACCTCCAAAGCGTCAGCACACCAGTGCTTGGATCGCATCAGCTTTCAAGCGACTTCGCCTAGGTTGATCGATTAGGGAAGCATGTGAAAACATGGCCACCGATGAGGGCATGATACAGAGCTTATTAGATAATTTTTCTCATATTTGGCATACATGTTTCTTATCATTCGGGCATTGTCACGCCCCCCGCCCACATAAAATAAAAACAGAACTCATCATATCTTATCAACTACTTGAAGCAGATGAATAAAACTTGGTACATATGTTATGTATATAAAAGTCAGAGGCAAAACTAAGATTCAATACAGAAATGGGCGGTGTCCTGCCTCTAAAATGAGGAAAAATCACCTCATCATATATCTGTATTTATTTGACGTAGATGAATAAGATGTGGTACTACATATGTAGTTTGTAAAAGGTTCATAGCTTAGTTTGGTTTCGTAAAAATGGACAATGCCATCCATAAATTCATCATATCTAAATCAACATGTCTTATTCAATTTAGCAAAAATAAAAACACATATTTTATTTTATTTCTTGGGGCGTACACAGCCGTATAAGTCTGATAAATATATAATATTTTTTCATTTGAACAAAATTCTCGCTTTTTACGAAGTGCCTCGGCCAAGAACGAGGCGAGGTGAGACTGAAGTCTATAAAACGAGGCGAAAGCGAAAACAACTTAAACCTCGCCTCGGCCTCGGTGAAACACTAATTCAAATTCTTCGCATATACTGTCTTCCTCCCAATAAATATTTCAATGATTTAGAAAATATGGAGAGAAAAATCTTTACCAATAGACAGCAAAATAAAATGTAATCGTCCATAACCGATTTTTTAAACAGATTTAAGGAATACATACATTATTTTTTGTAAAATGCTACACATAACTGAATTTATTGTAAATTTTATTTATTTTAAAAAGTTATTTTCCTTTTTTATGTGCGTATAATTACAAAAAAAAAAATTTTATTAAAACTTAAGGACATTTATTCATTTTTTCTGGTTCTTATTTTGGGCTCTTGGGTAAGGTCAACAAAATACATATCTACTTTTTTCCTTCGCTCAATTGACTAATTCTATCAATTATCCGGAATTCTTTTAAGTGATCCGTTTGGTCAAATAAGCGGGTCCGCTTTATTGATTCCCTGAATAATACATAAACCTAATTTTTTTGCACCGTTAAAAGATCAACTAAGCGGGGTCTGCTGTATATACAATTAAATGTTTATCAGAGTTATAAAGTAAAACTGACTTCAAGTTTGTCGTACAACATATCAATAATAATCTTGATGAATTGAGGTATGTGTCTTATTAAACCTTAAAGTATATGGAATGAAATTTAAATCAGAAAAGAACAATAGAACAATATTACAATGGGTGATATATGATATCATCAGTCAGTTTTTAAATGAACTTAAGCACCAAGTCAACCGAAGCAATACCAACAACAACCAATAATTTACTAGCACATAGTGTAAGAATATTTGTAAACTATTTCGCATAAATAAATTGGTGTTGTACACAAAAATAACATCATCGACAAAGTAAATCAACAAAAATGTATTCAATGAACGAAAAATTTTAATTTATCAAGGAAAACAAACAAAGCAAATTGCAAAATTAGCAATTCAATAGAATGATGGACATTACGACAGACTGGCGAACGCGTTAATGGACCAATAACATTCTAAAAATATATACACGAAAAATAGACACATAATTAAAATTTTAGTAGAAGCTTTTCAACCTGAAAAACAAATATTTTTATTGGGCCATTCATTATGAATTTTTATTTGTTACAGATGTCTTAAGCCTGCAATGTATTCGGGATTTTTTTTTTGAAAAATTTCAAAACCTTCAAACTCAATTTTTGAAGCTAACATTTTTCCCAATACGATTTATTTCATACAGACTCCTAGACACTGAAAAACATTATGTCTTAAAATAAAATATTTCTTCCCTTATTGAATTCTAGTTCTTTTATTTAAATAATAATTTTTATGTTTAAACACCTGACTTTTGTAATAGTTATTCTTATTTTGTTAGAAAAATATCTATTCCGTACATTTATAAAATTAAAATGTTAAGTAGCAAGTCAATTTGACATTACATCATTTACTAACAAAACATTTACGTCATTTAGGGAACTCATTGAACCGCCGCGCTATGAATGTTGTTGATGATGTATGCGCGAATTCTGCAGCACTATCTGCTTTGCTGCCACGCTGTCTGTCTACTCGTAAGGCGGCAGTCTATAAAGTACCCTCCCCTTCTGCCACACATATACACTATGTGTCTTGTAATATTTGTTTACTTTGAGTTCCTATTTTTATTATTTTTCAGATATTCATGGTATTGTTATTTAAAACAAAATGATGTCATTTTATTTTGAGCTCATTAATTCAGAATCATTTTTGCGTTTAATGAAAAAAATCATAAATGCGTCACCTTACTGGTTTTAATTGAGCTTCAAATGAACCGTAATAACATATATTTCATTATTTAAAAGACATAAGTATGTGGCGGTGTCTTTGAGATGGGACCATATGTCGGAAATAAAGTTTTTCAAATTAGAATTTCCTCACGTGCATTCACGAATCTCAAATTCACGTGTATCTGAAACACAAAATACATTTGTATTATTCGTCTAAACGTAAAATTGCTTAACTTCTAGTACTCATGTATATTCAGAATTTCGGATATATTGTATATTGCAATGGATTTTCTACCTAGACGTTCAAATGTGGTATTATCCATGAGTAGGGTTCCTGGATCGGGAATGGAGTTATGTATAATTTGTTAAACTAAATTTAAAAATATAACCAAATTAAACAATATATTAAAAAATTAATTGAAAATTGATTTTTTGAAGGGTTGAAACAACAATTAAAGTTTTGCGTGAATTTAAAAATTAATACTGGGTGTTTTTTTTAGAGGTTTGTTTTTCGAATAGAGATAAAACTGGCATTTTATGGTCAAATCTGGCAACTCTAATGTCATTTATGTTCAGTTTAGTTTGCCATTTCATCATGAACAGGTTGACAAAAGAACAACGCTTGCAAATTGTGCAAATTTATTTCGAAAATAATGGTTCAGTTCGTGAAGTTTACCGCAAGCTCCGTCCATTTTATGGTCGACATAATCGTCCATCAGAGCAATTAATTCGGTTAACCATGGGTCGTTTTCGCACTACGTTTACTCTATGTGATAATACGCATCCGCAGAGACGTCGACCAGTGCGCACCGAAGAAACAATTGCCGCTGTAGAGCAAAATGTTGAAGAGGACCCGAATGAATCGATTCGCCACCGTGCACAGCAATTGGAGCTTTGTCCATCAACTTTATGGAAGATTTTGCGCAAAGATCTTGGCTTGCGACCTTACAAGATCCAGCTTGTGCAAGAATTAAAGCCGCGAGACCATGCAATGCGTCGTGATTTTGGTGTATGGGCCGAAAATGAGATTGATCTCGATGCTGATTTTCATCGCAAAATTTTGTTCAGTGATGAGGCTCATTTCACCAACAAACCAGAAACGTTTTGGGACTTGGAAGCCAACATTCGTGACGTTACTGCAGACATACGGCCCCATATGCTCGAAAAAGTGGTTCAAAATTGGACCTGTAGAATTGGCTTTATTCGAGCCAGCCGCGGCGGCCACATGCCCGAAATCATATTTAAACATTAATGGCATAAAATTATCCTTCCAATAAAGCCAAATTGATGGACATTAAAACGATTTTTTTGTGTTTTATTTCGATTCGAAGCTCTATACCTCTAAAAAAAACACCCTGTACTTGTAAAATATGGGAAACCTACGTATTTTGAGAGTTGATGCATACATATATTATTTCTCATAAGTTAGAAACTTATTGGAAAATATTATTTTTCTACGTACTCGTATTAACAAATTTTTATAAAAAATTGTAATGCATTTTTATATCCTACTGGGAAGGACACAAACTATCTTAAGGTTCAGCGGAGGAGAGTTAAGATCTGTTGTAGGAATGCTGACGGGGCACTGTCTTATTGGCCCTAGGGCCGCCAGATATGGTGCCCCTTTCAGAGATTTCTGCAGAAGTTGTGGAGACGAAGAATAGGATGAGACGGTTAAACATCTGCTCTGCAAATGCCCGGGGCTAATGAGGAAACAAACCAAATATTATGGTTTTGCATTCTTTGTTGGTCTTGAGGAATTAGCTGAGTTGGAGCTCATCAGCACCTTCAATTTCAAAAAATCTTCTGAGTGGTTCGCGCCCATTCAATGAGATAATTTAAGGAGAAAAGAAAGGACTGTATCACAATGGGCAAACTGCCTCCGAGAGAAACTTGCTACACAAGTAGTGTTTCACCGAGGCCGAGGCGAGGCGAGGTTCTAGTTGATCTCGGTCTCGCCTCGTTTTATAAATTTAAGTCTCGCCTCGCCTCGGCCTCGGACGAGATCTTGCCATCACATGCCTCGCCTCGCCTCGCCTCGCCTCGGTCTCGGCCGAGGCACCTCGGTAAAAAAGCGAGGTTTTTATTAAAATAAATAAAAAATTATATGTTACATGTATCCGGCCTGATAGGCTGATCATGCCTCAAGAATTAAAATAAAATATTTGTTTTTATTTTTGGTGAATATTTATGGGAAGGAGAGGCATTGCCTATTTTTCCAAACCAAACTAAGCTATATCCTCATACCAAGCTGTGCCTCTTAATATAAAAGCCACGTGGTGTGAATTCCGTGATAATCGATGCAGTGGTCTTTGAGAAAATGTTTTTTTTTAAATATTTATGTATGAGGGCCACCCTAAATAAAAGTTTTACAGCCTAAGCTTTGCCTCATAACATAAGAGCTACGTGGTGTAAATTCGATGTGAATCGAACCTGTTTTCGTGAAAATGATATTTAAAAATATTTTTGTATGAGGTCTACTCTAAGTATGCACCCTAAATAAAATTTTTAATCTGTGCCTCTTCATGTAAAAGCCATTTGGTGTAAATTTCATGAGAATCGATTCAGCGGTCTTTGAGAACATGATATTGAATTGGCTGGTTTCCGCGTCCATAAAAGACACACAGACAGACAGACAAAAATGAATTTTATATAATACTAACATTACCCTGTGCGCATCGCTTCACCTCAACCGTGGTCTATATTCGATGTGCAGTCTGCGTGAAAACTCTATTTGAAAAATACTTTTGTATGAGGACCACCCTTAGTATGCACCCAAAATAAAATTTTTAAAACCTAAGCAATGCCTCTTAATATAAAAACCACGTGATGTAAATTTCATGAGAATCGATTAAGCGGTCTTCGAGAAAATGATATTTAAAAATATTTTTGTGTGAGGGCCACCCTAAATATAAGTTTTGTATCCTTAGCCTCTCAACATAAGAGCTACGTGGTGTAAATTCGGTGTGAATCAACTAACCAGTCTTTGTGAAAATTATATTTAAAAATATTTTAGTGTGAGGGCCACCCTAAGTATGCACCCTAAATAAAATGTTTACGATCTAATCTGTGTCTCTTCACATAAAAGCCATATGGTGTAAATTTCATGAGAATCGATTCAGCGGTCTTCGAGAAAATGATATTTAAAAAATATTTTTGTGTTAGAGCCACCCTTAATCAAAGTTTTGTATCCTTAATAATGCCTCTCAACATAGGTGCTACGTGGTGTAGATTCGGTGTGTATCGACTAACCTGTCTTTCTGAAAATGATATTTGAAAATATTTTTGTATAAGGGCCACCCTAATTTTGCTTTTTAAATAAAATTGTTACAATCTAGTCTCTGCCTCTTAATATAAACTCCATTTGGTGCAAATTCCAAGAGAATCGATTAAGCAGTCTTTGAGAAATGCTATTTTTAAAATATTTGTGTATGAGGGCCACCCTAAATAAAAGTTTTGTATCCTTAGCCTCTCAACATAAGAGCTACGTGGTGTAAATTCGGTGTCAATCGATTTATTTGTCTTCGTGAAAATGATATTTAAAAATATATTTGTAAGGGGGCCACCATAAGTATGCACCCCAAATAAAATTTTTACCATCCAATCTGTGCCCCTTAATATAAAAGCCATACTGTGTAAATTTCATGAGAATCGATGTGCCTGTCTTTGAGGAATCGCTATTTTGAAAATATTTGTGTATGAGGGCCACCCTAAATATGCACCCTAAATAAAAGTTTTATAGCCTATGACACCCGCCCAATCGATACTAACATACTGTAAAAATTTCATCAAAATCGGCTGGATAGTTTCCGCGTGCATAAGAGACAGACAGACGGACGGACAGACAAAAAATGAGTTTTATATAACAGATACAGATGTAGGTAGTATATACATATTTTTATTAGCTTACATTTTGTATTTCATTTACATACATACAATAAACATATTTTTTTTAAGAAATTATTTTGTTTAAAGCTGATGTGGGTATATAATAAAGTACTAAAATATTAGTTAAATATAAATATGAACGTAAAAATTACATTCATATTTTGAATCCGCATATGGGCCTCACGAGCTCAGATTTAGTCCAAGCGCTAATACACAGAAGTGCTTGGATCGCATCAGCTTTCAAGCGACCTCGCCGTGGTTGATCGATGAGGGAAGCATTTGAAAACAATCGCTCCACTGGCACCGATGAGGCCATGATACTGAGCTTATCTTTGGCTATTTTTGCCAAAATTGGATAATCTTTCTCATGTTGTTGCCACCACTTTAAGATATTTGTGCTCTCTGTTGCACACGAAGCTTCTAAATATTGATTTAATTCGCTCTCCCAAGATTCTAGCTGATCCTCAGAATCAAATATTGATGAAAAATCCAATAGATTCGAATTTTTACTACCCTCTTTAGATGACTGAGGCACATGTTTTTGTGAGTACTTATCATAATAGTTTTTATAAACTTTTTTCAAACACTTAAAGCTTTCAGATTCTAAATTTTTTCCCCAATCTGTCTTAGCAAATTTTCTTAATTTATGTCGTGGATCTAGAATTAACGAAGCGCTGTAAAACCAATTGCATCTCTTATAATGTGCTAAGATTTTATCGCGACCCTTTTGAAAAGATTCTAGTAGAACTTCGTCTAAGGAACTCCGGTTTGGTTTTTCATCTAAATTTTTAACTATTTGTTCGATTCTATTTACTAACATATTAAATGCCATAACAGCCAAAGGTAAGGTTGGGTATGTTTCCCCAGCAAGTAGGTCAGAAACTTGTTTGAAGATTTGCAAGTACTCGACTATTTTTTCTATGCCATACCATTCACTTTTGGACATTTTTAAATCGCGCATGAGAGTATTATTCTGAAAAAGCATATTTATTGCCGGTTTGAGGTGAATAAATACTTCAAGCATCTGCAGCCCACTGTTCCACCTGGTTTTACAGTCAAGTATTGGCTTGATGAATTTTAAATTGACGGGCTTGCAAAATTCCTCTAAATTATTACTAATAACTTCAGAATACCGAATTTTTTTTGTAATTTTTCTAACTTTATCTATCAAAAGTACCCCTTCGGTTTGATCTGCATGGCAATTAATTTCGTTGTCAAAATCATCTTGATCATCTGAATCATCGTCATCGGATTCGTTTCTTGATTCATTGTCGTCGCTGTGATTTTCAGAATCATCTTGGTAGGGCAATGGAGGTTGCATTTTGGACCGATCCCCTAGAGTAATGTTGAGAAACTTGAATGTATCTTGGACTCCAAGGTTTAATATATGAGAAAAGCATTTGTAGTGATCAAGGTTTGAGTCAAAATCAGATATTCCTTCGATGTCTAATAGTTCTTCTAACTCTTTAATAAATTTATTATTGACCGATGCATTATCTACCGTGATTGAGCCCATTTTGTCAAGCAATTTGAACTTTTTCACTGTTTTTAGAAAAATAACAGCCATATCCTTTCCAGTATGTTTTTTTTTTGCAGGCATAAGATCCAGGGCTACAGATTTCAATTCCCACTGATCATTAATAAAATGCGCAGTCAACCCATAGTAATGACTCAAATTTTTTGATGACCACCCATCGAAAGTAAAATTGATTATTGACGAATTTTTTTCAAGTTCTTTAATCAAATTTTGTTGCATTTTTTCATGCTCGACAATTACTTTTTTCCGCATCATATTTCGGTTTGGATAGTCACCAGAAGAATTCAAGTCCTTGTAATACGCTTTATTGTATCCCTTTTCAAAAAAATTCAGTGACAGGTTGTTACTAGCGATGAAAAGTACATTTTTTCTATCCGTATCCAACTGTTGTATATTAGCAGTAACCTATAGCAGAAAATTTAAATTTCTTGTAAATTTCTTACATAAATAACATTTGGAAAAATAATGACCATTCACAAAATTTTGATTTGAGAATATCAATATATGTTAAGGGTGCACGATCAAAAGTTTTGTGAGCCGAAAATGAGGACCCAGCTTATATTTTTTTTGACCTTAAAAATTTAAAATTGTTTGGTGTAAGGCCGTTTCAAATATAACATTGTTTTGCTCGTTTAGGGCTCAAGCAATGAAATGTGGATTGAAAGTGTATTGACTATTGTGTATGATTATTTATCTGGACAGGGCTCTCAATATTTGATCTAAAAAAAGTTTGTATTGATGGGAACGATAAAATGAAAAGTTGTGTATACATTTTTGTTTTTTATTACCTTAAAAAACTGATCCATTTTTTGTTTTCTGGACATGGCTACTTCATCTGTTTTTACAAAAGCCTTAGCTGCCTTCATTTCTTGCAATAATTCTGGGTGTACCTTTTTCAAGTGCTTTTGCAAACTTGTTGTATTATGCCCTGTCATCTTGTAGGCAACTACATAATCCCCTTTCTTATTTTTGCCACACTTTTTGCAGCACCCCTTCTTTACGCCGTTATCACATATAATCTCAAAATTTATTGAATAAATACTTTTGGATTGGCTTTTGAGTTTATTTTTATTATTTTTGTATATAGGAGTCTCAGATTCTGGGACGGATTCATCTCCGTGTTCAACAATAGCCGACAACTCGAAATGTTGATTTTTTGATGCACTGGACGAGGTTGGGTCACCAAGATTTGTTTCCAAACTTTCCGCTGCTCTAACCAAAGCATCGTCATAATCGTTATTTTCCAAACTTTGCACTCCAATTTCACTTGTTTTTAATCTTTTGTTTTGAGGTGTCAAACTTTTATTATTTATTGACGAGTGCTTCATTTTTTCACTTCAATTCAAAAACCGCAATCAGAATGAATTTTAACCTCTCACAAAGGCGCAAAATGCAAAATAGTTGGTAATATGGTTGGTAAGAAAAGAAAGACAATACAAATAAATGAGAACAAGCAAGAATGCCTAATCAGAATTTGGACCAGGGCTGTCGTTTTAGAATTTTTGACCGCAGTGAAAATTCCGAAAAATTCTGGAAAATTGAAGTGTTCGCAGCGTTTTAAAAACAAAAGTGCTGTGAATTTCGCAGTGTTACAAGATAAAGGATATAAATGATTTTCTCAAAAAAGCGGCATTGCCATCCAAATCAAAATAAGTAATTAATTTTTGTCTTTTGATTCAAAATGGTTGAAAATTGGTAGAGCTATTGCGCTTTCTTTAAGAAAAAAACAAAGCTAATTTTCTTAAAAACCACACATTTTTTTCGCTTAAGATTTTATTATGGATTTATACTAATATAAGAAAGAAATGACATGAGTTTGAGGTCAGGAGAATTTTTATCTCGAAATAAAAAATTAAAGATTTGTTCCAACCTTGCCAGCCATCTGTGATACTACTTCTTTCAGCTTATTTTTAATAATAAAATCATTTGGTACCGTTCTTTTTCTTCAAAATGAGCTTTCAAGTGGTAATCTGTGATGTTTCCTCGCAAAGTTACAGCCATTTCAAAAAGACATGCATTTTATCCCCTACGACTAAGATGAAATAAATTTGTAACCGGTTGGTTAAAACCAGGGAAATATGGATCCCCTTATATACTTTGAAATACAACATATTTAATCTGCATGGTTTGAAATGGATTTGGTCAAAGGTATACTATATATTTTTTTAGTAACATCCGATATTTCATTATTTGTTAAAATTAAAAAAAACACATAGTGTCATTTTGTGCCTCCATAGACTATTTCAGTACATTTTGTAAAAATAATAATTATAAAAGTATATACATCAGTCATTTGGCATTTGGGTTTTGTGCAAATATACTAAATGGAGAGATAAAATGTACTTTTTAGCTAGTTCATTGCTTTGCACGAAAAGAGTTAAAAAGAAAAGTTAAAATAAAGTGTCAAAAGCTGATCAAATTCCAGTAATATTACGGTAAGATTAATTAAAAGTTCAGTGCTGTCAACTTCGAAATGTAAATAATCCAAGAGTTATTGTGAAAATTTTTTGCCGGACTGCTTTTGCAAAATTTTTTTTTCTGAAAGGGCAGTGTTTTCATAAAAGATGCAGTGTCGCCCTGATCCCTGATTTGGACGATGGCGATATTGTTAAAAAATTATACGCGACAACATGATTTTATTTATACGTTAGAGCAAGATACGACACAGAGCTTTTTTGCCAAAACTGTCAAATTCTTGTAGGTGACACTACAAAATTTATCGTTATTTTCTTAAATTCGTAAAAAAGTTATTTGAAAATGAAAATAAAGCCTAATTTCCATGCTATCTTTCGTTATCCCATATCAGGGATATCAAATCAAATTTTTGTAAGAAAGAAAAGCATGCGAACAGAACCTAATGCGCTTGGAGAATGCGAGAGTGAATAGCATACATTTGCTATCTTTATAGAATGTGATGTCATCCCTGATATTTGATAAAATAAGATAAGATAAGATCACATGGAAATTGGGCTTAAATAAATTGAAATTCAAAAATAAGGAAAACTTGTTGGGAAAATTTATTCAATTTAAACATTTAAACCTGCATTGAGAAAATCAATTTTTATATCTACAAGGCAATCAGCAAATCCAACAACATGATTTTTATTTTGACTTCTTCAACATTGCAAATTTGCAGCTGCTGCCGCGTAAATTTTGTTGTTGGTTTTTCTTCTTAAAAATTCAATTGAAAAAATCCTAAAAAAATGCGTGTATTTGTTGTTGCGTTTTTGTAGTTTACAGCCGATGCCGTTAGTTGTAATTTTGTTGGTATTTTTTCGGCAGAAAAATTGAGTTGAAAATAATGCCAATAACAATTAAGGTTATACTAAATTGTCACATTAAAATTTGACAGCAAAATTGGATTCGCAGCTGTCAAAATCTAGTGCAAAATGTAAACAACAAAATTCTGTTGAAGAATTTTTTGACAGCTACGATGCCACGTTTTGCTGTCAGATTTTAATGTGACAATTTAGTATAACCTTTATTGTTATTTCTATGATTATTTTGAAAAATATAGAAATTAAAGAAATATTTTGAATTTTGTCAATTCAATCCGTAAGTCAAATGAGATTTTGTTTGAAGCAGGCGCTCAGCAAATAAAACAACATGAATATCATTTTTATTTTTCCGTTTGAGCCGAAAAATGTACGTACTTGATCAAGGGATCAAGGGTGCTAAGCCCCTTATATGAATATTTTTTGATTCGGAAAGGCTTAAGCCCAAATTAAAATAACATGGCGATAGCAGTAGTGTATTTTGGCACATTGATTTAGTTTCCGTGTTAATTTAAAAGAAATCTACATTTTTTATCTTTGAAAATATGATTTTCGTGTTTTTTTAAATGCAGAATCAGTTCTAATGACTAAGCTATTCTTATTGAACTTATTTAGTATTAACTTGTTTCAACTAATGGTTCGTTTCAAGTAAAACAAGAAAATTGAAAAATATAAGATCATCATTTCTATATACTTATAGCCCCCGAAGCAAAAATCCTGGTTGCAAAAAATAGCATAATTTGAGCACTGCCGAAAAAATACCAACAAAATTACAAATAACGGTATCAGTTGTAAACTACAAAATCTTAATAAAATAGAAAATGGCAGATCAGAGGGAATTTCAGCTTCGTTGCTAAAAATTCCAATGCGCAAAAAGACATTTCCCCTCATTCTAATCTAGCTAAAATAGTACCACATTCCAATTATCGACATTTCTGGGAGCGTTGTTCTTTTACATATAATTCTTTGCTTTTGTTATCCTTGTCATATTTGTTTATAAAGCATTAACTGATTTATAAAATGTCACATGAATATCAGTTACTGCAAATTACTGTAAATTCGATTAAATAATTTTAAATTAAAAAAAAAAAATATTCATTTCCGACGAAACTTGCACCCTCAAGCATTTTTTGAACCCAAAAATAAGTTTAAAAAAAATTTGTTGGCTTTCAACTTAAAATAATTAAAAAAAAATATTGTTTTTTTCAATATAATGGCCTTATCGGTGGCCATGTTTTCACATGCTTCCCTAATCGATCAACCAAGGCGAAGTCGCATAAAAGCTGATGCGATCCAAGCACTTCTGTGTAATAGCGCTTGGATCAAATCTGAACTCGTAAGGTTCACATGCGGGTTAAAAATAAAATAAAGTAGTTTACTCTAAATAAAAAACTAAAATATTAGTTAAATGTAAATTTTAATATAAAAATTACATTCATATTTTGAATCTGCATCTGCGTCTTACGAGTTCAGATTTGGTTAAAACGCGCCTCGCTCTTGGTTTCGAAAACGAGACTAGGACGAGGCGAGGCCGAGGCGAGGTGCCATGTGATCTCGCCTCGCCTCGGTCAAGCGAGGAAAATTTATTTTTCCATCTCGCCTCGGTCTCGCCTCGGTCTCGCCTCGTTCTCGTAGTCAAAAACGAGGCTGCCTCGTAGCCTCGGTGAAACACTATACACAAGTATACTACACACAAGTTATATTTGTCGGAGCTGGTAATAATACTTGAGCGAAACAAAGGTGGTACACTTGTTAATAAAATCACTTGATCAGTAATGAATGAAAATGTAGAAAGCTATGAAAAGTATGATTGTGAAAAGTAAGCTATAAAAAAAAAATGTAGTTTGAATAATGATTATTATTATTCTGGTGTTCAAATTAATAACATTGAAAGTGAACAAGTGTAGCCACATACAATTGGTCCGATATATTTGTTTTGTCATTCTGTTTGTAACGCATACAAGGGAACGTATCAGGTATTAATTGGTCAACGTTGTCCAATTAATCGATATGCCATGTCCATCTGTCTGACCGTATGTGCATCTAATTTTTCGTGGTGTGACGATTATAGGAAAACGAAGCGATATAGCTGAAATATTGTACAATAACCACGTGTTACTGAAAAATGCTACATTGAAGCTATTTAAGCACTCAGTTCAAAACATTTCGTTACACATATCAGCATTACAAAAAAATGGGCAAATTTTAAGAACAATTGGTTCGGGAAGCAATGAAAATATCGCACCGTCAGAACAAGAGGGCCGCATCTCAAAATTTTAAGTTTCGAGAAAATTGAGATTAAAGAACTCTATAATTTTCCACTGAATTTGAAGACAGCCATATTTATAGCTATGACAGTCTTGAACTGAAATACTACAAGCTTATTTCCCAAATCTATAGAGTAACATTAACATATATGGGGATGTGGCAGTGTTGTAATTATTTTGATTGAAAATATTTTTGGTATATAAGAACTATACCGCCTTGTTTTGATTTGCTACTGTAAAAACTTAAAAAGAAAATATTTTAAAATATCGTTTTCGATTTAAGGCTTTGTTGTTTTAATTGGTTTTTCTTTATTTTAACAACAAAATATTAATATTTTGAAATGAGGCGGTGTTGTTTTGTTAAGAAAAAATTCAGAACAAAATATCCCTTAACTAAAAATGCATTTTAGAAGTTATTAATTGAGCTAGAAATATGGTGGTAAGACTAAAATTAAGATCACATAATGAGCTATATAGTAGTATACATAACTCGAAAAATCGTTATTTTGCTTTGCGGCCCTTTTGTTTTGACGGTGCGATATGATCATTTTTAGAAAATGCTCAGTCAACTGTTCTTATCATGATTTTGTGACTTGTTCCGGGAAGTATCAAAATAAATTGGCAGCCCTACCCCACTCCCCTCCTAACCACAATTTTTGAGGAGTTTTAGTTCTTAAAACAAATTGCCATATGGAGTAGATAAATGAGAAATCTTTACGGTGTCTCCGGAAAAAATATTCCTCAACGCAAATAAATTGGTCTTCAAACAACAAACCTAAAACTTAAAAAAAATAAAAATAAAAACGGATGGTTGTAACTTTTGGTCTTTGTTTATTTACTGAAAGATAAATAAAAACAAATTAAGAAGTAAACTACATAAATTGTAGCTTGAATAATTTCTTCAAATTTTTAATATCGGTTGTCGATTTTATTTTTTAAAATCACAAATAAATAATCGAGATATTTTGAAATCTTAAAGTAGAGATATTTGACTGTATGAAAAATTTAGTAAGAGAGATATATAAATGCAAATCAATCTTAAAAAAAAATTATTTTTTGTTTTCATATCTCAGTAAATTTTTGTTTTATTACCGTAAAAATGGAAAACTTATTCATGAAACTGTAGGAAACGAGAGACTTGAAGGACATACAAGATATACGAGAACAATACCACGAAATGCAATCCTAAGATTGAATTTCAATTAGTCCTGTAGGAAATGCAGTCCCATGTAACTGCTGTCATCAAACGCACTACTTTTACCAGGGGTGCCAAGTTGCAAAAAAGCAATTCTGCCCTTCTATTAAATAAAATAATTTTTTCCTGAAATGGTAAAAATTTACTTTTTTTATGTTTTAAATATTGTACAATTTAAGTCTTGGTGTTGGAAAAACATTATGTACTTTTTGTTTTGCTCGTAAAATTTTACAAAATATCTGAAAATGTGAAAAAGTAAATTTCTCGTCGTTTTTCTGGACATTGAAGACTTAAAATTTCGGTGCACGTATTGACATTGTACACTTACTAACTTCGTTACATACAACATTAAACACCGTTACACATTCAGCCAGCGTTCTTTGCGGAAACACAATTTTGTTGGTCAGAGCAGAAGATATTATTCAATTTTGTTAAAATTGTTCATACGTATTAATTAAGTAGACTCAAAACTTGTACGTATATAAGTATATTCATAACAGGCCCGTGCGCATTGGGATTTGAGGGTTCAATAGGTATAAAAGCTATAACAATTGACACCCTTAAATACTTAAATACACAAACATACTAAATACATTCAGAAACCTTTTTCGCCCTTGTTGGTAAAGTAAATGAACGCTCCTATTCAACGCTGCGTATCTAAGACCATACTGTAGGCCAACAATGCCTGAAGATCAGCTGAACGGTTTAAACTCAATTAATATGCATCGCGATGTCGAAACTAATGTATAAAGGGCCTTGGACGAGTTTTTTTCAGTAACTGGCAGAATTAGCTAGGGGCCGTTCAAGTATTACGTAACGCAATTAGGGGGGGAGGGGGGGTCTTGTGAAACGTTACGATGCGTTACAGGGAGGGGGGGGGGGGTTCGAACAACGCGTTACGTAACATTGTTTTAGAAGTGAAACTACTTTAGCGGGTGGTGATTTGAAATGAGGTGTGTATAATGAAACGCTTTCTTTATGTGTATGCTTATTGAATAGTTACAGCCAAAAAATTTTATTATAATGATAAAAGTTGATGGGATCTAGATAATTTACAGCAATAAATGATATGTTAAACTAAAGCACTTATCAAGCAGAATGTTCTAAAACTATCATCTTCGAGATTGGTTAACCAAAACCAGAGATGTAAGCGTGGAAAGATTTCCTATTTTTCTCATTTATTGCTGTAGCTGTTCTAGATCCCATCAACTTTTATCATTTTAATAAAATATGTTCGTCTCATTTTTCGCCATTTTAACATATTTTAAGCTTAAGCAAATGTTTATTACATTATGTGTGATTTTTATTAAATAACAATATGAACAAGTTAAGGTGTTATCTTCAGTCAGGCCGAAACTCACATACCCTACACTGCACTCAAAGTAGGTATGTACATATATTTCAGTAAAAAAAGACGTTGAAGAGGTTAAATAATTCGAAAAAAGTGTGAAATGTTTAAGAGGTTGAAAACTGTTGAAAAAGTCGTAAATATATGCAAAATGTTAATGTTGAGAGAGGTTGAAAAAGTCTAAACAATTTAAAATCGATGAAAAAGTCGAAAAAATAAAGAAATTTCATCACAATATCTTGCACGGCTTACGAGATATGGTGGTATAGAGGTTAAAATTTAGGACCGTGCCACGCCAATCTTTGGAAACTTGAAACCTAGCCTAATCTTAATTTAGTTCAAATGTACACCTAATCACCAAGTTTCATCTCGCTGCATTTTTTTTTCAAAATGGGATTGGGCAAATATACATGGAGTATGGGCGGTAGGCGTGTCCATGAACCGATTACGTCCGTTTTGAATAGCAAGATGCCTGCAAGAAGGTCTGACCTGAGTGTGCTAATTTCATTCAATTAGCTTTCTTGGTTTTTCCGTAAACCTGATTTGAACAGACAGACAGACGGACATAGCTAAATCAACTCAGGTGGTGACGCTGATCAAGAATATATCTATATACTTTTTCATACCTACCACCGCCCTCTTCTATGCGTTATAAACAAAATGACAAAGTGAATATACCCTCGGTGTAGGGTATAATAAAGAAAATAAACAACATACGCATGTATTTCCGGTACTTTTCGCAAGATAATTGTGACTTTTAGGTAAATATGGTCAATTGGGTGTTACGTAACGTTTAAGGGGGGGGGCTAGAGGAAAACGTTACGGCGCGTTACATAGGGGGGAGGGGGGGTCAAAAATCTTCGAAAATTGCGTTACGTAATACTTGAACGGCCCCCTACTTACATAATAATAACTAATTATAGAGCAGAACATATGTATTATAGTATACACCAACGATGTATTCTATTATCAGCCTTAAGTCTGTGAGGCTTTTATTTTTAAGACCGTGCTTAGAGACCTATATACGACAAAGCCTGTTTGCCAATTTCAAGAAGGGCCAAGTCCGCCGGAACCTTTTCTTCCCTTATAGCCTGCGTTATCAGATAACCATACGCTTGATCAGCAGACAAACTTTTTATTACACTTTCATTAAGTGGAATAAGAGGATCTCCGTTCGAAATTTTATCAAATGATGGATTAACTTCAAGATCTGTGGCTGTGTCAAGCATCTTGCCGATAATTCCGGCCCACTTGTTGTTACACAAAGTTTGTCCGTCTAGTGATATAATTAAATAACGTAGAGGTAATTCGTTCGTGTGAAGCATACACACCGGCAAAATCAATTTACGACCCAGCTTGACTTCTACCCAATGCATGGCACCACCCACCCATCCAGTGTTAATATTGGTTGAATCACCTCCAATAGCTTGCAAACTTTGATCAATGCCCTTATTTTTCATAAATTCCACTAGATTCTCAGCAATAATTTCAGCTGGTTTTTGTGTTTCTGAAGCTTTCTATGGGGTGAAATGATGAAGATATCTATGTGGCTCACTGCATACAAAATAATGTTGTTCTCTTATTATTCCGGGAAAATGCTGGTTTGAATTACTTGCTTTCAGCATAACTTTAGTTATATCCTCACGACCGTCAAAAAACTTTTGATCTAGGGATTTCATAAGTTGTTCTTGTGCTCTTTTTACTTTATTATGATCGACCACAAGTGCCATGTCATTTTTAGTAATTAAACTGGCATCAATAAATGCTGCTGGTGATAGCAGCCGTAGCACGTAGACTAACACCATATGTAATGCTTTGCTTAGCAACATTATGTATTTCTAAGGTATTATATTTTGAGTTACTTTTGGAAGTGGATGGAGTATTATAATTTTCATTTCCGAGATCAGGTATATTTTCTTAAATTTCATCATCCGAAAAACATAATACATTTGATGGTATAGAAACATCTGTATTAGCTCTTTGTTTATATTCAGCGATCCTTTTTTTCTCATCTTCTTGTCGTTTCTGTTATTTGAGTTATCATGTATGCTCAGTAACATCAGGCAAGCCAATCTGATGTGACCCAATAGAACCAATCTTGTCTCTCTGGCCCTTAATGAAAGCAAGTTCATTCACGGGAATCTTCATAATTTTAGAGCACGTACAGGTAATGTGAACTTCTTTTATACAAACAGCAGCCAAATTCAGAGCAAAGAAAAATTTTACATTTGCAATTAAGGATGTCAAAGCTTGTCAAGTTTAGAAATAAAAGCCTCTTTCACATCAACTTTGCCTCTACCTAAAGATATATTTTTGGCTTGTTCCCAGTTAAGTTGTTTTTTTTTTTTAACGATTGTTATGCGTGAATTTATAATGGGGACAGTAAATAAATTATTTGCGTGATTCCACTGATCAAGCACTTTAAAATAAACGTCATTTACAAGACTTAATGCTGGATAATTTCTATTATCATCACTTTGTTCTCTTAAGAGGAGTCCATACCTTACAGTATCTCTCACAGTTGGGAGCTCAGAGGGCAATAACTCCATGCCAGTTCCCAGTAAGTTGCTCATATGCGTGAAGTATTTAGTCTTGTTCTCTTTTTTGAAGTCATTTTATGTCATAAAACACTAATGAACACTTTTCATATAACACTTATAAAAATTTCTTGTTAGCTGAACTTGTTTTTATGTTTTATATTTTACTATATATGTACTAATATTATAATCAGCGTTGCCGTTTTTGGTAGTATCCTACCAAATCGGGTAGGTTTTTTTCCTCTTGGTAGGTTGGTATGTTAAGCCTGATTTTGGTAGGATTTAGGATAAATTTTTATGAAAATCGAAAATTGAAATATTTTCGTAAAGTTTTTCGAATCAGGAAGCAAATATTTACATCTAGAAATAAGCTTTTGCCAACCCTATCTTCAACAAGTGGGTATGGTATCTGTTTTCTTGCATACAAATTACGTTTAGAGAATACGCATATGTATGTACAATGTGACGAAATAGTGTTGTGACTGATCACATATCTAAATTGTTGCATGTGTGCTCAGACCCGCAGTATTAGAAACAAAAGTTACAAGCACTATTAATATCATAATTTTTTTGATCACAGCTGTGATCAAAATCGGGTCGCTAAAAATTTATGTACATAATAAAAAAAAAATATTTCCGTAATAATAAATTTGAATTTGTTGGCTTTAATAAATATCATTTTTAAAACGGACTGTAGGTAAACGGTTATTGTCAGGCCAAAATATGGCTCTTTTTCAGAGCCCCGACCACTTAGGGTGTGTTAACTATGCTCCTAAATGAGAATATATTAAAATGTGCTCTTTTGCGAAATTCAAGCGAAATTTTTTTGTTGATGCATGGCTTATCCTGTGCGACTCGGCCATTAAAATTTTATTTCCGGAGAACTTTTCGAACGGCATGGACTTCTTACTGAAAATTACTTTTACCATTACAGTAAGTTTCTGAGTAGATATGAATGGATTTTTAAAAATTTCTCGGATGGTCCATTTTGCGTCTCTCGAGCTAAACGTTTGTTTGCCACCATACGTTGTTTATTTGAAATCCTTTTGTCCTCTTTATATCTTATATATAAAATTCATTTTTTGTCTGTCTGTCTGTCCGTTATGGAAGCGGAAACTATCCAGCCGATCGTAATGAAATTTTTACAGTATGTTAGTATTAATCAGGCGGGTGTCATAGGCTATAAAATTTTTATTTAGGGTGGCCCTCATACAAAAATATTTTAAAAATAGCATTTTCTCAAAGACAGGAAAATCAATTCTCATGAAATTTACAAAGTATGGCTTTTATGTTAAGGGGCACAGATTCTATGGTAAAAATTTTATTTAGGGTGCATACTACCGTTGGCCCTCAGACAAAAATATTTTTAAATATCATTTTCACGAAGACAAGTTAATCAATTCACGCTGAATTTACACTACGTATCTCTTATGTTAAGAAGCATGACTTAAGCTACAAACATTTTATTTAGGGTGGCCCTCACACAAAAATATTTTTTAAATATCATTTTCTCGAAGATCGCTAAATCGATTCTCATGAAATTTACACCATATGGCTTTTATGTGAAGAGACACAGATTAGATCATAAAAATTGTATTGAGGGTGCATAATTAGGGTGGCCCTCACACAAAAATATTTTTAAATATCATTTTCACAAAGACAGGTTAGTTGATTCACACCGAATTCACACCACGTAGCTCTAATGTTAAGAGGCATAGCTTAGGCTACAAGACTTTTATTTAGGGTTGCCCTCATACAAAAAAATTTTTAAATACCATTTTCTCGAAGATCGCTTAATCGATCCTCATGAAATTTACATCACATGGTTTATATATTAAGAGGTACTGCTTAGACTGTAAAAATTTTATTTTGGGTGCATACAAAAGTATTTTTAAATAGAATTTTCACGCAGACCGCACATCGAATCTACACCACGGTTGAGGTGAGGCGATGCGCACAGGGTAATGCTAGTCATTTAATAATACCGTGAACCTTTCTTTCATTTTTTAAAAAAATTTGTAACTTTTCTTTCTTCTGCATGTGTCATGTGGTAACTTTGTGCGCACACTTGCCTGACTTTCGATGTGAACCACTGTACACGATTTTGCAACAGACAATTTGTGCTATATGCGGTTAAGAATTTTAAACGACGACATACAAGCATAGGTATTTTAAACAGCATTAAATGTTAATAAACGCATTCAATGCTGCAAAAAGGTTTTTTTTTTTAATGTGTAAAGTTTTGGTAGGTTACAAACGATTTTGGTAGGTTTTCGAGAAAATTTTGGTAGGAGAATAAATTCCTCTGTGGCAACACTGATTATAATGCTCAACCGACTGTTAACAATGCAAAACTAAATTAAATCAAAAAACCAAAATATATTTGCAATTTTCAAAGCCTTTTACGGTCATAAATTTGTTGCATCAATTTTAAAAATTTTCGATTTTCTTTTAAAGATTTTTCGACGATTTACCAAGCAAAACTAAATTAAATCAAAAAAAATCAAAATGTTTTAGCAATTATCAAAGCCTACTACAGTTTTTTAAAACTACACTTTTTTGAAAATTTGACTTTTTAAGAAATCAACACGCCCTAATATGTATGTATGTATGTATGTCGGTCATTCTTTGACTAACTGCACACTTGGTTGCTTTTATCTTTATCTTTTATCTGGAAAATGGATTTAAGCCATCACAGAAAGTGGTTCCGAGTTCCAAAAATGGCTGATTTTGCTCCATTTTCGAAAATTTTTTTTTTGCACCCATCGTTGAATAGAGGTTGAAAATGGACTTTGGCCATCACCAGAAATAACACCTAGACCCAAAATGCCCAATTTTGGTCCGATTTGGATAATAGTTTCCGAGCACTAATCGATGGAAAGAGTTCGACATTGGGTTTTGGTCATCACCAGAGGTGGTTCCGAGTAACAAAAGTGGCCGATTTCGGTCCATTTGGAAAACAATTTCCTTACACCAATCGATGGAAAGAGATCGAATTTGGTCATCACTTAGGGTGGCTCCGGATCTAGGATAGGACCGTTTTTGACCAATTTTCGAAAACTTTTTTTTACTCCAATCGATATAGAAAGCTCGAAAATGGATTTTGGACATCACGTTGGGTAGCTACGGATCCTGGAGAGGACCGTTTTCGACACTTTCGGTCCTTTTAAAGGTCCGGAGCCATCGTAAGTGATGT
The DNA here is from genome assembly GCA_949775025.1 of Tricholauxania praeusta. Classification (NCBI taxonomy): domain Eukaryota; kingdom Metazoa; phylum Arthropoda; class Insecta; order Diptera; family Lauxaniidae; genus Tricholauxania; species Tricholauxania praeusta. Next base: position 73,068,868 of record OX459029.1, on the reverse strand, counting down.
TCAAAAGCCATTTTAAGTCTTCCCTTATCAATTAGAGCAAAACAAAATTTAGGGTGGATCAAAATACATTTTTTTCCCATTTGGTAAGGAAATTGGTGCAAAAAATAATTTTTTTTGATCCACCCTAAAAAATTTTTTGCTCCAATTGATAAGGAAAGGTTGAAAATGGCTTTTGGACATCACTTAGGATGGCTTCGGTCCTTGAATCACCATCACCACTTTTGGTGATGAATAAAATCCATTTTCGACCTCTTTCCATCGATTGGTACAAGAACATTTTTTTCAAAAAAGACAGAATGGGACACTTTTGTTACTCGGAACCACCTCTGGTGATGACCAAAACCCATTGTCGAACTCTTTCCAACGATTGGTGCTAGAAAAATTTCGAAAATGGACCGAAATCGGGCTTTTTTTGGGACTCTGGACCACCTCTGGTGATGTCATAGAAACCACCTCTCCCCATCGATTGGTGCAAACAAAATTACAAAAATGAGAGACGCTTTGAACATTTTTTCAAAACAACGTAAAAAAATATTTTTCCAAATTAATACTTTTGGCAATGGATAAACAATTTCTTATGCATAATAGTTATGACTCATTGTAAAAAGAATCCATTGAAAAATAATATTTAGAAAACAATTTTTAAAATAACCCTTAAAATTGGTCAAGTTTTTCAATAACAAAGAAACAAATAATAGTTATTTTGTGTCCTTGGCCTAAACAAATTAATTTAAAGCTTTTTATTTTTTATCATAAGACTAAACCATTTCTAAACAAAAAAAGTTCTGGGTTTTTTACTCTATTCCTCATAGTTTTTGAGATATTTCATTTTAAAATATGTTCAAAAATTCAAAAAAAAAAAAGAAGAAAAGAAATTTTCTTATGCGTACGCAAGGAAAATCAAAAAAAAATTTAAATAAAAATATTACAAATAAGAAAAAACTCAAATTTTCTTCATGTTTTTGGCCAAATTTCGAAAATGAAAATTTTTGCAGATCTGGTGCAACCCTTGGACTATCTTTTTTTTTTATTTTTTTGGATGAGGATATACTCGAATATGAATAAATTTTTGAAAATCGAGTGTTCTTGAAGTATTCTAGAACATACATTAAGTCGCAGAACAAAATAAAACCACTAATTTGGCCATAATACTTTTTTTTGTGTTACGAGCTATCACCATTTTTCATGGGAAAAAATTGAAAAACCAAGAAAAAATTTTTTTTTGGCGTCCTACGGACTGATGAAAAATTTTTTTTTTCTTTTCTTGTAGGCTTTAAAAGTATTTTTGACTAAGTATAATGTCCACATAGAAAAAAAACAAAGAAAAATATTATGTATTTGTTTTGTTATTAGAAAAATTTAAAAAAAAAACCCAAAAACTAGTCAAAAATAATTTCCATATATTTTTATTTTTCTGTGCTATGTAGTCAAAAATACCTTTTTTATGAACTTCATAACCTGACATGAAATATCCGAGCTAAACGCTCCACCATGAATGATTTCTGCACACGGGCCTGAGTCGTAGTCATTTCAATTTCAAAATTTCGTATTTTTCGGTATGTTTGCATACTTACTTACTTACTTACTTAGATGGCCATAACAACCCGTTGTCAGGTTACGGCCGACCTCATTAGCTCTCGCCAGGCGCCTCTGTTTTGCGCGCGCCTTCTCCAATCGTTAATGCCAAGCGCGGTTAGGGCTTCCTCAGCTAGGTCTATCCACCGGAGGCATGGTCTCCCTCTTCGTCGTTGACCGGGGACCTTCCCTTCAAATACCTTTTTCGCTGGAGCTTCTTTATCCATACGATGGACATGACCCAGCCAGCGTAGTCGCTGTATTGTTATACGCTTAACTATGTCAATGTCGGCGTAGAGCTCATACAGCTCGTGGTTCATTCGAATGCGATAGTCGTCGCCAACTCGAACAGGACCAAAGATTTTGCGGAGAACTTTCCTCTCGAACACCCCAAGAGCGGCTGCGTCTGTTGTCGAAACCACCCATGCCTCAGCGCCATAAAGAAGCACAGGTAGAATGAGCGTCTTGTAGAGTGTTAGCTTTGTCGATCGAGAGAGAGCTCTGCAACGTAATTGCTTACTGAGACCGTAGTAGCACCTATTAGCAATTGTTATTCTCCGCTTAATCTCCAGACTGACATCATTGTTGCATAAGTACGCAATATAAAACATGTCTGTGTATCTATACTATATATACAATATATGCAACTATTTCCCAGCAGATTTTTTCATCGATAGTAATCTAAACTTTCATCGATCTCGTAGACTTTCTATCGCCTCCAGAATACATGAATTTTAACACGGCGATGTCATAGCAAAAGTAGTGTATGATTCTTTGCATTACCGGGGATGTAAACTTTTCATCGATATAAAAAAAAGTTTAAAAAAATGTCTGACCGAGTATCGAACTCACGCACTTAGAGTTAAGAGTTCACAAACCAAACCATTTGCCCACGCTGTCAGTTGTTGTACAGGTATCTGTTTTACACTATGTTATTCACTATTGTGATTTTGAAAATTTGTTTATGCATTACGTCTTCGCTTCCCTGATCATGCATGTTTTCTCCATCTAATTATAATATATGAAATCAATGATTACAAATCGTAAAAATGGTAATGCATGGTCCCAAAAACTGCTGGGTTGTTCATATTTATTGACAGTATTAAGGGCCCTTCTAATGCGAAATTCTTATGAAAATGCTCGTGTCAGACAACTGCTGTGTTGCAGTGTTCATGAGGTGAAGACTTGAAAGAATCAAGTTTTTTTGTTCTCATGTTCATAAATTTAAATAGCACTTACAACTTGTAAAACATCTGGTAATTTGTTGTAGCGATAGCTGCAACATATGTACTTTAAACAGCAAAGTTTTTCTATTCAATCCAACCAAAATTAAGATGCCCTACGCTGTATTAGAGCGCATATTGTGAATAAGTTCTGAACAAACAAGTAGGCGTAAGAGCTACAAAGGTATGCTGTGAGAGCTACAGAGGGATGTGTTTATCTGCTTGGGTCGATAATATGTATATTAACGTTCCCCGACTTCCTCTACCAGGAAAATATGCAATATGAAAATCCTTTATGTTTGATAACCGGTAAAGTAAAGTCATGATGGCACATATGATTAACCGATTTATAAATTTCATGAATATCGTTATTTGCTATTGTCTGTAATTTCAATGTTCAATTGTAATTAAAATAATCAGCTGATAAGAACAAAGTTTCTAAAAACTCTAAAAAGAAAATAGAAGATATTGAGATTGCATTTATGTCTTAGCAGATTTCAACAAAAAATAAAAAAATTAACAATAACAAAATTTGAGTTTGGGCCAGTTTTTAAGTTAATCTCAAAATTTTAATTATTCTTTATTTTTCTATTTTTTTTTTCTGCAAGTATAAATTTAAGAAAAAAAACTGTTTTCAATTGCCTAATGAATTCGTATTATTTTATCTTAAATGTAGCAATATTTTCGTAGAGCTGACATTTATAAAAGTAAAAAGATTTTGAATATTAATACTTGTAGTTTCAGAGAACTCAAAATATGCCAAAATTAAAAAAATTTTGCCAACCAAAAAATTTCAGCAAAATCGGAGATCTCAATGTCTAACTGACATATCTGAATAAATAGTTTTTTTTTTGAAAATAGTTAAAAAACTTTTAGCTTTTAGAACTGTTTTTTAAGAAACCATTCTTTTCCAATTTAAATTTTAATGCTTTAAGGGATCACCAACAATTCGTCATCTTTAGTACATGAACATGAACACCTTTTTATAGCCCATAATGCATGGTTAATTTCTATCGCTTCCCATTTATTATACTTCTAAACAATAAAAGCCAATGTTCATTAAAATTTCATAAAAACTTTTTTTATTTTTAATCATCTATTTAAATTTCGAATTTTAGTAGAAAATGCCTAAAGAAAAAATTTATATATTGAAAATATTAAAATATATGAGAAGAAACAACACAAACACAGGAAAAATATAAACAGGGGCCCCCCTTAAGAAGAGACTGTTATGTTGTTTCTGAAATGATAAAAAAAAGTGTTTTTGTTTGGTAAAACTTCCCTCTTAATAAATATCAACAATTTAATTATAATACATTTTGCGCATCACTTGACTATACTTAATTTCGGTTTGTTTTATCAAAACTTTACATACATACATTCATACATTGTAAGTATAAGTAAAATTGTATTTTAAAATCATAAACATACTATTTAAGCGCCTAACATCAGCTGCGGTAAGTTTTCCTTGTTTAAATCTTTTAATCAGCTCCATCAAGACATTGGCATTAATTGATTTTTAAGCACTTTGCTTCTAATTAATATAGGCGTATTTTTGATTAAAAAGCCAAAATTACACACATAATTCACTTTTGAGTTTTAAATTTATAATAGAGTACTTTATCAAAGAGTGTTGGTTAATAACATTATCATTACGTTTCAGTTAATATAATCTGGGAAAAATACTGCTTTTTAATTCACTCGTAAATCTATTGAAAAAATGCACATTCATTTTAACTTAGAATTACTTTGTTTATAATAATTTCGATACTCTTCCGGTAAATTATTCTTCTGATGTCTTTGTTGATACTAACACACCCTACACTATTGCTGACGAAATTTAATGTCTAGCAAGCACTCCGGTATTCACTTTTGTCTTTCGGATAATAAAATATTTCAACATAGAATTCACGCTACACTTTTAATTTAATTAAGGTCCCCAGCAATCTTCAAAACTACTGTTTACTAGAAAAGATTAAAAAGTACACTAAAAATAAGGGGTTTCATAAACAAAGCTTCGCCTTTAGCTCTTTACGGAATGAAAATTTCGTAATAAAGTATGTACGTAAATTGAACGCGCTAAGGTTTTAGAACGGTGATGGCATTTGGGGTTTGTGGAATTGGAATGTACTTTTTAGATGCTGAATAATCTTTTATCGACATGAACATGAAAAAAGTGACTTACAATTAAAAAATTCAGCAAAATTTGAAATTTTTCACTACAAAAAAAAAAACAAGATCAACAAAGTTTACTTTAGGCATTATTCGCGGTAAATTTAATAACGGAAAGTTTCTAGAAATTGTCAAAATGTACTGAAAATGTAAAAGAAATGCACCGAACGTACTAAAAATGGGCCAAATGTACCGAATGTACTGAAAACTTGTTTATGTTCATGTTAGTTTTTTGTTACAGTTGTAGGCAATATTTGAGGCGCCCGGTTTCAAAACCGGCCGAGTCCATTTTTCATACTTTTGGACAAACAACGAAAAACTTTTATCTTCATCTATGTTAATTGAAAAATTGAAAAGTATTTCCCACATGATAGCCCATAACATTTCTTACTCAAAGCAAGTCAGATCAGACTTTTCAAGTTTTATTTGCGTATGTTTTTGAGAAAACAATTTTGGACTTGGCCGGTTTTGATACCAATGAACTGGACTTGGCCGGTTTTGATACCAATGAACTGGACCTTGCCAGTTTTGATTCCAAGGCGTTTGAAGAAAAAGTAGACTTGGCTGGTTTTGATACCAATGTACTGGACTTGGCCGGTTTTGATTCCAAGGCGTTGGACTGGTTTTGAAAGAAAGTTCATGGACTTGTCCGGTTTTGAAATCCATGCGTCAAAATATCTTTAAAAAATTTAATAATTCTGTCAAAAAAATTTTTTTTTAATCTAAGACCATTGTAGAAAGTTTTAGTTGGTCTAGATTTTTATATATGAGAATAACTCAAAAATTTAATTTATTGGACTTGGCCGGTTTTGCAACTGGGCGCCTCATTTTTTTGAGATTACACTTGGATAAAACAAAACTTAGAGAGATCGCATATTTTGACAAAAAGATAATTTGCAAAATTTTTGTACCCAAGTAGATTATTTTACTCTTAATACAAAAGTGTAGGGCGTTTCATAGTCGAGCTTGATTTACGTTTTTTCGTTATCTAAATTGTTTTTTATTTCACTCATTTGTTTTAAATTTTTTGCCGATGCAGATGTAAACAAAAACTTTTATTTGAAACACAAATCTCAACTGATTAACATAGTTTGATTTCGGGCAGTTCCGAATTTATTTTGTTTAATTTTAATGTACCCCACACAAAATTAAAAAAAAAAATAAACTTAAATATTGAATGCTGGTGATGGTGAAGAGTTGACAAGCAAATTTTATGTTTATAATTTTCATTTAATTTTGTGCTGCTGTATTTTGAATAAATTTAAATTAAAATTCCTTAATTTTTTTACATTATAAATTCAAATTTGGTTCTTTTGTAGAATTTTTTTTTAAATAAACACGCAACTTCGTTTGTCGCAAGAAGCGTTACAACATCTGGATGATTGCATGTTCAAAAGAAATAAAGATTATGATAGTTTTTTCTTTTATCTTTCCACTTTCTTAATTTTATTCAAATTCTCATTTAAATACGCGTGCAAAACATTTTATCGTTTATTTTGTTTACAGCTTGTCATAGCGTTCAAATGTAGAATTTGGAATGAGACGGAATCTCTTGCGAAAATTAAAGCAAACACTTCGATGTACCGGCTGCCCGAATACAACCTATTCATTCTAGCGTTGTTTTGGAACTGCTACTCGAAGCGCCAAATACGAAGCGAAGCGTACGCCACCGAGTCTTTGCAGACAGAGTTTTGGATAAAATTTTCTTCTACCTATGATGCCGATATTAATTCGTGAAGCACGAAGCTGAGCAGGTTTGTTGTTTTTTGGTGCCATGATTTCTTTGTTACTGTTATATTTACTAACAATAAGTAAAGTTTCTCTATTGTTAGGTACTACAATTTTCATGTTGTTGCTGTAATGTTTTGTGATATTCGCTGTGTTGATGACACGATGTCGTCATTCAATTTGTTGGCTTCATACTATAAAGTGTTTTCTAACAGTGTTTGGGTGTATGAGCGGAGCTATCAACTTATTATACCCTACACTCAGGGTATGTTCACTTTGCTAGTCCGTTTGTAACGCAAAGAAGGGGGCGAGGCAAGTATAGAAAAATATATACAGCGACTCAAAAATTAAGTCAAAGTATACATAACATAAAATGGAAAATAGCATACAATTCATACAATTAGACCGATGCGCGCCTTTATAAAAACTTCTATTTTCCAAAGTTATGTTTTGAATTTCGATTTGAATGCAGATACATTCTGAGGATTGATTGAAAATAACATCACAAAAAAAAAATAATTATGTCGTATTTTATGTTGACAAAACATGGTGAGCGTCATCAATAAAAAATTCGTAGTTTCCAAAGTTATGGCGGGAATTTCGATATGAAAGCACATGAATTCTTAGGATTGATTAAGGAATAAATTATAAAAAAATCGAAAGCAATAAAAATATGTTATATTGAAAATATTTTGAGAAAAATTTTTTTAATTAAAAAAATTAGTGTTTTAACAATATTAATTAAATTTTTTTAAATTTTTTTATAAAGTTAGTTTTTCTTAACAAATATGATTAAGCAATTTTTTATCCTACCTACTATAATTTTTGAGATATTTCGTTTCAAAAAATGTTCAAAAACGTCAAAAAAAAAACAAAGTGTGCAGTTATTAAAACAATGACCGACATACAATACATACAGTTGCGGTCAAAATAATAGAAACGGGGCGATTGGAACGATGAGAGTAAGATCATTCCAAGTATCATATTCTGTGTTTGGGTTACGCCTTACATATTGACGAGTGCCTTTTCCACCAAAAAAACTCTTACTCTCATCGCTCCACATAATGCTTATCTACTTTGCAAGTGGCCATTTTAAGTACCCGTGCGCAAAATCCGATCCCTTTGTGATATGTATCAAAATAAAAACTTGATTTTTTCACGATGTGTCAGCGGATTATAAGTCTGGACAAAGCCTATTACTAGGATTAAGGTAAGTATTGAAAACTGGATAAGCGCCCTCTGTATTATGTAGAACACCCATTTTCCAACAAAGTGGGTATGGTCAAGTATCGATCGGGGAATTCGAATCCGTGATTAGTTTTTCTTCTTCTTCTTTTTTTCTTATAAAAAAATTGAAAATTTACCGCACAAAAGTAAAAAAGTACCGATTTTTCACTTTCTAGTTGGAACGCCTCAAACATTATTTAACCGCCAATCCCATGGTACATCATTTTTAATGTACTAATTTTTTTCAAATCGGAGTCGACAAATTTACATAATAAGGTGATTCAAAAATTTTTTTTTTGTTTCACACAGTAATGATATTTTTAAGGAATTTATCAAGGAATTCGAATCCGTGATTAATTTTTCTTTTTTATTATAAAAATATTGAAAATTGGCCGGAAAAATATGAAAAGTTGAAAATCCCCCATATTATTTTGCCGTCGATCCCGTGTTACGTCATTTTTAATGTATTGTTATTTACTTAAAATAATGCCGTAAACCGCATTTTATTTTCTTATTTCAAACCTGAGATATCTGCATTTATCTAAATTGATTATTTTATGGAAATAACCATATGTACATTAAAAATTATGTAACACGGGATCGGCGGCAAAATAATATGGGGTGATTTTCCAACTTTAAAGTACAAAATCGAAATTTTTTAAGTTTTTCCGGTCAATATTCAATTTTTTTATAAAAAAAAAGGAGAAGAAAAAACTAATCACGGATTCGAATTCCTCGATCAATAATAACTGTTTGAAATTAAAAAAAAAAAAATTTGAATCACCTTAATATGCAAATTTGTCGACTCCGATTCGAAAAAAATCAGGTCTGCTAATTTAGAAAATTGCAGATATCTTTGTTTTGAAACAAGTTAATGATATGCGGTTTCGGCATTCTTTTAAGCATATAACAGTACATTAAAAATGATGTACCATGGGATCGGCGGTAAGATAATATTTGAGGTGTTGCAACTAGAAAGTGGAAAATCGGTACTTTTTTACGTTTGTCCGGTTAATTTTCAATTTTTTTTTTAAGAAAGAAAGAAGAAGAAGAAAAACTAATCACTGATTCGAATTCCATGATCGATTTCCTTCCTTGTATTTCCTTCCTACTTTATTATTTGGGCCTAAAATTTGATTTTTATGTCGTCCATACATTTCGATACAGCCTAATATATGTATTTATCTAACGAGCAAAAAAAGAAGGCTATCAACTTTTTCCCGCAAAAAAATTTAACTTTATTCAATTTTACGAACTAGGCTAAGAGCACACGAGCGTTAGGTAAGTATAATTTTGTAGAAAGGTAAAACACGCGTTGAAAAAACGCCGGTAATCGTTTCTGTAATATATCGCAACCCTGCTTCGAATGCTCCAACGAAACGTCAATAAGTTCACATATTACACGCGAGTTTTTGCACGCCTTCACTTGACTTTTTTTATTGAATTTAATTTTTTCTTTCTACTTCTGGTGTTGCTGTGTAGTAAATACCTCAATCAGCTGTTTTCCTTTGTTTTGGTTTCCTTTTTCTCAATGGATTTCCTAGACACGCGAATATTTTCTTAAGATTCGTAATTATCTTCGTTAACCTTGACAAGAACTGCTTTCCGGCTTGCCGTTCAAGGTGAATGCCGGAATATCAAGGAGAAGTTATGTATATTTTTATACCCTACACAGGGGGTATATTCACTTTGTCATTCCGTTTGTAACGCATCGAAGGGGGCGTGACAGGTATGAAAAAGTATATATGTATATTCTTGATCAGCGTCACCAACTGAGTAGATTTAACTATGCTTGTATGTCTGTAAGTTTGTCCGTCTTTTGAAATCAGGTTTACGGGAAAACCAAGAAAGCTAAATGAATAAAATTGGCACACACAATTCACACCTTCTTGCAAGCATCTAACTATTGAAAATGTGCGAAATCGGTTCACGGAGACACGCCTACCGCTCATACTCTAAGTATATTTGCCCAAGCCCATTTTGAAAAAAGTTTCAGCGATTTTGATGAAACTTTTGATTTGGTGCACATGTAAACCAAATTAGGATTAGGGTAGGTTTCAAGTTTCCAAAGGTCCGTACAGGGGCGTGGCACAGCCCTAAATTTTAACCTTCATACCGCCATATCTTGTAAACCGTAAAAGATATTGTGAAGAAATTAGGTACACGGATACATATCATGTACATATATCTTGAATTGTAATAAAACTGGGCGGAATCGGTAATATGGGCTTGGCACTTTACAACAGTTAAAAATTTTGTCTCTGTATATCTCGAAATTGGCACACACGATTTTCATAAAAATTTTAGCGAAAAAAAGTTATCAATACAAGCTCAGCTTATATACTGAAAAAACTAGTTGAAGCGCGTGGCACAGCCCACAAAATTTATGAACGTTATACAGCGTGGGCCAAAAGTCATCATGGGGCTTAAAAGTTTAATAACTTTTTCGTTTATATATTTTTTTTATTTTTCAGATTATATAAATAACACCTGGGGAATAAATAATGGAGAGATTCACAACTGAACAGAGAACTAGAGTAATAGAATTTTATTATTTAAATCAGCGATCAATTATTTTAATGCAAAGAAAATCTGTTGAAAACATGATTATGAGTGATGAAGCTCATTTTCATTGGAATGGCTTTGTTAATAAGCAGAACTGCTCTAAAAATCCAAGAGTTATTCATGAACGCCAATTGCACCACATTAGGTGTACAGTATGGTGTGGCATTACATCTGAAAACATCATTGAGCCTTTCTTCTTCGAAAATGAAGATGGAACTGCTGCATCCGTAAATGGAGAGCGGTATTGGTATATGATTGAAAACTTTCTACGTCCTGCTCTTCAAAACAGACTTGAGATGTGGTTTCAGCCACTGCCCACATTGACCGAGACACAATGACACTTTTAAGGCAAACTTTTGGAGGGAAAATAATTTCCAGAAATTCGGAAATTAATTGGCCAGCGCGTTCGCCAGAATTTGACAGCACCCTACTATTTTCTTTAGGGTTATTTGAAGAAGAGAGTGTATGTAAACAAGCCTGAAACCAATCTTGAACTCAAGGCCAACATTGTTGCCGATATTCGAACGCTACAGCCACTAATTTTGACAGCTGTTATGGAAAATGCTCTAAAACGAGCCCATCATTGCGAAGCTGAAAACGGGGGTCATTTAAAAGACATTATTTTTCATACTTTCATAATTTCCGTTTTGTATATTTTATAATCTAAATAAAAAAAAAAAAAAATAAATATATAAACGAAAAAGTTATTAGATTTTTAAACCCCATGGTGACTTTTGGCCTATGCTGTATTAAGATAACTAACAACGTAATCGATATGAAATTTAATGAGATAGATAAACTTGCTATAAGATCTCTTATTACAAAAATTTGATGCAATAGTACCTGTAGGCATGGCACCTCCCATATAAGCAAAAAAGTTTGTTTTCATAGATAGTGTGCTATGGGAGTAATCATCATAAAATTTGGTGCATAGATGTACTAAAAGCTTTAAAATTAAAAGAATTTCGACGGAATCGCATCAGTGGACGTGGCACCTCCCATATAAACGTAAATTTGTAAGCGCTGTGAACTATTGCAGCAATTGGTATAAAATTTAATGTAAGTGGCTTACTTGCTATAAAGTATAACTGAATCAACAGTAACCGAAATAGCACCAGTGGGCGTGGCACCTCTCATACAAATAAAATACGTTAGGTGGCATATTTATCGAAAAATGTGAGCAATCATACTAAAGTTTGGTGTAAGGGATTTGATTGTGGAAAGCTATTGGACTGGATTGTACCAGTGGGTGTGTCATCGCCCTAAATTTTAAGGCTAACTACGACTTACATATATTGCAAATTATACAAGCTATTGTGTTAAAATTTGCTATAGCGATGTTGATCACGAATATACGAGGCATATCAATTAATATCTTAATAATTACCTCATTTCTCTTATGTGTCTGAATATTGTACATAATATGATGCTTATAAAGATATGAGGCGGCATTTCTCTTTATACTGTGCAGTATAGTGACACATACGAGATATGCCACCTAATGTCTTTATAATTGAAGACATTTTACGTCTATCTTTATTATGGTTTTATATCTTGCTCTAGCACAAGGTATTATAAATCAAAATTTCACTATAAAGATTAGGTATCTTTAAGGGTATTCCTCGCAGCGCGAAAACTTGAAAAAACATGTAAAATTCACTAGTTTTCGTGCTTGTTTATTTGAACACCCCCATCAATGCAAACGTGCAAGCGAATGAGCAATAGCGATTTGATCAGTGTTGCCACAGCCAGGAAGAAAAATCTTATCACATCAATAAGAGAAAATGTATCAAAATAGGTCGAATAACTTACTTACTTACTTGGGTGACCATAACAACCCGTTACCGGGTTACGACCGACCTCAAAAGCTCTCTCCAGGAGCCTCTGCTTTACGCGCGCCTTCTCCAATCATTCACACCAAGCGTGGATAGGGTTTCCTCGGCTTGGTCTTTCCATCGGAGGCATGGTCTTCCTCTTCGTCGTCGCCCAGCGGCTTCCGCATCAAACACCTTTTTCGCCGGAGCTTCTTCGTCCATACGCACAACATGTCCCAGCCAGCGCAGACGTTGGATAGTGATGCGCTTGACTATGTCAATGTCAGCGTAGAGCTCGTACAGTTCGTGGTTCATTCGAATACGGTAGTCGTCGCCGACGTGAACAGGACCGAAGATTTTGCGAAGAATTTTTCTCTCAAACACCCCAAGCGTGGCTGCATCAGTCTGTGACACAACCCATGCTTCTGCGCCGTAAAGTAGCACGGGTAAGATGAGCGTCTTGTAGAGTGTCAGCTTTGTCGGGCGAGAGAAGTCTCTACTACTCAATTGCTTACTGATACCATAGTAACACTTATTAGCAAGAGTTAGTCTTCGCTTTATCTCCAGGCTGACATCGTTTTGAGTGTTCACGGCGGTGTCAAGATAGGTGAATTCCTTGACAACTTCGAAAGTATAGTTGTTCGCAGTAACAAAGGATCCAATAAGCCGCGTCTCCCTGTTTGTGGACAGCATATACTTTGTTACTTTGTTTTTTCCTAGGTCGAATAAAGTAAATAAATAAAACTACAAAAATGGGAAAACAAACAACATTTTTGACAATCGCGCATTTACACACTTATTTAAAAATCGTAATGTTAAATTTAATCGGAATGTGCAAATTTCAAATCGGTACCAAATTGTTTGGACAAACGGCAACACTGTTTCACTTTCCGACTTTTCGAGGGTTGCGCAAGCTTTGCTCTATACAAATTTTTCTCCAGGCTCGAAATTGTTCTCAGTTTACGTAGTTTACACAGTTTTCGAGGCATCTTTGTGTTTAGAGGAATACCCTTTTTTTTAATTATGATTCCAAGCTATTTTAAAGACCTCACTGCTTTATCAGCTGGATTTTAGTCTTGGAAACGCAGGTACTTAACCTCAAATATTTCAGAATTTTGACGTGATGGGTCAATCCTAAGGCTAGATTTGGATTCAGCGTAAAAAAATGCTTCGAAGAACGACCATCAACAGTCCAAAAGCATTTATCACCTACTCATTCACATAGCTTACAATTAAAATATAGTTTTTCCATACATACATATATGTATATATATATGTGACATTCCACGTCAACTGGCCCACCGCCGAGTCCAAAAATGGGAGCCACCTAGAATATCGATTGAGGGCTTAAAATTTTCGTAAAGTCAAGGGCTTTTAATAAAACCCGCATCGTGTTATTGAACAAAAAAGTCTTAGAATTGATCGAGGAACATCCTCAAATTTTTTCAGAATTTTTTGGAGATGATTTTGAGAAATTCGATTTCCCTTCGTTTCCGAATATTTAAAATCAACCCAAAAAATTTTGAAAAAATTTGAGGGTGTTCCTCGATCAATTCTAAGGCTTTTTTGTCCAATAAACTGATTTCGTTGACTCAATGGTTTCCGAGATAAAAAATAGAGAGGCTTAAATACTTATCACATGTTTTTTAAAAGTAGAGCTCAAAACCTTTCATTTGGTTCATCGAAGACCTCAGTCGGCCACACGATGCGGGTTTTAGTAAAAGATGAACAATGCAAAATGTTGGCCCACGGTCTGTTAGCGGCCATAGTGGGTGGGGGGCTTGGTTTCGGGGAAAAGGCCACGTGAATTTCGAAAGCCCTTGACTTTACGAAAATTTTAAGTCCTCAATCGATATTCTAGGTGGCTCCCATTTTTGGACTCGGCGGTGGGCCAGTTGACGTGGAATGTCACATATATATGTGAACCATGTATGTATGTGTATGTATCCTTATTGAATGGAATTCCTATCAGGCAAGCCATACCTTAAACAACTCCGGATATGGCTAGAATTGGTTTACTCTATTAAGGTCAGCTTTGTGTGAATCTTATCAGGATCTAAAAGGTGAAAACGATTCTGGTATGGGAAAGACAAGACATATTGCAGCCTTACCAGGGAAAGCCCAATGAAATTTCGTCCAGTCCTGATCAGATTTGCCAAATCATGAAAGGACCTGCCCGAGTAGAAATTCCTATCAGGCAAACCCTACCATATTCAGCTACGGATCTGGCTAGAAATTCCGGACCCTATTAAGGAGTTCCGGGGCAGGTATGAGAAAAATTATAAAATTTTGCCCAGTCCAGATAAGTTAAGCCAAATCATTAACGGACCTGGACGATTCCAATAACGACCACACAGTGGCAACATTTCCAAAAAAGTGGTTGCGAAAATCAATTTTAGTGTGGTGAAAATTCACAAATCTAATGATGCAGTTTGATAAGCAATTGCTCCAAACTCGCGTATAAAAAATTTTAACTTATTTAGAGAAATGGTTCGCTTTGTAGAGCTGATAGTTTTTTCGAGTTTGTTATTTTATTTTTATTTTTTTTTTTTTTGTAGTTCAAGATAAGGCGCAAATTTTTCTGCAAATTATGATGAAAAGTTTTTTATTTTTGCATATGGGCATTTCCGCCAAAAAGCCAACCGTGACAGAAAAATTAAAAGTTATTATAAAAGCGTTACTATCTGATATTATCTAAGGAAAATATTCAAATTTTATTAATTTAAACCATTTACACCAGAATTCATTTATCACATTGAGCAAACCACCTGCAAACTTGCATTAATGCAGTTTCTCTTTTTTTGTAATATTGAATAGTATTTTGCCTTAAGTATTTAAGTGTGTAAGAGAAGTGATACATGGTGATAGTCTTTCCGAAAAGTCTCTCTTCCAACGTCAATTAGCTAAAAACAATGCAAAAACATCAAACCAATCTCTATTAACTGTAAAATTTTAATTTGCTTAAGTTCATGTTCTAAAGTCACAAATAAAATAGAAAAACATCATTTGTTCTCATTTCGAAATTGATAACAGCAACAAGTGTATCACAATTTTTGCACGAACAGAGTTTCATGTACATAATTAAAAAAAAATCGAGTGCAAAAAAAATCAAATTTTAATTTTTTGGAGCTGTTTGAAGTTGGTCATGTTCGAAAACATAAGTGTAATAAATAGGCAGTTCAAAACGGTTAAACCACTTATTCACAGCCATAGCACAACATAATCGCATAATTTTTTTTTTTTTTTGTTGGAAAGATTGTGAAGAGAAGGAGGGACATGTATACTTTTTTTCAATACTAGGCGGTGCCACGCCCCTAAAGGGTAAAAACGTTTCCACGGCTAAGTTAATGGTCCGATGTTGATGAAATTTTGGTTAAAGATAGATTGAATTCTAAGAAAAATTATTAGAAACTCTGACTTTGTAAAGGGGGCATGGCGTTGCTCCAAATGGGGAAAAACGGTATCATGGCTATGCCACTACACGAATTTTGATGAAATTTGGTATGCAGATAGATTGAAACTTGAGTAAACATAAGTGGGCGGTGCCACGCCTCTTACAGGAAAAACGTTTTAACAGCAAAAAGACAAATTTTATATTCTTTTAAGAAAAATATCTACTCCTTCCTCTTTTCTTTGTTAAAATTGATCTCTCTAATTAATTTGAAAAATATAAACATTAAATTTGTTTTTTTAATTAATGTATATATCTTAAATACCAATATTTATATAAATATTAAAGTAGTTTTGAAAAATTGCCCAAAATCGGAAATTCGAATGGAGTGGTACACAGGAAACTGCATTCCAAAAGCTGAAAGAATTACTGTTTACAGCGCCAATACTCGCGTACCCAATACCCGGTAAAGAATTTGTATTGGGCACCGATGCGAGTGGCCATGGTATTGAAGGAGTTTTGTCCCAAATCATCAATGGACAAGAAAAAATCGTCGCATATTTTAGCAAAATTCTATCGAAACCTGAGAGGAATTATTGCGTAACTCGAAGAGAGTTACTGGCGGTAATGGAATGCGTGAAACACTTCCATAAGTACTTATATGGACAGCACTTTCTCCTGAGGACAGACCATGCGGCATTAAGGTGGCTACTTCTATTCAAGGATCCTGATGGTCAAATCGCACGGTGGATAAAACGCTTGCAGAGCTATGATTTCACCATAGAACATCGCAAAGGAAGCCAGCATGGAAATGCGGATGCACTTTCCCGTCGTCCATGTAAAATTGAATGCGGTTATTGTTCACGAACGGAAAATAAAGCTGGAACAATTGATGTGCGCCTTTTGAACTTTTTGCCTGAAGAAAAGTGGACTAAAGAGGAGGTAAAACGGGACCAGCGCAGTGATACAGATTTGATAACTATAATTAAGTATAAGGAGCTGGGTAGGAAACCGGCGTGGCAAGAAATCTCAAGTGAAAGCCAAATCTGTAAAGCATACTGGGCGCAATGGCAAAGCTTGGAGTTGCATGATGAATGTCTCTACCGAATCTGGGAAAGCAAGGATGGTAAAATTCGCCTAAAACTGCTGGTTATTCCAAAGGCCAAATTTAAGGAAATATTCGAGGATTATCACAATGGATCGAGTGGTGGACATCTGGGCATAACGAAAACCACAGAGAAAATAAAGAAACGGTTTTATTGGGTAGGATGCCAAGAATCAGTTGCTGACTGGATCCGCCGTTGTGACCAATGTGCAATTGCTAAAGGACCAAGGCAACGCACTCGGGGAAAAATGCATCAGTATAACGTTGGAGTTCCCTTTGAGAGGATAGCCATGGATATAGCGGAACCTTTTCCAATCAGCAATGCAGGAAATAAATACATCCTTGTGGTAATTGATTACTTCAGTAAGTGGCCAGAAGTGTATTCCATTTCCAATCAAGAAGCAAAAACAGTGGTTGACATTTTCATCAAAAATTGGATTTGCCGATATGGAGCTCCACTTGAGTTGCATTCCGACCAAGGACGAAATTTTGAGTCTACACTTTTTAAGGAGTTTTGTGACATGCTTGGAATACAGAAGACACGTACCACAGCTTTGCATCCTCAGTCCGATGGCGTGGTCGGAAGGTTCAACCGTACTCTAGAGGAGCATTTAAAAAAGGTTGTTGATAAAGGACAAAAAAATTGGGATGAGCATCTACCAATGTTTCTGATGGCTTATCGGTTGTCAATACACGATACCACTTCAGTCACGCCAGCAAAAGCCATTTTTGGTACGGACTTAAGGCTTCCAGCAGATTTGAAGTACGGAGTAAGCGTTGTCCCAGAAAAGACCCATGCTAACGATTACATGTTGCGGAAAAGAGAAGAACTAGCAGATATACACGAGCTTATCAGGAGACGTACTCAATTGGCTAGCGACAAGATGAAAACTCGGTATGACCTGCGAGCAAATACTGAAGGGTTCAAAGAATGTCAACTAGTGCTGCTACATAACCCACAACGAAAACGAGGCTTGTCTCCTAAATTACAGACTCATTGGGAGGGACCTTACCGGATCGTCACAAGGATTAATGATGTTGTGTATCGAATCCAAAAATACCCCGGGAACAAAAGTAAATTAAAGGTAGTCCACATCAAAAGGCTGACACCTTATACTAGGAGAGACTCTTGTTCGGGACGAACAAGTTTAAGCGGAGGGAAGTGTAGCGTAATTTGGCTTATGCCAGAAAATTCTCGAAATAAAAACCAACAAAACTAAACGATACTAGCTAGCATCACTGGCTGTATAAAAATACTTGTTCATCATCTAGCATCTAAGTGTAGTTTTTGTACTAAAAATGATAAACCGAAAAGGCTATAAAAGTCGACAACCGAGAGAAATTATCGCCGTCGTAAAACGACATCTAGAAGGTATTGATAACATTCTGGATAATTGTGGATTCCACGTCTATAAACTAGAAAGTACTGGATTATTCGAGAAAGTGATGACTGTAGTATAAAAAGGTTGTCATCTGAGTAGTTGAGGGCAGTTGAATTTAAGCAATAAAGTAACACAGTTGACTTTAAGTAGTAAAACATTTGATTTTAGCACAGTGGATTTTAAGTAACAGTTTTCTATACAGTGCCAGATTAATATTAGAGTTTGAATGTTAATGAAATAAACAATTGTACCGTGTAAAAACTAACTTTTGTGATTTAAATAAACCATTTTATAATTAAATAAGTTTGTGTTTTTTGATTGCTACACAATCCAGTGATCGAACTCAGAAAAGTGTAGGAGATCGAAATTATCGTCTAAGAGACAGGTATTTCGTAACAATATGATAATTGATGCGAAATTTCATTAACATTAAGAAATAATCCGGCCGACCAACTTTTTTTAGAGGAAAGGTCCGGCAAACCTATTTGAAAGATGTGACAAGGAGAACAATTTCTCCGTCATCACGGAAAACTTTTTTTTTTTAATTAACTTGTTTTAATGTCAAATTCAAAAATATTTTGGTATGCGGGCTTAGAAATTGTTAGAAGTATCGCGCATATCAGTTTTTATTAAAGACATTTATTTCGGAGTAGATATACATATTTTATAGATATATTATATTTATACATATTGTTACGAAATTTCTGTCTCTTTGACGATAATTTCGATCTCTCACACTTTTCTGAGTTCGATCACTGGATTGTGTAACAATTAAAAACACACAAACTTATTTAGTTATAAAATGGTTTATTTTATTAACGTTCAAATTCTAATATTAATTTAACACTGTATAGAAAACTGTTTTGTTCTACTACGGATCACACTGTATTCACTTTATTGCTTATTGCTTTGCTGGTTTAATTCTACTGTGACTTCAGCTCAGATGACAACCCTTTTTATACTGTAGTCATCACTCTCTCGAATAATCCAGTACCTTCTAAGTGGCGTATATTCTACCATTTTCTACAACCCACCAGTGCTACTTTGTAGCGTGCATTCTACTACTATCCACAATTCACCACAATGGTGAATGGTGCGCATGGCGCACTGACGTTGAGCTAGCTATTATGCTAGATGTTAGATGGCGTTGTACGTTGTACGACGGCGATAATTTCCCTCGGTTGTTGACTTTTTATTTATAGTGTACTGCAGCGTCTGTTCAGTTTATTATTTTGCCGCTAGATGGTGCTAGTATGTTTATGCTAGCTAGTATCGTTTAGTTTTCTTTCGTTGGTATTTATTTCAAGAGTTTTCTAGCATAAACCAAATTTCGCTACACTGCCCTCCGCTTAAACTTGTTCGTCCCGAACAAGAGTCTCTCCGTTTCTAGTATAAGGTGCCAGCCTTTCGATGTGGACTACCTTAAATTTATTTTTGTTCCCGGGGTATTTTTGAATTCGATACACAACATCATTAATCCTTGTGACGATCCGGTAAGGTCCCTCCCAATGAGTCTGTAATTTAGGAGACAAGCCTCGTTTTCGTTGTGGGTTATGTAGCAGCACTAGTTGACCTTCTTTGAACCCTTCAGTATTTGCTCGCAGGTCATACCGAGCTTTCATCTTGTCGCTAGCCAATTGAGTACGTCTCCTGATAAGCTCGTGTATATCTGCTAATTCTTCTCTTTTCCGCGACATGTAATCGTCAGCATGGGTCGTTTCTGGGACAACGCTTACTCCGTACTTCAAATCTGCTGGAAGCCTTAAGTCCGTACCAAAAATGGCTTTTGCTGGCGTGACTGTAGTGGTATCGTGTATTGCCGACCGATAAGCCATCAGAAACATTGGTAGGTGCTCATCCCAATCTTTTTGTCCTTTATCGACAACCTTTTTTAAATGTTCCTCTAGAGTACGGTTGAACCTTTCGACCATGCCATCGGACTGAGGATGCAAAGCTGTGGTGCGTGTCTTCTGTATTCCAAGCATGTCACAAACCTCCTTAAAAAGTGTCGACTCAAAATTTCGTCCTTGGTCGGAATGCAACTCAAGTGGAGCTCCATATCGGCAAATCCAATTTTTGATGAAAATGTCTGCCACTGTTTTTGCTTCTTGATTGGGAATGGGATATACTTCTGGCCACTTACTGAAGTAATCAATTACCACAAGGATGTATTTATTTCCTGCATTGCTGATTGGAAAAGGTCCCGCTATATCCATGGCTATCCTCTCAAAGGGAGCTCCGACGTTATACTGATGCATTTTTCCCCGAGTGCGTTGCCTTGGTCCTTTAGCAATTGCACATTGGTCACAACGGCGGATCCAGTCAGCAACTGATTCTTGGCATCCTACCCAATAAAACCGTTTCTTTATTTTCTCTGTGGTTTTCGTTATGCCCAGATGTCCACCACTCGATCCATTGTGATAATCCTCGATTATTTCCTTAAATTTGGCCTTTGGAATAACCAGCAGTTTTGAGCGAGTTTTACCATCCTCGCTTTCCCAGATTCGGTAGAGACAACCGTCATGCAACTCCAAACTTTGCCATTGCGCCCAGTATGCTTTACAGATTTGGCTTTCATTTGAAATTTCTTGCCACGCCGGTTTCCTACCCAGCTCCTTATACTTAATTATAGTTGCCAAATCTGTATCATTGCGCTGGTCCCGTTTTACCTCCTCTTTTGTCCACTTTTCTTCAGGCAAAACGTTCAAAAGGCGCACATCAATTGTTCCTGCTTTATTTTCTGTTCGCGAACAATGACCGCATTCAATTTTACATGGACGACGGGAAAGTGCATCCGCATTTCCATGCTGGCTTCCTTTGCGATGCTCTATGGTGAAATCATAGCTCTGCAAGCGTTCTATCCACCGTGCGATTTGACCTTCAGGATCCTTGAATTGAAGTAGCCACCTTAATGCCGCATGGTCTGTCCTCAGGAGAAAGTGCTGTCCATATAAGTACTTATGGAAGTGTTTCACGCATTCCATTACTGCCAGTAACTCTCTCCGAGTTACGCAATAATTCCTCTCAGGTTTCGACAGAATTTTGCTGAAATATGCGACGACTTTTTCTTGTCCATTGATGATTTGGGACAAAACTCCTCCAATACCATGGCCACTCGCATCGGTGTCCAATACAAATTCTTTGCCGGGTATTGGGTACGCGAGTATTGGCGCTGTAGACAGTAATTCTTTCAGCTTTTGGAATGCAGTTTCCTGTACCCCACTCCATTCGAATTTTCGATTTTTCTGTGTCAGCTCATGTAGACTGCCTGCAACATTTGCGAAACCAGGAACAAAGCGTCTGTAATAAGTGCATAGACCCAGAAAACTTCGCAACTCATGAAGATTAGATGGACGTGGCCAATTTTTCACAGCTTTTATTTTATCTTCATCTGTGTGTATTCCTTCTGACGTAACCTTGTGCCCCAGATATTTGACTTCACGCTGGAAAAGTGAGCACTTTTTCGCACTTAATTTTAGTCCAGCTGTCTCCAAGCGCTCAAACACTTCCTCCAGATTTTTCAAGTGGTCATCAAAATCTTTACCCATGATGATTATGTCATCGAGATACACTAGACAAGTCTTCCAATGTAGTCCTTTGAGAACTCGTTCCATTAACCGTTCAAACGTAGCTGGAGCGTTACAAAGACCAAACGGCATGACGTTGAACTGCCATAGACCATTCCCAATACTAAAGGCAGTTTTCTCTTTGTCTTTTTCATCTATTTCCACCTGCCAATATCCACTTTGTAAGTCCAGGGTGGAAAACCATGTTGCTCCAGATAACGTATCCAGTGTATCATCGATTCTGGGTAACGGGTAGCTGTCTTTTTTGGTGACGTCATTCAGATTTCTGTAATCCACACAGAATCGCATACTTCCATCCTTTTTCTTCTCGTTTCGCGAATCGCACTAAAACCTGTAATTGCTCAGTGTTGGTCCATAATCCTCTATTTTAAATGACGCTATTACACAATTAAACATGTGGCAACGACAATCATTTGCTCGGTTATGCTCGCCACTGTACGTATTGGATTCAAACTTGAATTCTGTTTTCAATAAAAATTTCCACTAAATAATTATTTATATTTTCGGGTTGCAGAATATCAGGCACACGCTACCCGCATATACCTTATATGTTTTGGAATAACTGAACGCAGTTAATTACAAGTCATACAAAATTATTTACAAGTTATTTATTTTATTATTTTTAATACAATAACATTTTTTGGAAGACTGAACTGAAAGACTGAAATACTTAATATCTTTTTCACTTGACATAAGCATAAACGCTTCTAGTCTGTCTTGTGTCAAAGTACTCTTAATCGATTTTTGATAAATTTTAAAATACTGAATGACCTTTCACAAGCTGCTTGGGTAAATGATAAAAAGATATGCTATACCAATGAGGGGAAACGTTCCCGTCAATAAATTACTAACTTACTCAGGGGCCGTTCAAGTATTACGTAACGCAATTTTCTAAGATTTTTTTAGGGGGGAGCTATGTAACGCGCCGTAACGTTTTTCTCTACCCCCCCTTAAACGTTACGTAACACCCAAGTGACCATATTTACCTAAAAGTCACAATTATGTTGCGAAAAGTACCGGAAATACATGCGTATGTTGTTTATTTTCTTTATTATACCCTACACCGAGGGTATATTCACTTTGTCATTTTGTTTGTAGCGCATAGAAGAGGGCGGTGGTAGGTATGAAAAAGTATATAGATATATTCTTGATCAGCGTCACCACCTGAGTTGATTTAGCTATGTCCGTCTGTCTGTCTGTTCAAATCAGGTCTACGGAAAAACCAAGAAAGCTAATTGAATGAAATTAGCACACTCAGGTCAGACCTTCTTGCAGGCATCTTGCTATTGAAAATGGACGTAATCGGTTCATGGACACGCCTACCGCCCATACTCTATGTATATTTGCCCAATCCCATTTTGAAAAAAAATGCAGCGATTTTGATGAAACTTTGTGATTAGGTGTACATTTGAACTAAATTAAGATTAGGCTAGGTTTCAAGTTTCCAAAGATTCGCACGGTCCTAAATTTTAACCTCTATACCACCATATCTCGTAAACCGTGCAAGATATTGTGATGAAATTTCTTTATTTTTTCGACTTTTTCATCGATTTTAAATTGTATAGACTTTTTCAACCTCTCTCAACATTAACATTTTGCATATATTTACGACTTTTTCAACAGTTTTCAACCTCTTAAACATTTCACACTTTTTTCGAATTATTTAACCTCTTCAACGTCTTTTTTTACTGAAATATATGTACCTACTTTGAGTGCAGTGTAGGGTATGTGAGTTTCGGCCTGACTGAAGATAACACCTTAACTTGTTCATATTGTTATTTAATAAAAATCACACATAATGTAATAAACATTTGTTTAAGCTTAAAATATGTTAAAATGGCGAAAAATGAGACGAACATATTTTATTAAAATGATAAAAGTTGATGGGATCTAGAACAGCTACAGCAATAAATGAGAAAAATAGGAAATCTTTCCACGCTTACATCTCTGGTTTTGGTTAACCAATCTCGAAGATGATAGTTTTAAGACATTCTGCTTGATAAGTGCTTTAATTTACATATCATTTATTGCTGTAAATTATCTAGATACCATCAACTTTTATCATTATAATAAAATTTTTTGGCTGCAGCTATTCAATAAGCATACACATAAAGAAAGCGTTTCATTATACACACCTCATTTCAAATCACCACCCGCTAAAGTAGTTTCACTTCTAAAACAATGTTACATAACGCGTTGTTCGAATCCCCCTCCCACCCCTGTAACGCATCGTAACGTTTCACAAGACCCCCCTCCCCCCCTAATTGCGTTACGTAATACTTGAACGGCCCCTTACTTGGGTGGTCATAACAACCCGTTACCAGGTTACGGCCGACCTCAAAAGCTCTCTCCAGGCGCCTCTACCTCGCGTGCGCCTTCTCCTATCTGTCACACCAAGCGTGGATAGGGTTTCCTCGACATGGTCTTCTCATCGGAGGCATGGTCTTCCTCTTCGTCGTCGCCCAGCGGCTTCCGCATCAAACACCTTTTTTACCGGAGCTTCTTCGTACATACGCACAACATGTCCCAGCCAGCGCAGACGTTGGATAGTGATGCGCTTGACTATGTCAGCGTAGAGCTCGTACAGTTCGTGGTTCATTCGAATACGGTAGTCGTCACCGACGTGAACGGGACCGAAGATTTTGCGAAGAATTTTTCTCTTAAACACCCCAAGCGTGGCTGCATCAGTCTGCGACACAGCTCATGCTTCTGCGCCGTAAAGTAGCACGGGTAAGATGAACGTCTTGTAGAGTGTCAGTTTTGTCGGGCGAGAGAGGTCTCTACTACTCAATTGCTTACTGAGACCATAGTAACACCTATTAGCAAGAGTTAGTCTTCGCTTTATCTCCAGGCTGACATCGTTTTGAGTGTTCACGGCGGTGCCAAGATAGGTGAATTCCTTGACAACTTCGAAAGTATAGCTGTTCGCAGTAACATAGGATCCAATACGCCGCGTCTCTCTGTTTGTGGATCGCATATACTTTGTTTTGCCCTCGTTCACCGTCAAACTTACCTTCGCTGACTCTTTTTCGATAGCAGAGAACGCAGCAGTAACATCTCGCTTACAACGTCCAATGATATCAATATCATGGGCATATGCAAGGAGCTAGACACTTTTGTAGAAAATAGTGCCATTACGATGTACACTGGCTCTTTGCAACACCCCTTCCATCACAAATTTGAAGAGGTTGCAGGATAGTGGATCGCCCTGTCTGAAACCTCGTTCGGTATCAAATGGTTCGGAGAGGTCCCTTCCTACTCTGACGGAGCTGGCTGTGTTGCTCAACGTCATTCTGCAAAGCCACATCAGCTTCGCAGGTATACCAAACGCAGACATGGTGGCATACAGGCAATCCCGTATCGGGCTATCGAAAGCAGCTTTAAAATCGATAAAGAGATGTTGGGTATCGATCTGTTTTTCGTGGGTTTTTTCCAGAATTTCACGTAGTGTAAAGATCTGGTCTATGGTGGACTTACCAGGTCTAAAGCCGCACTGATAAGGCCCAATCAGTGTGTTGGCAAACGGCTTAAGTCTTTCACACAGTACAGTCGACAGGACCTTGTAAGAGATGGAAAGAAGACTGATTCCCCGGTAGTTAGCGCAGATTGTCGGGTCACCTTTCTTCAGTACAGGACAAAGGACACTGAGATTCTAATCGTCGGGCATGCTTTCTACTAGCCATATTTTGCAGATGAGTTGATGCATACACCCTATCAGCTCATCGCCGCCGGTCTTGAACAATTCAGTAGGCAGGCCATCCGCACCAGCCGCTTTGTTGTTCTTAAGTCGTTGGATCACAACTCGTACCGCGTCATGGCTAAGTGGTGGAACGCCCACACCATCGTCGTTGATTGGTGGCATTGAGTTAATTTCTCCAAAGGCGGGATTGGTGGAGTCATCGGCAGCAAGCAGCTTGGAAAAGTGTTCCCTCCATAATCTCAGTGTACCCTGCGTATCCGTAACCAGATTTCCATGTTCATCTTTACAGGTAGATGCTCCGGGCTTGAAACCTTGGGTCAGACGCTTGACTTGTTGGTAAAATTTTCGAGCATCATTCCTGCCCCGTAACACGGTGTTTTTAACTGCAGTAGCTTCGCGACACTAATGGTCATACCATTGATTTCACGGAAGTGGGCTTCGGAAACCAATGACTTCCTCAGCGGCAGAGCGCATGGAGCGGGATATATGCGCCCAAAGTCCACCGGCTTCATCGGGTAGAGAGTAAGGTTAAAGGAGCAGTTCTGAGAGGCGAGCGGAATAGGCTTCGGCCGTCCGATGTGATTGCAGCTTAGCGACAACTAGCTTTCGTTGCGTACCAGAGCGTACATCCTTTGCATTGCACAGCCGCATGCGTATCTTGGCTTCAACAAGATAATGATCGGAGTCAATATTGACTCCCCGGAACGTACGAACATCTAGCACGCTGGAAGCATGCCTTCCGTCGATCACAACATGATCGATTTGGTTTCGTGTTTTCTGATCAGGGGACAGCCAGGTGGCCTTGTGGATATCGATGTGTTGAAATCTGGTGCTACTTGTGCTGCGGCGAAGTCGATCAGCCGTAGACCGTTGTTTGAGGTGGTCTCGTGAAGGCTGAACTGACCGACAGTGGGGCCAAATATACCTTCTCTTCCGACCTTTCCGCGCAAATCAAGCTGATGTTAAAAAATCGATCCTTGACGCGGATCGTAGCCAACCTTTCGCTCACAGGTGTGAACCTGGAGATATGGTGGCGAAGTCTCTTGCTTACTACGAATCCGCATCCTAATTCGTGCCTCTCTGCGTGGTAGCTGTAGTAGATATCGCAACTTGCTAGGTTAGAGCAACCTTGTCCTATCCATCTTATTTCCTGGATGGCTGTGATGTCAGCCTTAATTCGATAGAAAATAAATTATACCTGTTTAATAGTCGGACATTTTTAAATGAAACGTTCTTTCCTCCAAATTATTTCTCTAAATCTTCACCTCCCTCATTATCACTTGATGATGCTTCAATGTCGTAATTTTCAAAATTGATATTATAATCTTCTATAAGTTGCTTTAAGTACGTTTCATTGAGCAGCTTAGTTTATTAATTCAAAAAAAAAAAAAAAAAAAAAAAAATCCTTTTTCTTCACAAGAACGACCGGTGAACTCCATGGGCTTTCTGATGGTGCAATGACATTTTCTCGCGCCATATCTTCTATAAGGCCCGTCACTTCTTCTCTCTTAGCGAGTGCTAGCCTCCTTGGAGGTTGACGAATCGGCTGAAAATCACCTGTATCAATACGATGTTTGACAACTGATGTTCGGCCATTATTTTCTCCTTTGGACGCAAATATCCGCCAATGTTTTTGCAGAAACCTTTTTGCTTTATTTTTGTTCTGGGCAGACAACTCCTTCGTCCATTCTATCGTCAATACTTCCATGGCCGACGATTTCGTTAAAGTTGGGCCTTGTGTGTTCTGCTGGTTATTTTCACAATTTATCACAGCCGTAACTTTCTCACATTGCGCTATAAGTTCACCTTTTTGCATCCATTTCGGCTTATTTGTTGGATTCAAAATTCGCACCGGTATTTTTCTGTCTATTCTTGTGTTTACTAGGGTCTTTCCAATAATCAGGTCTTTCTTAAAATTTTTCTTATCTGCTTCCACTACCCACAGATGGCTTGTCCCACAGTCTTCATTTGTTGTGGCCCAAATAATTTCTTCGGTGTTGGGTTCGATTCGACAGCGCTCACTTATGTAGACTCTTGCAATTGTTAATTTTTGTCCACAGCCAATGTCTAAAGGTAACTCTACATTGGCATACCTTAACGTTTTTTTTTTAAGATCCAAAGTGAACCCGTGTCGAATCATGAAGTCCACGCCAATGATAACCTCATCGGTGATGTTTGCAACAATAAAATCATGTTCCACAGTTTTGTTGCCGATAAGAATACTCGCTGTAACTTTTCCTACTATTTGCGCAATTTCTCCTGTCGCTGTTCTCAATTGGATCCCATTTAATGGCGTTACTCGTCGTCTATCAAATAAGTCTTTCCTCACAATTGAATGCGATGCGCCTGTATCCAAAGTAAGCTCACATGGTCTTCCGTTGATTTTTCCAACGATGGTAAGGCTGTTGGAATTTCGGCAGAGCTTCGAAACCAAGACTATGGGGCAATCATCTGTAAGAGTCAGCTCACGCCCCGCTGTACTGACTCTCTTTAGTTTAACGACTGCTGCTCGCTAACATTTTCTCCATCGTTCACCCTATTTCCAAGTCTTCTTTTTGGTGAACGTGATGCAGATCGTTTACGACGTGATTTGCAGTCACGTGCCATGTGTCCCTGCTTACCACAATTGTAGCATTTTCCGCTGAAGCTACCGCTGGCGAACGATGAATTTTTCTTTTCAGCCTCCACCTCCATCCGACGAGTTTTCAGTGATGGGCGGCATGTCAACGCAATCGTCTCCTGCGTGAGGGCAACCGTTACTGTTTCATTAAATGTTGTCTTCGGGCTCCTCATTGTCTCGCGTTTTGTTTCTGAGTCACGTATGCCGTCAATAAACGCCTCTATTTTGAATTTTTCTGCTACGACACTTAACTCGTCAGGATAGGAAAGGTGTGCCAATCGCTCAATATCCGCAGCATACTCCTGCAAGGACTCACCAGATTTCTGGATACGACTTTTCAACTCCAATCTGTGAATCTGCTTCATGTGGTCACTGCCATATTTTCGCTGTAAGGCATCCATCACCGCCTTGTAGTTTTTCTGCTCCGCCACTGGAACCGTTTGCAATACTTCTGCAGCTGCGCCTTTTAATGCCACAATTAGCGCTGCAGCTGCGCTTTCGTTATCCCAACGGTTGTGACCAGATGTTGTTTCGAACTGGAGCTTGAAAACACTAAATGGCGTTGTTCCATCGAATGAGGGTGCCTTAAGCCTCTCTGCGCTGATTTCTCTTATAGCTTGAGTGGTTGGTTCACTTATTTCCAACTGTTGAATCCTTTTATTAACGTACTCAAAATTATTTTGAACTTCTCCTTTGAATGATTCAACGTCATCTCGTAATTCAGTCACTTTTTCATCGAGGCCATCTACCATTTTGGCAACCTCCGTTCGAACAGCCTCGTGGATCTGCGTCGCGTTCAGACTTAACTTTTGGTCTATTTGCAGTGCATTTTGACTTAACTTCTCGTCTATTTGCAGTGCATTTTGACTTAAGCTCTGACCGATTTCCTCCCGAACCGTCTGGATCTGCAGCGCGTTCTGACCAATTTCTTCTCGAACGGCCTGGATATTGCTATTCATCTGTAGTGCATTTTGACTCATTGCCTGCGTCATCGCCATTAACATTTTCTCGAACTTTGACATATCTACAACTTCACCACTTGCTGCTGGTCCAGAAGTTTCTTCCACTTTCGCTGCTGATTCTGATACATCACTATAAAATTCATGCTCTTCCAGGTTTACACCTTGAGCCTCAAGAGCCTGCCGTAAGCGTTTCTGTAACTCCACCTTTCCGCCAGTAGATTGCAGATTCAGCTGCTGCAACTCCTTCTTCAGTTGATCCACTTTCAGATCTTCAAACTTAACCATTTTTTAATTGATTGTTAATTCTTTTTACACAATCCCACTTCTGACACCAATTGTTACGAAATTTCTGTCTCTTTGACGATAATTTCGATCTCTCACACTTTTCTGAGTTCGATCACTGGATTGTGTAACAATTAAAAACACACAAACTTATTTAGTTATAAAATGGTTTATTTTATTAACGTTCAAATTCTAATATTAATTTAACACTGTATAGAAAACTGTTTTGTTCTACTACGGATCACACTGTATTCACTTTATTGCTTATTGCTTCGCTGGTTTAATTCTACTGTGACTTCAGCTCAGATGACAACCCTTTTTATACTGTAGTCATCACTCTCTCGAATAATCCAGTACCTTCTAAGTGGCGTATATTCTACCATTTTCTACAACCCACCAGTGCTACTTTGTAGCGTGCATTCTACTACTATCCACAATTCACCACAATGGTGAATGGTGCGCATGGCGCACTGACGTTGAGCTAGCTATTATGCTAGATGTTAGATGGCGTTGTACGTTGTACGACGGCGATAATTTCCCTCGGTTGTTGACTTTTTATTTATAGTGTACTGCAGCGTCTGTTCAGTTTATTATTTTGCCGCTAGATGGTGCTAGTATGTTTATGCTAGCTAGTATCGTTTAGTTTTCTTTCGTTGGTATTTATTTCAAGAGTTTTCTAGCATAAACCAAATTTCGCTACAATATGTTACACGGTGGGCTTTAACCAACTTTTAATAAAAGTGTGAGTTACAACAAAAACTTTTATTGGGGATTGTTTGGTATGTAATTTAGAGTCAATATATGAAAAATATAAGAAATCCTTATAGCCTTTTTTTAATTCCATATTTACTGTTTTTTAATGATATAACATATGCATAACACACGTAACAAATTTAAAAGTTCTTCGATTTTCCTCAAATTTTGACACGTCAAAAAAATTTAATAGATGGCACTACAGTCTAAATTTCAGCTTCGTAGGTGGTCGGGGTCTAGAGAAAGAACCATATTTAGACCTTAAAATAGTCGTGTTTAGTCCGGTTTAAAAATATTTGACTAAAAGCCCTCAAATCTAAATTTAAAGTTGTGGATATCAATTTATTTTGCTATGTCATCTTTTATACATAAAAATAATTTTAAACCTTTTAGACCTTAAGACTTATTTTTGCGACCCGATTAAGATAAATACGTCTTAGTAAAATATGACTGCTTTGAAAATGGTGTACTAAATCGCAGTTTTATTCATAACTAGCATTACCCTGTGCGCATCGCTTCACCTCAACCGTGGTGTATTTTCGATGTCCAGTCTGCGTGAAAGTTCTATTTAAAAAAATACTTTTTTATGAGGACCACCCTTAGTATGCACCCAAAATAAAATGTTTACAACCTAAGCAGTGCCTATTAATATAAAAACCACGTGGTGTAAATTCCATGAGAATCGATTAAGCGGTCTTCGGGAAAATGATATTTAAAAATATTTTTGTATGAGGGCCACCCCAAATAAAAGTTTTGTAGCCTAAGCAATGCCTATTGATATAAGAGCTACGTGGTGTAAGTTCGGTATGAATCGACTAACCCGTCTTCGTGAAAATGATATTTGAAAATATTTTTGTGTGAGGGTCACCCTAAGTATGCACTCTAAATAAAATTTTTACGACCTTATCTGTGCCTCTTAATATACAAACCACATTGCGTCAATTCCATGAGAATCAATTTAGCGGTCTTCGAGAAAATGATATATAAAAATATTTTTGTATGAGGGCCACCCTACTTATGCACCCTAAATAAAACTTTTTTACGTTTGTCTGTGCCTTTTAATATAAAAGCCATATGGTGTAAAGTCCAAAAAAATCGATTGAGCAGTCTTTGAGAAAATGATATTTAAGAAATATTTTCGTGTGAGGGCCACCCTAAATAAAAATGTTGTATCCTTAAATATACCTCTTAAAAAAAGAGCTATTTGGTGTAAATTAGGTGTGAAACGACTAAACTGTATTTGTGAATATGATATTTAAAAAGTATTTTTGTGTGAGGGCCACCCTAAATAAAAGTTTTGTGACCTAAGCTATGCTTTTTAACATAAGAGATACGTAGTGTAAGTTCGGTGTGAATCGATTTATTTGTCTTCGTGAAAATGATATTTAAAAATATATTTGTATGAGGGCCACTCTAATTATGCACTCTAAATAAAATGTTTACCATCCAATCAACCAACCCCTTAACATAAAAGCCATACTGTGTAAATTTCATGAGAATTGATTTACCTGTCTTTGAGAAATCGCTATTTTTAAAATATTTGTGTATGAGGGCCACGCTAAATATGCACCCTGAATAAAAGTTTTATAGCCTATGACACCCGCCTGATCGATACTAACATACTGTAAAAATTTCATCAAGACCGACTGGATAGTTTTCGCGTCCATAAAGGACATACAGACAGGCAGACAGACAGACAAAAAATGAATTTTATATAAGTAATAGATACTAAAAAAGACCGATCTATGTTTATCTATCTATTCACTTTAAAATGAGATACCATATAGTAAAAATGGTTGACCAGGCCCAGAGATATCAAACATTGAATTTGGCTATTTTCGCAAAAATTGCGTTTTTTTCGAAATTCGACCTAATGGATGTGAGACTGCCTTTTTAGGTTCTTTAACGTGTCAAAATTTGAGCACAATCGGATGTTTTTAAAATTTCATACGTACGTTATACACATTTTATACTAGTTAATATTACTAAAAAACAGTAAAATATGGAATTAAAAAAAAAAGCTCTAAGGATTTTTTTTCCCAAATAATTCCACATTCAAGTTTTTGTTGTAACTCAACTTGTCATTTAAAGTTGGTTAAAGCCCACCGTGATTATATAAATAAGTATGTATATAGAAAATGGATTTAAGTGAAAATTTTAATTTGAACTAATCAAACAATTAATTAAAGTTAACTAATATAGAAAGTTAATATTCAACTCAAGTTTATTTATTAATAATCGTCCAAATCGTTCTCACAAAACTACAAATTCTTTCCTCATCTGATTCTTCGCTTTTCTCCTCATTTTGTTGGTTACTCTGAATTTCTTCAACTTTTAATGGTGCTGATGGACCAATATACCACAATGGTTCAAGTTTACTGGATTCATTTAATTACCTTCCACATTCAGTTGGTTCGTATAAAATACAGATAGGTTCAGTAGCATTTTGCCACTTTGTATTTACAAATATGGTACGTAAAGACATCTAAGACATTGCTAAGACATCTCCGTATTTTGTTACTATTTTGTCTTGTAAATGGTCCATTCGGTAAGTCTTAAAATCATATGTAACATTTTGTTCAGCTGATAATTTATTCAATAGAGCTTTGTAGTACGTGTAAACATCAGAGAATAAGTATACATGTTGTTTTTTCAGAATTTCGTTTTCTAAAAAAGTTTCAAATATGTTGATCGCTTCTTTGTGAATTTTACGCACTTGATGCCACAATTCATCTTTGGAATTTTCTTCTGTTAAAAATCTTTTGTATTTCATTTTAAAAGCAGGTTTACATGCTGGATGATAATGAATAAATGATTCATTAATCCTCTGTTGAATATGTTCATATTTCACAACTAGCATCATATCTTCGATAGTTTTTCTTAAATTATTTGTGTCTTCTATCAGGTGTTGAAGATGATTTTTACTTTTTTCTTCAAGTGCCCACAAAAAACACATTTTTTTTTTATTGGAAGTATGGCTGCTGCTCAGTTCGTGTAAGTTTTCTTCTTGCTCTTCTTCCGACACATCCATTGGTTCAACTGCAGTCCCATGTGAAGTACTTTGCTGATTCTATGTTTAATCAAATAACATTTTTTATATTTCATCGAGTAATACAATTTATTATGTAGAAAGAATTTAAGTCAGAAGTAATACTCATAACACAGTTTTTGACGCGCTTAATTCCAATCCGAGGTCAGAATTTCTTTGATGGTTTTGGTTTTCGAGATGTTCTAACTTAAAATTTTTTTTCTTTGAAGTATCGTAAATTTAAATTTATTACACATTTCGAATTCAGCGCGTCGGAAACCTTCGGAGAAGTATATTTAGGTTTCAGATACTGAGGTTTGACCAAATTCTGTCGAACAGTGTAATTATTTAGATTACTTCAAACTTAGTATGATTGATAATAAAATATTAAAACTGTTACCGACCTCATCACGAATCCTTTCTAGCACTGTACCAGAAAAGGTATCGTTAATCTATATTTCTAGGGAAAGGTGTTGACCCTCCAATGATTACATCCAGTTGGTGAATTCTTCTCTATGATTCACTGGTATAGGCATACAATTTTTATAGCACGAAAGATGGTAACGCCTATCACTCAAATAATTGGAACTAAAACTTAACTCATGAAACTTAATTTTTTTCATTTTTCGGAAAATTAGCACGTATTCGCATTTTTTAAAAGCGTCTTCCCTTCCAGAGAATGGAATAATCTTCTCTTTAGTTAACGTATTACAAATGAAACACTTAATTTTTTTTAGTACACTGAATTAATCGTCACTATATCACAAAAACGGTTTTTTAATTATGAAACCAAAAAAAAAAATTTTTGAATTATTAAACGGCCAGTTTCGTAAAACTATGAGAACAGCAGACTGGCATGTCGAAATTATCTGAACTCCATATATGCTGGCTAGGCTGGGCAGGCTCTGACATTTTGGGAGTAAAAGAAAAGTACGCACGAAAATTTGACATTAGCCCCATGTTGTAGAGCTGGGAAAAATCGTTAAAAGAAACATCGATGTTTTTTGGTAACAAAATTGATTATCTTCGATAACATCGAAATTTCCCCCTCCATTATTGATTGATTAATAACATTTATTTTGATAATAATAGTAAAGTATTAATGGTGTATGTTATAAATAATTTTTAAATATTTTATTTGATATGTTAGGGCATTGCAACGCGCGCATGGCTTAGGTAGTTAGTAATAAAGAAATTAATTTTACATTTGTATACAATTTACATTTTGGCGCAAAAAAAAAACATTTTTTCAGCCATCTCGGGGCAGAGTGAAGCTCTCTTTTTGGATATAATATTGCCCGCTGATGAATTGACCCTCTCCGATGATGTGGATAAAGCCGGAATAAACATTTATCGCAAGGCCACTCTTCTTAATGCATCACAATTTGTATAGTTATTCGAGTATTGAATTATGTCCATTTGCTCACTTAACAAAGGCTCTTGGAAAAAAAAGTGTCGCTCGGATCTAGTTTCGGCGATATAGACATCGAAAGTTGCGGGCATAGCTTTTGGAAAAATGATTATAAGTTGGGAACCGCTGAATAGAAAATAGTTAATATGAGTGTCGTAAGAAAGGTAATTTAATGGCCTACAATAATATAGTAAAGCGTGAAGTTTTGAAATTTGACCTATATTTTTAGAGATCTGACGAATTTTCTGAAATTTTGACCAATTTTTTTTTTAAAAAAACTATATTTTATCCAAAGAATGTGTTAATAACCTTTAACTTTTTAGAACGTTAAAAAAGTTTAATTTATTCCCTTTAAAATAGTATCTAATAAATTGTAAATTTTTTTATATACCTATATATCCTTTTTAAAGAAAAATAAAAAAATGTATTCAATGATTAATAGATTTCGATTTTAATCGTTAGGGCTCAAAATTATTGAAAGTAAGCGATGTGAAAAACATCGATGAACATCGATATTAATCGATTTTTCCCCAGCCCTACCATGTTGCTCTCGCTCGCTTAGGAGAGTGATGCAATAAAAACTGGTATGCGCGATACTTCTAACAGTTTCTAAGCCCGCATACCAAGATAATTTTGAATTTGACATTAAAACAAGTAAATTAAAAAAAAAAAGGTTTCCGTGATGACGGAGAAATTGTTCCCCCTGTCACATCCTTCAAATAGGTTTGCCGGACCTTTCCCCCTAAAAAAAATTGGTCGGTCGGATTTTTTCTTAATGTTAATGAAATTTCGCATCAATTATCATATGATTGATCAAAATCCGCGATGACGGTTAATCCTTATGGAAATTTAATAATACATAATTTATTTAAACATATTTACAACCAATTAAATCCACTCCGACCAAGCTTATCTTATTCGTCTAAGTGTAAACTATTATTTTTCATTAAAATTTTTTGAATAAGCGATCACGGGGCTAACAGGATTTCCGGCTCCCGGTTATGCTTTTAGATTATAGGTACTTGTATAAAACTGCTTGTTATAATAAATTTTTTTTTTTCGAAATTTTTATTTTTCCTAATAAATAAAGTTAGTATAACTTTCGTTTCTATAGATTTTTACTCCTCAGAAAGCCTACCTTCAAAAATTATTTCCTTAGCGTCCTGTACGTCTGTTTAGATGAAAATTTAAAATTTTAGAGCTTTTTTATTTTTTAATCTATAGAAGATTTGCATTTCCAGTGTTTTTAAAGTTTTGGAACAGTTTTTTTTTTCCGCGTAGAAAAAATTTTTGAACTTCAAACATTTTAATTAATTATGGATTTTGCTCTCAGCAACCATAAATCAATCACAATTCATGGTTTTAATAATTTTTTTTCTAAAAAAACACTCATATGGAGAATTTTATATTCATAATTTGTACATCTATTAGAAAGCCTAACTTTGACCATATGGATCCCTATGGTCAATTCAATTTTGCGCAGCTGTAGAGATATCTTAATTCGTTCAGAAGTTATGATTTTTGCAACAAGAAATACCAGATGTTGCCACTGTAGACCGGAGTTCGCTAGCCTCAACTTTAACAGCTCTGATCAGCTTAGCCAAATCAATAACAATGCAGGATAGCCGCAGTGTGTCGTATTTCCTGGTTTGGTTAGCCTAGCTCCATTCGTTTCCAAACCATCCGAACCTGATTCGTATACCCGAATCCGGATCTGATTCGATTTCCTAAGTCCGAACTGGATATCTAATAGGGCTGATCGTATGCGATTCGGAAGAAAATTTTTGCTAGCGCTGATCAGTGCGGCATCAGGCACAGTGTCATGTTAGGCTTGCGTGGTCCAGTTAGCCTAGCTTCATACGTTACCAAATCTACCTGGGCCTGGTCCGATTTACAGTTGTGCGCTTTGACATCAGGAAATCAAATTCAAATGTTTGAAAACTTTAAAATCTATTTTTTGAACTCCGATATCTTAAAGCTCGTAATTTTTTTAATTTTAAGTCCTTTGATTAAATGAGAGCTTATTTTGCTGCCTTGAAGAAAATTATAGAAACAAGCAAATAAACATAAATAATTTTTTAACTTTTTTATGCTCAAGGTCAGAATCATCTAAGCTCGTTACACTACCCAAAAACTTATAGCGTTACATTGAGTATAGAAATATGTTAATTATTCAGCTACCAAAAATGGAAAAGTTAAGATGTCTTATTATCGAACCAACCCTGATCTCCCCTACCGCAGAACTTCTATTTAATAAATTTTCTCAAAAT
Source organism: Tricholauxania praeusta (assembly GCA_949775025.1). Lineage (NCBI taxonomy): Eukaryota > Metazoa > Arthropoda > Insecta > Diptera > Lauxaniidae > Tricholauxania > Tricholauxania praeusta. The sequence goes on along the minus strand of OX459029.1, from coordinate 73,032,073 downwards.
GAGTAAAACTTGTTTATTTAAAACGTTGCCATAAAATAAATATTTCACAGATCGAATTGATAATTGATTCTCAACGGCGTCTTATGTGAAAGATGTAACTTTCTGATAAACAAAAGTAAATTTAATTTTAATACTTATATGATTACTTTACAAGAGAGTGTCACAAAGCCTAATTGGAAAAATATTTATGGCCGTTAAAATGTCTTATTTGTATCCAAACCAGAATACTTTGTACAGAGTTTTTTGAAATTTAAATATGAAAACTTATTCCATTTTATTTATTCTTCAATACTTTTCGTCTAATGTTGATTTTTTCGATGTATGTACATTAGGGCGGATTAAATTTTTAAGTGTTCCGGAAACTCTATTTTTCTGAAAGTTCATCTAATTTTAAGCAAAAAAGTTCACTGCACCATATGGCTACAAGAAATTTCGAGCCCTCGAGTTTTTATTTGAAGTAGTTAAAACTATTCAAACTAATTATACTGCCATCTGGTGACAGTTTTCAGAACTTTACAGTTTTTCATTCTCTTCCTCAACTTGTAAGCAATAAAATGACGTTTCCTTCATTCAAATCGGTTCATTAGTTTCGGAGTTATTCAAGTTTAAACAAAACTGTTCAAACTGTTTAAGCTTTCATCTTGATCGTAGGGGATCAAATTCATGTCATTTTCAAATGACTGTAACTTTCCGAGGAAACATCGCAGATTATCACTTAAAAGAACAGTTGCAAGTTCTTGCATTTTTTGAACAGCTTATATGAAAATAAATGGTGGTACACATGTACCACCGACCGGCTTCCACGAGGTAGGTATGCAAAACTTGCTCCTAACCGGAGCATTAAAAAGGTAAAATAATACAAATAGCTTAATAATGCGCAGAAATGATGGGCCGAAGTTGTCAGAAAGAACCAGACCTATAACTTAAAAAAATTCTGAGATATTTTAATTTCAAATAACAAGGGGTACACTTGTATCACCATCCGTTCCACTAGAGTTAATCAAATCGGGGAAATATGGGCCCCCTTATATCCCTTGAAAAACAACATATATAATGGGCAGTCAATTCCGTAACATGAAATAATCCGCGTGCATGGTTTGAGATGGATTTGGTCTCTATATTTTTAATATTATGAATTGAAGAATTGGAAACACAACTGGGAAAGAAAGAGAGGCAACGTGATTAAAATTGTTCGCTTGTGTAATAGTGAGAATTTGGAAATTGAGGATCTTAACGGCTTATCAATATGGGAATAAAAACGTGTTATAAGAGAAAGAAACATTATCAGAAGTAGATGACATGTTAGTTATTTCATATGCCGCATTTCTAATCAATCAACAATTATGTTATTTCACCACCACCAAAACTAATATGTATTAATCCATTGAAAAATTTCGTTCATTCCTGAAATTTTCATTCAAAGAAGTCCATAAAAATATTATATTTCATCCATTTTAAGCTCAGACTCAAATTTCACTCAGAGCAATTTTTGTTGTATTTTAGCATCCATTCGTTGGATTTGGTTTGATTTGACTTAATTTATTAAACATTTTTAAGGAATTGCTTAGCAATTAATTAGGACCTTACTTTCACAACTTTTTTTTACTAAGCTTTCCAGATATAACATGAACACCTGTAATATAGAAGATAATCCGAGCTGTGATTTGCTTACCTTTTGCAACACTGACAGCCAAAATATTACGAAATGGGGTTTTCTTTGCACTACACTTTATGTACCTACCGGTAATGCTAACGTGATATTTTTACCATCAATGACAATCCCATCAAATTTATTGCATTCTGTATTCTAGAGTGTAATTGGTGGAACAGAAAATTTCGAATTACCCTCTTATTGCAGCTACTCATTTTTTAGTGGAACATCGCTTGACGCTTGAAAGAATCAAGTTTTTTAAACATCAAATTTTGAGAGATGAGTCAGATTTTATTTTTTTTTTTTTTTGTATATTGTCGTTTCATTCAAAAAATAATAAGACTTAAAAAATTTATTTAGAAATGCTGCACATTCATGCGAATCCCGCGCTTTAACTCCCGCTATGCCGGAGATATGTCGAGCTGTCGTAAAAGTGCAGAGTAAACATGTTCAAAAAAAAAGTCATGTTCTAGAATACTTCAAGAACACTCGATTTTCGAAAATATATTCATATTTGAGTATTTCCTCATTTAAAAAAATAAAAAAAACTATCCAATGGCTACTACCAGAGCTGCAAAATTTTAATTTTTTGGAATTTGACCAAATTGAAAATAAGGTTGGGCTAAAAAGTTATTGTAAAAAGTGTAACGCAGCAATATGATATTTATTTATGTACATAGGTCCGAATACCCACAATCGGGGGTATCATTGTTATCAATGATATATCATACCTTATTAGAGAGATATTTTTTAGGACTTTAATGGTATCAAAGATAACGATGCTGTTAGTCGTGAGTTGTAATTTTCTTCTAAGCCGCAAAACAAGTTTTGTTTTGATCAAAATAATAGTTCAGAACTACTTGTAAATACAATGTTGTGTAAGCACTGTGCGATCATTAACAAAGAAGTGATGTCAGCCTTCGACATCACAAAATATGTACATACCTATGTATGTATGTATGAATATGCGGCCTACAACGCAAATTTAAAGTTTTATACGCGCATTGATTATGCTGTTAATATCAAATATACAATTATATCTTATTTCAGAAAAATTTAAGATATTGAACTAAAGGCTAGATCAGTTTGATCGGCTTCATTTAGATCAGCGGTGATTTATTGAGTTTTGAGCGGTGTTTCTTTGAGTTTTGTGTGATTAAACTAAACTGTATCTAATGAGCGGCGCACAGTGGTAAACTTTTTAAGAAAGCGTTGCCAAAATCGATTTTGGTGTGGGCCTGTTTGATAAATTTGCATCGGATAGAAAAAAATCGAAATTTTAAATTTCAATCCATTCGGATAAATTGTTTAGTTTTTACAGTTAGTTAAAGTTGAGACATTTTTGAAGTTTGCAAAAAATTTAATTTTTGGGGTAAAAATTTCATGTTTGAGCGGAAAAACTCAACAAATGCTTAGAGAAAGATGTATACTTTTTTTTTAAAAGCATTATTGGTTTTAGTTTTTTTTTCTTTGTTTTTGAAACACTGTTTTTATCGAAGTTTTTGAGCTTTCAGTTGAGTTTAAAAGTAAACTTCACAAAACTTCCACAAAAATAATCACTGACTCTTTCTTAACATATTCTCAGCACCAGAGTTTGCCGGTTTGAGTGCTAGAGCGGTATTTATCGACAAACCTGTGGATATAGCACCCTAAGTCCATATGCATATTAGAAATATGAAATCTTAGGTCTTTAACTGAAAAACATATTATTTGATGTGCAGTGTCTATTTGATTAGTCATAGCTCATTATTAAAAACGTTTAAGTTAAACTACGGCCTCGCCCAAAGAAATTGAAAAATTCAACATGTATATAAAAAACTCTACATCACTTCAACTTTTTCAAAGCACGTCAAGTCAAGCAGAGCTCAATAATGGATGTAAGAGATTATCTTTAGATTACCAAAAATAGTTTCGCAACGCATAAGATGTCTGAATTTGAAAAAATTGCATCCAACTTATATTGGAATATAAACAGAAAATGGATGAGTACAAATCGTACAATAAAAGAATTTCCTTACAAAATATTATTGAATTTTTTTACAATTTTAGGTATACATACCAAGCCTATTCACATTTCAATCACACTTTCCTGCAGTTTTCAAAGTCTACTTGCGACAAACAAAACAGAAGTTAATTTTTATATGCAGAAGATATGTAATTTTTCCTCCCTAAAAAAAACTCAACTTCAACAATCAATTGCGTTGGACTCTATGAACCTATTTAAATTAAATTTAGCACTGTAATAGCTATAAAAATTTTCTATCATATAAAAAAAATTATTAAAAAATCTTTATTCGTTCAGAAGTTATGATTTTTGCAATCAAAAAATGGAAATCTTGCCACTGCACTATAGGTAATTTGACCCATTTTTGTGGCAAAAATTAATAACAGACAAACTTAAGGGATTAGTACATAAAAAATGCTCGTTTTATGAAAAAATTAGCTGGTAGAAAAGATGGGAGAACATTTTTAAAAATTTAACCTTTGTCTGCCACGGGTACCTACCAAGTGAAACATTTTGTAAAATTTTTTTTTTAAATTTTTTATAAGAACTTTTTAAATTTTAGTTTTACAATTCATTTTCTAAAGTGATTTCATTTAATTCATTTTAATATGTCGATATTTGATATCTTCATATTCATCGGCACTCTTGTTCAATTCCTCAGATATTTCTGGAGTATACAGTATGTCAAAAACTTCTCGTGGAAGTTGCACGCGTCTTCTCTGTTCCACTTGTCTTTTCAAACATATTGATGAAATGAGGGGATCAGACATGTCCAAAGCCCTATTAAAAACATCCGAAAGATTGTTTTTGTGGCTATTTTTGCATTCATGATGCAGTCTATCGGACTTTTCGAGAGATTCTCTGCATCTTTCCTCTTTGTTCGTTCTGATTTATAAAGATACTTTTTCTTTGAACGCCATATCAATTGCCAAAATAAATTCATTGTTTAGCCACACTTCGTTTTGCTTCTGAAAGACGTCTATCTTCCTGTGAGAACTCTCCCATCTAACTGATAAAATTTTACGAAAATTTCGCACCTTCTCTTTCAACGAAGCCGATTCCTCATTCGAAACATTGCCGTAGTCAACTTGACTTACCATAAAATTGTAAACAGCAGCATTCTTTCCTTCTTTCCTTTGTTCATTGAACCAAACTTTCACAAGTTCACTATTATGCAAACGGAGGCTGCCTACGAAAAAATGATATTTTTCAATAAACGCAAAAAATCGCAACTTGAAATTGACGAAGTAAACTCAAAATTCTTCACTTTACACATTTCTGATTGTCTAAACACGGCCAAATTCAGCCAACATTTTAAAAGCTTATCCAAAATCAATTTTTCAGAAAAAAACTTTAATTATAGGTTATGTCTTAAATGGGGTAAAACTCGCGAAAACGCAGGCGAAAAAAATTTTTGGCTCCGATTTGGCTGAAATTTGGCATTATTGTAATATCGATATTCAGCAATAGAACTGCGTTCAGGAATTCGCCCTAGTATTATTTGTTGTTGAGATACACGGGTATGAAATTCACGATTTTCGTACTTTCTCAGAATAAGTGTTTTTTTTTCGAAAACTCATAGCTTACAGCAAACTTTATCAATTAATAATTGGTATACCTACGATTTTAGGTTTTACCTGTACTTTTCGAAAAAAAATACTGTTTCTGAAAAAAAAAATTTTTCCGCAAAATTGCGAATTTAAAATTATTTTTGAATTTTTTTAAAAAAAACCATTTTTTAAAATTTTTTTTTATTTTTAAAAAAAAACTTTGATTTATTCTGCGCTTAATGCCGTAAAATTTTTTATGGGAAAAAAATTATTTATATTTTTTTTTTAATTTAAAAAAAATTAAAGAGCCAAAATGTTGAAAATTGAAATGAATTTTTGAATTTTTTTGAAAAATGCATTTCTGAATATTTTTTTGTTTTTACATTTTTAGGTTTTTACTTGTACTTTTCGAAAAAAAATACTGTTTTTGAAAAAAAAAATTTTGCGAATTGAAAAATATTTTTGCATTTTTTTTTAAAAACCCAAATTTAAAAATTTTTTTTTTTTTTAAAAAAAACTTAGATTTATTCTGCGTTGAATGACGTAAAAATTTTAGCGGGGAAAAAAGTATTTATATTTTTTTTTTAATTTTAACAAAAATTAAAGAGCTAAAATTTTGTAAATTGAAATGAATTTTTGAATTTTTTTTTGAAAAATCAATTTTTGAATATTTTTCCGTGAACTTCAGATTACAGCTTGATACGCAAGCTTCAAAATGATATGCCATAACATGAGGGCAAGTAGTTAATTAAAATGTTTGAGCCGTTAAAATCGCGCTGTACTACGCGTTGAAAGGCTACTGCACTGATTTTAAATTTCAGTTTTAGTTTTCTGGTTAACGGCTCAAACATTTTAACTTTTACTGGCTTGAAAATTATCAAAAAAAATATATTTCAGCAAATAAGAATTGTTATTTCACATGTCGCTTCAAACATTCGGTATCAAACATTCTTTAACGAAGAGAAATTGCTAAACCTCATATACAATAGTTTCCATAAATATCTTTTAGTAAATAAATACATGTATCCGCACAATTTAACATGTGTTCTTACATACATATGTACATATATAATGCTTAAAAATATACAGCAAAAAAATTATTTTTACATCAATATTTAGATTTTTTTTTTTTTCAATGACGCTTTTTTTTATAAAAAACCTCAAACGCATAAATAAAGAATCTTTAATCCAGTGTTTCGAAATAGTGACTAAAAGATGTGATCATCAACTGTTTACAATTAATTTATGATTTAGCATAGAGTATGTTTATAGTTTTTTTGAATTCGTAAATATAAAGGTCGTCAATAGAGATTTTTAACAAATATAGCCTGGCTTCATTTTAGGAAAATGAGTACGATATTAATCGTACATCACACCGGTCCAAATGAGATTTGAATAAAACGCATGAATACCAATTTTTAAGAAAACTATGTAGTACATTATAGTGACCAAAAAAAAATCGAGTTTTTGATTTCTATGTTGCTTATATGAAAAGTACTTAGTGTTATGTAAAAAAATTAAGACCTGAAAATTACATTTAAGAATATTGATATTTAGAGATCGCTAGTGTCCGATTTATGAATTAAATTCATTTTTTTTTTATTTGCGAGTGATTATAACTCTTCCCAAAAGGCAACTCCGCATAAGGTACGGGCTATCGGCATTGATTCTTATATTTTCGGGTCTGCTGAATACGAAGGTGATAGTTGTTTTGCTATATAGTGGCGTTGTATCTTGGTAGCATCGAAAAACTCCCAGAAAACAGCGGAAATTTGGGCTTAAGCGAGGTAAGCTCGAGGAATAAATTGTTTTTCTTAGTTATATATTCTTCAGCATTGTAGTCCGAAAACAGGCAAAGAAGTTCTGACCTGCCCCGATGTTGCAAAATTTTTTATCAGAAGACCAGAGTAATAGAAAAATGAAAAACCCTCGCAAAAAGGCCAAAATTCAAGCTTAAATGAAATACATTCGGGTAATACATTTTTTAAAATTCGTTTTCCGAAGTAGTTTTTTGCGCTGAATCCGAATTCGGCCTCAAAATTGAGCCATCATATCAGAATTGCAATCAATCAATAAGGTATGTAATTTACAAAATTTATTGCGATTTTGTCACTTAAACAAGGCTTAGTATTGAAGTTGATTATAAGCAACTCTGGACCCAAAATGGTTAACCATTTTCTCATACATATGTACGTTTCATAAAAAAATAGTTACGAATGTTTAAGTGTCGCCACCTAGACAATTTTACTCCTACAAGCCATCCGATAAGAAAAATTTGAATTGTTTTTTTTTTTAATTGGGTTTGAATTGTTAAATTCAAATTTTTCTTATCGGATGGTTTGTAGGGAGTAAAGTTTTCTCAACTGGGCACAGTAAAACCCAAGTTATTAAACTTAAACTTTTTATTGCATAACTTTGAAGATATATTGATCAATATTAAGGCCTTTTACTTATTTTTGCAAAGTTTGGATTTTTTAAAAAGTTATGAGCAAGTAAACTTTTATGTGGGTGTTTTTTAAATTGTGATTTCTCAGTAAATATTTGGAAAAAGTTAATGAAATTTTCGTGATAGGACAAGAAACGTTTTACAATTTATATGAAATAAAGTTTTAATAAAAATATTATTTATTATTTATAAAAAATTAAGTGTTTAATAAACAAATAGAATTTAAACCATCTTCTCATATGAAACAAAATTTTTGCACCGAATTGTTTTGTAAAGTCTACACAACTTTTTCCTGAAAAAAAATTTTAGTACGTTTCATAAATAAAAAAGTTACGAATGTTTAAGTGTCGCTACCTAGGCAATTTTACTCCCAAAAACCATCCGATAAGAAAAATTTGAATTTTACAATTCAAATACAATTCAAAAAAAAAAAGAAACACAATTAATGGACGACCAGAAATTTTTTTTTTAACTTAAAAGAGATTGTAATATTTTTGGCTATTTTTTGTTTTTTTATTAAACACTAAGCCATTAAAGTTTTCCCTTAGTCTGAATTTTTAATAGAGTGCTCTATTATCATTTTGTGTCAAAACTCGTTGCTCTGTGATAGTTCTTGCAATCTTTTTAATATTTCGCTCATAACTATCAAAGGCGGGCATGACAGTTGGCCTGCCGTGCCAATTTTTCTTAATTTTGTTTTTCTCCACTTAAGAGAGTTGTGTACAAAAAATCGTTGCATTCAATTTTAAAAGCGTTTTAAAATGTTGTCTATATGTGCAAATCCGCCAAATTTGGCCTTTTAGCTGGCCTCTTTTTTTTTTTTTTGGAGTACATCTTTCAGCCATAGTTTTTCCTGAAGCTAAGGCTATCTTAAACTCATAATAAAGGTTGTTCAATTGAAATTCAGATAGCTATTTTTTTTATTTAACTTTATATGTAACTTTTCATGTTTTTTTTTTAACTTAAATGCAATTTTAGCTATGTCTCCCTTTGAATTTTAAATGTTCCTCCTTGAATATTAATTAAAGATAGTCTTAACTTCAAGAAAACCCATGTTTGAAGAGTCTGCTCTAAAAAAAAAAATAAAAAAAAATCGACATTTTAAAATTTTTTAAAAAGAAATTGAGGCTTAAGTGCCACTACATATATAAACGACTTTTACCAAATTTAAGGGCTTGTAAAAAAATATCTTCTACATCTAGGCTAATAATTTTATTTTTAAGTATTCCATGTGAGTATCTGTTAGTATTAAAACAAACAAACAAAGAACAATTCCAAATCATGAAAAAAACGATTTTTTTTCGCGTACATTAAAAAAAAAAAGGATTTGCGGTTCGTAGGGGGCGGTCCGAATGTGCATGGTATGCCACTGTATATAACATAACATTCTCTTTCTCGTAGTATGAATTTTAGGAGCTTATGAGGTTATGGATAGGGTTTAAAAATATGTTCAGCTCATTTCTAATAAGCACATCCTTTAGCACCATCCTTTCTTTTTAAAATTAACTTTCAAATGGTTATCCATAAGTTTATAACAGAAGAAGAAGAAACATTATAGATAACCGTTTGAAAGTTCGTTTTAAAGAGGTAGGATGGTACTAAATGATGTGCTTATTAGAAATATTCTGATAATATTTTAAGTTCTATACATAACCTCAAAATTGTACAAAAAGACCATTTTTTAAGTAATAAACCTAAAAGAAAAAGAGGAAAAATCGTAACTAAGTACCACGAGGAAGAGAATGTTTTTCACCATCATTCAGATAAAAACCAATATTAAGAATTAAGGACCAGGTTCATTGATCCCAAACTACCAAAGTAATGATTATGTACGCTAACCGCTACCCTAAGCATGTGCTCATTTATAAGTTGTATTTTATTAAAAAAAATACCCAAAGCTTAAAAACAGTATGTAAATTATGGATTTATCTCTAAGAATATGCGACTAATTAAAATTACATAAAAGCAAATCTACTAATATATGTAAACATATGTATATGCGATATTACTTTCAAGTATATGTACTACACAACTGTTGTAAGCTATGCTACTTATTGTAATATACTTGAAAACCGACATAAATACAAATTTATTATCAGCGTTTATCACTTGTCCTAAAAAGAAATTAAGAAACCCAACCAAAGCTTCAACCAAATATGATAATTTTCTTCAATGCTTTGTTAAGTAAACCTAAATTGTTTAATTTTTGTTTGTGATGTAAACTCAAGCAGCACTTTGTAAAAGAAGTATTTTAAATAAAGTGAAAAACCAATACAATTAAGTTTTTCAAATTTAATTGTTACCTAAAATAGCAAAATAGAGTGCCTACATTTTATATTTTTTAAAATGATTTATGACAGCTAGACCAGTGTTGGCATTTTCGGTACATTTGTACATTTTTCAGTACACTTAAAAAATTGTCGTCAATATATTCAACAAGTTTTCAGTACATTCAGTACTTTTGGCCCATTTTCAGTACATTTTCGGTATATTTTCAGTGCATTTCGAAAATTTCTAAAAATTACTGTATTATTACCTGTAGTAAACTTTGCTGACCTTTTTTTTATTAGTAAAGAAGTTAAACTTGTGCTGATTATTTATAATTTTAATGGATTTTTTCATGTCATGTCGAAAAAAAGTACATCGACATTCGACATCTAAAAATTACATTTACACTCTCTATTCGGTATATTTCCACAAAACCTAAATGCCACACTGAGCCAGACCTTGAGGGTGGTCTGTATCAAGTTAAAGTAGAAAATGACAAATAAATGAGAAAATGACAATTATCGTTGCCGTGGCAATAAGAAATTTTCATATCACGGTAATGACACTCAAGACATTTAACCACATTTCTCTATTTTAATTTGATACAGACCATTCGGCGGACCTACTATCATAAAAAATTGTTAAAACCTATAAAATAAATTCATTCGAAAAGTTTTCAAGTGCTCAAAAATCGCATAAGCAAAACACTGAGAACCCTTTTTTTTTTTTTTTTTTTTTGACAATTGAAAGGGCCGCATTACAATTTTTGGCGCCCCTACGGCAGCCATATTATTGCCGACCCATTTATGCGATTCTCCGGAAAAACTTATAATGTTTGAAATTACCTTTTTTTTCTCGACATTTCGGAATGACGGTCAAAGCCGAATTTTTCATATATTCCTTCTATAAAATTTACTTTCTGCAACTTTCGCTTTTTTAGCAGTTTTTTTGGCACTTTTTGTGTCGGTCAAAAAGCGGTTTTACTCACAGAACTTCAAAAAGAGTTAATTTAATTTCACATGCATCATAGTTACGTTAATTTAATTAGCTGCAACTTTTATTTGGAATGTTTTTTTCGAAAATTAGTTCCATTCGAAACCGATTTTCGAAACTTAATAATTTGTATCTCATTTGAAAGTTGTACTACAAAGTACGAATGCAATGTACTTACATATAATTTTGATTTCAATAATAGGTATCTCACTTACAAGATATTTTGTAGCACTATAACTTTTACAAAGAACTTAATGCCAGAAGTCATGCATTGGTATGACCACAGGTTCAAATATACACGACATAGACCTTTTTTACGAAATATGGGTGAATGCAAACTTAACATGGTTTTGTTGGTTGGATCGTTTCCTTGTAAGTATATCGTTGAGCAAATATACATACATATGTTCGTACATTTGATGTTAATTGTGACATTACTTACTATATTACTTTCTCAGAAACCCCAAGAACACCACATACTTTTTCTTAAAAACAGGTCTAAAACACGTCAGTTTTGAAAAGTCACAAGATTACCTATTTTTTAAATAAAAATTTCGGGGATCGCAGCTCAGGCTGTATTTAATTATGGTTTTGGAAAGCTCATAACTCAAAAATATGGCTTTCAATATTAATTATATCTCCAGATCTTGATTCAGCATACCCTATGACTTGCATAGTAAAAGTTCAGCCTGATCTCGACGTTTTTTTTTTGAATGGTAAGTTTAGGTTGGAAAACCCCCAATCATGATGCTCATGAGAGTTTCTTTGATCGGTTTTGGTGCACCAAAAAACAAAACAAAAGTTGAGTGTGATCTGTAATGCACAGTTTTTTCTTCTTCCATACAATTATGTGCCTTAATTAACCAGATCTTTGTCTGACAGACTTAACTTCCGGTTAAAGTATTGGATGCCACGTTTTTCTCAAGTCATATTAATAACTAAACCAAATACTTTATAAAATATAGACCCAAAAGTATCTACATATTTCAAATTAAGTAAAAAAATTCAAGATCAAAAGTGAGTTGCCAGAAGCTCAGGAGTTGAATTAAGTACATATCGCTCACTTACTTCAAGACTGGCTTAACCCAAAAAAACATAAAGTGGGAGAAAAACGCATTTAAAGTTTTCAATAAGTTGCTTTTTATATGAAAATGATGAAAAGTATATCTACATAAACTCTTCTCACAAAGCAAATTTATGAAATACTTTTTTGATTTTTTCACAAAAAATAAACATGAAATGGTGGATATTTCTGCATCATTAACTCCAAAATCTTGTTTTTTGAGTTATGCCAATCTTGAAGTAAGTGAGCGGTATGTGAAATTATACATTTAAAATTACTTACAAGGGAAAATCAGAAGTGTGAGTCACCGATTTTGTTGAAATTTCACTAGGGGGAAGTAATCGCTAATTAAGAAAAAGTAATTTCACCGTTTCTGGTTTTAGGTATGTATAAACATTTTACCTGTTCTCAAACAACAGCGTAGCCATGTGGATATCGAACAAGCGTGTCAACCCTGTGATAGGATATTCGAGTCCCCGCTATGACGACCTTTTCAGAGCTGTTAGTCAGTTCCGAAATTATAACATATAAAAATGCCAAAAATAAGTGGAAAAAATGTATTAAATTAATGTAACAAATTGCTTTTAGCCAGTAGCGTACCGTGAAAATTTGCCAACCGGGAAAGAATCAATCTGCCGCCCCCTGCCTTGCAAAAAAAATAAAAGTGTACGAAAAGAAAAGGTCATTGATTTTCTTTACACATGCTTTTTCCAATCCTGAAAAAACATTAAAATTTATTTAAAAAAAAATCATTTGCATAAAATTGAACAAAATTTGTGGCCAATACGAATATATAATATTATTTGCAAGTCCCAATAAGCACCGAAGAAAATTTTGACGTTCAGGGCGATTGCGCTCTTCGGCCCTCTAGTTACGCCACTGTGTTACCCTTGGAGTCAATTGAAAAAAAAAAGTTTTGCTCTTACTTATATTATACAAAAATCGTTAAGTAAATAGTGTTCCAATTTCTCATTATTCGGTTCCAAAATCTTAAAATTTCATCTTAAATGTATTGCTGAATTTGTATGACTATTAAAAATATATTTCAACATATCATTTGAAATATTTACCAAATGTGTTTGAATTTGGGTGAAAAAAATGCCACGAACTTTTACCTTGGCCTGTTATTAATAAGATTTTAAAAACAAAATTATTATTTTTTACTATCATTGGCAAAGAATTTTAAAGGTGGCAGCTCTTTGCTGGCATATGTAAGTATACGCCGTTATTTACGCATAAGAACCATGGCATATACTGATACCTTTATACGCCTTATACGTCATTGCATGAATACCATAACTATTATCTTACAATTAGTTAAATATATCACTTAAACTTGCACACATTAGTAATAACATTACAAATTGAGAGTAAGTCATTTTGTAGCAATGTTCTCAGTTATTTTAGTTTTTCTAAAAGAATTCAAGTGAGAATGACAACTTACGTTCATACTTTGAGAGTGCTTTATATGCTTCTTTAGTGAGCAATTGAAATCCTGCGTGTGATCTAGACTCCTTTGGTAACTTCATGGGAATGTTGATTTAAATACGTGTGTTTATTTTCATAAACAAAGCACTAAACTTTAATGACTACATTGACTTATTGAAAAAAAAAAAAAAAAAAACACCTTAAAAATTTAGATATATCATCCCGACAAATATTTGTTAAAAGATGGCAATTATTAATATAATTGCAAAACAGAAAATCATAACTTGAGATCTCATTCTGAACTTCAATTGATTTACGAATTACTTTTAATTATTTGAATGTTTTTAAGAAAAACTAAATAATTGATCGTATAAAAAAGACGTTGACACGCTGAGAACTCGGTGGAAACTAAAACTTAACGACGTTGAAACAAAGAATTTGAATTCAATCTCTAACTTGGCGGTTGTTTTTCGATACTGATGGCAACGTTAACGTCTGCGTTTGTGTCGACGTTAAAGTTTCCGTCATTGTCAGCATGTAGAACTAGCTATGTAAAGTAGGTTCGTGACTACGAGATATCAAAATAAAAACTATCCATAAAATTTGCTCTTCGTTCGCTCGTTCAGGAAGCGATCAAAGCGATCGGTAAAACGTTTGCCCATAAAAATTACTCTTTGCTCGTACAGAAAATATTCAAAAAAAACAGAAAAAACCGTGGCTTAGAACGGCAAGTTATCGAAAAGTTCACAAAAAACAATTTGCAAAAAAATTTCTCTTTGTTCACGAGTCCAGAAAATATGAAAAAATAAAGTTTTCTTGCAATATTTCTAAGCCTTCTTTTTTTTGCAATATTGTGAAAAATGTTAAACAAAATTTGTTATTTTATATTTTCTGGACGAGTATACGCAGAGCAATTTATGTTTAATATTTTTTTTGGCAATATTGTGAAAAATACTGCTCAAAAATTTGTTTTTCAATAATATATGTACAAGCAAACGGAGGGTAATTTTTATGGGTAATAGTTTATCGATAGCTTTGAGTGCTGAGCTAGCTTTGTTTCGCTATACATATTGCTAGAAATATTGCACAATAATTTGTTATTTATATTTTCTGTTCGAGCAAACGATGAGCAATTTCTCTGGATAGATTTTATTTTTTGATATCTCATAGTCACGAGCCTACTTCACATAGCTTGAACAGCTCTGTTCAAAATTGGATATTGTATGCTCTACATATGTATGTGTATGTTAGTAAATGTTTTAACGTGTGTATGTGCGTTTGTCCAATATGCCAGGCGGTAGCAATAGCCCTGAAAAGTATGGAAAATAATGAACACGTAAAAGATAGATAGTGGGTCAGCTAATGTGGTATTTGAAAAGGTAATGCAGTTCAGTGGCGGGTCAAATAAAATTTTAGAGATTACTCGTTAAAAGATTTAAGGTTTGCAAGCTATTAGCTCTGAATTTCATACAATACAAATAACATATTACAATTATTCGAGAATTGGATCATAAATATTATTGTATATATCTGTTATCTTCCCAGTAGGAAAAGAAAGGTGTAATGGATTACTACCTATTACTACTTACGTGCAACACGTTATTTATACTACCTGTTAATATTGCATATCATTTAGGTTGGAGCAATCTTTGATATTTCTCTGTTCTTATACTCGCAACTGGAATATTCGAGTATATATATTATATTATATATATAAGTTATAACCTTCTGGGTTATAGCGAAATATGCCTTTATTGAACAAAAGATATTCATAACACTCAATAGGAGTTTTTCAAAGTGAGGTTCGCGAATCACTAGAGTGTTGTAAGTGCTTTAGTTTGAGGTACTGCTAGCATAACTGAAACCAAAGAAAGGTAATTTCATGAAGAGTTCAATAAAGAATTTATACTAGCCAAAAAAAAAATAAATAGGGTTGTAAGCGCTTTCTTCAAAAGCTCTCTGTTTCTTGGTTTTAGAAACTCGTTGAAAACATTTCCATGCATTATTTAGAAACTGTAGAGTTTTTACAAGTTCAATTTCTTCACTGTCTATTAGTATCCGTATCTCGGAATAGATTCTTTCACTTAGAAATTGTTTATTTGGGAACAGTTTTATAATAAGATATAAAAAGCTAGATATTTCACAAGATGAAACATAGCTCGGGGTGAATTTATATGCTCTGTTTTCGAATATAACTTTTTGTCTTAATTTAAAGCAGAAATTTAATAAATAAAATAGATATTTACATACATACATTCATATGTACATCTTAATTACTCGTTAATTAAATCTTAATCGCAAAATATCAAGTCATCATTTATAACAGCTGGTGAGACCATATTTGGCTTTACCCCACGGACCAAAAATGCGTGAATGAGGGGCTCTACCTGGAATATCATAGAAAAGAGGAAAGCTGCGTAACGTGCGAGAAATGAAGTACATGTTGTCCTCCTCACCAGAGTCAACGAAGAAATAGCACCACTTATCTGGAAAAAACATGGATGTTTTCGAGAACCATATCGTGTATTGATCCTATTAATACCCATATGAATCTTGCTTCTGGTAGCAAGTACTGGACGATGCTGAGCAGAGCTCTAGACTTTTCAAATCATGGCACTCAGTGCACTCTAAAGAAGCACTAGCAAACCAAATCAGCTTCTTTTGAAAAGTAAGGATGAGTTCCTTATCGTCACCAAACAAAGAAGCGTTACGGTTAGCAATCAAGTTGCATTGTTTAAGCACATTGTGGTAATATTGACGATTAGGAAAATCTGCTTGCAAAGCTTCGCTATAAACAATGGCGAACGCAGTTGCAAAAAGGATTTTAGTTGTAAGCGCTTATTTAGCTTATTGCTTACAAATGTATTGATAAAATATCATTAAAACAAAGAAAAGAAAATTTAGCTGTTTACTTTTGCTATTGTTAAATTAGCGAATTAGCTGTGCATCACAAAAGCATCATCAAAACTAATCGATTGACGTATAGGAACGTTTAGGAGCACGTGACTTTGAATGACTGCAATGCAACTGACGCATTATATAAAGCACAGATTTCCTATATTTATAGTAATGTAGTAATTTCCATGCAATGTGTAAATATTATTTTCACGATAAAAGGTGTGTAAAACAAATACACATTTTAACGGTGAATTCTCATAAAAATACGGGAATTTCAAGTGTCATTAGACACGGGATTACAGTTTGAAATTGAATGCGATAACCATAGCTGGGCATTAACTCGTTAATTAACGAATTTAATTTAATTTAATTTCAATTGGTATACAATAAGAATTAGACTTCTATAGTACATAACCACGGTAAACAGAAACATTAACAAAGAATGAATAATTTAACTCTAACAATTTCTTATCCTAGAATATACTTATTTAAAAATGATAGGAAAAAAAAGAAAAGAATAAATCATTACAAAAAAGAGAGATAGACAATAAAAAAGTATGTAAATAAATGGAAAAAAAAGGAAGAAAAGAAAATATTTATTCATTAAGAAAGTAATTATAAATATGTTTTGAAGTTCCTTTCTGCAGTTATGCGCCTTAAGTAAACAGGTAAAGAGTTCCGAAGCCTGATGGTGCTGATGAAGAAAAATCTGATCGAGTTTAGGTAGTTGAACCTGGGAATAACTAACTTAAATGATCTGGCATACCTACTGTAAAGTAAAATTGCCATTGCTCAATCATTTACGCGTTTGCATTGATAGGGGTGTTCCCGAAAGCAAGCTCAAAAACTTTCGAGTTTTCGCGTTTAGAGGAATACCCTTAATAGATAACCAGCCTGGCACCATTGACACCGTCCTTTGTTTCTACCCAATGTGCACAAAAACAGATGCGGATACGTTTCGAACCCGTTACGAGTCCGTCAGCTCGCATTTCGCTTTTTTATGCTTCGATGGATCAGCTTGGAACCCGTTACGTTTCTGTCAAAACAATGCACAGATCATTTACACAAAAGACAGTTTTCAAGTTGTCATTAAAACTTTTATTTTTAATGTATCAGGGATACGAATACAGTTCTGTACTTATTTTTAATTTAAATACTTTTCAAGTTCATCTTCAAAATGAATAGAATTATTTGTCAGAATTAACTCTGATGAGTGAACAAGTTTCGTGTGACTATAGGATAGCCGTACACAAGGTATTTCCCAGAAACTTATTGAATGCATTTATTTTGTACGTTTTGTCATTATACCAATATAAGTTATTGGGATGCCATAGTATCATCAGGAGTAGTTATGAAGACAAAAATCCAGCTTACAAAACAGTGATGTCTTTTAAATAGCTTTGTATCAAAATTAATACGATACTTCGCCTTTGTAGCAAAATTTGGTTTTATAATATCTTGCTAGTACAATATATAAAATCATAATAAGGACACCGTGTGTCTCTAATGTCTTAATACTGTATCCATATAAGTCACTTGAAAAATATGACCCCTTGTCCATTTTTGTCGCTTTGCCAAAACAAATGAAAGGAAGATATGATTCGCCTTTGACATATAATATAACATATCGGACATTTCACGCGAAGCGGACAGGGGAAAAGGGGTCATGTTTCCAATTTCAATTTACCTGTACATGACCTTGACACAGAAACAAAATATTTTTAGAATGGCAATACTGGTTTACAAAATATGGGTCTTTGAAAATTTAAGAAATCGTAAGGTATG
Organism: Tricholauxania praeusta; assembly: GCA_949775025.1. Lineage (NCBI taxonomy): Eukaryota > Metazoa > Arthropoda > Insecta > Diptera > Lauxaniidae > Tricholauxania > Tricholauxania praeusta. Next base: position 73,013,986 of record OX459029.1, on the reverse strand, counting down.
TACTTCTTCAAATTACATTATTCAGCTTAAACAATTCTGGAAAAATAAATTAACTAATGGATTTTATACTACATTTATTGACCCTTTTAACCTCATAACTAGATTTTAAAAATAAAAAAAAATTACACTGAAAAAAATGAGAAATATTTTTCTTCTTCGTTTTTTTCAGTGTTCGCCTAACAAAAATTTTTTTTTAGTGCATTAAAAAAAAGCTTATAGTATGCTTATACTTCGTGCCAAGTTTGATAGTGGGCCGCCCAGCCGTTTTGGAGCTATATTTCACCTACCTTTCAGAAACTAAATGTTTTATATCTATGTAGTTAATGATATTATCAGTACAAAAAGAGTAGGAAAAAAGCATAATCTACTTTTTCAAATACTTGCTATAATCATTCCTGTTCTATCGAATACAAGCCAATAGCAGGTGTTAATCTAATACTGAGCATGTATGTATGTATGTACTTTAGACATGTTCAAAATTCAAAGAATTCTTCGGGGATGTTTAAAATTTGAAAATGTACTTCTTTTCGAGTATATCCTAATTCAAAAAATGTGCTGCAAAAATTTAATTTTTCGAAATTTGAGTAAGAAAATGAAAAAATTGGATTTGTATATTTTTTTTTCCTATTTTCTTTTTGTACATACACATAAGTACCGAAAAATTTTTGCTTTGCAATTTTTTAGGAATATATTTCAAGCAGAAATTTATGATTTCTGTTCAGGTACAGATTTTGTTATTCTTGTTTAATAGCTCAAATCTGAAATTATCAATGCCACTACATGAATATCTCTTAAAAATAAATATGCTTAAAAAATCCGTCTTTCTTTTAAAATTCGATAAGCAACGCAATGAAGACCAAAATTGAGTAAAAGTATGAAAAATCGTGCATACATATCAGGGCTGTCGTTTTAGAATTTTTGACCGCAGTGAAAATTCCGAAAAATTCTGGAAAATTGAAGTGTTCGCAGCGTTTTAAAAAACAAAAGTGCAGTGAAATTCGCAGTGTTATAAGATAAAGGACCAAATCCATTTCAAACCATGCAGTCGGATGTTTTATGTTACGGAATTGGTTGCCGATTAAATATGTTGTTTTTTAAAGTATTTAAGGGGATCCATATTTCCCCGATTTGATTAAAAAAAAATTTACGAAGTTATGCCCGTTTTAATTTTTGGTGTCAAAAATCAAAAAACCGCTAAAATTTTTTTCAAAAATGCGTCATTTCCATCCAAATCAAAATAATTAACTTTTATTTTTTGAATAGAACTTCTGTCAGAATCTGTAAAAAATTTCAAAATGGTTGAAAATTGATGGAGCTATACCGCTTTTTATGAGAAGAAAACAAAGCTCCACCTTTTTTTCGCTTTTAATTTTATTTGTGATTTGTACTTATATAAGAAAGAAATGACATGAGTTTAATGCGCGCTTCAAGACATTTGAGGCCAGGAGAATTTTTTTCTCAAAATAAAAAATTAAATTTTTGTTTCAAGATTGCCAAGCCATCCTTCAACATATTTTTAAAAACAACATCATCTAGTACCGTTCCTTTTCTTTAAAATGAACTTTGAAGTAGTAATCTGCGATGTTTCCTCGCAAAGTTACAGCCATTTGAAAAAGACATGAATTTGATCCCCTAAAACCAAGATGAAATAAATTTGTAACCGGTTGGTTAATATTGTTTGGTCGTAGGAGATAAAATGCATGCATGGATGGATGATTTTAAAACATTTTTAGTGGTTTTTTAATTTTTTGACACCAAAACTTAAAATGGGCATAACTTCGTAAAAAATGTTTATTAATCAAATCGGGTAAATATGGGTCCCCTTATATATTTTGAAAAACAACATATTTAATCAACAACCAATTCTGTAATATAAAATAATCCGACTGCATGGTTTGAAATGGCTTTAGTCAAAGGTATATTTTTTTTACCAACATGAAAAAAAAACACATTTAATTTTTTGTTAAAGTTAAATAAATCACTTTGTGTCATTTTGTGCCTTCATAGCATATTTCAGTACATTTTGTAAAAATTTTAATTATAAAAGTATATATGTATGTACAATCAGTAATGGCATTTGGGTTTTGTGGAAATGTACTGAATGGAGAGTTGAAATGCACTTTTTAGCTCGTTCATTGCTTTGAACGAAAAGAGTTGAAAAGAAAAGTTAAAACAAAATGTCAAAAGCTGATGAAATTTCAATAATGTTAAAGTAAGATTAATTAAAAGTTCAGTTTTGTCAACTATAAAATGTAAATAATCCAGGAGTTATTGTGAAAATTTAAAAAATTTTTTACCAGATTACTTTTGCAACATTTTTTTTCTGAAATGCAATGTTTTTATAAAAGATGCAGTGTCGCAGTGTCGTACTTTAAAATGCAGTGAAAAACTGCGATTGAAGTGACAGCGACAGCCCTGATACATATATATTCAGGGCCGGCAGAAGGTGTGTCCTGTGTGTAGAGTACTCGACACTCGAAAATTTTGCGAGTGTCGAATTCTCCACTCGAATTTTATCAATATTTCTGTATGCCACTTATTTCGCTTAAAAATATTGAAATATTTATTTTATATGTATATCATTGTGAAAGATCGTAGCGGTAAGAATGTAATATAAATATGAATTTTTTAGTTGTGTGAATACGAAATACGTCTGCGTAGTAGTTCGGTATTTCTACGACTGTGTAATGAGTCGATGCACAAGTTCGGTGTCATGTGAATAGGGATTTAGTTGTACGTCAAATTATGCCAGTTCTGTTAATGCAGAAAAATACAGATATCTCGGGTTTGAAATGAGAAAAAGATTTGCGGTTTACGGCATTCCTGTAAGCATATAACAATATATTAAAAACACGGGATTGGCGGCAAAATAATATGGGCTGATTTTGCAACTGTAAAGTGCAAAATCGGAATTTTTTCATTTTTTTCGGTTAATTTTCAATTTTTATATAAGAAAAAAGAAGAAGGAAAACTAATCATGGATTTGATTTCCTCGATCAATAATAACTGTTTGAAACAAACAAAAATTTGAATCACCTTAACATGTAAATTTGTCGACTTCGATTCGAAAAAATCAGGTCTGTTAATTTAGAAAAATGCAGACATCTTGGTATATCTTGGTACTGAAATTAGATAATAATATGCGGTTTCGGCATTCTTTTAAGCAAATAACAGTTCATTAAAAATGATGTACCATGGGATCGGCAGTAAAATAATATTGGAGGTGTTGCAACTAGAAAGTGGAAAATCGGTACTTTTTTATTTTTGTCCGATTAATTTTCAATTTTTTTATAAGAAAGAAAGAAGAAGAAGAAAAACTAAACACGGAAACTAAACTAAACCATACCCACTTTGTTGGAAAATTTTATAACCTCTGTAACTTGCACCATTTTAAAATCATTATTTTTGAAAATGATTTGTCTACTTAAATCAGATGGCGCTAATCCAGTTTTCCATATTAACCTCAATCCTAGTAATGGGCTTTGTTCAGACGTATTAGGCTATTGTAATAGCTGTGGAGGCTAAAAACTTCGTTGGTTTGGCAAAAGACCTCATCACTTTCGTCGGAAACTCACCAAAAAGTCTTGGATTTTTCAAAAATTTGCAGTGGAGACAGAGGGCAAAAGTACATCTCTTGCAGTCTATTGTCCAACGAGGTAATCGTGCTTTTTTTTTTTTTTTGTTAACGAAACTTATATCGATTTAATTTTCTACAGATGGGTCATACTAACAAGCTCGCTAAGATCTCTAAAAGATAATTATGAAGTTCTCATGGAATCTTTCTCCACACTGGCATCAGATTCGGATGTGGATTGCGAAACATCAGCGAGATCTTCTGTTTTTTTTTTTTTCATCAAATTAGATTCGTTTGAATTTATATTTCTCTTGTACTCGATAATAGATATTTATACCTCATCGAAATTTTAAATTCAGATCTCCAACAAACCGAATTAAGTGAAAAAATGAAATGAAAAAAATTGAAGCTGTAGCTCATTGTATAAATTCAGCTCACGAATCAAAATTTCACAAAGTTTGAACGATAAAATAGGTGTACATAATAGTCACAAATTCCCCTCCCCCCTCCTCCGTCAAAGAACTCCTTCTCTCTCCCCTAGGCATCCGTCATCACTCGACACTCGAGTTTTATATGTTCTGCCGGCCCTGTATGTATTTTCCAAAAAGCTGAGGCTAGTATAGTTCGAACACACTCTCCGGAAAAGCGAGAAAAGCAGTAGAAAATTATTAAAAAGAAGAGTAAATTAGATACTATGGAAAAAATAATATCGTGCCCGATTCAGAAACATCACAGTATGGTGGTTAGAAAGTCTAAGCCTAAGTCACACATGCCACTGTATTATTAGCTTAGTTCATAGATCGCTCGCATGGCTACCTTCTTAGCAACTCCTAATCAATTTTTGTACTAAAATAATTTATGTATATAACTTCAACAAAATATTCTAAACATTCTGCATATATGTTCGGGTAGTTAATGACCCTATTACCTTCTAGTGAAACAAAAACACGTTAAAACAGCGCCGGCTGATTGAAAATTGGATTCCCAGGTGTGCTGCTTAAAATTGTATGAAGGCACGAAACACACAAGAGTTTTCAGGACGAAAAACGGAAATGCAGTAAAATGCGTGACCAGTTAAATAAATGAAAATAAACAAAACAAAACGAAAACTACCCACACCTTGCAGTTTAGAATTCACAAGAGATTCTGCCAGGTATCTAAAATTTTGAAACTAGATGTTAAGAGTGTCACCGACGGTTATAGCGACTTATCGAAAAATTACCAAAATACAGACAATGATGCAGCTCGTGTCCTTTGTTTACCCAATCGTCAACATTTTATAATTTGTTCATTCAAATTTCGTATTCTTCATAATTAGGTTACTTTTCACTAGGGTTGATAAAATACATGTCATGTGGCTAAAACTCTGGGGTCGTTGAACTCTGTTGTGGGTAGTTGTAAAATTCAAAAACCTATGCTGTGTGTGTAAAATTCCATACAGAAATGTTATTGCCCTCAATTTTTTTACGGAATCTGCTTTTTTATGAAGAAATCAGGGACATAACTAGTATTATAAGTTTTTTGTCAAAAAAATTGCTTTGTAATTATTGTACTTAGATAACCTCGACCATGGCTTCGATTTTTTTTTATTTTTTTTTTTGGAGCAGACTCTTCAAACATGGTTTTTCTTGAAGTTAAGACTATCTTTAATTAATATTCAAGGAGGAACAATTAAAACTCAAAGGGAGACATAGTTAAAATTGCATTTAAGTTAAAAAAAAAACATGAAAACTTACATACAAAGTTAAATAAAAAAAATAGCTATCTGAATTTTAATTGAACAACCTTGAATATTAATTCAAGGCAGCCTTAGCTTCAAGAAAAACTATGGCTGAACGATGTACTCCAAAAAAAAAACGAGGCCAACTAAAAGGCCAAATCTGATGGATTTCCACATATGTGAATTATGTTGTAAATGGTGTTTCAGTAAAGTCCTCTTTATGGTTTGTTGTTTTTGTGAAATTTTGATTTCAGTGCAAGAAATGAAAAATGTTCCACGTTGAACCACTGTTATTTCTATATGAACGTCTCTGTGGTAGTATTCTACATCAATTGAGTGTAATTTTATTTGCCTTGAATTGCCCTGACGTGATTTCTTCCTAATTAAAGGTACCACATCCAGTCCTCAAAAAGAGGAATCTGTTACTCGCAAGGAAATATTTATGTATTTGCCATTTAGTCTGTCTTTTATGGACGCGGAAACTATTACGCCGATTTGAATGAAATTTTTACAGTATGTTAATATCGATCTGGCGAGTGTCATAGGCTATAAAACTTTGATTTAGGGTGGCTCTCATACAAAAATATTTTTAAAATAGCATTTTTACAAAGACTACTCACATGGAATTTACACCGCGTATCTTTTATATTAAGAGGCATAACTTAAGATATATGACTCTTACTTAGGGTGGCCCTCATACAAAAGTATTTTTTTAAAAGAACTTTTACGAAGGCCGATCATATCTCATCGACTACTTAACGCAGATGAAAGAGACTTGGTACATATATAAAAGGTACGAGCAAAAGTAAGTTTCAATAAAAAAATTGGCAGTGCCACACCCTCTATATGCAAAAACCGAAAACTGTTTCTCCGTCACATATAAACTTACGAACTACACAACGGATTTTCATAATTATTTTTTAAATGCTTTTGGTCCATACAAAGTCTTCGGAAAGTTTGGTTTAAAAAAATGGGAGATAGAAAGCCCTCCAAAATCAAATTTATCATATACTTATCATCAACTATTTGACGCAGATAAATGAGACTTGGTACACATATTATAGGTACGAACAAACAAAAAAAAGAATTGATGAAAAAACGGATGGTGCCACGCCCTTTAATATGAGAAAAAAAATTTTATACCTCAGCAACTATTTGACGCAGATAGATAAAATTCTTTTACAGCTATTTCTTATGATTTGTGGAGGGCTTTAAGCATAGTTTAGTTTGGAAGAATGGGCGTTGCTTCCCCCACCTTTATAAGAGGAAATTCAAATTCATAATATCTCATCAGCTATTGGACGCTGTAGTTTAACGTAATCCCTCTGGTACATTTTGATTGTATTGGTATTTAATAATTTTAATGGAACATATTGACATGTGATTTAAAGAGATCATTGCAGTATTACATACTTGGAAAAAGCGGGTCCTAGCGTAAAAACAAGAAATAATTTTAAAAAAATATTGTCATTTTTAAATTCGGCGACGCAAATTTATTTAAAAGCTATCCTCATTTTAGAAAAATGTATATCCGATATTAAATACATAAATGATTAACCCTTTCGCGTCCAGAGTTGCTTATAAGCAACTTCAATACTAAGCCTTGTTTAAGTGAGTCGCAATAAATTTTGTAAATAACACACCTTATTGATTGATTGCAATTTAAAAAAATCAACCGTTATCAACGACGCATTTATTAAGATGAAGTCAAAAAAAGTTACATGTGAAGTAATTTCAGTGCAAAATATAAAAATTAAATAAAAATATTTATAATATATTTTTCAAAAATCAAAGTACGCACTTTCACGTAAAAAAGATGGAATTAAATATACAATTTAAGACATTTGAGAATTATTGCGTTATTACGCTTCTATATTTTTTTTTTTCTTTTAAGCAACTTCTAATTATCTAGTGACCAGATTAGTCTAGAAAGCTAAAAACTTCCAAAATACCTTATATAGACTTAATAAACCTAGAAATTAAGAGAAAAATTGTTTCTGGCAGCTGACCTTGGAGCGGACGCGAAAGGGTTAGGTACACCTAAATGCCAAAAATCGACCACTGTGCGTCTCTCATTTTTGTAAACTTTTTTTGCACCAATCGATGGGGAGAGGTGGTTTCTATGACATCACCAGAGCTGGTTCAGAGTTCCAAAAAGTGCCCGATTTCGGTCCATTTTCGAAATTTTTCTTGCACCAATCGATGGAAAGAGTTCGACAATGGGTTTTGGTCATCACCAGAGGTGGTTCCGAGTAACAAAAGTGGCCAATTTTGGTCCATTTTGAAAAAATTTTCTTGAACCAATCGAGTGAAAGAGGTCGAAAATGGATTTTGGTCATCACCAAAAGTGGTCCCGAGTCACAAAAAGTGTCCAATTTTGGTCCATTTTCGAAATTTTTTTTGCTCCAATCGATGTGAAGGGATCAAAAATGGATTTTGGTCATCACCAAAGGTGATCCCGCATATGACCTATTTTCGGAAAAAAATTTTTTTGTTGCAATCGTTGGACATCACTTAGGGTGACTCCGGACCATATAAAGGACCGTTTTTGACCCATTTTCGGAAAAAAATTTTATTGCTGCAAGCGATAGGGAATGGCAAAAATGGCTTTTGGGCATCACTTAGTGCAACTCCGGATCGTGGAAAGGACCGTTTTCGACCATTTCATAATCCTTAAAATTGGACAATTTTTTCAATCACAAAAGAGCAAATAATAGTTATTTTGGGTCCCGGGAAGAAATATATAAGAAAAAGTTTTGACTTTAGATTTTCAGTTAGCTTTTATGTTAGAAGACAACATTTTTCGTAAAAGATACGATTTGCTTGAAATACATACATATATGTATATATCGTTACCTCAATATAGAAAGGCTCTATCAATCATTTTTGTTACATTACAGTAGAACGAAAAAACTTGATACAAATTATTAAAAAAGTATTAAAGTGAATTATGGCTTTATTTTACTTGCTTCTAATTGCTTCATTTTCAATAGTAGCACACACATTTTTTATCAATGGTGTATTAATGGGTGACCTACCGAAATCTACAAAAACCTTGATGTTGAAAAAAATGTTGGTAAGGGCCTTTCAATATTAAGGTAACGATATTTTTATACCCTACACTGAGGGTATATTCACTTTGTCCATCCGTTTGTAACACATAGAAGAAGGCGTGGCAGGTATGGAAAAGTATATAAATTCTTGATCAGCGTCACCACCTGAGTCGATGTCCATCTGTTGAAATCAGTTTTACGGGAAAACCAAGAAAGCTAATTGAATGAAACTTTCACACACAGCTCACACCTTCTTGCAGGCATCTTGCTATTGAAAATGGGTGAAATCGGTTCACGGACACGCTTACTGCTCATGCTCTATGTATATTTACCCAGGCCAATTTAGAAAAAAGTTGCAGCTATTTTGATGAAACTTGGTGATTTGGTGCACATGTGAACCAAATTAGGATAAGGCTGGGTTTTAAGTTTCCAAAAAATCGTACAGGGGCGTGGCACATCCCTAAATTTTATCATTTAAAACAAATCATTCATTGTAAAACAAATAAGAAAAATTGCGAAATTTTAGAAACTTTAAAATAAGTGGAAAAGGAAGGATTCGACAAATGCAAATGGGAGGCTTCGACAAAGTGTCGAATCCTCCCATTCGTATATGATGAATGTTCATATGGTGAAATCGATGTTTAATTTCAGTTATCAAAATGCCTAATGTGTATAGAAGGAAATATCCTGAAAATGTCAATGAAGACAATATGTAAAAAGCAATCTCAGAAATCAAAAAAAAAACCAAAACGTGCTGCACGAAAATATGGCTTAAAACAAACCACAATTTTATTAAGGTTAGCAAAAGAACAGAAAAATCCAGGCACTGTAAATGATTGCCAGTCAAAGTTTTCATCGAACCAAGTTTTCACATCTACTATACAGGAGCAGGAGCTAATCTTGTATTTTAAGAGCTGCTCTAATTTACATCATGGGTTAACAAATGATTTAGCCAGGTGGTTTGTCTATCAGTTCGTTTCAAGGAACAACATAAAACATCCAGAGAATTGGGACAAAGAAAAAAGAGCTGGAGTTGATTGGCTAAAATGTTTCATGATTCGTAATTCTGATTTAAGCCTCACAGAAAACACCAGTATATCACGGATATATGCATTTTCCAAAGTATACATATATACTTCGCTCTACATTCTGAATAAAAACTATCATTTAAATGAGTAAAGTTTTCTCAACTGAACACACTAAAGCCAAAGTTATTAAACTTAAACTTTTTATTGTATAACTTTGAAGATATATTGATCAATATTAAGGCCTTATACTTATTTTTGCAAAATTTGGATTTTTTAAAAAGTTATGAGCAAGTGAACTTTTAGGTGGGTGTTTTTTTAAATTGCAATTTCTCAGTAAATATTGGGAAACATTTATTGAAATTTTCGTGATAGGACAAGAAATGTTTTGCAATTTATATGAAATAAAGTTTTTATAAAAATTTTATTTATTATTTACAAAAAATTAAGTTTTTGATAAACAAATAGAATTTAAACCAACTTCTTGTATGTTTAGAAACAAAATTTTTCCACAGAATTGTTCTGTAAAGTCTACACTGTTGAAAAAAAACTTTAGTACGTTTCATAAACAAAAAAGTTACGACTGTTTGAGTGTCGCCACCTAGGTAATTTTACTCCCAAAAACCATCTGTACCAGTGGGTGTGTCACCGCCCTAAATTTTAAATTTAACCGCGGCTTATATCGCAAACTATGCAAGCTATTGTGCTTAAATTTATTATGAGGATATCGATCACGAATATAATTTATTGAACCAAAAGTGGGCGGCATTGGAGAATTGGGCGTGGCATATTTCTGATTTTTTATTTTTATTCGATTTTTTTCAACCCTTTAACTTTTTCCAATATATCCTATATTAGTCCATTGAAATGTTACATTGACCTTACATTTTGTATAGGACAAGATTTTTTTTTTGTGTTGTGTAGGGGGGATCAGTGTGACTATAAGTCTCAGTTTTCGGGATTGAAAGCCCCCCATTTGGCCGCCATTTTAAAAAATGGGTGTAAATAATTTTTCCACGATTTCTTAACAGCCGTGTGTCCACAATATTGATTGCTATACTTTTTATCGTAAAATTGAAAATGAAAAAGTTATAATTAAAAAACGACTAAAATATTCGGGTAAATATCATTTAAGAACTATAACTTTTTTTCTATTGATTTAATTAAAAAAATACTCCAGACTTTTTTTGTAGAACATTTTATTCCAAACAATTTCCTATACTCATTTTTTAAATTTATTTTTATTGAGAAGCGTTAGTGCGGTTCGAAGGGATCAAACCAAGAGGTGACTTGTACGTTATAGTGATTCAGACACAAAGAAACTTTATAAAAATCGTTCTGCTTTTAGTATATTGTTCTATATGTCCTTCGAAATTAGTATGATTTTTTTCAGAACTTTAAGTACATTCGAGAGGTCGCTCAATCCGCCACAAACATTCAAGATTATTGAATACGTAGTTGTGGGTGTTAAAGATGATTAACGGCCAGAGACTAATTTTATTATCTCTATATATGTGGTCATTGAGCCGCTGATTACGAAAACCAAGGTGCCAAAATCCTAAGTTACTTGCAACACCCACAAAAATACAAAAAAAAACCCTATTTCCACGATAATTTCAAAAATAATAAAAACACATCCAACGAAATTCGCCTTTTTTAATAGTAATTTGTAAAGTGGTTCGTTTATGTAAAATTTTATAATAAGAGATAATTCGAGAGGGCAGGGCCAGCCTTAGGTAATGCGAGGCCTATGCAACCAGTAGGTCCGAGGCCTCTTAGCACCAGTACACATAATGAAAACCTCTCCCTTAACTCTGCTTTTATTTTTTCTTTTTTATACAACGGCATTAGCTTTGTTCTTCACCTTCAGCAATTACTTTTCTCGTTCTCATATAATCAAAAACTTGCGGAGGTGTTTGTTATTTTAAGGGTCTCTGGGAGTTTTTCAAAAAATAAAAAGACACCTTCTTAAATTTTTTTTTAAAGCTGAATTTTAACTCAGACCAAATTTTTTTTTACATTATTAAATGTTTGCTTAGCCGAAAAAAATTTTATTTTTTTTTCGGTTGAACCAGTCTCCAGATATCTTGCTCACCGCAAATTTTGAGGTCGTTCACGGCATTGCACTTTTCTAACTTATTGACGAATATTTTTGGACCCAAATTTCATTGATAAATTTTGAATAGTTATACTTTAATAATGTAAGAAAAGTGTTGGTCTAAGATAAAATGAAGCTCAAAAAAATTATTTTAAAAATGTGTCTTTTTATTTTTGAAAAACTCCCTGAGGCCCTTAAGTTTTCATAAATTTGGTGAAATTTACGTTTAAATTTCTGCTTTTCCCTGTAATGTAAAATTTTTCTCAATGTTAGGTGTTTGTTGACCAGAAGCATAATATTAAGAAAAATCTTTCTTTCAATTAGGCTTCAAAAAAACAAACTGATCGAGGACCATATGAGAAAAAGCTGTTGAATGCAGAAACGTGATTGAAACCGAAAAAGAAACGAATTCCGAACCTGCATCAATGGATGAGCCTGACCCGGTAGAAGAATCCCTAAAAAACCTGCTAGAAAGTGAAAATGAAAGCAGCGATAACTTTTCAACGATAAGCAATGCTTTAAAAAAAGCTCAAAAAGAACTCCCGAAGAAAAGAAAATATCAAAAGCCAAGAGAATCAAAGTTGTCATTTTTGAAGACAAATATCGAGGTATTTGAAAAGTCACAAGCTACAATTATATGTAAGCTTGATAAACTTATAGGACTTAAGTTATTATCTTTGGGCACAGTTTGATTTCAGTTTCACACACAACAATTGCAACGACTTTGCAGGCTGTGCTTTGGCACATTTCAACTAAATTAGCAGGCTTTCGAACCCAGTACATTTGGGTGCAGGTACGGGTTCGGGTTCAATGCATTTAAATATAGTAGGTCCGGGTTCGGTTCGGGTTCGGGTTCAGGTTCAATTGTTTTCCGAAAAAATAAAAAAATTAAACAATTTTATTTGTTGTTATTTTATTTTAATTATTTTTGAAAAAAAATGTTAATTTAAACGCACAAGTAGAATATTCTCTAGTGATTCTTCGTAAAGAAGCACTCTTTGCGAAACTAAAACAACGCAGAAAAAGCTCTCTCGAGCTCTCATCGAAATAAAATACTACTACACTTTGTTGTTAATATTTTCAGTTGTAAGTTCTATACTAGTTTTTGGTACCGTTTCTGACCCTATGCGTATAAGTGCATTTCCCACCGAAATTGTCATTTTAGCCGGCCACATTGTCTTATACTTTTTCATTAGCATTTAATTCTTCTTCATCTTCAACTTCTTCAAAATCAGAAAATTCACAGTCATTTCTGAGGAGTTCAATAAAAATTGTCAAAGTCAATGGAACCAAAAACAACAAATAATAATCTTGCTTAGAGCAAAAAAATATGTAATTTGAATTTCTAAGCGCAATAAAAATTGAACCTGAACCGAATTTTTGAATGGGTTTGGGTTCGGGTTCACATAACGTAAAAAAAAATCTTTGTTCCGGAGCGGGTTCAGGGTTCGGTTCGGGATTTTCGCAAAATTATACTTAAAATATTTGCAATAGAATAGTCTTTCATTAAAAATTTTAAAAATATGAAAAAGAAAAAATTTTTCATTCAAATGGAGCAATTGAAATTGAGTGATTTTCAAAAACGACCAAAAAAGTCAGTTTTTTTGGACTTTGAGCGCTTGTAACTCCATCAAATCTTATCCGATTCAAGCAAAGAGCATATCGTTAGAAAGGGAATACAATATCTTTCGAATGCTGAAAGTCGTTTTTGAGTCAAAAAAATGTATGGAGATATAGTCAAATAAATGAAAAAAGTGCCGCAAAAGGGTTTTTTGGGGATGTCTCGAAAACGATTCTTAAGAGAAAAAAAAAATGGTTGCCATTTTTGGAATCTACGCCCCAAAATACATCAAAAAAAGTCTATGAGAAACCAGATCTTTTTTCTTGTAAACTAGTGTAATTGAGGAGTGACAAATTTAATTTCCAGTCACTACTACCAAAATATTTTCAATCAGTTAATAATGCAACTGTGATTTTGCATATTTGACATTAAACAAAAAAAAGTGAAGTGCAAAAGAATAAATTCAAATATTATCTGTACTTATCATTGTGTAATTTTATCTACACTAGAGTTCGCCCAGTGGTTGAAATTCAACCATTAAAAATTCTTTCGATATTAAAAAACTGATATAAAAAAGAGCTATTTTTGTCATCGTTTTTAAAAATAAAAATCATGCTAAAATTTTGCCCTATCCCTATATTTACATCTTCTTAGAGTTCAATATACATACATACCTCCATATCAAATTTCATTAAAATCAGTTAATTAGTTTAGCTAAGAAAACATATTTTCCTGTTAAGAGCGTGGCACCACCCACATAAAACAAGCTTCAATCTATCTCCATTCCAAATTTCATCAAAATCGGTCCTTTAGCTAAGTAGCGAAAACATATTTTCCTATTGAAAGGGTGACCCCTCCATTTTAAAACAAATACGTTTCCTCAGGGTTCAATCTACTTCTGAATTCATCAAAATCGGTCCATTAGCTTAGTAGTAAAACATTTATACCTGTTAGGGACGTGTTACCGCTCACTCAAAACAAATATCTTTACTCAAGATTCAATCTATCTACATCAAAATCGGTGTAGTGGCACAGCTGTGATGCCGTTTTTTCCCATTAGTGACGATGCCACGTTTCCTTAAAGAGCTTGAAGATTTTAATATCTTTTTTTATGATACAATCTTCAAACCAAATTTCACCTACATCAGTCCACTTGTTTAACCGTGGAAACGTATTTTCCTGTTAAAGGCGTGGCTCCGCCTACTTTAAAAGAAAATTCACATTCTGTACTGGTCCTCTTCATAACCTTTCCAAAAAAAAAAAGCTAAGCGATTATGATGCGTTATGGCAGTTAAAAAGGGATGGAGCCATTTCGCAACTGCCTATTTATGTATAGATAATCCTTACTCTCTCACAAACAAAGAGTAAGAAGCTGTTGCATGTCTCAACTCTGAGATTTTTGAAAATTCGGAACCCCCCCTCCTCCCCTTGATGAGATTTGGTGAGTTTTGACGGGAGCCCCCCCCCCTCCCTTCCATGAGACTTGCCTTGTAATTTTTAATTGTAATCTGCTATAATAATGCTTAGTCTCTGCATTAAAAAGTTGACGTGAGATTTTTATTGACCCCCCTCCCCCTTTGTGAGACTTGGTGAAATTTTTCCGGAACCCCTTCCCCCTTATTTTGACTCACGTAATTTATGGACTTCTCCTTAGTATTAAAAAACTGAACTGGAAAAAGTAATTTTTTTGTCATCGCTCCAAAAATGTAAGTCATAGTACATATCATGTTAATATATCCCTACCACTTCTGTTTCTCTTCCTTAGGGCGCAATCTGTCTCCATACCAAATTTCATCAAAATCGGTTCATTAGCTTAGCTGTCAACACATATTTTCTGACTGGGACTAGTACCGTCCACTTTAAAGTAGATAAATTTCCTCAAGGTTCAATCTATCTCTGTACCGAATTCCATCAAAATCGGCACATTAGCTTAGTAGTGAAAAGGCCTTTTCCTGTTAGAAGTGCTTCCACGCCTCCAAAAAAAATTTGCGTTCTTATAAATCTTTTTTAGGGTTCAGTCTATATCCTAACAAAATTTCATCAAAATCGGTTTGTTAGTTTAGTAGTAATGACGTATTTTCCTGTAAGAGGCGCGGCACCGCCCACTAAAAAAAAAAATATATTTTACTCAAGATTCAATTTTCTTACATACCAAACTTTATCAAAATCGGTGTAGTGGCACAGCCGCGATACAATTTTTTCCCATTGGGGGCGATGCCACGCCTCCTAAAAAAATTTATGTTTTTAAAAATCTTTTTTAGTGTTCAGTCTATATCCTAACAAAATTTCATCAAAATCGGTCCGTTAGCTTAGTAGTAAAGACGTATTTTCCTGTAAGAGGCGTGGCACCGCCCACTAAAAAAAATATATTTTTACTTAAGAGCCAATCTATCTACATACCAAATTTCATCAAAATCGGCGTCGTGGCACAGCCGTGATACCGTTTTTTTTTCTATTTGGGGCGATGCCACGCCCTCTTTAAGAAATCAGAGTTTTTAATAATCTTTCTTAGAATTTGATATATCTTCAAACAAAATTTCATCAAAATCAGTTCATTAGTTTAGCCGTGGAAAGGTTTTTCCTCTTTAAGGGCGTGGCACCGCCTACTTTTGAAAAAAAAAGTTTACATGTCCCCCCTCCTCTTCACAACCTTTCCAACAAAACAAAAATTTAGCGATTAAGTTGTGCTATGGCTGAGAAAAAGTGGTGTAACCGTTTAGAGATTGCCTATTTATATAATGATTTGTAAAAGAAAATTTAAAAGAAAGTCAAATACATAGCTTGGTACTCCTTTCAGTGTAATTGTTCTTCATTAGTGTTGTTAGATTTTTGAATATGTTATAACTTTTTTACATTAACAAATTATATTCTTTACATTAACAAATAATATTCTTTACATTAAAGAATAACGCTTTAACCTCTTTAAACTCCTCAAAAACTATTGCCGATAACTCATTTTCCAGGGAATTTTTTCTCATTCCCAAAAAATCTTGGACGAAAAACCAGGAAACTGGAGGAAAATTTCGAAGAATTATTTATATAGGATAGGAGTTACATATTAACTATCAATGCAAGTGATGTTGAGGGTAAAATGAAAAATATGCTTCATAGCCCCGATGACGTAATAAAATAACAGCGCAAGTGACGCAGAACAAAAAATAAGTCCGAAGACGTAATTAAAAATGTTCAGAAACGCTTCAAATGAAACCAAAGGAGGACATTGACACGTTTTAAAAAGATTTCTGAAATGGAAATGAAACATTTCTGAAATGTAACTGAAGCTTTGTAAGGTTTCATGTAAACTATATCTGAAAGGCTTACGAAACGTTACATATCGAGTGGGTATGTACAAAATTTTTTCTGTGAAATAAACACTAAACGTACTATCATTTCCCTCTGCTAAAGAATTTAACCATAAAGATCTGGTGCGATTGCTGAATTTTGAGGATTCTAGAGCTACCCAAAGTCAAATGTAATCAAAATGTATCCACAAATGTGTAAGATTTTGGTCCTAAAAAAATTAGGCGTGTGGCAACCATGAATGTAAGTATAAACTTCAATAATATTTTCAACACAATGGTGTTATCACACCTTAATTTAGAAGCTGTTCGAAATACTGTTCTAGTATATGATTATTGTTAAAGATTAACACAAGCAGGCGGAAGCTTTTATTAACTACTCTTTTTTTTTAAATAAACACATTATAAAAATAGCGTCTCATAAAATAATGTACGTAGAATAAATGTAGGTATGGAAAAGAGTTCCAAAAATTAGTTACAGATCGAAGCTTTATGAAAATCGGATCACGAATAAACGAGAAACAGCAAATTGCGATATTTACATATCCATGAGTATATGAAAATTAAATAGTGCCAGTGTGAAGGTCAAACATTAATTTTTTAATTTATAAAAATGTTTCTCAAAATATCTTCGATATGATAGTATGTAGGTTAGACATGTTCAAAAAAAAGACACGTTTTAGAATACTTCAAGAGCATAAAATTTTCGAAAATTTCTTCATATTCGAGTATTTCCTCATTTAAAAAATAAAACAAAAAATAATCCTATAGCTGCTACCAGAGCTGCAAAATTTTCATTTTTTGGAATTTGGCCAAAAAAATTATGAAAATTTGATTTTTTTCTTATTTATAATATTTTTTTAAATATTTTTTCGATTTTCCTTATGTAAATACGAGTACAAGGAAGTATCGAAAAAAAAATTACCGCTATTTTTTAAGCCTGTATATAAGGAAAAAACTATGGTCTCTCCGAGAGTAGAGCTTTGGCGTTTCTTGTGTCACAGCTCAAATCCTTTGTTGTTTTCACTTAATTCACCTTAATACACTATAATTTGAAATTGTCAATGGCACTACATGAATTTCCATTAAAAAAATAAAATTTTTCCCATTTTTGGTCCAAAAATGATATAAATAACATTTTGTTTTTAATTTTTTTTTTATTTTATAGTTTGAAATAATCCGACTTGCATGGTTTGAAATGGATTTGGTTCATAGCATAGTATAAAGGTAAAAATTGGTAAAATCGTACAAAAGTAAGTAACTTTAAACGACTGTATCTCTGTCATTATTTTGATTACCATTACGTCAGCTTTCTTCGTGAACCAATGCCAAGCTAGAGCAATAAAATTAATGAGTTTCATTAGGTAGTTAACTTCTATATTTTTTAGTATTGCCACTATTGCTAACCATGATTTCAGTTCACAGAATTATTGCTTGTTAAAGTAAAAAAAAACTATTCTTTTCGATTTTTTTTTTTACTTTCCTTATTTTAATTCCAGATTTTTCTAAAAAATACCGTAATTAAATGTGGACTTATACATATATAATTTAGTGCAGAGTCGTATACTTTTCCAGGCATAAATTTCCCTAATTAATACCCAAAGTGACTTTTTAGCTACGTACCTATTCCACTCAATGATTTTTTTTAGTAAGTAATCCGTTCTCAATGTCTATCTTATTAAGGCCGCTTCCAAATACGAAATAGTTTCACAATTTTTGTTTTAGAATTTACATCCATTTTATTTCAACTTTCTTCATTCAAAAAATGAAAATTGATAGTTTATTTAAATTTTGTAAAAGAAACAGGTTTGAATATTTTACATGTTCATTTGTGTTTCATGTATATGTGTTAAGTAGTTTATTTAAAGTATTATATAATTGCATTAGTAATAAATATTAAAATATATTAATCATAAATTTAATTCTATAATAGATAAAATTTATCATTTTGTGCTTACATATATGCGCCAAAATATTTTTCAACGTTTTTTCGAATTGTAAAATTTTTAGAATAACAACGTGTGTAAAAACAATCTTTATTAAAAAACTTTATGTAAATTTAATTAAATTCAATTAGATATAAACTTTATTTAACGCGATGCATAAAAAAATAATTTAAATCTTTTTATTTGCATAAGTAAACTTTTGATTAGTTTTTCTTTTTTTTTTAATACTTAACGTTTTATTTGAAGTTTAACGTTTTAATACTATATTATAAGTTAGCATTTCATATTTTGCAAATTAAAATACTTTTTTGTTAATATACTTTTTTTTATAATATATTTTGTGAATTTTTGAATTGAACATTTAACCTAATGTATAAAAATAATTCATATATTCATAAATATAAATAAATCATTACAAACAACAGAGTCAAAATTTTAAAAACACTGAACAAAATTGATGTGAAGTAACATATGCAATAAATAAGAAGTTGAAATTTTAATTTTAAATATAAATATTTTTTTTATTATGGACGTAACATATTTTTTTAATATAGCATTGTAAACTTTTTTGAATTATGCAAAAATAATTCCTGATCTTATATTAAGATATTTAAGTTGAAATAAAAAAAGCCTTTCCTTGCTATTTACAAACATATTACATCAAAATAAAATATTGATTCAAATATATAAATTAATAATCATAAATAATAATGGTTAATTGAATTAGTCATACAATATGTAATAAATGAACATAAAAGTTTCATTGCAAGTAACATTTTTTACTTTTCATTTATATTAAAATGCCCTAAAATGCGTTTATTGGTTTAAAGCCCAGCCTAAATGCCTCCCGTTGCACTGTATATGCATTCTTAAACTTAACTTAAAACGTATTCGAGCGTATATGACCCCTATACAGACTTGCATCAAATCTTTCTGGGAATGATTTTTCTTCTTGCAGTAAAAATTTTTTAAACGCATTTTTATACAAGTCTTGCATTTTACAGTAAAAACTTGTTATTTTAAAAGTTATTGTTACCTGTATGGTAGTAGCCTATTTCTGCATTAAAATTCTGATTTTGTAGCTTAGACTAACTGGATAGTGCTAAGTATTATTTAAATTTACGCAACGGCAAAGTTGGACTCTCTGGCGGTGTATTACTGGTATGCAATGTTGTTTTCTTTGGTGCGTTCTTAAACGGTTGAATGCGACGTGCACCGCGCGGCGATGACGACAAACTTTGCTCCATTGCAGAAGTAGTAGTCGCTGATGCGGAAGTGGTAATACCAAGTGGAATATCTTTTAAATTGGAGTCAATGGATGCTTGAACCCAGCCTATAAATCATGAACAAAAAATATTATGGACCGATGTTTATAGAAAATTACTACCTTTAACTGATGAACGATGATGATCAATTAATGCAGCTGCCAACGGTGGTGCTGTTGCAGTACTGTCGCGCAGAGTGCCGTAAGTTGATAATGGAATGGGATTATAAATGCGATTGGCAAAGTCTTCAAAAGTAGTACTTTCTTTGTATCGTGATGAAACGCTGTCCAATGAACGATTGCGCTCTTCGTAGCTGAAATACGATATGACCCAGAAATACATGAATTACCAAATCATTAATTCTAAAATAAGTTCAATCTTTTGATTACGCTTAGTATAAATACATATATGTATGTACAACGTATATATAACGAAATCCTCACGATATGGATCTTACATATTAAGTTTACTTTTATAAATTTCGTTAGGGATTGAATATAGAACCGTTTACATCCTTTCACAGGACCTGAAACCATTCAATACTGAAATCGATTCAATACAGTAAGATACTGTTACTTATCTCCCCAAGTTTAATTAAAATCAGCGTGGTAATTTGAAAATGTTTTTTGTCAGCTGAATGCTGAACTCATTGTAACACTTTTTGAGGAAAATAAATCTGTCAACATTTCATAATTTACTCTCAGAAATATTATGCATGCATGCACGTTAAAGAAAGTAAACCCCTAAAGACACTATACTATGATTAGAATATGTATATTGGTAAATACTTACTATTGCTGATACAGTGGTAATGCAGCCCGTTTCGACCGACTCGCGTTAATAGCAGTTGCACGTATCAGTGTTGCTAGGCATGCACCACTTACAACGCTTTCATGTGCCAATGGGCCGAACCATGGTACTTCAGGCTTGCGATTTACAGATACTCGAAAAAGTCCATTTTTTAACGGATACACTACTATTAAAACGTCACAAAATTCGGTTGGCAGAATGTCGCGTCTGTAGTCCCGATAATGTTCGCTCCAAACGATATGAACCTCATCGTTTCCCAAATGACGTGTCTTAAGCAATATCGCCTCGGGCGAATCAGATGGCATTCTTGTCGCTACATGATAAATTACTTCCAAAAAGGGCGTAGCATAATAGGGAGCCGTTGCTCCACAACCCTGGCGTGGTAGACCACCGAGAAATCCATTATGAGTTTCGAGTTCAATTTCCCAGCCCAATGCTGATACAAACATTTCATACATACTGCTTCCACAGGCGTTGTGAAGAATGCTCTTTTTGTCCTCTTGTCCAGAACCCACATAAATAACGGCCATTTTATGAGTTTCACGACATTTTTGAACGTCAACATTGCGTAGCTCGCGCAACAATTTCTCAGTTCGCTGCAACAAATGGGTGCGTGAACGTCGCTCCCAACCAGCTAGCCCCAAGTGTGAAAAAAGTAGACGACAGTACTGGAAGGGGACTTCTGAGCGCCCAGAAAGACTTGTTGTGTTATATGATTCAAAAGATGTATGCGATGTATACTCTGCTGAATGAATCGAACGTTGATCTTGTGATTGCAGCATTCCAGAGCTATTTCCACGATCTATCTGTAGAGACTGATTATTTAAATTTGCAACATATTCTTGCTCTAACGCCCGTTGATTAAGAATAATAGAAATCGCTTGAGCTTCAATTTGAGTTCCAAGTGGGCTTGGTCCTGGAGAATTCAGTAGAGCCATAGGGTATGGTAGACATTCTGAACTTGTGTGTCCAATGTAGCTTAAAAGCTGTAAATGCAAAAAAAAATAATAGTTTGAAATATTCTATATTTTTAGGCAAAATAAATTAAGCAATTAAATAAAAATTGACTTCAAGTCCTTACATCATAGCTAATATTTTACAAAATGCATATAAGGTGTTTGGTTGGCTTCTCAATAATTAATTTCGAAACGATTTTTTAATAGAAACCAAACAAATTCAAATTATTCTAGACTGATAAGTACAACTCAAACAATATGTTAGAGGCATAATGAAAATTGTTTTGTGCAAGTAAGCACACACATAAGCGAGGCCATTTTTTAAATTTTCTGATCTGGTCAACTTATGAAACTTTAATTCATTTAAAAAATGTTCCCCTTATTTTCATCGAAATGTTAGAAATCGCGTTATATTGAAGAAATTTAAGCAATATGATATCGAATTCGCCCTAATTTTATTATTAATTATTAAGTCTTAAAATAAGTTGTTTTTTTTTGTAAATCTATTTTAAGGGTTTACATTTTTAAAAATTATTTTGAGATGTTGAAAAAAATTAGCCAACTCATATGGTGATAGTTAAATTCAACCTTCTGAAAACTAATTTTAACAAATTCAAACTAAACTCAACACTTTGCAAACTATAAAATTCAAATCATAAACAACGTCACTTTTTCATAAAACCCATTCAATAATGAAGACATTTAAAAAAAAAATTATGAAAATCCATTGCGTATTGAGAAAATAACGACACTTAAATAAAAAGTTCTTTCAGAATTTTGTAATCTTAACATACAAAGTTCAAATGACGATCACTTTGAAAAGTGCGGCTTTTCAGCAAAATAAAAAAATATGGGTCTCTTTAAATTGAGCATAGAATGATACCTGTAAGTTTTAAGCAAATTGATGACATTAATGTGGTCCGCTTTAATCGATTTGAAAAATAATGTGCATTTATAGGAAAAAATATTGTTTGCATTGATGTTAATAAAATGCTCTAGTTATGACTTTTCCTTAGACATATGTATATTCAAAATTTTTGCAATAAAATTTTCTATAAGATAAGAGGGCTAACTTTTTGTGACCCACATAATTGATTCCAGATATAAGACTTCAAAGTTGGAATTTGTTTGAAAAAAAAACGAAAAAAAAGGGATTTTTTACCTATTTTCGATCATAGCAGCCATACAATTAATACAATTTGGAGATTTTGTACCTTAAAATGTTTGTAAAACTCCATTCTGCACTATAGAAAAATTTAGAATTGGTTGGCTGACAATTAAATTTCTTACAAGCATTTAAACGAAGTATATACTCTCAAAAGTGAATTTTTTTGAGTTTTGACATTTATATGAAAAATTGGGGCCAATCGAAAAAAGCTATTGCGATATTCGGATTCTACGGAAAGTTTCACTATAGAAAATGTTATCGCCATTCGTTGTGAAAAATCTTGTTGAGTAGTGAAATTATAGGCATTTTAAAACACTCAAGAGCAAATTTTTTGAAGGTGTCATGTCCCCATGTACAAATTTGACTGCAACTGGTGTCGAAGTGGAATACTCGAAGCTAAAATATTATTAAATATTTAAATTTAGTTTTTGACGTTATATTTAGCTTCTTTCGTCGGGTTTTTCAAATTTTTTGTAAGAAACTTACACATTGAATTGATGGAGGAGCAAATCGGCCTCAAAATTATATCTTAACCTCAACTAACTTAAATGTAAGTCCTTTGTTTCAGTTAAAAAAATTATTTTTTTATTTCATGCTAAGTGAAATTGTTTGATATTTATGATACTATTTTGTTTGTGAACTTGTATCTATGTGATTTTTTACGTGTTGTTACATGTTATATTTTTAGTCACCCTGAGGATCTTCTTCGAAATATTGGGATAATATTTTAAAAAATAAATGAATAAAATACAAATCTGACCTATTAGCCAAAATAAAGTTATAAAAATTTACTAAACATCGATTTACTAAAGATCGACTAATTCATTTACAACAAAGAAAGTCAGCAGCAAATTTGAGATATTTTTCAGAATCATCAATAACAAGGCCATAGCTCAATTTTTCAAAAAAAGTTTTTACTTAAGAAGGCCGATTTCAACAATAAATAAAATTACTTGAACGTTGGGCAGAAATGTCAAATGTCACTACAAATGTAAAGTAAATTCAGAAATGGCAATAAAAGCCAGTAGCCAACCATTAAAAGGCTGCTTATTCATAGTTCTCATTAGCTAAGTTGGGAACTTCTCAGTATATTCTTCTACCAAAATGAGCAAAACAATCGCAAATTTGGCATGTTCATGTCATGTCAATTTCATTAAATTTTAATTTTTGGATATTATTTGAAAGCTCGTTTAAATAAGGTAATGTCTTGTTTTACCTACAAACTCTAAATTTTTGCCTTTAAAATTATGTCATCAGAGTTGGGTAGGAATCATTTCTTTGAGGAATTTCTCAAAAATTACAATTCCAAGCAGTAGTAATGGTTTCGAGTTTTTCGATGACTCCGTAACAGAAATAAAAATTTAGAATTCAAAAATTTTAATTCTATTCCAAAGGATTGCAATTCAGAATTTAGTTTTTCAATTACATGGCAAAAGGAATGATTCCTTTGCAAATCCCATAACAGGAATCAACATTTGGAATTGGAAATTTGGGATTTTATTTTCGAATTTTTCAATTCCATAGCAAAAGAAATTATTTCTTTGTCGATTCCATTGCAGGAATCAAAGTTTGAAATTAAAAAATGTTGACTTCCAAGCAATTGGAATTTAGAATCAGAATCAAAATTCCTTTGTCGATTCAATTATATTTAATTTTATTTTAAGGAACTGTAACAAGGATTTGACAATTTTTGGCCATTTTTCTAAAGCAAATTTCGCACTGATCGATGCGAGAAGTTCGAAAAGGGATTTTAGAGTAGAGTGAGCTGGACTTCGAACCACTCAAAAAAATTCAAAAAATTGTAATTTAATGAACATGTAAAAATATCATTCATTTTTTAATGATACTACATATATTGTTTTTATGAGAAAGGGATATGTACTACTTACATCATCAAGTTGGTCCAAGTCCGGTGCTAAGTCCTTTGCTAATGGTAGCTCGCCAGCAGGACGATGCCTTAAGGTGTGCCTCGGTGCCATCAACTCTAATCCTACCATTGACGATACTAATGAATCCATTGGTTGACTACTCATATGACGCTGAGCCATAACGTTAAAACTTCTTCCCGTGCCAGCGATCTCATTCTTATCCAAAGAAGGATTTGTTAATACACTTAATGTGCCATCAGTAACCAGATTTTTTAAATTCTTTTTAGGTTCACTATATAATATTGATGCATCCCAACATGCCTTTCCGTTTAAGTCACGTAATAATACGCGCACCTGTTTCTCCGCCGTGATCAGACCAGCTGTCACTCCACCACCAGGTAATTTCAAAGCCGGTAGTTCAATAAAACTTGCTACTAAGCCAGGATTTAACATAAAAAGTTGCATATTTTGTGCGCTAAGAACATGTGGAACTGCAAGCTCTACTGAATCGCGCCGCCCTTCTAGACTAGACTGCTGCTGGTGCGATAAGTTGCAACTAACTCCTGTCACATCATCTTGTTCCTCAACCAATGAGCTCAAGCGCGATGCACCGATTCCCATTGGAAAATGACCAAGATGAGTTACCAAGTGCATAGCTATAGCCCTGGCGCAAAGGCGAATAGCGCTTATACAGGCTTGTATGGTCTCTGAAGTTTGATAGTTTGCTTCAGGTAATTTTCCATCAGACTGAAGATCATCACTTGAAATGTGCATATCAAAGTCATCGTCTGAGGTTAGCTTGACACGATCGTGTCGTGGTGCACCCGAAGCGATTTGCAAAAGAACCCTCAAAACCAGAAGAACTAGAGTATCGCGTTTTTCATTAAGTGGTTCAAGCATTAATGATGCAGGAAATGACATGCAAAATTCACCTAAGCATAACATTAACGACGTTAGTACTACTTTATCTGAGTCTTTCGGATTAGTGACATTTTGAATTTCCAGCGCCTTACAGATTGCAGAGATGATGAGGTGCGGCATGCGATCGTTTGAAGCAAGTTCTTGTCCACGATCGATGAAAAGCTTAAGCGAGTCTACAGCTACAATTGCGATTGTGCGATGTTTAAACTGAAGCGCCTGCAGCAGAACTTGAACAGCTTCACGTATACGTGGATTGTAATATGCATCGGTAGAGTGAGGTATATCTTTAAGATTAGCGCCAGTTGGATGAGGAACAGCTTGCTGAAAGATACCCTGGGCTCGACCTTTCCCATCAACAACATTGCTTTCTGGGTGTGACAATTTGAGGAGTACCCATTGACCAAGCTGTGCTAAAGCGATGCAACGTGCTTTTGCTGATGGTTCACGCCTAGCACAGCGTAACATTATGTTCAGAATGTGATCTTGTAAGTCAGGACATTCCATAAGTTCAAACTGCTGAGGTGATGGTTGTAAAACTGGTTTAGGTATCAGTGTAGAGGGGAAACATAGCAACGAACCCAATAGCGATGCAACTTCAGCACGCGGAGTTAAACGGTTCGCTTCCAACGATGTCAACAGAATAGCTGAGGCATGCACAATATCAAGCAACAACAATGTGTGCCCAGGCAACAACAAACTCAAGAATCGTGGACCCTCTAAGTATTTCAAAATTGCATAAATCAAGTCTCGATCCTCCCCTGTCAATAGCTTGTGTATAGGATAATAAAATATTGGCAGATGATTCATACCGGTCACAGCACCATGAATAGCTAACGTACACAGCAACTGTATTGCCCATAATTTACCTTTTTTGAAAGATTTATCGAGCTCTAGTGCTCCATAACACCAAGGTGCAACAATGCCTATTGGTGGCACTAGGGATGGTGGTAGCGGCGTATTTAGATTGTCAGTTGAAATTCCCTGATTTTGTTTGATTTTTATCAGGTTTATGGTCATATCCAACAGATGCTTGAAAACTTGTGCATGTAATTCGGATTTAGGTATTCGATTAACATCACCCAGTGCACCCAGCATACGCTTCCACATAATTGCTGTAGAATCAGGCAGCCAACCAGTAGCGGTGCCACCTAATATAATCGAGCGACGCTCTGAGCCGGCATAATTACCTGAGCTGCCTTCTTCAAGGCTGCCGCTATCGACAGCCAAAACATCTATTTGTATTGCGGCGTCCTTCATCGAACTGCCTTCAATTCCACTACTAGCAGTAGGTGATGGGCTGCGGGAACCGTGATCACTTTCTCCCTCTATATATTCATCATTCGAAGAGCGCCGCTGACCATGTCCCTTGCGTTGTCTACGCAACGTAGATGCAGCTATTGAATCAAGTGACAAGGCACGTCGCATATCAGTTTGTGTGTTAGGAAGAAATTTTCGTGAATTCAGGGTTTCTGAGCTAACACTGAACTCTGCCGTTGGCTGCTGTGACAGCATAGCGTTAAGAGAATGTTCAACACTTGTGCGCAGCACAGGTGCTGCTTTATGAGATTGCTTATGCCTGCGGCGAATGCGAGATGCTCTTGTCGAAGCTAAGCTACCTTCACTATAACTGCGACTTAGCATTGGAGTAAGCGGTACAGTGTGATGAGAGTTGCGCATAGGTATTGTATGTTGGTTTGGTAATGCATTCTGATTCGAATAGTTCGAAGAAGAGTTTTGCAGGTTGGCGACTCTTTCTTCAACTCCTCCTGCTAATTGTGAATGTTCATCAGAGCGGCTTCTGATAGCAGAGTCTCTTTCACGATCACCGACACATTCACTTGTACGCGAAATACTAACGGCAGCTGATGAAGATTGCTGCCAAACACTGCCCATGCGACGTCGTTTTCCCTTATTTTCAGCTAAGCGGTCAAGTGGTAAGTCCTGCAGATTCAGCGAGTATACATAACGTGAGAAGACACGCGTGAGGGTTTGAATCGTTTTGTCCCACTCAATAATTAATTCATCACGATATGTAAGCGATGTAAGCACGGTAAGAAATTTTTCCCAAAGTTGTACATTTACGGGTACATTCGTGTGCGCACGTATCCAAGTTACAATTAGAGTCTGAAATATTGCCTGACCCAGTATACCACCTAGACTGGAGCTTTTTGATCCGCTGGGGTTTTGATGCAGCACAATCGATGTGACCTGTAGCAATACCACTAAAAGTTGTTCCCATGTTTTTGGTTCCATACGCGTATTCATTACCATGGTGCGATATACATTCAAAACCTTTTTGCAAACCTCTGTTTGCTCGTGCAATGGAGTTGAACGATAGTCACGCGCTTTTGTAGGGAAGTAAATATTTAAATGTCCGGTATTAACAAGAAAAACATTGGCGGCATTTGTAACAAAAATTTGTAAAACATTTTGTAGTCCAGCGCGCACAACCAGATTCTCTTTTGTTATTGCCCCAACATAAGACGGCGTACGAAGCCGTTGACTACGTGGGGTCCCACCACCAGATGATGCATTTCCACTGGCTGTCGATCCATTAACACTATTACTCTCATCCGGCTCCAATAAAAAGGGTGGTGGCGTAGCGCCAGTCATCCAGTCCCGATACACCGCGATAGCAGTGCGTATTGCGTCGATTTGGGACTTAGTAGTAAAACCAAGCAAAAAGGCCTGTCGGTAAACTTCGTGAATGAAATCGATGTTGTCGCGTGTTGAATACAAGACATCACGAACAATTAAACCTTGTTGATAGGACAATAGACGCATGTGATCCACCTCTTCGATGTGCACATTGTCCAAGCGATTGCTGAGCAGCCGTTCATGCGTAAAACGTGATATCCAGTTGATTAACACAACAACACACGAGGACATAACCTCTTCTTTTTTGTTTACCGACCGCATCACTGGCAACTCTAGCTTAGGCGCATATACAGACAGTGTAAAGTCGAAATTGGGACAAAACACTGGTAGAAAAACATCTTTGAAACGTTGCAGTAAAAACGCAAAGGCCTTTTGATCCTTCTGCGCACGATTGTCACGCCAACGTAAGCAAGCAGCTGTTTGAACCATGCTGTTAAGCAATATTTCCAAACCATCACGTGGATCTGGTGGCGCTGATTTCTCACTAGATGATGGAGGCAATAATGCGATTAGCTCGGAACTTTGTACAGGATGTGAATATGTATCGTGAAAGACTGATGTGATGGCGCCATCCACTTTCATATTGGGATGATTAAGAAAATCGGAAGTGTTAAACTCCACATCTGGACCGACGATGCCTTTTTGTGGAACAATTAAACCTGGTATTAGGTCGGCATACATTGTGTGAACATACATTGGGGCATTATCACCCAAAGTTTGATACCAGAGCAAAAAGAATCTGAAAGAATATATTAATGCATATAAAAAATGAACATGTAAAGAGGTATTCATATAAGTACAAAATATTAGGCGTTTTATTGCTGTTGCCTCAGGAATAAAAATATGACATTTTTAGCTCGTGATTTCGTGCTGAATGTATGAAATTCGAAAAAGTTTAAACATTGATTTCGATGTAATTTTATAATAATTAAATTCTTCACTGATATTCAGTCTTCTTGACCTTGAAAAAACCACGATATAATCTGCGCTAATAATTTCTCGATTAGCTCGATTGTAAGATCA
Source organism: Tricholauxania praeusta (assembly GCA_949775025.1). NCBI lineage: Eukaryota > Metazoa > Arthropoda > Insecta > Diptera > Lauxaniidae > Tricholauxania > Tricholauxania praeusta. Next base: position 72,985,041 of record OX459029.1, on the reverse strand, counting down.
GGATTTTGTAAATCGAGTTAGCTATTTTCTAAACAGACCTGTTGACGTTGCGGCGTGAGTAATTAAAATATGCGAGTGGACTGTATCACGGTTCATTTATTACTGAATAACTTGTATGTATCAAACTATTCCTACATAAAATATTCTCTTTACAAAAATATGATGCTTAACTGGAAAAAGAATAGTTATAAAAATAACATAGAGTAACTACGCATAATCACGTTCGGCGTGAAAATACCGCCCTCCTTGAACTAATAATTCAATTAGAATTATATTTATCTGTGTATTACTATGTAAATTTTATAGTATTAAAAAATTAATCATCAAGAATATAAAACGAATCAAATAAACAAAATTAATTCAATGATTTTAAACTCAAAATATTCAAAATTACAATGATAAGCGAAATTTAAATTGCTTATACATAAAGCAATGAATTTTAATAGTACAATAGCATTAAGATACTTGCTCGGATTCTGTCAATATAGGAGCTTGCCTTACAACTGGTCGTGTCAGCACTCCAAAAGCCGTTTTCAGATCGACTACACGCATTTTACCGTCAACTCCAGGGTGGCACTTGATAATTCTTGCTAGCTTCCACTTGGCTGGTGGAATGAAGTCATCTCTAATTGCGACGAGGTCGCCCACTTTCACGTTCATACGTGGGCGAATCCATTTAGCTCTTTTCTGCAAAGTTGACAAATATTCTAAATGCCAGCGTCTTCAAAAGTGGTTGCAAATTTGCGAGAGAAGTTGCCATCTTTGATTTAAGCTACCTTTAAAATCTAACATTGCTGGTTCAGGTAGCACGTTAAGCGGTTCTGCGATTAAAAAGTGACCTGGAGTAAGCGTTTCCAGATCGAAGACGTCCGTAGAAATTGGGCAAAGTAAGTAAGAACAGTTAGAAATTCTTCATAGGTCAACAATGAAAGACTTACAGACCGTTTTAAATGAAACTTCACTCTCTTGACAGCTATCTCTCAATAGTTCACATGTGCGGAGCATTGGGCTCTTTGAAGCTCTCGTTCTGCGCCAATAAAATTCGTCCCATTGCCCGAAAAGAAATTTTGGCAATGACCTCGACGAGATGTGAAGCTCTTCAATATCCCAATGAATGTTTGATTAAAAAATTTTGTGAAGATCATTGATTATAATAGTAGATATTGATGGAAAAATTATCGGAAACTTTGCGTCGACTGTTATCGGAGCGTGAAGCAAACGACCTCCAGCCTTTAGTAACCCATCGGTATCAAGAAATGCGTTTAGCAGTTTACAATGGCCCGTTGTTTAAAGAGTTTAGGTAACCACATTTTTTGCACTTTAAATTGTTAATAAACCTGCTACAAATTGCGGTGATGCGCTTTAAGCGAATAAAAGATGAGTACACGTTAAGCAAAGTCCAAGTTGTTATTTCGGAGTTAGTGAAAAGAATCGTCCTTTTCCGTTGTAATTCTTGCTCAGTTGTTGGCGGCTGGCATGGTTGAGCTGGCCAGCACTCGGTTTTAAGCTTAAGCCATGGTGGCCCTGACCACCATAATTCATGCGAGTCTAACTTTGTTGGATGAATACCTCTAAATCAGGGGTCGGCAAAAAACAATGTGTGTGATGTACTTCAGCTCAATTGAGCTATGAAAAGTCAAATTTTGCCGACCCCTGCTCTAGATGCACAACCCGCTGGATTGTGGCCTGAAGTAACATGAAACCAATTCTCGGCTGGTATGACATCTTGAGCTTTTGCGATGCGGTTCGCGACGAAAACTGACCAACGATTAGGATAACTTCGCAACCAGGCTAAAGCGTTAATTGAATCGGTCCATCCGTAAATGTTAGCAACAAGCGGTGAAAATGATTGGCGCACATTCTTTACAGAGTTCCAGTTTGGCTATAGAAATAGATCGAAGAGGAGAAACTTTAGTTTTTGCACTTGCCAAAGCTACTGTTATCGCCCTATCAGCGTGTTGAGTGACTGACTCTGAAGCATCCGCGAAACAATACAAATCGGTAACTGAGCCTTCTGTTCCAGTCCCCAACTATCTTGGAATTCGTAACTTGCTTAAAATGGGTAAGCCTTTGCGGTGATCTAACCAATAGGAAGCGATGTCATCTGGAACTGGGTCATCCCAATCGATATTCAGCTGCCATAAGCGTTGAAAGAGTATTTTTGGTATCAGCGTGACAGGAGCTACTTTTCCAGTAGGGTCAAAAAGACGACAAGAATCCGATAGAAGCGTTCTTTTGGTTAGGATAGGTGGCGGTGGTCCCAAATCAACTTCGAAATACAGAAAGTCCTCTTTTGAATTCGACATGAGACCAAGCGCGAGTACAGTATCGTCTTCAGCGAGTAAATGTGCAATATTTTATGTCATGATCGGCACTAGGGATATTTTGAAGCACCAGCGAAGTGTTAGATGCCCACTTCCGGACAAAAACATCCTGTTGCCAAAATTGAAGATATTTGTTTACGTAGGTCATCAAGCTGATATTCTGATAAGCGAGAGGATATTCTTTTTGAGACTCAATAGCGATTTGTTGAAGAGCTTTTACAGCGTGATGCGTGCTCGAAGCTACACCATATGTAACCCTTAGCATTCGATATTCTTGTAGCGGTTCTTGTAGTGAATTTTCCATATAATGCGCTGAAAATTTGTGTGCTCTAAGGCGATCATTACTTGGCGATAAATAGCTGCAGCAGTCATAGCGAATTTATGCGTTTTAATTCTGTTTAGTATAGAGGCTAAATCTTGCTGCAACTGAGGTCAAACCATCAGTGCGTCGTTAAGAGATACTCCATGCGTTGAATACAATACGTATCTTAGTAGTTGTGCTTGTGTCTTTTTGGACACACAAATATGTCATATAATAATTATCATCAGAAAAATCATTTACTGGTGTCATATGTGCCTGGTCTAACATCTCCTGCTGAAATTCATGATATTTTTTTTGAAGTTCTATATTTCTGCTCAAGCGCCTTTCCATAAGAAGCCATGACTGTACTGCTATAGCTCTAGATTCTCCCAGTTTAATGTTGGACTTCAAGGGTAGTGTGACAATAAATTTCCCTGATGAGTCTCTTTTATGCGTTGCGTTGAATATGTCTTCACACATGTCTTCTTCAGGCGTGTAAAATCGATTTTCGGAAAATTCATCGAGTTGCCAAATTTTTTGTACTAGCTTCGTTAGATCACTGTCGGCATGAAGACATACTGATTCGTTTACTTGAATCTTTTCAGTTTCAACGCGACCGAAGAGCACCCATCCAAAAGCGGTTATCTGTGCTATTGGAGTATTAGGCGGGCCCTTGATAATTTTGGGTTCCGTAAGAGCTCCATCGGAGCCGATAATTAAGTCAATTTGCGAAGGCTGATGAAACTGCGGATATGCTAGCTGAAGGCCTGTGATATGATCCCATATTGCTGGCTTGATTATAGATGATGGTAAAAATCCTGTAAGTTTTGTTAGCACTAGGGCAGTTATGCCGAAAATGTTGTTATTATTTAAAGGCATCAGCTGAATTGAAACCTTTCCTTTTGCATAGCCCTTCGAACATCCGATTCCTGAAACTAATACGTTGCTGTGACTCTTTTTTAGCTGTAGTTTTTGAACGCAAGATTCACTTATGAAGGAGGAATGTGATCCTGTATCAAAGAGTGCGCGAAGCAAGTGTTTTATGCCTGTTTTGTCAAAAACTTTAATTAAAGCAGTTGCGAGAAGAACAGGGTTATCTTCTTTTGCGAACAACACAGTGTTGCTTGGTTTATTGCGGCTATTATAGCGAGCCAAGTTCTGAGAAATTGATAGCATACCAGCGTCGTTTGAATCTGTAACAACCGGTAGAGCTGCACGCGCAGCGGCGGAGCTAGTAGTTGCAATTGGCGCGTTTAATGCTGCTGCTCCTTGTTGTGCATCGTCTGTGATTGCGTTGCTGGCAAGTTCTGCACGTTGAAGCGCTTTTAGATTTCTCACTTGTATAGGGCTACCAAATGCGACACTAAAGTAGCAAAAGTGCTACTTTTGCAAGGCTTTGCTACTTTGTTACTTTTGACTCGAAATGTGCTACTTTTGGATGGTTTTGCTACTTTCGATGTTTGCATTGTAAAATAAAATATTTGAACTGAAGTGAGGACCTTTTTTTTTTTTTTTTTTTTTTTTTTTGCTCATCAAAGTTAGTTGAAATTATTGTTTTAATTTGCTGGGGTTTTTTTGTTAGGAAGTGAGGAGCTTTTTCTTTTCTTTTTTTTTTTACAAAATTCCAATTTTTTGATATGTGCTACTTTTGTAGTAAGGCCATCTGGTAGCCCTACACTTGTATGCATTAAACTTAAACAGTTGAAACATAATTTTTTTGTTGCGAAATATTTGCGACCGAGAAGCGATTGGCAAGGCATGAAATTATGGGCATTGGTACACTTTATGATCACCGGCGCAGTAGAAGCACTTTTTATCTATTTTTGATTCAATTTGCGTAGCATGGCAATAAGGAGCTTTATTTTTAATTTTTAGAGCTGGCTTAGATGATGTCAGAAATTCTAACGATCGACACCGAGTTTCCAAAAAATCCTGTAGGTCCTGTAAAATTGGTTTCTGATCATCTCTAAGAAATAATTCCCAATGTCTTCTCGTTTTATCAGCAAGTCTGTGAACGATAACGTGGATTAGCCAGTCGGCCCAGAACTCAACGGGCATATCGAGTGCTTTTAATGTACGTGCATTTTGTAAGACGGGATCAAGTACAGTTTTTATACCGGTAGCTGTGTCTGCGTTAACTTTTGGAACTGCAAAAATTGCTCTAAAATGATGATCTTTATAACTCTTTCAATATTGTATCTTGTTTTCAGCTGCCCCCATGCCTCAATATAGTTAGCGTCTTCAAGCTTGAAATTTGAAATTAAATGCAGGGGCTCACCTGAAAAACAGCAGCGCAGGTAGTGAAGTTTCTGACTTCCACTTACATTTCCTGTTCGTTGATAATTTTATTGAAACTATCGTAGAAGGTCAACCAAGTTGTCGGGTCACCTGCAAAACGTGGTAACTCAAATTGCGGGAGTTTAATGGTTGGTGCCAAAGACGAAGGCATTTGCGTAACGGTGGTGTTTGTGGTCGGCAACATGTTTGATGTCGTTGGCGTAAGAAATGAAAACATACTCTTGAAATTTGACAAAGCCGTTATATACCACTCTACCCCTTGCGCTCTTTCGTTTTCCTCAGCAGCAAGAAATCCCGTAACCTACCGACTTTATATGAGGGATTATGTACTCGAAAAACACGAGGTACATATAAAAATTTACATGCGTTTTTTATAGCAAAAGTGTCGAAATTTAATTGCAAAATGTGATGCTTTTTATGTTTTGCAACGAAATATTTTTTGTTAATGCTTAGCAAATTTTTAAATAAACACGTTTATGCGACACTTTATAGTGATATAAAATTTAAAGCAAAATGGAAAATGCGTAAAAAATATATTTCATTACAAATGCGCGTTTATACGAAGAAACACTATTTTAAAGCGTCCTATGTATAAACGAAATTATTCTTACTTAAATGCGTCGAACGATTTTTAAAGACGAAGTCCGAATTATGAAAAAGTCCTCCGGGTTGACGAGGACCAAAATGTTGGCGTTGCAGCGTGAGTAATTAAAATATGCGAGTGGACTGTATAACGGTTCATTTATTACTGACTAACTTGTATCAAACTATTCATACATAAGAAATTCTCTTTACAAAAATATGATGCTTAACTGGAAAAAGAATACAGTCAGCGTTGCCGTTTTTGGTAGTTTCCTACCAAATCGGGTAGGTTTTTTTCCTCTTGGTAGGTTGGTAGGTTAAATCTGATTTTGGTAGGATTTAGGATAAATTTTTATGAAAATCGAAAATTGAAATTTCTTCGTGAAGTTTTTCGAATCAGGAAGCAAATATTTACATCTGGAAATAAGCTTTTACCAACCCTATCTTCAACAAGTGGGTATGGTCTCTGTTTTCTTGCATACAAATTACGTTTAGGGAATACGCATATGCATGTACAATGTGACGAAATAGTGTTGCGACTGATCGCACATCTAAATTGTTGCATGTGTGCTCAGACCCGGCGTATTAGAAACAAAAGTTACTAGCGCTATTAATAACATAATTTTTTTGATCGCAGCTGTGATCAAAATCGGGTCGCTAAAAAAGGTCTTAAGTTCTAAGAACTAAACTTTTTTTATGTACATAAGATGACATAATTAGAAAAAATATTTCCGGAATAATAAATTTGAATTTGTGGGCTTTAATAAATAGCATTTTAAAAACGGACTGTAAGTATACGGTTATTGTCAGGCTAAAATATGGCTCTTTTTCATAAACCCGATCACTTAGGGTGTGTGTACCATGCTCCAAAAGGAGAATATTTTAAAATGTGCTCTTTTGCGAAATTGTTTTGTTGATGCATGGCTTATCCTGTGCGACTCAGCCATTAAAATTATTTTTCCGGAGAACTTTTCGAACGGCATGGACTTCTTAATGAAAATTAGTTTTACCATTACAGTAAGTTTTTGAGTAGATGATATGAATGGATTTTTAAAAATTTCTCGGATGGTACATTTTTCGTCTCTCGAGCTAAACTTTTTTTTTTTTTTTGCCACCGTTCGTTGTTTATTTGAAATCCTTTTGTCCTCTTTATATCATTTAATAATACCGTGAACCGCTGGCAAACTTTGTAACTTTGCGATCGGTTTTGCCTTCAAAATGATTTTAATTACTATTTTTCTTTCTTCTAACGTTCATCGCTTAATTGTACGCTGCATGTGTCATGTCATGTGGTAACTTTTTGCGCACACTTGCCCGACTTTTGATGTGAACGATTTAGCAACAGAAAATTTGTGCTATATGCGGTTAAGCATTTTAAACGACGACATACAAGAATATGTATTTTAAACAGCATTAAATGTTAATAAACGAATTCAATGCTGCAAAAAGATTTTTTTTTAATTTGTAAAGTTTTGGTAGGTTACAAACGATTTTGGTAGGTTTTCGAGAAAATTTTGGTAGGAAAATAAATTTCTCAGTGGCAACACTGAATACAGTTATAAAATATACATAGGGTAATTACGCATAATCACGTTCGGCGTGAACAAGACCTTTTTTGCTACTTTTGAGTAATTAATCGACGAACATAGCGCGACGAACAGTGTGAGCTCTTTGTTTAAGGTGATCAATTGGATGTTACAATTTAAATGTGAAATCATTCACATTTAACTGTGGAATCATTTTGGAGTCATTGACATACAATTTCTGATTTACATAATCCCACAGAATTAGTTTTTGAGCATTTCGATTTATTTATAATCAGGCACGAGATAAACGATTATGGTTACCGAATCTTTTTACAATGCTCGAATTGTTCTAAATTTTCACCCTTTTGAATACCGCTCTATAATTTAAAATTTCAATACTTAATAAAACCAGATGTAAAATATTAAGCGACAAGAAAAAACTATTGCCAGATTTAAATAATAAGAAATATAACTAGTAAATTGGCAGCAACAGTTCTTACGCAATACTAGAGTATGTGTACATATTTTAACGAAATTGACCAGCACGGCGAAATCTCAAAAAGCAATCCTTTTACAAAGGACACAACAATGTCAAGAAAAAAATTGCATAACTTTAGGAAAAATCACCATAATATTATCGAATGTTCTTCGTAAGTTAAAATAAGTCCAACTCGGAACATAATTTCGGTGTTTATAAAAAAATTGCATAAGTCCATTCCTCTAAACACTGAAGAATACAAAATATTATTTTCAAACTATTACTTCTAAGTATCAAAAAGTTATTATTTTAACTCTATACTATGTCGAAGATATTTTGAGAAACATTAATGTTTTAACAAATTTATTTTAAGTCAATTACACTAGTTTACAAAAAGATTTTTTTTTTCTGTTCCGTTAATCTGACGTTACTTTTCTAATGTAGATTTTCCTGCTGAGTTCGAAAATGAAAATGAAAATTTTTTGAATGGTACAGTTTTTGAGATATTGTGGTTTTTTCACATTTTCGACCTCTTATCACTTTAAAATTCATATCTTGAGCTGGAAATGTCCATTTTCCTTGTTCATAGTGTCAAATTAAAGATAATAAAATGTCAAACAAACGTGTGTTATTACATTTCTTATTAAAAAAGTGGTTCAAAAGATATAGATATAGATATAGATAAGAAGTAAAATTATTTTTTTTTATTTTATTTCTATTTTTTCGTGCCCACAGGATCAAATGTAAAATTTGATTTTTCTTAAAATCTGGTCTATTTTCATCTATATCTTTTGAACCACTTTTTTAATAAGTAATGTAATTGCACACGGTTGTTTGACATTTTATTATCTTTAATTTGACACTAAGAACGAATAAATAAGACATTTCCAGCTCAAGATATAAATTTTAAAGTGAGAAGAGGTCAAAAAAGTGAAAAAACCACAATATCTCGAAAACTGTACCATTCAAAAAATTTTCATTTTCATTTTCGAACTCAGCAGGAAAATCTACATAAGAAAAGTAACCTCAGATCAATGGAACATTTTGAGTGTAAACTAGAGTTATTTTTTTATATAAAATTAAAGCATTTTCAAAGTAAAAAAGTACAGTGTGCAGAACGATTTTCAAAATGTTTTGTTGGTATTAACAAGAAAACATATTTGTAATTAAGAAATATTTTAAAGTTTTTCTTAAAAAAATATTTTGTTAGACAAATACATACCGTACACCCTCTCTTCGAAGCTTAGGAGAGTTTCCGAGATGTAACAGCTTTGCCATTATGCGACTGAGTGAATGGCATTGCCAACGGCGAGCTAATAGTTCCGGTAATAAGCATAATATTTTCTCCAACAGCCATAATGAACCGTCTAGTTCCTCTCGATGCGCCTTGTGAACTACATTAGAAAAGAAAATAATTTGTATGGAGTTTTTTATACAAGTATGATATGTTCGTGATGCTGAAAAATTACATTTTAGTTTTGCACTTGCTTTGTTTTTATTTTTCTTAAATAAAAGAAGGTCTAACTCATACTTTGAGTTAATGCAAGCAAACAAAACTCAATTTGTATGCATATCTTTCATCGAAAATTAAATATTTTGTATGAAGATGTTTACTTTATATGTTGATAACAGGTAATATACATTATAGAATACATATAAATATAAGTCAAAGCAATATAAAATGTCTGGAAAAATATCCCTGTAACTTTGAGATTGATACTGTATATATAATAGGCGTTTTGCCGTGACTGTTTAGTTATTCAATATATATTAAGCGTGCGACAGGAATGCGGTCAACCCAATAATACCAGCGTAGAAAGGTTTCATGTGAATCGATTCCGTAAGCTCTCTTTCTTGTCGAGAATTATACCTCAAATTTAACATTAGTTTTATTCATCCTCCGCTGCTAGTTACCTATAGCCAAACTTAACGTGTAAAATTATAGTTGCTATACATACATTGCAAGTTGCTTAAGTGCCAGGACTACCTATCAGATTTGTATTTCGTCGTATTTCTATTATGTATGTATGCAAGATGCAATTTGAAATAAAGAAAGTAGAAAGAACAACAACGAGTACTCTTATTTATAAGCAACGAGTAGGATGGTTAACAACTTGGTAGATTTTTCATACATAGATACCGACTTGGCGTATAAGCAGGGCCGGATTAAGGGCAGGGCCGACGGGACTGCGGCCCGGGGCCCCCACAAAAAATGCGAACAAATAGGTTTTTTAATTTTTTAAGAATTTAAGTTGGCTAAATTTACGTGAAAGTGATTCGAAATGCTATACTTTTAGAATAAAACTGCTGGAGTTTCGTTTGATAATTTTCTAAAAAATTTATTGTATGTATTCTCAGGTTTTTAATTTCATGTTATTCATTTGAATATTTTTATATTATAATTCGTAGCTATTGTGAATGTTGATTCGGTATTAAGTATTGTTTGAAAGTGTATAACTGTTAATTATTCTTTGGTATAAAAACTGTGCACTTGAATTCGCGAGTAGAGATTTCGATTTTCCCTCTACCTCGCAGAATGCGATATATTGAAATCGATTCGATTAACTTGTGTCAACGGCTGTTAAACGCAGAAGAATAGCTTCAGCTTTTTGTTTGTGCTTTCAAATTTCATCTTATAAGTTTGTCGTGGCAAAATTCAATTTCATTGCTAGTTTACTCGATATGGAATCCAGTGAAATCGCAAAAAAATCTTCTAATCTTGTAGATACGTACTCTGAAGATTTGGAAGCAACTTTGGCAAACGAGCTTATACAGCTCAAAGAATTCGCTCATCTCCAAGAGAAAAAAGAAAATGAACCAGTTGAAATTTTTCTATATCGCATTATTAAAAAAAATAGATTACATTCGACGTTTTTTAATGCAGAAATCGTGTTCCGTTTGTACCTATCGATGATGGTGACTAATTGTACGAGTGAAAGATCGTTTTCGAAAATGAAATTGATCAAAAGCCGACTTTGTTCGAGCATGGAAGAAGATCGACTGGTTCAATTGACACTTCTCAGTTCAGAAAGAGACATACTTCGTGAAAAATGCCGTAAAGTCTTTTTAATATAAAAATTTGATAGTAAGTTTGTTTTTACTGTATACAGATGCAATTTGAAACAATTTACTTATGTTTTAATCTACTCTTCTACGCTGTATTAGATGACTAAGTTAAAATTGTGATAATAAATAAATAAAATGAATTGAAGACTTAATCTTATTGCATAATGTAAATAATTTCTGACCGCTAAAGGGCCCCCACATTCTTAATCCGGCCCTGCGTATAAGCCACAGCTATTGTTCGATAATACTAATCTAACTTCATGGAAGGTTATGCCAAAGCTTCAGGATCATCATAGTTTTATCAATTCCGTCTAAGGTATTGACAAAAATCTTCAGTGAAAAAAGTCTCAATTGTTTTCGTCGCATTTTGAAAGTTTGTATCCTAGGATAATTTTCAATGTCGGATGCCTCAGAATTCTATATCCACTCAAATCAAACGGCGAAAGTGAATATCGATTGAGCACACCTTGCAAATATCATCAACTGAAGTCTGCCGGCAAGCATTGGTATGGAACCATCAGGGTAGCAGAAAACGCTGCTGTCCTAAATCATCGTGGAAACGTTCGCTAGAGCAGGAAATACGTGCGAGTACTGAAGACACTTGCTACTGATCATGCACGTTGGAAGAGTTGTGTGAGACCCTATGCTACGTGAGGAAATAAAAGACACAAGCGAATCTAACTCCACCGTGTGTATACTTTACGCTGATTGGAACTTTGTGATTCTTGCTAAGCAAAACGAGTTATGTCTTATGGAGATTGATAAATATGCATTTTCGAAGTAAATTTATAATTAGAGTAAGCCCAAATTGTAGCCGCTCCTTGAGTGTAGAAAGGTGCTTACCACATACTATGATAAATAAGTTATCAGCGTAAGCAACTACCTTAAAAACTTTTCGTTCTTATTTTTTACCAAGCTATTTACCAACAGATAGATGGGCAAAGTTTTGGAAGCAGGAGCTGCTTACAACAAAATCAACAATTACAACAACAATAAAAAAAATCCCACCATTAATTCGATCTCAATAACAATAAAAAAAAATTGTACAATAAACCAAAAGCTAATTTCAAGAATTTTTCTTAAGAAAAGCGACGTGTTTGTTGTAATAGCTAAAATTGGCTGATTTTGTCTATTTTGCCCATCGGTGCTTTAGATTATAGCATTTACTCTAACATTGTTAATCTATGTCTAAATACGCAGCCATATTGTACTTACTTCTTGAGACTGAGGGCTTTTTCTATGTTATTACCCAAGGAGTGCATGGTTGTTGAAAAATGTGGTATGGTGACAAAATTGAACTTTAGATAATGTCATTCACAACTTATATCAACGGTAGATTCGTAAGTACTAAATTATTTAAGAAATACCTTCCAACAAGATATCACAAATAAAGTTTAGATCATAAATCATGAATAATAAATCAATATTTCGAGCATAGTACTTAAAAATATCACTGATATACACACGGTTCGCTTCAAGCAAGATCAAGATCGATTAAATTGGCAACCAAATCTGACAATGCACAATTATTAAATAGGGTCCGGAGATTCCAAATACATAATCCGCAAAATCGGAGCTGCTCATTTACTTGTCTTATGGCCATTTTAAAGTTAGAACTTTGGCTGACACGGTTCGCTTCAAGCAAGATCAAGATCGGTAAAAATTGTCAACCAAATCTGACAATGCACAATTATTATTTAGTGTTCGGAGATTCCAAAAACAAGATCCGTAAAATCGTACCTGGTCATTTACTCGTTTTTTTGGCCATTTTAAGGTAAACGCTCTTACGGATAATTTTAATAAAATTGTGAAGTGACCCGTGTACAGTTTTTGATGCTTTTAAGATCAAGTGAAATTTTAAAATATGCTATGATAATTGTTTTTTATGTATTTTCAGTTGCTGAACACGATAAAGTCACTAATTTTTTCAAATATGCAAATGTTTTTGTGTTATTCACCATTTTTCATGGAAAAAAGTCGATACAAGAGAAAACATTTTTTTTGTCTGCCGAAAAACAATTGAAAAAAGAATTTTTTTATTATTTTTTGAGGGTTTTAAAAGTATTTTTGACTACAAAGCCCACAAAGAAAAAAAAACAAAAAATGTTTATATATGTTATGTTATTCACCATTTTCCATGGAAAAGATGTGAAAATATTAAAAAAAAAAATTCTTTTAGGCCTTGAAATTGGTGACAATTATAATTTTTTTATTTTGTTTTTTTCTTTGTGGGCTTTGTAACACTTTTAAAACATATAAAACAAAAATAAATATAAATTAGTTTTCATTGGTTTTTTGGCCCAAAAGAATTTTTCAATTATTTTTTTCATTTTTTTTTTTTCTAAAAAACGCTGAATAACACAACAAATATAGAAGATTTTTTATTTATTGTTTTTTGTGAACTTTGTAGTCAAAAATACCTCAAAAGTCCATAAAACAAAATTATAATTATATAAATTATTTTTCACCTGTTTTAAGGCCTAAAAGAATTTTTTTTTTTAATATTTTCAATTCTTTTCCATGGAAAATGATGAATATCGGCTTTTTAGTCAAAAATACTTTTAAAACTCACAAAAGATAATAAAAAAAATCCTTTTTTTCATTTGTTTTTCGGCCGACAAAAAAAATGTTTTTTTCTTGTATCGACTTTTTTCCATGAAAAATGGTGATTAACACAAAAACATTTGCATATTTGCAAAAATTAGTGACTTCATCGTGTTCAGCTACTCAATATACATAAAAAACAATTATTATAGCACATTTTAAAATTTCACTTGATCTTAAAAGCATCAAAAACTGTACGAACCGTGTCGGACAAAGTGCTAACTTTAAAATGGCCATAAAACAAGTAAATGAGCAGCTCCGATTTTGCGGGTTATTTATTTGGAATCTCCGGACTTTTTATAATAATTGTGCATTGTCAGATTTGGTTGACAATTTAATAGATCTTGATCTTGCTTGAAGCGAACCGTGTACAAAGCAAAATAGTTGCAGATTTCTAAAGTTCATTTTTTTTCAATCAAATCTGGTTTTTGAGATATTTCAAATAATCGGTTATTAAAAAGATTCAAAAAATTTAAGATTTTAATTTTTGGCACTAAATTAAACATTTACACTAAATTTCATCCTAGAACTAGGTTTATACATGAAAAACTTTTAAGTTCGTAAGTAGTGAAAATGTCGTTTTAAGGCGATGTGACTTATTTAGACAATTTTATTCCAACCCTTCTAAATATTTTATATCTTACAGTGTATAGCTTTAAACTAATGAGTTATTTTTTTTTTTTTTTGTGTTTCGACACTTTGTGACTTTCTACATTTTGACACAATTTTATTAAAGTGTGGTTTTGTAGTTTTTCTATTTTTTGGGTGTTTGGCTTTTATTGAAATGATTAGAAAAATATTTATGTGAACAAAATAAAAAAATTGGTTGATTTAAAATTGCAAGATGCTGAGACCCGGTTTTTTAAAATATCTTAAGAGCCGAATTCGATTGAAAACAAATTAAGGTAATTTTCGGAATCAGTGGGTGAATGTCACCAAAGAATTTGGTCTAAAAATTCTGCAACTTTTATTGAAGAGCAGTATAATTTTCAGATGAAGAACATTTTTATGTTTTTAGAATGAAGCATTTTTTTTTCTGTTTTTGCCCCATTTTCAAAAAGACCTCGATGATGTTTTGAACGTTTTGTTTTAACGCTCAGGAGAGCTACCGGCACAGACTCCCATTAAAATATTTTGTACATCAAAATTAAGGGGTTGACATTTTCGGCAATATTTAAAAAACAAATATTTTTTTGACAGTCAAAAGTACATGGGTCATATAATAAAATAGACCTTACGAGTATGTAAATTAACAAAATGTTGCTCTAAAAAAATTTCTCAAAGCAGATATCTGAGCATTACATGTATACTTAATTATGAGGGAAAAAAAATATTACTGACAAATGAAAATGAAAACGCATAGCTGAAATAATGGCATTGTCGAAACTCAGGAAAAACAAATCTAATAAGGGCAAACCTAATACTACACATGCAAATAACACAATGCAAAACGTGAGGAGCATTTGATTAAAATTAACTAATGAAATGTAAATAAATGCAGCTTGATGCCATAAATGAAATGAAACATAATTCCTTTTTTTAAAATTAATTTGCAAAAATATGATTGTGCGAGAAAAATAAAACAAATTAGGAATTTTCAATTTGAAACGGCAATAGACTGCAACTTACCAATGTGGAACGGAAGTTCTGCCATTATAATAACACGAAAACGAAAATATTTAGTTTTTTTTTTTAAGTACATAAAATTGAGAAAATGTATTTAGGAGTGGAAAAATAGGTACACAAATAAAAAATATTTTGTTTTTGTTTGTTTGTTGTAGTTGCACAATTGAGTTGTGTGTGTGCATATATTTACGATATTGAAAAAAAAACAAAGAGAAGAAAAACCATCACTTATTAGATCATTATTATTAAAAGGGTTGATTTTAAAACAACTAAATGATGTTTAAGAAATCAAAGTATTTGTTATTTTAAGTAGTTTACCTTTTTGTTTTAAATTAGCTTCCGCCTGTATAAATGTGTCGTAAAGTATAAAATACACGTGACTGTAATTTGTTTCAAAAAGAGATTTTGCATCCTCATGATCGACGTTATCTGGAAATGATAAATGTTCGTTATTTTTATTTTAAATTATATTTTTGTTATTTTATAAAAGTTTTCATTTAAAAAAAAAAGAATAATTTTGGGCATGGCTTTCATTAGGAAAATGGTGATGATTTTGGAAAATATCTGGGTTCTAACGAAGGTTTTCTGGTTCTTAAACTTAAGTTTTAATTAAAACTAGCAAATTGTTTTGAAGTTTGTTTTTATGACAATGACTTAGTGTTTATTTTTTGAAAGTACGTCACATAGCTCAAAAAATTATATACATACATATCGTCGCTAGAGAATTATTTTGCCGTATATTCGTATAAATTTATTTAGACATACGTTAAGTAATTTCTGAAGCGACGATATGTACGGGCACATGAAGTCTCGGTATCGTTTAAATTACCAGGAATCGTCTGTTAACTGTAAGATTCAGAGTTTCTATGTAGTTGTTTTTGTGCCACGTTTACTTTTTGAGCAAATACAAAACTAAACTTTGGAAGAGCAGTAGCTCCAGAGATTATTTTTTTAATTATTTAAAAATAAGAGCGACGTACAATGCCCGATGTAATATTACATTTACAAAATTTCTATAAATGGAGTATATTTTTATTTCCATTTAAAAAACAATTTCAATTATGGTGATGCGTATACGAATCAATGGCCACTTCCCAGGGTAACTATTTTGCAATTTTTATTTTTGAAGATGTCAAATTTTTTGAGTGGCCAAGAGCTAAAAAATACAAAATCTTGAAGAAATAACATTTTTCGATTAGGTCAAGCGCTGAATAAATTTAAAAAAAAATGTTGGCTAAAAATTTTTTCCAATCGACCTCAAACTTATTTTCCGCCTCATTACAACTTTTTTAAAAAAAAAAGTATGCTGAATATTTTGGTACTATATGGGTTAAAGAAACCCAATACGAAACGAATGACTGGCTTGCTCGAGATTCAACGAAGAAAGGACACAACTGCGTAAATGATCCACTCGTGCCAAAGGAGAACGTCCTCATGCCCCCCTTTCCATGTCAAACTGGGAATCATTAAAAA
The DNA here is from genome assembly GCA_949775025.1 of Tricholauxania praeusta. Taxonomy (NCBI): domain Eukaryota; kingdom Metazoa; phylum Arthropoda; class Insecta; order Diptera; family Lauxaniidae; genus Tricholauxania; species Tricholauxania praeusta. The sequence continues at coordinate 72,968,763 of OX459029.1, read as the reverse complement.
TTTTACCAAGGCCATTGGGAATAAACCGAAAATTCTCGATTGTTTGAAAAAGATTTTCCCACGAATCAGCGAAGAAAAATTGAAGGAAGGTGTTCTGAATGGGCCCGATATACGGAAGCTTATGAAATAAAAAGAATTTAAATAAACTTTAGTCGGTAATGATTACCTTGCATGGAGGGCAGTGAAGAAAGCCATACGATATTTTTTGGGAAGTAAGCGAGCACACAATTACCCCGCTCTTGTGACTAAGATGTTTGCAATACTTCCAGAAAGTTGGAGTGAACTTGTCTCTCAAAATTCATTTCTTGCATCAGCATCTCAAATACTTCAGCAAACAGCTAGCCTCAGAGCCGGACGAATAATCAAGTGGCCATGCCCATGGAAACGCGATATAAAGGCAAAAGGCTGGAATCGCTAGTAGCTGAAATTTGTTGGTGGTCGCAAAAGGCGTACGATCCCAACAATGAAGATGAAGAAGAAGAATATACGATGGGAGATTCCTCTGAGGGTAGGCCACAAAATTGAAGTTAACCCTTTGATCCCCAAATTATTTCTAGCTGGAGGAAAAATATGAACTAGGTATTTTAAGTTATTTTTGGTTCAAAATAAGATAAATTTCATGTTTTATGAAATTTGGGCCAATGGAACTGTTTTTACAGCAGGTTGAATATACGCAAAATTGGGTACCAAAATCTTCAAAAGACTTTATATTTTAACAAAATAAGCTTTATTATCAATATCGTTATAAGAATAAGTGCATTAATTGTATTAAATATAGCTCAAATGTATAAATAAACACATTTGGAAAATCTAACCAAAAGCAAAAATTTCTTTGTAATTAAAGCCACTAACAGTTCCCCCCCGATATCTTCGTAACGATTGATAAACGTAATCTAAAACATAGGAATAGAATATCCGATATCTTCGTAACGATTGATAAACGTAATCTAAAACATAGGAATAAAATGAGAATAAAACAAAGAAACAAAAAAAAAGTCATTACACATTAGATCCCTTGAAAAAAAACTCAGTTACAGAGGGAAGTCAGAAAACTTATACGCAACATTGGGGATGAAAGGGTTAACTGACTGAATAAAAACAATTGATTTTTTTCCAGATGAAGACAGATCCTCATCCGATACAGACTCTGAACAAGAAGGCGAATCACCACGCAAGAAAGTAATATGACTTGACACTTTTTCCCATTTTAGATTTTTCATGATTTTTAAAAATAAAAAATTTTAGTTTTTTATGCAAAAAATTATTTTGTTTCTTCATAAATTTATTTATAGCTGCAAACTGTTGATTATGTAAAGAAACAGTACATCAATAGATTAAAGCAATTGTAACTCTTAATTTTTTTAAGTTTGTTGCAGTAAAATCGGACTAGTCGTTCTCGAGTTATGTCAAACAAAAGAGCCCCAAACGTGACACATTCTAGGAGACACTAGAACTAACTTCAAATCGATATATCTCGATTACTAGACGTGACCTAGCGAAACGCCGGGACACGTATAACTGTTTTGTTTGACCGATATAACTTTTCCCGGTAGTCAGAACCCCCGCCAATGTTGGCTGTCGGACAGTGTAATATACATACAGCTTGTCAAGTAATTGTTTGCAAAATGAATTGTGCAATACAATTTTCACTTTCATATTGAATTAAAATAAGAAATGCATATATTTTTTGCAAAAAAAAATTTATTCAATTCTTTTATACATTCTTCATTAGAAAACAACAAAAAAATTGTTTAATAAAAACAAAAACAAAATTTTATGGAACATAAACAAAAATAACAGCCATTTCATGCTGTCAAATAATTCTTTGCAAAATTCAAGGAATATTTGAAGAAACTAAAAATCTAATCAGAAAAAACTCAAACCTTGTTGTGTCCACCACGAATAGCAATCACGGCTTGTAGAATTCTTGGAATAGACGCAATTAGTTTTAGTAAATCACGTCCTTCCGGTATCTTTTTGTCCATTCCTCCTTAAAAAATCTTATTAGAGTGTTTTTATTTGATGGAGCCCGTTTTGCAACTTTTTTTTTTCAGTGTGCCCATTAATTTGCAAATGGGTTCATCACATCGGGGCCTTGGACTGGTATACTCATCACTTTATTGCAATTTAATAGCACCCAGGACTTGCACAAGAGTGATTTGGGCTTAGGATCATTGTCCTGATACGATTGGTATCTATACTTTTCGGCTTTTTGATTGCCAGTGAAGTCGAAATTCTGAGCACTTTTTTTTAATTCGTTTCGAAGAGTGTTTTAGTATTACTTTTTAGTCATGATATCGGTAAAAGCTCTTTATTCATCAACGCCTACTCATGATACTCGTATGTATCCCCATACCATCACGGGCAACTTTCCACATTTCACAGTGGGTATTATACTCTTCTAATGCAGGGTCAGTGGGATATTAGAGAAATATAATTTTCTACGGCGAATCAAAAATCAAGTTATACTACCCCGATGGTCCTAATAAAGTTTGACGAAGACCGAACATAGCACTGCAGTAGAAGAGCATAATACCCACTATGGAGTGTGGAAAGTTGCCCGTGATGGTATGGTGATACATTCGAGTATCATGGGAAGGCGTTGGTGAACTAAAAGTTTCTGCCGATATTATTACAAAGAAATTTTACTTAAACACTCTTCAAAACGAATTGAAAAAAATTTCGGTTTCACTGACACTTAAAAGGCCGAAAAGTTAAGATTCAAATTTTATCATGTCAATAATCTTCAGCCCAAATCGGTCTCATGCAGTAGTTGGGTGCTGTATTATTGCAGGAAAGTGATAGGCCCAAGGGACCGATATGAACCCCATCGAAAATTATTGGGCACACTGAAAAAAAAAAGTTGCAAAACGGGCTCCAACAAATAAAAACGCTCTAATAAGAGTTTTTAAGGAGGCGTGAACAAAAATATACCGGAAGGACATGATTTACAAAAACCAATTGCGTCTATTTCAAGAAGGCTACAAGCCGTGATTGATATTCGTGGAGGACACGCCAAGTTTTGGGTTTTTTCTGATTAGATTTTTAGTTTCTCAAATGTACCTTGCATTTTGCAAAGAATTATTTGACAGCATGAAATGGTTGTTATTTTTGTTTATGTTCCATAAACTTTTGTTATTGTATATCTTAAATAATTTTTTTTGTTTTCTAATGAAGAATGAGTAAAAGAATTGAATAAATTTTTTTTTTCAAAAAATATATGTATTTCTTATTTTAATTCAATATGAAAGTAGAAATTGTACTATACAATTCATTTTGCAAACAATTACTTGACAGACTGTATGTATGAACGAAATTTTTTTTTAACTGCTCTCTGCACCTGAAGATAAAGTCCGACAAGACCTTTCTTCCACCTTATATGCATATATTAAAATATCATACCTGTACAACAAAAACAGACAGCTAAGTTTTTTATTTTTTCTAATACAACCAACTTCGTTGCGTAAGTAAATTTAATAGGCACATATTATTGTACCATTAATAAGTACAGTTGACAAAATCTTCTGGAAAGAAGGGCTACGGGTATAAATAAGCAATGGGTATAAATATTTTCTTTGAATAAAAATTTTAAGACCCAATTTTCCAACCCAAATAACTTCTCTCAGTTGTAACTTTTCAAACGAATATTTCGTTAAACTTTAACTCCTGCGAGCCGCTGATTTTGAATCCGATGCGCGTTTAGCGCCATTACGTCAACTCTTTTTTAATCGATTTTGCATGTGACTAAGCTTAAATAAAATTTGTAAGTCAAAATAAAAAACTTTCAACCAAAAAAACGAAAAAATTTAAAAGTTAGGTCAAAGGGTTTGAAGTAATATTTGGAAATGATTTATATACAAATAGTATTTTGATGAATTTATGTACTCAGAATAATAATTAAAAAAAGATATTGCCGTTAAAAAGATAACAGACTAAATAATATATATAAAAGAAGCAATTTAAGCGATAAGATATCAGTTGCAGTTTTTCGCTTCTGTATTTTTAATAATTAAATAAGCCAAATTTTATTGAATCAAAATATAAACAAGTCCGGCATATTAATTAACTAATACTATACAAATAATTCCACTAAATAGAAAAGAAAGATCTGCAGCAAAGGACAGGCAACAATGAAAAATACCGCAACAAACATACATAGATCGACCAAGGCAATAAGAAAAATACTTCAGTGGAAATTAAAAAAAAAGATTCAAGGTAGCTGGCGTGTTATAAAAAAAATGAGCACCAGAAGATGAGTCAAGCAATTAGCAAGTGATAAACATTCAAAAGAAATGCGCAAAGTATCAATGCAAGAAAAAACAGGTTTTTATTTAAGAATGGACTTATACAAAAGCAAACAATCAAAGCAAATCTTATAAATATGTTAACTTGAGGCATAACTGTAAAATACGATTCCAAGTTAAGACAAAATAACACACTTTGGTAACGGTAATGAAAATTTAACTTTTTATAATAAAGTGACAGGTGACATATGATGGAAATTAAAGCAAAAATAAATAAATTAGTTTCGGTTAAGTTAAAATTCTATCAATCAGTTAACTGCGTACTTCTCTATATATGCACTAGACTGCTCCTTATTTCAGTTTTATTCATTACCTTCCTTTGAGTTTCAAAGCTTTTAAAATACAATGCTAACAGTTTCAGTTTGAAATGAAGTCGTTAACTCGTGCGGCAAGTCATATGAAGTGTTAAAAAACATTTTAAAAAATGTATTCCTCTGACTTTCTATTATATAAAATAGCTTCCGGTGTCAGAAAATTTGCGTGTGGTGAAAGAAGAAAGATAAAAGAACAAAGAAAAACAAATATATGAAAACAAAACTTTCATTGCATTGCATTCATTGTTGATAAAAAATTCTATTGCATACATTTAGTTGTTAAAGAAAAGTAGAATTATGTTGTCAAATATAAGAAGAACCCGGGGGCCGGGGGCAAAGAAGCGAGCGGGGGGTGAAGCCCCTAGTTTCATTGCAAAAACAAAAACCAATATATAATCGGTCATTCTTTTCAACACACTTGTTAAAACGAAGGACATACTTATTTCAAAAAATATAGGAATAGAATAAAAAAACATGATATCATTTTTGTTTAAAAATGCTCTAATAGTCTAAGATCCCACAATACATCGACCTTCACCCATCTGCTTACCGAATGAAACTTGTTTTTTATTAAATTTAGAATATAGACGAACACATCCAGGAACACTTGCCTATTGAAATATGTTCATGGCTATTTTTAATTAAAATTATTTTAATCAACATTTTTTCGGATTCTTCACTGATCTGCTTACCAATCGATATATATATCAAAATAAAGATAATTTAATTACATATGCGATGATATAGTCTTGCCTGCAATAAGCCGGTCATGAAATGGTCTTGCTAGACTTTAAAGCTGAAAAATGGGAGTGAACAAAGTTTCGTGAGAGAAAAAGTTGAGCGTCTGATTTAGCGAGTGAGCACGGTTTTTGTACATGCGATTGGCCGTGTTTGACATGTATGATACCTAAATACAAAAATATTGAAGGAAACCTAAGTATAAGTCAAGAAAATAAAATAGGAAAAATTATATTTAACACTTTTGTGGCTTTATTATAAAAGAAATGAAAATGATGATGCTAAATGATACTAAAAACTATCATCATTTTGATTTGAGTCATTTGCAAAATGTCCTCTATCTTCAAAGGTGTTTGGTCTCCAACAAATCCGATTGGTTTTAAATCATTATTATCTAAAAACCAACCACAGTTTTCAGGACGCAACTTCACACAGTCTGGCTCTGTCGCATGTAGCCACATAGAATTGACATAAATAGTACGCAAAATTTTTTTAATTAAAGAAGACCAGCACGGTGGTATAACATTTGAGTCGAAAGATTTTACTTTTTTTAAAACTGTTCAATGTCTTGTTTTGCCAAATACGTTTTCAGGAAAATTTGATACCTTGCATCATTCACGCTGTTGCAGTGCTTGATGCCATACATATTAGCTGTAAACTCCTGTATAACTTCAATTTTTTCGTTAATGACGCATGTACTTTGGTACATCTCATTTTTGGAAAATAGTTTCAACGGCCTAACTTTAGCCTTCTGATAAAAAGGTGCCGTATAGTCGCAACCGGTAAATGCATGGAAAGCAGGTAGACTTTGACATAGCGTGGTTCCCATTTTTTGTGATAAATCTGTGCAATTAATGTAATTGAGGACTTGATTATTTTTTTGTTTATTTACTGAGCTGGCTAGCCAAATTTCTGATTGATTAGTCTTATTTATGTATCCAAGCAGAACAATCAGTACATCAGTGTCAGAAGATTTAATTAGAATCTTTGATCCTGGTGTCACTTTAGAAGCATGAAAAATTATTCTAGTATCCGCCTCTTTGTGATGACATGTGTATTCAGCTTCCGCAGTTCTTATGATTCGATTTTCTATTGCTTGATATGAGTAGCAGCACTCCTCAACAGTAAAGCAAATCTTTTTGTTTTGAATTATTGTTACCGAATTGTCATTTTCCCAGTAATTAGATAAAAACTGAACCAATGCCTCTTTGAATCTATAATTTTTCAGACTTCGTAAAAAATCTGTTGCCCTGTTTGTTGAGGTCCAGAAATATTAAATGGAATATCAAACACTTGACGACTTTGGCGTTCAGAATTTTTTATTGATGGTGTCCAATAGTGATCAAAAACCAAATGTATTTCTGCAGCCCTTGTTGAGCAAAGTTTTATAAATATAGCCTCGGCAATTTTTTCAAAAGTTTGAGGCATTGATCAGGTACAAATAGTAAAAACCATCTATTATTTCCACATCGATACGTGTTGGCTCAGCTGTTTGAATGTACGACTTCAAAAAGTCGACTTATCTGTTTTACACATTCCACCATCACATGAAAAAAATGCAGGTGGCTTTGGTGCCAGTGGAAAGGTTAAATTTATTTTTTTTAAATACTAATTGCTAGTAATCGCCCAAAAATGTTTCGTTCCATCTTTAATAAATTTGTTTATTCTTTTCTTTGTTTATCAGAACTTTGGTGGTGCACTCAGAAGCGAAATTTAAAATTTTGTCGTAAAAAAAAAATCTGGCAACACTGTGCGCAGTTACTATACTACATACATATATCCTCCTCTATTGCACTAAGTTAGACGCTGAACTTTTTACCTCACTAAACTTTGCTCACTCCGATTTTTCAGCTTTAAAGTCTGGCAAGACCATTTCATGACCGGTTTATTGCAGGCAAGACTATACCATCGCATTTGTAATTAAATTATTTTTATTTTGATATATATATCGATTGGTAAGCAGATCAGTGAAGAATCCGAAAAAATGTTGATTAAAATAATTTTAATTAAAAATAGCCATGACCATATTTCAATAGGCAAGTGTTTCTGGATGTGTTCGTCTATATTCGAAATTTCATAAAAAATAAGTTTCATTTGGTAAGCAGATGGGTGAAGGTCGATGTATCATTGGATCTTGCACTATAATGTCATAAAAAATAAATTAACTCTTAATAAATTTTTTTAAGCATTAACTTTTTTTTAGTTTTTGGAACATATCATAATTTAATATTTTATTTTTGACTGAGGTTTCTGTTCAGTACTGTAAGTGCAAAAAATATAAAAAAAAATTACAAACAAAAAGTGTATATTTATATGTAATAGAAAAAATTGGGCAGCTAACTGCCATACATTTAGTTGTAAAAGAAAAGTAGAATTATGTTGTCAAATATGTATAAGAAGAACGTACGTGCAATACGAGGTGTGCGGAGGCGCTGGGCAAAGCGAGCGGGGGTGGAGCTAGCAGCCCATTTCATATTTTTCTAAGTATTATAGAATGCATTTGCTTTCAGATCGAAATTCCCAACATAACTTTGAAAGTATAAATTTTTTATTGAAGGCGCGCACCAGTTTAATTGAATGAATTTTATAATTCAATTACTTTTGAAAACATAATTGTATAATTGTTTAGGTAATGAACAGAAGTTTTTTTGAGCTAATTTTGCCAGGTTATTTTATAAATTGCAGTTTAAAGTGCCATTATTTCAACTGAAGATATATTTACGAGCATTGGTGAGAATAACCCATTTTTTTTTTTGTTTACTTTATAGTTTTTATTTGCGTGTCGGTCGAAACTTTCTAGGATTTTATTTGGATTTAATTTTTGGGTGTAGTATTCGTAATAAAGTCCGGATGAAACAACAGAATGTTTCGAAAAATTCTGAGTCATAAAAAAAATAATGATAATGTTAAAGCTAATTATTTAAAGTTTTTTTATTTTTTTATAAGACTAAAACATTTCTTAATAATAATGATCTTAAGTTTTTTATCTTGTTACATATAGATTTTGAGATTTAGAAATTTTTAATTTGTTTTAGTCGACTGAATATTATTAATTAATTGAATTTACAGTCAATTGCAGTAACCGATATTCATGTGAAATTTCACAAATCGGTTAATGCTTTATTAACAAGCATGACAAAGATAACAAATGGAACAATTTAACCTGGTTACATATTTTTGGTGACATATGTTACGGCTATTACCACATATATACACATATTCATATGTATATACATAGCCTCATCAGACCAGTTTTTGGTTAATTTGTAATGCGATTCGAACCCCGACCATTCAATGAATTATATGTGGACAGCCGCTCTTAACACTGAGCCATGGAGGTTCTGCTGAACGACATGTACAAAGTGCACATTTATATTATGCACATAGCATAATATAAATGCATAGCTTTGTCAAACCGTCGGTTTAAAGACTTGCTATGATGTAGCTTTATTATTTCCAATTTCGGGCTTCCGCCACTTTTTTTCGAATTATGGTTGGACGTATTCTTCCGGTTGTAGAAATTTTTAATTTGTTTTAGTCGACTGAATATTTTTAATTGATTGAATTTTAATTAAATTTACAGTCAATTGCTCCATTTTTATCTTTGTCATGTTTGTTAATAAAGCATTAACCGATTTGTGAAATTTCACATGAATATCGGTTACTGTAATTGACTGTAAATTCAATTAAAATTCAATTGATTTTGAGATATTTCATTTCAAACTATGTTCAAAAAAGTCAAAGCGTGCAGTTATTTAAAGAATGACTGATATAATAATAGTATAGTTTAGCTACTGCAGCTATAAGCATTCTTAGCAACATGCATATTAATTTGTTATGTTTTTATAATTTGCTCTAAGCTTTATCGCACTCAGATCATATAATTACATGTATGGAATTTTATATATGGTCTAAGACATTAATGTCAGGAAAAATTGACCCAGCATGCTGTGGGGCTCAGACAACACAAACATAAGGAGAAACAACCATTAAGCTACAAAATTAACTATAGTTATTTTTCAATCTAAGCTTGAGTCGACCTTTTAACAAGCTAATGTGATGTACATCGCAACCAACTGTTAATAATAATATCATGCGATAAATATATCTGGTAAGTGTTACGATTACTCCTTCGATTAGTGTTAAAATGAATATGATTAAGAAGCTCTGGTGCAGCAAGCAAAAGCTGATGCAAGTAAAGTATACCCGCAATATTTCTACGGGTGCTCAAAGACTGCATACGTAATAATTTTAAACGATCCTCATAAGGAGAAAGGTTTGAAAGGTCAGTCCAATTTAAGCCTTTGGGAGCAAAACCGAATTCTTTCTTCTCAATCTATATTATAATATGGAGATCATACTTGGCTAGAGTACTTTAAGTGAGGAAGCACGATTGTATTATATAATGTTACTGTTACTAAAAGGCTATGAAATTTTGTTCCCCACCGTTTTATATTCATTTCATTTTAATGCATCATACCAATGACACGACAGATTTTCTTACCATTAAGTGTATAATCAAATTCCACATTACTTTTCTTTCTATAGAAGATCATAGTTTGGCATTTATCAAGATTTAAGTGTAAGCTATTTTTAGAACACCAAACTCAATTGATTTCAAGGCAGACTGAAGGGCAACGGTATCATCATCCACCCACACAAACAAATAAGATTCAATCCATCTGACAAATTTTATAGGAAACCCTAGTCGGTGTAGATACAGCCCATTTGCGACTCAGAGTCAGTTGAACTTAAAGCAGTTGAAGTAAAGTTAAGAAGGTTGGAAACTTCAGATCTGTCATTAACAAAACCATGCTGACGAGTTATGACTTCACTACAGGACACCTTAATTTAATCATAAATAATTCGCTCGAGAAGCTTTGGTATTGATGATAGCTTATTACATCATTAATAGATTTATTAAAAAGAAAAGTAAGGCTCCTATTGCGGTTGTCGATTACCATAAGTAAAGGCTCTTTTTCTGTTAGCGATTTTGTTTGGCATGGTGTTTATCGATTAGTAAAATGTTTGTCGACTGTGAATGGCAAAACAATCGCTGGCTGTTCTATCATTTTGTTTTGATAGATAATATTTTTTTTTTTATTTTAGTTGCTGATATTTCTCTGTTTTTTAATTTTTTCACGCAAAAATTTTATATATAATAAAATTAATCGGCTGTCTTAAGAAAAATAATAATACATATTATAAGTCACAATGACACAATTCTTTCTATTGAGTTTCGTGATAACAAAATAGCAGCGTTTCTAATATATCGATGGCAATCGATTTAATCGCAAATCGACAACCGCAATAGGGGTATTAATGGTCAACTCAGGATAAGATTACAATTAATTAAAATTGTGACTCAGGTCCAGAGCCAAAGTCATCATCAAAGGATGCAATATATTTTACTATGACTTCAAGGGAAAAAGATATTGCACCGAATGGAACCTAAAGGAACCATATATTTAAAGTAGTTGACATCAGAGCTAAACCTTCAGTTGAAAAAGAGTTTTTCGACAATTTAGAAAATAACCCGGCTATAATTTGGGGATCGCTGGTGAGCCCGTCAACAGTCTTAAATTCAAATAGGAAACCATCCGACTTTTTTGTAGAGCTTATGAATCCCCAAATGTTTTTCGGGATATGAAGAAAATTGAGCTTCATTTTATTCAAGTATTCAGAATAAGCTGAAGCTGATTCAATCATGAAATTCTGAAAAAGCTGCAGATAAGCTTCCAGGTCAATGAGGTTTTGACTACAAACGTTTTCCTCAAGTCTCTAGTTTACCATGGGAACGAGAAATTATTAACATACCTCAGAGTACATGGCACAGATAAAGATATTGCCGAAAAAAATTATTTTGAAAAAATGTTCACGCAGTCATCGAAGGCTTTGTTATTAATAAAGTTTAAAAAATATTAAATCTATCATTTATCTATCAACTTCAAGAAGTCAACTTTTCTTGATATTGAATTCAAAGAATTTGCTAGAAGAATTTGCAGTTATTATATTGAGGGTATTCCTGAAAACGCGAAAAAGCCTCGAAAGCTGCGTAAGCTGCGAAAACTGAGCACATTTTCGAGCCTCGAAAATAATTTGTATGAAGAAAAGTTTGCGCAACTTTCGAGGCTAATTAGTTGAGCAAGTGGCCTCGAAAAGTTGGAAAATGAATCAGTGTTGCCGTTTGTCGAAATAATTTGCTGCCAGTTTGAAGTTTCTTTAGAAATTTGCACATAAACTAAACAGAATGATTTTTAAATATATGAAAAGCGCAATTCTCAGAATTTTTGTTTGTTTACCTATTTGTGTTTTGTTATTTATTAACTTAATTCTACATATTTTTTCGTTTTCGTGTGATAAATTTTTTTTTCATGGCAGCGGTAACACTGATCAAACTGTCAAATTGACATTGCTCAATCATTTACGAGTTTGCATTGATAGGGGTGTTCCCGAAAGCAAGCTCGAAAACTTTCGAGTTTTCGCGCTTTTCGAGTTTTCGCGTTTAGAGGAATACCCTTATTATCTCTGTCAGATACACACTAAAAGGTGGATGGGACGCATCAACCGCAGATAAAGCATTTTGTACAAAAACATTACTACTGTCTTTAGTTAAGACTAAGTCCAGTTGTCGACTGTGGGAATTTGAAAATAATATATAAATATGTATAAATATAATATAATAATAACATATAATAATCATTATATGTATATAATAATAGTAATTAAGCCGATAGCCCTGGCAGCTAGTATTTTCTAAGTTGAAATTTTTAAATTGTAATTAATATAAATAAATAAATAAAATAAGAAAATTATAATAATTAAATGATAATTGATCTTACAGCCAGTTAGCAACGATCAACATTCAAGTAAAATTTTACATGTTGATATAATGTATTTTAGATTAACAAACTTTGACAAAGGAAATAAGAACAACTCATATAGACATATGTTTCGATTCTTAAAATCTCATCAGTATATTTTTTGTTGATGCCTACGACAGCTCTCAAATTACACCCGCCTTATTAATGCAAACATAACGAAAACCAAATTTTTAATTTCAAGCAAATGTGGCAAATTTAAAAGTTATCTAATTTTAGAATTTCAAATATCACACCATTGCGTTGAAAATTTCAATCAGTTGTCCCAATTTGTTTACACATTAACGATGACTTCGAAACATGAGCCCATTAACCGCAACTTCCTTTGTTATCATAGTTTCCTAATTATATGTTGTAATACACATTTTGCGGTCCTATGTGTTTCTAATTAGAATCGAGTTTAGTGATTAGTAACAGTGCATGTATTACTTACTTAAAAAAACATTAATTTTGATAACTTTTGGACCAAACATTATTTTTTTTTTCTCATTTATTTTTTTAAGGTAAATTTATATAGAGGCATTGAATATTTCAAATTATAGTGTATTAAGGTGAATGTAGTGAAAACAGCAAGTGATTTGAGCTGTTACACAACAAAAACAAAAGGTCTACTTGAGTAGAGATGATGAATTTGTTCCTTACATGTATGTATGTATGTATGTATGTATATAGGGTTAAAAAATAGCGCTACAATTCTTTTCGATACTTTCTTATGTTTACATCAGAAAAATAAAAAAAAAATATAAGAAAAGTGCGCAATGTGCAACCCAAGTTTTTTTTTTTTAAATGAAGATATACTCAAATATGAATTAATTTTCGAATTTTAAGCGTTCCCGAAAAATTGAAGAACATGAGTTTTTGTAACATGTCTAATATACATGCATATCTGTGGACATTTGACAAAACAACCTCTTTCGCTCTACGGTAATAATTCAATACAGCATTAGCTCTTTGCTTCAACGTATGACTTACGCTATATTGAATTATTACCGTAGATCGAAAGAGGTTGTTTTGTCAAATGTCCACAGATATGTAGGTATATGAATAATATGATTTAATTGCAGTTTTTTTTTAATCATAGGTTACAGTACTTTTATTATACTAAAATCAATGTTTTTTTATAGGTAGTTATTGGGTTGCACAATCCGAATACGGTGTATTTTTTTAATCTTTTTGTGAAAAATAAATTATTGATTATAGTTTTTGAGAAATAAATTTTATAAATAAGGTCAATAAAAAATAGTTCATCAAAAAAAATATTTCAAATTAAATATAATGTAGGTTTACGCCGTCTTTGAAAGATTAAGACTTTTTAAACAAAAAAGTTTTACTAACTCTAATAACGTAAAAAATTTAGTAAGAACGGTTACTTTGAAGAGACACATTCATTCCAAAAGGCAGAATGCCTTGATGATTACGAAACAAAAATTTATAACCCAAAAACTTGTTTACCTAGTGTTACTAATGAGTGTTGGAAAAACACGTCTAATGATAACTAACTTTTTAATCAACAGCTACACGTAGGATCTCAACCACAGCAAAACGAATTGGCCAAAAAACGTATGGGCAATACATGAGAATATGAGAAAGGTGTAAAAACACTACTTATCAATATCATTATCAGCATCATTATTATTATGAACACTTACTAACCAGTGCCGTTGCGGAAGCAAATCAAAAGAAAATATGAGAAAAAAGTAATAAAATAGTAAACATATTTTCCAATAAATTGAAACGCGGAGCAACAAGCGCACAATTTGTTGGCAACCAAATATCAGAACTTAACATAAAGGCAGAGAGAAGAGATAGAGATGGAAAAAGAGAAGACTCCAGCGGCAATGCTACGCTGTTGTGCGTTGCTCATTTCTATTTTCTATTTGTACATAAATAATTTGCATAAATTATTATTTCATTATTTTACTACTTTGTTTTTATTTTATTTTTTTAACACTTTACTTTAGGCTTTTTTGGCAGTATATGTGGCAGGAAATGAACAGCTACCAGCCTCTAGTATCAGAGGTGAGGTGAAGCAAAAAAAAAAAAGCTTTCAAAGGCTTTTGTTTATTTGTTTGGCTAAAGACTTTCAACTGTAGGTAGACAAGTTTTTAAAGTTCCATTGCAAAAATGTTTCAAGTGGAGCGCAAGGGATTGCCAACATTGCTGCTGCTGCTATCACTATCGGCGTCGTTGTATCGCAGATACACCCACATTTTTAAGTGAACTTGATTTTTACATATTTGGATAACTGTTTTCAAAGGCATTAAAATGTAATGTTTTACAATGGAGGGCATAAAACTACAAGACGTACAACTTATATATTCTCTAATTTCAAAACAGCTTACCTAAAATCGTTCGCAGATGTCGCAGGCGAGATGCTGAATCCTTTTTGCAATCCTGCAGCTTTGATGTTGATTTCTTTACATCGGCGTGTGATTTCTTTGTAAACATTTTGGTTTTTTCTATTTACCTGCTTCTTTTATATTACCTTTTCATTTAAAACAAATAAAAAATAAATTTATGTTTTGTATGCGATATTTATAGTTGTTCGTTGCTGCTGTTTTTCATTTTCTTTCCACACTTTTATTACTGGAGAACACCCGCACACACTTTGGATGATTTGCGGTTGCTCTGGTTTCTTCTGCTGCTGATGACGAGCAGGTGCGTTGCTTTCATCCGCAACTCTCCCTTGTTTCTGCTTCTTTTTTTTTATTCAGATTCAGTTATAAATGATGAAAAAATTTCTTTAATTCATTTCCCATTTTCTTTTCACGTTCATTACCCTCAACATTTCATAGAATACTTTCGCCGCACGCATTATAAATTGATTTTTAACCTTCAATATAACATTTTAAATTATTTTTTACCACTAACTTAAATCGTGAAAATTTCGCGTGCGAAGAAAATAAACGTAAACGTTGAGCGAATCAATTGCGTTGAAAAAACTGTTGACGTTTCTTTCATCAAATTTCTTGGTAAAACACTAATGTCATGTAGTACTTCGCAGCGAATTTAAAACTCGTTGTTAGTAGGTATGTTCAATGCCTACTATTATTAGATGAGGGCTGTTGGGTACGTTTACCATAATTAAACGCTCCACTAAACTATGCGTAAATAGTAACTAAAGGCCCAACTAAACCATGCATGCCTTGACTGAAGTTAACTTAAGCTTCAACCCATAGAGTCCGTCAAGTCCGTTGCGTGAAAGTATACACCTGACAACTGAGAAGAAATTCATACATTTGTATTATGCTTTGCCGAGAATTAGAGCAGTGGCGGTAAAGCGGCGACGAATATATGCGGTCGAAAAAATAAAACGCGACGAAAAATCGTTTGAATAAACACAATTGCGGCGGAAGACTGCTTTTTACGTCTAATTTCTTGTGAGAGAATCATATGGGGAAAAGGGAGTGACAAAAAAAAATTTGTAAGCCATAACTTTTTCTTAGTCGACGTTTACACGAGGAAAGTCTGAGAGACAAATTCTTGTCCATTCGCTTTTGTGATTTTCGTTTCGCGTTTGCAACATATGACAAATTTTTTACCTCGTCCCTTTCGTTTTTCCCCTCTTGTCAACAAACAAGGAAACTTTGCCAAAAAACTTTCCTCGTGTAAACCTTGACTTAGAAAATTGTATGGGCAAAGAGAATGACAAAAAAATGCAACACTAACCCGACGTAAAAATAGAACTAATTCTAAATCGACGGCTAATCGTCGGCAGGTCTGTTCAATTTCACAAGATCAAGTATGTTATAATTTTTGACAGCATATATTCGTCGCCGGTTTACCGCCACCGCTCTAATTCTGGGTAAAGCATTAAGTGCGGCCAAATAAATACTTATCCGTCAACGCAACGGATGAAGTTGAGCAATTTTCAACTTTTGACGTACGTTGAAAACTTTGACAACTGCGAGTTTGTGTGAAACAAAGAAAAATAAGAAAATTAAAATTGTCTTCATATATAAAAAATATTATTACTAGCATTATTATCATATATAACTTACAATTCAAATTACAAGTCATTAGCTAAAAAATATATAAGTGCAGAGTATACAAAAAAAAATTACGAAATTTATCATTTAAAAATCTGTTTGTTGATTTTTTGTTTGACTTTAAATGCGTTGCAGACGTTTTCATTGGATCGCCTTCTTCCTTCATATGCGTCTTGTCAGTTGTATACTTTGATGCAACGGACTTGACGGTCTCAGGGTTCAGGCCTTTATGCAACTGTGCGAATACACACAAATAGTATCACAGCAGTTTTTGGGACTATGCATTACCATTTTTACGATTTGTAATCATTGATTTCATATATGTATTATAATTAGATTGAGAAAAAATGTGTGATGAGGTAAGCGAAGACGTAATGCATAAACAAATTTTCAAAATCACAATAATGAATAAAAAAGTGTGAAATAGATACCTGTAAAACAGCTGACAGCGTGGGCAAATGGTTTGGGTTGTAGCTCTTAACTCAAAGTTCGTGAGTTCGATACTCGGTCGGTTTATATTGATGAAAAGTTTACATACTCGGTAATGCAAAGAATCATACACTCAGTGTTGCCACTGAGAAATTTATTTTCCTACCAAAATTTTCTCGAAAACCTACCAAAATCGTTTGTAACCTACCAAAACTTTACAAATTAAAAAAAAATCTTTTTGCAGCATTGAATTCGTTTATTAACATTTAATGCTGTTTAAAATACATATTCTTGTATGTCGTCGTTTAAAATGCTTAACCGCATATAGCACAAATTTTCTGTTGCTAAATCGTTCACATCAAAAGTCGGGCAAGTGTGCGCAAAAAGTTACCACATGACATGACACATGCAGCGTACAATTAAGCGATGAACGTTAGAAGAAAGAAAAATAGTAATTAAAATCATTTTGAAGGCAAAACCGATCGCAAAGTTACAAAGTTTGCCAGCGGTTCACGGTATTATTAAATGATATAAAGAGGACAAAAGGATTTCAAATAAACAACGAACGGTGGCAAAAAAAAAAAAAAAGTTTAGCTCGAGAGACGAAAAATGTACCATCCGAGAAATTTTTAAAAATCCATTCATATCATCTACTCAAAAACTTACTGTAATGGTAAAACTAATTTTCATTAAGAAGTCCATGCCGTTCGAAAAGTTCTCCGGAAAAATAATTTTAATGGCTGAGTCGCACAGGATAAGCCATGCATCAACAAAACAATTTCGCAAAAGAGCACATTTTAAAATATTCTCCTTTTGGAGCATGGTACACACACCCTAAGTGATCGGGTTTATGAAAAAGAGCCATATTTTAGCCTGACAATAACCGTATACTTACAGTCCGTTTTTAAAATGCTATTTATTAAAGCCCACAAATTCAAATTTATTATTCCGGAAATATTTTTTCTAATTATGTCATCTTATGTACATAAAAAAAGTTTAGTTCTTAGAACTTAAGACCTTTTTTAGCGACCCGATTTTGATCACAGCTGCGATCAAAAAAATTATGTTATTAATAGCGCTAGTAACTTTTGTTTCTAATACGCCGGGTCTGAGCACACATGCAACAATTTAGATGTGCGATCAGTCGCAACACTATTTCGTCACATTGTACATGCATATGCGTATTCCCTAAACGTAATTTGTATGCAAGAAAACAGAGACCATACCCACTTGTTGAAGATAGGGTTGGTAAAAGCTTATTTCCAGATGTAAATATTTGCTTCCTGATTCGAAAAACTTCACGAAGAAATTTCAATTTTCGATTTTCATAAAAATTTATCCTAAATCCTACCAAAATCAGATTTAACCTACCAACCTACCAAGAGGAAAAAAACCTACCCGATTTGGTAGGAAACTACCAAAAACGGCAACGCTGCATACACTACTTTTGCTATGACATCGCCGTGTTAAAAATCATGTATTCTGGAGGCGATAGAAAGTCTATGAGATCGATGAAAGTGTAGATTACTATCCACAAATGTCATTTAGGAAATAGTAATCTAGACTTTCATCGATCTCATAGACTTTCTATCGCCTCCAGAATACATGATTTTTAACACGGCGATGTCATAGCAAAAGTAGCGTAACTATTAAGCCTAATTTCCATGCTATCTTTCGTTATCCCACATCAGGGATATCAAATCAAATTTTTGTAAGAAAGAAAAAGCATGCGAACAGAACCTAATGCGCTTGGAGAATGCGAGAGTGAATAGCATACATTTGCTATCTTTATAGCATGTGATGTCCTCCCTAATATTTGATAAGATAAGTTCAAGAAAGATCACATGGAAATTATGCATTATGACTCAACGTAAAAAAAAGAATCCAATGAAAAATAACAGTTATTGACAACTTATAAAATATTTCTTATGCATAAAAATTATAAGCCAATTTTTTTGACAAAACACTTATACATAATAGTAATGTCCCTGATTTGAATCCCAACTGAAGTTTTCGAGTGATATTGATCTTGCGATATCAAAGCCGTATGCTATGTTTGGGCTCATCTAAAGAAATACAGAAAGTTGTAAAAACCCTTAAAGCTCTAAGTTTCTTGGGTTATTTGGAATCTATCCTGTGACAAATATAATGTATTAATCGATTAAAAAGAGCTCGAAAATATTTAATCGGCTCGGATCAGCGGTTCGAGCAGTTTTTGCACTTTTGGATTGGTTCGTCAAAACGTTTTTTTTTCTTTGAACCGGGGTTTCGGTTCCGTTCTAAGGTTTGGGAATAACTATCCACATTAGTGTTACTTTTTTTCAGTAACAATCCAAAAGAAGATAGAAATATATCTATTATATAAAACTCATTTTTTGTCTGTCTGTCTATCTGTCTGTCCATCTGTCTGTCCATCTGTATGTCTGTCCGTCTGTCTGTCTCTTATGCACGCGGAAACTATCCAGCCGATTTTGATGAAATTTTTACAGTATGTTAGTATCGATCGGGCGGATGTCATAGGCTATAAAACTTTTATTTAGGGTGCATATTTAGGGTGGTCCTCATACACAAATATTTTCAAAATAACGATTTCTCAAAGACAGGCTAATCGATTCTCATGAAACTTACACAGTATAACTTTTATGTTAAGGGGCACAGATTGGATGGTAAAAATTTTATTTAGGGTGCATACTTAGGGTGGTCCTCAAACAAATATATTTTTAAATATATTTTTCACGAAAACAAATAAATCGATTCACACCGAATTTACACTTCGTATCTCTAATGTTAAGAAGCATAGCTAAGGCCACAAAACTTTTAATTAGGGTGGCCCTGATACACAAATATTTTAAAAATAGCATTTCTCAAAGACTGCTTAATCGATTCTCTTGGACTTTACACTAAATGGATTTTATATTAAGAGGCAGAGACTAGATTGTAACAATTTTATTTAAAGTGCAAAATTAGGGTGACCCTCATACAAAAATATTTTTGAATATCATTTTCACGAAGACAGGTTAATCGAATCACACCGAATCTACACCACGTAGCTCTTATGTTAAGAGGCAAAGTTAAAGATATAAAACTTTTATTTAGGGTGGCACGCACAAAAAATTTTTTTTATATATCATTTTTTCGATTCTCTTGGAATTTACACCACATGGCTTTTATATTAAGAGGCACAGATAAGCTTAAAAAAATTGTATTTAGGGTGACCCAAATACAAAATATTTTTATATATCATTTTTACGAAGACAGCTTAGTCGATTCATTACGAATTTACACCACGTAGCACTTATATTAAGAGGCATAGCTAAGGCTACAAAAATTTTATTTAGGGTGCATACTTAGGGTAACCCTCATACAAAAATATTTTTAAATATCATTTTCTCGAATACCGCTTAGTCGATTCTCATGGAATTTACACCATATGGCTTTTATGTGAAAAGATACAGATAAGATCGTAAAAATTTTATTTAGGGTGCATACTTAGGGTGTCCCTCAGACAAAAATATTTTTAAATATCATTTTCACAAAGACAGGTTAATCAATTCACACCACGTAGCTCTTATGTTAAGAGGCATAGCTAAGGATACAAAAATTATATTTAAGGTGGCCCTCATACAAAAATGTTTTGAATTATCATTTTCTCGAAGACCACTTAATCGATTCTCATGGAATTTACACCACATCGCTTTCATATTAAGAGGCACAGATAAGATCAAAAAAAATTTATTTAGGGTGCATACTTAAGGTGACCTTCATAAAAAAATATTTTTAAACATCATTTTCACGAAGACAGTTTTATCGATTCACTCCGAATTTACACCACGTAGCATAGCTTAGGCTACAAAACTTTCATTTAGGGTGGCCCTCAAAAATAATATTTTTAAATATCATTTTTTCGAAGACCGCTTAATCGATTCTCATGGAACTTACATCACGTGGTTTTTATATTAAGAGGCACTGCTTAGGTTGTAAAAATTTGATTATGGGTACATTCTAAGGGTGGTTCTCACACAAAAGTATTTTTTAAATAGAATTTTCACGCAGACCGCACATCGAATCTACACCAGGGTGAAGCGATGCGCACCGGGTAATGCTAGTATGTACATATAATTTATGTCATACGCTATAAGTACGTAGTAAAAAATTCTTATTTGATAAAAAATTTGATTAACAATAATCAGTTGAGATTGATGAGAAGAATATCTTCTAACAAGTCTTCGTCAATATTTCCCCATAGGTTTCCTCTCTACCAAAACCTGGGTTGCTGCAACACCAAAAATAATTTGAGCTAATTCAGAAAATTCTTTGTAAGGGTAGTTATTCCAAAAGTTGAAAACATCAACATTATTTAAAAGCCGTTTTATTTATCAAACGATTTTATCTATTAATGATTTATTTTTGAACTCTGTCTCATGTTTCACTATTTTTTCAAAATTTCATAAATTTCCATCTTAAAAAAAAAGTAAAAAAGTGGGGAAAATTTCTCAGAATGAAACCTCAAGCCTTAAAAATTGTGGTTCGGTTTTCGGTTCGGATCGAACATTTGTGGAAAATTTCGGTTCGGTTAATGGTTAAGTTAATTATTAAAAAAAAACGGTTTCCCTGGTTTTTCTCCATTGATTGCACAAATCTGCAAGGATTTGTTGTTGAGTAGCTGAGGGTCATTTTTGAAGTAATTTTCTGTGTAGAGCCCGAATCCGAGCTCAGAATTCACCCATCACATCAGGATTTTGAGATATTTGAGATTATTTTCACGAAAAATGGCTATTTTGAATATTTTTGAGGTTAGATATAGACTACACAATTTTTTTTTATTTTTTTTATTTACCCATTCCATCATATAGTCAAGGCTTACACGAGGAAATTCGATGAAGCAAATTCTTGTCCTTCTTGGAGTCTTGGTAAAAAAACCTGAAGGATATTGAGTTATTCGTAGGAATATTAACCACACCTTTAAAAAAATGTGTTTACCGTGCTCCAAAATGATAATCTTTTGAAATGTGCTCTCTTGAGAAATTCAAGCGAACTTTTCTTGTTTATGCATGGCTTTTCCTGTGCCAGTCGGTCATTTAAATTGTTTTTCCGGGAAACTATTCGAACTGCTACCGCATGAACCTCTTTTTGAAAATCAGTTTTTACCATTATAGTAAGTTTTGGAGTAGATATGAATGGAGTTTTATGAATTTCGCGGAAATTTCATTTTTTGTTTATATACAATTTTTTTTTCCTCTTTATATCATTTAATAATACCGTAAGCCGCAGACTTACATTTTTTTACAAAATTTGCAATTTTGCGTTCGGTTTTGCCTAATTGTACGCTAAATTTTGAAATAATTTTAAAACTTTTTTTATATCTAATGACAGCCAGAAATTAACTAAAGTCATGGAAAACGAAAACCAATTATAGTTGTTCAAACCTAACGGCTAATTCACTATTACTTTAATTAATTAATTAATTAATTCACTATTACTTTAATCCAGCGATGGGCTCTCATTGCTCTCTCATTGTGGCGTACATCGATAGTCACTGTTAATATCTTCCAAAATATTTTATATTTTATTTCGTATAAAATTTATTTTTCATTCAAATTTTTAATTGGAGAAATATTCGATTTTTCACTTTCACCCCGCGCCTCCTTAGGTCCACCTCCACCCCCAAACACTGTATTGTCCTAGATCATCAACACTCCCTCCTCCCTCTTCTAGGCACCTTATATTTACATATGTTTCTGTTACGTTTAAATAAATAAATTTTATTATGTTATGATTTCCAAGGATTCAGTTTATTTTTTACTAAAATTATTGGATAGAGCAACATAAGGAGTTTTCGTTAATTTATTTATTTTTCAGTTCTCCATAGAGAATTATGTCACTGACATGATTTTGAATCATCGTGACATTGTGTCGCATTGTGTCTTGACGAATGTAGCAATTGTTTTTGTTTGTAGTGAAATTTGGTTTTTTTTTTTGCTAATGGCAATTTTGGAAATGAAAGTAAAAAAAAACTTTAAAATTTCGTTTGTTGTTGCTTGATGTTGTTGTTTTGCTCTTTTGTTAGATTTCTATGCCCACCGCTGCTTTAATCGATCATTTCGCTGCTCGACTTTCAGTGTGAGCACATTTGTAAGGAATTTCGATATTATGGCTAGATTCTACCGTTATGGCAAAATTTTGTAAATTTATTTTGGTTTCATTTTCTTCTGCATTAACCAATAAATTCAAAACACAACAATTTTTTCCAAAAAAAGTTATTTGTAATACTTAAAATCGCATTGTAACTTTTTGCAAACGCTTGCCCGACTTTGGCTGTGAGCCACTGTAGCTAGTCTGTAAGATTATGTAATCCGTAGACTGAAATAAATCAATAGGTAATATAAGGTGGGGAAATGGGTTTCTTATTTACCCATTCATATTTTACATGTAAACTTTATGATAAGTAGGTGGCCTTCGGCCGCTGCTCAGGGTTTACATCCTTCAGTATATCCAACACCGGCTTCGCTAACCACATTGCAGTTGCATTAAATTGCTTGACGAGAGGAAAGGCTTAAATTATTTTTATACCCTACACCGAAGGTTTAGTCACTTTGTCTTTCATTTGTAACACATAGAAGGAGGGCAGGTATGGAAAAGTATATATATTCTTGATCAGCATCACCACCTGAGTTGATTTAGCGATGTCCGTCTGTCTGTCTGTCTGTTGAAATCAGGCTTACGGGAAAACCAAGAAAGCTAATTGAATGAAATAAGCACATTCAGGTCACACCTTCTTGCTGGCATCTTGCTTTTGAAAATTGGTGAAATCGGTTCACGGACACGCCCATCGCCCACACACTATGTATATTTACCCAGGCCAATTTTGAAAAAAATTGCAGCGATTTTGATAAAACTTGGTGATTTAATGCACATGTGAACAAGATTAGAATTAGGCTAGGTTTTAAATTTTCAAAGCTTCCTACAGGAGCGTGTCATAGCTCTAAATTTTAACCTTTATACCACCATATCTCATAAGCCGTGCAAGATATTTTGATGAAATTTGGTAAACTGGTACATTTTAAATATATCGTGAATTGTGGTAAAACTGGGCGTAATCGTGGGTGTGACACTTTTCAACAGTTGAAAAATTTGATTCCGTATATCTCAAAATTGCCACAAACGATTTTCATAAAAATTTTGGTGGAAATGACGCTGAAAGCAGTCATTAATACAAGATCAGCCACTTAACTAAAAAACTCGTTGAAGGGCGTGGCACAGCCCACAATATTTATAAACGTTATATTAAGAGAATTAAAAACGTAATCGTTCTGAAATTCAATAAGGCTGATATACTTGCTAGAAGGTATGTTTTTGCAAAAATTTGGCACAATGGAGTATGTGGGCGTGGCAGCTCCTACAAGCAAAAAACTTTTAGTGTTATAGATAGAGTGCTATGAGAGAAATCTTCATAAAATTTGGCTTGGAGGTGTCAGCTGCTATGGGTGGTGGAATAGCAACAATGGGCGTGGCACTCCCCATACAAGTAAAATACCTTAAGTGGCATATCTATCGAAATATATGATCAATCATGCCAAACCTTGAAGAGAGAGTGTTGCTTATAGAAAGCTATTTCTGGATAAAAATAGGACCATATTACACCAGTGGGTGTGTTAGCGCCCTAAGTTTTACGGCATATATCGCAAACTATACAACCTATTGGATTAAGATTTAATATGTGGATGTCAATGACGAATATAATTTCGTAACCCAAATGTAGGCGGAATTGGAGAAGTGAGCGTGGCACATTTAAATTCCTTAGTTTTTATTCGATTTATTTCAATATTTTCATATTCTTTTGACTATCAACCTTTTTGATTTTTCTTCATTATTTTCTTTATTTTTAAGACTCTTTCAACTTTTTTGAACATTTTCATATTATTTCGACATTTTTAAGCTTTTTTCATATTTTTTCGACATTTTGAATTTCTTTCAACTTTCTTCAATGGTTTCCATATTTTTTCGACTTTTCAGTGTTTCAACTTTTTTCAACCTCTTTTAACCTTTTTTACATTTCACATTTTTTTCGACTTATTCAGTCTCTTTCACGTTTTTCAACACTTATTTAAAAGGGACTTTCAGTGCAGTGTAGGGTATTTGGCATGGCCGAAGGTAACATCTTAACTTGTTTTTTAAATGTCTTCTCCCGCCATTACTTACTATTTTTAGGTGGCTAAAAAATTGTTTGGAGCTGATAAGGAATGGAGCCCCACCTCAAATTATTAACCCAAAATAAACTTAAAGCTTTATCTTTAAAACAATGCTTAAATTATTTTTTTCTCATTATTTGTACAAAAGTTATAGCCTTTTAAACATTTCTCAGGAAGATATATTAGCTGCAGAGCTTTTTCCTATTTTTCCTTTTTCCGGAGACTTTCCAGGATTGCTTTAAAATGTGGAGTTAGAACAGCTAATGCGGGGCTGGCCCGCAGAACCGCAGTACGCAAACAGGGCTAATCCCATTAGAAAAAGCATACAATTTTCCAGAAAAATTAATACGCTCATTTTTTCGTGAAGATAACATCGACAATCGTCAGTTTATTAGCTTTCAGAGATTAGGAACATTTTGAACTCTGAGAAAAAATCGAAACTGTCTAGTAGAGCATTCTCCCCCATTCCTTTCATGCGATTCCTATGGAAAATTAAAAAGTTTATTGAGCCACCAATAAATATTAATATTATAACTCTCTTTGCACCAGAATTTTCGTTTCATGTACCTGTAACTATTAAAACCTGTTCGAAACAAACAGACAAAAAAAAATTTTGAATCACCTTATTGTGCATAGTAGTCGTCAAACTAAAAATAAGAAAGGTACCTACTGCTGAAAAAAAAACTACAAAATGCATTCATGCTTTGTGTTATAAAATAGCACGATTCTAATAAAACACTAGAGAGATCGTATATTAGAGATCATCAAAATACTGAATTTCTTAATCTCATTTCAATCAACATGAACCCCAAAAAAACGAGTTTTATTTCCTTTCTCATCAGCCTCTGATTGAAGATATGCATTGGTATATGTAAATTTTTTAATGTTTCTCAGCTAAAGCGGTCTTTTAAAGATAACAGTCAAGTATTTGAGCTTTGTACAGACATACGTAAATTAATAATAGCAACATCAGTGTCAATTTTTGATCTTCAGTGCTATTTCGGATCGCTCCTAACTAAGATCGTGTTTATTCTCTCAGTGCGTCATTTGAACTTTGTGTTCAGCGAAAAAATAAAAATGAAATCAAAATTATTATTTTCAATTATGCTAATATTTATCGCCATCGATATCTGTTGTAGTCAAATTCAATACCAAGAAAATAAGGAAGTGGATGAAAGAAAAGCCAATGCGGCAGTGAGTAGGAATTATATTTTTATCAGAGACACATAAATAAAATAATGAAAGTTTAAAAAAAAGCATTACATCAAACACTAATGGAAAGTCCCCTGTAGTCCAATGTGTAAAGGCGTTTTTTGACATAGCTCAGCGAAACTCTTTCAAGAATGAAACTTGTTGAAAATATTTGAATCAGTGCCAGGAAGTAAAAAGAATACGATAATATTACTTTTGCATTTGGAGTGATTTTTTGTTTTTGGTGCCATATGAAGAGGTCGAAGAACGGTTTTTACTCACTTGAAGGGAATATCTCAAATCGAAAAATATATTATGCACAAAATTGCAGAGGTTAAGAATAAGAAATTGATTTCATACAAAAGACCCCCAACTAACTATGATTAGATTTAACCAAGTAACGCCATTTCGAAATTTTTCACAAAAACCGATTTTTTATGAATGGTATTGTTATTCATTACGTAAAAGGCTTAGAGGTAGTCAAACATTTTCTTTCCAAATTCATTGGTTTTCAAAACAAGCTTGTTACAAATAAATATGAGATATTGTTAGCCAAAACAATAGATTTTGTTGTTGATTTTTGTGGTTAGTATTTGACTAGCTGACAATCTACCTTCTCATTTTAGCATAAATACAGCTCTTTTTGCGCCACAATTTTAAATAATTGATTCAAAAAAAAAAAAAATATTATGTTGGATCTAATGGCGTTAGCTGGGCATATTATATATCAAAAGAACAATCCAAACAGTCGAATTAACATCAGACGCACGTGCCTAAACAGACATGCTCGTGAATTGGTCACGATAGCCAATAAACGCAGAACACTAAATCCTCAACTCCTGCAGTATTATTATACATATATGTACGTACTGCCATGGAAGAGATCATTAATATTCGATTTGCCCCATTTTTAGCATCCGAGTCATAAATGTAGTGTAGAATTGCTACCGATGCTTGGGTTTTCAGTCGACTTATTTAAAAATTTTAAATTTTATTTGGAGGTCTATTGAAGGCTTTACCAGGCAAATGTTAATATATTAAACACCATTCTTATTTTTTTTTCATGAAATAAAACTTGTCACGCGGAACCCCTAAATTTTTTCGTGGAACACCAAAGTTCCACGGAACACACTTTGGGAACCACTGATGTAGAAAAATGCAGATATCTCGGGTTTGAAATAAGAAAATGATATGCGGCTTACGGCATTCTTTTAAGTAAATAACAATACATTAAAAATGATGCAACACGAGATCGACGGCAAAATAATATGGAGTGATTTTGCAACTTTAAAGTGCAAAATCGCAATTTTTTCATTTTTTCCGGTCAATTTTCAATTTTTTTATAAGAAAAAAAGAAGAAGAAGAAAAACTAATCACGGATTCGAACTCCTCGATCAATAATAACTGTTCGAAATAAAAAAAATTTGGATCACCTTAATATGCGAATTTGTCGACTCCGATTCGAAAAAAGTTAGGTCTGTTAATTTAGAAAAATGCAGATATCTTGGTTTTGAAATAAGATAATGATATGCGGTTTCGGAATTCTTTTGAACAAATAACTGTACATTAAAAGTGATGTACCATGGGATCGGCGGTAGGATAATTTTTGAGGTGTTGCAACAAATCGCGGATTTGAGTTCCCCGATCAATAGTTTCCCGAAATCCATACCCACTTTGTTGGAAAATTTTATAACCTCTGTAACTTGCACCCTTTTTTTTAAATCAACATTTTTGAAAATGGGTTGTCTACTTAAAACCGAGGGCGCTAATCCAGTTTTTGGGTTTTTATCGGGTTTTTGATAAAATCGTTTTTGCTAAGTGCAAAGTGGATTTTTTAATTTTTTTTTAAAAATTTTTTAGCGAAATATAATTGAACTAATTGGTCACTCTATTGAACTTAAGAACTCTCAGATTTCTACCTACTATCAATGAAGCAGCGATTTTACAGCGTCATTTCATATAGATGCACGCAATATGTGTACAAAGTGTTACGGTATCATCATGGTATTGTAAATGTCAAATTGATTTGTCCTAATTACGAATTTGAGCAATCGGAGCTATTTAGTGAAAAGAAGAAGTTTGCAATTCACTTAGCAGCAAGATAGATTAATCCAAACTCACAAGGATGCAACTTGTCTGCAAATGAATCTATGGACGCTAATGAATTTCTCCATGATAAAGCCATAAATAAGGGGCTGGAAGAATATGATGTAATGGTGGTTCGGAAAATATCAAAGTCGTTAAGTACTTTGGGGACGTCATTTCATATGGAAAGCGGTCCAAGAAATGAATCCGTTATTATGGTGGAAGCAGGCTTTCGAACCCTGTAAGTTTTGGGTGCGGATACGGGTTCGGGTTCAATGGAATTAAATTTAGTGGGTCCGGGTTCGGTTCGGGTTCGGGTTCAGGTTGAATTTTTTTTTTCGAAAAAGTAAAAAAATTAAATAACTTCATTTGTTGTTATTTTATTTATTTTTGGAAAAAAATGTTCATTTAAACGCACAAGTAGAATATTTTCTAGTGATTCTTCGTAAATAAGCACTCTTTGCGAAGCTAAGACAACGCAGGAAAAGCTCTCTCGACACTGACTTGAGTTGCTGGAACAGCTAATACTCGTATGACCTAAGCAGCTTCACACAATGGAGGTGTATCAATTTTTTTTGTTACCAGAATTCTAAAATCTGTTTTCTTTAGAAATCCTAGTATAAGTCTGATAAATTTCGAATTCTTGTTGTTGAATTTTTGTTCTTGTTCTTTAGAAGCTCTTCTAGCATGTCTGCTCTTTCATCATCGAAATAAAATACTACTACACTTTGTTGTTAATATTTTCAGTTGTAAGTTCTATACTAGTTTTTGATACCGTTTCTGACCCATTTCCCACCGAAATTGTCATTTTAGCCGTCCACATTGTCTTATACTTTTTCATTAGCATTTAATTGTTCTTCGTCTTCAACTTCTTAAAAATCAGAAAATTCACAGTCATTTCTGAGGAGTTCAATAAAAATTGTCAAAGTAAATAAAACTAAAAACAAAAACAACAAATAATAATCTTGCTTAGAGCAAAAAATATGTAATTTGAATTTCTAAGCGCAATAAAAATTGAACCTGAACCGAATTTTTGAATGGGTTTGAGTTCTTACTTACTTACTTAGATGGCCATAACAACCCGTTGTCAGGTTACGGCCGACCTCATTAGCTCTCGCCAGGCGCCTCTGTTTTGCGCGCGCCTTCTCCAATCATTAATGCCAAGCGTGGTTAGGGCTTCCTCAGCTTGGTCTATCCACCGGAGGCATGGTCTCCCTCTTCGTCGTTGACCGGGGACCTTCCCTTCGAATATCTTTTTCGCTGGAGCTTCTTCATCCATACGATGGACATGACCCAGCCAGCGTAGTCGCTGTATTGTTATACGCTTAACTATGTCAATGTCGGCGTAGAGCTCATACAGCTCGTGGTTCATTCGAATGCGATAGTCGTCGCCAACTCGAACAGGACCAAAGATTTTGCGGAGAACTTTCCTCTCGAACACCCCAAGAGCGGCTGCGTCTGTTGTCGAAACCACCCATGCCTCAGCGCCATAAAGAAGCACAGGTAGAATGAGCGTCTTGTAGAGTGTTAGCTTTGTCGATCGAGAGAGAGCTCTGCAACGTAATTGCTTACTGAGACCGTAGTAGCACCTATTAGCAATTGTTATTCTCCGCTTAATCTCCAGACTGACATCATTGTTGCTGGTTACGGCAGTGCCAAGGTAGATGAATTCCTTGACAACTTCTAATTTACAGTTGCCCGCTGTAACATGAGAGTCTAGATCCCGTGCTCTCTTGTTGTTATTAGTAGACATCATGTATTTCGTGTTGCCCTCGATTACCGTCAAAGTTCGGGTTCACATAATGTAAAAAAAATCATTTTTCCGGAGCGGGTTCAGAGTTCGGGTTCGGTTCGGGTTCGAGACCTTGGGTGGAAGACATATGCACCAAAAAGTAAATTGAATCAAGTCCCTATTCGAATACTATTGTCGCCCACAACAAAGCGGATGATTTAGTAAATTTGGATGGATTACAAGAAACGATATCGACTTACTACAGAGCGTGCTGGAAAACTCACATACATATCTTTCTAACAACTACAAATTGTACAAAGAAACATGGGATGCACAAACAGATGATAATTTCAGAGGATAAGTTTCTTCTGAATACTAAGATATTTCTAAAAATGAATGAATAATTTTCTTAAACATATATTACTTGCTAATTCTTTCTTATTTTTATTCAATAAAATGTACTTCTTTAACGAAATTCTGCAATTAAAATCATCCACTAGTGCTTCCAGCTATAAATACATAATAAAATCGAAAAAACCCAATTTGCTCGTGAAAATGCTGTTTTTGCTGAACAAAAACGTTGGGTTGTTGCTCCGAAAATGAAAAACCCCGATTTGGTACATCACTGTTTACATATGTATACCTATGTATATGCAATGTATATTATACATATACTGAAAAGTTATGTAAATTTCTGAAAATAACTTTTAAAATAAAATAACACCCTAAACAGGAGACATGCTGATTTATGTCATATATTAAAATATGATATTTTTATTCATCGGACTATACGAGTACAGTGGTGTGCCATATTATTAGACCCATTGCGGAAAATACCATATAACAACTTTTATATTGCCATATATTGTGATATGGCTACATAAGTGGTATTCAATAATTTTATTATTTATGGAATCATGACGTATGAAATGAAACACGTTTACTTGATCTAAAGCAGAGGTTCCCAGACTTATTTTTCTCATAGACCACTTTCAAAATTTAGCTGGTTCCGGTGGACCCCCTGCAGCTACTTTCTACTATATTCCCAAAACTCGACAAAAAATGTGAAGATTAGATCTAACTATGGAAATTTGCGTTGCGGCTGAGTTCCGACACGTTGTACTGAATATATAATATGCAAGTTTTTACAAGTAACAGTCGATGAGCTTCTTAAAAATTAT
Source organism: Tricholauxania praeusta (assembly GCA_949775025.1). NCBI lineage: Eukaryota > Metazoa > Arthropoda > Insecta > Diptera > Lauxaniidae > Tricholauxania > Tricholauxania praeusta. The sequence goes on along the minus strand of OX459029.1, from coordinate 72,937,730 downwards.
CTGCCTACATTGATAGGTGAAGTCAACCCAACATTTTAGTTCTTCACTATCGAAAAAAGATAAATTTTCGTGGACCTCCGCTTACGAATTGTGAACCCCCACCTTTTTTGTCACGTCAACGTAGACCCCTGTCGAGTCTCCCATGGACCCCTGGGGGTCCACCTGGACCACTTTGGGAACCAATAATCTAAAGCATTTTAGTATACTAAAAAAAAAAGTTTGAAATATAGTCTATTCTTTACAAAAAATCAATATTTTATGTTCCGTCCTTCTACTGCAATATGAGGTGTTATCCTCTGTGGTATGCTATCTAGCCACTTTTTACCACTTTCTGGAGGTGTCTATTACTATACCAGATGTCAATCAGCTTCTATTTGTAATACTTATTGTTTTGTTGTTATCGCTGTTTTACTGATTTCGCGTTTATGAGCTCCCATATTGGGCTTAGGTCTAGCAAATCGCCAGACAAGTCCAACACAGTGATGTTTTTATCAGCTAAGACTTGCTAACTGTTTTTGCTTTATGACTGTGAGCTTCATCGTGCATAAAAATTGGTTTCTCTCCATCACCACACAAATTACAGAGCTGACGCAAGAATCGCTCTCCTAAGATTATCTTGTACTGGCCTTGTTTCATAGTAGCTTGTACAGTTTGTTTCACAAACGTATCACAGACGATACCATGATAGATGTGGGATGCTTAACCGTCGAAACAATACAGTCAGGATGATTTTCTTCTACAGGTAAAAAGAAAAATATCTCTTATGACTTAAATTTTTTGACACTAATAGATAATAATAATTAACACAATTCATATTTATCCATTTCTAATCATCTGCTGAAAAGTTGTTGTACTTCCAGGCCAATTCCAACCGTTTTTTGATCATAGCCTGAGTAAGCTTAGGCTGTCCTTGCCAGCAAACCAAACTGTGCAAGTCGTCGCTGCAAGCTACGCTGTGAAACTTGAATACCTCCGTCATAGGTATTTTTAGTTAACATGTGCATCAGAGTTTTTCGATTTTCTAGGCATTCATCACTAATTTTTCTGTCTGTTCGTGCGTTTTACTATGCGTTTTCTCCCAACACTAGTACAAAATATTTTATAAGGGCGACTCTTACCTCAGCTCTCTGAATGGTTTAGTGTTGGAGAGGAACACTATAGAGCTCCGTGTCATAGAACAAAACAGTCACCAAGTTTTTAGCTGATAAAAACATCACTGTGTTAGACTGGTCTGGTGATTCGCCAGAAATAAGCGCAATATGGGAGCTCATGAAACTCGAGATCAGTAAAACAGCAATATTAACAAAACAATATCCCATAGAAAAGCTGATTGACGTCTGGATCGTAATACACACCTTCAGGAAGTGGTAAGAAGTTGCGTAGATAACATACCAGAGAGGATAGCAGTTCTCATTGCAGAAGGACGTAACATAAAATATCAATTTTTCGTAAAAAATAGACTATTTTTCAAACATTTAATTTTTTTTAATATAACAAAATGCTTTAGATCAAGTAAATGTGTTCATTTTAAACGTCATGATTCCATAATTAATAGTAAAATTATTGAATACCACTTATGTAGCCATATCACGATTTATAGCAATATAAATGTTGCTATATGGTATTTTCCGCAATGGGCCTGATTATATGGCACACCACTGTACTATTATTGCAATTTATTGGGATTTTCTGATGGACAGATCTGTGCAATAAGTTGAACTATTTTTGCTATTCAAATTCAGAGGCAGTGAGAAGATAAATTGTTAAAAGTGATTAATGAACGTAAACGTGATCTAAACAAACAAATTTTATTTTCGACATACTAGCGATATTTTTCTGTTGTTTAGATATCGACATACATATGGGGCATTTCAGGCGAAGTGAGGTCGTAAAATTTGTTTATATTCCGGTTAGTTATACATCTAGTAGTAAATGTGTACACATAATTTTTTTTTTCGTATGAGGCTTAATTACCGAATTATGGACTTCTAAAGAATTGGCGAAGTTTATGGACTCATTTTTGAATGTTATTATTGGAATTTATAATAAAATATAAACAACATTGCTTTAACTAGTAAAAAGGATGCTCTTTTTAATTTTTTAGTTAAATTCGAGTTTTATTAATTTATTTTTTTATGTATGGAAAACCGGAAGTAAAAATTTTAAATCAAATTTTCAGTAACTCCGACATAATATTTTTTAAATATTTTATTTTTGAAAAAGGCCTTATGTACATAGATGTTTCACAAAAAAAATTTTTAGCGTGATCGTTATTAGCTAAGGAGATATATAAATTAAAGTACTTAAGAAAGTGCCATGTCCCATACAAAGTGTGGCACGTATGCACTTCAATTCGTATATCTCGTAAACTAAGTACTACCAGTATATTTTATGCTTTATTTTAAAGTAAAAATAAAAAAATAAAATGTGTCGAAATTATTTCAATTCAGAGATGAAATGTTCGCTTCCGGTTTTTCACAAGAAATAAAATCAAATTTCCAATCTGATTTCATAATTGAAAAGAACAGTAAATTTCCTATTGATACCACAATGTTTCATATTTTATTGAAATTTTTTAAGTTCGAAAAACTGCTTCCGAAAAGTTCATTATTCATATTACGTCAATTTTTGGAAGTCTACAACTTGAAAACTAAACCTTCTAGAAGTACAATTAAGCCGAATATGAACAAATTTCTAAATCTCATTTTTTTGCATTGTCCGCTTCGCCTGAAATGCCCCATATGTAAATGTGTGATGCGATTTGTGCCAAGTGAGAAAAATATTGATTTTGACATTTTTTTTGACAATGGGTATCCATGTCCTACAGTATCCAGATATGTTTGCGTCGATTCGAAATGACGAGATAAATCAAGTTTCATACGTTTAAAAACTTTAAAGTCGATTTTCTGAAAACCGATTTTTTTGGACTTCGATCTTTGAAAGATATTTGAAAGTGTTTAGGTTTTGGCTGAATATGGACTTGTTTTATTGCTTATACTGTCCTCTAAAAGTGTATCACTAAATCTTAGTTCCCATCTCTGGCAAGATAAGGTATCTTCACCAGATCGTATGATACATTTGAAGTCAAAAATAAATAAACCTCTCGTACAGTTCTCATGTATAATTTACATTAAAAATTTCTTGCGTTTTCTACAATTTTTACAAAATTCAATCAAATCAACGAGATTCGAATCAATTAAATTTTACAAACAATCAATTAAATTTTCGAAACAAACTTAAAACTTTCTTGATTCAAACATTTTTTTCTTGTAAAACAAAACCTATGTCACCTACTGTACAAATACGAAACTATCATATGTAAATAATTATGTCATTTTGAAATGAATGAAAATAATATTTTTCGACAAAGGATATAAAAGTAATTGACTGTCTTCATCATTTAATTACTCCAACTGGAAAAACCAAAGGGAAAGACAAGAAAATTTGGAAATGCAGCATATCCGATAGCCATAACGCACTTATACTCTTCTATGATTTATTAAATTCTTTCTCGGATTGAGCTGTATTTTCTGCGCTTTTTTTCTGCTATCGGACATAATTTTTTTATTCAAGAAAGAAGTGGTTGTTCATATTTTGGAGGTCTACTAACTATTTCTCAATTCAAGAAATAATTTCTTGTTCTATCATAGAACCCCTAGTAATGATTTCTCGACTTCAGAAAAGAGTAGTTATTTATTTTTGAAAGTTCAAGTAACTATTTCTAGACGCCAGAAAAAATTTCTTATTAATTTTTAAAAGTTATAGTTATTGTTTCTGAATTCTAGAAAAAAATTCTGATTGATTCTCAGAAGTTCTAATAATTATGCTTTGATTTAAGAAGTATTTCGTTATTTTATTTGTTTTGAGTGATTCTTGAATCAAGAAAAGCAAATGTTTGAATTAAATAATAATCTGTTTGGACGAAAATCGTACTACGATTTCTTGATTCAACGTAAATTCTACTTCTATTTTAGAAATTAATTCCCTCCGTGTAGGCATATAGGACCGCAAATTTAAAAAAAAATAAATAAAAATAACTCCTTCGGGTGTATTTTTTCCGCATTTTTCCGCCATTCAACTAAAAAATCCAAAATGCTATATCTTGGCACTTAAGGCAAACTTTTTCTACGTTTTAGTAAGTCGGTTTTTTCGTTAAATTTCAATGAAATTGGACATAAACTCTGTCCGCGCCGTTTACAGGTTTGAGCTAGGAAGCTCAAATGTTGGGACAATTATTTTTATTCCTCAAGCTATAATATAGGAAAAAATAAACAAAATCCCTCTCCTAAAGTTTGAAAAAACACCCTAGTATGCATACTAAATAAATTTAGTGAAGGTGAAAATCTTTTTCTATTAATGATGGTGGAAACAAAAGTCACCACTACTATGTTTGGTTCAAAAAAAAATGTAGTACCATGTCTACAATAGAATAATGAATGTTTAAATCATAAACTATTATTTTACTGTGTACCTATTCAATCGTTTTGTGATTTTATCAGAAGACAAATCAATGTGAGGGAATTACATTTTTACTTTTTATGTATGAATGTAATTTTTTTTGGTTTCAGTTTTTTAAAACATTTGGAAAGGTTTTGAATGAGACTGGATGCAGGTTTGATCTAGGATGCTGAAATTTGGGGAGAATTTTCTTCAAACCCGATTCTATTTTATGGACATATAGGACCGCAAATTTAATAAAAAAAAAATAAAAATATCTCCTTCGGGTGTATTTTTTCCGCATTTTTAGTCACACGAAAAATGTGGGCGTGGTCATACAACAGTGGGTGGCGACCCCCATTCAACTTAAAAAACCAAAACACTATATCTTAGCACCTAAGGTAGACTTTTTCTATGTTTTAGTAAGTCGGTTTTTTCGTTAAATTTCAACGAAATTGTACATAAACTCTGTCAGCGCCGTTTTCAGGTTTGAGCTAGGAAGCTCAAATGTTGGGACAATTATTTTTATTCCTCAAGCTATAATATAGGAAAAAATAAATAAAGTCCCTCTCCAAAAGTTTAAAAAAAAAACACCCTAATGTACACACATAAATTAAGTTTGAATCCATTTTTTTTTTTTTTCATAAAATAATATTTTATTGAATAAATTTATAGTTAAAGAATGATTTCCGGCATAAGACCGCCTACCGTCCTCAGAGCAGATTTAAACATTTTGTTAATATAATTTGAAACAAAATTTTTTGTTTTTTAAATTTTTATTATTCAATTCAATTCTGCCGAAATTAATTAGCTGACAGAAAATTTCATTACCTTTAATTTAATTGATAATGTGAAACTTTGATTTTATGAAGTAGAACAAAAACCTTATTTTAAAAATTTTCAAAACATAAAGACTTTACACAGTTCAGTATTCACCCATAAGTGATGACTTATTTTTTTAGCGAAATCAAAAATTAGGCGTTGCCATACTTTTCATATGCGAATAAAACATCATTTTGTATATTTCAATAACTATTTGATAAATGAATGAGACTTGGTAATTTTATAAAAGACAAAAACTATAATCAAACTCGTCGCCCCACCTAGCAGTAAGGCCAGAAACACGTCTGCCCCAACTGATATATGTACATATGTAAGAGAGTAGGGATAGAAGTGGATTTCTTTTAAGGAATAGGCCGTTTCGCATTTACATTCCATCGCATGAGTCCATACAACATCGCGCCACCTAGCGGAAAGGGCAGAACAACGTCTGTCGGGACAGCTAATTCTATATACATATAATCGAAAAAAATAAACAAGACTGTCCAAAACGTCCGCTCTGTTTCAAAAAACTAAATCGGTTATCTCTTTACTATCGTAATGTAAGCGGTCTGCCTTCAAAAGCGCATGAAATTTTTATGTCTAAAAAAATTTTCTGAAAATACTATCGGGACTTGGCCTTACAGCTCTTTTCTTAATCAAGAACTGTTTGATAAGAGCTTTAATCTTTAGAAGAGACAGATATATGGACGACTTGTATCCTGTTGGAGGGAGTATATTAATATTGACGACTATAAAAAAAGCTCATCAATATTTTCCCACAAAAATTTAATTTTTTGCCATTATAAATAATCATTTTTTTTTTTGGTTTTGGGAAGGTCGGAAATTCAATTTAAATAATTGAATATTTATAATTTGTTGTCTTTGTCATGTTTGTTTATAAAGCATTACCGATTTGTGAAATTTTACATAAATATCGGTTTCTGCTAATGACTGTTAAATTCGATCAAATAATATTCAAATCATTATAAATAATCAGTCAACTAAAAGCAAATAAAATTTCTGATTACAAAAATTACTGATTAACTAAAAAGATAGCTATGTCCACCTTTACCCAAAGCGCAAAGTCTACTGAAACGATTTTGATCAAATTTGTTTAATTTAATATTTTAGACGCTTGGTTAGAAAAATTGTTGCAGTGCAATGGTTCGACATATGCCGACAGAATTAATTTCAAATCATCAACTATGTAGTCAAATTCTCTGCACAATAAAAAAATCAACACATTCGGAGAACTCAAAGTTCAACTCCATTTGTTTTGGCAAAGGATAACCCATGTGTACGAGCATACCAGAATTCATAAAACAACTTTATCTACATACTTAAGTTTATCGGTAGCGTCAAAAAACTCGAAATATGACTTTTTACAAATAAATAAAAAAAGTTGAGGTTTGCAACCAAAAACTTAAAAAATTGTCAAAAAAAATGTTTTGTATACATAAGTACCTCTTGAGCCCCTATATAATGCAAAAACCCAGGATAACTACAATGTATATTTATTTTCATTAAAATTATTAAAAAAAAAAATTTTAAATTCTGAAGTTATAGGAAAATCTAGATCTGGATACGACTTTAGCTTCGCAAAATACATACGGAAACATATTCACTTAAAGCGTTGAATCACTTTGTACCACTTCGCTTACAAATGAAAAAAATTTGAGCGTCTGTTTAAGTTCCTTATCTACAAGCCCAACTAAATGGCCTGGTGTACAAGCCGGTATGTGTGTTTTTGAGAATACTATCAAGTCTTCTCCACTAAAGCCTTTAAAAAGATTCCCTAGTTTACTAATTAGTTCGACCTTGATACTGTTTTTTAAATTGAACAAATTTTTCTGCTTAATATTTGAAGCTTCTTTGAATTATTTTTCTAAGCTTGCATAAAACATAATATAATAATAGCATAACATAACATAAACATAATAAATATAGCTACTACAGCTATAAGCGTGCTTAGCTATTAAGCTGAAGCTTTAAACAAAATAAAAGGCTTCTTAAATACTTTTTGGTGTGGTGAAAATGGAAAAAAATTACTTTGCTATTTTTTATTATGTTGTTAAATATGAACATAAAAAATTAAATAAAATGTTTAAGTAGGCCTTTGACTAAATCGACTTGACAAATTTTCTTATCTTAAAATTCGTAATCAGACTCCACAATATTTTCTTGCCGGAAAAAATCCTAGTTTGGCGCTTATCAGGCCTTAGATGTAAGTATAGTAATCCTTAGAATTTAAAACTTTAAAAGTAAGAATGAAGCGCAAAATTAAGACCCTTCACATTCCTGTATGATTTCACGTCATCTGCATACACTAACAGATCGGAGCTTTAAAAATATTTGTCACATAATTGCTAAAATAAGCAGGTGCGACTCCAGATGGCTTCCTAGTGGAATAACTGATATCGTTCTAAATGAACAACACTTTTCGAAAAGATCAATTAAAAAATTTATTTGTGTTACGTTTTTAAAACTTCAAAGGAGAACTTAAATTTTATACCTGTCACCGATAAAAATTGAATTGAAAAGTTGATCATCTTAACCAACTGAGGTACTCCGATTATTTTTCCGAGAGACTAAAACTGTATTATTTTTCTGTAAAAAATAGTAATTGATGATTCGAATAATATCGCTTTTTGCTGGAAGACCGCCATTTCATGTTTTATTTTGTGCAAAAAATCATAGTGGTATCTAATGAGCTTGCCGTGTGAAAAAATATTTTTGTAAATTAGATAGAATACCATAGAATAATTTATCAGGTTAACATGTTACTTGACGCACGTTAAAAAAATATACATATATATAAATCCTAATATTTGACGCACGTTAGACAAATACACAAATATATAAATCCAAATATTTGTCGCTAATTTTACCAAAACATCTGATCTGGCTAAGATGATCAGGGCCTTACAGGGTCTACATCTTTAAGATGAAAATAAGTTCAACCACACCTTCACCTGATCTGACTAGCCTGCATTGTTCTTGATTTGGATTAGCTTATCTGGGGTGTATAAGTTTATACAGGGCTTTCCATAAATTTCCATAAGGAGGCTCTGCTCTTTACCAGAACCGTCCAAGTCCGTTAATGATATGGCAAATCTGATCAAGAATAGATTTTATGAGGCTTTCCCTGAAAAGGCTGCAATATGGTTAATCTTTCCCATACGTGATCCGGAATTCCTTAATAGGTTTTTACCTTTAGATACCGATAAGATTCACATATGCGCTGTTCCTAATCAAAACCGGAGCTGACTATGGTAAGGCTTGCCTGATATGAATTTCTACTCTGGATCTGGCACAGTGCTTTTCAAGATCGTTTTATGAAAACGTGGCAAAAGGATATTTTTCTAAGATACCTTAGGATACAAATATTTTTAAGAAAATCGAAGAAGATCGTCTTTTTAATAAAAAGCCATTTTCGAAAATCTAGAGATTGGAAAATGCAAGCTTTGCTTTCAAGTGTATTTCAATAATACATGCCTCATTAAAAAAAAAAGTGTTAGTACTATACCCTTCACTTATGTAAAAACGAAGACCAATAATGATTCAAGGATCCTATGATAAAAATAGGTTAAACATATTCCCGTCAACCCAAAATGTAAGCAAGTCTTCGCAAGGATCTCGACTTCAATAATCTTTTGAAAGATCTTTCGATTTCCTTAAATTTTTACCATGAAACTAATCTCATTAGTATTCTGTATTTTGAATAGGTACCATATATATTTTATTTGATTTTTCGACTTTCATTTTCTGAAAGCAGTATTTGAGACCTTAGCTACTCCAGAAAAATATGTATGCTGTTTCTTTTTTCAACATTTACATACCGCTGAACAGATCTTGAGGAGCACTCCACTGATGTTATAAATTGAGGTGAGCTAAAAAATTTCCTGTAAACCCAAGATAACTTTGAATATTTCTTAAATCTGAATTTTTTTGCAACAACTTCAGGAATAAAATTACTAAATCCTCAAGTGATAAGAAAAACCTAACAAGTTCTTTTTCTGAATAATCAAATCATAAGGAAAAACCAGGTATCGGGTTTCAGTTTTCAACCGCCAAAATTCACAGAGTAGTGTAAACAGAGATGTCTCAGAATTGTTCAGTGTAGTATAGATAACGTTCAATGAAATATTTTAAATAAATATGTAGAGATTGTGGGATTACTTTGTTACGATTTTTCTTTGAAATATGCATGTATATAACTACATTGTTTTTGATACTAAAATGAAAAAAAATGTTCACGTAGCTAAAACCATGTAAATAAATAAATACGTAGATAGCTTATCGTTGAATTGAAAAAAAAAAATAACTTTCGCATATACATATGTACATATAACAATTTGTGAAATCGATTTACTTCTAAATGCATTTTTTTTAAACGAAACATTTTTAAGTACTCTCCCCTCCCTATAAGGAAATTTTCAATAAAATTATGTAAGGAGAGGATCCATCAGGAAAAAATAAATTGATTTAAGCGTTGTTCTGCTTACCGCGTTAAAAAACTTGATGTCTAAATCCTTAGCATATTTACAGCATTAGTTTTCTTATCTGTAAGATTTTACAGAAAGCTAAATAGGCCAGTCGACAAGTCGTAATAAATTTTTACATATGTTTTTATAAAAAACATCTATTTCCAATTTATCGCTTTTTTAAGAACTGTACGGATTTTTAAAAAATTTGAATGAAAAGTAGTAGAAGTGGAAAATTTGCAAACTTTGACAGAAAATATATATACACTGGCGGTCATGAAAACCGCACCCCTGACAAACTGCAAGCGTATTGACAACGAAAATACGATATTTTTATGCGTTCGCTTAAAGCAGAAGGTCGTTTAAAATAAAATAAGTATAGAAATGGGTCCAAAACATAAACAGCTGTCACGTGATCAAAAAGCTACTAGCGGACTAAGATGTATCGTATCGTAAAATTTCGAAAAGAATTAGTTTCTCACATTTCCCAATTGTGGCTTTTAGGATGCAATTTTACAGGACGATTTTGCGCCTTGCCTCAGTGCGAAATTGGTAAATCGTGTATGTCATTTTTTCTATGATTTTTACAGAGCTTAAAGGATATTAAAACAGGATATTAAAAAAACAAATCATGTTTTTATAGCTCGGAAAAGTATTCTCGGATCTCGGAATTTCGCGTCTAACCTGACCTGGAAACTTGCCGGACCTGAATTCTATCGTGCATTTGTGGCATATAATGAAGGGCAAAGTTACTGACCAGAAGCCCGAAATAAAAAAAATCAATTTTAGCTTAAGGAGGGGGTAGGGTTTTGACGCTAAATTTTAGGCATAAGTTTAAAAATGTTTTTTAGTGATATGGTAAAAGTAAATTTATTTATTTAAAAAGCATATAAAAGTATAATATTTAAAGAGTATTCTGTTAAAATTTAATTAAAAAATATTGCAAAATAAGCCATTGGCAGCCAATTCCCGCGGACGCCTAAAAAAAAGGTGGCTTGCGGTGGACAAGATATCTCATCACGTTATCATCTGAAAAAAAAAACTTTCTTTAGCTTATAAGTTTTTCAAAGTATTGACGAAGGGTTTTTTTTCTTTGATGATTTTTAAGATTTTGGCATAATTCTTAAGCCAAAAAACCAATTTTTTTTTTAAAAAAAGTCAAAAATCAGTACATTTATTAATGCAGAACTGGTTGTAATGAAAAAAAAAACCCTCGTCATTACCTGGTTTTATATGTATTAAAAGAGTGTGTCAAATTTCAAGAAAATAGGTCTAATATTTTTGAGAAAAAGTGTCCGCCGACTTTGAAAAGCTAGTTTCGAGAAAATCACGTTTAAAGTTTTAGCACTGTCTTTTTTTCATATACTTACACAGAATCATCGAGACTCAAGACACTGTATATTCGTCAGTTTTACTCCAATCGACCTCAAATTTCAACAGGATACTTTTGAAGAGTTTTACTATTAAATAAAACAACATAAAAAAATGGAAAAACAAAATTTGGGAAAACCCTACCCTCCCCCTTAAGATAAGCTTTGCTATAATTTGATACAGGACGATAGCCTCAAATCTTTGGTTGACTCTATGACATCAAGGATAATCTGTTATACAGGCTGAAAGAGGAGCAACATTATACGATTTTTTTTTTTGTAACTTGATATGAGTATTTAGAAACAACATTGATGATTACAAGGTACTGATCAGTTTCTGTAAAAATAGATAATCAAAGGACTCGTACAAGCATTAACTTTTTTCCAGATTATTCTTTTTAGTCAAAAAAAAAAAAAAGGCGTTAAGATCCAGAAATGTTTATTTGTTTTCAAACTATGTAATCATATTAGCTTCATAACAATAAATAGTAAAAAAATAACTTTTTCACTATAAATTTCAATAATATCGATGGATATCTCCAATTTCCAATATTTTTTCATATATTATGTGGGAAAGTATGGTTCACATATGCGCCGTTCCTAACCAAAACCGGAGCTGACTATGGTAAGGCTTGACTGATATGAATTTCTATTCTGGATCTGGCACAGTGCTTTTCAAGATCGTTTTATGAAAACGTGGCAAAAGGATATTTTTCTAAGTTACGTTAGGACACAAATATTTTTAAGAAAATCGAAGGAGATCGTCTTTTTAATAAAAAGCCATTTTCGAAAATCTAGAGATTGGGAAATGTAAACTTTGCTTTCAAGTGTATTTCAATAATACATGCCTCATTAAAAAAAAAAAGTTAGTACTATATCCTTCATTTATGTAAAAACGAAGACCAAATATGTTTATTCAAGGATCCTATGATAAAAATAGGTTAAACATAGGGCTACCAGATGGAATACTTTAGTAGCAAATGTGCTACTTTTGCAAGACTTTGCTACTTTTCACTTGAAATGTACTACTTTTGGATGGTTTTGCTACTTTTTCGATGTTTTCATTGTAAAGTAAAAGTTATTTCAAATATTCAAATATTTTGCTGGGGTTTTTCGTAAGAAACGAGGACCTTTTTTTTGCTTATCAAAAATATTTTTATGAGACTAAAAACATTTTTCCTTTTAATTCGAAAATTTGAATTTTTTGACATACACTACTTTTGTAGGCAGGTCATCTAGTAGCTCTAGTTAAACATATTCCCGTCAACCCAAAATGTAAGCAAGTCTTCGCAAGGATCTCGACTTCAATAATACATATCTTTTGAAAGATCTTTCAATTTCTTTACATTTTTACCATGAAACTAATCTCATTAGAAGTATGAGTTAGGCACTAGGGGTCACAACAAATCAATAAAGCACTTCTGGTAGAACATGAGCTGTATTTTGAATAGGTACCATTTATATTTTATTAGATTTTTTGACTTTTTTCAAAAATACGATCTCCTTTCATTTTCTGAAAGCAGTATTTGAGGCCTCAGCTACTCCAGAAAAATATGTATACTGTTTCTTTTTTCAACATTTACATACGGCTGAAAAGATTTTGAGGAGCACTCCACTGATGTTAAAATTGAGGTGAGCTAAAAAATTTCCTGTAAACCCAAGATAACTTTGGTTATTTCTTAAATCTGAAAAAAATTACTAAATCCTCAAGTGATAAGAAAAACCTAACAAGTTCTTTTTCTGAATAGTCAAATCAAAAGGAAAAACCAGGTATCGAATTTCAGGTTTCAACCGCCAAAATTCACATAGTAGTGTAAACAGAGATGTCTTAGTGTAGTATAGATAACGTTCAATGAAATATTTTAAATAAATATGTGGAGATTATGGGATTTTACTTTGAAATATGCATGTATGTACATATATAACCACATTGTTTTTGATACCAAAATGAAAAAAAATGTTCACGTAGCTAAAACCATGTAAATAAATAAATACGTAGAAAGCTTATCGTTGAATTGAAAAAAAAAATAACTTTCGTATATACATATGTACATATAACAATTTGTGAAATCGATTTACTTCTAAATGCATTTTTTTTAAACGAAACATTTGTAAGTAAGTACTCTCCCCTCCCTATATAGGAAATTTTCAATAAAAGTATGTAAGGAGAATATCCTTCAGGAAGAAATAAATTGATTTAAGCGCTTTTCTGTTTACTGCGTTAAAAAACTTAATGTCTAAATCCTTAGCATACTTACAACATTAGTTTTCTTATCGGTAAGATTTTACAGAAAGCTAAATAGGCCAGTCGACAAGTCGTAATAAATTTTTACATATGTTTTTATAAAAAACAATCTATTTCCAATTTATCGCTTTTTTAAGAACTGTACGGATTTTTAAAAAATTTGAATGAAAAGTAGTAGAAGTGGAAAATTTGCAAACTTTGACAGAAAATATATATACACTGGCGGTCATGAAAACCGCACCCCTGACAAACTGCAAGCGTATTGACAACGAAAATACGATATTTTTATGCGTTTGCTTAAAGCAGAAGGTCGTTTAAAATAAAATAAGTATAGAAATGGGTCCAAAACATAAACAGCTGTCACGTGATCAAAAAGCTACTAGCGGACCAAGATGTATCGTATCGTAAAATATCGAAAAGAATTAGTTTCTCACATTCCCCAATTGTGGCTTTTTGGATGCAATTTTACAGGACGATTTTGCGCCTTGCCTCAGTGCGAAATTGGTAAATCATGTATGTCATTTTTTCTATGATTCTTACAGACCTTAAAGTTATGAACAGGATATTAAAAAAACAAATCATGTTTTTATAGATCGGAAAAGTATTCTCGTATCTCGGAATTTCGCGTCTAACCTGACCTGGAAACTTGCCGGACCTGAATTCTATCGTGCATTTGTGGCATATAATGAAGGGCAAAGTTACTGACCAGAAGCCCGAAATAAAAAAAAAATCAATTTTAGCTTAAGGAGGGGGTAGGGTTTTGACGCTAAATTTTAGGCATAAGTTTAAAAGTGTTTTTTAGTGATATGGTAAAAGTAAATTTATTTATTTAAAAAGCATATAAAAGTATAATATTTAAAGAGTATTCTGTGAAAATTTAATTAAAAAATATTGCAAAATAAGCCATTGGCAGCAAATTTCCGCGGACGCCTAAATAAAAGGTGGTTTGTGGTGGACAAGCTATCTCATCACGTTATCATCTGAAAAAAAAACTTTCTTTAGCTTATAAGTTTTTCAAAGTATTGACGAAGGGTTTTTTTTCTTTGACGATTTTTAAGATTTTGGCATTATTCTTAAGCCAAAAAACGAATTTTTTTTTAAAAAGAATTCAAAAATCAGTATATTAATTATTGCAGAACTGGTTGTAATGAAAAAAAAAAAAAAAAACCCTCGTCATTACCTGGTTTTATATGTATTAAAAGAGTGTGTCAAATTCCAAGAAAATCGGTCTAGTATTTTTGAGAAAAAGTGTCCGCCGACTTTGAAAAGCTAGTTTCGAGAAAATCACGTTTAAAGTTTTAGCACTGTCTTTTTTTCATATACTTACACAGAATCATCGAGACTCAAGACACTGTATCTTCGTCAGTTTTACTCCAACCGACCTCAAATTTCAACAGGATACTTTTGTAGAGTTTTACTATTAAATAAAACAACATAAAAAAATGGAAAACAAAATTTGGGAAAATCCTACCCTCCCCCTTAAGATAAGCTTTGCTATAATTTGATACAGGACGATAACCTCAAGCATGCCATCAAGGATAATCTGTTATACAGGCTAAAAGAGGAGCAACATCATACGATTTTTTTTTTGTAACTTGATATGAGTATTTAGAAACAACATTGAAGATTACAAGGAACTGATCAGTTTCTGCAAAAATAAATAATCAAAGGACTCGTACAAGCATTAACTTTTTTCCAGATTATTCTTTTAAGTCAAAAAAAAAAAAAAGGCGTGTAAGATCCAGAAATGTTTATTTGTTTTCAAACTATGTAATCATATTAGCTTCATAACAATAACTAGTAAAAAAATAACTTTTTCACCATAAATTTCAATAATATCGATGGATATCTCCGATTTCCAATATTTTTTCATATATTATGTGGGAAAGTATGGTTAACCTAAATTTTATTTTATTTATTTTTTTTTCGATTTTGATGATTTGAAAGAATATGCGTTTCATAGAAAAAAAATTATTTTTTTCCTGAGCCAATTTGCTTTGTTTTTAAACGAATTAGCTTAATTATTTTACAGAGCCTCTCCCTTCAAACACACTTTTACAATTTTTATGAGCCATTTTATAGAGAAAACCAATTTTTACATTAATCGATGTGATAGTTTTATTTGCTCTCGAATTCGAATGTTTTAGATACACCTGACCCTCGTTTTACACGGTAGATACGTTCCTGACAAATCCGTGTAATTCGAAAAAAATAATTTTTGTATGGAAAAACCGTGTAAAACGAAAATGAATATAAAAAAGCTTTTCTAGACATTTATTGAACACAAAATATGACTAATACATACACTTAATAAAATATAAAAATACCATTTAAGTCATAGACAACATAAAAATAGTTAAATTTATTTGTAAAGTGGAAAAAAAAAATATTGTACTTCATATAAATAAAAAAAATTTGTATAAGTTTATGACAGTGGATCATGTGTACGTCTGAAGTGTTGCCAGATCTATAATTAAGTAGAAATAAGGTCGCGTGCAGTCAAAATTAGTAATTTTCTACATAATTTTTTTTTTTAATTTTGATTTTAAAAACCGTGTAAGATCGAAAACGTGCAAAACGAGTAGCGTGTAAAGCGAGGGATAAGTGTATTTAAATCTTGTTGTTGCCTCATAAATTTATAGTTTCAAAATCAATCTTTAAAAGTTATAAATATATTTTAACTAGTTATTCTCTGAAAAATTTAATTTGAAATTTTTCTTGAATTTTTTATCTGGGACAAGCAAGGTAACGGCATTTCAAGTATAAAATACATCTTAGGGGTCTTAAAATATACAGTAAGAATTTTGTTAAGATGGGATAGTTAAAACACAATATATACGAGAAAGTTTACTTTTTGTTAATAATGCACAAAAATCGCGGATTTTTTTACAATCACCCATTTACAAAATACACATTATCAACTTAGCAATTTCACAATAAAAAAATTGTGTTGACTGCAAATAACACAAATTAACAGTCTGAGTCTTTCTGAGATTTTTATTCCACCGATTCTATGAAATGTACGTGCTTTGAGACATTCTGGATCAGACCATTGTGACTAATTATACCCTACACCGAGTGTATATTCACTTTTTCATTCCGTTTGTAGCACATATAAGGGGGCGTGGCAGGTATGGAAAAGTCACCACCTGAGTTGATTTAGTGATGTCCGTCTGTCTGTCTGTTTATCTGTTGAAATCAGGTTTACGGGAAAGTCAAGAAAGCTAATTGAATGAAATTAGCACACTCAGGTCACATTTTCTTGTAGGCATCTTGCTATTGAAAATGGGCGAAATCGGTTCAAGAACACGCCTACTGCCCACACTCTATGTATTTTTACACAGGCCAATTTTGAAAAAAGTTGCAGCGATTTTGATGAAACTTGGTGATTTGATGCACATGTGAACCAGATTAGGATAAGGCTAGGTTTCAAGTGTTCAAAGCTTCCTGCAAGGGCGTGGCACAGTCCTAAATTTTAGTTTTTATTCGATTTGTTTCAATATTTTCCATATTCTTTTGACTTTACCAATCTTTTAATTTTTTTTATGTATTTGTTTGACTTTTTCATCCTCTTTCATTTTTCTTCATTATTTTCTTTATTTTTAAGACTTTTTCAGCGATTTTGAATTGTTTCATCATTTCTTAACCTCTTTCAACGTTTTTGATCATTTTCATGTTATGTATTTCGACATTTTTAAGCTTTTTCCAACATTTTTCTTATTTTTTCGACATTTTGAATTTCTTTAACTTTCTTCACTGGTTTCCATATTTTTTCGACTTTTTGAGTCTTTTACAACTGTTTCAACATTTTTCAACCTCTTTCAACCTTTTTTATATTTCACATTTTTTCGACTTATTCAACCTCTTCAACGTCTTTTAACATTTACTTAAAAGGGACGTTGAGTGCAGTGTAGGGTATGTAAGTTTCGGCCTGGCCGAAGATAACACCTTAACTTAATTTTATCATTATTTATACATTATTTTACAAAGATATCCTTTTTTGTTTCCGCAGGGTCGCGTTCCACTTTATGCGCCAACTCGTTGCAAAAATAATGAGCTCCTATATCCAGGTGATCAAGTTGATGATTGGGTCTGTGATTGTGCACCAGGTATGAAAAATATATGTTAGAGGCTTTTAAGTTTACAAAAATATATTTTTTATTGACTTTAAGCGCATCTTTACTACCCCGAAACGGACCAATGCTATGCGGCTTTTAGAAGAGGTCCCTGTGAAAAAGAAAAGATTATTGTTTTGGGTATAAACAAGATCATTCCTGAATGCATAGACAATCCTTGCAAAATTGATGGCCAAATTCCAATTAATAACACATGCTATGAGTTTGACCAGGCCGGACCATGCCCTCGTAAAGAACTTTCATTTGTTTTAGGCGTTGATCCAAAATCATTAAAAGTTGGATGTATAAAAATTTCAACAGCAAATATATATACACGCGTTGGTGAGGAAGAAGAAATAGACCAATGCGCACGTGGAACAAAGCGTGCCATCCAAGGAAGATGCCCGTCTTAGTACAATAAATATCAACAAATAAAATTATAGCTGATTTTAATCATTATATATGCACATTTTAACGATAATTTTTTCACAATATACGTATAACAACAATGTATAGAACTTAATTCAGAGTTTTTTCTTAGCTTAAGCCGTATGCACGTCAGCTTTTTTGTTTGTGTCCTCTTGTGTGTTTATTTCCTTCACATCATTCCTGGTCAAATCATCTTCCTCAGCTATATTAATGTCATCAATATTGTCATCTGACGTTGTTTCCATTTTAAGCATGCTGTTTTCGTATGAAGCTAGAAAAGAGCTTTCACTATATTCAGGCCAATCCCGAAATTGCTTGAAGAGTGACAAAATTTGACTAGGGCTAAGATCACCAAACTGAGTAAAAATATTAAGATTTGGGAAAAAATCGTGACAACTCATCGTTGTACAGGGTTTGCAAAACTTGGGCAATTTGTTTAAGTCTTCGTCTAAATATAGATTTCTTATGGATTTTGTTTGTGTTGTGTTAACTATCAGTCGTGGGCCGCAGCCAGGTATCCATTTCCTGTTGATGAAAGTTTTAATAAATATTTACCATTAATACTTCGCCTCCATACAACTTACTCTAAATTTGGTATTACACAATTGCTACGGCTGACGCAGTTTTGTTTGCTAAAGTACCAAAGGGCAGGAAGATCTACAGCTGGGCATAAGTCGAATAAATTGCGACGTGGAACAATTTTTACCAAGTATAAATCTTCTGAATTCATTGAAATAATGTTAGCAATTTTTTTGCTCTTCATTTTGTTCACCTTCGACGTTTCTGGCAGAAAGTACTCACGCGGTACTTTGCAAAGTAAACGATATTCAAACATGATTTGAAAAAGCATGGAGTTGTAGCGATACATCATATATCCAATCTCATTATTGCATGTAAAGTGCTAAAAGTAAAAGAGTAAAAAAATAATGGAAAAACAGCATCAAAATTACTATTCGCTTAAAAAAAATAACAACAAAACCGCAGAATACACGTTACCATATTTTGTTTTATATAAAACAACAAAGACAAGAATTGTACGTTATAGGCGGAGAGTCGAGTGTATAAGATTACAGGATGAGATGTATGCCAAATGATAGAGCTCGGTGAGCCTAGGGCTACCAGATGGCATACTAAAGTAGCAAAAGTGCTACTTTTGCAAGGCTTTGCTACTTTGCTACTTTTCACTTGAAATGTACTACTTTTGGTTGAAATGCGCTACTTTTCACTACTTTCGAAGTGACGACCCGATGTTTTATGGAAACAATGTAAATAAATAAAAAAACACGCAATAATGATATTTTTTATTAGTGCTATGGGAAAGTAGAAGGACCTTTCTTGCTAATGACTATACTTTTTTTTGTAAAAATTACGAAATTTGTTTGTGTTTTTTGAAAATTCTTAAATTTTAGAAATGTGCTACTTTTGGAAGCAGGTCATCTGGTAGCCCTAGGTGAGCCTAAATAGAACACGCAATAATGATTTTTTATTAGTGCTATGGGAAAGCCAAAAAATCAGGTTTGGACAATGACTGGAATGATTATAAATCTATTCTCAAAATTTACAAGAGTTCGTTAAGAAAAGCTAAACGTAACTCGTGGAGGAACTTCTGTGGAAACATTGAAGAGATTTCAGAAGCATCTAGGCTAAGGAAGATTTTATCTACCTCGCCCACTACTCTAGGTCTTTTAAAAAAGCCTGACGGCTCCTGGACAACATCTAGCGAAGAGACCTTAGACCTCTTACTAGATACTCACTTCCCTGGTAACTCATTGCATGAACCAGAGGAATTGAATGTTCAACCTCAGATGTCCTCAATTATTCTCGGGGACATTGTTTCGGAAACCAAAATTCGATGGGCGATAAATAGCTTCAAACCCTATAAATCACCAGGACCTGATGGTGTGACACTGAGCTGCAACAGTCTGCTCGCTTAATTATACCTTGGTTGACAGCTATTTTCAAGGGCTGTCTTAACCTTTCCTATATTCCTCTAGCCTGGAGGATGACTAAAGTCATTTTCATTCCAAAGGCTGGGAAGAGCTCTTACATAAATCCAAGGGATTTTAGACCAATAAGTCTTTCCTCTTTTCTTTTAAAAACTTTGGAAAGACTCATAGAAATCTATGTTCGCAGCAGTATCAAACCTGATCTGCTGTCTACTTCTCAACATGCTTATACGAAAGGCAGATCTATAGAAACCGCACTTCACACACTAGTGAGCAGCATTGAAAAATCCTTTGCATGTAAGGAATTCGCCCTGGCGGCGTTCCTGGATATTGAAGGAGCTTTTAACAACGTTGACCCAGGTATTATTATCAATGAACTGCAGAAACTGGGTATCAACAGTTCCATAGTTGAGCTGATTAAAAAGCTACTGACAAACAGAGCCATTACCTCAAATCTTGGCATTTCCTAAGCTAATAGGTTTGTCCGCAGAGGAACGCCGCAGGGTGGAGTGCTATCTCCTCTACTGTGGAATCTGGCAATAAATAAGATGTTCATGTCACAGAAAAGGCTGGGCTGTAGAGCTATTGCCTATGCCGACGATGTAGCATTAATTGCATGTGGTAAATTCCCAAACACACTGTGTGAAATTCTTCAGAATGCTTTAAACAGACTCGTCTCATGGGCAGATGAGGCTGATTTAGGCGTAAATCCGAACAAAACTGAACTAGTACTCTTTACTAGGAGTCACAAACTTCCAATTATAGTACCACCTTCGCTAAAGGGCGTTAGACTTGTCTTAAAAAGTAGTGCAAGGTATCTTGGTCTGATATTGGATAGGAAATTAAGTTGGAAAATAAATGTTGTTGAGAGAGTTAGGAAAGCAACTGTAGCACTATACTCTTGTAAAAAAGCTGTGGGGAGAAGATGGGGGCTATCACCTCGTATTATTCATTGGCTCTACACAGCGGTAATTCGACCGATTCTGTTATATGGCATTGTGTTGTGGTGGCCTGTCTTAGACAAGGTCACCTATTACAGACAATTGCAGAAGGTTCAAAGAGCTGCTTCCATGTGCATCAGTGGTGCACTGAGGACCACACCGACTGATGCCTTGGAGGTCCTCTTTCATCTCGTTCCCCTTGACCTGTTTGGTAAACGAATGGCAGCATGTACCGCCATTAGACTCAGGGAAACTGCTTGCTGGTCCGAGGGAAGTACAGGACACTCAACTATCCTTAATAGCTTGAATTCCGTACCCTCTACACTATTCCAGTAATCTCATTCAAGAGAGATTACGTAACCCATATCCCATCTAGGGATGACTGGAAGGGAGGAATCCCGGGGAGAAGGAACCATATTAATTTCTACACGGATGGCTCCAAGTTAAATAACCAAGTGGGTTATGGTATTTACTCTAAGGAACTGAAGATAAGTATTGCTGCGAGGTTACCAGACCATTGTAGTGTTTTTCAGGCAGAGGTTATAGCAATAGAAGAAGTAGCATCCTGGCTGCGAATAAATGTGGTATCCAAGAAGGGTATTAATATTTATTCAGACAGTCAAGCTGCTATTAAATCCTTAGAATCAGTCTTCCTAAACTCACTAGTGGCCCAACAATGCCGCTCGTCTCTAAATGAGATGGCTCAGCATTTTAACATTCACCTCATCTGGGTGCCTGGGCATAGGAACATTGATGGCAATTGCAAAGCTGATGAACTTGCTAGGCAGGGGACTACTGCACAAATTTCTCAAGACAAGGAAGGTGTTGGCATGCCACTTGCTACCTGCAAGTTACTGCTTAAAGAAGACATGATAAAAAAGGCTAACATAAGATGGACCCAAGGGTTAACTTGCAATATAACAAGGCAAATCTGGCCGGAATGGAACGCTAAGCGATCTCTAGAACTGATATCCCGCACTAGACACAGTGTCTCGTCAGTTGTTGCAGTAATAACTGGCCACTGGCTTATCGGCAGACATGCGGAGAGATTAGGTATTCGGTCTTTTGACTACTGTAGAAGTTGTGGGGATGTGGAGGAGGAGGAAAACATTAAACATTTTCTTTGTTCCTGTCCTGCACTTGCTAGAAAACGCCACAAAACACTTGGCTCGTTTTTGTTTGATAACCTGGAGGACCTTAGACATGTTAGCATAGGTCAGTTATTTAGTTTCATAACGAAATCTGGATGGTTCAATGAGAGGGTATAGTCAAGTACCCTGTGGTATCACAATGGACCAAACTTGGTCTAAGTGAGTCGGTTTTTGTAACTGACTGCCACTCCTACCTAACCTAACCTAACCTAACCTATGGGAAAGTAGAAGGACCTTTTTTTTCGCTAATGACTATACTTTTTTTTGTAAAAATTACGAAATTTATTTGTGTTTTTTGAAAATTCTTAAATTTTAGAAATGTGCTACTTTTGCAAGCAGGTCATCTGGTAGCCCAAATAGAATATAAATATAATATATAAATGGTGAGCCTAAATAGAATATAAATAGAATATCTAGGGTTTCCTTGCCAAAGCCTGTCCCAATGGCCGAAAATGCCTGAATGTTAGCCAATTTTGTTGTTCTAATTAAAACAGTAGTACATAACAGCTTGAAATGTATGCCGAATGATAAAACATAATGTATCACGGTGGGCTTAAATCAACTTTTAATAAAAGTGTGAGTAACAACAAAAACTTTAATTGCAGATTTTTTGGGATGTACTATATTTCAGAGTCGATATATGATAAAATATAATAAATCCTTAGATTATATATTTACTTTTTTTTTATGATATATCTTACTATTGTTCAATTTGAACAACGTTATTGAACCATATTAAGTATTTATTTTATTTATCTATACTTTTATTATTGACAAACAGAATTTAAAAAAATTCTGCGTCTCATAAATAAACAGTTAACATTAAAGGAATATTTCAAACCCGAAAACTTAACGGACAAAACTAAAGCACCCCCTTTTTTATGGTAAATAAAAACTTTTAAAATTAGTACTTAGTTGCGAATTCTATATTCTGGACGACACACGCACCTCTTTAATACATAGAGGATATTAAATTTTTGATGATATCCTGCGATATCCCTTCCCAGGATATTTTTAAGGATTGAATAGATCTGCCGCGGTTTTTGAAATTTTCTCTGTTGATATTCATGTTAAAGATGTCCCAAAAGATCTCAAAAGGATTCAGGTCAGGGCAGGCCAACCAAAAAGTTCTATCCTATTGCTCTGAAGCCAGGTCTTACAAGCTTTAGATGAATATATTAGATCGTTATCCTGATATAGCCTCCATTTAAGTGGCTTCTCTGCATAGGCATATGGCAGCATCACGTCTTTTAATATGTCAATGTACATGAATCGATCCATAATTTCTTCAATCCTATGAATTGGCCCAATCCCTTGACCAGAAAAGAAATTTCAGACCATTACACTGCCACCTCCACTCATTACAGTGGCTTTGCAATACTTAGAATTCAATCTTTCTCCTTTTGGCCTGCGTATACGCCTTATTAAATAACAGTGAATGTATTATTTCAAACTTTAAAATAAAAAAAATTATAAAAAAATTAAATTTTTATAATGTTTGTACCAAAAATGGAAAAAAATTTTTTTTCTCATATATTTTTTAATGGAAATTCATTTAGTGCCATTGACAATTTCAAATTATAGTATATTGAGGTGAATGCAGTGAAAACAACAAAGGATTTGAGCTGTGACACAAGCAACACCAAAGCTCTACTCGCGGAGAGACCACCGTTTTTTTCCTTATACGAGTATAATAGGTTTAAAAAATAGCGGTACATTTTTTTTCGATACTTCCTTATGTGTACATAAGGAAAATCGAAAAAATATTTAAAAAAAAAATATTATAAGTATATAAGAAAAAAATTAAATTTTCATAATTTTTTGGCCAAATTCCAAAAAATTAAAATTTTGCAGATCTGGTAGCAGCTATAGGATTATTTTTTTTAGGAAATACTCGAATATGAATAAATTTTCGAAAATCGACTGTTCTTGAAGTATTCTAGAACAATACTTTTTTTTGAACATGTCTACTGGTCCCAAATCGAGTTATTGGTTCAAAATTCGCTAGAGAGCGCAAATCTTGTTGGAAATGAATAATTTTTTTTTTAAATTAAAGCTAACCGAAATGCCAACAAATCGTTGGAGTCGGAATTTTGTTTTTGGCTTTAACTTTTGGTTTTTTGCTTCAAAAATTGCTAAAGAGCGCAAGTCTTGTCAAAAATTATTTTTATTTTTTTTAAATTAAGGCCAGCCGGAATGCCAATCGATCGTCGGAGCCCAAGTTTTAGAAATAAAATTGCGTTTTTTTATTATTTTAATCTAAAAAAAAATATCTTTTGTGGTTTAACTTAAAATAAATTTTTTTAAAATTATTTTTCACTGAGCCTTCTGTTCAGTACTGTTATGCTTTGAACACAATTAGAGCGGTGGCGGTAAAGCGGCGACGAATATACGCTGTCAAAAAAAAAAAAAACGCGACGAAAAATCGTTTGAATGAACACAATTGCGGCGGACGACTGCTTTATTGTTTATAAATTTTGTTTTTGTCACTCTCTTTTCCCTATACGATTCTATCACAAGAAATCACACGTGAAAAGCAGTCGTCCGCCGCAATTGTGTTCATTCAAACGATTTTTCGTCGCGTTTTTTTTTTTTTGACAGCGTATATTCGTCGCCGCTTTACCGCCACCGCTCTAATTGTGTTCAAAGCATTACTGATGATGAATACGTAGCTGTCATCGAAACTAGAAGCTGCTGGTTTGCCCAAAAGAAATGATTTGTTTCTTTTTTATGCATTTTGCGATGTAATTTTTTTTGTGTGTTTTTTCGCACTAACAGTACTTAATAAACAGAAGGCTCAGTGAAAAATAATTGAAAAATTATGATCTGTTCTATAAACACAAACAAACAAACTTTTTTTTCTTAATTTAGGCTCCGAGGATTTGTTAAAATTTTAGCAGCTCTCATTTAAAAATAAAAATTATTCATTTCCCACAAGATTTGCGCTCTTCAGTCATTTTTGAAATAATAAATTTTTTAAAAACTATTTTTGTTGGCCTTTAACTTAAAATTAAAAAAAATCTAAATTTTTTTTTCAAAATTTCGAATGTCAACATTGGCACATGGCACTTTCGATGTTTGTAATTTAAAACATACATACATTTTCCATTTCCGACAAACACACCGCACATGTTCTCCAAGGTTGGTTTAAAAGACAGAAATTTTGTGTTATGAAGTGGCATCCATAGTCTCCGGACATGAATCCAATAGAGTTTGTGGAGCCAAGTCAAATCACAGCATAGGAAATATCCTAGGCCACCTAAGGTAGTTCAGGAGCTATGGAGCGGAACCAGGAAGTTTGGATCATAATTCTGTCTGATTTTGTGCAAAAATCCACAACGAGCATAGTAAATTGCATTAAGGACCTCAAAAGGGCAAAAGGATACAGGACTAAGGGCCGGATTCACAGTGTTTAGTTAACTAAAGATTTGAGGTTAACTATCTAATTTCAGTTTCATGGCAATTAGTTAACCAACCAAATTTGGCAGGTTAACTAATAGTTAACTAACAGCTGATTGCTGTCATAACGAAAAAGAACATAAGAAATAAAAACACAAAGTTTCAAAAAAGCAAATAAGTACCTATATAAATATGGATTCAGATTGGGATTGCAAAGTTCATAGTGATTCAGATATTGAAGTAGTATGGAATATTGCAATTGCTCGTCGACAAAAGGTATTAAGATCTCGTCCATATTACTTTCGGTAGGTTCCTTGCAAGCCGTTAAAATCGTCCACAATGGTCCCCCATATTTT
The DNA here is from genome assembly GCA_949775025.1 of Tricholauxania praeusta. Lineage (NCBI taxonomy): Eukaryota > Metazoa > Arthropoda > Insecta > Diptera > Lauxaniidae > Tricholauxania > Tricholauxania praeusta. Next base: position 72,912,035 of record OX459029.1, on the reverse strand, counting down.
TTCCTTCTCGTCTAGACTAACTTTATCGGTTTTTTTGCATTCGATGATGTTTTCAAAGTTACCGACCAGCACCAATTAGCAACTTATTTCGTCTGCCGAATATTTAGAAGTTCTTGTTGTTGATTCCATTTCGCAAACTATGAAATGTCAAATAAAAAACAAATGTTTTGTGCAGTGATGCCAAATTTTGTACAAAAAATTATGATTAGTTAACCAATGGATTGTGAAACTGAACAACTTAAATTTGGTAGTTAACTAACAGACATTAGTTAAGTTAACTAATTGGTTAACTAAACACTGTGAAACTGGCCCTAAATACTTATATTGTTTGTTTCTCATGGATAAAACAGTAAATGTGCACAGAATGCAAAACTGTAACATTTGACTTTTTTTCTTCATTTTGTTGTAGACTTTTTTTTTGTAATCATGCGGCCTAAATTAATTCTAGAGAGACGCACCAACAAAACAGCTAAGCAGAAAAAAACACTTTACTAGGAAATTAACAAGGTAGATCCTGTTGAAATGAGAGTATGCTTTCCATGTTACAGTATTGCTCGTCATTGTAAATCAACATCATTATAAGTAATCGGGAAAATTTTTAATTTCTTCAATTCAATTTCCTTCAATGTACATAATACGTTAGCTGTGGGTTGCGCAAACCACAAAACATTAAAGAGAAGCGGTTTTTAAGACATTTTCACCCGTTTTTAAATTTATTGTTGATATTACGTTTGAGTTTGACTATTCACGACCCAGAGGGATCGAAATCGAGTGTTAAACTTTGCAAAAATCAAAACTGAACTTGCATGAGTTTCTAAATATAAACCATTTAATATGAATGCTTACATTAAATTTATGCTACAACATATATATATTTTTCGTATAAAATGTTAAGCTCCTACGTAAGTTTTGACGGAAAATTATGTTAAAAATATTTCAACAATATGTAGGGTGGACTATTTATAATTTCGAATTTGGTTTTAGTATATGAATACGTGAAACCCACATGTTTGAAATGTTTTTCAAAGTTTTTTATATAAATCAGTAGCTGCAAGTGGTAGGAATCAGTGCACGGAAAAATTTTTTAAAAAAAATTGTTTTTGCAATAATTATTGCCAATCAAAGTTTTCATTAACTTTTTTTCAAAATGTCTTGACTGATCGCGACAAAATTTTTTAAGTTCTGTAGATAATAAGTTCAACTTATGTAGGTATTAAAAAAAAAAATTCCAAAAATTTTGCATTTTTGTTGTTAATTAGCAATTTTTTTTATCAACAATTGAATTTTAATGATGAACTTATTATCTACAGAAATTAAAAAATTTTGTAACGATCAGTCAAGCTTTTCAAAACTTATAGCATTTTGAAAAAATAGTTAATGAAAACTTTCATTGGCAATAATTATTGCAAAAACAATTTTTTTTAAAAAATTTTTCCGTGCACTAATTCCTACCACTTGCAGCTACTGATTTATATAAAGAACTTTGAAAAACATTTCAGACATGTCAGCTTCACGTATTCTGACCCTATAAGTAATAAACGAATAATTTTTTCAATGTTTTTTATTCGAAAGTACAATCCTTCTAGTTAATTATGGAACACTATTTCATTCAAATGACTTCCTAGGCTGGCCTTGCAGTTGCCCATACGATGAACTCAATTTTTCAGTACGTTTTCGACTTCAAAGTGTTCTAAAGAGCCTCAATCATTGCTGGATAGTTAGTGTAACACATCTCTTTAACAGCTCCCCACAAATTATGGACCGACGGAATCAAATTGTAGCTGCGCGGTGGCCAATGCACATCACCAAAATGGCTAATAACGCGATTTTCCCACACAAAAGGTTAATTGTTGCATGACTTGTGTGACACGGCGCGCCATCCTGTTGAATTCAAATGTTCTCCAAGTTCATAAATTCGAAAATAGGCCACAAATAATCAGTTATCGTTAAGCAACAGCAATGTTATCGGCTATGCGTACTGGAAAACTTCGGGAACGTGTTGTTTGTTTCAATAAATATTAAGTTTCACACACACACAGAAGAGTCATTATTTTGCAAGAGAATTTATATTATTAAGGTTGTTCAAGCGTATATCGACTCATTTCCTTAACCGGAGATATAAAACTAATTGCCGTCATAATACGAATGACATTAGAGTTGGCACACTCAAAAAAACCAGTAATTCAAATTTCAACCGCTAGAAGTACCCCTCTGTATATAATAGAATGGAATGGTGATCATTAAAATATAAGATGACTTACAATATAAATTGGTGGCGGCATTATCAGATACATCTCAGGCCGTCCTAGTGACATTAATCCATTCTGGAAAACCAAAGAAGTGATAAGATGTTTAAAAAGACTGTACGTTCCTACTGCACCGATAATCACAACATTTGGATCTAACAAAAATAAAAAAATTAAAAACATTAAAACGCGATTAAGTGTTGATCTATCATCTAATACGTTCTCTATAGGTTGTGCAAATCACAAAAACATTAAAGTCTAGCGATTTATAAGACATTGCTATGCGTTACTTAGTTTATTTTTTGATGTTAGGTTTGAGTTTAAATATTCTTGACCCACAGGGAGCGAGTTCTCAAGTCTAAAATAAAAATACTTTTCCTCAGGAAATACAAATACTTTTCCGCAGAAAAGTATTTTTATTTTGTAGCGAAAAAGGTCGAACAAATTCTTAAAATGTATGATCTTAAGTCTATATTTTTTATGTTTACAAAAACACACACTTTGCTAAAATCAGAATTGAGACTTGCATGAATTTCTAAATGTAATAAAAACTAGATTTAATTAATTTTCAAGTACAACAAATACTGACTTAAAATGTTATTTCTTGCGGGTTGTGATTTATTATGACGCGTTGTTATGGATGCTTACATTAAATTTAAGTTACAACCTAAAAAATTTTTTCGGTTAAAATTTTAATCTCCTGCCTATATTTTCACCGAAAATTATATTAAAAATATTTTCAACATTGAGATTAAGTTTAATGTAAGGCTCTATAAGTACTCGCCTATGTTATTATGAACGATTTTAATCATAATTACTATGTTTAGTACTTAAAAAATATCCGATACGAGTAAGGCAAGTATTTATACAAATAGGGTGGAGTGATGGACTGCGAAATATCTCTTGAAAGAACTTTATCTACTATGCACGATGGTCTACTGGAGCGTACATGTTTAATTAAATTTGCGTCAAAAAGAATTATATGAGTAAAATTTGGAAAAAACATTTTTTTTAAGCCACTCAGCGTGTTTCATTACGTTTCCTTTCGTATGAGTACATGAGTGTTGCGTGAGCTACTTATGAAACAAAGGCAAAGATTGTATCAAAAAAATTTGTGAAACTCGCGTGGAACATTTTGTGAAGTTTTTTACAAAATGGGGAAAGAGGACGAAAATTGTTTTTTGACATAATTTAGAGCGGCTCCGTACCCTGAAAAGGGCCGTTTTCGAGCTATTTTCAAACAAAAACAACGCTTTGCAAATCACTCATGCTCATTCTTTCGTACGGCGCACAGTGTTATATTTTGAGTAAAAATGGACAAAATCAAATTCCCGTCGATAACAATGCCCAAAAAAAACGAGGTCGGTCTCATTCGAAAGGTGATTTCATGCTTTTTTTAGAAAAATTGTCATTTTTGTCATTTTTTTAGTTATAATACGAAAAAAAAATTTTTTTTTTATAACGAATTAGTTTTAAAAGATATATATATGTATATACTCTCGACTTTCAAAATAAATTATCATCGGATATGTATACGAGTCAGAATGGTACTAAAATTGGGAAAAACTGTCTAAAAGTGAAAAAGACCATATTTTGGGCATTTCTGAGAAATGCCCAAAGCTGGGATCTCGATTCGGGACAATTTTTCTAAAAAAAGCATGAAGTCACCTTTCGAATGAGACCGACCTCGTTTTTTTTGGGCATTGTTATCGACGGGAATTTGATTTTGTCCATTTTTTCTCAAAATATAACACTGTGCGGCGCTGAAACATGGACGATGACGAACAACGATAAGCAGATATTGGGAGCTTTAGAGAGAAAAATCCATTCCTTTCCGTGTTTTGAATTCAAACTTTGAATTTTTCAATTCCATGGAAGAAAGATTTGATTTCTTTACCAAATCCATTTCAGTAACCAATATTTGAAGTTGAAATATTCATATCAAATTCGAATCGAATCAATTGCTAATTTTTCTAAAGCAAATTTGATGAAAATTGAACATCACAAGAGGCTGTTTCACAGCAATCGATGAGTTAGGATTATAAGCCACAGGCGGCACGGTTCTCGGCTAGGATTTCACTATTCGAAAATTTTTTACGAATAAAAGTGATAAAGCTGAAAATGTGACGATTTCTGTGTCAATTGTATACAATTTTTTTTACCGAAAAATTACCCGACCTTAGGATCTTAGAGTATCGTCTATTGTGGTGATGGACAAAATCCATTTTCAACCAAAGGAATTAAAATTTTTTAATTCTAACTTGATTCCTTTTGCAATTCTTTGAATGTTACGTATATATACTTAGATAACACTGTAGGTAAATTTTCAACTTTTGAAAAGACACACAAAAACGCCGAGATACCCCAACTTAATTTTTGGTCGTAGAACACGGTGGCATACTCAGTTTTTTTCGATTAGATCAAATTCTCGAGATATTCGCGATTGATATTTCGTCACTTTTAAGCCCTTGTTTTAGCAATATTTTTCTTATATATTTAGAAAAGGACATCAAAATCGATTGAAATTCGGTACATAGGTTCATATGAACCTAAGCATTAGACCTATTGAATTTTTTTGGCACACGCCCAAAATTACGCCCACCTCCCATATCACCCACAATTCCGAAATCTCAATAATAGGTGTTATATGTGTACTATAGATATAAAACTTGCTATGTGTATATGGAGTATTATTATCCATCTGAAAACCAAAACGCGTACGCATACGCCCACCTCCCATACCACGCACACCAGTCTTTGCTGAATAACACTAGTTTACAAATTTGGGACTCATCTCGAGATCTGGTTTCTCATATACTTTTTTCCATGTATTTTGGGGCGTAGATTCCAAAAATGGCAACCATTTTTTTTTTCTTAAGAATCGTTTTTGAGATATCCCCAAAAAACCCCTTTGTCGGCACTTTTTTCATTTATTTGGCTATATCTCAATGAATTTTTTTCTACTCAAAAACGCTTTTAAGCACTCGAACGATATTTTTATTCCCTTTCTAACGATATGCTGTTTGCTTGAATCCCATAAGATTTGATGGAGTTACAAGCGCTCAAAGTAAAAAAAACTGACTTTTTTGGTCTTTTTTAAAAATCACTAAATTTCAATTGCTCCATTTGAATGAAAATTTTTTCTTTTTCATATTTTTAGAATTAAAAATCAAAGACTATTCTTTTGCAAATATTTTAAATATAATTTTGCGGAAATCGGACAAAAAATGTTGAAGTTATTTGAGAAAACAGTAAAAAACTTACAATAAAATTGAACGAAAATCCATGTTTTTTTTCAAAAAAGAAATGGAGAATAAAAGTAAGGACCACCATACACAATCGTATGGATTTTCAAAAAAATTCATCGAGATATAGCCAAATAAATGAAAAAAGTGCAGACAAAGGGGTTTTTTGGGGATATCTCAAAAACGATTCTTAAGAAAAAAAAAAAATGGTTGCCATTTTTGGAATCTACGCCCCGAAACACATGGAAAAAAGTATATGAGAAACCAGATCTCGAGATGAATCCCAAATTTGTAAACTAGTGTTATTCAGCAAAAACTGGTGTGGGTGGTATGGGAGGTGGGCGTATGCGTACGCGTTTTGGTTTTCAGATGGATAATAATACTCCATATACACATAGCAAATTTTATATCTATAGTACACATATAACACCTATTATTGAGATTTCGGAATTGTGGGTGATATGGGAGGTGGACGTAATTTTGGGCGTGTGCCAAAAAAATTCAATAGGTTTAATGCTTAGGTTCATATGAACCTATGTACCGAATTTCAATCGATTTCGATGTCTTTTTCTAAATATATAAGAAAAATATTGCTAAAACAACGGCTTAAAAGTGACGAAATATCAATCGCGAATATCTCGAGAATTTGATCTAATCGAAAAAAACTGAGTATGCCACCGTGTTCTACGACCAAAAATTAAGTTGGGGTGTCTCGGCGTTTTTGTGTGTCTTTTTTACGTCCCTACAGTATAATGAACAGTAAGCTCAATAAAACAAATTTTACGGCTATTGTTTCCACATTCATTTTTGAGACAGTGGAGAGGAATGTTTCCACATCCATTTTTTAAACAGTGATGAGGAATGTTTTCACACGCCTTTTCAAGATAATTGTGTGGAATGTTTCCACATTCATTTTTAAGACAGCGGAGAGCAAAGTTTCCCTCTAATGACATCGTGTGTAAAAAAGAAATGGAGTGTCTAACGGAAGGGAATGATTCCTACATTCCATGGAATGTATCTAAGAATGTTTCCATTTCCTAGATGGCACATTCAACTATTTGTAATGTTTACATGCTTGTTTTAATGTGTGAAATTAATTTTTTTAGCAATTTTAGAACTTAAATATTTTGATATTTAACAGGAATATCGCGATAATTTTAATTGTATTTTGAGCCATATTGTTGTATGACCCTAATTAATCGTAGCGAACGCGGAGTTTGAGACCAAACGTTTAAGAAATAACCCTAAATATATTTGATTGAAATTTATCAAGTAGTTTTTGCGTGATATGCGAACATCGAAAACAGCTATCATTTTATTTATATAGATTGCCTCTTTATTTTTATTTACCTATGCCAACCTTTTAGAATACAATTTATTAAATTGTTCAGAGTATTCTTGGATATTTCTTTCCAGTCTTTTTGCATGCTTTTCCAAAACTTTTTTATATTATCTAAAAAGGTACACAAATACTTAATCGGATTAAGATCTGGAGATTGTAGGGGCCAGTCTATTGTTCTATCCCACTCTCTGCAAATAAAGAGTTGTGATCCTACTCGTGTGCTTAGGGTTATTGTCATGCTGGAATATATAACTCTGCACTTATTTCTAGGTTATCAAGGCTATGTCGCTTTTAAAGAAGAAAACTATTTCGCAAAATGACACGAGTGGTCCAGACACAAAAAGGTACAAGGCATCAACATCATCGCCAGGCATACAATGTTTTAATTGTGGCAAACCAGGACATAAGGCATTACAATGCAGATTCGAGAACATCAACACGCATACTCAAAATTTGAGCAGCAATGATGTTTCAAAAAGTTCAGCCAAGTCGAGTGTGACCTGTTTTAATTGCCAAGGTGTTGGTCACTACCCATCAAGCTGCCCCAAGATTATTCGCAAAAGAGTTGGTGATAGCGCTGAAATTTCTTCAAGAGATAGACGAGTGGACTTATGTATTATCGGTACACCTGCTGGAAATTGGATCACTTTGGTGAGAAGTTCATATTTTTTTATGATTCCGGTTCAGAATGTTCGCTTATTCAAGAATCAGTGGGTTGTAAGTTTCGTGGCAAACGTAGCTTTAATGTAGTAACAATGACGGGAATTGGACAAACAAGCATAAAAAGTACCATTCAAATTTTAACCTTGGTTGAAGTCGATGGCATTGATTTAGAAATTCTGTTTCATGTTTTGCCAGATTATTGTTTGCGTCATAAAATATTGGTTGGGCGCGAAATCCTTAGTCAAGGTATTGATGTGCATATGACATCAGACAAATTATATTTCAGCAGGGTGAACTTTGTTTATATTTGTTAAGCAATTGCACCTAATGATATAGATTTTAATTTAATAGACACTATTGAATATTTTGAATTATTTCAAACGAAATTTCATAACCGGGATTCCTAGCACTCATGCTGATACAACACCAATGCAAATACGACTAAAAGATCCGAACAAAACAGTTTAGAGACGTCCTTATCGATTAGCACTGAAGAGCGCAGTATTGTTCGAGACAGAATTAATTAACTTTTAAATTCTGGTATTATTCGTCCTAGTACGTCACCTTTTGCGAGTCCCATACTTCTTGTGAAGAAAAAAGATGGTTCCGATCGAATGTGTGTAGACTTCCGCGAATTAAATGATAATACTATCCCCGATAGATTTCCATTACCACTCATCTCAGATCAAATTGATAGGTTGCGTGGCTCTCATTTTTTTACGAGTTTAGATATGGCCTCAGGATTTCACCAAATACCTATCCATTCTGACTCGATTGAGTATACAGCTTTTGTAACTCCTGACGGTCAATATGAATATCTGACTATGCCATTTAGTCTTAGAAATTCACCATCAGTTTTTCAACGTGCAGTGATGAATGCTTTAGGTAATTTAGTAAATTCGTTTGTTGTTGTTGGATGATATCCTTATTGTGGCTACTAATGCAGAAGGGGCCTTGGAAAGACTCCGTATCGTACTTGAAGTACTAACCGATATAGGATTCTCACTAAATCTGAAGAAGTTTTCTTTTCTCAAACATAAAGTACAGGGGGTTTTTTTTAGAGGTATAGAGCTTCGAATTGAAATAAAACACAAGAAAATCGTTTTAATGTCCATCAATTTGGCTTTATTGGAAGGATAATTTTATGCCATTAATGTTTAAATATGATTTCGGGCATGTGGCCGCCGCGGCTGGCTCAAATAAAGCCAATTCTACAGGTCCAATTTTGAACAACTTTTTCGAGCATATGGGGCCGTATGTCGGCAATAACGCCACGAATGTTGTCTTCCAAGTCTCCTAACGTTTCTGGTTTGTTGGCGTAGACGAGCGACTTCACATATCCCCAAAGAAAATAATCCAATGGTGTCAAATCACACGATCTTGGTGGCCAATTGACAGGTCCATTCCGCGAAATTATGCGCTCATCGAATGTTTCCTTCAATAAATTGATTGTGACGTGCGCTGTGTGGCATGTAGCGCCGTCTTGTTGGAACCACAACTCATCCACATTCATGCCATCCAATTCGGGAACAAAATAGTCGGTTATCATGGCTCTATACCGGTCTCCATTAACGGTAACTGACTCTCCAGCATTATTTCGGAAGAAGTATGGCCCAATGACTCCACCAGCCCATAGAGCACACCAAACAGTCCGTTTTTGTGGATGTAATGGCGTCTCAAGGGTCTCATGTGGATTCTCTTCACTCCAAATGCGACAATTTTGCTTGTTGACGTAGCCATTCAACCAAAAATGAGCCTCATCACTGAACAAAATTTTGCGATGAAAATCAGTATCGAGATCAATCTCATTTTCGGCCCATACACCAAAATCACGACGCATTGCATGGTCTCGCGGCTTTAATTCTTGCACAAGCTGGATCTTGTAAGGTCGCAAGCCAAGATCTTTGCGCAAAATCTTCCATAAAGTTGATGGACAAAGCTCCAATTGCTGTGCACGGTGGCGAATCGATTCATTCGGGTCCTCTTCAACATTTTGCTCTATAGCGGCAATTGTTTCTTCGGTGCGCACTGTTCGACGTCTCTGCGGATGCGTATTATCACATAGAGTAAACGTAGTGCGAAAACGACCCATGGTTAACCGAATTAATTGCTCTGATGGACGATTATGTCGACCATAAAATGGACGGAGCTTGCGGTAAACTTCGCGAACTGAACCATTATTTTCGAAATAAATTTGCACGATTTGCAAGCGTTGTTCTTTTGTCAACCTGTTCATGATGAAATGGCAAACCAAACTGAACATAAATGACATTAGAGTTGCCAGATTTGACCATAAAATGCCAGTTTTATCTCTATTCGAAAAACAAACCTCTAAAAAAAACACCCAGTACAATACTTTGGTTTTGAGGTCAGTGCTGGTATAATGAAACCGAACCCCAAAAAGATTGAAGCTTTGACAGCCTTGCCTCCACCTGAAACTGTTACTCAGTTACGCCAATTTATAGGTCTTGCATCGTACTTTAGGAAGTTTGTTCCTAGGTTTTCCCAAATTATGGCTCCATTGTATACTTTAACGACTAGCAAGAGTAAAATTGACTGGAAACCTGTGCATGAAGCTGTAAGACAGCAAATAATATCCATTTTGACTTCTGAGCCTGTACTAACAATATTTGATCCTTCTTGTCCAATAGAACTTCATACAGATGCTAGTGCTGTTGACTACGGTGCTTTTTCAATACAGAAAAAAGACACAAACTGTTTTGTGGTTGCTTACTATAGTAAGCGTACTTCGGCTGCTGAATCCAAGTACCACTCAAACGAGTTGGAGACTCTCGCTGTTGTCAATGCGATTAAGCATTTTAGGCATTACTTACACGGACGTAGTTTTATTGTTGTCACTGACTGTAACTCTTTACAAGCTTCACGTAAAAAGCTTGATCTTACTCCCCGAGTGCATAGGTGGTGGGCTTTCTTACAGGCTTTTGAGTTTGAAGTTGTATATAGAAAAGGAAGTCACATGTGTCATGCAGACTTCTTTTCACGGAATCCACTGCCTTATTCTGTTAAAGAATACGACAAAATTGAGCCCAAGTACGTTAACCTAAACGAATTGTCTGATAATTGGCATTTGGCAGAGCAACAGCGAGATGGTGAAATTTTGAAACTTATATCTAATATAAATGAGAAGAGGCTTAGTGATGACATTTCTCAGACTTATGACATTCGTTCAGGTGTTCTTTATCGAAAGATACAACGTAATGGTACATCACGATGCTTGCCAATACTTCCCAGGTCTCTAAGATGGCCAATATATAGGCCAAATATAGTCTCTTGGACAGTGACCGATATATGGTTAAGTCTTTAAGTTGTAATCGGACATTCAAGTATGCTCATGATCGTATGAGGCGAATGCCTGAAGGTCATGTCCCTGTCGAAATTGATGATGATAATTGATGTATGATTTGTGTTTTGTAAAAATGTAATGTTGTGGTCAGAAGCATTGCTGGATAGAAGCAATGTTGTGGAAAATTTAAATAAATATCACCGGATAGAGGTGGTATGAGTTGTTTGCGCCAGATAGAGGTGCTGGAAAATCACTGGATAGAAGTGATTATTGAGTTCAGCAACCGGATAGAGGTTACTGGTCTGATAAATATATAATAATGTCACTGGATAGAGGTGATAGGTGGTTTTTTGTTTGTTTTAAGTTATTGGAGAGGAATAACTGATCAATGTGTATTACACTTCAAGATAATTTTTTATACCCTGCATCGAGGGTATATTCACTTTGTTTCTGCGTTTGTAACACATATAAGGGGGCGTGGCAGGTATGGAAATGTATATATATTCTTGATCAGCGATTCTTGATGAGTCGATTTAGCGATGTCCGTCTGTTTGTCTGTACGTCTGTTGAAATCAGGTTTACGGGAAAACCAAGAAAGCTAATGGAAAACACACAGGTCACATCTTTTTGCAGGCCAGTTGCAGCGATTTTGATGAAACTTGATGATTTGGTGCACATGTGAACCAAATTAGGATCAGGCTGGGTTTCAAGTTTCCAAAGGGGCGTGACACAGTCCTAAATTTTATCCTTTATACTACCATATCTTGTAAACCGTTCAAGATATTGCGATAAAATTTGGTAAACGGATATACATATATCAAATATATCTTGAATTGTGATTAAAGTGGGCGGAATCGAAAAAATGGGCGTGGCACTTTTCAATTGTTAAAATTTTTGATTCCGTATATCTCAAAATTGGCACAAACGATTTTCATAAAAGTTTTGGAGATGATGCCGCTGAGAGCAGTGATCAATACAAGCTCAGCCACAATATTTATAAACGTTATATTAAGAGAACTAACAACGTAATCGTTATGAAATTTAACGAAGCAGATATACTTGCTATAAGGTCTCTTATTACAAAAATTTGGCCCAATAGTACCTGTGGGCGTGGCATCTCCCATATAAGCAAAAAACGTTTATTGTTATAGATAGTGTGCTATGAGAGTAATCTTCACAAAATTTAGTGTATAGATGTCAGTTACTATAAGCTTTAAAAATAAATGAATTTTGACGGGATTGCATCAGTGAGCGGGGCACCTCCCATATTAACATAAATGTAATATATAAAATAACAGGTTTGATGTAGGAAGCTGAAATTTTGGGAGCATTTTCTTTAAACCAAATTCTAAAATATAGACCAACAGAAACAAAACCCCTTTGGATGTATATTGTTCGCATTTTTAGCTACACGAAAAATGTGGGCGTGGTTTAACAACAGGGGGTAGCAGCTCCTATACAACTTAAATGCCTAAAACGCTATATCTTGGCACCTAAGACATATTTTTTCTAAGATTCATTAAGTCGGTTTTTTTTCGTAAAAATATACAAGACTAGACTATCTAACGACCGACAAAAAGAAAATCCCGCACTACAAAAATTAAATTTGGAATTTTCAATCTCGAACAACCTCTTTATAGCTTATACCTGATTTAACTAACTAAGAAATCCTAATTTCTCCCTTAAAAATTATTTAGCAATTGTACAAAATGATTTCATATTAATTCTTCATAAACGAAAAATTAAAATGAGTTTGGTGAATTTCAGCAAATTTTTTAAATTTTTTTACATACTGTCTTTTTCGTCAATATTTCATGAAATTTCCGATCACATTCGAGTCTGATTAAAGTGATACTTTTGTCGGGAGAAAATTGTACCCTATCCGCGACTCTTCTTGAAGAGTCGTTTATGACCCGTTTTTCTGATCAGTTTCGACTCATTTTCGAGTCATATTTCTAAACATTTGTGAATCTTTTTCGAGTCATATTTTAGTCATATATCTTATCACTTGCGAGTCTTTTTCGAGTCATATTTAAGTCATTTTAGTCTATAATTTTACTAATTGTAAAAGTATTTATATATTATCTTCTTACTGTAAAGTTATTGTGAACTACAAAACCGAACGCAATTTAAAATACATGTTTTCAAGAATAAGCTATAAATTCACATTCGAATCATTACGTAGATCAAAAAGTGATAATATTGTTACTATTATCAGTTTTAGATCATTGGGTATATCGAAATGTGATGTTTGTAATTATGCCCTACACCGTGGGTATATTCACTTTGTCTCTCCGATTGTAACACATCGAAGGGGGCGTGGCAGGTATAAAAAAGTATATATATTCTTGATCAGAGTCACCACCTGAGTCGATTTAGCGATGTCCGTCTGTCTGTCTGTCTGGGTGTCTGTTGAAATCAGTTTTACGGGAAAATCAAGAAAGCTAATTGAATGAAACTATCACACACAGGTCACATCTTCTTGCAGGCATCTTGCTATTGAAAATGGGCAAAATCGGTTGACAGACACGCCTACCGCCCATACTCTATGTATATTTACCCCGGCCAATTTTGAAAAAAGTTTCAGCGATTTTGATGAAACTTGGTGATTTGGTGCACATGTGAACCAAATTAGGATTAGGCTGGGTTTCAAGTTTTCAAAAGGATGTACAGGGGCGTGGCACAGCCCTAAATTTTATCATTAATACTACCATATCTTGTAAGCCGTTCAAGATATTGCGTTTAAATTTGGTAAACGGATACATATAAAATATATCTTGAATTGTGATAAAAGTGGGTGGAATCGAAAAAGTGGGCGTGGCACTTTTCAACTGTTAAAAATTTTGATTCCGTATATCTCAAAATTCGCACAAACGATTTCCATAAAAATTTTGGAGATGATGCCGCTGAAAGCAGTCATCAATACAAGCTCAGCTTCTGGACCGAAAAAACTCGTTGAAGGGCGTGGCACAGCCCACAATATTTATAAACGTTATATTTAAAGAACTAACAACGTAATCGTTATAAAATTCAATGAGGCAGATATACTTGCTATAAGGTCTCTTACTACAAAATTTTGGTCCAATAGTACCTGTGGGCGTGGCACCTCCCATATAAGCAAAAAACCTTTAATGTTATAAATAGTGTGCTATGAGAGTAATCTTCATAAAATTTGGTGTATAGATGTCAGTTACTATAAGCTTTAAAGATAAATTAATTTTGACAGGATTGCATCAGTGGGCGTGGAACCTCCCATATTAACATAAATTTGTTAGCGCTGCTTTAAGTGAACTATTGCAGCAATTGGTATGAAATTTAATGTATGTATTTCTGTCGCTATAGGGCATATCTGAATCAAAAGTGGCTGAAATAGCATCAGTAGGCGTGGCACCTCCCATACAAATAAAATACGGTAAGTGGCATATTTATCGAAATATGTGAGCAATCATACTAAAATTTGGTGTTAGGGGTTTGATTATGGAAAGCTATTTCTGGATCAAAACCGGGCTGGATTGTACCAGTGGGTGTGCCACCGCCCTAAATTTTGAATTTTTGTTGCAGCATATATCGCAAACTATACAAGCTATTGAGCTAAAATTTAATATGAGGATGTCGATCGCGAATATAATTTATTGTACCAAAAGTGGGCGGAACTGGAGAAGTGGGCGTGGCATATTTCAAAATTTTCATTTCTATTCGATTTTTTCCAATATTTTCTACATTCTTTAGACTTTTTCAACCTTTCAACTTTTTCCAATATATCCTATAGGTATTTGTTCGACATTTTCAACCTCTTTCAACTTCCTTCATAAGTTTCTTTATTTTTTCGACTTTTTCATCAACTTTGAATTGTTTAAAAATTTTTCAACCTTTTTCAACTTTTTTAGAGTTTTTCAACCTCTTTCAACTTTTTTCAACATTTTGCATATATTTTCGACATTTTCCAACCTCTGCCAATCTTTCTAACATTTCACATTTTTTTCGACTTACTCAACCTCTTCAATGTCTTTTCAACATTTATTTAAAAGGTTATTTCAGAGCAGTGTAGGGTATGTGAGTTTCGGCCTGGCCGAAGATAACACCTTAACTTGTTTTTTTTTTATTTTTTTCTCAGTTATTACTTATAATCACTTTTTGGTCATAAATAGTAGTCAAAAATGACTCGTATAGGTGATTTAAAAAAAACTATCATCTAAATGCTACGTGAGTTCTAGTGCAATCAGTTTTAGATCATGGGTATATCGAAATGTGGTTTTTGTATTTTTTGTTTCATTTTTCAGTTATTACTTATAATCACTTTTTGGTCATTAATAGTAGTCAAAAATGAATCGTATATGTGATTTAAAAAAATGATCATCTAAATGCTAGCTGGAATCATCCATATGTATTAAAATATATTTAAGCCTCAATAAAATTTAGAGTACCATTTTTTAAATCAAACTAAAGGAAAAATCGCACACCATGTGTAAGACTTCTCATGGTAAGGATTAATGGTAATTATTTACTTTAGCTCCCACAATTCAAATTTTCTTGAAATTTTAGTATATTGTACGGTTCAGCATGCTGATCAAGAATATATGTACATATATACATGCATATGTTGGGGGCGAAAACGCCTCCTTCATATGTTATTTACAGCTGAAAGTCGCATTTTTCGCTAGGCACAGTAATTCTACATAAAAGTTAGAGTAAGTTTATTATATAAATTTTTGCATAGGTTCCGTCTTTTTTTATCAAAAAGTATGCATGCTAAAGTGATGTTGTTATTGTAATAGTAGTTGTATGGATAATATTGATAAATTCAAAATGTTCATTAAAATGTATTGAACTGTTTTTTTTTTTGCTTTTCAGGGTTTATATAAAAAACTTACACAAATGTTAATAACCCATTTTTTGAAGAAATGAATAAAAATTGGTCAAAATTGCGATTTTTAGAAAAATCAACTTCCGAAGGCAAGATTTCCGAAACTTGATCCGGTCGACGCTTTTCGAATGTATATTTATTCTTAGAATCGAAAAGCACATAAGAAAAATTTAGTTTAATAAAAATTTGCGAGTTGAGCTTACTGATCAGAATATTGTGTAAGCATCAAAATAATTACCTAAGACAAAACATATTTTCCTCGATTTCGAGGTTATCATAAATAAATTCATTTACCGTCATTGTAAGCTTTGCGTGGTACATTCTCTAGTAGTTCATTAACGCGTGTGCCATTATCGTGCTTATCCTGGTAAGTTAACTTCCAGATACTTAGCAAGTCACCGTACTGAATGTTTAAGCGATTCGAATATGGTTCTAGGAGATCATGCAAAGGAGCTACAAAGTAATCCGTGCTCTCCATCAGAATGATATTGGGTAGTATATCCTCAAGTTCTAAAAGATGACGCGTAAGCAATCCAATGCCAGGATTGAACTCCAGCACAGTATCACATTTTGAATTTTTTAAATGGGGCTTAAGTGAATCGATTATTAAATCAGCACCATCTTGGTTAGTCAAGTAAAGGGCTTGTGGAGTTTTTTGCTTTTTATTCAGGAGCTTGTCTGGGAACATATTTCCATAAATAGCTTTCTTCTGAGAGAAGGTGTTTCGCTCCACTTTGCTGCTAAACTTCATAAAGAAAGTAGCAGCTCTACTTAAATTAGCATTCACCAAGAAACGTGAACGCTGCATACTTTAATCGATAGACTTCTCAATGGCTTTTATTATTTTCGATATATTAAAAACTTGTTTACATTCCTAGTAAGTTAAAATATACATATAACCGAATTAAAAACAAAAACCAACTGTTTAATTCGCCGGAGTTGCTGTCTATTTGCTTATGGCTGAAACACATCGAACGGATAACTAATGTTTTTTCTGTTTTGAATTTGTAGTGTCAAAACACACAAAATAAAAGTGATGCCATACTTTGTTTTTAGGTAGTAGGTTTATGTTCAGGGTTTGCGTCTAAGTGCAATTTTGTAGTTGTGCAACTACCCAAGAAAACCAAATATTTCCAATTCGCCACAACGAAATCATTACGCCCACTGGTGTTAAAGTGGCCTTAGAGCCACTTTTTATTCGAAAAAATCTAAGAAATCCGTGCAATTGTTATTGTTTTATGTAGTTCACAACTGCACGCAATTTTAAAATTTTTTTATGATAGCTCATTTTGCGGTAATTTTTTCTCATTCCAAAAAAATTTCCACCATTGTGAAATAGAGAATTATAGAATATTTTCGAGGAAATGTTTATTTATGATAAGAGTGATAATCATTTGGAGGATGGAGCTGCTTGTAGAAGTTCACGTAAGTGGGAAAAGTTCCTGATCGCCACTCACTTGGGAGTGGCCAGGGATGATTCTTTTGCAAGCTGTTCAAGCAGCTCACAAACTTCCGGTCTTTTTGGCCAAGTATCCTCTGGATATCCCTTGGACACCCGTCCGGGGGTGAGCTAGTTGTGAGAAGGCGAGTCTCTCTTGGACTTAAAACTTGGAATGTGTGCGTAGGGTTTGGGTCCCACCACACATTATCATCATTTCCAATGAAAACTAAATCAACCTCGGATAATAGCCCCCACTACGATGACGACCACTGCAAACGAAAAACGGACATTGATTTACGGATATGCACCTGGAATGTCCGGACCCTCCATAGGGAAGGTGCAACTATCCAACTGGCGGAAGCCCTCGTAAAAATAAAAGCTGACATCACCGCCATCCAGGAGATGCGATGGAAAGGACAAGGCTGCTCTAAACGGACGAACTGTGATATCTACTACAGCGGCCATGCGGAGAGGCGCGAATTTGGTTGCGGATTCGTTGTAAGTAAAATCACGCCACCTAGTTTCCCGGTTCACGCCAATAAACGAAAGGTTGGCTACGATCCGTATCAAGGCAAAATTCTTCAACATAAGCCTAAAAGGACGATGCCACCAAGGATGATTTCTACGCGAGCCTAGAGGACGTGTATGACCGTTGTCCGACCCACGATGTAAAATAGTCCTCGGCGATTTTAACGCGAAGGTCGGAAGAGAAGTCATCTTTGGCGCTACAGTCGGTCAGTTCAGTCTCCACGAGACCACTTCAAACAACGGTCTGAGACTGATCGACTTCGCCGCGGCGCGAAACATGGTAGTTAGTAGCACCAGATTTCAACACCTCGACATTCACAAGGCCACCTGGCTATCCCCGGATCAAAAAACGAAAAACCAAATTGATCATGTTGTGATCGACGGAAGGCACGCTTCAAGCGTTCTGGATATGCGCACATTTCGGGGGGTCAACACTGACTCCAACCACTATCTTGTTGCAGCTAAGATCCGCATGCGGCTATGCAATGCGAAGAATGTACGCACGGGCATGCAACGAAAGCTGGACGTTGCCAAGCTGCAATCACAACGGACTGCCGAGGCGTACTCCGCTCAACTCTCGGTTAAGCTCAACCAACCAACCTCTGGAACCGACGACGCCGGTGGACTTTGGACACAGATCTCCCACTCCATGCGCGCTGCTGCCGAGGAAGTCATTGGTTTTCGACGCCCACAACCTCGAAACCAATGGTATGACCAGGAGTGTCGCGATGCGACTGCTGAAAAAAGTCGCAAACGAGAAGACGCTGCAGTCAGCCGCAATGCGAGCCGTGCGAGAAAATTACCGCGAAAAGAGGAAGGAAGAGAGGCGCATTTTCAGACGTAAAAAAAGGGAGCAGGAAAAGCGTGAGGAACTTGAGGTGCACCAGGGTAAGAAGGATGCACGAAAATTCTATCAACAAGTTAAGCGTCTAACTCAAGGTTTCAAGCCCGGAGCATCCACTTGTAGAGACGAAAATGGAAATCTGGTTACAGATACACAGAGTGTACTGAGGTTATGGAGGCAGCATTTCTCCAACTTGCTTATGGGCGATGATTCCACCAATTCCACCCAGAGAGAATGCAGTACGATACCACCAATCGATGATAACGCAGTGGAAGTGCCATCAACTAGCCAAGAAGAGATTCGAGTTGCTATCCAGCGACTCAAAAACAACAAAGCAGCTGGTGCTGACGGCCTCCCAGCTGAGTTGTTTAAAGCTGGTGGCGATGAATTGATAAGGTGCATGCATCAACTCATCAGCAAAATATGGCTAGCGGAAAGCATGCCCGACGATTGGAATCTCAGCGTGCTTTGTCCTGTAATAAAGAAAGGAGACCCGACAATCTGCGCCAACTACAGGGGTATCAGTCTTATTTCCATCGCATATAAGATCCTCTCGAGCGTATTGTGTGAAAGATTGAAGCCGTATACAGAAACGCTGATCGGATCCTATCAGTGTGGCTTTAGACCTGGTAAGTCCACCATAGACCAGATTTTTACACTACGCCAAATCCGGGAGAAAACCCATGAATACCAAATCGACACTCACCATCTCTTCATCGATTATAAAGCTGCGTTCGATAGCCCAGTGCGGGATTGCCTATACGCAACAATGTCTGAGTTCGGTATATCTGCAAAGTTGATAAGGCTCTGCAGGATGACGTTGAGCAATACGTGTAGCTCTGTCAAGGTAGGGAATGACCTCTCCGGAACTTTTAATACCGAGCGAGGTTTCAGACAAGGCGGCCCGCTCTTGTGCAATCTCTTCATCGTACGAAAAGCCGGTGTGCATCTTAATGGCACCATTTTCTTCAAAGGTGTTCAGCTCCTTGCGTACGCTGATGATATTGATATTATCGGTCGGAGTAAAAGAGATGTTACTGCTGCTTTCACTGCTATTGAAAAGGAGTCAGCAAAAGTGGGTTTGACGGTAAACGAGGGCAAGACGAAATACATGATGTCCACTAACAACAACAAGAGAGCACGGGATCTAGCCTCTCGTGTTACAGCGGGCAACTGTAAATTAGAAGTTGTCAAGGAATTCATTTACCTTGGCACTGCAGCAACAATGATGTCAGTCTGGAGATTAAGTGGAGAATAATAATTGCTAACAGGTGCTACTACGGTCTCAGTAAGTAATTAAGTTGCAGAGCTCTCTCTCGATCGACAAAGCTAACACTCTACAAGACGCTCATTCTACCTGTGTTTCTTTATGGCGCTGAGGCATGGGTGGTTTCGGCAACACACGCAGCCGCTGTTGGGGTGTTCGAGAGGAAAGTACTCCGCAAAATCTTTGGTCCTGTTCGAATTGGCAACGACTATCGCATTCGAATGAACCGCAAACTGTATGAGCTCTACAGCTACTATGCTGGCTAGGTCATTGTCCATTGTATGGATAAAGAAGCTCCAGCGTAAAAGGTATTCGAAGGGAAGGTCCCCGGTCAACGACGAAGAGGGAGACCATGCCTCCGGTGGATAGACCAAGCTGAGGAAGCCCTAACCGCGCTTGGCATTAACGATTGGAGAAGGCGCGCGCAAAACAGAGGAGCCTGGCGAGAGCTAATGAGGTCGACCGTAACCTGACAACGGGTTGTTATGGCCATCTAAGTAGCCCTACAAGAACACTGTCAGTCAGATGATTGGTCATCTGATAGACAGCTCTGATAAAAATTTCTGTCAGAAGTTTCTATCAGTTTATGAATAGCCGTGTGAAAAATCTGATGGAAATTTTTGTATACATGTGATTTGACATCTTTTTCTATCACATCAAGTTTTAGGTTTCATTGAACATTCAGTTGTCTCGATTATTTTAATTAGTCATGATTGCATTTGTTGACATTGCTGATACGTGAGAGCGTTTCTCAATAGTCAGATATGACGTAAATATGTCAGAACTGATGGAAAATAAAACATAACCTTACAAACATATAACATTTCTTTATTATGTACATATGTATGCGTAGTCGACGTTTACACGAGGAAAGTCTGAGAGACAAATTCTTGTCCATTCTCTTTTATGATTTTCGTTTCGCGTTTGCAAGATATGACAAATTTTTTAACTCGTTCCTTTCGTTTTTCCACCCTTGCCGACAAACAAGGAAACTTTGCCGAAAAAGTTTCCTCGTGTAAACCTTGACATATAATGTTACAAAATCAAATTAAGCCGAAACATATTAACAATTCACCTAAATGAAAATCTGCCACCTCTGGTAGCAATTAACAAATCATTAATGTTGAGTTCTTTCCCAATTTCTGCGTTTGTTATTGAGGGATTGCCGCCTCCTGACTTTATTACGATACTCGAAGAGAAAGTTGTTTTTTTGTGTCCGCGTAGATGCACTTGGCCTCAAAGGTTTTGGTAAACCACGGCCCTGTATATCAATACGTAAAGTAGCAACACCAAATGCTTTTGAAAATTCTTGATGAGCAATGCGGCGTGGTCCTTTACCAAGTGGCACGGTACGAATGTGAAGCTTTTGAGTTTCATCAATAGTTCCAAGTATGATATGCTAAAATGATAATATGTTAATAAGATATTTATTATTATAATTTGATTTAAATTTACCTTTTGATTTGAATTATTTCTAATTGCGTAGTTATTCTTGCTTTTTATTTTTTTTACGCCGCACAAACTTTTTATTTTTTCTATTAAATGTCAAATTTTCTATCCATCTATCTATCTCTTTCCTTCTACTACTTTTATGGCATTAATATACGCAGTGGAACAGTCTCCTTTTCTCTGCTTTGATTTAATAGCAAAAGTATTTATTTATGTGTTAGTAAAAATGAAAATCATTATCAATGTGTTGGAGTTTCGATCAGTCATTTCTTGTAGGGAAGTAAGTAAGTAAGTGATAATCATTTTGAGTAAATGTATTTTAGAAATAAACATCACGAAACAAGTCCAGTCTGCATTCAATTATTTAATTGTACATTAACTATTCAATTGGTTGTAAATTATTTAATTAGCAAGCATTTGAATGCAGAATGAATAATTTGATAAAGATTAATCGTCCGACTGCTCATTTGTCACATGAATTCGATATTCCGTTCAGCCCAATGCTCACTAAAATTAATACTTTCGTTGGGTGGCAGCTACGCTTTTTGTTTATTATTTGATAATTCGACAGCTAGGTGTCGCTAGTGCTAGTTGCGTGTTTTTTGCCATTTTAAAATGGCGCTGCCTCGCAAGTCACTATACCACTGCTGTCTAGTTCAAATGTCAAATTTTCTTTAAGCATATTAGAAAAGTGAAGGAGCAGAATGGAATTCCATTTCCAGCGGTAGTTCCAGTGTAGATGACAACCGTGTTAGTCGTGAAAATACTTTGCGGATAAATTTTTTCGCGTTTCTTAAATAAACAATTTAGTTGTTTTTGCCAAAAAGACGGAGTTATAAAATAATTCATATATATAAAAATACTCAAAATCACCATTATAAAATTGAATGACGTGTTAGATATGTGGAACAACAGCCTAGAAAATTTAACTGTGAAAAAAGGTGTGAATAGTGAAAATCAATAGAAAAAGAAAAGCAAAAAAAAAAAAGTAAAGGAAATGCACTTTTGTGGTTGCAGTAAATTGAAATTAAGAAAAAGGGGAAAAGTGTGTAAATTGTTAGTGACAATAAGTAAATAATCCAAGTTAAATAGAAAATTTGTGAAAAGTAGTTTCAAATAGTTTGTTGTGCTTGGAAACAACATAAATTTGTAATTCAGTTTTTTAAGAAAATAAAGTTGATTTGTTTTAGCAAAGCGGCGGTCAAATTAAAAACGCCAAGTTTAAGTTAAATTTTTTTCTTTCATAATTTTTACAAGTTTTACAAGTTTTACACACGTTTTATTTTTGTGGTTTTCTTATGGTTCCTTTGTGTTTTTGGTGCGCCGTGTTATATCGCTGTCTTTCACTCAGTTTTTCGTCTTCGCTGTTGTTTGTTTCGTGACTTGAATTAGTTATTAACATTTTTCGTTTGCCTTTTTATTTAAAACAACAGTTTTGTTGACAACACCTAATTTAAAAAAAAAAAAACGCCGCAACAAAACGTAAAGCAATCGACAGCAGTATCAGAAAGAGTTAACGACAACAACGGAATCGTGATTCATCATTTACTTAATCGGAAATTGGTCGACCAAGTGGACTGGCCAACAACAGTTGCAGAGAACGAAATCCACGCAGCTGCTGCATTTCAAGTATAGCAGCTCTACATAACATTTAGCAACGTTAATCCACCAAATCTCTAGAATAATAGTAGCGCCCGCCAAAGAAGCGAAATCGTCTGCTCCACTTTTTATTTTCCTGCGGTATGGATAGTGCCACGAAGAGCAGTAGCGGTGGTGAGTAGATTTTGTTATGAAAAAACACTAAGCGTTCCGCACAGAATGTATGTGAATGAAGTCCAGCTAAAATCGGCTCAAATTTTTAAGGATGTAATTTACAGCTGTGGCTACTAGGATCAACGACTAAAGTCCATTTTTTCTTGAAATAAAAATTCAATTATGTTTTAATTGAAAATAACAATTGTAGCCAGACTTGGGTATTTTTGGATTACAATTACAAGTAATCCAATTACATTAACCTATAATTGTAATTGAAAAATTTCAATCACAAAATTACAAGTAATTGTAATTGCATGTGTAATTAATTACCAAATGTAATTAAGCCCAAGTCTGATTGTAACACCGAATATATCGCACCGTCAAAACAAAAGGGCCGCAAATCAAAATATCGAGTTTTCGAGTTATGTATGCTACTATATAGCTCATTAAGTGTTCTTAATTTTAGTCTTGCCACCATATTTCTAGCTCAATTAATAACTTCTAAAACAAATTTTTAGACAAGGGATATTTTGTTCTGAAATTTTTCTTAACAAAACAAGACCGCCTCATTTCAAAATATTAATATTTTGCTATTAAATTAAAACAACAAAGCCTTAAATCAAAAAAGATATCTTAACCCTTAGCGGCACCATGGGGTCGTGAACGATCCCAAGAAAATGTTGAAATAATTTTTCGAACTAATAAGTACTCAAGTTTAGCCCCATGTAGCACAAACATTTTTTGAAAAATGTCCCTAATAATCATTGAATTTCATAAAGTAGAGTCATCTCAACACTCGTTCACAGCTCTAAAGCCTGGAATTGAAAATTCAATTTTTTATACATTTTTTTGCAACGTGGGGTCGTGAAAGACCCCAATGTGCCGGATCGTTACAAAATTGAAGTGGTGCCGCTAAGGGTTAAAATATTTTCCATTAAAGTTTTTACAGTGGCAAATCAAAACTAGGCAGTATAGTTCTCTTAAAGCAAAAATATTTTCAATCAAAGTAATTGCAACACTGCCACATTCCGAAATATGTCAATGTTACTCCATAAATTTGTGAGATTAGTTTGTAGTATTTCAGTTCAAGACTGTCATAACTATAAATATGGCTGTCTTCAAATTCAGTGGAAAATTTCAGATATCTTTAATCTCAATTTTCTCGAAACTTAAAATTGTGAGATGCGGCTCTCTTGTTCTGACGGTGCGATATTGTCTGTATCCTTTCAAATTTAAAGTAAAATCAATCGTCGTATTCCAATGATACTACTATACATTAGACTGGCAAAAAAAAATGAATACTTTTTAATTGAAACGACATATCGAAAATATCATAAAGAGTGACAAAAAAAAAATCTGGTTTAAATTGGAGCAACAAAATTTTGCATCTACATATTCTTATGTAAAATTGAATTCCCTACAATAAGAAAATTTTCATCAGACGAGCTGTTTTCAACAAAAATTTTCAGTCCATATCACAAAAATCGTCCGATTGCCGGCTATTTCAAAAAATTTTCAATTCTTTCTAGGCCCCCGGCTTTAACATGAAATTCAGCGCTTGGCCGGATCAATCCCGGTCACTTGACAAACCTGGTCAAGCGAAATAGAAGCAAACATAGTTAAATTATTATGCTGTGGTCAGATATTTGAAAAAATCTAAGCCTTACGCAATATATTCCTTAATAGTGGTTCCCCAAATCTAGTGCCCTTAGAGAGTGGTAGGGTATGGACTTAATATATTATTTCATCCATTCTGCAAGTTGCTGTTTAGTTCTAAATTTTGTGTATGATAGACTCACATGCACAACTTAGCTTTTAAACAAAAGTAATATTTGAAGAAACATATTTTTTTATAAAGCTCCACGAAGGTGTAGGATCTCAAAAACTTAATATTTTTTCAATTAAGTCTTGCATATTCAACTTAATTTTTTTCAAATTGATACTTGCACCTCTTTCTTTTAACCCCCGCAATTAGGTTGTAGTGTGATATATTTTACACATAATCATTGTGTTGTTTCACCTTTTCTTAATAAATCGACATTATCATAACGAAATATTCTATAAACTAATACATAAACGGAAGGAATCAAAAATAAGGTATTTTCAAATTTATTAGGAAAATAATGAATAATTTTAGTTTATTTAATATAAGAGTTTTCGTTATTGTGCATGCAGTTGTATGCGTGCGATAAGTAAGGCCACTTGCCGTGCTGATAAGATAACAAAATAACTTAAATTTTACTTCAAAGAAAATAAACTCCTGGGTGTGAAGAACCTTATTAGGCAAAGCACAAGCAAAAAAATTTTGATAACTGCAGCAAATCAGCATAAGTGAGAATTAAATAATGGAAGAGAAAGAAGCCCAAAGTCAAATTAACACTAAAAAGACCAAACAAAAAGATTAAGTCAATTTGATTTCTAATAAAAGAGCATTATATTTCTTTTGTCCTATTTTAATTTTTATAATTTGTGTGAGTCACTTTGATTTGTTTTTTAAAGAAAAGCAAATTGAAATCGCTAGATTTTGATATGACACGAAAATAAAAAGGGAAATGAGATAAATTCTTAAGTTTGTGATTACAATACAAATGGTTTGTGACTCCATTTGTGTTTTCGCATTTATAATTTTGTTTTGTTACTTCAATCATTTATTTAGCAAATGACGAATAAGTTTCCTCTTTTGTTGTTCTGCATTTGACTCGCCTCGTTTATATGATGGATGATTATGATGAGTTCGATGATTCATTCGTTGCGAATTTACGACTTTCGTAATGAATTTGTCGCTTGCTGCATACGCAATTCTCGTATTGGCTATAAAAATGTTTGCTTTCTGCTGAACTGCAGTCAATGGTTCGTTCACGTCACGGTCATCTTGACAGGGGAATGTGTGACCGTATCTTCGGCCAACCTTCATCATGGGTACATAGGGAAGAGTAAGAGCAGAAAAACGACTTAAATTTTATGTCAGTATTTGGTGTAAGCTCTTCTTTTGTCACGCATTTAATTTTGTTTATCACGCGTCTGGACTTATTTTAAGAAAACTGAACTGAACTATTAAAGATACTTTTTATTTAATTTTTTCAAACACTTATAAAAATGTTAGTTTCATATTAACTGTAATAGTCAAATGCTAATGAGTTATTAGCTGATAAGATATCATTTCCCAATCATAAAAGGTACGAGTGTAGCAATAAATAGTAAAATGTGTCCATTATAATCTTAAAAGTTACAAGCGAGTATTAGTAATAAGTTGTATAAAAAACAATGCTACTATTTTCTCATTTCAATAACTCTGTTACGCTGAGTTCACATACCAGTAATTACTAGTTGCCCAATAAGCAACAATTACTGAAGGACCGACTTATGATGATCACCAGAAAAATAATTAAATGTAACCCAAGTAAATATCAAAATGTTAGCACCTTTTTTCGACAACTTCATGTTATTGTTTTATTTTTTTCCGAACCACTTAAAAAAGTTAACAACCCAAAAAAAAAAAAAATTATAAGAGTTATCTAATTGCCAGCTTAGGAGAACCAAATTTGTCCCATCCGTTTGGAGTAATAATGGAATGTTTCAATTAATTTTTGCAATTAGTTTATTTTACTTTATTTTATTTTAAACTTTATTTTATTTCAGTTCATTTCATTTCATTTCATTTCATTTCATTTCATTTCACTTCATTTCATTTCATTTCATTTTATTTCATTTTGTTTAATTTTATTTTACTTTATTTTAAAGCGTAAATATATTATAATTCAAAGTTCGCTACTACGTAATTATAAAAGAGTATACAAAAAAACTCTTAACTTAAGAACTTAACTCCTAAAGCTATGTTAAAAAGAAGTACAAAGTACATGGAGCTCAGAGAAATAGGAGTAATCCATTACTCCTTTGGATTGCCCTAAAAACAAACTGTTTGCGCCGTATGCAGATTTGATCTAGGAAGCTGAAATTTTGCGAGAATTTTCTTCAAATTCAATTCTATAATATAGGTCTATGGGACCGCATGAACCCCTTTCGGGTGTTTTTAAGCCTCAAGCTAAAATAAAACAAAAAAACAAAAACAACCAAACAATTTTCAAAATAAATATCTAAATATACATACGCTAGTTGAAAATTTAAAAAAAAAAATGATTTGGAAATAAAATTAAAAACAAAATTAAATAAAAATTTCCCCAAGGTGATACTCGTAGTAAAAATGTATTCCTTGTCGTAGCTATTTAAAACAATATAAGAATTTTATTTTTTATTTAAGTAACATTTTTTATCTACGAGATTAGAATAATGACGTATTTTTTTATATGTTTAGTAAAATGGCCTTTCATTTTTAAAGAAAACTTTTAATAAAACAGCACAATTCTTAAATATAAGTATTGCAATGATGGTTTGTTTATGACTTTAAAATATTTATTTTCCACTGGCAACTTAAGGATGAAATACTTCAAAATCCTGGCGTGCCCAAAATATTCTTCGGTTAAGTTGAGAGATGATATATTTTTTCAGATTGTCGAAGAACTAAAACTTACTGATCATTGACAAAAATTACATATCCGGCAGTTATGGGTTAAATATCTCAAATTGTCTTCGTAAAGGCATATGTGCAAATCCGTCAGATTTAGCGTTTTAACTGGTCTCTTTGTTTTTTTTTTTTTGAGGACATCTTTCAGCCATAATTTTTCTTAAAGCTAAGGCTGTCTTGAATTAATATTTAAGGTTGTTCAATTGAAATTCAGATAGCTATTTTTAAGTACTCCAAAAAAAAAAATCGAGGCCAGCTAAAACGCTAAATCTGACGGATTTGCACTTATGAATCATTTGTATTTTTTTAATACGAAAATGTGACTTCATGAGACATTTATTCGAAAAACTGTCGATAAAAAGAATTTCGGAAAGTTTTTTAGTTTCCGTCAAGCAGCCTTTATCATGTCTGCAATTCAGGAGCAGAATGTTCTATTTATTATTTTTATTTGAATTGACTCTACAACGAAAGTTTCCACAGCATTTCCACCAACATCTAAAGGAAAAAACTACATTTTATAAAACCTAATTAATAATTCAGTATGATAAAAATAACTTAAATTTCTAGAGCGCTAGCCGACGTGGAGAGTTATTCTTAAATAAGTTTTTATCGTACACTTCTCGCATACAATAAAAAATGATTTTTGTGTTTAATTTTCTATATTTTAGAAAAAATTATAAACTTTAAATTTTATTAGCTTTCATTGCATTAGTGTCACGGTGATTTTGTTTTTGTTTAAAATTTTTTTCATTATAAGATATTTTTTTTCAATATTTCTTTCTTTTAAGATTTATTTCCATAAAATATTGATTTTTGTTTTGTTTCTTACAATAGTTAGTTATGTTTTAATTCCGCTGATAAATGCAAAAGTTTTGTTGTTTCTGCTGTTTCTGTGTTGTAATGTAATAATACATTATTTTTAATTGTTCCCTATTTCGTTCTCATAATTATGAGCACCTTAATCATAGGCTTAAAGTTTTTATAATAATTTTTGAAGATAAGTCATTCAGAAATTGTAGAAACTGTCAATTGAATTAGTTTTACTGACCATAGTTTACCCTGTAAAATGTCAGTAGTTAGTTAGTTATTTGATAATTAACCATCTCGTCACAAAAATACGTGCAAGCTACAGCATATGATTTTTCGGGAAAAATTCTTATACAACACAAATTAAAAATTTTTAATTGGCTGAACAATCATTGTCGCACTGGTAATAAATCAATATCAGGATTTTTACATATAAAATTTAACTGTGCGGCATAGCTAATTTTCTTTCTGTGTTTCCGATATTTTTTGTATTTTTTGATGGCCATTTCAAATTTATAAAATTTGGTACCCATTTTCATAAATTGAGTAACTTGTATCTTATTTACTTGGAGGAAATAAATAATACTAACTAAATAGTGATGTACCAACATCAAAATTCAAGTCAAAAATAGTCAGTGTGAAACAAAGCTACAAAGAACTTAATTTTTCTTAAATTTTGACACTTGAATGTGGTCATCTTAACATTTTTATATCAAACCTATCTTAATACAGCAAAAAACAAAATTTTAAAAAATAAAAATTTTTTTTATTTTCTTAAAAGCTCATAAAATCATAAGCAAAAAAAAAAAACTTAAAACCATTTTTTCAGTAAGCCAATTAGATTTCGATTGACAAAATATAAACAGCGTTGAGTGCAGGGTGCCTAGCTGTACTGAGCAAAAACAAATATTTTTTCAGGCTACAAATTTACATTGTGCCGATATCTTTGCTTATAGAAACTTGGGAAATACCGTACAGTCAACTTTGATAGACTATCTTCCAAACTTCCAAGCCCAGGATCTCAGTACAGTTACTTATGTTTTCGTTTAAAGAAAAAGTTTTTTGCTCATACAATTTTTTTTGCTCCAAACGAATTTCATTGTGCACTTAACGTTTATTATTTTAATAGTTAATTTTTTTTACCTAAAGAAAAAATGGTTTGTATATTTTGCGTTCACTATTTTTTGAGCTTTTACGAAACAATTTATATACATACAAAAATAAAATCCATTTGAAAAAATCGCGAAGATAATTTTTTCAAAGAATTATAATGACTTAAAAAATACATACAAAAACTATCCTGGAATTTATATTCCACTAGCCGTCGATTGGACTAATACATTCTGGTCCAAAATTAACTTCTGCACAACATATATCGAGGTCATGAAATTTGGATGCTGTGAACGTTTTTCATTTACAATAGTTTTCTACACAGTAGGAAAAATAAGTATACATTTTTATTCGAACATCAGTTTAAGGGTAGATTTATATGAATTTAGGTATAAATTTAATAACTTTCAACATATAAAAACCAGCTATAACTACGGACAGTTAAGTATTTATGTTTAATTTTGTCTAATAAAACATCAACATTTTGTAGCCGAGTGTGTTAGCTTGCATTCAAACTATTCTAGAAATGAACCAGGTTCAAATCTGAGTCCATTAAAGTTGTGTTATTCAAAACATTTTATTAATAAAAATTGTAATTAAAATTAAATTCAAAATTATCTGTTCCAAGACTTGAACCTGTGTGTACTGTCTTCTAGACAAACGCTCTAACAACCGACATAAATATATATTTTTTTCATTATCGCTAAAATTAAATATAAACTCTTATTCTAAAATAGAATTTATACGCCAACCTTATCAATATAGTTATTTAAGTATAAAAAAATATGATATTCACATAAAATTTTATAACTTTGGAACTTATAAAATATATACGATTTTCTTATAGATTTATATGAATAAATAAAAGTTATTAATCTTATACTGATATTTTCAACCGTGTATCATACAAGGAGTGCAAAAGCGGAAGACATTTGGTAAAAATGAAAAATCCTACATAAAGTTACGCAACTTTTCTATAAAACTAACTATAAGAAAAAAAAAATATATCAAGTTCATGATAATACGGTACAAACGAACATTTTCCAAAAAAAAAGTATTTTCGAAAATTATTGTTATTATTGTTTCCTTATTTCATAATTTGTAAGGCTTGCTTGAAAAAGTAGTTCAAAATAGAATAGAGAAAGTATAAAGTTAAGTTAACATTGATCACAAGATTGATTTTTTTATGTCGAAAATTTCACAATCGAATCATTTTGAAAATTTGCGACGAGATTGAAGATTTATAATAAATGTAAGCCCGACATTAATTTTAGTGCAAAATAGCTATTGTAAATTGCTCCAAGGTGTATACAGTTAAACTCTTTCTCCCTTCTTTTCTTCAACATGGAATTTTTACTAAGATTTGAATTCTATAAACGTATTTAGTTTAGAAATCTTGAAACCATTTGACCATTCTAAAATAGGTTAAGATTTTTTTTCGTTTCTTTATTTCAGTTCTTCCGCTTTCTATCGCTAACTTGAAAGCAAAATGCATTCCGTGCATTACATTAAAAAACATAAAATGTGATAAATGGCTAACATTTCAACGCAATATGAAATATTTCTCGTTAATGGAAGTAAAATATGATGAGGACCATTTTAATTATTGCAATTGTATGGGGAAAGTTCGGCTGCCAACGCAAATTTTATAACCGCAGTACCAACCATTTGCGTCAATGTCTATGTAGATAATCCACAACGTCGTCAAGTATTTTTAGTGCGTGGGATACGCAGATATGTAAATAACTAACTACTTGTTTCGAGTTAATCAACATGAGTTGCTCAACAAAACAATTGCAAGATAATGAAAATTAAAGTGTTAATTTGGATGTGGATCTTACAAGTATGTGTCATACAAATTCATTTATTCCAATTAAGAATTGAGTCTTATAAAAAATATAAATCGTGCCCACATATAGAAAGAAGGGTACAGCTCTACGCTATTCTACAATTAAATTGTTTGCCCAAAGGTCAAACGTTTTGACCTTTTTCAAATACACGGTAAGAGTATCCAACCGCGTAATTTAATGTGTCAGATTGCTATTTGATATTTTTTTGATACAGATATTAAACCTTTTACACAAAAACTTTATTTTTGACACAAAGATTATATTTTTTTATTATTAGAACTACGTTTTATTTAAAAATTTCACTCTTTGATGTCTTTGAACTAGAAGGAATTGGCTGAAATGTAACAGGCACATGAGCTGGTGTTACATTCAATACTTATCGACTTTTTCGACTTGTACCTTAGCTATACAAATGTGAGGTGGTGAAGAACTGTTAACTCGAAAGCTTTGAGCTATTGTCGAGCTACTCTAAAATCTTCCCATTTTTCGGGAAATTGAGCCGTATTTCAGTGGAATCCAAGGACTACAACGAAAATATTTAATCACACGGACTTCGAGCTATTTTCAAGTCATATCCTGGCGTAAAAACTTTCAGAAAACTTTTGCTTTTGAAGAAAGCGGGAGCCAACCATAACGAATAGACTCCAATTAGTTATCAAAAAATTTGCTTGAGCCTCCTATTGTAAAACAATTTTCATGAAGCGCTTTGGTTTGGATTAGCTAAGAAAAATTTAAACTTTTTTATAATAGCTTTTGTTTGCTTTCTGCCAAGATATATTTCCTCAGTTGTACAAAAAGTTTTTTGCAATTTTCCGGAACTAGACCATTTTTGAAGCAGCTCGAAAATAGCTTGGAATTCCGGTGTTAACAGTTTTGCAATACTTACTTTATAGTCCAGGAGAAATTTTACGAGGTCGAACACAGTTTTTCACGATTTCTGGCTAAACTGTGCATCATATCAAAAAAAATTTAGTGCAAAAGTTGTAGGAAATAAGAAGATATACAACTTTTGTACTGATCATTTTCACCTTAACCTCAAAATTTTTCGAAAAAATTAAAAAAATGACCGAAAAATTGAAAATCTGTGGTCTCTCCGACGAGTAGAGCTATGGTGTTGCTTGTGTAACAGCTCAAATCCTTTGTTGTTTTCACTGTATTCACCTTAATACACTATAATTTGAAATTTTCAATGCCACTACATAAATTTCCATTAAAAAATAAACGAGAAAAAAAAAATAAAATTTGATTTTTGGTTCAAAAATTTTCAAAGTATCTTATTAGTAAATAATTACAATATTTTGCTGCAATAATTAGTCACTCTAACTAACAGTGCATGATTAGCTTAAAAAAAATATAAAAAAAAAATTTAGTTTTGATGATTCTTGGACCATAAATTAAAAATTTTTTTTTCTCATTTTTTTAATGGAAATTTATGTAATGGCATTGACAATTTCAAATAATAGTGTATTAAGGTGAATACAGTGAAAACTACAAAGGATTTGATCTGTTAGACAAGAAACACCATAGCTCTACTCGTCCATATACCATTTTTTAACACTTACCTAAAGAAGACATAACAACGAGTAAGTGAGCCAAAACAGAACTCCTTAGGAGGTGTAGTTTTAAGAGGAATCTCAGTTAAAAATTTCGGTTTTTTTAGTTTAAAAATTAAATTTAACAACAACCTCTAAATATTTCCGTCTGAAAAAATTACTGCCTTTGTGTAACACTGAAAACTATCTTTTGCTCAAGTTTCAGCTCCATAGAAACTTTTTTGTCAAAGAAAAAAATTAAAATCCAAAAAACCGGTTTTCAGGTGAAAATGATCAGTACAAAACTTGTAGATTTTCTTATTTCCTACAACTTTGTCATTAAACTTTTTTTGATATGATGCACAGTTTAGCCAGAAATCGTGAAATACTGTGTTCGACCTCTAAAAATTCACCCCATTCCCACCGGATAGCTGCTGTCGGTTCGATTTTTTTGTCCTCTTTTACAAAAGCTTGTTCAACAATATTCCGCTGTCAGATTGCTGTAACGAACTATTTTTATTTTTTCTCATTTTCTCGACTAATTCTACTGGACTATTCACAAATTTCGAACTTGTTCAAAATATTTCCGTTTCAAAAAATGCTCAGTTGTATGTACATTTTTTGAAAAAATTGACTAAAATGTTCCATAAGAGGAGCTCAGGAGTGATGCTGGAGGTGTAGTGTAAATTAAAAACTTTTTGTCTTTTCATAAGAACAACTTTGCTTCAGTCACCAAACCTCTTAGACTTGAAATAAAAAAGTTTGTAACCGTGTCAATTATCGCTTAATGAGCCGTTATCTCGAAACGCTGAAATATAGACCAAAATATGATGGTGGATTCGAGCTCAACGATCCCAAATTCTTTTAAGCTTACGACATTTTTCGATTGGACCATAATTAATTAATGGTCTTTCTTCCAGTTGTGCATTAGATCTTTCAGTATGCGCTACAATTACAAAAAATGAAACGTGACTAATGTTATTTCAAAATTTTAAATTCAAAAATGAGAAAAAATGTCAATTGATGGTTCTTTCTTCTTGGTAAACGTCTCCATTGACGTCTTGAATTTAAATTTTTTCTCAAAGCTTAGAAAAGAAAAGCCCAATTGTCTCGTATTTATTATTGTAGGGAAAATAATCTAATGAAGGAAAATCCAATTAATAAAAAAAGAACTTATTTTTAATCAATAAATTTCTGTAACAATCAGGGCTAGCAAGTCTTACAGAAGCAGTTCCCGTCCATCTGCGAAAAACTTGATGGCCTTTTTTTTTTGGTTAGCAATATTAAAATTAATTCCTAAAAGGTTAGAAATAGTTAGTAAATTTTTTAAGGGTTTGATGACCTTTCTTTTTTTGCTCGTTAAAAAAAGATAAAGTTAATTTAACAAAAATATCGTCAACTTCCCGGATAAGTATTTTAGAGTTTTTTGAAATTCTACCCTGCCGGCCAGGCCGGGTCAATCCCGATCACTTGGTAACCCTGGTAACAATTAATCTTCGGAGTAGGCATTCCATTTAATACAATAAACGCTTTTGATAGAATAGGTGCTTACAATATAAAAACCAGTCTCTGATTAAATATATGTATGACTCATTAACGTTACTGTAAAACCTTATCTGCCACAACAACGAAAGCAAATATAACAACAACAAAAACTACAACGTGCTCAATTGTCTCGTAAAAAGTCGTACAGAATTTAAACACTTTTGTTACCGCAGTAGGTAGCCAAGCAAAAAAACATTTTTACTAACAAGCGAAACCAATAAGCAATCAACAGACGTGTTCATAGGCCCACTCTCTGAATGCAATGGCATGCAGTTCCATAGCAATTGATGCTTTCAGATTTTTTATGATATTTGTTACTTGGAAGGAAAACCTAATGCGCGTAATTAGGTTTAGAATTTTCAATTTGTTCAATTTAAACATGAGCTGCATGGTATACGTATGCATGTACATACTCGTATATGCAAACCTTATTGCAACTCTATACGTCAATAAAAGATGCAGCCTATAGAAGTCCAAGTACTGTTTCTTTCGAATAGGAGTAAATGCATGTTGGTGGCAGTATTTTCTTAAGGCTTAAGCGACATTCAATAAAACTTCGAACAACAACTGGGTGATTTTCCTCATTGAATTTCATTTGAATACATGGAAAATACGTTTTCACTGCTAAATTAATCTACCGATTTTGATGAGATTTGGTCCGTGTCCTTTTAGTAAGGTATGTATATTAGGGTGTTTTTTTTTCAAACTTTAGAACAGGGATTTTGTTTATTTTTTTCTATATTATAGCTTGAGGAATAAAAGTAATTGTCACAACATTTGACCTTCCTAGCTCAAACCTGAAAACTGCGCGGACAGAGTTTATGTCCAATTCCGTTGAAATTTAAAGAAAAAACCGACTTACTGAAACGTAGAAAAAGTCTATTTTAGGTGCCAAGATATAGCGTTTTGGGTTTTTTAGTTGAATGGGGGTCGCCACCCACTGTTGTAAAACCACGCCCACATTTTTCGTGTGACTAAAAATGCGGAAAAAATACACCGAAGGAGGTATTTTTATTTTTTTTTTTTAAATTTGCGGTCCTGTGTGCCTATATAATAGAATCGGGTTTGAAGAAAATTCTCCCAAAATTTCAGCTTCCTAGATCAAACCTGCGAACCGCGCAATCACTTTGTTTTTTAGTACAATTCGTATGAAAAACGAAAAAGCAAAACAACGAAAATCAGAAAATTTACTAAAACGCAAAAAAAAATTTGTTTTTCGTTGTTTTGCTTTTTCGTTTTTCATACGAATTGCACTAAAAAACAAAGTAAATGCGCGGTTCGCGGGTTTGATCTAGGAAGCTGAAATTTTGAGAGAATTTTCTTCAAACCCGATTCTATTATATAGGCACACAGGACCGCAAATTTAAAAAAAAAAAAAATAAAAATACCTCCTTCGGTGTATTTTTTCCGCATTTTTAGTCACACGAAAAATGTGGGCGTGGTTTTACAACAGTAGGTGGCGACCCCCATTCAACTAAAAAACCCAAAACGCTATATCTTGGCACCTAAAGTAGACTTTTTCTACGTTTCAGTAAGTCGGTTTTTTCTTTAAATTTCAACGGAATTGGACATAAACTCTGTCCGCGCAGTTTTCAGGTTTGAGCTAGGAAGGTCAAATGTTGTGACAATTACTTTTATTCCTCAAGCTATAATATAGAAAAAAATAAACAAAATCCTTGTTCTAAAGTTTGAAATAAAAACACCCTAATATACATACCTTACTAAAAGGACACGGACCAAATCTCATCAAAATCGGTAAATTAATTTAGCAGTGAAAACGTGTGAAATTTGACATAAACAAAACATCAATTATCTCAAAATGAATTTTTTTGAGATATGTACGTCTTTTTCGCTTAGTACGGCAGTTTTAGTGTATTCGAGTAATAAAATAAGAAACACAAAGTTATACGCTCGTGGCGTGCTATACTGGGAAAAAATAAAAATTTTTTATACTAAAAATGTTTTTTTTTTTGTTGTCAATATGTATTAGTGTACCGAGATTCTCATTTAAAAATACTTGAAAAATAACGGACAGTCGAACGTAGTAAACTTTTATTTTAATCCAGTATAGCGTACCACTTGAAAACTAGTTTACTTACAGAAACAAATAATTTAATTATTTTCTGACCATTATTTATGAGCTTTTAAGGAAAAATAATATACACTTTACTTAAAGAAAAATTCTTGCGAATAAATCGTAGATTTTATTTATTTTTTTCATGAATAAGTAAACAAAAAAAAAAAACATTTTTTCTGTAGGTCTACTAATTTGTAGGTCTAATGAGTTAATAAATAAATAAAAAAAAACATTAAGTACCCGGTGCACATTATACTGAGTTAGCTAAAACTTAAATTTGTTAGGTCAACACAAAACATTATTATATCGATCCCTTCGATTTAAGGAACTTAGGAAATAACGGAAAGTCAACTGTGCATACTTGCGACTAAATAGTTGTGCGATTGTGTTGCACCTGGTAGCTTCCAGTGCAATTTATTTAAGTTTTTATTGAATAAAAAGCCTTTTTGAGTTTTATATTCAAAAGTTACTGTTAAAAATGTTTGTCAAATTATCTGACTGCTTAGAAAATTACATCTACCGTTCAATAAAATTATATAGAAGTCTGTGTTCCTTTTCAGTAAATTAAGAAAGATGTGAATCTGCTGTATTAGAATTGTTTTTGCTGGCCACATACATAAATATCTACATTAGAATTACGTCACTAAACATTTAGTAGAAGTGAATTTTTAAATTCTATTACCTCCAAATATTACCAAGCTTTTGAGCTCGAAACTATTCTCTTGAAAAACCAAAGTTTTACTGTAAAAGAGTAGAAACGTAAAAAACTCCGCAAGCAAGGGCTATGCCATGATTTAACTATACATGGTTGGGGCAATGCCAGATGGTGGCTCTTTCTCTATTATTAGCTTCTTCGCGAATTGTCAAAATCGAGCACAACAAAACATGATAATTTGGTTAAGAAGAAAAAGAAAACGTCCAAACCAAAATTACTGACTTCTTTAAATAAATTATAAAAAAAAAATTATATCTATAACTATAACGAATTTTTTTTCTGGTCCCGTGCGTATTCGCTATATGGAAGTTTGACTGTATAACATTTAGTGGTAACTAATGGATTATTGTTCCTCCTAAAGGTAAAACCATTTGAGTGTAAAATTTAATGCACTACCCCTCGCTCCGGTTGCTTTGTACAAAGTTAATGGAATGCTAAACAAATTTATTTGCAAACAAGTAGCTCATAAAATTCTATTGCGCACATTAACAGCTTTAAACCAAAATGCAAATGAGTTAAAATATATACAAATTTTTAACGTAGGTGCTTTTCACAAAGACTCGCTGCTCTCTCTGTCTCTCTCTCAGTTTAATTCCACTGTTATGTTTTTTTGAAAATCTGTCTCTTTCACCTTGCGCTCAAGTGTCTTCTTTAAAACTTGGAAAACTAAACCGCTACAGTTCAAGGCACAAACCTCACTTTAAAGCCGCCAACCTGATATTTAAACCAATTAAAACATTTTCAAGACCTACTCACGCTACACCAGAGCACGTACGTACACACATATGTAGCTTGCTTGACTTTTTAGTATCTCTGCTTCTGCTTCTATATCAGTTTTCCTTTGTTGATATTTCTAACAAAAATTATGAGTAATATTAAGGTTATTGTTATTGCTAGTGTACCCACATCTTAAGAATTAATATCTTTCGGTTCATATCTTTCTTGTTTTTTTTCTGCTCATGCATAAATCATCTAATAAAATTATGCCAAAGTAGCTTTTTGTAACTTATTACTCATATTTTTATATCTTTAAGTTTCGAGGAAATAGTGTTTATCCATTGTTATTGTACTTTAACTATTTTCTTTGGACTTGCAAACACTTTTTGTTGATTTTGTGTTCTTGGGGGCAAAATTTCTTTTAAACTGTGTCACTTACACCTCCTTGAATGAAAACGAGTTTCTGTTTAGTTTGTTATTTAATGGACGTTTTAACTTGCTTTCCGATAGAGGTGTCATCGTCTATGTTGTTTTAGTTTTTCAGATTACCTTACTGTCGGCTTTAACGATTTTAATTTAAACTGCAAAGTTTATTCAGCTTTCGCCCTTTATCTCTTAATTTAATAATAAAATAATATACTCGTACTAGTCGAGCATTTATCCATATTTGTGATGTTAAATTCTTAAGTACAATATATAATGAAAATATACTGAAGCACAAATAGACTTTCTCCAACATAATTTATAAGAAAACAATGGAGCAGACCTAGAATTCGACTCGCACCTTATTAACTGAGCCAACTTAATATGCGAACATAAATTCTAAGATTTGATAAAATCACAAAATGAAAACGTTAGCATGGCAACCGCAACAACAGCTTAATATTGTTCAATAATACTTGAAGGCTCCCAACAACGATGGGCTAGCTTGCTTCCCCGATACATAGTACGTTTAAATTCTTATTTATTTACAAGTTTTTGTATTGATATATTAATAAAAGTTGCGAAGTTATGCTGAGCTGATTTCAAGAGCTAAGTGCTTAAAAATAAACCAATTAAATCTAAAAACAGTTACGAAATATTACACTGTCCAATTGGCCAGCATGCTTGCAGGATGACACATAGTTACTTTGCCACTGTGTAGCTTTAGCTAGGCGCAAATTCGGGCTGGCAAAAATGTCAATTCCATAAATGTGTTATGAAAAACAGTATAATCTAAATTGAATCCTACAATATTGCAGAAGATGGAAATAAGAAATTTTCAATATTTAGCTTATGTGTTATTAGCCGAAAACTTAGTAAATATAAATCAAAAACACAATGCTTTTTAAAAATTGTCCTGTCTGTTAGTTATTTCCGGTTTTCGAAGTATTGTAAACTTCTTTATTGAATGTACAAGTTATGAATAAAATACTTATTTTTAAGAAATAAAAATGAATCTGAATAAACGCTAATAATATCAATAAAAGCAATGCCATTTTTAAACAAATTTGGTAAGGAACACAATTTTTTGAAAACTTTTAGGTAAAACTTATAGTTTCCTGAGTAGGTTTATTTATTAATTTCTTCTTAAAAATAGTACCGTTGTCAAATGAAAATTTCAGTTAAGCTTGGAGTCTTCCTCAAATAAACCTCCAGAGAGGCATTTTTATTACAATCCTTAAAATGTTGTCACACCCAATCAATGAAACTTTACAAACTGATTGTTATAACTAAAAGCTTTTGTTTTTCAAATGTAGCGAATAAAAGTGAAAAACGTTAAGTTTGTTGACGCTTTTGTTGTTGGCGGTTTAATGTTGCCTCAATGTGAGGTTAAGCAGAACAGTGGTGTGTGGTGCCGCAGTGACCTAGTTTTTTACGGTTCCACTTTCAAAGAACAGATGTGAGAACAAACAACGACCAACAAATGAATGAACAATTTTTAAATGAAATCCAATGCAGTAGCGCCAAGAAATAAAGCAAACATTTAAGTCATTGAGTATGCAAGCAACCTACTGTTATTATAGTTTCTAGTTTCTGGCTGTAAGTAATATTTTTGTTGAAATTTTGTTCAAAGCTTTTGGTATATATGTATAAATAATTTGGTGACTAATTTGTGTATCGAGTTTAATACATGTGATACATACAAAAACGTAGTAAAGGATATTTTTTGTTAGAGTGATAGATCTTCAAACTGAAATAAAACTATGTTCAAATCTTGTTTTTTGTTTAAAAATAATTTCCAACATATGTCCACTGCGACTAGCATGTAAAACGTTGTTGATAAATTTCGAACATTCTTTTAACTCAATACAACAGCAAAAAGAGACGAAAAAAAAAACTCGAAAGGATTTTACTCGCTCAGATCATACGACACATTCGGTCTATAGTATAGGAAATCGGCAGCACCGGATTAAAACTTTGCGGAAAGGTCATTCCAAAGTGATGTATATTGGTATAAAACAAAGTCCTTATTATCGTTTCCACAAAACATGATGAAGCATGGGACTATAGTTACTCCTAGGTAGACTTTTCATGTAAAAGGCCATAAACGTTCTTTCGAACTCTTTAAATGGCCAGATACAGAAGTAACTTTTTCGAATTCTACTTTTTGGCACAAAATCAAACATTTCTAGTTTTATTCTTGAACAAATTTTCAACTTGAAAACCTTATTTAAGAAAAATTGGATCTAAAAACAGTGACTACCCATGTTTAAGATCGGATTCGACAAAGCAACCCAGCAAGCTCTATCGTTTGACCAAATACCCGGTCGCAACCCATGTTGGGGACATGTTTCAAATATGCAACCTTCACATTATTTTTAAGCCTCTTCGAGTTCTATTATTTGAAGGTATTTTAAGCCTTTAACGGGCAAGACGCTCTACAGAAGGTCTTTGCTTATGCTTTTATAAATCACATATTCGTCGCACGATCGGACATACAGTCATTTTTTATTGATTGAACGCACTTAACGGCTTACACGTCGAAGTTTTGAACGATAAGCTTATTTGATTTGGTAGCTACATGCATGGAAGTGAGAAACAATAGTGAAAACAGAAACATAAATTATTTTAAAAAATAATAGAATTTCAATAATAAAAATAAATTGTTTTAGTATCTAGATCGAGTCGAGAATTTTGTTGGAAAGTATTTATATGGGCATTTCTATGGGTCCCGTGCGACCGTCGAAAACATTTAAAGTAGAAAAAAGGCAAAATAAAATGGACTTTTATTTTGACGATAGGTTTAACTTATAGCTCCTAATTAGCTTTATAATTGGTGCTAAGATTGAATTTGGGCAATTTTTCGTTTTCAAAATAATTGCAAAAAACCTAGGTGTCGCACGGGACAAAAACTTCCGTTTTCGTGGAAATGGCCATATATATGTACATATAATGTATTTGCTTTCATAATTTACACTGGTTTGTTATTGGATAAAAATTTACCGGTGTTTTTGTATATTTTGTAAAGACCGTTTTTTGACAATCTTGCTCCTGGCTGCTGAACCAATAAAAATTTTGGAAATCGGAACCCAAAACTTTCGAGACAAAAATCTAGCTATTTTTTTTTTTTTTTGCCCGTTAAAGGGTTAAGGTATTATATTATGAAGTTTCAATTAAAACAACAAATTTGGCTAAAATTCAGGCATTTTCGGGCATCGGGACAGGCTTTGACAAGGCAACAAAGGTTAGTTTCGCCAAAATGGCTCACTATGTTTTCCGTACATCTCATCCTGAAATCTTACACACTCAACTTTTCTACAGCGGGCTCTTGGGCTATATCAGGTGTGTTGAGTTTTTCTGAAACGAAATGGACCCCGAGGAAAGATTGATTGAATAGTTATTTGTTTATTTGCTTTTATTCAAAAAAAGAAACATAGAAAACTTTATGACAACACGTTTAGCAAAGCTTAAGCAATGCACCGCTCGCGTCACTTGCATTTATTCGCTTTGAAGCTACTACGCAACGCCTCAAATCGCTGGCTCTGCCTCAGCCTTATTGGATCTTTGGATTTCCACCTATTTAACCCACGTACGAGATTAAGAAGAGTTAAGTTAAATTGCATGTACATTCAATAAATGTCGCCGCAACTAAAGAAACATTTTATGTATGCAACGAACAATGTTTATGGGTTTGTTTGCTTAAACATAAAGGGTGTGTCAGGAGATGCGGCTTAAATTATGCTTTATATGTACGTGCTAAAAAAATTCGTTTGCTGATTAAAACTATTTCGTGGTATTTTAATAAAAAATACGATGCTTTAACCGTTTAATAATTTTTGTTGTTTATGACCTTATCATCATGTTATAATATATTTTGTTATTTTACTTTTACAGTTTCCGCTGTTGTGGAATATGATTACACAGCAAAAGAGCCCGATGAACTGGACTTAGTAAAAGGCGATTTAATACACAACATTAAGCAGTTGTCAGGCGGTTGGTGGGAGGGAACTTTGCAATCGAGCAGTAAAACCGGCATGTTTCCAGATAATTTTGTGCGAGTTGTGGATATGAATGAAGACCATGCAGTTATTTTAAGGTTTGTATTTTAATGTCATGCTTACAATATGGTTTATATAAAGTTAACGGAAGCATGAAATAACTCAATCTTTAGTTAATCTTATGCATGTTTTATTAACCTCCAACTCAATAGTCAGCTTCTCAAGTGAACATTTTACCCTTTGCATTGGTTCTAAGCAATAAGAAAATTGTCATTATTTTAAGTTAAATTTATATTTTGATGTTAAGACTAAAGTTCAAAATCAATTCGTCTGGGAGACAACAAGCAATATTGACTCTTAACTAGTTCGTCCTAGGCCAAACTGGATTGTGTTAGGCTAGACTGGCTTGTCCTAATTTTACCGGTAGCAAATAAATAAATAAAATAGCTTTTTAAAACTGTTGTTAGTAGCAAAAACAGGCTTTCGTCAAGTAGGGTTTAGGAACGGTTTTTCTTATTTTTAATTAGTACTAGACAAAATGATGAAATTTATATAAACAAGTTATCCTATGTTCTATGAAATCGTCTAGTGTTTTTGACATGTTCAAAATAATCTCATGTTATAGAATTCTTCGGGAACACTTAAAATTCGAGGATTTACTCCTTTTCGAGTATATTCTCACACACAATACTGAACAGGAAGCTATCTGAATTACTATCGGTTCAGATACACCTCAAAAATAAAATTATGCTTAAGCAAATTTTTTTAATTTTTCTTATAAAACTAAAGCGTTTTTAAATAACAATAATTTAAAATTTTACTATCCTATTTCCCATAGTTTTGGATATATGCCGTTTCAAGAAATGTTCGAAAAAGACAAAAAAAAAAAATTAAAAAAGTGCAGTTATTTAAAGAATGACCGATATACAGTGTTGGCGGTATAATTAAGAACACGCAAGCCATATTCATTTTTCTTGTTTCGATTCTTCATGTAAGCGAAATTTAAAATTTGTTTTATTGTTTTTAACAATTTAGTTATTTACACAACCAATACAAGCAATACATTTTTAGCTGTGGTTATATTTTTCCATGCCTCATTTACCTCCCAGCCTAACTCTTACATATATGAAATTTTCCTTTATGCTAAAGATTTTCAATAAAATTAATATGCAATAAAACATTTTTACAAAAATAAATCAACAAATAACGTTCCTATACCCAAACGTCCACGAAAAACGGATGAAATAACCGACCGGAGGATCATTTGTGAAGCAAAATATAATTTTTTTTTTGACTGCTAAGATACAAGATTGTATTTAAAGATGATTCCAATCCGCTACCACCGGGATAAATTCGAGAAAAATTGGGCGAGAATAAACTTTTTCAACATATGTTAGATAGCCGCTGCTTACAAAACAATATTGATGAGGCAGACTTGAATGTCCGAAGGTTCACAAGAATTAAAATGTTGACATGAGATTTTCATTGAACCCCCCTCCCCCCCTTGATGAGATTTTGCCGGACCCCTTCCCACTATCGGATGGCCCTAATTCTTGAAAAAATAGCTTCAACTCTATTAGATAAACTATTTACAAAATTATTTCAAGATAACATAATGATAAAATTAGGCATAAGGCGCCTAGCAGTTTCAATAGTTAGTAGCTTAAAAGCTGTATCAAGACATCGAGTCAACACAGGGACACTATTTTCTGTGGGTCAGGATTTTTATAGTTCTCTTTATTTTTAGAGTTTGCATTATTTGGTAATTTGTTCATATTCTTAAACGAGTCTTAGTGACAAAACTCAGATTTTACACAGTTAAATGATGTAATATGACGAGTACATTAGAGTGTTTATTTTTAAAAAGTATGTTTGATATATTTTAATTTTTTTCGCCTGAGCGAAATTTTGTTTTTAGCTTGAGGCTTAAAAATAATTGTCCCAATATTTAGCTTCCTACCTCAAACATGTAAACGGTGCGGACAGAGCTTAGTTATGTCCGATTTCGTTGAAATTTTACGAAATAACCGACTTACTTAAAAGCAGAAAAAGTCTGCCTTAGGTGCCAAGATATAGCGTTTAAGGTATTTTAGTTATATGGCCTACATTTTACGTGTGGCTGAAAATGGGTACAAAATATACTCGAAGGAGCGGTAACAATTCTATTTTTTATCAAGAGAATATGTTTTTAATTCATAATGGCACTTAAAATCGCTGCAAAAAAGAATTTTAAATGTTGTAAAAAAGGAAAGCAATTCAATATATTTTATTTCCCAAAGGTAGATAATTTATTTATAGTAAACAACGGATAGATACTCTGCTTTTAAATTTTTTCAACGAAACTTCAAAATATAGAAATTAAGTTTTACCGTTAAACTTGACCATGTTAATAGCGGTTTTTTAAGATATATTAATTAGAGTGTGCAGTAAAAGAAGCTGAACAAACTGCATACTTATGCTAATC
Organism: Tricholauxania praeusta; assembly: GCA_949775025.1. NCBI lineage: Eukaryota > Metazoa > Arthropoda > Insecta > Diptera > Lauxaniidae > Tricholauxania > Tricholauxania praeusta. The sequence continues at coordinate 72,867,327 of OX459029.1, read as the reverse complement.
CTGACAAGGGGTGGACTTACCGAGTTTCGCATCTACTCGTTTCATAAGTCATGTTACTTGCTAAACCGACACCAAATAACTACATATCGCTCACTTACTTCAAGACTGGCATAACTCAAAAAACATTTAAACACATTTAAAGTTTTCAATAACTTGCTTTTTATATTTAAATAATGAAAAGTGTGTCTACATAAACTCTTCTCACAAGGCAAGCTTATGAGATACTTTTCTGATTTTTTCACACAAAATAAAACATGAAATGGCGGATATTTATGCATCATTAACTCAAAAATCACGTTTTTTGACTTATGCCAGTCTTGAAGTAAGTGAGTGATATGTTTTCGCAAATAGTTGTCTATAAATAGTTCGGATGAGTCCCTTATATTTTAATAATAATAATAATACATTTTTTTTACCAAAGGTGTTGTATTCTTTTTTACATTTTAGAGACAAAACAGCGACAGCGAATCGGCGCTGCAAAGTCATTTACAGTTATACACAAGTGAATGAAGACGAGCTGTCATTGGGAGTGGGTGATGTCATCGAGTTCTTGGGGCAGGTAAGAACATATAAACTCAAGCAAACTTACGTACATACAAATATCATATGTGTCCTACATTTATTTCGATGACAGTTTCCTATACTTTTAAATTTTGTATCCTTTTAGGTTGAAGAAGGCTGGTGGCGTGGACGGTTGAAAACCAAAATCGGTGTTTTTCCATCAAATTTTGTTGTCGCAATCGAACAATCGCCAATATTTGCCAGCAAGCGACCGCCAACTATAGCAATGTCAAATACAGCTGCAACAACAGCAACATATGCGGCGAAAACTACTGTTCCAACCTCTGCCTCCTCATCATCCAACACTGCCATTGCAGTTTCTAATACCGCCAACGCTGCTGTAAACAATGTTTCTACTTCTGCTGCTGCAACATCTAGTAAAAAAATGAATCGTTCAAGTTTTCATAGCTCCAAAGAGGATTTACTGAGCTCAACAACAACAGAAAATACAAGTAAAGCAAAAACAATAGCATCGACAGCGACAGCTGGGGACGATATTGCACCATCGCTGCCTCCGAAACCGCAACGTGATTTTTGTCGTGTAGAATTTCCTTATGCCCCATTAAATGAAGATGAATTAGAATTAAAAGTTGGCGATATTATTACGGTTATAAGCATGGAGCTGCCTGATAAAGGTTGGTGGAAAGGAGAGTTGCGAGGCAAGGTGGGCGTGTTTCCAGACAATTTTGTCAAATTGTTAGCACCAACAGAAGGTAAGTTAAAAGGATTGAATGTTTTGAATTATAACTAGAAGAAAACTTGACTAGCGAGACATAAAAGTGAATGATTTTCGATAATTGGTGTTATTGTCGGCCGAATGGACAGCAATTTCTTAAATATTTTAAATTTTTTGAAAACTGTCGATGAGAAGGCAACAATATTCGATTCTTATAATACAAAATTACCAAAAATGAATAAATGGGGTAATGTATAGAAAGAAAAAAGGAGAGTGTTAGAAGTTGGTTTTTGTTGTGGATCTTGTATGAGAAGTAGGCCTATCCTTTTTCTGATTTTGTTAATTTTTTAAACAGAGTTTTTTCTTATATTCATTATATTTTACTATACATCTTAAATTATTTCTCTCTGATGTCGAATAAGCTGTTAGTGTGACATTACTTTAAAGGACATTGAATCCAAACATTTTATGACTTCGACCGCACTTGTACCGTAGAGTCAGAGTTGCCAAGTGATCGCTTTTGACACGAACAACCCCGGAATTGCAGGTCAAAGCGCTGTAGGAATTGAAAAATTCCTGAATAAGCCGGTAATTTGATGACTGATTTTTGTTTTTAATGAACAACAACAAAAAAGTTTACTTGTTACACGGTTGAAAATATTAGTATAAAATTAATAACTTTTAGTTATTCATATAAATCCATAAAAAAATCGTATAGATTTTATAATTTCCGAAGTTATAAAATTTTATATGAATTTCATATTTGTTTCTATATTGAAAAGTATAGAATAGGTTGACGTATAAATTCTATTTTATAATAAGAGTTTATATTTAATTTTAACGATAGTAACAAAAATGTATATTTATGTCGGTTGTTAGAACGTTTGACTGGGACACAGAATTCATGGGTTCGATTCCGGGAACGGATACTTCTTTCTGATTTAATTTTATTTACAATTTTTATTTATAAAATGATTTGAATAACACAACTTCAATGGACAGAGATTTGAACCTGCTTCATTTCTAGAATAGTTTGAATGTGATCTCGTTCGTTAGCTAGCTCGGCTACAGAATGTTGATGTTTTACTAGACAAAATTGAGCATAAACAACTGGGCCGCATAGCTGGTTTTTATATGTTGAAAAGTTATTAAATTTATACCTAAATTCATATAAAACGACCCTTAAACTGATATTCGTATAAAAATTTATACTTATTTTTTCAACCGTGTACCATTTTAAGGAAAAATTATTTTATTTTGCGTAGGCCTTCCTACTTTTCAACTTGGCAACCCTGAGTACAGTAATACCTACTATAGTATAAAGATTTTTAATTCCTATGCTGTGTGGGTGGTGTCCCAATATGAAGCTTAAGTTCATACTGTAGCACAAATTGCAATACGCAATGACAAACTTTGATTAATATATCTTATAAAGCAATGATTTTAAAGAGAAAGTTCAATATTTAATTTCTCAGAAATACTCCAGTTCCGAAATTGATCAAATTTATTTATTTATCTCAATAACTGAACGGGATAGAAAAAATTGATAACATATTCGGATTCGGCATCAAAAATTACATAGCAAACGTAAAAACAATAATAAAAATAAATTTTTAAATAATTATAACTAAAAAACAAAAAAAAAATTAATTTTCACGAAAACTGTGTGTTTTTTTTTATTAAGAAACAATATATAGAAATGTTTCAATTACCGCTACGTCATATCATCAGTAGGCTTCGTTAGCCGAAGTTTAGTAGTCTGCAAGCATACTATGTTCCATTTCTTGCGTTGAATCAGTTAAGAATCACGAGCGCTCGTTAAGAAATGTGTAATATCAAAGAGATTACAAAAGCAATTGCATGTAAAATGTAGAAGTTTGGCGCACATCGTTAATATGTGATTCTTAACCCTTTAACTGCATGAGCATATAAGCGTCAGGAAAAAAATATTTTTATTCAAATATACGCTTATTTATTCATTTTATGCACGAATTTAACAAAAAAAAATGTTTTTCCTGTTCGTGTCCTTTTTATCCTTTGCATACTTTTTATCCTCTGTATGCACACAAAGGACTTTTTGATCAATTTATGAACGGAACAATTTTTTTTTAGGCAACGTTGTGAAATGAAGAAAAGCAATTTCATTTGGTCATTATAACAAAGATATAATTTACATTTTTAGCAATTCACTTTTTTTGAAATTTCGACTGCAATGTGAGATCGCACTAAATAAACTGATTTTGCATCATACCAACTTTTCGTTACGTATCTATATATTGTATAGATAACAAAAATGGCAAATTGAAATATGATTAACGTTGAAAAAGTGGAGAAAATTATTTTCAAAGTTCCATATATGACTCTGTAAGCAGTAGAGGGTTAACTGATCAACGCAAGAAATAGAACATAGTATGCTTGCAGGCTACTAAGCTTCGGCTAACAAAGCTTACTGATGATATGACGTAGCGGTCATTGAAACTAGTATAAGCAGCTCGTTGCCCATTTTAATGCATTTTGCGCTTGTAGTTATTTTGTGGTTTTTTGCACTAAGAAGTACTGAACAATAAGCTCTGTACAAAAAATAATATTATTATGAAATTTTGTTACAAAAACACAAATAAAAAAAAAATTAATCATTTATGGTAAACTTCTTAAAATTGTATTTTTTACATCCCATGTAACACAATGTCACACAAATCAAAATATATCTTCCTCATTATAAACAGTTAAATAAGATAACAAAAATGGAAATTTAATGCTGAAATCGCAATACGGCGCTAGGTCGGTCGCACTTTGGCCAACTTTGATCGGCGTTTGAAAAACTTTAGAAAAATGTACGACTGTCAAAACGCCTGACCTTACTTTTTGTAAATCACAATGTTGCGAGCGTCTGTAATTTCGACATTAGCAATGAAAGGAATTCTATTTGTCAGTTTTTTGCTTAATTTTGGTGTATTTTTTAGTTTTGATTGTTATTTTCATAAAATAAACGGATTTGAACGAAATGGACAATTTAGTGGACCTTATTTTATCACTGCATGAAACGCTGGGTAAACGAGAAGTGTCAAATGCACGCCCTAGTAGAAAGTAACTCTACTCGAACTTCGGGTATGGCGTTGATCGTATTTACGATATAACGGATCGCAACGCTTGAGGTCGCATTTAAATCTTAAGATTACAGCATAAGCAGCATGCATTGTTTCTGCTGTCAGAGTGCGACCGACCGAACGCCGCATTGCGATTTCAGCATAATGTCTGGCCAACAGACGGTCTTTCTTCTTGTCTCAAAAGAAAACTTTAACTCAGCGTTTTTGACGGGCATTCAATGTATGCACGTCGAATTGAAGTAAACTTTAAAGTAACGAAATAGCAACACTCAGTTATTTTTGAAATGTGGCTGTTTAAAGATAGACACAAGATATTTAGCTCGTTTGATTATTGCACAGGAACAAAAATAATTCGATGGTCCGAACTTTTAAGTAAAAATTCATATTTCTTAAAGTTATGTCGCAAATTTCGATTTGAAAGCAGATACATTCTTAGGATTGGTTGAAAAATAACAAAAAAAAAAAATATCGTTTTCTTTTCGTTAATTTTTGTTTTCTCTGATTTGGCAAACAGACCATATCTACTATATGTTTTTGGTGTCGCTGAATCTGAATCCAACCTCAGACTTACACCATTATGTCAGGTTTTTGAGTGAATGTACTACTCTTCCTTTCAAAACCCACTTTGAATTGTATCAATAGGTGTGTCTGTTTACTAGCCAAAAGTTAACTTAAGGCGTCTTTTGTTGCCTAAATCTGCCTAAAACTGCCTATCTCGTGTCTGTTTACTTTCAAATGTAGTTAAATATGCGCACGAAAATGAGAGAAATAAACAGCTGTTCTCTCTACGAAAATAGTAGTAAACAAAAATCGCCTAAAGAATTTTTGTAGCTAAATTTTGTAAGTGTCAAAAAACAAAACAGCTGTTCAAAAAAATAAATACATAAAAATTTCACTTTTGTGCAAATTTAATTTTTGAACCTAATCCTCTCGTTTATAAATGCACCGATTTGAAACTTTTACACACTAAACTAAAGCTGAATAAATAACCTATCAACTGATACCTATATTGTTAATATAGAAATATAATATTTCTTAACTAAATCAAAATAAAAACTCTGTAGCGAGTTAAAATTTGTTTTGAAAATCGAAAATTTGGCGATCGTAATAAAATAAATTTTTCGTTTTTGACACTTGGCTAATACAACTACATTTTTAACTAATTCCTGTCTGTTTACTTTTTTTAGTTAAATATCTTTTTGAGAACAATTGCGCTCTTTTCTCTCAAATTTTTTAACTACGGATTCAACTACAAATTTAACTATGAAAGTAAACAGACACAACTAATATCTCTTTTTTTTCTACGAGATTTTGAGAACAATTGCGCTCTTTTCTCTCAAATTTTTTAACTACGGATTTAACTACAAATTTAACTATGAAAGTAAAGAGACACAACTAATATCTCTTTTTTTTCTACGAGATATCGAAAATTGAAATTTATTACACAGGTCTCTATACATATCTGACTTAATTTCAGTACGGCAGGAGAAAAAAAGATACCAATAAATCATCTAATAGAAGTGAGGAAATTGATTTTCAAGAAATCAAGTCTTAAGTATCATCTACTTAAGAATAATGGCTATTTTTAAATGTTATTGTTATCAGAAAAATGTTGATTTTTCAAATATAATTTAAGATAGTTTTCGGATGTTAAAATTTGGACAGAAACGAAAATATAACTATTAAACATGTTTTCATTTTTGATTTTCTTTTTGAAAACACTAGCTTACACTAAAATTGTACGAATGATAAGAGTTCGCTTTTCTTATGTATTTTCCCGCTAAATTCGATAATGTAAATGAAGTTTCTTTTAATGGTACGATTTTTGAGATATTGTGGTTTTTTCATTGTTTTGACCTCTTTTACTTTAAAATTTATATCTTGAGCTAGAAATGTCCAATTTCATTGTTCTTGATTCCAAAGGTATTAAAATGACATGGAAACGTCTGGCCTGCATGCGCTTCGGTCTAAAATCCCATGGAAAATGTTTGGCGAGTCTTGGCGAGTATACTATGCTGAAAATAAGATATATTAAAATTTTGCCGATCTTAAAAGAGTAATTTCAAGTGATTGTAACAAACTTGAACCAAACTTGTCCTTTAACCTAAAAAATTCGATCAAAAAACGCATTTTTGGTGTTGGAAAAAACCTTGGGGCTATATTGGCTACTAACTTTCATTAAGTTAAAGAATATTTACATTCCATTACTTGTTTCTTTGTTAAACAATTTTTAAAAATTATTGCAACATGAACACATTTTTTTTTAAATTTTACTGCTTCTCGATCTGGACATAGTTCTTAATTTTCTTACAAAAAAAAGAAAAAGATGTTTTTGTTCTTTAAACAAAAAACACCACCGTATAAAGGCTACAAAATCAATTAAAAAATCCATTGAAATTTGAAAATGTAAATTTGACAAACTTAACTCTGCAGGCACTGCATCTCATTATAGAAGTCAATAATCTCTCTTGGTTAATTAATTTCAAAACTTTTTCTCTTGGTCATTATTTGCTTAAATGGCATTTATTGTTTCTTTTCATTTTCTCTTCTTACTACTTCATTTGCACATACAAATACACAAAAACAAAAAAAAAAAAAAAAAAAACAATCACACACCAACCTCGATGTTGTGACGAAGAATTGTGTCTGGAAAAGGCTTCAATCGAGATCTTTGGCATTCGAATGGCCAACTTTATTAATTCAATTCGTATGTAAACAAGTTTTTCCAGTAGTTATTGTTGTTGTTGTTGTCTTTAACTTGCTTTTTTTTTAAGTATCGTATACGCAATTTTGTTTATAGTTTTTACTATTTATATGAAAACCGCTCATTTATTCTGTTGCTTTATGTTGAGTTTTTTGTTTATAAAAATTCTTACTTTAAAGAATTAAAGTTACAAAAAACAGCTTTCTTTCTTCTCTTAAAAATAGTTTAGAAGACGCCTGTTATTCAAATGTTGCAAACTTTTTTCTTTTTATTATCAGTCGTTTTTGTTGTTGTGTTACTTGTTGCCTAAGAACCTGTTTAGACTTTTTTTTATTTCTAAGCTGTTGCTGTTTGCCTGCCTGCCTGCTTTTTTGCTTGCTAACCTGAATCTTTGTCAATTTTGACAAGTTGCTCAAAACATTTTTCATTTCTTAATATTTTCAACGATAAACTCAAATCATTATTTGTTAAATCATCTGTCAGAGAAAAAATGGTTATAAAACAATTTGTTTCATTTTGGCCGCCTCTGTGTAGTACTCGCATCACTTTAATAACTGTACATTATGTAGTTTATTAAATGGCAAAGTATCAACTGTGCATGAGTTATATCTGACATTTGCAGCATTATCAAAACTGTTTACGCTGTACATATTCAGTGGTTAATACTGCAGTAAATAAATGGCGTTGCATTCAATATCAAATTTTCTGTTGTTGTAAACAAGTTAACGTTTCCTATAATATAGAAACATTGGTCTGTTCCTGAAAATTTTTGGAAACTTTTAGCTAAAGAACTTTAGAGAGTAAAAGTGAAATTGTAAATAGTTAAAGATCAAGAATTAAGTAGTTAAACATTTGTTTAAGTAAGCTAAGTATCAACTTGTTAAATATAAAAATATTCAAGAACAGGCAAAAAAAGTTTTCTTAGTTATAACAATAGTAATAAAACCGATTTTTACTAGTGAAATTGCCATCAAAACTGTATCAGGGAATATCCAACAATCAACAAAAAGTTGGCGAACTGATTTTGTCCACTTACCTGGAAAAATCAACATTAAAATAATTAGATAAAAAAATTGGAGTAGTAAAAATAACTATCCCAAGGGGTATTTCCAATTACAAAGGAGGGTTCAAAAACTGCCAGATCGTTCTGATAAAAATCGGTCGGTGACTCAAAAGGGAGGCCGAAAGTAATATGAAGGCTATTTCACTACATTTGACTGTTGTATTATGGACGATGAAACATACGTTAAGGCAAATTTCAAACAGCTTCAAAAAACGTTTTCTACCATATTTACTCTGCGTTCAAAATGCTGCCGGCCTAACAAAGAATGCATACGATTTTTGCCAAAATTATTTTTTATTCTTCCTCAGTGCTCTTTCAGTTCGATACATTTATTCCAACGATTCTAACATTGCGATGCCATTTGAATAGTAAAATTTCTCAAGATCTCCGAAATGCGCTTCAGCTTCCAATTCGACCTGTTCAATCGTCGCAAATCTCCTTCCCTGGAGCCACTTTTTTAAATTTGGGAACAGATAATAGTCGCTGGGGGCCAAATCTGGAGAATATGGGGAAGAGAAGCAGTTTGAAGCGTAGCTCGTGCAATTTGGTCATGGTTTCGATCGAATTGTGAGCTTTTCTTCGATAAATGAGGCCGTTTCTTTTCGATTTCGTTCTTCAATCGGTCCAATAACTTACAGTTGTCGCTGTTGATTGTTTTTCCCTTTCTCAAATAGTCGATGAACAAAATGCCACTTGAATCCAAAAAAAAAAAAAAAAACAGACGCCAACACCTTTTCGGCCCTTTGTTGAGTCTTCGGTCGCTTTGGTGCACTTCCACTGGGACATACCCACTTTTTTGCTGATTATTTCGATTCTAGTGTAAAGTGGTGGATCCTTGTTTCATCCTATTCACTATTTTATGTAAAAAATCAGTCGGATTTTGCTTAAAATGTCCAAACATTGTTGGGAAGTGCAAACACGTTCATATTTTTGATTAATTAACTAACGCGGCACCCATCTTGCAGTCAGCTTTCTCATACTCATAGCCTGTGGATGTAGCTATCTCACGCACTTTCACTTTTGGATTTTCCAATACGAATTCGTGAACTTTTCAGATGTGTTCATCTTTTGTGCTGATTCGACCTCTTTTGAACTCTGCAACCCAAAATTTTACGGTTGAATACGACGGAGCAGATTCACCATAATATTATCGAGCTTTTCTTTTGTTTTCTTCGCACTTTTTTACGCAACAAGTAATGCTTAATCAAGGCACGAAATTCTTCTTTATCCATTTTTATAACAATGCCAAAAGTTGTTTAATTTAGAACACTGTAACTTTACTATTCATTGACAGATCGATCTGCTTTCTGGCTTTTGTGGATAAGCTTGAAATAATTGACGATTTAAAAATCCACATAGATCGTATTTGCACAATTTTTTGTGTTTTCTTTTAATTCAGAACTACGATATTCTAAAAAATTACCATCGGACTAAAATTCATTGATAAAATAAAAACATATTTCACGAAAATCTTTTTTTGTCCTACTATCTTTCTGACATTCCCTTTTTCGGTCTCTTTTCCCTTGTACTCTCAAAGAAAAATATGTACCATGAAATCAATTAGAATTGCTATTGAATGAATAGTGTTTTTTACTATTGTTTTTAGTCAATGTAATTTATCAATAAAGTTGTCATATTCTTAAAATTATTATTTTATAATAGTACGAGTATGATCCCATTGAAATAAAATAACACTAAATTATTTTAAGAATTTATATCTGGCGATAGTAACAAATTCATATTTATGCCGGTTGTTAGAACGTTTGACTGGGACGTAGCACGCACTGGTTCAAATCCTGGAACAGATAATTATTTCTTAAATTACACAACTTCATTCGACTGAGGTTTAAAACTGCTTCGTTTCTAAAACAGTTTAAATACGACTTGCTAGCTAGGCTACAGAATGTTGATGTTTTAATGGACAAAATTAAACAGTTAAAATAAAGTCAGAAAATTCATGAAAGCAATTATAATAATGCGGCTACTATGAAATCAATACTACAATACCATAAATAAATCACATGAATTCAATAGATTATCTACGTAGTATTGGCTCAATAATATATTCTTAACTATGAAATCAATAGAACCATTATTGATCGTTTATAGGATATTTTTCCATAGGTGTAGGTAGATTATTCTCAATAAAAAGTCTTAAGCAACATTTTTCTAGCCAGTATTTTAGGACAGTATTAATGATCAAGTTGGAAGGTCAAATCGAAAGCAAGCAACCAATGCGTTGTGGTTTTGTAAAGAAAAAAAAAAAAAACTGCGGCGGCTGTAAAAATTTGTTTATTTTAAAAATTTCATAAATTGTTTTTTATTATTTTGTTTAATATAATACTAACTTTCGAAATTCTTCTGATTTTGTCAAATTTAGAATAGCAAAATTTTTCGTATTCGTAGCTTAAGTCGAAATTCGCAACTTTTCTAAAACGTATTTTAGCCATGACTGTTTTCCTGAAAAACTTTTCATATAAAATTATACTCTCGAATGATCAATGCTAGTTACTTGTGAAAGGAGTACCCATAAATGTCAAACTTCCGTTGATCTTATGTTTTTGAAGTATTAAGCCCAGCAGACTTTCAGCGAAGTAGCCATACTATGATGACTCTCAACTGACTCACTGCTCAAATTGAATTTAACACCTTCTTATAGTATATACAGTGGCACTTCATTATTACAAAAATTAAAATCTAAACTTAACTTAGTTAAGCTACATATTTTTATCAAAAAAAAAAAAAAAAACTGTAAATTGTGTGTTCACCTTTTCATTAGCCTTAACATAAGAACAGCTAATTTTTCTATAAAAATGTATTAAGAATTGAAGTGTGAATATTAAGTCGGTTACTATTGGCAGAGTATAATTGCAGTTATTAAAGTTTGGAAGACTGGTATCATATTCAGGCAACGCTCTTACAGATCAACCAATAACCTTCATCGTGTTGATTCCGAAAAAAGAAAATGATAAATTTAATTTTTGCCTACACGGTTGAAAATATCAGTATAAAATTAATAACTTTTAAATATTCATATAAATCTATAAAAAAATCGTATAAATTTTATAAGTTCCAAAGTTATAAAATTTTATATGAATATCATATTTTTTATTCTGAAATATGTAGAAAAAGTTGATGTATAAATTCTATTTTATAATAAGATTATATTTATTTTTAACGATAATGAAAAAAATGTATATTTATGTCGGTTGTTAGAATGTTTGACTGGGACGCAGCACGCACGGGTTCAAGTCCTGGAACAGATATTTATTTTAATTTAATTTTACTTACAATTTTTATAAAATGATTTGAATAACACAACTTGAATGGACTGAGATTTGAATCTGCTTCATTTCTAGAATAGTTTGAATGCGACCTCGTCCCGTAGATTGCTCGGCTACAGAATGTTGATGTTTTATCAAACAAAATCAACCTAAATAACTGTCCGTAGTTATAACCGTATTCTTATTTGTAAAAAAGTTATTAAATTTATACCTAAATTCATATATGATGTTCGTATGAAAATTTAAACATATTTTTTCAACCGTGTACTTATGTATATAAAATATTGCCCCACTTATAACCAATTTCACAGTAGACAGTCACCTTTTGTGAAACAGGTAACGGTCAATTTTTAATTCTACAGTAATTCGCATCGTTAAGTTGAGTGTCTAAATTTGAAGGAGAAAATATATTATTAACAATTTGGGAATATCGGAAAATTATACTACATACATATTAAAAGCGTTACTACCCCTTATAGAATTCAGCATTCTTCTAACGAAATTTTAGAACCCCCTACATTCTGAGTTGACTGAAAAATTTATTCGGGGAAAGGTCAGATGCTTTTATAAAAATAATTAAGTGAGTCAAACCCTTCCACCGGCTAAAAAAAAAACAAGTTCAGGATTTTGTCTGACTGACTGCTGTCTCTCAATAAGTATCTAGCCTCTTGTTTTGTATAAGATTTGATTGAGGTAGTAATTCTAATTTGCACCACTGTAAGGAATGATTTCATTTCAACTTGTATTCAAATGATGTTTACATTGGCAAACTGAAGACAAAAATCAACCTTACAACGGCGCAGCCGCAGCCGCAGCTTCGCACTAAGACAAGCAGTCAGTGTTGAGAGCAATTGAAACAGGTTTTTTTTTTTTTATCGTCAACAATTTTAGATTTCTCGTTAAGTTTTTTTTTTTTTCAATTTCGCTTTGTTTTAGTTTTTTTTTATTTTTAATCATCCACTCTTTTAAAAACAAAACCAAAACAAAGCGCTTCACTCACACCAGAAACCTAAAAAAGAGCAGGCGCAGCCATCCAACATCGTCCACGGTAGCAGTTATTAGCGCTGCCCAAAAGATGTCTTACATCATCGCATTTGCTCACCACTGGCCAAGTTCGTAAAGCGCAACGCTTATTGCCAGCATGTTAGCGCTCAAAATAAAAATGAGTCAAAGTGATCCGCCTGTTGTTTTGTTTTTGTTTGCGTTTTGCTGGGTGATTCCTGCCCATTAATGATTAAAAGTTATAAATTATTTTTAGTATGTTTTTATTAAACGCAGCGCGCCAACGTGTGTTTGTCTACCGTATCGTATGGTATTTATTTATTTTTTTAAAATTTTAATATTGATATCATTGTCTAAAGTGGTTTGCGTGTGTCTGAAAAGAAAATCATATCATCACTGATGGCCAGTTTACTGATAGACCAGTCTACATTTTGAATGACTGTATGTCTTTTCCGCAATTTACGTGAATTGAGTGTATCAGTCGAATGATGTAAAGTGAAGAAAATAAAATACAAAAACTTACAATTTTCACAACTTTTGATGGCTGCCAAGGCTCAACGATTTAGTAAAAAATTTTAGTTTTGTAATTGCCAATTGATAAAGACTTTTATAGATATGCTCACCTTTGATATACAGGTCTAAATCAAATGTGTAAAAAAATTGAAAGCAGCGTAAATATAATTGAATAAAAAAAATGAATAAAAGGTTCTTGGAATTGTATCTTTGTTAAAGTGGCCAAATTACGGAGTTGTCTCTATACTAAAAAAGACGGAAATTTTTTTCATATTCCAAAAATTGTTCAAAACAGGCTTACTCAACATTTGACAAAATATTTTGCCCATAATACCACATGAAAAACTATTTGTCTGGAATTTCTTAATTTTAGTGTTTACTAAAAATTAGAAAGTCATCTTAGTTATATTTTCTACACCCTTTTGAAGATACTCAGTAATTAAAAAATCCCTTTACACCCTACTGGCAAGTCCTAAAGATTCATCATTTATTTATTTATTTAGGCATTTTTTTTCATAAAATGCGACTTACAAACATATTTCGGACTAGCTTTTTTTTTTGGGGTTTGTTGCTTATTAGCTTGCTGTTGCTTATTTTCTTAGCTGCCAAGACGATTTGTAATCTATTACAAGCTTAGTAATAGGTCATCTTACAGAAAATTTTAATACTATTTACAAAGACAATATGGCAGTAAGATTTATCAGCTCAAAAAAATTCCTAGAACGTACGAATTGTTGGATGGAACAAAATGCTGGAAAGTTTATATAACCGTTTTTTAGCTAACTTTTCCGATGCACTTTTAAATTGGATATGATATCATGGCGAGAGGTTTTCACACCGAAAATTGAAAAATCAAGTCACGTTAAAGCAAACGACTATAGGCATATCAACCTTACTTCATTCATTTTTAAAACTCTTGAACGTTTTCTTGACTCTTATATCAAGGGTTCACCTCGTCCAAACCTTTTCTCCAAAGCACCTGTAAAAACAAACAGAGTGAGGCAAAATATTTTGGTACTATCTTAGACCAAATCTTGGGTCTTGACCCAAAAACCATTTTCTGGACTTATACTGCGATAGTAAAATCAATCTTGCTCTAAACGCTAACCACAAGATTAAAAAGATTACTTTGTCTATTCTGCATTGGCATTACTGGGGTCAGTGATGGCATTTGGGTATTGTGGAAATGTACTGGCAATCAGATTTATGCTTGTATAAGAAGTGTTACGCGCACTTCTTACAAAATGCTTATTTGAAACTCTTGGTGCAACTAACATTTTCAGTATTTTGAGAGAACGAAAATTTTATATGAACAACGGAAATCGGTTTATACTTCCCAATTGTATCACAGTGATGATTTCTACTGCGAAGTAAGATAAACACAGGATGGAGCAGTTTGACTTCATCTTCTCAATTTCATAAGTTTTATAGATATCCCTTATTACACCAAGGTCTTCATTTATATTATTGCACCTAATATTTACACAAAAAGCGTTACAGACTTGCTGCTTGTATGGCAGATACCACGCTCTTTTCTTTAACTTCATCTACATTTTGTTTAATACATAGTAGCTTGTGTTAGCCAAACGTTCTTGCACCGAGTTGAGTATCATTTGCTTAAAAATTTCTGTTAAAGAGATTCGAAATTTTCGCTTGCGCAGAAAGTGCTACGTCCACTTTTTCAATGTTGTTCACTATTTGTCTAATTGTTCTTTGTGTTACCAAACGCTTCCGAATCAAGTTTAGTAAAATTAGCTTTGTTTCTTAGCATAGCTTTGTTGTAGCTTTTTCTTCAATGCTTGTCTGTTTCAGATGTTCCCGTGCTAAGTTTGACCACTTCTATTTAAATAATTTTAATTGTATTTTTGCTTGTATAGGAGGTATCATATGAAGGGTGACTTTTAAGAAGAGCTGCCAAACCAGTTGACACTTTACGCTCAAATATTTGACTTTTTATTTAGTAAGTTTGAAGTTTCACATGAAATTGTTCATATTTAAGCAATCCTCTCAAGTTTTAAAATTTTATTTTGAAAAATTCGTATTGCTAGTAAAAGCTTTTTTGGATTTTACACTGTACATAACTGACCATCGAAGCAGGCCATACGCCATGTGATGCAAATGTACCAGCAAGGCATAGAAATGTGCGTAACGCACATTAATACAGGCTCTTAATAAAGCAAGGCAGTTGCAGATAGAACGATCCATTGCCTCCTTTTCATCAGGTTCATGGCAGTCTTAGCAACAATCTTTGGATATTATGCCTATCCTTCAAGCGAGATGTCCAGTTGACCAGCTATTGACAAGTCGTATCTGGTCAATAAAGTGCAATCACTTCGAGTTAAGGATATAATATATTTGGAATATGTTTCATTAAAACGGGGTCAAAATTATTTTGTTATAATGCCCGTGGAAAAACTCTTATTATCTATCTGCTTCTGATGTGTGATTTTAATAAGAGGTAGTGGATTGGAGGACACACGTTGCGAAAATCGCCAACTGAAGTCTGCCGGCAAGCATTGGATCAACCTATTTTGACTTAGCTATTACGACACGCCTACTTAACCACTTATGATAGCATTGATCGCAATTGAATCTGGGACTTATTGCACAGACGAGGTGCAGCACCCAAGATTATTAACCTGATGAGGCTCAATTCAAGGTTTCAAATGTTGAGCCTTACATAACAGGAATCTTCTTAATCTTTTAAGTCTGTCTCGGGTGTGCGTCTTGGCAAGGCCAATAAATTTCAAATTAATTAATGCAATGAAAATGTTGATTGCAATGCGATGACTTTCAATTACAGCACCAATTTCAATCACAATTGCAATTGAAAAGTGGTGATACGTACAATGAAAAGGTTCGTTTTTGGTGCATTTTTGGAAAAAACTTGTTTTGCTCCAATAGATTGGAAAGATCGAAAAAGGGTTTTTGACATGAAAATATGGGCTTGGCTTGAGCACAGGGTGTGGCACCTCCCATACAACTAAAATACCTGAAACGACGCTATACTTAGGCACCCAAGGCAGATTTTAATGATATGCGCCATTCACAAATTTGATCTAAAAAGCTGAAATCTTATGAGAATTATTTTTAATCCCAATTCTACAAAATTTTAAAAATTATACACCCTAAAACGCAAGCTTATGCAAAAAACCACCAGATACATACATACATATGTAGAACATGAGCAGAATTGTATCAGTTTCAATTTTTAAGCTTTTTCCTAAGGGTCAAAAACTGGAGTCAGTTTTAGGCATAATTTATCTGCAATGTTGGAAATTTGAAGAAACTGGACAAAAAATATTGAATTAAAAATGTCCATATCTTGATCCACTTTCGAGAGGAAGAAATTTTCCATTTATATAAAATTAACGATAAAGTAATATATTTTTCATAAAAATAAAAATATGCCTGATTCAATAGCAATAACAAGATGTAATTTATTGAGCCATTATTCTGCCAAATTAATTTTGGGTGATTTTTGACCACAAATCTTTTGTATGATATGCCTTCGATTAATTTTGGTTCGGTAGTCTTCCTGGAGGCTTATTTGATGCATTACTTGGTGAAATTAAATAAAAAATGTATCAAAAACAATTTTAGAAACTCATGTTTCAATCATATTAGCATTTTTTCTAAAAGAAAAAAATATGTTACATAACTTTTCAACATAAATACCAAAATTTTAGCTGTACTTATTAACAGTATCCGGGTTTCGATGAAACGTCACGTAGGTAGTATTTTTCTCCAATGAGCGAATATGAAATTACAAAGTGGGGTGAATTAAAAAATTTTAACAGATTGAATTCGTTAATTCATTTTAGTTTGTTTATGTACTTTCAATCAGTATGTAAGTTGTTTTATTCTTAAATTTACGAACGGTCTGTTAAACTTATTAACTTTAGTATTGTTTCTTTTAGAACATTGGTTTATCATATCGTTCTCAGTTTTAACGATTTGTCTCTAAAGAATATAGCAAATTAAATTTACTCCAGTTTTTTTTCTTTCATATTCATTTATTTTCATTTTGTTGTCACAGCCTCGCAACAAGTTTGCCGCTTAAGTCTTTCGTTTTGCTACTCAAATGATTTTGTATTTTCATGTTTGTATGTTTGGTAATAAACAAAGTTATTTAATATTTCTGCAATCTTTTCGCATTTCCACTACGTTTTATTATTGATTCGACAAACTGTTGTTGACATTTTTTTATTTTCGATTTGCACTCGTCGCAATTTTTTTTTTGCTTCGCCTCTGTTTCTTAACATTTTTTAGTCACTTGTACGCCGTCATGGCAAGCGAATCATCAAAATCAACGTCGCCGACGCCTCCATCCAGTCCAGTTAGTGAAAGTGTGTCTATTGGTTTATTAATTTTTTTATCATAATTGATTTGTTATTGTGTTTTGAATGGTTTTTTCTATCATTTATCTAATAAAAAGACACTTACAATGTCTTTAGTTTTCTTTGTTTGAGTATAAAATTCTGTTTAATATGTGTGTATCAAAAAGGATTAATTTTCCAGCTGTTATGCCCATCCATTTAAGTGTTTATTAAAAAAAAAAAAATAAAAAAAACATGTAGTATCTTCAGTTAATGATGTTGTGTTGCATTGTGTGTTACGTGCCTTGAATTTTCTACTATCATCACCATTGTCAGTATTGAACGCCTTCGTTTTCTATTGCCGTCTGCTAGTGGTTTTGTTGCTGTTATTGGTGTGACCTTTAAAAAAGTATTATTTAATACTATTGTATTACGACGTTTTGACTTGACCAACGTGTTTCTGTGTTCCAATATTTGTTTGGTTTATTTTTGCTTATCGTTCGTGTGCTGCTTAATATTTTGTTTGCATTTTGTTGCCATCAGCTAAATGTTGTTTTTATTTTTAATGTTATTATAAAAAACCTAACCAAGAAATTTTGTATTAAATAATCTTCACTTAGAAGTGTCGTCATTAGTTCATAAATAGAATGTGAAGGCTTTTCAATTTCTATTGCAAGTGATGTTCAGAAGCTATCATCACCTGCTAGTCACGTACTGTTGCTCGTATATTTGGTTTTTTGTATAACTAATCTAACGAACTAAGTAAGTCAGCAGTACGTTCGCCTGCTGAATTCCAAAGCATTTTTTCTAATTGCAAAAAATCTATCTCTAATTTGTTGAACGATTTCAACTTAGTCTTGTGAACTTTTATTTCAAACACTATGTATAGCTACGAGTGCTTTAAGCATTTAAAATTTGTTATCATGATTATCAATCACTTGTATGCCATTGATAAAAACCTAAAGAAGTTTTCAATACAAAGATAACTTTGCAAATAAATTTTCCAGCGCGATAATTTTGGGGTACAAAGCAAAAAACAAAGCAAAACGCTATCTTGGACTGGTAAAATGAAACAAATTTTGTATAGAAAATATTTTATTTGGAGATATAGTCCTGGAGAAATAGGGTTTGAACAACAAAATAATTCGTTACAGCAATATTGTTGAACAAGCTCTTGTAAAAGCGGACAAAAAAATCGATCCGACAGCAGCTATCCGGGTGGAATGGGGTGCATTTTTAAAGGTCGAACACAGCTTTTCACGATTTCTGGCTAAACTGTGCATCATATCAAAAAAAGTTCAATGCAAAAGTTGTAGGAAATAATAAGATCTACAATTTTTTTACTGATCCATTTCACCTTAACCTCAAAACTTTTCGAAAAAATGGATGAAAACCGGTTTTTTGGTTTTTAGTTTTTTTCTTTGAAAACAAAAGTTTCTATGGAGCTAAAACTTGGACAAAAGATACTTTTCAGTGTTACACAAAGGCAGGAATTTTTTCAGACGGAAATATTTAGAGATTGTTGTTAAATTTAATTTTTAAGCTAAAAAAACGAAATTTTTAACTGAGATTCCTCTTAAAACTGTACCTCCTAAAGAGTTCTGTTTTGGCTCACTTACTCGCTGTTATGTCTTCTTTAGATAAATGGTAAAAAAAAGGTATACTGCAATGGAAAAAATTACCGAAAAATTGAAAATCTGTGGTCTCTTTATTTGAGACTATATATATTCAAAAAGAAAAAGAATCCCGTTTGCTATACATATATACATACTAGAGGTCTGCATGAGTGCACTCGAAACTACCATCAAGCCACTCTCCACGTTGCGAGTCCATCGAGCTTTTGTGCACAAAACCCACAAATCAAATCAAAACAAATCGAAAGACCAAGCAGGATGACTTGCACTTGCAAATAAATCGCAAATAAAATGTTCTACAAGTTCAAGCACTCGAAGTAATTGCATTCGGAAGTTTATATGATAATCGTTTCGAGTGCACTCATGCAGACCTCAAATACATACGTAATATAATTAAAAAACAGTAAATATGCAAATTAAAAAAATGTGATTTTTTTCTTTTGATTCATATCGACTCTAAATTACATCCCAAACAAAACGCAATGAATTTTTTTTTGGAACCCGACCTTGTATTTAAACTTGCTTAAAGCCCACCGTGCTGTATTTAGTGGCTCCTTCCGCCTGGTGCAACTTAAACTATCAACTTTGTGTTTTTCTGTTTTGATGCAATCGGAGAAATTTTAAAAAAACAACTTTCTCAATTACTTGGTTAATTTAACTAATTTAATTTGACTTTAAAAACTGCTCTATTAAAAAAAAAAAACGAGTTACCAAAAATATATAAAATGTATTTCATAAATTTATTATACTTTGAACAAGTTAACATAACTAACAAGGAGATCACCACCCTGTGACCTCACCAATTTGGCTCAAATCTTTCCAGATGGTAGTTCACGTGAAAGCAGAAAACCAATATTTTACCGTTTTTCGCAATTCTCAAGGATAAGCGAGAAAATCGGGTTCAAAGTTTTCCAATATTTGTCTTATACAAAAAAAGTTTACCTTCGTTCGAGTAGCAGAGTACCATAGTGGTTAACGAGTAAACGTATGATCCTGGAGGTCACAAGTTCGATTCTCCGCTGATGCAACTTTTTTTTAATTATTTTTTTTTACTTTACTTTACTTTTTTATTTTACTCTTTACTTTTACTTTTAGAATAAGGAAAAAATTCAGAACTATGGAATACTCTTAATTTCAAAAACTTATAAGCTATTTTACATTACACATTTTTATTACAATGTTCTGGATGATACATATCATAAAAACAAATAAAACATTAAGATTTTCTGCAAAAAGAGCAGCATACAAATGCTGAATTTTTACGTTCGCAAGAATGTTTTAAATGAATTTGTGAAAAGCAACCTTCATTTACATTTAAAAATATTTTCTTGTTTTCGGCAAGTCCCGCAGCATACCAGGCAAAAGAAAGCATATCTTGGTATATGGGTGCAGAAAGTTCGTGATGAATTAGCGAATGTATCTTAGGGCAGTCTTCTCTCTGTCAAATCTAGCATAATCTTAACTTCATTATCATATACAACTACTGCACAAGTTAAACAAAAATCTAGTTTGGTCATATACAAATGCACATATACATACATACATGCATACAATTTAGGTTGTTCAAGAATAGTAAATAATTTTCACAATTTTTTAAGTTACATATTTCATATCAATAAGACTTAAACCAAAGTAGTGCATGCTTCAAAATATAGCGCAGAATTAAAAAAATATCACAAACATTTGACATCCCAATTTATTCTTTGAACCGTTAAACAAAAACTTTTACTTTAATTAGTTACAAACGACCAGATTTACTTGTTCTTGTTTTTTGTTTTCTTGAAAAAAGTAATCTTTTTAATTTGTTTCCTCTTTCAGTTTCACCTCTAAATGACACGCAAATTGCAAATAAAACGACCAAAAATTCGGCTTCCGTTGCATCATCATCATCGGCAACAATATCAAATTTGGCCTCCTCATCCTCGTCATCTTCTACAACAACCACAGTTAAATCAAATCACGCTTCTAGCACTTCAAAAGTGTTTATAAAAAAATCTGGTAGCACTTCGGCTACGCAAAGTTCACAAGGCCAAAATTCGTCAAGTCGCAAAGATAGTTTTGGTTCCAGAGACTCTCTGAACGATATACTCTCGGAAACTGGTTTGCAAAGCGGAAATGTTGCTGCACAGCGCAAATCATTGGAAAATAAAAATTTGGATTTATTAAATGCACCCGACGCAGGTTCCCGTTTGGCTACGAAGAAGCAACAACAGGAAATAACATCCATTGCTTCTGTGGCCCCAACGACAACAATAAGTTCATCTTCCAATTTTTCATCAACAACTAGTGACATGCAGAAAAGTTTGGAGAATATAGATGAAAAAATAAAGACACCACCACCTGTGTTAACGAAAAAGCCTTTATTAGGGTCCAAAGGTAAATTTGACCAAAACTATTTTTATTTGCGTTAAATTTTTCATAAAATAACTTGATTTTCTCTTTTTAGGGATACTCTCTGGACTAAAACAAAAAGTTAAAAACGTTGACAAGCCGCTTACCAGTGCTGTATCGCATGATTATGCAGATGGCATTGGGAGCAGCAAAATTTCACCTTCCAGTGGCCTGCCAGAATCTGGTGTTAGCGGAAGTGTTGTAATGCGCCGAGCTGCTACTATTTCTGGTGAAGATACTGATTTTGATAGCGTGGAACGTGGCTCTATTCTCCCTGATGTGCGTGCTGGTCGCGTTAAAGCGCCGAGGAGACGACCTCCGTCGGCAGCATATAACGTCATTGGAGAAAGCAACAACAATAATTCAGTTTACTTAAATGGAAGCAGTGGAAGTGGCGGAAGCAGCGAAATAATCGAAGAGACAAAACCACAATCTTCAGATGATTCAACCGGTGATGAATTATTAGCCAAACCAAAGCCACGTGAGTGGATAACGCAGAAGGCCCCCTGGATGGCAGAACTTAAAGCAACACAAGTCAAAAAGAAGACATCACCAAATGTCGAGCCACGTTCTGGCGTCAGTGCTGCCACTAGTAGCAGCAATACTACAGTAGCTGAACGAACAAAAACCGTAACTGAAGATGGGAAGATCGCCACTAGTAGCGGTAGCGGAGGCGGCAGCAGCAACTCATCAGTTAGTGCTTTGCGCTCCAGTGTAATTTCTTCTTCAACCTCCTCCGCAACCACATCAACTAAAGTGCAATCATCTTCCATATCCTCCACCATATTACAGCAATCAATGTCAAGCGATTATAGTGCTCAACAGCTGCTTAAAAAAGAGAACTTTTCCGACACAATGAGCAGATCCGTGCTAACCAGCGATACGTCTGAAGATGTGCGCACCAGACCCAGTAGTTTGTCAATTCGTAATCGTAGCACTTCGCCATCATCAGTTGGACGCACGGCCGTTGTTGCCCCCAAATCAACTGCCATCTCAACGTTGGCCAGTAATACGGCAGTAGAGGCCAACAGCAGTGGCAATACAACTTCAACAGTGCCCAAAAGCACTCACATCAACAATCATACTTCCAGCACCTCCTCATCGGCCACAATACATGAGAATAACATTCCAGTGTTAGGCATGCACAGCAGTGCAAACACTAACTCAAACTCCTACAATAATGCTGCCACCAAAGCTGATGGCTCAAGAGTTGTAGAATTGGAAAAGCGCGTCGAAAAGCTTGAAACTCTAGTGCAATCGCAACAACGAACCATTGATGAACTTGTACGCACGCTGCGAGAAGAAACTGATCGTGTGAAGGTGCTGCGCGGTGAACTGGATAAATATGCGCAGTGCGTGACGCAAGTTTAAATCATCCTCGTAGAATCCCATACCCAATCCCTTTAGCAAGTTTCAAAGTTCAGTTAATGTTGAAACTCTTAACGCATTTCGACTTTTCATTCCACTTAGTTGTTCTTGGTGCGAGTTAGAAGCACGAGTACTACGAGTAGTATTTTACGTTCTTGTGTTTATATTGTTTGTGAAAGCAACAGTCAGTGATGTTTATTTAGGTCTTATTTAAGATGTTGAAATTCCAATGCCAAGTACTTTACTTTCTACTACATATATGCAACTTAATTTACGTACATAATTATTATGACTATAATTTAATTAATTTTATGCGCATTCCCTATGCATGCTTTCTTACTATCTTTGTATATCACTCCCTTATATTTATATAATCGAGCGTAGAAATATGCAAAATAATTGTAAATTGCTTTAAGTTTTAAAGTGTCGGTGTGCTACTTTTTTAATTTATATATTTAGGTGAAAAGTAAGTAACTAACTGTTGGTGTGAGGTTATTAATCATGTATTGTTATTGGAAAATCCATTTTTGATGAGGGGTTGCGATACTATTGATCTTAAAAAAGTCGGCAAAGCCTTTTTTGAGGTTTATAAAAAACTAACAATTTATTATAGAATTTTCGTTGTTGAATCCAAATAGAATTTCGATGATTTATATAACTTTTACCGTATCCATAGTAATTTTTTGTACATTTTTCGATTTTAAATCAAAATTCGTCCCCAGGGCTACACATTTTATTTTTGAGATAATTTTGGTAGATAATTCAAATAAAAACCTAAAAGAAATGAGATACATATGTGGAATGGGAAAGCCACTCTACACAATTTATATTATTATTTGTGAAAAGGCTATATAGTGACAAACTTTAAAAATTAAAAAAAGAATAAAATTTTTGACGAGTCTAATTTTCGCCGACTTTTCGCAGTTTGTTGCACTACTTCCTCCTCTCGACTTAACATTTAAGCTGACATTAAACTTTTACATCAATGATTTAAAATGATTAGGATTCAAATTTTGTTCAAGTAAAAAAAATTCACTTATAACATAACGTTTCAATATATTTTTAAACTAATGATATGATGATGGTGAAGACTCTGCTTGAATTAAAATTATTAAATGCCTTAAAATTACGAAAATGTCTCATTTGAATGCAACTTAATTCATAGGCTCCCCATAAGAGACAGGACCCACAGTTCGAAACATGTCATTATTCTAATAGACATCTGTGGGCAAATGCAAGCTAAATATCTTGTCTTTACTAATGATGTTGAACATTGCTCGAAGGGATTTATAAGCACTTTAATTTCAACTGAATCTAGTATGGCGAAAGTATTTCTTGTTATATATACTCTAAATTACAAAAAAAGGTTGCTTTTTCTGAGAAAATGTGGGAATTGAACTAAATGTGTTCCAAATGTACTATAAATTAATCCGTTGTAAATTGTCATTTAGGCTATGGTTTCGATTATTTTTGGAGTACACCCTTTTTGGACTAGGAACAATTGAAATTCAAAGGGAGATATAGTTAAAATTGCATTTGAAGCAAAAAAAAAAAACATGAAAAGTTATATAAAAAATAGATCTTTGATTGTATCACCTTGAACATTAATTCAAGATAGTTTTAGCTTGAAAAAAAAAAAACCATGGTTGAAGAGCGTGCTCAAAAAAAAAAAAATAAATAAAACGTAGCCGGCTAAAATGACATTTCCGCTAACAGTTCTAAAAATCCAAATATTGCGTTAGATTTATTTAAAGACTGCCTTGGCCTTGAATTTGTTTGCTAATTGATAAAAGTTGTTTGCAACTGCAAGCACTTATTTTTTTCCAATATTCTATAAGTTAAAATAACTAGTTTTCAATTGTTTTTTTTTTCTAATTCAATGCACACCAACAGTTAAAATTAAAACGATAGAAATATTTTTGTAATAAAAAAAAAAAACAAATCGAGAATGGGTCGAAAAAAAAAACGATATAAAATATGAATAATTATTATTAAAAGCAATTTGTATGAAAATATTAAGATTATATTTAGAGTATAAATATTTGCCATTATATAAAATTGTGAGTGAATCTTGTAACAACCGATATGTCCTGAAACTATGGCCCCTATTGCGGTTGTCGATTTGCCATCGATTTAATAAAAACGATGCCATTTTGGTATTACGAAACTCAATAAAAAAAATTGCGTCATTGTGACTTGAAATATCATTATTTTTCTTCAGGCAGCCGTTTAGTTTCATTCAGTTTGAAATATTTTGTGTGAAAAATTTAAAAATAAAGAAATATCTTCTAAAATAAAAAAAAAATCTTTTCTATCAAAACAAAATGATAGAACAGCCAGCGATTGTGATCGATAAACACAATACCAAACGAAATCGCTAATAGAAAAAAATCATTTATCTACTGTAAATCGACAACCGCAACAGGGGCCTATGTCGTAAAAATCTGAAAAAGGAGCATTTAGGATTCACTCAGAAAATTGTACAGCAAATGCATGAACTGTATTATTATTCATTAAATATAATTAAAATATATACATATAGTGCATATTATTACCAATTCTACAACGATTCTTTATTGTGTTACTTTTTTATCAATTTATATAAAATTCAAAATATCATCTTAAATACGAAACCTGTTTTGATAACATATCCGACCTTTTTAAAATTTTAGTTGCATTATCTTATAAAGCCGTTCTAAAGTCCTTTATTTTATTTGAAAATAATGTTTTCTAATTTTAATTATTGTATTATAAAATTAAATGAAAGAATGAATAAAAAAAATTATGCTTTATACTTATACTTAATACGTGTATGAATTGTTTGTTCTTTTTTTTTTAAGTTGAGCATGAATTTACATATCCCAAATGTACATTTATAATTTTTGAGTTTTAACCATACCTACCCACTGTCAAAGTCGAAATTTTATAAAAAATTTCGGTCACAAAAATTATCGTTCACAAATGCGATTTTATGCGGTTGAATTTAATTGAAAAAAAAAATATATATATATTTATGTATAAGATGCGGCAGAGGAACCTGAGGACTAAGCGTCCCAAAATCTATAAGGATAAGATATCTGGTTAAGATAAAAAATGTGAAAAATCATTCGTGCATCACAAAAGGCTGTTCATTGATTTTTGTTTTGTTTTCGTGAACCAGACTATGTTCTTCTTATTGAGCTTAGGCAGCTGAATTTCAATTTATAACATACTTTACCATGGTTAGGTTAGGTTAGGTAGGAGTGGCAGTCAGTTGCGAATCGACTCACTTAGACCAAATGTCGATCCATTGTTATACCACAAGGTACTTGACTATACCCTCTCATTGAACCAACTAGATTTCGTAATAAAACTAAATAGCTGACTTATGCTAACATGTCTAAGGTCATCCAGATCATCAATCAAAAACGAACCAAGTGTTTTGTGGCGTTTTCTAGCAAAAGCAGGGCAGGAGCAAGGAAAATGTTTAATTTTTTCCTCCTCCTTCACATCCCTACAACTTCTACAGAAGTTAAAAGACCTAATACCTAATCTCTCCGCATGTCTGCCGATAAGCTAGTGGCCAGTTTTGACTGCAACAACTGACGAGACACTATGTCTAGTAAGGGATATTAGTTCTAGAGACCGTTTAGCGTTCCATTTCGGCCAGATTGGCTTTGTTATATTGCAATTTGACCCTTGGGTCCATCTTTTGTTATCCTTTTTTATCAAGTAACTTGCAGATAGCAAGTGGCACGCCAACACCTTCCTTGTCCTAAGGAATTTGTGCAGTAGTCCCCTGCCTAGCAAGTTGCCATCAATGTTCCTATGCCCAGGCACCCAGATAAGGTGAATGTTAAAATGCTGAGCCATCTCATTAACAGACGAGCGGCATCGTTGGGCCACTAGTGAGTTTAGGAAGGCTGATTCTATGGATTTGATAGCAGCGTGACTATCTGAATAAATGTTTATATTCTTTTTGGATACGACATTTATCCTCAGCCAGGATGCTTCTTCTTCTATTGCTATAACCTCTGCCTGAAGAACGCTACAATGGACTGATAACCTCGAAGCAATTCTTATCCTCAGTTCCTTAGAGTAAATACCATAACCCACTTGGTTATTTAGCTCGAAGCGAAATTAATATGGTTCCTTCTCCCCGGGATTCCTCCCTTCCAGTCATCCCTAGATTGAATGTGAGTTATGTAATCCCTCTTGAATGAGATTACTGGAACAGTATTTTCCAATTTAGAGGATGCGGAACTCAAGGATTTTTTACCAATATCCACATCAAGTTTTAGAAAACTTAGCGTAAAATATATATAAAACAACAATACGTTTCTTCAATTAAAAGCTCCAATGGCACGAGTTGATGATATCTTTTGTGACCGAGATTTTTTGCATTTTAATACCTTAATTTCTCAACACTAATAACGAGTCATCATGACTGAAATAAAAAATAATTAAAGTATGGAGTACGTTAATGCACATATCATGATTATATGTAAATACAAAAAAAAAATTAAACGTATCACGTATCATTATCTGCATTAAACACATTCACCTACACTTTTGCGTTATGCAAACGTTTATATTCGAATCGAGAAACAAAACCAATTTTCAAGAGACTTTAAAATGTTTGTTGTATTCATAATTTGAAACTGCAAACATTACAGTCGCATCAAACAATTTTTTGAAAATTTTTCGCATAACCGATTATTTGCACTGAAAAATGAAATTATGGACAAAATTATGATACACAATTGCAAACCAATGAAAATATAATTGTTTGAATTAGTCTTCGAAATATAAGTAGATCGAGAAATTGTAGTTTTTTTTCAGTTTCGATGTATTGACCAAAAAATTTTCATTTCTCACTTGGTTCTTAAAATATTGTTTTGCTTGAATGTGCAAAATTCGGAAAATGCGCCTTATTTTTGACCATTTCGATTTTATGGGAAGGGGCGTCAAGAATCAATTGCTTCAATTCTAACGAATAAAGTGAGCGGAAAAATTTCATTTTTTACGGAAGAAGATACAAACTAACTAAGTACTGTTATAATGCAGTTATTAGCGTTTTTAAAAAATGCTTCGTTTTGTTAAGCTTTGTTGGGAAATTTTCCATTTTAATATCAACTTAAATAAAAATATTCAACGATTGAAAATT
The DNA here is from genome assembly GCA_949775025.1 of Tricholauxania praeusta. Classification (NCBI taxonomy): domain Eukaryota; kingdom Metazoa; phylum Arthropoda; class Insecta; order Diptera; family Lauxaniidae; genus Tricholauxania; species Tricholauxania praeusta. The sequence continues at coordinate 72,839,559 of OX459029.1, read as the reverse complement.
GGGATCAATCAGTGGTGCATTGGCTAAAGTGTCCGATTCTTGCATTCGTGAGGATGGGAAAAATTGATTTTGAACTTGACCAGTCGCCTCTTTTTTAAAAAAAGTCTTTACCAATCGATGTATAAAGTAGAAAAAATGGTTTTGAATACGATCAGGGTCACTTCAAGTCTGTTAAGGTCACGTTTTCGATGGGGAAAGGCGCGAAATAGGTACCCAATCAACATTTTGTTCAGAGCTTGCCTGTGTCACCAAACATTCCCGTTGCAAGAATACCTTTCTGCGCAGATTGTTTCAAATATTTGTGTAGAAATTTCTACGTCCGAACGCCTGTGCCACCAAACGTTCCCGTCCGTACAAAGTTTGGTTAAGTTAGCATTCCTTGCGACCTCAGCCCACATTTTGCCCAGTTCTTGCTTGAAGCACCAAATATTCCCATATATTCGTTCAAAATTGCTTCAATAGTTTTCCTACGACAGTCTTACGAAGTTTTTGCTTGCATGGGAGGTGCCACGTCCAACACCACGCACTTTGTGTTGTTGTTGCTGACTTGTATCAGCAAACGGTGTCATGAAGAGTTTGCTTACATTGGCTTTAATACTTCACTCAGAAGAGCGTTTTAAATTTGTAAGGGAGGTGACCCGCCCCTTTACTGTATCAAAATAAACTAATAATAAAAAAATTTGGAGCGACCAACATTTTCTTCGTCACAATACAGGGCCTTTCTTCAGCATTTACAATGACCTTAGGGGCCGTCCATTAATTACGTGAGGTGATTTTTTTAAAATTCGGACCCCCCCTCCCCTTCCGTGAGACTTGCCTTATAATTTTGTAATGTAATCTACTAAGTATGATAATGTATAGTCCCTGCATTAAAAAGTAGACGTAAGATTTTTACTGACCCCCTCTCCCCTTTGGTGAGACTTGGTGAGATTTTTCCGCAGCTAGAAATCATTAATGAGTTCCACCGTTACAAACAAAGCAAAATTTGTTCCATGGAGTACTTTTTGAATTCAGCGAATTAAACAGAATAAATACCCAAAATTTAACTTTTTATACACGTTTCACGTGGACTGAATTCCGAAGGATCAAAAAATCTTTTCGCTACAAACAATAAAAAAACTCTTCTTTAGCTCTTTTTCTTTATAAAATTGCATGGTTTTAAGTAAATTGTACGCACTTACTTGAAAATGATTTGCCCTTAATGTTGCATTTTTGTCACTTATATTTGGTTTTTTTATTAATAAAAATTGCATGGAATAAAAATTAATTTTGTTATAAGAAACTTTCATGCATTTATATACCCATCCTTTACTGGTATTCTTCTTACCATCTACTTATTATATATGTATATATACTTTTCTTATGTATTTTATTTAATTTAAAAATGAATTGCCTCGCGAAACAGGATTCAAACGAAAACAAAAAGTAAATTCGACAGTTGGATGTTTTAATGGAGCGGCATAATCTACAGTTATGTATACAGTGTTATGCAGCGCGTAAAATAGGGTATATTAACTTATTCCATATAGCTTAACATAAATATTGTTTGCTCTTATTTTAGGGTGAATTTATTTAGAATGTCGTAGTTTTTATTTGAAATAATACACAAAAATTTTCTAAATGATGTTTTCAATAGAGTTTTTTTGAAATTTAGCATTTGAATATAATTTTTATTTGAAATAATACACAAAAATTGACTAAGTGATGTTTTCAATAGAGTTTTTTTGAAATATAGCATTTGAATATAATTTCGAGCATATGAGCGCCGTAACTGGCCCAAATATATTTCAGTCTAAGAGTTCAACTATCGACCATTTTTTCGAGCATCTTGATACGTATCTTGGTAATAATACTGCAAACGTTGGTTTGCAAATGGTCTAACGTCGATGGTTTATCCTCATAAACCAGTAGCTTCACATAATAATTCAGAGTTTATAATTGGTTTAATCATTTCAAGAAATCATGTGAACTTTCAATGAAATTATAGTTGAAAATTTTATGAATTTAGTAAATTTTTTGTACAATTTGCAAACGTTGTTGCGGTGTAAGTCTTACTTCCATGATGAAATAAAAAACGTTACTGAGTATAACCAGCAACATATTGCCAGTACGACACTCTAAAAAAAACCCCTTATTCATATAAAAACTAACTTCCTAAGTATAAAATAAATAAATAAATCTTGAGTTGGAATGAGCTGGTTGTAAAACACATAATTTACTACAAATTAACATTGAACAGAAAATAAAATTATTAACTTAATAAATTTTAAACTTAAAAAAATGTGTGTACGCTTTAAAATCTTACCATACTGGTGAGAATGAGTCAGTAATCGGTATTACTAATGTAATGTAAAAAAAAAAATGTTTTTTTCACCATTAGAAAATATTTATGATCATTATTAAAAATAATAAATTATGCACATGATACTGTATTACATCAATGAGCACTGTTTTTTTTTATAAAATAGTTAGTAACTCTAGCGCATATTATTATTTTTTGATTATTCCAGCATTCCATTTGATATAGCCATCGAAAGGCGAGAATATAGCTTCATCAATTTTAACAACATCGATGTCATATGAAAGATAATTTACTATTCTTTAGTAAATGAACAATTTTTTTTTAAATGAAACCTAACTAAAATGCCAATAAATCGTCGGAGCCCGAATTTTAAAAAAAATTTCCAATTTTTTTTATTTTAAGTTAATTTCCGAAAAAAAAAAAATATTTTTCTTAGTTTTTTGGTTCAAAAATGGCTAGAAAGCGCAAGCCTTATCAAAAATTAACATTTTTTTCCTTTAATTAAAGCTTACTGAAATTTCAACAAATCTTCGGAGCCCAAATATTGAAAACAAAATACGGATTTTTGGAAAAAGCCGAATAAAATTTTTTTAAAATATTTTTTGGTTCAAAAATTGCTAAGGACTGAAAATTTTGTTGATGTTCGGTTCGGTTCTTATATTTTTAAGTTCAAAATTGCTTGAGCATGCAAATTTTTGTCGGAAATGAGCCATTTATTTTTTTAATAAAAGCAAACAAAAATGCTTACAAATCGTCAAGGCTTGAATTTTGAAAAATAGTTTTGGTGTTAAATTATTTTAAATTAAGTTCCATAAATTTTTTTTTCAAATGTTTTTGGTTCAAAAAATGGCTGGAGGGCGCAAATCTTGTCCGAAATTACTAATTTTTTCTTTGAATCAAAGCTTACTGAAATTCCAACAAATCTTTGAAGCATTTTTAATAAAAGGCAAAACAAAGCGTTTTATTAAATAATTTTTTGGTTGAAAATTACAAGAGACTTGGAATTTTGTTCGAAATTGTTTTGCCTTTTCTTTAAAATGCTCCAAAGATTTGTTGGAATTTCAGTAAGCTTTGATTCAAAGAAAAAATTATTAATTTCGCACGAGATTTGCGCGTTCCAACTATTTTTGAACAAAAAATATTTAAGAAAATATTTTTTCGAGGATTTGTTCGGATTTTAGTAAGCTTTATATAATTAAAGAAAAAAATTGTTAATCTTTGACAAGATTTGCGCTCTCTAGCGATTTTTGAACCAAAAAAACACGATTTGGGAGCACTGTGCAAAGACGCTAATTATTTGGGAGCGTTTATGAGAACACAAAAACAAAGAACTTCTTTTAAAAATCCAATTTTTATTTTCCCAAGCGGATTTTGTTGGGCCCAGGAACATTTTTTTTTTGCGGATGAGTTGTACTTCAAACGATGGTTTCGATCTTGCTCTAGTTTGTTCGGAAAAAATGTCTAGTGGTAAGCAACTCAATGAAGCTAACTAATCGCATATGAGTCATAAGGATGAGTTTTAAGCGATTAAAATTGTAGGTGAAATAAAAATATTTATTACGTCATCGGACTCCAAACTATTGTTTCATTGTATTTTATTCACGTAATGTCCTTGAATTTTAAAAGCTTATTTTTTATGGTATTTTGTAATTTATAATTGAAAATGATTACGCCAAATGTCAATTAATCCTTTTTAAGAAAAATCAAAGTTTTTACCTTATTTGTCTGAAAAACAATATATTTGTTTAAATTCATGTTTCAAGCCTATTCGTATTTTAAGGATTTTAAATGTTTTCTTTTTCAGGTGCAAATGATAGGATTTAAAATTTACATAAGTGAAACTTGGTCTGAACACAATTTCTCATATTAGACTTGAATCTTGTTGAAAGATTTTATTTTAATATCACATGCTCACAATTTTTTACTCAAAGATCAAACCAAGTTCGAAAGCTTTTTGTGTGCTAAATAAAGCCTCGCATTCAGTTTGTTCCTTACGCGTCATGATTTTGTGATACCTTTGATAAGTCCTTTGAATAGGGTCAAGTCAACAAAATTTTTATGTTGATTTTTCCCTTTTTAATTTATTTTTTGTTCGATAAATGAAATCCTGATTGTGCGCTCGTAGTGTTATGTGACGTATAAGAGCTTAGCGTAGCCAACTTCGCTGCAATTACTTAGCACACATCTGTCCAAGTGCTGAAAAATTATTTTTTATTTATTTTCCTCTTACTTATTTTTCATTAGTAATTTAAATGTTTAATTTCTTTTTCATCATCATTCCGTTCAATAGCCAAATTCTGATAATCAAAATACGTAAAACTCTATTTAGAATGGAATTGCCAGTTCGTTCCGATTTCTAAAATATCACTTTCTATCATTCGGTGCAGCTATGTTTTGGGTCTTCCAGTGAATCTAACTTCCTGCGGGTTCCATCAAAGCGATGATCGCCAAGTTTCGCTAGTGTGAGATATCCATTACTAGTGTCTTTTCATGATCTCAGTTGAGATAGGTTGGTAGCATAATCAAATTCGTATTTCGAGATTGCTCTCGTTTTTGGGGGAAACAAGATTTGGACAACTTAAGGCGCCTTAAGTAACTATAGGCACATACACAACTATGTATTAGAAGTCAAAATAAAGACTTTTTTAAAGATAAACGCTTCCGAAATAAATTTTTGTTACCTAGAAATTATTTTTGCTCTATTAAATTTCATTAAGCCTTTTTGATACAGAAATAAACCAAATTTTTTGTTCTTGTATATACTTACCTGCCGTACCGGTATGTTAGGATGGCCTGAAGTTTGATTAAAGTACAACAGTTTGGAGTCCTCCTCGGAATCTTTCACTGTCTACTTAAAAAAAAGTTAAGGTATACATACATTAGAATGTCTGTTATTTCCAAAGTTTCCTTAATCGATGAGACCGGTATATCAATCTTTTTTTTTCAAGATAAATTAGAGTTTGAGCCTAAAAAACTTTATCATTACCCAAGTATGTACATCTTGTAACCGAGTATCGAGTTTTTATAAAACTATTTCTTTGCTCAAAAGCTTTTGTGTTTGTTATTTTGCGAACTTTAAGGAAAAATAAAATACACTTTCCGCGATTTGTTCATTAGATTTTTTCTTAAATTTAGGGCCCATAATGATAGTCGCAAAATTAAATTAAACCCTGGTTTTTGCCCAAAATCGAAAATACAGAGTGCCCCCATAAAAAAAAGAAAACTTGCATTAAATTATGAGAAAATTTTAAAAAATAGATTACCCTACGTAATTGACACAAAATATTATAGACACAGTGAACAAAAGGAGTAATAAAAAACTCGAAAATACAAGGCAGCTAGGCGAAGTGGTTGGGACTGTGAACTCAAAGCTCTCAGTGCGTGGCACAGTGGATGGATTTGTATGGAACGGCGGCCATAAATAGAAATAATTGCGCTAGACTCTTGAAATTTGGAACAGATGTTTTTAAGGATCTGTGATCGGAAATTGCTCTACCCATCATTTCGTTCAGAGAAATAGTGCAGTCCCGGTCACCGATCCGTACGATAGACGGATGTGCCTCACGTACGGTTTCGCCTAATGAACGCAGAGCAGTCCGGGCTGTTCGTAGTCGGTCACCGATCCGTACGATAGACGGATGCGCCTCTCGTGCGGTTAGGCGGGTAAGTGGGACCGTAGGGACCGATCGCAAAAAAAAAAAAAAAAAAAAAAAAAAAAAAAAAAAAAAAAGGTAAAGAGAAGAAAAATTGGTGATTTTTAAAAAAAATGGTTCATGGACACGCCTACCTCCCATACAAAGGTGGGATGTGGTTGCGACTTTTTTCCAAAATTGGTATCAATTTTTATTAATTTGGCAATGCTGATTTCAAAAATGTTATAAATTTTTCAATATCTCTTATAGTTTTAAAGTTATTAGAGAAAAACCTAAAAACGGTGGCCATAAACAGTAAGAATAGCGCCAGAGTCTTGAAATTTGGCACAGACGTTTTTTAGATTAAATCATAAAAAATTAATGAACATGAAAAAAATTGGCCCACGTACACGCCTACCGCCCATACAAAGGTGGGATGTGATTGAGACTTGTTCTTCAAAATGGGTATCGATGTCCAATAATTTGGCAATGCTGATTTAAAAAATGTTACAAATTGTGCGATATCTTTTATAGTTTTCAAGTTATTAAAGAAAAACTGAAAATTCAATTAAAAACCCTAATTTGAAAAATAGATAAAAACAGCAATTTTTTTTTTTAAATTTATTTTAATCGTCTTCTTCATAGACTTCAAGCATTTCTTGTGCCTCTGGTGATAACTCTTTATAGTTTTTATCTCGCTTTATTCGAATTTGGCTGATAAGAGGATCAGAAGAAATAGGCAAATAATGCAAAACATCTTCGTTGTTTGCTACTCTAGAGCAACACCTGCTGTTGTGTATTTTTAAAATTTTATTTGATTCCAATTGAAACTTCTAATTCTTGCATAATTTGACTTCCATGCATTAGAACTTTGTGCACGGAAGGAGGCATGTTGTACAAATTGTAGTCCTTTTATCAGTAGAGACTTGATGTAACGAAGTCCCACAGAAACACATATTTCGCAGCTATGAGCTGATGACGTTATAGCCGAATCGCTTTATAGTCGAATATTAAGAAGTAGGGTTACAAATGCACCAAACTTAAAGTAAAACAACGACGATATTAAATGCAGAATCGTCTTAACTGGGTTCTACTAAAATATCTGTAAAATATTAATAGCAAAAGCATTATTCGGTCGCAATGACTTTTGAAACACTGTACGTTTAGTTTCTAATGAAAACATAATTTTTTTCTGAACATACATACATACAGTAGGGAGCAGAAATGAGTACATGTTTGTACTTCTTGCATCTCTAAGCGTATAAGAATAACAATAACAAATGGAATTGGAAATTTTTTTTTTCCGTCATTCCTTGTTCAATTGTTAACATATCGGCATATAATGCAAAATGAAAAGTGATAGATTCAGAGAGGGAAAAAAATAAAACAAAGACAACTCACATGTACTCAATTTTGCAGCAATTATATTTTCAGCAAAAATATCAAAATTTACCACTAGTTTTAAATTTTTTTGTCACCAACCGATTAGTTATGAGTTCTTCAGTTTGAGTTTGTGTTTTATTAACTGTGAAAGCTTGAAACGGCGTGTATTTCTCATAAACATTTCAATTATGTCACAGTATCGCGAAATATTGAGGATAGCATTGCTTCCTTGACAGAAAATGGCTACTTGACGCTAAAAATAGCTAATCATCTTAAAATAAGTCAGTCAGTGGTCGTCAGTGTCCAGAAAAGGCGAAAAATTGCTCCTAAAGAACAAGTAAAAGGTCGTATAAAACTTTTGTCTAGTGCGGATGCACGTCTCATGATGGCAGAGATGAAAAAGAATAAGTGCTTAACGTCAAAGGATGCTTCTCTGGCCATAAATAAGCATGTTAGCCGATGGACAGCAAGAAGAGTACTCCAACACATTGGCTACGTTTCAGCTGTAAAAAAAAACAAACTGGCATTGTCAGTGAAAAATGTTAAGGCACGGTCAAAGTTTGCCGGGAGCACAAAAATTGGACTATAGACGACTGGAAACATGTAATCTGGTCAGATGAATCTAAATTCAATCGCTTTCAATCTGACGGTAAGCAATATTGCTGGCGCCGACCTGGGAAAACCATCCAGAGACACCATGTTAAGCAGACAGTCAAGCACGGTGGAAGAAACGTTATGGTATGGGGTTGCTTCACGTGGTGGCATGTTGAAGCATTGCACAAAATTGATGGAATAATGATGAAAGAGGACTATTCAAATATTTTACAGACCTATCTTCCCGATTTTGTGGAAAGGAACGCCTATTCTGAAGAAGGAGTAACATTTCAACAGGATGGTGACCCAAAACACACCTCTAAATAGTGAAACAATGGCTGACTGGACAACATTTTATATTAATAAAGTGGCCAGCACAAAGTCCCGACCTCAATCCGATTGAGAATTTGTGGTCAAACGTGAAAATGCGGTTGGGACAGTATCGAACAGCCCCATCGAACTTGGAAGAGCTGTGGCATCGTGTGCAGCTGGAGTGGCAAAGTATTGCAAATGAAATCATACAGAAATTGATCGAAAGTATGCCAAATCGTATGAAAAATGTTTTAAATAGTAAAGAACTATGGATCAAATATTAAAATACATATCCTCTATTGCTAGTTGCTAAAGGTGCAAAATTGAGTATATGCGAGTTTTTTTAAATTATTTTTTTTCTCTCTCTAAATAAGTAGCTTTTTGTTTTGCATTATATACTCTCATGTTAAGAATTGAACAAGGAATAAACAAAAAAAAAAATTTTTAATTTGCTTTGTTATTGCTATACTTATGCGCTTACAAATGCGAGAAGTACAAACATGTACTCATTTCTGCTCCCTACTGTATATTAAAGTCATTAAAAACATAAAATTAATTTATTGGAAAATATAAAAATATAGAATGATAACTATCATAATTAAGGACATAAGAATTTAAAATAAATTTTTTGGAAATATATTACGATAGTAATAATAACAAAATTGCTTATAATCGGACCCCCTATGCCCCCTATGCTGCACCATCCATATCTGCACTACGCTATGCTTAGTTCTAAAAAAGCGAAAGTAAAGAGGGATGAAAAAAGAAAAAAACAGCCTTAACCAGTTCCCCTCCATTTGAGGGAACTCCTATCTAAATTCAACCAACTTTCTTCACAATGTAAGCTTTAACAATTTATAAAATTGTTGTTAAGCATTGAAAATGCGAAGATACACAAATATTTTTTCCTTCAAATATTGCAATAGAAAAAAATTCATTAAAAAAAAGTTATGAATATGCGCATCTTTTGCTAACCATACCTTCGCACATAATATATAAAAAAATTTTTAAATCTGGAGATATACTTTTTTGTTTTTTGGATTTGAACTATGACTTTTTCAGCCCTAATTTTTAAAAAATCAGCATAATTCACACATAGAATATAAGACTTCAAACAAACAATTTTTAAATAGTACAATTAATGAACTTTTTGCCAGTATGCAATTTTGGTAAATTAGATACAAACAAATTAATGAAAGCATTTAATAAAAGTCGATATATTTTGTTCCTTCTAAAACTACATTAGGAAAAACCTGATAAAAAAAAAGTTATGAATATGAGCAGGTTTTTTTTTTGCTAACCATACCTTCGCACATAATATATAAAAAAATTTTTTAAATCTGGAGATATCCTTTTTTTTTTTTTCTGTTAAAGTCTTAAAATTTTTCTCGTTTACCGTTTTTCATTCTAATTTTTGAAAATTCCGTAAAATTCAATCTAAATTAATTTTTATAAAGTAAAAACAATGTACTTTCCGCCAATATGCTACATTATTGCATTTTGTTTCAAACAAGTTAACTAGAACACCCTATCTAACAGTTGCTTATATAAAAAAATTCATAGAACATTTTTGGAGTGCAAAGTTCAACTTTGAGCCCACTGTGTCACTAAATCCAAAACAAATTTTAAACTTTTATAGTTTTTTTTTCATCCCCTAAGTATTATCTGATTATTGTACTACAAAATTTTTCAATTCCAAGCACTTTCAAATTCTTCCTATTTATGGCCACAAAATTCCACTGTGCGTGGGTTCAATACTCGTAAATGTAAACTTTTTTTGAAATTTTTTTTAAAGATTCTGACAAAGAATAAGAAGTTCTATTAGAATCAAAAGACAAAAGTTAATTACTTTGATTTGGATGGAAATGCCGCTTTTTTTAAAAGATTTTCAGCGGTTTTTTAATTATTGACACCAAAACTTAAAATGGACTTCGTAAAAATTTTTTTTTATCAGATCGGGGAAATATGGGTCTCCTTATATTCTTTGAAAAACAACATATTTAATTGGCAACCGATTCCGTAATGTGAAATAATCCGTTTGAAATGGATTTGGTCTACAGAAAAATGTAAAGCAAAAATGAAACAGTTTTTTCTGTAAGTTTTCTTAGTAATAAATGAATAAAACAACAAAGGTTGATGGTAAGATTTTTTTTAAACAAAAAATAAGTATACGAACAACCTGCACTTAAAATTGCAAAATAACGAACAGTCTATTATGTTAAACTAGTAGCAGTAGTAATAGAATTGCAGAACAAATGCTTTGACATTTTTCGTTTTCGTTGCAATATTTATTCACAAAAAACTATTTTTTCAATGTATTTATACTATTTTATTTTAAAAACATATACTTAAAACCAAGAACTACAACCTTATAGCTTTTATTTCTGTTACCCTTCTTTCACATTAAGCGATTTTGCTGCAATTTTTTTTTGGCATTTTTTTGAAAGTTGATACTTGCGTTTATATTCAAAAATTTATCCAAGATTTATTTTTGCTAATTTGAACGATTTTGTTTTGTGATAAAATTCATTATTTTTGCTTTATTTAACCTTTTACTAAAAATGTAATAGTAAATTTAAAAAGAGGGTGCTAAGTGTACAACAAGAAAAATATTATGAAGCGAATTACCATAATCGAGAAAATCACAACTGGCATGTGAAAAGTCGTCGGCACTGATACGCCTGTGCTCTACTACTTTTTTCTATACCTCTCGCAAGATAAAAAAAAACTTACCGTAAGTCCGCTCAATGTGAATTCGGACTAAAAGTTTTCATATAAATTTAAAAATAAAATTAAGTGCTCAGTTACAAGCAACACTGGATTAACATAATGATTTTTTAGGTCAAAAATTTAGTTTTCATTAACAAAAATGTTAAAGTACCGTGAAAACATCAGAAAGAAATTTGGGAAATAATGAACGACAGTCTACTATACAGATGAACATACATACATATGTCTATCTCGCACATTAAACTATGCTCTCTTAATTTTATAACACATTGATGTAATAAAAAAAAAACTTAAACATACGAGTGAAACATATTGGTATCTTAAGAAAATTATGTAGTTTTAAATTTTATATGTGTATACGTATGTATGACAATTTAGATTTTAATATCGTGTTCTATATTAAAATATGTACATCAATAATTATTTGTATAAAAATATTAATATAATACAATATATTGTTAATAGCAATTAACTTTAAGTAAAGATTCAATCATGTAAAAGTTAAAAGCTTTTTAAAATCAATAGTTAATTTTTGTAAGTCATATGGTTTAGTTATAAACTTAGCGAAAAGGTGAATATTTTGTATTTGGGAATCACATTCATTTGCATACATTCTCGTGTAACTGGTATAAAGTTTAATGTTTAGAATATCAACGAAATTGCAAAGTTTTGCAATTATAACTAATATTTTGATGAAATAAACTTACAATAAAAAAAAACATTAAAAAATGATAACGAATTTCATTTTAAAAATTACTTTTAACGCGGTACTTTGTTACATAGTTTTCCACTGTGCGCATTAATTGCTTAAGCCTAAAAATATACAATATAAAATGACCAACAATTGTTCAGAAATGTTAAACTAATGTTAATATTTGTCTGTTATTTTTATAAAGCAAGTTATTTTTCCTAGAATAATACAATAAATCGGTTCAATTTACATGATTTAGTCCGAAAAGCGTACTCTAATTTGTACACTATAAATGACCATCATTAAAAATGCTGTAAGTTCTAAATAACGTGAGGTGCTCATACCTTGTTTGTTTTAACCTTTAGACGGCCGCGATTTGAGAGCTAACATCGCCCTTGAAAAGTGCTCAAATTTGTATTTGGTATCACGTATCAACTATATACAAAGTTCATATCATATCATATCATATCATATCATATCATATCATATCATATCATATCATATCATATCATATCATATCATATCATATCATATCATATCATATCATATCATATCATATCATATCATATCATATCATATCATATCATATCATATCATATCATATCATATCATATCATATCATATCATATCATATCATATCATATCATATCATATCATATCATATCATATCATATCATATCATATCATATCATATCATATCATATCATATCATATCATATCATATCATATCATATCATATCATATCATATCATATCATATCATATCATATCATATCATATCATATCATATCATATCATATCATATCATATCATATCATATCATATCATATCATATCATATCATATCATATCATATCATATCATATCATATCATATCATATCATATCATATCATATCATATCATATCATATCATATCATATCATATCATATCATATCATATCATATCATATCATATCATATCATATCATATCATATCATATCATATCATATCATATCATATCATATCATATCATATCATATCATATCATATCATATCATATCATATCATATCATATCATATCATATCATATCATATCATATCATATCATATCATATCATATCATATCATATCATATCATATCATATCATATCATATCATATCATATCATATCATATCATATCATATCATATCATATCATATCATATCATATCATATCATATCATATCATATCATATCATATCATATCATATCATATCATATCATATCATATCATATCATATCATATCATATCATATCATATCATATCATATCATATCATATCATATCATATCATATCATATCATATCATATCATATCATATCATATCATATCATATCATATCATATCATATCATATCATATCATATCATATCATATCATATCATATCATATCATATCATATCATATCATATCATATCATATCATATCATATCATATCATATCATATCATATCATATCATATCATATCATATCATATCATATCATATCATATCATATCATATCATATCATATCATATCATATCATATCATATCATATCATATCATATCATATCATATCATATCATATCATATCATATCATATCATATCATATCCGGTAAGGGATAGGAACCATTTTGTAGCATTGAATTTTATGAAATTGCTAAATTTCGGTGAAAATGTGACTCTAGAGGTTTTCGGGGTCGCTGATTACGAATCCGGGGTCAAATTTGATCAATCTGCATATCCCTAATCCTCACTCTAGCTTCTCCGCTAGAAAGACATTATTTTTTTCGCACTCCCGAAATTAAATTAATTTTTCAACTCCCCCTTAGAATTACCCAGTGCTACGGCGCGTTCGTGATCAGCAACCCCAAAAAAGCCCTGGATCTGTTTATGACAAAAAATTATTGATTTTCCTCCAAAGCCGACATATCGGTTTTCCGGTCCTCTAAAGGTTGATTAGAGAGGTTGAAAAACTCTAAAAAAGTTGAAAGAAGTTGAAAAATGTTGAAACAATTCAAAATTGATGAAAAAGTCGAAAAAATAAAGAAACTTATGAAGAAAGTTGAAAGAGGTTGAAAAAGTCGAACAAGAACATATAGGATATATTGGAAAAAGTTAAAGGGTTGCAAAAGTCGAAAGAATATGGATAATGTTGAAAAAAATCGAATTAAATGAAAAATTTTAAATATGCCCCGCCCACTTCTTTAATTCCGCCCACTTTTGGTTCAATAAATTATATTCGTGATCGAATCCTCACATTAAATTTTAGCACAATAGCTTGTATAGTTTGCGATACATGCCGCAGTTAAATTTAAAATTTAGGTCGGTAACACACCCACTGGTACAATCCAGCCCGGTTTTGATCCAGAAATAGCTTTCCATAAGCAAACTCTTACACCAATTTTAGTATGATTGCTCACATATTTCGATTACCGTATTTTATTTGTATGGGAGGGGCCACGCCCACTGGTGCCATTTCAGCCACTTTTGATTCAGATATACTCTATAGCAACTGAGCCACTTACATTAAATTTCATAAAAATTGCTGCAATAGTTCACTTAAAATAGCGCTTACAAGTTTCTGCTAATATGAGAGGTGCCACGCCCACTGATGCAATCCCGTCAAAATTAATTTATTTTTAAAGCTTATAGCAACCGACATCTATATACCAAATTATATGAAGATTACCCTCACAGCTACGGTGACCATCCGTTCTGTTTTTAGCAGAACAGTTTTGTTTTTAGGGGATTAAAAAATGAAATGCGGTTTACGGCATTCTTTTAGGCAAATAACAGTTAATTTAAAATGTTGTAACACGGGATCGGTGACAACAAAATATTGGGTTATTTTGTAACTTTAAATTTGCCGCAACTGCTCTTTTTCAGGCACAAAACTCGACATGATCACTGAACGATAAAGCAAAGACACTAGTTTTTGGCGGACTCAACTTGTATATGTTTGTACTTAAATGTCAGACGAACAAAATGACGTATGTGTCAAATTAATACGCTGCGTACTTTTCGCTGGCGCCATCTCTTAGTTAAACCGGAAAAAACTCATGCATACACCTGGTAAAGCTAAAAAGATAAGCTTTCTTACAAAATTTGTACCTATGGCATTAGATGAAAAATTACAATATTTATGACAATTCAATAGTTAAAAGTTAGTTAATAAAGAAACGGCCTCTCGATACGAAATTAAAAAAATACCACTAGATTCCTCGTCAAATTTCCTTTAAAAACATATTTTTTCAGAGTGATAGGCAAATATGGACTATCCCAAATAAATGAACTCTTGCGCGCACCTCTGAAACTACTGCGTGCCGCTGCACAGTATTCCCGAATCGAGAAATAGTTTCCGAAAGGTAGATTATAGGAATGGTTTCTTAATTGCACATACGAGTATTATTAGAATATAAGCACTTGCAGGGGTTTTACTTTTGTAGGCCGAGTCGCTTATAAATTACAGCTTATTTACGATGTTCGATACCCGATGCAGGATGCAAGATATTGAAATATATTGGCATTCAAGTGTTTCGTAATTTTTAGATATCAATTTTGTGTTATGATATTTTCGCAATTCGATTTTTCATTAAAAAACGTCACCAACGACAGCAAATAGGCCTTTCTTTTTCATTTCTATTTTGAAGTGGGTGCAGCAGGCCTATTTTTCTCCCTTCTACCTGTCTGCAAGCACTGAATTCTTCTGTTTAGAAGCGATCCATTCAGCTATTTTCATACCCAACACCGAGGATATATTCACTTTATCCTTCCGTTTGTAACACATAGAAGGAGCTGTGGCAGGTATGGAAAAGTATATATATTCTTGATCAGCGTCACTATCTGAGTTGATTTAGCGATGTCAGTCTGTCTGTCTGCTGAAATCAGGTTTACGGGAAAACCAAGAAAGCTAATTGAATGAAACTTTCACACACAGGTCACATCTTCTCGTAGGCATCTTGCTATTGAAAATGGGCGAAATCGGTTCACGGACACGCTTACCGCCCAATATACATAGAGATATTTACTCAGGCCAATTTTGAAAAAAGTTGCAGCGATTTTGATAAAAATTAGTGATTTGATGCACATGTGAACAAAATTAGGATTAGGCTAAGATTTAAGTTTTCAAAGCTTCCTACATGGGCGTGACACAGACCTAAATTTTAACTTTTATATCACCATATCTCGTAAGCCGTGCAAGATATTGTGATAAAGTTTAGTAAACAGGTACATTTCAAATATATCTTGAACTACGATAAAAGTGGGCGGAATCTTAATAGTGGGAGTGTCTCTTTACAACAGCTAACAATTTTGATTAAAAATGATTTTTATAAAAATTTTAGAGATGATGCCACTGAAAGCAGTCATCAACACAAGCTCTGCCACTTTACTGAAAAAACTCGTTGAAGGGCGTGGCACAGCTCACAGCATTTATAAACGTGGCATTAAGAGAACTAACAACGAAATCGTTATGAAATTTAATAAGGCAGATATACTTGCTAGAAGGTATGTTTTTGCAAAAATTTGGTTCAATGGAGCATGTGGGCGTGGCTCCTCCCATACAAGCAAAAAACGTTAACTGTTATAGATAGTGTGCTATGAAAGTAATCTTCATAAAATTTGGCTTAGATGTGTCGGCTGCTATGGGTTTTGAAATTAAATGAGAATTGACGAGATTGCAGTAGTGGGCGTGGCACCACCTATATTATCATAAAGTTGCAGTCGCTATATTGATTGAGCTATTGCAACAATTGGTATGAAATTTAATTTATGTGGTTTACTTGCTATAAGGTATACCTGAATCTAAAGTGGGCAAAATAGAACGAGTGGGCGTGGCACTCCCATACAAGTTAAATACGGTAAGTGGCATATCTTTCGAAATATGTGATCAATAATACTAAAATTTGGTGAAAGAGTGTTGCTAAATTAAAATTAAATTTTAAGACTAATTACGGCATATATCACAAATTATACAACCTATTGGGCTAAGATTTGGTATTAGAATGTCAATGACGAATATAGTTTAGCAACCCAAAAGTAGGCGGAATTGGAGAAGTGGGCGTGGTACATTTAAATTTCTTAGTTTTTATTCGATTTTTTTTAATATTTTCCATATTCTTTTGACTTTATCAACCTTTTAACTTTTTCCAATATATCCCATATGTATTCGTTTGACTTTTTCAACCTCTTTAATTTTTATTCATTATTTTCTTTATTTTTAAGACTTTTTCAGCGATTTTGAATTGTTTTATCATTTCTTAATCTCTTTTAACTTTTTTGAACATTTTCAAATTATTTCGACATTTTTAAGCATTTTTTCAACATTTTTCATATTTTTTTGACATTTTGAATTTCTTTCAACTTTCTTTATTGGTTTCCATATTTTTTCTACTTTTTCAGTCTTTTACAACTGTTTCAACATTTTTCAACTTCTTTCAACCTTTTTTACATTTCAAATTTTTTTCGACTTATGTAGGGTATGTGAGTTTCGGCCTGTCCGAAGATAACACCTTAATTTGTTAAACTTCTTTTGCTTTATCTTTTGTTTTTTTAGTTCAAAAATGGAAAATTTCAGTGTCGGAAATGTACAATTTTTTTTTTTAAAATTAAAACCAACCAGAATGCCAACAGATCGTCAAAGTTTGAATAATAAAAAAATTTTTTGTTATTTTAAGTAAAAAAATATCTCTTCGGCTTTTAACTTAAAACGAAATCTTTTTAAAAAATTCATGCTCCAAAGATTTGTTGAAATTTTGGCAAGCTTTCATTAAAAAAAAATATTATGCGCTCTCCAGCCATTTTTGAACTTAAAAAAATATTCTGAGAAACTTTTTTGTTGGCATTCTATTTGTTTAGCTTAGCTTTTATTTAAAAAAATGTTAATTTCCGACAAGATTTACGCTCTCTAGCGATTTTTGAAAAAAAAAAAAAAAATCGATTTGAGACCACTGTGTGTTGTGCGGCATAACTGAGGTAAGGGATGCCAAAATACCTTAAAAATGGAAAATATAATTTAATATGGACCGAATCCATTTCAAATCATGCGCTTTGACTGACTGTTCCTCCGATTTGATTGAACAAAATTTTTTACAAAGCTATGCGCATTTCAGTTTTACGTACTAAAAATCGAAAAACCGCCAAAAAGTTTTGTTAAAAAAGCGGCATTTCCATCCTAACCAAACTAATCCATTTTTCTCCTTCTACTTATTCTGTCAGAATCTGTAAGAAATTTTGAAAATGGTTAAAAATTGGGGGAGCTATGGCGTTTTTTATGGAAAAATAATTCGGAAAAATCAAAATATTCAGAAAGCAAAATTGATTTGCAAAAAGTAATTGGCAGTGTTGTTTTTGTAATTTACATTGATATAAAGTACCGTCAGTGTGCCACCGTGACATAATTCATGTCACTTGTGACATTAATTTTTTGGTGGTGACATAGTTCAAAAAAGAATTATGTTGACATAAGAGGAGACATAATTAAAAATGGCCAATGAAAAATGAGTCATAATTTCAGTTCAAATAATTGGGTTATGCTAAGAAAAAAATTATTCTAAAATGTTTGGTATAGCTCCGATTTCATAAAGCTATAAAGCCAGGGCAAATTGTGCCACAAATCGCAACCTCAATGGATTGCGTTTTTGTTTGATGTTTTGCTGGAATGAAACGTCAAAATCAAAATAACAAAAACGATTCGGTTCCGTTATTTTGCGATGTAATTATTGTTCCCGTAGATCTAAGTTGTTCAGCCTTTTCACGTGCTTTTTTTAAACGGTTGAGCTATATAAAAAAAATACATTTAAACTCTTGGATACCCTTGCAATTGTTTTCGATATGGAAGAAAAAAAGTTATTTATTGCAGGCAGTAAAGATTGCTGCAAGGATTGTGAAAGAGAGAGTGGAACATTTTTTGAAACTTGCTTAGCTTTTAATGAAGTTCAAGTATTACTTAATGTGGTTTTTTAAGAACTGTCTATTTTTGGTAAATTTCTATATGATGGGACCGTCGCACAGTGGCAAGATTTCACTTTTTTGATTGCAAAAATCATAACTTCTGAACGAATATAGATTTTGTGATAATTTTTTTTATATGATAGTAAACTTTTATTGCTATCACAGTGCTAAATTTAATTTAAATAGGTTCACAGAGTCCAACGCAATTGATTGTTGAAGTTGAGTTTTTTGTAGGGAGGAAATAAAAATTAACTTCCGTTTTGTTTGTCGCAAGTAGACTTTGAAAACTGCAGGAAAGTGTGATTGAAATGGAAATGAAATGAATGGGCTTGGTATATATAGCTAAAATTGTAAAAAAAGTTCAAAGATATTTTGTAAGGAAGTTCTTTTTTTGTACGATTTAAGCTCATACATTTTCTGTTTATATTCCAATATATGTTGGATGCAGTTTTTTCAAATTCAGACATCTTATGCGTTGCGAAACTATTTTTGGTAATCTAAAGATAATCTCTTACATCCATTACTGAGCTCTGCTTGACTTGACGTGCTTTGAAAAAGTTGAAATTATGTAGCATTTTTTATATACATGTTGAATTTTTCAATTTCTTCGTAGTATAAGTTAAGAAGAGTTCTCTTGTAGGAATAAATTTATTACGTATCGGAACGACTTTATATATGTTCCCGGCCAAACTAGTTATTGGGTTAAACAAGTTTTTCCTAGGCAAAACTAGTTTATCCAAAGAATGTTAAAATGAACCAGTTTAGCCTAGGATGAACTAGAGTTATGATTTACTTAAACGCCCACACTCCCGATATTCTTGAAATGTTAGTATGTTATTGTAAGTGTGCAGCCTTCGGCTCAAGGCTTACATCCTCCAATATGTCCACTGCACTATGTCGAACACGGGATTCGCTTTCACACCAGGGTTGGATATACTATAGTGAACCGTGGCCGAATGCCGCCGCGAAGCTGTTTTTGAACATAGTATTGGAGGATGTAAATCATGTGTGGCGACCGAAAGCCGCCCACTTACCCTACCATATTAAAATTTTCCTAGGCTAAGCTGGTTCATCCTAACACGCTTCGGATGAACTAGTTTGGCCAAGAAAAAGCTAGTTTATCCTAAAGAATAGTTTTACCGATAACATATATACTTTAATTTTTCTTTTGTTCGACCCTACCTTTGAGATCCTTAGATCAACTGTTGCACTATCTGTAACTCCAATACATCAAATACCTGTAACGCGAAATTCACTGAAAGGGTTAATAAAAATTACTTAATAACAAGGCAGGCAATTTTATATATTCTAAAATTTTAGTTTTATTTTTCTCTACACAAATCGTTTGAAATCTTTTTACCTGTTCTTGTAATCACTATGTAACTTTCAAGATATCAGGAATTTTACCTTCAAAAGGATAAGTGCAATCAGAAAAATTTTTAGTTTAAAACTTATTGCATATAATAGATTCAAAAGCTATAAGAGGTAGTTTTTGACCAAAGCAGTGCGCCCACTATTAAAATAAAGTGGGCGGGGCCGTAGTTTAACTTAAACGTTTCTAATTATGAACTATAAATAATCAAATAGGCACTGCACATCAAATAAAATGATTCTTAGTTAAAGGCTTAAGATTTAATATTTTTAATATGCATGTGGACTTAGGGTGCTATATCCACAGGTTTGTCGATAAATATCGCTCTAGCACTCAAACCGGCAAAAACTCTGGTGCCTAGTTTGTTCTGAGAATATGTTAAGAAAGAGTCAGTGATTATTTGTGTGGAAGTTCAGCTTGAAGTTTTGTGAAGTTTACTTTTAAGCTCAATTGAAAGCTCAAAAACTTCGAAAAAACAGTGTTTCAAAAACAAAGAAAAAAAAAAAACAAAAAAAAAAAAAATAACGCATTATTTTATTTTGTTTAAATAAAACCAATAATGCTTTTACAAAAAAAAAGTATGCATCTTTCTCTCAGCTGTTGTTGAATTTTTCTGCTGAAACATGAAATTTTTATCCCAAAAATTTAATTTTTTGTAAACTTCAAAAATGTCTCAACTTTGACTAACTGTTAAAACTAAACTACTTATCCGAATGGATTGAAATTTTAAATTTAACGCTTTCTTAAAAAGTTTGCCACTGTGCGTCGGTCGGAGGGGAGTGAGGGGGTGGAGGGAGCTTGAATGGTTCTATTCTGATGGATAAGCAGTGGGGACGCAGACATGGAGACACTGGAAATGGGGGCGCAGGGGATGGGGGTGAAAAATGCAAAACTTATAGATATTATTGTTGTAGCGTACATCGGAAGTCATCCCTGATATCTTCCAAAATATTTCATATTTTATTTCGTATAAAATTTATTCTTCATTAAAATTTTTAATTGGAGAAACATTCGATTTTTTACTTCCACCCCGCGCCTCCGAATTTCCGCCTCCACATCCGAACACTTAAAGCATTGTCCAAGATCATCAACACTCACTCCGATCAACGGTTCGGTATTTAGCTTATATTTACATATGGGCATTTCCGTCAAAAAGCCAACCGTGACAGATAAATTAAAAGTTATTATAAAAGCGTTACTATCTGATATTATCTAAGGAAAATATTCAAATTTTGTTAATTTAAACAATTTACATCAGAATTCATTTACCACGGTGAGCAAAGCACTTGCAAACTTGCATAAATGCAGTCTCTCTTTTTTTGTAATATTGAATAGTATTTTGCCTTAACTATTTAAGTGTGTAAGAGAAGTGATACATGATGATAGTCTTTCCGAAAAATCGCTCTTCCAATGTCAATTAGCTAAAAACAATGCAAAAAACAACAAAAAAAAACGAGTGCAAACAAAAAATAAAATTTTAAATTGTTGGAGCTTAAAAGTTGGTCATGTTCGGAAACATATAATTGTAATAAATAAGCAGTTCAAAACGGTTATACCACTTTTTCACAGCCATAGCTCAACATAATCGCATAATTTCTTTTTTGTTGGAAAGGTTGTGAAGAGCAGAAGGGACGTGTTTATTTTTTTTCAATAGAAGGCGGTGCCACGCCCCTAACAGGAAAAAACGTTTCCATGGCTAAGCTAATGAACTGATTTTAATGAAATTTGGTTAGGAGATAGAATGTTTCATAAAAAAGGTTAGTGGAGACTCTAAGTCCTTTAAGTGGGCGTGGCAACGGTATCACGGCTGTGCCACTACTATGTAGATAGATTGAAACTTGAGTAAAAATATATTTTTATAGTGGGCGGTGTCACGCCTCTTACAGGAAATACGTTGTAACAGCAAAAAGACAAGTCTTATATTCTTTTAAGAAAAATATTTACTCCTTCCTCTTTGTTAAAATTGATCTCACTAAATAATTTGATAAATATAAACATTAAATTTGTTTTATTAATTACTGTATATGTATATCCTAAATATTATAAATAAATAAATAAAGTACTTAGTTTTAAAAAATTGTCCAAGTGAATATAAATGGAAAAATATGTCCCGTTCGAATGTCCCGTTTGAATGGATTATTATGCCTTGTAAGAAAAAAAGTAAATATGATTTTTCAATCAAACGAAATCTATTAAAAAGTTACATTATTATCTGCTTTTCTATAGATGGCCATGAAAAACACTTCCGTTTTTTGTCCCGTTATAATGGCTTTTCAATTGCCTCTATCTTGGAACCACTTCTACGTCCGGCATCAACTTTACCACTCAATATAGTGCTATCAAAGGGCTATTCTTTAAAGTAACAGAAAAAAATAAAAGTGTTTTACTTTGACTTTTACTCCACTTTAAAAGCTTACTTCCGTCCAGTTCAACATGAGAGAAATGCCCATATGTTTCTGTTATGTTTAAAATGATTACATTTTATTATGTTATGATTTACAAGGATTCAGTACATATTTTAATTACTAAAACTATTGGATAGAGCAAAATAAGTGGGTATAAACGAGTTTTTGTTTACTTTTTATACCCTACACCGAGGGATATTCACTTTGTCCTTCCGTTTTCAACACGTAGAAGGAGGCGTGGCAGGTATGGAAAAGTATATATATTCTTGATCAGGGTCACCACCTGTGTTGATTTAGCGATGTCCGTCTGTCTGTCTGATGAGATTAGGTTTATGGAAAAACCAAGAAAGCATATTGAATGAAACTTTCACACATAGGTCACATCTTCTTGCAGGCATCTTGCTATTGAAAATGGGCGAAAGCGGTTTGCGGACACGCCATACTCCGTGTATATTTACCCAGGCCAATTTTGAGAATTGGTCTGGATGGATTGGCTTTTGGTTGATCAGAGTAAAGTTTCTGACTGCTTTCCGCCTGGGGATTGCCAGAGCGATCTCTGAGCCAACCATTAGCAAGTTGACACACAGCCTCCCTGCGGCTTCATCTGGGTAGCTATCTCCGCATCCGCTGAGATAGTGGGCGAATGTGTGCAGCGTGTCCTCCCTGGAAGTAAACTGGGTTGTGCGCAGGGTTTGGTACCCACCACGTTAAAAAAAACATTCCAATGAAGACTAAGAAAGCCTCGGATCCAGAGCCCCTCAACGTTGACAACCACTGTAAAGGAAAAAAGAACTATGATTTAAGGATATGCACCTGGAATATCCGGACTCTCAATAGGGAAGGTGCCTCTATCGAATTAGCGGATGCCCTCGGAAAAATTAAGGCTGACATCACCGCCATCCAGGAAATAAGATGGATAGGACAAGGTTGCTCTAACAAAGCATGTTGCGATATCTACTACAGCTGCCATGCGAAGAGGCGCGAATTGGGATGCGGATTCGTAGTAAGCAAGAGACTTCGCCACCATATCTCCAAGTTCACACCTGTGAGCGAAAGGTTGGCTACAATCCGCGTCAAGGCTTGATTTTTTAACATCAGCTTGATTTGCGCGCGCGCCCCGACGGAGGAAAAGGACGATGCTGTCAAAGATGCCTTCTATGCGAGACTCGAGGAGTATACGACCGCTGCCCGGCCCACGACGTTAAAATTGTACTCGGGGATTTCAGCGGAAAGGTCGGAAGAGAAGGTATATTTGGCCCCACTGTCGGTCAGTTCAGCCTTCACGAGACCACCTCAAACAACGGTCTACGGCTGATCGACTTCGCCGCGGCGCGAAACATGGTAGTAAGTAGCACCAGATCTCAACACCTCGATATCCACAAGGCCGCCTGGCTGTCCCCTGATCAAAAAACACGCAATCAAATCGATGATGTTGTGATCGACGGAAGGCATGCTTCCAGCGTGCTAGATGTTCCTACGTTCCGGGGAGTCAATATTGACTCCGGCGGCTATGCAATGCAAAGGATGTACGCTCTGGTACGCAACGAAAGCTGGACGTCGCTAAGCTGCAATCATATCGGACGGCCGAAGCCTATTCCGCTCGCCTCTCAGAACTGCTCCTTCAACCTGACTCTCTACCCGATGATGCCGGTGGACTTTCGGCGCATATATCCCGCTCCATGCG
Organism: Tricholauxania praeusta; assembly: GCA_949775025.1. Lineage (NCBI taxonomy): Eukaryota > Metazoa > Arthropoda > Insecta > Diptera > Lauxaniidae > Tricholauxania > Tricholauxania praeusta. The sequence goes on along the minus strand of OX459029.1, from coordinate 72,815,503 downwards.
CTCTACCGCTGAGGAAGTCATTGGTTTTCGACGCCTACTTCCGCGAAATCAATGGTATGACCAGGAGTGTCGTGAAGCTACTGCAGTGAAAAACGCCACCTACAAAAGAACCCTGCAGTCAGCCGCAACGCGAGCCGTGCACGAAAACTACCGGGAAAAGAGAAAGGAAGAGAGGCGTCTTTTCAGACGCAAGAAACGAGAGCAGGAAAAGCACGAGCGTGAGAAACTCGTAGTGTTACGGGGCAGGAATGATGCTGGAAAATTTTACCAACAAGTCAAGCGTCTGACCCAAGGTTTCAAGCCCGGAGCATCTACCTGTAAAGATGAACATGGAAATCTGATTAGGGATACTCAGGGTACACTGAGATTATGGAGGGAACACTTTTCCAAGCTGCTTGCTGGCGATGACTCCACCAATCCCGCCTTTGGAGAAATTAACCCGATGCCACCAATCAACGACGATGATGTGGACGTACCACCACCTAGCCATGACGCGGTACGAGTTATGATCCAACGACTTAAGAACAACAGAGCGGCTGGTGCCGATGGCCTGCCTGCTGAATTGTTCAAGACTGGCGGCGATGAGCTGATAGGGTGTATGCATCAACTCATACGCAAAATATGGCTAGTAGAAAGCATGCCCGACGATTGGAATCTCAGTGTCCTTTGTCCAGTACTGAAGAAAGGTGACCCGACAATCTGCGCTAACTACCGGAGAATCAGTCTTCTTGCCATCTCTTACAAGGTCCTGTTGACTGTACTGTGTGAAAGACTTAAGCCGTTTGCCGACACACTGATTGAGCCTTATCAGTGCGGCTATAGACCTGGTAATTCTACCATATACCATATCTTCACACTACGTCAAGTCCTGGAAAAAACCCTCGAAAAACAGATCGATACCCATCATCCCTTTATCGATTTTAAAGCTGCTTTCGATAGCCCGATACGGGATTGCCTGTATGCCACCATGTCTGAGTTCGGTATACGGAAGCTGGTGCGGCTTTGCAGAATGACGTTGAGCAGCACAGCCAGCTCCGTCAGAGTAGGAAGGGACCATTTGATACCGAACGAGGTTTCAGACAGGGCGATCCACTATCCTTCAACCTCTTCAACTTTGTGATGGAAGGGATGTTGCGAAATGCCAGTGTTCATCGTAATGGCACTATTTTCTACAAAAGTGTCCAGCTCCTTGCATATGCCGATGATATTGATATCATTGGACGTTGTAAGCGAGATGTTACTGCTGCGTTCTCTTCTATCGAAAAAGAGTCAGTGAAGGTCTGTTTGACGTTGAACGAGGGCAAAAGAAAGTATATGCTGTCCACAAACAGGGAGACGCGGCGTATTGGATCCTATGTTACTGCGAACAACTATACTTTCGAAGTTGTCAAGGAATTCACCTATCTTGGCACCGCCGTGAACACTCAAAACGATGTTAGCCTGGAGATAAAGCGAAGACTAACTCTTGCTAATAGGTGTTACTATGGTCTCTGAGTCTGGGTCAATTGAGTAGTAGAGACTTCTCTCGCCCGACAAAACTGACACTCTACAAGACGCTCATCTTACCCGTGCTACTTTACGGCGCAAAAGCATGGGTTGTGTCGCAGAATGATGAAGCCACGCTTGGGGTGTTTGAGAGAAAAATTCTTCGCAAAATCTTCGGTCTTGTTCACGTCGGCGACCGTATTCGAATGAACCACGAACTGTACGAGCTCTACGCTGACATTGGCATAGTCAAGCGCATCACTATCCAACGTCTGCGCTGGCTGGGACATGTTGTGCGTATGGACGAAGAAGCTCCGGCGAAAAAAGTGTTTGATGCAGAAGCCGCTGGGCGACGACGAAGAGGAAGACCATGCTTCCGATGGAAAGACCAAGCCGAGGGAACCCTATCCACGTTTGGTGTGACTGATTGGAGAAGGCGCGCGCGAAGCAGAGGCGCCTGGAGAGAGCTTTTGAGGTCGGCCGTAGCCTGGTAACAGGTTGTTATGGCCACTCAAGTAAGTAAGTAATTTTGAAAAAAGTTGCAGCGATTTTGATGAAAATTGGTGATTTGATGCGCATGTGAACAAGATTAGGATTAGGCTAGATTTCAAGTTTTCAAAGCTTCCTACAGCCCCAAATTTTAACTTTTATACCACCATATCTCGTAAGCCGTGCAAGATATTGTGATGACATTTGGTTAACGGGTACATTTCAAATATATCTTGTGATAAAAGTGAGCGGAATCGTAAAAGTGGGCATGGCTTTTTTCAACATTTAAAAATTTTGATTCCATATATGGGGTAAAACACACTAAAACGCCACCTGAAAAAATTTTCGGCTCCGATTTGGCTGAAATTTGGCATTATTGTAGTATCAATGTCCAGCAATAAAAGTGCGTTTAGGATTTTGCCCTAATATTATTTTTTGTTCAGATACGCGGATATGAAATTCACGATTTTCGTACTTTTCCAGAATAAGTGTTTTTTTTTCGAAAATGCATAGCTTACAGTCAACTTTATCAATTAATAATTGGTAAACATACATTTTTAGGTTTTTACTTGTACTTTTTAAAAAAAAAATTACTGATTTTGAAAAAAAAAATTTTTCACAAAAATTTTGCGAATTGAAAAATATTTTTGCATTTTTTTTTTAAAAACCAAATTTTTTTTTTTAAAATAACTTTGATTTATTCTGCGCTTAATGCCGTAAAAATTTTTGTGGGAAAAAAATTATTTATATTTTTTTTTCATTTTAAAAAAAATTAAAGAGCTACAAATTTGTATATTGAAATGAATTTTTGAATTTTTTTTGAAAAATCCATTTCAGAATATTTTTCCGGCGAACTTCAGATTACAGCTTGATCCCCAAGGTTGAAAATGATATGCCATAACATGAGGGCATGTAGTTAATTAAAGTGTTTGAGCCGCTAAGCGCGCGCTGTACTACGCGTTTAAAGGCTACTGCACTGATTTTAAATTTCAGTTTTAGTTTTTAGGTTAACGGCTCAAACATTTTAATTAACTACTTGTCCTCATGTTATGGCATATCTTTTTGAAGCTTGGGGATCAAGCTGTAATCTGAAGTTCACCGCAAAAATATTCTGAAATGGATTTTTCAAAAAAAATTCAAAAATTCATTTCAATATACAAACACGTATAAATAATTTTTTTCCCACAAAAATTTTTACGGCATTGAGCGCAGAATAAATCAAAGTTTTTTAAAAAAAAAAAAAAAATTTTAAAATGTGGGTTTTTAAAAAAAAATTCAAAAATATTTTTCAATTCGCAAAATTTTTGAGAAAAAATTTTTTTTTTCAAAATCAGTATTTTTTTTGAAAAGTACAAGTAAAAACCTAAAAATGTTAAAACAAAAAAATATTCAGAAATAGATTTTTCAAAAAAAATTCAAAAATTCATTTCAATTTCCAAAATTTTAGATCTTTAATATAAATAAAATAAAATATAAATAATTTTTTTCCCAGAAAAATTTTTACGGCATTAAGCGCAGAATAAATCGAAGTTTTTTTTTAAGAAAAAAAAAAAATTTAAAATATGGGATTTTTCAATTCGCTAAATTTTTGTGAAAGTTTTTTTTTCCAAAATCAGTAATTTTTTAAAAAAGTACAAGTTAAAACCTAAAAATGTATGTTTACCAATTATTAATTGATAAAGTTAACTGTAAGATATGAATTTTTGAAAAAAAAACATTTATTCTGGAAAAGTACGAAAATCGTGAATATCATATCCGCGTATCTGAACAACAAATAATATAAGGGCAAAATCCTAAGCGCACTTTTATTGCTGAACATTGATACTACAATAATGCCAAATTTCAGCCAAATCGGAGCCAAACATTTTTTCAGGTGGCGTTTTCGTGTGTTTTACCCCATATCTCAAAAGTGGCTCAAACGATTTTCATAAAAATTTTAGAGATGATGCCACTGAAATCAGTCATTAACACAAGATCTGCCACTTTACCGAAAAAATTCGATGAAGGGCGTGGCACAGCCCACAGTATTTATAAATGTTATATTTAGAGAACTAACAACGTAATCGTTATGAAATTTAATAAGGCAAATATACTTGCTAGAAGGTATGTTTTTGCAAAAACTTGGTGCAATGGAGCATGTGGGCGTGGCACCTCCCATACAAGCAAAAAACGTTTACTGTTATAGATAGTGTGCTATGAGAGTAATCATCATAAAATTTGGCTTAGATGTGTCGGCTGCTATGGGTTTTGAAATTAAATGAGAATTGACGAGATTGCAGTAGTGGGTGTGGCACCACCTATATTATCATAAAGTTGCAGTCGCAATATTGATTGAACTATTGAAACAATTGGTATGAAATTTTATTTAGATGGTTTACTAGCTAAAAGGTAAACCTGAATCGAAAGTGGGAGAAATAGCACGAGTGGGCGTGGCACTCCCCTTGCAAGTAAAATACCTTATGTGGCATATCTTTAGAAATATGTGATCAATCAGGCTAAAGTTTGGTGAAAGAGTGTTGCTTATAAAAACTATTTCTGGATAAAAATCGGCTATATTACACCAGTGGGTGTGTTACCGCCCTAAATTTTAAGACTAATTACGGTATATACCGCAAACTATACAACCTATTGGTACATTTAAATTTCTTAAATTCTATTCGATTTTTTTTCAATATTTTCCATATTCTTTTGACTTTATCAACTTTTTAACTTTTTCCAACATATCCCATATGTATTCGTTTGACTTTTTCAACCTCTTTCATGTTTCTTCATTATTTTCTTTATTTTTAAGACTTTTTCAGCGATTTTGAACTGTTTTATCATTTCTTAACCCCTCTCAACTTTTTTGAACTTTTTCATATTTTTTCGACACTTTGAATTTCTTAAAATTTTCTTCAATGGTTTCCATATTTTTTCGACTTTTTCAGCCTTTTACAACTGTTTCAACATTTTTCAATTTCTTTCAACCTTTTTTTACATTTAAAATTTTTTTCGACTTATTCAACCTATTTAACGTCTTTTAACATAAGCTTATGAGGTATGGTGGTATAAAAGTTAAAATTTTAAAAGCTGCTTTCAGTGCAGTGTAGGGTATGTGAGTTTAGGCCTGGCCAAAGATAACACCTTAAATTGTTTTATTTTCTAATTCTCGCTAGAGAATTATGTCACTGACATAATTTTGAAGTCATCGTGACATAATATTTTTCGGGTTAATGGCAACGCTGAGTAGGCAATGTTGAAAAAAATTTAAGTTTCGATTTGATAAAAAAAAAATTCTCCTGACCTCAAATTTCGTTAAGCTCGTTTAACTCTCTGCATGAGATTTTCATTGACCCACCTCCCTCTTGGTGAGATTTTGCGGGACCCACAATTTTGAATCACGTAATTAATGGATGGTCCCTAAGACACCAACATCAAAAACATTAAATTAAACGTTTAAAAGGAAGGGGTCAAATTATTGAAATAAAGTTGAAATAGTTAGATACCACAAATTTATATGTAGCAGGTTCTCCCTATTAAGTAGCTACTTAAAAACGTAAACTTTAAACAAAATTAGTTATAATGCTGAGAGAAAGTGACAAAGCCAGAGAGCAAGATGGAGAAAAATTAACGGAGGCTTAAAAAAGTGATGAGAGTGAGTAGCTAAAAATGGCAATAGCTAGGTAGAAAATGTTAAGCAAAACAAAAGCGAAAACAAGGCGAAAATGCAAACTGAGGAAACAACTAAAATGCAAACAATAACAAACAATCCATGGTAGCGATACTCAAGAATACTTGCCAGTGAGTGAGAGTGAATTCTTGGTTTTGCAACAACCACAAGGGGGCTGGCTCACTGATGCAATGAGAACGAGTTTGTGCTTGGACAGCAAGTGGACACCAATGCTTGGAGCGAAATTGGTTTTAAAAAATGGCAAAACGAAGCAGAGCGCGAGTATCTGGCTTAGAAAACGGCAACTGCAATTGAAAGCGTTGTTGCTATTTCTGGTGTTTTGCGATTAAAGCCAAGTTTACTTGTCGTGCCAATCTTGTAGTTGAGGCTACTATAATTTTTTTTTTGCCAGGCCTTTTGCCATTGCTGCTCATTGCCAGTTTGAATTCGCTATCAACCAGAGCTGAGCTTAGTTTTTGAATTCAGTTCAACGCTGAAGCTGAAGCGGTTAAGTCGTGAAACCTGTCTTACAAACAACTAAAAGGCAAAGCGTATCAAAAGAATTATTTTCAATGTTCATTTAGAGTGTGCAGATTTTGAATGAATAAAATATTTTGGCCCTGATTTGCAAAAAAAGTTGAAGCCGTTTTTTAAGGAAATTTCTTAAGAAGTTCTAAGCCACAAACACAGCTGAAAACGTATTTAAGGACAAACTAAAAATTTGTTAAAAGAATTAGTCTACAAAATAAAATCAATTCGACCAAGTCAGTTAAATTAGAGTTTTCAGAGTGTGTAATGTCAAGTTAGTTAGACTTGACTAAAAGAAAATAACATATCAGATAAGAACTTGGCCATATTTTTTTTTCGTAATATTTGGCTAAGATAATTAACTGCAAACATTTTTAAAGCCTTAAATAAAATGCGTGCGCGAGTCACTTTTTGACTAAATTAATTAAAAAAAAAAACATCAATTCAGTCACTAATCGAAACTGCTTGAAAGATTTTTATGTTACACTTGGCTTTGTGAGAGTATAAGTCAAATTTGGAAAAAAAAAGTTTTTTGATTGGCTGCCAACAGCTCAAAACGGCTTAAACAGCTTAAAATAACGGCATATAAACAAAAAAAAAAACAACAATTACACAAAATACTACAACGGGACTTAGTGTTAAAACAGCAACAGCAACAACAATACAAACAGGCTTATTGCCATAAATGTGGGAGTAGTGGTAAGCAAAGCTTTAATCTAAAAACAACAAACAAAAAACACACCAATTACAACAAAAAATAATAAAACGGTTAAGAGTGGAAAATCGCATGAACACGCCTGATGCTGGTCAGCATTGCAAATGTGAGCTGCTATAGCTGCACTGGCAACGCCGCATTCAATCTCATTAACTTGGCTTCAAAGCGTCTGTAGCAAAAAAAAACTCACACAAAAAGTCATAGAAATAAATAAAAAATGAAAAACACAATTTATTGGATATAAAAACGCCAATACAATCGGGTTTTCAAGGTCATGGATGAAAGTTTGCGTCTGTTCAAGCCATAGTTTTGAAAATTCCAATTAATATTAGTGTTTTTTTTTTTTGATAATTTGCTTTGTTGCTTCTTTTTTACCCTATACCTGAGTTTTTATTGTGTTCTTCTTGTCCATAATTATTTTCTATAACTTCTCAATGAAATTCCAAAACATTGCATCAGTGTATGAAAATGTGGCTAATAACTTTACTTAACATTTTAGCCACTTGAAATAATTGCTACAATTGCAACAAAATTAATAACAACAACAACAACACTAAGACAGACGTGTTGCAACAAGCGCGCCTTAGTGCTGGACTTTAACTTAGCTTGACTTAACCCATTTTCTACTACAGTTCCAATTGTGCAAGAACAATTTCGCTAAAGTTATGTCTTAAGAAATGTTAAAAATTGGGCACAAATAAATGAAAGCTTTCTTTTCAAAATTAAAATTGTTTAGTACAGGAAAATTCTTCGAAGATTCACCGCGGCGCTAAGCTAACTAATTATTTTGCTGAATCTTTTCAACACTTATCGAGCTGTTCTCGAATGGAAAGGGCTTGAGAATCGCCCTTCTAAAACTCTAGAGACAAGAGGACATAAAATATGTCAAGCTATGTTATGTACTTCATTTGAAAATAAATTTTCATTACAAGAGATTTTGCTTAGAGACCGATGTGGCTAAGCAATGGAGGTCCCAGAGGTCGAATATGTCAAAATATTTACCTATTTCATTAAGTTAATGGAGTAATTGGGATAGGTAAACTACATTTTAATCACAATATCTTATAAATAAGGTATTCCTTAGTACTTACATTAGTTTTTACTACGGAACTAATTCCGCTCGACACCTTTTTTTCGAAAGATTAGCCTTAAGTATAGTCGAATGCGAAATATATTTCTGATATATTTCTGATTCTCTTAAAAGTAATTGTTTACTATCAAATCAATATCATAGGCCATGCATGGTAGGCTCCACAGATCGAAATATGTCCGATATAGTTCTTTTTGGTAAGTAGCGGGTGAGTGCAAACTTAAAATGTTTTTGCTTGGAATAACACACATTTCATTTGAAAGGAACTTTTACAATTACAACTCTTAGTAGACAGCAAGTTAGGCAAAACTTAATAATATTGCCTTTTTTTGACAACAAAAGAATGTTGAACTTTGTATTTGTCCATTATTATAGGTAGTAAAAGTCAAAATGTCGAGCAGATTTTGACATGTGAGGCCTTTCGAAAGCGGCTTACAGTATAATTTTTTCAAAGAAAGTTGTAGAGCACAAAATATTTTTGAAATGATGTTTCGTTTTGCTCGATCTCTGCGCTAAAAATTGTTGTACATAATTGTATATGAAAACACATGTTAATATGACCATTTTTAAGCCCATCCCATTCGAAAATAGTTCGAAATTTATTTTTTATTTTGTTTGGTGAAGTTTTTTTTCGAGCTCTTACCAAATTAACACCACATTGATCTTTCTAGCTGTGGTAAGAAAGAAAAGTCGGCAAAGCATCAATACTTGAAGTGCAATGAAGTTCAAAGTCATAACATTTGCTTCAGATCAATTTCATTCAGTAGCGTTATTTCACTAAAAGTTTGAAGGGGGGAGGGTGGGGGGGGGGGCGAAAAAAACCAAAAAATCTATAGATTACCCTCATTCCCACTCTTATGTCTCCCCTTTCAAAGCTAACATACCACGTATCAAGGGGTTATCCCCTAAAGAGTTAACTTTTAAAATAAAAATTTTGCAGTAAAAAGTTAGTAAAAATTCACTATTTAATTTCCATGTACTCAAAATTGCCCCAAAAGAGTTGTTGATCTTGGTACAAGTGCACGAAATTGGTTAAAACCGGTGTTTTTAACACATTTAACCCACTGGCATTGCTTGAACATTTACTGCACTGCCTTAAAAAAAAAGCAAATTTAATTCAATAAAAAATGTATTTTTTAAATTCACTAAAAAATTTATTTTTTACTAAAAAAAAAATTAAGGTCATCACTTTTTACATCAGAAAAACCCTACCAAAATGAAATATGTTTTCATTCGAAGCCTCTCTTTCAATACAAAAATCTTAAATTTGCAAAAAAGTCAATCACATTAAATTAAATTACAAGTTTTTAACCAAAACACATTTTTAAATTTTATGGTACGAGGACCGTTTTGCCAACCCGAAACGTTTAAGGCTGGGGCGCCCGCCCCTCCTAGCTACGCTACTGATTTGACCCCATTTATCTCAAGAGGCAGATGTGATAGAAACGATACGTACATATACGATTACCAGCTTCAGCGTTAAAAATTCATAAGAAATGATATAAAAGTTATAGAAATTTAATTTAAGATTGCATGTTTCAAGCAAAGGGGTATTCAAACTTTCTAAGCACATCCTCTTTTTTGTCAAACTACATACATATATGTATCATAACATGAAGATTAGTTTTGTATTAAAGGAAAATTAAATCCAATAGATATTTGGCGTATATTTAATTCAAATTGAATTCAGAATTGAATCAGAATTGAATGTAAAAGTTAATTGATTTCATCAAACCTGCTCACGGTTACCAAGTCTTACAGGAAAAATTCCCGACCTTATAAAACAAAAAAAACACTTGTACGTTGCATGCGAAAAACTTTGTTAAAATAGAATTTTTTTTTTTGGAAAGTTGACCTTTTATTTTTGCTCATTAAAAAAAATCAATTTCCCGGCTATTTCAAAGATTTCTGTTTTCCCACCAGGCTGCGTCAGTCACGATTACTTGGTTACTCTGAACCTGCCAATTTTTCGTTTCGATGGTGTCACATTGATCGCCCTGTTCCATGCCACTGTTCAAAGATATTCATCTTTACCAACTGAGCTACTCTCAAACTAAAACTATATTACTTTTCTGTTAAAATGAAAAATTGAATTTATATTTTATGTACTTGGTAGCTATATAATATACTTTTAAATAGCCAATAACTAGCAATAGCTGATGTCGTTAAACTGCGCATGTAACAATTATCTTAACAGGGAATGCCCAGGTTCAAACCCCAGTGGTACGACACATTTTTGTTTTGTACTCGTAAATTGAATAAAATTCCATTGAATAATTTATGAGATTAACATGTTACTTGAAACACTTTAGAAAAGTAAGCTCAGTTAAATATAGTCATAAATTATTTTCTGTTCTGACCGGTGTTGCCTCATTATTTCCTCAAAAAACTTTTTATTCCCAAAAAATTAGCTGCATTTTCAACAAAGAAACTGTAACCTTCAAAAACAATTAAATTTTTGGGAAACTAAGGTTTTTCCATATTACTAAACATAAAAATAACAAAAAATAATTAACTTAAAATAAAATAACATTAACAGTTTTAATAATAAAACAGTTATAATAAAATGCAACTCTTAAAGCACATTTTGTTTTTTAGTTCCTAAAAATATCTTGAATACTTTAAAATTAATTTATTCTTCCAAAACTGAAATTTATACTAGGAGGTAATTTAAAAAACTGTAAACCTTTCTAAGAAACTTAAGTTTACAGTTAAAACTGTAAGTATAGCAACACTGGTTCCGGCACACCACACGGTTCGCTTCAAGCAAGATCAAGATCGATTAAATTGTCAGCCAAATCTGACAATGCACAATAAATTTATAGTGTCCGGAGATTCCAAATATATAATCCGCAAAATCGGAGCTGCTCGTTTACTCGTTTTATGGCCATTTTAAGATTAGCACTATGGCCGAAACGGTTCGTTTTAAGCAAGATCAAAATCGTTAAAAATTTTCAACCAAATCTGACAGTTCACAATTATTACTTAATGTTCGGAGATTCCAAAAACATGATCCGTAAAATCGTACCTGGTCACTTACTCGTTTTATGGCCATTTCAAGGTAAACGCTTTTACCGATAATTTTAATAAAATTATGAAGTGAACCGTGCACAGTTTTTGATGCTTTTCAGATCAAGTGAAATTTTAAAATATGCGGTGATTACTGTTTTTTATGTACTTTGAGTCGCTTCACACGATGAAGTTAATAACAAATATGCAAAGTTTTTTGTGTTATTCACCGTTTTTCATGGAAAAAAAACGATACCAAAACAAAATTTTTTTTTATTGCTGAAAAACTAGTGAAAAAAACAATTTATTTATTATCTTTTGTGAGCTTTAAAAGTATTTTTGACTACAAAGCAAACAATGAAAAAAAAAATAATTTTTTTTTTTTTTATAGATCTGACGTTATTCATCATTTTCCAAGGAAAAGAATTGAAAATACTAAAAAAAAAATTCTTTTAGGTATTAGTAGTTTTATAAATTTTTGAGGTATTTTTGACTACAAAGCTCACAAAAAAACAATAAGTAAACAATCTTTTATATTTGATATGTTATTCACCGATTTTCATGAAAAAAAAAAATAAAAAAATATTTAAAAAATTCTTTTGGGCCTAAAAACTAATTAAAAATAAAATTTATATAGTTTTGTTTTATGGCTTTTAAAAGTATTTTGTATTACAAATCAAACAAAAAAAAGGAAAATAAAAAAATTTAAGTTTTTAATTCTTTATTCACAATTTTTCCTCGAACGTCATTTTATTGATATTATCGGTAAAAGTGTTTACCTTAAAATGGCCATAAAACGAGTAAATGACCAAGTACGATTTTACGGGTCATGTTTTTGGAATCTCCGAACACTGAATAATAATTGTGCGGTGTCAGATTTGGTTTAAAATTTTTACCGATTTTGATCTAGCTTAAAACGAACCGTGTCGACCATAGTGCTTATCTTAAAATGGCCATAAAACGAGAAAATGAGCAGCTCCGATTTTGTGGATTATATATTGGGAATCTCCGGACACTATATAATAATTGTGCATTGTCAGATAAGGTTGACAATTAAATCGATCTTGATCTTTCTTGAAGCGAACCGTGACCACAAAGATAGTTTTTTTTTTAGGCTATAGTATGCAATAGACAATATATCTAGTTGCACTACATATTCTTTTCTTACAATAATATACTTTTAAAATAGAATGAGAAACTTTTCTGAACTGTGCATTTTTTCCGCTTAATTCGCAAAGTTGCTTGTTATTTGGTCAATTGCGCACCTAAGGTGTTAAGCTCAAGTAGAAATGTTTTATAAAATAATAACAGGAAATTTTATTATCTCTAATTTGATGTACAATTTATAAAAAGCAAATGAGGAAACCTAAGTTTCTTTGCAATTATGAGGAATCGAAAAAATACGTTATACAATAATATTTCAGAATGTAAAAAGATTTTTTACATTCTTTTACTGAAACCAGTGAAACATTTTACATAAGAAATAATTATCAAGTCATTCGAAACGAAACTCATAGACTAGTGAAATTTTTTGACATTATGGCTTTCCAGGTTTTGTCTCTTGTGTGTTTTATATTTTTTTAACTGGATCTGCTCCTTATTGATACCAACATGTATGTAGTATCCCAAAGTTGCCTTAAATTTGTTGAGTTCCATTGAAAGAATTAGAGATTGATTTAATTTTTAACTTTGGAATTGCAATTTTTTCAATTTAGCGACAATATTTGTTTTGTTGCAATCAAAACAGAATTTAAATTGCTTGCAAAAATCAGTGCACAACTTGTTTTAATTAAAATATTCGTTTTATACTCGTATTGAAAACAAATCGCACTGACAACAAAAAATATGGCTCAAACAATTAACCGCCAGTTAATAACAAGATTAATTGTTTCAGTTAGCAAAATTGTCTGCTGAAGTACTGCTGTCGCAACAAACGTGAAATAAGCTTAAAGTTTACGTCTTTTTCGAAAAAGATTCAGTTCAAGTTTGGATTTGATATTTTGTTTTGTTGTGTTGTGTTAAAAAGCCAAGTTAATAGCGTCTACTGACACAAAATTGCGGCCATAAATTTAAGACATTGCGTTTTTAAAAGTGCATTAAGCCTTATGAATTAAAAACTACGCAACGATTCACCAATGAGCCATCAAATATTCTACCAACAATCGTTTTGAGGACAAATTTAACATTTTGACCAAATTACACGCTCTTCGCATTACCTTCCAAAGAATTACAACAAAAGGTTAAAATATTAGTAACAATAACAAGTTATATAATGTCGTTCACTCGCTCTCATTGTCACCAACATGCTCTGTACGAACGCGCCCGTGTCCACGTAAAGCTGAGCGCACGCCACGAGTGCATTGTCCAATTTGTCTATGGCTCTTGCCGCTCCATTAGCCGATTTTAGTACCGGTTTTTGTTAATATTTTTGCCATTTTTTAACAATGCAGAGCTTCTTAGCTTCGTTTGCATCAGCTGTTTTTTGCAAGCTACACATAAAACCCAATTTGATTAAGAACATGCTGTTTGGAAGTACAAAATTTGTTTGATCGCCCTTAAAATAGGCCTAGTTCGTATTGCCTCAGATTTTCTTTGAGGAAGTGATTGGGAAACAACAATAGTGATCATCTGCTCCTTATGGAAAAGTGACTTTGAATTTCGAGCGACAGTGGCAGTTTCCCAGTATAAGCTGAAGTGCCATTGCAGAGTTAGCTGATTTGCACGCCAAATTCTCGTCCATCATAACGATGCTTTTCACTGATATGGCGTCCAATTCATTTTGTTCAAGCATGTCTTAAGCAACATGCTTGCGGCAATTTTCTTGAGAAAAATCAAATAAAAGTGCAGTTATCCGCAGTTACATATATTCGATATTTGTTATGAAAATGTTCAAATAAATCAGAGATGCAAGGATATAATAGTGTTCGATTTGGCGTTGAATGCTCCATATGTATTTATTTTCAGTCTTGTAAAATTTATCAAAATTTTTTATGAAAATATATGTTTGTCATAATATTCAAAAACTCATTCCTGAATTAATTGCAAAAATTCTGTCTGCCTGATCGCTAAAAAGTTACATTTTCCATGTATGATCGATTCTAAAGGTGTCATTTTCGTTTTTGATGTTCGGATAGCAACCCAATGCCATCCATTGTGAATGGATTACCTTCAAAGCAGATTAAAAATTACCGTTTCATGTTATATGGGACATAAGATATACATAAACTTGTGGTATTTTAAATGGGTTTCCAGATGTAAGTTCCTAACATTTTCTTGTTGCTGTACTTAGACTTGAAACAAAGAAAACAAGTAATCAACTTTAGTTTCTACTGGACTTTTTATTTTTTAGGGTGTTGCCACTGATTTATTTGCATATTAATTGCTTTATATAACATTACGTATATATCATATGTGTATATGCCTTAGTAAAGTATTTAACTTAACTTAGCCAGCATTAGTATGATTGGCTTAAAACAACTCAGGTTTTTGCAACACAACTTTTTTGTTTCACCTCACAGATTTTGTAGTTTCTGTTCTATACAACAGATTCGAAGTCTTGCTCTTAATTTAATTTAATATAAAAAGGAATTTATGACTATAATTCAACCCCTGAAATAAGAAATTATAACTAAAATTCTACCCCTGAAATAAGAAATCATATGCAGCGCAAACAGCGAAACGTAGAAGCATTTTTCACAGTGATTGGAGCTTTTGTCATATCTCTCTCTTTTGAGAATAAGAAAATATTTGATATTTGCGCTCTGCCGACCACTGATTTAGGGTCAAAAGATATACAAAATGTTTATAATGTAAGGAGGTTTCTGAGAGATATTATTATTGCTTTATCTACTATTAGTAAACGAACTAACATTATTTGTACATAAATATACATACATACAGTAGCGAGCATAAAAAATGCAACTGCGAGCGCTGAGTCAGAAAATTTGCGATATCTTAAAAACAAATTTGGTTAGAGCTTTATAATTTCATATCTTAATGTAAATGGTCCTGAATTACCTTCATCCAGTATTCTGTAATGCATAAAATAACAAGACAACCTCAAAAATTAAGCGAGCAAAAAAAATGCAACTCTTCAAAATTCAATTTATTTCCATAGTTTCCGTATTCTTACAGGAGAATATTTTTATCTTAAGTTAATGCTTAGAGGCATAACCACTATTGGCGATGTCTGCACGGAATCTGGAGGGCATAGAATCCACTAAGGACACAAAAGTCTCTATGGATGTCTTATTCCGCTCTTCCTGGAGGGTTTCTTCCAAGTTCTTTACTTTGGAGTGGTTTTTCTCTTTCACTTCGCGATATACTAGTTCCCATAGATCCTCTGTGGGCTTGAGATCCGGTTGCTGAGTGGGTCTCTCCAAAATTTTCATTTCATGGTCACTTAAAAATTTTCGAGGTAAGTGACTTCTGGGCTTGGGAGCATGTACTCTCTAAGGATCCCGCAGTAAACGCTTACATTCATGATTCCATTGATTTTGACCAACGGACCAAGTCCATTACGGGAGAAAGAAACTATTTTTTCGCACCTCAAAACAAAAATCGGAACTATGGTCGGTCTCCTGGTACTTTCAGATAACACTACTTAGCTTACAAATTTGGGGTTCATCTCGAGATCTGGTTTCTCATAGACTTTTTTCGATGTATTTTGGGGCGTAGATTCCAAAAATTACAACCATTTTTTTTTTCTTAAGAATCGTTTTCGAGATATCCCCAAAAAAAACCCATTTTTCGGCAATTTTATCATTTATTTGACTATATCTCTATACTTTTTTTTCGACTCAAAAACGATTTTCAGCATTCAAAAGATATTTGTATTCCCTTTCTAACGATATGCTCTTTGCTTGAATCGGATAAGATTTGATGGAGTATCAAGCGCTCAAAGTCCAAAAAAACTACATTTTTTGGTCTTTTTTAAAAATCGCTCAATTTCAATTGCTCCATTTGAATGAAAAATTGTTTCTTTTTCATATTTTTAAAATCAAAAAAAAAAAAATCACAAAATACAGAAATACTGTAAGAATAAACGTTGTTTTGAAATGAATTTAAGCTTAGCCATTTTTAAAAAATGATTGCGAAACCTTTGACTATTATTATTTTTCAAAATCCACCAAGTCCCAAGGTTTCATTTTCAAAACAAGCCAAGTCCACGTTTTCAATTTCAAAACCCGTCAAGTCCACAGTTTTTGTTTCAAAGATTAGGTTATAAAATGTAATGAAAAGTCATGATTTTAATAACTTTTGACAACTATTGCAATGGATCAATCTACTTTTTTACTATAGTTAAATTTCAGTGGAATACAGTATTTTTGATTTTCTCAAAAACGCAAAATATGAACTTGGCGGGTTTTGCAACTCAGCTCTTCATTTAGTGACACAAAGATAACTGGACAAGAAAAGAAAAAATTAGTTGGACAATTCTATAGGTGGGTTCTCATATTAGCAAAAAATAAAATGTATAAAAATGCTAACATGAGCGAGCTATTGAAGTTAATATTTTCAGTAGCGGGTGTACGATCTAGATTACTTAAATATTTTCATATAACGCCTCTCAACTCCCAAGTTACCAGATTAATTAGGAAAGGAAATAAAATCGAGAAAAATTAATGAACAAATTATAGCTGGCCTAATACTTTCAATTAAATACTTTGTCGTAGAACTCTACTTCATTTATTGTAATGGGCCAGATGGGGCTATAGGCCCGCGCCCCGACCTCACGAAGTAGGAAGTAGCTGAAAATTTAGTTTCATATATAAGGGTTGGTATGCGCTAAGGTGATAGTCGACTGAAGACTTTTTAATTGTCGTTTTTGAAAACGACACCTAAATAGCTATCACATAAAAGCAAGCGATAATCAAGTTCCTAATCACCTTCCAGAGAGCAAAAGTGCGATAGTTGATAGTCAACTATCAACTATCACCTTAGCGGATACCACTCCAGTATATATATTAGGGTGATTCAAATTTTTTTTTTTTTGTTTTTTTTAAAGTGCTGTTGCTTAAAAAGTAAGTTTATGATATGAAGAAAAAGCTCACGAAAATTCAGCTCTGTAACTCAATTTTATAAGGTGGCGCCGGAGCCTGTTAGTTTTACATGTAAATTGTATGGAAAAATTATTTTTTACAAAAAAGGTATCTAAATGAATAGGTGATTAGTGTTGTTGAGCTAAAAAGGGTCGTTTTTTGACGTAATTTTTTACGCTGAATCCGAATCTGGCCTCAGAATTGACTCATCATGTCGGAATCCTGAAATATTTGAGGTTAATTACCTGAAACATGATGTTTTTTGTCTACTTTCGAGGCCATGTATAGGATTCAAAGAAAGTCGATCAGCTTATTTTTAATAAAAGCATCATTTAGTACCATCCTTGCCCTTTACAATGAGCTTTCAAATGGTGATCTGTGATGTTTCCTTGCAAAGTTATAGCCATTTTAAAGTGACATGAATTGGATCCCCTACAAAGGGTTGCAACCCAACAATATTAACCAAAGGGTTTCAAATTCATGTCACCTTGAAATGGCTGCAACTTTGCAAGTAAGCATCACAGATCACCACTTGAAAGCTTATTTTAAAGGGCAAGGATGGTACTAATTGATGCTTTTGTTAAAAATAAGCTGACCAACTTTCTTTGAATCCTATACATGGCCTCCAAAGTAGACAAAAAACATCATGTTTCAGGTAATTAACCTCAAATATTTCAGGATTCCGACATGATGGGTCAATTCTGAGGCCAGATTCGGATTCAGCGTAAGAAATTACGTCGAAAAACGACCTTTTTTTTAGCTCAAAAACACTAATCACCTATTCATTTAGATACCTTTTTTGTAAAAAATAATTTTTCCATACAATTTACATGTAAAACCAACAGGCTCCGGCGCCACCTTATAAAATTGAGTTACAGAGCTGAATTTTCGTGAGCTTTTTCTTCATATCATAAACTTACTTTTTAAGCAACAGCACCTTAAAAAAACAAAAAAAAAAAAAATTTGAATCACCCTAATATATATATCTTTCTACTATGGTTTGAGGTTAAAAAATTTTTTGACAGAAATATTACACTTTTTAATTTATTTTTTATGCATAGATTTCAAAACCGGCCAAGTCCATGAAATTGCTTTCAAAATCAGTCCAACGCCTTGGAATCAAAACCGGCCAAGTCTAGTTCATTGATATCAAAACCGGCCAAGTCCACTTTTTTTCAAACAAAATTTGTTGATTACTATGTCAAAGCCGGCCAAGTCCAGTCCATTGGTATCATAACCGGCCAAGTCAAAATTGTTTTCTCAAAAACATACGCAAATAAAACTTGAAAAGTCTGATCTGACGTGCTTTGAGTAAGAAATTTTATAAGCTGTTATGTGGGAAATACGTTTTAATTTTTCAATGAACATTGATGAAGATAAATGTTTTTAGATGTTTGTCCAAAAGTATGAAAAAGGGACTTGGCCGGTTTTGCAACTGGGCGCCTCATATATAAGTATTTTTATACCCTACACCAAGGGTATATTCACTTTGTCTCTCCGTTTGTAACACCTCGAAGGGGGCGTGGCAGGTATAGAAAAGTGTATATATTCTTGATCAGCGTCACCACCTGAGTCGATTTAGCGATTGTCTGTCTGTCTGTCCGTCTGTTGAAATCAGGTTTACGGGAAAACTTTTCACACACTTTTACCCAAACCAATTTTGAAAAAAGTTGCAGCGATTTTGATGAAACATGCACATGTGAACCAAATTAGGATTAGGCTGGGTTTCAAGTTTCCAAAAGGTCGTACAGGGGAGTGGCACAGCTCTAAATTTTATCATTTAAACTACCATATCTAGTAAGCCGTTCAAGATATTACGATGAAATTTGGTAAACGGATACATATCAAATATATCTTGAATTGAGATAAAAGTGGGCGGAATCGAGAAAATTGGCGTGGCACTTCTCAACTGTTAAAAATTTTGATTCCGTATATCTCAGAATTGGCACAAACGATTTCCATAAAAATTTTGGGGATGATGCCGCTGAAAGCAGTCATCAATACAATCTCAGCTACTTTACTGAAAAAACTCGCTCAAGGGCGTGGCACCGCCCACAATATTTATAAACGTTATATAAAGAGAATTAACAACGTAATCGTTATGAAATTTAATGGGGTAGATATACTTCCTATAAGGTCTCTTATAACAAAAATTTGGTGCAATAGTACATGTGGGTGTGGCACCTCCCATATAAGCAAAAAACGTTTATTGTTATAGATAGTGTGCTATGAGAGTAATCTTCATAAAATTTGGTCTATAGATGTCAGTTACTATAAGCTTTAAAAATAAATGGATTTTGACAGGATTGCATCAGTGGGCGTGGCACCTCCCATATAAACATAAATTTGTAAGCGCTGTTTTAAGTGAACTATTGCAGCAATTGCTATGAAATTTAATGTAAGTGGTTCAGTTGCTATAGAGTATATCTGAATCAAAATTGGCTGAAATAGCACCAGTGGGCGTGGCACCTCCCATACAAGTCAAATACGGTAAGTGACATATTTATCGAAATATGTGAGCAATCATACTAAAATTTGGTGTAAGAGGTTTGCTTATGGAAAGCTATTTCTGGATCAAAAACGGGCTGGGTTGTACCAGTGGGTGTGTCACCGCCCTAAATTTGAAATTTGACTGCGGCACATATCGCAAACTATACAAGCTATTGTGCTGAAATTTAATATGAGGATGTCGATCACGAATATAATTTATCGAACCAAAACTGGGCGGAATTGGAGTATTGGGCGTGGCATATTTCAAATTTTTCATTTCTATTCGATTTTTTCAACATTTTCCATATTCTTTCGACTTTTTCAACCCTTTAACTTTTTCCAATATATCCTACATGTATGTATTTGTTCGACTTTTTCAACCTCTTTCAACTTTCTTCACAAGTTTCTTTATTTTTTCGACTTTTTCATCAATTTTGAATTTTTTCAACGTCTTTCAACTTTTTTTGAGTTCTTTAACCTCTTTCAACCTTTCTAACATTTTACATTTTTTTCGACTTATTCAAACTCTTCAACGTCTCTTAAACATTTACTTAAAAGGTACTTTCAGTGCAGTGTAGGGTATGCGAGTTTCGGCCTGGCTGAAGATAACACCTTAACTTGTTTTCATTCATTTGTAAGAAATATAAGTTGTCCCCTATTCTGTGATCATGAAATTTTTGTTTGAGTGGAGGCTCATTCCTACTATTTAGCTCCGGGCCTCGCACATTTCAATTCCGCCACTGGTCACGCACACGTTTAGCTAATGCTATAATTTTTGACATGAACAAATAATACTTACATTGTCGTAGTTGACTTATAGTTAGTTATATCAATACCGGAATACGGTGATCGAAACTCCGTATCAGATAAAGAATTAATTTTTTATGTTTGATGTCTGTAGTTTTTTTAAAACATCACAAAAATAAAAAAAAAAAACTTTGTGTTTGAAATTTATTTCAACTAAAGGAACCATAAGCGAAGTCACGCTCATAAATACCAATGCGTTAACGCTTAACAAAGTACAGGCAACAAAATTAAAATGTCAAGGTGCATTCGTTGCAAAAAAAAAAAAATGAGAAATTGTAAAGAATTCAAACTGAAATGATGTTTCAAAAATATTGATCTCAGCAATGAATCACGAATCATCGAAATGGTTAGAATCATTGAACTTGTCTTGTAGCTCGGCGCTTTTAAAGTTTGGTAGCGCTTAGATAATTAATTGGAATTTTATTTATATTTATTTTTTTGCTGTTGTTTTTTATTTTGATGTTTAATTAACATACAAATTAAAGTGTAAAACCTATAAAGCAATTACATAAGCATTTTGTCTGAAGCTTTTGCATTTCAAATTGGACAACATTTTTGTTTATTTTTCTAAATATTATTTTAAATAATATTTAGAGATATTTAGGTTCTTTTTTTTTTAAATTTCACCAGTCTAAAAGAATTTAACCATTACTTTTGATTGAACTTAGTCCTCAAAGAAAGCTATGGTTTCTATTGCAGGGAAATAGCTCTTTCGAAAAAAGTGAACAGAATCATTTTGAAGCGTTTGCCTTCTACTTCAAACAATTTTTTTTCTGCGACTTCTTTTCAACAAGTCAACTGAAATACAAATGATGATGACCCTTCTATAGCATTCAAGACAAGTTCAACTTCTACTATTTCATGGGCTAATTTTGCATCTCGAACAACTTATGATATCACCAGGACCACATTTTGCAACAGTCAAAATTGCAGAGCTTCCAGAGATTTGTCATCTAAAGGAAATATTTTGGTCTGGAATTTTTGGAACCAGTTAGAGACTATCATAGTGATTGGCATATTTATTCCATATGCAATTTGATATTTTCGGAAATGCAATCACATAACCAATATATAAATAATGTACCACTCAACTTTTGTTTTACCGTGAACTTTAAAACAAACTCCTATTTAGTAGCATTTACCTCATGCATATTCGTACACAAATTGTAGTACCAAATGAAAACTAGCACCCTTGAATCGTTCAAACAAAACGTAAGAAATACGTTATATATAATATATAATATGTAATTATACTTTTTGTATGGCATCCACTTATAGTCCAGTATATGATGCATCACAATCATGCAAGATAACGAAAGTAAGATTAATATTTAGAGTGGTTCTATGCTTCCTTAAAAATGTGTACAAAAATCGAAGACTCTTCGATTTTTAATTTTTTTCGTTTAAGTATGCACTACATAAAGTTTAATCAACATTTTAAGAGACTTCTTCGAAATTAAATTAGCATACTGAGTAGTGCCACAAGAAAAATTGGGCATTAACTTTAATTAATTTCTTAGTTAACTAATCTATTTATCTTGAAACTTTAAGTCCTACCAATATTAATCAAAATCAAAATGGAACAATATTTTTATGTAATTCAAATATCAAGTTTACGTTTTTTGCGTATTCTATAAAATATAGCAGATAAATGAGGGCAGGATTCGCAAAACTTAACCTCCATCGACTACAGTATTGCTTTTGATAGCATCGACCGCAATTGTATTTAGGATGCATTCCAATACAAATAATTCAAGTATCTAACACAACGGGAAGTGATCCTTTTGATGTCGTGTCAGTTGTGCAGTTTTGTTTCTGATAGCACTGGACGATTTGCTCCAGATTCTGTAAATTATTGCATTCAATGGACTTTCAGTGAACATCTGAAGATGGGAGACCTAGCTTATGCTGATGTCATATGCCTACTTGCCACCAAGCAGGCTGATATGCAAGCAGAACTCACTGCCGTCAGTCAGATTTTCTTCGGAAGAAATAGGTCTGAAAATCAATAAAAATAAAGCAAACATCATAACAATTTGCCCAACCAGTGCTGGCAATAGTTTCATGATAGGTGAATCCACCAGAGAAGAGATGGATGCCTACTTACATGTATATTTAGCCACCAACCTTTTCCACCGCATAGCAACACAACTAAAATGTCGTAGTAAATAGTTAATACTAATTTTAATAGCAAGGTATTTCTGAACGATGAAAAAAATAAAATCATTCCAAACGTTAAAAACCTAATGTGGCCTTCACTGTGTTAAATTGATAATGTTTCTTTACGTTAGTATGGAAAACGTTGAAAATCCGAAAAATGTTGAAGAATTTTGATAAAGTTAAAGAATATTGAAAAAGTAGAGATGTATCTAAAATCTTACATTACTTTCAATTTCAATTAATCAAGTATAATTTCTTTCTTACCTGTTTTCGGATACGTGACAGTGAAGATATTCAAAAGCATTTAAAAGTTACACTCGACCTATAAAAAGTCTATACCGACCAAAAAGTATATATAATTATATATACTTTTTGTACCGACTCCACATTGAATACATTCGAGAAATGTGAAAACGCCATCACTGCCTTGGTTATGTTAAAAAATTGATTTCGACCTATCTCCATTGATTGGAGCAAGAAATTTTTATTTATCATAAATGGGGTCGAAATACGGGGTATTTTTTCACTGATTGATGCAGTAATATTCTTTCCATACGGTTTCAAAAAACTGGTAAAGCCCAAAAATGTTGAAAATGTCGGAATTCTTTACTTTTTGGCGTTAACGTTACATTTCCGCCAATTTACTCCAGTATAAACTATATTTCAAATTCGTCATTAAGGTGTTCGCACATCAAGCATGGGTTTTTACAGCAAAAACTCAACAACGACTTAAAAGATTTTCGAATGAAAAGCCTTAAAGTTCATACCTCAGTGTTTCAAAAAAATTAAAAAAATACTTCAGATAATTTATTTATATCTATTAGCAATTGAAAATTGTATCAAAAACGACTGATCTATGAGTTACTACATTTGCGCACCTACCCATAAACCATTTTTGGCTCTTAAAATGAAATTTTTAGAGTGTTTCGAGATTTTCTTATATCTTACCGTTTCACAACATAAAGTATGCCTTGTTAAAAATATATATTATTATTCTTGTTTTTGTAACACTGTGTTATCATAGGCAAATAAAAATACTAACACGGCTGAGAAGGAAAAACTTGTTTTAATTTTAACTCGAATTCCCTTTAATTTTTTATCTGAAGTTTCGTTATCGTCATTAAAAATATCAATCTTAGATTTAACGATGCTTAATGACTTTGTTTGCTGCTTTAAACTCTTAAATATAACTTGTAATTAAAATAAAGATAGAAAAACATCAAATGTGTATTTTAGGTTCTAAACGTACACTTTGAATTGCTTCTAGCAGAAAAGAAAAAAATTTTAAATATCTGCTTAAATATGCTGACACTTTTAATTCATTATCAGTAGATTTTGCCGGCTTTTTGCATTTGTCATTTTGAAAAAGGTGTTTGTTGTAGGTTTTTTTCGAATTTATTTGATGTTATCGCCTCCTCCGTTTTAAGCGATACTTACGCATTTATCTACTTAATTACTCGGCTTGTAAGTCTTTCTACACGTTTTTGACAGCTTGAACGTGTAAACTATCAAGATTTTGGCCCAATGTTTTTTGGGGATTATGTAAGATTTGAGGAATTTAAGATTTCAGTTTCGATTTCATTCAAATGAAAAGTAAAAGTAATAATCATGAATAAAAGACATGAGCCTAATGAATTTCTTAATTATTGAAGCTTTAAGTCATGTCAATACAATTAATATATCATTTGATTTGCGATACAATTGGAATGACTATTGTTTGGCTGCTTAATTGATATGATGCCGCATTGCCTGGCATTTGACATTTAAGGTATAAACGAAGCATAGCTTGTTTGCACATATGGGCACAAATGGAAGCACCACATTACATTTATGGTACATACATACGTTTGTATATTAGAGTGACCAAAAAAAAAAAAAAATCGAGTTAAAATCGGAATAAATTTTTTTTCTTAGGCTAATATTCTTTAGCAAAAGACAAAAAACCTCATTTTTAGGTACTTAACCTCAAATATTTAAGAATTCTGATGTGATGGGTCAATTTTAAGGCCGAATTCGGATTCAGCGCAAAAAATTACTTCGGAAAGCTATCTTTAAAAGATATATTACCCGAATTTACATCATTAAAGCTTGAATTTTGGCCTGTTTTCGAAGGATTTTTATTTTTCTATTACTTCTGATAAAAAATACTGGAACATCGGGACTGCTCAGAATTTCTTCGTCTATTTTTGGACTACAATGCTAAAGATATTACACCAAGAAAAAACATTTATTCCTCGAGTTTACCTCGCTTAAACCCAAATTTGCGCTGTTTTTTCGCTGTTTTCTGGGAGGTTTTCGATGCTACCAAGATACCCAGTCACTGTATAACAAAACAACCATCGTGTTCAGCAGACCCGAAAATATAAGAATCAATGCCAACAGCCCGTATCTTATGCGGGATTATCTTTTGGGAAGATATTGTTATATTCACTCGCAAATAAAATGAATGAAATTAATTCATAAATTGGACATTAGCGACCTCTAAATATCAATATTTTTTAATAAAATTTTCAATACTTTTCTACTTTTTTGGTTACTCTTATGTTGGCGTAGCCAACAATTAATTGTAAAAAATCAAACAACGTGAAGATTTTTACTTTGCTTGAGTCTTTACTTTAATTTGAAATGATACGTGGAGTTTTATTTTCATTATTATTTTCTTTCAAATTAATGTATAAAAAGATGTGGTTAATATTTCTATTATATTCAATCCAAAGGTTATTTCATCAAGTCTTAAGAACGTGCTCTAAAATGAAAATCTTTTGAAATATCCGCTCTTGCGAAATTCAAGCGAACTTTTCTTGTTAATGCATGTCTTAACCATTAAAATTATATTTCCGGAGCCCT
The DNA here is from genome assembly GCA_949775025.1 of Tricholauxania praeusta. NCBI lineage: Eukaryota > Metazoa > Arthropoda > Insecta > Diptera > Lauxaniidae > Tricholauxania > Tricholauxania praeusta. The sequence goes on along the minus strand of OX459029.1, from coordinate 72,790,193 downwards.
ATTCGAACTGCTACGACATGAACCTGTTTATGAACATTATTTTTCGCCATCATTTTACATTTCACCAATTTTGGAGCAGGATTTTTATGAATTTAGTGTATAATCCTTTTTTCATCCCATGAGCTCAACTTTTTTTTTCTCCAACGTACGTTGTTTATTTGAAATTCTTTTGTTCTCTATCCATCTCTTAATAATACCGTGAACCTCACTTATATTTTTTACAAAATTCCCAATTTCGTATTTGGTTTAACCTTCTAAATCAGCGGTGGGCACAAAAATCTAACAAAAGAGCAAAACAACAACATCAAGCAACAACAAACGAAATTTTAAAGTTTTTTTTACTTTCATTTCCAAAATTGCCATTAGCACAAAAAAAACCAAATTACACCACAAACAAAAACAATTGCTACATTCGTTGAAACACAATGCGGCGCCGTCGCTTATGCCATTGTGTGTTGTTTTTGTTTTCATTTGAACTCAAGTCAACGCTGTGGCTCGATAGCGTTGAAATCCTGCGAATTTTGTACCTCGATAGCGTTGAAATTCTGCGAATTTTTTTTCGCTTGCTTGTGCGTCGAATAACGGTAAGAGCAATGTGAGCAAATAGAGCCATTAAGTGCCCTTCACTGTTCTAAATGATTATTAATTACGATTTCCGTTCTTTTAACGTTCATTGCTTAATTTAATGCGCATTTTGGAATAATTTTAAAACTTTTTTTTATCTGATGACAGCAAGAAGTTAACTCAAGTCATGGCAAACCAAAACCAAGTATCGTTGCCCAAACCTAATGGTAAATGCACCGATACTTTGATCGATTATTTCGTTGCCCGACTTTCAATTTGAGCACATTTTTAAGGAATTATGGCTAGATTATGCCATTATGTCAAAATTTTGTAAATTTATTTAAGTTTCATTTTGTTATAAGCAATTATTTTTTAACGAATACATATTGACTAAAAATTGAGGAAAGGTCACTTTTAAAATGTTTTTTGGCTGTGCCAAATAAGGATAAGCTTATTTTATTTTTCCTACTCTTACTGTCTCTAATAAAGAATTAAAAAATTTCTTCGTAAGATAAGGGTTTGGCACCTACAGTGCTTCAAAATTTTTACTTATAGGCCTAGATGTAAAGCCATTTCATTAAGGGTATTCCTCTCAACGCGAAAACTCGAAAAGCGTGAAATTTCAAACTGGCAGCAAATTATTTCGACAAACGACAACACTGATTCACTTTCCAACTTTTCGAGGCTACTTGCTCAACTATTTCGCCTCGAAAACTTTCGAGGGTTGCGCAAACTTTTCTTCATACAAATTATTTTCGAGGGTCGAAAATGTGGACAGTTTTCGCAGTTTACGCAGTTTTCGAAGCTTTTTTGAGTTTTCAGGAATACCCTCAGTATATCGATACAAAATATTTGTTGAAACGCCTTTTTGCGACATCAGACATCTCAAGATTGACCCACTAGCTCATGATATAACACATCACAAGTTAAAAATCACGAATTGAGTGGGGGGGGGGGGGGGGGGAGCCGTGTCCGTTATAGAGCTAAATCCAAATACACTAGAACCTCTGTAAGTAGAACTTGAAGGGAGACGCCAAAAAATTCGAGTCGACCACGTGTTAACGTCAGTCATAAATTCCTTTATCATTTCGTAAAATTGGTTTATTGCATAAGTAGGCTCTTACATTGATTTCTAAGGATTAATGATATACATTGTCGGCATCTTCTTAAAGTAGGTATCTTATTTTTCTTCGATCTATAGAGGTATTTCGTTTCAAATAATCGAGTTGTAAAGGTTGTAAAATCAAACATTGCTATGTTCCAGATGCAGAGGTCAAATTTATTTTTTTCGAGCTTAAGAGGGAAAATATGTACTGAATTTACTTGCAGGGACTCACTAATTATTTCGACTTATAGAGAGGTCAGATTTCAAGCAATGGAGGTTTTTGGGCTTGAAAGGAAGGGAACACAAAATTTTTTGAGTTTGGGAGGTTTTCGACTTATCGAGGTTCCACTGTATGAAAAATTAGCTGTTTCCAAATTGCTGCTTCATCACGTGGCACCTGAAAATTTGTAAAATTTGGCATGTAGATGCTCAATTATTTAAGGAATACATTAGACAAATAATGGGTGGGCTTAAATAAGTGCACGGACTTGAGCAAGTGCGACCACTTAAGCAAACGGAAATGTCACCTTTAATTTCAGAGTAAATAAAATGTCATGACAAAGCATCTACTAGAGAAAATGTGCACTGGACAAAAATGGGGTAGATTACAATTGTTAATGTAATTCTTTTTATACCTTAGATCAGTGGTGGGCATGGAAATCTAACGAAAGGGCGAAACAACAACATCAAGCAACAACAACGAAATTTTAAAAACTTTTTACTTTCATTTCCAAATTCGCCAGCACAAGAATAACCAAATTGCACTACAAACAAAAACAACTGCTACATTCGTCAAGACACAATGCGACGCTTTTCCTTTTTCATTTGAACTCAACTCAACACAGTGCCTCGATAGCGTTGAAATTCTGCGAATTTTTTTTCGCTTGCTTGACACTACGTGCCCACCACTGCCTTAGAAAATAAACAGTACACTCAGAAAAATATGTCTTATATACGACTTGTTACCCTGATAGATGTGCTGTCAAAAATCATCACCGAATACAGGCATGATCCTGAGTCCAATTCATATTTTTCTAATTGGTACAGTGGGCAAGATGCTCTTTTTGTGGAGAACGAAAAGTGTTTAGATGAACCTTCTGAAGTTCGAATTATACTGAGGAATCTAAACCAGCAAGCATACGACAAAATCGCATATTTCTACTTCCGAGAAAACTGCAAGACTAGACATTTACATAGTGAGACTAAATCAACTTTGTCTCAAACTCGTGAAGTGCGATACTGAAGATTTTGTAACTTTCGTACAGCAACTGTAGCTACGCAAATCACAAATGCAAGGTTTGTGGTAATAAAGGACACACAGAAGGCTATTACGCATGCTTCACCAAGGCACACAAATCATTTGAAGGCAAGGAAACAACGTGATCCAAGCAATTAAAACAACATTTTTCGTACGTCAGTGGTAATGGCAGACAAATTGGTAAAAAGTGTTCACAACCAAACATAACAACGAAGATCTGTAAAAATAATTGTTTCCGGAAAACCTATCAGAATCCAATTTGACACTGCTGATGACATCGCAGTTATATCCAAATTCAATTGGGAAGACAAAACTACAGCACAGTCAACATAATGCAACAGATGCTTCAAGTAATAAAATTGATATTGGTATTATTGAAAATTTGAATGTATTTGGTATTGATCTCATATAAAATTTTGGTTTCTGGAATTCAAGTTTAAATGCTATTTGCGACACCATTACAGCAAATATGAGCAAAGACGACTTGTTCAAAATGACTAGAGATAAATTTCTAGAAGTTTTCTAGACAAAATTAGAATTTGCGGAGACAATTCAACTGGATTAAACCAATGTATGCAACCGAATTCGTATCCACGTCTTCATGTAGACGAAATCTTTACAAAGATGCCAAACTGCAAATATTTTAGCAAAATTGATCTCTCAAGTTCCTCTTTACAATCAGCACACACAAGAGTTTCTTTCTATTCAATCGATTGCCATCAGGAGTTACATCGGCACCGGGTGTATTCCAAAATCCAATGGATACCATCATATCAGGACTAAATGGAGTGGTTACATATCTTGATGACGTTGTGGTAGCCGCATCCATAATCGAAGATATTACATACAGCTGCGGTAAAAAGTATAGCACCGCGGTGTCATTTATGAATTGAAAGAAAATATTTCGAACAAATGACGTTTTTTTCTTCTAATATTTTAAAGGATAGTTACTTGATAAGTACACAAGATAAGCACATGACATTTTGTTCCAAAAAAATAACGGTACTTTCTAGGTTTGCTATTGTATTGAGTAATTTGTAATTTCGAGCGGTAAAAATAATAGCACTGCTCAACTCCTTTACTTCTCAAGATTAGGTATTTACTCTTATTAAAAAAATTTGATCGTAACAAGTAAGCTCCATTATTTTTGTATAATACTCCAATGATTTTTTTGAGTTTTTGCATTTTAGTGGGCCGTGGAAAGCATTCTACGACAGAGCAAAGTAAAATTTTTAAAAATTCCATTTCGCAAGGTAAAATTTTACAGGAAATTTAAAATTTTATCGGATGTTATGCGAAAATGGTTTTGAATACGATAAAATACACAAATAAACGTAAAACACGAGGCCGAATGCCTTCCATGTCCCCCCGGGATGTGAATTGTTCGATACGGCTTTCGATACATAATCCGTTTTTGCCTGCTACGAAAACAAAGAAAGTGCGTAATATAGCAGTGAGTGTGGAAACCGTTAAAAGACGACTCAGGGAAACCAATTTGAGTGCCCAAAATCCACGGCGAGTTTCGTTGTTAAAAAAAAATACATATCACAAACATACCGGACTTTGCGCACTGGTACTTAGTATGGTCGCTTGCAAAGAAAATAAGCATTATGTGGAGCGATGAGAGTAAGATCGTTTTTTTGGTGGAAAAGGCACTCGTCCATATGTAAGGCGTAGCCCAAACACAGAATATGATACTTGGAATAATCTTACTCTCATCGTTCCACTCTACTTTGCAAGTGGCCATTTTAAGTACCCATGCGCAAAGTCCGGAATCTTTGTGATATGCATTTTTTTTTTAGAATGAAATTTGTCGTGGATTCTGGGCACTCAAATTGGTTTCCCTGAGTCTTCTTTTAACGGTTTCTACACTCGCTGCCATACTAAGCACTTTCTTTCTTTCCGTAGCAAGCAAAAACGGATTATGTATCGAAAGCCGTATCGAACAATTCACATCCCGGAGGGACATGGAAGGCATTCGGTCTCGTGTTTTTCGTATATTTGTGTATTTTATCTTATTCGAAACCATTTTCGCAGAAAATCCGATAAAATTTTAAATTTCCTGAAAAATTTTACCTTGCGAAATGGAATTTTTAATAATTTTACTTTGCTCTGTCGAAGAATGCTTTCCACTGCCCACTAAAATGCAAAAACTCGAAAAAATCATTGGAGTACTATACAAAAATAATGGAGCTTACTTGTTACGATCAAATTTTTTAATAAGAGTAAATACCTAATCTTGAGAAGTAAAGGAGCAGTGCTATTATTTTTACCGCTCGAAATTACAAATTACTCAATATAATAACAAACCTAGAAAGTACCGTAATTTTTTTGGAACAAAATGTCATGTGGTTATCTTGTGCACTTATCAAGTAACTATACTTTAAAATATTAGAAGAAAAAAAAACGTCATTTATTCGAAATTTTTCTTTCAATTCATAAATGACACCGCGGTGCTATTCTTTTTACCGCAACTGTATGTAGAAATTATGAAGGCAATACAAAGCTTTAATGGTCATGGTTTCACTATTCGTTGAGCCAAAAGTGAAATTTTTCAAACTACATACCATAAAATACCTAGAACATGTAATTGACGAAAAAGACATTCATTCTGATCGCGCAAGCGTCGAATCTATCAGCAAAATACTTAGACCCACAAATCAGACAGAACTGGTTCTTTTCTGGGCGCTGTCAACTATAATGGACAGTTGATTCGTCAAATGAGAGAATTACGTTGCCTTTTATATGAACTTTTGAACACCAAGTTAGTGTGAAAATGCACAAGTAAGCAAGTGCGAGTCTTTATTTCAACGATTTAAGAAAATTCTCATGTCAGATTTGTTGTCGACACACTATAGCTCCAAAGATTTAATTTTTTATCGCTTCAGACGCATCAATGGTTAGCACAGGTGCAGAATTGTTTCACAAAATGCCTTATGGAAGTCAGAAAGTAGTATACCATGTCTCAAGAGCTTTCAACTCATCAGAAAAGCGATACAGCCATATAGAAAAGGATGCGTTTGCACTTGTTTTTGCCTGTACGAAATGATTTATGGCTTAATTTCAATTTTTGAATCAAAAAAATGGAAAAACGAATCGCTTACATAGACGGGTCTTTGTACTAATGAGTTATAAATTTCGAACTCAATATATTAAGACAATATGAATATATCAGGACTAGATTTCGTTGTGCCATCTATAAACATTGCAGATGGAATTAAATGTATTTTACGCGAAAGTTTTACCGTTGTATACTGAAGAAACTACACAGGGGTCACCAACAGGGTTGCTAAGTGGCCGCTTTTGATACGGGCAAGCCTGGATTTGATGTCAAAGCCGGGGGCCTTGTAGGAATTGGAAAATTTCAGAAATGCCGTTAATTGGAGGATTTTCGTTATTTGTAAAAATAAGGTCATCAAGTTTTTTTCTTGTCTTTTGATCATATATCGACTTTAGCTGTTTTTGCTTGAGATCACAGAATTATTGTTTAATGGCAATTTTCCCATTTTGTCGACTAAAAAAAAATATAAACCACCACTTTGAGGAAAATTATTTTATTTTGGGAGGCCGGGAATTCCTTCTTTTCAACTTTTCAGGCCTGGTCACCAAGGAATAGAATAGATGTAATCTCTCTGTAGATCTTTCGTTTATTGCCATAAAATAAATTCATTATCTTCCACACTCAAATGGCCAGACGGAGCGTTTCGAGGACACAATAAAACGAGCTTCATCATATAAGAAAAAGCGGAAGACAAAAATGAAGCCCACATTCAAGCAAATCATGGTTTCATTCGAAGATCCTTTCTATATGATAATACGATGAGAGAGTTTTCCAAGAAAACAAACTTAAACCTTGCCCTGGCGAAATTATTGAGAAAATTGGTAATGTAATTTACATCATATTTAATCAAACAAGTCGACCTAAAACACTCAATCGATCAATCAACTTCGTGGACGAACATCTGAATTATCTGTTTCTTATACCAGTAACGAGACGCGAATGTTTGATTCACTAGAATCAACTTCTGACTATACAAAATTACTGATTGATCCAATATATTCAACAAATGATATGGTGGAGCCTTTAGCGGAAGTTGAAATTGAAAGAACTCACACTAGTGTTGAGGTAATGGAAGTTGAAACCTAGTACAGAGCCAGTGAAAGAAGATCTTCTAGAAGAAGACGACCTCTCCAGTTTAATAAAGAGGAAGGATGTTGCAAGCCAGGCACAAATACACTTGAATAACTTTAGAGAGTTGTAGAGTAGTCAGTTGTAACAGAAGGCAATCAGTTTATGTAAATTTTCTAGATCAGTTTCTCCTAGAAAATCAAATCAAAATGTTACATTATATTGAATTTTACAAAAAAAAAAAAAACTTATTATGTAATTACTTAATTAATATTGCATATTCAATGTAATTTAATAAAGAACATAGCATACCTTAATTGAATGACTGAGTGTTTCTCAGTTTTCAGGGGTTTTCTGCTGTAATTATTAAGTTTAGGGCAAGAATAAAGACTTGAGGGCATATGAGCTTTATCCAAATGGACCAAGATATTCTCAGTTAAAGCTGAGTGCTTCTGTTTGATAGGCAATATCAAGCCCATCAAACAGAACTCATCTATATTTCGACATAGGGTTTACAGTTTCTAGCTGGAAAAGGGCTGTAAAGGACTTAGTCGTGGATGCCCGAATCATAGCTATAGTTCTGGCTAAATTCCGCCTGGGACTAGTCTCACGCTAATCTACTGTTGAGCCTCAGTATGTATCGAGTCATTCTCAGTTACAGTTTGTTAAACCCTTCTATATTTTTCAAAATGCTTGGAATTTACCTAACATTTAAGCTTTGCAGCTTTGTCTCAGATTTCTTTCAGCCTTCTAAACAAGAACTACAGGTTAGTATAATTGTCTAACAGATTTTTATCTGCCGTAGTTTTCATAATTTCTCTTAGATTTCTATTCTCTTGTTGTGTTCTTCCATTAAAATGTATCCATAAATTTAACTTTCGGAAATTATAGTAATGATCCGATTTTTGTACCGTATATTTAAATTAAGCTGGCACATATCTCTGCAGGAAAAGTGATTTAAAACTTTCGTAGATATTTGAAGCTTTTGGCGAAGCATTGAGAAAAAGCAATTTCGGACTTAATTTTTTTGGTCAGCAATATTAAAAAATAATTAATTATGATAACATGATGACCTTTTTTTGTTGCTCTTTAAAAAAAAAACTTAAGTACATGTAGCAAAAATCATTTACTTGTTTTACCACACAACATTTACTGGTGAAGAAAATGTATAGTACATTACAGTGAAACTTGAAAGGATTTTAGAAAACCTTGGTAAGCCTAGTAATTGACTTCTAGCACCCCCCCCCTGATCCACCTGTTAGTACTAGTAGTAACATAAGTAATGTGTCTGTTGAAAACCAACCTATTCCATTATTCCAACCAACCGACAATAACCGTCCTAGGCAGACAACAAGAATACAAAATTTACTCAGTTCATTCTGGATTTCAACAGATCTCACAGACACAATCACCAGAAGCAAATACTGAGTAAGATTCGAAAACAGATGATTTAGACGGCGAAGAGGAAACATGAAAAACAAAACCATGTGGATCAGCCAAGCCCAAGCGTTTACGATAAAATTCCGATGGAACCTCTATAATACCATGCCTTACTGCATTTCATAGGAAATAAGTAAAGGCGTCACGGGCAGCGGAAAAGGATTAACCACCGTGATTTTTAAACATTGTATTTTTTTGTTTTGCATTTTGTGAAAAACTAAAATAAAAACTGACTATTTATAGAACATCAACAGTTTTACTAATTCACCCATACATGCATATACCTTATAAAGGGTTAACGCTTTAGCATTTTTGACTATGTATAGTTTGATAACTTTTTTTTTTTTTTTGCAGATTTTACAAATCAAAATATTCAGCGCTGTCGCGACGCTGATCGACTTAAGTTTATAATGCCAAGAACTAATTTATCAGCACCAACACCGATTTCATTATGATTCAACTGCTGAGTATAGTGAATGTATGAATCATATTGAACGATTTACTCGTAGTTTTCAAATTTTTGCTTTAAATTTGGACTGAAACTCAATTCAATAGAGGTAAAAGTCTGAAGAAGATAAACTATAATAATGGAATTTTTCTACTGGATTTCTAAATTCTTCTATTTGCTCTTGGTAAGTAAAGCTTTTTATTTATATAAAAATTAATACAATTCGCACTTCTGGGACGTGACCTCAACGAGACTGCTAAATGAAACTATTTGGATATGATATTCGGAGAGCCAGTGACACTTTAAAGCATAGGTGTGCAAAAACAACATGAGTGGTACACTGATCACTGATCAAACGAAACGAGAGCAGTTGTCCTCAATGCAGTGGTGTCATTTCACCAAAAGCTTGGGGGGGTGTTAAAATAACATATCGAATCTATGGTATTTTGAATTGAATCGATGTAATTAATAACAATATCAGATCCAGACTGACGCCTCTGCCTCAATGTGCGCATTGTTATTTCCTTGTTCTCGCTAGATTCGTTTTTTTCTGAATGATGCAACAATAACAATAACACTAGCCGACTTTTTTGGCCTTTTTTTTTTTGTTCCATGAACTTTCTTTCCATTTTTCTTACTGTTAGTTTTTTTTAAATTCTTTTTCAGTGTATTTTCATTTTTTAGGCGATATCTCATACAAATATAAATCGATTTTCTTTAAATAAATTTCGAAAAAAAGGTAATAAAAATCCCCACAACTTTTGTTCAGACAGATTTTGGTTCGAATATACAGGTTACGAGATAAAAGCTGACAAATTCGAAAAAATTGATTTTTTATAAGATTTGTATCCAATTAAAAACAGCTTTTAAAATATAAATATTTAAAAATACATCAACTTAGATCTTTTATTACAAAGAAGAAATTCTTGGAGAGAAAATAATACTAAGTCTCTGAAAATCTGTTCATAAATGCCAAAGTTATAGCCAATTTAGTAACAATTTTCGGATTTTCAAAAACTTAGGATTATTTTTTTTGGAAGAGTTTGTTTTTTATACTCAAAGAGTTAAATTAACGTATTTTTAAATATTTCTAGTTTTAAAGTATTTTTTATTGGATACGAATTTTCAAAAAATCAATTTTTCAAATGTATCAGCTTTTATCTCGAAAATTTCCTCTACAAGAGTTGTAGGGAATTTTACCTTTTTTTCAATATTTATTTGAACAAAATTGGTTTTTATTTGAAGAGATGAGATGAAAAAAAACTAATCGTGGGAAAAATCTATCAAGAACTTTTTTCAACTTAGGGGACCTAAATAAATGATAAGAAATTAAGAAATGTCATGGAATATTTTTTGGTGTCGGCTAGTGTAATTAAAAATCCCGTGGATAGCGCATGTAAAAAAAACGCAACAAGTAATGAGAGCATATGTTTGTTGTTTTTGCTATTTTTCTTAATAAAAGCGACATGTTTGTTGTAAAGAGCTAAAATTGGCTCATTTTTCCTACTTTGCCCACCTATGCTATAAAGTGTCAGGTTTGTTCAGGGATAAATAATGTTTTATTAAACAACTCTAATGCTGCACGTAATAAAAATGGGCGCCTCCCAGCCCATTGGTGAAATAATACCGAGATATGATCACTTGAAAAGATCAAGAAAGAAATTCTACTCAATTACTCGAAAAGTAAGTCACAAATTATAAACATAAGTTGAAAATTGCAGAGAAAATATCATGACGCAACTTTCATCGTCTTAAAATTCCAATAAAAAACGCAATCAGGAGTGTATGTATCTACTAATTATTATGTTTATTGAAGTATTATTTCTTATTTATTTTCTACACTTTACAAGGTTAAAACGCATTGAATTGAAAATGGAAAAATTAGTAAGAAAATTGCATTAAAAAGGGAAACATTTACGTTAATAACTTTTTTGATTGAAAATTGTGAAATACAGAGGCTTTGAGGGCAATAAAATTATGCTTTCATCTTTCTACTTGAGACTTACTTTTCGAGTTATTGAGAAAAAACGCTTTTTCGGCCTCTTATCTCGGTATCGTACTGCCTGTGGGCCAGCAGTTGCCCATCGTTATTACGTACAGAACGAACATTATCCTCGAGCTAATGTCACATTTTAAAAGTAATGTTGGGCACTTAGTAACGATATTGAGGGAATTCTTATATAAACAATAATAAGATTTTTACAAATTACTTCGAATCCAATTCCTGAGAACATTAAGGAAAGCCAATTAATTTATTTATATAAAAAATCAGCATTTTTGATTTTAATTTTTGACATATTTTTTGATGGCAAATTATCCATCTAATTAATTTTATATTATTTATACATTATGTCTATTAAGAGTATTCAAACATAGTTTTTACGGTGCTATAAGACAAATCGATTTATAACAATGAAGGAACTTACGCATAGCTCTGGATGCGTACATCAGTGATGGCATTTGGGTTTTGTGGAAATGTACTGAATCGAAACTTCAAATGTACTTTTTAGCGGCCGAATGTACTTTTTTGGAATTTTTGTCTTTTTTTTTTGCCAAATTTTAGTCAAATGTGTAAAAATTTTGATATTTCACTAAAAAAAAACATCATGAATACTGGTGAATACTGAACTGTGTACTTTTCTTTATTTTACTAAAAAAAACCACATCGAACAATAACTCTTCAGTATCACAATGAAACTTCGCTCTTACAATGAGCAATATCTACTGCATTATTAACAACATGTTTAAATTTAATTCGGAAGTGTTCCAATATTTATTTCAAATTATTCCGAAGAGTTGCCAGCTACTGCAATGTTGAAGTTGCATTCAATTGACTAAAAAAAAAGTCGTAGCAAAACTTACTAAAAAAAGGGTAATTATTATAAATTGTCCAAATGTACCGAAAATGTATTCAAAACTCTCTAAATGTACTGAAAATTACCCAAATGTACCGAATGTACTGAAAACTTGTCAAATGTACTAAAGACGATTTTTCAGGACGCAAATGTTCCGAAAAAAGTACAAATGTACCGAAAATTCCATCACTGGCGTACATACTATATTATTCAATTTCTCCGAAGTGCAATTTAATTTTACAAAATCAGTTAATTAACACAAAATCGCCTTATTTAGAAAATTAAAGAAATAATTTTGTTTGAATGGTTATGTAGTACTTGTTCTGATTCTTTTAATGTTTTTAAAGGTTTCAAAAGGCTAATATTATGACAGCTGCCTTCGCATAATGTTATTGAAAGAAACGATCAGTGAATTTCCATCGGCCTTAACTTCTCCCCCAAGAGCTCGCTGTAGAAAAGTCGAGTGTATAAGAATAGAGATGTATTTTGGTGAAACGATACAACCGGGGTTGCCTTGCCAAACAATGCTATTTTCTAATGACCGATAATGATCGAATTTTAGCCAATTTTGTTTATTTTAATAAAAAGTGTTCAAGATTATAGCTTTAAATGTATGTCAAATGGTAGAACTCGAAGAGCTTATATAGTATATATAAGATTGCATTGTTAAATCCTGTCCCAAACATGAGTTGCCACCGGTTTTTTGGGTAAATTTGTTTCTTAATAAAGTTTACAACTTGAAAGAGCCTTAAAAAATAAATAGGGTTGCTTTGTCGATTTCTGTCCCACACATGGGTTTTCACCCATTTTTTGGATTCGACAAGACAACCCTATAAATTTAATGTATTTCAGCTCATTCAGCTATTTCAAGCTGTAATCTTTACTAACAAAATTCACCCAAAAAACCGGTAGCAACCCATGTTTGGGACAGGATTCTACAATGCAACTTTATAATTTACTCTTTAAATTCAATCATTTGGAATACATTTTAAGCTCTAATCTTATAGACTTTTAATTAAAATAACAAAATTGACCAAAATTTGGACATTTTCGGGCCTCGGAACGGGCTTTGGTAAGATAACTCTGGTTGGTTAGTTTCATCAAAACGCAGCACTATCCTTGCCGTTCATCCCATTCTGTAACCTTAATAACTCGACTTTTCTACAGCGGGCTCTCCGCCTATACGTCCCAGCACAGATGTTTTTTTATGTTCTTAAACAAAGTTCAAAGTTTTTGACAATTTTTCATGTAATTTTCCTTTTACACCACTGTGGCCCAAATTTGTATAAAAACTTTTCCTAAAATATTTCGTTGGCAACCTTTGGACATTTTAGTGCAATTTTCCAATTCTTATTACGTTAAATTTGGATTTGTTTATTAGTTGCTTTTACCAATTGTTATTTAATTTTCTTGGCGATTCTCGTTGGTAATTGATTAATTACAATTGTAGCGCAAGAAATCATCCAGTGCGCGCATTTTTCGCTTACTGCCGCAGTTGCTGCTGTTGCTTCTTTGCTAACTACCTGCAATTATTGTAGTTACTGTAGATTTTATTGCTATAGCTGCAGCTGTTGTTGTTTTTGTGGGTTACTCGTATATTGAATGCTAATTAGACGTAACGAAATAATTGCACGCGATCGCTGCGCCTGCGCAACCAGAGCGAATAAAATCCATAAACTGCTGCAGCGCGCGCCCCAGCAACAAACGACTGCAATTCGCAAATTATTGTTGTGCTTCACTCTGGCATTCTACCACCCCACTACGACGCGTCGTCATCAAACCAATCTGTTCCAGCTTGCAACATTCTAATAACAAGTCAACTTTTCTTCATTTAACAAACAGTCCGTATGATGTAATTGTATGGAAAATGGAAAAGAAATCATTTATAATTCGTCTGGGCGCGCTCTCGATCGGTCAGCGTTGGAATTAATAACTGTGTTATTATGTTAGCAGGTTAGGGTTGCCCTGTTTCAAGCGTAACGATTTTATGTTAATTCAATGTTGCACCAGAAAATATCAATTGACTGTATAGGGTCCAGTCGTGTTTGCATTATGCATGTGCCCCCAATAGGAACCTATATTGATACGTACATATATCAACATGTAGGGCATGTGACTGGTAGTCTATATTAGTATATATTTTATGTCAATGTTGGCCCGTTCTAAAAATAAACAGAAAAAATTGTCCGATATCGACTTTTCTTTGAACTCGTATATTTTCTAAACTAGTAAAGTTAAGAAAATAAAATTGAATTGGGGTGTTAGGAAACATTCTAGAGTCTATAAAAATATTTGCTTAATAATTTTATCCATTTTATACGAGCATTAAAATTGTAAATGAAAATTTTGAGTAACTTCCTTTTGAGTTACGACTTCAGAAAAAATATGCTCTTTAGTAGTGTGTTAAGTTTCAACATCAGGTTGCAACATATTTAAAAAAAAAATGTATTCAAGTCGGCGTTATGATTAAGTACCCAGATATATGTATGTTACCGGCCAAACTAGTTTTTAGGATAAACTAGTTTTTCAAAAGCCAAACCAGTTGATTTGCATGCCTAAAAGTATGCAATTTACTACTTCATAAGCATACAATGAAATTGATAGTTTTGCTGTTTTACTTTGCTACTATGTTTGTCTTCACTAACCGCAGTGCTTTTTCGTTAAGATTTGATTGCATATCTTTAGGCTTAACGATAACAAGTTTGGCCTAAAACTAGTTTGGTCGGTAACATATACATGTACATAGAGCAGTGATCGGCAGAGCGCATATATCAAATATTTTCTTACGCTCAAAAGAGAGAAAAAAACATTTTGAAAATATTTTGAGAAAAATTAGTGTTTTAACAAATCTGTTTAAATTTTTTTTTGCTTTTTTTATAAAGTTCTAGTCTTTCTTACTTTTTCCCCACTACAATGACGACCACTGCAAACGAAAAACGGACAATGATTTACGGATATGCACCTGGAATGTCCGGACCCTCCATAGGGAAGGTGCAACTATCCAACTGGCGGAAGCCCTCGTAAAAATAAAGGCTGACATCACCGCCATCCAGGAGATGCGATGGAAAGGACAAGGCTGCTCTAAACGGACGAACTGTGATATCTACTACAGCGGCCATGCGGAGAGGCGCGAATTTGGTTGCGGATTCGTTGTAAGTCGAAAATTACGCCACCTAGTTTCCCGGTTCACGCCAATAAACGAAAGGCTGGCTACGATCCGTATCAAGGCAAAATTCTTCAACATAAGCCTAATTTGCGCGCACGTCAACATTGACTCTGACCACTATCTTGTTGCAGCTAAGATCCACATGCGGCTATGCAATGCGAAGAATGTACACACGGGCATGCTGCAATCACAACGGACTGCCGAGGCGTACTCCGCTCAACTCTCGGTTAAGCTCAACCAACCAACCTTTGGAACCGACGACGCCGGTGGACTTTGGACACACATCTCCCACTCCATGTGCGCTGCTGCCAAGGAAGTCATTGGTTTTCGACGCCCACGACCTCGAAACCAATGGTATGACCAGGAGTGTCGTGATGCGACTGCTGAAAAAAACGCCGCATACAAGAAGACGCTTCAGTCAGCCGCAACGCGAGCCGTGCGAGAAAACTACCGCGAAAAGAGGAAGGAAGAGAGGCGCATTTTTAGACGTAAAAAAAGGGAGCAGGAAAAGCGTGAGCGTGAGGAACTTGAGGTGTACCAGGGCAAAAAGGATGCACGAAAATTCTATCAACAAGTTAAGCGTCTAACTCAAGGTTTCAAGCCCGGAGCATCCACTTGTAGAGACGAAAATGGAAATCTGGTTACAGATACACAGAGTGTACTGAGGTTATGGAGGCAGCATTTCTCCAACTTGCTTACGGGCGATGATTCCACCAATTCCGCCCAAAGAGAATGCAGTACGATACCACCAATCGATGATAACGCAGTGGAAGTACCATCACCTAGCCATGAAGATGTTCGAGTTGCTATCCAGCGACACAAAAACAACAAATCAGCGGGTGCTGACGGCCTGCCAGCTGAGTTGTTTAAAGCTGGTGGCGATGAATTGATAAGGTGCATGCATCAACTCATCAGCAACATATGGCTAGCGGAAAGCATGCCCGACGATTGGAATCGCAGCGTGCTTTGTCCTGTAATAAAGAAAGGACAACCGACAATCTGCGCCAACTACAGGGGTATCAGTCTTATTTCCATCGCATATAAGATCCTCTCGAGCGTATTGTGTGAAAGATTGAAGCCGTATACAGAAACGCTGATCGGATCCTATCAGTGTGGCTTTAGACCTGGTAAGTCCACCATAGACCAGATTTTTACACTACGCCAAACCCTGGAGGAAACCCATGAACATCAAATCGACACTCACCATCTCTTCGTCGATTATAAAGCTGCGTTCCATAGCCCAGTGCGGGATTGCCTATACGCAACAATGTCTGAGTTCGGTATACCTGCAAAGTTGATAAGGCTCTGCAGGATAAAGTTGAGCAATACGTGTAGCTCCGTCAAGGTAGGAAATGACCTCTCCGGAACTTTTATACCGAGCGAGGTTTCAGACAAGGCGACCCGCTCTCGTGCGATCTCTTCAATTTCATTATGGAGGGGATCGAACGAAAAGCCGGTGTGCATCATAATGGCACCATTTTCTTCAAAGGTGTTCAGCTCCTTGCGTACGCTGATGATATTGATATTATCGGTCGGAGTAAGAGAGATGTTACTGCTGCTTTCACTGCTATTGAAAAGGAGTCAGCCAAAGTGGGTTTGACGGTAAACGAGGGCAAGACGAAATACATGATGTCTACTAACAACAACAAGAGAGCACGGGATCTAGACTCTCATGTTACAGCGGGCAACTGTAAATTAGAAGTTGTCAAGGAATTCATTTACCTTGGCACTGCCGTAACCAGCAACAATGATGCCAGCCTGGAGATTAAGCGGAGAATAACAATTGCTAATAGGTGCTACTACGGTCTCAGTAAGCAATTACGTTGCAGAGCTCTCTCTCGATCGACAATCTAACACTCTACAAGACGCTCATTCTACCTGTGCTTCTATATGGCGCTGAGGCCTGGGTGGTTTCGACAACAGACGCAGCCGCTCTTGGGGTGTTCGAGAGGAAAGTTCTCCGCAAAATCTTTGGTCCTGTTCGAGTTGGCGACGACTATCGCTTTCGAATGAAGCACGAGCTGTATGAGCTCTACGCCGACATTGACATAGTTAAGCGTATAACAATACAGCGACTACGCTGGCTGGGTCATGTCCATCGTATGGATAAAGAAGCTCTAGCGAAAAAGGTATTCGAAGGGAAGGTCCCCGGTCAACGACGAAGAGGGAGACCATGCCTCCGGTGGATAGACCAAGCTGAGGAAGCCTTAACCGCGCTTGGCATTAACGATTGGAGAAGGCGCGCGCAAAACAGAGGCGCCTGGCAAGAGCTAATGAGGTCGGCCGTAACATGACAACGGGTTGCTATGGCCATCTAAGTAATTAAGTAAGTACTACCACACTGTGGTAGCCTATTCGGTCTACTATGACTTTAAAGTGGTTTGGCATCGAAGCAGCAAGTTTTTTTAGTAATATATGGCCCGATATTACGCCATTCAATTTAAAGTGTCTCTTTTAGGCCTTTTTGTTTGAAATGTTGTATTTTCGGAAATTTTTTTCCAAAATCGTTCATAAATTTACAATCACACTTAGATCTGGCGACTATGCTGGCGGTGCCATCAAATTCGGGCACTTATGTATATATTAATCAGGATTGAACTATGTCCGCTCTCGGTTTTGGATTTTCATGTTGGTGAAACCGTAAATTTGTCTGTATGCAAAGATTTTCGGCACTCTGCAGCAAGTTGTCATTTAAAACCTGAAGACACATATCCATACTCATGATATTTCCCAAAAAAGCCAAATTTCCGGTACCGACAGCTGACAAGCGAAAAAAAAGTATTTAAAAAAATATATATCCGCCGAGATTCTTATGGCATCGGATAGCTTAAGAAATTACGCGTCTAATGAAATACTCCAAATGCTGGCATCTCAGTTCATTCATATAAAAATCTACTAATTTTTCAAGGTATTTCAACAAATTCACATGAACGAAATTTTTTGAGATACGCGCTTTTCGCTTAGTACGGCAGTACAGTTTCCTTGATAAATAAACGACACAAATAATGACCGCCGATTCGGTTTTAAAATGATATCATATTTTAACTTGTGAATACTCTTATATAGATTTTGTGACTTTCTTATTTATGTGAATGTTATATCACTAAAGAAGCTTTCAAAGAAGCTTGCGATGCTTAACGCTACGTTTTTTCGATATACATATTCGACTGATGCAGGCCTTTTGACGCTTTTCGATACTTTCCGACGTTTGTTATACGGTCTGTTTGTCTGTCAGTTTGCTTGTCGGTTTGAAGTCACGATTACGGTAAAATGAAATGGGATGTTTTGATGAAATTCGTTGTTGTGAAAAGTTTCTCGAATTTCGCCGTTCAGATTTTACATTAAACTGAAAGTCCTATCCAGTTCTGTGAAAACTAAACATGGTGGTGAGAAAAACAAGAGCGATGGTTATTCGTTTTTTTTTTTTTTCTACTTGCAAATATTGCACCATCGAAAATAAAACTTCAGTAAAGTTATACCTTATGTTGGCAACTCCATTTAAATTGACTTATTTCATACAAAAACACTATAAAAATAAGCAAACAGACACAAAGACTGTCGACCAGCAAGTGTGTCTTAACGCATTACGTGTGTATGCTTCGTTGCTGGCTGCTTGCCTGTTTTGGAGTTGCACAGACCAATAGCTCACCCGCTGCAAGTCCGACATACATAGAACACAGCTAACGTAATAGTAAAACATCCACTATGGCCCTTCACTTGCAGTTGTCTATTCAAATACATTACACAGTACAGAGATAACAACGGGTGTAGCCTGTTTTCTATTTTTAGTTTTAGCCAGGAGGGCTTTGCATGGGGTCGTTTTATTAAGTTTTGTATGATGTCGCCTTCGGCATATTTCGAACGATTTGACTAATTAGTGTGAACATTTTATTACAAATTAGCTGTAAGACTTAATATTGAAAGCTCTATCTCAAAAACACAATTTTTAATTGTAAACTTTCTTAAAGATTTTATTTTAATCCTGAAGATTTTTAGAATATTTGAAATTTAGAAATTGAAAAAAGTAGTTTTTTAGTTAGTTGACGGAATTTAAAATAGCTACAGCAATAAATGATATATCAAATTAATGTACTCATTGAGCAGAGTGCCCGCAAATTATCATCTTCAAGATCGGTTAAGCAAAAGCAATGCAAAGCAATTGCTTTTGATATTTTAATAGCAACAACGCTCAGTTGAGAAACAATAACAATGATAATGAGAGAGTATTAGATTTGTTTCCCTCGCTATGGCAAGGCTTTGGTAGTTAATCAATGCAAGAAAAAATCGAAAATCTTTCAACGCTTATATCTCAGCTTTTGGTAAACCGATTTCGAAGCTGATAATTTTCAGGCACTTTGCTTGATGAGTAATTTAATTTGATATATCATTTATTGCAGTATCTGTTCTAGATCCCGTGAACTTTTTTCATTTCAAGAAAACACTTTCGCCTTATTCTATTGCAGTTAAGTTTTCTAAAAGTTTCACTCCCACCACATGTGAGCTGCACGCATGATTTTTCCTTAAATAAAACGGATTCGAGACGGATTTGTTTTTCTAAATAAAAGTCACACGTATGTAGCTTGGTCACTCATCAGAATTTTTTGAAAACTCTGACAAGTTATTCTATTCGGTTTGAAGATGACCTTCAGGCGCACATGGCTAATAATATAAGAAAAGTATTTAAATTAAAAATAAGCACAGAGTATTTCGTATCCCTGATACATTGCAAATAAAATAAAAGTTTTGATGACAACTTGGAAACTGTATTTTGTTCTAATGATCTGTGCATTGTTTTGACAGATACGTATCGGGTTCGAAACGAATCCGTTGATGCATAAAAAGTGAAATCCGCGCTGACAGACTCGTAACAAATCCGAAACGAGTCAATTGAAGTCGAAAGACATCGGTTAAAGTCAAAAAATATCGAATTGTATCGAAATAAGTACATTTCTGTTGTCTTAATTTTGATTTTGATTTAATTTCAAACATTGCAAATTTATTTCGAAAGACTGATGTTAAAACTTTGCATGCCTTGAAGTAGTTTTAAGGTTTTTATAAAATGCATATTTACCAAACAATGCAGCAATTTTTATTTTAGAGTTAAGTGTATTGTTCCTTATAGAAACAACGTTATTATGAACGAGTAAAAAAAAAAGTGAAAAAGCTTTATGACACTTAAACGATTAGATCATGCCTCCTTTGCTTTTGGAATATATAATGCTGTCACAGAATGTGATTTTGCTTTAGATGGGTTTTTAGAATACTACTGGTATTCTACTATAAATCTACATTTAACTTTTTGTCATTTCGAACAAATTAAAATGCGTAAACCAGTTTTACACTCCTTTACAGTAAAATGTTGCATTATCTTTTGTTAAAATATTTTTGAAATAAATTAGAGTTCCCAGTACAATAACGAAACACATAAAGGACAATATATATACACTGCTATGTACATTAATATCTTTGAAACTATTTAATTTATTTTTATATTTTTAATTTAAAACAAACGCATTATGATATCTTAAGGTAAATAATATAAAAAATCTGGAAAAATTACGTGAGGTGTTTTTTTTTGAAAATTCGGACCCTCCCCTTGGTGAGGTTTGGTAAGTTTTGACGAGACCTCTCTCCCTCCCTTCCGGGAGACTTGCCTTATAAGTTTTAAATGTAATCTGCTATAATAATGTATAGTCTCTGCACTAAAAAGCTGACGTGAGATTTTTATTGACATTCCTGCCCCTTGGTAAGACTTGTTGAGAATTTGACTAACGTAATTTATGGACGTCCCCTTACTTCGTAAGACTTACCGAATAAAATCAGTATATGTAAGCACATAACGAATTCAAAATAAAAAAAATGGAATAAGATACACTTACAATAGCACACAAAGCATCTATTCGATTGGTCTCTGCAATCACACTATCGGACCAACCACATGAGAGGCGCAACCGTGTAACGTTTGGATCGCAGACGAGTTTCGAACATCCAGACTGCCCGGAATTCATAAGCGAGAGATATAACTGGGGATCGCATACAAGTTACAGATCAAGAGATCATTAGGTTTTAATATTAAACTTAAACGGTAAAAGTATTAAAATATGTACTCGAATTATGTGTCTAAGTATAAAAAAAAATTACGTTAAGAGCAGTTCTAGTAGACGATTATCATAAGATGGGAAGTTTTGGTTAGAGTTTTATGGCAGTCCACGAATTTCAAAGATTAAAAATTGTTTTGAACTAACTTGGCTGGTTGCTATATACATACATATGTACATTATATTTTGGACTCCATATTAGTATAGGTTGTTAACAGTCAGATTAATGTGAGTGTAAAGATTAAGTTTTGTTTTAAAGATAACTCCTAGGACATTAAATCTATTATCAGATTCCAGGCTGTGTTTAATGGCAGAAAATTAGAATTCATACGTCTGATAATTTTTCGGTTCCCTTGCTTATTCTGTAATCGCGCCAACGAATTATTTTGTTCAGACTTTTTAATACATGGAATTTAACCAAATCTACCTCACCATGCCACCTACCGCAAAGGGCAGAACAACGTCTGCCGGGACAGCTAGTCTATATATAAATAGGCAGTTGCAAAAGGGTTAGGTCCCTTTTTAACAGCCATAACACAACATCAACGCTTAATTTTTTTTTTTTCCGGAAAGGTTTTGGAGAGAACGAGTGCAGTGTATATTTTTTTTAATAGTAGGCGGTACCACTCCCTTAAAAAGGAAAAACGTTTCCATGGCTAAGCTAATGAACCAAATTCAATGAAATTTGGTTTGAAGATAGATTGAACTCAAAGACAGGTTATTAGAACTTTAAGGAGGCATCGCAACGCCCCTAATAAGCGAAAACGTTGTAACGACTGAGCCGTTTCACCGATTTTGATAAAATTTTATATGAAGATATGCTGAATCTTGAGTAAAGATATTTGCTCAGATTGGATGGTGTCACACCCCTAACAAGAAAACATGTTTTTACGGCTAAAGTAATGGACCGATTTTGATGAAATTGAGTTTAGAGATAGATTGAGCCATAATAAAGATTTCTAAAAACTCTTAGTTTAGCTTTTAGAGAGTGAAGAACCGCTCCTAACAGGAAAAAATATTTTCACTACTCAACTAATAAACCGATTTTGATGAAATTTGGTACAGAGATAGATTGAATACTGAGCAAGACATGCAACAACTTCTTACTCTTTGCTTGTGAGAAAGTGAGGATTATCTGTAAATAAATAAGCAGTTGCGAAACGGCTCCATCCTTTTTTAACTGCCAGAACACAACATAGTAGCTTATTTTTTTTTTGTTGTTGTAAAGGAAATGAAGAGGAGCAGTGCAGAATGTGATTTTTTTTAATATTAGGCGGAGCCACGCCTTCAACAGGAAAATACGTTTCCACGGTTAAACAAGTGAGCTGATGTTGATGAAATTTGGCTTGGAGATATATTGTACCCCAAGAAAAAGTATTAAAATCTTCAAGTTCCATAAAGAGGCGTGACATCGCCCCTAATGGGAAAAAACGGTATCACGGCTGTGCTACTACACCGATTTTGATGAAATTCGGTTTGAAAAAAGATTGAATCTTGAGTAAAGATATTTGTTTTGGGTGGGCGTTACCACGTCCCTATCAGGTAAAAACGTTTTACTACTTAACTAATGGACCAATTTTGAAGAAATTTGATACAGAAATAGATTGAACTCTGACGAAACGTATTTGTTTAAAAGTGGATGGTGCCACCCTTTCAATAGGAAAATATGTTTTCACAACTTAACTAATGGACCGATTTTGATGAAATTTGGTATGGAGACAGATAGAAGCTTTTGTTTTTTTGTGGGTGGTGCCACGCTCCTAACAGGAAAATATGTTTTCTTAGCTAAGCTAATGACTGCTTTTGGTGAAATTTGGTATGGAGATATGTATGTTGAACTCTAAGAAGGGATAATTATAGGGATAGGGCAAGATTTTAGTATGATTTCTATTTTTGAAAGCGATGACAAAAAATAGCTTTTTTCAGTTTTTTAATATCAAAAGCATTTTTAATGGTTGAATTTCAACCAGTGGGCGAACACTAGTTTTAAAAAAATCTTAAGCTTACACATAAATATCTTTCGCTAAGTAAACTACTTTCTCGACATCTAACTGCAGCTGATTTGATAATAAATTAATAAAAATTATCCGGCGTCATTCGCTTGGCGATTTTCAATATAAATTAAAAGCAAAAAATTAAAGCGCTAAGCTACGAGCGTAAAAAGTGTAATAACATAATTTAAAAATTAAATTAATAAGATAATCATAACGACAACCACATCCGGCAGAATGAACAGCAACAGGGCAAAAGGAGCGCGCACTTAAGCTGGGACAGCTTAAGGTGACGCTGGTGGCGGTCGAGTCATGTCAGCGATGTGCATTTTTTGCTCTTTCAGAAGCAAATTCTGTTAAAAAGAACTGTTCTCATGTTGCTGTTGCTGCAGTTGTTGTTATTGGTATTGTTGGTTTCTTGATTTTGCTGTTTATTATAAACATTTTAGCTACAAACTGCGGCGGCGCTGCAAATAAGTGGGCGCGCATTGTCTTGGCATTAAATAATTCAGATCATACAGTGCTGATTTACACTGATTTTAACAATTGTTGGCACTGGTCACAGCAACAACAACAACAACGATAGCAATATAAGCAATAACAACAACATCATGAAATGATTTTATGAAACACCTTCACATGTGCTCTAAAATTACCAGAATTGGCATTGCATTAAGGAGCTTTTTGTTTTGCAAAGAAACATTTTTCCTATTGTTGTTTACGTTGTTGCTGTTGCTGTTGGTTATCAAATACCTTATAAGTATAAAATTGCAGAAGTACTTACCATATATTTAACATTGACACAAAATCACTCATAGGGATGTGATTGGTCACTGACTAAATTCGGTTCGTTTCTTCGCTAAACAATAAATGAAAGGGCAAAGAACAGTGACAAAAAGATTTTATTACCATAGTTGGATTATGACCTTCACAAATTAACTACTGCATAAGAAATAAAATAAGCGAAAAGCTAGTGGTAGAGAGCACCCTTTTTAATAAAATCGGACAACATGAAAAGCAAGGTCGTCACTCTTGCTGACTTGGACGCATGCCATTGGTATGAGCATGGAAATTGAATGAGTCGACGGACTAAGTAATAAATGAATACCACAACTAAGACATAGACATATACATGATATAGACAAATTATCTACGCCCCATGACCACGGCCCGATTTATGTTTTTTTGTAGTGTGAGCCCAAAAATATTTTCCGTTCCGTAGAATAGAATTCAATTTAAGTTGGCCTAACTAGAGACCTAGAAGTTCAATCCCCCAAGTTGAATCTTTTACAGCTATCAATATTGTTAGTTCTAGTTTTCTAGATTTTCGTATAGTTAACCTTTCACGTCCCATAATTTGGACGTTGGCAAAATTTGTATTCAAAAGTAGTTTGTATGATTTCGTTTCGAAGGTCCATTCTGTTTTGATGAGAATCGAGAATGAGAAAAAATTGTGAACTCTTTTGTTTTCTTCCCATTCTTTAAAATATTAATTTGCAAAATAACGACAAAATTTTGTGCGCAGAACTGTTGTTGTATAAACTATAATGAAATTGGTCTGGATGGATTTCTTAAAAAAAGAAAATTTTAAAAATTGCCTTATCCAACGTTTCGACTATTTGCAGTAGCAAATTATGATTTTCATACATATGAACATTCTTATGTATGTACTAATGTATGTACATATGTACACACTTATGTATGTACATTAGGGTGATTCAAATTTTTTTTTTTTTGTTTTTTTTAAAGTGCTGTTGCTTAAAAAGTAAGTTTATGATATGAAGAAAAAGCTCACGAAAATTCAGCTCTGTAACTCAATTTTATAAGGTGGCGCCGGAGCCTGTTAGTTTTACATGTAAATTGTATGGAAAAATTATTTTTTACAAAAAAGGTATCTAAATGAATAGGTGATTAGTGTTGTTGAGCTAAAAAGGGTCGTTTTTTGACGTAATTTTTTACGCTGAATCCGAATCTGGCCTCAGAATTGACTCATCATGTCGGAATCCTGAAATATTTGAGGTTAATTACCTGAAACATGATGTTTTTTGTCTACTTTCGAGGCCATGTATAGGATTCAAAGAAAGTCGATCAGCTTATTTTTAATAAAAGCATCATTTAGTACCATCCTTGCCCTTTACAATGAGCTTTCAAATGGTGATCTGTGATGTTTCCTTGCAAAGTTATAGCCATTTTAAAGTGACATGAATTGGATCCCCTACAAAGGGTTGCAACCCAACAATATTAACCAAAGGGTTTCAAATTCATGTCACCTTGAAATGGCTGCAACTTTGCAAGTAAGCATCACAGATCACCACTTGAAAGCTTATTTTAAAGGGCAAGGATGGTACTAATTGATGCTTTTGTTAAAAATAAGCTGACCAACTTTCTTTGAATCCTATACATGGCCTCCAAAGTAGACAAAAAACATCATGTTTCAGGTAATTAACCTCAAATATTTCAGGATTCCGACATGATGGGTCAATTCTGAGGCCAGATTCGGATTCAGCGTAAGAAATTACGTCGAAAAACGACCTTTTTTTAGCTCAAAAACACTAATCACCTATTCATTTAGATACCTTTTTTGTAAAAAATAATTTTTCCATACAATTTACATGTAAAACCAACAGGCTCCGGCGCCACCTTATAAAATTGAGTTACAGAGCTGAATTTTCGTGAGCTTTTTCTTCATATCATAAACTTACTTTTTAAGCAACAGCACCTTAAAAAAACAAAAAAAAAAAAAATTTGAATCACCCTAATGTACATACTTATGTATGTACATATGTGTGCACTAGGGTGATTCAAATTTTTTTTTTTTTTGTTTTTTTTTAAGGTGCTGTTGCTTAAAAAGTAAGTTTATGATATGAAGAAAAAGCCCACAAAAATTCAGCTCTGTAACTCAATTTTATAAGGTGGCGCCGGAGCCTGTTAGTTTTACATGTAAATTGTATGGAAAAATTATTTTTTACAAAAAATGTATCTAAATGAATAGGTGATTAGTATTGTTGAGTTGAAAAGGATACGTTTTTCGACGTAATTTCTTACGCTGAATCCGAACCTGGCCTCAGAATTGACCCATCATGTCGGAATCCTGAAATATTTGAGGTTAATTACCTGAAACATGATGTTTTTTGTCTACTTTCGAAGCCATGTATTGGATTCAAAGAAAGTTGATCAGCTTATTTTTAACAAAAGCATCATTTAGTTCCATCCTTGCCCTTTAAAGTTAGCTTTCAAGTGGTGATCTGTGATGTTTCCTTGCAAAGTTATAGCCATTTTAAAGTGACATGAATTTGCTTGAAAAATAAAGATTGCGTTCTTGCAAAAAATTTGACGTTAAAAAATTTTAATTTTTTTTCTATTATAGATAATGTTAAGTCCCAAAATTCGATTTTTCCATACAAAAAATGTGATGAAAGAAGTTTGTAGCCGGTTGGCTAATATTGTTTGGTCGTAGGGGATCAAATTCATGTCTTTTTCAAATATTTTAAAGAAAAATAACGGTACTAAATTATGTTATTATTAAAAATAAGCTGAAAGTATCACAGATGGCTGGCAAGGTTGAAACAAAAATTTAAATATTTTTTTTTGGAAAAAAAATTCTCCTCACCTCAAACGTCTTTAAGCGCGCATTAAACTCATATCATCTCTTCCTTATATTAATACAAGTCCAAAATAAAATTTTAAGCGAAAAAAAGGTGGGGTTTTTCAGAATATTAGGTTTGTTTTCTCTCATAAACAGTGCTATAACTCTGTTGATTTTCAACCATTTTGAATTTTTTTTAAAGATTCTAACAAAGAATAAGAAGTTTTATAAGAATTAAAAGACAAAAGTTAATTATTTTGATTTGAATTGAAAAGCCGTTTTTTTGAAACAATTATCAGTCTAAAATGGGCATAGCTTAAAACTTTTTTTTAATAAAATCGGAGAAATATTGGTCCCTTTATATCCTTTGAAAAACAAAATATTTTATCGGTAACCAATTCCGTAACGTAATTCCGCGTGCATGGTTTGAGATGGATTTGGTCTATATATATTTTTTTAAATTATATATAATTTTATTTATTATTACTTTAAATACAATTTAAAAATTATAAATAAGGAAACAGTAGCTGCACAGGCTATTTGGCAGATAAAGTATCCAATTTTTTTTAATTTTCATGTTAGGACAACATAAAGCATACAGTTAGAAGTTTCAAGCCAGAGCTTTGGTGAAGTTTTGGTCCCACTTAGCAGATTTTTTTTTCTGAGTGTAGAAAAAAAAAAAAAAAATTAAGGCAAAAGTACAAAGTTAAATAAGAGAATAATTTTTATCGATCAATTAAAACTACTTTGCGCGTCACTCGATGGTAATAAACTTTAATTTAATTAAAATTTATAGATTTTCGTAGTGATCGCCGAGTCAGATAAGTTCACAATCCCTGTAATAACGAGTTAATTCACTGGTTTTTCCTATTTATGGGTAAATAATAAACTTTTTGGCAAAATAAGACTATAATGTTCTATTGATTAAGCATTTTTTAACCTATTTTTAACTATTAAAGTCACCCTCGATATGTAATCACAAAAACAAAGAACTATAAAACATCTGCGCAAGTGAAGTGGATAAAATAAAGCAATACTTCTGAGTCCGCTGACGTAATCATTATTTTTATTTTATCTTTAATATCGATCGCTTGAAACTCTTTCTAATGACTCATTCGGAAATCGTTTTGGCAATTTGCCATCCTCGCAAAGTTTCTTCTAAACAAACTATCGCTTGGCATCAGGATATGCCCTAGCGCGCGATCGTAACCATCGTCTCGGAGATTAACAGCCCCTTCATTGTTGGCTACTATTTCGCCGTTTTAGTCGCCGAGTAAGAATTGGCTTTATGGAATCATCTGGATCTGCTTTCAAGCACACTTCCAAATGCTGTAACGTCTCGCAGACTAACACCACGTATTTGCAGTGGTGTAGTTTCAAACACTTGCCTAAAGTCGACATTGATGCAGCCTTTGTTATGACAATGTAGTTTCGGTGATTTGCATGAATACGTAAGTGCCAATTCATGCTTACGTCATAGAAGCACATGCGCCAATTATTGACCCTCATGAACTTTTGCAAAAGAATTTCATTGACGTCGAATTGCTATAATTAGGAAATTATAATCAGCATTAAAAAAAAACAAAAAAGCCTTCGAAATCCTGTTATTTCTAGCAAATAATTTCACGTTTGAATAAACAAAGAGCCTCAAAGCCGTATGGTGTGTCAACAGCTATTTAACAACCTCTGTCTCTCTTCCCTGTCAGCCTTAAGCAGCTAGAAACTGATAGCCTGCAGGAAATGTGTTTGACACACGTTTCCAGTTGACCATTGTTAGAACACACATACACATGCATATACAAGTAGATATATTCAATTCACAAGATTTACACAAGATCATTTATCATTTTGAACTTTGCGTGGTACTCCTAAAGAATAACAACAATTGCTATGGAACATTGACAATAAAGCGACAATTTTTACGGTTGTTTACTTAGCGGAAGTTTTGCACTCAAATTAAAATTTAATTAAAAGTAATTAATTTTGTCCGGGCCAACCAATGCGCGACAAAATCATTTGAATTGTCAACTTTGCCTTTTTAATCAAAGGCGTGGCGTGTAAACTGTTTCAATTGCTTAGTTTGGCATCACGTTTGTCATTTGCTCCATTTGTATCCGCAATGCGAAAAAAGAACATTTAAGCTTTGAAATCGATTAATTTCTTTTATGATTTTATTTTGAGTTTAACTTGGATTTCAATCAGAAATACTTAGTTTTGCACTTTTTCAAGTGCTTCGAAATTTTTTCGCCTTCTTTCGGAGACCCATTGTTATCTGTTCGAATAGTCGGCTTTTTAATTAGCCAGTGCCGAAACTGGTTTACTTATTAATTATATATGTAATCTTTATGTGATGATTGGCAACTTTTCTGTTTTAATTTTAATTTAAGTTGCTAAATTGAATAACCAAGCACTTGAATGAACTCAATAATTCAATTTTCACCAGTACATATGCTCTTTTGCACTTACCAACTTGAGATATCATTAGCCGTGTTTTATTCGCTTTGGTTAAACCAAAATATGAAAACCAACTCAATTTCTAGTTCAATTGATTGATTTTTTTTGTCTTTGCTAAAGTTTGAAGCATCATAGACACAAACTTAAAATAATCAAAAATATATGAAAACTTTGCTGGAATTTTGAAGAAGCGTTCTTAGCGCACGTGAGACCTTGTGCACCCAGTCCAGAAAGTTGCTATTTAAAGGGGGAATTTGAGATAAAAAAAATGAAAAAAAAATGGTCTACTTGCAACAAACTAGTTGGTTTTTTAATTTTTGGATTTAATTGGCTAAGTAAGGGCCTCGTTGCTTATGCTGTCCATTAAAAGTATAGTATATTCTCCAGATCGCATCACATATGAATTATATACATGTTATTGCTGTGAAACATTTATGGACATTTCCGTCAAAAAGACAACCGTGATAGAAAAATTAAAAGTTATTATAAAAGCGTTACTATCTGATATTATCTAAGGAAAATATTCAAATTTTGTTAACTTAAACAATTTACACCAGAATTCATTTATCACATTGAGCAAACCACCTGCAAACTTGCATAAATGCAGTTTCTCTTTTTATGTAATATTGAATAGTATTTTGCCTTAAATATTTAAGTGTGTAAGAGAAGTGATACATGATGATAGTCCTTCCGAAAAATCTCTCTTCCAACGTCAAAGAGCTAAAAACAATGCAAAAACATCAAACCAATCTCTATTAACTGTAAAATTTTAATTTGCTTCAGTTCATGTTCTAGATAGAAAAACATCATTCGTTCTCATTTCGAAATTTATAACAGCAGCAAGTGTGTCAAAATTTTTGCACGAACAGAGTTTCATGTACATAATTCAAAAAAAAAAAATAACGACGCAAAAAAAAATAAAATTTTAAATTTTTGGAGCTGTTTGAAGTTGGTCATGTTCGAAAACATAAGTGTAATAAATAGGCAGTTCAAAACGGTTAAACCACTTTTTCACAGCCATAGCCCAACATAATCACTCAATTTTTTTTTTGTTGGAAAGGTTGTGTAGAGATAAGGGGAAATGTATGCTTTTTTTCTATAAAACGAGGAAAAACGTTTCCATGACTAAGCTAATGGAACGATTTTGATGAAATTTTTCTTAAAGATAGATTGAAACCTAAGAAAGATTATTAGAAAATCTGATTCCTTAAAGCGGGCATGGCATTGCTCCAAATGGGGAAAAACGGTATCACGGCTGTGCCACTACTCCGATTTTGATGAAATTTGGTATGAAGATAGATTGAAACTTGAGTAAAAATTTTTTTTAAGTGGGCGGTGCCACGCCTCTTACAGGAAAAACGTTTTAACAGCAAAATTATATTCTTTTAAGAAAAATATCTACTCCTTCCTCTTTTCTTTCTTAAATTTGATCTCACTAATTTATTTGATAAATATTAGCATTAATTTTGTTTTTTTAATTACTGTATACATATATCTTAAATATTATTATTTATATAAATAATAAAATAGTTTTGAAAAATTTCCCAAGTGAATATAAGCTGAAAAATATGTCCTGTTCGAATGGATTATTATGCCTTGTAAGAAAGAAAGTAAATAAGATTATTCAATCAAACGAAATCTATTAAAAAGTTACATTAATCAATAACATTTTAAAATTAGTCGCATTAAAAAATGTTGTCAGGTTTCGCTGACTTCTGCTTTTTTTTTGCGTTTTTTGTACCGTTCGAATGGTTTTTTAATTGTCTCTATCTTGGAACCAGTACTACGTCTAGAATCAACTTTACCACTCAATATAGTGCTATTAAAGGGCTATTCCTTAAAGTAACAGAACAAAATAAAAGTGTTTTACTTTGAATTTTATTCCACTTTAAAAAAAAAACTTCCGTCCCGTTCAACATGAGAGAAATGCAGATATACAAAATTTGGTTGACCTTAGAAGCATATTTCAACTTTTAAATATTATTATTAACAACAATTAACAATTGCTTCTTGGCAACTAAATAAAATGAAATTTAAATGAAAGGCTCCACATAGCAAACAAAGTCTGTCCTAGTAACATTCTTCTATACCACCTTAATTTCTATCAATTCATCAATTCCAATTATAAATCTTTAGTACTCAATTTTGCAAAATTGTCCACTTGGTGATAGCAAAGAGCTATAGATATTTTTATTTACAAATAAACATGAACGCCACTAGGGCGTCATGAAGTACGCCTCCACTTTCTGCAAAACTCAATGAACCAAAGATTATTTGATTTTGCTTCATTGCCGATTTGAAATGCCGCCCTAGTTAGTAAGCGTTCACTAGTTAATTAATTTTATTATAAATAAAATGAAGGGCAGAAATTTTTTCAATGCGCACAACTTTTTAATTTTGCAAAATTTCGACTTGAAAATTAAAAGCAGACATTGTCCGATTTGCAAATCCTATAGATCTGTATCAAAATATAGCACAAATATTTTGGTAATCATAAAGAAATTGTAAGCAATGCTCACAAGTTTTCTACTAATTTGCTTCATCTTCATTATCGCAATAACTGCACGAGCTTATCAATTTTCGGGTATTATATACAGTTAATGCTTTAGACTTTCGTAGTTTCAAACTGAATAAAACACAAAAAACTGTTCAAATGACACTGACTCTATTCGCTAGGTAGCTTAATACCATTTAGCATATAATAATTTTTTCGAGTAATTGAGTTTGATTTCGTCAAAGCATCAATTATTGGCGGCTAATTGACTTAATAATTGCAAGAAAAAAATTAATTTTGTGTTATTCTGGAGTAACTTTATTTGGGGTGAATTGAGAAAACATACTCATACATACAAATCATCCATTAGCTGTCAAATTGACTGTCACTAGAAGCAGTGTGTCGCCAATTTAAAAACCAAACCATTAGTTAAAATACTCTATCAAGCCTGTTCTGATTCCGATTTAGTTCGGCAGTGGATTTGAAGGTGAATAACAATACCATGTCTAAATCTAGAAATCTAAATCACATAAAAGTTTTGCTGACATTTTTGATTTGAGCGCAATTGATGATATAATAAATTATTTTCAATTTTTAGTTTTATTACAAACTTGATTAAGATAACGCCATAGCCTGAAAAGTTTAAAAAATTAAAATTGAAATACTAAAAAAAAAGCCACTTCATTCATTCAGCTGGGAAATTGGTATGACCTAAAATGTTCGCTCTATCAAAAAAGTTTTTTATGGTACCAGTTCAAAACGTTTTTTGGATATCAGTAACGGCGTTTACATCCGAATGGGACGTTAAGGACCTTTTTAAGATTTTGTTTTCTCGAGTTTTATCGAACGGCTAGGCATAAATTAAAATTTTCGAGATATTTACTCGCACTTAACCTACTACCTACGTTGGGAGTAGGCTTACCCCGTTCAAACAAATCCTTGGAGCCCAAATATAGAAAACAAAATACATACATACTGCTTTTTGGAACCGACCGAAAATTTTTTAAATTTAGATTTATTTCAATTCATTGCACAATAAGACTTAAGGGCCAATTAAACCATGCACGCTTTGACTGCAGTCAACTTCTGCAAGTGTGCGAATACACACAAATCGTATATCAAAGCTACAACGTACTTAACAAAAAGTTTCGTTCAATTTCCACAAATGTCATTTGCTTAAGGAAAGAGCGAAACTGAACGCACTTTCTGTACGGAATCAGCTGTTTATGCATTGTATACATAAGAAAAAATTTTTGCAATGGAACTTGAAGTGGAAAATACTTTTGTTTTGAAATTAATAGAAAATGTGAAAAAGAAGATAATTAAACAGTAAAATAGACGCATTTTATTGAAATCGAAACGTAAAGGAAAGGGCTTGGAGTGAAGTTGCAGAAATATGCATTTTAATGTACACACACAATACATACAACAATTTGATTGACAATTCAGTGATGCCACGCGCTGCATTTGCCAATACTTTTCCCCACAATCTACACGCATGGTACAAAATGAGCAATTTTGTTTCCTTATTTTTTTCTTAAAATTAGTAAAAACAGTATCTGGATTACATATTTATTGCTTTAAGTATTTAAATAAATGTCATTGAATAACATTTTGTGAATGAATTCAATTTATTTAGGAAACATAAGAAATAAAATTTATGCAATTGTGGGAATATTTCACACGCTTGCAACTATGGCTACATCGCTTCTTAAGTTCAACGAAGTACAACATAGTCACTAAAAAGTCTTCTCTGAGTTTCTTAAGCATTTGACATGCTTTTCGTTCAAATTTGACAGTAGGTTACGCTAGGCGATGCATGGTTTAGTTGGGCCTTTAGTCTTTTATAGTACATTCAAATGTAATAAGTTAATGGAACTAATAAAGCAAAAAGTAAAATAATAAATAAATAGTTGTTAAAAACTATGTATAATAATATAAAAAAAAAAATGAAACTTATATAAATTCATAACTAAAATAAAAAGAGTATATGGGACGTTCCATGTCAACCGGGACAGTGGTCTGCCCAAAATTTAGCGCAGCCGAAAAACGTTTTCAAGGTGTCAAAATGTTCGTATGCTCAAGAGCTTTCATATGAGAACGGGTGTTTTCGAATTTTTTTTTTTTTTTAAGGAAATGGCGACCATAAAACGGCGCCTACCTTTAGATATCTATGTATAAATTGGCAGTTGGTAAGCATCCATAATCATAATCACTTAATTTTTTTATTTTGTAGGACGATAAGGTCAGAAGATCTTGTAGACAGGCAAAATTGGAGTTTATTATAAAGATACTCAGGAGTTTGCAAAAGAATAAGTTTGTGTAAAAACATAAGATTACGTGTATCTAGATACTCTAGTAAACCACATCCGAGAATGCCTCTACTTATTTCAGAGGTGTGGTCAAAGGGTCGGACTCCATAGTTATATAGTGCTGCATTGTTAAATGCAACACTAAGCTTATGCTGAGATTGGGAATCAAGTTTACTGTAAACTACAGTAAAGTTAGTAATATGAGGAATAATTAACTCTATGACAAGTCGACGTGGAGTTTCTATAGGATTAAAGAGTGTAGAGGTGGGTAAGTGTCTTAAGGTACCGTAAATCTTGAAAATCAATGCTATTTATATGGTCAGTACAAGTTAACTTTGAATTTAATATAAAACCAAGATTCTTTGCCTTAGTCACCAATTCCAATTGATCGGAGCCAATGAACAAAGGCTGAACTCCTTTCAAACTTAGATTGCTCCTAGCGATTGGCAGCACTTTTGATTTTTTAGGTTTGTTATGTAGTAGATTGTCTTCAGCCCATCTGTTCAAAGAAAATAAGTCAGCGTTAAGTCTGTAGGTCAAGTCTTCAATAAGTCCAATCGGTCGAGAAAGATAAAGCTAAATGTCATCAGCATAGGCATGAACTGTAGCATATTTGCAAGCTAAAATATATCGTTGATAAAAATGGAAAATAATAACGCACCTAAGATTGAACCTTGAGGTACGCCTACATTAATTGATTAAAGAGAAGAAGAAGAATTTCCCACTTTAACCCGTTGTAATCTACCCGCCAAATAATTGAGCAATAAGCTTACCGCGCTATCACTAAATTTGAAAAAGTTCTTCAACTTTCTGCATAGTAAAGCTTGATTAACAGAGTCAAAAGCTTTGGAAAAGTCTAGCAGACAATGTAATGTTAAGCGATTCTGGTCAAAGTCAGTAAGAATGTCATCAGTAACTTTCATCACTGCGGTCAAGCAACTATGTCCAATTCGAAAGCCTGACTGCAGTGGTGATAGAAGAGAGTTTCTATTGAGGTGAAGAGTGATTTGATAGGACATGATTCTCTCACACACCTCTCCTAAGGCAGGCAAAATACTTATTGGCCTAAAGTCACTAGGTAAGGAAGCGGTATTAGTTTTAGCAAGAGAAATGATGGTAGCAACGGATGGTTGCATTCGGTAAACGGGAGCAAGTAAGGCAGTGATTAATAATATGTGTTAGGGGCGATAATATATGCGGCAATATTAATTTAGCAAACTTAATAGTTTCACGAAAATTTACAATTTTCTTTTTTAAAGAAGAGCTAACTTAATTCCAACAAATCAGCGGACCCTGAATTTTGAAACAAAATGTTCGGTTTTATTATTTTCAGTTAATGGCCTGAACACAATTTTTTTCAAATATTTTTGGGTTAAAAAAATGTTAGAGGGTGCAAATCTTGTCGGAAATGAACAATTTATTTTTTTTAATAAAAGCCAACTAAAATCCTAACAAATCGACGGTACTCAAATTTTGAAAAATAGTTTTCGTGTTTAATTATTTTAAGTTAAGTCACAAAAAAAAACTTTTTCTTTTAATATTTTTTGTTTCAAAAATGGCATTGAAGCATTTTTAAGAAAAGGCAAAAAAAATTTCCGATTAAATTTCATGTCTCTAGTTATTTTTTAACCAAAAAATTATTCAGTAAAATTGTTTTTTTTTTGCCTTTTCTTAAAAATGCTCCAAGAACTTGTTGAAATATCAGCGAGCCTTGATTGAAAGAAAAAATTATTAATTTATTTATTTTAAACATAACAGAAACAAATGTAAATATAAGGTAAATGCCTAGAAGACGGGACCGTCGGTCGGAGAGAGGAGGGAGTGTTGATGATCTTGGACAATACTATAAGTGTTTGGTGGTGGAGGCGCGGGGAGGAAGTAAAAAATCGAATATTTCTCCAATTGAAAATTTGAATGAAAAATAAATTTTATACGAAATAAAATTTGGAATATTTTGGAAGATATCAGGAATGACTTCCGATGTACGCCATAACAACAATTTATATAAGTTTTACTTTTTTCACCCCCATCCCCTACGCCCCCATCTCCAGTGTCTCCACGTCTGCGTCCCCACTGCTTATCCATCAAAATGGAATCATTCAAGCTCCCTCCATCTCCTCACTCTCCTTCGACCAACAGTTCCATCATATAGACAATTACCAAAAATAGACAGTTTTTTAAAAACCACATTTAGTAATTCTTAAACTTCATTAAAAGCTAAGGAAGTTTCATAAAATGTTTCACTCTCCTTTCCATATCGAAAACAAATTTGCAAGGGTATCCAACAGTTTAAATCACTGGTCGGCAGAGCGCAAATATCAAATATTTTCTTACTCTCAAATCAGAGAGAAATGACAAAAGCTCCAATCACTGTGAAAAATTCTTCTACGTTTCGCTGTTTACGCTCCATATGATTTCTTATTTCAGGGGTTGAATTTTAGTTATAAAATGCCTTTTTAGATGAAATTTAATAACTATCTCTAAAACTCACTTGTAGATTAAGGGTTGCGCATTGACAAAAAAACTTTCATCGAAAAAATATTTATTTTGCCATTTGATTTCAAACATTTTTGCAGTGCATTAACGAAAAAACAAGCTCATTTTGTAGTTTGCTTACTCTCGCTTATTCTCTTCGTTTGCTCGCGAGCATATGGGGCACCGACCACTGGTTTAAATGTATTTTTTTTTATAGCTCAACCCTTTAAAAAAAAAGCACGTGGAAAGGCTGAACAGCAATTACATCGCAAAATAACGGAACCGAATCGTTTCTGTTTATTCGAGCAAAACATGAAACAAAAATGCATCCCATTGAGGTTGCGATTTGTGGCACAATTTGCCATGGTTGTATAGCTTTACGAAATCGGAACTATACCGAACATTTTGGAATACTTTTTTTTGTCTTAGCATAATAAGGTAAGAGGAATTTGCGAAACCCAATTATTTGAACTAAAATTATGTCACATATTTCATTGGCCATTTTAAATTATGTCACCTTTTATGTCAGCATAATTCTTTTTTAAGCTATATCATGAATTATGTTACAGTGGCAACACTGGCCATGGTATTTTCAATTAATGCGATCGGCATGATGGCCGATTCGCTTCATTTACCCAGTGTTTCTTCAACAACAGATTCCTTTAGCATTTTTGACTGGCGCCTATTCCGAATTGGATGACTTGAGACGTGAGCTGATACTGCTCAAAAAATTTCGTTTCGAGATAATTGATGTTTTTTATGTCAATTTGTTGAAATATCTGTAAAATTGGAATAGAGAAAATTCTCTTGGAGATTTGTTATATGTTTGAACTAAGATTCCAGCACTTGGATTATTTCATTATCTAAAACCATAGTAGAAAGATAAAGCATGGTCTTGATTTTGATATATGAAAATTTGATTTTTTTGGACTTGGCCGGTTTTGATACTTTTGAAATACACGAACAACTTTTTTTTAATTCATTTAAAATTATATATGTATGTGCAAAATAGCGCCATCTGCGTAGATACAAAAACAATTGGTGTCATCGGAGCCAATGATTTTGCAGCAAGGAATCCTTTGAAACACAAAAAACCAAAAAAGCTTAAATTGAGTATGACAGTGGCTATTGTATGAGCCAGGATTCTTATGTTTTAAGGGAAATTGACAAAATAGCGGCAATTTAAGCAAAAGTGTTCGAAAAATGAGGATTTTTTGGATAATTTGCCTGCTTAAAAAATATGTAAAAAATCAATATTTTGACTTCATTTTGGATCATGCAGTACCCGTGACGAATATATGGATAACATTTCATAAAGATTGGATCAGTAATTTTGGAGAAAAGACTAACACCGTATGAAAAAGTGAATTCGAGAGAAACGCGTTTAAAGTTTTTTTATTGAACCGAAGTGTCGGAGAGTGTGCTCAAATAAAGTTGCAAAAATATACTTAGAGAACTTGAGACTTCATGAAATTTCAACACGATATTTTTGAAGTGGTCTTCTTTTGAAATCTGTAAAAACGAAAATCATACTAGCTTGCATTTACGAAATTAACTTAATAAAAATATCTATGTTAATTTATTTTCTAGCTATGGTCGAGCTAATCTGATTTTAGCCACTTACCAGCATTAGCGAAACAATTAAATGTAAATTAGCCTTAACTCCAAATTTCCAACTTTGGTTGATTTTAACTAATGTTATACCTTCGTTTTACCGCATTAAAATTTGCGGAGACGGAAGCGGAGACGGAGGTACGATATCAAGCGGAAGTTCCGCACTTGCGGATGCGAAGCTCCGTTGCAACCCTAGTGTAGAAGTTAATGACAGAAGTTTTATTATCTTCAATTAAATATATAACTTATTCAAACCAACTATCTACTACTCAACTTATCAGCAAATGACTGAAGTCTTATTTTTTTTACGAAAGAATCCGTTATTATAGGATATTTTTAAATTTAAGTAAATGTACGAACAATTTTTAACTTTTTTCAGATTTTTTTACGGAAGCTAAGTTGTATTAAAAAATTGCACATGTCGACACTTTGTTTGAAATTTTCAATTGTTTTGAAGGCGATAACATCATCGATGCTTTAAAGTAGATATCCTTAAATTGTAAAAGCCATCTCACATACTTATTTATAAAAGTTTGATCACCTTATTATTAAAAAAAAATTTTAAGAATTAAAAGATTTGAGGAAATTACTAAGCTAATTTTGAATTATATTTTGTATATATAGCTTTATAACACTTACCGCAATTCACCTGAAACTCATTAGGAAGTCTAATGAAAAAAATTAGTTTAAAAGCATTTCGATGTAAATTGAAAACTATTTCTCTGTCATATTAAAAAATAGAGTTGATTTCTTTTACTAGTTATATATATTTGCATAAAAATCAAATTTACTTCATTGCAACCGTTTAATTAAGTCATTCGAATGATTCAATCCAATCAAGACAAATTGAGTCAATTAGAATACAGTAAAGAACAGATTTGATTCTAATTAACGGCAATTTTATCTCTATTTTTCCACAGATGCTGTCCAAAGTGCCAACCATAGACACGCGGCCACTGAGGGGCGGCACACAACACAGTGACTTAATCGCTGGGAATGAGTTTCTCAAATTATTTCTAGAACGTGAAGATCTGTATAGCGGCGAGTATCGAGATATTGGTGGGGGTGGTGAAGTAAGAGATCAGCATAGCAAAGACAACACAGCGGAAATCGCAACAACAAGCAAAACCTCAAGTAGAAGCACAAGCGCACGAAGCTTGGACTACAAGAGTCGCAATGCAAATGCGCATGCAAATGATGATGACAGTAAACAGGTTGTAAAGTTGGTGACATCTGGCAGCAAAATTGTATTTCTCGAAGAATACGATGATGATGATGCTGCTGTTGATGCTGTAGCGCGTGATATCGACTTACAGAAGGAGAAACAAAAAGTAAAACCGCAAGCATATGAAACTTACCACTCGGAGCAATATCATCAGCACCATCTTCAAAGCAGTGAGCAGGAGCACCATCGAAAATCTAATCCTAGTGATGAAATCAAAGTTGTCGCAGTCAGTGTTTCGTCGTCCAGCAAACGTGGCAATTCTCGTGAACGATCTTCGGCTGAGACACGCTCTACACATGTGAATAGCTTTTCAGAAGAGCCGTTTGGCAAGCGCAGCAAAGACAGGTCACCAGCGGACAACGCCAGAAGACAGTCAACACAACAACAGCAATTTCAGCTACGTAAAAGTCAACAAAGAGAAAGGCCTACTTCATCAACATCAATACCTTTGGCTGCCAAGACAACTGCAACAGCAGAAACAACGACAAGAGCAACAATACAAACAACTTCATTCCCATCACCATCACCATCAGCAAAAGCAACAAAGACCACCTCTACAACACCCGGTGATTTCATCAATCGTTCACACAAGAGCGAATTTTCAATCGAGGAAGTCGAGCCGCTGACAATGTCTCAACACAGAAACTTTCCCTCTTCGCCGTCCTCTGCTTCTAGTTCATACGTCGATGTTGGCACGTTTTATGACACTGACTCAGAAAACAGTGCTTCAACTAACATTCAGAATGTGCTCGCTGCACCGCTAGTGCGCGCGCCGCCATCTAAACCAGTATCTGACTCCGACTCCTCCAATTCTGGCGCGGCGTATCACAGTAGCGAGTGGAATGTCACGCGCATTAATCAACCGCCGTCATCGTCATCGCATTCTCATGTCTCACATGCTGACAATCACATGCCAGACGCGTCATCAGTAGCAGTAGTTGAAGACAAATTGCTGCCATTCCAAACAGTGATCTATCACGATACCAAAGAGGGCCATGGACCGCAGTCAAGGTCAATATCGTACAGTTCGATATCACAGAATGTTGAAGATTTACATGCGTGGCAAAAATCTGGCATCCTAGCCGAAGCACAGCGTAACGTAAGCGAGAGCCTTAAGCCCGCGAGCCGCATTGCAGATCCACATGATAGTCAGCAAGACTCGGAACCAGCCAAATTTTATTCGATGCCAGCGAAAATGTACAGCGTACCAGCTAAGTTTTATTCTGAGCCTGCCAAAGTTTACTCAGAGCCATCCAAAGTTTATGGTGAACCAGAGAAATTCTACTCGGAGCCAGCAAAAGTTTACGGGCAACCCTCAAAGTTTTATTCTGAGCCTGCAAAAGTCTACTCACAACCAGCAAAAGTATATGGAGAGCCATCAAAGACTTACTGGCCACGTTCGTCGACATCCGCACCTACCGTAAGCACGACAACGGCAGCAGCCATTACTACAACAACGTCCAAAACGTCATATTCAGCAAATTCGTCGTCACGTCGCCCCGCTATTGTTTCGCGCATTGCATTTGGTGAGTCGCAGACTACTCAGTCTCCCACGCATTCTGGACATCAGGCTTTCCATGCAAATAGACACTCACCACATTCGCTACACAGCCATCATCATTCTCACAGTAACGCTGAATCTCAACCGCGACGTATACTCTTCAACTTGGACAAACTGCCCTACGATTTATTAAATGCCCCTGAGCAATCCGCAAAACATTTACCAAAGCACAGTCCGTCTGCAGCAACAAGCGGCATAAGCTTTGGAAGACAACGTCCATGTTTGGAGCCGCGATCACAGTCATCGTCGGCGACGTCATCAACCTCGCAACAACAGCATTCATCACTCTTGGATCAACATTCTAATCAAAATGCCAAAGGATTACCCAATAGAGGTAAGTCTTTTGTTGCGGCAGACACTAATTTTTATAGTGTTGCGAGACAGGTTTTCTACATCATTGTTGTTGTTATTGTCATTGGTGGAAACAGGCTTAACTCAATAATTGTTTCAATATTTTCGATAATACACCATATATACTTACTTAACAATTGTAGCTCTGATATTAGTTTGATTTGGTGCATTCAAATGTGCACATTTTTGGAGCCGTTATATCTGTTCTAACGTAACGACAAAACAACCCTGTGTTCCTTATGGAAATTAAAAAAAAAAAACTACCGTGCAAGAAATGTAATTTTGCTTCATCTCCCCAGGGGTTTTCTGTGTTGAACATTCTATCGTCAACTTATCATTGAAAATAACTATTCCCGGAAAAAATATTTTGGGAAGCCCGTTACCAAAATGCTTATGTAAGTATTTCTGCACAACACAATATATTTTTCCGAATTTCTTCTTTCGTCACTACGATTGGAAAAACATTTATACTTTATCAAGCTATTTTTTTATTGTGCCATTAAGTCCTTCTACATATCGATAGTTAAGTATTGATAAATCGGTTTTGAAAAAATTTTATAAAAATATTAAGCTTTGACCTGCTAGAAAAGGGGTTTGGTAAATAAGTTTTTGTAAGCAGCGTTAAAAATAGAAAGCTATGTATGCCTCAAATGAGAGCAAAATGTCGGTTACGACGGAGGGGTGAACGTCGAATGGTTCCTTTTACCAACCAAATCTGTTTATGATATTTGTTT
Source organism: Tricholauxania praeusta (assembly GCA_949775025.1). NCBI lineage: Eukaryota > Metazoa > Arthropoda > Insecta > Diptera > Lauxaniidae > Tricholauxania > Tricholauxania praeusta. Next base: position 72,748,333 of record OX459029.1, on the reverse strand, counting down.
CTCAAAAGTTAGAAAAACCAACTTTCGAAGTCGGTTTGAACTCTTTTAAAAAAACAATTATGTCTGTGCTTAAATTCCATTTTAAAAATTAAACATAAACTCGTATATGTTATAGTTTTGTTTCTGTGTTCTGAAAAAAAAAACCTTGAAGAGAAAACCGGACGTGTGCCTAAAATGAAAGAAAGCCATTTCCGGAAGATTGACCTAATTGAATTAGAGTCAAATTGCTCATTGCTCATGAACGTTGCCTTTGTACTTACGTTATTCTTCGTATTTTAATGAAGCCAATTCCATTGTGGATTAACGTCGTTGCCACTATCTATGTACGATAGAACAACTAATGTAAAGTTAATTTCTAACAAATCAGAAGATTATGGACAGCTAGCAAGATATGTTGTTGAGACAATACTAAGCATAGATAGCTGCAAACAGTTTCCAGAAACCTGTTGGACGATCTTGTAATCGTCCTCAATTACAGCATCGCCTAGTGCAAAGTCCGACTTTATTATCGAAGTCAAAGGTCTTATCGAATGTCTGGCAAAGTAAAATGTCGTTCTCGAAATCGTGAGCGGTTAGATAACGATACTATTGGCGTACTTAATGATCGCAGAAAACAAGGAGGTTCGTATAGTTATCAAAAACCTTCTGATTTCGTACAAGATTTCGAAATATTTTTTTAAGCTTAAGGCTTTTTCTATGAAATTCACATACACATTACGAGAAATAACGTAAAAATGCTGATTTTTTACCTTCAGAGCTTTGTAGCGGCCACATTGATTTTTGTCGCATTCTGGGACCAAAAAGCATTTAAAAATAGAAAGTTCAAGCCTTAAAAAAAACATACTCTCCAAAATTTTGATTTCAACATGGAAAACCCCCTTAAAAAGAGTAAAAGCCTAATCATATTCTACGAGAAAATGCTATAAATTTACTATTTTCAAATTTTTATCATAACCATCCATTTGCATACATAATTTATAAAAATGATGTCAAAGCAAAAATTTAAATTTTTTGATCGTTTGTGACCGTCCGTAACACCAGCGTAATGAGACGTGTTCTCAAAAATTTTGTAGAACAAATTATCTCAACATGAGCTACTTATGCACAAAGTTTCAGACAATTGGATTTTTTTTTGTTTCGTTGACGGTAATGTCCTATTTATATACATATGTATAATATTAATATGTATATATTAATGATGGCATTAAGGTTTTGTAAAAATGTACTTAATCGAGACTTGGAATGTACTTTATAAAGGCGAATGATTTTTTTTTTCTCATAGGCACAAAAACTTGTAAAAATTTACAAAATAAAAATAAAGAAAAAGTGGTTCGAATTTTTAACGCATATTTCACCAAAATTTACTAAAATTTACAAAAGAATTCTTAAAAAAAAACAGCAATTATTAGAAATAGTCCAAATGTACGAAAAATGCACCAAAGGTACTGAAAGTTCGTGCATTGTACTGAATGTACTAAAAATTTGTCGATCGTACTGACGCATATTTTTCACAACGCAAATACAGGGTGTTTTTTTTTAGAGGTATAGAGCTTCGAATTGAAATAAAACACAAGAAAATCGTTTTAATGTCCATCAATTTGGCTTTATTGGAAGGATAATTTTATGCCATTAATGTTTAAATATGATTTCGGGCATATGGCCGCCGCGGCTGGCTCGAATAAAGCCAATTATAAAGGTCCAATTTTGAACCACTTTTTCGAGCATATGGGGCCGTATGTTGGCTTCCAAGTCCCCTAACGTTTCTGGTTTGTTGGCGTAGACGAGCGACTTCACATATCCCCAAAGAAAATAATCCAATGGTGTCAAATCACACGATCTTATTGGCCAATTGACAGGTCCATTCCGCGAAATTATGCGCTCATCGAATGTTTCCTTCAATAAATTGATTGTGACGTGCGCTGTGTGGCATGTAGCGCCGTCTTGTTGGAACCACAACTCATCCACATTCATGCCATCCAATTCGGGAACAAAATAGTCGGTTATCATGGCTCTATACCGGTCTCCATTAACGGTAACTGACTCTCCAGCATTATTTCGGAAGAAGTATGGCCCAATGACTCCACCAGCCCATAGAGCACACCAAACAGTCAGTTTTTGTGGATGTAATGGCGTCTCAAGGGTCTCATGTGGATTCTCTTCACTCCAAATGCGGCAATTTTGCTTGTTGACGTAGCCATTCAACCAAAAATGAGCCTCATCACTGAACGAAATTTTGCGATGAAAATCAGCATCGAGATCAATCTCATTTTCGGCCCATACACCAAAATCACGACGCATTGCATGGTCTCGCGGCTTTAATTCTTGCACAAGCTGGATCTTGTAAGGTCGCAAGCCAAGATCTTTGCGCAAAATCTTCCATAAAGTTGATGGACAAAGCTCCAATTGCTGTGCACGGTGGCGAATCGATTCATTCGGGTCCTCTTCAACATTTTGCTCTACAGCGGCAATTGTTTCTTCGGTGCGCACTGTTCGACGTCTCTGCGGATGCGTATTATCACATAGAGTAAACGTAGTGCAAAAACGACCCATGGTTAACCGAATTATTTGCTCTGATGGACGATTATGTCGACCATAAAATGGACGGAGCTTGCGGTAAACTTCGCGAACTGAACCATTATTTTCGAAATAAATTTGCACGATTTGCAAGCGTTGTTCTTTTGTCAACCTGTTCATGATGAAATGGCAAACCAAACTGAACATAAATGACATTAGAGTTGCCAGATTTGACCATCAAATGCCAGTTTTATCTCTATTCGAAAAACAAACCTCTAAAAAAAACACCCTGTATACTGATAAAAGTACAAATGTACCGAAAATACTATCACTGATGTGTATGCATATATTACCGGCCAAATAAGTTCTTAGGATAAACTGGTTTTTCCTACGCCAAACTAATTCATCCGATGCGTGTTAGGATGAACCAGTTTAGCCTAGAATGAACTAGGGTTATTATTTACTTTAACACTGCCACTCTCCATTTTCTTGAAATTTTTATATGTTAGGGTAAGTGTGCGGACTACGGCCGTGACTCAGGGCTTACATCCTCCAATATGTTCAATGCCGGCTTCGCGGCGGCTTTCGGCCACGTTCATTATGTTATGCCTACCACTTGCTTCGCTATCACACCGGAGTTGGAAATACTATAGTGAACAGCAAAGACAGTGTTGACATATTGTATGGTGTAAGCCCTGTGTCACAGCCGAAGGCTTGCCACTTACCCTATCATACTAAAATGTTCCTAAGCTAAACTGGTACATCCCAACACTCTTCGGATGAACTAGTTTGGCCTAGGAATAACTAGTTTATCCTAAAAACTAGTTTGGCCGGTAACATACATATATGTTACAGAGGATGTCATCCACAATAATTTTATATGTGTGTGTTGTACGCTGAAACCACTTTTTACAGAGATATACCCATAGAAAGCGGATACATCGTTTTCCAAAAGTTGACAATAAAATGTATATTGTCTGAAAGACAATTTAGTAAGCTATAAAAATTTTTACCACCTTTTTAAAATTATGAAAGTTTTTTTTTTAAATGTTATATCTGGAAAAAATTTGTAATTAACTTATATTTTAATTAACAAATTAAAAAAAAAAGTTTTTTTTTCTTCTAAAATGATTTCCTTGTGATATATTTGATCTAAAACGGTAATTTTTATACTCGTAGTAGTAGTAGTAGTAGTAGATATTTTACATGAAAAAATGCCCACAAACATGAACAAAATTATCTGCACTACTTAAGTTATTTGCGTAAAATGAAACATCATATGAAATATTATTAGTTTTTTAGTTTGTTAATAAAAATATAGGTTAACTAATACATAAGTTTTCTAAAATAAGAATTAATTCAGGTGCTCTCACTTGTAACCATTTTTAGAAAATAAACACATATCGCAATTTTCATTGACGCCCAATGTACATATGTATATATGCAAATAAAATTACACGGAAGACTACCTCTTACATCAAAAGACAGGATTTAGTATTTTTTCAATAAATAGGAAAATAAATCTTAAGCATATTTTATACGCAAAAAGAGGTTTTTAGTTACTTAAAATAATTTATGACTGAAAAGTAGAATCCAAAATTATTTAAGATATTAAAATAGTTAGATTTTACAAAAATTCCGTAGTGAGTGAAAAAGCTTCAGAAACTAAGTGTGTAAATAATATTTACTAAATATGGTACATTAAACTGTGTGTTTTCTCATATTTTGATTCACCCTGTTCTTTTTCTAATAACCAGTTTACAAAAAAAAAAAAGTAAGTGAATATCAGTGGTCACAAGTAATAACAGCTTAAGTCGATATATGATCACAAGGCAAAGCAACATAAGTTTTGTGTATAAGCATGTGACTAATAATGTTTCGGATTGTCATCGTAGATCGACTTAAGTTGTTATTGCTTGTTCCCACAGATATGTTCAATCGTTCAATAGTTACAGATTTTTGATATCTATCATAGGCATAAAAAACAAATATATATTGCAAGTTTGGAACTTAAAACCTACGGTCATTCAAGTAACGAGTAGAATCAATTTTTATTTTCTGATGTGGTACGTGTTATACTCTTTGGGAAATTTAATAAATAAAATTACCTCAATGATTTCCAAAAAAAGTCTTTAGGGAACTGTCAAATTTTTTGACGTATGTTTTAATTTTTGGCACTGGAAGCTTTACAATCCAATACATCTAAATCGCTGTAAATAATGCATTTACATCGCTTACGCTTTGAGCACAATTCGGTTTTATAATTTTCGGGTATAATTATCGAGGTTATCCTGTTGCAATGTACAATAAATAGGCAATATCAACAACAACAATAGCAAACCCGTTTAATGATCATCACATTTTTTTTTGTAATATCAGCCACGAGTATTTTTAACTTTCTGTTCATTTATTCGGAATTTTTTATTTCTTTTTATCTATTTTCTGGCCAAATACAGATCTAGTCAAGTGTGTTTCCAAATATTCCCATTCAGCTGCATCACCCTCTGCGTCAGCTACAGCCAGACAAAGACACCCCACGTTTACTACAGAACGTAGCCATATCGAAGAGTTGTACACGCCGACCCCGGAGCAAAATTACGAAATAGAGGAATCCGTCAGCGTTATGACAAACGGACGGGCCCATGGTGTACAAGGTATTGGACCTTTATCAACAACAACAACGACGACATCTCGCAGTCGCATTCGTGGAGAAGGTAACGGTGGGATAGGGTTTAATGGGACACAGAAACAGCATGGCAACAGTGGCGCTCAGTACAACACCAACGCAAATGCCAATGAAGACGATGATGGTGAAGAGGCGGCAGAAGACAATTACGACGATAGCGACAACGACGGCAACACCGACAATGAAGGTGATGCTGATGACTACGATAGCAATGATGATGGCAATAGCAGAAATAAAAACAGCAACAACAACAACTCCAAAGATGACGACGACTCCAAAGTGGCTTACGTGGTCGAGGGACGCAACTATAGAAAATATCGTGTTGAGGAAAAAACCGATGATGGTTTCATTGTCGGCGAATATGGAGTGGTCGATCACAACGATGGAAATTTACGCGGAGTGCGTTACACCGCAGACTCGACTATTAATCGAAGTCTCATACAGAAGGCGTTGTTGACATTTCTGAAATTGAAATAGACCTCAAGGCGATGCCATGCGATGCGATGCGATCCAATGCGGTGTTATGCATTTCGAGTGAGTTTGCTGATACGAGTTAAATAATGAAATGTTGCAGAGTTAAATAGGATGGCTTAGGCGAAATAACTTGCATAAGAAGATAAGCAGACAACGAGCGAATAAAAGTAAAGTATGTAGGTACGCAATAATTTTATTTAGATAAACAAAAAAATGTGATCCTGTCGTTTGTAATTCTCTAGTTAATACAAAAATAATCCATTTTTATTCTTAAGAGAACAAACTCCAAAATGAATTTAGTATTCTTTAAGTTTATTTATTACCATCAGTAGTAATTAGGATAATATGTGTATAAAAATAAACGGAAGCATAAAATTTCTTGCCATAATTAGCAAAGTATTTTACAAAAATCAATGTATGCATAGAAATAATAATGGTAGGTATACTGTAAGCATAGATAGGTCACGTAAGAAATGAGTCGGTAGAAAAAAAAAAAAACGAATTTTATTGCAACGCGTTATGTGAGGGAACTATGTTGTAAGTACCTTAGGGTAGTTATTTTGAAAAGTTTTTTAAATTGTTACCTATTTTGTTGCCTATATTTTAGCTTTGGCTATAAAATAATTGTCCCACTATTTGAGCTTCCTAGCACGGACAGCGTTTGTTTCCGATTTTGTTGAAATTTTACAAAAAAAACAGACCTACTACTTAAAATGTAGAAAAAGTATGCCTTAGGGTCCAAGACATAGCGTTTTAGGTATTTTTCTTTAATATGGGAGATGCCACCCACTGTTGTCAAACCACGCACACATTTTTTGAGTGGCTGAAAATGTGGACAGAATACTCCCGAAAGAGTTTTTTTCTTTTGTTTTTGCGGTCCCATAAGCCTATATTATAAAATCGAATTCGAAGAAAATTCTCGCGAAATTTCAGCTTCCTAGATCAAGCCTGTGAATGGCGTAAACAGTGTGTTTCCTATTACAATTCATATGGAAAAAACGAAAAAACGGAGAAATGAATGGCAAATTTTTTCAACGTTCCATATAAACTGTTTGTGCCGTTTACGGGTTTGACCTACGAAGCCGAAGTTTTGAGATAGTTTTCTTCAAACTTTATAATATAGGCCTATGGGACTGCAAAAAAAAAATCATTTCGGGTGTATTTTGAGATTGAGCTAGGAAGCTAAGTTTCCGGAAATATTATTTTTTAAAAAAATTTGCAAAATAAACACCCTAATGTAAATATATAGTAAGACATACATATAAGTATGTTTTCAAGTAGTCCTAAAAAGGTGTTTGATAATTGCTGGCGCTTAAGACTTGATATAGGGAATAAGGAGTTTTCTACGCTGGGATATTATACAGCATTCCAACTTTCTTCAAATAAAATTTAAGATTGCAGTTATGGGTGTCCATGAATGAGCCCAACTGCTGATTTTTTGATACTCCTACCCAATATTTGTTAAGGTGAGAAAACAGTATCTTGGCTAGTATCTCGAAAAGTATCTTACGTTTGTGTGTGTAAACAGGAAAGTATTTAATTAGTCAGCTAGAAAATATTCTGTAAGTATGAAATAATTTCAAAAATGCAAGGATATTTAAGAGGCCTGTTCTGCCGTACTAAGCGAAAAAGGCGTATCTCAAAAAAAATTAATTTCGACATAATTTATGTTCTGTTTATGTTTACCTATAAAATTGAGATAGAGGAAACTTTCTTAGTAGATTTTTTATATGATTGCACTAAGATGCCGACATTTGGAGTATTTCATTAGACGCGTAATTTCTTAAGCTATCCGATGCCATAAGAACCTCGGATATTTTTTTTTTTTTTGAAATACGGCCTTTTCGCTTAGTACGGCAGTGTTGTGATCAAGAAACATATAACGGGTTCGCATGGTTTTTTTAATTTTATACTTAGGACTTCCAGTATTTCGAATAGTTACATATATCAGTTATCATCAGAGAGACGACGTATTGAATAGAGCACGTGTCTTAAATACTCCGAGTTATCGCTTACATATGCGTATAACTACTAAGTCTTAAAAAACTAAAACTTAAAAATAAAAATTTTAAATGCTTATCGATTTTTCAAAAATTAGACAAATTTTTGTTAAATCATAAAAAAATCTAGTAGATTAATGTAATGGAAAATATCGTTTGCTCGGTAGCATGGGGAATCAACGAAACTTAAAAGTTTTCTTATTAACGGGCATCTAACGGCAGCTATAACTTTATATTAATATTTATGCATGCGTTAATTATACACTGAAATTATTTTGATACCAATTTCGACAAACTCAAGCCTTGAAAAACTATGTCTTAATGCATATTGAATTCTTGAACCTAGGCGATGAATTTAAGTAAAACTTATGAAGAGAAAAATAAAAACACTTCTTAAAATATATTCGCACTTTCACATTAAACTGGAATAAAAACCCAATTTTTGCAATACCACTTTATAAGATGTGAAAAGGTTGGATTTCAATGAGCTCTTTACGACTTGCAAATAAAAAAAAAAAAAAAATAATCATCCTATGCTGGCGCTATATCCATAATGGGATTCAAAACAATATTTTTTTTTGTGCGAACATCATCCGATCCCAATGAATTTTTGATCGTTGATTCCAAATCCAGAGTCGGTTTTTACTTATTACGACAGGTTTTTATCAATTTGTGTAAATCTAGTTTAATTTTGCATTTATTCCATTTTATTCTGATTGCAGACTCGCAATCAATAAAAATCTATTAGGAACATAAAGTTTTGTTCTAAAAACAAAATTTTTTGTGTTTGTGTTTTTTTTTGCCAAATTGTAAGGGCACATTAAAATTCGATCTTTGCAGACTCTTTGGTTCCGATAAAGAGTGGATTTTTGTTCCTATCTGACATATTGTACACAGCTTTTACTATCGTAGCTCTTTTAGACCACTATTCACATCACAATTCATAACAGTCTGAATTGTTCCGAATGTGCTAAAGTCACTGAGCTACATTCTGACTATTGTAGCTTATATTATAATGTACTTTATGAAAAGCTTGTTGTATTTTTGCCTAGGATAAACTAGTTTTGTCAAAGCACGTTAAGCAAAACTACAGTGGTAGTACCTTGAGGTATACTGTGGTTAGCGAAGCAGGTTTTTGACATACCATGAATTTCACTGCAGAAGTAATGTTCTTGTATGAATTTACTAGTTTGGTCTAATATGCCTTGCCAGAACAACCCAACATCACAAAGAAAAGTTTCGCCGCGTTTGCGTCTAAAACTTAAGTAAGACAAAAATAAAACTTTCGACTTATGAAATTTTAAAACTAAAAATAATCCTATTTGAATACTGTTCCTAGAATGACTATACGTATGTATTATGAAGATACAAATGTTTTAATATAAAAATTGTTTTTAATCAACTAATCCACATATGCAAATAACTATGGCAAAATTTTAATTTATTTTCATTTTCATTCATTAAGTTAAACATGTAGTTGAATTGATTGCAAGGTATTGTAAATATTGTATATAAATAATAGAAAATAGTATTCTTGTAATTGTACATAACGAACGCAATTGTATTACACAAATTAAAAAGTCAATAGAATATCCTTTAAGTCAAGAATGAAAAGAAAAACAAACAATAAATAAATCTTATGAAATCAATATCTTTCGAATTGTTTTTAGTTCTCTTATAAGTACTTTCAGTTTTTATGTTGACTGAAGGCAGCGAGCTCCATAAATCTTGGATTGATTATGCAACAATCGCTTTGACTGATCGCTTGAGCAGACAGATTCTAAAATGATTTAATGCAAATTCAATAGAACAGTTGTTAAACAAATTATCTAAGTTATGATTTGATGCGCTGCATGAATGGTCAATATCAAATATCAAATTCGCTAGAGAGCGCAAATCTTGTGGGAAATGAATAATCTTAATTTTTAAATGAAAGCTTTGCAAAATTTCAACAAATCTTTGGAGCCCGAATTTTAAAAAATAAGATTCGTCTTAAGTTAAACGTCAAAAAATTAAAATATGCTTAACTCAAAATAATTAAATCAGATTATTCTTTTAAAAACTTGGGGTCCGACGATTTGTTATCATTTTAGTTCGCTAAGATTTAAAAAATAATTGTCCTTTTCCGACAAAATTTGCGCTCTATAGCGAACCAAAAACTCGGTTTGGGACTATTGTTCAATGGTGAAAGCTTTGAATGCTAAGCGACACATACGGAATAGTCAGGTTTTTTGAAAAAATATATCAAAAACTGTGACACACTTAAAGTTTTTGAGTTACTAAATTTGGATGTGCTGCATCATTTCTGAAAATAAAAAATTCTACCTCAAGGAAAAAAAAATCTTTAAATAGCAAATTACTGGATAGTATCATACTGTAATATTTCTCAAAATTAATAATAAACAATCGTTGGGCAGTTCTGTAGTTATGGGGAAATCCTAAATTATTGGATTTTATCTGTTTCGCGATAATATTTCTGTTGTCTAAAGCCATGTATTTAATATGAACCGTCACAGTCACAAGAAAAATCAAAAATTTTGAAGAAAATAATGCTTCAAGGGATTAACAGTCAAGGGACTGACAGCTTTACCAAGAGGTTGGAGAAACACAGCCTTATTTGTTTAAGGAGAGGGTAGGGTTTTGGCGCTACATTTTTGGCATAAGTTTAAAAATGTTTTTTAGCGATACGGTAAAAGTAAATTTATTTATTTAAAGAGCATATAAAAGTGCAATATCTAAAGAGTATTCTGTAAAAATTTAATTAAAACATATTGGAAAATAAGCCATTGGTAGCAAGTTTCCGCGGACGCCTAAAAAAAAGGTGGTTTGCAGTGGACAAGACATCACGTTATCATCTGAAATCAAAAAAAAAACTTCCTTTAGCTTATTAGTTTTTCAAGGTATTGTCGAGGGGTTTTTTTCTTTGACAATTTTTAAGATTTTGGCATAATTTTTAAGCCAAAAAACGAATTTTTTTTAAAAAAAAAGGCAAAAATCAGTGTATTTATTATTGCAGAACTGGTTGTAATGAAAAAAAAAAAACACCTCAACATTACCTGGTTTTATATGTATTAAGAGAGTGTGTCAAATTTCAAGAAAATCGGTCTATTAGTTTTCGAGAAAAAGTGTCCACCGACTTTGAAAAGTTAGTTTCGAGAAAAGCACGTTTAAAGTTTTAGCACTGTCTTTTTTTTCATATACTTACACAGAATCATCGAGACTCAAGACACTGTATCTTCGTCAGTTTTACTCCAATCGACCTCAAATTTCAACAGGATACTTTTGAAGAGTTACACTATTAAATAAAACAACAACAAAATGGAAAAACAAAATTTGGCAAAACCCTACCCACATTTTGACTTCTATAGATTTTTCCGATTCCACACGATGCGTCGTTTATCGATAGTAAAAGTTTGGAAGTATCGATCGGCCGAAGGTAAGTAGGTGGGTAAGTAACTTTTGGTGCAAGCACCACAAGAAACCGTTAAAAAATCAGCAACATTAGAAAGAAATTTGTGTCAAATTGCATTTATAATCAAATGAAATAAAATTAAATTACCCACAAAAGGCATTGAATGAAATAAACTCCAACTAAAATTTCATTGGGAGTTGTTCCATAATGAAATAACACCCAATGAGAATAAATGAAATAAACACCAGTTGAAATGAAATAGTTCCCAATCATTGGCATTTATTTGATTATGAAATATATGTACTTACTTGCTTACTTAGATGGCCAGAACAACCCGTTGTCAGGTTACAACCGACCTCAATATATGTAGTACATAATACAAAAAACTGGTGGCAACCCATGTTTGGGATAGGATTCAACAATACAACCTTAAATGTTCTATTTAGGCTCTCCGAGTTCTGTCATTTGCTATACATTTCAAGCTGTAATCTTAGTAAGAATAACAATATTTACCGAAATTCGGGCATTTTCGTGTATCGGGACGGTTTGTTGGTAAGTTTCACCAAAATGCATCTTTATCTTCCCATAGATCCCATCCTGAAATCTTGCACACTCCACTTTTCTATACCGGACTTGGACTATAAGTTAATCGTATAGATTCTACACGTCGCAAAGCTATAAAATTTTACTATTATCTATTTATTTTTTCCTAGACCAAACTAGTTTATTTGTATGTATGAAAGTATGCAATTTAATATTGTTCCAAAAGAACTATGAATAGCAAAGCCGGTGTTGCACAAATCAAAGACTGAAAGCCGAAGGCCGCCCCATTACCTTTATTGACCACTTGCCAAGCATACAATGAAATTGATGAGTTTTATTGTCTTTTTGCTACTGTCTTTTGCATTAAGAATTCATTGTATATCTTTAGGCTTAACGGTAACTAGTTTGGATTAGAACAAGTTGGGTTTAGTTTTTTTTAATTTAATTTTACTTACAAATTTTATTTATAAAATGATATGAAAAAACAACTTCATTCGACCTACTTCATTTATAGAAAAGTTTGATAGCGACGTCCTATACCTATGTTTATTTAACTTAAAATTATACTGAAGAAAATAAATTTGTTTCCTCATTATATTTAAAAAAAGGTTTTAAACAAAACTGCATCATTATTTTTTCAATTATGTTTTCGGATTCTCGAACTAGCAGAAATCGGGTGTGTATGCAGACTTTTGTCGGTCACTGTACATATACATATAATTGGTACTTATACTTACGTCTTGGGTTCGATAAAAAACATTTCAATACAAAAAAGAAAAAAATCTTCCTTTATACTGGAATTATAGAAAGAATCTGAAAGTGTTGCTGCAACAAGATTGCAAATTCCAATATCGTAAAGGAAAAAGTTAAAAAGTGAAAAAAACAAACAGACATAAAGACGCTTATAAGGCGCCCAACAACTATAGTAGTCCTCATGCAAGGTCGTTCTTCGACCTTCACGTCGCAAATCTTCTGTACACTGCTGCACTCATAAAATGTTCTTATTTTTTCAGCAATAAAAAACGAAAAACACAAGAAGCGGAATTATGGTAACTGTGGATCTTCTGAATTCAGATCAATTTGTGACGTTGTTTATGGCAAATAAGGTTTCTTAATTGGCTGCGGCAAGTGTCACTGCCAAAATCCATTAAACAAAAATGCTTTTAATGGCATAAATTGAGTTCTTGTCGTGAAGTCTCATAAACCTGATACTGACGTGGATTCATTTTAGCTGTATGTTAAGCGGCAGAATGCAAGTAAGCGGGTAAAATGTGAACTGGAAAATTCTCAATTAAGACACAGAAACGATTTCGTAACTGGTATTTAAATCAATTTTGTCACCAGATATGCATTCAAATAAATAAGAGCACGATCACCTTACAACTTTTTGAATATCCCTCATCGTGATCTGAAGCAACAGTCTGCATGTGTAGATCCTTTATTATTTTAGTCTCAGTTTTTGTGCTAAGTTGACGATGTTTTTTCTGTCTAATATTGCGTTGTTATTATTATTAACTTATTGTAAGTAAATACTTATTTGAAAAGGAAAGAGCCATATGCTTGTTGCTGAGCTTTAGGCCATGAAGCGCGCAGCACACATCTTTAAAAAATACTAAGCCAATATGTTACTATTGTAATCTGAATCTTTCTTTATCCAAGAAGATATTCTAGTGCGGGAAGTAGCATTGCATTTTCCGTGGTCATTTGCTTCCGCTTATATTTTGTTTTCTTATTTGATAGTTTAAATATGGCTAGTAATTAAAATAAGCGTCAGTCGCCAGAATCGTGGAGCGGCCGTTTGTGAGAGGCTTACAAAAATAATTTCGCTCAATAACTCGGAAAGTAAGCAATAAATAGAAAAATATGTTAAGACTAATGTTATAGAGCAGATGAAAACACATCTATTTCATGCCAAAGAAATCTCCGTTTGATAACATTCGACCCACATTTCATAGTCTGAAAATTACAATTAATCATCGCCATTTTTTAAAAATACGGTTTTATTGAAAGTCTCTAATTAAAATTACTCGTGAAAATCTGAAAATTGCATTTTTCACAAAAAAAAAATGATCAAAATTATAGTATTGGTCAAATCTCGTTGTATGCAGTACCGTACCTAGGGAGATCGAGGGGGTGGCAGCCTCTAGCGAAACGGCTTGGTGGGCGGCGAAATGGTCCCCGTAATATGAAATTAAAATTTTGTTCTTAGCATAGCTACGAAATTTTGGAAATGTTGTGGACCATTTCATTAGTATATGAAAATAATTGGAGATAGTAAATTGGAATTGTGTAGATGATTTTGTAATTGAATGTGAAATAAATGTCATTTTGCTATGGTTTTGTAGGTGCGATAAGTGAGGACAATTTAATTATTTTTAGTAAATAACATTTTTTTCTTGTTGCTAAAACACAATATTTTCTTTCGGTAGGGGCGGAAAATTTACTTCTAGCCCCGGGCATCTAATGTGCACGGTACGCCACTGGTCGTATGGAGTTTTTTCGGGCATAAAATCAGTGTATTCTTATTTCCTCTTTGTCTTACTTACTTATGTATATACTTGTGTCTTACTTTCTGAGTTATTGAGCAACATTTTTTTTCGGCTTCTCACAACCACACCCACCACTACTAAAGCAGCTGACGCTTCGATCATCGTATTACTACCCTATAGAAATAATTTAAAAAGATTATAGGCCTCAACACATAGAGTCCGTCAAGTCCGTTGCGTCAAAGTTTACAACTGACGACTAAGATAAAATCTATTGGTTTGTATGAAGTGCTTCCTATAAGCAACTTATCCGTCAACGCAACGGATGAAGTTGTTCAATTTTCAACTTTTGACGTACGTTGATTACTTAAATTAATATGAGTTTGTGTGAAACATAGAAAAAAAAAGAATATTAAAATTGTTTTCATATATAAAAAATATATAAATGCGAAGTGCACAGGAGAAATTTTGAAATTTGTGATTCAAAAAGCTTTTTTGTTGATTTTTTATTTGTCTTTTAATGCGTTGTAGACGTATTCGTTGGACCGCTTTCTTCCTTCATTTCCATCTTGTCAGTTGTATACTTTGACGTAACGGATTTGACGGACTCTATGGGTCGAGGCATAATGTCATTCGCAACGCTGTCTTCCGTACTATTCGTATTTATTTGGACTTTACAATTTAAGTCGCTTAGATAGATTTAAGAAAAAAAACTCTCTAATATAAGACTGTCCTTTATTTTTCAATCTAGGAACTTGATTAATTTTTTTACTCAAAAAATACTGGACTTATAGAAAAAAAACTTAAACTTTTTTCGATTGAGATGATTAGCATATCATTCGAAAGGTAGTTGATTACCAATTTGTTTTGATCGGAAGAAAACTGAAGGAGCTATACTGCCCAACTCATCGAAAAGGGCGTATCTCAAAAAATTGTGTTTCGAGATAATTGATGTTTTGTAAATGTCGTTTTATTCTTACTTTTTCTACGGATTTTGTAACTTACTTATGGCAACTTGAATATCATTTTAAGATTATTTATTTATGATTTATGCAAAATATCGAAATTTCCTGTGTTTATACGTTTTTCATGAGATACGTCCATTTCGCTTAGTATTTATAGCTTTAAGAATGTAGATACACCATTTCACTTAAGACTTGTCATATAATCTTTCATACAAAAGATATAATATTTTCTATCGTATAAAATACAGATAATATTAAATAAAAACTGGAATCAAATTACATTTTTAGAAACAATATTATATTTACCAAAAGAAAAATTTACAAAATTAAGCATACATGATTGTTACTTATGAAATCTTAGCCCTTAAAAGTAAATCTAAGCCGCTTAGTAATTTGTGGTAAAATTGAGACAGAGGAAATTTTCTAAGGAGATTTTTATATGTTTGAACTTAGATACCGGCATTTGCAGAAGTTCACTAGACAGTTTATTTCTTAAGCTATCTGATGCCATAAGGATCACGGATCTGAATTTTTTTGAGATACGTCCTTTTCGCTTAGTAGGGCAGTATAAACAACTTCTCAAATGCATCTGTTATGACTTAGATCGTTGGAAAGCTTACTCTGACTTGAAAATTGTGGCCATGTTGTAGGATTGCGCGGTGACGATACAAAGTTTCCTCTCTTTCTTTGCTTGTGGGACAGTCGTGATCGTTAAATCCATTATACGCAACGTGATTGCTCCGATTGCAACGAACACACGTTTTGCGAGGCATATGGCGACAATGTATTTAATGAATGCTTGGGTCCAGCTCATTTCGATGCTTTGGAAGCATTTAAAGACGTCGTCAACATCTTTTTGATATATTATAGAAGTCCTGATTATGCTGAGAAGATCAAAACTTTACTGGAAAAATACAATTAAATTGTAAGAGTGACAGTAAAACATGAAATTTAACAGATATTCATTCGGAAATATTCATAAGTACTTTCAGGTTTGAATATGACTGTTTAACATACATACATTTTTTATTCAGTAAGTTGAATTTTTTTTCCGAAAACTTGGAATCGGAGAGGACAAACAGGGCGAAAGGCATAATACAAAAATGGTAAGAAGATATCAGGGATTTTTGATAAGCAGATAATGACTGATTACTGTTGGTTTTTGATTCGTGAGAAATCAAACAGTATACTTAATATTTCAATCGGATACATCGTTATGAAGCAAGGTTGACTCAAGGGGGGCGATCTCTTTAGACAGGGTAGAATTAGTAATTTTTCATTAATTTTGTTCAAGGTGATAAAATAATTGGATAATTTTTTTGATTTTAACACCTTTTTATTTCAATATTAAAGTGTAAGAAAACATAAATTTTTTTTTTTTTTAAATGGCGGATCTGCAGAGTATCTCTTCAGTGTATTCTTACAGAGGCATCGAAAACTTTTGCAGCTGTAAAATAGGACTTTTCGATGGACGTAGACATGATTGGTATTTATTGTATGCATTAAGCTTATTTTATAGCAGAAGTGTGTATTCTTTCAGAGCTAGGATGTATTTTAGAATAAGACTTCTTAATAGGGACTTGATAAAAATGTTTATAAAAGAAAACGAAAACTTAATAAAACAATTACTTGACTTAGAATTTGTTTTTCATTACTTACAACAAGATCTACATATTTTTACAACTTTTGTGAATAAATAATGGTGAAATGGCTAAATATAATAAAAATATAAATTAAACTAAATATTGAAGTTGAACTCAAAATAAATATTATATTTTCATATACATAAGTTAAATGTAGAGGAAAAAAGTACTCGGCAACCCTTATGTACTTGGTGCAAAAATAGAAAAATGCAACCATAATCGTCCATCAGATGACTGCCCAGAAGATTTCCATTTTTCAACTCGGAATGCGTAATTTTCTATTCTATCATTCTTGAGCCCAGTCAGAAAGAGGTTCCCATTGCATACATTTTTAAGAGAACATTCTAATTTGTTTTAAGTCTGCTCTCAGGCCCGTGCGCAAGGGGGGTTTTGGGGGTTCAAAACCCACATATTGAAAATTTTCGCACATAGGTTTTTATTGACATTTGAACGAAAAATCAAAAAGACACAACATTTTTTTTTTTTTTAAATGAAAGAACTAAAATGCCAATAAATCGTCGGAGCCCGTGTTTTTCATTTTCGACAAGATTTGCTCTCTCTCGCTATTTCTGAACCAAAAAACACGATTTGGGACCACTGCGCGTCGCTAAGGCTAAGTAACACGAGCGTTTTTTCAATGCGCGTCTAAGCTCCGGCATCAATAAAATCAGCATCAATGAAAATTCATGCACAAATCCATTCGCGCCATATATTTCAATTTTGCGTGATAGCTCACGTGACATGTGGATAAAGTTCAACTTTTGCGTCAACGCATTGCCGGGCAAGCCATCAAAAATGATTCGTGTTATAGCAACTTTGCCTTTAACAACAGAAACAAATGAACGCTCTTTTTCAGTGCTACGTCGCGTCGTCTAAATACATATGTACCTTAGATGAACTATGTCCGAAAATCGGCTTATAGGCTTAACTTCGTTAAATATACATCGCGATATCGAAATCAATGTGGAAAGAATTTTGTACATATGTATGTATTTAATTATAATTAAATGTCTATTAGACCGGGTCGAAATTTAGATTCATCCAGACACCGACTCAAAAGTTAGAAGGATCCTTAAAAACGATATCTGCGTCATTTTTTTTTTTCGTTCCGAGAAAAACTAATGGAGCACTTTTGATTCTCCTGAAGGTCCTTTTTGGCTTAGAAAACTTGTTTTTAGCTCGTAACTTTTATTCCTTCACAGGATAGATGCCCAAATAAAGATTGTGTTCTTGCGAAAAAATTGACGTTAAAAAATTTTAAATTATTTTTCTATGATATATAATATTCAGTCCCAAAATTTGATTTTTTCACATTTTTTGTGTGGAAAAATCGAATCCATTCTGTGAAGAAAGAAAAGTTATGAGAAAAAACACGTTTTTTTTAGCCAAAAAGGACCTTCAGAAAGGACCTTAAAAAACAACCTTCCTTCTAACTTTTGAGTCGGTGTCTGGCTGACTTTATTTTATTTCATACAAATCGACCCGGTCTAATGTCTATATTAAAAGTAAACCGTTTTTGAAGTGAAAACTTCTTATGGCACGTTGTGCGGCTGAGGAAAAAAGTATAAACTCGCGACACCGACCGTCATCGGGATTCCCCGTCATGAATGCGATAGTAAAATTTGAATGTTCTATTGTTTCTTTTAAATAAATATTTCAAGTGGAAGACAAAAAGCAAAGCAGACACACTAACTGACACATTCCATTCTCATTCAACGATTGTTATGCTTACATGTTTGTTTCTTTCAAATTCCGCGTTGTTGCGTTGACAAATTGAGAATGAGAGCGAGAGTAAAATTTGAATACATATTCCGTTTTTGTCTTCCATTGATTGCCATATAAAAAGAAAACGCACACATACCAACTAACACACTAACTTGCCATTAAACGATATGTTTTCACTTCTGTCGGTACTCCCGGAGTGCAACCCGTCGTTTTTTTTTTAACGTTTTGTATGAACATAATCTAACATGAAATTTCCGAGTCAAAAACCCCTCCATGGATAATTCCTGCGTAGGAACCTGTGTGCTCTTAACGTTCACTCTCATCTGATGTGCTCGTCTTCATTAATTTTACATTTTTACATTTTACATTTATTAATTAATTTAATTTGTTGTACAATAAGACTTAGTCTTCTATTGTACATAACTATGATAACAACCAAAATAAAACAGTGAAGGGATAATTAACAAAAATCAAAATTAAAATTAAAGAATATAAAATTTTTAAACTAAGTTATTATATAAACAAAGAGAGAGAAAAAACAAATAAAAAAGATTAATAACAATTTATAATGAGAATATAAAATAAGAGGATAACATAAATGTAGGGTAACAAATAGAGGTAGTGGAAAGAAGCTAGAGAAAAATTTAAAAATGAAAAATTAATTTATTACTCAAAAAGTAGTTGGAAACAGCCAATTTGAAATTGCTTCCTAAAGTAATGCGCCTTAATCCAACTGGCAGTGAATTCCAAAGCCTGATGGTGCTAATGAAAAAGAATCTGCAAGAGTTAAGATAATTAAACCTGGGAACAATTAATTTATTTGATCTAGTATATTGACAAAATTGAAGTTTTACATATAGATAATCCGGGCTATGCGAGTGAATAAGAGTATGCAAGAACTGCAAGTTGCGTATATTTAGATAATCAATTAAACTACAACCAAGTATACCCTTGCTTATTTCAGATATTTGCTGAAACCTACTAACTCGATAGACATATCTAGCTGCATTATTGTATGCAACAAGCAGCTTATGCAGTGATTTAGAAACAAGTCTACAATAAACTAAGTGAAAATAAGAAATGTAAGGCATTATTAATTGAAGTACGAGCCAACGCCTAGTTTCTGAAGGAGTAAAGTCGGCAGAAGTTCTTAACAAACGTAGAGTGGAATATATCTTACCAATAACGCTATTAATGTGATCAGTACAAGTTAATTTGGAGTTTAAAATGAAACCAAGGTTATTTACTTTTTTAACGAATACTAATGGCGAAGCTCCAATAAACAAGGAGGGAATACTCAGTAAACTTAATTCGCTTCTCACAATAGGCAGCACTTTAGACTTAAGAGGATTAATTAGGAGTAAATTTTTTCCGCCCACTTGCATAAAAAAGATAGATCAGCATTGAGTCTGTAACACAAGTCTTCAACAAGCCCAATGGGTCGTGAAAGGTTAAGTTGAATATCATCTGCATATGCATGAATTGTAGCATACTTACAGACAGAGAAAATGTCGTTTAGATAAATGGAAAATAATAGGGGTCGTAAAATTGATCCTTGAGGAACACCAGCAAGAACAGTTTGAAGAGAAGAGAATCTATTCGTGGCCTTAACCTTTTGCATTCTACCATTTAGGTAGCTATGTAGTAATTTCACTGCACTTCCACTGAAGTTGAAAAAATATCTAAGTTTGTGGCAAAGCAGAGAGTGGTTTACAGAATCAAAAGCTTTAGAGAAATCTAAAAGGCAAAGAAGTGTTAAAGAGTTTTGATCGTAATAAGTTTTGATATCGTCAACAATTTTCATTAAAGCAGTAGAGCAACTAAGACCAGCACGAAAACCAGATTGAAAATTTGATAGCAAACTATTAGAGTTTAAATAAAAAGAGATTTGATCAGACATGATCCTTTCACATACTTTACCCAAGGCAGGTAAGATACTTATAGGTCGAAAATCACAATATTCAGATGCAGTGGCTTTTTTGGCAACAGGCGTCACAATAGCGACCTTCCATGTATCAGGAAAACAAGAACAGGTAAAACAGTGATTTATTATGTGAGTGAGTGGAGAAAGTATAAAAGGTAAAATCAATTTGATAAATTTAATAGAGATTCCGTCAATACCTACTGCATTCGAACTAGTTTTTTTGACAGACCTAGCAACATCTTCTTCACTAACAGCCGAGAACTGAAAGGAGATATTTGTTAAGTTATTCGGGAATCCTGGCAAATCAGAAGTGTTGATCTCATTCAACATATTAAGGTTACTACTATTACCTAGAAAATGATATTTGAGTTCGTCTGGGTTAAGTTTACATTCAGTCTTATTTTTGCAGGATATTTTATATTTCCTAATATTCTGCCAGAGCTGCTTAGAATTTAGTTTAGTGTTCAATTTAGAATTATAGAAGGCCTTTTTAGCCTGCCTTAACACCAGAGTTGCTTCATTTCTTGCCCTTCGAAACCTGTCCCAATTATCAGTGGTACGATTATTTTTCCACTTAGAGTGAAGCTTATTTCTTTTTTTTAAAGCATGCAACACAAAATTGTTAAACCAAGGACTACTAGAATTATTTGCTGCTAATGTACACAAAGGAACATGACGAAGGAAAGCATAATTTATTTTAGACATCAAAAAACCGAGTTTATCATCAACTGATTCAAAAAACCAACAGTCATTCCAGCTTATTTCATTAAGTTCATTGTATAAAGCATTAGTATTTATTAAATTATAGTTGTGGAATGAAAAAGAGACTGGGTCCATAACTTGGCTGATTTTAATGTTGAGGCTACAAAAAATAAGGTCAAAGTCTGATAGAAATGTAATCTGATCAAATTTTAAAAGTAAAGAAGCATCGGAAACTAGAAAAATATCAAGAAGACTAGGCATGGATTCATTAGCATAACGAGTGGGTATTAAAGGGTTAACCAGTAGTAAGCCACAACTAGAGAAATTAGACCGAAAATTTTCAGAAACAGAATCATTATTTAACAAATTAATGTTAAAGTCGCCGCAAATGATAAGAAAATCATAATCTGTTAACATATTAGAGAGCTCAGAGAAGAAAGGTTCTAAGCTTTGTGATCGCATAGAGTTATACACAACTGAAACAAAAATTTTACTATTAGTATCGGAAATTTCTATGTTCAAGAATTCACAATCATAGTTTCTATTACTAACCACCTTAACATTCAGACCGGTCTTGCAATAAATTGCAACACCCCCACCCCTCCTTCCTAACCTATCACTCCTAAAAAGATTAAAGCCACTAAACAAGTATAAAGAGTCAGGTACATCATTCTTAAGCCAGGTTTCGGTAACACAAACTACATCAACAGGAGAATTTCCAAAGATATACCTAGCGTAATCAAGTGTTAGCCCATTCAAACTCCTAGCGTTAAAATGAATAATATTAAACCCACTATGCCGGTTGCACAAAGTATGAACGAGGGCCCTATAATTTTCACTAGCACCAGCAGAATAGGAGTTGCTAGACAGGGCGCAACATAACAGAAGCAACTTCAAAAATTATGGATAACAGTGTAATATTGAGAATATAAGATTTAG
Organism: Tricholauxania praeusta; assembly: GCA_949775025.1. NCBI lineage: Eukaryota > Metazoa > Arthropoda > Insecta > Diptera > Lauxaniidae > Tricholauxania > Tricholauxania praeusta. The sequence goes on along the minus strand of OX459029.1, from coordinate 72,726,320 downwards.
TTAAATTAAAGAATATAGGATTAAATAGAAGAATGATAAAAGAGTAAAGTAAGATTATAAAATAAAGAAAATAATAAGTTAGCATAATATAAATAATTTAAATATAAGGTTAAAATAAATAAATAAATATATAAATAAATAAAAAGTAGTAAAAATTAAATAACTGAATGATTTTTTATGAAAATAAATAATAATTTAAAAAAAATAATATGATTTATATAAAAACTTGAGATTTAAGGTACACCCTAATTTTAGAATTATTGAGTCACCCTAGTTACCATTACCAGCTACGCAATCCACGCTTTCTCTATTCAATACAAGAGTTGCCTTCATTGAACCAACTTTTTGTACTGTTCAAGTTCAGTCTGCATTTATGTTTCCTTAATTTCGTTTATGTCAAAGTTAAATCATTTTTAATGACGTCCTTCGTCAGTGGACGTCAATAATTCATTTATTGTAGGCAATTCATTTGCGCTATTTTGTAAGTACTTCTGTACATCACGACCTCTGATCGATAGATTAGGAAATATATAAATAAAAAGATAAATAAGCGACCTTTTTCAATTCCTTCAATTTTATTCCTCAACATAAATTTCATAAAACAGTCCCCACAAATTCCAACGAATTTAGCGCTATAAAAATAAAAACATTCACTTTTTTACGAAAATATTTTTTTCTTTGGTATCATGTTTTACCGTTTTGATAGTTTCAGTTGTGATTCTGCCCAAAGCCAAGCTACCTCTGCTCCATAACGAGCAATTACAACGCGAAATAGCGCAGAATCCCTTACAGCCGTTAAAATGCAAACAAAAAAATGTAAAATTAACCGCTACAAGATACAGCGCAAGCAGCTGCTGAGCAGTAGCCGACGTAACCAATTGAATATCGCTGAACGGAGGTGCATACCTACAAGTGCGAATGTCAACGTGGAACAGAATCGAGAAGAATTCTAGAAATGATTGTGAAGTTGATTACAGATCAGTTGAGATTTAATGGCTAACTAAACGGACACAAACTTATTGGTCAGTATGAAGCATGAAGACTTGTAACTGTTAAATAATTGCAGAGCAAAGGGTTGAAAAGGGGTGTAGGGAATTGATTGGCATTCGGACAGCTTGAAGATGAATCGCTTTCCGTAGTATTAACTTTATTGGTTATCTGATCTGAGTGCATTTGCCGGTTCATTAATCTGTCCGTCCGTACGCTTACATATATGAAAGTGTTACCTTGAGATGACCACAAAAATGTGGTGATTTAATTGCGTTACTTTTTTACGAGTTTTAAGCGTTTTTATTGTTCTATAGAATACGACGATTCTTTTTCACATCCGACAAGAAAATCCACTTTCAGTGCGTTATTTTTCGTCGCCTTGGCTTCAAGCCCTAGAATTTTATTAATTTTTTTACGGCTCGTGTTGTTTTCATTTCGCTTATTACTTTAATAATAAATACCGTATTCTAAAAATAGTTGCTCCTTGGCTGGTTTTGTAACTCCTTTTTCTGGTATGCAAACTTTGCAGATGCTTCGCTGCTGCTAAAGTTATCTTAATGAAGCAATTTTTCTTGACGGGATAATTTTGTTAAACAATGATTTACGATCTCGGATATCATGTAAATTGAATTCAATTTTACATGTCCTGTGAATGAAATGATTTGTTCATATGACATTTTGTTTGCATATTTCAGAATGGCTTTGTTGGCATCGTCGGAAGCGATGTTGCAATTTTTAATGTATCCAACTGACCGATTATGTGAACAGTTTTTGATTAACAGGTATATACGAGTATACCAACAGATTGATAATAAATTGATCTTAAGTAAAATACATTGGCGCGTGAAGAAGCTTAACATTAAATTTAAGCTTCAACTTAAAAAATTTTCCCAGCCATTTCTTATAGAAGTTGTCTGTTCAAATTCTGACTGAAAACGTTGAAGGATTAGCCGGTATCGATGGTTAAACAGTTAATATTGATCTTCAGGTGAGACGTTTCCATTGTAAGGAGTAGGATTCAAGTTATAAATTTTGAATTTTGTTGCAGCTTTCGTTGATATACGTACTAGCTTTTGTTCTTAAGCAGCTCTTGAATCAAAGGTATACCAAGGTCATGTACTTTCGATGTTCTATGGTGCGCCAGGAATAGTCCAAAGTATTTTAAACAGAGATCGAGGCAGCTTTAGAGCTTTATATAAAAGGCTGAGTTTTCAATGACCTTGCAAGAGACAGTAAAAACTGGTTGTTCTTATATGAATTTGTAAATTTTAGGCAATGTGCTCTTCCAAGTAGAGCGTCTGTCTTGGTAAATGCCTAAATATCCGATTTCAGCGCACTGAGGTATTGCGATGTTACTTAGAGATTCTTTTTGGAAAGTATTCTTTGAGTGTCAAAGTTACATGCGAAATTTTCGGTTCGTTTACTTTTATGCGCCAGCTTAGGAGTTATGATTCAACGGAACGTACATATGCATGTGTTATCGATTATGTGTTGCGAAATAAGGATTTGCTGGTAAAGGTAACTTGTGGCAAGTTTGAGTGTGTTAGTGTATGAGAGAATCCACATTACCCGTAGTGACTCTCCAGGCGAGATAATGGTGATGCCCAATTAAAGGCACAACATCAAGTTTATAAAATTTAGACGTCATACGCCTCCATGGTAAGAAACAATTGTCACATTAAATTCATCCACCCGCACTAGACCCAACAGTTTTGAATACGTGCTCAATATACAGTGACCGAATAAAGTCTACATACACTCCCACTTTTTGCGAGATCGGGAATCCGAAAACATAATGGAAAAATGTAATGATGCAGGTTTGTTTGAACCACTTTTTTTTAATGATAATGAGCAAAAAGAAAAAGTTCTTCAATATAGATTTAAAAAGTTATCTAAAAAAAAACACAAAAAACGAGTGAAATAAGTCTACATACACTACGCAACTTATGCCTTCAGCTTATGATTAATCTTTTTAGAAAACGGTGAAGTATCGTTTTTTTATATTTCATATCTATAATATGAGTCATACTTTGGTATAATGTACTTAATTATGGTTTGGACGTGATATTTGATTGATATAACGACTCCGCCAAAAATAGTTCCAATAATTTTGTTTGAGTTCTTAAGGTGTTAAAAGTCAGAGCCATGTTTGACATGATTAACTTTACAGCTTGCGAACTTTTTGAACCTACACCTACAAAAAGTGTTTAGTACCTTCATATATTGATCACATTAAGTAAGCGGTTTTTAACGGAAACAGCTTTTTCAATTCATTGTCAACACTTTTCATACTTTTTTAACCTCTTTTGACTTTTTTCAACATTTTCCATATTTTTTTAGTTATTCAATTTTACTTACAATTTCAAATAGTTTTCAACTTTTTCGATTTTTTCAACCTCATTCATCTTTTTTCAACATTTCGCATAATACAATATAAATTGTTCAAACAATTTAGCTTCATAGTGGATAAGCCGAAGGTAGAAGATTTTGGGAGTACAAGCGATGGCAACACTGCGCGCCTAGCTCTTGCGGAATATGGACTTTTTTCACAAATTACCGGCATTGACAAGGACTTGATTTTTCGCCTAAAACTAACATTAATAAACATGTCTTCTCAATTTCCCTTAAATGTAGACAAATTTCAAGTTTATTGCTTTGAAACCGCAAAAATTATTCAAAACATGTATCCCTGGCTCCCAATGACAGCTACTTTACACAAAATTCTCATTCATTCAAAGAAAATTACAAAGGACAGAGTCTCGACACAAATTGTACAATTCTGATAATTTACATCATGCACGTAAAAGTAGCTGCGTTTTAGACGTGTTTCATAGAGCAATGGACACATCAGATCCAATAATTTCTACACGATCTTTAAATAGACGCATTCAAACTAAAAAAGCGTATCCAACCTCCGATAAGTGATCCAATCATTAAGGTGTGAAGTCCCAGACGAAGAACTCAACTTAACAAGCTTTGTTAAAGCAGGCGAAAATTAAAGAGATGGTGATAAAATTGAGGAAAATTTAATTTCATTAAAATATTTGAACTAATTTATCTTTAGAAAGTGATGTTTTAGTAAACATTATGTATTCCTTAACCTAATATTAAATCTCAAAATAAAAACACATATTTTATATCATTACTTATGACATTTTTAAAAAATGGGTTAAGATTTTTCTCAGAGTTCTTCTTTTAGCTTAGAGTCAACATAAAAAATACACTTCCAGTTAATCACAACGATAATATAGCTGTTATTAGTTTTGAAATGTGCTATTTGACCTATAGTGCAATGCGCAGATTTGCATGTTAAAATTTTTAATTTTTTTTGAAGAAAAATACTAAATAGCGTGAAAAGCTCGGAAAAAATTTCGAAATTAACGGACAGTCTACTACGCTACTTCTTATCGCGCGTGAAGCCAATTTTATTTATACACACATACGATTTTTGCACTGTACGGTGTACACTACTAACTAAAAGTTATGTACAGAATTGTTCAATAATACGAACGCCTATAGCTAGGCAATGAAATTTTACATTAAGCATGGAATCTTTTGCAAGGTACTTTTTTTTGCTTAGTACAATAACATAAACATACATAAGTATTTGCGTAAGCTAGCCAGCAAGCAAAAATGTGTGCATTCTAATTAAAAGTAACGGCTCTTTCCAACGCTGTTGTGGGAACACTAGTTAAATAAACACTTGTTAAACTTGTTAAATTTTACAAATAGTTTGCTCTGGAATTTATTATCAAAAAAAAAAAAAAAATTATATAAAAATTAATTGAAATTTGAATCTCAAAATATAAAAATAATTTTTATTAAACTAAATTTAACTTTTCATTTGAACCAATAATTGGTGACCCCTAAGCGAACATGCCGATTTTTCCCGACCATACAACATCGAGTTCTGCCGGTGATCAGGCAGTAAGTGCAACACCCTCGCATCAAAATCGTCAAATGGTTGCTTCAGAAGTTTCGTCTGCGCGTAAGCTTCCTGTTTTCTGGAAAGATGAACCTGAAGTTTGCTTCATCCAGGCCAGCTTCCGTATATCAGGCATTACGCAAGATTCAACGAAATTTGAATACCTGCTGCGGGAACACTAGTTAAATAAACACTTGTTACACTTGTTAAATATTATAAATAGTTTGCTATGGAATTTACCATAAAAAAAAAAAAAAATTATATAAAAATTAATTGAAATTTGAATCTCAAATAAAAAAGTCAAAATATAAAAATAATTTTTATAAAATTAAATTTACTTTTCATTTGAACCAATACTGTGCTTAAAATATATAAAATATATGTACAGTTGCAGTCAAAATAATAGCACCGCGGTGTGATTTATGAATTGAAAGAAAATATTTCGAACAAATGACGTTTTTTTTCTTCTAAAATTTTAAAGTATAATTACTTGAAATGTATACACAACATAAGCACATGAGATTTTGTTCCAAAAATATAACGGTACTTTCTAGGTTTGACATTATATTGAGTAATTTGTAATTTCGAGCGGTCAAAATAATAGCACTTGTTCAACTCTTTTACTTCTAAAGATTATGTATTTACTCTTATTAAAAAAATTTGATCGTAACAAGTAAGTTCTATTATTTCTGTATAATAATCCAATGATTTTTTCGAGTTTTTGCATTTAAGTGGGCCGTGGAAAGCATTCTACGACAGAGCAAAGTAAAATTATTAAAAATTCCATTTCGCAAGGTAAAACTTTTAAGGAAATTTAAAATTTTATCGGATGTTCTGTGTTCGAATACGATAAAATACACAAACAAACGGAAAACACGAGGCCAAATGCCTCCCATGTCCCCCCGGGACGTGAATTGTTCGATACGACTTCCGATACGTAATCCGTTATTGCGTGCTACGGAAATAAAAAAAGTGCTTAATATAGCACCGAAAGTAGAAACCTTTAATAGAAGACTCAGGGAAACCAATTTGAGTGCCCAGAATCCACGACGAATTTAATGGTAAATTGCCCCAAAAAACCGGTGAAAACCCAAAATTGGCTAAAAATCGGGCATTTTCGGTCATCGGGACAGGCTTTGGCAAGGCAACCCTAGATATTCTATTTAGGCGCATTGAGCTCTATCACTTGGCATGTATCCCATCCTTTAATCTTATACAATTAACTTTCCTACAGCCGGCTCTTGGACTATAAACAATTTGATCTTGTTTAGCTTATAAAAATTTAAATAAAGAATTCCAAACAAAAAAGCTACGGCACAATGCAGCACAACCCTAGCAATCAAACATTTTTTCAAAATTCCAAAATGGCTGGGTCTTGCGCTGCTTGATATTCAATTTCATATCTACATATATTCATTTTTAATTGCTACGATTTTTAAACAAGTTGAAATATAAAAGAGAAATTTTAAACAAACTTAATGGCACGCAGAAATATTGATTAAGCCTTATATAAAGTTCGGGTGGGGAATTTGATACTCGCAAAATTTTCGAGTGTCGAGTACTTTACACCGAGAATAGATCTTCCACCGGATCTGGGTATGACTTGCGTGAGTAAATTTTTTCTGTTTAATTTATGTTTCTTTAGTGTAACTTTTTTGGTGATGACACACTCTGTTGAACATTAAGCTCAATAAAACAAGAATTATAAATTATTTTCTGTTTTGATACACCACAGAAGTGGAAAAAACTTGCATATGCACCGAAAACGTTCAGTTTGCCTTTATAAACACAACGCTCACTTACTTCAAGACTGGCATAACTCAAAAAGCGTGATTTTTGAGTAAATGATGCAGAAATATCAACCATTTTATGTTCTTTTTTGTGTAATAAGAAAATCAGAAAAGTATCTCACAAACTTGCCTTGTGAGAAGAGTTTACGTAGACATACTTTTCATCATTTTTATATAAAAATCAACTTATTGAAAAATTTAAATGCGTTTTTCTCCCACTTTATGTTTTTTTAGTTATGCCAGTCTTGAAGTAAGTGAGCGATAAAGTAATTTTAATTATCTGCTCTATGAACTTGTTCTCTATTTTCAAAGTTTTTGTAAGATCAATAACAACACGACGTCTTCGGAGAATTATACCAAAAATATCAAGAGATTCACGCTTCATTAGCGCGCTTAATGCTTCATTAATCATGCAACCAGCATCAAAAGGATAACAAGAAACCTTCACCTGATCCTTTAACTTTTAACAATTGCATTCACTTCCCTTACATTCATGGGATCAACTACAGGTTTATTTATTTCTCAGCAAGTGTACGTACGATTAGCAGTCAATGAACTTGTAAATATCAACCACATCAAATACTAATAAACGACTATTAAGTGAAAATGTTTATTAAAATTGAATAACCTCATGCGATTGCATCACGCGAAATTAATTCCTTAGCTAGAAAATTATTGTCTGAACAAAATTGTCTTATATTCTTTATGTGCGTGCAGGTATATCGAATACACAGTGAAAGGGTTCAAAAAGTGTTTTTTTCGGAATAAAGAACAATGAAATTCTGTGATCTACGATCAGCATGATATATAATGAGCAAAAACAATTTTTGTTTGTATTAATCTACAATTATTTTTGACTAACAATAAGTATATTTGGAATCTAATCCACTGAAGTAGGCGTTGTTCGCCCAAACATTCCATTGGAGATGGCAATACAATAGTAACTATTGATAAAGACCCCAACTCTTCAAACTAAGTTTTTTTTTATAAACAAATTATGAAAAGGACCCTCATCATCACGAAATAAACGCAAAGTCTTATCAACTGCATGATCAGCACTTGGAAGTTGTCTGCGATCCTCGCTACCAAAGGAGCTCAGGTTGTCAACGTCACCTTGATGTTAATCAGAAATCGAGTGTGAAGTCCAAGACTTTTCAACATTTAATTAAGGATAGACACTATCAATCTCGTACTGAGAATTACATTTTTACAAGGGTGTTTCAAAGTATTTTTGTTTGAATTGAACTTTAAAGCTATACATGGTTGTTGTAGCAAACAATATTATATCATTATATCCTGACTGACCTTGCTGACTTATTAATGTCATTTAGTGTCGAACTGCTTTACTAACTCTTAGAAAACACTTTGTTACCTGTACCTTTAGAAAAATATAAGCCATTGAAAAACTTTATGGGCAATAAAGATAGCTTAAACAACCCTCAGAGTAACGCGGTTTCAACAAGACATTCGATATATATCACCGTTCAGGAAGACTGATAAGTCGCATAGTTATTCCTCATTTGTCCTATATCTCTTTACAGCACATCGGACCTCCACAAGGTCCTTCCATCGTACACGGTCATTAGTGAGTGCTTTCAGTTCTAGTTCACAATACATAATTTACTTACATTGATTTTCCCTAACGAATAGATCGTGATTATGCGACGGCATTTCAATTGCTACAAATATCAAATAACAACTTCGTGGGAAGCACGAAGCTTGCACGATGACTCAAGATCCTTGCTTATGTCGTTATCAGTCATCCTCGATCAGCATGTAATCCGAAATGCAATATGAAATCAAATGATCATTAAATCACGTACAACAAAAGAAATTCAATGGGCAAATGAAGTAAACGACACGAACGCTGATCGAATGTCCTTTTTTGTCAGATTGCCGTCGTTCTTATAAAAAAAATCACAATTGCTTTATTTGATTTTTATTGAAATTTGCCAACAACAATATTAATAACGCACATGCAACAGCTCACAACACAATCATTGCGATAGGACCTGCTCACATCAAGCGATTACAAAAGGATTTTTAAAACATTCGTTACCATTCCTGTCAGTCACTTGAGTCCTGACAAGAAGGGTTGTTGTTACTTGTTCACTTTATAGTTTCGCTGGAATTTTTACCTTCTTTTTCAATATCTGATGGTTTGACAACAACGTCTTTACTTGGAACGCACACGTCTTTTGTGTGATGTGTATAGTTCTGTTCCTTATGGCAAAAAAGGGTTCTCTAATATTTTCAACACTCACGATAAATTGCGAGGGAGTTCACTTTAATCTAAGTTAAAAAATGTCATCGTTTGACATTTGCAAATTTAAGAAGTGCCAACATTTTCATGATAAATTTTTACTTGACAATTGCACTTCGTTTAAGCTGTTTGCATTATGAATGAAGGGCTTAAGCTAATCTTCACCATGATGTGCTAGTTTTTCAGTATGTAATTGAAAGGATTAACTTTGTGTTATTTGATTTAATTTTTTATACACTATACTTGGGGTATATTTCATTCATTTCATTCTGATTGTAACGCATATAAGGCAGTGGACAGGTATAGAAAAGTAATATGTACGAATACGTCGATTTTTATGTGTCAGTATGTCTGTCTACTTGTGGAAATCACGATTATAGGAAAACACAGAAAAACAATTGAAACATTCGTTGTGGGATTGAAATGGGTAAAAATGGTTCATGGACACGCTTACTCCCCAAACAAATAATACTTTTGAACAGAAATTCACAAAATGGGTCGAAATATCACTACCAAAAAAGGCGCATTACGACTAGAAGGCGTGTCACCTCGCATATAAGCTAAAACTTTAAAGTTTTATACTGAGGAGGTTGTATAAGATAGTTCAACCAACTTTCACTCTAATACTGAAAATAGCTCAGTCAAGCTCAGAGCAAATTGGATAAATTTCAACAAAAATGCGCGGCATCTCCCATACAAGCATACAACTGAATTTCAAACCAGTTAAGGTGTTATCTTCGGCCAGGCCGAAACTCACATACCATACACTGCACTGAAAGTACCTTTTCAATTAATGTTAAAAATCAACGTCTTTTGAAGTTGAATAAGTTGAAAAAAATGTGAAAGGTTGACAGAGGTTGAAAAATGTTGAAAAAGTCGTAAATATATGCAAAATGTTGAAAAAAGTTGAGAAAAGTTGAAAAACTCTAAAAAAGTTGAAAGAGGTTGAAAAAATTTGAAACTATTCAAAATTGATGAAAAAGTCGAAAAAATAAAGAAACTTCCCAAGCAGCACAGTCCGACTTTAAGTGGATTTTGTCGGTCGGATTCATTAAGAACTTGGTACAGTTTCAGTCGGAGCAGTCGGATTTACTGCATTACATTTCTGGCCTTTGAAGTATGATTACATATTCGGATTACCTTAAGACCACGCAAAGACGTCGGCGTACGACTGGTTGATTTTAGTCATACTCCGACGTTGTAACGACGTCGTATCTGGTCATCGAATAACCGTTTACAATTGGTAACTTGGCGACGTCCTGACGATGTCTTATCTAGTCGTTGAAAGACTTCACAAAACAAGTCGGAGTGCGACTTTTCATTTTATCGTGTAGAACCAAAAGTGAACTTAAAACGACTTAAGTGACCATATCTGTACGCCATACGACTATTTCTGGACTTATTTATTTTTTTAAGATGCTTACATAGAAAGGCTGAAGTATTTCTTAATATGTTATTGAGCCAAAGTGAAAACAATTTTAAGAAATGATAAAATAAAAACTATTTAAATACTCTATGACTTATTATGGAAATGATTTGGTCGTTTCTTAACCACATTTGGTCGTCAAAAATTTCATAAGTCGCCTTTTAACGACAACGCCGTTTGTCTTTTTATGTACAAATTAGGTCAGTGTACATATTTCTAAAAATGGTAAGTTTGTTTCCAAATACTATTAGTCGTTTTTGGTTCAAAATTAGTCGTATGGATAATGTCTCCGCCATTTTCATTATAAATTTTTCATAAATTTTCAGCGTTTTCATTTTGCAAATAATTTTCATGAAAAATAATAAGCTTAGCAAATGACAATAAATAGATATTATTAATTTATAAAAATGTTATCAGACTAATTTTAGAACAAAAATCGTCTTGAAATTGGAAAAGAATTATAATAATTGAATAGTTATAGGTTATAGAATAAAATGAGTCGTGAAATTTCGTCGTATTTAATCGGAAAGATTCGGGTCATAACTATTCCATTTTCGGTCAGAAAAGTGGAAGTCGGCAAAGTACACAAGTGCAATTAATCATTTTTTTCCAAAATTGAGTCGTAGCGTGGTCGTGGAGACGTCGGAAGGGTCGGATGTAGTTATCTTCCGACGACGTAACGACGTCTTTACGACCTTGTTGTGCTGCTTGGGTTGTGAAGAAAGTTGAAAGAGTCGAACAAGTACATATAGGATATATTGGAAAAAGTTAAAGGGTTGAAAAAGTCGAAAGAACATGGAAAATGTTGAAAAATTTAATAGAATTGAAAAATTTTAAATATGCCACGCCCACTTTCGGATTAATAAATTATATTTGTGATCGACATCTTCATATTAAATTTTAGCACAATAGCTGGCATAGTTTGTGATATATGTTGCAGTTAAATTTAAAATTTAGGCGGTGACACACCCACTGGTACAATCCAATCCGGTTTTGATCGCGAAAAAGCTTTTCATAAGCAAGCCCCTAACACCAAATTTTAGTATCACATATTTCGATAAATATGACACTTACCGTATTTTATTTGTATGGGAGGTGCCACGCCCTCTGGTGCTATTTCAGCCACGTTTGATTCAGATATACTCTATAGCAACTGAACCACTCACATAAAATTTCATAACAATTGCGGCAATAGTTCACTTAAAACAGCACTTACAAATTTATGTTAATATGGGAGGCGCCACGCCTATTGATGCAATCCTGTCAAAGTTCATTTATATTTAAAGCTTATAGTATCTGATATCTATGAACTAAGTTTTATGAAGATTATACTCATAGCACACTATCAATAACAATAAACGTTTTTTTGCTTATATGGGAGGTGCCACGCCCACAGGTACTATTGGACCAAATTTTTTTAATAAGAGACCTTATAGCAAGTATATCTTACTTACTTACTTAGATGGCCATAACAACCCGTTGTCAGGTTACGGCCGACCTCATTAGCTCTCGCCAGGCGCCTCTGCTTTGCGCGCGCCTTCTCCAATCGTTAATGCCAAGCGCGATTAGGGCTTCCTCAGCTTGGTCTATCCACCGGAGGCATGGTCTCCCTCTTCGTCGTTGACCGGGGACTTTCCCTTCGAATACCTTTTTCGCTGGAGCTTCTTTATCCATACGATTGACATGACCCAGCCAGCGTAGTCGCTGTATTGTTATACGCTTAACTATGTCGATGTCGGCGTAGAGCTCATACAGCTCGTGGTTCATTCGAATGCGATAGTCGTCGCCAACTCGAACAGGACCAAAGATTTTGCGGAGAACTTTCCTCTCGAACACCCCAAGAGCGGCTGCGTCTGTTGTCGAAACTACCCATGCCTCAGCGCCATAAAGAAGCACAGGTAGAATGAGCGTCTTGTAGAGTGTTAGCTTTGTCGATCGAGAGAGAGCTCTGCAACGTAATTGCTTACTGAGACCGTAGTAGCACCTATTAGCAATTGTTATTCTCCGCTTAATCTCCAGACTGACATCATTGTTGCTGGTTACGGCAGTGCCAAGGTAGATGAATTCCTTGACAACTTCTAATTTACAGTTGCCCGCTGTAACATGAGAGTCTAGATCCCGTGCTCTCTTGTTGTTGTTAGTAGACATCATGTATTTCGTCTTGCCCTCGTTTACCGTCAAACCCACTTTGGCTGATTTCTTTTCAATAGCAGTGAAAGCAGCAGTAACATCTCTCTTACTCCGACCGATAATATCAATATCATCAGCGTACGCAAGGAGCTGAACACCTTTGAAGAAAATGGTGCCATTATGATGCACACCGGCTTTTCGTACGATCCCCTCCATAATGAAATTGAAGAGATCGCACGAGAGCGGGTCGCCTTGTCTGAAACCTCGCTCGGTATTAAAAGTTCCGGAGAGGTCATTCCCTACCTTGACAGAGCTAAACGTATTGCTCAACGTCATCCTGCAGAGCCTTATCAACTTTGCAGGTATACCGAACTCAGACATTGTTGCGTATGGGCAATCCCGCACTGGGCTATCGAACGCAGCTTTATAATCGACGAAGAGATGGTGAGTGTCGATTTGATATTCATGGGTTTTCTCCAGGATTTGGCGTAGTGTAAAAATCTGGTCTATGGTGGACTTACCAGGTCTAAAGCCACACTGATAGGATCCGATCAGCGTTTCTGTATACGGCTTCAATCTTTCACACAATACGCTCGAGAGGATCTTATATGCGATGGAAATAAGACTGATACCCCTGTAGTTGGCGCAGATTGTCGGGTCTCCTTTCTTTATTACAGGACAAAGCACGCTGAGATTCCAATCGTCGGGCATGCTTTCCGCTAGCCATATTTTGCTGATGAGTTGATGCATGCACCTTACCAATTCATCGCCACCAGCTTTAAACAACTCAGCTGGCAGGCCGTCAGCACCCGCTGCTTTGTTGTTTTTGAGTCGCTGGATAGCAACTCGAACCTCTTCATGGCTAGGTGATGGTAGTTCCACTGCGTTATCATCGATTGGTGGTATCGTACTGCATTCTCTCTGGGCGGAATTGGTGGGATCATCGCCCGTAAGCAAGTTGGAGAAATGCTGCCTCCATAACCTCAGTACACTCTGTGTATCTGTAACCAGATTTCCATTTTCGTCTCTACAAGTGGATGCTCCGGGCTTGAAACCTTGAGTTAGACGCTTAACTTGTTGATAGAATTTTCGTGCATCCTTCTTGCCCTGGTAAACCTCAAGTTCCTCACGCTCACGCTTTTCCTGCTCCCTTTTTTTACGTCTAAAAATGCGCCTCTCTTCCTTCCTCTTTTCGCGGTAGTTTTCTCGCACGGCTCGCGTTGCGGCTGACTGCAGCGTCTTATTGTATGCGGCGTTTTTTTCAGCAGTCGCATCGCGACACTCCTGGTCATACCATTGGTTTCGAGGTTGTGGGCGTCGAAAACCAATGACTTCCTCGGCAGCAGCACGCATGGAGTGGGAGATGTGTGCCCAAAGTCCACCGGCGTCGTCGGTTCCAGAGGTTGGTTGGTTGAGCTTAACCGAGAGTTGAGCGGAGTACGCCTCGGCAGTCCGTTGTGATTGCAGCTTGGCGACGTCCAGCTTTCGTTGCATGCCCGTGCGTACATTCTTCGCATTGCATAGCCGCATGCGGATCTTAGCTGCAACAAGATAGTGGTCGGAGTCAATGTTGACCCCCCGAAATGTACGCACATCCAGAATGCTTGAAGCGTGCCTTCCGTCGATCACAACATGATCAATTTGGTTTTTCGTTTTTTGATCCGGGGATAGCCAGGTGGCCTTGTGAATGTCGAGGTGTTGAAATCTGGTACTACTAACTACCATGTTTCGCGCCGCGGCGAAGTCGATCAGTCTCAGACCGTTGTTTGAAGTGGTCTCGTATAGACTGAACTGACCGACTGTAGCGCCAAAGATGCCTTCTCTTCCGACCTTCGCGGTAAAATCGCCGAGGACTATTTTTACATCGTGGGTCGGACAACGATCATACACGTCCTCTAGGCTCGCGTAGAAATCATCCTTGGTGGCATCGTCCTTTTCCTCCGTCGGGGCGTGCGCGCAAATTAGGCTTATGTTGAAGAATTTTGCCTTGATACGGATCGTAGCCAGCCTTTCGTTTATTGGCGTGAACCGGGAAACTAGGTGGCGTAATTTTCGACTTACAACGAATCCGCAACCAAATTCGCGCCTCTCCGCATGGCCGCTGTAGTAGATATCACAGTTCGTCCGTTTAGAGCAGCCTTGTCCTTTCCATCGCATCTCCTGGATGGCGGTGATGTCAGCCTTTATTTTTACGAGGGCTTCCGCCAGTTGGATAGTTGCACCTTCCCTATGGAGGGTCCGGACATTCCAGGTGCATATCCGTAAATCATTGTCCGTTTTTCGTTTGCAGTGGTCGTCATCGTAGTGGGGGCTATTATCCGAGGCTAATTTGGTTTTCATTGGAAATGATGATAATGTGTGGTGGGACCCAAACCCTACGCACACATTCCAAGTTTTAAGTCTAGGAGAGACCCGCCTTCTCACAACTAGCTCACCCCCGGACGGGTGTCCAAGGGATCTCCAGAGGATACTTGGCCAAAAAAGGCCGGAAGTTTGTGAGCTGCTTGAACTGCTTGCAAAAGAATCATCTCTGGCCACTCCCAAGTGAGTGGCGATCAGGACTTTCCCCACTTACGTGGACTTCTACAAGCAGCCCCATCCTCCAAGCAAGTATATCTACCTCATTAAATTTCATAACGATTACGTTGTTAGTCCTCTTAATAAAACGTTCATAAATATTGTAGGTGGTGCCACGCCCTTCAACGAGTTTTTCAGTAAAGTGGCTGAATTTGTTTTGATGACTGGTTTCAGTGGCTTCATCTCCAAAATTTTTATGACAATCGCTTGTGCCAATTTCGAGATATACGGAATCAAAATTTTTAACAGTTGAAAAGTGCCACGCCCACTTTTTCGATTTTGCCCACTTTTATCTCAATTTAAGATATATTTGATATGTATCCGTTTACCAAGTTTCATCGCAATACGGCTTACAAGATATGGTCGCATAAATGATAAAATTTAGGGCTGTGCCACGCCCCTGTACGATCCTTTGAAACCCAGCCTAATCCTAATTTGGTTCACATGTGCAGCAAATCACCAAGTTTTATCAAAATCTCTGTAACTTTTTTTTTCAAAATTGGCCTGGGTAAATATACTTAGAGTTTGGGCGGTAGGCGTGCCCGTCAATCGATTTCGTCTATTTTCAATAGCAAGACGCCTGCAAGAAGATGTGACCTGTGTGTGAAAATTTCATTCAATTAGCTTTCTTGGTTTTCCCGTAAACCTGATTTCAACAGATGGACAGTAAAAGTATTGTAACTTTACATTGTTGAAAATTATGAAATGTAAATATCATAGTACTTATTTATAAACCAGAATTTTCCTCAGGGAAGCATAAAAAATTTGACAACAAAATAAATAAATATTGCTTTTTTCAGCTATAAGTATATTTTTTTCAGAACCTTCTCTCCGTACAGGACTAATCCAAGCTATATGTCGCGAAATAGTAATTTTTGTAAGAATTCGAGAAGGATCTTTCTTGTCTTGATAGTTTTATACAAGATGAATGTACAGATACAGTATTGCAGTGTAGGTAAGGTGACCATTCGTCCTTTATTAAAAGGGACAGTCTTTAATTTATTTCACTAGTTTTAGTTTAGGTGACAAAAAATAAATTTGGAACAAATAATTTTTTATGCTGAAATCGCAATGCTGCGTTCGGTCGGTCGCACTCTGACAGTTGAAGTAGAAACAATACATGCTTATACTGTAATCTTAAATGCGACCTCAGGCGTTGCGTTGCGTTGCGTTTTATCGTAAATACGATCAACCATACCAGAAGTTCGAGTAGAGCTACTATCTACTCGAACGTGCTTTTGACACTTCTCGTTTACCCAGCGTTTCATGCTGTGATAAAATGAGGTCTACTAAATTATCCATTTCGTTCAAATCTATTTATTTTATGAAAATAACAATCAAAACTAAATAACACGACAAAATTAAGCAAAAAACTGACAAATAGAATTTCTTTTATTGACAATGTTGAAATGACAGACGCTCGCAAAATTATGATTTACAAAAAGTAAGGTCAGGCGTTTTGACAGCCAATATCGTAAATTTTTGTAAAGTTTTTCAAACGCCGATCAAAGTGCGACCGACCTAGCGCCGCATTGCGATTTCAGCATTATTGTTTTCGCATTAGAATTGACCTACGGTCGAACCTGTTGCACACCTTCAAATACCGAATTTTTAGAAAAGATCGTTCCTCTGTGAGGAAATTCAAATTGAAAACAATAATGAATTAAAACTATTTCAACGAATGGTATTGTTATAGGTATGTATCTCTATAAATTATATTTCAAAACCAAAATTCATTGCTTATTACATATTTTGGGAATATCTTTTTTGCTAATTTTATTTCACAATGACAGCTTCACGTCTTAAATATATTTATTTATTTCTTTTTTTACGTTGATCCTTTAGTGGCAGCGGAAGACGAACATCACCCAACTTTTCTTCCAAAGTATGCTGCATAACATTGCTCAGTAATAAGGCCTGAATACCCTGCAAAACCTCAGAACTTATGTTTTGACTAATAGCCATTTTATAATATTCTTAGAAATACTCGTATCTCGAAATATTGCGCAAATTTTAACAGTGGCGCCCGTGGCGAATAGTTGAGTTGCCGCCCCCTACATACAAATATTTTTTTTATGATTTCAATAAAAATTTTATTCACTAAAAAAGTCCTCACTTTTGCTTCTCCAAAAACGCTAGCAATGATATATTTCACATTGAATAACAAAATTATCACACAAAAAAGGTCCTCACTTTTAGTTCAACAAAAACCTTAGCCAAACTAGATATATATAGGGACCATTTTGCCGCCCCAAGTGGTTGCGGCCCCCCTAGATACGCTACTGCCTTAAAATTGAGTTGTACATCCAAATTATGGAAAGAGTCTTCTAACCCAATTTAAGAATAAGGAATATGTCTAATATTGAACATTTTAGAGGCATAGCTATGCTCAGCGTAATTGCAATATTTTTTGAACAAATAATTGAAGAGCTGAGATGCAAAACCCGCCAAGTCCAAAAAAAAATTAAAATGTGAGATATTGTAGGAGAGGACAGCAAAAATATTTGTTTACAAGCCTACATACTCTAAATTGTAAAAAAAAATTTTCCCTTCACAAACTTTTGATTGCAATAATTTTTTATAAATTATTTTTATCAAAGCCCGCCAAGTCTACATTTCTGAAAATCAAAACCTGCCAATTCCAATTTTTCATTAAAAAAGATTCGGCTTTCATAAATGCAAATAGTTCTATGTTATTTTAATATTGAAATTATATTGTGCAATTGAAATTTCAGTCTACATTTATTCAAATGTTTTGAAATTAATTTAAACTAAGCCATTTTTAAAAAATGATTTCGAAACCTTTTATTATTATTATTTTTCAAAACCCGCCAAGTCCCGAGGTTTCACTTTCAAATCCAGCCAAGTCCACGTTTTCAATTTCAAAACCCGCCAAGTCGAAACGTTTTTTATTGTAGTCCTTATAGATGAGGTCATAAAATGTAATGAAAAATCAGGATTTTAATAACTTTTGACAACTATTACAATGGATCAATCTACTTTTTTACTGTAGTTAAATTTCAGTGGAAAACAGTTTTTTCGATTTTCCCAAAAACGCAAAATATGGACTTGGCGGGTTTTGCATCTCAGCTCTTCAATTATTGATCAACTTACAAGCTTTGTTACATAACTAATGGCAGAGCCTCAGAAGGATTTTCTTAAAGAACGAACTACATCAGTAAATATTTCTAATTTCACCGCGTTTATTATGAACCCTTAAGCTGCTGTTATTCACTCGTACACTGATTTGTAAAAGGTTTTGCTTACGCAAGTCATTTTCTACTTTTGCTAATTTGTATTAAATGGGATTAAATCGTATTTTGCAGGTAAAAAGACACCACTTATATTCAACACTCCTTTACTAAATATATCTTGAGCAGCATAACAAGGTCGTGACGACATCGAAACACAACTTTCTCGCTCACGCTGTGACTAAATTTTGGAAAAATATGATTAATTGCAAGTGTGTACTTTGCCGACTTACACAATTCTGACCAAAAATAGGATAGATGTAACCCTACTCATAGCGACTAAATATGACGATAGTCGTGAATCATCCAACTCTTGTCAAAAAATGTAGAAAGCTTTTCATTTTAATTATTATAATCCTTTTTCATTTTTTCCCCTTAATTTATTATTTGTTTATGGAAATGATTTACAGAATACGCGAAAGTCCAAATAAATAAAATGAAAACCATGGAGATCTTATTGATAAATTTATATGCGTTCCTTAAAAAAGTTACTATGCCCTCTTCTAAAATTTCATAACAAATAATGCTTTTCTAAAACTATCATATTTTTCATACATTGTCACGTCTTTTAATGATTTTTTTAGAGAAAAAAAAACTGAGAAAAATGACGGAGATACATTAACATTTTTTTTCTTATAGGACACCCTTCAATCATGATTTTTCTTGAAGTTAAGACTATCTTGAATTTATATTCGAGGTGGAACCATTAAAATTCAAAGGGAGCCATAGTTAAAATTGCATTTAAAGTAAAACATGAAAAGTTACACGTAAAATTACATAAGAAAATATGTCTTTAAATTTTAATTGTTCCACCTTAAATATTAATTCAAGATAGTCTAAACTTCAAGAAAAACCTTGAATAAAGTTATATTAGCTTTATTACAAGACGCTGAACTTGATCTTGCAGCTCCAGAGTAGTTTTTGTCCAAATATAATAAAAGTAAAATAGACTTACAGTGAAATTCCCCATAACCGGACACCAACCGTCGCAGTATTTTTGTCCGGTTATTGGAGCGTCCGGCTATCGGAATGAATTTTGTATGGAAAAGTTAGTGAGTTTCGCTGAAATATGTCCAGTTATAGGAGCTGTCTGGTTATGGCAGCTGTCCGTAATGGGGAATTTCACTGTATATACATATATTTCGAAGATCAATAAGTGTGTATTTCTTACAATGTTTCAATAAAAGTATACCTTCATAAGTGTACATGATCTGCCACCTCAGGTCTGATTAAACTGAAATACCCAGAACGTCAAGATTCGCAGATCCGGTAATATCTGCTCCAGCCTCATTGAACATCTAACAAAATTCACTCAGTTCTGATTTAAATTAGATAAACGTGCTATTATTTGAAAAAAAAAACTGTCAAAAGAATACAATTAGGTGTTACATTTATAATCTTTGTCAGTCATGAGAAAATTACGCAACATTTACGTATCTTTAATGTAAATCAAGTATTCAGGACAAAATTTCAACCTTACGCTTCCTGATTAACATTAAACCTAAAAATATAAAATAAAATCAAGATTATTAGTTGAAAAGTAACAAAAACACAAATAGAGCGCTGAGCAAAGAAGCAAAACATAAAACAAAGAAGTTACTGCAACAGGACATCCTAAGTGTCATTTTGGAAAAAAAATGACTTCAAAGTAAAAGAAAAACAAAACAAAAAAAGTTTGCATAAAAAATCCCTTCTAAGGAAGCAGTTCTTTAAAGGCACAGCAAAGTCCTTAAGTTATGTTTTCGTTATTTCGGCAGGCAAAAGGACGTACCTTGAAAACAAAAGAGCATTTACACGCGAATAGGAGGGCATTTAAGGATATTCAAAAGCAGCATTACGTATTCCTAAAATAATGAACAATACCATAGTATATTTGTAAAGATGGAAAAAACTCTAAGATGGAAGCAACGACTTCATCACTTGTTTCCTTCGTCATTGCATTTATTCCTTACTTTGCTTTTTAGTTCAGTGGCACAATTGAAAAGGAATTCGCATTTCAAATGAAAGACTTTAGACATATCAGGTTAAACTCGAAGGTGTGTCCTAAATGTCTGTTCTTTCCGTCTCAGTTGAATATGAGAAGCCTGGCTGCCTTCAATTGCCGCTTTGCACGTGTGTCTCTGGGAAAACATGATTTGTGATGTCACCTCTGCAAAGTTGCTCAACTTTTTGCCTCACTCGCGAACAATGGAGCTCCGATATTCATTTGTACTGATTCACATGAGATCATCATATCAAGTTGCGCATCTTACTCGATTGCTGTAATTTGCTCCTTTGATTTAGTGACGCTTTGGCTTGTTGCATTTGAACAGATCCACTTATTTGTTTGCCTCAGATACTTGAGTAAATGCGTACCTTTTGGTAATGGTTTGTTTCCTGGGATCCATTTTCAGAATTGGTGTATCTTTTTTATTTTTAAATTTGACATGCTTTTTTGGTGATTTGTCAGTTAGTCGCTTAGCTTCCTGTTTCTAATATATTGTTATTCATGCTGCTATAGTATAAAAAAGGATTAAATAATTTTGTAGGGTCCTGGAATGTGTGCTATCTCTTTAAATGCACCGGAAATGAATAAAACGGTTTGAGTTTCCGGAGTCGCATTAAATTTGCATATAAATTTGTGATTTTGCTGAAAGTATTTGTTCGTATAACCCTACTAAGGAAATTTTCTTACTGTGTCATCCAAGTAGTTTTGATTGAAAATCGTATGATCAATGTCCAACGATTGTTTTCAATGCAACATGTGTATAATTTTCTGTAAGTTTGCGCTAACTATATAAGTAAGTAGATCAGCGGCAGATTGAGCTAGAGCTGGAGGAGGCTATAGCCTCGAGCCCCGAGCTCAAGGAGGCTTGCAGCTAGAACAAGGGCTTTGAGAGGTTTTTATGAGAAATGAAACAGCA
Source organism: Tricholauxania praeusta (assembly GCA_949775025.1). Classification (NCBI taxonomy): domain Eukaryota; kingdom Metazoa; phylum Arthropoda; class Insecta; order Diptera; family Lauxaniidae; genus Tricholauxania; species Tricholauxania praeusta. Next base: position 72,705,065 of record OX459029.1, on the reverse strand, counting down.
GGACTTTTTTAAATCACACCGATAATATACATAAAAAGAGCTTATTGGGAATCTCTTTCCACATTTTACTGTGAATTGTAGCGGAAAAAGTTATACATATTTGAATGACATTTATTTATTTTCTTTTTGGTCATCAGTACTTTAATATATTTTTACTACAGTGGCGAGCATAACCGAGTAAATGATTGTCTTTGCTGCATGTCTGATTCTGTAATAGCTTGTTGTTGACAAAAGTGCTTACCCTTAAGAGGAAGTAGTGTTTCAGCAAGACGGTGACCCGACACACCGCTAAATAGGTAAAGAGTGGTTGTCTTTGCATAAATTTACGGTAATAGACTGTCCTGCGCAAAGTCCTGATCTCAATCGAATTGAGAATTTGTGGGCAATAATCAAAATTCGATTCGGGGAAACACGAGATGACACCTGAAACCTAAACAAGCTACGGCGTCGCATCAAAGCTGAATAGAAAAAATAATTAGCGAAATTATTGAAAACGTTGTGAAAAGAATAAAATGTAAAGTAAATAATAAATTGCGTCATAAAAAAAAGAGAATTATGGACCAACCACCGAGCAATTTCAGCTTTTAGTACGATTCGCGAAACGTGCGAACTGAGCAAACATCTTTACATTTACTTAATTAGTTAAAAAAAAAGTTGTTTTGAAATTTTATATCGAGCCCTAACCGCAAAAATAACTTAACCAACAAAAATTAAATTTTACAGGAGAAGGTTTTTTTTGATTATCTTAGCATTTAGCAAAGCTATCAACGTGAAATTCAGTTTATAAGCTTTATTTTGTGTAAGATGTGCGATACAACGGATGTTTTTGGCAGTTAAGTTATTTTCGCCGTCATAAAAAACAAGCTATTGTGAAATGTTGTGTTGGTTAAGTTTTTTTATATTTTTCAAGAATACCTACCTGAAATTAAATCTTTGTGCCACAAAACATTTGCAGTCTACCTAAGGAAGTAAAAGGCTGAAATTTGGATTTCTCCAACAAGGGGGCGTGGCACATCTCGTACAGAAAATAGCTATTACACATAAAAACTCTCATGAATTCATAGTTTTTATTTCGGGATAGATTTTTTAATATTTAATTTTGATATAAGTCCTGTGACTTTGAATAAACTATTGAAAGTATAAATAAATAAAAGGATAAGCGAAACCAAAATTTAATCTGCAGTGTCTTCTTCATCCGTTTCAGGTAAAGAATCCTTAATACCCTTATCGTGCTTCAGGTTCAAGAATTCATTATGAAACTTTTGTGGTATTATGTTTTTATCACAAAGAGATATTAAATCTCTGAACTTCGCTGAAGAAATTTTTAGCGGACTTGCGTATAGAAGAGGAGGTCCATTGAATACAATGTTTGAGTTGCGTCTTGTTTGAGCAATTGAGTCGAGGTTATACTCTTTTGTTTTGGAGTCCTCAAAATATCCATATTTCAGTTGAATCACTTGGTAATTTTTTTCAAATTTTGCAGAGCGTAATGTCTTAAATGATATTTTTACTGAAGTTGGAAACATTGCCTGAGAAAATGTTTTCCAATCTTTAAAATCTTCATGATTCATTAAAATACATTTATAGCCTGATGGATGTGTTCTCGCATTTGAAATTAAGGTATACCATTCACTTGGTGCCCAAACATTTCTATCACGTACAAACGATTCGATGGTGCTGTGAATAGAATCAACGGGCATCATAGTATGTCCAGGTAATAAATAAGATATTTTGACATTTTTAATAAATATTGAGTTTTCGAGAAAGAATTTTAAAGTAGCTAGCATGGCTCTGTTACGGTTCTGGCCAGAGCAACTGTCGCAATAAATACTAATTGAGGTGTGAATTCTTTTCATATCTAGAATTTTTAAATATTGAAAAATAACGGTACAAATTTCATTGCATCCCCGTTTTCCATCAGCCTCTCCCCACAAAAAGCAGTAACCATTCCTAGTGCCGTTTTCATACACACTTTCGTTATAGTATGAATATTTTCGTGAATAAAATAATGTTACGCTTTTTCCGTGGGGTGTATTTAAAACTTTTTGGAGGTCAAAACTAGCACACAAAAATGATGAATTTGATTTAGATTGCTTCTGTTCTTCCAAAAATACTTCTTTACACTTCTCTTTGTTCTTAATATGATTTTGGTACTCTTCAGTTTGTCTTAAAATATTTTTTGTTTCGATGTCCGAGTTATGATACTTTTCACAAATGATACATTTATCCTTTTTAGGCAAGTGGAAACCTATATGAAAATTGTTCTTAAAAATATTGCGAAAAACTCTTAAGGACAGCAGAGCAGATTCCTTGTTGATGGTTTTTAAATGTTCAGCATAAAGTCTATGTAATTCAGTTATGTTGCGAAATTCTTTCGGTAAATATAACTTGTTGCTTTTATTACGGCAATAGTGTGAGGGAACTGCTGGCAACTGTTCAATAAATGATTTTAAAAGGCTAACATTGGCTTCTTTAGACTTATTATGAGGTATAAGTTTATTTGTATTGGAACAAGCTTTTAATAATTTTTTTTCATTTTCCCTTGCGGATCTTAACATTTGTTGGGATATGTTGAGCGTTGTAACCAAAAACTGTTGACACACTTTAAAGCTTTTATCATTATACTTAATGAAATAATTATAGGTGTAGAGTCTTTTGCTACTTTCTGTTGTTTTTCGGCCAACGCTTTTACGAGTGATGCAGGAAAGTAACCAATCTCTTTGTCGCATTTTGTTGCCCATGCCCCAAAAATGTTCGTTAATGACCGAACGATCGCTCTCGGAAAAATTTTTTTCACAGGCATTTCCACACTTTCTATTTTTGCATGAGTTAGGTCTTACTCCAGTACATCGTGTTCTCTTCTTCATAAGCCTCTGCGGTAAAGCTTTCTGTTTTTTGTAGCCCCTCTTTCCAACACAAATTTCCTCCTCCAGCTCAGGTGCTAAATTTATAGCCCTTGGCTCTAACGAAAAACTTGCTGGGTGAACTGAGCCCTCTGATTCGCTGTCACTATAGGGAACAAGCGATTTTCTAATTGGGAACTGAAATCAACACATTTTTATGATGCGATATAAAATATTTCCTTATTATAAGTACTATTTTTAACCAAAGACAAAAAATTACCTCTGGTTGCCACAACGTCATACTCCACTAATACTTTTAAACCGCGAAAATAATAATATTTCTTGAAAAAATTTAGCTTATTTATTATTATTATTTGCAAATACTTTGTGACACAAAAGAAAAAGCGTATTTGACTTCAATATTCGCTCAAGAAAATTTTAACTCAACCAACACTTTGCAGTCACAAAAAATGTAAACAAGTGGGAATGCGCAGTTAAGTTAAAATTCTTTTTACTATAACTAACTAACGGTACTTTTTACAATTATGAAATTTGCAGAGAAGATGCGTATGGACGTAAATTATCTATTTCTACCAAAAAACGAAAATCGGAAAATGTGTTGGTTAAGTTATTTTGGCGGTTAGGGCTCGATATTTTGCGTTGTCTTTGATAAATAATAATAAATAATTTCTGAAAATTTCGTTTAATTTAGTTAAGTAATATAATTTTTACAGAATCAGACATGCAGCAAAGAAAATCTTAGTTATGCTCGCCACTGTACATTTAAAGGAAATATAAGTCGTTCCATATGGTTGGTGATCATAATTTTTGTTTCAGTGGGGGTCCATTTCTACTCTTCAGTCCCGGGCCTCGAACAGTCTTTATGCGCCAATGCGTAGGGCACAGGAGGCAAAAGATACAAACAGTGAAAGAGTTAGGGTGGATGGGGCTGAACAACACATTTGCCTATTCCCATCCCTATTCAGTTGTGTAGGTTCATCATTTTTTGTTCAGGCGAGGAACAATCGCAGTCATCGCATTTACTTAACGCATATTTCAAATATTCAAAATTGTATCATCACATTAAAATTTGAAAATATTTTCCAGTTCTGATCAATGCAAATTTTTAGTTTATGTATATTATTTGGAAATCTCAATGAATACCGTGGACAATTTTAATGACTCCGGGCCATTGCGTCGGCGGCAGCTGCCTAATTCATTTTCCCAGCTCCACCACTGAGTGAAGAAATGAGTTGCTTAGTTATGTCTAACTGTTGTCGAAGAGAGATACAAGTGTAGGACTGACTAATACTGCACTCTGGTAAGTGAGTGAACATCATTCAACAGAGCCTTAACTTTAAGTTCGCTTCTTTTCTCAAAAACACGAAAATTATCTTTTTCATTTTCAATTTTACGATAATACTTTTGTACTTCAATCAATATAGTAGAGAATTCTGAATTGAATTTTAGCCCTGAAAACCGAGTTTTATACTCACGCTTACCACCCCTACACAAATAAAAATATCTTGTCCTGCCCAAAATCCAAGGCCAATGTAACAATAGAGGGTATCACAAAAAAAAAGTTCGAATGTCCACCCCCCGTTTGAAAGCTAATATTGAAAGATTTTTATGGAAAAGAAATTTTTTTTTTTCGGCCGCTAAATTCGATGCTATTTTGTTTTTTTCTTATCTCTCTGCTATTTGACGTCCGATCAACAAGTATGGTATATCGTTGTAAATGTCTCAACATGGACTTCATTTCGTTCATAAAAGTCTCAAATTTTTTTTCCACTAGTTGTATACATTATATCAGCTTCTACCACCCTAACGTGCCAAGGGCACATCATAAAATTAAAATCCGTACCAAATCATAAAATTTGAAAGAAAAAGTTACAGCGAATCTAAAACTTCAGTGCAAATATTTGATCAGAATAATAAAATCATCTGTTCGTCTGTCTGTCTGTCTGTTGAAATCAGGTTTACGGGAAAACCAAGACAGTTAATTGAATGAAATAAGCACATTCAGGTTAAATCTTCTTGCAGGTATCTTGCTATTGAAAATGGGCAAAATCGGTTCACGGACACGCCTACCACCCACACTCTATGTATATATACCCAGGCCAATTTTGAAAAAGTTGCAGCGATTTTGATGAAAATTGGTGATTTGATGCACATGTGAACAAGATTAGGATTAGGCTAGGTTTCAAGTTTTCAAAGCTTCCTACAGGGACGTGGCACAGCCCTAAATTTTGACCTTTATACAACCATATCTCGTAAGCCGTGCAAGATATTGTGATGAACTTTGGTCAACGGGTACATTTCAAATATATCTGAAATAATGATAAAAGTGAGCGGAATCGTAAAAGTGGGCGTGGCACTTTTCAACAGCTAAAAATTTTGATTCCATATACCTCAAAAGTGGCTCAAACGATTTTCATAAAAATTTTAGAGATGAAAGCAGTCATCAACACAAGCTCTGTCACTTTAGTGAAAAAAAAATCGTTGAAGGGCGTGGCACAGCCTACAGTATTTATAAACGCTATATTACGAGAACTAACAACGTAATCATTATGATATTTAATAAGGCACATATACTTGCTAGAAGGTATGTTTTTGCAAAAATTTGGCGCAATGGAGCATGTGGACGTGGCACCTCCCATATAAGCAAAAAACGTTTATTGTTACAGATAGTGTGCTATGAGAGTAATCTTCATAAAATTTGACTTAGAGGTGTCGGGTGCTATGGGCTATGAAATTAAATGAGTGTTGCTTATGGAAAGCTATTTCTGGATAAAAATCGGACCATATTATGCCATTGGGTGTGTTACCGCCCTAAATTTTAAGACTAATTACGGCATATACCGCAAACTATGCAACCTATTGGGCTTATATTTGGTATGTGGATGTCAATGACGAATATAATTTAGTAATCCAAAAGTAGGCGGAATTTTAAAAGTGGGCGTTTGAATTTCTTAGTTTTTATTCGATTTGTTTCAATATTTTCCATATTCTTTTGACTTTATCAACCTCTTAATTTGTTGTATGTATTTGTTTACTTTTTCAACCTCTTTTATTTTTTTTCATTATATTCTTTATTTTTAAAGTTTCATCGTTTCATAACCTCTTTCAACTTTTTTGAACATTTTCATATTATTTCGACATTTTTAAACATTTTTTCTACGTTTTTTTTCGACATTTTGAATTTCTTTCAACTTTCTTCAATGGTTTCCATATTTTTTCGACTTTTTCAGTCTTTTACAACTGTTCCAACATTTTTCATTTTCCTTCAACCCTTTTTATATGTCACATTTTTTCGACTTATTCAACCTCTTCAACGTCTTTCAGTATTTCCTTAACCCTTTATAAGGCAGAAGCATAAAATTCTTTGAAGTCACACTGTTTTTTTCTTCATCGGATACCAAATTATCATTTTGACACGTCAGGTAAACCAAAAATCTCTAATGCGCAAGCTAAAAGTTCATTTTCAAAATAGAAATCAGTAACAAAGAATAAAAACTGTCGTAGATTCACGGGCAAAGGAAATATTGTTACCATCACAAAAAACCTATTCCATAAAAATCTGTGAAATCTAACATTGAAAATATGCACGAACTTTAATGAAATATAAAATAAGCTTTAGAAATACTAACAGCTTACTGTTCACAAGCCTCAGATATCACAGATTTATAAAGAATTATCCAGTCGTACCGAAAATCACCCGATTTCAATCTTCCAAACGTCACAGTGAAAAAACTAAAATAGCAACTTGTCACTACCATAGCCAAAAATGTAGACAGGATACATATCCATAAAAATTTTGCCGATAAGAAAAACACTTTCCCTAAAATTCATTCAACAAACATTTTGAAATAAGATGGTGGGAAAAATATTCCCGCTGCATTAAAAAGGGTTAAAAGAGACTTTCAGTGCAGTATATAGTATTGTATGTGAGTTTCGGCCTGGCCGAAGATACGTATAACACGTATACATGTTGTTTTTTTTTGATGTTGTGACAAAAGACAAAGCACTCTGGCTTTCATTAATAAATCGCCGCAATGGACTTGATTATGTCTCCACTGGTCAACCAACTTTCTGGAATCAGCCAGACATTTATACAACAGCATGCTTGTATCAGCTGCTCTTCATGCCACTTCTGTGCAACTAATTCATAGAAAGCAACGCCTCAGCTCCTCACAAATACAACCTTTAGTGAAGGAAAAGATGCGCTTCAGGAGGCAATGGTAAGAAGTCAAGTCACCTACACTGAAACATAAACTAACCTTAGCCAAACTTCAATTGAGAAATGCCTTCCGAGAAGAGTCTGAAAGAGGTATAGACTCTTACATTAAAAAGCTGAGCTCACTAGAGTCTTCCAACTACTCTTTATGGAAGGCTATCAGAAGTATGAAAAAACCTACTGACCTAGATTCTCCCATAAAACTAAGCAATGGTCGCTGGGCTTGAAGTAACAAAGAAAAATGTCAAGCATTTACTCACCAGCTTAAACATGTTTTTCAGACGAATCCTCCAGGCAACAGCTTTGAAATACCACAAAAAACTCAAATTATGAGACAAATTTTTTTTGCGCTTGACAACTAAAGACTCAACTGAACAAGAAGAAAGCACCAGGTCATGACCTAAGAACTGCTAATATGCCTATGGAATTACCTGTCTGTGCAGTCAGACACCTAATCATACTTTTTAATGCTATTACTCGATTGGGCCACTACACAAAAAGCTGTCTCAAATCACAATGATTTTTAAGCCTGGGAAAAATCCCACACAAGTTTCATCACATCAAAACTTTTTGAAAAACTGCTACTTTCGAAAACTATGCCCCACGTGAACCAACTCAACATAATACCTCAACACCAATTTGGTTTTCGTAAAAAGCATGGAACTATAAAGCAAGTTCACAGAATAACAGCACAAATTAGAAAGGCATATGAAGAAAAAAAAAATACTGCTCAGCAGTGTTTCTTGATGTAGCCCAAGCTTTTAATAAAGTGTGGCACGATGGACTTCTACACAAGATAAATAAATTACTCCCTAAAAATACTCATACCTTACTAGGGTCCTACCATATAGGAAGAAAGATCAGGGTAAAATGCAACGACTACATTTCAGATGATGTATATATTTTTGAAGGCGTACCACAAGGTAGTGTTCTTGGCCCAATTCTTTACCTAATTTACACTTCTGACTTGCCAACAAACAACTCTGTGCTTAAATCTACTTTTGCTGATGACACTACAATTTTGTCTTGTCACACAGACCCTCACGTGCGTCACATACCCTCGAAGAACATATGCGTCTCGTTGAAACATGGCTTTTAAGCTGTCGAATAAATGCAAGCGAGCAAAAAAGTACACTTGTAGGGTAAAAGGGCTCCCGGCTGTATATTTCAGCATGAAAACGACCCCAAGCCCAGAAGTCCTCGGTGATTTGTAAGCGACCATGATGTGAAAATTTTGGAGAGGCCAGCTCAGTAACCGCATCTCAAACCCACATTTATGGGAACTAGTAGATCGCGAAGTGAAAGAGAAAAACTACTCCAATGTAAAGAACTTGGAAAAAAACCTCCGGGAAGAGTGGAATAAGACATCCATGGAGACCTTAGTGTCCTTAGTGGATTCTATGCCCTCCAGATTATATTCTCCTCTAAGAACACTGAAACTATTGAAATAAATTGAATTTTGAAGAGTTGCATTTTTTCCTCGCTTAATTTTTGAGGTTGTCTTGTTATTTTATGCATTACAGAATACAGGATGCAAATAATTCAACAAAAACTTACATCAATAACGTCAGGGACCATTCGCATGTAGATATAAAATAATAAAGTCCTTACACAATATTTTTTTAAGATATCGCAAACTTTTTGACTCTGTATATGGTCATACGAAATCCAGCTGAGGGGCAACTCAAGTTTATCGAATATAGAAATATTGCAAAGTTCTCAGTCAAAAATACTTCAAACTATTTCCGACGCACCATAAAGTAAAGATATTTGTTTTCAACGGGCGGTGCCACGCCTCTAATAAGAAAAAACGTTTTCACTGCTAAGCTAATGGACCGATTTTGATGAAATTTAGTTGTAATATTTTTCTATTGGGGGCGTGTCACCGTCATATTTAAAACAAATACCTAATACCAAGACATAAAGTAACATAATAAACCTCCATAAATAACTTGTCTAAATATAGTTTACTGTAGTGAAAAAAGCTCTCTGCGTTTTACAAGGTTGAGACTCCATTAGTTTAGCAGTGAAAACGTATTTTCTTATAAGAAGCGTGGCACCGCCCACTCAAAAAAATATCTTTACTTAGGATTCAATCTAGCTCCATACCAAATTTTATCAAAATCGATGAAGCGGCTCAGCTGAGACAGCGATTCTTCCTATTAAGGGTAATGCCACGCCCCATATAAGAACTCAGAGCTTCTAATTACCTTTCTTATGGTTCAGTCTGGCTGCAAATCAAATTATATTAAAATCGGTCCAATAGTTAAGCAGTAGCAACGTATTTTCCTGTTAGGGTCGTGGCACTACCTATTATTAAAAAAAGTGTACACTGCACTCCCTCTCTTCACAGCCTTTCCTACAAAAAACAAAAATTAAGCGATTATGGTTATGGCCTGCCTATTTATACTACATATCGTCGCCTCAAAGTATAAGTGTCCTATCGCACTTTTTGACAAAATTTTTTTAACACGCCAATTTACTAAAGAAAATACACTCGTTCGTTTGGTATTATCGAAATTTGGCTACCTCTTCCCGTTCCAAAGATCTTTGTATGCGTTATGTCCTAACTGCAGCTTTCAGAATAAAATCTCGGAGTGCTAACGTCTAACTGCTTTTGTCTTCGAAGTTACATTAAATAAGTAGTAAGCAATCGCTCTCAGTTCAAAAGTGAGAATGGACTTTAGTAAGAGAGGGAAAAGATATCCCCGACGGTGATTTGGTCTCTTTTCAAGACAAAAAATTTCTGGCACCAATCGTTGCAAAAAGGCCGAAAATGGATTTGAAGTACGAATGGTACTGTCTTATATCTGTTTAGGCCTCATTTGATGAAAAAAAAGTTATTGCTCCAATTGATGCTAAGAAGTCGAATCTAAATTTTGGAAGGAATTTGTTTGGCCCTATATGAGGAAAATAAAAACTCTCAAAATAATTTTTTGTTTCCATTTTCGACAAAAACTTAATTTCGACCTTTTCGCATCGTTTGGTGCAATATACATATGCACACGAAAGAAGGTTCGAAAGCAAAAAAAAAAAACGTAATCTAGCAAGCTCTATTCTATTTTAAGTACTTATTCGTTGAATCTTCGTTTGTCAATATCGGCTTAGTATTTTAGGAGCTGTGACTTATGACTTATTCAACTATGTGACTTAAAATTATTATACTTTTTTTTTGCATATAGCGTCCTCTGTGATCAGATTTTCGAAGTATTAATAGCTTTATTAGGCTTTTCTTATAATGTGCAAACAACGATACTTCTTTTGTCAAAATCGGCTCAGTAGCTTAGAAGTTTTGGTCTAAAATATAACACTAGCATGAGCGTGCCGTGAACGTTAGTACGCGTGACGTAACGGTTCAGCAAAAACACTTTAGAATAGATTTTTCTACATACCCGCTATCTTATGCCTCCCATCAAACATCAAATACGAGTATGTTTACGAATAAAGAAGGAACACTTCTTGTGTGTTTTGGATCAAACGTAATATACCTTTTACGTGGAGTTTCAGAATGCAAATGTCCTAACTCATACAAATCCGAATAATTTTAAATACAGAAAAATCAAAGGTAAGTTTCAATAAATTTTTTTCAAATACCGTATAGGTAATTACAGAGAGGCAGAATAATAAGAAAAAAACACTAATATTCCTTAAATCACAAATCGCAGACTAAATAACTTTAAAACGCTGTTTTCTCAGTTTCATGTTTTTGCTAATAGGACACTTACACTCTGAGGTGACGATATGTGCATATCAGCCAAATAAAGCCTTTTAGCTGGCCTCGTTTTTTTATTTTTTTTTTGTAGCAAATCCTTCAGCCATAGTTTTTCTTGAAGCTAAGGCTGTCTTGAATTAATATACAAGATTGTTCAATTAAAATTCAGATATTTATTTTTTTTATTTAACTTTATATGTAACTTTTCGTGTTTTTTTTTAACTTAAATGCAATTTTAACTATGTCTGCATTTGAATTTTAATTGTTCCTCCTTGAATATTAATTCAAGATAGTCTTAACTTCAAGAAAAACCATGTTTGAAGAGTGAGCTCCAAAAAAAAAATCGAAACCATGGTTGAGTTAAGATGACAATTTCGATTTTTATTTTTTCGGAGCAGACTCTTCAAACATGGTTTTTCTTGAAATTCAATGGTTTTTAAATAACCATATATAAATACTGATTATTCGAGTAATTAATTTTAAAAAATTAATTAACACATTGGTTAGACAACAACAAATTATAGGCTGGGTTGCAGCATACGAGAGCATTGAATAAGTCGGCACTTTGTACAAAACCTTAGCAAAGGAGAAAATGTCTGTTTTCGCGTATTGTATGTACTTAAGCTCTTAACATTTTTTCTAAAACATCTTATCCCATTGGAATCAAATGTTTGAAAAACGGGATCAAAAAGACCACAAAAAATTTATGCTAATGGGTTCAAATGTTTCATAGAAAGGTTATTTCTTTTATTTAATTACTAGCAAAACCCGGCGCGCATTGTTACGCCTCAACAAATAAAACATAATGTGTTTTTATTTTAGTTGGATTAAATAAGTAAAAATTATTTTTATTGATATTTATCTTATTGCGAGTGGATAAAGAGTGGCTTTTCTATTTGTCTCATAAATGAACAATTGAATTGGCGGGAATGATTGGAATACGTAGAATCCGCACCTTTGCATGAGTTTAATTTGGTTACAGTCCTTGTCGTCTATATATGTATGTACCGAGTCTCATAGTCATAGTTTTTTCTTATTTTGGAGGTATGGCACTACCCATTTTTTGATTGGATCTTACTTTCTTTCTTTTTGGCTCATTTTTTCCAAACCAAACTATTCTAAGAAATTTTTACAAACTATAAGAAACATATGTACCAAATCTTATCCATCTGCGTCAAATAGTTGTTGATACATAAAAAGTTGATTTTTCCTCATATGGAAGCGTTGTACCGCCAATTTTTGCATAGAATCTTACTTCTTTCTCTACTCTTTATATATGTACCAAATTTCATTTATCTGCATCAAATGGTTAATAAGATATGATGAATCTTATTTTCTTTTAGATAAGGGGGCGTGGCATCACCCATTCTATTCTAAGCTGTGCCTGTTTATATAAAAGCCTCGTAGTGTGAATTCCATGAGAACCAATTAAGCGATCTTCGAGAAAATTATATTCAAAAAATATATTTGTATGAATGCCACCCTAAATATGCTCCCTAAATAAAAGTATTGAAGCCTTAGCTACGCCTCTTAATATAAAAGTTACTTGGTGTAGATTCGGTATGAATCGATTAACCTGTCTTCGTGAAAAAGATATTTAAAAATATTTTTGTGTGAGGACCACCCAAAGTGTGAACCCTAAGTAAAATTTTTACTATCTAATCTGTGCCCCTTCATATAAAAGTCATGTGGTGTTAAGACCATGAGAATCGATTAAACGGTCTTTGAGAAAATGATATTTAAAAAATATTTTTGTATTAGGGCCATCCTAAATAAAAGTTGTGTAGCCTAAGCTATGCTTCTTAACATAAGAGATACGTGGCGTAAATTCGATGTGAGTCGTCTAACCTGTCTTCGTGAAAATTACTTTTAAAAATATTTTTGAAGGGGGGCACCTTAAGTATGCACCCTAAATAAAAGGTTTACAACCTTATCTGTACCTCTTAATATAAAAGCCATGTGGAGTAAATTCCATGAGAATCGATTGAGTGGTCTTCGAGAAAATGATATATATAAATATTTTTGTATCAGGACCACCCTAAGTATGAACCGTAAGTAAAATTTTTACTATTTAATCTGTGCTTTTTAATATAAAAGTCGTGTGGTGTAAATTACATAAGAATCGATTTAGCGGTATCGAGAAAATGATATTTAAAAAATATTTTAGTGTGAGGGCCATCCTAAATAAAAGTTGTGTAGCCTAAGCTATGCTTCTTAACATAAGAAATACGTGGTGTAAATTCAGTTTGAATCGATTCACCTGTCTTCGTGAAAATGATATTTAAAAATATATTTGTATGAGGGCCACCCTAAGTATGCACCCTAAATAAAATTTTTACAATGTAATCTATGCCCTTTAATATAAAAGTCATACTGTGTAAGTTTCATGAGAATCGATTTACCTGTCTTTGAGAAATCGCTATTTTTAAAATATTTGTGTATGAGGGCCACCCTAAATAAAAGTTTCATCATCTTAGCTATGCGTCTTAATATAAAAGACATGTGGTGTAAATTCCATGTAAATCGATTAAGTGGTCTTTGTAAAAATGCTATTTTAAAAATATTTGCGAATGAGGGCCACCCTAAATTAAAGCCCTATAGCCACCACGTCCCTGGTGTCTAATCCCGTTCATATTTTGTGGAGTGCTTAACATAGGCTATGTGCATCCTGACACCGAATTTTAAGACTCTTGCTATCATATGAACCAAGATATAGCGAGTTAAAGGTTTTAATTGCACGTAAAGTGCCACGCCCCTTGCTTTTATCAAAATAAAATATAGCCCATGTTACTCAGGAATAGTGTAGCTTTCTATTAGTGGACAAATTTTTGGAATCGGTTCTGTAGTTCCAGAGATTACCCGGAACATACAAACAAACAAACAAACAAACAAACAAACAAACAAACAAACAAACAAACAAACAAACAAACAAACAAACAAACAAACCTTACCTCTTTATATAATAGTATAGATAAGTTTCAAAAAACAAGATTCATCGCGAATTTATAAATTTTACAATAGAGACAAATTTTGAAAATACGGGACTTAATGGTTTTAAATTTTATTGTAAGACATTAATATGGATATGTGATAGTCTGTGAAATCACATGTGTCTTTTTATATGACAGATTGTGATACAGTGAGGGCGGGTCAAAAATGTTGAAAACAGCGTTACGTAATATATGAAATCACGCAATGATTAGATTAATAAATAGAATGTACTCTAACCGGGTTTTTTTTTTTTCAATGTGTCAAGTAAAAATTCAAGAGTTTGTCAAAACCTCAGCTGAAATTCATTATTTCCATTATTTACAAAATTTCTTCTCTTTCTCAAAATAGGTATGTTTCAATTGAAAGCAATCAAGACAATTTGCGTTTTTAATCGGTTTGTTTTTATTTTATTGATGCTCTTATGCTCAATGTTCAAGCGATATATACTTTTAGATTTGAACATTCCTCAATAACTTTTCGCATTAAATGATTTTTTGTTCAATTACGCTATAAAAATTTCTTCAATTTCTTAAAATAACAGGCACTTCATCATTTTTCTTCATTTTTTGGGGTTTTCCACAAGTTCCATGCTATTTCCTGACAAATTCATAAACGGTGCATACATACCCACAGTGTTAACGCTTTTTTCCGTATCTTTGAATTTTCCTCAATGAAACTTGCATTTTTATGATCTAATAAAACTAATTGAAAAATTCCAGTACTTAATATGCAAAAGGTGTTTCTCAAAAACACAAAATTTCCCAACATTAGACTTATTTTATGCTTCTGCCTAATCCTGACGATAGCAATTAGTGTTTGGCGTCATCCTTTGTGTTGCATATGTCTCATTTATACCTAAAAATGTTGAAAGTTTCTCATTTATAAAATGTTAACCCTTTTACAAAATTCAAATACATAAATTGTGATCAAAAAATCACACTTAAGGTCAGGCCATGCACGATTTTGTGAATAAAAGTGAATCGGTTATTTGACGTGTAGAAGGAAATGAGATATAAAACAATCAGTTACCTGGGTCAGATTTGTGTTTGTTCCTTCTTGTCCAAAGCCACGATATACCCGCAAATGCTGCTTCAGTATACATTGTTGCTTTTGTTGTGTCTTCATAATTATGACATGCCACCACCATTCTATTGAGACAAATAGGTGCTAAATATGTTTTCTAACATAATTATTGCCTTCTATATATTTGAAAGGAAATTGAGTAAATAACTTTGACTGCACAGCTAGTGGAAATTTTATATTTTATATTGTTTTGTACAAGAAGAGCGTCACTTCTAAGAATAGTTTTATTGCATGGTATTTCGTTCATAAGTTGCAGAACAATTCCGAAATCTTTAATTCATCTAAAAAATAACCTTTAACGAGTTAAGCTGCGCTGTAAAAAATATCGAAACTAAAAAGTCATTTATTTTTTTTAATATAAAATAATGTTTCGCTACCTGGGAGATCAGGCAAAACACGAAAGAAGAGGTATTTGGTACAAACATTTGCAGATATGCATGCATAAGTCCTTCATTGTGAAATGTTTGTACTTTTTTGGATCAGGCTATTTTATACTACTAAACATGCAAAAATTTGTGTACAAACCACAATTGACTCTAGTTGAAAGCCCTAATAAACTCAATTATCCTCGATTTTTCCTATTTTTTTCATGCATACTGCAAAAGCTTCAATATGATTATTTTAAGCTTAAAAATTGTGAACATGGACTTAACAGGATCTGTATATATGTTCTGTTCATAAAATCATATCTCTATCTGAATCGCTTGAGAAAGATGTACAGCCTATTATTTCTCACTTCTTCGCAATCATTTTGCTATTTCAATTTTTACGAAGTTCGAAAGTTCTAATATTTACATATTAAGATATTTTAAGTTTCTATTGAATTAGGTTAAATGTTCTAGGAGAACTCTTTAAGACAATGCCTGAAAATGTGCTGAAGGAAATTCCAATTCTTAAAACCTCACCTTTTACAATATATTTTGATAAAATTTGTATCGGCGCATTTTTTTAATTAACAGATGTCTTTATTTCGTATTTATTTTTATTCATTAAAATAACTTTTTTTATTAGACAAATAGCTGCATAAAGTAAAAGTAGAAAAATGTGAGGTGGTTTTAATGTTTTCTGACATCTCCCTCCCAGGTAGGGAGCAGTCTAAGGTTATCGAATATCGCATTTTTTGATTTGTGAAAGACCGCTAGGAACAAATGGTTTTACTCAAAATAAAATTCAACGATCTTCCCGTAGGCTCAAACAAACACGCTTATCACTTATCTCCAAAAAGATACAACTGTGATTATATTTTCATTTCTGCATTCAAATCAGTTTTCCATACTTAAAAAAATTTAAAATTCGAATTTAACTAAAAAATTAAAAAGAGCATCCTTTTTACTAGTTAAATCAATATTTTTAATATTTTACTATAATAGAGTTTAGCTACTACAGCTATTATAGCCTTCTTAGCTATTTAGCATTGAAGCTTTATACCAAGTAAAAAGCTTATTCAATAAAAAATGGAATAGAAAAAATTATCATGCACATTAATTTGTTATTTATTTTATAATTTTTTCTTAGCTTTATCGCACTTTCTCAACATACCCACTCACACCATGTAAAAATAGACATATAGATATTAAAATAATTATATGTATAAATTTACGTGGTCCAAGGCATAAATGTTAGAAAAAATTTACCCAGCATGCTGTGGGGCTCGGACAACACAAACAAAAAAATTCACACCACCATTAAGCTACAAATTTAGCTACAGTTAGTTTTCAGTCTAAGCTTGAGTTGACCTTTTGACAAGCTAATGTTATAAACTTCGCAATTATTAATAAGAGTTGTCATGCGATTAAAAGGAGCTGTAGCCATATAATTAGTTCTACTAACCGGTTGATAAAATAACTGATAAGAGTTACGAGTACTCCTCCGATTACTTTTAAAATGTATATAATTAAGAAGCTCTGGTGCAGCAAGAGACCCAGTTACAAGTTGATGCAGATAAAGTATATCCGCAATATTTCTACGCGAGCTCAAAGACTGCATATGAAATAACTTTAAACGATCCTCATAAGGAGGAAGGCTTAAAGGGTCAATCCAATTTAAGCCATTGAGAGCAAAACGAATAAAATTTTTTTGAATTCTTTCAATTCTATTTATATGAATATTATAAAATGGTGACCATACTTGGCTAGCGTACTCTAAGTGAGGGCGCACTATTGTATTATATAAAGTCACCATTACTAAAGGGCCATTAAATTCTTTTGCCCACCTCTTAATAAAGCCAAGCAGAGATGAGGATTTTTTATAAATTTGATTAATATGCTCATTAAAAGTCAACTTAGTATCAGAATGTATACCTAGGTCTTTGACTACATCGACACGACAAATATTTTTATCTTTTAATTTATAATCAAATTCCACAATAGTTTTCTTCCTGGTAAAAATCACAGCTTGGCATTTATCAGGATTAAGATGTAAGTTATTCTTAGAACACCAAACTTCAAAGGATTTCAAGTCAGACTGAAGTGGAATAGTGTCACCAACCCCCTTTACGTTCCTGTAAATTTTCATGTCATCTGCATATACTAACAGATGGGAGTTTTTAATAACATGTGTAACGTCATTTATTGCTAAAATGAACAGGAGCGACCCCTGGTGGCTTCCTTGTGGAATACCTGATGTCGCGCTAAATGGGGAGGAAAACACTCTCCTAAATTTTATTTGATACGAGCTATCAGATAAATAAGATTTAATCCAGCTGACAAAACTTAAGGGAAATCCAAGTTTCTTTAACTTAAACAAAATCAAATTATGTGGTAATTTGTCAAATGCTTTACTGAAGTCAGTGTAGATGCAGTCAACTTGCCCACCAGAGTCTAAAGAGCTTAACGCAAAAGAAGTGAAATCAAGGAGGTTAGAAACTGTAGATCTGCCATTAACAAAACCATGCTGACGAGTTGTTATGACTTCACCACAGCACACCTTAACCTGATCGTATATAATATGTTCAAAAATTTTCGGTATTGATGATAACTTAGCCACGGGCCTGTAGTTTGAAACATCATTTTTACACCCTTTCTTGAAAATGGGGCTAATGTATGCATTTTTCCAAAATTTAGGAAAATAGCTTTCTTGAATTAATCTATTAAATAAAATACTGAGGGGCTGACTCAGCACAGAGCTGCAGTTTACTAAAACTGTCGCAGGAATACCATCCGGCCCGGAGTTGAAGTCATCATCAACAGATGAAATATATTTCTCTATGAGGTCAGGAGAGAAAGATATCTCATTAACCGAAACTAAAGGGTCGTTATCCATATATTCAAAATAGTTGATTTCAGGGCTAAATAAATCCGTAGAAAACGATTCATTAAACAAATTGGCAAACAACCCGGCTATAACTTGTGGGTCGCTAGTGAGCCCATCAACTGTTTTAAACTCAGATGGAAACCCGTCAGATTTTTTTTTAGAATCAATAAAACCCCAAAAATTCTTGGGGTCATGAAGAATATTCAGCCTAATTTTATTCAAATATTCAGAATAAACCAAAGCTGACATATCTTTAAATTCAAGAAACAGTCGCTGATAAGCAACAAGGTCATTACGGTCCTGGCTACAAACGTATTTATTCCATGCCCTATTACGGCCATTGCGAACTTTTTTCAAATCCTTTGTATACCAGGGGTACGAGGAATTATTAACGTACCTCCTTGTATATGGAACCGACAATGCTATGGCAGAAAAAAGTTCACCATAGAAAAATTTAATGCAATCATCAAATGTATTGTTATTAATAAAAGTAAGTAAGTCGTCTAATTTATTTCTTAAATTTTCATTCAATTTTAAAAAGTCAGCTTTTTTAAAAATGGAATTCGTAAATATTTATGGATGAACATGCATTAGTCAAATTTTCATTGTCAGATTGGTACACAATACTCAAAGGTGGATGATAGGAATCTACCGTAGACAGAGCATGGATAGCATTTCTTACAACAACATTGCTACTATTTGTAGCCAAGACTAAGTCAAGTTGTCGTCCATGGCAGTTAGTTATACAACTTACTTGTTGTAAATTTGAAAGTATTTCGTCAACAAAAATTTGTTGTTGTCGAGTTTTTGGACAAGATGCATAAAAATATGTACCATCGTCCGAAGGAGTCCATTTTAGGTCAGGCAAATTAAAGTCACCTAACAACAAAATGTCGTCATTAGTGTCTAGTTCATTAATAATATATTCTACGGCCATCGAAAGACATTCGTAGACATCTGCGCTACTATTTGGAGGAACATAAGTGTTAAGAATGTATAAATTAGAGTAACAATGTGTAAGCTTAACACATAACAGTTCAATATTAGATGCACAGGCAATTTCAACTAATGAACTGGTTAAATGATTTTTTATAGCTATTAAGACGCCTCCACCAACAGAAGAAAGATCTTCCAAGTGTCTGTCTCTTCTAAAAACATGGAAACTATTATCAAAAAGTTCCATATTGAGAAAGCTGTTGTTTAACCAAGTTTCGGTAAACACGATAATATCCTCAGAGAAATTCTGAGTTGATAAAAAGATATCTTGCGTCTTGGAACGCAAACCCCTTACATTTTGATAGTAAAGGGATAGCCGTTTCAGTTTTTTGAATTGGAACGTGCAGTTTTATCATTTTTTTTCGATTTAAATTCTGAAATATAGATATTATCCACCCATGCTTTAGATTTAAGAATGGCAGAAACCTGAGAAGATGCCACTGTTATTTTAAAAGACCCATGAGTTGGTTTATTACCGAGTGTCCTGCAAGAAACGAAGGCGTCGGCAGGAATAATTTGATTTTGTCTGATAAAATTTTTAACGCTGATTCTTTGATTCCAATAATAGCGTTCAAAAATTACGGTCCTTAAACTTCTCCAATTCTTCAGAAGCCTATAACTCGGCAATTAAGCCTCATACGAAAAAAAAAAAATATGTGTACACATTAGCTATGGAATAGTGACATATGGAGATTATTAATATTTGTTTTTCGATACGCTGGGACCGTTTTTTTTGTGAGGTTTGATAAAAAAAATGTTGGAGCCAAAAAATTATGGAGATGGGAGGAGGGCAAATGGCGTCTCATCAAGGTCAATGTTGAAAAATTTGGGAGATTTTCAGATAAATCAGCCCATAGCTGCTCAGAAGTAGCCCATGGAGCTATAGGTTGTAGGACCGACCCTCAATAATTTTTTATGCCCAACATTTTTTTGAAACAATCTCCACCCCTTTGGGGAGTTCCCATACAAAACTGATCATCAAACTTTTTTAAACGCTTCAAATTGCCGACAGACTTCATTTCTACCGAAACAGAAACTTGGGTAGAGCGTGAAGACTACCAGTAAGCGCAAGAGTTCGTGTCTAAATTACGTGTAGTCAATGATGTTGCCAAAAGAGGCATAAGATTAATAGAGGAATACAACGACGTCCTTTGTCGAAATGAAAAAGAAAAACAATTTTTACTTCAAGTCAACTGCAAAAATATCCTTCCCGCAATAAAAATGAATTAATAACTAACAAATCCTGCCTTAGGGAGGATCAAAAAAATACTTTTGTTGGCCGCATTGACCAGGCCACGCCCAGCCAATGCCCAACGGGCCAACTTATATTACCTGTTCTTACTGTTATCCTTTATGGAAACTTATTAATCCTGTTTGATAAATCCGGTATGAAAACTCGTTAAACCTGTTTCACTTCACAACTTTTATTTTATTCACTACTCGTTCTTAGGTCTAAAATCAGACTGGTTTGTCCAGTACAACTTACAAACCAGCAGACTTAAATTATTCATAATAAAAACAATAGCCTAAATTACCCCATACTGCTGACAAGGCGATCCATCGTGCATTCACACTTAGCTCTGCTGCCGTTGATTGCGCGTGGACTACGTCAGCACTTTCAATACCGGTAACCCAATTAGCTATTGTGCAATTACAGTGTGCACTGTGTTAACTCCTCCCCCTTTAAATATCTGCGTCCCGCAGATCCAAGGATGGTTGACAGCGCCGTATTGGTTTTGGGGGCGGATCGCTTGCCGATGGCTGTAGCCCGAATGTCCTCAGAGGAGGAATGCTGATTCTCCTAAATACTTTGTAGCACAATGAACCCGCGATGGATACCACCAGAACGACCATCGCTATGTTTGTAATGAAAGATATACTAAATGTTTCTTGTAAGTTACCCAATCGTCTTATGTTTTCCAGACTAAGGCCATGCACGTAGGCCAGGTCAACTTTGAGCCCTTGACTGGTTATGTTGGTTAGTACTGATGGTAGCGCCCGCTGGTTGGATCCGCTTTTACTTTGGTATGTTTGATTTTGTATGAGAACGCTTTCGTTGTTTAGTTGGATGACATATGTACCGTTTAGGAAAGTGGTTGCATTTTCTGCTTCTATGTTTCCAATGAAATTTGTCAAAAAGATCATGTCCTCGCTCAGCATTTCTACAATCACTTCGTTATTTGTTCTGAATTTACATTCAGCATGTCCTCCTTTTAATACCCTTGGTATACAACTGTCCTCCTCAATCTTCCTTAATGAGTTCATGTCGCAAATGGTGGAGTTGTTGATGGAAAAGCATTCCCTTTCCAAACCATACGTTTCGCGTTGATTTACTAGCATTTTGTCGAATTTGATGTCCAGCTGCTTCTTTGCCGTTATCGCGGCCCTTGTTTTCAGGAGATGATATTTGTTTTCCCCTAATTTTGGCATGGAGAGAATGTATAGTAGAAGTGTGCCGTTTGTGAACACCGATGGTCTTCCATACTCCGTGGCCTCGATAACATTTTGATATGGTAACGTTTCCACCTCGCTCAGGAGCTGGTTGATTTCCTCATTATCGAGCATGTTGCTGTTGACGATCCCACCTTTCGCCATTTGGCATGCACGAATGATTTCGCTGACTTCAGCCTTCAGGATCAACATCCTGCTGATGATGTCACTTTCGAGTTGCTCTTCATAAGTTGTTTTCGATATTGAATTAATTTGACCTATCATCTGGTTGGCTGTCTGCATGGCTTCTTGATATGACGCAAAAAGTTTTTCATTAATTCTGTATTGCTGGTTGTTGTTACTAATTATTTGATCTTGGCTTTGTAGTATCTCATTCCAATCTGTTGCGTCTGGCGATCCAGCTATCCATTTCCAAGCGGAACCAATCCAGTTTATTGACCTCGCTGTCCTAACATGACGGGCACCTAGCTCATACAGACGGTCACTTGTCCATTTGTAGTGGTAATCAAATATACGTCTCTTTTCATCATTTCGGATGTTGGATTGTGCAGAGCTCAGCATACCCCTTAGTATTTCGTCAAATTTATCCAAGTCCACGATATGTACCAATTTGAAATATCCGTTGATGATCCATCCATTACCATCGTACACCGTCACGATTGGAGCTTCATAGTTGAATATGTGAATGCCTTGCACAGCAGTAATAAAAAGTAATAACCTAAAGTAGTAGAAATGATATTATTCCCTTCCCCCTTTTTTTATATTTTACATACTAATAGAAAGGAAAAAATTATTGGATAGACCATATTAAATTGTACACATTCATGTTATTAGTATTAAAATATCCTATATATTCTTATCATTGAGTTTTAATTTATGTCAGCATAAAAAAAAAATTTTAAATTGCCAAATTTAATACAATGATGAAAAATTTTGTCATTTATTATTATCGCATATATTTAAATCAAATTCTATTTGTTCTTTTGACGGGAGTCGAACCCCGGCATCCTGCAGGATATGCAAGGTACCCACCATTTGCCAAATTAAAATGATAAATTAATAAGTTTTAAATGATTACTAAAAAGAAAATCATTTTTTTGCCAATTGCCATCTTTGCCATTTGCCATTCAAATTAAGTTAAATTTCTTTTCTTTCTGTATTCTTTTTATATAAATCAACTTCATATTTTTAGCGGGAGTCGAACCCTGGCGTATTTTGCGTTACACCCACCAATTTGTAAAAACATTTTTAGATTTCGGTTACACATTTTTGATATGTGTCTTATGAAATTTTTTTCCCGTATCCGTAGTAACAGTGACATTATTGTCTCTTGCTACGGACACCTTCTTAAATAAAGGTTTGTGCTTTCCTTTGATTTGTTTATCTTTAATATAGACCTGATCGCTCTCATTGTAAGTCTTAGGTACAGTTCTTTTTCTATTCAACCTAAGGTTTCTTAGCTCTTGGTTCCTTTCTATCTGACCCCTAATATCTTCATGAACCACTTCTCGAAAATCTGGCAAGTCTTGGTAATTGATTCTCTGTGTCCTATCAAAAAACACGTCGCAGGGTTTTTTATTTGTCACAGAGTGAATTGTGTTGTTATACCTATCGACAGCCACATAGACTAGCTCCCTTGGAGTGGAATTTTGCAATTCATGTCTAAGACACCTATAGATCTCCAATAGTGTGGAATGAAGACGTTCAACCTGACCATTGACCTCGCTGCGCTGGGTTGGCGTTTGGTAAATCTCTATTCCTAACGACCTTATATAGTTGGATACTGTTGGGCTAAGGAAACTTCTTTCGTTATCCGTAACGATCATTCTGGGTACAGTAAAATAGTGAAGGACCTTTACTAGCTTGGTACGCAAATGTGGTGCGGACCTGTTTCGTATATGAAACAGTTTCGCAAATTTGGTAAATTTGTCTACACAACTCAGGAACTTTTCTTTCTGTAACTCAAAAATGTCTACGTGCAGAATTTCGCACGGGTATTTGGGGATTGGGGTCGGTTGAAGCTGCGGCCTTACTGGATGTCGATCATATTTGTTCAATCGGCAAACCTCACAGCTCGCAGTGTACTTTTTTATTAGAGCATGCATTCGTGGGAAGTAGTGTTTTTCTAACAGTTGTCCTTTGTTTTCGCGCGGATTCCTGTGTGCCCTCTTATGTTCATCTTCAATTAATCGACAAACCTTTTCTTGGTCTTTAACGTCTTCCACGAGTCTTTGGGTTATCCTTATCTTGTAATTAACAAAATTGTGCAAGTAAACTTGCTGAAATAATTCCAGGGAACTTTCGGGTATCTTGACGCCATTTATGACGGAGGGATTTAAAATTTCCTTCAAATGGGAGATCAGATTTTCGCTGTTTATAACTGCCATTTTCACACAATGTCGTTTATAACCAGGGTGTGGCTCTATCCAGAGATACAAATTCTTACCCTGTGTTATTATGATTTGATTCCTAAAGACATTTAAAGGCGCCTCAACATGAGGAATCAGGTCTGAGGCGTCCATTTCCGCGCTGTGAATCGTTTCATCCAAGGAACGCCCCTCACTAGCTGTATCTGTTGGCGATTCACTTTGAGCTGGTTCAGGTTGTACTGAATCAGTCAAGTGGTTAACTTCAGATTCCAGACGAGAAAGCGCATCAGCCACCATATTTGATTTACCGGGTGTGTAAATCAATTGGCAGTTATACTCTTCGATGCGCGCTTTCCATCGTTTCAGCTTCGCGTTATAGTTTCTACTCCCAAGCGCGTAGGTCAAAGGTTGGTGGTCAGTATAGATTCGAATTTCTTTTGCACCATATAAATAGGATCGAAGGTTATCTAAAGACCACACTATTGCTAACATTTCCCTCTCGTTCGTTGCATAATTCTCTTCAGTTTTATTCAACGAACGAGATATGAAGGTAATTGGCCTGTCGGCTCCTATTTTTCCCTGTGAAAGCACCGCCCCAATCGCGGTGTTAGAAGCATCGGTTGTTAGGTTGAAAGGTTTTTCGAAATCTGGAAAAGCCAAGACCTCAGCAGATATTAGTAAATTTTTTAAGTCAGAAAAGGCCTTAAGGGATTCATCCGTGAGTTTAATTATTATTTTCCTTGATTGATTAGCCTTTATTTGCGCATTCTCGCCCCTAGTCAAATTAGTTAAGGGCTTAGCTACTTTAGCATAATCGCGTATAAATTTTCTGTAGTATGAAGTCATACCTAAGAAGCTTTTTAGGTCTTTGAGCGTCTTGGGGGGTAAGATTTGTTCTATGGCTGCGACTTTCTTCGGATCTGCCCGAATGCCTTCGGGTGTTACCACATAACCCAGAAATTTCACCTCGGTCTTCATAAAGTGGGTTTTTTCGAGATTAACTTTCAGATTGGCATCCTGCAACCTGGAGAAAATAGTTTTCACGTTATCAAGGTGATTATCTGCATTATTGCCAAATACGATTATATCGTCGATATAAACGTAGCAAAGTTTGCCTATATATTCCTTGAGAACGTCATCAATCATTCTCTGGAAGATTGCTGGGGCGTTTTTTAAACCAAACGGGAGCCTCAGAAACTCGTATTTCCCATTCATCGTGGAAAATGCGGTTTTCTGAATATCCGAAGGTTTCATGGGAATCTGGTGGAAACCAGAGGTCAGATCTATTGTGGTAAAGTATTTGGCGTTTCCTAGGCTAGCGAGAGTAGAATTGATATCTGGAATGGGATAGGTGTCAGGAATAGTTACCGCATTTAATCGCTTGTAATCTATTACCATCCTATACTGTTTTTCGCCGTTTGCCTTTGGTTTCTTAGGCACCACCCAAATTGGTGAATTATACGGGCTTTTTGAGGGGCGGATGACGCCTTCTCTCAACAGTTCATCTATCTGCCTATCAACCTCTTCTCTCATATTCACAGGATAGGGGTAAGATTTCGCGTATATGGGATCTTGGGTAACTGTCCGAATTTCGGCTTTTACAGTAGTGTTCGCCATTTCCTTTGCAGAAATGGGTCCGAAGAGCAGGCCAAAACTTTTTAACATGTTTCCTAAACTTTCTTTTATCTCTTTAGGAACACTATCGTTGATTATTAAATTAACTGAATTGACTTCGACTGATGTTTTGCTTTGTAGTGGAATCGTAATATTGGGGTAAAGGATCAGTACATTCCTTTCCCTGTCCACTATAGCCTTTAGTTGCTTTAAGGTATCATCCCCGACGATACCATCAAAAGTTTTCAAGCCAGGTAGAACAAAAAAAGTTATCACCGTGTTATTCCCTAGGTCCTGAAAGAACTGACCACATACTTTTTCTTTTATAAGAACCCCGCCTGTTGCCGTATTTACGCTAAAGTCCCTTGACACCGGAATCGCCTCTCTGGCCAAATGGGGCGCAATGAAATTTTTATTGGCTCCTGTGTCTATAAGGAATTTTAGCACTGCCCCTCCCCGCGTGACATACTCTATGTATGGTACGCTGGAAACGAGGCTTCTGTCATAAAATTTGCCTCATCCCTAACCTCAGCTTCTGCCTGGCTTTCGTGAACTTCACCTTCTCTTTCTTCATACTGCGTTGTATGGAACATCTTCTGGTGTTTCGCCTTCTGATAGCCATGGGAGCTGGCAGGCCTCTTGGAATAATTGCTCCCGGATGGACGGTTCATGTAGTTGACGCGTCTTGACTGTATGGAGCGGTCAACATCCATTTTTTCATGAGACTTGGGCATATCAGGCTTGGTTGGTTGCTGGGCACCGCTACCCCAATGGCCGCGGTTATTTTGGTAGTATGGTTTTCGTGGTGGCAGGGCAGGTCTGTTTTCGAAATTTTGATTGATTGGGGCTGTAACAGTGTTTTGGGCTTGAACATGGATTACCGCATTGCGAAAATTGAGATTCTGGATCTCGAGACATGCGGAGTAGGCCTCTGGGAGTGTTTTAGGTTTTTGAACAACCAACATCCTACAGAGGTCTCCATTCAGCCCACGCACAAAAACGTCGAGCGCACGGTTTCGGTAGGTTTCTACCAGCACATTGACCGTCTCGGAGCTGTACGCTTCCGTTTTGATTTTGTTGATGATCAACGAAAACTGATGGTTCACGGTTGCGTAGAACTCATCTAGTTTGGACGTACCCTGCGTCAATCGATTTAGCTGGTGTTCCAGCGTTCTAATATCCCTCTTATCTGCGTAATGCAAAGAGAGGATTTTTTTTATCGTGGCCCAATCATCGTCAAATACGTTATACGATACCAGAGCTGTATCCGCACTACCACGAACTTTCTGGCGGATAGACTGCAGAATTGCCCTAAAAATTGGTTTCTCTCGCACGATCTCATAATCTTTTAAAATGGCTTCAACATTGTGAACCCAGGAAATGTACTGGACAGGATTCCCATCGAATACTTGAAGCTCCTTGACGCAGTCAGGAAGCTTACAAATATCCTTCAAATCCTGCTCAGAAGCTGGGCCGCGCAATGCTGGTACCACATTATCCCCAAGTGGAACGCCAGCTTGATCGTTGTTTTTATTACGCTCAATATCGGCGAGACGATTTTCGAGCTGCCTAAGCATCGCGTTTTCTGCTGGTCTACCTGCAGCCCCCTGATTTTCCATGTTGAGTACACGATGCTCAATAGATCTGAGCTGCTCAATCATGGCATTAACAGCACCGGTTAGAGAAGTCAATGAATTTCTCATATCTTCCATATTTCTTTTTTTATTATATTTTTTCTTTTTTAGCTTGACTCTTTTTCTAAATTAAAGAAAAATTCTTGTGCAATGGGTGGCTTGGCTTTTTTATATTATCGGACTTGGCAAGAGGTACAACACAATTTCTCCTAACAACTTTTTCCTTCCTTTTCCCTTTCTTACTAATTACAAAAGAGAAATTTTAACAAAAATAGAAATTTTAATTTTAACACTAATAAATATTTATTAATCCAATTTTCCTATTAAATGCTTGTTCTTACGACAGCTTCATTCCGTTGTTGGCTTATTCGTCAAAAACTGAAAGGGAAAAGAAAAGAGAAAATATCGCATTAGTTTTGCTGGGTACCGGTCATGGAAGGATCGCGTTTTCCCCTTTTTAATCCCCCGCTTTAATGATCGTAGGGAACCTACTAAGGCGCGGTCAGCTTCACTCAAGGACCCCTTCTTCCCTACCGATCTCCAATAAATTGGAATTTGCATAAAATATCCTTAAATGGCTGCTATGTTCTTCTGGGTATAGCAACGTTCACTCGATAGAATGCATAAAAATATTTTAGGCGTATCGGAAACAAGAAAAGGGTATTCTTTTCGTGGCCGGTCCCTAACAACAGGAGTTTAGCTTGCCTTGTCCTCGTTTCTTAATTGCATTGGATAATTTTCACTAAGATTGCCAGTGACCTGCCTTATTTAGGGCTAGTGTATGACATCTTTTTCGTTTTTAACTTATTTATTTTGTTTTTGTACAGGAGGGTCTAGCGTTTAGAATCGCTGCACTTTTATGGATAATTTTTTCTAAGATTGTCAGTGACCTGCCTTATTTAGGGCTAGTGTATGACATCTTTTTGTTTTTAATTTATTTATTTTGTTTTCGTACAGGAGGGTCTAGCGTTTAGAATCGCTGTACTTTTAATTATAGGAAAAAGATTTCCCGTATTCTCATATCATTACAGGACCTCTTCATTATTTCCCATCAAGAAGTTACCTTGATGTTCCTGTGTCTACAAAACCCCTTACCACTGGTGGGGGGAAGCCTTGTAGCACAGGTTACTTCTAATTATTACTCAAACCTTCTTGCATGCTCCTTTTTACGTTTCTTTTTATTAGGAAAAATAACTCGTTATATCGAGTTCAACAAGAATAAAACAACACAAACACACCCCCTTTTTTCCAGAGCACGCAAAATAGATTTGTTATAAATTTGACAGAGGTTCTCTTATTCCTTTCCTCAGGAACCCGCCATGACATTTTTGGCGGGTCCCTGCTCGGGCGCCACTAACAAATCCTGCCTTAGGGAGGATCAAAAAAATACTTTTGTTGGCCGCATTGACCAGGCCACGCCCAGCCAATGCCCAACGGGCCAACTTATATTACCTGTTCTTACTGTTATCCTTTATGGAAACTTATTAATCCTGTTTGATAAATCCGGTATGAAAACTCGTTAAACCTGTTTCACTTCACAACTTTTATTTTATTCACTACTCGTTCTTAGGTCTAAAATCAGACTGGTTTGTCCAGTACAACTTACAAACCAGCAGACTTAAATTATTCATAATAAAAACAATAGCCTAAATTACCCCATACTGCTGACAAGGCGATCCATCGTGCATTCACACTTAGCTCTGCTGCCGTTGATTGCGCGTGGACTACGTCAGCACTTTCAATACCGGTAACCCAATTAGCTATTGTGCAATTACAGTGTGCACTGTGTTAACTAATATGATTCAACGGAACGAACAATAATAAAATCATTTCTTATTGAAGGTTAATACAAGCTTAAATTTCTTTAAAAAATAATGGGAGCTATTTCTTGAAGAAGTATTTATTAGGTTAATTTGTTCCAAAGTGGTTTTTACGTTTATTTGTTTAGGAAACCTATAAGGGGGAGCAGAAAGGGGGTAAGTTGATAAAAAAATTATAGGTATAAATAATTAATATAGATTGGTAATAGCATCCAACCATTTAATAGCGCCTTGGAGGGTTGGAAGGAACCAAATTCCGTAAAAAACTCAATTTGTATGGGGAACCCCTTAAGGGGTGGAGATAGGGGGTTGGTATATTCTGAAGAAATGTTGGGAAGAATAAATCAATAGGGGTTGGGCACAGACTTGAATCATCTAGGGGCACCCTGGTAGCATTGGAACTTCTGAGCAGCTATGGGCTGTTTTATTTGAAAATCTCCCAAATTTTTCAACGTTGACCTTGATGAGACGCCATTTACCCTCCTCCCATCTCCGAAATTTTTTGGCTCCAGCATTTTTTTATCAAACCTCACAAAATAAAAGGTCCCAGCGTATCGAAATCGAAAAAACCTGCACTATTCCATAGCTAGTACACATTTATGTCTACTAGATGTATAACTTACCGGAATATAAACAAATTTCACGACCTTACTTTATTTTCATCGCCCGCTTCGCCTGAAATGCACCATATACAAAGTTATTAACTTAACTCAAAAAATTAAAAAGAAATTTCAAAAGTTTATTTTACGTCAGAGCTGTACAGTGGCATTCGGATCACAGCATTTTTTTAATTAATCGAATAAGAAAATGCTTCCAACCATAAGTTAAGCTAAGTAATGGAGCCTTTTAGGAATCGGTACCCCTGACACCATCGTTGTCTGTATATACATATGTGAAGTAAATAGGACAGTTTTATTGTACCCTTCTTCTGATACTCTTAAAAAGCGAATCTACTCCCGTTCATATTTTAAGCTCATAAAAGGCTCGGCTTTACCAATTAACCTTAACTACATCGTGTGAACTACTTATATTGAATACTCGTTGGTGAATATGAATTACCTTTAATTGTTTGATTTTCAAATGCCAGAACAATGTTCATCAATTCGTCATCAGAAAATTTATATTCAAATTAGAAGGGGCATTTTGTTACAAAGCACCTAGCAACAAAAAAGGTTTGATCGCAAGTTGAACAACTGCAATGGCTCAGCAGGAATTTTTTACGATTCTAATTGGAACTGATGCACAAATTACGGAATACCAAAATTCACCCTCAATCAACAGTGAAGAAGCACCGTGCAAAGGTTGTGATGCTTAGTTCACTTTGAGGGGTGCATGGGAATTTCATATAATTTTTCTGTTGAGGTGAGGGTGGTAGACATAAAAATCGCGTGTGATGCTATTTGTTTTTTTTTTTTGTTAAAGTTATCATTAGCCAGCAGTAGAGATGCAGCGTTACATCATCAAATGAACTAACTATTCGCTGATCAAATTAATCCAGATGACATGACATTTTGATATTTGTGTAAGAACTTTTGACCAAAAATTATCGTGGGAAGTTATGAATAATTTATGAGAAGGGTACGTATTTTTGATATACCTACACATAAGCTGTTATTACTAATGCGTAGTAATAGAAATTTTTCTCACGTAGAATTCATAGTGGTGTATTGATTAACTGGAATGAAAAAAATAAATACGTAGCTAGTAAGGAGGTACAGATTATTTTATCTTTTTTCAGGTGCGTAACATATGTAAGTCCGATATCAGTTTCAAAGTTAATTTTTGTTTTCGATTGAATTAAAATTCCAAAAAATTGTGCACAAGACCAACTATGAACAAGACGTGAAGAACTAATATGCCCTATGACTTATAAAAAAGTAATTTCCATCCACACCAAAACATAAATTTTTACTTATGTAAAATAAGTTTAAGTTTACTGATAAAAAGGTTCATAAAATTTAATTAAATTTGCAGGTTATTGATCAAAAGCAAGTTTCAATTAAATAGTATGAGCACCATTTCGCTGCTCTCCCCCCCAAGCAGTAGCGTCATTTCACAAAATGCTTGGAGGGGAGAGACGAGAATTTAAACAACATATCGAATCGATGATATTTTAAATTGAATCGATCTAATTAATAATAATAT
Source organism: Tricholauxania praeusta (assembly GCA_949775025.1). NCBI lineage: Eukaryota > Metazoa > Arthropoda > Insecta > Diptera > Lauxaniidae > Tricholauxania > Tricholauxania praeusta. The sequence goes on along the minus strand of OX459029.1, from coordinate 72,673,918 downwards.
CAGATCCTTGGGGGGGGTCAATGCCTTCCCTAGCCCTACCCAATTGACGCCTCTGCCCCAAGCCATTGCTACCGAGGCAGCTGCTCCCTTTAGTTTCCCCTAGTTACGCTACATACCAAAACCTGTAATTAAAACATAGTCTGGCACAACAATTTGAAGAGTCTTTTGATGTCTTGATATATTTCCAAACTTCTTTGTAATTTAGATCATCGCGCACTGGTCCCACATCAAGTTGTTTTGGTTCAAAAATTGCTAGAGAGCACTAATCTTGTCAGATATGGACAATTTTTTTTTTTTTTATTTAAAGCTAATTAACAACAGCATTCGGAGCCCGACCTTTTAAAAGAAGAATCCGTTTTTAATTTTTTTAAGTTAAATTTTTTTTTTCTTTTTTAGCGTTTAACTTAAAACAAAAATTTTTTTGAGATAAAGTTGATAACTCGTTAAACAAAAATCGCCCAGTTCCCGGTTATTTCAGAAAATTTTTTCCGTGTTTGACATAAAATTCCGGGTCAATCCCGGTCACTTGGTAAGCTTTCAAATCCTAAGTTAATATGAATTAAAATATTTAGGCGCAACAGATCAAAGAGAGTGGTCTACTCGTAGCTAATTGTGCACAGTTATTTAATCAGTGCCGTATGTATTCTCCGCGTGCCCCTAGGCTGAACATGTGGTGCGGGCTCTACCGGATGGCTAAAATCTCCAAAGGAATCTTTTAAGCAAAAAAAAAAAAAAAAAAAAAACAGGTCATCAAAATAAAATATCAACAAAATTCATTAATCGTATTTTTTATAACAACATGAATATGGATATTAATGAATTTCTTGAACATATTTTTATACGAAAAATTGAAGATGAATTGCTTTCTATAATAGAGATGAAACGAGAAAAAAAATAGAATTTGGCGAAAATGGTGGTATGTGGTATTCGCCTCAAAAATATATAAAGTAGACGTCCGCACTGCTGCATTTTTATCAACAGCAATTTCGTTCATCAATGGAAACGTTAAAAGCACCTTTTAAGTAGTCACCAAAAATAACGATTTAATTTACGTGGATATAAACTTATTTTGAAAGTTTCCAGGGTCAAGGATCAAAAGTATTAAGTTGCAATTAAAAAATCATTAGTTTTAAACTGATAATCCATTAAGACAAAACGGTAATCAAAATTATCAAAGAAATTAGTTATATTTACATACATATATGGGCATTAAAATAAAACGGATTTTTATTTTGACAATACACTTAACTTATATCTCCTAATTAGCTTTATAATTGGTGCTAAGGTTGGATTTGGGCAATTTTTCGTTTTAAAGATAATTGCAAAAAAACAAGGCGTTCGCACGGGACAAAAACATTCGTTTTCGCGGAAATGCCCATATGTATGTGTGTTCCACGACTTGGTTGTGCATATAGAAGAATGAATCAAATGTTAGAAATGAAGCTTACTTTATTTAAAACTTGATGAGCTTCACAATTTATGAAAATCATGTTATGCTATTTTACTGGGCAAAAGTGTCCCTAAACAAGGACACACCACACGCAAAAGCATTTTAATACGTTTCTGTGTTTTTTAAATTTTTTTGAAACTTTAAACGTTATTACTCGGACTTTGTTTTTTTGATTCTGCTCATAATGTTTTTAAAATAAAGATCTAAAAGTAAACACATTGATTACCTTAATATGTGATTCGTAATCCTTGATCTCGAAAAGACACTAACCCAACTTTTGAGCTATTTTCGCATGTACTACTTTCTTCCTTAAAAATATAATTACATATTTACCTACCTGTTACCGTGATGTCTCATAACCCATTAAGTCTATTTTAAATATATTAAATATTATATTTTGATAAGGAGTTTAAGAACAACTCATTGTGCTGTAATATTATTCAATAAGTATCACCTAAAATAAACAACAAATTAGGAATCAATTTAAGCGTTCTTAGTACATATTGCACATACATATGTTTTTATTTAAATTGAGAAAAAAAAACCTAGACAACAACCATTGCAAAATAGTAAAAAACTAATGAAATAACAGGTAGCTTCCATAAATCGAAAACTTTTTAATGGCAACTTCTATAAAATTAACACAATGCCAAGCAAACCAGAACGTACATTTCCATCCAGAGCTCTTTCCTTCATTGAAAACGAGCGCAGGTACGAAGATAAAGGACAATAAGTGAGAGGTCATAAACTCAACAAAACCAAAGCTGAGTTATGATTTAGCTCAATGAATTTTAAAATTTTCGCAATGGCAGCCAAATAAGAGGTAGAATGCGAAACGGATCATAGTGCACTCATTCTGAGATAGAGAATATTTGGCAATCAGCATGTGAGAGAGAGACCACAGCCCAACCCTCGAAAAAACAGCCAATGGCAATGCAGTTTACTACATAGGCACAGGGGTGATCGACTGTTTATGAATGGTATAGCACAGGATTTGCGTACAACAGTCAGAAGGACTATTAAACAGGACGACGGTGGTGAGGCAACGGCACAAACGTTTGAGATCTCGTTCAGGAGAGTTTATCTTCAGAAATCATTAAACAAACTGGATGGTCGTAATTAAACAATTCCAGCTCTTAAGTAAAAATTTATTAGTCAATTTAAATAAATACGGATAGCACAATTTAATAAAAAAAAGAAGAAAAATGCAATCAACAGAAGGGTCTCCAGATATAATGGATCAGAAGTACAACTCAGTGAGGCTATCTCCAGCTGCATCAAGTAAGTAGATATGCAAAGCAATAAGGATTGCAGTAGGAAACAATCCCAGGCACAAGCAAACTGGCAAAAAGCACAATCAACGCCACCCCACAGCGTTTGACACAATCAAATTGAAATTTTATTTTCCGACTTAAAGTGGCTGCTTCGTTCCCCGTTTTACATCAGCCACCCGCTGTTAGCCCAACCCACCCATTATTGCAGCAAATGAACCTATACTTATATATTTCTTTCTTTGTTCTTAAAGGTCGAATACTCTACCATGTGCCATGCAAGGTTTGTCGGGATCACAGCTCCGGCAAGCACTACGGCATTTACGCCTGCGATGGCTGCGCTGGTTTCTTCAAACGCTCTATCCGTCGGTCGCGCCAGTATGTCTGCAAATCTCAAAAGCAAGGACTATGTGTCGTCGACAAGACTCATCGCAATCAATGCCGCGCCTGTCGCTTACGCAAATGCTTCGATGTTGGCATGAATAAAGATGCCGTGCAACATGAGCGCGGTCCGCGAAACTCAACACTCCGTCGGCATATGGCCATGTACAAAGACGCCATGATGGGAGCAAGTGATATGCCACAGATTCCACACGAACTGCTTTTAAGCTCGGCTGCCTTAACTGGGTTTCCTGGCATGCCAATGCAAATTCCTGGTACTCAACACTCTCATCCCACGCTCGGAAACGGGGGCTTCCAACCACCAGTCGTTCTGGATCTATCAGTTCCACGTGTACCTCATCATGCCTTACACCAGGGACATGGTGGCTTCTTCGGTCCAACTGCGGCCTACATGAATGCACTGGCTTCACGAGTACTGCCACCAACGCCACCACTCATGGCGGCTGAACATATAAAGGAAACAGCGGCTGAGCATCTCTTTAAGAATGTCAATTGGATTAAGAGTGTGCGTGCTTTCACTGAGCTTCCAATGCCCGATCAGCTTCAGCTTCTAGAAGAGTCTTGGAAGGAATTTTTCATACTTGCCATGGCCCAGTATCTGATGCCAATGAATTTTGCGCAGTTGCTGTTTGTCTACGAGTCGGAGAATTCTAATCGCGATACTATTAGCGTTGTAGCTCGTGAGGTTCATGCATTCCAAGATGTGCTCAATCAAATGTGTCACCTTAATATCGACAACAATGAATATGAGTGCTTACGCGCCATTACGCTCTTCCGAAAACCCGCACCAAATACCTCTGATGACTTGGTCAATACATCGCTATGTACCGGCGGTGGTAGTCCTAACTCAAGCACTTCTGCAGAATCAAGGGGCCTTATCGAAACTTCAAGAGTTTCGTCAATGCACGATGAGGCTCGAAACGCATTACACTCGTATATCTCACGCACGCATCCCAATCAGCCACTTCGATTTCAAACACTGCTGGGTGCTCTGTCACTTATCAATAAGGTCTCCAGCTTCACCATTGAGGAACTGTTCTTCCGCAAGACCATCGGCGACATCACCATAGTTCGTCTCATCTCGGACATGTACAGTCAGCGGAAGATCTAATGTACTTTCCGTCAATAAGAGAATTAGTCGCCAGTGAGCTTTTGCGCACTTGAAGTGCCTTTTCAGAATCGAAGTGCTGGAAACTGTGATATATAATATAATTTATTATATAATATAATTTGACGCTGAAATACATCCCTTGGGACAATATTCAAAGTTATAAAAGTTAAATTAAAAGTTTTTGAGTTGAAATAAACATGCAATTTTAAATTAATTAATTAACAAGGAAAAAGCAATAAAAAAACATGTTATGCCTTTCGAAATTCTCAGAAAATAAACTGCCTAAAATATTTACATAAATACAACTAAGTGATCATAAATATTACATTTAAAGGAGTAAACAATTTCTTCGTTATACATTAGTTGTAAGTTTAAAACAAAGCTATGTAGATAATTGAACTGAAAGATATTTTTTTTTCAAAAAATATATAGAAAAATCGTTTATAAAACAATTTTAAATATAAAATATTGTAATTTTTACTGGGTCATGTGGAATGAAAAATAAGACACTTGGATAATTTTTGACCTTTAAGTTGCCTACAAGAATATTTTTAGGATTTAGGATAAGCAGTGGTATTAAGTGTCAAAGTTAATGCACAGCTTCTTTCATGTAAATTATAAAAACTTTTATTTTATTTTATTATCTTGATATTTATTTTGCACGTTTGTGCTTTACTTGAATTCTGCTCGGAACTAACCACTAAAATTAATCCGCACTCGGGCAATATGCTGACACGACGCTTATTCTTTTATGTTATAAAGCGGATATTCGCAGCAGCGTAAGCGTTTTGGTCGGTCAATGTTCTGATGTCGCAACTGGTGTTAACTAAGAATTTTGTTCGGTCAATGCTTTATGCCGCAACTGATGTTAACTTTTATATATGTATGTTTTGCTTGAGCCTCGCAGAATACGGATTAAATTTTTTGTAATATTACCAGATCAAGAACAGCTTCAAAAAGGAACGCGGAGCTGATTTTAACAGGGTTGAGTCTTAACATTAAAATTCTGAAAATACTAATTAACCCACAATCAAAAAAAAATTGATAGAACTACTTCAAGTGTTCGTGAAATATATGAAATCAATGATTACAAATCGTAAAAATGGTAATGCATGGTCCCAAAAACTGCTGGGTTGTTGTGGGAAATAATAATATTACTTCAAGAAAAACTTTTTATTTTACTTACAAATGCCGAAGTTATTTGTCATTAAATTTTTATTATTTGTGACAAATAATTTGATAGTTGGAACCCATGAATGATGGAATCGTATGGAAAACAAAAAAGCTCGATGAGCCACCAGTAAATATTAATATTATGAGCTATAATTTCATATATACATTTAACATTTCTCCCCCATTGAATTTCGGAATGTGAATATGTTCTAATGGAACCCACCTAGCGTTCCAAATTCCAAAATTCATAATGACAGGCTAAATATGTTAACTATATACTGTGTGAAATTATAGATTCGAGCTATTATTATCCCTGTAATAAAATGATATGTATGTATGCTTTTACAAGTGAAAAAACACATTAAAAAAGAGTTTAAAAAATTTATTTTTGTAGAAATAATTTCATAAATGTGATTTTAGTTGCATATAAAAATACATGCATTTTCTGACAAGAAAATCAGCGCTAGTTTTACAAGTGTAAATCGTTTGTTGAAAATAGAAGTGTTTAGGGAAAAAGGCAAGTTGTTGTGGAAATATCTCAATAAATTGAATAGATTGTTCAAGGGCCGGTTTCACAGTGTTTAGTTAACTAGAGATTTGAGGTTAACTATCCAATTTCAGATTCATAGCCATTAGTTAACCAACCAAATTTGGCAGGTTGACTAATAGTTAACTAACAGCTGATTGCTTTCATAACGAAAAAGAACATAAGAAATAAAAACACAAAGCTTATCGGTGTTTTTGCATTGCCGATCAGCTCCAATTAGCAACTTATTTCGTCTGACGAAAATTTAGAAGTTCTTGTTGTTGATTCCATTTCGCAAACTATGAAATGACAAATAAAAAGCAAATGTTTTGTGCAGTGATGTCAAATTTTGTACAAAAATTATCATTGGTTAACCAATGGACTGTGAAACTGAACAACTTAAAATCGGTAGCTAACTAAGAGACATTGCTTACTTACTTAGATGGCCATAACAACCCGTTGTCAGGTTACGGCCGACCTCATTAGCTCTCGCCAGGCGCCTCTGTTTTGCGCGCGCCTTCTCCAATCATTAATGCCAAGCGTGGTTAGGGGTTCCTCAGCTTGGTCTATCAACCGGAGGCATGGTCTCCCTCTTCGTCGTTGACCGGGGACCTTCTCTTCGAATATCTTTTTCGCTGGAGCTTCTTTATCCATACGATGGACATGACCCAGCCAGCGTAGTCGCTGTATTGTTATACGCTTAACTATGTCAATGTCGGCGTAGAGCTCATACAGCTCGTGGTTCATTCGAATGCGATAGTCGTCGCAAACTCGAACAGGACCAAAGATTTTGCGGAGAACTTTCCTCTCGAACACCCCAACAGCGGCTGCGTCTGTTGCCGAAACCACCCATGCCTCAGCGCCATAAAGAATCACAGGTAGAATGAGCGTCTTGTAGAGTGTTAGCTTTGTCGATCGAGAGAGAGCTCTGCAACGTAATTGCTTACTGAGACCGTAGAAGCACCTATTACCAATTGTTATTCTCTGCTTAATCTCCAGACTGACATCATTGTTGCTGGGTACGGCAGTGCCAAGGTAAATGAATTCCTTGACAACTTCTAATTTACAGTTACCCGCTGTAACATGAGAGTCTGAATCCCGCTCTCTCTTGTTGTTGTTAATAGACATCATGCACTTCGTCTTGCCTTCGTTTACCGTCAAACCCACTTTGGCTGATTCCTTTTCAATAGCAGTGAAAGCAGCAGTAACATCTCTCTTACTCCGACCGATAATATCAATATCATCAGCGTACGCAAGGAGCTGAACACCTTTGAAGAAAATGTTGCAATTATCATGCAAACCGGCTTTTCGTACGATCCCCTCCATAATGAAATTGAAGAGATAGCACGAGAGCGGGTCGCCTTGTCTAAAGCCTCGCTCGGAATTAAAAATTCCGGAGAGGTCATTCCCTACCTTGACGGAGCTACACGTATTTGCTCAACGTCATCCTGCAGAGCCTTATCAACTTTGCAGGTATACCAAACTCAGACATTGTTGCGTATGGGCAATTCCGCATTGGGTTATTGAACGCAGCTTTATAGTCGACGAAGAGATGGTGAGTGTCGATTTGATATTCATGGGTTTTCTCCAGGATTTGGCGTAGTGTAAAAAACTGGTCTATAGTGGATTTACCAGGTCTAAAGCCACACTGATAGGATCCGATCAGCGTTTCTGTATACGGCTTCAATATTTCACACAATACGCTCGAGAGGATCTTATATGCGATGGAAATAAGACTGATACCACTGTTGTACCACTCAGTACACTCTGTGTATCTGTAACCACACGGTTAGAAATTCTGGAATAAATTTTAATACAAGCAAAGTATAACAAAGATTTTTAATACAATTTTGATTAAATTTAAAACTTTTGAATATATTACAAAATTTTGTAATACATTTTGTGTTAAAATCTAATACAGTTCAAACATTAAAACGATGTTTTATAACATTTGCAATCAATTTGATGCTATCGCAAGTATTACATGTAGCCAACGTAAATATGATACTACGTTGGCTGATTTCGTTAAACTGTACATGCAACCAAAATTTCTAAGACTTCCATTTTCGTCTCTACAAGTGGATGCTCCGGGCTAGAAACCTTGAGTTAGACGCTTAACTTGTTGACAGAAGTTTCGTGCATCCTTCTTGCCCTAGTACACCTAAAGTTCACCACGCTCACGCTTTTCTTGCTCCCTTTAATTAGTTAAGTTAACTAATTGGTTAACTAAACACTGTGAAACCGGCCCTAACTGAAATAATTTTATCTATTGGAAATAACATTTCATGAAATGTTTTTAAGATTTTCCATAGAAATAATTGAATCAGTTGCAACTTCTTAGCTTTTACTTGTGTGAAATACATTGCTTTTTCTTATATTGTCTACAAATACTTACAGTTTAAAGCAAGAGCTAAGTGTTTGCTTGAAATAATAAGTATTTACTTTAACCCTTAGCGGCACCATGGGATCGTGAACGACCCCAGGGAAATTTAGAAATTATTTTTCGAGCTAATTAATACTCAAGATTAGTCTCATGTAGCACAGTTATTTTTTAAAAAATATCCCTAATAATCGTTGAATTTCATAAAAAAAAGTCATCTTAACACTCGATCACAGTTGTGAAGCTTGAAATTGAAAATTCGTTTTTTTATAAATTTTTTTTCAAAGTGGGGTCGTGAAAGACCCTAATGTGCCGGATTGTTATAAAATTGAAGTGGTGCCGCTAAGAGTTAAGCATTCGATAATTTTCCACAAACGCTTTCTAAGCATTTTTTTTTTGATTTTCATATCAAAAAATTTCAGGCACACATACATATGAAAAATTTAAGCCTTGGTCCGATTCTCGAACATCTAGTATTTGGTTTGACCTCCATTAGCTTGAACAACTGTCTGTATGCGTTTACGCATACTTCCAACTAAGTTTGTGGTCTCCGCGGGTGTTATATTTGGCCATTCTGTTCGTATGGTGTCCTTAAGAGAATCCTTCGATGTTTTATGAAGAAACCGTATTTGTTTTTTCAGTTAGTGCCAAATATGTTCAATCGAATTCATATCCTGCGACTATGGGGGTGTTTTAAATTGTTTACAATGGTATATTAGCCATTCCTATACAAGACACGACGAATGTTTCGGGTCGCTATCTTGTTGAAAAAATTTGCACCACACCAGTAGCGAATTATAGTAGCTGCTGTGGCTAAAAATTCAAAGATTTCAGCAGTTAAATTATGCCATGAAATGCAGCAAAGACTCAAAGAAAAATTCGGTCTTTGAGATGAACTTAACATAAAAGTCGGAGCAAGTCTTTAATTGCAAGTTTCAAACGGCTGTGTCACTTTCAGTCACTTGTTTCGCCTTACATAATACGGTGGTTAGTGTTTATTTTTTTTTTTGAAGGATTGCTTAGTGAATCAGTTTAAAGTTTTGAAATGAAATTATTTTATTCATAAAAATCGATGATGGGGCAGGTATATGTACGAGTATATTACAATTTGCCCCCATTTCATTTCCGTATTCAAAATGCTTAGATATGTTCTCAAATAAATAGATAGTAAAAAAAAAATTAATAGCGTTCTATTAAAAAACTTTTGCTTACAATTTACAGAGGTATTGAAGAGAGTCCGTCATGATAGAACTTACCCCAGAACTGTTAATTTTAGCCCCTTATAAGGGCCTAAAATGAACAGCACCCATTTGTTCTTTATCAACATTTTAAGAAAAAACTAAAATATTTGGATCTACATTTTTTGCATACACTAACAAAAACATATATATTAAGTATCATATCGATCGACAAATTCGTAAAAATAATAATTGGTTTACAAACTGTAGCCAATTTTCCAAACAAGTTTTAAAACCAGCTCCACCTCCCCTTATAGCTCTACGCCAAATCTTTTTTACATGTTAGATATACATAGATGTTCTTAAACACAGCGAGAATATAAGATCATATAACAATTGAAGTGCCGGCGGCCTTGGAAAATACTAATAATGATTTCTAAATTTTTGTTTTTATGCCCTAAAATTTGTAATTCCATTTAAAACTCACTCATAAAGAGGGCGTGGCTGGTATAGACGCATTTATGTATTTCTGATCAGCATGATCTGTAAATTAAATACGGAACTCAGACCACACCTTCAAACAAGGTTACTTAGATTATAAATGGGCGAAATCGGTACACGAACACGCCTACCGCGCAAACAAATAAAAAACTTAGAGAGCTATATGTAGAGAGTTATCCAATTTCATGGCATCATACACAACTCTATCGTAATAAATTTGTTTGCAAAATTTATCCTTTTTATCTCCTCTGCAATTCAGCTTTGAACGTATTAGCTTGAACGTATTAAATTGACAAAACTGAAAACAGGCCGACTGTTTTCGAATTTATGCGGCCACTTCAGGTCGAATGTATTTTGTTTTTTTTCACCAGAAAAATTGCAGTGAATTTGTATTCAGCGATTTGAAACCCATGAATTACCAAATTTTCGTTAGTTATATTTAGTCCCGCTGTGCGTCTCCGTTCCATCAACTGATCGGAAGGCCAGCGGTATTGTGCTCGGACGATCATGAACTAACTAAATGGGCACAAATGTCACATGTTTGGTGACGCTCTCTCATGGGCTATCATACTTCATATAATTAATTTAAAGATTATAAAATATATTAACGAATATCGAAGAAAAATAAGAATTGTACAGACAGCGTCATATTGAATGCATAACAAAGGAAACTTTCAAGCCCGCCCACTCACACATTAAAATTTTCAGCACACACAACTATAATAGCACGGGTATCCAAACAAATTTTGAAATCAGACGAAATCAAAATATCTCTATATCTCTAATTATATAGACATTTCCATGAGAGCAGTGGCGGATCTAGGATTTTCTTGAGGGGGGGGAGCCTGAAATATTTATTTTATATTTATATTTTTTGGCATATTACAACAATCTAATCACCAGTCTAGTCTTTAGAAAAATAGTTCAACAATTTCGAAGAAATTAATTAAATACGATATCAATCATTTTAACACAGAAAAACTTTGTTCTGCTGGAATTGTGGCAAATACTTGCAGTAGAATTGTGATGCGTTGGAAGAACAATTTCACTTGTTTTTTTTTTGGTTTTGATAACAATAGTTTACAAAAAAAGATCTGATTTCTCATATACTTTTTTCTATATATTTTGGGGCGTAGATTCCAAAAATGACAACCATTTTTTCTTAAGAATCGCTTTCAAGATATTCTCAAGAAAACCCTTTTTTCTGCACTTTTTCATTTATTTGGTCATATTTCTATCAATCAATTTTTTTTTCGACCTAAATCAGTTGCACACTATTCAAAAAATTATTTTATCTTCTATCTAACGGTGTGCTGTTCATGAGGATCAGATAAGATTTGATGGAGTTACAAGCGGTCAAAGTCCAAAAAAGTGACCAAATTTCAATTGCTCCGTTTTAAACCCAAAAACCTTTCTTTTTTATGTTTTTAATATTCAGAATGAAAATCTATTTTTTAACAAATATTTAAAGTATATATTTCCTGAAATCGGAGACAAAATGCTAAAGTTATTCAAAAATCAATAAAAAGAGGTAATATCCATATTTTCATGCATTCCCGTATATAGGCCATTGACTATGTAATTGAATAAGAAACTAATTCGTTGAAGGTATTTTACTGTCTTATATTTTTCAAAAATAATAAATCCAAAAGCACTATTAAATTTAGGCTTGGACTTTTGAGAACGCTCTAAGCGTAAAATGAAATTATACGATCCAAATAAGGATAGAATATTGCGGCTCCGAGAATGAAATGAGAAATAAAAATAAATTACAACTAGTAATATTCGGCCATGCCAAAACTCACATACCTAACACTGCATTGAAAGTACCTTTTGAATAAATGTTAAAAAGACGTTCAAGAGATTGAATAAGTCGAGAAAAAATGTAAATAGATTGAAAAAGTTTGAAAAGTGTTGAAACAGTTCCAAAAGACTGTTGAAAAAAATTTAAAAAGTCGAAAAATGTTGAAAATGCCGAAAAATGTTGAAAAATTGATGAAGTCGAAAAAATATTGAAAGCGGTTGAAAAACTCTCCAGGAATTGAAGAGGTTAAAAAATGTTGCAACAATTCAAAATCGATGAAAAAGTCGAATAAATAAAGAAAATGACGAAAAAAGTTGAAAGAAGTTAAAAAAGACGAAAAAAATACTTATGGGAAAAAGTTAAAAGGTTGGAAAAAGTTGAAGTAATATTGAAAATGTTGAAAAAAATCGAATAGAAATTAAAAAGTCGAAATATCCCAAGCCCACTCCTTAAATTCCGCCTACTTTTGGTTATTAAATAAATTTTATTCGTGATCGACATCCAGTTACCAAATTTTAGCACAATTGCAATATCTGCCGTAATTAACCTCAAAGTTTAGGGCGGTGGCTATATCCAGATATAGCTTTCCATAAGCAAACCTCTTACACCAAATTTTAGTATGATTGCTCAGATATTTCGATAGATATGCCACTTAACGTACTTTACTTGTATGAGAGTCGCCACGCTCACTATAGCTATTGCGCCAAATTTTTGTAATAAGATACCTTATAGCAATTACATCTGCCTTATTAAATTTCATATCAACTACGATGTTAGTTCTCTTCATATAACGTTTATAAATATTGTGGGCTATCCACGCCCCTGTAAGAGACTTTATTATTTTTCATAAAGTCGTATTTTTTCCTTAAAGAGCATCTATGCGTTACAAACGAAATGACAAAGTTAATATATACTCAGTACTGGGTATCCTTTTTTTATTATTTATTTATTTACGAGCGGGGAAGAATCAATGAAGTGTCTAACTCAGCAGCGATTGAAGATGCTTCATTAAAAATATCATCAAATTACGTTTCATTTTTTCGCATTTGTGAAAACTGGTTGATAATTTGCTCGACATGAGTACAGGCCGAAGAGATTTGTAGTGTCGGATCTTGTAGTTTTCGACAATATAGGAATATTAAAATTTTTCAGAATATGCAACGATACTAAGAAATCGGAGCGTGCTATCAAGATGAAAGTTGGACCGCTTTTGAAGACGCTTCGATGTTCTTTCTTTGTTCTAAGTCATGTAATGTTTAAGAGTTAACAGTAATAATTCGCTGGAAGTATTAAAGTATTTAGTCGCACACAATGCTTTTGAACGATTTTTATGTTTCTGGACTCCGTTCGGAAATTTTATCTATCAATAGTTGTACTCTTTTAGATGAATTCGAGAAAAAATTTGATACTGATGAAGCTGTACCTAGCATGTTACGAATTTCAGAAATATCACATAATTTGCCTGCTCACAAATTCAGATAGTGACTGAAACAAATGAGTGCTAAATGCTAATTGTTGGTTTTCAGATACCAAAGCCTGAACTCCTTTGATTTGTTCGATCCTCCATGAACGTTCTTGAATCAAAATATTTTTTTACCGCTCCCAGGGGGGGCTTCAGCCCCCATAGCCCCCCCCCCCTCCTTGTATCCGCCACTGCATGAGAGGTCATCTTTTTCTTTTGTGGAAGAGAAAGTCTTACTGTGGTACTTTTATTTGACAACATACTCTCAACAAAAATCGAACGTTTAATTTTTTTTTTCTTATTTGAACGAGTGTCAGTCTCATTGCATTGAAATCATACCATACGTTTTCAGAAAAGGAGTCGGCATAAGACACATTTGTAACTTTTATGTTACTTATTTATATGTTTCGCTAAATAAAAGTACTTGAGAAATGGTCAAAGTCATGAAATATTTCACTTTAGATTTCTTTAACATTGAAAATGAGCTATTTTAGCAGAAATAATTAAAATCGGAGTAAACTTTTGATTGACTGATTCTAAGACTTTCATCGTAGTACAAGTAAAACTTTTTTTTTTGCTATCTCTGTTCTGCTCATTCTGAAGGATAATGCTGATTTCCAAAAAAAAATATATATATTATATCCCTTACTTTTAAATATCATCAAATCAGGCCTTACGGATCCGGGTAGGCCTAATTTTCCACTAACCCTTGGAAAAGAGGACAGAAGCTTCCTTTTCTCTTGTTGGTTGCATCATTCTTCTTATGGGTGCAGCTTCGTTCATGATTTGGCAAAGCTGATCAGGACTGGACGAAATTTCATGGTGCATTCTCTGGTAGGACTGCAGTATGGCTAGCCTTTACCACACCTGTACCGGAATTGCTTAAAATGTTTCCTTTTTTTTAGATCCTGATAAGATTCACACATTGGTGCCCGTAATAGGGCACGTCATTCTTAGCCTGATCCGCAGCTGACTATGGTAGGACTTGCCTGACAGGAATTCCTACTCGAAATACCTGTAAAGATTGCATACATTCAATAAGTTTAAATAAATTTTTGTTCAAAGAATAAGCTTGAAATATTACAAATATATCACCCAGTGGAAAGAAACAGCGATTGCAAATTTAACACCTCCGGTAAATTATGCAGTGCAAATAATTACAATTATTAATGTTTATATTTAGAAATCTAATGTTTGGGAATGCTATTTTTCAGCGCTTCTTCATGAAAAATTAAATTTGATGTAAAATTGTTGCTGACGACCACTTTATCAAGTCAGCAATTCGACTGATAGTGACAAATAAGTTGAAAATATCATAGAGCGCGAGGCATGTTACCGCCAGGGCAAACAACTCGTTCGTTTGAGAGACAACAGACATTGGGTATTGTTAGCATTATCGATCTGATTAGCTTCATCCCACTTGAAGATTGCTTTTTGGTCATATGAGAGTGTGTCTTTCGGTGCTTTTGGAAGCAATAAGAGCGAAAAATGTTGGTATCATCCGCAAAGGAAGGGATTAGTTTATAGGTGTATGACAAAAGGTTATCGACAAAATATTAAACACAAGATTAGAATGTGCCCGGAAAACTGAAAAAAATATATTTATTTCAAAATCGAATCAATCTATTTAGGCAACCATTACCATTTCGACACATTAACTGTCATTCCAACAGCCAACTGTTTGAATTAATTTTAACAAAAATATTACAAAAAGAAATAAGCCCCTTTCATAGAATAATGACATTTCATAGCAGAATGTTCCAATCCCCAAAAGTTAAAAAGCAAAATTTGCTTTTGTGACTTTTTCATTCCGCAGCCAACAGACGCATAAAGTCGAATAAAGGCATAAGCCGCATAAAGCATCGAAGATACAAAACACAATAAAGTGAAAGATGAAAAAACTCACCAAAGGTCTAAAATTGTGAGCTGAACAAACAAAACTCGGCAAAGGTTCGTTCCAAGCAAAAACGGTTACAAAGCAATTGAAAAGTGAGGCAAAAGTGAATATTCGCAATAACAACTACGTTAAAACAACAAATTTTACCCTACAACATTTTGCAGGGATTTAAAATTAAATATGCGTCGATGACTTGGATGATGGTGATGATCATGAACTCAACTCGGCTCACCGCCTAAGGGAATAGTGAAATTGCATTGCCGCTGCAAAAAAAAAAAAAAAAAATCTTTTTTGCCGAGCTGAGCTGAGCCCTTTTAAGTCCTAATGGCCCTTTATTATCTGCCTTTAGACTTTTAATAGACTCATAGATGACGAAGAGAGCTCATCATCCCAACAATAGCAACATCAACCCTGTGGTCTTTGTACATATGTATTTGCTCGATCTGGTTAGAACCGAACCAGGCATTCCACGTTGTCGTTGTTGCTGGTTGTGTAATTTGCTCTCGTATATTGTCGTATCTTGGCTTAATCCTCATCAGACCGTCATCAGTGACGTTTTAAAACATTGTTACCCATTGTTGGTGAACTCAATTTGTAGTTTTAGGCAAAGTCTTTTTCAATTTGTTTTCTCTTTAGTTCATCTTTTTAGATTTTAGAAAATTGTATGTATGGAAGACTTACGAGTGTACATTCGTACATATATGTATGTATATTAGGGTGTTTTTTAAAATTTTTTTTTCTCATATTATATCTACACTATTTAACTAACAAAAAATTTTAGAAATCATTTTCAAAGATTTTCTTAAAAACAGTACTGACATTGAAAGTGTTATTTCTTGAATAGCTGACATTTTTATAATATAATTTGTCAAATAAAAATCAATAAGCAATAATTATGTATGTATCTTAAAAATGACACTAATCGTGGCTTATTATTTGAAAATTTGCCTTTGTTTTCTTCATTTTACGCAAAACTGAACCTTGAACGCCTTTTAAATATTTGAATTTGGAAATTTCCTTGGGGTAGATTCCCTTCTGTAAGTATATTAAGAAACTAAAATATATATTTGAGAAAAAGAAAAGTTTCCAAAAGACACCCTAATATATGTTACATACATATGTTGCATATCTATGTGCAGTAGTTTATAGTTTTAGGGGATGAGAACAAGTTGCAAAACTTAAAAAAAAAAAAAATAATGAGAGACCGGAAAACTATTTGTGAGAGTAAACAAATCCTTATGCATTCCCAATGGATTATGAGTGTTAATTAAATTTATTATCAACACACAACACATAGAAATTTTATTTTTAGTTAAAAGTTAAGATATAAAAGAATTGACGTTTTATAAATATATATCACAATTCGTACTGGTATCTCTTTCTAAAAGCTTGAAGACTGCCTCATTAACATCTGCAGCGATTTGGCAATATCCGTGTGTCAGGCTGTCTGTCCAAATCACGATTACGGGAAAACCAAGCCATATAGTTGAATCAAATTTAGTACATAGGTTACACCCTCAAACATAGCCCTAAGGATAGAAATGGGTGAAATCAGTTCATTTAAAATTTAAAATGCTATATTGTGAGAGTTATTTGATGTACTATAACCATAATTAAAAAATTTTATTTACATGCCACGCCCTCTTCTATGCGTTACAAATGAAATGACAAAGTTAATGTACTCGGAGTGTACACTGAGAGAATTTTTAATGTAAAATTGAATTGAAAATTTACATTGAGTGTTTACATTAAATTTTCTCATTGATTTTATGTAAAATAGCATTCTACCAATGTATTTCTTACATTTTTTCTTACATCAATAAAGTTTCATTAAAAAGTGTACATTCGATTAATGTAATCGAACACATTGACTGAAGTTTTTTACATTACTACAGCAAAACACATTAAAAAAAAAAAATTATGATAGAACAATGTAAAAAGTTTATGAAAAGCCTCAAAAATTATGTAAATTACATTGCTATACATGAACTGAAATTTAAGTAAATATCCTTCTTTTATTGAATTTACGTAAAGTTTAATGTATTTTACATTAATATCAATGCAAATTTACTTGAGTTATTATTTGTTTTACATATTAACCGTTGCTTTTAGCGTCAATGTTTTATTGAAAAAATAAATTTATACTTTTAAACTTTTAAAAACTAACAAATAAAATGAAATTGGGTGATCGCGTTCTTTTTTAACATTATTTTTATGAATGGAGGATTGCAGAAGAAGCTCCTTTAACTAAAACTCCTGAAAATAGGCGCACTATTGATTCTGAAACTTCACTAACAACAAAAGCTTCAACTGTAAACTCAAGTGCTACCTTACAACAAATTCTTAGCAAAAATTGGAAATCTGTCGGAATTAAAGAATTCTATATTAATAATAACATTTTAACGGATGATCTCAGAGCAGCACTTATTACAATAATTGTTAATTTTTACTATGAAAACAATATATACATGTCATTAAAAGAGAGCTATAAGCTGGAAATCGAAATTATAAAAAAGTTTCCCACAGAAAAACTGAATTATTACAGGTGGGACATACGCGGAAAAATGTACTCAAAATATATTAATTTAAAACAATTGTGCCAAAAAACAAACAAGAAATTAAAAATGGATGATAACACAGTGCAAGAGTTATTGAAACATGTATTTCAACACTGTTAGTATTTATCTGTATAAGAAAGAGGGCCATACATTACAGCCCTCAGTTTTAATATTGTATTTTAAGTATTTTAAGACAAAAAAAAAATGAATTGAGTTATACTCTTAAGAGTAAAATTATTTTGTCCCTTATTTTCCATTACATTGAGTAAATGTAAGTTATAGAAAAGGTAATGTGTATTTACATTGAATAAAAAGCTATTGAAAATATTTTATGTAAAATTTTTTTACATAGATCTGACACAAAATTAATGTAGAATACATTAAAAAATCAATAAGGACTTACATATCAACAATCTTAAAATACTTAGATTCAATGTAAACTTGCATTAAATTAATTTTTAAATTTTATCTAAGAAACATTCGATCAATGTACTTTACATAAATAAAAACTTTTACATTAAAAGGTAAATTGATGTAATCGAATACATTGGCCTTATGTAATATAATGTACTTTTGCAATTGCTCTGTTTTAATGTAAAATGCATCAAGAGAATGTATTTTTTTCCTTGTCATTTGTGTATTTTTTCTCAGTGTAGGGTATACAAATTTAAGTACAAGCAAAGATCTTTCAAATGATATGTAGAAACCTTCATAATCGAGTGTGGAACGCGCGACAGGTTGAAATATGTTTCGACAATACTACTATGCCGCACAAACTCTATTTTTGACAAAATGTTTCAAACGAAATCAAAAAAACAAGTATTTCTTTACATACATAATATGAGCAGTACATCGATGTACAGATTTATGTAGAATACATAAATAAGTTCCGGTATGGCAGGATAACTGGAATATTTCAATTTACGATAATTTGGAGAAAAATATGATATCGGTATAATTCAAAGTGGGGCTTAAAGGGGAAGAGTGGTATTTTCACACGCCGGTATCCGGAGTACTTAATTTGTATTTTTCCTGCCGGAAAATGGTCAGCGAGGTACTTCGAATACGTAGCATCATGAGTTTTTGAAGAGATGCAACTTTAGGGTTAAATCAATTTCCAGCCAACCGTGATATGTTAAAAGGTCCGATTCAAATTTAAGCAAAACGGAAGAATAGCCTTTTCGCATAATCTCTGCAGCGCCACTATATCTTTAAACGAAGCAATATTTTCATCTGCCCAAGTCAAAAAAATTAAAGCCACTAGGTTTTTCGCAAAAATAAGCTCAACTCACTCAACAATTCAAAGAACATCAGGAACACATTTCAAACAAAAATATTTCAAACAAAAATTTTTATCGGTTTTCTGTTAAAAAAAACTAACTGATGGCTCTACGAAGCCGACTTTAAGCTTTTCAAGTTATTTTTATAGTTGATTAAATTATGTTTTAAATGTTACATACATCGAAGCAATTATAACTTTATTCAATATATTTCAATACTTTATTTCCAAAACTAGATCCGAGCCACAAATTTTGATTAAATAACTAATTTCCATCGCAATTATAGGATCAAATTGAAAAATCGAACAAAGGTCAGTGTCCTGACACTTACACATGAGCGGAAAATAATTTAAATAAGAATCTTCATTATTTCGGTTAGTATGTATAGTAGGGCGGATTAAATTTTTAAGTGGTGCGGAAACTCTATTTTTCTGAAAGTTCATCAAATTTTAAGCAAAAAAGTCCACTACACCATATGGCTACAATGAATTTCGAGCCCGCGAGTTTTTATTTGAAGTATTTAAAACTATTCAAACCGCTTATGCTGCCATCTGCTGACAGTTTTCAGAACTTTATAGTTTTTCATTCTCTTCCTCAACTCGTAAGCAATAAAATGAGGTTTTTTTCATTTAAATCGTTGAATTTT
The DNA here is from genome assembly GCA_949775025.1 of Tricholauxania praeusta. Taxonomy (NCBI): domain Eukaryota; kingdom Metazoa; phylum Arthropoda; class Insecta; order Diptera; family Lauxaniidae; genus Tricholauxania; species Tricholauxania praeusta. Next base: position 72,654,279 of record OX459029.1, on the reverse strand, counting down.
TTTCGGAGTTATTCAAGTTTAAACAAAACTGTTGAACAACTCATGGCTTCCGTTTGCCTAATGTTTTGTGAAATTTTCAATATTGTTACGAAAATTCTGTCTCTTTGACGATAATTTCGATCTCTCACACTTTTCTGAGTTCGATCACTGGATTGTGTAACAATTAAAAACACACAAACTTATTTAGTTATAAAATGGTTTATTTTATTAACGTTCAACTTCTAATATTAATTTAACACTGTATAGAAGACTGTTTTGTTCTACTATGGATCACACTGTATTCACTTTATTGCTTATTGCTTCGCTGTTCTAACTCAACTGTGTCACTCAGCTCAGATGACAACCCTTTTATACTGCGGTCATCACTCTCTCGAATAATCCAGTACCTTCTAAGTGGCGTATATTCTACCATTATCTACAACCCACCAGTGCTACTTTGTAGCGTGCATTCTACCACTATCCACAATTCACCACAATTCACCAGCATGGCGCACTGACGTTGAGCTCACAATTATCCAGAATGTTAGATGCTAGATGGCGTTGTACGTTGTATGAATTTCACAATCTAGACGTCTCTATGTTATTGACTTTAATAGTGTACTGCAGCGTCTATTCGGTTTATTATTTTTACACCATTACGCTAGATGGTGTATGCTAGCTAGTATCGTTTAGTTTCTTTCGTTTGTATTTATTTCAAGAGTCTTCTAGCATAAACCAAATTTCGCTACAATATGAAAAACTAAAGCTCGCTCGAAACAGCAGCCGGGAAGAGTTGTTCAACAGTTTTGTTTAAACTTGAATAACTCCGAAACTAATTCACCGATTTGAATGAAGAAAACGTAATTTTATTGCTTACGAGTTGAGGAACAGAATGAAAAACTGTAAAGTTCTGAAAACTGTTACCAGATGGCAGTTTAAGCAGTTTGAATAGTTTTAACTACTTCAAATGAAAACTCGCGGGCTCGAAATTCATTGAAGCCATATGGTGTAGAAAACTTTTTTGCTTAAAATTAGACGAACTTTCAGAAAAATAGAGTTTCCGGACGAAAAAATATTTCTCCATACAATTTAATCCGCCCTAATGTATAGTATAGAAATTTTTTTTTAAATATTCCCATATCTTAATTAAGCCATTTGATCCTTTGCGTGATATTTTTCATAGCTAATTATCTACATTCATAAGTACGTACGAATACATCGTTAGGCTGAATCTTCCGTTAACGTACTTAAGTGATGTATTGAAAATAAGGAAGCCACCCACACCTAAAGTTTGAAACTTTTCAACTTCCGGTCAAGAAGCAGGTGTCCACAATCAAGGCGTACCATTTATGTCAGGTGCATCCTTTACTAAAAACAAAAATAAACATCGCCTTATGCTATGTGACATCATGGGAGACGCTATCAAATGTTAACAACTTCTCAGCACGCTATTCGCGCCGCAATATCAGAAACAGCATCGACGTTTGATATCAACATCGACGTCATTATGGGAATCAAACGCCTAGCAGTTGACCCAAAACTAATGAAATCCAACGACATCATGCAACTTGCGATGTGCTCTATGAAAAATGTCAGCTAGTCATGGTACAGCAACAGACGGTGGTTGTAGCATCGGTTCAGCTACAAACACCCTCTTCACAGTATTCGTCACTCATCGCACCATATGTCAAAATAACCAACCAATCAACCCTAATAATAAGCAACCGATCGCTGTTGAGTGAGAGAAAATCAAAGAATTCCAAAGCATTGTTCGAAAAACCCATCAAGAAAAAGAGCGTGTGCCCAATGTACAAAACTTTACCAGAGGATTTCAAAATAAATATCATTTGCATAAGAAGAAGCAATTCGACGAGAATTTCAAATTACCATTACGTTTATGGATTTTTATTTCTGGGTAAAAGTTGTAGCAATGGACATTTTTTTTTAAATGAGGTACTTATCATAAGGACTGAGAACACAATTTGCGTTTCTCTATTTTCAAGGCTTTGGAAAAAGGTTTATTTTTTGGTTTTTTCTTTCTTAATAAAAGAGAACGCAACCGATACTTACTTAATTTTTTTTAAAATATCTGAAGAGATAACATAACGAATTCCCGTCAACAATTGTATGCAATTATTATCAACTCTGTGTACTTTTGCGATACTTCCATGTTTATTTGGAAGATTATTTTCCGTATCCAAGGACGGTGATACAAAAAGTCATTCCTGGCAAACTATGCTCTCGAAACTTGTGCTGTAAGCTTTATAACTCAGCACTGTAATATTCACCTCATTCAATGTCATAAAGTTAAGGAACATAACGATTATTTGACCATGAAGCAGGCGACAAACAAAATCAAATTGTACAAGTCTTTCTACTTGGTTTATAGATAAAAGTCTGCAAACGAATGTTACAAGCCCGAGAAAAACCGAGAAAAATCCCTTATTTCGATTCATAATTTACAAAGCAAATCCAAGTACTGAATTTTCAAAAGCAAGACGTTCCTAAAAAATTACGAAAATTAACAATTTTACATTTTTGTATTTTGGAAACTAACAACGTTGGAGCAAAATTCTTCCAGAACTTAATCGATCTTTACTAGAACTACAAATAAAAAGAAATTGATCAATATCGAAGCATAAGAAGTTTTTTCCTGGCTTGCCACAGCTATTTAAGAAATTTCATTAATACTAACTATTTTTTTGGAAAATATTTTTGAGTGTTTTACCCAAACTAATGTTGTTTTCACCAACTTTCGAAACAAATATTAAAAACTTTTCAGACAAATTACTTCATAACGCGGCGCTTTAACAAAAATTAATATCATTGTTGTCTTGGTTCCGGTTGACAGCTGCTTTTTAACTTTGGTGGACCAATATTATTAGAGTGTAGCTACTACAGCTATTAGCTTTCTCAGCTACTTATTTAGCTTTAACTCAAGCAAAAAGTCAATTCTGATTTATAATGCGATGCGAAACAATGCTATTCGATAGCCAATGCATTTTAGAGTACAATTTATTCAATTGCGAAACGATTTTGTTTCGAATCGCATTGCAGAGTAGGTGTGTGGTTTTCCTGTTTTGTGTTTTAAGAATTGGTTGTGATTCGAATACGTTACAAATTATTTGCAAGTTACTATAAATACTTACACATTTGTGGTCAAGTGCAAATTTTAAAAGGGGTATGTAACTTTAAAACTACAAAATGTTAGAAAATAATGGATTATTCCATGCACTGTACGGTTAACGTGGAATTTGCTAAATAACGTTTAAGTCAATTCTTGCATTGCTTTCAAAATTTATTTATAAAATTAATAATAAAACAAAGTTTTTCCTGGTAACTCTAGAGACAATTCTCATTTCTATTTTTGGATTAAACTTTTTTTTTTAATATAGCAGAGTCGTTTTACTAATGTGTGGTTGAACAACCACTCTTTTATTTCTTATTATAATTTTAGAGAAACTATATTTCCTACTGGGCAAGGCAAATGCAAACGCATGCATACGACCACACATACGACGCACTACCATTTACGCTCATACAATAGCAATGAAGGCAAATAAATTTAGCACACAATGGCTGTGAACAAAGGAGCCAGGATCGGCACTTGAAAATTGTAACAAATCGACTTTGAAAAGCTTGCACTCAAAAGGTTATGCGCACTCGGCACATATCGTTCGAACCAGAAAAGGGAAGTGGCAGAGGAAGGACATTTTAATTTCGACAAGTACACACTTGCAAGCAGACGCAGTACTTTTGATTAAAAGTGCCACTCTTAGCAATCACTCGATGCGATCGTTTGTACACAGAACCTTTGAGTTCGAGGCTCCCAGGATGCAACGCGCATTCGGTTAGGTAGCTAAAACAAAAGGGTTGCGAAATTCGATTGCGAACCAATTGTCGAGGGCTTTTGTTTGCAGAATTGCACAATTCAAAGCCACAAAAGCACTAACGGCTCTTCAGCACCATGAAATGTAAATTATCGTGAAACGAATAGAAGCAACTTTGTTGCAGTTTGACAAAATGTTATGGATCGCATCGCCACGATGATTGAAAATGCAGAGTTTTTAGAAGCCGTAAAAACTACGCTTTTTAGGAAACAATTTGTGTATATGAACGCAACTGTTGTTTCTTAAAATTTCTCACGGCAGCTGTTGTTGTTAGGTTATCAACTAAAGGTAACAATGGTACAGTTTACTTTGCACTGCATACAGTCATTGAAATCATCTTTCTCCCATGTGAAAGGATCCAGTAAAGTCGAATTGCTGATCATCATTTGTGCGCTTTGCCAATCAAAATCACTCAACTGTACAGATGGATTAGCACTCGATATCTCCGTTTTATTGTTACATTTTTTGCCCTTACAAGTATAGGGGGTACTTGCAATAGCACTTACACAAAGTAACGTTAAGCCCTTAAGTCCATTTAGGCTGATCTTTAAGAAAATTTCTTTACTTCATTTTCAATGTTGCAGTTTTTTAATACTCGTCTTTTCAGTCGGCAACGAGATGATGAGTGGACCTCCTGGAGGTGAGAAAAAAATCAAATTTCCTGCATTGTTCCCTTACATAAAAAGCTACTTTAAATCCTGTCAAGTATACCATACAAAATTCATGGTTTCACTCAGCTGGATTGTTTACTATTGAGGACATCTTTTGCGTTTAACCTCAAGAATGTTTGAGTTTTAAACAGGAATTGCCCGCATTTCGAACTCATGTAGCTCAAGTGTCTCTTGTGGCATGTCTTTAAGTCGCACTTAGGGGAACGCGTAATTTCTAATCGAAAATTCATTGGAAAAACTTCGTGTGGTTGGTAACCTAAAAAGCCGTATTGACAGTTAACAAGTGATATGTGATCCGTAAGTAATGGTTGATGTACTCATTAAGTTAATCAGAACAAAGCAAGCAATTGTTTTGGATTTAGTAAAACTGATGCCACGTACTCGTACTATGCATTGAATTCTTCATTAAAAGCCAAGCTATGAAGACCACCAACAAAGACACTGCTTGCAGTTTTAACTGTCAATCAGTTTCAAAAGGATTCAAAATATATTAATATAAAGAATTAATGCAATGACAATATCAATATTGAGACACGCCCTCATTACTTATGAAACATTTAGCTTATGCTGCAGTCCAAAATCGGAAGTGGCTTACCGGAAATACTTTTGAGTCCTTAACATGACTGTGATATGAGTTTTTCCCAGCTTATATATTATTCGAAATATCTCCACTCATATATGCAAAAATTCCCTTAAACACAACTTGACGGATTAAGGAGCTAGTGGAAAATTAAACAAGAAATATTTTTATGTTGGGAAAACGACATTTCATTTACAAAAATACTTCTCTATAAGCTTCGTATCTTTTTTCAGATTCCTTAATGATTGAAAGCATTGACAATGAAATACACTTAATCAGATCTACTTGAAACTTTGTGTATATGCCTAAAAGAGGTTTAGATATTTAAAAAAAAAACAGACCCCCATACTTGAGCATCGAATATAAACTTTTCACTTATTATTCAATCCGCCTCGTTGCAAACAAACATGTTTTTATCAGATATTTCTGCATTTCAACACCAAACTTTCTGGTCTGGTTCAAATTGCGTGGAAAGCGCTTCATTTCTACCGAATCTGGAACGTTAATTTCATACAGTTCTGGTAGAAAATTCACCATTTTATGAAAATCATTATTTCCCAACGTTATTAAAGCGCTTATCCACCCATTTTCTCAACCGAAGATATTACAAACTAACTTTATGTGAAAACTACGAATGACATTAGAATTGCCACACTCAGAACAACCAGTTGTGGACCTTATTTGAAATTAAATTTTCAATGTAACTGTTTTTGCTCTGAGACTGAGGTAGCTAAGTGTGTACCTGTCTTAGAGAACTAAATATGATCCTAATTCAGGTAAGCAATATTGTTTCAGACATCCGGAACTATGGACTTAGACTCCATTGTCTAAAAACCAAATTAATTCTGCTTAAAGCATTAACTTCGCCTGATGTTTTGTATGGAGCCGTGTTTGGACAATAAGCAGAAGTAACAGAATTTGTTCTTAATCGCCAATAAGTCACAAACATCGATAACTTGTGAGGTGTAATCGGCTGCAATTTGCTGATTAAAATTAATATGAGAAATTTCTCCGATTAACGATGTAAACTTGAAGACGTTTGTTCTATTCAAAGAGGACGCCCATACGTGATCCAGTAACTGGTTCAAATTGTAAAATGCAATGACGCAACTTGATGAGAACAAGAGACGGAGTTCCATTTTGTTGATTCAACCTTAGAACTTTCTATCCGCACCATATCCATTTTACCAAAATCCTTGTGTTTTGTTTGTTCCAAGGCCTTATGAGCATAATAGAAAGATGTTTGCTGCATTTCTACTTAGATCCAATGGCGTATCGTGCACATTGGGCGCTTCGGGGCGAATAGGTAATTTGCTGCTCACAAGTGAAAGAAAGTATTGTCTTTCTTTGCAACATGCAACAATTTTATTTCCCAAAAAGAAAAGGTCCTCACCTTACCTTTACAAAATGAAAGCCAATTGCCTATGATCTTTTCTGGTAAGTCAAGTTGCTCAGACAAGTTAAAGGCTTTATTTTAGTTATAGAAGAACTGTTAATCAGCTACGAATTTAGTTTTAATTGTAAGTAAAAAAAAAAATATCGAAAATGTAGGAGTAAACGCAGCAGAGTGCCAATGTGAATATGAAGGGAGTTATGGACATCAACTTGAAGCTACAAACTTTTCAATCATTAATAACAATAAGTAATCGCATGTACCTGAGAATACCATTGTCAACTGTCAAATTTAATATTCTCAATTAGCTTCAACCGTCCATATGAACAATTCACACTTAACTTTATGTGTTGCATTTTTTGTTGAGCCGAGATTTCTTAATTTATATTAAATAAATTCAGAGATAAGTTACCAAATTTATTTCAAGACATAATCACAACTACTCAAATGCAAAGCGCGTCAGGATTTATTTTAGCTTAACACGCTTAAATTCTCCCTCAGAGTACCCCTATGAAAGCTCCAAGGTGTTTCCAACAGTTTTGATTATAATTTTCTAACTAAAAATTATTTGAGCGCAAGAAAGCTTAGAATATTATATAACATATGTACGAATACTAATTTTTTATAGTTTCATCCATGTAGTTCGAATAAAACTCGATTGTTGCCGGTAACAAGCAATTACCACAAGTTCCCAATAAAAAAAAACTATGACACAACATTGGCAGGACACACCACAATAAAAACTGAAAAATTAAAGCATTAACGGCACTGCAACCCCTGAAGTGTGGAAAACGATGTTTTAGTTTCTTTCGAGCTCATTAAAATCAAGTAAACGAAGGAAGCAACACAATTGACAAGAGCAATAAAAGGGCTCTTCGCAAACCTTGTGACATCGTCACGTCATAATTACGCGACCAGAGCAGCAACGTTCGACGACATGGCGCATCCTTTTTGGGTTGATCAATGGTTTCGTCAATGCACGCATCGTTGAGCGCGTTCAGCAAAATTTCAGTGTCGGAGCATCCCTTTGTCATTTAAGGCTTAGACGGTGACTACCTTCCTAGCTGTACGATTTTTTAAGCCGATCCAAGCTGGTGTGCTTCAGAAAAAATCTGCGGTAAGCGTTATTTGCTTTTCACTTTTAATCGTTGTTGTTGCCAAAGTAAGGGACGCTGTTTTCATAGCCCACACGAAGCTAGCAAGCCAAACCGAGTCAATGCCGCTTAACGCGATCTGCCCGATTGACTGACGCCATATTTGGAAAAACCAGCGATAATCCCCGCAGCAGCCTTGTTAACACACATTCATTTGTATGTGTGACACGACACATACACACGTCGTGGCACTATGCACCCGTTTAAGGACCTCATGCAAATATTAAGTGTTCAAGGGTACTTGAAAAATTATTTCCCATGTAAGCGCGCAGCGACATTTTTTTAATCTACGAAGCAAACGCTTTAATTTGTTTTTTTTTTACTTTTTTATTATATGTCGTTGATTTTCCAGCTGTTGTTGTTGCTTTTAGCGTCAATTTGTCACATCAGTTATGTCACACATAAAGTCTGTCACCAGCTTGCGCCGACCCATCACAGGATTAACGAGGAAATCCTTTTTATTTTGCTAAATATGAAGTTGCACAAAATCTATTAATTGCTCTCATATCCTGTGACAAACTGAAAGTTCACTGTAAGACTTTTATTTTTGACTCAGCAGCGTTTATTCCAAAAATTTTGAATTGAAATCTAAGTCTTTAGGAATTAAAATCGAACTTTGCTTAGCTTTTACATATTTACTAGAGCACAAATTTTTCAAGAACAGAGATTTTTTTTGCAAAAAAAATAAATTTTCAGAATTCCGTGATGACAAAAGATTTTGATATCGGATTTATCAAAATATTTTTGACACTTTTCAACTTACCTACGTGTGCCACTCTTTATAAAAATCGCTATCATAATCTCCAAAAAATAATGCAACTTCTGGAGGTGCAAAGCTTCCTCTTCAACTATTTATACTCTATAAGTACATATGGGGCATTATATACCAAATCAGCGAGGTTTTGGCCCGATGTATTTTGAGTCGTAAGTTCTAAAAATCCCAACCATTTTTTCTCTTAAGAATCGTTTTCGAGTCATTTTTTTTTGCACTTTTTTCATTTACTTGGCCATATTTCCATCAATTTTTTTTCGAACTAAATTAGTTGCACACCATTCAAAATGAACTTTTTTTTTCTTAATAACAGTTTGGAGTTAATGAGAATCGAATAAGATTTGATCGAGCTACAAGTGATCAAAGTCCGAAAAAAGTGATTTTTTCTGGTCATTTTTAAAAGTCAGTAAATTTCAATTGCTCCGTTTAAGTTCAAAAACCTTTTTTTTCATATTTTTAAGACATGGAATGGAAGCCCATTCTACAACAAATGTTCTTAATATCTAACTGTTCAAATCAAACGAAAAATGTCAAAGTTATGAACATTTTTTTCAGGTGGCGTTTTCGTGTGTTTTACCCCATATATTTTATCTTCTAATTATGTATTCTGTTTAATCTCTTCTAATTCTTTTATTCCCTTTACTTATGTTCAATATACATGTATCAAATAATTTTTTAAACTTATTTCTTAAAAAAATCGGCACATACACATACATATGTTATCTATATTTTTGTTAGTATTTAAGTTCTTTATTTACCTAAATTATAAGCCTTATTTTATATTCTTGTTGCCAACTCTGTTGTATACAAAAGAAATTTATTCTTAATGTAGGTACAATGAAATTATAAATAAATTGAAATTGAAATTGAAATGGTAATTTCTGTATTTTCATGCATTCCCAATATACTCTTACAATATTCATGTGCCGTGGTTCTAACGATTTTTGAATAACTCTTAAGCACTTTGTCCGACTTAGGCAAATTTATAGTTTAAATATTTGCAAAGGAATGGACTTTCATTCTAAGTCTTAACCCTTTCGTTGTTTTTGTACAATATATTGTACAAAAAAAATTATCACATTTCTATTCTTCTCCTTTTAAAACTTTCGCAAATTTTGAAAAAAGACATTTAATTTTAGAATCAAGCATGTTTTTTCTTTTCAAAATTCAAATTGGAGTAACAGAGGTAGCATAGTTAGTATTTTATTTGAATTTGAAATACAGTCTATGTTGCATCTGTGTGTTATAAGGCAATGCGCAAACAAATTTTAGGTTTTTGAGAAGGTAATGAATATTTTTATTTTAATTATATGAGCTTAAATCAAAGTTAAAGAACCAATTCTTAGAAGAACATCAATATTTTTTAAAAAAGATGTGGAAAAAAATTGTTTTAATAGCTTAAAAAAAGTGTACAATATATTGTACAAATTCCTACAACGGTAATGTACAACATAAATAATTTGGTCAATATATTGTACAAAATACAAGAAAGGTTGTTATTTTTTTCAAATAAGCAAACGAAATTAATGACATCTTGGACAGGATCGCCGTGGGATTAAATCAAGAAAATAAAACTCCGATTGACTCAGAAAACTTGGTAAAGAACGGGTTCTCAACAGCAATAGCTTTGCAGTTGAGTAAAAAATTGACATATTTTGGTCATATTCTGTACTTCGACAACTTTTTTGACTCTAACAACTTGCTTTTAAGCCTTCTGAGTCTAAAATTTGAGTTTTTATGCTTTTCAGGCTACGCTACTAGACTTTTAAAGAATTGTAATATTTATATTTTCGTGTTCCAATAAAAAAAAGTGTTATAAATAAAAAAAGATTTTCTTAAATTTTACTCCATTGATGCACTTTGGTCAATATATTGTACAAATTTTCCTAAGGTCTATAGCCTTTCCCAAAAACTTATTGCTATATTTTTTTGTGTTTTATTATTAATAAAACTTATGTCTGTGATAATAAGACAAAAAAAAATTTTTCTGGCCCGATATGAGAAAGTTGATAAGAAAGGGTTAAAAATATGAAAAATTAAGATTTTCGGACTTAAACAAAGCAATTGAAATTTTGATTGGCATGGCATGCCCCATATACATATTTAGTTTGTCCATTAATATGTGTGTAATTCAAGTACCTATTTATAAAAACTTTAAAAATTTTACTGTCGGATTTGTTCAGAAAAAAAAATATTTTAAGTTCTACGATTTTTTGTGAAAATTCATACTAATTCTTATGCAATCTTAAGCGTTAGATTTAATTTGGAGAAATGTATTACCCCTGCACCGAAGTCGAAAATACATCACTTGACAATTTTTTATAAAAATATTTCGAATCGCGAAATTTCTAATGAAAATGTGAATATTTTACACTTTGCAAACGCGGACCGCACGGAACGGACTTGTCCCGCGAAAAGCGTACCACATGGTCACGTTATGCTGGAGCAACTTAATGAAAATTTATGGAATTTTTTAAGCTTTAAGTTTTTATACCCTACACCGAGGGTATATTCACTTTGTCCATCCGTTTGTGACACATAGAAGGAGGCGTGGCAGATATGGAAGAGTATATATATTCTTGATCAGCGTCACCACCTGAGTTGATTTAGCGATGTCCGTCTGTCTGTCTGTCTGTCCGTCTGTCTGTCTGTCTGTCTGTTGAAATCAGGTTTACGGGAAAACCAAGAGAGCTAATGGAATGATTCTTTCACACAAAGGTCACATCTTCTTGCAGGCATCTTGCTATTGAAAATGGGCGAAATCGGTTGACGGACACGCCTACCGCCCATACTCTATGTAAATTTACCCAGGCCAATTTTGAAAAAAGTTGCAGCGATTTTGATGAAACTTGGTGATTTGCTGCACATATGAACCAAATTGGGATTAGGCTGGGTTTCAAGTTTCCAAAGGGTCGTACAGGGGCGTGGCACAGCCCTAAATTTTATTATTTAAACTACCATATCTTGTAAGCCGTTCAAGATATTGCGATGAAATTTGGTAAACGGATACATATCTAATATATCTTGAATTCAGATAAAAGTGGGCGGAATCGAGCAAATGGGCGTGGCACTTTTCTACAGTTAAAAATTTTGATTCCGTATATCTCAGAATTGGCACAAACGATTTCCATAAAAATTTTGGGGATGATGCCGCTGAAAGCAGTCATCAATACAATCTCAGCAACTTAACTGAAAAAACTCGGTCAAGGGCGTGGCACCGCCCACAATATTTATGAACGTTATATAAAGAGAACTAGCAACGTAATCGTTATGAAATTAAATGAGGTAGATATACTTCCTATAAGGTCTCTTATAACCAAAATTTGGTTCAATTGTACCTGTGGGCGTGGCACCTCCCATATAAGCAAAAAACGTTTATTGTTATAGACAGTGTGCTATGAGAGTAATCTTCATAAAATTCGGTCCATAGGTGTCAGTTGCTATAAGCTTTAAAAATAAATGAATTTTGACAGGATTGCATCAGTCGGCGTGGCACCTCCCATATAAACATAAATTTGTAAGCGTTGTTTTAAGTGAACTATTGCAGCAATTGCTATGAAATTTAATGTAAGTGGTTCAGTTGCTATAGAGTATATCTGAATAAAAATTGGCTGAAATAGCACCAGTGGGCGTGGCACCTCCCATACAAGTAAAATACGGTAAGTGGCATATTTATCGAAATATGTGAGCAATCATACTAAAATTTGGTGTAAGAGGTTTGCTTATGGAAAGGTATTTCTGGATCAAAACCGGGCTGGATTGTACCAGTGGGTGTGTCACTGCCCTAAATTTTAAATTTGACTGCGGCACATATCGCAAACTATACAAGCTATTGTGCTGAAATTTAATATGAGGATGCCGATCACGAATATAGTTTATTGAACCAAAAGTGGGCGGAATTGGACAAGTGGGCGTGGCATATTTCTAATTTTTCATTTCTATTCGATTTTTTTCAACATTTTCTTTATTATTTCGACTTTTTCAACCCAGTAACTTTTTCCAATATATCCTATATGTATTTGTGCGACTTTTTCAACTATCTTCATTAGTTTCTTTATTTTTTCGACTTTTACGTCCATTTTGAATTGTTTCAAGTTGCTTGAACTTTTTTACAGTTTTTCAACCTCTCTCAACTTTTTTCAACATTTTGCATATATATTCGACTTTTTCAACATTTTTCAACCTCTGTCAACCTTTCTAACATTTCACATTTTTTTCGACTCATTCAACCTCTTCAACGCCTTTTTAACATTTATTTAAAAGATACTTTCAATGCAGTGTAGGGTATGTGAGTTTCGGCATGGCCGAAGATAACACCTTAACTTGTTTTTTATAAGTTTGAAGTATTGCCGGCTTATTCTTCTATGGAGGGCTACAGGCCTGTCTGAGGGCTCAGCTCACAGCTCCCAGCCCCCAGCCCCCCATCCCACGCCCACTTTTAATGTGCAGCATGTTAAATGAACCCATTAATACAATAACAAATTGATCCTTAGAAATGCAAAGTTATAAAAAACAAATTGTTTCAGCATTTTCCTGACTGCACAGGGCTATAGGCTGTACAACAATAACAGCTAAGACGTCTTTGTTTATCTAATGAGCTGGATAATGACTCTCTTTGTTTAGTTACAACGTCAAATTAAAGATTCGATGCAAACAATGCTGCAAAAACAAAGTTTTAAATCTAAATATTTAAAAACTACAAAGAAGTTCTACGAAAAATCTTCAATGCAGCCTACCAAAGTACATTAAGCTAAGGTGAAATTTAAATGCTTCCGAAATCTTTATTTCAGATTTTGCAAACACGACTTAAGTACGACAGGAACAGGCTGAATGCAGAAGAAAAAACACCGCATTACGAGTAATGCAAACAAAATGAAACAACTAAATAAACCAAGTTGAAGAAAGAGAAAAGGTGATTTTCTGACTATCGGTATACATATGTATACGTACGTACATGAGCAGAACATAAGAGTTAAAGAAAATTGTTTTACGGAATATCATGAAGAATATTGATACTATTTTGACTTTACCAAACGGTAAGTCCATGTACTGCAAGAAAAATGAACTACTTAAAGTTCCAACAAATACAGACCACACCGGCCAGCATGACTTATTAAATAAACTATTAAATATGCAACAAAGCAGGTAACTAAGGATAACTAAGTAAGTATACCATAAACATAAATGAAATAGTTCAGGAAGCTGATCGGTTGGATTTATTACAGTTTTCCGACGCGGCACACGGATGTAGATACTGTAATTTCAATGCTTGCCTGAAATGTATACCAAAAAAACAATACAAATCAAAGGGATGGACAATATTTTGGCTTAAAGACATTTTCATTATATTCGAAAACAAAGCAAGGCAAGCAGCTTTGAATTTCGTCATTTAGCCAGTGGTAATACTGGTCGATAATCTCTATTTACTTACCTGCAGTTTTGTTTAAATATGTAATTGCGAAAGGATTAACATGGAAATGAATCCAGCCCATTCGTTGTGCCGCCGACTACACAAAGTCGAAATATCATTGCAAAAGGTGCATGGATTGCCGGAAGATTGAACGGATGAAAACACACGAAACGGATGATCTTGCGAAACGTGTTGTCGCCTGTTGTCTGGCACCTGCTCGTGCTGCTTCTTGGGAATGCGCTGACACCTTAAGCCGCATAGGATGCTTGCACACTCGAGTCGTAGGAAACTTGCGCGAATTTGCTTAATCACGTGAGCCTTCATTGAAGTGTAGCACTGAGTTCGGATTATTCAAGTTCTTGTAATGTAATGTGAAATGGTACGTTGATTATTGAATACAAATCGGTTTGTTAATACGAATAGTTGCCATTGCAGGATATGAATTAAGTCTTGTGCGCATAAGTCCGCATGTTGAGTGCTCAGAATGAAAACCAAGGGTTTAACATCAAGAGACTCTGTTCTTTCACAGTTTTCTAGCTTCTATGGAACTTTGATCGCTTATTGTGAACAGATTAGTCTACGTTTAACCGCGAGCACTCCCACTTTGCGATAGTGCACGGTAATCCTAATATATGGTAGGTTTGGATTAGTGTGCTCTGAAGTGTTTTGTTTTGTAAATCTTAAGAGCATTTAGTAATTGTGAAAATATGTACTTATACATACACGAGTATACTTGATAGTTTAGGTAACATACAAGCGTATTCGTACTGACGTTATAATCTATTATTCAATTGAACAGTGAGCAGCATAAAGCTCATCGCAACCTTAAGCTTTAAAAATGGTCCTAAACTTCAATGCAAATCCCTTTTGGGCACGAGATCTCCCTGAACTTAAGTGCATTGGAGATACCATAACCCCAACCTTTTACAAATTTTACAGGAAACTAAGCCCGGTCCAATTTGATAATATTTAGTGCAGTCACATTTTATACTACAACAAGGGACTAAACCTGATAGACGGGCACCTACAAAATAGAAAACAGAAAATTGTTTCCACACACAAGAGAGTTACGAGGACTCCTTCTCGCAATGTTCTCTGAACCAAGAACGAGGCACTTTTGAACCAAATCTGAAATTTAAAATATATTATTTTTATATTCATATTTATATTTAACTAATATTTTAGTATTTTATTTTGAGTAAACTACTAAACTTTAATTTTAACCTACATGTGGGTCTTACGAGTTCAGATTTGGTCCAAGCGCCAATGCACACAAGTGCTTGGATCGCATTAGCTTTCAAGCGCCTTCGCCTTTATTGATCGATTAGGAAAGCATGTGAAAACATGGCCACCAATGAGGCCATGATACTGAGTTTATTAGATAATTTTTCTCATGTTTGGCATATGGGGTAAAACACACGAAAACGCCACCTGAAAAAATTTTTGGCTCGGATTTGAGTGAAATTTGGCATGATTGTAGTATTGATGTCTGGCAATAAAATTGTGTTTAAGATTTTGCCCTAATATTATTTGTTGCTCAGATACGCGGGCATGAAATTCACGATTTTCGTACTTTTTCAGAATAAGTGTTTTTTTTCGAAAATTCATAGCTTACAGCAAACTTTATCAATTAATAATTGGTGAACGTACATTTTTAGGTTTTTACTTGTACTTTACAAAAAAAAATATTGATTTTGAAAAAAAAAAAAATTTTTCACAAAAATTTTGCGAATTGAAAAATATTTTTGCATTTTTTTTAAAAAAACCATATTTTAAAATTTTTTTTTTTTTTTGAAAAAAACTCTGATTTATTCTGCGCTTAATGCCGTAAAAATTTTCGTGGGAAAAAAATTATTTATATTTTTTTTTTTAATATTAAAAAAAAATTAAAGAGCTAAAATTCTGTAAATTGAAATGAATTTTTCAATTTTTTTTGAAAAATCCATTTCTGAATATTTTTTTGTTTTTATAATTTTAGGTTTTTATTTGTACTTTTAAAAAAAAAATACTGATTTTGAAAAAAAAAATTTTTTCGCACAAATTTTGAGAATTGAAAAATATTTTTGCATTTTTTTAAAAAAACCCATATTTTAAAAATTTTTTTTTTTATTTTTAAAAAAACCTTGATTTATTCTGCGCTTAATGCCGTAAAAATTTTTGTGGGAAAAAAATTATTTATATTTTTTTTTTAGTCTTAAAAAAAATTAAAAAGCTAAAATTCTGTAAATTGAAATGAATTTTTGAAGTTTTTTTGAAAAATCCATTTCTGAATATTTTTTCGGTGAACTTCAGATTACAGCTTGATACGCAAGCTTTAAAATGATATGCCATAACATGAGGGCAAGTAGTTAATTAAAATGTTTGAGCCGTTAATCTGAAAACTAAAACTGAAATTTAAAATCAGTGCAGTAGCCTTTCATCGCGTAGTACAGCGCGCGCTTAGCGGCTCAACATTTTAATTTACTACTTGCCCTCATGTTATGGCATATCATTTTAAAGCTTGTGTATCAAGCTGTAATCTGAAGTTCACCGAAAAAATATTCAGAAATGGATTTTTCAAAAAAACTTCAAAAATTCATTTCAATTTACAAAATTTTAGCTTTTTAATTTTTTTTAAAACTAAAAAAAAAATATAAATAATTTTTTTCCCACAAAAATTTTTACGGCATTAAGCGCAGAATAAATCAAGGTTTTTTTAAAAATAAAAAAAAAATTTTTTAAAATATGGGTTTTTTTTAAAAAAATGCAAAAATATTTTTCAATTCTCAAAATTTGTGCGAAAAAATTTTTTTTTTCAAAATCAGTATTTTTTTTTCAAAAGTACAAATAAAAACCTAAAATTATAAAAACAAAAAAATATTCAGAAATGGATTTTTCAAAAAAAATTGAAAAATTCATTTCAATTTACAGAATTTTAGCTCTTTAATTTTTTTTTAATATTAAAAAAAAAAATATAAATAATTTTTTTCCCACGAAAATTTTTACGGCATTAAGCGCAGAATAAATCAGAGTTTTTTTCAAAAAAAAAAAAATTTTAAAATATGGTTTTTTTAAAAAAAATGCAAAAATATTTTTCAATTCGCAAAATTTTTGTGAAAAATTTTTTTTTTTCAAAATCAATATTTTTTTTTGTAAAGTACAAGTAAAAACCTAAAAATGTACGTTCACCAATTATTAATTGATAAAGTTTGCTGTAAGCTATGAGTTTTCGAAAAAAAACACTTATTCTGAAAAAGTACGAAAATCGTGAATTTCATGCCCGCGTATCTGAGCAACAAATAATATTAGGGCAAAATCTTAAGCACAATTTTATTGCCAGATATCAAAACTACAATCTTGCCAAATTTCACCCAAATCGGAGCCAAAAATTTTTTCAGGTGGCGTTTTCGTGTGTTTTACCCCATATATGTTGCTTATGATTCGGCGAAGGTTCGTTTCATAGTTTGGTATGTATAAAATGGGTGATGTCACGCCCTCCCCCCATATAAAAGAAAAACAAAACACATCATATCTTATCAACTACTTGATGCAGATGAATAAAACTTGGCACATATGATATGTATACAAGAGGCAGAGGCAAAACTAAGGCTGGGCGGTGCCGTAGGGAAAAATTAACTTATTATATCTCAGTATATATTTGACGTAGATGAATAAGATTTGGTACATATCTTTCTTATAGTTTGTAAAAGGTTCATAGCTTAGTTTGGCTTAGAAAAAATAGACAATGCCACGACCTCCCATATAGAAAAAGAATTCCGTTCATCTTATCTCAATCATCATATCTTATTCAATTTACCAAAAATAAAAACAGATTTTATTTTATTTCTCGGGCGTAGTCAGCCGTATCAGCTTATCAGGCCTCACCTCGGCCTCGGTGAAACACTATTCCACTTTCACTATAATGATTTCACGCAAAATATGTTAACTTACAGAAAAATAGCGAAAAATTTGCTTTTTATATTTTCAGTTGGTTTTCTGAAACTTACCAAAAGTAACTAACAATTTATTAATGTACAACTAAAATACGATAAATTTTTTATGCACTGTAAATATGATGCACTTTACTTGAAAATATAAATCACTTGATTTCGCTTATGTTATTAAAGATGTTAAACTAAGCTGACTGCAAAAGAAGTTATGTAATATTCGCAATTACAATGGAAAAAATAGCGAGCACCAATCAACTCAAAGCAAGTACCAAATCTTATCCATCTGCGTCAAATGAGATATAAAAAACTTTAGCTTTTTTCTGATATGGGAGGGGTGACACCGCCCATTTTTTCATTGAAACTTACTTATACCCGTACTTTTTATAGATGTGCTCATTTATCTAAGTCAAATAGTTGATAAGATATGATGAATTGTATTTTTTGTCTTATATGAGAGGCGTGGCATCTCCTACTTTTTCCAAACTAAACTGTGTTAGAAACCTTCCACAGATCATAAGGTTACCAAATGTTATTAATTTGTGTCAAAAAGTTGATTTTTCATAAATAATGGCTCACAAAAATTATAAAACTGTGTTTGAAGGTGGAGGCTATGTGAAATTTTTAACCATTTTTAGTAAAAAAAAACAACACGGCTCAGGAAAAAAAAATAATTTTTTATTAAATGCATATGGGCATTTCCGTCAAAAAGCCAACCGTGACTGAAAAATTAGAAGTTATTATAAAAGCGCTACTATCTGATATTATCTAAGGAAAATATTCAAATTTTGTTAATTTAAACAATTAACACCAGAATTCATTTATCAAATTGAGCAAACCACCTGGAAACTTGCATAAATGCAGTTTCTCTTCTTTTGTAATATTGAATAGTATTTTGCCTTAAATATTTAAGTGTGTAAGAGAAGTGATACATGATGATAGTCTTTCCGAAAAATCTCTCTTCCAACGTCAATTAGCTAAAAACAATGCAAAAACATCAAATCAATCTCTATTAACTGTAAAATTTTAATTTGCTTAAGTTCATGTTCTAAAGTCAGAAATAAAACAGAAATACATCATTTGTTCTCATTTCGAAATTGATAACAATAGCAAGTGTGTCAAAATTTTTGCTCGAATAGAGTTTCATGCACATAATTGAAAAAAAAAGAATGCAAAAAAAAAAAATTTAAATTTTTGGAGCTGTTTGAAGTTGGTCATGTTCGAAAACATAAGTGTAATAAATAGGCAGTTTAAAACGGTTAAACCACTTTTCACAGCCATAGCACAACATAATCGTATAGTTTTGTTTTTGTTGGAAAGGTTGTGAAGAGAAGGGGAGACATGTATACTTTTTTTCAATAGTAGGCAGTACCACGCCCCTAACGGAATAAAACGTTTCCACGGCTAAACTAATGGACCGATTTTGATGAAATTTTTTTAAAAGATAGATTGAACCTAAAAAAGATTATTAGAAACTTTGATTCCTTAAATCGGGCGTGGCATGGGGAAAAACGATATCACGGCTGTGCCACTACACCCTTTTTCATGAAATTTGCGGTGCCACGTCTCTTACAGGAAAAACGTTTTAACAGCAAAAAGACAAGTTTTATATTCTTTTAAGAAAAATATCTACTCCTTCCTCTTTTCTTTATAAAAATTGATCTCACTAATTGATTTGATAAATATAAACATTAAATTTGTTTTTTTAATTACTGTATACATATATCTTAAATATTATTATTTATATAAATAATAGTAGTAGTTTTGAAAAAATTGCCCAAGTGAACATAAACGGAAAAATATGTCCCGTTCGAATGGATTATTATGCCTTGTAAGAAAAAAAGTAAATAAGATTTTTCAATCAAACGCAACCCATTAAAAAGTTACATTATTCCATAACATTTTAAAATTAGTCGCATTAAAAAATGTTGCCAGATTTCGCTGACTTCTGCTTTTCTATAGATGGCCATGAAAAATACTTCCGTTTTTTGCCCCGTTCGAATGGCTTTTTAATTGCCTCTATCTTAGAACCAGTACTACGTCTGGCATCAACTTTAGCACTCAATATAGTGCTATCAAAGGGCTATTCCTTTAAGTAACAGGAAAAAATAAAAGTGTATTACTTTGACTTTTATTCCATTTTAAAAAAAAAGTTCCGTCCCGTTCAACATGAGAGAAAAGTCCATATTTTAATCATTCAAGGTCAAAAAATAAGTGAACAAATTAATTAGCTTTTATCATGGTATGTTTTTGCTAAATAACGTTTAAGATAAATGTGGTTTATTTTCCCTTAAATTATATGTTTTACCAATAAATATACATATCTCAATTTAATGTAAAATGCCTTTAATGTGGCTAATACATTGTTTTTTTCCATATTTTTCCTGCATATTTCAGCATGAAAATCATAAAAATGTTTAAGATGATTTTATGAAATTATGATAATCTTTAAGTTCTTCTTAATGATTTACATCAGCTTTTAACAAAAAAAAAAAATAATATTTTTCGAAATTTTTTTCGATCGAAACGAGGGGATTTTTTTTAAAAATACCCAAACAAAGAAATGTCAAACCATTTTACTCAAAGTCTATTAGTTATCGAATAATTAAATGGATACAAAAATAACGTTAAGTGCACCTTGGCACGATATACTGGGCTGTTGAAAAAATTTTTTTATAGGCAACACATTTTTTTACTAAAAACAAAATTATAAATGTGCCGACCTTCTCAATCAAAAAACTTTAGATATAAAGGACAGTCTAGCACAGTAAAATGACCGTTATATTGCAATTCGGTATGCAGTAGATGTCCAATACAAGTTATTTGTAATAACTGTTTTTTAACGTCAGTTCTTCGATTATTTTTGAGGTGTCGCTTTTGCTTACTTTTTTGAATGTTGTGTTGAAATCATTCCGCTTCAACACAAACGCTGATAAAGTTAAAATAATTGATGATGGTAAGAAAGGAATACCAGTAAAAATGATCTCAACAAAATATTGTCTTCCAAAATCTAACCTAATTTTTATAAGATTCTCTATGGTACCTACTATTAGCCATTTAAACATTTTTTTTTTTTGATTTTTTTTATTAAAATGGTCTATAAATGTGCCGAGAATATGTATGTAAAACTTCAGGTCAAAACTCAAAATAGAAAAAAGTTATACCGATTTTTGTGTAGTCATGTTTTGACGACGCTGCGTCTTAAAATATGCAGTAAGAAACATATACCTTTAGAAACATATCTATGTATGTAGTACTTGCAAAATGTAAAAATTTAAAAAAAAAAGTATCGAAACTGTATTGTCACATAATTCCTTTCGTTTCCTTATTATGGTGACATTTCTAAATTAGGTACAAAATAAAGTAACAAATTGGGTTAATATGACATTAATTAGTTTATTATGTCAAACAATGGTATAACGTCTGAATAAAAAAAAAAAACAAAAACCTGGAAATTAAATGAGATATGCATTTGCACAAAATTAGATGACAAAGTTAGCACAGTTGTCTTGTTAACATGCAAGATACCTGACTGCAAAATAACGTAACCACGCTCATACGAAAAACAATGTGTTTCCTGAATAATTTTCTCTTTCGAGTGTACGCATGCGCAAATCCATTTTCACTTTTTAATTTAAGTCATTCATTGCTCAAAGGTACAAAAAAAAAACAAAACTGAATAATGGCAACGAAGAAGAAGTTTTGACAGGCGGTCGGACTGATACAACAGAAATCAACAGTTACTTCAACTGTCAGATAAAATCGACTTTTTCCCATAACAAAACATCAATAGATAAACAAAACAGAAACTCTGCTGCTCGGTGATTTTCTTAGAGATTTTTCGCAATTATTTTGTAATTTGTCCAAAGGATAGATTTTCAAGCTGCAGTTACCAACAAGGATTATTGGTCTTTATGTTTTCCTATACGATACATACCACACACACACGAGTATATTGGTGTGTGCATGAGTGAAGGCAGGATGTGTGCTACTGCAAAAATATTTATTTTACAAGGACAATGAGTATTTTGTGAGCTACTGTTGTAAGTGCAATTAAATGGTTTCTTTCGAACACTAATTGATTTCAATTATCTAGGATTTTTTAAAAACACTGTGTGAAACTGAAATAACTTTGGAAAACAAATATATGGTATAATGCAAATATTTTGGCTATATCTTCAACGCAATTTCGATTTGTGGACAGCATATACTAGTTTAGTAAAGGCCTCGGGGTAGCATGGGTAGAGCCTTTTTCGTTTGCTTGTGTCCTAAGCTAACTTCTGCCTAACTAAATTTTCTGTCATTTAAATAAGTTTCAACCAACATTTACTCTCAAAATACTTATCGATTGCTTACCGCGAAAAAAGCATCTAGCAAAATGTAAATTGTTCAGGAAGCGCAGAAACGTTTAATGTGTTCGGACATTTTCACAGCGATAATAAATAAGCAATTTTTTTAGCAACCATTTTTTGCGAACCATTTTTTTAAGTTCTTGCTGTACTTTTTACTTCTAATAGCACTTTTAAATTTTTAAATGGACTTGTATTGATGACCAGTACAACGGCCAGATGTTTTATCGGTATTAGTTGCTTGTCTCACCAAACCTTCCCGCACAAAATTGAATATTGTTTACTAGTTTTTTTATCATAGCGGTTCAAATTTTTCTCTTAAGTGGAAGATAGCCCACTGGACATTAAAATAATCCGCAGCTCTCGATGAAAATCGAAAGCATTTAATAAGCATTTATAAGGTTCTAAGTTTATACCAGAGTATTTATTCGCCTCTTAGGAGAATAAAATTAAATCCTGCGATGAAAATTATTTATAAAACATTTCAAAACTGCAAATTAAGATGCTTACAAATACAAAAATTACTTAGAACTTAAAAAGTATTTATCAAGGTCTTAACGACGTTTTGTGAGAGGTTCTTAAAACGTTTATAAACATTTCTTTCTTAAGGAGAGCTAAGGTATTTATAAGGTCTTAAGAAGCATTCGGAAGATCTTCATAAAACGTTTATAAATATTTTTGTATTCGAAAATTTAAATATTTATCAAGGCCTTCAAAAAGTGTTTGATAAAATAGAAAGATTATTGTATTCCCATGCTGAAGGTATAGTAGTTAATACAAAACCTTTTTTTTTCAACACTTTGCACTATTTTGAATGACATTTTCGCATCAAAAACTAAAATTATTACTATGTTGAATGAATTTAATTATACGAGTACGTTAAGATTTTTAAAAATCAAAATATCGGAATATGATAACTGTACTTCTTTAAATTTTTTCAAGATCTCTATAGAACTTTGTATAGGTTAATCTATTTATCGAACTCTTTCCATGAGGTCTATAAAACTTTATTTGGTTTCATGTATTCATAGAACTCTTCACAAGAGCTCCATAAAACTTTTAATGATCTCACAGTTACCGAGGCAGCAACGTACGTTTCGAATAATAGGCTTACCAAACGTCCGCAATTCAATACAAATTTTTAAATGACCATTAATCTTACAAAAATTATAATAAACTTATAACTTACGCATTTTTTGAAGAATTCAAGATTTGGTATTTGACAAATTCTTGATTAAAGTGATCAAAAGTAATATAGCTATTTTTGACTTATGTATTCCGTTTTCACATTTCCGCCAAAGTTAAATTATGTTCATAAAAATGGTCACCTGCCCCCACATTGGTTGTCCAATGCTAAAATCTGATCAACTAAAGCGGCTGAGAATCGAGTTTTGCTCAGTAACTCGGAAAGTAAGCCACAAAAAGAAAAATATATTGAGACCAATGTTGTAGAGCAGATGAAAACACATCGATTTCATACCCGAAAAATTTCCATGTGACAAGATTTGACCCACCTTTGATTAAAATATGCAATAAATACTATAATTTCGAACAAAAAAAGTTATTTTGGGCGCAAAATCCAGTTTTCAGAATAAAACAAATAATATTACCTTAAAATTTTCCATAAAAACATTTTTCGCCAAAATACTTACTATTGTTCGAAAATCGCGATGGCGGATGGATATTTTAAAGCTATGAAAGGGGGGTCAAGTCTGGCCATACGGAAATGGTTCGGTTATAAGATCGATTTGTTTTCATCTCCTCTACAACATTGGCCTTAATATATTTTTCTGTTTCTGTCATGGCATTGAACCAGTTTACGGGCAGGTGACAATTTTTATTACGTAAACCACTAGTATTGTCGAATGAAACATAATTTACCTTTGATTTACGAAATTTTTACAAAATTTTATAGATTGGAATCACTAATCAAAATTAAGCGTTTAAAAATTATATATGCTAAATTTGTTTTTAAAAATATAAGGTATTACCGTAACTGGCCCAAAGTATGTTCACTCAAATTTGGGTTATAAATCATATTTCTATAAAGACTGCATACGAAAAGCGCTTCTTCATTACTTTACATCATATGGTAACCCTAACAATAGACTCAAAACCATTATAAATAAACAATTTAAACAAACTTAAACTGTTAAGTTTTATTAAGCCCTAGAGATAATCCTTAAGTTTAAAGTACCTCTTATGAAGCTTTTGAGATAATCCTTAAGTTTTAAATGCCATTTACCGAGGAATTTTAAAAAAAAGGCGTCGTCCGCCATCTTTTTCAAAATATATGCCAACAAAATAGCAACAACAACACAAAATTAAATGAGTTTCTTTTCTTTTGCCAAAGTAATGATTTTTTCTGCACTAAATCTTTTTATTTTGATATGCTTTTACCTAAAAAATCATTAAAGCATGTTTTGAAACATAAATATTAAAGAAAAAATTAAAAAAAATTTTCGCCCAAATATTTTATTTTTCTAAAATGCAATATCTTGGAAGCGCGCTAAATTTTTCGAAGCAAAACCACAAACTTCACCATAAACCTTGGCTCGCACGTATATTTTGTTCAGTAATTGTGCCGAAATTCATAATTATTCGTTGCATCATTTCCAACTTGCCATTTTATATTTCCATTTGTTATTCTCTTTTTATCTATTTTAATTTTGTAGTACATACTGCAAAAAGTATGTATAACAAAAATCAAATCTTTATTAAAACTTCGTCAAAATAAAATAAACCTCATTAAATTTCCGTTCGAAAAAAAATTGTGTATAAATATTTTCAAAAACTCAAATTATTTATAGACCTCTTACCAGCATAAAACACATCATTTATTGACCTCTTCAATAGGTTTTGAAAACGTCGTTTCTAACTCTTACATAAACCTCTTGAAGGTCCCCATAGAAGGTGCCCTTTTGGTCTTAAGTAGCATTTATTCTGTGTTTTAAAACCTCTTTAACGAATATTTTCAAGAGTTCTGCTCTTAAAGAATGGTCATATAGAACTCTTGAAGAGCCTAATAAATGCAAAAATGCCTAGTGGGAGCGCTCCCATTTATCCATACCCTCCGTCTTTTAGTATACTGATTGAGCAGGCTTTGAGTTTTTTATTTGTCACGTCAGGACTTTAAAATATTTAAACCTTAATTGAAGAAAGTTCAATATTTGTTGGCCAGTAAGTCATTATTCCTTCAATCATCTGAATTCAAATCAGTGGCGTGACTAGGTAGAAGGCGCGAAAGGGGGTAGTCATCCCTTGTGCAAATGCTTAGGGTACGTAAAAATGGTCATCGGTATTCATTCAGATATCAGATTTTAATCAGATGATACAGTTTTAATTTTATAAGTACAGTGGACGAATTTTCTGTAGACTTGGCGCATATTTACTTCATTTTCAGTGAAAAATTCCTTTATTTATCTAAATCTTTATTTTTTATTGAAATATTAAAATCATCTCTGTGTATATGACAAAAAATCCAATCATTCAGTACATTCCCAAAAAGCTCACATTTCATCACCGTTACGTAGGTACGGGATATTAATTGATCCATAAGTTTTCATGTTTGATGTTCCAAATTGAAGTTTATCATTCATTCCATTCCAGCACTTTATTTTGGAGAGAGGAGTTTCAAACAATCGTTTTTAAAAAACATATGGTTTGAAATTAACTGTCGATATCTTGAAAGTTATTAACATGTGAATAATGTGAGCGTTAACCTTTTTATGCCAAACAAATTATGTATTTATATATATTACCCAGGTATCACCCATTTGATGTCGAAGGGATAGTCAGCACGGTTCACCATGTAGGACTGTCGTTAAATATTATCCACAGACTTGTCTTGGAGATGAAATAAAACGATATTGTTTTTGGTTTGTTCGACCTTTTTTTTGCGAAATAACAAAATTGTATGCCTCCGAAATTTTTTAATCTACTGCCATGTCCATTCGTTTGAATTCCCCGATCGATAGTTACTCGAAAACCAACGAAATACTAATATCCTATTTATATTGCCATTTAAAAAATTTCAAAATTTCTTAAAAAGCTTCTTATTCTCTATAATCTATTGAAATAAAGTTGAAATTCATACAAATTGCACTGCCAAAAATTTGGCTTTTCCTTGTACTTCTTATGAACTTAATAATTTGTAAAAATGTGTAAAATGTAATGGAAGCGGTAAACGTTTTGTACCTAAATGGTTGGTAAGAATTGTTATCAAGATTTGCTATATGGCAGAAAAAAACAAGTGCTCACTTTCTAAGTTTCTTGAACCTCAAGTTAAGCGACAATATGTTTGTGATTTACATACGTTTAATAGAATTCTCCTCTCAGCAGTTTTTTAAATCTTGTAAGCTAAGTCGAACATTTTGTATTTGACGCAAGGATGAAACCGCAAATGGAAAAATTATATAAGATCCATAGTGTCTGATCAAAATCTAGACGGATGGCAAACCTTTGTGGAAATTTTACGTTCTTATAGTAAAACTTTAACACTGAGCAACTTATTTAATGCTCCATAAAAAACTAATTATGTACTCTCATTTCCGTATGAATCAGAGTCACAGAAAAATGTTTAGCAATCTTTCGGGAGAAAATGCATAAGAGAATGATAAATACTGCTCCAGCTAAGGGAATTTTAAGCTTAAAGCTGTCAGAATCAAAGAAAGTGTCAAAACCTTGATTTTAGGACTCACGTCCACTCTGTCTCCTAAATGAAAAGATTGTGCACAGCAACGAAGGATATACACTGGCAGTCATGACAACCGCACCACTACAAAAAAACATTAAAATTCGATAGCATTTATATATTATTTTTTTACTAGTTATTATTATTAAGTTTATATGATTACATAGTTTGAAAACACATAAACATTTCTGAATCTTACCAATTTTTTTATTTTTTTTGATTAAAAACAACAATCCGGAAAAAAGTTCACGTTCTTACAAGTCCTTTGACTGATCTGTATCTTGCAATCTTCAATTTTGTTTCTAAATACTAATATCAAGTTACAAAAATAAAAAACAATTAGTTTAATGTTGCTACTTTTTTAGCCTGTATTACAGCCACTATCCTTGATGGCATAGAATCAGCCAAGGCTTTGAGGTTATCGTCCTCTATCACATTATACCAAAGCTAAAATTGATTTTATTTTTTATCTCAGGCTTCTGTTTAGTAACTTTGCCTTTCATTATATGCCTAAAGTGCATGATAGAATTTAGGTCCGGCGAGTTTCCAGGGCCAGGTCAGACCCGAAATTCCGAGATCCGTGAATACTTTTCCGAGCTTTAAAAACATGATTTGTTTTTAAATATCCTGTTTATAATTTTAAAGTCTGTAAAAATTATAGAAAAAATTACATACACGATTTACCAATTTCGCACGATGGCAATGCGCAAAATCGTCCTGTAAAATTGCATCGTAGAGCAGGATAAGTGCTTTTTAAGCACCGGCTTCTAGTTCTCCCTTATAACTTGCCCATATTTTTTCGCATTCATAGTTCTTTCCGGATACAACAAAAAAAAAAAACATCCTCAGATCATCTGGATCTATGAAAATTTTACTGTTTTCACTATGCAGTCTTCTTTCTAGCGTTCTCATCGGAACGACGCACCTACGGAAAATTAGCGGTGCATAGCAAGGTGAATTTACTTTCATCCAACTAAATGACATTTCGCCACTACTCCAGTGTCCAGTTTTTGTAGTTTTGAGCTCAAGCTAGACCCGCCTTTTTCATTTTTTGTGTCAACAATGGCTTTTTTGCAGGAAGTATTCCATATAAACCAGCATCTCCCAGCCTCCTGCGGTCAATTTCTACAGTAATTTGTATGGAATGATTCGTTTCTAGCTCTGTCCGTATTAGACGGAGAGCTGGCTACATAAAAATGCACTGATCGACTATAGTCGTGATTTTTATTTTATAAGTTCCCAATGACATTGTCGAAACTATCGTCCATTTTGCAGAAGTCGCAGTGGAGGCGAAGAGCGTGGGTGGACGGTCAAACATGTTAACTTTTCTTGAAAAAAGAATGATCAGATACAGTTCTGAAAATTGGTATAGTATTAAACTTTGAATATACAAATGACAAGAAAATATTCCTAGAAGAGTAGGTGGGGCCTAACCGCTCCCAGAAGCGATAAAGTGGTAAGCTATAAGTTGAAAATGAACTCATAAGATATAGTTCTTCAAGTTTTTTTTATCGATAGCTTACGATACAATTAGACGAATTATAAATTTGCAGACGTTAAAAGTGAGGCTTTTTTTTCACAGTGCGGACGATTTTCGCCTTTGCTATCCGACCTCAACGTTGCAGCCCTTTTATTGTTAGAAAATGATCGAGTCGGAGGCTAAATTTGTTAGCGCAACATAAATCTTATACCAACAGAATTGGCAATCCCGACCAGTGCATTGTGCATCCATTAAATATTTCATAAAGTAAGGAATTAAAAAATGTTTAATCGAATAATTTTAATGTTGTGAATTCATGTTAATATTAAATTATATTACAAGATACTATTTTTTTTAGACGTTATTCAGAATCGTAATCTGATGATTCGTCTTGAGTGTCTTCATTACTGATGTACTCTTCATTTGTGTCTTCAGCTAAGAAATAAATTTATATTATTAGAATACAAATGCATGTTAAGCGTCATTAAGTGTGTGAAATTTTGTTATGTTACCTTCAGCTTTTTCGTTATTTATCATAACTTCCTTGACTGATGATGGCAATTGTGGTCCTTCAAACCATTTGAACGAATATTCATTATTGATATCTATCCAACCATAACTTTTCGGTTTCAATTCTGTTGGATCTTCCATGTAAGCATGACCAGCGCTGCCACTTTGCTACTATCGTAGCAAATTTGCTACACTTAAGCAAAAAATAACACATTTGCGACTTTGCTACCCACTCTCATCAAATGTATCAATTTTGCTAAATTTTTCGCATTTCCATATAATTTTATTAAGCCAATGGCTTAGCAGCTGTGACAACAAGCGAGAAAGTGACAAGAGATAATAAATGGATATACGCAATTTGTACAGTTCAAGGTCAGTTCTTCAGTAGCTCAGTTGTTAGAGCGGCCGTCGACAGATATGCAATTGAAATGCATGTACGGTCAGGGGATCGACTCCATGTACAACATTAACCAAAAACTGGTCTGATGAGGCTATGTGGTAGTAGCCGAAACATATGTCACCAATTACCAGGTTAAATTGTTCCATTTGTTATCTTTGTCATGTTTGTTGAATAAAAAATAGCATTGATCAATAAGTAAAAATTTACAATATTGGTCTTTGCTAAAATGACTGTAAGTTCATAATGTTTAATTATTTTGTATTATTCATATAATTTTTCTTGCTTTTTCTCCTGCAATTTTTTAATTAAACACATTTTCCAATTTATTGGCAACTCTGTATTAGCACTAGCTGAATTTTGAACTAAACAAAGTTTTCATGATTTTTAATGCCAGTTACTTTTCAAAAAAATTGCTTGCTTTGCCACACAGCAGTGCATCTGCAGAGCGAATTTTTTCAGACCTCAATTTAATAAAAAATAAAAAAAGTAACTCCTACAAAATTGATACCATAGATTTTATAATGGCTGCAAATCAGATGAATTATATAATATGTTTATGAACTATTAAGCCCAATTTCCATGTGATCTTATATTATCTTATCCCATACCATTGATATCAAATCAAATTTTAGTAAGAAAGAAAAAGCATGCGAACAGAAGCTAATGCGCTTGGAGAATGCGAGAGTGAATAGCATACATTTGCTATCTTCATAGCATGTGATGTCCTCCTTTATATTTGACAAGATAAGGGGCCGTTCATAAATTACGTAAGACAATTTCATGACTTTTTGACCCCCCCCCCCTCCCCCGAGTAAGATTTAGTAAGATTCTCACTACCCCGCCCCCCCCCGCCCCCTTCCGAAATCTTACGTAAGATTCATAATTAAGGTGAAACTAGTCAAAAAATTTATTTTTCATGTGATGTACTATATTACTATATTTAATTTTAATATACATATGTTACATATTAAATAAATATTACGAAATTGCAAACTACACATTTGTTTTTCAAGATGAATAAAAAAAGTCATCGTTAGTCCATGCGCTTTTCAACCAGTCTGATAGTGAACCTACAATTGGCACACCCGATTCGTCTGTTGAATTTTCTGATTCACATTCAAACCCTGTAACATCAATATCCTCGTCGTCATGCCACTCTGCAACTTGACAAATCTCCGATTGTTTTAAAATGCAAAGGCTTTTCCCCTGTCCACGTTTCAAAATTGAAACTGGTTGAATCATGTGAGTTCGACTACAGTCTTTTCCATGTAGTTTTTTGTGCATTACAGTAGCTTTTTTCGATACAAAGTACTGGTCACAAATATTACAAACTCGATCAGCTAAGACGTTTGCAAGCGAAGGACAAAAAAAATCGAAAGGCATGATTTTGAACTGTGGATGTACTTTTGACCAATCGTAATTTAACGCTAAGCGAAGAAATAGAGGACAAAACTGATTGCTGTTTTGGTCTCCTGTTGAAGAAGGAATCGAAAACGAATCTTCTTGTTGAAGACGACAAGTGCAAGAGGGTGGTAAAGAACCGGGACAACATCAACAAAATTTCAAAGTCGACGTATCTGCGTGTAAATGCCTGAATAATTGCAAACTTGTGAGACGGTGTTACAAGTCGATCCTGCGTGTAAACAACATAATTACATATATTTCATTACATAAACAGAAGAGAAGTTGTCACGTTCAGAGTCGATTACTTAAATCGATTGTAATCGATATTTCTGAATCTTTCGTGACTGTCGAAAATTCAAATATATTTCATTACTGCCACAAATGACGATGCGTTAATACAACTTTAATGCATGAATACGCATTTTAAATCTTACGTAAGATGATCATTCACCCCCCCCCCCCCCCCCTCTCGTAAGATGTAGTAAGAATCCGCCGACCCCCCCCCCCCCCCCTAAACGTCTTACGTAATTTATGAACGGCCCCTAAGATAAGATCACATGAAAATTGGACTTTTTTATATATTCTTATTTATGTGAATTGTAATTTGTTAATCACATTTATGTTATGTACTGTTGCACCATTCTGAATTTCAATGTGATATTTTCGTTTTATAAAAAAGTTTATGTTTAGTTTACTATTCAATAAACGATAGTTCAGCCAATTATTGACTTTTGCTACGCTGCTCGCCGTTTTGCTACGCAATTTTGCTACAAAAATTTTATCCAAAGTGGCAGCACTGAGCATGACTCCAAACATTCGTAGAAGCATCAACATTTTTCAACAGCTTTTTACTGAGTGGCTCATTCACATTTTTGATTTTGTAATTTTTTAAAAACAATTCAAATCGTACAGTGTTTACGGGTATGTTAACGTTTTTGCTTTGATGCCATACATATTGCTCACGAAACTTTGCAGGATTTCAAAAGAACTGTTTTCATAATCAGAGCTACAGCTCAAAGCTGCAAATGCTTTTTTAAAGTTATCTGATTGACATAACATTTTAAATGGCCGTAGCTTTCCTTTTCGATGGAATGCAGGATTAAAATCGCATCCTATAAATACATGAAATGCTGGTAATGATTTACACAGATCCTCTCCAAGATTTTCGTACATTTCATTAATGTTAATGATTTTACGATGATTTGCAACCCCAAATTCTATCCAGAATTTTCACTTACTCTTCATATGATGGAGATTAGCGAGCATTATGATCACAATATCTGTGTCTGAACATTTTATTGTTATGTTGCAATCGTAATTTATGTGTGTGGCATGAAATACAATTTTCGTATCCGCTTCCTCGTGCGATGGACAAAAAAAAGTATGATAATTTGTTTTTACTACGTTTTTATTTTAACCTACTTCATACTTGAAACAATAAATATGATTTAAGAAAATTTGCTTCTTACCTCTGAAAGGAACAACTTCGTTACTTTCCCAGTGAGTAATAAGAAACGTAACTAGAGCGGTTTTGAATTTATCGTTCCTCAGTCCAGATATTACATATTCGCGATCATTAATTCGCCTTCCTCTCATAGAGCGCTCATAATCTTTTATAGATGGGCTGTAGTATCGATCGAAAATAATATGTAGTTTTGAAGCAGTGGTATTAGTTATTATCTGTAGAATTTTTTTCGATAATCCACCAAACGTTTTGGGTGCATCTTTGATGCAGTGCAATACGAAAAATCCATCGATCAAAAGTTCATCTGTACAGGAAGGTGGAGCGCACTCCATCACCAAACATTTCATTAAAGCGGATTTCTCTGTTTTACAGATTGTGCCATCAACGTTGCACAGAGACATCGGCACAGGTGTTATAGGGTATGATAATATTTTTTCAATATCAGTACGACCTTCCATAGATATCCCAAGGATGCGACCGAATAAATCTCTTTGAAGGCGTATTTCTATAAACTTTAACTTTTTTATTCTCATGGCTGCTTGGAAAATTCATAATTTTATTTTGTTTAATATGCCCTTCAAAGCGATCACTACAGTTCGCACATTCTGATATAAAATTATTCCGTTGAGTTTCTCCATTATTTCTTATGTATTATCGATATATATGATGGCAATTTCACGGTTGCATTATTTGAGTTTAACTAATGTTAACTAATTATTGTAAGGAAATTAAGTAAGTAAATATTTTTTTTAAAAAAAGCTCGTATTTTTTTAATCAATACAAGAACTTCTCCGATTTCACTTCTGTTATTTTTTACAGATAATTACATATGTAAAGCATAATTTCGTCAAACGCCAGAGCTATATTTGATCATTTTCTAACAATAAAAGGGCTGCAACGTTGAGGTCGGATAGCAAAGGCGAAAATCGTGCGCACGGTGAAAAAAACGCTTTTTTTGCCAATAAGCCTCACTTTTAACTTCTGAAAATTTATAATTCGTCTAATTGCATCGTAAGCTATCGATAACAAAAACTTGAAGAACTATATCTTATGAGTTCATTTTCAACTTATAGCTTAGCACTTTATCGCTTCTGGGAGCGGTTAGGCCCCAACCTACTCTTCTGGGAATATTTTCTTGTCATTTGTATATTCAAAGTCTAATACTATACCAATTTTCAGAACTATATCTGATCATTTTTTTTTTTTTTTTTCAAGAAAACTTAACACGCTCTTCGCCTCCACTGCGACTTCTACAAAATGGACGATAGTTTGGACGATGTCATTGGGAACTTATAAAATAAATATCACGACTATAGTCGATCAGTACATTTTTATGTAGCCAGTTCTTAGACTATATGGCAACTACACTTTTAAAATGACCCTTCAAACTTATTTTTTACCTGGCCATTTTTGTCCTTCTACTAGTCGCACGTTCAGTACCAGATCCTTTTTTCCTCTCCAGCGGATCCTAAATTTCCTTGTTTTTTTTCAAAAAGTCACAGTTGCGGTCCGCAAGTTGCTTTTTGGTCACGTGACAACTGTTTATGTTTTGGACCCATTTCTATACTTATTTTAAAAAACGACTTTCTGCTTTAAGCAAACGCGC
The DNA here is from genome assembly GCA_949775025.1 of Tricholauxania praeusta. NCBI lineage: Eukaryota > Metazoa > Arthropoda > Insecta > Diptera > Lauxaniidae > Tricholauxania > Tricholauxania praeusta. Next base: position 72,620,597 of record OX459029.1, on the reverse strand, counting down.
AAAAATATCGTATTTCCACTGTCAATACACTTTCAATACTTTAATGATTGAAGTCCCATTAATAGAGGTAAAAAAATACGGAATTTTTTTAATTTTGACATATAAAAACAGTTTTGCCAGTGGTGCGGTTTTCATGACCGCCAGTGTAAAATGCTACAGTGGTACACCAGTGAACTTTAATATGCTTTCGTGTAATGGTATGTACATTAGGATGGTTCAAATTGCAAACATGTTCCGATTTTTGGTGCCCAGACTTGAAAATATATCTTGATACCATGAGTTTCACCCGAAACGGACAATGGGAAGGCGTGTCAGTGGGTCGATTTGTGTGATTTTTGTGCATTTTCGGGACCCTTTAAAGCATAGTTGCTTTTATTTAAAAAAAAACATCAACATCGGGGTATATTTGTGGTTATAATTTTTTATGGACTCAGTATGATGTGAAATATGTGCGAACATTATAAATCAGAAAATTTGCACAAATTTGAGTGTTGATTCATTGGTAAGAATGTGAAAAATGCTGAAAAATCTGACATACGTCCTCTTTGCTCGTCCGAAACCATAACTATTTTATATTTTTCGGCCGCAAAAATATACGCATGCGTACAAAGTCTTGTGCATTAGCTAGTTGAAAAAATCATTTGTCACTTTAAAATTAGTCAAAACGTGTTCATTATATGTAAAAAACGTGGAATTTTTTTAATTGGTTCGATCGTTAACAATATTTCAGATCAATCTCTTCCAAGTGTTTTGATTGTGTTGAAACATTTCTTTCATTACAAAAATGTAAGGAAAGAATCGATAGTACAGAGTGCTAATAAAACCATCGATGCCGTGATCGAAGTTTGGGGGAAATTTGGGAAACCTACAGAAGAAAAAAGAAATGCAGTGCGAACGCTTTTGAATAAATACAAGGAATACCGAAAGATCTCAAAATTCAAGACACTTAAAAGTGTCAAGATAACTGCTAAGAAGAATTTCTATCAAAGAAATTTGCAAGCTCTATTCGATGTATCTGCGAAAAAGTGCAATAAGCGGCCGCGCACAGTGTGTTATTTTGCCAATCTAGCAGTACTAAACTAATATCTCAAAAACAATTGCAGCTAGGTCAATGAAATTTTCCACAAATGTTAATATTTATATTTTACAGTATCAATGTAAAAATGGTGCAAATCGGTTGGGTTAAAGATATAGCTCCCATATAACCGATTTTTTCGTTTTGATGTTTTTAAGGGCGACCTAAATAAAAAAGTATGTAAAGCTTGAGTTTATAGTAGATTATTTATTTTTTAGTGTCTGACGAACATTTTGCAATGAAAATAAATGTTTCATCGCGTGGTTTTTCATTGGACTGTTTTTGAAATAAAAATTTTTACATAACTTTTAGCATGCTTAAGATACAAAAATATCACTTTTAAAATAGTTGTAAAATATGTATAAGAAAGTGAACTTTTCAGCGTTTCGTTTATATATAAATAGTTTCAGTTTTCGGAGTTATAATGAATTTAGCTGAGGTTTGGGCGAATTTGAAAAATAATTACGAAATGATTAACAAATTATATTATAGAACCAAAAATATGAGCTCGTACATAAAAGCTTTTTTTTAGCTTTTTTTCGTTTAAGAAAGTTGATTTTTGCGACTGATTATTTTTATTATAATTAAACATTATGAACTTACAGTCATTTTAGCATTTTGCTAAAATGACTGTAAGTTCATAATGTTTAATTTTTTCGTTTATTAAACAAAAAAAAAAAATATGAACTTTTTAATTTTTATATGTTCTTCAATTCAGGGATGCTGCTCTCAAACTTGCGACCATTACAAATGTAGATACGAGGTCTTTATGACTAGATTCATCCTGTATGTCTGTAAAGTTGATACATAAAAAATTAATCAACAAAAATTAATTATGAAAAGGATAAATATTAAAAATGCTTACAGTGTAATTTCTAAAATTTACTCTAAAGACTCATCTAAATCGCTTGAATCAGAAGTGTCATCGTTTTTCATTTGAAGCAGTACTATCGTGTCCGGACTTAGGTCTCTATACTTCTTTTTAGACGTTTTGCGCAAACTTGCTATAAATGGATCCGATGTTGTCAAGAGTCTATTGATCAAATCAGTATTTGTATCGGTCCTTGAAGTTTTTCGGGTGAAAAGATCCGTATAACGCCGGACATCCTTATCACGTGCTTCGTGTACTTCCTCTGACATTGGGCAATAGGTATAATGCCGGTTTTTATTACACTGCTTCCATGGTAAAGCACTTTGTGCACTGTTGGTAGCATAGAGTACCAAAGATATAACTCTAAGTATAGGTAAAGCGTATCCTGCGAGTATTTTTGGAAAACATCCACATTGATTGAAAAAGCAAAGGTTAAGGATTGAAGCAAGTTACGGAAACGAAAAATTAGATCCAAATTTATACCAGTTATTTCAGCTGTTATATCCGCTTCTTTGAAAAAACGCCTTGATTTTTGTTCACCTCTCTTGCAACTTTTCTGGCTTTTTTATTTTTAGTACTTTCGGCGCGTTCTTCAAATTCTTTATTTGGTCTCCCACCAGAAAATTTTTTCGGTGTATTGCACAACAATAAAGAGAATTCGATTTACCTCTGAGTCAATCTTTATTTGATGAAATAATTCGATCTTTCTTCCGACAAGCATTTGCCCACCGGGAATTCAGTAGCGACAACAAGTTCTTGGCATATTGCTTAGCCTAATCAATATCAACAGTACTTTGCGATCCACCAGCAACATTTCCGGATAAAAACAAAATCATCCTCTCAAATCGTTTGTTTACTGCAGTATGAAGCCATAGCTCAAATATTTGGAAGCAAGAAATTTCAGAGGTCATCTTTAAAAATTGAAAATGGTTGTATGGGTGCCGCAGCTAGGCGCAGAATTTTTTTGTTGATTCTATAAGTCAGTACTCTAAACTATTCTAAACAATTTTTTTACTGTCCACAAAAGTTTTTTTTTTTTAATACTTACAGTTAAAGTAGGCTCTTTCAGTGTATACAAAATTTTGTTGCTATCAATAACTCTGTTAAGATTTCATGTTATTTCGATCAAGAAAGCTTGGAAATTAATTTTTATAAAAAAATTAAACCTTTCACTTTTTCAGAATGGATTTACAAGACTTTAAAGTTTGCGCGCAAAATTCATCGAACTTATACTATTTTTGACATTTTCTTTTTACTTACTTTCAAGGTACAGTTATTTTAAGTATTGCCCTATACTTCAAAAATTTTTTTGAAGTTTTAACCTAATTGGGGAATTTTTAACATATTTGCATTTAAATTCCATCAAAAAATGAACTTTTTTTTTTGAGTTTAGTAGCGCTAGATTGCCAAAATAATACACTGTGCCGTGCCATACCATCAGATTTTTTGACGAATGAATAAAGTGATGCTGATGATCAAGATGATGATTTCATAGTGAGAGAAAAAGGGTTAGAAAATCAGAGAAGAAGCAAAAATTATCACCTCATTTGCTGCCGTCATTAGATCGTGCAGATATTAGTAGTCACAAAGCCAATTTAATTGTGACTACCGCTATTTATGTAGTTGATGGTTTGGATGCGGCTAAGAATACTGCTTCATCAACGTCATCCATTCGAAGAGCTCGTATTAAAAATCGTAATGAAGCTTCAACAAATATTCGGAACAGCTTCAAATGTGATAAGCCTCTCACTTTGCACTGGGACGGGAAACTTTTGCCTGCACTCTAAGGTCAAGAAAAGTTGAACGCCTCGTTATTTTTGTGACCACCGCAAATATCGAACAATTGATTGGGGTAGTTGAATGTAAGTCCAGCTCAGGCGAAGACATGTGCGAGTGGATGAGTGGTATTTGACACAGCGAATTTCGTATATGAGTTTCGATACGACGTCAGCAAATACAGGCGTAAAGAAGGGTGCCTGTACGCGGCTTCCAATAGCAATAAAGAAAGAACTTCTGCCCCTTGCTTGTCGCCATCACGTTTTTGAAGTAGTCCTTGGAGGTGTATTCGATATATTCGGCAAGAGCATTGCTCCTGATATTCTAGACTTCAACTCTTTTAAACAAAAATGGGGAAACATCGACCACACACAATTTCGGACGGCAATGAATAACCTAAAGGTAAAAAAATATTTACGGACGACGTGGCGCATGATGTTCTACAATTCTGCGCTCAACAGGAACACAAACTCCAGCCGAGAGGTGACTATGCCGAATTTTTGAGTCTTACAATAATATTCCTGGGCGGAATTCCTCGTCACGGTATCAAATTTTATGAGCCTTCAGAAGCAAGTCGAGCACGCTATATGTATGTGTCGACTGTTATATATATACAAAAAGTATATGTTCGGAAGAACAACAGCCGAAGATGGCCTGTACGATATCGATGAAAAAAACCGAAAATGACTGTCTGAACTTAATTATTTTTGCAATCAAAGGCTATTACATAAAAGCCTGGTTTCAAGCACCAGATGACACCTCTGCGCCACAAAATGACATAAATTTTCCGAAGCAATTGATAAAATATAGAACCGAGAGTCATAACATAGCAAACATTGCCATCAACAAGTTCAGAGGTCATTTGTGGTACATCAGTGAAGCATTGATTGGGCTGGCGTTTTTCGATTTCAATCAACCAAAAAAAGGAAAATGCTCTCGAACCTGAAAATTGCTTCTCGAGACAACTCAAGTCGCATAAATATTGATTTTCAGAAGATCGACAAAATTGAGTTGAGCGTAAGCGCTTTTGTGACATCACGCACATTGCGTTTCTTCCAAATATTGAAATTGCCAATGAATTTTCTGGAAAAAGACCTCATTTTCTGGCCAAACGATGAATCCTATAAGTATTCGAAGATTGTGGCCCAAGAATTACGTGTTGTGAACGACACCGCAGAAAGAGTGATTGCACTTGTGCAAAATTTTAATAAACAGATAACGAAGGACGAAGATAAGTTTCAAAAATGACTCAAAGTGGTCGCCGAAAACCGAAAAAAAAATCCCCAAAATGAACAAATGCGAAATACTAGCGTTTCGTGAACAAAAATGAATTAAAAATCTTTATTTTCTTAAAATCAATTTGTTGTTTTTTTTAGTCAATAATTTCTCCAGATCGCATCGTTGGTACAAAAAATCTTTGACATTTCGTTTTCAATGTACATATAAGAATATGTCAGATCGATTGCACTCAGTGCCGTGGTAGAAAAATATAAAATAAGCATAGTTTTGGGCGATCAAAGTGGACGTATGTCAGATTTTTTTAGCATTTTTCACATTCTTATCAATGAATCAACACTCAAATTTGTGCCAATTTTCTGATTTATAATTTTTGCACATATTTCACATCATACTGAGTCCATAAAAAATTATAGCCACAAATATACCCCGATGTTGACATTTTTTTTTATATAAAAGCAATTATACCTTAAGTCATCTCGAAAATGCACAAAAATCACACATATCGACCCACTGACACGCCTTCCCATTGTCCGTTTCTGGTGAAAGAGCTCAAGAGCTTCATGGTCTCAAGATATGTTTTCAAGCCTGAGCACCAGAACTTTGACGACATTTAATTTTTCCGTACGATTGTGAACCAGCCTTATGTACATATGTACAGATGTAACAAAATAAAAACATCTCATTTTAGTTTAACTGCTTATTGAATAAACTTGTGATCTTTCACAAAATATCAGCCAATTATAATTATCCTCATTACTACTCCCACTTTAGATTCAATCAATAATTTAATTCAAGAACTCTTACAATAATTAAGTAAATCAACCAAACAAAACCGGCGTCAGAGCGCGTTTTAATTATCTGTGAAAACTGTGCAGTTGCTATATCGAACTTCAAAGCCACTGGACTGGTTTCAAGTGAGCACTTAAGTCACCGATCTATTTAATATATAAGTACATGTGTATCCGCTTTACGTCCAAGTAATTTAATTATTTTTCTATCGGCCAAATTAAGTGCAAAAATTGCGTAGTCATGGAATTAGGTTAGTCACCACAGTTGTGTTCATATTTATAAATCGCCAGAGGCGTCGAGTTGAAGTATTGTCATGACTCAAAGAGGGGTCGTTCGCTAACAATTGGAGCGAGGGTCTTCAAATTTGTGACAAACTATTAAAGACTTTGTGGGAGGGGCTACACCTTACTACTAAACGAATATTTATAATGGGCTGTGCCACCCCTCCCATATGAAAAAAAAACTGAAATGTTTTATGTATCAGCAACTATTTGACGCAGGTGAATTAGATTTGGTACATATGTGAGTATGTAAAAGATTAGGGACGAAATAATGTCTTAGTTTGAAAATGAGCTGTTTCGCTTTTACATTCCATCGCTTGAGTAAATACAATGATGGAACGAACGCTGTGGTAGAATTGCGATTGTGTACGTAGCCAAGTGATGGTAATGCTTTGTGTTGATTGGCTGCACGTTATTAATTCTATTCTAATTGTAAATATTCTATAACGTTGATAGCTGTCAATTTTTATTTAACATCTTTTATAATATGTATTGCCAAAATCATGTGGTTTATATTTTCAAGTCAAGTGAATCATATTTGCATTTCATTAATAAACTGCTTGTTATTCTTGGACAGTTTTAGTTGCAACTAACTGAAAAAACTCGAACTTTCTAATAAAAAAACAAAAATATTATTATTTGTTTTGATTTCCATAAAAATATTTTTGATGAGCAAAAAAACAAAAAAAAGGTCCTCCTTTTTGTACGAAAAACACTATCAATATTTAATAATTTTTAAAATACACTTCAACATTTTCCATTCACAAAATATTTTATAATACAAACTTCAAAAGTAGTGAAAAGTATGAAATATCAACTAAAAGTAGTACATTTCATGTGAAAAGTATTAAAGTATTTTTGCCTTGCAAAAGCAGTACATTTACTACTAAAGTAGTAATATTTTGCATGAATTCATTTTACCGAAAGTGGCAGCATTTTGAGCTTTCATTTACAATATTTAATTTTTAATATATTGACATGAGATTTTCATTTATAATTATTCTCTGTTTTCTATCCACAGTTTGTAAAGTTACTTTTAAAAATGTCAATTTTGATGTCTCACATTTAAATTAAAGGATTTTATTTTTAAAATTCAATATAGAAATAGACCTTAGATCTTAAATGTCATTACCAATGTTCAATTAGTAAATTTTTCTTCATTCAATTAATAAAATTTTCCGCACTTCAACGTGCTGATCATTGGCGCGGAAAGTTTTTCGGCCCACATGCATATTCTCCAGTCACGCCAACGAACTCTTTTGTACATACATTTTTATACAGAGGCTTTTACCAAATCAGACTCATCGCGTCACATACCGGAAAGGGCAGAATATCGTCTACCGAGACAGCTAGTATCTATGTATGTTTATAAAATAAAAACTCCCAATTTCAAAAAATTTTCAGAAAAGTGTAACTCCCCTTTGAAATCTACGTCAGTCTCTTGTTGAGATAAATTTGGTTCACGTTAATTATTTATTCGCTGTTAAATTCTTGCACTTTGACATCGCGTATGCCAATGTCGCCTGTCAAAGTATAGAATTGTGATTGAATGGCGACAATAAAACCGGACATAATTTGTGTTTTCATATGACACAAATTGTTGTGTCACCGCCGTAAATATTTCTTAGTTTTATGTGTGGTCAAATCACTGACATTGAAACTTCATTAAAATTTATAACGACCAATTACCTAATCATCAGTAGCAATATGAGTTTGCTTGTAATGAGAAAATTTAGTGTGTGAAATAATATATGTATTGATTTATGTATGTAAGTAAGGTAAGTTAAAATTATCCATTTACTTTACTAAACTTATGATTTAATGTAAACTATTCTCCGCAACTAAACTTCTGATTTAATGTAAACTATTTTCCGCATAGTCAATATACCATACATAGAGAGCATCTCTATTCATTTTGTCAGTCCGTGTGTGACGCATAGAAGGGGGCTTGAAATACATACTATATGGAAAAGTGTATAAATATTGTGGATCAACATCATTTCCTTACTCGATCTGGTTATGTCCAATTGTTTGTTTCTTCATCAGTCTGTTTGTATATTTTAACAAACAACTCGTTTCAAAAAATAATACTTATAAACTTATCTGATTTGGTACACCAGTTACTTATTAGGCGTTGCTTAACACAGTGTATAGAAATAAAGATTAAACGTAAAAACAAAAGACGTTTTTATTAAATTCAAGTTTTATCCTTTTTACGAATTATCATCTTATTTGCTGTTCTATTTCCCAAACGGCTATGACAACTTTGTCACAGATATATCAGATTAATCGGATCAGATCAGATCAAAATATAGATTTTTAAGGCATGAAAATTGATGAAAGTTCGAACTTTTTCGACTTATTGCAGTTTCGGCCTATAACTGGCAAATGGTTAAGAAGTCATTTTAAATTTTTCAGCAAAATTGTATCTGTAATCAAATACACAACTTTTTTGTGAACATGTAAAGCTGCATAGATCAAAATATTATCCATATTACCTGAAATCTATAACTTTAATTGTGAAATTTTTATTTTGCAGAATACAAATTTCAACTGCAATTAAAACCTGCCGTGCAAAGAAAGAATTTTAACGCGACACACGTTGATTTCCTTGAAATTATTAACTTCTACTTGACCATAGTTATAGATTCTAGGTATTTTGACCTCTAGGTACTAAGAAATAACTTTTTTGTAATATGGGGTAAAACACGCGAAAACGCAAGCGAAAAAATTTTTTGGCTCCGATTTGGCTGAAATTTGGCATTATTGTTATATCGATGTCCAGCAATAAGAATGCGTTCAGGAATTTGCCCTAGTATTATTTCTTGTTGAGATACGAGGGTCTGAAATTCACGATTTTTGTACTTTTTCAGAATAAGTGTTTTTTTCGAAAATTCATAGCTTACAGCAAACTCTATCAATTAATAATTGGTATACCTACGATTTTAGGTTTTTCCTTGTACTTTTCGAAAAAAAATATTGTTTTTGAAAAAAAAAAATTTTTCGCAAAAATTTTTCGAATTTAAAATTATTTTTGCATTTTTTTTAAAAAAACAATTCTTTAAAAATTTTTTTTTTATTTTAAAAAAAAACTTTGATTTATTCTGCGCTTAACGCCGTAAAAATTTTTATGGGGAAAAAATTATTTATATTTTTTTTTAATTTTAAAAAAAATTAAAGAGCTAAGATTTTGAAAATTGAAATGAATTTTTGAATTTTTTTTGAAAAACACATTTTTGAATATTTTTTTGTTTTTACATTATTAGGTTTTTACTTGTACTTTTCAAAAAAAATACTGATTTTGAAAAAAAAAATTTTTTCGCAAAAATTTTGCGAATTTGATAAATATTTTTGCATTTTTTTTAAAAAACCATATTTTAAAATATTTTTTTTTTTCTTAAAAAAAACTTTGATTTATTCTGCGCTTAATGCCATAAAAATTTTTGTGGGAGAAAAATTTTTTATATTTTTTTTAATTTCAAAAAAAATTAAAGAGCTTAAATTTTGTAAATTGAAATGAAGTTTTGAATTTTTTTTGAAAAATCCATGTCTGAATATTTTTTCGTAGAACTTCAGATTGCAGCTTGATCCGCAAGCTTCAAAATGATATGCCACAAGATGAGGGCAAGTAGTTAATTAAAATGTTTGAGCCGTTAACCTGAAAACTAAAACTGAAATTTAAAATGAGTGCAGTAGCCTTTCAACGCGTAGTACAGCGCGCGTTTAGTGGCCTAATCATTTTAATTAACTACTTGCCCTCATGTTATGGCATATCATTTTGAAGCTTGCGGATCAAGCTGTAATCTGAAGTTCATCAAAAAGATATTCAGAAATGGATTTTTCAAAAAAATTTCAAAAATTCATTTCAATTTACAAAATGTTAGCTCTTTAATTTTTGTTAAAACTAAAAAAAAAATATAAATACTTTTTTCCCCGCAAAAATTTTTAAGTCATTCAACGCAAAATAAATCAAAGTTTTTTTTTAAAAAAAAAAAAAAAATTTTAAATATGGGTTTTTAAAAAAAAATGCAAAAATATTTTTCAATTCGCAACATTTTTGAGAAAAATTTTTTTTTTTCAAAAACAGTATTTTTTTTCGAAAAGTACAAGTAAAAACCTAAAAATGTAAAAACAAAAAAATATTCAGAAATGCATTTTTCAAAAAAAATTCAAAAATTCATTTCAGTACAAAAATCGTGAATTTCATACCCGCGTATCTCAACAACAAATAATACTAAGGCAAATTCCTGAAAGCAGTTTTATTGCTGGACATCGATATTACAATAATGCCGAATTTCAGCCAAATCGGAGCCAAAAAATTTTTTCGCTGGCGTTTTCGCGTGTTTTACCCCATATATGTATAATATGTTGCAATTCCCGAAATGCTTAACTTACTTTTGCTCACAGATATGCACGGTTAGAAATCTTGGAATAAATTTTAATACAAGCGAAGTATTACAAAGATTTTTAATACAATTTTGATTAAATTACTTTTGAATATATTACAAAATTTTGTAACACATTTTGTATTAAATTCTAATACAGTTCAAACATTAAAACGATATTTTATAACATTTGATGCTATCGCAAGTATTACATTTAGCCAACGTAAATATGATATTGCGTTGGCTGGTGTCGTTAAAATGTTCATGCAACCCTTGTATTGAAAGGGAACCAGGTTCGAATCCCAATGGATACGACATACTTTTTTTTAAATTTTAATAAAAACGAGTATTAAATTTTAATACAAATTTGTATTAAAAATTAATTTTAATATCCAGACAGTATTGAATTTTAATACAATTCTGGTGTAGTCATATATGTAAGCCCAAAAGTATTAAAATTTATTCCAAAATTTCTAACCGTGTGAATTTCAGGCAGAATTAGATAAAATTGATTCGAATATCGCATAGGAGATGGTTTCACTAGAATAAAAATTGTATTTAATACGAGAATTAATAAATAAGGAAAACGAATGAATTGGGAAAACATTTTTATTTCAATTGATATTTTTTCTTCCTAGAACGAAAGATAAATTAATTTAAAAATTCATTCATCAAAGCAGGAGTTTTATTAAATGTTCCAAAAGTACTGCTGAGTGTGAGCAAAAAAGAAAGAAATAAGTTCACCACTGAAGGATTTAAATATTGCAAAGTTGGGACATTTTCTTTGTTCATTATTTTGGACACGGCGGTACAGGTTGTTAATATCGTTTTTCTGTCTCACTTTGAGTTCGAAAAACCTCCTTGCCAAAATCATAGATACGCAGCTGATACATACTATTACATAATATTTTCAGAGCGAATCAAGATCTTTTGTTTTCCTCAAACTGGAACTATGACCCGATTTCGTGGACAGAAATTTATTCGTTGCCAAAAGAAACTAAGCAAAAGACCAAGTCCAAGATCAAGTCCAACTAACGTGTGTTGTTCAAGAACCTATTAACTTTAACTCAAAAATTAATTAAATTATATTCTAAGGCTTGAGACACCATGGTGTCTAACTGCTCATGTTAAGAGATCTTGTATGTTTGTTATAAATATGCAAGGGGTGGGAACAACTGGGCTGATTTTAAAATAAAATTCACCAGTAAAGAGCTCATTATGCTCCGAGTCTTATAATACATATTCTAGAAAATGGTAAATCGCATTTAATCATGCTACTCGATATGTGTATAGACTACGTAGATATGATGACGTATCTAATTTTAAGAAAAGGATACTAGGGAGCGATATAATTACCTGTCGTATTTTTAGAAACTGCTTATTTCTTCACAGGCTCATTCATACAAAAACGCCATCTTATTTGTTGGATAAATTGCAATTTAGTCAGTCGCAAAAGAGTAATACTTTAATTATAGCTAGATTTAACTATTTGAATTCATCCCGGTTATTTTTTATTAGCGCCATCAGACTTTGGAACTCTCTACCAAGCCAATAAAAGTCTATTCGTGGAAAAAGCAAATTTAGACAATCCGTTTCTAACTTCCTATCTCAATAAATAGTAGTAACCATTTCTCTCCCTTCTTAACTTATTTATTTATTTATTTTTTTCAATCCAAATCCCAAAGTAATCCAAAAGAATGATGTTTCATTTTTGAAAATTAGGTTAGTAATTTAGAAGCTATAACTTAACAAATTGTAATTTGTATTAAAAATGTTTTTAAAGCTTAAATATAATGGAACTAAACTGCTTAGTGACTGCTTTTTATTTCCTAAAATCAGTTAAATAGTTTAGCTATTAGCAGGCCCGGATCAAGAAATTTGCCGCCTCTAGGCAGGTGGAAAAATTGCCGCCCCCTCGCCTCAAAACTTTTTCATTTATTAGAAAAAAAATTTTTTTTGTCATTTATGTTAAATTTTTTGATGAGCAAAAAAAAAGGAGGTCCTCCTTGCGGAACGAAAAACACTACCAAAATGAAAACTTGAAAAGTTTTTCAATCATTAAAATGCAACAATTTTTCAAAGTTTCGGCCAATATTTGCCGCCCTAGGCTCATCCAGGCCTGGCTATTAGCTATGAATCTTTATTTACAAAGTATGAGGATAGCGATTGTTGTTCGGTTTACGTTATGATGGCATATTCTAAATTTATTTTTATGTTTTTTATTTTAATTCTATTTATCATCCCATAAACTATTAGTCCAGTAAAATTTTATTTTCAACTTGGTTGTAACATTACACACACATTTCACTTTCGTAATATGTTATATAAAAATTTGGGCTTGGATAGACAGTGCAACATCCACCTTCATAGTACGTATAATATTGTGTTTGACACTTTTGGTCGTGTGGAAGATGCCGAGCCCACTTAAATTGTTTTGATTTGCGCAACGTTTGAAAGGCTTAAGCTTGTATTTAGCTTTTACTCAGAGACTCGTAAATTTAGTTGAGAGGCGGTTAACTTGCAAAGATCACACTCTCTATATGACCTTTCATGCACTAAGGGGCCGTTCATAAATTACGTAAGACAATTTCATGACTTTTTGAACCCCCCCTCCCCCGAGTAAGATTTAGTAAGATTCTCACTACCCCCCCCTTCCGAAATCTTACGTAAGATTCATAATTAAGGTGAAACTAGTCAAAAAATGTATTTTTTATGTGATGTACTATATTACTATATTTAATTTTAATATACATATGTTACATATTAAATAAATATTACGAAATTGCAAACTACACATTTGTTTTTCAAGATGAATAAAAAAAGTCATCGTAAGTCATCGTTAGTCCATGCGCTTTTCAACCAGTCTGATAGTGAACCTACAATTGGCACACCCGATTCGTCTGTTGAATTTTCTGATTCACATTCAAACCCTGTAACATCAATATCCTCGTCGTCATGCCACTCTGCAACTTGACAAATCTCCGATTGTTTTAAAATGCAAAGGCTTTTCCCCTATCCACGTTTCAAAATTGAAACTGGTTGAATCATGTGAGTGCGACTACAGTCTTTTCCATGTAGTTTTTTGGTGCATTACAGTAGCTTTTGGAAAACAAAGTATATGCTGTCCACAAACAGGGAGACGCGGCGTATTGGATCCTTTATTACTGCGAACAACTATACTTTCGAAGTTGTCAAGGAATTGGCACCGCCGTGAACACTCAAAACGATGTCATCCTGGAGATAAAGCGAAGACTAACTCTTGCTAATAGGTGTTACTATGGTCTCAGTAAGCAATTGAGTAGTAGAGACCTCTCTCGTCCGACAAAACTGACACTCTACAAGACGCTCATCTTACCCGTGCTACTTTACGGCGCAGAAGCATGGGTTGTGTCGCAGACTGATGCAGCCACGCTTGGGGTGTTTGAGAGAAAAATTTTTCGCAAAATCTTCGGTCCTGTTCACGTCGGCGACGACTACCGTATTCGAATGAACCACGAACTGTACGAGCTCTACGCTGACATTGACATAGTCAAGCGCATCACTATCCAACGTCTGCGCTGGCTTGGACATGTTGTGCGTATGGACGAAGAAGCTCCGGCGAAAAAGGTGTTTGGTGCGGAAGCCGCTGGGCGACGACGATGAGGAAGACCATGCCTCCGATGGAAAGACCAAGCCGAGGATACCCTATCCACGCTTGGTGTGAATGATTGGAGAAGGCGCGCGCAAAGCTGAGGCGCCTGGAGAGAGCTTTTGAGGTCGGCCGTAACCCGGTAACGGGTTGTTATGGCCACCCAAGTAAGTAAGTAAGTAGCTTTTTTCGAGGCAAAGTACTGGTCACAAATATTACAAACTCGATCAGCTAAGACGTTTGCAAGCGAAGGACAAAAAAATCGTAATGCATGATTTTGAACTGTGGATGTACTTTTGACCAATCGTAATTTAACGCTAAGCGAAGAAATGGAGGACAAAACTGATTGCTGTTTTGGCCTCCTGTTGAAGAAGGAATCGAAAGCGAATCTTCTTGTTGAAGAGGACAAGTGCAAGGGGGTGGTAAAGAACCGGGACAAAATGAGAACCTTTTTTTGAAAAAATTGGACTTCTAAAGGCAATTCTTTAGCTTTAAATTATTGCTTAAATCAATGTCGAAACACAGTTCGTCCTGTCCATTTCCCGATAGCAATAATTAATATCAGTTTGATTTTATAAGAGTTATGAATGTTTAAAATATGTTCTCGCTAACAGAAACAAAAAAGTCTTTTGAAAATAAAACGAAAATAGCGATATATCGGGAAATAAATTCTTGTCGAATTAGATATAAAATATTGGTTTACTAAAAGGAGTCTTAAAAACAAAGCATAGCCGAGCAAAATAATATGCATTGGACAAAATGCCAAGAGAAACAGTTAATCCTAGTTAAGGAAATATTAATTTTTATCGTTTTTGTCTGAAGGAATTTATAATATGAGGCGCCCTGTTGCAAAACCGGCCAAGTCCATTTTCCATACTTATGGACAAACAACGAAAAACGTTTATCTTCATCTACTTATGTATGTACATTGAAAATTATAAAATTTCTTACTCTTCACCAAAGACTCTTCTGGTCGGTTTTTATCATTTTATAGGTAATATTTCAATATATATTCAGCGAGAATCCCTTTTCGGTTCTGTTAAGTTTAGACTTTTTATTCAAGCTAATTTTTGGGCGATGTTTGAGCCATTAGTTTCTGAAAAACTTAACTTACACTCGCAAAATTAAAGCACATACAGCTCCTTATATTAATTTTATCATAAAAGAACTGAATGTAAATATGGCAATCAACACCAAAACAACTTTCAAAATTGGCACAACCAGGAAGTTTTGAAGATGTTTTGCTGTAAGACCTTTAATAATTTTTTGTTCCACCACAAGCTCTAAGGTTTGAACTTACTTAAGTCACTTACTGTGTTTAATGGCATGCAACTTTAAATTAACTACGTCACTACACTGCATTCGCAGTGCATTTAGTGAATCCGCATTTTTTTGCTTCACTGTTTCCGTATTAATTTTCAGGTCAAAATTCCATTACGGAAACCAATGCAAACAACGCAAAAAAATGCGGGAGCAGCGACAGCCACGCACACTTGCGTTGATATTGACCTTGATATTGTAACGCAACAACTACATAAATATGTACATACATACATATGTGTGTATGTAGTTCCTTACAATTTATCCAGTTACACATGCGATGCGAGGCGCGGAGCTTTAAGTCGCATGTCACAAACGCAAAACTGGTCCAACTAGATCTGGATCTGCAAAGGCTGGTGTGAAGCGATTGTGTGGCGTGCAGTGCGGAGCTTGTGGCGAAATGATCAATTAAACCATAATAATCGGATCGAATGACTTTCATTGCCTAAGTGGTGGCCAAGGTTACCAGGTTTACATATAGTGCTGTTTTTCTTCTTCTTGATTGCAAAATGTGCTGAATATTTTAAAAGAACATTTACTTTACAGCTAATCAGTTTTGAATTTCCGATAAACAAAATGAAATCATTTGGTTGGGCAAGTGCAAAAGCGAACAACTTTTGTGTTTTTACAAAGATACAAAACATTTAGAATCGTGGTAATAGTGATAAAAATAATGTTATTAAGTAAGCTAATGAATTTATCTAGGAACCAGTGATATACATATTTCATACTTATTGAATCATGACTTTGTTATGGAGTCTTTTCTTTGTTGAGTACTTAACGAAACTTTGATCAGCTGGACCATAACGGTTACGGTTATTGCATGCAATTTATTTCAATTATGGACTTGCAACATATTTTTTACATTTCACAATATTTTTACAATACAAAAGGATTTCCAGGTCATACTTCACTTCAAAATAGTCTTGATCATGGTACGGTACGGTACCATACCGTACCTAGAATGCCAAAAAAGACATACTTCTTAAAGTTTTTACATGCTTAGGTCAAAATATGCGATATAGTGCCTCATATTTCAACTACAAACATTTTTTTATGGGCTTCTGAATATCGTGGTTGGATTTTTAGGTTAGCATATCTCGAAAACTTGACGTGATGGAGTAATTTTGACTTCGGAGAAACATACGAAGAAACCTACGGTATGATACCGCATCATTCAACTTCAAATTTTTTTTTGTCTATGAAAAAGGTGCAAAACTTGAGTGCAGCTCTTGAGGGTCTGTCAGTCCCCATATAACTAATCAAACAATTCTTTTTTGCAACAGTCTAATGTATATACATTTACTAACTCCATTATTTCAACTTTTTCGTTGAATTTAAATAATTGTTTGGTTGAAAAAGGCAAATATTTTTAAAATTCTGCAAGGTTGATTTTTTAACCATAAGTATAAAAACTAAACTACAATAACTTATAGTTTTGAAAAGTGTCACTATTTGACTGTATTATTTTTGGACCCCTACTCTGCAATGCAAATCCCAACAAAATCGTATCGCAATTGAATAAATTGTTCTCTAAAATGCACTGATTCGCTTTGGTTTTCGAAACGCATTACATAGTATGGTTCATGTTATCAACTTTATTCGATACATTTTCCATTTACGTACAAAATTTCAACAATATGAATAGTAATAAATGTAAATTTGTATGTTATATAATATTATTACATTACTTTTTTTTTTTTTTTGTTATATGTTTCATAGATGCTTTTGTCACAAAATCTAAAATTTTTCACATTGCCTTTATATTTTGCTTGCTCGAAGCAGACCTTTAAGGTTTTCAGTCCTTGTATTTAAGTCCAGAACTCGTTTTTTTCCATCACTTCTATAAGGAGCACATTGTCTGACATACAATATATGGCCTCATATATTCCTTTCATTAAAATTTGTAGAGCTATGGGAGCTTTACCTCCCCAGAAGAATAAGTTCACAGCAATTATAGTTATATAATTATATATTTAAGCAAATGTTTTGTATAGAAAAATAAAAAGATTTAATGAAAAACATTACAGTTTTAACAATAAAGTTTACGAGTATAAGGGGGACCCCCTTGTAAAAGATGAACATGTGTCTATTTTGTGTGACCCAGACGTAGTTGAACAAATATTGTTGTTCGTTTTCGCGTTAGGTCGCGTGGAAACATGCTTTTTCTCCAAATGTAAGAATACGAGTACCAGTGGTTAAATTCGGATGAATTTCATTGCATTTTCTATTAGTAAGATGTGATGCAATGCACTGCCGTAAATCATTTTTGCCGGTTGCAGGAAAAGTAATACACGGAGATAAATTCATATCCTAATTCAATTCCTTCAATTCCTCTGTGACTGGAAACCGAAAGACCTTCAATTTATGCCGATGCTTTATGAGGCTGTCTCTTATTTGGCTTACAATCTGCGCGTCATTATGAATACTTTTTATTGCTTCAGCAACTAACAAGATTATGAAATCTGTATTGCATAGTCATAGTTTTTTGAATATCTAGTACTTCTGCTGAATAAATAGAGCAGAAGAAAGGAGAAAGCCCACCAACTACCAATGCTCCCGATTCTTGTACCACTACAAAATTTGTGGAGCTGTCCGATTTAGAGCCATCAGAAAATAGAAATTTCCAAACATCTACCCTGTTTTTGTGTATTACTTCTTGGAAAAGTTGTTGAAAGATGTTCCTGTTGGTGTCGTTTTTTTGTGTGAGTGTGTAACGATGTTATTATAATGCGAGATGGGAGCAGCCATGAAGCAAATTTATTAGTTTTGGCAGAAGAAGCAGGAATCTTGATGTCAATTTCTTTCAAACAATTAATGCAGCGTCTTATCGTACAGATGAATTTAAAATGACGCTTGTTTTTGGTGGCATCGGACAAAATTTTGAAAAGTGTTGTATTCTTGTGTTCATAAGTTTTGGTATTAGCATCCAAATAGGGCTACCAGATGGCCTGCTTACAAAATTAGCACATACCAAAAAATTTTAATTTAGTAATGAAAACCAAAAATATTATTGCAGTGTTGTAATGAAATCCAAATTTTTTTTTAATTCCATACAAACATTTTTCATTTTTAATGACCAAAAAAAAAAAAAAAAAAAAAAGTCCTCAGTTTGAACGACAAAACCATAGGAAATTAAATAAATTTTATTTTCTAATGCAAACATCAAAAGCAAAGAAAAAAAAAAAGGGCCTAACTTCGAAAGTAGTGAAAAGTAGCGCATTTCAACCAAAAGTAGCACATTTCAAGTGAAAAGTAGCAAAGTAGCACTTTTGCTACTTTAGTATGCCATCTGGTAGCCCTACATCCAAAAGGTATCAAGAACCATAGTTTTTGGAAAGCACGCAGTATTAAGTACAGGGTAAATCGGACAGTTCCAAAGACGTTACGAAAGAAAAAATATCCGTATTTGAACTCCTTCTACTTTAACCTAATTTTGCAATCAAATGAATTTCCTCAAACAACGTCTCGTCGTGGCACAAACTGTTTTGGTTAGAAGCATTTTTATTCTCCCAAAAATATGTAAGTTCACATTGATTAAATATCCTGTAAGCTTGTAACGGGTATAGCATTTAAACGAAATCACTTAGTCCAAAAGCCGGTTGTAGAAAAGTCGAGTGTATAAGATTACAGGATGGGATGCATACCAAATGATAGAGATCAACGAGCCTAAATAGAATATCAAGGGTTGCCTTGTCAAAGCCTGTCCCGATGGCCGAAAATGCCCGAATTTTAGCCAATTTGGTTGTTCTAATTAAAACTGTAGTACACAACAGCTCGCAATGTATGCCAAAAGATAGAAGTCGAAGAGGCCTAAATATAATACATTTGATTGCATCAATGAATCCTGTCCCAAACATGGGTTTTCATCGGTTTTCGGGTCAATTTCATTGGCAATGCAATCCCATGTATTATACAAAGGTCTCTTCGAGTTCTATCATTTGACATACATTTCGAGCTGTTATGTACTACAGTTTTAATTAGAGCAGCAAAATTGGCTAAATTTCGGGCATTTTCGGCCATCGGGACAGGCTTTGGCAAGGCAATCCTAGATAATCTATTTAAGCTCGTCGAGCTCTATCATTTGGCATGCATCCCATCCTGTAATCTTGAACACTCGACTTTTCTACAGCCGGCTCTCCGCCTAACTCATTTATCTTTAACAAATATGAAAAATTGAACTGTTGAGTGGTTTTATCTCATATTATCTGGCTTAATTATTTTGTTTCATTACAATAACATAAACTCTGACGGTCTTTCTTGACAGCAATCCCCTCTGCACAAATTACAACAATAAATTAACAAGTCGCAGATGCGCCATTAAAGTCAATTTTATCAGCTCGGATTTCAATTATTTGATATTTCTGACTTTTTTGCGTATCTCACTCGTCTGATATTTCAATGCAAAGGAACTCGTATTTAAGGCATCTAATTTATGTAAGTTATTCTCAGCCATAAATCCGATTGCAAATTCGACTTGATATCAAGTTTCTACAACAAGTTTCCTCATGCAAGAATTTGACTTATGTTGCGAGATTTCAACGATAACGTTTAACAGCAATTTCGGGAAAACAAAAGAAAAATACCAACGTCAACCTTCTAACTTTCCGTACTTGCTGCTGCTTCGACAGAAGCAAACGAAAGGAAGAGCAATAAGGATACATTGTCAGTTTTTTATCAAGTCGATTTCACCCGAAAACGCACCGGAGCGTCTAAAATTACAAATAATCGCAATTGCTATGACGAGCTGAGTCCGAATGGAATCGCATGAGATTGGATTGAATTGAATTGGCATTGAAGCGGTGAATAGAAGCAGCTGAAATAATTGAGATACTCGACTTGCAAATGGAAATTAAAAGATAAGCTCTATACCGTAGTTAAGACAACTGTGATCAAATATGCAGTACAGTATGCTCTGCTTAGTTACCACTTGTATAGCAACAAAAAAAGTACCGAAAACTGCCTTATTGAAATAGGCACACGATTCCCCTGTTAAATGAATCAATTTTCATTGACTTAATCACTCAATTAAGAAGAAAATATCATCAACACCGTCAAAAATTCATACAAAATACACCTATTAACTAAACAGTGGCGATTGGAAATGAAACGACGTTGTATTTGAGGCAACACTGATAGACAAATTAGACGGGTTTCAAAATTTCGGCTATTTTATCGATGATTTTTTAAGGTAAAACTAAACAACGAATATACATGTACAACAATGTACTATGTTTTTCACAAACATGAAACAAAATTAGCAAGTTAAGTCAACCCGCTTTTAAAAACCAGCAACTCGAACAATTCACATAAAAAAAGTACAATAGTAAGTCAACTACTCTCCCTCCAAACAACAAAATGGCAACGCAACTGCACTGCAATAGAAATCATAAGTAAACAAGTAGAAAACGCATCAATTACGAATGAATACAATCAGTTTTACATTGGCTAAAGGGAGATAAGTACAAGCGAATTTGCATGAGATCAGCATTGCCAAGTGGAAAAATCAGTAAATTTCAAAACTATACGCAAATGCTCTAGAGTTTTATATAAGCCAGCATCGACTAATATAAAAGCAAGCATGCTTACAAAGGAAGCCAGTTAAAGTTGCAGTTTTAATATGAGCTGAATAACGTCGTTTCAGTTTTTTGTAAAAAGGGATCTTTGTTAAATAAGAAATGTTTGTTAAAACTTGTAGTTTTTATGAAATAAAACTAAATTAGTTAATTTTTATTAAGACCATAAAACAAAATCATCGGTACTGAAGGTGAAGGTCAATTAAGGCAAGGAATGTTAGTATATGTTAGGATAATAACATTTTATATTTCGACAACATCATTAATTTCGTAGCATCACAGTATCACTCCTATCTACAAATCAACACCATTTTTTCTCAAAAACTTGAAGTTATGAGTAAATTCTGAACGCAAATTTATGTTCAACGCGAAAAAAAACCATTCGGTTCGCAATGTAATTTTCGTTAAGCAGAGTTAAAGTTGAGATTCACAGGATTGTGATATTAATTTTATTTGCAACTATTTCTTATTGACTAATAATCATAAGCAAAGGCCAATGTTCTTGTTAATTTTCAAATTAATCAAATTTCTTAGTAAACAATGTTAATGTACGAAATGGCTTGGGTTAAAATCCTACTTGATGCAAATTATCCAAAATGTTTTGATGAGATTTCTAAAATTTTCGCATTTTTCAATGTTTTTCAATTTTTTCGACATTTTTAAACTTTTTCAACATTATTCGACAGTTTCAAAGTTTATAGACTTTTCCAGCTTTTTTAAATTTTTTCAATAATCTTCAAATGTTTGAACCATTTTCCATCTTATCAATCTTTTTAACTTTTTTGAAATACATGTATATTTTGATCGTCCCAACATTTTTCGACTTATTCATATTTTTTCTTGTCTTTTTGAAAATTGTTCGACTTTTTCAACCGTATTTCGACTCTTAAACATTTTTATATTGTGCAATAAATGTAAATACATAATTACAAACTCATTAAATACAAATATGTACATATAAGAAAATTTAGTGTTAAAGGTGCGACCCTCATTTAACTCTGCGTTTCGATTACGTTTCAGTATATTTTTAGGCTTACGCAGGTTCAAAAGGCTTAAGCGTTTCCATAAGAAACTTCACAGCATCGAACAATCATCAGTGGCATTACTTTCAACACAGTCAGAATGTGATTTGCAAACTAGAAAAGTATCTTTGGAAGAATCTTTCCTTGGATTTTTTGTGAATAATTAAAAATATATGTATTCGAGTTTTCTTTGTATTTCAAATACACATATGGTCAAAATAATAAGTACACTACCTGATATCTTATTAGTTCTCAATTATTTTTTGTTTTACTGAAAATATATATGGAAATTCTTTTTTA
Organism: Tricholauxania praeusta; assembly: GCA_949775025.1. NCBI lineage: Eukaryota > Metazoa > Arthropoda > Insecta > Diptera > Lauxaniidae > Tricholauxania > Tricholauxania praeusta. The sequence goes on along the minus strand of OX459029.1, from coordinate 72,598,335 downwards.
TTTTGATAATTTCAATATGGCAATACCTTTAAAAGTGAAAAAGAAGAAGGGATTTCGCCGAATTTTTCTATACGCGTATGTTTTCTTGGACAAAATAATAAGTACATTAATCATTTCTTTAATTTTGCAACAATCTGATCGGCTTTTTCGTACAAGTTTGCTAATTTTATTTATTTTCATATTTAGTTATATCAAAATAAAAAGAAAAAAATTTCATAGATGGGAAGAAATCAACATTGTACTGCTGAGGAGAGGCAGATGGTTTCGACACTCAGATATTACGGCCAAAGTCTTCGTACTAATGACGAAGCCATGGATCAGTCAATTTTTTCGTTCAAAACGCTTTAAAAGCTTAAAAAGTGGTTGAAACCCGCGGAAGACCAAAAAATTCTTCAACAACGATAGATAATCATATTGTCACTGTCGCAAAAAAGAACCATTTCGCATCTTCAAGAGCCATTTCAGCAGACATCGGCAATGTGATCTCGTTCCGAACGGTACGTCGATGATTACTAGGTGTACAAATATGAAACCGGTAATGACATCTAGCGGTCGATAGCCGTATATGTATGAGCTTCCGAACAGCACCAAATGTCTTAATTGTTCATTCTGTCATCTGTCAACAATATTCAGTTCACAATTTGTCAAGTTTCATTCAACAACGCATTTTTTCCGCTCGTAAAGATGTCGAATTTTGTGCCTGAAAACTCTCATTTGCGGGAAGCATTGATTTTCTGTTTCCATCTGAATCGCATCGAATGCTTGTTGAAGCTTACGGCGAGCATGCTCTTGGTCGTACACAGTGCAATGAGTGGTTCAATAAATTTAAAAGTGGTGATTTTGATGTGATAAATGAGGAGCGCGGCCGGCCACTGAAAAAGTTTGAAGACACCGAATTGCAAACATTATTGGACGAAGATGATGGTCAAACGCAACAACAGCTCGCTGAACAACTTAATGTGACACAACAAACCGTTCCCTTGCGTTTGAAGGCCATGGGAAAGATTTTAAAGGTCGGTAGATGGGTGCCACATGAACTGACCGACAGGCAGCAAGAAAACCGAAAAACCACTTGTGAATTGCTGCTCGCCAGGCAAAACAGAAAAGGTTTTCTCCATCGAATCATCACTGGCGATGAAAAGTGGATTAATTTCAACAATCCCAAACGAAAAAAATCATATTTGAGCCCCGGCCAACGATCCAAATCAACGCCAAGACCAAATCGCTTCGGCCGAAAGACAATGCTGTGTATTTTCTGGGATCAGCGTGGTGTTATTTGGTATGAGCCATCAACAATTGATCGCTTTGAACCGCGCTATACGTCAAAAGAGGACCGAATTTCAACTTCGCCATGACAAAATTGTATTCCAAGATGACAACGCATCGCCGCATCGAGCAGCGGTCAATAAAAACTTGGTAAAATCGTACACCTGGGAGCCCCTGCCCCACCCGCCGTACTCACCGGACCTGGCGCCATCCGATTACTATTTGTTTTCATCGATGGGACACGCACTAAACGATTCGCACTTCAATTCTTACGAGGAAGTGCAAAAATGGCTCGATGAATGGATAGCCTCAAAAAACGAAGAATTTTTTTGGAGAGGAATCCATAAATTGCCTGAAAAATGGAAAAGATGTGTAGCTAGCGAGGGGAATTACTTTGAAGATTAAATTTGGAACTATTTTCGCAAAATGAACGTGTTTTTTTGAATAAAAAATTACCGGTTTCATATTTGTACACCTAGTACAACGAACCAATTTACCTTGACGGATAGCGAGAAAAGTTTCTATGCTTCGAAAAAAAAATTTGAAGATGCGTTTATCATTCGCAAAGAAACGTTCAAATTGGTCCGGACCAGACGGCGAGAAGAAATAGCGTAATATTTTGTGGAGCGACAAGTCAAAAATAAATATGTTTGGAAATGACTCCGCCTGAAATGTTCTACGCCCCCAAGGGTAAAGAATTTCACGTACGCTTCACAAAAAAGGCTGTAAAGCATGGAGGTGGCCACATTATGGTCTGGGGTTATTTTTCATGGTACGGTGCCAGACCAATACATCGAATTTCCGATAGCATGACCAGATTCCACTATAAAGACATTTTGGAAAGTACGATGTTGCCCTATGCTGAGGAAAGTATGCCGCTAAAATGGACATTTCAGCAGGATATTGATCCTAAGAATACTTCCAAGTTGGTGAAGAATTGGTGTCAAAACAATAGTGTGACCTTGCTTAACTGGCCAAGTCAATGACTGAACTTTAACCCTTTGGAAAACCTTTGGCGAGAGTTGAAGCAGAGAATAGGAAAGGAAATATACCAAAATAAGAAGCAATTATGGAGTTTTGTCCAAAAAACTTGGTATGAAAAACCAGTAGAGACTTGCCGTAAGCTTATCTTCAGTATGCCAAAAATAGTACACAAAATTACTCAAAACAATGGTTGATATACCGGCTACTAATGATGAACTTTAAATATCTACAAATAGAGCCGATAAAATCGAGTTAATTTTTTTTTAATTAAAATGTACTGAATGTACTTATTATTTTGTCCAGTCATTTTAATCCATTTTTTACTTTTTTGATAAGACTGAAAGATATTTTTGTTTTTTATTAATGTTATACCATTTTATTTTATTTAATATGTTGTAAGAAGTTAACTATAAATTTGTTTTTCTATTAACTTAAATAAATTTCTGCCTACAAGCCATTGACCTAATTATGTGAGGGTGTACTTATTATTTTGAGCATATGTGTATATTTTTTTTAGGTATCCAGAAGACTGTTTTTTTTTCGTCCCTCCATAATCCAGATTGCTGATTTCTGTTTTTACCTAGTTAGCAATACATTGAACATTGGAATTGAATTAATCCAAAATTAAAGTTTTGAAAATACAATAATCCAGTTTTGAAAACTAATAAAGAAATGTTCTTCAATTCGTTAAAATAAGGCTAAAAATTGCGCACTTATGATATCAATCTCATGTCAAAAAGACGTTGAGGACCTTAGAAAATCGAATTTGTTTATAATGTAATATTTTTTTTTTAAAATTCATAATGTTCTTAGGAATAATTGATCACACAAAATTGCCGAAAAAAAATTTTTTTTGCGAGGTATAATTTTCCAAAAAAAAATTCATCTAAAACTTAAATTGCTTACAAAAATCATAATAATTGTTATTTATAAAAACTTTTCTTTGGCTTATTTACTTATTACCTGTAGTATTAAAATAAGATTTTTTTTTGAAAATTCCAAGTAGTCGGGTCATAGGTGTTCCGTTTAACGAATTTTTAGCCATAAGTTAAAAAATTTTATTGATCAATGTGAGGACAGTCCTTAGTACGGTACAATCGAGCCAAGTATATAATGCGCAGCAGTTCACAATCGCAAATCATCCCCTATGAAAATATTTACTCGTCAAATCGATCGAGTAGTTTATTTCTGTCCTTTTGTAAGGACCTCATTATCTGTTGTGTTGTGATTAACTTGCAAAAGCAAGAAGCAACAAAAATCATGAAACTAACAAAAGGAGAGATAAAAGGGGTGCATTTTTATGAGTAAGTGAGAGAAAGGGAGAGAAATCAGTTTTCTGGGTGCCGGGATCTCATCAGACAAACGCCTCGCAATCAAAAAGGCACAGAGTTCTTTTGTGCAGCAACGGTTATTTTATTTTTTTAATTTTTTTTTAAGCTTTGAGTAGACGTCGACTTTCATGCATACGAGTATCTTTTGGATATGAGATAAAGAACGCACACAAGTCGCCTTCATCGCACTGTGAGTTCATGTCACCCCTATTTGTAGTTACAGGAGTTTCATTCTCTAATAAGTGTTCAAAATGTGTGCAAAATATGTAGAGAGGTAAACTGAAAACAAATATGGAACTGATCAGGCGTTCGTGTGCGTTCTTTCGTCAACTGATTTGATAACCTTTTAGTTTTTACTTTTCATCCTGCTGGAAAAGGAACACTACTCGAGCTGTGTGTATTCTTCTCCATCTCAGGGTTAATCACCCGCTGAGAGTTTACCTTGTACACATCGGTGGAAGGGATGGCATTTGATGGGTGTAAATTAAGTGTGTTACCTTTAATCTATTGTTTTCGGAGCCATTTTGTAAAAATTGTCTCATAATCTTTAATAGAAAATGCGACCCTTCATGGCGCTAATGAAATGGCAAACTCAAATCGTCAAACACCATAAAAGCAATACTGACAGTAAACAGATTTTTAGGTCTTTTCTATACAACAACGTGTGTATATGCTGATGAGACTTCACTAAACGCTATTTTAGCTTCGAATGAACTGATATGGAAGTTTTTAATAAGTACGATATATATGCATGAATGCACTAAAACCACTTTTTAATTATTATTATTTTTACCGCAATATGTTTTGTAAAGTGCTACCAGTTCATCTACATGCTTCAAATCATCAAATTGAAATTTTTCAAAGTACAAAATTTGTTGAGAATACTAAATTGATTATGAGTAAAGTTTCTCAAGTGGGCACAGTAAAAGCCAACTTATTAAACTTCAATTTTTTATTGCATAACTTTGAAGATTTATTGATCAATATTAAGGCCTTAAATTTTTTTTTGCAAAATTTGGATTTTTTGAAAAGTTAAGAACAAGTGAATTTTTATGTGGGTGTTTTTTTAAACTGCGATTATTCAGTAAATATTGGGAAAAAGTTAATGAAATTTTCGTGATAGGACAAGAAATATTGTGCAATTTATATCAAGGAGGGGGTAGGGTTTGAGCGCTACATTTTAGGCATAAGTTTAAAAATGTTTTTTAGTGATATGGTAAAAGTAAATTTATTTATTTAAAGAACGTATAAAAGTACAATATTTAAAGAGTATTCTGTGAAAATTTAATTAAAAAATATTGTAAAATAAGCCATTGGCAGCAAATTTCCGCGGACGCTTAAAAAAAACGTGGTTTGCGGTGGACAACTTATCTCATCATTTATTTCTTTGACGATTTTTAAGATTTTGGCATAATTTTCAAGCCAAAAAACGAATTTTTTTAAAAAATATCGCAAAAATCAGTATATTTATTACTGTAAAACTAGTTTTAATGCAAAAAAAAAACCCTTCGTCATTACCTAGTTTTATATGTATTAAAGTGTCCACCGACTTTGAAAAGTTAGTTTCGGGAAAAACACGTTTAAAGTTTTAACACTGATAATTTTTTATATATACTAACACAGAATCATCGAGACTCAAGACACTGTATCTTCGTCAGTTTTACTTCAATCGACCTCAAATTTCAAATTTAAAATTTTAAATCTTGTGTTTTCTGACTTGGAGTTTAATATAAGTTGTAGCGAAGCAGATTTTTTACTATCGGATAACAGCATGCATCATACGGCCCTCCTTATCCAATATGATATTCTTGCTTTAAAAGTCCCTTTAGAGGTAAATGCGTTCATATCTGACCACTTATGTAATATCGATTGGTGCTCAATTTTTGGTGATAACCTCTTACATAACTATGAATCTTTAATTAATATTATTGGAGATACCTTCGCAAGATTCGTCCCTATGAAAAAGATTCGTAAAAGTAATAAGCCAGCGTGGTATAATAGTCGCATGGCTAATATAAAAAATATTTTGAACAAAAAGTATAAAAAATGTAAGACTAACACAACCTTTCGAAACGAATATTTGCAAGCACGCAAAGAGTATGACGCACTCAAAAACTTTTTATATAAAAATCATTTGTTGACCTTAGAATCGAACATAAAATGTAATCCTAAAGCATTTTGGTCTTATTTAAACAAAAAAAAAACACAAATGGCCTCCCTAAGACTATGCGTTTCCAAAACACATCATCATATGATCTACAGGAAATTTGTGATTTATTTGGTATTTACTTTCAATCAAATTTTCAGCGTGGTGATACGTATGATAATCCAATGCAATTTGATCATATTAATTATGACAGTCAGAATTGCATTACCGATTTAGGGTGCTTGTCTTTCTCAGATGATGAAGTTTGCCGTGTACTACAATGCCTTGATGTCAACAAAGGTTGTGGTCCCGATAATATTCCACCATTGTTTTTAAAAAATTGTGCGAAGGCACTATCCCAGCCATTAACTTCGATTTTAAATTTATCCCTCCTAAAGGGTGAATTCCTTTTTATTTGGAAAGTATCAGTGATTATCCCTATATTCAAGTCTGGATCTAGGCAAAATATCGCCAACTATAGACCAATATCCAAATTACCACTTATTCCTAAAATATTTGAATCACTCGTGAAAAATAAAATTTATGATTGCATCAAAAATAGAATTTCAGAATGTCAACATGGATTTGTTTCTGGCAAGTCCACTTCTACTAATCTGTCTCTTTTCTCACATTATGTAGCCTGTGGAATGGAGAAGGGAAATCATATTGATGTTGTATTTACAGACTTTGCAAAGGCTTTCGACCGAGTTCAACACGTAGTTTTACTTAATAAACTTAGGAACTTGGGGTTTCATTCCTCCTTGCTTTCCTGGCTGGGAAATTATCTCATTGGTCGAAGGCAAATAGTAAAGTTAGGGGATTTCGTCTCTAAATATATAGAAAATTTTTCTGGTGTTGTTCAAGGTAGTCATCTTGGCCACTTTTTTTCATTTTGTTCATAAACGATCTTCCCAACTATATCCATTTCTCTGAATGCCTTATGTACGCCGATGACGTTAAAATATTCAGATATATTAGTATTGTATCTAAATGTTGCTAAATGTAATGTTATGTCATTCTCAATGAGAAATTTAGTTTATGAAGATAATTATACCATTCATGACGAAAGACTTTCAATTGTTGATTTCAAAAAGGATTTGGGTGTCATTTTTGATAAAAAGTTATCTTTCTCGAAGAACTATGATGCTATTATCTTAAAAGCTAATGCAATGATGGGGTTTCTTATGCGTAACTCAAAGGAATTTTCAGATCTATTCACTCTCAAATCAATTTTCGTATCCTTGATAAGATCGATTTTGGAGCATGGTTGTGTGATCTGGGACCCTCTTTATGCTGTTCATAGTAATAGAATTGAAAATGTTCAAAAGCGTTTCACTCGGTTGGCGATTAGAAAACTTTGATGGGACTTTACGCCTTCTTATGAATCCCGTTGTGTTCTTTTGGGCTTTAAATCCTTAGAGTTCAGACGTAAATACTTTTTAACTGTATTTGCACGTGACATATTGATGAATCACGTAGACTGCACACCTTTGTTAGCCCTTTTAGGAATATATGCCCCAATGAGAAATTTTAGACAAAGACAATTGCTCTGTATTCCATTTCGCAGAACCAATTATGGTAAGCGCGATCCCGTTTATAACATGTCTCTTGCATTTAACTCTTTAAGTAATACTTCCGATTTTACTATGAATAGAGTAGCTTTTAAAAATAGTATTAAGTTTAACTAAATTGTACTAGTTATTAAGCAAACTGTAAAACAAATTGTTAATAGTTAAAATGTAATAAAATAAAATAAATAAAAATTATGAAAATTGCGCTCTGTGAAAAAATGTGGAGAGTACAGAAACGAAAAAAAAAATCTTTTTTTATTTCGCGAAAAAACGTCAATTATTTTTCAATGTAGTGAAAAAAATAATTTGAAATTTCTAAACGGAATCAATAAATAAACGTATTGCATTTATAAATTTGAAAAATAAATTGAACTCTATAAACGCAATGAATAAAATGTAAAATAAAAATTGTCAAAATAAGCTTAAGTAAAGTTTACAATTCAGTTAAAAATTTACTTGCACGAAACAGAACAGCTCAAAGTTTGACACTTTAGGACTTTTCCAACAAATACTCTTCATCACCGCTCTCATTTACAGGTCTTCGAGAACAAAAACGCTTTTCAGAATAAATGTTGTAAGTCTGACTAATTCTAACTAGTAAAAGAACGGACCTAATGTATAAATTAGGGTTTTTATTTTGAAAGTTATGTAGATTGTTTTTAATTTTTTTTTCGCCTATGCTTTAAGGAGGGGGTAGGGTTTGAGCGCTATATTTTAAGCATAAGTTTAAAAATGTTTCTTAGTGATATGGTAATAGTAAATTTATTTATTTAAAAAACATAAAAGTACAATATTTAAAGATTTTGGCATAATTTTTAAGCCAAAAACTTATGCTTAAAATGTAGCGCTCAAACCCTACCCCCTCCTTAACACGGGACTTAAAAATAATTGTCACATAATTTTAGCTTTTTAGCTCCAACCTCCCATGAGACCGCGAAAAAAACCCCTCTTCGGATTTATGTTGTTCGCATTTTCATCAACACGAAAAATATGGGCGTGGTTTGACATCATCAAATACAATTCAAAAAGGAGAACAATTCAAATTTTTCTGTTTGGGAAACTACAGTGATTGCTGATTCGTGGATGGTTATTTGTATTTAAGAGAGGTATTATTGCATCAAGGAGACAAAGTTATGCAGAGAATGATTGCGTCTGAGCGATTATGAATGTTGATATAAGACACTCTCTAGGTTGCAATGCCTTCTGTTATTTATATGATAAGTATTTTACTAAACTAAACATATGTATGTATTTGATAATCATAAAAGGAGATCAATGGAGTCATAGCTCTCCAGAACTATGATAAAGAAAACTATTTATTATTTTTTGTTTCTCAACTTGATTGTTTCACTGTACGACAGGCGCGGATCCAGGGGGGCCATGGAAGCACGGAATATTATTATCAAATTTTACTTTGATCTTTTAACTATTCAAAAATAATATTTACCACCCCCCATTCTCACCCATAGTTCTAGAGGGGGGTAATTGAAAAATACCTTACCGATAGACCATGGTCTAGAATGCATTCTTGTAAATTATATTAAAAATATATTATTAAAAAAAAAATAAAAAATAAATGATGAGGTCTTATACCCAAAAAACCAATCTATCTTTTGCAATCAAAAAATCAACACCTTTGCAACACTTGGATGGCAGAGGTATGAGATAAAGTTAGTGTTTGATTAATCGAACGTTGGCGCTTATCCCATACCATAAAATCCCATACGAATGAAACATATCGTAATAGAAGTAAATAAACATAATTTATTCAGTAAAAACAATTGTTAAATGAATTTCTGTGATTTTATATAATTTAGAGAATAGTACTGAGATCAGAGGCATCAATTGGGTAGGGCTAGGGGGCATTGGCCCTCCCCCCCAAGGATCTGATATTATTATTAATTACAGCGATTCAATTTAAAATATCATCAATTCGATATGTTATTTAAGCTCTCGCCCCCTCCCCCCCCAAGCTTTTTGGTGAAATGACGCTATCGAATGAGATTGTAAAAAATAAGAAGTATTTGCTTAGCAATCGAAGAAATATGTAGGAAAATAAAAAAAAAAATTTTCATGGAAAACTTTGAAACAATGTTTGCTCGCTACATTTCTCTCACATTGAAATTGCTGGGTTGCCAGAGCCTTTCAACTGGAATCGAAGTAAATTGTGCAGTCTCTCAGACTCCAGGTCAGATCTACTTCCATTCTTTCTTCACCATTGGCTGACAGACAACTCGGATCAGGTCCGTGCGCAGGAATCATCCATGGGGGGGGGGGGGGGTTTTAACTCGAACATTTCATGTTAGATTATGTTCATAAAAAACGTCAAAAAACTGTTTACTTTTAATATAGACATTTAATAAAAATTAAATACATTTGTACATGTGCTTATTAGAGATGTTCAAAAATATGTTATAGAATACTTCAAGAACACTCGATTTTTGAAAATTTATTCAAATTCGAGTATATCTCCATTTAAAAAAATAAAAAAAGAAATAGTCCTAGGGTTGCTATCATAGCTGCAAAATTTTCATTTTTCGGGATTTAGCGAAAAAAATAAAGAAAATTTGATTTTCTTCTTATTTTTAATATTTTTTTTTTTGAAATTTTTTTTTTTCGATTTTCCTTATCTAAACATAAGGAAGTATCGAAAAAGAACTAACCGCATATTTACATATAAGGAAAAAAATTGTGGTCTCTCCGCGAGTAGAGCTTTGGTGTTTCTTGTGTAACAGCTCAAATCCTTTGTTGCTTTCACTGCATTCACCTTAATATACTATAATTTGAAGTGGTCAATGCCACTACATGAATTTCTATTAAAAAATAAATGAGAAAAAAAAAAAATTTGATTTTTGGTCCAAAATTTTCAAAGTATTTTATAAGCAAGTAATTACAATATTTGCTTCAATAACTAGTCACATGACACAGTGCACACAGTTTAAAAAAAAAATTTAATTTTGAATAAAAATTTTTTTTTATCATTTATTTTTTTAATGGAAAATCATGTATTTGCATTGACAATTTCAAGTTACAGTGTATTAAGGTGATTGCAGTGAAAACAATAAAGGATTTGAGCTGTTACACAAGAAACACCAAAGCTTTATTCGCGGAGAGATCACCGATTAAAAATAGCTTTAAAAATAGCGGTAAATTTTTTTTCGATTCTTCCTTGTGTGTATATAAGGAAAATCAAAAGAAAATTAAAAAAAAAAGTATTATATATGTATAAGAAAAAATTAAATTTTCTTAATTTTTTTGGCAAAAGTCCGAAAAATTAAAATTTCGAATTTGAATAAATTTTCGAAAATCGAGTGTTTTTGAAGCATTCTAGTACATGCCCTATATTTGAACAAGTCTAGTGTTTATGCTATGATTCGATATTCAGTTATCATTACGTAAGTACCTAATTCTGCGAGTTACTTGAAAACACTCGTCCAAAACTCTTTCCACATTGATTTCGATATCGCGATTTATATTTAGCGAGGCTAAGCCATTCAGCCGATCTTCGGACATAGTTAATCTGAGGCATGTCTTTAGACGACGTAGCGCTGAAAAGGAGCATTCATTTGTTACTGTTGTCACAGGAAAAGTTGCCATAACACGAAGCATTTAATGGACATTTGGAAACGCGTCTTCATTGCAAATATCCAGTGCTTCGAGAGAATTTTTGATGTCTTGCCCGGCAATGCGTTGACGCCAAAGTTGAACTTCATTTATCCACATGTCAAGTGAACCATTATGCAAAATTGACGTGAATAGATTTGTGCATGAATTTTCAATGAAGCTGATTTTTTTGATGCCAAATCTTGTCGAAAATTAAGAACTCGGGCTTCGACGATTTATAGGCATTTTAGTTTTTTCATTTAAAAAAAAAAAATTTATTGTGTCTTTTTGATTATTCGTTCAAATGTCAATAAAAGCCTGTGTGCGAAAATTCCCAATGGGGGGTTTGAACCCCCAAACCCCCCCCCCCCCCCTTGCGCACGGGCCTGACTCGGATTGTTTCTGGCTCATTGGCTTCTCTTTTTTCACTTTCCACGGATGTGGACTCAATAATTTTGAATAATGTAGTCGTATAGATCAACGCCATCTATCCATTTGTTAGAGCTGCGAAGCATAACAGGCTGATCGACGTTGACAAATGGGTCCTTTCTTAGAAGATTTAGTTGCTTTTTATCCAACGCCGAACAGGGTGGAGTGGCAGAATCTGATCATATTTTGAAGCAATGGTGACCTCCTTATAATCTTGTCAGCGACAACGAGTGATCTGGCCCTTAGAATCGCTTTTCTTTTCTTCATATTAGTAGTAACAGCAGCTACACGATTACAACGAACACTTTTAGTGGCACAGAATCCCTTTTCTGATAGCAAACACAGGAGATGATAGCATGTGAAGAAACTGTTGAAAAATACTACGTGGCGCATGGGGGCCTTGACGTTGGTGAGAAAACGGATAACTACATCAGCTCTAAGATCAACTTTTGTGTTGAAAGGCATGAACAAGAACGGATGGTCGAATGGAGGCACTAAAGCTTATATCAGCTTTCCCTGAATGAATATTTTACACTATGACGGCCAAAATAGGCCACCATCCGCTCGTCTATGGACGAAAACCCTGCCCAAAACCAGAAAAATTTAAAGATGTGATAAGCACGCACAAAACACCTCTAATCCTTTGATAACACAAAAGATATAGAGAGGCGCTGTCACTTGGAGGGAAAATTGAACATTTCGTATTTGTAAGGGATCTTATGGTATGGGATAAGCGTCAAAGTTCGATTAATCGAACACTTGATTTTTTAACATAACGGGAAAACGGATACAGGTACAATTTTTTTGATGACGGATTTGGAATCAGGGGACTGTAATTACTGTAGAAATATACTTTATATCAAAAAATTTAACAATTTTTGCAGCGCGGTAGAATATACATAGGTTAAGGTCCCAAATAATATAAAAATTTAAGTTGTTGGATTATTACCTGATGCAACTATTCTATGATGTATTTTTTTTTAATTTCAGTAGAGCTTGAACCAAAGAATATTATTTAAAAATTAATGTATAGATAAAGTGGGTAAGCTTTTAAGTATAGGAAAATCAGTGAAGTTTCGCCTTAGTAAGAAAAAATTCACGAATAGCCCAAACTTGGTTTACAAGGTCTTTAAACCATGCCTTATAAAACGATTAAAGAGGTGTTATATACTGCATGACTAACTTAATAGTATATGTATTTGTATGTACCAACTTAAACGATTGATGGTTACTTTTCCACGTGGAGGACTTTAAAGGGTTGTTTTTTTAAGCTTAGATATAGATATCCCAGAGGTAGATCGCCTCGAGCTCTAACCTTTCATTGAATAACTTTAAATTGTTGATGAATTCTCGATTATGTGCTTATAGGTTTTTGATTACATTCAAAATTCATATATTGTAGCTTCGACACTCCATACAAAACTCCAATCCCTAACATGGACTCTTCTCACGGACACCGCCCCTTTTAGTTTAGTTGTTGTTTAGTTCTTTTCCTTTGAAATAATAAATTTGCAGTCTTATAGATTTGGCCGTTAAATGCAGATCAAGTGTGGGTGGGTGGCTGTCCCATTTATTCAAATATTATTTATTTATACTGATATTGTTGTTGCAATTATTTCATGCACATTCAAAGATAAAGCACTGCTTAGTCTGTTGCGCCATTGCCCTGGCAACAGAGCAGTAAGAAAACGAACTTTCTGCACAAATGGATTATGTATTTTTTTATGGTATCAACAATTTGCAATTGTAAGAGAAACAAAAATAGAAACAACAACTAAATGAAACGTGTTTCGCTGCGACAACACACTATACACAATAGCTAGCAACACTTACCTGATAGCGCATGAAATTGTTGTTGCCATTGTGGACCACCACACTGCAGCCCAGCCGCCACGCCAAATAAAAATAATTCTTAAGATTTGTATCTAATGCTGATTTGTATGCTCGCAACATGTGTGTGTGTGTGTGTGTGTGTGAGTATTTAAACCACACTTTAGACAAGCATTCGGACGGTAAGTGGAGGGCGCAAGTGCTGCTTTGTTGCAAATTTTTACTTATGGCTTTTACTTTAATATGGTTGTTGTTGTTGTTGTTTTGTTTTTTGTTATTTTTTGCTCGCAGCAAATTGTTGTAATACATCTAACTTGTATTTTTGTTTGTTTTCATTTGTTTTTATTTTTTCGCCAGCTAGTTACCAGTTTCATTGGGTTGGGTCCTAACCAAAGCATATGCAAAAACTTACAACAACATAGAAGTTTGCTCTAAATTGTGAAGTTAAAAATTTTTGTTTGCTAAATTATGAATTACAATGATTTTATTAAAAATTGCATCATAACAAAGTTATTGAAGTCATTTACAAATTTTAAAACGAAAGACTTAAGATAGAAACTTGATGAGTGTATTGTAAATGCTTCACAATTATCTTATCAAATTCAACTTAATTTTTGTGTGACCATGGATTTTTCTGAAAATATTGAAAAAATTAATTTTTCTTGAGCTGAGCAACACCAATCAAGATACAATTTATTAGGAACGTCACACAGTGAACAGGAGACTCAAAAAGTGAAAAAAAATTCATTTGCTATGGACTCGGTCCTTAATTCTTGTTGTGCGGTCATTAATGTGTTAGAAGCATCACGTTTTTAAGTTCCGATAATTCCCATGTTTTCTTCATATAAAACAATATTTGAAAAAAATAAATACTCCCTTAAAATCTTATGATTCTGTGTTTTTTTCTTAGTCATAATAGATATAATTTACCTTGCAAAAGGTAAGAGTTGAAAATTTTTTATTTTTTGCTGTTAAGATCAGAACTCTTATCAGAGTTTTCAGTTTTCGACCATGTAGAAAGCCTCCATTTTTGACCATCTCTGAGGAAAGTTGCACACAAATGCTATAGCAATAAACTTTCTTAACTGATGGTGCTACTTAGTATTAAAATATCTTTACAAACATGAAATACAAAAAATATCACACATTTTTGTAAGTCTTATTCAGTAAGTCTGAAATGAAACAAATTACAGCTGAGAGTATAAGTCTCTTAAATACATGTTTATAAAAAAAGAAAACCTAAATTCGGTTAAATTTTCTAATTTAAATGTCACTTAAAGCAAAAATTACGTTGTAGCTCCGTTTTTATTCCTTTTTTTTCAAATGGATGTTAAAATTTCTTAACTTATTCTATTGGTTAATTATACAACATGATTTAAAGCAAGCTCAGTCCTTAATTATATACATATATATGAAATAAAAATTTAGAACATACAAATTCACTTAAGTTAAGACTTATGTAGAAGCCCAAAGTTGCTTAAATTTGATTGATATATAATTTTAAAGTACATTTAAATATCTTTGCCATAAAAAGCAATGCTTCCATAAAAAATAACATAAAATGTGCTAAGGAAAAAATACAACTTACTTACAATACACTTTTTTTAATGAAGTTTAGTATTTGAGATATTTCAAAAACCGGTTTTCGAAATCAACCAAAAGACCGATTTTTTATTTTTGTCTAAAAACTTTTTCTAAATCATTTAGTGGAAGCCAAGAGTCACACACCTTAAAAGAAAAAAAATATCATATTTTTAAAACGGTCTTAATATATACAACTTTTGAATTTTTAGTAAGCTCATCAAATTTATACCCACTTCTATTTCTCTAACATCTTGCAAATTCGAAAAGATTGGATTAAGATTTCATATGTTAATTGCCGTTCATTAATTACGTGAGGTTTTTTTTTTTAAATTTTGACCCCCCCCCCCTCCCCTTGATGAGATTTAGTGAGTTCTGACGAGACCCCATTCCTTCCGTGAGACACGCCTTATAAATTTTAAATGTAATCTGCTATAATAATGTATAGTCTCTGCATTAAAAAGTTGACGTGAGATTTTTAATGACCCTCCCCTCCCCCTTTTTGAGATTTGCTGAGATTTTTCCGGACCCCCTCCCCTCCTAAAACCATGCAAGTTGAAGCAAATCAGATAAGTTTGTGTGCAATTAACTGCTTGAAAAGTTTTGGAATCACCCAAATGTGCCAACACGAGGAACTGAACCTATAAACAAATAACTACAGAATAATGTATTCGTACAGCGATAACACATTTGTGAAGAATTATGCCATTAATTGTTTACAATGTATAAATGTAATTTATTATATCATATCTTTCTATATTTAGTAAAAATTTGTATTGTAATTACAAAGCTAAGAGAAAAGTAAACAAACGACTAAGAACTTCATGTGTAATATCAAATGAAGCTTTTAATAAAAAAAAAATAATATAAAAAATTAAGCAATTGAAATATAACTTCTTCATTAATCATGCTCTATATACATTAATTTATATTCATTCAAGGCAAAAGTTACCATAAATAATTTTAAGTCTTTTCAAACCTAATCATCAAAGCAAATGTGTAAGTTCTGACTAAAGCTTCAAACCCGTAACAAGGTTCCATTCTGACTCCAAGAAAACACTTTAGAACCAAATCAATAATTTTATTTAATAAGATCTACTGACTCAATAACACTTCAAAACATCCAATAAAATTGGCAACGAATGTCCATAACTCAAAAGAAATTTCAAGGAAACACATATTGAAACGAAACGAAACTCATACACATAAACTTTTATGCCTGTAAATCGAATAACTGAGTGCACTTGATAGCCAGTTGTTATTGTCGTTTGTTGGTGTGGTTAACTTATTGGAGCAATTGTTGCTCCACGAGCTACAGCAGCAGCGGCAACATTAACACCAACACCAGCAACAACAAAATCTGATTGACTACCGACTTGACCAAGGTTTTCCGCTCTTTGCTATAAAAGTCGTTGGCATAACACTACGGAAGGTAGTTTATACAAAAGTCGTCGTCGTTGTCGGTTTCACTTTTCACAGGAGCCAACGAAACGCGCATAAGAACGCGGTGTAGAACTCCGCAAGAAAACGCGTGTGTGATTTAAAGTTTCCTTTTTAATTGGACAATCGTATAGGCCAAGCAAAATCAAAACAAACCAAACCAAACCAATCAACCCGCATTTCATAATACCAATTGGATTATTCGAGCAGTTTACATTGTCGCTTATTAAGGATTCTAACGAGTGGAAAAATTAGCAAAAAGCAAATAAACAAAAAATGTTTCGTTTTGTGAGTTTTACATTTGAATTAAAAAAAAAAAACATTCTTTTAATAAATATGATTGATGATGTGATGTTAAGCGTAATAATGATCCAATTCAGTACTTTTAATATTTTTAAATTCTCTGTTGTAGTATCATTTGCTATGAAGGTGTTTTAATTTTGTGATGAAAAATTTTTAAAAATAACGAATTCACATTGCAACGCACATTTTAAGGTCTTAACAAAACCAATTTTAAGCCTGTTAAAACCCTAGCTGGATTTTGATCTTCCTCAGAACAATTTGTTATTAAATTGCTGTAATTAGTTTTTAGCTTCGTGTTGATTCTTTTAATTTTTCTATAAGAAAAATACACCTTAATTTTCATATCTATTAGCCGGGGCGAACTTAAAACTTTGCCACCCTAGGCAGTGGGAAACATGCTATGTGCTCAACAGAAAATCAGAAAAAGGCGACAGCATATTACGATTCGATTTGATGTGGAATATCCCATTAATTTACCATTAGCTACCTTTTAAGGTAATGAAAAGTTCAATGCATTTAAGTATCTGTATATCAAAATGCTAAAAACGACTTTCAAGCGATGCACAAAACGTTCGTATCCTTGAGTTAGACATATGGACATGTAAGAATTGTATTGCCCAAAGGTATCATTCAAATGATTATTGATGATAAATTATTAGTTATATTACTGATTTAATGTCCGATTGGCAGTTATAGACCGAAAATTCCTAAAAACTGCAAAATATGCAATGTTCTATCAACATCTGATCAACAAAAAGTAGCTACGAGGTATAGAGACATCCAGCTGAAAGAGTTTTAGAATGTAGAAACTTTTAATTTAACCATCTCAAATATCTATTCGTGTAGCTTCCACAAAGCAACTTTAATCAGGGTAGTCGTAAACCACGCGAGTATTTACTTTTTCCTTTCATATCGTGATGAAAGTAACTATAAGAACTTTATTCCCTGATCTACATTTTAAGTAAGTAACTACTTGAAGATGTTATCCCTACTGATAAGATATTGAAAAATTAATATTCACAAGCAATTTATTAGATATGTTTGCCAGACGATTTCTATATCAACATATCAGCAAGTGAAATAAAAACGTTCTATTTTGAGGTGGATAATGTCAGTAGTGTCCACACAAGAAAATGAGCCACGAAAATTTTTGAAAGGAAAAAAATTGCGGACCATAACTATTTTTAACGCACAAGGGACTATCCCATCGCCAGTTTTTTTAGACATAGCGGATTAAAGTCAAACAGCTTCCGGAAAAGGTTCCGGGAATATTTGTTTTGGAAATAGCTTTCTCCTTCATTTGCTTTCAGTAGGGGAAGCAATTTTTTCAAAATAATTTTCCGTGAATAATTATTACGGGTTGAGCACAAATTTCATGTATCAGCATTATTTCGATCCATTTGTCCTCCAAACCTCTAAAACGTTCCATGCTCAGTATTTGAACAGAGTAAAATAAACTACATCAAAAGGACCATGGGCCTTTCTTTATAAAATTGGTATTCCGTTAAATTGACTAAAACTTTACGCTATCAAGTCGACGGTTTTTCAAATACGGAACGAAAGCGCATCAAAATATCATTTGAGCAGCGTGTGACTTGTCCTTTCAAATGGATATACATACGAGTATACCAGTTACATACATACATATGTTTTTATGTACAGGTGATCTCTGAATTTCAAAATATAAAGCTGGAAATAAATTTTCAATTGAATTCAAAAGGTGCTGTTTATTAACTGCTAAAAACCATTTTAATAAATTGTTGGTAATTGGTCTCTAATGAAAAATATATTTTTGCTATGAAATTATGTTTATTTATGGAAAATAATAATTTTATTTTTGAAACTTGCAGTATTCAAATTTAAAAATGTTGCTGTAATGAGTTCTTTTTTTTGTGCTTTAGATCATTTTAACAACTTTGGTTGCCTTTGCTGCCAGTCAGGGCTACCATCAAAATCCGCAGACTGCAGCCATTATAAGTGAGCAACGTTATCTCTCAGGTGACGGCAAATTCGGAGCCGCCTACACACAAGAGGATGGAATTAATTTCAAAGAGGAAACCGACGCCGATGGAACACGTCACGGTAGCTACAGCTACGTGGACCCAGATGGACAAAGGCGCAGCGTATCATACACAGCTGGCAAAAATGGGTAAGTTGAAAAGAGACTGAATGAAGAAAAAGAAAAAAAAAAAAAACAAAAATGACTGCAAAGCTGATGCAATCGATTAAAAGTTTTTGCAAACCACGTAAATTCCAATCGACAAAAATATGCAATGGTATGCAGTAATTGGCGAATTGCAAAACGGTTACCACCCAAATCAGCGCAGGAGACTGAATCAGTTGCAGTCTTAAAGACCGATTACTTGTAATTTGCAGGCAAGAAAAATGGGTGCAATCATCCGTTACTATTGACCAACTACAGAAACTCAGCCATAAGCGCCTTAACGACGCCACGTTGTAATGCAAACGAGTCGTTAGTTATCTTTATCGTTAGTTATTTTGAGGAAAATATTAATTTAAAAGATAAGTACAACTTTAAAGGTTTATCCAATTTAATGGTAACGAGAACTTTCATCTCATATATAAATGATTTCATATCTCACATTTTCTTAGTGTTAAATTTCCACATTCAAAAATAGCTTTTATTAAATGAGTTTATATGTTGTTATTATTTTTTATTCTGTGCAGCTTCCAAGCTTCTGGTGATCATCTGCCTGTTGCTCCACCTGCTCCACCTCAGCCCGTGCCCCAAGCTGGCTACGTTCCACAACAGCAATATCAAGCACAACAATATCAGCCACAAGCTGCTCCAGCTCAGCCCTCTTATCGTAGTAATGACTATGGTGAGGATGACGGTTCTTATGATCCCCGTTACAACGATCCCTCCTTTGGCCAACAGCAAGGTTACCAACAGCCAGCACAGCCACAATACCGTCCACAACCAGCACCCGCACCCGCACAGCCCGCTTACAATCCAGCACCCGCTTACAATCCAGCACCAGTGCAACCACAGTACAACAACTACCAGCAACAGCAGCCACAGCAAAATTATTATCAGCCAACAACAACACCAAATCCACACCGATTCTCACCACCCGGAAAGCTGTCGCTAAACCGAACACCTGACGGTTTCACCTACAGTTTTAACAAGGTTTGAACGCGCCCGTGCGCGTATGTATGTGTGAGAGAGAGCGATAGAATGATGTAATTATCTCATATTAACATGTTTCACCCCGCTCCAACGAATTCTTTCAACATCCGTCTCGTCAGTTTGAGAACTTTTTGTGTGAATCAGCTTTTTTCTTCCTTCACGATCGCGATCTTTTCAATTCTGTTCCCCTTATGAATCCCATCCAGCTTCATTAAAAGAAAACAAATACAGCTCTTGTCGTCCTCTTTACCACTTAAGTTTTTTCATCTTCCTAAAATTTCCATTTCAATTTCTTTTGTGATATAAACTATGATTTCTGAAAAGGTAAATTGTTGCAACAATGCTTTCAGTGTATGAGTATCTACCTAAAACTATAGTGTTCTTTATTTTATTTTTTTTTTATTTAAACTTCTTTTGTAACTGTAATATTTAGTGCTGTTATAAAAATACTTTTTTATTAAATATGTTAAGTGTGTGCTGAATAAAAAAAAAGAACAAACAAAATAAAAATTTAAAAGTGGACATAGACACAACAATAAATGGGTTTGTTTCATTTCGGTGTACAAATGACGTCGATTATACAGTATCCCGTTGGAACTTCATTCAGAGTGCGAATCATCGTTTTATTAAACTGGTCAGCCATAAAGATTTGCATCCAGACTTCCGATTGATTAAATCCCTTATTCGGCTATCTAGTTTAGTGTAGAGCTCATGTGGTGGTCTTTCATACGTTCGTCGCCTTATACTCCAGCGACATATTTTATTCTCTACTCTAGTCACTAGCTCGTTTGTCGCATTTAATGCCAAAAAGACCAGGTACTCAGCAGAATCTGACTTTTCTGCACTTCGACTCGATACATTGATACTCGATACTAGAAACTTGACCAACATATATGATTATACGGAGGTTGAGAGGTTGCCCTGCATAAATATGCGCCAGAAACATGTTACATTGGCTGGAAAGCTTAAGCGACCCGATTATTATCAATGCAAGCCATCGCTGTAGACTGATATTTCGTTGATGCTATTTAAGGTACTGCAACGTGTTCCACCTTATGGCACAGAAAGTTCTATACATTCTAAGTATTTCTTAATTTCGAAGAATCCTGTGCAAGCTCAAATATTTGCAGGGTTTATTTTAAAACAGAAGAATGTCAACACGCCTTTCCTAATCCTTTGAATGAATTAAAAATAAGTTCTGGAGGTTATCGCGTTGTAAATTTTTTTCATACAAGAGAAGTATGCGTAGGAAATGCTATCCAGAAAAGTTTCGATAAATCTATTATATAAAACTAATTTTTTGTCTGTCTGTCTGTCTTTTATGGACGCGAAAACTATCCAGCCGATTTTTATGAAATTTTTACAGTATGTTAGTATCAATCAGGCGGGTGTCATAGGCTATAAATCTTTTATTTAGGGTGCATAATTAGGTTGGCCCTCATACAAAAATGTTTTAAAAGTAGCATTTTTTCAAAGACCGCTTATTCAATTCTCATGGAACTTACACCACATGAATTTTATATTAAAAGGCACAGAATAGATTGTAAAAATTTTATTTTAGTTGCATGCTTAGAGTGGCCCTCATACAAAAATATTTTTAAATATAATTTTCACGGAGACAGGTCAGTCGATTCACTCCAAATTTTCACCACGTGGCTCTTATGTTAAGAAGCATAGCTTAGGCTACCAAACCTTTATTTAGAGTGCATATTTAGGGTGGCTCTTATACAAAAATATTTATTAAATATCATTTTCTCGAATACCGTTTAATAGATTCTCATGGAATTCACACCATGTTGCTTTTACATCAAGATGCTAAGATGCACAGCTTAGGTTGTAAAAATTTTATTTTGGGTGCATACTAAAGATGGCTCTCATACAAAGAATTTTTTAAATAGAATTTTCACGGAGATCGCACATCGAATCTACACCACGGTTGAGGTGAAGCGAAGCGCACAGGGTAATGCTAGTATATTATGTTTTTCGAAATGATCCCATTTTTCCTGAGAAAATTTTCTTTAATTGATGATTAATTCGTGAATCCAATAAGAATTTCATACAAATAGATATTAGCCCTATAGCAGCTAAAGAAAAGTGGCATGTGAACAGTGTTGTACCAAATCGGGTTTTTTCATTTTCGGAGCAAAAACCCAACGTTTTTGCTCAGCAAAAACATAATTTTCATGAGCAAATTGGGTTTTTCGATTTTATTATGTATTTATGACTGGAAGGACTAGTGTATGACTTAAATTGCAGAATTTTGTTAAATAAAAATTGGAAAGAATTAGTAAGTTGCTTAAGAAAATTATTCATTCATTATCAGAAATATCTGAGTATTCAGAAGAAACTTCTCCGCTGAAATTATCATCTGTTTGTGCATCCCATATTTCTTTGCACAATTTGTAGTTATAAGAAAGATATATGAGTTTTCCAGCACGCTCTGTAGAAAGGCGATTTCGTTTCTTGTAATGAAATCCATCCAAATTTACGGTGCCGTGACATAATCCCCACGGACATAATCCCCATTTTTGAAATGGGGATTATGTCCGAAAATTTTCGGACACAATCCCCATTTTTGCTGTGGGGGTTATGTCCGCAAAATTTTCGGACATAATCCCCATAAAAAAGCGGACATAATCCCCAAAGCTATGGGGATTATGTCCGCATCAGTGACGGACATAGTCCCCATAACAATAATTTTGTCATAGGAAATTTTTGAGTTTAAGAATCGGCTATTTTGTCGACAAATTGTGGAAAGTGTGGAGGAATATTTTATTTAATTCTTAATATTTTTTTTGTTAAATTGAATTTTTCTTGAAGTTAGTTTTGTTAATAATTTTTGAATTACTTGAGTTAAATAAATGGATAATTGCCAGCTTTTTTCATCTTAAATTAAATTTTTTGAATAAAGCCACCATTGGAATTATGTCCGCATGTTCAACACCGGCTTCGCTAGCTACAGTAATTCCACATAGAAGTCAAGGTAAGTGGGCGGCCTTCGGCCGCAGCTCAGGATTTAAAACTCCCAAAAATCCAACACCGGCTTCGCGGCGGCCTTCGGCCGCGGATCAGTCTATAAAATCTCCAACACCTTATTTGCTAGTCACAGTAATTCCACATAAAAGTCAAGGCAAGTGGGCGGCCTTCGGCCGCAGCTCAGGATTTAAAACTCCCAAAAATCCAATACCGGCTTCTCGGCGGCCTTCGGCCGCGGATCAGTTTATAAAAGATCCAACACCTAGTTTGCTAGCCACAGTAATTCCACATAAAAGTCAAGGTAAGTGGGCGGCCTTCGGCCGCAGCTCAGGATTTAAAACTCCCAAAAATCCAACACCGGCTTCGCGGCGGCCTTCGGCCGCGGATCAGTCTATAAAATATCCAACACCAACGGCTTTCGGCGGCCTTTTATGATCCCACTTACCTTAACTTTTATGTGGAATAACTGTGGCTAGCAAACTAGGTGTTGGATATTTTATAGACTGATCCGCGGCCGAAGGCCGCCTCGAAGCCGGTGTTGGATTTTTGGGAGTTTTAAATCCTGAGCTGCGGCCGAAGGCCGCCCACTTGCCTTGACTTTTATGTGGAATTACTGTGACTAGCAAACAAGGTGTTGGAGATTTTATAGACTGATCAGCGGCCGAAGGCCGCCGCGAAGCCGATGTTGGATTTTTGGGAGTTTTAAATCCTGAGCTGCGGCCGAAGGCCGCCCACTTACCTTGACTTTTATGTGGAATTACTGTAGCTAGCGAAGCCGGTGTTGAACATGCGGACATAATTCCAATGGTGGCTTCTGAGGACTTACATCCTCCAAAATATGCAACTCCGGCTATGTCTATTCTTAGAAGTTGTTATAAGCCCAACACGAAGTGGGGATTATGACCGAAAAAAAAACGGACATAACCCCCATAATTTAATTTATTTTTTCGGACATAATCCCCATGGGGATTATGTCCGAAAATTTTGCGGACATAACCCCCACAGCAAAAATGGGGATTATGTCCGAAAATTTTTGGACATAATCCCCATTTCAAAAATGGGGATTATGTCCGTGGGGATTATGTCACGGCACCCAAATTTACTAAATTACCTTTCTACAGCCGGTATGTTGTTGACGCCTATAGTATTCGAATGGGAACCTGATTCAGCTTACTTTCTGGTGCATATGTCTTCCACCATAATAGCAGATTCATTTTTTCGGCTGCTTTCCATATGAAATGGCGACTCCAAAGTCCTTTACGACTTTAATATTTTCCGAACTCCGCCGTTGCATCATAGTCTTCCAGTTCTGTATTTATGGCTTTTATGCAAAGTGTTTGCGTTCTGATAGTTTTTCTCTCAGAGCAAACTTCTGATTTTCACTAAATAGCTCCGATTGCTCAAATTCGTTACTAAGACCGCTTAATTTGACATTTACAATACCCTGGAAACAATACCATGATGATACGGTAACACGTTGTACACACATTGCGTGAATCTACATATATGAAATGACGCTATAAAATCGCTGCTTCATTGATAGGTAGATAGAATAGATATGTAGATAGGTAGGTAGAAATCTGAGAATTCTTAAGTTCAATGGAACGACCAATTAGTTCAATTATATTTCGTCAAAAAATATTTAAAAAAATGAAAAAATTCATTTTTGCACTGAGCAAAAACGATTTTAACATAAACCCAATAAAAACCCAAAATAAATGCTGAGAAAATTGGGTTTTTGCTCACCGCTACATCACTGCAAGTGAAACGCAAAATTAGTCACTAGCACTTTTACAAAAAATCACGAATTACTTTACTTACTTAGTGACCTAATGGAAACGATATATTAGCAATAAAAAAACTAAATTTTAAACTTGAATATCATGAAAAGTTGGATTGACGTGATTGTTGTATTTGACATTTTTAGGGAAAACTGTCCATAAGTTTTGTCCGAATTGAACTCCCGTCTGATTAATGGGAAGCGGTTTTTGTAATATTTGAGCTTGAATATCTAACACAGATGTAGGTCTGTGTTAGATAACCTTTACTAGTTCACTTTAATGTATAAATTGCTATCTCTTCTTAAAATTTCATCCGCCACATTTTTACAGCCGCCTCTTGACCTATTATTATAACAGCATTCGTAGAAAACTTTACACGTTCGATATTTTAGTCATGTTCGCGATCGACCGACTGTAATTAACTTAACTCTTACTACCATTGCTCAGTTAATGGTGATTTCGTTTCCACTATTTTATGAAATGCGAATTGTTGGCTGAATCCATTTCAAGGTCATTAGTGTTGCTGCCATAACATCTGTTGTTGCTGTTGTTGTTTCCATTGTTACTTTTGCAATTTGGGGTGGTTGCCTGATCGCCCTGTTGAAATAATGAATCTGAATCCATTACAGTCAATTATGGAAATGGTAAAAATCGGACGTGTTGCATTGGTGTAGCGGCTGCTGCCGTTATAGTTGTTATGCATGGAAAGGTTGCTCTAACATTGCGACGTAGCTTCATTTATTCGCAATTGACTCGTAGGAAAAAAGCGAAAGTAAAGAATTTTTTATTGTAATTTTTGTTATTGTATTTTGTGTTTATTCTTTTTACATTTTTCTTCTTTGCGATACTTATTTATGTAGTTGCTGCATTATTATTGCAAGTTGTTGTTGTTGCTATTGGTGGTGGAATACGATATAAATAGCAGCATTTTGTAATCAATATCGCAACAACTTTGCCATTTATTTAGTAAATAAATCAATTTTGATTGGAGGGCTTTTAATATTTATTTGCTATTTCACAATACACACAGAGGGTCGTCACGGTTTCATTCAAGTCAGTTATTTGCTTCAGTTTATTTAAAAAAGTTAATTTATTTATTGAAAGTCTAAGCTAATCCATCATTATACCCAAAATAGTGTGGATATTAAATCAATCTGACTCAACTCAAGATGTATGTGTAAGTGAGATTTGTTAGGTGACCTTAAATATATAAAATAATTTAATTGTTTTTTCACTATACATACATACTATAATTAGGTCAGTTTTTAATCAAATGTAGAAACGATTTCTTCAAAAAAAAAAATTAATAAATAACTTGAGCATTGTGCGGTTTCGATATTTTATAGGGGTTTTTGAGTTCAAAGTAAAAACTTTGTCTGTGCATATGTATGCATATTAAGGCATTTGCTATGGATAAATGTGAATTTATTTTTCAACTCCAATGATATGATCTAAATTTGAAGATAATTATGAGCAGTGCAAAAATTATTTGGGCCTCTTCATTCACATTTTTCCATTAAATTTGCATACTTACTTACTTATGTATTTTGAACTTGAAAATATCAATAAAAATTTTAATTTCAGGCCAAATTTTCAAATATTTGGTGTTTCCAATGATTTGTTTGTTCTTTGTGCATTATTTTTTGCAAACCTATTAAGCAATTTGTTGTAATGAAAGTTTGAAACTACCTGGTTCTTGATAAAAAGCATAACGATTCAAATTTTTTTTTTTATTATTTCATGCAAAATTACGAGAGAGCTAAGTCAGGCTTGATCTGATTGTAAAAATGAAGCTCCTGTGTAACATACGAGGTCTTTTGGGTTTTGTTGAAATGTGCTGAATCGAGAAATGAATTGTACTTTTTAGATTGCGAATGTATTTTTTATCATGAACATCAAAAAGTTACTTATAATGACTAAAATTTAGCAATAAGTTCAAGCAAAGTTTACTCCAGGCATATTTCGCAAACAATTTACTACTAAAATAATAGTTATATTAAGAAATAGTCGGAAAGTACTGAAAATGCGTCAAAAATGTCATCACTGATCTGGATTCGTGACATTTTGTCTTTAATTGTCAGCCTTGAAAATATCCAATAATATGATTGATCAAAACAAAAGTGTCTTCCCAGTCATTACATACCCAGGAAACATTTGGAAGTTTTCTATACATTTCACATTTATGGCGATGAATTTATAACTTTTCAAAAATAGTTTTACACGATCCAACCGTATCGCGATTAATAAGCGATTTCAGGAAGAAAACAACAACAATAATATAAATAATTAAAAAATTAATCATAGATGCAATTATTA
Source organism: Tricholauxania praeusta (assembly GCA_949775025.1). Lineage (NCBI taxonomy): Eukaryota > Metazoa > Arthropoda > Insecta > Diptera > Lauxaniidae > Tricholauxania > Tricholauxania praeusta. Next base: position 72,571,627 of record OX459029.1, on the reverse strand, counting down.
TTTCTATAAGATTTTACGATTTGATCTGCCAGAGTATCAATTTATAACTCTTCTAGAAGAGTTAATTTGGCTTTTCTTAAAATTTCAAACATTTCAATGCATTATGATTCGACACAACTTTTTCTGTTATTTGTCCTCCTATTTTCATTTCATACTGTACAGCGTTGTGTAATGATTTTGAATTAAAAATTATGAAACGTAACAAAAAAGTAAGTATATTAAGCTCGCAAGTGACAAGAATATAATAAAACAATAATTTGGTCCCGATTACGCTAAATAAAAATGTGTTTCTCTTTAAACAAAATCACTTGAAACTTTTTCTTATGTTTTTTACGCAAATCGCCTTGGCAAGTCGCTAACCTCGGACAGTTTTTTCCGAACAATCCATGACTTGGTATCAGAAATTCAAGACGAAATGTTACGAATTAAGATACTTAAACTTTTTTGTCTTTTTTCATATTTTATCGACTATAAGCCTATTTGAAATGCTTTAACATTTTTTCCAACTTCTTTGATCTTTTTTAACATTTTTAACTTTTTTCCGCTTCTCAACCCTTTTCAGTATTTTTCAAATCTATCCCACTTATTAATCTCATTCAACTTTTTTTAATATTTTCCATATTTTTTTCGACTTTTTCAATCTCATTCAACTTTTCGAGTTATTCAACCTCTTTTAACTGTTTCAATGTTTTGCAAACACTTTCAACTTTTTTCAACATTATCCATATATTTTCGACTTTTTGAACTTTTTTCAACTGTTTTGTACATTTTACATATTTATTCGATTTAATCAGCCTTTTTAAACTGTTCAGCCTCTTGCAATTTTTTTAAACTTTTTCAGCCTCATTGAACTTTTTCGAGTTTTTCAACCTATTTTCAACACTTTCCATATACTATCTTTATCAACCGCTTTAAACTTTTTCAACTGTTTAATTTCTTTCAACTTTCTTCGACATTTTTCATATATTTTTGACTTTTTCAACCTCATTCAACAAATTCCGAGTTTTTTTAACCTCTTTCAACTACATTTCGATGTTTTTTGGATTAATTTTCGATGTTTTTTGGATTCTTGCATCCTTTTCCACCTGCTTCAAAATTTTTCAGCTTTTTTCAACTTTTTTCAATCTTTTCCATTTATTTTCGACTTTTTTAACATTTTTCGGCTTTTTCAAACCACTTTAACATTTTGCATACTTTTTTAACCTCATTTAACTTTTTATAACATTTTGCATATATATTCGACTTTTTTAATCTCAAACCGAACTAAAGTCGGTCTCCTTATACTATACCTTTAATTGTACTAAAATAAGGTGGAATTGTGAGCGTGGCACTTCAACAAATTAAAAATTTCGATTTCATATTTCTTGAAAACGGCACTTACGAGTTCTATAAAAAAAAACTTGAAAATAATACCACTGAAAGCACTCATCATATCAACCTAAGCCACTATACTGGCAAAACTCGCTGAAGGGCGGTGCACAGCCAGTTGTAAGAGAGCTGACAACTCAGTCGCTGTGAAATTTGACATGACCAAAAGTGGACTACTACTTGCGGGCGTTGCACCTCCCATGATATGACAAAAAAAGTGGGTACACGCAATATACAGGAGACCTTAGCGGAGGCACCTAGATGATATCGGGCTATTTTTATAGTAATAAACGGGGAGTTCTTCGTAAAATCGATAGAATAATGGAAGCACAAGATTATAAGTATTAATATTCTATGCAGTCTGAAAAAATTTGGCTACGAACAAGGAGATACCATCTTTTTGCAGGATAACGACCTAAAGTATAAGTCTATAATTACAATGAACTGTCTCCGATACCGAAATATTACATGATTGGATTGGCCAGCTCAGTCCCCAGACATAAATCCCATTCAAAAGTTATGGAATATTAAAAAAAAAAATGCTTATGAGAAAACGAGCCCCACAAAATCTGGACAAACTTTGGAAGGTAGCCAACGGTCAGCCGTTCGAGATAATTACTCAAATTCTAGGTAAATTGATAGCGAGTATGCGTAAGAGAATACAGCTCATTATAAGAATATTAAAAAACTATTTAAAATGTTTTAATTAGTTTAAGTCACAAAAGTGTTCACTACAAAATAGGTATAAAAATGTGATATATTTAAGTTTTGATTTTAATTTCAGCTGTAATCAAGCATTTGCAATTTTTCTGTAAGCCATTGTCTTAAAGCTTTTTTTTTGCAAAAAAAAAAGGCTTAACCCGTTTAAATTTAAAGATAATTTTAAGTTTAAAAACAAAATTTTTTGTTTTTGATTTATTTAATCTCTATTTGAGCAATAAAAAAAGTGGCAAAAAATTGTTAGTAATACTTTTTATAAGCTGTACCCAAGTGGGTACAATGGCAAGAACTAGTGCGATTTTTGAATATGGTGTTTCTCAAAACAGTCTTTTTCTACACACAAAGCAATATTGCAGATTTTACAAATTCATAGCTTATGGCACTCTCTACTTCTTAGTGAACTTGTGATCCTTTTTGGGAAGTGTGATGCTTCGCTCATGGAAACGCTTGCAGGAACTGATCGTTTCGTTGCTGTTCTATTTAGTGCGTAATTTCGGAGATAGTCACGTGCGATGTCCCGCTGAAATGACAAATCATCGTTCGAGTTCGTTGCGGTCTTATACTGCTTCCAAGCATTGACGGTGACTGCCGAGCTCATCATTGCCGTAAGAAGTGCCCACCACCAAGTGCCACGATTAACAGATGTAGGTTATGTAGGTCAACACCACCCATTTCTTTGTTGTAGTCAGATATGAGGTGTGGCTGAGGAATATTTACCATCTTCTACCATAAAATGATTTAGTGCAGAGAGTGAAATCCATCCTATCAAAAAAAAAGAAACACTCATAATCTGCAATTGGTTTTTACCATTGTACTCAAGCGAGTACACTCATAATCAAAGTTACTTACCCAATTTGTTGAAAAACTTTTGTGTAAAATTTATGTTTTGAATCTCACTGTTTTGCAAAAAAAAAACCTCCTAAGACTTTTGAATAAGCTTTGTAGCCAGCTGACAAAAAGTGGAACTAATGAAAAAGTTTTTATAGCTTCGAAATTTTAGACAAATAATCTTAGTCAATTTTTTGTACTCAAGCTAGTAAATAGATTAAAACTAGAAACATGTTTTTTATGAACGGTTTTCTGACTAACTGTATGTATGTACATTAGGCTGGGTTAAATTGTTCGGGTGGAAAAAACATGACCAAGCGTCTAGCAGAAACGTAATCTACGGCAAATTCTAAGAAAATTTGATCAAGAAACCATGGGTCTAAAATCAATATCGAGCCCCCGATTTTTAACAACAAGAATTTAATATGAAATTTTTATAAAAAATAAGCAACTTCTTTCGAAAACACTGCTTTATCTTTTAAAAAAATTAACAACACATGTCATTGGTTTTGTCAGCTTTCTGAATCTGTTTTTATCATGAAAACAGGCGGAATTTCGGAAAGGTCTTGTGAAAAATAATTATAAATGCTGAAAATCTTACAAGTTGTCATCATTTCATCTGCAAAAAATAAAATGTTCTTTGTAATATTTATTACAGGGAAGTGAACCGGTTCTGAACCAGAAAACCATTTTTTTTAATAATTAGCTGAACCATTAACCGAATCGAAATTTTTCACAAATGTTTGATCCGAACCGAAAACCGAACCACTTTTTATAAGGGTTTGAGGGTTCATTCTGACCAATTTTCAATAGACAAATTCTCCTCACTTTTTTATTTTTTCTTTTGTTAAATATGGAAATTCATGAAATTTTCAAAAAAATTGGGAAGCATGAAACAGAGTTCATATATAAATCATTAATAGATAAAATCAAATCGTTAGATAATACAAGGCGGCTTTCAAATAATGTTGATGTTTTGAACTTTTGGAATAACTACCCTGACAAGAATTATCTTAATTAGCTCAAATGATTTTTGGTGTTCCAGCAACCCAGGTTTCGGTAGAGAAGACATTTTCCACCCTAAAACTTACTGTCGGAGACCTGCGGGGAAATATTGACGAGGACTTGTTAGAAGATATTCTTCTCATCTATCTCAGCTGATTATTGTTAATCAACTTTTTGTCATATAACAATTTTTTACTGCGTAATTAATTATAGCGTATGACATAAATTATGTCTACATATATATTTCTATATTCTTTTGGATTGTTACGGAACAAAAATAATACATATGTGCATAGTTCTTTTTTTAATTCCCGAACCGTTGAACCGAACCGAAAACCCGATTCAAAGAAAAAAAAACCGTGTTGAGGAACCAATCCAAGAGTACAAAAACGGTTCGAGCCACTGAACCGAACCGACCAAACACACGCAATACACGATAATTTTCAACTGCACATTTTAATCAAAACATCAATTTGAAAGCAAAAACGATGATATTTTTATTATTTTTTTTTTTTTTTTTAAATGTAAACAAAAATGTACTCGGCAAAAATCATGGGCTCGATATTGATTTTGGATCCATGGTTTCTTTGGCCAATTTTTTTAGAATTTACCGTAGATTATGTTTTTGCTAGACGCCTTGTCGCGAAAAAATTTGACCCACCCTAATGTACATACTTAGAATGTGTTTTTAATCGGAAAAGCTTAAGAACTTCAATGACAAAATATTCTAAAGTTTTTATTTGTAGCGTATTTTGAATTAAATAAATAAAACAAATTTTCTTGTTTGTGTTTATAGAACAGATCATAATATTTTAATTATTATTTACTGAGCCTTCTGTTCAGTACTGTTAGTGTGAAAAAAACACAAAAAGAAATTACAGCGCAAAATGCATAAAAAGAAACAAATCATTTCTTTTGGGCAAACCAGCAGCTTATACTAGTTTCGATGACCGCTACGTCATCATCATCAGTAAGCTTTGTTCGCCGAAATTTAATAGTCTAACTAGCATACTATATCTTACTTCTTGCGTTGACCATTTAAGAATCATCGCAACAAATATAAATGTGTGATATCAAAAAGATTACAAGAACAATTTGCATATGAAGAGGGAAATGTAGTTTTTGGCGCACTATGTTTATATTTGTTGCGATGATTCTTAAATGGTCAACGCAAGAAGTAAGATATAGTATGCTAGTTAGACTATTAAATTTTGGCGAACAAAGCTTACTGATGATGATGACGTAGCGGTCATCGAAACTAGTATAAGCTGCTGGTTTGCCCAAAAGAAATGATTTGTTTCTTTTTATGCATTTTGCGCTGTAATTTTTTTTGTGTTTTTTTCACACTAACAGTACTGAACAGAAGGCTCAGTAAATAATAATTAAAACAAATTTTCTTTTAAATTTATTTATGTTAAAAGTAATTTTTTTGGCTTGTTTAATAAAATAACATTTATAAAGAAATTCCAATTAACCTTCACACGGGCACTATTAACATATGTTAATATCGTAATTCATAACTTGCTACAATTCATTTATTCGTGATCCGATTTTCATAAATCTTTGACTCAGTTACTAAGTTTTCGACTTCTTTTCGAAAAACTTAAAATCCGTTGTAAATTTTGATTTTTGCTTTATTTTTTGAAAAACTCACGTTTTTACTCCATAAGTTTATACTACTAACATATTTCTTTCTTTTAAGAAAGAGATTTCAGAGATTTTGTTAGTTTATGTGCGTATCTTATGTTATTATAATATTAACAAATAATTAGAAAGAATTTTTAATTAAAAGCTCATTAAAAATTGATCACTAAAAAAATATTTGTTGATTTTACAGTTATTTTAAATTGTTGCCTTAAATTTTGTTAGAACATTGCAATGCTCAATTTAAACAGGCTTCTTGCACTGGATACATATTTTTCTAGCCGCGCTTTTTTGTTTGGCTTCTTCGTGGTAGCATATATTGAAAAAACCTTTTACTTTCGAATGACCATGATCATCTTTATCCGGGACAAATCCTTCAGTATCGTCACTTCATTATCTGAGTCGCTCCCGTGCCCGAGTTGTACGGAATATGCTTCGATTTCTGCATCAGAGATTTCCCCATCATATACTTCAGGCTGATACATCCTCTTCAATCATATCACCTTCTGTCGCCTCTGTTACCTCTGTTTCCACATTGTTTTCATCCGAGACTATATTGTCAATGAAATGTTATTAGTAATCTGGCTGCAATTCATACGATAACCTGAACATTGGAAAATTTTAATTATTCGGTGTTTAAAAATAGCTCATACTGTACTTACTGAGCCACAGATGAAGCACTTACACACGGAAAAAAAAATTCTGTAAAAATTCATTGGATTTCCGACAATAATTACAGTTTTTCCCTGTAATGCCCAGATAGTAAGCGAAACACTGTAATAATTGATTGTGATTGTCAATGAAAAATTACAGTGCTCACACTGTAAAATTTAGCATTTACTCCGAAAAAATTTTTAAAACGAAAATTTTACTTTTTTTTCATATTTTATTTTATTTTTTTCTTAATTTATGTTTTATTATACTTCCTTACCATACTTCTTAACATAGCATGAAACAGAGAACCATCCTGGCAACATCCATATAATTATTTTCTTGTAACCATATATCTACATTTTATGTCGTATTTGTACAACGCAGGTGACAAAAAAGTTATATCGAATCATAAGATAAATAATTTATTATGTGATACTTATTGAAGATTTTACAGTTTACCCTGTAATTTTTATTTGTCGATCATATGAAATTTTCATTAATTATTTAGTACTTTTTGCTAACTAAATATTTCCCTGACCACATTGTATATTTTCCATTCTGAAACTGTAATAATAAAGTTTTAGACTGTAATAATTGCAGTTTGCGCATCAATTTATACTGAGTATTTCATGAAATTAGAAATTACAGGGCTATACGACAATTTTTCCTGATTATTTTGCTTTTTTGAATATCTCATGTTATTTTTTACAAAACCTTTTTTTCCGTGCATACATAGATTTTAAAATTTTTTCGAAAATTTTTTTGTTATTATCTGCCATTTTCACTTACGAGACTTAAATATTATTTTTTTTTTTATTACAAAGCTCACTTCTGCTACGAAATTTCAAGACCACTAAGAAACTTAGCAATTGGACTATAGGTTCTCCCCAAAAATATTGTAACCATAGAAACTCTCACAAATCATGCTATATCGAAATATTCTAATTCAAAAATCATAGTAAATGTGCAAATTTGCAAAATATTATGTGAAAACCAAAATATTAACATTTGTCAAAGAATTATATATGAAAGAACTACGCTCCCAGAAATGTCGATAAGCGGTTCGCTTCACTAATTTTCTAACAATAAAATTACGGTCTTAGAATGAGGGGAAATGTGATTTCGGCTTATGCTGCGCATTGGGGTTTTTAGCAACGAAGCTGAAATTTCATTTGCTCTGCCATTTTGTGTATTGTTAGGATTTTATATTTATTAATTTATGACTTTAAAGGAAAGTTTTTGAATATAAGAAAATGAAAATGAATGCTATATGAATTGAAATTGAAAAAAAGGAGCAAGTCTTTCTGCAATTATTCCGTATTATTCAATAAGTGAAATTCCTTCTGCCGCTTTTTATTTATATTTTACAATTACATTGATTTTTAATTCAAAAACCTGTTAAAACAAATGCCTATTTATACATACTAAAAATTAACTATTTGAATTTCAATTTCTAACATCAATGTATTTTAATAGAAAAATAAAATAAATGCAATTTATGCAAATTGAAAATTAAAAAAAAAATCTTTTATATCAATTTAGGTCTAAAAAATGTAAAAAAATATTTTCAGTCTGACTCTGCACGGAATCGAACCGAGGCAGAAAGTATCAAAAATAAAAACCTCTATCACTAGGACACAGCCACACTAATGATTAACTTGCAAATTTGTCCTATTATTGTTTCTCAACGAAATTCAAAAATTACAAATGTAAGGAACAAAATTTTCATTCACAAATATTTTCGCTGATCTAGAAAAAGAAACATATGTATGTATGTGTGAATTTAAACACGCACTTGTATATGAAGACGAAATGAGTAGGTGCAGTGGTAAACTTCATCTTTTACATCTTTTTGTTGTACAACAAAATCAAGATGCGTGGCAACGTAGCTAACTCAATAGAAAAAGCAGCAAAGGTATGAATGAAAAATCTGTAAAATGCAATGATCTATTGTTTTAAGTGAAACAAAAACTTTTTGCCATCAAGATGCGTGGCAACGTAGCGAACTCAATAGAAAAGCAGCATATGAATGAAAAATCTGTAAAATGCAATATTCTATCGTTTAAAGTGAAACAAATATTTTTTTTGTTAAGTATCAATATTTAATAGCAAAAAATTTTATTTTTTAATTCACATAAACTGTTGAGTTTAAGTGTTTATACAAAGCATATTTATAGTTGGATATATGTAAATACAAACATTTGTATGTACATATGTATGTAATTGAGTGTTAATTATCAAATTATCAATTATTTTGTAAGAAATATTAGAAAGTTATGTCAAAATATTGTATCTCCAGTATAGTTATTTGTGCAAGTGCATGCTTCTTTATTTCGTATCCTTATTTGTAGTAAAATATCATATAATAAACCAAAGTTATTGCACAATTTACTGAGATAGATTTAGTACTTTACTTTACATCAAAAAAAATTATACAATATTGTAGCGAAATTTGGTTTATGCTAGAAAACTCTTGAAATAAATACCAACGAAAGAAAACTAAACGATACTAGCTAGCATAAACATACTAGCACCATCTAGCGGCAAAATAATAAACGTACAACGTACAACGCCATCTAACATCTAGCATAATAGCTAGCTCAACGTCAGTGCGCCATGCGCATCATTCACCATTGTGGTGAATTGTGGATAGTAGTAGAATGCACGCTACAAAGTAGCACTGGTGGGTTGTAGAAAATGGTAGAATATACGCCACTTAGAAGGTACTGGATTATTCGAGAGAGTGATGACTGCAGTATAAAAAGGGTTGTCATCTGAGCTGAGGACACAGTAGAATTAAACCAGCGAAGCAGTAAGCAATAAAGTGAATACAGTGTGATCCGTAGTAGAACAAAACAGTTTTCTATACAGTGTTAAATTAATATTAGAATTTGAACGTTAATAAAATAAACCATTTTATAACTAAATAAGTTTGTGTGTTTTTAATTGTTACACAATCCAGTGATCGAACTCAGAAAAGTGTGAGAGATCGAAATTATCGTCAAAGAGACAGAAATTTCGTAACAATATTTTACAATTTACACTAATTATGTTAAATGGAATGAAATAATTATAATTATATAAAGAATTATTAAAATTTTTCTTAAACACATTTTTTCAGTTGAATATGAAAGAAGTTGTTATTATGTGATGCGAAGCCAAAGAAAGCAAACAACGTATTAAACGTCAAAAAGCAGTTGAAAAGGTGTTAAATGCGATAAATATAAGCCAGTAATTGCATTTTCGGTACATATATACTTTTTTCAGTACATTTGGGTCGTGAAAAATCATCTTCAGTACATTCGATACATTTTCAGTATATTTTCGGAACATTTTCAGTACATTTCGAAAATTTCTATGAACTAAAAATTTATTTTTTTTTTTGTTAAAAAAAGTTAAAATTTTGAGCTGTGAAAAATAATTATGAGCAACAAAAAAAAATTGTATTACATACACACATGGAAACTTACTTTATAAGTATCATAAATTAATTTTGTCAGAAAATATGTATATTATCGATGAAAACATATACTGTTTATGCTATCAAAGTCTCACATGTTCAGCAAAAAATTATCGCCAAATAGAGTTAAATTTTAAATGCTTTTTTAAAAATGTCAGTAGGTAGAATAAACAGAAATCTGCGAGAAAATATCGTTAATAGTAAGTAATACATGATATTTGTTATTTTATATTACTCATAATTATCTCTTCACAGTTGAAACACTTCGCTTAAAAATCACTGTTTTACAAGAAACAAGATATAAGATTCGGTGTTCACCGAAGTTATTTATCGCTGAGTACTAAGCGTTTTCATCGATGGAAAATCTTATTTCCATCGATCACATCAAAATTTTTAGACGAAATAATTTTTCGTTATATATTGGTTTTTCGCAGCTTGTTATTGATCGTAAGTTGATTCATAATTTAATATTTTCAATTGCTTACATAATTTTTCACAGCTCAAATACTACTTCCATCGATTGAAAACCACTTCCGGTTTAGCTAACTAATTTTTTGCTGAACATGTGAGACTTTGATAGCATAAACAGTATATGTTTTCATCGATAATATCAACATTTTCTGACAAAATTAATTTATGATACTTATAAAGTAAGTTTCCATGTGTGTATGTAATACAATTTTTTTTTGTTGCTCATAATTATTTTTCACAGCTCAAATGAATCTTTTTCGATGAAAGAGTTTTTTACAACTTATTCGTTTTTTCACCGCTTGTCATTAATCGTAAGTAATCAAATCATTTTATATATTTAATTTGGAAGTACTTATATTACTATTTATCAACAGCTCAAAAAAGGCTTATATCAGTGATGGTATTTATGTCTTGTGGAAATGTACTGAATTGAGAGTTGAAATGTACTGCTTAGATTCAGAATGTACTTCTTTGACATGAACATGAAAAAGTTACTAAAAATTACAAATTCAGCAAAATTTTAACTTTTTTTTTAACAAAAAAAAATAAATTTTTAGTTCATAGAAATTTTCGAAATGTACTGAAAATGTTCCGAAAATATACTGAAAATGTATCGAATGTACTGAAGATGATTTTTCACGACCCAAATGTACTGAAAAAAGTATATATGTACCGAAAATGCAATTACTGGCTTATATTTATCGCATTTAACACCTTTTCAACTGCTTTTTGACGTTTAATACGTTGTTTGCTTTCTTTGGCTTCGCATCACATAATAACAACTTCTTTCATATTCAACTGAAAAAATGTGTTTAAGAAAAATTTTAATAATTCTTTATATAATTATAATTATTTCATTCCATTTAACATAATTAGTGTAAATTGTAAAATATTGTATAATTTTTTTTGATGTAAAGTAAAGTACTAAATCTATCTCAGTAAATTGTGCAATAACTTTGGTTTATTATATGATATTTTACTACAAATAAGGATACGAAATAAAGAAGCATGCACTTGCACAAATAACTATACTGGAGATACAATATTTTGACATAACTTTCTAATATTTCTTACAAAATAATTGATAATTTGATAATTAACACTCAATTACATACATATGTACATACAAATGTTTGTATTTACATATATCCAACTATAAATATGCTTTGTATAAACACTTAAACTCAACAGTTTATGTGAATTAAAAAATAAAATTTTTTGCTATTAAATATTGATACTTAACAAAAAAAATATTTGTTTCACTTTAAACGATAGAATATTGCATTTTACAGATTTTTCATTCATATGCTGCTTTTCTATTGAGTTCGCTACGTTGCCACGCATCTTGATGGCAAAAAGTTTTTGTTTCACTTAAAACAATAGATCATTGCATTTTACAGATTTTTCATTCATACCTTTGCTGCTTTTTCTATTGAGTTAGCTACGTTGCCACGCATCTTGATTTTGTTGTACAACAAAAAGATGTAAAAGATGAAGTTTACCACTGCACCTACTCATTTCGTCTTCATATACAAGTGCGTGTTTAAATTCACACATACATACATATGTTTCTTTTTCTAGATCAGCGAAAATATTTGTGAATGAAAATTTTGTTCCTTACATTTGTAATTTTTGAATTTCGTTGAGAAACAATAATAGGACAAATTTGCAAGTTAATCATGAGTGTGGCTGTGTCCTAGTGATAGAGGTTTTTATTTTTGATACTTTCTGCCTCGGTTCGATTCCGTGCAGAGTCAGACTGAAAATATTTTTTTACATTTTTTAGACCTAAATTGATATAAAAGATTTTTTTTTTAATTTTCAATTTGCATAAATTGCATTTATTTTATTTTTCTATTAAAATACATTGATGTTAGAAATTGAAATTCAAATAGTTAATTTTTAGTATGTATAAATAGGCATTTGTTTTAACAGGTTTTTGAATTAAAAATCAATGTAATTGTAAAATATAAATAAAAAGCGGCAGAAGGAATTTCACTTATTGAATAATACGGAATAATTGCAGAAAGACTTGCTCCTTTTTTTTCAATTTCAATTCATATAGCATTCATTTTCATTTTCTTATATTCAAAAACTTTCCTTTAAAGTCATAAATTAATAAATATAAAATCCTAACAATACACAAAATGGCAGAGCAAATGAAATTTCAGCTTCGTTGCTAAAAACCCCAATGCGCAGCATAAGCCGAAATCACATTTCCCCTCATTCTAAGACCGTAATTTTATTGTTAGAAAATTAGTGAAGCGAACCGCTTATCGACATTTCTGGGAGCGTAGTTCTTTCATATATAATTCTTTGCATTTGTTAATAGTGCCCGTTTCCGTGGGTAAACATCGGTGCTAGTGTGAAGGTTAACCTAAGATTACATAGAATTTTTTTAAAGCATACTTTCAGGCTGCATATTACCTTTTCGAAGTTCGAATAGTTAGGTGGTTGTCTACGATAACCAATAAATTAAGTGTTGTCGATTACAGTAATCATATACAAAAATGCAGTCCATGCTATTTTAGAGAGTAGATTTACTGATTGTGAAAAAAATCTGCCTCAAATTATCGTGCACTCACTGGAAAAAACATCAACGCCAGATGACGCTAGATGCACTAGTAGATGGCGCTGACTTTCTTCATGGGTGTTAATTAGAATTGTCAAGCGTAAGTTTTTTCTAACCTAACAGCAGGGTAAAGTATAAAAGTTTGCATACGTTTTTGTAAGAAAATGCATCATCGACGTTGGGCTACCTCTAAAAATTCGAATTCGAAAATTTCCAAAGTGATGAATTTCTGTTTTTATATACTATTGCAAATGTACTAAAAATTGTTATTTAAATAATTTTAAGGAAATTATGAAAAATATAAAAACCATCCTAATATCACTTGTTTGTTTAACATTAGAAGATACAATTTCGAATAATTTTTAACATATCTTGTATGCAGACAAAAAAATAAAATAAAAAACTAAATGCTGATTTCCTAAACAGACTATCGGGATTTTAAAAAGCCGTACAAAGCAAAACCGAGTTTAATGCAAGTTTACAGAGTAGGAGAGAATGTAAATTTATTCAAAATATACAAAGTGTACTAAAATGTTTTGTGGCATAAAAATTAGATAAGAAACTTTTATGAAACGACTATGCATTTTTTTCGCAACATTTGACCAACTAATTTAATGCAGCATCAAAATATTTTCGGAAATTCATCAACTTACCAATCAAACTAACATAATGACATAAAAAAATTATTTTTTATCTTAAATTGGAAATTATTTTTATTTAAATATCTAGAAATAAATTTGCACATAAATATTACACTTCCTATATCTATGAAAAAAATAGGATCAATATAATCCAGTACTTAAATAGCTTTTAAATAAAATATACAAGCAGTTTGATCAGTTCAATAATAGATCTAAACATCAAACGTTTATTACGATTGCTGAGCGAAATCTTCTGGGCAAGTTTTTTCCGTTGTTTTGAATAAGGGGTTTACCTTTAATTGGGCGAAAGTCAACCGACTTTGGACGTCTTCGTGCATTATTTCCATTGAAGTTTTCATTAAAATGTGGACGAAACTCTGGTGGCGGATTGGGAACTGTTAATTCCTCTGAATCAAAATGTTCCTTCTCCAGACGCTCTTTCTCTTTAGCATTTACATACTGTTGAAACTTGGGATCATTGAGCAACTGAATTTTCAACGCCTCCTCAATGAGCTCTTGTTGGTCCTCCAGATACTGTTCTATTTGCTTCTTCGAGGCAACACCCTTAAAACGTTCATAAGCAGCAGACTTGGCCTTGGTATGAGATTGATAATCATCTAGCTCTGGTTCATACACATATGACGAAGCAGCTGTTTGCGGTGGTGGCACTATATGGAAGGGATCGGTTGAATCGTAGAGTTGCGTATACCTGTTACTGCGATGTTTAGGTGGCGCTGAATGAGATTCCGGACGTGACTCTTTGAGCGGTACGTAGTCGCTATAAACAGCACTCTTGTACGAACCATTGCTAGAACTCTTAGGATGTTTTACATGAGTTTTTGGTGCCTTTTTTGGAACGGTAATAGGATGTTGCACCCTGATTTGCGTACCAATGGTATACTCGCGACTGTCATTTTCATTTGAATTGTATGCTGAGTTTGATTCGCTGGAAAACTCTCCCGATGTGTAGCGTTCACCAGACAGATCATCTTCTTCCTAAAAGTGAATTACTTTTAATTATTTAAGCAATATGCAACAATTATTTAACAGACTTACAGATGAAAAATGTCTATAAGGAACTTTTTTTGACGAATATCTTTTTGGTCCTTCTTTACGTTTACTCTCGTCTGTTATAAGATCTCTGCGGTAATTTAGCGGCACAAATGCATCGTCTTGCCTAAAATAGTTACCAGATCCCGCAATTGTGCTGTAAGAGTTAGGCCTAAAGTATGAAGGACCTTCGACACTGTATGTTAGCCATGGTAGTAGGAGAAAAATAATCTAAAAATTCATCAAATATTAGTAATATTCTGTAATAAAACATTATAATTTATTATTTACTAATTATAAAAGAAAGTTTTGAATTTGAAATTAAAGTGCTACAAAATTTTCAATCCATATTTCGTAAGATGAAACCTGGATCATATTTTAATCAAAAATTTTAAATTTCCAGACATGCCAGAATCTTTGAACTTTTATACATTTTTCATAAGAAAAAAATTGTAAAGCTTGGAAAGATTAGATAAGCATATTAATTTAGCATTTCAGAATGTTTATGCGGTATTTACAATTTCCCAAAAAAAAAAAAGAAACGTAAAAATAGATACCAATAAAACTCGACAGGAATATGAATCAGTGATGGAATTTTAGTACATTTGCGTTGTGAAAAAAAATGCGTCAGTATAATTGTCAAATTCTTAGTAAATTCGCTACATTTGACGAATTTTCAGAACATTTGGCGTATTTTCAATAACTTTTCGGTACATTTGGTGACGCAGTACACTCGATTTTCGCGATTCTCGACTTGCGCGAAACCTCAAGTAATTGAAATCTTTATAGAAGTATTTTTTAAAAATTTTTGATCTCGATAAGTGCGACTTTCTAACAATTTCAGATTTAGTTTCTGCAATGGAGCTAAAAATTTCGGTTTTTATAATCGAGCTAATTGAGTGTATTCAAGAAAAAAAAAAATTGAGCTAGAAGAACGAACTGAGTCGGATACATTACGTTCAGAAGAGGAAAAGGAAATTGTAGTTATTTCATCAGTAACAAAAATTAAAGCCGAAGCCGAAATCCGATCATTTCAGATTTGTTTGCAATGGGCAGAGGAAAATAGCATTTTTTTGAACAAAAAATTTGAAAAAAATTGCTGTCACAAAACATTTAAGATATCCAAAGATGCAAAAAAAATATGTTATTTTTTTAAGCAAAATACATAGCTTTTTCTGTACTTTTTTACATGAAATATAAATACTAAAATGTTACAATGCATAACGCAAAAAAGAATGAACATATTTTTCCTATTAATGTTAATTTTATTTGGTCTGTTTATTCAGGCCCGTACCTACCCGACTTTACTTGGGGGTGGGTAAACAAATTTTACTATATTTAACGTCTTCTTTGAAAAATATATATTCAGCAGTCGACAAATAAATATATACTAAAGAACTTCACTCCCGGTTTTGTCGGTAAATGTGTTCTTATTTTGCGAAGAGTAAAACCAACGGTCTTAGAATCAGAGGAAATGAAATTTTGACTATAATGACGATGTAAGACTGATTGGAAGCAAAGATTCTGTGCCACTCATTAGAGCTGTTTAAACGATGATTGAAAAAATGAGATCACAAGAGTTTCAAATGAGAGATCTTTTGTAGAAATTAAAGCCCACAGAATCAGCCCACGCCTCAAGTCGTCCAATTCAGAATAGGCGCCAGTCAAAAATGCTGAAAAAGTCTGTTGTTGAAGAAACACTAGATAAGCGAAGCGAATCGGCTATCCTGCCGAAATCAACATTCTACGAATCGATATCGTAATAATTGAAATGGCCAATCGTTTTGTTACAAACAATTCCATTCTCACAGCTGATGAAATGGATTTGGAAGAGCTGCGGCCATTGACCGATTTGGACATCCAATTACCAAGTGAAATTAAGCTCAAAGAATACATAGATGGAATTCGTACAAAGGATGAACAATCAAACAAGTTGAAAAAACTGGAAGAAAAAAAATTAAATAGGTCTACACTGCCGTACCAAGCGAAAAGGGCGTATCTCAAAAAAAATATCCGAGATTCTTATGACATCGGATAGCTTCAGAAATTACGCATCTAATGAATTACTCCAAATGCCGGCATCACAGTTCAATCATATAAAAAATCTACAACGAAAATTCCCTCTGTCACAAAACATCAATCATCTCAAAATGAATTTTTTTTAGATACGCCCTTTTCGCTTGGTGCCAAATCGTGTTTTTTTGGTTCAAAAATCGCTTAAGAGCGCAAATCTTGCCAAAAATAAACTATTTGTTTTTAAATGAAACTAACTAAAATGCCAACAAATCGTCGGAGACCGAATTTTTAAAAAAAATTATATTTTTTATGTTAAATTACGAAAAAAAAAACAACTTTTTTATTTCAAAAATGGTCAGAAAGCGCATATCTTATCAAAAATTACCATTTTGTTTCCTTTAATTAAAGCTTACTAAAATTCCAACAAGTCCTCGGAGCCCGAATATGGAAAACAAAATATTGCTTTTGAAACAGGCCAAAAAAAAAAAGAAATTTTAAATATTTTTTGGTTCAAAAATTGCTTGGGACTGAAAATTTTGTCGAGAATTAACAATTTTCTTTTTTAATGAAACAAATCAGCGGACTTTGAATTTTGGAACAAAATGTTCTGTTTTTTATTATTTTAATTTAACGGCCTAAACAAAACTTTTTTTCAAATATTGTTGGGATCAAAAAATGCTAGATGGTGCAAGCCTTCGGAAATGAATAATTTATTATTTGAATAAAAGCCAGTGCCAACAAATCACCGAGCTCAAATTTTGAAAAATGGTTTTCGTGTTTAATTATTTTAAGTTAAGTTCCAAAAAAAATTTTTTTAATATTTTTTTTCAAAAATTGCTGGAGAGCGCAAATCTTGTCCGAAGTTCACTGAAATTCCAACAAATCCTTGGAACATATTTAAGAAAAAGCAAAAAAACAATTTTATTGAACAATTTTTTGGTTCAAAAACTTTAGTAATCACGGAGTAGTTTGATTGAGCAGTACCTACGTACGTTTTTGAAATTGTAAAAGTTTTGTTTACTCAAAACAAAAAAACAAAAACATTCCTCACTTTTGGTCCTCAAAAACCCTAGCAAAATGGTTTATAATTCACGAAAAAAAAGATTCGTAACATAAAATTTTGATCTCACATTACGAGGACCATTTTTCGGCCCCCAAACGGCCGCACCCGTGGCGACTGCCCCCTCGGCCCACCCCTACGTACGCTACTGTATTTCCTTTGTTACACATAGTGGTTGTTCTTATATGGATTTTTTGCGAAAATCAAATGGGATTCGGATCGGTTCAAAATAGGGTAAAAAAATTTTTAGAATTTCTTGAGTGACTTTTAATTGTAAGAAAGAATATATTAAAAAAAATATCATTGGGATCTAGTTTTAGAGATATAGTCATAGGAAATTGCAGATTTGGCTTTTCTAAGAATCATTATAAGTTGGAAACTCCTGAACAGAGGGGTTACCGTAGGGGTTAAAGATACAAATTTTAAATTAATTTTTAAATTGTTTTACCCTATTTCGAACTATTTTCCTAAGAACCACACTAATGTACATATTTACCACTAGTATTCCATATGTTTCATATACTATGTACCATTAGTACTCTCAGTATTAAATAATTGCAAGGGTTTTGTATAAAATAAATGCTCATAGTTCTAAGTAAACGAAAGAACAATTCTGGCACAAAGAGGGCTGATTAAACATATACTGATGGTTCACGGAACTTTTTAGTTTTCCATTGCATAGTAAGAATACTTTACTTTCACCAAATCTTTTGAAAAAAATATATTGCAATTCTATCATTTTAAGCAAAAAATAGTTCACAAAATCGATTGTTTCTCTCAATATTCAAAATATTTTTTAACTCAGAGAGATGCAATATTGATTAAAAAAAAAAAAACTGATTTGCTTTGAATGCAAGAAAATGTGGCTCCAATAAAATACCTTTTTTATGTAAAAATGAATCGTTTTGAAAACTGTATTCCAAAAATATATTCTTGAACTCTTGAAAAATGGTTATTTATATATTTAATTTTAGTTTAGATCGCGTTATTTTTAAGATTTTAAATTTTTCTATAATGGCTAAGATCGATCTTTTCCAATTTTTTAAAATCGAGTTAAAACACAAGGTAACTTAAAAAATTTCCTGCAGCGACGTTGGTTATTTTTAGTATTTTTAACTGGAAAATTTGTGGCTTCAAATCATAAATCCCTGAGTGTAACTATGTTGATTTTACTAAGACTCTCATTTTGCCCTTCGACTTGCTCATATATTATTAATTTTCATTTTTCCATCAATTGTACGTTAGACACTTTTCATTATGACACTCTGCAAAAAATAATTAGAATACTCGTCATGTTGTTGCAAAATTGCTAAAACTGCCAAACATTTAGAGCAAGGAAAACGATGGTGCGTGTTGCGTAAATACCACATGTCGTCACACCTGTTTGAATTACAAATTCAAGTATGTAGACCATAAGTAGTTACGTAAGCTCATTAAAAAATGCAATTTACAAATAAAAGCGAAAATAGAAGTGTACTATTCGCGAAAAGGAGGCATTAACACGTCTCATATTATTATGGGGCGGAAAGGCAAATATATTGTAGTGAGGGGAAATTTAATTATATAAAAACTTTAATTAGGACCAACACAAGTTTAACTCGTGGTCTTTCAGCAGAAAATTATATATTATTTAAATTCCTCAGTAATATCGTGTAAGAATTTGGTCCCAATATAAAAATAAGAGTTTGTGTGAAACTTCAGCCCAATTGATTAATATTCGCACTATTTAGCTATTAATCAAAATGTATTTTGCATTAAAGAAACTTATAATTCGTATCTTTTCACTTTGGTAAATACCCATGCTACAAGATAGCACTTCACGGTGGCCCTTGACTTTAAGGCCTATTCTTGTGACCCTATCAGGTGAAACAGGTCATAAAAAAATATAACAACTTTGAAAATGGTGACCCATATCGAGATTTTCCTTATATGTATATAATACTTGAAACAAGTATATATTGTTTGTATTTTTATATCCCTTAAAATGAGTGAAAACGGTTAACTCAACCATGCATTTGAACTTGGTTAAAGCCCACCGTGATTTACAAAAGAATTAAGAGGCCGACCTGGTTTCTAGCCTGGCAAAGGAGCAATTTTTCTGAATTGACTATGCCACCCCCAGTAGTAGATCTGATTATAATTATTTTCAGGATCAATAAATACGCTCTTAAAATATACGAAAAAATTATTTTTAATTCATATTAAAAGATATACATTAGAGCAGTTCAAAATAAAAACTTTTTGATTTTTTCACGATGTGTCAGCGGATTACAGTAGCCTTATGTGTCTGGACAAAGCCCATTACTAGGATTAAGGTTAATATTGAAAACTGGATTAGCGCCCTCTGTTTTAAGCAGACAATCCATTTTCAAAAATATTGATTTAAAAAATGGTGCAAGTTACAGAGGTTATCAAATTTTCCAATGGATATGGTTTTCGGCAGTTATCGATCAGGGAATTCGAATTCATGATTAGTTTTTCTTCATTTCTTTCTTTCATATGAAAAAATTGAAAATTCACCGGACAAAAGTAAAATAGTACAGATTTTTCACTTTCTGGTGGCAACACCTCAAATATTATTTTACCGCCGATCCCGTGGTGCATCATTTTTTATAAACTGATATTTACTTAAAAGAATGCCGAAAACGTGTACATTATCTTATGACAAATTTACATATTAAGGTGATTCAAATTTTTTTGTTGTTTTTATTGATCGTGAAATTCAAATCCGTAAATAGTTTTTCTTTTTTTTCTTATTAAAAAATTGAAAACTGACCGGAAAAAAAAAATTAAAAATTCCGCTATTGTACTTTAAAGTTGCAAAATCACCTCATATTATTTTGCCGCCGATCCCGTGTTACATCATTTTTAATGTATTGTTATTTGTTTAAAAGAATGACGTAAACCGCATATTATTTTCTTATTTCAAACCCGAGATATCTGCATTTTTCTAAATTAATAGACGATTCTATAGATTTTTCTACCATTTACAAAATTTCAAATTATTATTATTTTTAAGTTATAGGGTATTATCTCTTTTTTTAAAAAAAAAAACTGCTTTTTACAAAAAAATTAATCAAAATAATAGAAAAATTATCATATTTCGAAATCTTTAGGTTACACCTTTAAATATGGTTGATCATTAAATTATCTTTCTTACGATATCCATATTGACGATATCAATACACGGGTTTTGAACTTACATTGATTTCTACAAAAGCTTAGTACATAAGTTCTGATGGCTATGGTTCCAAAACTAGATTTAGCCGACACTTTTTATTTATTTTTTTTTTAAGCCCCCTTTTATCCCTGAAAAAAAATATTCGGCAATTGGAGCTAAAGTAAACCTGTTCCATTATTTCTTCGCAATCAAATCCGCTTTCATTGCGAAACCTGTGTAAGAGTCTCAATTTTAATGTGTCGATTTTAATGTATTCGATCGCACATTGTGAAAGAAAATTTTGTCCAGTCCTTAAAATAATTTTATTTTCACTTAATCACTTAATCACTTAATCACTCCTTCACTTTTACTTACTTCACAAAAATACCGCATGTTATCGTTAAAACTTTCTGCGATTCGTTAAAAATTAATTTATGTTTCGATAGAATTTATTTTTCCGCACTATTTATCGGTTTTGTTTATTTTAATCCTTTAAAGCTATCGTCCATAATCGGAGTCTCAATGAAACTGAAAACTTTTCCAATGAACGCTTTGATTTTATGTTAACTTCCGAATATCCCGCTCTTCGTTGCGTCCCCATAGTGAACGAGTGGTTACCATCGCGCAAAAATACAAGTGTGTGGTCTGAATGACTAGATATTAAGAGAGGAGCATTTGTGTTTTTGCATTGGCGCTCTTTAATAAGACGTAAGTAACTGAAGAAAATTAAGTTAGACAAGTAGTTTGCTGTTACATATCACAAGAAGATTTATACTCGTAATATTCGCTCTGACAACGGCCGGGGTAAATTTGACAGTGATAACACTACTCCATAAATAAAAAAGGTCTACTTCCGTAAATATGGGAGAATAACCAGTAGCCTTGCGGGAACTAAAGTGTCGCCCCTGCCTTGAAAAAAAAAGTTCATTAAAGGAACCCAACCAAGATTAAAATGTAAAAAAGTGGTCCATCATATTGATTAAAATTTGGAATTTATGATCAAAAGCAAATTATAATTTAACATTTCAATGACCATTTCGCGACTCACAAGCTTTTGTGACCGGGGCGATAGCTCCCTTTGGACTCCCCAACTACACTGCTGAGAATAATGCTTTTGAATAGTTTTGCTGTCGCAGTTTATCGGACTTCTGCTTTAAAACTCTTTTAAAATTGTCTTATTAAGTACAGTTTATGGCTTAAAATTACACATTCAAGCTTAATAATTGAAATCTATTACCAAGAGGTTGGTAAAAATTAAATTGTTTGTCAGAGCTTTGAATTTGTTTAGAGTAAAAAGTTCTTTCTTAAATATAACGCCGATTCTGTAATTTTATGACTAAAAGGGTGTGAACTTAATTTTTAGCCTAAATACAGATTTAGATTCAGCAAAATGAGTTCACCAATAATGTCAGTTTTTCCACTGGCAAATATAAAATGAACTACTTCGAAAGTCTTGGGTGTTCAAAGTCCATAAGACGGTAATATGTACTGGCATATTAAACCTAGGTTTTTGGTCAAAAGCCAACTCTTCGCTGTTTTTCTAAAAGTATCCAACCATTGAGTGCAAATGTCCATGTTGTGAATAATTAATTATTGACTTCAATCCAAATGTTAAATTTGTATATCCTCAACTTAATTCAGTAAAAATTACCATTCTCAGAATTTATTACCATTCCAAAATTTCAACCATATGAGTTGAAATAAGTCCATATTTATACATTTTTTTATTGAGAATCATGTTTCTTATGTTTCATGAATTTCAGTTGCTGTTAAAAGAATTAAAAACAAGTTATGGTATGGCCGAAACTCACATACCCTACACTGCACTGAAAGTACCTTTTAAGTAAATGTTAAATAGACGTTGAAGAGGTTGAATAAGTCGAAAAAAATGTGATATGTTGAAAAAGTCGAAAATATATGCAAAATGTTGAAAAAAGTTGAGAGAGGTTGAAAAACTCTAAAAAAGTTGAAAGAGGTTGAAAAAATTGGATACAATTCAAAATTGATGAAAATGTCGAAAAAATAAAGAAACTTATGAAGAAAGTTGAAAGAGGTTGAAAAAGTCGAACAAATACATGTAAGATATATTGGAAAAAGTTTATGGGTTGAAAAAGTCAAAAGAATATGGAAAAGGTTGAAAAAAAAATCGAATAGAAATGAAAAATTTCAAATATACCACGCCCACATCTCCAATTCCACCCACTTTTGGTTCAATAAATTAAATTCGTGATCGACATCCTCATATTAAATTTTAGAACAATAGCTTGTATAGTTTGCGATATATGCCGCAGTTAAATTTAAAATTTAGGGCGGTGACACACCCACTGGTACAATCCAGCCCGGTTTTGATCCAGAACCGTATATTATCTGTACGGGAGGTGCCACGCCCACTGGTGCTATTTCAACCACTTTTGATTCAGATATACTCCATAGCAACTGAACCACTTACATTAAATTTCATAGCAATTGCTGCAATAATTCACTTAAGACAGCGCTTACAAATTCATGTTGATATGGGAGGTGCCACTCCCACTCATGCAATCCCGTCAAATTTTATGAAGATTACTCCCATAACACACTATCTATAACAATAAATGTTTTTTGCTTATATGGGAGGTGCCACGCCCACAGGTAATATTGGACAAAATCGCTGCAACTTTTTTCAAAATTGGTCTGGGTAATTGTACAGAGAGCATGGGCGGTAGGCGTGTCCGTTAAACGATTTCGCTCATTTTTAATAGCAAGATGCCTGCAAGAAGGTCTAATCTGTGTGTGAAAGTTTTATTCAATTAGCTTTCTTGGTTTTCCCGTAAACCTGATTTCAACAGACGGACAGACAGACGGACATCGCTAAATCGACTTAGGTGGTGAAGCTTATCAAGAATATAGATACTTTTCCATACCTGCCACGTCCCCTTCTATGTGTTACAAATGAAGAGACAAAGTGAATATACCCTCGGTGTAGGGTACAAAAAAGCTTTATAAATTTGTAAATGAAATGTAATTATTAGGGTGTTTTTTTTCCAACTTTTGATGATGGATTTTATTTATTTTTCCTATATTATAGCCTGAGGAATTAAAATAACAGTCCCAACATTTGAACTTCCTAGCTCAAACCTGTAAACGGCGCGGACAGAGTTTATGTCCAATTTCGTTGAAATTTAACGGAAAAACCGACTTACTAAAACGTATAAAAAGTCTGCCTTAGGTGCCAAGATTAGTGTTTCACCGAGGCCGAGGCGAGGCGAGGTTCTAGTTGATCTCGGTCTCGCCTCGTTTTATTAATTTAAGTCTCGCCTCGCCTCGGCCTCGGACGAGATCTTGCCATCACATGCCTCGCCTCGCCTCGCTTCGCCTCGTTCTCGGCCGAGGCACCTCGGTAAAAAAGCGAGGTTTTTATTAAAATAAATAAAAAATTATATATGTATCAGGCTTGATAGGCTGATCAAGCCTCAAGAAATAAAATAAAATATCTGTTTTTATTTTTGGTGAATTGGATGAGATAGGATAAATTTAATTCTTTTCTTATATGGGAAGGAGAAGCATTGCTTATTTTTCCAAGCCAAACTAAGCTATGAACCTTTTACAAACTATAAGCAAAATATGTACCAAATCTTATTTATCTACGTCAAATAGATATTGAGATATGATAAAGTTAATTTTTTTCTTATATTGAAGGCATGGTACCGCTCATTTTATTAATTGAATCTTAGTTATGCCTCTACCTTTTTTAAATATACCAAGTTTTATTAATCTGCATCAAGTTGTTGATAATATATGATGAATTCTGTTTTTCTCTTGTGTGGGGGTGGCATCACCCATTTATCGTAAACTATATTACGGAGCATCCCAAATCATAAGAAACATATATGTATGTCAAATCTTTCGTCGGTCGGTTGAACGGTTTAGGAGTCCATTAGCAACGAACATACATATATTGATCATTATTTATATACTAGCATTACCCTGTGCGTTTCGCACCTTACCGGTTCTTAGAAAGACTATTAGAATAAATCAATTTCAATGCAGTGTTGTCAATCATGCAGTTTTGCTTATAGCCTTACATAGCCTTACATGCTTCCCTAACTGATCAATCGAGGCGAAGTCACATAGAAGCTGATGCGATCCAAGCACTTCTGTGCATTAGCGCTTGGACCAAATCTGAACTCGTAAGAAGCACATGCGGATTAAAAATAAAACAAAGTAGTTTACTCAAAATAAAATACTAAAATATTAGTTAAATATAGATTTTATTATAAAAATTACATTCATATTTTGAATCTGCATATGGTTCTTACGAGTTCAGATTTCGTCAAAACGCGCCTCGCTCTTGGTTTCGAAAACGAGGCTAGGACGAGGCGAGACCGAGGCGAGGCCGAGGCGAGGTGCCGTGTGATCTCGCCTCGCCTCGGTCAAGCGAGGAAAATTTATTTTTCCATCTCGCCTCGTTCTCGCCTCGGTCTCGCCTCGTTCTCGTAGTCGAAAACGAGGCTGCCTCGTAGCCTCGGTGAAACACTAGCCAAGATATAGCGTTTTGGGTTTTTTAGTTGGATGGGGGACGCCACCCACTGTTGTCAAACCACGCCCACATTTTTCGTGTGACTAAAAATGCGGAAAAATACACCCGAGAGGGGTTTTTTTATTTTTTTTTTTTTAATTTTCGGTCCTATAATATAGGCAATATTATAGAATCTGGTTTGAAGCAAAGACTCCCAAAATTTCAGCTTCCTAGATCAAACCTGCAAATCGCGCATCCACTTTGTTTGCTATTACTAAGTGACAGTACGGCTAAAAAAATAGTGTCGCGTTTTGCGTTTCATTATACAAACCTAATTTCAAATCAAACCCGTGCTGAAGAAGTTTCACTTCAAAAAATATGTTTCCGAATAGTAGCATAAAAATGTCTTATAGCTTCTTTTACAGGCCTTTTAAAGACAAGTAGAAAGATAACAAACTATATACATAAATTCTTTGTAGGGACTAATAAGAGCCATTTGGCATATGAAGTATAAAGACACTTTCCCTCATTGTTATCTTTCAAGAGACTCGGTAAAGTAACGTTCTGAGCTGTTTAAAAGACACCTTTACAACACTTAAAAAAAATATCCATGTCTTGTAGAACTTTGTTATATATGTATAATTTTATTTTATTATCAAATTATTTAATATGCGAATTGTAGAAACTTTATTTTATTTAATTTAATTTTTTAATCAAATTTAATTTTTACTTACGATCCCAGCGATTCATAGTCCTGCGCGCTACCTACTAGACTACCTGCCATATATGATGTTATATGTCAAAGGCGAATCATATGTTTCTCTCATTTGTTTTGGTAGAGCGACAAAAAAAATGGACAATAATGTGACCTATCTCGAGTATCTCTAAAAACATGAGACGTCATGTTTTTCAAGTGACTTATATGGCTACAGTATTTAGACGTAAGAGACATGCGGTCTCTTTATCATGATTTTATATCTTGTTCAAGCAAGATATTATAAAAGCAAATATCACTTCAAAGGAGAAGTATGTTATTAATTTTGATACACAGCTATTTAAAAGACTTTACTGTTTTGTAAGATAGATTTTTGTCTTCATAGCTTCCCCTGATGCTACTAGGTATGTTGCACAGCAACAACTAGCCCAATTTTCAGCCTTACAAATTATGCTCCATATAAGACAAATGTTCCTCTCTTTTCATGTTTAATTAAGAGTCTATAACTTGTGTAATCATTTTATATTAAGAATTAGAAACGTTACAAAAATAATTATTAAATTTAAGCGGATAAAATGAAACATTAATAACAAGTCTAATGTACGTAAGTAAGTAAATGTTTTATCCCCTTCTTCAACATTCATTTGAAATTCACGAAAAGCTTTGGAAAGACGCTGGCCCTAGGCAGTTTCTCCCGAATAAATACTTACTGGCGCTTACTGGCGATCAAAGCCATCGTCTCGGCAATTGTAATATGTCTCTTTCGCGATTAAAGGTGTTTGCTGGGGTGGTTGTTTACTATTTTGTTTTGCTTTTGTGTAATGAATGAAATGGCTAGATTTCTTTAATGGTTATAATTATGAATAATTTAACCTAAAATTATGTATATTTAAACAGGAAACAATACTTTCCCCGCGGCTCCGCTCGTGTATGCCCTGTTGTCCAATTCCGCAAACATTTTTCAAGGTTTTTCCATGGTGTCAAATTTCACTGGCAGTTTTAGGTGCCTAGCTATAGCGTTTTATGTGTTTTTGTTGTATGTGAGGTGCTATACCCAGTTATCCAATCCCGCATTCAATTTGCGAGATTCTTAATGAAAACAATACAAATTCATGTGTCGAATTTCTCATCTGTAGCTGCCATAGGTGCCAATCAATATAATGTGGCTTAGGTGTTTTAGTTGGGTGGAATTTACCACACCCTGTTGTCAAACCACGCCAACTTTTCGAGTGGCTGATGCGAACACCATACATGCATCCAGATATCAAATTTCAAGCTGGTAACTGCCACGATACAGCGTTTTAAGTGGTTTTTTTTTCGCATATACGAAGATCCATGGAAGAAAAATCGAACAAGGATTCTGGAAATTTTGCTTGGCAATGTAATATATATATTCACTCCGGAAGGTTATGTTGTATTTATCATTGTGATTTCATCCCGCTTAATATTTTTTTGTAATTTATAGTTTAAGTATGGCTAATAATCGAAATAAGCATCATCGTGGTGGTGGGGCAGTTTGTGAGGCCAAAAAAAAAAAAATTTCGCTTAATAACTCAGAATGTAAACCACAAGTGGAACAATATATTGAGACTAATGCTGTAAAGGTGCTGAAAACACATCGATTTCATGTCCGAAAAATCTCCGTATCACAAGGTTTCACCCACGATACGGCTTTGTACAACTCAAGCTATATACACTAGACATGTTCAAAAAAAGTCATGTTCTTAGTAGAATACTTCAAGAACACTCGATTTTCGAAAATTTATTCATATTCGAGTATTTCCTCATTTAAAAAAATAAAAAAAAAAAATATTCCTATAGCTGCTACCAGAGCTGCAAAATTTTCATTTTTTGGAACTTGGCCAAAAAAATAATGAAAATTTGATTTTTTTCTTATTTATAATACTTTTTTTTAAATATTTTTTCGATTTTTCTTATGTACACATAAGGAATTATCGAAAAAAACGTGCCGCTATTTTTTAAGCCTATACATTAGGAGAAAAACTGTTGCCTCTCCGCGAGTAGAGCTTTGGTGTTTCTTGTTTAACAGCTCAAATCCTTTGTTGTTTTTACTGCATTCACCCTAATACACTACAACTTGAAATTGTCAATGCCATTACATGAATCTTATTACACAGTGTTTTCCTAATATTTCCAGCAGTTATTGACTAAACTTTTATTCGTTTGAAACAAATTATCGAGCTGCATTTACTTTCACTGCAGACGTCCTTCACCAAAACCTTGAAATAAGACGCCACTGTCGGTAAGAGGAGGACGTTTGGGAAAATTTTTTTATACTGGTTCACATAATTTGAATGCGTTTAATACTTTACTCTAAGTACAAATTTTTATGAAACCAAATTTTTATGAAACCAAATTTTTCTTATGTACTTTTTAACTCTAGGAAAAAAATAAGTGATCAATAAATATCGGTTGGATCTAGTTTTGGAGATAATTTGCGGATAAAGCTTTTGTAAAAAGCAATATACTTAAGTTTGAAACACTTAAATTGATATATATATGAATGTCGTATGAAAGACAGTTTAATAAGCTACAATAATGGTTCAAGATTTTTTCCAATTTAACCCATGATATGATGAATTTTCTAAAATGTTGACCAATTTTTTTTTCAAAAAATGGGTTAACAACCTAAAATTTTTTAAGAATAAACAATTATCAATGAATTTCTTACGTAATTAATGTACAGCCGCTTACAAAAACGAACGCATTGTTTAAATTAAAGTTGAACTAAACAAACACAATAATTTTTAGATGTTAACTAAGACTTTTCTTGATCTTATTACCAATAAATGTTTGCTAAAAGACAAACAGACAAACATTTTTTATACTTAAATCAACGATCCAATTAAAAAGAAATCAAAGTGGCTAACAAATGATATTACCTTGGCTCGCAGTAGCAATCGCGATTTGTTTTTGTCTAGTTGAGTAGCATTTTTGTTTTGTTTTTGTTATTTGCTATGGCCAGCATTAAGCATAGCCAAACGCCAAAAACATAGTTATCGCGTTGAATCCATCTGATTTTATTTAACAAAAACCGCTAAAATGTTGGTCGAATACGAGCGATATGCATGGAACGCATTGTGGATAAAAGCAAAACAAAAAGATACACCATCAGTAGCAAATATTGCAGTTATATTTTACAAGAAACGACCACTGAATATAAATTGGAAGTTGAAATGAAAATGAAAACATCTACAAAGGCTGTTCAACTGGTTATACGAAACGTCATCATGTGCAGAAAATTAAAAATAATTTCGTAATTGTTGTTGGATCGCATCTTTTAATACCTGATAACTAGAAAACCGGGTTTTTATGTTTAATGTATGATACTTACAGACGTTACACTTCGCCTAGTGTGGCATATGAGCTTTCTAGGATTTCGATCGAAAACCTTAGTTGACATTTGACTTTCCACAAGAAACAATTTTCGAGTACCCGATTTTCAGATTTTCAATGCGTTTAATTGCAGATTTCTCAATATCCTCTATTCTTAAACGGGCTAAATTGTATGGATTGTATATAAATATATACATACATATTTAAATAAATACATAAAGCATTCAACGCCAAAACAGATGCAATTTTTTAAAAACTTTTTATCTTCTTGTACTGCTTAATATTTGTGAGTTTATTGCAATACATCTCGGAAGCCCTGCAAGATTTTGTGATGAAATTTGGTAGCGAAATTGAAATTAGAAGTGAAAATTATGGTGATGATTATACCTCCAAAAACAGTTAATGACATAAACCAAGTACACTATACTGTTAAAATTGGCTAAAAGGCGTGGCACCACCTACAATTGTTTGATCCATTGTAATAGATGAACAATTTAAGTAATCTTTTTATTTGTGTTTTTGGAACAAAATTTCATAATAATATTTTTGTACAGAGCTTATTGTTCAGTACTTTTAGTGCAAAAAATCACAAAAAAAAATTAAAAGCGCAAAATGCATTAAAATGGACAACGAGCTGCTTATACTAGTTTCAATGACCGCTACGTCAAATCATCAGTAAGCTTTGTTAGCCGAAGTTTTTTTTGTGGTTTTTTGCACTAAAAGTACTGAACAATAAGCTCTGTACAAAAATATTAATTTAAGTAATCGTTATTAAATTTAACATCACAGATCTACGTGCTAAGTAGTATCGCCGCACCAAAAGTGGCTCGAACAATACCAGTGGACGTGGTACCTTCTTAAAGCAAATGTTAGTGCGACCGCATATGTAACCTTTAATTTTTTTTTAATCTGATTTCAAATCTTATTCATAGTATCAAAAAGCTGAAAAACCGATCTGTGGTCGGTCTTCTGGTACATATGTATATCTGATCAGGAAATTTAGACAAAACAAAAAAAGATTATAAAAAGGAGATGTCTTAAAACCGATTTTATTACTTTTGGGTAGTCTTCGACAAAACTATTTAAATGGTTAAAAAACAGACCAACCGTGCTTCATATTGTTACAACGCTGAAGTTCAGGTTCAGCTACAGGAAGCTTATTTATGTCGAAGTTGCAGTTGTTTTCTTGCCTCGAGTCGATGGCGCTTGTACTACTTTCTACGATCATGGCACAGCATATGAAATCAGGAGATAGCGTCTTGCGGAAGTTGGCCGAATTGCAATTCAATTGCTTGTGCCGGCCCGTAAGTTTGGTAGGTGGAAGTTGTTGTGACAGGTTGCGCAATAGTTGCATTGCAATCATAAGAAATGCATCACATTACAAACCACATACCGATTTTGATCATTTGCCAATTGGTATCCTTTCGTTTTGTTGGTTTTAACTCAAAACATCAGGTTTCTTGCATGAGCGATTAGTCGGGACATTAAAAGCACCGAAAACCGGAAACAATAATTGAAGTTTATCTAAAATTACTTTTTTTATATAGCGTTGCATAATTTGCAGCAGCTTTGTGCTTAGTTCAACCAAGGTCAAGCTCAAGTGCAGCTCAACAGCCATAACTTGGAATCAGAAATGAAAGAGAAAAAGAAAATTGGCTTTCAATCATGCTACATATTCCATTTGAAATCAGGTTGCTTGGGACACGGCTTTAGCTAAAAAATTGTTTGTACTCGTAATAATTAGAAGTGATGATTTAATTTAGCAGAAATAATTAAACATTTATTTATTTTCCATTTTAATAATGAACTAAGTCATCGCAACACATGAGGTGTTCAATGGCCAATGTTAAAACTAATGAGCATTTAACGGAATCAGTAGAAAATAATAATTTCGCTCAAATAGAAATTTCTCACAATGGCTAGTAAACGAAAGCTGAAAATTAGTTGGTTAAAAAACCATAAAAAATAAATAGTTTTTCGGATTATCGGACTTGGTATTTGAAAAAAAAATTATTAATAAAACTTAAATATGTTTTTGTAAGAAATACTTACCGTTCATTAGCATGCTGTCAAAGTTAGAAAACATAAGTAGAGTTAGCGCTGCTGTACGCCCGATTTTGAATTTTAATTTTCAGTCTTGTGTTGTGAAATAACAATAACTAAAAAATAACACTAGTCCAGTAGAATTAGTCGAAAAAATGAGAAAAAAAAAAATAATTCGTTACAGCAATCTGACAGCGGAATATTGTTGAACAAGATCTTGTAAAAGCGGACACAAAAATCGAACCGACAGCAGCTATCCGGGGTGGAATGGGGTGCATTTTTAGAGGTCGATCACAGTTTTTCACGATTTATGGCTAAACTGTGCATCATTCCAAAAAAAGTTCAATGCAAGAAATGTAGGAAATAAGAAGATCTACAGCTTTTGTACTGATAATTTTCGCCTTAACCTCAAAATTTTTCAAAAAAATGGCTGAAAACCGGTTTTTTGGTTTTAAATTTTTTTTTTTCACAAAAAAGTTTCAATGGAGCTGAAACTTGGGCAAAACATACTTTTCAGTGTTACACAATGGCAGTAATTTTTTAAGACGGAAATATTTAGAGGTTGTTGTTAAATTTAATTTTAAAACTAAAAAAACCGAAATTTTTAACTGAGATTCCTCTTAAAACTACACCTCCTAAGGAGTTCTGTTTTGGCTCACTTACTCTTTGTTATGTCTTCTTTAGATAAATGGTAAAAAAAAGGTATACTGCATTGGAAAAATTGACCGAAAAATTGAAAATATGTGGTCTCTCCGCAAGTAGAGTTTTGGTGTTTCGTGTGTAACAGCTCAAACCCTTTGTTGTTTTTACTGTATTCACCTTAATACACTATAATTTGAAATTGTCAATGCCACTACATAAATTTTCATTAAAAAAATACATGAGAAAAAAAAATTTTTAATTTTTGGTCCAAGAATTATCAATTGGCACAGCAAAAATGTTATAAAAAGTATATCCATTGCTACCATTGATGGCTACTATCTATACAATTTTGGCTTATGCAAAAGAAATTATAAAAAATACAATGCATTTAGTTGGCTATTTTGTTGAAGAACCATCTGAGTCTCGCCATAAAATCTTTAAAGCTGCTTCATTCTAGGAAAACCAGCCGAACTGCGAATTTATTAGATGTATTCAAAAGTGTTATTGTATTTTAGATTTGAGTTCTGATAATAAATCGTGACAAATAAAATATTTTAAAGTAGATTTTGCTGAATTTTTGTCATGTACATGTTGAAAAAAGTACATACATTCGGCATCTAAAAAGTACAACTCAACTCTCCATTCAGTACATTCCCACAAGACCCAAATGCCATCACTGATATTAGTACACATCGTTACGTTAATATAGAAACGCCCTATTTATCATTTTTGTTACTTTATAGGAGACCGAAAAAACTTAATAAAAATTGCTAAAAAAAGTATTAAAGTAAACTCAGTAATTAATTGCTTTATTATTAATCGTAAAAAAAAAATTGTTAATTAGTTTTTAGTTATTTATTTCTTAACACTAGCCATTATTTATAAAAAAAGACCAAAAAGCTTATTTTTCTGGGACAGTCCTTAGTTGACGCAGATAAATGAAAATTCGTACATGTATAAAATGTAGAAGCAGAAGTAAGATTGAATAAAAAAATGGGCGGTGCCGCGACCCCAATATGAGGAAAAATCAACTAATTTGTATCTCTTCAACCATTTGACGCAGATGGATAAGATTTGGTACATATGTTTCTAATAGTTTTTGAAAGGTTCTTAGCTTAGATTAGTTTAGAAAAAGCTATTTGGTTAAAATTTACTCAAGTCACATCTCCGGTGTGCCGATAGGGAAAAATTTAATTTTTTCATCAGCAACTTTTGTTGATCCCCTGCTATCCCTGCAATTTGGTGTAATTTTATCAAAATTGTACGGGCCCTTCTGTTACCAGTCTTTAATGGGTTAATGCACCAAAAGGAAAAACCAATATCATTGCTTATCAAATCATTATATGTATATAAATTTTTTTTTTTGCTACGCTGTATGTTTTTTTTATTGCATGTAAAATTTAAGAATTGAGCTAAGTGTCACATAAATAAGAAATTTTATTTATTTCCTTCTAAGACTTACCCTAAGTTTTTATGTAAGCGAACTTAACTGAAAGTTTACAAGAATTATAATTTTTAAATGTAATCTGCTTTAATAATGTATAGTCTCTACATTAAAAAGTTATTCTGCCGTACAGATGAAGAAAAGCACTGATGAGCCTTATATTTTTCAAAATGAAAATGCCTATCTACATTTCCTGTGTATTACTAATCGAATAAAATGGAAAATTACATGAGAACTTAGCTTATCTACATTTTATTGCAGATAATGATTTTTTTCATATGTTTGAGTAATAAATTTTCATTTATTATACATGTAAAATATCATTTTATTGATCATGCACGCATGAAGGTCTATTTGGCTCTTAAGCGAAGAAATAGCGGACAAAACTGATTGCTGCTTTGGTCTACTGTTGAAGAAGGAATCAAAAGCGAATCTTCTTGTTGAAGAGGGCAAGGGGGTGAAAAAACAACAACAACAACATTTCAACGTCGACGTATCTGCGTGTAAATGCGTGAATAATAGGAAACTTGTGAGACGGTGTTACAAAACAGAAGAGAAGTTGTCCCGGTCAGAGTCGAATAGTTAAGTCTATTGTAATCGATATTTCTGAATCTTTCGTGACTGTCGAAAATTCAAATATATTTCATTACTGTCACAAATGACGATGCGTTAATACAACTTTTATATATGAATACGCATTTTGAATCTTACGTAAGATGATCATTGACCACCCCCCCTCTCGTAAGATTTAGTAAGAATCCGCGAAACCTTCCCCCCAAAACGTCTTACATAATTTATGAACGGCCTATCTGTTAAGTTTAAATATAATAAGAAAATTTCTAAAAATAATTCATAGCTTTCCCGGAGTGATCCGTAGAGAGGTCTAATGTATTACCAGTTCCTACCTACATTTTTCAGAACATACTTACCCCCTATATCAAACCCTTTGGGTGGATCCCTTTGAAAATAGTTTCGAAAAATAATTCATATCACTACTAGGTGTCATTTACGACAGCTAAACCTTTGCAAAAAGAGAGCACATCTTTGATCTCATCAACAGATTCCCATGTGGATAGATGATTATTGAACATTCTGTATTCAGTCCAAAGAAAACAAAAAAGTTGTTAGTTCTGTCTGAAACAAAATGACTTATTTAGGTTTAGTAAAATTTTGACGTTTTCGATGTTCCTGCCGTTTTTCAATTTCTTATCTGCATAAGATACTCTTCAATCAAAAAATGCGAGAGATACTGTTTCCTCTGCCAAATACCACAAATGATTTTGAAATTTTTTCTGTATTGTCATGGAAATGATTGGATCAATATTTTCTTATGCAATCGAGTCTCTTAAGAAGGAATAATCAATAAATGGAGCTTCCACAGCAGTGGTACATCCAAACCATACTCGAATATATTTTAGTATTATAAAATACAAATATGTATCTCAGACTCCATTTAATTGTTTTGCAGCCAAAATAAATTGATCACTAAACATAAAAATTTAAAGATTGTATGCCAATCCCGCATGGCTCGTTGACCCAGGCTAAAGAGATTTAGCACACCCTGTACCAAGAAATAGCAGTGTTAGCTCTAAAAACTCCTTATAATCCTCTCTGCTATGACACCAAGTACGGTTTTGATAACAGAAGCTTTATGTACATACAGTAATCCCCGCTTAATTAAGCATTCCAAAATTTTCGCTTTTTTGCTCAATTAACTAGGAAATTCAATTCACAAAATCCCGCTTAACCCTAGAATGTGCAGCTGGGCTTTTCGAGGCCCATTTTGACTTTGAGTCGTCGGCAAAATTGTTTTTTAAGTCTGAGCGCCAAACGGTCTCTTGCCAACTACCGCTCATGGTTTCTGAACGCAATAAAACCGGAAACGGGTCGTTTGTGCTGACTTCGCGGAACAAAACTTTTATGTTTATATAGTAACATCATAAGTGTATCTGCTGGGCCTCGCCAGGCCCAGCTGTTAAATGTATGCCAAATATATGTAAACGTATGTATAAGCAAACATCTTACAATACGTTCCAATTAGGGTTTCTGAACTGAATCAATGAGATTCAATGTTTTACTCGGGTTGAAAATAATCTAATGTCCGCAGTTATATTTTTTCTAAAAATGTTTGAGTCCTTAGCTACAAATTTTCTTTATTTCAAAAATGTTGTATCTCATCGAAGCCGGCCAAATATGGCATCAAAGTATGGTGGATTTGCAACTTGAAGAGCAACTATCCGCTGAAGGGTGAAATATATATCGATAAATTGGCTCGAGATGTACTAGAAAGAAAATAATGTTATTATTGGTACAAAAATTTTACCATACCGGTCGAAGAATTTATTGCGAGAATTTATTCACTTCTTTCGACACCGTCCGCCACAACAAACGGTTTGTGACGGAAGGATTTAAAAAATCTAGAAATTGACCGCAGGAAGACCCGTTGTTTGGTTATATTACTGAACAAGTTTCGTTGTGTTCTTATGTACCAAAAAAGAACAAGGCCATCATTTGCTGTCCACCGAGCATTATGCGGCCAACGTCGAAAATACATACAAAAAGAAGCCGTGTCAAATTTTAGATTACAATGAAAATAAGGCAGGTGTTGATACGATGGACCAGATGCTCAGCGGCTACTCCTGCAAGTGTGGCATAAACCGCTGGCCACTAGCCAAGTTCTATAATATATTGGATGTTGCTGGCTTGGAATCATTTGTTGTTCATGAGGCATTCGCACCATCACACAAAACGGACAAACGTCACGTGTTCCTGACGCTTCTGACCTCGCAATTGCTGACCGCTCACATGAATAATAGAGCCAGCAACTATCAGTACAGCTATGGCAAAACTCAATGTGTTTTTAAGTGTTTGCGAAAAAAACAAGTGCGCCAGGCACCTCCGCAAAATCAGCGCTGAAAACACGGAAATACTGTGGTGCAACCCTCAGCAGAACAAGAAACTGCGGAAAACATTTTTATACTGTGAAAAAAGCAAAAAATACATGTGCCTTGAACATGGGTCCATGATGAAAGTTTGCTTATGCTACGGCTGTGCTGCAGCCGAAGCAGAATAAATATAACATATCATATCAACACATGTAACCTCACAATTTATTTTTAGAGGCCGTCCATTAATTACGTGAGGTGTTTTTTTAAAAATTCGGACCCTCCTCTTGGTGAGATTTAGTGACTTCTGACGAGAGCCCCCCTCTCCCTTCAGTGAGACTTGCCTTATAGTTTTTAAATGTAATCTGCTATAATAATGTAATCTCAGTATTAAAAAGTTGACGTGATATTTTTACTGACCTCCCCTCTCCTCCTTGGTGAGATTTTTCCGGACCCCCTCTCCTCTATTTAAACTCACGAAATTTATGGACGTCCCCTCTTTGTGACCTTAACTAAATTAAGTAAAAATTTACCTTTACGGTTTTTTTTTTGACTGTGCCCATTCTCTTACACACGCAAACATAAAACAAGTTTACAAAAATTTTAAAGAAGTTGACTATGTATGTAAAATGTAAAAAACGTTGAGAGACGTTGAGCAGGTGAAAAAATTTGATAAACTCGTATACATATTAAAGTGTTGAAAAAGTTGAAGGAGATTGAAAAGCTCGAAAAAAGATGAAAGTCTTGGAAAAAGTTCAATGAGGTTGAAAAACCGAAAAAAGTTGAATGTGGTTGAAAAAGTCCAAAAAATATGGAACATATTGAAAAAAAGTTGAAAGAGGTTGAAAAATGTTGAAATAGTTTGAATAACTCGAAAAAAGTTGAATAAGGTTGGAAAATTCGAAAAACATGAAAAGTGTTGAAAATAGTTTGAAAAATGTTGAAAAAGCTGAAAGAGTTTGAATAGTTCGGAAAAAGTTGAATAAGGTTGTAAAATTCGAAAAAAATATGGAAAATGTTGAAAAAAGTTGAAAGAGGTTGAAAAATGTTGAAACCGTTGAAATAGGTTGAATAACTCGAAAAAAGTTGAATAATGTTGAAAGACTCGAAAAAATATGTAAAATGTTGAGAAAAGTTGAAAGTACTTACTTAGATGGCCATAACAACCCGTTGTCAGGTTACGGCCGACCTCATTAGCTCTCGATAGGCGTCTCTGTTTTGCGTGCGCCTTCTCCAATCGTTAATGCCAAGCGCGGTTAGGGCTTCCTCAGCTTGGTCTATCCACCGGAGGCATAGTCTCCTTCTTCGTCGTTGACCGGGGACCTTCCCTTCGAATACCTTTTTTGCTGGAGCTTCTTTATCCATACGATGGACATGACCCAGCCAGCGTAGTCGCTGTATTGTTATACGCTTAACTATGTCAATGTCGGAGTAGAGCTCATACAGCTCGTGGTCCATTCGAATGCGATAGTCCTCGCCAACTCAAACAGGACCAAAGATTTTGCGGAGAACTTTCCTCTCGAACAACCCAAGAGCGGCTGCGTCTGTTGTCGAAACCACCCATGCCTCAGCGCCATAAAGAAGCACAGGTAGAATGAGCGTCTTGTAGAGTGTTAGCTTTGTCGATCGAGAGAGAGCTCTGCAACGTAATTGCTTACTGAGTAGTAGCACCTATTAGCAATTGTTATTCTCCGCTTAATCTCCAGACTGACATCATTGTTGCTGGTTACGGCAGTGCCAAGGTAGATGAATTCCTTGACAACTTCTAATTTACAGTTGCCCGCTGTAACATGTGTACTGTATGCCTAACCTTGGGATAGCAGGGGTTGGCCAATACTATGTGTATTATTCAGGCGCACACGCCGTTTATTTCAGCCGCAAGGCTTTTAAAGGAATTCTTCAACATTAGCCACAAAGGCTATTTCCATTAAATAAAAAGAATGCTTTCCTTTTTAAGTCTGAATCAATTCTGATTTTATTTACAAATTCTAAAACTATTTATACAAATTAAACTAGTATTTCTTAACATTATTTTTGCCGTTATTTTACCATAACTCCTCCTCCATTCAATTTCGCCGCTGATCGCGCAATTTCAGTTGCGTCAGCATTTCAATATCCAACATGTAAAATTGGGTAAGAGTGAAAGAGTCGCAAATCTAATTTGACTTCAGTCACTTGTTCCCAGCCTTGAAAATACGGCATAAGGGTGTTTTCTTACAATGTGCATTTGGGTTTGCTATTGTTGTTGTGTGTGGTCAGTTTAGTTAGGCTAAGACGTTGCCTTGAATGCACTAAGTCAATGACGTGCGGGTGAAACATAATGCTTGCATTTAATTGTTGTTGCTTTTGTTTGTGCGAGTGGCGTTAGCGGCACGAGCACACAAAAAAAGGCAAAAGAAAAAAATGAGAATGACTTGCAGATGTAAGTCGTAAATTGTACTTTTTATTACTTGACCGAAAAGTGTCATATGAATTTGTTTATTCTTGATTTCCGTAAATCAAAAACAAAATTTGAATTTGAGTGGCTTTATTTTACTGTGAGGAATGTGGGTTAAGTTAATTTGAAATTAAGTGGAAATCGGTGGGAACGTTTAGTTAATTTGGTTCCCTTGTTATTGGAATTTAGAGAAGGTGTTAGTGGTGGTCATGGTGATTAAGTAGGTTCACTACACATGAGAGTCTAGATCCCGTGCTCTCTTGTTGTTGTTAGTAGACATCATATATTTCGTATTGCCCTCGTTTAACGTCAAACCCACTTTAGCTGATTCCTTTTTAATAGCAGTGAAAGCAGCAGTAACATCTCTCTTACTACGACCGATAATATCAATATCATCAGCGTACGCAAGGAGCTGAACACCTTTGAAGAAAATGGTGCCATTATGATGCACACCGGCTTTTCGTACGATCCCCTCCATAATGAAATTGAAGAGATCGCACGAGAGCGGGTCGCCTTGCCTGAAACCTCGCTCGGTATTAAAAGTTCCGGAGAGGTCATTCCCTACCTTGACGGAGCTACACGTATTGCTCAACGTCATCCTGCAGAGCCTTATCAACTTTGCAGGTATACCGAACTCAGACATTGTTGCGTATAGGCAATCCCGCACTTAGCTATCGAACGCAGCTTTATAATCGACGAAGAGAAGATGGTGAGTGTCGATTTGATATTCATGGGTTTTCTCCAGGATTTGGCGTAGTGTAAAAATCTGGTCTATGGTGGATTTACCAGGTCTAAAGCCACACTGATAGGATCGGATCAGTGTTTCTGTATACGGCTTCAATCTTTCACACAATACGCTCGAGAGGATCTTATATGCGATGGAAATAAGACTGATACCCCTGCAGTTGACGCAGATTGTCGGGTCTCCTTTCTTTATTACAGGACAAAGCACGCTGAGATTCCAATCGTCGGGCATGCTTTCCGCTAGCCATATTTTGCTGATGAGTTGATGCATGCACCTTATCAATTCATTGCCACCAGCTTTAAACAACTCAACTGGCAGGCCGTCAGCACCCGCTGCTTTGTTGTTTTTGAGTCGCTGGATAGCAGCTCGAACCTCTTCACGGCTAGGTGATGGTACTTCCACTGCATTATCATCGATTGGTGGTATCGTACTGCATTCTCTATGGGCGGAATTGGTGGAATCATCACCCGTAAGCAAGTTGGAGAAATGCTGCCTCCATAACCTCAGTACACTCTGTGTATCTGTAACCAGATTTCCATTTTCGTCTCTACAAGTTGATACTCCGGGCTTGAAACCTTGAGTTAGACGCTTAACTTGTTGATAGAATTTTCGTGCATCCTTTTTGCCCTGGTACACCTCCAGTTCCTCACGCTCACGCTTTTCTTGCTCCCTTTTTTTACGTCTGAATATGCGCCTCTCTTCCTTCCTCTTTTCGCGGTAGTTTTCTCGCATGGCTCGCGTTGCGGCTGACTGCAGCGTCTTCTTGTATGCGGCGTTTTTTGCAGAAGTCGCATCGCAACACTCCTGGTCATACCATTGGTTTCGAGGTTGTGGGTGTCGAAAACCAATGACTTCCTCGGCAGCAGCGCGCATGGAGTGGGAGATGTGTGTCCAAAGTCCACCGGCGTCGTCGGTTCCAGAGGTTGGTTGGTTGAGTTTAACCGAGAGTTGAGCGGAGTACGCCTCGGCAGTCCGTTGTGATTGCAGCTTGACAACGTCCAGCTTTCGTTGCATGCCCGTGCGTACATTCTTCGCATTGCATAGCCGCATGCGAATCTTAGCTTCAACAAGATAGTGGTCGGAGTCAGTGTTGACCCCCGAAATGTACGCACATCCAGAACGCTTGAAGCGTGCCTTCCGTCGATCACAACATGATCAATTTGGTTTTTCGTTTTTTGATCCGGGGATAGCCAGGTGGCCTTGTGAATGTCGAGGTGTTGAAATCTGGTGCTACTAACTACCACGTTTCGCGCCGCGGCGAAGTCGATCAGTCTCAGACCGTTGTTTAAGTGGTCTCGTGGAGACTGAACTGACCGAATGTAGCGCCAAAGATGCCTTCTCTTCCGACCTTCGCGTTAAAATCGCCGAGGACTATTTTTACATCGTGGGTCGGACAACGGTCATACACGTCCTCTAGACTCGCGTAGAAATCATCCTTGGTGGCATCGTCCTTTTCCTCCGTCGGGGCGTGCGCGCAAATTAGGCTTATGTTGAAGAATTTTGCCTTGATACGGATCGTAGCCAACCTTTCGTTTATTGGCGTGAACCGGGAAACTAGGTGGCGTAATTTTCGACATACAACGAACTCGCAACCAAATTCGCGCCTCTCCGCATGGCCGCTGTAGTAGATATCACAGTTCGTCCGTTTAGAGCAGCCTTGTCCTTTCCATCGCATCTCCTGGATGGCGGTGATGTCAGCTTTTATTTTTACGAGGGCTTCCGCCAGTTGGATAGTTGCACCTTCCCTATGGAGGGTCCGGACATTCCAGGTGCATATCCGTAAATCATTGTCCGTTTTTCGTTTGCAGTCGTCATCGTAGTGGAGGTTATTATCCGAGGCTGTTTTGGTTTTCATTGGAAATGATGATAATGTGTGGTGGGACCCAAACCCTACGCACACATTCCAAGTTTTAAGTCTAGGAGAGACTCGCCTTCTGACGACTAGCTCACCCCCGGACGGGTGTCCAAGGGATCTCCAGAGGATACTTGGCCAAAAGGCCGGAAGTTTGTGCGCTGCTTGAACTGCTTGCAAAAGAATCATCCCTGGCCAATCCCAGGTGAGTGGCGATCAGGAACTTTACCCACTTACGTGGACTTCTACAAGCAGCTCCATTCTCCCAAGTTGAAAGAGATTGAGAAATACTGAAACAGTTGAAAGAGGTTAAAAAACTCGAAAAGAGTTGAATGAGGTTGAAAAAGTCGAAAAAATATGGAAAATGTTGAGAAAATTTGAAAGAGGTTGAAAAAGTTGAATGATGTTGAAAAAGTCGAAAAAATTTGGAAAATGTTGAGAAAAGTTAAAAGAGGTTGAAAGAGGTTGAAAGATGTTGAAACAGTTGAATGAAGTTGAAAAATGAATGAAGTTGAAAAATGTTGAAAACGTTAAAAATATTTGAAAAAGGTAAAAAATCGCGAAAACTATGAATGAAGTTAAAAAGTCGGGAAATGTAGAAAATCGTTGAGAAAACTTGAAAGAGGTTGAAAAATAATGAAGTAGTTAAAAGAGGGTGAAAAACTCGAACTAAGTTAGATAAGGCTGAATATATTGAAACCAAATTTTATTAGGATCACTCTATAGTACGCTAAACATGGCATTTTACGCTATAAGTTTGTATGGGAGGTGCCACTCCCACTAATTAAATACCATCAAAATTCATATAATTTCAAAGCTTATAGTAACCGACACCTCTACACCAAATTTAAAGAATATTACTCCTATAGCACACTAAGTAAATA
Organism: Tricholauxania praeusta; assembly: GCA_949775025.1. NCBI lineage: Eukaryota > Metazoa > Arthropoda > Insecta > Diptera > Lauxaniidae > Tricholauxania > Tricholauxania praeusta. Next base: position 72,529,476 of record OX459029.1, on the reverse strand, counting down.
TAACATATAACGCGTTTTTCTTATATGTGAGGTGCCACGCTTACTAATTAAATCCCATCAAAATTCATATAATTTCAAATTTCAAATTTCCAAATTTCCAAATTTCAAAAAAAGTACTCCCATAGCGCACTAAATATATGACTGAACATTTATTGCATGTATGGGAGATGCCACGCCCACTGACGCAATTCCATCAAAATCCATTTAGTTTCAAAGCTTATAGTAACCGACATCTCTACACCAAACTTAAAAATTATTTCTTTCATAGCACTCTAAATATAGCATTTTACTTTTTTCGCTTGTATGGAAGGTGCCACGCCCAAAAGGGTTGTTGCACCCACTTTTGGTTACAAGATATCCAAAAGCCTGTATATCTATCATATTGAATTTCATAACGATTGCGTTGTTAGTTCTCTTATTATTGCGTTTATAAATATTGTGAGCTGTGCCACGCCTTTCAACGAGTTTTGCCAGTATAGTGGCATAACTTGTTATGATGACTGCTTGTATCGGTATTGTCAGCAAAATTTTTATGAAAATCGTAGGCGCCGATGTCGAGTAATATTGAATCATAATTTTTAATTATTGAAAGATGCCACGCACACTTTTCCAATTCCACCCACTTTTGGTACTACTTATTTAAGATTTTTATGATTTGCATCAGTCTACCAAATTTTGTCAATTTACAAAATGCTCTTACAAATAATCCTTTCCATGGTCAATAAGATATGACAATAAAGGCAAAACAGAAGATCATCATAATAACACATAAATGCGACGACATATCAGTACACACACTAAGGAATATTTACTTGAAACACAACCCACTTCACTACGAATGCATTTTGTCAACTTAATCGACATCATCAACATCATTATTACCATTAGCAGCAAAACTCCTTCGAATTTTTATTTCCAACCAAAAGCAAAACTCCTTCGAATTTTTATTTCCAACCAAAAGACGTAAATATTGTGTTAATATGACAGCATCTAAATATGTCGTTCCTGTCGTCATCGCTGTCGGTAGAGTAGTTTATTCATCAAAATATTATGTTGTTCTTTCATATGACGAGTATATTCAATAAACCAAAAAGAAACACCAAACATGATACGATATGAGCTTAAGTAAATAAGGATAGACTAGAACCCTGCAAACATTTGGAAGATTATTAAATTTTCCAGGCGATGAATGTATAACTCTTGTGTGGTTAGACTAGTGCTTTTTCTCCCGGTTAGTATCCATGCATGAAACTAGAATCATCCAGTAAGCAGATAATCACCTCAGGGTGGTGTGCTCCTTCGCCTTCTCTAACATGCTGTAATAGTTAATATCAATACCGTATCAAGACTGGATAGTTTAAGTTAGCTATATTCTTAAGTGGCCTTGTATGGTATGGTAAGTCCTCCTAAAGTGAATTCAGTATTATTAAACCATAAAACCAAAATTCCGAGATTCAGATTTTTTTATATCTACACACCAAAGCTCATCAAAATTGCACTTCGAAGCAAATGATTGCCTGTTTCTTCGGAATGAATGGACATATCGCCACCATTCCTTTGGCGGAACAAAGGACGGTCAATTCTGAGTGGTATATGTACCACCATTTGTTTGCCACAAGTTTTCGATGAAATACAAAAAACAAACGGAAGAAAACGAATCATACTTCATCATGATAACGCGAGTTCACACACATCGGCTCAAACAAATGCATATTTGAGCACTCAAAACGTTGAATTGATGGGCCATCCGCCGTACAGTCCTGACTTAGCCCCCAACAACTTCTTTTTGTTCCAGTATGTCAAGAATAAACTGCGCGGCGAGCGGTTTACAACACCAGAAGATGCTGTTGAAGCCTTCAAAACACACGTTTCTGAGATACCAATTTCAAAGTGGCATGAATGCTTTTCAAATTGGTTTAAACCAGAGGTCGGCAAAAAACAATGTGTGTGATGTATTTCAGCTCAATTGAGCTATGAAAAATCAAATTTTGCCGACCCCTGGTTTAAACGGATGCAAAAGTGTATCGATCTTAATGGAGAGTATTTTGAAAAACAATAAAGCCAATATCAACTGAATTTTTTGTCTTTTTCTTGCTTATCCCGAAATATGAATAGTGCCCCTCGTAAGCCATAAAAACCAAAATTCCGAGATTTAGATTTTTGTATATCTACACACCAAAGTTCATCAAAATTGGTGTGGTGGCACAGCCGTGTGTAACATATTATTTATTATTATTACAACATAAATTTCAATTGGAAAAATAACTTCGAATAGAAGGCTAAAAACGTGTGTTATACCAGGGAAAAGCCACAAGTAAAAAATGGTAACTTCAGCAGAGAATGGAACTGGAAAAGAAAATATCGGTTCTTTAATTTTATTTTAGATTTTCTTCAAACATGGAATTCACAAAAATTTGATGTAAACGTAAAATTTTTGAAGTGCAACTGCCAGCATAATAGTGAAACATAGTCTTATTTTCGACATTATTTGCATTTCTTGCACACCACTGCGTTGTTTTATCCAATCGCGATAATAAAAGATATTTGTGAAGATGGAAGGAGTATTTTCATTACCACAATCCTTATTCCATGAAACAATACCGTGCAGATAATTATCAACATCATTACAAATCAATGGCGACCCAGAGTCTCCACGGCACACATCTTTCTCCCAATTTTTTTCATCAGCGGCACAAAAAGTGCCTGGTTCAAGTTTTATTTTCTTGCAGTCATTTAATACTTCCAAATATGTTATAACAGGGACATCGCTGTAAGGACCATCCTAAAAAAAAAAAAATTTTGCAAGGGTGAGATTTGAAATTAGGTGTGTATACTGAAACGACACTATTTTTTTAGCCATATAGTTTTGTATAGTTTTTTCCTCGAGTGTAAGGCTTAGTTGACGGGATCAAGAATAGCTTAAGCAATAAATGATGTATCAAATTAAAGAACTCATCGAGCAGAAAATCCGAAAACTATCAGCTTTGAGATCGGTGGAAAAAAAACTGAGGTATAAGCGTGGAAAGATATCCTATTCTTTTCAATTTTTTCAAGCATTGCGCTGATCAATTGCAAAAGGCTTGTCATAGCGAGGATACAAATCTACATCCTACTCTCTCTCCCTCTGCCTAGTTGCCATTGTTTCACAATAAAACGTTAGATATTGTTATTAAAATATCAATAGCAATAGCAAAAAATAAGTGTGTGTATGCGTAATGTATGTCAGTAACTCCCTTCAGCGGAGCTTGATAGTTGATGAGAAAGAGCAAAGAAAAAACAACCGTATGTTATGTGGTTGTAGTCTGCAAATTTCTATTTTGTGACTTATATTTTTTAAAAGATTCACAATTTTTATTTTTATCATTTTAATAAAACATTTTCGTCTCATTCTATCAAATGCGGTTTAGTTTTCTGAAGGTTTCACTTCACTGCGCACATGATTTCTTTTTTTTTTCTTTAGAGCAGTGGTCGGCGCCCCATAGGCTCGCGAGCAAACGAAGAGAATAAGCGAGAGTAAGCAAACTACAAAATGAGCTGCTCATTTCGTTAATGCACTGCAAAAATGTTTAAAATCAAATGGCAAAATAAATAGTTTTTCCACAAAAATTTTTGTCGGCAATACACAACGTTTAATCTACAAGCGAGTTTTATGGATGGCAATTAAATTTCATATAAAAAGGCATTTTATAACTAAAATTCAACCCCTAAAATGAGAAATCATATGTAGCGTAAACAGCAAAACGTAAATGCATTTTTTACAGTGATTGGTGCTTTTGTCTTTTCTCTCTCTTTTGAGAGTGAGAAAATATTTGATATTTGCGCTCTGCCGACCACTGCTTTAGAGACAAATTTCTTTTTCTTTAAATTACAGAGAAATTCTGAATTTCCCCATCCGCCGAAATGACATATCGCACCGTCAGAACAAGAGGGCCGCATCTCAAAATTTTAAGTTTCGAGAAAATTGAGATTAAAGAACTCTAAAATTTTCCACTGAATTTGAAGACAGCCATATTTATAGCTATGACAGTCTTGAACTGAAATACTACAAACTTATTTCACAAATCTATAGAGTAACATTGACATATTTGGGGATGTGGCAGTGTTTTAATTATTTTGATTGAAAATATTTTTGATTTATAAGAACTATACCGCCTTGTTCTGATTTGCTACTGTAAAAACTTAAAAAGAAAATATTTTAAAATATCTTTTTCGATTTAAGGCTTTGTTTTTTTAATTGTTTTTTCTTTATTTTAACAACAAAATATTAATATTTTGAAATGAGGCGGTGTTGATTTGTTAAGAAAAAGTACAGAACAAAATATCCCTTAACTAAAAATGCATTTTAGAAGTTATTAATTGAGCTAGAAATATGGTAGTAAGACTAAAATTAAGATCATATAATGAGCTATATAGTAGTATACATAACTCGAAAACTCGTTATTTTGATTTGCGGCCCTTTTGTTTTGACGGTGCGATATGTCGGAGAGATAAAGCTCGTCAAATAATATACATTTTTTTAGTACAACATGAAACAACTATATTTGTCCTTGCGCGATTGAGGTAATTGGAAAGTCGCTACACTCTAGGTGTTTCTGACTATGATATACATACTGGGTGTTTTTTTTAGAGGTTTGTTTTTCGAATAGAGATAAAACTGGAATTATATGGTCAAATCTGGCAACTCTAATGTCATTTATGTTCAGTTTGGTTTGCCATTTCGTCATGAACAGGTTGACAAAAGAACAACGCTTGCAAATCGTGCAAATTTATTTCGAAAATAATGGTTCAGTTCGCGAAGTTTACCGCAATCTCCGTCCATTTTATGGTCGACATAATCGTCCATCAGAGCAATTAATTCGGTTAACCATGGGTCGTTTTCGCACTACGTTTACTCTATGTGATAATACGCATCCGCAGAGACGTCGAACAGTGCGCACCGAAGAAACAATTGCCGCTGTAGAGCAAAATGTTGAAGAGGACCCGAATGAATCGATTCGCCACCGTGCACAGCAATTGGAGCTTTGTCCATCAACTTTATGGAAGATTTTGCGCAAAGATCTTGGCTTGCGACCTTACAAGATCCAGCTTGTGCAAGAATTAAAGCCGCGAGACCATGCAATGCGTCGTGATTTTGGTGTATGGGCCGAAAATGAGATTGATCTCGATGCTGATTTTCATCGCAAAATTTTGTTCAGTGATGAGGCTCATTTTTGGTTGAATGGCTACGTCAACAAGCAAAATTGCCGCATTTGGAGTGAAGAGAATCCACATGAGACCCTTGAGACGCCATTACAACCACAAAAACTGACTGTTTGGTGTGCTCTATGGGCTGGTGGAGTCATTGGGCCATACTTCTTCCGAAATAATGCTGGAGAGTCAGTTACCGTTAATGGAGACCGGTATAGAGCCATGATAACCGACTATTTTGTTCCCGAATTGGATGGCATGAATGTGGATTAGTTGTGGTTCCAACAAGACGGCGCTACATGCCACACAGCGCACGTCACAATCAATTTATTGAAGGAAACATTCGATGAGCGCATAATTTCGCGGAATGGACCTGTCAATTGGCCACCAAGATCGTGTGATTTGACACCATTGGATTATTTTCTTTGGGGATATGTGAAGTCGCTCGTCTAAGCCAACAAACCAGAAACGTTAGGGGACTTGGAAGCCAACATTCGTGGCGTTATTGCCGACATACGGCCCCATATGCTCGAAAAAGTGGTTCAAAATTGGACCTGTAGAATTGGCTTTATTCGAGCCAGCCGCGGCGGCCACATGCCCGAAATCATATTTAAACATTAATAGCATAAAATTATCCTTCCAATAATTGATGGACATCAAAACGATTTTCTTGTGTTTTATTTCAATTCAAAGTTCTATACCTCTAAAAAAAACACCCTGTACAATTAACTTACGTAAAAAAGTTGTCCCCAACCGCAAACCGAACAATTTGTGCCTGGATCTACTTTCTTTTTTGCCAACTTTAATATCTCTATTCCTTTATTTCCAGTCGGCAGAGGCTTCTTGAGCAGAAGTATTGCAATATCATTCTTTTTACGTCTTATATAGTCTTCATGTGGTATAACTTCCTCCACTTCAACTTCAAATGAACCTTTGTTTTCTAAACGCTTCGGAGCACCCACTACAACATGTATACGTTTTGGTCTTGTTTTCATACCACGGGAGCTGAAGAAAAATCAAAGTTTAAATTGAAAAACCATATCTTTTTGGAAACCTACTCTACAACGCAATGAGCTGCGGTGACTACCGATTTTGGTGAAACTATCACACCGGAACAGTAGTGATTATCACCAAAGTGTTTAGTCACCTTGGTGGTTCTAATCGAGGCCACGTATTTGATACAGTTCTCACTGTTAGAAGTAGTACCACCGGAAACAAGCATTGTGAAATCATCATCATTATCGTGGTGGAGGTCCAAGACAACTGCGCTACTAATATGCCTCAGTTGTGTAGAATATTTCAATTCTAGCAGGATTAAAATAAAAATAAAATATTTCACTTTCTCAGACATTTTGATAACTAAACAATTTTCCGTCGAATTAAAATGAAAAGATTGCTTTAAAAAAAGTTTTCAAATTTTTCAAAAAAGTTTCAGCTATGGAATTTCTTTAGGAAAAACAACTTGAAAATATATGGAATACAATTTCGGTTGAATAGCTGCCTTGTGGTGCTGAATTATTTTCAAGATGATTTTAATCACTTCTCTAATGTTGGCTTCTAAGACTTGTTGTGTTTGTGGTCTGTGAACATATTTTAAAAGTGTTATTGCATTGCATAATTATTTTTTTAACATATATGAAGTGTGGGCCAATGGGTATTTTACCAACATAAAGGCAAATAAAATCTAAATGACTAAAAGAAAACTGCTTCATATACCATCCATCATCTATTGTTATTAACAATATCAGTCATGGAGAGATACTCGGTGAAATCATTAGCGCTTGTTCGTATATGCAGGCAAAAACCTTAATATGCCGAGCTTTTACAAAATTAGTTAATGCAGGAATTGAAACCTTAAGACCATTTCAAGCGAAGAACGTTTCCAATCAAGCATCAGACCAAGATATTTAAAACTTTTACGCAATCAATAGTGAAACATTAAGTTGATCATGTTTTTGTATCATAATACAAAGTTTATTGATTTGATGATTTACAAGCATCACCAACCACCAATCAAAAATATGCCACAGAGTCCATGGTGAAAAATTAGGATCATTTAATTGAAAATCATTACCCGCTACATTAAATATCATAAGTTTTGTTTTTGTCACTCCTAACCAAAGTGTGGGCTGTAAAACTTATATATTAAGATATATAAGCCAGTACAAGTATCTTCAATAAAATCTAGTACTGAATTACTGGAATACGCGCAAGCCCTAGTTAGAAGTTCTAGCATTTGTGTTTTTTAGTGACATGGCAATTTTGTTAAGATCAAACGATGTAACTGGCTATTAGAATAGGCTTCAACTATGAGATTCCTCATATTTCAAGCAATTACATTGTTCATGATCTTAATTTGCAACAACATTATTTCCTGCGTCTGCGAAGAAACAATTAAAAAAAAACCTGCCTTTCCCTCTAGATCAGAGACCAGCGACAATTAATATTGAAATCTGAAATATTTTGATTTTTACTAGTTATTACATTACAGTTATATACGAAGTTCCATTCTTTTTTTGAATTACCTTTGAATTTGTTAAATTCATTAACGTAATCATTATTTTTACAAACCAAAGTTTCAGAGAAACTAATTCTAACTTTTAAAAGCTTCAACACGCGCCATGGAAACAATATCACAGAATGAGCTCGAGAATATTGAATCAGAAGGATAACACTTTGAATATATATAAAACGAAATTTATTTGAAAAAAATGTTTCATTTAATTTTCATAACTTCAGAACATAATTGCCACAAGTTCTTAGTATAGGGCTACCAGATGACCTGCTTGCAAAAGTAGCACATTTGTAAAATTTAAGAATTTTCAAAGAACACAAACAAATTTCGTAATTTTTACAAAAAAAGTATAGTAATTAACAAAAAAAAAAAAAAAAAAAGGTCCCCATAGCACTAATAAAAAACATCAAAACATCATAATTGCGTGTTTTTTTTATTTATTCACATTGTTTCCACATTTTTGGTAAAATTTTGTTTATTCGAAAGTAGTGAAAAGTAGCGCATTTCAACCAAAAGTAGTACATTTCAGGTGAAAAGTAGCAAAGTAGCAAAGCCATGCAAAAGTAGCACTTTTGCTACTTTAGTATGGCATCTGGTAGCCCTACCTTAGTAAAAACCTACTACTAACAGTAAACTCTACTCGCCGATATTTGCTTTAACACAACCACACCGCTTCAACAGCAAAGGGAATTATTTCCACCAGACTACATCCTGGCTCGTTTGACTAAATGTACCTTCATTGAATTTGACAACATTTACTTATATTACTCCAGCTTATGCTTGTATGGGAGGTGATTTCAGATGATAAAGTGATGAGTTATGTTGTCCACGGCAAACCACCTGTTTTTTAGGCGTCCGCGGAAACTTGCTGCCAATGGCTCATTTTGCAACATTTTTTTTTTAATGAAATTTTCACAGAAGTATTGTACTTTTATATGTCTTTTAAATAAATAAATTTACTATTACCATATCACCAAAAAACATTTTTAAAGTTATGCTTAAAATGTAGCGCTCAAACCCTACCCCCTCCTTAAAGCTTCTTTGGTAAAAAGATTTGTTTTTTTACTTTGCAATGTTAACACTCTGAATTTTAATTGTTCCTCCTTTAATATTAATTCAAGACATTATTAACTCCAAGGAAAACCGTGGTTGAAGAGTATGCTCAAAAAAAAAATCGAAACCATGGCGAAATTGTTATTTTAGCCCGGCCATGTTTCAATTTTTTTTTTTTTCTGAGCACACCCTTCAGCCATCGTTTTTCTTGAAGTTAAGACTTCTTGAATTAATATTAAAGGTGGAACAATTAAAATTCAGATGGAGACATAAGAAAATTGCATTCAAAGTAAAAAAACATGAAAAAATAAATATAAAGTTACATAAAAAATAGGTCTTTCAATTTTAATTGTTCCACCTTGGATATAAAATCAAAACAGTCTTAACTTCAAGAAAAATCATGATTGAAGAATGTGCTCCAAAAAATTAACAACAAATGAAAATTTCGGTGGAAATGCACATACACATCAGTGATGGCTTTTGGGTTTTGTGGAAATGTACTGAATCGAGACTTCAAATGTACTTTTTAGAGGCCGAATGTACTTTATTGGAATTGTTGTCTTTTTTGCCATATTTGAGTAATATGTGTAAAAGTTTTGATATTTCACTAAAAAAAAAAAAAGATCATCGCTTCTGGGTGAATACTGAACTGTGTAATTTCGATATTTTACTAGAAAAAAAGACCAAAGGTCATTTTTGGGTATGGAAACATGAGCAGTGCCTCTTAACTTAATAACAAAAAAAACAGACCTTCTAGTCATTCTTTGCTTATTTGTAACATATGTTCTGATTCAATCGAACAATTACTCTTCAGTAATAAAACTTCACTCTCACAATGAGTTTTCATCCGCAACATCTACTACATTATTAAAACCTCTTCAAATTTAATTCGGAAGTATTTCAATATTTATTTCAAATTATTCCGAAGTGTTTCCAGCTACTATGTACAATGTTGTGGTTTCATTCAATTGACTAAAAAAAAAAAATGGTCGTACGACTTTTGATCACATATTTTAGGAAAAATTACTAAAAAAAAGGTAATTATCATAAATTGTCGAAATGTACCGAAAATGTATTGGAAATGTGCTGAAAATCCTCCGAATGAACTGAAAATGACTCAAATGTACCGAATGTACTGAAAACTTGTCAAATGTAGAGAAGACGATTTTTCAGGACGCAAATGTACCGAAAAAAGTACAAACCCAATGTGCACAAAAACGGACGCGAATTCATTTCGAATTTGAAACGAATTCGTGTGTGCGCATTCCGTTTTTTGTAAGTAAAATGAATTCGTTTCGAATTCGTAACGGACTTCAAATACGAATTCGTTTTTTGGTCATAAAACGAATTTGTTTTTTGTAAATAAAGCGTATCAAATGAGAGAAGTTATCATTCGCCTCTGACATACATTTTAATATATGACAGGTAGCCTAGTAGGTAGCGCGAATGACTATGAATCGCTGCGACATGGGTTCGAGCCTGTCTTTGGAAATTTGTAAATCGTTAGTAAAATTTAATTTGATATTAAAATAAAATTATATGCAATAAACTCTTACAATTTGCATATTAAATAATAAAATTTTTTTTTTTTAAATGAAATTAATTTTTTTATGAACAAAAAAAATTCGTTTTATGAGCAAAAAACGAATTCGAAACGAGTTCGTATTTGAAGTCCGTTACGAATTCGAAACGTATTCGTTAATGCGGACGATCCTTCCGTTTTTTCGAGAGGAATTTCATACGAAAACGAGTTCGAGACGAATTCGTAACGAAATCCGAAACGGATGAATAGTACGAAGAAACGCATTCGTTTCGAATTCGTAACGAATTCGTTTGGCACACTGGGAATGTACCGAAAATGCCATCACTGATACACACATGTACGTATAGAGTCAGAAACTGTATCACAAACTAGTATAGAACTTACAACTGAAAATAATAACACACAAGTGTATTAGAAGTACATCAAACAATTCGAAATTTATCAGACTTATCCTAGGGTTTCTAAAGAAAATATATTTTTGAATTCTGGTAACAAAAAAAATTGATGCACCTCTATTGTGTGAATCTTCTCAGGTCATATTAGCTGTTCCAGCAACTCAAGCCAGTGTCGAGAGGGCTTTTCTGCGTTGGAGTTTGTTTTAGCTTCGCAAAAGAGTGCTTCTTCACGAAGAATCACTATTGAATATTCTACTTGTGCATTTAAATGAAATTTTTTTTCCAAAAATAAATAAAATAACATTCTAAAATAAAAGTTATATGAAATTGTTTAATTTTTTATTTTTTCGGAAAAAAATTGTGCCTGAACCCGAATCCGAACCGAACCCCCGGACACACTAAATTTAAATGCATTGAATCCGAACCCGTACCCGCACCCAAAATTTAAAGGGTTCGAAAGCCTGCTTAAAAGCTCCTGAAGGCCGACAGTTATCTGTTTTTCGTTTTGATTCTATGATTAAGGAGAAGTCAGAGAATTTTAAAAAATATTGAATCAGCCGAAAAAAGTTGAAAAATATCGAAAAAGTTGAATGAAATGACAAATGTTGGAAAAACTGTGAGATATCAGAAAGTGTTTGAGCAGTCAAAAAAGGCTGAAAACTCGAAACCTTGATGTAGTAAATAGACTCCTATTAACGTCTGATCCTGTGCTATCCTGAGAGCGGTCTTCAGAAAGAAAACAAAGGAGTTTCTAAAGAAGCCTTAGAGTGACTTTTGCCAATAAAAGCTATTTCTATTTCGGAGAAGCACTTTAGTTTCTTATTTCATTTCTAACTGACTTTTCGAAGATTTGAATTGATGTTTTTATTCACCAAGAAGTATTAAAAACCAGTGAATATTCAGTTAACCTTCACGGTAAAACTTTGTTTTGTTTCTTTTAGTATCACTTATCAAATATTTTTCAGTGAAAAAAAAAAATCAAAACCTTAATTTTGAGCTTAAATACCACTTTGTGCGCTGTTAGCTTTCAACTTTCATACCAACAAATTTACGGGATACTTTCAAATGAAAATTTAATAAACAACGACGTGTATTGGGCACCACATGCCATGTTCAACTCGAACCGCAAATCAGCTGAAAATGTTTGCTGTCTGCAGCAAAGCATCACGAACACAATCGCAACATGGCTTAATTTCATTGATCATAGAAATTTAGTACCAGGAGACCGACCGAGTTCGGTTTTTCGTTTTCAGGTTGAAAAAGTCGAAAAAATGTATTGCAATTGAATGAGAAGTCGGAAATATTTAAAAAAATATTGAATATGGTTGAAAAGCTTAAAGAAGTTGATTATATATACATTAAGGTGGCCCTTATTTTCAAAAGTGTCGTTTTCTTAGATCGATCCCCCTAAAAATGTGCGAATAGATGAAAAACGATAAAATGTGAAGTTTTAGATAAATCCGAAGTGATTTAGAGGTCGCTCAAGCCGGTCAAAATATCGAAAAAAAAATTTTTTTTCAATTTTTCTCCTTTGAGGTATGTTAAACCAACCTTGAAAAAAAATATATTCATATTATGTAATCAATTACCTTTCTAACCAGCTAAAAATCATAAAAATCGGTTGACAAATAAAGAAGTTATGGCCATTTATATTATTTAAAAACCAAACATTTTGATTTCTATAGCAAAAATTTTGAAAAAAATTTTTTAACAATAAGAAAATTGAAAAGGAAAAATAATACAAAACTAATATTTAAGTCAAGGCTGATTTAGTATGTGATTTGAAGTTTTTACGATAGTCAGTAACCACTTGCAATAAATATTGCTTTTCTTGTTCTTTCTTGGTTAAAATTTTATTGTATTCTTCAATTAATTTTACTCCACGTTCTGCTGCATCATTTACCACATTTATGTTATGAATTATATTATTTCCTTTTTTATAAGCTTCATTGTCGTTCCACTTAGAAGGGTCTTCATTTAAAAAATCAGTGGAAATTCCAAAGCGATTAAAAAATTTATGTGTGTTAACGGTAACAAATTCCTGGAGCCCTTTATTTAAGAATGTTTTCATTTCCGTTGGTTTAAGAGGTATACGCTTCATATTTTCTATTATATCAATATCGCCGTCGCAATCTGTATCATCTCCTTCATCAATACTATTTTTAAAAATCATTATCTTTTCAGATATTTCTCTTTTAATTTCATTGTTAAGGTTTTCATCAAACAAACTTAGCGCAACACATTCGTCTGACAGGTACCATAAATGATTCGAAAATTTTTTGACTGCAGCTTCAGATATTTGTTTGTCAAATGATTTGTAATTTGTAAATTCTTTTAAAAGACACAAGTCTTGGTATGGCGCTAATGATGCTATTGGACATTTAAACCAAGCCTTTACATAAAAACGGATAACAAAAGCACATATATCTCTTAAATTGTTTTCTTCAAACGCTGTTAGAGTAAATGCTGTTCGAAATAGATAAATTTTCAACGAGTACAAAGCTTAAGACATCTATCTAGCGTGGTGCATTGGCCCTGGATTGCGAAATACTGTTTTGGAACTTGTACCTAAAAAAATTAAAGACAACTCAAATAGCTCTAGATAATCGTCTCTTGCATTTTTTTCTCAATTGACGTTTAAAAAAGTTTGAAACTTCTTCTTTTACATCAATTAAAATCGTAAAAAGCTTTTCGTCTTCAAGTGGTGGCTTAAAATTCATTTTATCAATATTTGGCCAATACGATTGAAATCTTTTAAGTACAGGAACGTCACAACCGGAAGAAGCTGATCCAAATTTGGATTCAAATACACCTCTCAGCACAATTTCATATATATGGTGGCGGTATGGTAAATAAAGTAAATCTCTTTCCATTTTTTGTTCCAAAAGTGATGCCGCTCCATTGATTTTGCCTGTATTTGAACTGGTTGTATCAAAACACAATGCAACTATTTTTTGGTCAACATTCCATTCGACTAAAAGTTCATATATTGCATCACCAGGCGCGGATCCAAGGGGGGGGTCACGGGGGTTATGACCCCCCCAAAACAGCCCGCATTTCAAAAAATAGAGTTGAAACAATATTTTGCAAACCGAAAAACAAAAAAAAAACAAACGAACAAAACCTAGTTTTTGCAAACTTAAAAACCTGAAACTAACCAAACGACCAAAATTAACTTATTTTTTAGCACTCTGAAAAAATTGGAATCAAAAAATCACTAAATCAACAAATTTGACTAATTTTCTTAAACAAGACTGACTTTTTTATTATTTTTTCTATATTTGGATTGTAGCTTTACTTGATATACTATCATCTGTTTACAATCTGTTTACAAGTTCCAACTAAAAGCATCATTTATAAAACAAAATCCAATCTTCTATTTTGTTTCGCAAATCTGTTAATGATCGCATCGATGTCCAATGAAAATTCTAAATAAAAATATTCATCAGCTAAGACATTTCTTAGTTTTAAGAGTACATTTTTTATATAAAAAAGTTTATAATTTTATATAAACAATAAATATATATATACATGTAATGAATTTTCAAGTAAAACAAATTGGACAAGTTTTTCATTTTTCATTTCATTTCTTTATTAAGCCTTTGGATTACATTTCCTTACAGACTAGAAGAGTCTTTAGACCAGGGGTCGGCAAAACACAATGTGTGTGATGTACTTCAGCTCAATTGAGCTATGAAAAATCAAATTTTGCCGACCCCTGCTTTAGACATCGAAAAATCAAATTCATTTATGGATGACAATCTATTGAATAATGAGAGAGCTCTTAATATAGGCTCATTCTGAGCATAATTAGTTTTATGTTTTTTTATGAGGAATAAATCAAAATGACGCAACTGTCTAGGTGGGATATAAAAACCAATTAACTGAAGTAACTCCGGACATTCAATATTACTATTAACTACATCATAAATAAATATTAAGGACATAACCTTCCGCCTCGATTCAAGGGTATTTATGCCCAAAAGCAGGCAACGTGAATTATATGATGGCCTTGAATCACCAAAATACAAAGAACGTAATGCAAATCTAGAAAAAGTTCCAATATTTAAAGGTAACTGATTAAGTTTACTCCAGTTACACACATTGGACAAGTCACGTTGTAAGGATTCAACGTCACCTACATTCCGTATACGACTGAATAATTTTAAATCATCTGCGTAAAGCAAAAATTTTGAGCTCTGAAAGCAACTATGAATATCATTCATGAACAAAATAAAGAACAGAGGTCCAAGGATACTACCCTGAGGTACTCCAGACGACGCTACAAAATTATAAGATTTAGTATTATTAACAAGTACAACACACAGTCTATTACTCAGATAGGATTTAATCCAATCCAAAAATGAACCATGAAATCCAATTTTAGCTAGTTTAGCAATTAAAGCACTATGCTTAACCTTATCAAAGGCTTTTGCGAAATCAGCATAGAGCACATCCACTTGATAGCCACGTTCAAAAGAGGATACACAATAATTAGAGAATAATGATAAATTTGTTATTGTGGATCGACCAGATACAAAGCCATGTTGCTCTGGGCAAATATGACACTTAATTAAAAAGTAAAGCTTATCTTTTATAATGCTTTCAAATAATTTAGAGACAATTGTTAATTTAGAAATGGGACGATAGTTCGCGACATTATTTTTAAGCCCATTTTTGAAAATAGGGGTAATACATGCTACCTTCCAGGACTCAATAAAAGTTCCGGAATTTAAAGATTTATTGAAAATCAGACACAGTGGCTTACACAAAGCCTGAGCACATTTTAATAATACTATAGAGGATAATCCATCGACATCCAGTTTAGCAGAAATCTTCAACTTTTATAATGCGTTAAAAACGTCTGTTTCACTCAAAGTAATAGAACCAACATCCACGAAAGAATTGATGTTTTGCAGGATAGAGGACTCATACCATGGAGCATCTTCAGTATAATTTGATTTAAAATAGTCGGCAAATAAATTAACTGTGTCTGCAATTGTACACGAACTAATATTATTGAAAAACATAGAAGTGGGGATGAAAGATCCACACTTTTTCGATTGTACTAAATTCCAAAACGATTTCGGATTCAATTTGATATTGGTTTCCGTTTTCAAAATAAACTGCTTGTATAAAAACTTATTCAAAAAGTTGAATTCTCTCATGTAATGCACATATTTCTCCTTATACTCTAAGTTCCCAGTGGATTTAAAAAGTTTTAGAAATTTATTGCGCATATTTTTCAGTTTTTTAAGGCCAGAATTATACCATGGAAGCTTATATACCTTATGAGGGCAAATTGGAATATGGTCATGACAGATTTGTGACACATTAAATTCAAACAAATCAAAACAAGTTGCGGCATTTTTACCATTAAATAAATTTTTCCAATTTATATCATTTATATTATTACTTATTTAAACATTCAAAATCACATAATTTAAAGTTAAATACATGTTTAGCAGGCTGAGGCTCAATAAATTCATAAAATTCTATATCGAGAACAATTGGAACATGGTGCATATTATATGGTGAAATTGGGCAAAAACATTCAGATAAATTGTATTTAATATTATACGAAATAAAAATTAAATCCAAAATTTTGCCAAGATTATTAAGTACTTATTTTATTAATTTGAACTAATTCAATACTTAAGAAGCTATCAATAAGATTGATTTCATGAGGATGATTGATATTTGTTGGCGTCAAGTCATCGGCGAGGTGAGTCCACATTACTTTGTTTAAATTAAAATCCCCCAATATGCAAAGCTGACTTTTATGGTCCAACGATGAATGTAACGATAAAATGTTACTTACATGTGCATCGTAAATTTCATCAGAACTATTTGGCGGGATATACGAGGCACAAATATATAAAGAGCCTGATGAGCCAGAAATGGAGACACTTAATTGTTCGTACAAACTGTCCGCATTTTGAAGGATGCAAGCTGTTGTACAGAAAAAACGTTTGATGGCAATTAGAACACCACCTCCTCGACTACAACCTGTTTTTATAGCGTCACGTTCTTTTCTGTATACTTGATATATATTTGTATCAAAGAATTCTCCATCGAAAAATTCATCATTTAGCCAGGTCTCAACAAATACGATGACATCAAAATCTCCAGCCGCGGTATAATAATAAATGGAATTGGATTTAGTTCTGATCCCAGACATATTTTGGAAATAAATCCGAAATTGTGAAGTTTTACCTAACTGATTGTTAGGCTGAGCGGATGAATATTTAGTAAAATTAGCTAAGTTATTGCATTGATGCTAAGTTTTTTATATAATAAAATATTCGACTCAGCATAAACACGTCCGCACCTTTTGAATTCACGACTAGGAGTGAATTCTGGCTTAGTTTTTATTCATTGAAGAAATTCGGCTTGCTTTGTTTATTTGGTTATTCTTGTTATTTTTGATTTTTTTCTATCCTGTGACCCCCCCCAGAAAAAAATTCTAGATCCGCGCCTGTGCATCACACATATCAATTCCTTTTCCAGTGGATAATTTCGGAACACCTAAGAGCTGTTCACCGTTATCGTGACTAATTATAACAGGTAATCTGTCTACCTTAACGTTCCCAGTTATTTCTGGTAAAAGTTTTCCATCCCAATGCAAAACACCATGATCTATCTAAAAAAATATACTACAAAGAATAAAATTACAGATTTGTATTCTAGATAAATCGTACATACCTTAAATGCATTTTTAATAGCTGTAGCTTTTTTCATTCGATTCAATTCCCTTTGACGCTGTAAGGTTGAACAATTAATTATCAAGTTATCAATGTCATGACCTAATGCTTCTGCAATAGCAATAATGACATGCATAGCTGAACGGTCGCTTATTTTGCATTTATCCAAAGCGGATACAACTCTAGAATTAATAAAATCTTTTTTTCCTCTTATTTTAGGCTGACTTGGTCCAGATACATTTTCATTTGTAGCTACGTGTGTGTCACTATCAGTTCCACTTTCTGATGAAAATACTAATTCTAAAATCAATCATTCAAATAAAATTAGAACTACATAAAGCATGTTATTAATTGAAAAATATAATAACAAATACAGTAGAACCTCTGTAAGTCGAACTAGAAGGGAAACGCAAAAAAAATTCGAGTTATAGAGTTTTCGAGTTATGAAGGAATTTTGTCAAGAAATGTTCGACTTGTAGAGGCTAAAAGAGGTAATTTTAGATTGATTTTATAATAGCACAATACCTTGAGAACTATTAATAGCGACTTCCATACAAAGTGCTTTGTTTCTTCTTCTTTCTTCTGCTTCTAAACGTATCGATTTTCTTTTTGATTGTTGTAAGGTTTTCTTATCAATACCCGCCAAGCATTCTTGACGACCTTTTTGACGTTGTGCGATCAAAAATTGGTTGTCTTCTCCACATTTCATTGTTGTCAATGCATCAGCATGTGCAATGTCAAAAAGATCATCCAATTGCTCTAGAAACACTTTTTCTTTGTTACACTGAACGTTCGATCTTCTATTTTTATTTTTACTAATTGAAATCCACTCTTTATGCAAATTTTCTAATTTATCAACACAGCGTTGGTCATCTCTGGTTGGAATTTTGGCTTTTGACCAAAATACTGTAGCTTCCTTAATAGCTAAACGTGCACTTTCACGAACAGTTAACTTAACAATATTATGGTTATAAAAGAATACTGACAAAATTTGTTTGTTTGAAGGCAACCTTGCACCAAGAATTTGCGAATTTTCACTTCCAACCAAATATATATGTGAACGTAAACTATTTTCTCTAATTGTATTCATTTTTAAAATTATAACTTTATTTGTTAATTAATAATAAAAATTTGTAGAAAATAAAATTTTTCTTTTTAGCTTTTCTTTCTTCACCACACAAAACACGTCTACAATCGTTTTACAAATTTTGAACTCTAACGTACATATCAATGCCTGCTTTTCTTGTGCAAGCCTATTTTTGAAAAATACATTAATATCAAATATTCTTATAGAAATTAAAATGTTCGGTTCTTTAATGATATAAATGGCCATAACTTCTTTATTTGTCAACCAATTTTTATGATTTTAAGCTTGTTAGAAAGGTAATTAATTTAATATGCATTAGTATTAATTTTTATGATTTAACAAATTCAGAAGTGAGTGAATGGACAAAACGCAAAAAAAATCATATTTTTCGAAATTTTGGTCGGCTTGAGCGACCTCTAAATCACTTTGGATTGATCTGAAACTTCACATTTTATCGTTTTTCATCTATTGGCACACTTTCAGGGGGCCACCTTAATATACATACATGGAAAATGTTTGAAAAACGTTGAGAGAGGTTGAAATAGGGGAAAAAGGTTGATGAACTCGATAATACATGAAAGTGTTGAAAAAGTTGAAAGAGATTAAAAGCTCGAAAAAATTTGAAAGTCTCGAAAAAAGTTGAATAAGGTTGAAAAGCCGAAAAAAGTTGAATGAGGTTGAAAAAGTTCAAAAAATATGGAACATGTTGAAAAAAGTTGAAAGAGGTTGAAAAATTTTGAAAAAGTTGAAAGAGTTTGAATAACTCGAAAAAAGTTGAATAACGTTGGAAAATTCGAAAAAAAAATAGAAAATGTTAAAAAAAAGATGAAAGAGATTGAAAAATGTTGAATGAGGTTGAAAAGTCGATAAAATTTAAAGAGGTTGAAAAACTTGAAAAAAGTTGAGAGTCTCGAAATAAATTGAATGAGGTTGAAAAAGTCGAAGAAAATTTAAATCTTCCAACAGAATGAGGTTGATGAAGTTGAAAAGTAAAAAAAATATGGAGACTGTTGAAAACAGTTGAAAGAGGTTGAATCAGGTGAAGAAGGCTGATAAAGTTGATAATATATGAGCAGTGTTAAGCAAAGAAGTTTAAAAGTCCAAAAGAAACATGGAAAATGTTTAAAATATTTTAAAGAGTTTGAAAACCTCGAAAATGGTTGAAAATCTCAAAAAAAGTTGAATGAGGGAGAAAAATGTTGAAAAAATTGAAAGAGTTTGAATAACTCGAAAAAGTTGAACAAGGTTGAAAAATTCGAAAAAATATGGATATGGTTGAAAAAAGTTGAAAGAGGTTAAAAATGTTGAAAGAGTTTGAAAAACTCGAAAAAAGTTGAACAAGGTTGATATATTCGAAAAATATGGAAAATGTTGAAAAAAGTTGAATAAGGTTAAAAAATATTGAAAGAAGTTGATTAACTCGAAAAAAGTTGAAAGAGTTTGAACAACTCGAAAAAAGTTGAATAAGGTTGAAAAATTCGAAAAAATATGGAAACTGTTGAGAACATTTGAAAGAAGTTGAAAAATGTTGAAAGAGGTTGAAAAACTCGAAAAAATATGGAAAATGTTGAGAAAAGTTGATGGAGGTTGAAAAATTCAGACAAATTTGGGAAATGTTGAGAAAAGTTGAAAGACGTTGAAAAATGTTAAAACAGTTGAAAGAAGTTGAAAAACTCGAAAAAAGTTGAAAATGAGATTAAAAAAGTCATACAAATATTGAAAACGTTGAAAATATTTGAAAAATGTAGAAAATCGTTGAGAAAAGTTTAAACAGGTTGAAAATGAATGAAGCAGCTGAAAGACGTTGAAAAACTCGAACTAAGTTGAATGAGGCTGAATATATTGAGCCCAAATGTTATTAGGATCACTCCTTTAGTTCGCTAAATATAGCATCAACGTTATAAGTTTGTATGGGAGGTGCCACGCCCACTAAAGAAATCCCGTCAAAATTCATATAGTTTCAAAGCTTATAGTAACAGACACCTTTACACCAATTTTTAATGAAATTACTCTCACAGCACACTAAATATAACTATAAACGTTTTTTGCATGTATGGGAGGTGCCACGCCCACTGATGAAATCCCATCGAAATCCATTTAATATAAAATGGTAACCGACACCATTGCACCAAATTTTATTGGGATCAATCATATAGTGCACTAAATATAACATTAAACGGTTTTAACTTGTATGAGAGGTACCATACCCACTGATGTAATCTCATCAAAATATATTTAGTTTCAAAGCTCATGGTAACCGATCCCATTGCACCAAATTTTAAAAAAATTACTCCCATAGCACACTAAATATAACACTTACCATTTTTTGGATGTATAGGAGGTGCCACGCCAACTGATGCAATCCCATCGAAATCTATTTAGTTTCAAAGCTTATAGTAAGCGACATCTCTATGCCAAATTTAAGAAATATTACTCCCATAGCACACTAAATATATCATTTAACAATTTTTGCTTGTATGGAAGGTGCCACGCCCACAGACGCGATTGCGCCCACTTTCGGTTATAAGACACCTTGTAGCCAGTATATCTATCATATTAAATTTCATAACGATTGCGTTGTTGGATCTCTTATTATAATATTTATAAATATTGTGGGCTGTGCCACGCCCTTCAACGAGTTTTGTCAGTATATTGGCATAGCTTGTTATGATGACTGTTTTAGCAGTATTGTCGTCAAAGTTTTTATGAAAATCGTAAGCGCTGTTTTTGAGTAATATTAAATCAAAATTTTCAATTGATGAAAGATGACCCGCTCTCTGCTCCTATTCCGCTCACTTTTGGTTCTATTGAAGATTTTTATTATATGCATCAGTCTACCAAATTTCGTCAAAATATCTTAAGTAGTTTGCTAGTTATCACGTAATAAAAATTTAAGTTTAGGGTGCCACGCTTCTGATAGAGTCCCTAAAAACTTAAAGCCTAGCCCAGTTGTTGGAGGTTAAAAAAATCAAAATATCTTCATTTTGTTTTCATATGCACCAAATCCGTAAGTTTCATCAAAATCACTGCAGCCGTTTTTGAAATACAGTTCAGTCATATATTGTCTACGTAGAACAAAAAGTCACTATCTACATTTTCATGCTATCGAGTTATGAGACATTTTGTACAAATTTCATCATTAAAAATCCAATATTTCCAAAACATATCTTTTGAATACTACAAGTTGATTATTATTAATTTCAACACAATATCCATCTAAGACTTTCTATAAATAATGAGGATTTAGAGATAATTTTGCGAAATTGTAGATAATGATTTTTTCTTCGAGCTTATTTTTTTTTTTTTTTTGATTACAGTTGATGAGTTTTTATTGCATAAATACAAGATCTATGTTTTACGATTTTATTGATAAAAATTAGATAAATGATAAAATAATTCATTTCATTAACGTTGTCGACTTTAAGGTTAATTTTAAATTCACATTTTTTAAGTATTGTTATTTTGTTATTCACATTCAGATTTTTCTTCATCATAATCTTTTACAGATTTGAAAGTTGGTAGGTTTTTGTACCATTGGTGAAGCTCGGCTGGAATAAGGCCACTTTCGCATAATTTAAGCAAATCCTTTTTTTACGCTTCGATTTTCATAAATCGGTGTAAGCGCCAAAGCTTTAGGAGCTCTTCCACGTCCGTGAACACACATTTTTTTATATGGTTCTGTTTTTGGAATCGAAAACATTTTACTTTTAACCAAGACACGATGTTATCTTCATCAACATTTCTATTTTTAATGAGATTTTCCGACAGTTGTTGGAGATAAAAAAAATCAAAATACTTTATTTCATTGACTATGTAAGGACCCTTATCCTTATTTTTACTTCTTCTGGATCTTGCTGCCTTGAAAATTTCAAGCCAATATTCATTATGAAAACCGATCTTTTTTTTTCGATCGCTCTATTGAGGAATGCATAGAGTCACACTCCATATACGTTAGAGCACCCATTTGTGCAAAAGTGTGATTTGTTTCGCTCCATACGCCTTTTCTAATAGAATGGGGTTAAAAAAGATGATCTGTAAAAAAATTTTGTGTTTCTATTGGAAACAGGCCAGTCGCTTTTGACCCAAAGGCTGAAAAATGAGTTTTTTTATTTATCGATCTACAACTGTAAAACAAAAGATTTTTGGTGATAACGACACAGGACAATTCGATGTAAAATTAAATGACTACTACATCTTTCATACACTATTTGGATCTATGTGTGTGCGTTCGTGGTCTTAAATGATGTTAAACAAAAATTTTATGAACAATTTTTCCATTTTTTTTTTAAACGGTCCCCGTCAAACATTCGAAGAAAATAAATTTGTTCCCGTTATCTTATTTAATAGAGTATCTCATGAAGTTTAAAAATAATTTTTGTTTTTTTTAAAAATATTAATTTTTGCTGCTAAAAAAAGCTATTAAAATTCATTTTAAAATGTTTTTTTGTCTTATCTACATTAGGGTGACCAAAAAAATCGAGTTTTCGATTTATACGTTGCTTTTATTAAAAGTAGTTAGTGTTATGTAAAAAAATTAAGCCCTGAAAAAATTTCATTAAAAAATATTGATATTTAGAGGTCGCAAGTGTCCGAATTAGGAATTAAATTCATTCTTTTTATTTGCAAGTGATTATAATTCTTCCCAAAAGACAATTCTGCTTGAGATACGGGCTGTTGGCATTGATTCTGTTGTTTTGCTATACATTGCCTGGGTATTTTGGTAGCATCGAAAAACTCCCAGAAAACAGCGAAAACCGCGCAAATTAGGTTTTTATATGGAATTTTCAGTTTTTCTCTAATAACTTGAAAATTATAAATGATATTGCACAATTTGTATTATTTTTGAAATAAGCATTGCCAAATTATTGGAAATCGACACCCATTTTGAAGAACAAGTCTCAATCACATCCCACCTTTGTATGGGCGGTAGGCGTATACGTGGACCGATTTTTTTCTTTTTCATAATTTTTTGTTGATTTAACCTAAAAAACGTCTGTGCCAAATGTCAAGACTAGGCGCTATTGTTACTGTTTATGGCCACCGTTTTTTGGTTTTTCTCATATAATTTTAAAACTATAAGATATATTGAAAAACTTATAGCATTTTTGAAATGAGCATTGCCAAGATAATGAAAATTAAAATCAATTTTGAAAATAAGTCACAACCACATCCCACCTTTGTATGTGAGGTAGGCGTGTCCTTGAACCGATTTTTTTAAAAATCACCAGTTTTTGTTCTCTTTACCTTTAAAACATCTGTACCAAATTTCATGAGTCTAGCGCAATTAATACTATTTATGGCCGCCGTTCCATACATAGTTATATGTATATGGGGTGCCACGCCAGTGTTGCCAATAACTCTGTTCACTGAGTACAGAAATCTAGAACTGAACATATGGCCGTAATAAATATTTGATAACAAAGACAATCACCATCAGCCTTTCATAATTTGCTTTCTTCATTTTGTGATCAATTATGCATTTAGTATAAAAAACGATAAGGCTTATCAGAAAATTATCAATTAAAATTCGTTTGCAGTGGGTCCTCCGATTTTGTTCAAATTTTGGGATATTGAAGTACATTATATAAAACTAAGATCCCTAAATTTTTGGCTCTTCAATTGCCCCTGGTGCAAAGATATGAATTTTTTAAACTCAAAAATTGAAAGTTCTCAGGAACTTTAGCTCCAAATTCAACTCTATAGGTTTCATTTTCTTTGGTATTTATTCATCTTTATGATAAAAAAAAAGTTCAGAACACTCCCGAGTTTGGAAAATCGTTTGCCATCTCATTTCTCAGAATCGAAATCGAAAAAGAAAAACATCCCTTTTTGAAAGTGACGCCAAGTAGTCAACTTTTGATAAAATCGCTTTTACTTGAGCTCATTTTTTTCGTCTTTTTCAGTCCTTCAAAATGCGACCTATGAAGTTTAAAAATGCATCACGAAATGTGAGATACAGCACTTTTAAAATGGTAATTTTTTCGAATTTCGCCTTTTTTTACATTTTCTACTGGCTATATCTCCGTTCTACCTTAATTTTTTTGACGCAGACCAGCTTAAAATTTGGATTTTATAACCCCAAAGTTGGTACAGAAGTATGGAGTTTGAGAAATAATCTCCAGCTGCGCTATCGAGCCCCCAAAAGTGTCTCTTTTTGCAAGTTTTTACCGTGAACTTCGAGCCCAAAATTGTTTTTACGGTCTCTGACGCACACCGACATACATGCAGACATTCAGAGTTATATCTACACACACAAATATATATATTAAAGCACACTTGCAACGTCATGCGCGCCATTTAGGCGTTTCTCATGGTTCTAGAGTCCCGTTTCTTAAATTAATATTGCGAATTGGGAAAGAACGGGACAATAATTGACCGATTTTAATAAAACTTGGTTTGGAGATAGACTGAATCATAAGAAAGGTAATTAGAAGCTCTGAGTTCTTAGATAGAGCGTGACACCACCCTTTATAGGAAAAAACGCTGTCTTGGCTGAGCCGCTTCTTCGATTTAGATTGAATCCTGAGTAAAGCTATTTGTTTTGAGTGAGCGGTGCCACGACTCCGAGACCGTAAAAACAATTTTGGGCTCGAAATTCGCGGTAAAAACTTGCAAAAAGAGGCACTTTTGGGAGCTCGATAGCGCAGTCGGAGATTATTTCTCAAACTCCATACTTCTGGACCAACTTTGGGGTTATAAAACCCAAATTTTAAGCTGGGTTGCGTCAAAAAAAATTAATGTAGAACGGAGATATAGCCAGTTGAAAATGTAAAAAAAAGCAAAATTCGAAAAAATTACCATTTTATAAGTGCTGTATCTCAGATTTCGTGATGAATTTTTAAACTTCATAGGTCGCATTTTGAAGAGCTGAAAAAGACAAAAAAAATGAGCTCAAGTAAAAGCGATTTTATCAAAAGTTGACTACTTGGCGTCACTTTCAAAAAGGGATGTTTTACTTTTTCGATGGTTCTGAGAAATGAAATGGGAAACAATTTTTCAAACGCGATAGTGTTCTGAACTTTTTTTTATCAAAAAGATGAATAAATACCAAAGAAAATGAGAGCTGTAAGGTTGAATTTGGAGCTAAAGTTCCTGAGATACAGATATTCGAATATGGGGTAAAAAATATCAATTTTTGAGTTAAAAAAAATTCATATCTTTGCACCAGGGGCAATTGAAGAGCCAACAATTTAGGGATCATAGTTTTATATAATGTACTTCAATATCCCAAAATTTTAACAAAGTCGGAGGACCCACTGCGGACGATTTTGCCGAAAAGTAATGGAACTGCTCATATGTATGTATGTAGTTGGTAAAAACTATTTTATTTGAATTTAAAAGTTGTAGAAAGAAGGGTTCAAAGTGAAAGAGTAAACATTTGGTAAAAAGGCAAGTACTTGCCGAAAAGTAAGCATCTTTGGAGAAGCTGGTGTGGCACCTTACATACAGTCAAAAACTTCGAAGCGCTATAATAAGAAAACTATCCACGCAAGGTTACCAAACTTAGAATGGAAATTTTTGGTGATACAGACAAGCCTTGACAAAAGTGACGTGGCACCTTCCAAGCATGATAACATCTTACAAGACTATAAACATAACATTTTAACATAACTATTACTACCCGTAAAAGGCGGACAGGTAGCTAGGGATAAAATGGCCTGCATTTAATTCACGCCATTTTTTGAATATGTACCATTATTTTTTTCCAAAATTAGTAAGGAAATTGTAGCTTATCAAATTTTTCTCCAAATAGGGTTATGCCTTTCTTGGTGTATTATTTTGAGCGATACAGAGTAAAAAAATGTTCATGCGTAGGAGACTCAAGCCTCATTTATATGAGATATGGCCTTGGTGTCTAAAAAATACCCTTAAGACGCTTAATAGGCATACATAACTGTAGGCCGTTGCTGACTGCTCCTTTTAAGGCCGATACAGGTAGTTGATAAGCAAACCTTATTAAAGCATTGCTTTGATTTGCATTAAAATTGCTATTCAGGCAGTCAGCACGCATTCTAAAATCCAAGTTAGTATTAGGCTATCCTCATTGTTCCCAAGTTATGATCAACGCATTCCTAAAAAAAAATTATAATTGGGCTGTAATTATATTTCTGAAAAGTAAATAAAAAAAAATTGTTTCTACCGGGGATAAATCCCCAACAGGAGTATATACTTACTATGATTAAACATTTCGAAAAATCAAACATATTCTAAATTTTATCTTTTCACTGTCCTTATAACAAAGATGCAATATCGTCCTATGAAATCAAAAAAGCCCTAATTTACATTGAAAAAATTGAACAGGAGAAGAAAAAGCACTTCTTCAAACTAAAAATAAACCAAAATTTTTTAACATTTTTTCAGGTTAAGCTAAAGATAAGAACGTTGTTTTTAATTGTATGGAGTGTAAGATTTTGCAGGAACATGTATTTTAATACGGTGCATCATAATCAATCAAAAAGTCGATTTTGAATTTTTTTTGTAATTTAGGGCTTTTCTTTTTTCATCTGACGATAAAGAAAGAAAGAAACCAACTACTTAAATAACGTATTCAGAGGAACGCATAGTGACTTTTCTTTCCTTAAATTTAGGAAGTACGAACATTTTTTTTCGGTGAATATGTGAAAAGTTTCGATTGCGTAGTGGCACTTGGCAATCGTTTTCAAACTGCACCGCAATATTTTTTGCTAGACTTAAAAGAAATTTCGTTAGTGTAATCGAAAACATTTAAAAGTTTTAGAAATAAGTGCCACTGTTTTAATCAAAGCTTTTAAGAGTTTCATCGATTAAATGTTATATATTTTTTTAAATACACACTGTCATATCAGACATTAGTTCAAATCGCTCTGTACCGTGCAAAAACGATGTGAGTATTGAAACTTAAAATTTAAACAGTCATTAACCTTCCAAAAGAGAATCTAGTTAGTTTAATTATTTCTTCGTTAATTCACTAAGAAATAAAACAAGTTTTTGATGTTCTAGATAGACTAATTAATGAGATTTTTAACAAAAACTTAAGAAAACCTCTAAGACATTAATTAATAACCTGTACAATTCATTTTGGCTCTAACCGAAACAACGTTTTAGCTTAATTCTGTTTAACACAGCAAGAAGAGGTTTTGACCATATTCAGCAACTGGTCGTTGAAAACATTATGACTGGTTTGGCGGTGACTGAATAAATAAAAGCCATTCATTGTTTTGGCTCAGCTGCTTTTTGCTGTTTTTCTCAACCGAATTGCGAATTTTCTTATGTCATTTACAACAACAGCGGCGTTGCAATGGCAGCGACAAAATAAAGCTACAGAAACTGACTGCTGCCAATACGCCTACAATATCAGCTGCAAAATCGACATAAATCGCTGTTAAGTGCGGCTGATTCAAGCTTCCAATGAATTCTTGGCATTGTAACACTTCAGTTGATCTGTGAGTTTCAAGTGAGGTAGTCGATTATAAAAAAATAACGCCACAACAAAGAGCGAATAAATCGGAACCATAATGCTTAATGGGAAATTTTACACGGGTCTCACACCCAAACAAATTGACCGTTGTAGCAGTGGCAAAAATCGACTTGAATCACATATTTTTTGGCCTGATGATACTCAAGCAGAATCACCTGTTGAGATTCGTCTGAAAAGGAGAGCCAGCTTGCAACATGAACAGATGGAGAAAACTAGAATACAACGGCAGAGTTCGGTAGAAGAGTGTGATGCTGATACAAAGGGAAGGTTTCACAAGGAATTTGCAAATTCTTCGATACAGTTCTACGATAATATTGAAGAACAGCCAGAAAATGGACAACATCAAGGCAGCCGAATACAAGCGATTTTAAAAGCTAAGTTAGCACGACGGGAAATAGCACCGAAACCTACCGCTACAATATTGGAACTGCCTGATAAGGTCATAGATGAAGAATACACAGCTGCCAAAAAACAACAGACCTATAATTCGAAAATTCAATTTTACGATTATGTCGATGAGGAACTTAACAATTCGAATAAAAATAATTCAAAAAAACATGTTGATATGAATGACAAGAGGGAGTTGGAAAGGAATGCAAAAAATAGTCCAAAGCTACAAAACAAAAGTAATGTAAGTAATTTCTATGATTTAGAAGATGTTCCAGAACTAAAAGTCAGAAATGATTTTGTGCGATCTAACCTAAGAAATATCAAAAAGGTGCATGCGGCGGGAATAAGAAATAGTGTGTCCCAAGACGAGGACAACAGCAGAATGCGCAGGCACAACCAGAATTTCGCTGATACCAAGCAGCGAATTACTTACAGAAACGAGGAAATATCACCAAGATCTATGAAGCTCCGTCAAAACAAAAATTATCCAAAATATCAAAATAATGATCGGCAAAGATGGGACTCTGAATTAAAAGAGCCACCTTATGTAGATGAGGATCAACCTGACATAAATTACATAGAGAACAACATGAGAAATGTTCGAATACATTCAAGACCGACAAAACACGTAACATATCAGGATAGCTATGAAGAACATGTGGACGATGACTTCTGCTATGATGGCCATAACGCAAATGCTTCTTTCAACAGAAGCTCAATGCATCATAGTACGAGCACAGGTTCACCAAAACAAAGACCAGGAAGCAATCAACGCCAACAGCAGCTCAGACAAAACTCACCGGAATATTATGATGAAAGTACTAACGCCGAGGAGAAGTCGCAATATATGGAAACTTGTCAGAGACCAGAAACAACAAAAAATTACAACAACAACATCGGCATGCCAAACAACAGCAACAATGACAATAGCAATAAAAGCAATACAAACCAAACAGCACAGCGACAAATCTCACCAAAAATGTCAACAACAGCAGCAGCGACAGTATTGGAATCATCAGAACCCACAACGAACGCTCATAAACATTTGCGCAGCAACATTTTTTTAAATGATTCTGTTTCAACTTCAACGACTCCCACATCGAAGTTTCGACGTAGCGCGCGCAACTCAGCGGTAGGGCGGGTGAGCGTAGGTTTACCAGATTAAGTGCTGCGGATGCTGTGTTAAAAATTTGTTTAAGATTAGGGTGGTTCACAAAAATCAATTTCAATCTGCAGTGTTATGATAGCGTTAGTTCAACTCATTTGCAAATCCTTAAGTGTTTTCGAATTTTCCATTCCGGGCAAATTATAAAAGGCCTTAACTAAGACAAAAAAAAACCATCGGGAAATATTTAACTTTGCAAAACCTGGATTGTCGCTAGCAAAAATACGAATTTTTATCCAAATTTTTAGGTCCATTTTGCTATATTTTACGTACGGATTAAGAATATCAAATAGAAATTCCTAGTACATACTAGTATAGTAAGAGTAAGAAGAGGAATTTGAATTCACTTTCATGTTTGCAAAAGAAATCATATCAAAGCTCTGTAGACCCATTGAAAGTTAAGACTTTGATTTTTTCAAAATCTTTCATTACCATCTCAAACCAGAATCAGAACTTTTACAAACAAATACTAATTTAAGGTTGTATGTCATTTCAGGCAGATAATTTTGAAAAAAAAAATTTCAAATGGAATAACTTAACATAAGAAAATTTACTTTTACTGAACTAAGAAAATTGGTCAAAAATATCGCATTTCGGCTTTAACAATTCAGTTTCTGTAAAGTGAAATCCATTTCATAAAAGAACACGAATTTCGAATTACCTCTAACCATATTCAATACCAATAAATGGCTGTCAAAAGTTATAAGATATTGAACCATCAGCGGTGATAGGTTGCATTATAACCATTAGCCCGTAGTTTTTAGTCGGTTTTGATATCTCAAAGCTATAAAAAATTATAAGACGCTTTTTATGAAATATGTATGTAAGTACTTACATATGTATATGTTGAAAAAATTATCGATACTTAAAACTTATGTGCTGTCGAATACTTTTCAATAATAAATGATTAAAATGAAGTATCGCAGAGAAAAAATTATGTTATATACATACATATATCGCTGTTGAGTAAAAATGTAATTTAATTTTCTTAAGAATACATTCTTATGGCATAAAATATTTTTGTAAAGTTTGTATATGATTATTCCGTAAATAAAAACTGTTTGGGACAAAATACTTTTTTATTTTATATACATAACTACTAGTGGTACCCGCGGCTTCTCACGCGCTCATCCCATTGTTTTTTATAATGAAATTACTTTCTTTACATCTCCCTTTAAAAGTAACAGAAAAAATAAACAACAAAGTGAGTTTGTTCTTTGAACTTTGAAGCCAAATATAGAAGAAAAAACAATAAAAACAACACAAAACTCAAGTAGCAGACAATATTTCTGTGTGGTTTTGCAAAAACTTAATCCTAAAAAATGGATACTTAGCTTTGAAAAATAAAAATAATATGAATGCAATAACATTCTTTAGCACAAATATGTTGTTTTTAAAATAGTTTATCAAAATTGGATCAGTATATTTTGCGTCAAAGCGTTACAAATCTTTTTCGTATAAGCAATTTTATATAAATATTATAGATTTTGTTTGTTCTTACATGTAAGATACCTTCATATTTTGACATTGGCAAACAATGCCGATATGAAATATCTTCATTTTAAAAGGGTAATTTTTGTTGATCAACTTTGAGAAACTTTATAACCTACACATATGCATGTTAATTTGTGCGTCAACTGCAAACATTTCCTCTGATATCATAAATTATTCTTACGATGTACACAAAGTAACAGCTGAATGAGTCGAGTCATGCCGAATCGTATTTCGCAGCGTACACGACGAGTACATATCAGGGATGATATTGGCATATTTGTAAAAGGGCCAAAATTAGAACTAAAATAGGGCTTTTTTGACATAAATAGGGCTTCTGTAAATCAAATCGTATATAACCAAATGTTTCCTTTTTATAAAATTTATTTTGTTGTTTAAATTTAATTGTAAACATAAATTTTACATATGAACATTTAAGCGTTTAAGATTTTTTGCATAAATCGTTCATTTTCTTCAATAACGTTATAACCCAAAAACTTAAAAATTCAGTTAAAATGCTTACCCTGAAATATCTGATTTTTTGAGTTATGACGTTATTGAAG
Source organism: Tricholauxania praeusta (assembly GCA_949775025.1). Classification (NCBI taxonomy): domain Eukaryota; kingdom Metazoa; phylum Arthropoda; class Insecta; order Diptera; family Lauxaniidae; genus Tricholauxania; species Tricholauxania praeusta. Next base: position 72,497,926 of record OX459029.1, on the reverse strand, counting down.
AGAGTGAGTGATATATTAAAGAACTAACTATGGTGAGATCGATTTATAGAAACTTCTTCAAAAGGAAATGCAGAAACAATCGATATATTTGCAGACTAGCAGATACCCGCGACTTTGTACTCGTAGTTTGTTTTTCTACGAAGGCAAACAATTTACTTTTTTTAAATAGAACTACAGTCAATTTTAGATTATTCTTCACAGATCTAGAGTTCTTGTTGTTTTCTCTTCCATAAATATTCCATTGCATTGCCATGTGAAAGACAAAAACAAAGCACACACACAAACCAACACATTCAATTAGCCTAGTACACATTATCACACATGTTGTCCAACATCAATGTTCGATAATGTGATCTCTAGGAACGACCGCTTGACACACATGTTGGATGGATTTCAAAAATTGTTGATTTTCCTACTGGCTTGTCTAACCATACAACCTGTGTGAACTGACTGTCAAGCCTAGTGAACATTTTTCATTTTAAATAGGATTTCATGCAGTTCACTTCGATATGGACGCTCATAAATTGTTCTGCAATTGATGTTTGATGGCATTCACGAAAATGTGAACGCAAAGCAATATTGACAGTCATACATGTTGTCAAGCCATTTAGGACAGCATGTGTGTCTTCTATGTGTGAACGTACTGTAATTTTTTTTTTGCATTGTTCACAAATTCCGTTCATCGAAAACGGCTATCATTTTATTTATATAGATTTAGCACATCAAATTTAACTTATTACTCAGGTCAACAAATCGAAAAAATGTTGGTGCCGAGGTATAGTTAGTGGTTTTGGTTTGTTTTGAGACTAATAATTATTATATTAATAATTTTTGTATTGAACTTTTTAGTCATTTTTACAACCAACATGACAAAGATAACAAGTGGATCAAGCCGCTCTAACACTTGAGCTATTGGGTATGTGATCTTGATGTGTACAAAGTGCGTGTTTCTTTGGAGTTCGCACGTATTGTTCCATTTTTCTTGTTATCTTTCTGAGTTATGTTCAGTTGACATAGCTCTTTTTAAGCTTATTTGGCTTATACATGTGCTATGATTTTATAATTTTATTTTCATATAATTTCAAAGTTCTGGAAAATTTTCCAGCTACTTTTTTTATTATTATTGAAAAATTGGCGGGTTCTCCATATTAAGAATTTTGGTTTGTTTTGAGACTAATAATTATTATATTAATAATTTTTGTATTGAACTTTTTAGTCATTTTTACAACCAACATGACAAAGATAACAAGTGGATCAATTTAACCTGGTAATTGGTGACATATGTTTCGGCTATTACCACGTATATACATATTTATATGCATATACATAGCCTCATCAGACCAGTTTTGGTTAAGTTGTACTGAGAATTGAACACCCGACCGTATGCATTTTTGAATTGCGACGGCCGCTCTAACACTTGAGCTATTGGGTATGTGACCTTGATGTGTACAAAGTGCGTGTTTCTTTGGAGTTCGCACGTATTGTTCCATTTTTCTTGTTATCTTTCTGAGTTATGTTCAGTTGACATAGCTCTTTTTAAGCTTATTTGGCTTATACATGTGCTATGATTTTATAATTTTATTTTCATATAATTTCAAAGTTCTGGAAAATTTTCCAGCTACTTTTTTTATTATTATTGAAAAATTGGCGGGTTCTCCATATTAAGAATTTTGGTTTGTTTTGAGACTAATAATTATTATATTAATAATTTTTGTATTGAACTTTTTAGTCATTTTTACAACCAACATGACAAAGATAGCAATTCAAAAATGCATACGGTCGGGTGTTCGATTCTCAGTACAACTTAACCAAAACTGGTCTGATGAGGCTATGTATATGCATATAAATATGTATATACGTGGTAATAGCCGAAACATATGTCACCAATTACCAGGTTAAATTGATCCACTTGTTATCTTTGTCATGTTGGTTGTAAAAATGACTAAAAAGTTCAATACAAAAATTGTTAGTGGTTTTGTTTTAACCTGGATATGCCGAGCGTACTACAGGTAGTACACCTATTATTTTCAGGTTTTTGCGTAACCTGTTCTTTGAATTTTCTAACCAACTTATTGTTCTGCTACAGAACATAGCGGTCAACAAACCGTGCGTTGATAAGTTTTGTCTAGAGTAATTACTTAGATTTTTTTTTTGGATCGGAGATTTCAGTTTTGTGAAATTAGCAAAAGTGTGAAGATGAATGTGTCGTTTCATTTAATAAGGATTACCACACCACCAAATAATTTTTCTTATTTTTTTTTTTTTTTTTTACCTAGGTACATCAACATTACTGAATAATAAGCAATTTGAATTTAAAAAAAAATAATGCCTTTACTACTCATAAGGTTTGCGCACGATGAAACTAGTGCACACATTATTACTTGTTAATTGCTCAGATTCAAAAAATTAAAAAAAATTTTAATCAAATTGGCTTTGGTAAATATGTACAAATGTGCATGCTTCTTTTTTTACTCTTTCGTTAATTTATGGCTTCACCACGAGCAGCGAAATAAAAGTGCGTGAAAAAATTTCCAAAATATTTAACGAAAATAAAAATTGGCTTTTCAAAGTAATTGCTAGAAAAGCTAAGATTTCGCGGAATACCGTTTCGCGTGTTATTAAAACATATATAAAACGTCTGACCGTGAGTGGAAATCAAGGAAGTAGAAAAAATACTTACTTACTTACTTAGATGGCCATAACAACCCGTTGTCAGGTCTAATAAATAAAAAATAAGGGTTTTGATAATCCTAATGCTGCCAAGAAGATGATAGCTTCTTTTAAGAAAAATCCCAATATATTGGGAAGAAAAGTAGCTGAGAAAGTTCAATGCTCTGAGGGTTTTGTCAGAAAATTTAAAAAGGAGGAAGGTCTTAAGTCATTTAAAGTCCAGAAAGTTCCGGACAGAAATTCCAAAAAGAACGTCAAGGCAAAAAAGCGAGCCAAAATACTTTACCCCGAATACATTAAAAAATTTGACTGTTGCATTAAGGACGACGAGACTTACGTACTTGGTGACTTTTCGCAGCTTCCAGGTGTCGATTTTTATGTTGCAGGTCATAAAGGAAATGTTCAAGAAGAGTTTAAGAGCCAAAAAAAACGAAGTTTCTAAACAAGTTTTTGGTATGGCAGGCAATCTGCAGCTGCGGTAGGCGAAGCAGTTCATTTGTTTCAACTGGGACTATTAACACCGAAATATGCATCCAGGAGTGCATGAAAAAACGTCTTTCACCATTTATTAGACAGCATGAGGTCTCAACTTTTTTTGGCCAGATTTGGCTTCATGCCATTACAGCAAATCTGCAGTTGAATGGTATGAAAAGAACAAAGTAGAATTTGTACCTAAATATGCAAATCCTCCTAACTGCCCGGAGCTCAGATCCATCGAAAGATATTGGGCTCTGATAAAAAGGATTATGACGAAGACAAAACAGGTTGCTGAAAACACCAAAAATTGTTCAAGAAAATGGTTAGTATCCAGTAAAAAAATCTCTGAAGACACGATTAAAAGTTTAATGGGAGTTGTTTCAGAAAAACTCAATTTTTTCATAAAAAACCAACAATGTTTAATATATTTGCAATAAAAGTAAACATGAATAAGATTTCTGTTAAAAAAACGTAAATTTCTTGTTTTAATGTCAACTAGTTAAAAAGTTATTTGAGTTAATTCGTGCACTAATTTCATCGTGCGCAAGCCTTATGTGCCGAGCGTACTACACTTAGTACGGACTCAAAATCCAAGTTAAAATAACTTTTTTTAATTTTCTCTTCAGTTTTGTAAGTTTTTCTATCAGAACAAAAGAAATTAGGAAAAATTAAGAAGGTTTTTGCATTAACGCACCCGTCGGTATATCTGGGTTAAATACATATATGTACTGTCAACATTGAAAATATTTTTAATTTTTTTTTCCTACGTGTCCTTTTTGATTAACCGTCAGTTTTGAATATTCGCTGTAATCTGCAGATTTCTATAAATAAATTGATTTTTATATCATGCCTTTATCGCGAAGAAGTTGTCTCAATAATCCAAATGTGTTTTGCTACATTTGTGGTGAATACACAGTGAAAAAGTTCAGAAAACCTATAACAGATTTTATAAAAAGTGCTTATTTTGCTTACTTTAAGTCGAAAATTGTGGATGAATACAAACCGTGGATACTCCAAACTTTTTGGAACATGTGCTATGAACACTTGAGACAATGTATTAGTGGTAAAAGAAACCATATGAGGTTCGGAATGCCGGTGCCGAGACATAATCCCCACGGACATAATCCCCATTTTTGCTGTGGGGGTTATGTCCGCAAAATTTTCGGACATAATCCCCATAAAAAAGCGGACATAATCCCCAAAGCTATGGGGATTATGTCCGCATCAGTTTCGGACATAACCCCCATTATAGGGATTATGTCCGTCACTGATGCGGACATAATCCCCATAACAATAATTTTGTCTAGCTACAGTAATTCCACATAAAAGTCAAGGTAAGTGGGCGGCCTTCGGCCGCAGCACAGGATTTAAAACTCCCAAAAATCCAACACCGGCTTCGCGGCGGCCTTCGGCCGCGGATCAGTCTATAAAAGATCCAACACCAACGGCCTTCGGCGGCCTTTTATGATCCCACTTACCTTAACTTTTATGTGGAATAACTGTGGCTAGCAAACTGATGCAATCCTGTCAAAATTAATTTATTTTTAAAGCTTATAGTAACTGACATCTATACACCAAATTTTATGAAGATTACTCTCATAGCACACTATCTATAACAATAAACGTTTTTTGCTTACATGGGAGGTGCCACGCCCACAGGTACTATTGGACCAAATTTTTGTAGTAAGAGACCTTATAGCAAGTATATCTGCCTCATTAAATTTAATAACGATTACGTTGTTAGTTCTTTAAATATAACGTTTATAAATATTGTGGGCTGTGCCACGCCCTTCAACGAGTTTTTTCGGTCCAGTAGCTGAGCTTGTATTGATGACTGCTTTCAGTGCCATCATCTCGAAAATTTTTATGGAAATCGTTTGTGCGAATTTTGAGATATACGGAATCAAAACTTTAACAGTTGAAAAGTGCCACGCTCACTTTTTCGATTCCGCCCACTTTTATCACAATTCAAGATATATTTTATATGTATCCGTTTACCAAATTTAATCGCAATATCTTGAACGGCTTACAAGATATGGTAGTATTAATGACAAAATTTAGGGCTGTGCCACGCCCCTGTACGACCCTTTGGAAACTTAAAACCAAGCCTAATCCTAATTTGGTTCACATGTGCACCAAATCACCAAGTTTCATCAAAATCACTGAAACTTTTTTCAAAATTGGCCGGGGTAAATATACATAGAGTATGGGCGGTAGGCGTGTCTGTCAACCGATTTTGCCCATTTTCAATAGCAAGATGCCTGCAAGAAGATGTGACCTGTGTGTGATAGTTTCATTCAATTAGCTTTCTTGGTTTTCCCGTAAAACTGATTTCAACAGACACCCAGACAGACAACAGACAGACAGACAGACAGACCTAAAAACTATTGAAGAAAGATACCAAGGCCGATGGGATTGCCATATGATGGCTAACTATTGCTGGGGGATGCAATGTGATAGTCCCTACTACATAGGGATGCCAACACTCAGGGTTTCGCCCGGAGACTCAGGGTTTTGAGTATGATTTCCGGGTCTCCGGGTTCAAAGTCAATCCCTCCGGGTTGAATATCAAATTCTGATAAATTCAAAGAAAAAAAAAAAAACGAAAAAAAACACAAACTATAAAATAACACAGGGCAACATTGATTTTTTTGCCTTACTTATCCGAAGGTTTTGACGCGCTGAACTCGAATCCAAGCTTAGAATTTCTCAAATAGCTCCGGTTTTCGAGATATTCTAACCTAAAAGTGCGAAAATCACGATTTTTCGAGATATCTTGGGCAAATTTATATAGAAATATATTTTTTTTATGAATCCATTAATGAGTTTCGAAAGAACTACTCTTCCTCTTGAAAACTCACTCGGAATTATATCGATATCTTTTTTGCTTTTCAAAGTATCCTAAATTGAAAATTATTATATAATTATTATTATATAGGTTGCAACTAAACAATTGAGCCTCCACCGTGTTTGACAGTGTTGGTTACAAACTTTTCAAAGGCATCATTCTAAGCACGCCATATTTTTGGGGGCCTCTTCGCTCCGAAAATTTTGAATTTGCTCTCATCGGTATAAAGTATGTTTTCATAAAAAGATAGAGCCTTTTTTTTGTACATTTTAGCAACATCCATACGCTTACTCTGATTAACCTTGGACCTGTATGGCTTCTTGCGTGGTATCCTTCCATGTAAGCCATTTTTGTGAATCGGTCTCCTGACTGTACTCGTACTTACTGGATTGCCTGATGTGTGCGTTATGTTCTCTGAAAACTTAGCTGCACTTGAAGCTGCATATGCCTTTACTTCTCTTACTACAGCTCTAACTTCAGTACCACTAAGCCGCTTTGGGCTTCCAGATCTCGGTAAATCTTCAACCTGATGCTGTTTGGCGATTTATCAACTATTTTTTATTGTTCAGTGGTTCCTTCCCACGAATTCACGCAAAGATTTGACTTTTTCTTTTAAATCTAATATAATTTTCCGAATATCAGCCGATGTTTGCTTTCCCATAGTGAGATTAACTTCCTTTATACCTTTTTAGTTATTATTAATAAGTACAAATCAACTTAAAATTATTTTTAGTGAAGTAAAACATTTGATCAGTACAAATTTTTCACAAAAAACTTTAGTTTCCTCCCCGAAATATAAAAAATCTAAGTAAGTATTACAACTGTTTACTTTTTTTTTGACGCTTAAAATCTGATGCATTTTCACATTTGAAAGATTTGAGCAATGTTGTCACTTGTTTTGATTTCATGTTTTATAATAGTAAATCTCTAAAGGTATAGTAGTAAACTCTGCAATATTACTTACTATCGTAAGTCAATAATAAGTTTGTAATCAGATAATTTAAGGATGAAGAATTGGTGTTTACTTTTTTTTGACGCTCACTGTAGATTTCAAGCATTTTTAGATTGGACTAAAAATATATTTTTCATTGGAAAATGCACAAGCGACTTAAAACAAAATAAATGTTCTTGTGGATTTATACCTGATCGTTTACAAAATTGCATGTTTGATCAACATAATGACAGAAAGCTGACGGTACCAGAGCCTTTTACTGAATTGACTGAGCAAGAACCAACATTGGCGTCAGCTAGTCACGATCCAATACCATACCTGAGCAATTGGATCTGGTCGTTGGCGAATTCAACCAATCTATCGAACATGTAGATGAAGTGTTTATTCCACAGAGGCGATATAACAAAAACTACAGAGCTTTGCTATATTGTGCGATAGATTTGGAGTCTCTGACAGAGTAGCGTCGTGCTTAGCAACAGCTGTGTTCAAAGATATTGATTTTAGAGATGAAAATGGCGAGGTTGTTGTTATGAATAACTCGAAAGTGGCCAGGGAGAAATTTAAGTGTAGGGAAGAAGTACTTCGTAAACTACGCAATGTTATTAATGCTGTAGCTCAGCATAATTCGTATTTTGCGCATTCTGAAAACGTCTTATTAACAATGCTGTACGGTGACCGCAAGAATATACTCAAGAGAGAGATACAAAAATTTTATACTGTCGTGAAAATAATGATACATCAGAACTTTGATGTTAAGAAAAACCGTGCATAAATTTTGATTGTACGGACTAATATAATCGACCTAGACGATAACAGTATTTTATCTGAGCCGCCTTTTACTAAAAGCATTTCATATGACTATTTAATAGAATATTTAAAATCTGACGATCCACCAATTAAAATCCAAAAATTAATTCTCATATTCAAGGCACAGAGAAGTTTGTTCAAATTTTAACAACTGTATCACGACGTGTTGTTAATAAAAACCGTAAAAAATATGTCAGTGACGGTTGAAAGTCGCAAAAAAAGTTCCTCGGTCAGTAAGCAAACAAGATCTAACACTATGGGTGTCAAACTTAACAGTAAATTATTGTAAGATTTTCATTTTTGAATAAATTAATGCTTTCTATTATCCTTCGACTTTAGTCTTTCCGCACTCCACTATCCATTATCAAAAAAAAAAAAAAAATATTAACATGGTACATACAGAAAGGATACAAACAACCTTTCCAACGACATCAAAATGGCCGACCTAGACCAATTTTGCTGATAGTAGGAAATACAGTGTAATTGTTCCCATAACAGTGCCAATATATGTATGTAAGAACTGTACAAAACCTATTTGTAAAAATGCGGAAGCTCAAAATTGATTTTAGACCTATAGTTTCTTTATCAAAGTTGTTCAGAATTGTCCGTATAATATTTTCCTGCATTACCTTTTGATAACTTTTTCCCGCCCGAACAAATCGACCCGCCTTACTATACATATCTCCGAAACAAGATCTGACATACATACTTATATACATATTTATTTACAAAAATATATAGCCATAAACATATACACAAATTGGCCGCAATCTGACGATGGTTTTCGATAGAACAGATATTGAAAATTTTAAATAAAAAAAAAAGCGATATCTCGATTAGCTTTCAAGATAACTTTTATATTATAAAAAGAAATCCGAGAGAAAAACGAAGTGTTGGATTCAATGAAATCTAGCGTTAATCTATATCTATACTATTTATATAAAATTGCCTATATGGAAATGGTTTGTAACGCCAAACCGCAAAATATACTGAATCGATTTTAATAATTTATGTTTTAAAACAACATATTTGCACTAAAAAAGGTTATTGTATACTTATTTCTATGATTTTTATACCCTACACCGAGGGTATATTTAATTTGTCTCCCCGTTTGTAACACATCGAAGGGGGCGTGACAGGTATGGAAAAGTATATATATTCTTGATCAGCGTCACCACCTGAGTCGATTTAGCGATGTCCGTCTGTCTGTCTTTCCGTCTGTTGAAATCAGTTTTACGGGAAAACCAAGAAAGCTAATTGAATGAAACTTTCACACACAGGTCACATCTTCTTGCAGGCATCTTGCTTTTGAAAATGGGCGAAATCGAAATTGGCTTCGAAGTTCAAAGGACAGCTCTGCCGTACTAAGCGAAAAAGACGTATCTCAAAAAAATTCATTTCGAGATAATTGATGTTTTGTTTATGTCAATTTGTTGAAATACCTGTAAAATTGAGATAGAGGAAATTTTCTTAGTAGATTTTTTTATATGATTGAACTAAGATGCCGACATTTGGAGTATTTCATTAGACGCGTAATTTCTTAAGCTATCCGATGCCATAAGAATCTCGGATATTTTTTTTTTTTTGAGATACGTCTTTTTCGCTTAGTACGAGCTCTCCTCGAGGTTTTTTTATTTACTTTTGAGAGAGTACGATATTAATAAATTTTTGTAAAAAGTGTACATTGCTTTTTACAGTTAAACTGCAATTTGTTGTTTTTATAAAATTTAGTTTTTGCCTGTCCGTCTATCTGTTTGTTTTTTATGGACGCGGAAACTATCCGGCAGATTTTGACGAAAATTTTACAGTATGTTAAGACAAGACTTTTATTAAGGGTGAATATTTAGGTTGGCCCACAAACAAGAATTTTCACTAAGTCCGGTAAATCAACTGACACCGAATTTACACCACATGGAATTTACAGCACGTGTCTTTTATAATAAGAGGCATAAATGCATATTTAGGTTTGCCGTAATACAAAAACATTTTTAAAATATTATTTTCTCGAAGTTCTCTCATGGAACTTACACCACATGGCTTTTATATTGAGTGGCACAACTTAGACCGTACACATTTTATTTAGGATGCATACTTTGGGTGGCCCTTAGAAAAAATAACTTTTTAAATAGAATTTACATGAAGATTTCATAATTGTGGCCTATAAAAGGTTTTTACAAAGTTTGGTTATATCACCATCTACTGGAAGCAGATGAATGGGGCTTAGTACATAAACATGTATATAAAAGGTACGGGCAAAAGTAAGCTTCAAAGGAAAAAATTATCGCCTCACATAACAACGTCTGCCAGGCCTGCTATATATTTGTAAAAGAATAGGGACAAAAGTTAGTTTCACTGGGAAAATGGGCGGTTTCGCTTTTACATTCCATCGCATGTGTTCATACAACATCGCCCCACACATCGAAAAGGGCAGAACAACGTCTGCCGGGACAGCTAGTATTAAATAATTTTACTTATGTTTTTAAGAAAATTCAAATAAAAACTTAAATAAAAGTCCACTTATTGAATCTCCGGGTTAGACATCAGTCCGTGTTGGCAACCCTATGTCGGTACATGTAATTCAAAGTGGTTTTTGAAGGGGAAGAATAGTATCGTACTATCAAACGCTCTAGTGAGTTTTGATGAGCAAAGTTAATTTGCTCTCGAATAAGTAAAAGTGTTTTTTTTACATTTTTGGTATAACTGTATAACTATAAAAAATACTCGTTATGGGTCGTTTGACGTCAACTGGATCATCTGCGCAGACAAATTACTTATTTGTAACGGGTTCAACAGCCAAATCTCTTCAGAGTCTAAGCTTTCAAATCCCGATGGACAAATTTTAAAACAACAATATGCGTCCCAATTTGGCGTTCACAACGGAAAAGGTTACGTAAAGCTTTTGAAAAATATTAAACAGAAAGCGAAAAAAAAAAATAAAACCACACGGATGACTTAGAATATTTTTGGATTATAAATGTTTTATGTAAATTTCTAGTTTTTGTGTAAGTGATAAAATCAGTATGTCAAAACTTAACGTTTTATCACTCCTTTCACCTTATTTATTAGTTTTCAGTAAAAATCGCACTGAGTAAAAAGTTCTAAAAATTGATTAAAATACTCAGAAAAATATTTGATATTTTTTAAGACAGGTTTGTTTTTTTTTTTATGACGTCATAATTTTTTTCGTCTAATAGTAATTTTTATAATAAATTGAATAAATTCTTAATTCTTAAAAGTGGGCATAAAATAATTTTCTCGTTTTGTTGTAACATTTTTTGTTTTATGCACAACATATAGGTCGTTCTTTTACAAACCGCAGAGATTTCAGTAAAAAAAAAACTTTGACTTAATGCGATGAAAACATATGTATATTCTGCGCATTGTGTCTTGACGAATGTAGCAATTGTTTTCGTTTGTAGTGCAATTTGGGTTTTTTTTTTGTGCTGTTGGCGAATTTTGAAATGAGAGCAAAAAAACTTTAAAATTTTGTTTGTTGTTGCTTGATGTTGTTGCTTAGCCCTTTTGTTAGATTTTCATGCCCACCACTGCTCTAAAGCTACGATTGATTGGTATGAAAGTAAAAATATCAATTTTGTACCAAAAATAGCAAATCCACCCAACTACCTAGAGCTTCGCCCAGTTGGGAAATATTGGGCTCTAGTGAAAAGAGATCTTCGAAAGAGTGTTAAGACTGCAAAAAACTTACAAGACTTCAGACTTAAGTGGAAAAGATCGTTCCGTACTGTCGAAGAAAAAAGTTAGAATTTTTTATAAAAAAAAAAATTGTTAGTTTGTAGTTAGTTTATATTCTTAATAAAAAAAGAAAAAATACTAAAAAGTTTATTGGGTATTTTTTATAACTGAAAATAAAACCGAAAGCTTTTTCTGGGACAGTCCTTAGTTCGAAATAGGACAAAACAATTTTAGCTTTTTTTTTCAAAATTTTGTATAATCCCTACTGACCCTATTTCAATATGAAATTTGGCCTATGCTGCCCTTTTTTTAAACTATTTTTTTTTTTTTAATTTAAAAAAAGAATGTGGGTATATTTCCCTAATGTCGAACGCGACCGTCGAACACTTTTAAAGAAAAGCTCTTTGGTAGCACTATATTTAGTGGAAAAGTTGATGTCAGATGTAATACTGGTTCTAAGGTAGAGGCAATAAGAAAGCAATTCGAACGTGACGAAAAACGGAAGTATTTTTATGGCCATCTATAGAAAAGCAGAAGTCAGCGAAACCTGCCAATATTTTTTTAATATCACTTTCTATTAGATTTCGTTCGATTGAAAAATCTTATTTTTTTTTCTTACTAGGCGTAATATCATTCTTATCATATTTCAAACAAATTGAGGTGACGTCGCATTTGATTTTCGCAAAAACTTCAAATAAGAACCACCCGAATATACATACATATTTTTATATAGCATGAGAGAAACAAATTTTTTGGAGTAACCACCCTAGTATTAGTCTTCACATATACATACGAACGTGCTTACTATCATCATGCAAAAATATGGTAATTGATTGCGGTGTTCAGTATGAAAATAATTTGGTGAATGTCGTTGTTGTTGTTGCTTCATGAGAATTGAGTGATTTAACCTAATAATCTTATAAGCAAAAGACCGACGAAAAATAATTTGTTTTGTACATTGTTTATAGCATACTTCCTCCATAACTCATTTTATAAATTTCTTTATGACTTTTTTTGGATTTGTTGTTTAGACGTGAATTGATCAATTGCAAAAACAACATAAGTCCCATACAAGGTGGTTTTGTGCGACCTCTGTTGGTTTTGAAACGATAAAACAATTATAGTGGATAAAATTAATTTAAGTTACATACAGACTTTAATTTTTCGGGTTTTGCATGACTTTAAAATATCTATATTGAGAAAGTCTTTAGCATTGTCAAAAGCAGCGCGGGCGATTTCGATACTCGAAAAAGTAAACGCATGTATACTTCATATCGTTTCCTTAATATAGAAAGGCCCTAACTAAAATTGACATGAAATACAATGGTGTCACATCGCATGATCTTGGTGGCCAATTCACGTCTGTTCTTCGTTTATTAAATTATTCGATTACACTAAGTAGTTTACAAGTATGTAATTAAAAAATGTTTGAACTTTAGGTGTCACTGTTCATTTCTCATGTAAATTCGGCTGTTGATTTCGAAAATCACATTATTTTTTTTGTTCTTTCACTTCGTTTTCGAGGCATCGGTCATTTTCGGTTTTTTGGACCAAAAAAAAAAGATGGTTCCACTCAATTACAAATATCTCAAGAGTTAATATTTATATATAAACAAATTAAAGGTAATTAAATTTCCTATAAATAATTATCAAATCACTTATTTAATGGCTTGTTAGCTTCGGCGAAATAAATTGATTACTAAAAAGAATATTTTTTTTTTTCGAAAAAAAGAAAAAAAAAATTAAAATTAACTGCAAATTTATATAAGAAAAAAGAAAATTTAAAAATCATTTTGTTCTTTTGTATCTTAGACTATATATTTATGAAGAATTTAAGATACTATTTAAGAAAATCGATGAAGAAATGGAAAAGTTATATAAAATTGAACGAAAAATTAACGAATTTCATTTTTGCCTGTCTTTCCATTTTTTAAATTTTATTTGTCATAATCATACACGGTGGGCTTTAACCAACTTTAAATGACAAGTTGAGTTACAATGTTAATCAAAGTAGAAATGCATCAAAAGGAAAAAAATCCTTAGAGCTTTTTTTTTAATTTCATATTTACTGTTTTTTAGTAATATTATCTAGTATAATATGTGTATAACGTACGTATGAAATTTAAAAAACATCCGATTGTGCTCAAACTTTGACACGTTAAAGAACCTAAAAAGACAGTCTCACATTTGTTAGGTCAAATTTCGCAAAAAAACGCAATTTTTGCGAAAGTAGCCAAATTCAATGTTTGACATCTCTGGGCCTGGTCAACCATTTTTACTATGTGGTATCTCATTTAAAAGCGAATAAATAGATATAGATGTTGTGTGAAAGATTGAAGCCGTATACAGAAACGCTGATCGGATCCTATCAGTGTGGCTTTAGACCTGGTAAGTTCACCATAGACCAGATTTTTACACTACGCCAAATTCTGGAGAAAACCCATGAATATCAAATCGATACTCACCATCTCTTCGTCGATTATAAAGCTGCGTTATTGCCTATACGCAACAATGTGTGAGTTCGGTATACCTGCAAAGTTGATAAGGCTCTGCAGGATGACGTTGGGCAATACGTTTAGCTCCGTCAAGGTAGGGAATGACCTCTCCGGAACTTTTAATACAGAGCGAGGTTTCAGACAAGGCGACCCGCTCTCGTGCGATCTCTTCAATTTCATTATGGAGGGGATCGTACGAAAAGCCGGTGTGCATCATAATGGCACCATTTTCTTCAAAGGTGTTCAGCTCCTTGCGTACGCTGATGATATTGATATTATCGGTCGGAGTAAGAGAGATGTTACTGCTGCTTTCACTGCTATTGAAAAGGAATCAGCCAAAGTGGGTTTGACGGTAAACGAGGGCAAGACGAAATACATGATGTCTACTAACAACAACAAGAGAGCACGGGATCTAGACTCTCATGTTACAGCGGGCAACTGTAAATTAGAAGTTGTCAAGGAATTCATTTACCTTGGCACTGCCGTAACCAGCAACAATGATGTCAGTCTGGAGATTAAGCGGAGAATAACAATTGCTAATAGGTGCTACTACGGTCTCAGTAAGCAATTACGTTGCAGAGCTCTCTCTCGATCGACAAAGCTAACACTCTACAAGGCGCTCATTCTACCTGTGCTTCTTTATGGCGCTGAGGCATGGGTGGTTTCGACAACAGACGCAGCCGCTCTTGGGGTGTTCGAGAGGAAAGTTCTCCGCAAAATCTTTGGTCCTGTTCGAGTTGGCGACGACTATCGCATTCGCTCTACGCCGACATTGACATAGTTAAGCGTATAACAATACAGCGACTACGCTGGCTGGGTCATGTCCATCGTATGGATAAAGAAGCTCCAGCGAAAAAGGTATTCGAAGGGAAGGTCCCCGGTCAACGACGAAGAGGGAGACCATGCCTCCGGTGGATAGACCAAGCTAAGGAAGCCCTAACCGCGCTTGGCATTAACGATTGGAGAAGGCGCGCGCAAAATAGAGGCGCTTGGCGTGAGCTAATGAGGTCGGCCGTAACCTGAAAACGGTTTGTTATGGCCATCTAAGTAAGTAAGTAAGTAAGTATAAAAGATTACATAACAAAAAAAAATTGATATCCACAGCTTTAAATTTGAGAGCTTTTAGAACAAATATTTTTAAACCGGACTAAACACGACTATTTTCAGGTCTAAATATGGTTCTTTCTCTAGACCCTGACCACCTACGAAGCTGAAATTTAGACTGTAGTGCTATCTGTTAAATTATTTTGACGTGTCAAAATTTAGAAAAAATCGAATGACTTTTAAATTTCATACGTATGGTATGCATATGTTATATCACTAAAAACATTAAATATGGAATTAAAAAAAAAAAGCTCTTAGGATTTCTTATATTTTTTATATATCTACTCTAAATTACATCCCAATTAAATCCCATTAAAGTTTTTGTTGTAACTCACACTTTTATTAAAAGTTGGTTAAAGCCCACCGTGCATAATCATAATTTGTATATTATATATAATATATATATTAGGTGGGTCTTAGGAAAAACAAATTGGAGACGCCCAATATTCGGTTCGAAATAAGTTAAAAAAAATTAAAAAATGAATCTAAAATTTGTGTCTTTACCCCTACGGACCCTGTTACAAAGTGAAATTTGACCTGAGCCGCCATTTTTTTAAACTATTTTTCTTGAGTGGCTTTTAATTTTAAGAAAGAATATATCTAGAAAAAATATAATTTGGATCTAGCTTTCGAGATATAATTGCGGATATAGCTTTTCTAAAAATTATTGTAACTTGGAAACTCCTGAACAGATTTTACATATATTGATGTCATATGGAAGGTCATTTTAGTGTCTATAAGATTGATGCATAAAATTTGAAATAATTTCTACGTGTTTTGAGGTATGGAGGTTTTTTAAAAATTGCCACCATTTTTTTAAATAACTGATTTTTTCTCTAAAATTGCAATATTAATCTGTAATTTTATTAACATATTATGATAGCCCGATTAATCTACTTCAATTCCATATCGACCCCTGTGCGCGAAATTATCGTATGTGCCATTTTTCGAAATTGATTTTTTGATGCAAATTTAATCTATACCCCACTACGCATCACCTGGTAAAATATTGTAGCTGAAATTCTTATAGTTACGCCAAAAATTGACATGGATATTTTGGTTTTGTTCTGCTAGCTAAAGCACAGAAAAGTAGAAAAAACCCTCTCCTGTAAAATTTGGTTTTTGGCACATACGATAATTTCGCGCACAGGGGTCGATATAATTATAATTATAATAATTCTGAACTTTTTCCTTATTCTAAAAGTACAAAATAAAGTAAAAAAAAAAATTAAAAAAAAAAGTTTCATCAGCGGAGAATCAAACTAGTGACCCCCAGGATCATGCGGTATCTCTCTAACACATAGGCTACTCTGCTACTCGAAAGAAGGTTAACTTTTTTTGTATAAATCAACTATTGGAAAACTTCGAACGCGATTTTCTCGTTTTTCCTTCACGTGAACTACCATCTGGAAAAATTTGAGCCAAATCGGTGAGGTCACAGGGTGGTGGTCTCCTTGTGAGATGCGAAACACCGCAATCAATTAACAACCATTTCACGCCTGGGATTAGCTTAAGCAGTTTGGCCAACTATGAACTAACATTTCATAAAACCTAGATTTGCCGATTAGGCAGGCGTACCTGCACTGCATTAAAAGTTAAAAAAGTATCCTTAAATTATGTTTAGTTCAATGACAAACTGTGTTATTAATGTCATTAAAATGTATTTTATTAATTTTTTTTATTTTAACATTTTTTATTTATTTTTTATATTCTTTTAGTTACAATTATTTTTATTTGGAGTACATATAGTATGCATACTAAATTAAATAATACGTAAAGAATTCTTTATCAATGCGAGATGTAATGATAACATACTGAGTAAAGTTTTCTGAAGAGGGCACAGTAAAAACCAACTTATTAAACTTAAACTTTTTTTTGTATAACTTTGAAGATTTATTGATCAATATTAAGGCCTTAAATTTTTTTTTGCGAAATTGGGATTTTGTTTCTGTACACAAGAGAAAATGGTTAAAATTCTGTTTGCTTATTTAAAAGTAATTTTTCATAAGTACTAAATAAAATTTTTATAAAAACTTTATTTCACATAAATTGTGAAACATTTCTTGTCCTATCACAAAAATTTCATTAACTTTTTCCCAATATTTAGTAAATAGTCAGTAAATATTGGGTAAAAGTTAATGAAATTTTCGTGATAGGGCAAGAAATGTTTCAAAGTTTATATGAAATAAAGTTTGTTAAAACTCCAAGCGTTTTTGAAGCCACAAAAAATAATAAAATGCAAAATTAAAATACTGACTACGAACACTAGCGAGAGCAAAGAAAAATAATAACCGCCACAGACGAATGAAATTTGACAAGTGATATTTATTCAGTAATGTACATCGTTACCGACTTAGAGAAAAACATATTTGAGTAATTACAGTTCGAAATTTAAATTAGAGTGTTTTTATAAAAATATTATTTATTATTTATAAAAAAATAAGTTTTTAATAAACAAATAGAATTTCAACCAACTTCTCATATGTTCAGAAACAAAATTTTTCCACAGAATTGTTCTGTAAAGTCTTAACAACTTTTCCCTGAAAAAAATTTTAGCACGTTTCATGAACAAAAAAGTTACGAATGTTTAAGTGTCGCCACCTAGGCAATTTTACTCCCACAAACCATCCGATAAGAAAAATTGGAATTTTACAATTCAAATACAATTCAAAAAAAAAAACAATTCAAACTTTTCTTATCGGATTGTTTGTAGGAGTAAAATTTTAGTAAACAGGCGATTTATTTAGAAATACTTTTTTCAAAAATTAAAAAAAAAAATTCAATTTTAACCTTACTATTGCACAAAAAAACAATTCTTTTCCTTTATTTTTTAGAGATAATTTCATTCAAATGTTCACCTTAACTGCGGCTAACATGGTCCATTCTGAAGTTACAATTTTCGATGACGCGTTCGAGCATTTTGAGCCAAAATATCATGAAAGTTTCACACGTCTCACGTCTGTCATTAAATCCATTCTGAAAAAATCTCCTCCAACTAAATGAATGTAAGTTCATTAAAAGTGCAAAAGACGTTTTTGTGTTTTTTTTTTTAAAAATGTCTTTTGAATATGACTAGTGGCCTCGCCAACTGCACAACCTCAAAATCAACATGGCGCTTATGTTTTTATACTCAAAATATTAATCCAAAGCCAAGTTGTTACTGATATAAATATAAAGACCACGCAAAATTTCTTAAACCACAAGCTTGTCAAAGCAATTCAAGCAATAATAACACTAGCTTACACTAAAAATGTACCATTGATAAGAAGTTATTTTTCTTATTTATTTTTTTTTCGCTGTATTCGAACAGTTGGTGTGGTACAGTTTTTGAGATATTGTGGTTTTTTCATTCTTTCAATCTCTTTCCACTTTAAAATTCATATCTTGAGATTTCTAGCTCCAGGTCGAAAAAATTAAATATCTCAAAAACTGTGCCATAAAAAAAAATTAATTTCCATTTTCAATTTCAGTGGTAAAAAATATATAAGAAAAGTAACCTCTCATCAAAGGTACATAAAAAAATCATTTTGCAGACTAATGTAGTTTATAAAAATTAAAACGATTTGCCTGTAAACTCATGCTTCATGATTTTAGTCTCTGTATTAACAGTTAGCATTAACAAATGTTACTTTAAAGTTTATTGAAATAGCTTTGCAATATTTCGTCTAAGTTAATGGTGCCATGGCATCTTGAGTAAATCCGCCCACTTTTTGTTCAGTGCTCGCTTTAAACAGCTTTGGCAATAATGTCACGTTTGGTTACATTCGCTTAAATACTTACAAGCAGTTTAGCATTGCATTTAAAATATTTTAATCATATTGGAGGTATCAAACCCTTTTTTTCATCAGTGCTATTTCTAGATCTTTTACAGCATTTTAAAGCCTTTGCTTTTAAAGGAAGTTCCACACTCCTTTATTATATCACGATAAAAAGCATTACTGTATATTAAAGCTAAAAATGCCTTCCAAACTTTCTAAATTATTCAAATTCGGCTACATAGTCTCTAAATTTTATCAGAAACAGAGCATATTTGAAACATTTTACCGCATTTGGATACCGGTTTCAACAAAGTTCCTTTCTACTATATAAAATAGTTTTCGGTGTCAGAAAATTTGCTTTTTATAAAGAAAGAGAGAAGAAGAACGAAACAATTTAAAGCAGTTAACAAAATATCTGAGAAGCGCTCGCCAGAGCCCACGCGCGAAGTGAAGTGTGCGAGTTTTCGCGTTTAGAGGAATACCCTTATTGTTATATCTACACAGTGTATGTCAAAGCACTGAAATTAATCTGGGCCAACGTAGGAAGTAATTTTCAGAAGCTGTTTGGTACATAAAGTTTTCAGCTATGGGATCAACAATTGACTGAAAAATCAATATGTTCGACAAGAGCTATCAAGAGTTTCATCTCATTAATAAAGAATTTAGTTATATTATTGTAATAAGTTAACATAATACAATTTAAATTAGAGTTAACAATTTTATTTTTTTGTTCAGAGAAAAAATGCTTTTGTATGCAATTTTCAAAACCTTAACAATAAAATGACATTTAAAAATTAAATAAAAATTTTGGAATAACATAAAAACTCAAACAAACAGAAACTAATACTAGAATAGGGGAGATCATTGCAATGATTGCAATGTTTTACTACACAAATACTACATTTTCCTTATTTAATGGCTTAAAACTATGCTCTGATAACAATTTATTTTTCTTTGATTTCATAGTTTTCTGTATTAAAACACAAATGTAGTACGTATGTATCTCTTCTTATACATATTTCTCTTTTGTTAGTCATCTCCCAATGAACTTTTACTTTATCAAGGATATGTGTTTCTTCTTACGATATCTTACTTATTTTGTTATAATTTTTAGCAATTTTATTTACTTTTTTATAAATTTAAATTTTAAGTTTATTGTAAAAGTTTAAAATAGTTATACATTTTAAAAGCATTTCATGCAGATCTTTATTATTATTGATTATTACATATAGCCAAGTTCTATTTCTATCATCTTATGAGCTTAAAAAATTCTGTACAATATAAAGCAATTTTTAATTACTTTAGAGTTTTTTATTTCTTTTGTTTTTTCTTTTGTTGGCAACATCAACAAGAATTTGTGATTGCAATAGCACAACTTTTACATAATAAGTATAGCGGTCTTGAACGCGGAAAACAGTTTACCTACGCTAGCGAAAGATTCGGTTTGGCGGAATCGTCTTCTGAATGCTCTGATAATAAGAAAACGCCAAGAACGAAATTCTAGTTCATCGTACCTTTTTTTGTGACATTCAATCATTACTTTTCAGGCCCGTGCGCAAGGGGGGATTGGGGGGGGGGGGTTAACCCCCCCCCATTGGGAATTTTCGTACATAGATTTTTATTGAAATTTGAACGAAAAATACAAAAACCATAAAAATGCCAATAAATCGTCGGAGCCCGAGTTTTTCATTTTCGACTAGATTTGCGCTCTCTAGCTGTTTTTGAACCAAAAAACACGATTTGGGACCACTGCACGTCGCTCAGGCTAAGTAACACGAGTGTTTTTTAAATGCGCGTTTAAGCATAGCTCCGGCATCAATAAAATCAGCTTCAATGAAAATTCATGCACAAATCCATTCGCGCCATATATTTCAATTTTGCATGATAGTTCACGTGACATGTGGATAAATGAAGTTCAACTTTGGCGTCAACGCATTGCCGGGCAAGACATCAAAAATTCTATCGAAGCACTGAATATTTGCAATGAAGACGCGTTTCCAAATGTCCATCAAATGCTTCGTGTCATGGCAACTTTGCCTGTGACAACAGCAACAAATGAACGCTTCTTTTCAGTGCTACGTCGTCTAAAAACACACCTCAGAACAACTATGTCCGAAATTCGGCTGAACGGCTTAGCCTCGCTAAATATACATCGCGATATCGAAATCGAAGTGGAAAGAGTTTTGGACGAGATTTTTCAAGTACCTCGCAGAATAAGCTACTTACGTTATTATATCTGAATATCGAATCATAACATAAACACTAGACATGTTCAAATTAATGGCATGTTCTAGAATACTTCAAAACACTCGATTTTCGAAAATCTATTCATATTCGAGTATATCGTCATATAAAAAAATTTAAAAAAAATAGTCTTAGGGTTGCTACCAGAGCTGCAAAATTTTAATTTTTCGGAATTTGGCCAAAAAAAATTTAGAAAATTTAATTTTTTTTTTATTTATACAATTTTTTTTTTTAATTTTCTCTCGATTTTCCTAAAGTACACCTAAGGAAGTATCGAAAAAAACTGGCCGTTATTTCTTAAGCCTATACATAAGGAGAAAAACGGTGGTCTCTCCGCGAGTAGAGCTTTGGTGTTTCTTGTGTAACAGCTCAAATCCTTTGTTGTTTTGAAATTGTCAATGCCACTACGTGAATTTCCATTAAAAAAATAGATGAGAAAAAAAAAATGTTTGGTTCAAAAGTTATCAAAATTAAATTTTTTTTATATTTTTTTAAGCTAATCATGCACTGACTAGCTATTGAAGCAAAATATTGTAATTACTTGCTTATAAAATACTTTAAAAATTTTTGGACCAAAAATCAAATTTTATTTGTTTTTCTCATTTATTTTTTAATGGAAATCAGGAAAATCGAGAGAAAATTAAAAAAAATATTATAAATAAGAAAAAAATCAAATTTTCTTCATTTTTTTTTGGCCAAATTCCGAAAAATTAAAACTTTGCAGCTCTGGTAGCAACTCTAAGACTATTTTTTTTTTATTTTTTTAAATGAGGATGTACTCGAATATGAATAAAATTTCGAAAATCGAGTGTTCTTGAATTATTCTAGATATAGTATTCTAGTGATAGTTTTTTGAACATGTCTAATAAACACATGTACATACATATGTATTTAATTATAATTAAATGTGTATATTAAAAGTAAACCGTTTTTTGTGAACATAATCTGATAATAAATGTTCCAGTTAAAAACCCCCCTATGGATGATTCCTGCGCACGGGCCTGTTATTTTTCATGAAAAATAATGGTTTTTCTTTGGTCTAAGAGCTGGGGAAAATAAAATTTAATTTTTTTTTTTTTTGGGGTTTTGTAGTTAAAATTTTTTAAGCCACACAAAATAAAATATTTTTTAATGGTTTTTAAGGCCGACCAAAAAAATAATTTTATTTTCTCTGATTTTTTAAAATAAAGAAATCAAACGATCAGCTAGCACTTCGCTCTCAGCGTTTTTATATTTTTCGGGCGTTCGGGAAACGATTCCAGGAAGTCAAAGCATTTGATATCGTAGGCAAGCTCTTTTTGCGTTCAAGATCACCGTATAAGTAAAGCCCAGTCAACCATAAATGATATTCCGGTGCAAATGTCGTTTATTTGAATTTGTCTAAAGCGATTAAATGAAACTGAGCAATGTTTTTTTTAAATTTGAGAAATTTAAGAATTTAAGAACACCGATCTGAGAGAAAATGTTTATCATAAATAATTTAGAAAATTTTATATGCTTCAGTTTACATTTGCATGAATTTTGCATATTTTGCCCTGATAGCGAAATATTTGCGAGAAGGTTATGCCGTAATTTTTCTAATATATCGTCGCAAGCGGCATCGCCTTAAGCTCGAACATAAAATAAGAAAAAAAAAAAATTAAAAAAATATTCGGAGTCCTTTTTCAAGAATAATTTTTCAAGGTAATTATTATTTAGTTTCTAAAATTAAATTAGTCTCAAAACAATATTTCAAGCTTTTCATATTTTACTAAAAATTAGTGTCCAATTTTTGGTGATATTCATAAAAAACTTCTGCAATAAATTATTTTACTATTAAAATTTGAGGCATGTATTTTTAAGACTTTGCGCTTCCTATGTTGCTGTCAAAACACAATTTTAGCAATATATGCACATGTACATACAGGTGTCCGATTTGGCTTAGAATGTCCCATTTATATACATGTTATTGGCTTACAAGAACATTAATTTTGTAATCAGTTTGCTTAGATTACCCGTTGTAAGATAATGAAATCTTTACCAAAATTCATTTGTTTGCTTCGCATTACACTACAGCTATTCAGTACTTCTAATGGTAAGTAGTTTTCTCTGATGGAAATAATGGGTGAAACAGGGCCGTGTTTAAGTGTAGGCTGCAGCCTAAGGACCCGCACCACAAAGGAGGCCCGCACAACATAATTGATGACTTTTTTTGTTTTATGCATTAAATTTAAATTTTTATAAGAAATGAGTTTTTGACCCTTTGGGGGTGCTGGGGGAAAAGTGAGCAACTAAAGCTCTTTTTTTTTGTAAGATATTATTTTAAGTAGGGTCTACCTTCTGGATTTTGATTCTTTTTTTTTATTTTTTGAGGGACTTTCTCTTAACGTATGTTCAAAGTTTGATTTTGAGGTTATGTCAAAATCTAAGGGTGATGGGTAAATTCTGACCCCGGATTCGTTTTTAGCACACCAAAATACATACCGTATGGTACCTCAACTTTCAATTGGATGGTATTTTTTTTTTATGGTCCTGTGTTATTATCAATTATGAATATTACTGCACAGTTAAAAAACAAAATTTATAGTTCAAAAATATAACTACCATACAACTTTCAAAATAAACGGCTGTTTTAAGCCATTCGGAAAAATTATTTTATTTTTTTTTTTTTTTTCAAAATCAATAAGTTTGTTTGAAGGGCATATGTTTATGTTTTGAAAACTCATTCACTTCATCCTTAAGAAACAAATCTTATTAAGACAGGATTAAGCACTATAGTACGACTTTTGAATTTATAATGTAATGTCATATTTTTTCGAAAAACCTTGCCCACGACTTCTTTATACATAAATTCGAGTAGGCGCGGGTTGGTAAGTATACATATATTTTGTAGAAATTATTCGTCAAAAGTTTTTTAAGTGAAACATTTGAGATTTTTACGAATTGCTTAAAAAATATATATATGCATGTTATGTATGTATAAAAGAGAAGAATAGCTTGGATTGTCCAGGATGTTTTTTGTCAAACTGAAAATGTTTACAAAAGCAAGTCAAAATATTTAGAACCTGTGCATAGACCTTGAAATTTGCTCCAGGTTTGCTCTACGTATTTCTAGCGTAGTATTTAATACTTAAGGCCATGGTATGAAAGTTTTGGGATGATACCTAACTTCGGAGATGTAGCCATCGGTAGTCACGGATGTACATATCAGTATATGTACATTAGGCTGTGTCAAATTGTTCGTCTAGCGCAAACGTAATCTACGTTAAATTCTAAGAAAATTTGACCAAGAAACCATGTGTCTAAAATCAATATCGAGCCCCCGATTCTTAACAAGAAGAAGATAATATTAAATTTTTATACAAATAAGTAACTTCTTTAGAAAACACTGATTTATCATCTAAAAAAACAACATACATATGTCATTGGTTTTGTCAGCTTTTTGAATCTGTTATTATCATGAAAACATTTTTATAACCAGGCCGAATTTCGGAAAGGTTTTGTGAAAAATGGTCATAAATGCTAAAATCTTACAAGTTGTCATCAATTCATCTGCAAAAAATTAAAATGTTCTTTATAATACTTATTACAGGGAGGTGAACCGGTTCTGAACCGGAAAACTACTTTTTTTTACTAAGTAACTGAACCATTAACCGAACCGAAATTTTCCAAAAATGTTTGATCCGAACCGAAAACCGAACCACTCTTATAATGGTTTGAGGATTCATTCTGAGCAATTTTCAATAAACAAATTTTCCTCACTTTTTTTTTCTTTTGTTAAATATGAAAATTGATGAAATTTTCAAAAAAATAGGGAAGCATGAAACAGAGTTCATATATAAATCATTAATAGATAAAATCAAATCTTTTGATAATACAAGGCGGCTTTCAAATAAGTAATGTTGATCCTTTGAACTTTTGGAATAACTACCCCGACAAAGAATTATCTGAATTAGCTGAAATGATTTTTGGTGTTCCAGCAACCCAGGTTTCGGTAGAGAAGGCATTTTCCATCCTAAAATTTAATCTCGGAGACCTTCCGAATTTCAATTAATGTATGCGCTACTCGCGGAGTGAAAAATGAATACGAGGACATCTTGCTTTCATTTCTGGAACACTCACTCAAAAAAAAAAAATAGTATCTTAAAATATCGCGACCACTTGGCAAATTGCACTTGGTAAGCCAAAAGCAGAATAGTTTTGATACGGTATATGTCCATCTCCGAGAAATGCTTTTAAAAGTTACAATGGCGAAAAAATGTTAACACCGCAATACATGATAATTTCCAACTGCACAATTTAATCATAACATCAATTTGAAAGCAAAAGCAATGATATGTTTTTTTTTTTTTTAATTGTCGTATATAAAAATGTTCTCGGCAAAAATAGAGGGCTCGATATTGATTTTGGACCCATGGTTTCTTTGAAAAACTTTCTTAGAATTTTCCGTAGATTACGTTTTTGCTAGACGCTTTGTCGTGAAAAAATTTGACCCACCCTAATGTACATATATTGAAAACTTCTGACTAAATTTCAACAGTATGGATGTTGTATGGAAGTTAGATTTATTAAGAATCCTCAACTTATAGCAATTTTAATGATGGTTTATCCTCAAACAAAATTGAAATTGTAGAATTAGAAATTTTAATCACCAAAATTTACCTTAATAAAAATATATCATTTGACATCACTTGAACCTTATTGGTTGTTTAGTTATCATTGTGTTCATCTTCTTATGAACTAAGTCCATCCATCCACAACCCAACAATCTTTAAAATAAAATAAAAATTCAACAATTTCAAAAAAATTCTTGTGATCTGATAACGACTTTGCGAGGATGGTAATAAATGGCGTGTATATTAGAAATAAGCTAAACACATTTTTTGAATGTTATACCTAACCTCAAAAGTAGTCAAAAAAGCCATTTTTTTTAAATCTAATCTAAACTGCCTGATTATTGAGTTTTCCCTTAATTTTGGGAATCGTTGACGAAAGAGCTAATGTCAACTTAAAGGGCTTTTCTATGCCCTTTCCTTTGCAAACTCTGCTGTTTTGGTAGCCTTTTCTCTCCTTATCTCCACCCTTAGCTAGTTGTTGGTGTGGCTGAGGTTTTGCTTGGAGCTTGAATTTTGAGTGGACAAAGGCATAACACTTGCCCACTCATAATCTCTTTGCTCTTAAGTTTTTGGCCTTGACCTCACTAATAATTAGCAGTAATATTCTTCTTGGATTTTGTGGTGTTGCAAATGTCGGAATCTTTTCGACTTGACTTTTGTAACATATGCGGCCTTAGGTCAAACTTTTTTTCGGTCTATGCCCATGTCTCTAGTTTCCATCCCCAAGTAATGGCGGTTTGTGAGACTCAGGTGTGTGGGGATGCTGATCCACTGGATTTTCACATACCTGATTATCACCTTCTGCCATTATTCTCTCCCCATAGGGGCCTCGCTGTATATATACGTAGTGATGTCGCGTACCAGTGTCAACAGCAGCTAAACACGACGGACGCCGAATTTAGTTCCATGTGGATAAAGTTCAAAGTCCAGTCGCACATTCTACATTTCTGCTTCCTTTATAGAAGCCCGAATCTAGGAAGGATTTCTACTTTCGAAAGGATAGACGTCCTCTCTGATTCCATTTCCAAAATCTTAGAGTCGTACCCAGACAGTGAAATTGTAGTTGCTGGTGATTTCAATGTCCATAACTCTAACTGGTTGCGCCATTCTGGCCTTACAACTCCTGAAGGCCGTTATGTTGAGTTTTTTTCTGAGTCCAATCTACTGACTCAACTAGTGAATGACCCCACGTATATTCCACGCGTTGGGGGGCATAGCTTAAGTACACTAGACCTCTTTCTGACGTCACATCATGAAAAATACGATGTGTCTGTCCTTGCACCTCTTGGTAATTCGGACCATTGTACTATTTCCGCTGCTTTTCCATATAATAGTTTACGCACTGTCTCGCCGAAAGCCCCGAAGCGGATTGTATGGCTTTATGGCAAAGCAAATTGGGTTGCGTTGAACAATTTTTTTCGTAATTTCAATTGGAAATTGTGTTTCGCAGATAGAAACATAAATGCCGCGGCCAAAATGGTTCAAGAAATAATTTTATTAGGTATGCGGTCCTTCATACCTCATAAAAAAGTCAACGTTAAACCAAAGGACCACTCTTGGTTTAATGAGACTTGCAAGTCTGCAGTCAGGTCCAAAGAGGAAGCATTTCGGGATTGGCGGCTCATTAAAAATGCCGATACCGAAAGGCTTCGCATCGAGGCTAGAAATCGCTGTAATGCCACGATTCAGCGCGAAAAGTTTCTTCACGAACAAAACCTGCGCAAAAGAATCATCTCACTACCGAAAGGTAGCAAAAGTTTTTGGTCATTTGTTAAGAGAGTGAAGAATCAGACCTCGTCTATTCCAACTCTCTTAATGAACGACCAAATATTCACTGAACCAGCTGACAAAGCTAATCTATTGGCAAGCATGTTTGCAAAAAATGCTACACTCCCAGATAGCTGTCAGCCCTTACCCCCAGTCCAGAGTAGGTCTTCAGTAATGCCAACTATCTACTTTCGAACAAGGACAGTAAAAAGAGTCCTTGCAAACCTCAACATAAATAAAGCTTCAGGGCCAGATGGTATATCAGCCCATGTGTTGAGGAAGTGTGCCTCAACACTGGCTTGTCCATTACGCAATCTTTTTTTCATATCCTACACTAGTGGGATATTTCCATCATGTTGGAAGGTTGCTAATGTTCAGCCAGTTTCCAAAAAAGGCGAGGTTTCCGACCCTAATAATTATCGACCCATTGCAATATGCTCTGCGCTCTCTAAAGTTATGGAGAGTGTAATAAACTTTCACCTTGTGAATTATCTGGAGCGCAACGAATTACTTAGTGATCGCCAATATGGTTTTCGTAGGTCACGTTCTACTGGAGATCTTATGTCTTTCCTCACTGAGAAATGGAACCAATGTGTTCACCTTTTCGGTGAAAGTATGGTTGTCGCTCTAGATATTTCTAAGGCGTTTGATCGAGTGTGGCATCGTGCCCTCGTATCAAAACTAATTGCCTTTGGTGTTGGTATGTCCTTTGCTCGTTGGATTACGAGCTTCTGTAGTGATCGCTCTATCCGTGTTGTGGTAGACGGTTTCACCTCTAACGAACACTTCATTAATGCTGGAGTTCCCCAGGGTTCTGTCCTATCTCCTACCCTTTTCCTGGTTTTTATCGACGACCTTCTGTCTTCGACTACCAACCCAATCCATTCCTTTGCGGATGACAGCAACATTTGTCATTCCTATTGCTTCAAAAAGCGCCCAAGCTCTGCAGAAGTTGAGAGTAAGCGGCGACTTATGAATGACACACTCGCTCATGACCTCAACACAATCACCGAGTGGGGTCGTATTAACCGCGTTAATTTTAACGCTACTAAAACCCAGTGTTGTCTGTTATCTCACAGACGAATGGATTACTCCCTTCCTCCCCTCAATATGACTGGCTTAGATATTACGAGGTCAACAACTCTTAACGTTCTGAGCATATCGGTTCAACCGGATCTTAGATGGACAGACCATGTGTTCGATGTGTCGAAAGAAGCGGCCAAGTGTATTGGTTTTTTAAAACGGTGTAAGAAATACTTCACTCCAGTTGATCTTCGTACTGTCTACTTCACTTATATTAGACCCAAACTAGAGTACAACTCACACATTTGGGCCGGGGCTTCAAAAACCACTTTGGAGCTGCTAGATCGCGTCCAGCGGCGTGTGATGAAACTAATAGGCGATGAATCTGTCATCGCCTCTATTGATTCCCTTCACCACCGGCGTAACGTAGGGTGCTTAACCCTTTTCTATAAGTATTTTAATGGGATGTGTTCTAGCGAGATTCATGATCTGATTCCATCAATACGTATTTTCTCTCGCAACACTCGGGCGTCCCATCAGGCCCATCCCTTTTGCGTCACGCCGGTGTTCAACAGGACATCACACTTCCGTGATAATTCTTTTTTTGGCCGTACTATCAAGTTGTGGAACAGCCTGCCTGCGTCTGTATTCCCCGGCAGTTGTGACATCGGTGAATTCAAGAAGAATGTTCACCGACACTACTCCATCTATCCCCCTTCCCTCTAACCTTTCTCCTTTTCTTAAAATCCAACACGGTGCATTGCATTTATAGGGGGCGTCCCCTGAGCGTTGGCTTATGCTTTAAAAAAAAAAAAAAAAAAAAAAACTACTTACTAAGAGGAAGATAATTTTTTTCCCTATTATTGCACAAATTTTCAGCAAAAAAGATTTGGTTTTTTGGAGAAATTGAATCTTCTTTATCTTAAAATTAAAGTCAAAATTGTGGAAAAAGAGGATTAATAAAAATTTTTTAGCTGTCGATATAACCTACATATATGCCTATTACTGGTGAAACACGGCCCAAAGACCCAATTTGAATTTCAGATTTTTAGTAAATACATAAAACCCGTAATTTCCAGCCAAACCAAATATGAAAAAATTTTGTATGGAGAGTAATGTTACGTCGGCTTGAAGTTACTGCAAACATTGGTTCGGTGCTAACATTGGCTCAGTCTCTATGGTTTTTTTCTACCAAATTTTAACCGTATATATATATCAAATTAAAGTACCCATCGAGCAGAGTGTGCTGAAACTATCAGCTTTAAGATCGGTTAACCAAAAGCTGAAATCTAAGAGTGGAAAGATTTCCTATTTTTTCAATCATTTTTAATTTTACAATTGTTATGGAGAGGGGGAAGAGGGGTCCGTGCATGGTTCCCCCGCGCCCGGATTCGATCTCGACGGCCCTACCTCTAGGTTAAGAAGCCCATATTTCTTAAGAATTTGACAATTTTTTTTTACTATCGATATTTAGGGTTTTAGTTTTTTCTTGTACTCGTATGAAAAGAAAAAAAAATATTAACACAAATGGGCGAACCTGACATCGTCTTCGAATTCTGCGATCAGTGAGGGTATGAGAAATCTACTTTCGTTTACTTTCGTAAAAAGAAACTATGTTTTGTACGATATATAAATTTTGGGGTAAACATTCCCTGCTGCAATATTTCGCTATTGCAATTTGTATTAACATCAGTCACTTTGTAAGATGACATCCTACCTAACAAAAGCTATGTATGTGCTCCACTCTCCTCCTTAATACTCTTGCATGCCACATACCATTGAGTTTTAGTTACCGATAGCTTTTGTTGCAATTAATTTGTTGTTCCCCAGATTTTGAGCTGCTGCTGCCGCTGCCATGGTGTCGTCTGCTTGAATTGGTGACATAACGATGATATTTGTGGGTTTCACCTCACTACCTGTATAGAGTTGACCACGAAAATGCACCATGACATCTGGCTTATCGGTGATTTCATTGTCAGCGCCTGGGCCACGCGTTATGACGCAATAGTTGTTGCCATTGTAGGTGACAACCGGAAAGTTGTTTTCGGTGGCCAAAGTAGTTGCATCATGCAATGTAGTGTTGCCATTGTTGTTGTTATTGCTATTGTTTGTACTGTTAGCGAGTTGCGCTTGGAAGTATGTTGCTGCTGTAGGAGAGGCGGCGATAATGTTGCTCATCTGGGGGGAGTGGAGAGGGAAAAATGGTGATCAGGTGAAAGTTAACCAAATAAGTAAAGTGTAACAGAGTTGGTCAGAGGCAAAAGTGTGATGTTGTTGTTTTATTTGTTGTTATTGTTGTTATGATGTATTGTTATTGCTGTTATGGTTTTGTTGTAACGCTATGTTGCTGTTAGAGTTTTCAGGTGCAGATTATAAAGTTTTTAGTTACTTCATGATTGTTGTTGTTGTTGGGATTTTGGCAAATTGTTGTTGCCTGTGCAGTTGCTGTTGTAAAAATTGCTGCAGGTTGCGTTAACGTTGGTGTCTGGTTATTAGCAACAATTATATGCTGTTGCTGCTGCTGTTGTTGTTGCTGTTGCTGTGCTACGTTAATGATCATTTGATTTTGAATAATAATTTTTTCTTTTCGACTGTTGTTAGTATTACTGTTGTTGTTGTTGCCTTGCTGCGATGAATTCTGCACAACAACATTATGAAAATTGTTGCGATTCTTTAATGATAATGCAGTTGTTGCTGTTGCTTCTATTGATGGTGATGTTGCTGTTTTATTTGGTGTTGTTCTCCGTTCCTGATGTCAATACTATAAGACAAGAACAAAGACTTACATTTTCATCATCTCCAAAAAAAAAAAAGACAATGTGTACTCAAACAAAAAAATCGGGTTACCTAACCAACAACGGCAAATTCTGGGTTAAAACCAAAATTTTAAAAAAAAAATAATTAAAATTTTTTACCTTTGAATATTTTATGAAACTAATTTGGAAATTTCAAAGAAATTTAGGGACTCTTTATGTATCACGATTCGTCTCGTTTTGTCTCTAATTTTCAAGCCTAAAAAATGCAATTATATTTCAAATGAAAACAAAAAATTTCTAGCCTGTGCTTAATATATAATTTATACAGATATTCAAATAATTTTTTAAATTAAAACTGTAAGTTAAATTCAATTAAAAAGAAGTATCTGTTCTAATATGAAAACACGTGCATGCTTCGTCCCAGGCAAATTAAGCACCTCTTTATGCATCACGATTTGTCTAGTTTCGTCTATAATGCTCTAGCATTATTTTAAATTAAAGCAAAAATATGTAAAAATTTAACCAACGTATTTTTAGGCTTGAAAAGTAGAGTCGAAACGAGACGAATCGAGATACATAAAGAGACCCTTAATTTTTTTTATCCGTTACCAATTGAATTCGAACCTGTGTTTCCCATGGTCTGCCTGTACTCCAGAACGCATAACTTAGCCATGTAACGGTTAGATTCTAACCTACACCGATTATTGGCTATTGGTTGGCTACTATCTCGCCGCTTTAGTCGCCGAGTAAGGATTGGCTTTACGGTTGGCGACATTGGCAAAGTATCTCCGCGGCAATGTCGTCCACACATTTTGTCTTTACATGGTTGGGGACAGTCTCTTATAGTTGTATACAGAGATGTCAAAATTTGTAGACAGACATTTTAATGGAAAAGTTCACGTAAATAAAAAAATATTTAATTTATATCAAAAGAATGTATTTGAAAATGTTCTTTCAGAACAAAAATCACCACCAAAATGTAGCATGAACGAAAAATTTAAATTTTGGAAAAAAAAATCATAATTTTAAAATGGGTGCCTGATACACGTATTGGCTTTCTTAAAGGGTCCTTAATTTCGTTAATAACGTACATAAGTCTTATTTGTTGAGGGGAAAATTGGAAATAGACCTACAAAAGCTTAATATCAAAATTTATATTAATAAATGTTTGGTAGAAATATCAAATTGGACATAAACTCTGTCCCCGCCGTTCACAGGTTTGAGCTATGAAGCTCATATATTCATATTGGAGGATGTAAGCCTTGGCAGAAGGCCGCCCACTTACCCTAAAATACAAAAATTATACTAAGTTACGCTGGGGCCTCCTAACACGCTTTGGATGAACTAGTTTGGCCCAGGAAAAACTAGCTTATCCTAAAAACTAGTTTGGCCGGTAACATACAGCCTGACAAGTAATTGTTTGCAAAATAAATTATGAAATACAATTTTCACTTTCATATTGAATTAAAATGAAAAATATATATATTTTTGGGAAAATATTTTCATTATTCAATTCTTTTACTCATTCCTCATTAGAAAACAACAATAAAAAATCATTTGACAAAAACAAAAACAAAAGTTTATGGAACAAAAATAAAAACAGTAGTAATTTCATGGGGTGGTATTGCATCACAACACCCAAAACCATAACGCCCAAATTCGGTTACGACATTACGCCCAAACATTTTCCATATAAATTTTTGTTGCGGAATTATTTGCGCATTGTGAAATTTTCGATTTAAGTTTTGTCACAATGCCCAAATGAAGCAATGTCATAACGCCCAACGATAGTCATATTGCCCAAAACTTTGAAAAAAATTTCATAACACCCAAGTAAGAGGGCATATTGCCCAAATCAAAAACTACATGCTGACCCGCGGCCGAAGGCCGCCCACGTATCTTAACTTTTATGTAGAATTATTGTGGCGGCGTTGCATCATAAAGCCCGAATTCGGTTACGACATAACGCACAAAAATTTTCCATATAAATTATTGTTACGGAATTATTTGGGCATTGTGACATTTTCGATTTAAATTTTAAGCGCTGTGACATTTTTGGGCGTTATGCGAACATGAAATTGTCATAATGCCCAAATGAAGCAATGTCATTACGCCCAACGATAGTCATATTGCCCAAATTTTTGGAAAAAAGTTTTATAAAAGCCAAATAAAAAATCAATTGCCCAAATCAAAAATTATATGCAGACTAACCCTAAATATTATGTAGAATTACTGTGGCCAGTGACGCTAGAATGTATCCAACACCTTATCCGCTGGCCGCAGTACTTCTACATTAAAGTTAGGGTAAGTGACCAAATTTTTGGTCATAACGCCCAAACTAGAAGTCATAGGGCCCAAATTAAAAGTCATAACGCCCAAACTCACCAACAACAAATTTATTCACAAGAAATTGCTGCGTTACGTCATTTTTCGATCAATTTTGTTGTTGTTTTCATTTGTGCTTTGTGTCATAAATTTCCTAAGATTTGGGCTTTGTGCCATATTTTGTGCCTTTTGTTCAATTCGTTTTGAAAAAGTTTGAGTAAAATTACTTCGTCATGATATCGGTAAAAACTCTCAATTCACCAACCATGATACTCGTATGTTGCCCCTTAGCATCACGCGCAACTTTCCACACTTCACAGTGGATATTATACTCTTCTACTGCAGAGCTTAGTTCGGTTTGCATCAAACTTTATTATGACCATCGTGATAATATGACATGGTAGCAGGAAATTACGTCTCTGTACTACCCCAATGACCCTGCAGTATAATACCCACTGTGAAGTGTGGAAAGTTGTCCGTGATGTTATGGGGCTACGTAAGAGTATCATGGGAAGGCGTTGATGAATTGAGAGTTTTTACCGATATCATGACGAAGTAGTTTTACTCAAACACTTTTCAAAACGAATTAAAAGCAAGTGCTCAGAGTTTCGGGTTCACTGACACTCAAAAGGCCGCAAAGTTAAGATACAAATTGCATCAGGTCAATTATCCTAATCGGTCTTGTGCAGGACCTGGGTGCTGTATAATTGCAGTAAATTGATAGGCCCAAAGAATCGATATGAATCCCATCGAAAATTATGGCGCCCACTTAAAAAAAAGTTTCGAAACGGGCTCCAACAAATAATAACGCTCTAAAAAGAGATATTAAGAAGGAATGGACAAAAATATACCGGAAGAATATGACTTAAAAAACTTATTGCGTTTATTCCAAGGAGAACACAAGCTGCTATTAATGTTCGTGGTGGGCACATCAAATATTGAAGTTTTTCTTATAAGTTTGTTAGTTTCTTCATATGTTTCTTGCATTTTGCAAAGAATTTGGCACCATAAAATTGCTACTGTTTTTATTTTTGTTCCATAAGCTTTTGTTTCTGCTTCTATCAAATAATTTTTTTGTTGTTTTCTAATGAGGAATGAGTAAAATAATTGAATACCCAGCGGCAAATATGTTATAAGCAACATCGATGAATAGTTGTACCAATTGTAGGCAGTAATGCTCACAACTCCAGCCACAACTGTAAATTCTTTTTACAAAGTGATGGCCACTTGCCTACTTCTCTATATACAATGTGTAACAAACGAAAGGCAGATTGCCTCAACCCATTTACAACCATTGTACTCGCTTGAGTACAAAAAATTGACAAAAATTATTTGGCTAAAGTTTCGAAGCTATAAAAACTTTTGCAATAATTCCCCTTCTTATCTCTCTTATGATGCTTTGGCAACACCTTTTTTTTTCTTTCGCCAAAAACAAACATTAAAAGAAGAGACTTCCCCGATTAATAAAATCAAAAATAAAAAACTTTGTTTTTTAAACTTATAAATATCTTTGGTCTTAAATGGGTTACTAAGTGCCTGTATAGTTTAGCGAGTTGCCTACATCTCCACATACAAAGCATGCAGTCAACAGGCAAGACTCCTTACATCTCCATATACAAAGCAAGCAGCCAGCAAGCAGACTTCCTACAGCAGTTATCTTTCTTGCCTATAATATTTACTGCTTCCCCATTTACTGTTCTTTATTTTTTTGTTTGAAAAGAAAATTTTGTGCTCTGAAACTTACCTCTAAGTGACTCTTGGCATGCAAAGTCCATTCATCTCTGTTCGAGAACATGCGTCCGCAAAGCTCGCACGTCCACGACAGCTGTTGTTGATGATGATGTGGTATAATGATGCCCGGTATGGCGGTCGTAGTCTGACCTGCATGCTGCCCACTAGAAGTCTGTACGATTATGTTCTGCGCCGCTGCCTGTACCGCTTGTTGCTGCAGCTGAAGTTCAAGTGACTGCTTATTGTCTTCCGGCTCGGGTTCCTTCTTTTTTATCATATTATTGAGGCGCTTGCCCAGTGGCGCAATGTTTGTTGGAGTGACGTGCTTAAATTTGTTCATGTGAATCACGAGCTTGTCGCGCCGAGCAAAAGCCTTGTTGCAGACCTACATAGATAAATCGGATTTGGAATAGAAGACGAGACTAGTAAATATATAGTTTCAAGTTTAGTATTTATGTTGATATACTTCACAAATGTAAGGCTTCTCGCCCGTATGGATTCGCATGTGTATTGTCAGTTTGTCTTTTCGTGCAAGACCCTTACCGCAAACCGTGCACTCGAAAGCCTTATTGGTAGCTAAAAGAACAGCAAAGTTAAGGTTAATACTTGCATTTATTAAACATACAATTTTCAAGTCCTAGAAAAAAAGATTGCACTTCGAAGTTATTGCAAGCCTTTGAACCGAACTACTTTCATGGAGTTGCTAATTTGATGTTGATATTAACTTTTGACCAAAAAAATCAGCATTTGGTTGAATATGTAACCTTGATTCTTTTCGCTTCACGCAAAATAGTATTGTTTATATAAACATGAAGTGCTTATCTGCCAAAAAAAATGTATTGTTGTAGTGCCCGTAAAATATGTATATAAAATGGTGTTTTTAAAAATCCTAATACTTTTGAAAAAAAAAAAAAACGGTGAACATGTTCCCATGCTAATTTATTCTTCCTTGGTTCTGCATATGCCTTATATTATTGCTTTACAAAGTCTACAAAAATAATTGGTGAGTACGAGCTTGAGCTCGAAAATAATATAGTTAACTCTCGATTAAGAAAGTTAGTTTTTCATAATGAACGTTGAAAAATAATTCCATATCTAGCTGCTCAAGACTCTTACCACAGAAACTTTTTCGCAAGAAATTCGCAAGCATTTCGTAGAGGTTTACTTCCATAGTTTACTTGGAAGTAACAAGGACGGGTAAAATAAGTAGTTTACAACACAAGCTGGAAAAAGCGAACAAAATGAGTCCTTCCAACACTTAATAAATATTGATTTAATTCCGATTTTTATATACATAAGTAAAATTCATATGATAACACTACACAACATCAACTAAAGATTGCAAGGTTTTCATAAAATGTTCCTCAAAAATATTTTACAGAAAATTTCACTAGAGGTCACCAAAGACAAGAAACTCTTACGGTGTAGAGATACTACTACAACTAGTACATCTATGGCTCGTTCCATATCACCTTCTATCACTCTGCGTTCCAACGTTTTGGATCTTCTTTTGCGTTTATCTCTTTGCGGGTTGCACTATAGCCCTGATCGACAATTTTCAGTAGGCCTATCCATTGCCAGTGTCTTTTCGTAATCCCAGTTAAGATGGAAGCTGGTTGGTAGCCAAATGAGTTTGTGATTCGAGACCGTGCAGGTCACACATATAATGCATAACTGAACATATTTTATGTAATTGTACAAGGACGCTTTTCGCTTTGTTGATATATTATGCTTTATAATCAGTGGTACCACCTTTAATGTTAAATTGCTGCTAAGGTAGTTCCCCTATTTACTGAAATTTGTGGGAAGCTTTCTGTTGATATTGATTTCAGTTTTCGTAGTATTAATCCATATATTAATCCATAATATAGTCCAATGTGGTTGTCTGGTCGCTGAGACTATTGAGGTCGGTCTTGTATATTGGAGTATCTTTATGGTAATGGAGTAATATTATCGACTTAAGCCAGTTCTTCCAGATGACCCTAAATGACACATTGATTCCCATTAAGAGTGCCTATTCCCTTTACTAGTGCAGATAGTGAGAGATTGTTGTTGTAGATGGTGCGATATATGAAGCTTTCATAGTACAACTTTTTGAAGTTAATGAGTTTAGTAGGACCATTTCTAGCGAGTTCCAAATTGAACCTCATACATGCATGCCATCGAAAACAATAATGAATCCAACGAAACATAAAAGGAGGCTCGTTTGCTCTTCGCTCTGGAATAATACTGAGGGTTACTATATAATTCCTACATGAGCAGCTTATGCGGAATCCTGCTTGCTATTTATGAAAACATCTTACCAGATTACTTTTAATGCGATTAAGGATAACTTTAGCCAGTACTTTAGAGGATGGGCTCAAGATCATTGTACCTCTGCAATTTTTACAAGGTGAGGTCACCTTTTTTAGGAATTTTATTTTTTTTCATTGTAATCTACTTAGAATGCAAAATGAACACCAATTTATTTTTGGATTTGTGTTAGGATGTGCAACATATTTTGATTCCTTTTGGGAATGGACACTTATTTCAATTTATTTTGGGAAAGGCTAATCTAATATTTATTGAATTCAAAAGATTGGTCATTTCACATGCGATTTCTGGAATAATCTTTGTTATCTGTAATGCCTATTTCCCATGGGAAGGTAATGTATGAAATCTATTCTGCTGAATAACTTTACTGCTCTATGTAGATACGTGACATTTTCGATCTTACTTACTTTTCGACGGATTTGTTTTACGAATGCCTGAAGATGCCTGTTGCACTTGTTGCAGCGCTTTTAAGCGACTTGCCGGATGCATGGAACCACCCTCAACGTATGGCTCGGTAAATGGTATAAGATTTGGTTTTGGTATGTTATATGTAATGTTATCCGGTGACCAGCTGCCCAGGCTCTGCAGAACACGTACGCCCCCTTCGAAACCCATGCCAACATCATCGGGTACAGTAAAAGTGCTCTCAGCGCCGGCAGAACTCGAGGAACTGATTTGAGGCACTTTAATTGTACTCGAATAGTGTTGTTGTTGTTGCTGCTGCTGCTGTTGTTGTTGTTGTTGTTGTTGTTGTTGCTGCTGCTGCTGATGTTGTTGCTGTTGTTGCTGATTATTATTGTTTGGAGAAGTTTGTTGCTGTTGCTGTGAAGTACTTTGAGTATTAATGGACGTTTGCTGTTGCTGCTGCTTAAATTGTATGGCTGCCTGCGCCATATGTTGCTGAACTGCCATATGAGCCTCGAGATATGCATTCTTTTGGGCAACCGTCATCTTATCCATATTAACGGTTCCGTCCTGCAAAAGAAAAGGTCAAAGTGTTAATGGGGAAATTCAAAAATAAAAAACCCTAAAACAATTTCAAATGCAAGAATGCTCATTTTTATTTACAAAGAGGCAAAATAAAGAAGGTTGAGTTAGTCCCTTTTAAATTACTTTTCATCAGCTTCCTGAACTGTTAGATTTGGTGTTACTTTTTCTTTCTTTCCTCTCTTTCTCTCAATTTTTCAAGTTTTCTCTTTGCAATTCTAACAACAAACAATAACAAACATTTTTATCATGTGCAAAAATAACCCCCGATTATTTTAAAAATGCTCCCGGTGAATGTTTCTTTTGCGATAAACTTTGTTTCATTTCCATTTCCTTTCTGAAGAGGCAATGAGAGCGAAAGTTGTTAAATGTATAAGCACAGTTATTAAACGAATAAATTTTATCCCTTAACAAAATTTCATGGAGCTTTCCTTTGAAAACCTTTAATTTTCAAAGTCATTTCCACTGCAAACTTTTATGGATACTGTATGCGAATGTACACACATCCATAAGTAAGTGTGAATGTAGCTGTATGGTTGTATCTGTACATACGCCGGTCGACAACCACAACGAGGCATGAGTTGATAAATGCGAATTTTAGGGATACAACATTCAAGCGACAATACTGACAGTAGGACAAACAACGTGACTTAAAACTTTAAAAATGTTTCCTCCAGGTTTGTATAAACGTAAAACTGACTAAAAGAGGATGTACACTCCTAAGGATAAAAATTGGAGTTATATCAAAAGTGAAATGTTCTGCATTTTCTCGGCTTCTTTAATGGTATAAGTCAGTTTGGCACATGAACGACTCAGATAACCCACGATCAAAAATTTGTGGTGGTTCAAAATTTGTGCGATCAGCACGAAAAAGTGGCTATTATCATTTTCTATCGAAAGGTTGAAAAAACGATTCTTTTGACCTTTAAT
Organism: Tricholauxania praeusta; assembly: GCA_949775025.1. Taxonomy (NCBI): domain Eukaryota; kingdom Metazoa; phylum Arthropoda; class Insecta; order Diptera; family Lauxaniidae; genus Tricholauxania; species Tricholauxania praeusta. The sequence goes on along the minus strand of OX459029.1, from coordinate 72,458,451 downwards.
AGATATCAATCACATAAGAATTAGTTTTTCAATGATTTTTAATTGAAATGTGCGGTAACTTTCTTAACAAAACCTTGTATAACTTGAACAATCAATCGATTTGTATGAAACTTTGGCATATCTAAGGAGAGATGAAATGGAATTTAGCTAACCGTTCGAAAATTTTCAAAAGATTTATTTTTTACAATTACTTAACTCTTAGCGGTACCACTTCAATTTCATAACAATCCGGCGCATTGGGGTTTTTCACGACCCCACGTTAAAAAAAAAATGATAAAAAAGCGAATTTTCAATTTCAGGCTTCATAACAGTGAACGAGTGTTGAGATGACTCTACTTTATGAAATTCAATGATGTGTAATCATTGAAAAAAAAAGTCTTGTAGTTGAAAGTTTAGGTACCATACGGTATGTATTTTGGTGTGCTAAAAACGAATCCGGGGTCAGAATTCACCCATCACCCTCAGATTTTTACCTAACCTTAAAATCCTACTTTAAAATACGTTAAAAAGAAAGTCCCTCAAAAAAAAAAAAAAAGAATCAAAATCCTACTTACTTATGTTACTTATTTAGGTGTGCCAAAATAATATCTTATAATAAAAATGAGTTTTTGTTACCCACTTTCTCATAGCACCCCCAAAGGGTCAAAAACTAATTTCTTATAAAAAATCAAAATTAATGCATATCCGCATGTATTTTGGTTATTAGGGATATTTTTCAAAAAATGTTTGTGCTACATGAGGCTCAACTTGAAGAAGAAATACGTGAATCGAGAATTGAAGGCACTCGTTATTGTTCGTGTACTTTGGAAGGGTTTTGTTGAGACCCTATCTTCCATGACATTCAAGGCAGGGAGCACCAGTCTATGACGATTTTTAGAAAAGCCCCCAGACTTTTAACAAAAAAAAAATAATAAAATCGGGTATGAGCACATAAAGTAATTCTATGCCATTGTGTTTTTTTTTTTTTTTCATTTAGTCTACCATATGAATGGAAAATTTCTACATGCAGAGGCGACAAATATTTTTGGGCCTACACTTCAAAAACTAGATCCACTCTGTTCGGGGGAGGAAGTGACTAACCTTGTATGTAAGCTTTTCACACGTTTCGGCCAGAATTCCATGTATGACATCTGTCAATATTGAGATAAGTAAATATGGAACATTGCATGAGATAACAACGCTATCGTATCATTGTTAAAGTTCATTATAAAAATAGAATTTACGATGCCAGAATTTACCCGGAGGGTGGGGTACATTTGTTCGACATTTTATTTCATATCTAATCAACATTTGTGCTTTATGATGATTAACATTTTAAATAAATAATGTGTTTAGATTAAAACAAAATAGGAGCTCTTAATGGGACATCCTTTATTAAAAATAAGAAGTTGATTTAATGGAATAATGGGTTATAATAATTTTTTACGTATGGCGGACTATTTCTGGGATAAGCTAAGGCCAAAAGTTGTAAAATATTTCGAAATACAAGTCCGATTGATTGACTTAGAACAAAAAATATTCCTTGGAGTGACACGGAATTCGAAGCGACTTAAAATTTTGCGATTCTGTGTTTAACCGTTTCTGGCCGTAGATTTGAAATACTTTGCATTTTTAAAACGCAATTTAATGATTGAAGTAAAGTTAAATTTTTGTCCATAACACCGAAACAGAGGAATTGTTCTAATTTCCTCTCAAGAACAAATACATAGGGTACTTGCTTGTGTTTACAGTTATCAGTATGAAAGCGATCTTTCGAAATTACAATTTCTCCGCTTAAAGCTTACCATTTTTACCTTTCAAAAACAAAATAGAATTTTCTCTCCAGTTCACCACTTAGTTCAACTTATTACCGCCGAAATTAATTTTTTTTTTGCCAAAAAAAATCTTAATTTGTTATTCAAAACAGTCTTATATATACCGGGAACGATTCTAATTATTAAAATTTGATTATCAAAACCTAACTGGGTTTTAAATTTCCTTCTTTCCGAATCCATTCCTTGTTTTCTCAAGAACACTTGCGAATAAATTTTAAACCTACATAACCAACTTAATAGATAAGAATAACGTCAGGATTTTAAAACATCCTTGCTAAAAAATGGTTTTTAGGCTGATACCCGGTCATTCTTTGAGTAAGTGCGCACTTTTATTATTTTCGTCTTACATTAAATTATTGAAGAAGTTGTAGAAAATAATAATAAAAAAAAACCAAAAAAGGTTGCCTCTTGTATTTTCAGCTTCTAGGGGAAATTCTGGAAAAAATGATGAAGTTACTTAATAATTTTTTTACATACTAACAACTGCTGTTATTAGCAATTATGTACCGTGGACGTCTGCCTTTTATATTTTTGTTTTCTATTCTATGCCTTTAACACAATATAACAGAGACAGACTTGATTAAATACATAATTCAAGAGATTTTTATTTTTGCAATTAAAAAATTAACTTTTCTAAAAAATTAGCGCATTTGCACTTAGTTTTTCTAATTGGCATAAATGTGAACTACATAACACATCAATAACAACGACGATGTCTTGTCAATCACAATTACAGCAAGACTGTCAAAAAAAGTGAAGTTGTTCAACTACGCCATACATTATACGACAAGTTGATAAAATCGATGAAAAATTAGAACAGATCAGTTGTCGATGCAACTGCCTCATACATATATTGTACAATAAGTTGTCGTAATGAAATTTTTATTAAAAGCGCGCACTAACTAGTCTTATTGTATTAATTGTATGATATTTTCTATAGCTATTTCAGGAATTTCGATTTGATGGTATGATACTTTATTAGGATTGGTTGAAAAATAACATATAAAAAAATCCATAAAAAAATGTTGTGTTGAAGATATCTAAACAAAAATGGTGTGTACTATCATTAAAAAATTCATATTTTCCAAGCTATGACGGGAGTTTCAATCTGAAAGCAGATACATCTTAAGGATAAATTGCAGAATAACACGTAAGAAAATCAAAGAAAATAAGATGTTGTATCGAAGATATTTTGACAAACATTTGTATAAATAAAAAAGTTAATAAATAAACTAATATATTTAAAGTATTTTTTTTATATAAAATTAAAGCATTTTAAGCAAAAATGATTTCAAGTTTTACTATCCTATTCCCCATAGTTTTTGAGATATTTCGTTTCAAAAAATAACAAAAAAAAAACAAAGTGCGCAGTAAATGAGCAAAAGACCAAAGTGCACAAAATATTTACATAAGTAAACGCTTATAAAAACAGTTGCTTGGTATAATTTTTGTTAAAGACAGATTTTGACAGATGTGCGGTAAAGCATAACGTAACATAATCTATACCACCTCATGAGTATGTGGACTAGGGTGTTGGATAAATTGTTTTAACGTGGATATTACGAAACACCATAGTTACTACCAGCAATCTTTTTTATTGAATAAAAACTTAAAACCACTGAATCTTAAGAAATAAATAAATTCGATTGTCAGTGAAACCTTTTATGGTGCCAAAGTTTAATTTTGTTTCACTGTGCGATAAACTTTAAGAGTTCCTATGTATACAAGTGCCAGCAAAGTCAATATCGACAGAAAAAAATATTCTTTTTTTTTTTTTTTGCCAACGTAGGGAAAAATTGAGCCTTTAAGCAAGTTCAGCATGTTTCTTATAATTTCTTAAGATAATTTTATTTAATGTCTTGATTGTTGTAATGTATCCCACTTTTTAATGATCCATAAAGGTTTACAGCATTGAATTTTCACTTTTTTGCATTTTGCAGACAAACTTCCTGTTTCCGAAAAAGGAGCACAACAACACTGCCGGAACAAATCGATATTCTTATCTTTTGCTATTTTTTCTGCTCCTTTTATTAAAAATTTTCACAATCTTTTCAAAACTTTTACATTGAGATACTTAAATAGAGCATTTAAGCAATAGTTTTTATGAAACACAAATTTAGCGACTGCGATTTACATTCGCTGCACCTTTCGTTTGTGTATGTATTGCGAAACTGATTTGCCACTCATGGTCCTGCTTCCGTTTTCCTGCCTTTAATTCACATTTGCGTAATTATTTTCCGAGTATCTCAGTGTCTTTTGGCGAATAACTGCTACTCGTGAATCGTAAGGATTCGAATTAACGACACAAAACCCGACACAACGCAGTTCAACTTGACGCAACGCCACGCACAATGATATCCATCGAATTGAATTCGACATCGGAAATGAACTCCATACTTTGGATACAAAAAAAGATATTATTTTTATACATTTATTTTCGGCTGGTTGATGTCGAACAGAAAGAAAAGCTTCCCTTAACCAGAATCAAGTGTTCCAATGTTATTGTTGTTTTCGCAAGAAAGCGGACTAAGCAGGATATAAAACGTTTGCATTGCCAACTCGTTCTGGGGGGTTGGTTGTGAAACAGCTTTTGTGGATACGAAAGGAATAGACAATGAGAAAGCTTTACGCTAAATTGCAGTACATGTTCAACTTCTACAATAAGTACAGTGCTGCCACCTGAAGGATTGCAGGAATGCATTACATGTTACATGCAGTAGTATCAGATAGACATGCAAATGCCTTCTGTACTGCATAGAACTAAGAATTTACACAACATAAGGGTTGATAAGAATAATTTTCAACGAAAATTACTTTTTTGCCAAGCATTTTTAATACAGAAAAAAGCGCAAAATAAAAGGCTTAGGTAACACTCTACGGCCTGTTAACTTATCTCAATTAAATCGTAGTTGAAACTGCGATTTGGTCTTGATCGCCGATTAGTCACGAAGTTCGATAGCTTATGCTATTAATGTGATTGATTCCCGCCAAATCAATTGTTCACTTATGAACCAAATGTAAGATAAAATATCAATAAAAATAATTTTTACTTATTTAATCCAACTAAAATAAAAATACATTATATTTTATTTGTTAATGCGTAGCTACGTGCGCCGGGTTTTGCTAGTACTCAATAAATTCAGCGATAAGTTACCAAGTTTAATTCGAGATATAACGCAGTTCATAAAATCTCCGACTAAAGGGGTATTAAGAAAAGAGATAAATTAACGGGCCTTAGCTTCGTAATAAATCAGGATTGAAATTGGGATTTTCGTCATTCTTGTTATGCTTTTATAGATGAATGTGGTCCGTAATTTAAACATAAGTAAATTGGTATTATTTTTATATATTTTTTATTTAGTTAATCAGGAGTGTTAATCAAACTTTGGTCTAATTGATGTGTGATAACTAGGGCGTAGATTTTCATGCAATAAATAATCAAAAACAATTCGTATATATCATAACCAAATCTATTTTAAACCATGCAGTCGGACTGGCCTCAAATTGCGGAATTGGTTGCCAATTGAATATGTTGCTCTTCAGAGGATATAAGAGGACACATATTCCACTGATTTGATTGAAAAAACATTTTTGCGAAGTTATGCGAATTTTAAGTTTTCGCTGAAAGTTTTTTTAGAAAAATGGCATTTCCATCCAAATAAAAATAATTAATTTTTATCTTTTGATTCTAAGAGAACTTCTAATTCTCTGTCAGAATCTTTGAGAAATTTTTAACATGCTTGAAAATTAGCGGAGTTATAGCGCTTTTTATGAAAAAAAAAAAACATAGATAATTTTCTCAAAAACCTCATCTTTTTTTCGCTTAAAATTTTATTGCGGATTTGAAGTAATATGAGAAAGAAATGACAAGAGCTTAATGCAGGCTTAAAGACATTTGAGGTCAGGAGAATTTTTTTCTCAAAATCAAAACTTAAATTTTTGTTTCAACATTGCTAATCCATCTGTGGTACTATTTTCAGCTTATTTTTAATAATAGCATCGTTTAGTACCGCCGTTCCCTTCTAAAATGAAATATCAAGTGGTCATCTTTGATGTTTCCTTGCAAAATTAGAGCAATCAATTTAATTCTGAAAAATAGTTCACGAGCTCCTAAACAGTTTTTTCCGTTTTCTGAAAATTTCAAAATTTTAGTATAATATTCTTTACTAGAATGTGTGCGATATACAAATTTGGTCTTAAAATCTCATACAAATTGTGTTAATATGCAAATCTTATCTGGAGACAAGGCCTTAATGGTGTGATTTCAACTTTTCGTCATCGATTGTCATAAAAAAAAGTCCTCTGGTGATGCCTTAAAGTCTTTATCGGGCTTTACCCATCAAATATTGTAAGCATTTACCTTAGCAAATGGAATTAATTATAAATAAATAAATTAATTATACTTAATACTTAACGAATAAGACAAAAACAACAAATGGAACAATTACACCTGGTAATTGGTGACATATGTTTCGGCTATTACCATGTATATACATATCAATATACATATATACATAGCCTCATCAGATCAGTTTTGGTTAATTTGTACTAAGACTTGCACCCCGACTATTCCATGAATTATATGTGTCACTTTGGTGACACACGTCCGATATTTCTTTGCGTTAAAGTCAGTGTTACCAGGGCTCTATTTGCGTGTGAAGCTGAGTGTAGCTCTGTGTATTTATTTGCAAATTGAACTTATAAAACGTCACAAAAAACAAAAATCTTTAATTTAAAACAAAAAGTTGGATACGTTGGATAAAATGGAACAATGATTCCGGGTCCGATGACGTAGCTATTTTTGTTTCAACTTTAACAACAATCGCTTTCTTATGATTGGATTAAAAATATAAGCTGCGTTATAGCGCTTGGTAGCTAAGCCAATACTTAAGTATACATAAGTGTTGCTTACTTACTTGAAAATTAATTGTTGCTGTAACCGCTCTCATGGCGTCCGCGTAGCTATTTAAAACGTTTTCGGTTTGCAAACATGAATTTCTCCATTCGAACAGGTGCTCAACCCTCAACAGGCATGGCTCACATATCTTTTTTGGCAGATAATCGTCTTTCGATATCTAAGAGCGAAAGAAAAGTTAAGTAATAGAAAGGACCAATTTGGAACCTTAAGAGTAAAAAAAAACAAAATCAAAGTCATTGCGTAAATATTTTTTTTAAAGTGCAAGTGTAACCTTGTTGATTGGTAACACAAAACTATTTCTTGAAAAAGAACTCAAAACTCATCTAAGTTTTTGATCTTTTTAGTTAACAGTAAAAATTATATCGAATCAACTTCATCACCCTCTGTGCTACAGAATGGTGAAAAAAGTTCCTTCCAAATATTACTTACAAAAATTTTCTCACAACTTTTGCAACAGAATAAGAGCAATCAAATGATTTAGTTACATAAGATAATTAACTAAATTAATTTTAAGCTATATCGTTATCATTGCTGTGATTTTTGTTCAGAATTATTGATTATCAAAAAACAAATTTTCTTAAGCTTTTCGCCAAAAGTGATCTGGTTGTTATAAATTCTATGTTTGGACCTGTGTCGTACAGTTTTAAAAGTTAGTTGAGCTTAGGAAGCGTTCACAAATTACGTTATGCACTTAGGGAAAAGCGGGGCAAAATTAAAATTTGCGGTATTGTGTGAGGCCATGCAGCTGCGTTACGTAGTGGGCTATGTCAAAATTCTAAGCGAATGCAAATGCGGTTCGATAAATTTTTTTTATGAACCGTACAATTAAGTTTACACCAGTGCGCCTTAACCAAGTTTAAATGACAAATTAAGTTTCAAAAAAAAAATTTAATGGGGAATTTTTTGGGATGTAATTTATAGTCGATCTACATCAAAAGGAGAGAATTCCTCAGAGATTTTGTTTGGATGTGGAATATATTTACAGATTCTAGTATTGTTATATATGTAATTAACATACGTATACAAAATTACTATACGTATACTTAATTAACATACATATAAAATTTAAAAGACATCCGATTTGCTCAAATTGTGACACGTTAAAAAACCTTAAATGATAGATGTCTGTGAAGTTGGCCCAGCATTTTCCGATTTTTTAGAAATAGAACTTGTGCTGCGATGTGCCCGACTTGTGCTATGATGTGCCGTATTTTTTAAAAAAATCGTTCGTAGGATTCGATTTTTATAAGCAAAATAATTTTTTAGTGTGAAGTTGGCCCAGCATTTTTCATATTTATGAAAAAGCAGCCTTGTGCTGTAATGTGCTCAGGATGTGCTGTCATGTGTCGTAAAGGATATAAAATTATTCCTGGAATTTCGACCTTTATGAACAAAAACATTTTTTGAGTGTGAAGTTAGCCCAGCATTTTTCGATTTTTCAAACATTTGATGTTGTGCTGTAATGTGCTCGACTTGTGCTATGATGTGCCGTATCGCAAAAAAAATAATTTTAAGTATTTAGTCAAAAAAATTAATAAAAAAAATTTGTGAAGTTGGCCCAGCATTTGTCGATTTTTCAAAAAAAAACTGGTTGTACTGTATTATGCTCGACTTGTGCTACGATGTGCCGTATTGCAAAAAAAAATATCTCAACTTTTGCTATATGAAACTTGCAAAAAACTATTTTTCATACAAAAATGTGTGTGAAGTTGGCCCAGCATTTGTCGATTTTCCAAAAAAAAACTGGTTGTGCTGTATTGATAAAATAAAGTATTTTCCAAAAAAATATGAATATTGCTGACCAAAAAATACGTCATCAACTTTTTCACAAAAATATTTTAACATTTTATCGAATTATTTTATTCTTTTGAAGGCCGCTAATTCCTCATTTTCAACTTGGCAACCCTGAACTTCACAAATAGTTTTGTAAGATTTATAGTTTTTTGCAAGTTTTATATAGCAAAAGCCGAAATATTTTTTTTTGCAATACGGCACATCGTAGCACAAGTTGAGCACAATACAGCACAATCAGTTTTTTTTTGGAAAATCGACAAATGCTGGGCCAACTTCACACACATTTTTGTATGAAAAATAGTTTTTTGCAAGTTTCATATAGTAAAATTCTAAATATTTTTATTTGCAATACGGCACATCATAGCACAAGTCGAGCACAACCAGTTTTTTTGGAAAATCGACAAATGCTGGGCCAACTTCACACACATTTTTCTATGAAAAATAGTTTTTTGCAAGTTTCATATAGTAAAAGTCGAAATATTTTTTTTTGCAATACGGCACATCATAGCACAAGTCGAGCACATTACAGCACAACATCAAATGTTTGAAAAATCGAAAAATGCTGGGCTAACTTCACACTCAAAAAATGTTTTTGTTCATAAAGGTCGAAACTCCAGGAATAATTTTATATCCTTTACGGCACATGGCAGCACATCCTGAGCACATTACAGCACAAGGCTGCTTTTTCATAAATATGAAAAATGCTGGGCCAACTTCACACTAAAAAATTATTTTGCTAATAAAAATCGAATCCTACGAACGATTTTTTTAAAAAATACGGCACATCATAGCACAAGTCGGGCACATCGCAGCACAAGTTCTATTTTTTAAAAAATCGAAAAATCCTGGGCCAACTTCACAGACATAAATGATAGCACCATAGCCTAAATTGCAGCTCTCTAGGTAGTAAGGGTCCTGAGTAATGTGAGTTCAAAACAGCTAAATTCAATGTCTAATGTCTCTGGGCCTTATCAACTAATTTCCCTACGGAGTATTTTATTTAAAAGTGTATAAAAGGACAAACAAAATAAAATCTTTCTTAAGTATAATGAATACAACCTCGATTTAGGGCACCATTTTCAAAGTTCTCATATTTTACTAAGATCTATTTCACTTAGTCGGGCCGCAAAAAAAAGTCTTAAGGCTTAGGACCTTATCTTTTTTATATACTTATATTTTCTCAATTTCAATTTACTGACTGACATAATTAGTACATAAGAAATATTTTTTTTTAGTACAACAAGCAAGTTCAAAACGTGATAATAAGGATATTTTAATTTAAGAATAAATGTAATTTAAGAACTTATAAACTAAATAATATTAATAACTATTAGTGTAAAATCACAGAAAAGTACAGTGAAAGTAAGTAAAAGTAGAGTAAAGAATATATATATATATAGAAGTAAAGATGCTAAGAAAAATGACGTAATATTAAATGCTTAAAGTTTATCTTATTAGACACACACTTTATGTCTCTTGGTAGTGAATTCCACAGACGAATAGCGTTAACAAAAAATTATTTCGAAGAGTTCAGGTACCTATATGTTGGCATAATAATGCTTATATTGCGTGATGATTGACAAAAACGTAATTTTTCATACAGATATTGAGGTGATTTTGTGTATATTATATTGTGCATGAAAACACAGTTTCTTAAATCAAGGTAGTTCTTAATACTGCAGTTAAGTATCCGATTACTGAAAGAGGAAATATGATCAAACCTTTGAATTTCATACCCATATCGAGCTGTATTATTGTACGCGACTTGTAGTTTGTGAAGTGAGCGCGAGTCTTATCTGCAATAAGCTACTTCGGAGTATGTAATTATGGGAACTATAAGCTGCACAACAAGACGCCTCCTAGTCTCTAAAGGTACAAATGATGTTGTCATTCATAGATTTCGAAACGTGCAATAAATTTTGCTGACGACAGAGTTGATGTAGTCTGCACAGCTCAATGAAGAATTAATACGAAACCCTAGGTTAGTAGCTCTTGTGACAAATTTTAGCTCAATGCCATTAAGAAAAATTTATGGAAAATCGCTAGAAGAAAAGCCTGTTTTTGAAATTGGTAGAACATAAGATTTTGCCAGATTTAATTTGAGTTTATTTTGAATGGCCCAGTTATTTACATTGACCATATCACCATTTATTCTAGAGCATAAGTCTTCAATAAGACCAAGCGGTCGTGACATGTAGAGTTGTAGATCATCCGCATAAGCATGCATAGTAACATTTTTACATTCAGAAAAAATGTCATTGAGGAATAGGGTAAATAATAGTGGGCCCAGTACTGAGCCCTGAGGTACTTCACAGCTAGTGAACTGGGGCATTAAGTATTTGTGTCCAATTTTAACTCTTTGCGTTCTGACATCAAGATAGCTTTTTAATAAGCCGACTGCTGCATTTGAAAAACCAATTTAACACTTCAGCTTTTGACATAACAATGCATGGTTTACACTGTCAAATGCCTAGGAAAAGTCCAAAAGACATAGCATTGTAAGGTATTCATTATCATATGAAATTCTGATATCATCAAAAATTTTCACTGCTGCAGTAGAACAACTATGCCCTGGACGGAATCCAGACTGCAAGGGTGAAACAAGATTGTATATATTTATATAAGCAACTATCTGATTAGCGATCAAAGGCTCACAGACTTTAGATATGGATGACAGTATACTTATGGGTCTGAAGTCATTTGGCTCCAATGCTGCAGGCTTTTTGGCAATGGGAATAACTGTAGCCATTTTCCACAAGCTTGGAAACTTAGAGCTTGTAAAACAGTAATTGATTTTGTGCGTAAGAGGACTAAGAGCAAAAGGTAACACCAACTTTATGAAGCTAAGAGAGATACCATCTTCTCCAGTAGCATTTGATTTTATTCTTCTTATAGTTTTTTCAACATCAGATTCACTCACTGCATTAAATTTGAAAAAGATATAAAAAGTTTCCACCCTCCAATTCGTCCTGCAGAGCTTGTGCTTCAGGAGCAGATTCAATGAGAAAATGTTCATTTAAAAGATCAGGATCGATCTCACATGCTGCATTGTTATTATTACCGATACCTATATTTTTTAAATTTCTCCACAGATGCTTCATTTGCAATGACGTATTTAATTTTGATGCATAATATCTTTGTTTAGACAGCCTGACAACAGAGGTGGCTTCATTTCTGGCAATTCTGTATTCCTCCCAATTGCTAGCAGTGGGATTTCTGTTCCATACTTCATAGGACTTATTTTTTCATGGCAGATTTCACAATACAGGTGAACCAGGGACAAGATACATTTGTAATCCTAGCAGTACGAAGTGGTACATGTGTATTAAACGCACCAATTATTGTGTTTGAAAAAAGAGTTTCACTGCACTAAGGAAAGATCACTATAAAGCGAAGCAAAATCAATAGACTTATAGTCACGATACGTAAAAAATTCAGGGGTAGAAACTGAATTCAAACTAACGTTAAGCGTACAAAAAAGAAATTTGAAGATGACATAATAAAAAAACTGATATTCATAACATCAAATTTGAATTTGTTGGTTTTTAGAACTATAATTTTAAATAGAATTTTCAGGCCAAAATATGGCTTTTTCTCATAGCTCTTAAACCTAGGGAGCTGAAATTTGGGCTGTGGTGCTTTCTGTTAAAGTTTTTTAACGTGTCACAATTTCAACAGAATTTCGATTTTATAAATTGCATACGTATGCTATACAAATTTATCTTATATTATTAAAAAACAGTAAATATAAAATAAAAAAAAAGCTCGAAGGATTTATTTTGCTTAAGAATACATCGACCTTACATAACACCCCAAATAATCCCAAATTCAAGTATTTGTTTTGAGCTCGAACTTTTATTAAAACTTCTCCTAGAATCAATGGAAAAAGTCGCATCGGGAAAAAAGAACAGACTTAGGAAATTGATACACAGAATAAATAATACGGAACGGAAGTCAAATTTATTCAGACGTCATAGGTATACCCTATGTTTAAAAATTTCTCATCCAATAGACACTGCAAAATTGAAAACTTCTAATCACTAAAATTTGGCTAAAAAAAATATATATCTTTTAATATGAGTGACCAAATTAAAGTTTAGCTTTTAATATCAACTCTGTTATAACAAAACATCAGTCAGGTTTCCGAGCAAAGCATAATTGCACAACAGTACTGCTGAAAGTATGTGCAGATATACGGTCAGGCTTGGATACTGGCAAGATCGTATTTCTAGAGTTTTCTAAAGCATTTGAATGTATAGATTACAAAATCCTTATAGGAAAATTAAAATCTCAGTTCTCGCTTAGTGCATCTCTTTGTAAACTCTTAATTTCATGCCTTTGTGGTCGTTTATAGTATGTTAGTCATAACAATAAAAACTCATCACTGCTAAATGTTTTATGTGGTGTTCCTCAGGAGTCTGTGTAGGGACTCCTATTATTTACATATGACCTTCATAAATTATATAGTCAGCTGCTTCAGAGGATGTAATCATCATATTTATGCTGATGACATACAAATTTATAAAGTTTTTTCAAAATCCTTAAGTAGTGTTGCTGTTAATGATATTAATAGGTTTGTTCGAGACTGAAAAAATAGGTAAATATTTATAAATATTTATAAAGTTTTACCACAAAAAGTGTTCGAGACAGAAAAAATGTGGTGTTTGAGAGAGAAAAAATGAGAGTAAGAAACAGCTGATCACTTCCCCTCCCAAAAATAAGTTCAATTTTCACCAAGATAAATTTCTTGTGGCTAAAAATTGAAGACTGTCAAAATCGTAGGCAACGAGACTGGCGACTCACTTTTTGCATGCGAGGGAAATGAAATTTCCTGTCTGAATTATACCTGTCAAATACTTTCCATATAAAATAATTTTCAGCGTTGATTTTTTTTCACTTCTATTAAGGTTGTGTTAAGAAGAAGCAACATAACAAAAAGCTTGAAATCAAAACATTTTTGCTAAATGCTCATTTATTTAATTAAATAGCTGAGCGATTTTTTATTGAAAAGGAATCGTAAAGTTGAATGTTACCTGAATGGTTGTAAGGTAGTCAACCAGATAATTATTTTTAAGATACTGTTTTTCGAAGTGCGCAGTTTTAACATAAGGAATTGGAAGTGTTGCTAAATGAAAGTTGCTCCATTTTTTTTTTTTGTTTTTACAATTCCATCGAACATAACTCTTTGTTTGAACAAAAAAAAAATTAGTGCACAACTTTCTGGACTAACTAGCTGTTAAAAAACGTGAATTCCGTAACAGCGTATGCGAAATTTAAAATTTTTGCCTAGCATAACATGCATCAAAACTGTTTAACTCAAAATGTAAAACAATTTTGGTTAAAATTTATTTAACGTCAAACCTCTTATTTTTATCCTAAGCATTGTTTTAAAATGCATTTTATGCATTTAAAATAAATCAAAGTTCAAGATAATTTATGAAGCTATAAAAATCAGGCAGAAAACTTTAAAATCGAACATTTACTTTTTAAGTTATTTCAATAATATTCTCGAAAATGCTTCACTCACCTTGCATTCAGAATGTCTTAACCAAACGGTTACGCAACTATGGTGCTGGTTTTAGCTCCTTAACTCTGCCATTGTTTGTTTACTAAAATACGCGCAACTTTTTGACAGTCTTCAATTTTTACCTATTTTTCCGTTCTAGACAGAATTGTGGTGATTCGAGTAGTCAGAGAAATTTTAGCTTTTACTCTCTCAAAAATCGCGATTTGACACTTTTCAATTTTTACCATAAAATCTGCTTCGAACAAACCTAATATTGAACTAGGCAGGGTTTCCGAATGGTATGCATAAGATGATCTGATGCTCAATCCTACAAAAACAAAGGCAATTTTTATTGACAGGAGCAGAGCGAAAATCGATAATTTCCCACTTTTTCTGAACAACTTTCCAATAGATTACGTCAAAATATTTAAAAATCTTGGAGTTTACTTCAACAACAAATTTACATGGAATGACCATATCAACAGAACTCTCTGTAAAATGTATGGTGCGCTTCGAGGACTCAGCCCTATTTCCAAGTGCTTTCCAACTATAGTAAAATTAAAGCTTGTTCAGTGATTTATATTGCCAATTATATTGTATAGTTGTGCATTATTTTCAAGCCTCAATCATGATTCGAATCGAAAACTATTGGTGGCTTTTAATATTTGTGCGAAAATTATTTGTTGACACATGCACAGTTCAAACTACACGAAAAAAAAAACTGCTGGGTGTTCATTAAACGACATGCTGAATTATCGTACCGTTTTATTTTTACATGAAATTATAAGCAGTATGGAACCAAATTACCTTTTCGAACTTTTAAGATTTGCCTGAACCCAAGAATATTGCAACTTATAATACCACTGCACAAATGTCTTAGAGAATTGCATCTGATATTGCAAAATACTACGATAATAAAACAAAATAAAAGGTCATAACATAAATTGTAGGCAATTTCATCTAGTCTCATTTAATACATACCTATATATTAGGGTGGTTCAATTTTTTTTTTTTTTTTCTTAAAACAGGTTTAAAAGTTGCAGGCACACGAAAAGCAATGGTGCAATTTTAGCTCATAATATTAATATTTACTGGTGAGTCTATATCTCGTGAAAAAGAAGGTCTTACATAAACGGGACGTAGAAAAATCTATTAGAAAGATCATAAAATTTCCTATAAAAAAGCTCCTATCATTTTTTTCGTGAAGCAAACACTTCGTCAGTTAATTAGCTTCAAGCTCGGCAGTCATAAATAACGCGAGCAGAAAGGCATCTTTGTTGATTTTAAGTTTCGCTTAAGAGTACACGTTAGAGCGGTTCAAAATAACAACTTTTTGATTTTTTCACGATGTGTCAACGGATTACAGAAACCTGATATGTCTGGACAAAGCCCATTACTAAGAATAAGGTTAATATTGAAAACTGGATTAGCGCCCTCTGTTTTAAGTAAAAAACCTAATTTCCAAAATATTGATTTAAGAAATCGTGCAAGTTACAGACGTTATAAAATTTTCTAACAAAGTGGGTATGGTTTTCGGGAAACTATCGATCGGGGAATTCAAATCCGTGATTTGTTATTCTTCTTCTTCTTTCTTTCTTAAAAAAAAATTGACAATTTACCGGACAAAAGTAAAAAAGTACCGATTTTCCATTTTCTAGCTGCAACACCTCAAATATTATGTTACCGCCGATCCCATGGTATGTACATCATTTTTAATGAACTGTTATTTGCTTAGAAGAATGCCGAAACCGCATATCATTATCTTATTTCAAAACCAAGATATCTGTATTTTTCTAAATTAACAGACCATTTCATTTTCATTTCCATTTTCAAAAATACCAGTAAACATTCCAGGTACATAATCTCTTTTTTAGAGCCAAATCACTGTACTTATTAATTTATCTTATTTTTATTATTATTTTTATAAATAATTTAAATTTTAGAACTTTTTTTTTATTTTCCAATTTCTAATTTTTCGTTTTAATCCTAATTTTAATTTTTAATTTTAATAATTGAATATATAAATTAAATAATTATCATATACTTAGTTTGTACATCCTTAAAAAAGAAATCTTATTTGTACAATGGATAAATAAATAAATACGAGTCCTTAGTGTAATTTGTGTCGTTTTCATTTCTATCATTCAGTTATGACAAAAATTATAAAAACATAAAATATTACGTAGCATTGGTGGTGGGATGGAGGGGTGGGATGGAGGGGTGGGAGTTTGAATAAATTTTACGATTTCTCAAAAAACATCTGACATAACAAGAGAAAAAACATTTAGTTTATGATGTTTTTTTATTTCAGGCGACTTACATTGGCCGGCAACAAGGAACGCAATTTGAACAGTAAATTGCGCTGCTCTGCTTCCTTATCAAAGAGATGAATTTTGGCGGGACCATTTTGTATGGAACAAAATCGACAGAGCTCGGAAAAAGTAGAAAAATTCAAATCGCTGTCATATAGTTGCGCGGAATGATGTGACTGCTGGTGTTGCTGTTGCTGCTGTATAATTGTGTGTTGTTGTTGCTGCTGCTGCTGTTGATTGCTGGATGTCAACATAACTGCAGTTTTTATTTTTGAAATGCATTCATTTATTTATAATTCATTCATTTTTAAAATTATATACTTTGTGATTCTACTACTGTATCAAGTTTAATCCATGCACCGAGAAAAAAAATAACAAACACCTGTGTGGTTTCATTTCACTTCTTCCTTAAAATTGACGCCAATAAAAATAACACATCTATGTAAAGACTTTTAATGACATTTTCTTAAGTTTATTTTTTTGCTCTTAGTATCAAAAGCTCTGGGATACTTTTATATGTTCACTAGACATGTTCAAAATAACCTCATACTCTCGGATTATTCGGGAATGTTTAAAATCCGATATACATAATCACTTTCGAGTATATCCTCAATCAAAAAAAATAAATAAATAAATAAATTTCTAGGGTTCTTAAAAGAGCTGCAAAATTTTCATTTTTCGAAATTTCAGTAAAAAATAAAGAAAAATTAATTTTTTTCTCAACTTTTTTTTTTTTAATTTTTTTCCATTTTCATGTTGTACACATTAGGAAGTACATTAACATACATATGTTCATTACAATTTGCAACAATAAAAAAATAAATAAAAAGTATAAAAAAGAAATGCATGTAAATTTGAAACAAACTTAATTTCCCAATTGCCTTTGACGACTGTTCAAACTTTGTTGGGTAATTTTCCCATTTTGTTTTTTTCACGATTTTTCATCAGATAAAATAACCCAAACATTGAAAGGAACATCAAGTCTTAAGTGATTTTTCAATAACAAACAAAATAAGTTACTTCGCTTCAAAATTGGTAATAAAACCTAGAAGTTACTAGCGGTTGATGTATAAGCAAAAATTGAAATTTAATTTTGTGCATATGAAGCGCACTACCTGATCCTCTAAGGCTGTTTTTTTTTTGACGCTTTGAGAAAAAAAAATACAATTGAGAAAATACACATGTAAAAAAAAGTATATGTTATGTTCCAAAATGTTTTTTGAAGATCACCAGGCGTGCCATCTACCCCTTGATAGGTTGCCTCAATCGGTTAGGAAAGTTTGAAAACGGATTTTAAGCACTACTCCTTAAAAAAGTGTTTGAGACCCTTGTCCCTTTTGAGGTTCAGGGCCAGTGAACATATACAAAATTTTTATTTGAACTTTTCCAATTGAAAGGAGAGAAAATTGCATAAAACGGCCTATAATATCCCATTAAAAAATAGGGGACATCCTGATGATGCACAAAGTCCTCAAATTAGAACCTTTCCCAATATAGGGGTGCAATAAAATTTGTTTTTCTTAAAAGAGATACATAATCTTTTTGTGAGGTCCAGGCTACCCTAGGAAAGCCCTAAAGCCATTTACTATTTTTCGTCATTTTTTATAGACTTATCTTTTATATTTTACCAGCGATTTTTGGATGTATAAGCTAACTCTATTTTGTAATAAATAAACTGTAAAATTAACCCGAATCAAGTATTTCTTTACTAAAATTTGCAATATTTTCTTAAATTGACCAGAAAAAAGGAAAAATTATGGATTGATTGCGCGAAAACTGTTAAACTAATTTAGAACTGTTGTGACAGCAAATTTTATAACATTTATTTTTATGTAGGACTATTTAAAGCGAGTTTGCCAGTATTCAACTTATTTTTAATTAATTAGAACCATTTATTTAATATTACATATTACTACTCCGAACAGAAATTTTTTGAAATTTGTAATTTTAATTTTTGGGTAAAATTTGTGGTAAAATCTTTTAAATGAGGCACATTTCAATTGTACTGAAAACAATATTTCTATTTCCTTTATTGAAGCCTTCAAATATGCTAACTTTCAACTATTTGTGCCGTTTATTAAAAAAAAAAGTGCAACAAAAATGATTAAATTTATCCATTTTCGAGTATAATGGATCTCAATAAAAGACTACCTTTCCCATTGGATTTTATTTTCAAAAAATTTTAAGCTATGTCTATTATACGAAGCTTCAAATATCAATTTTTTCTATTTTTACAGAAGTACAGCTGTTTTCCTATGTAAATTAAGTAACTGCTGCCGTATACGTAACCTTTAATTCGCATAGTTTATTATTATTATTATAGTGGACGTTCGTTATACCGAATGCTGATATAGTTTGAATGACAATGAATTTGCGATATAGCGAATTTACGATGTAACGAATTTGCGATATAACGAACGCTTTTTAGAACAGCATTAGACTTTCTAAGTGGCGAACCCTCACAACAAATTTGCTATCCAATATATCGAAACCATGAATAATTGGCATAAGAACTTTCGAAATATTTAAATGTGACTACAAAGTTCTTCCATGTCTTATTTCCTGTTTTCATATTCTGTGTCATATTATGAATGCAGTTGGCTCAAAAAATACAGATATGTATAAATGTACACAGTGCGACAATTTTCCACCCAGACTTCCTACATCCTGCCGTCTGCCTACATTGTATATCGTTGAAAATATGATACTTTCTTTTTTTCAACGCTCTCAACTTAGTTGCGCTAGTTTGTCAAATGGCTACGTAATGACATTCCGAATGACGTGACGAAGATTCGGAAAGTTGGTGCTTGTGCACGAAAACGCATCTGCTCACAGTGTCATTTTGATACTCCAACTTCTAGCAAAATATTGTTTCTGCGTGCTTGACCAGCCATATTCGCCTCACTTAAAATTTTCGGTAGGGGCCCATTTTTTCCAATCCGTTTTTACCAATCCATTTTTACCACTCCATTTTTACCAATACCCTTTTCCCACTGGACATTTTTACCAAACCATTTTTACCAATCCATTTTTACCACTCCATTTTTACCACTACCTTTTTTCCCACTGGACATTTTTACCAATTATCCTAACTTTTACTTATCCTAACTTTTATATAGCATTACTGTGGCCACCGTAGCCAGTGTTGGATACGTTATAGACTGAGCCGCGGCCGAAGGCCGCCGCGAAGCCAATATCGGATTTTTGGGAGTTTCAAATCCTTAGCCGCTGTCGAAGGCCGCTCACTTATAATAACTTTTAAGCTCCCTGAACATTGTTACTGTTAATAAGTGGTAAAAAGAGGTAGTGGTAAAATTGGTCAGTGGTAAAAAGAAGTAGTGGTTAAACTGGTCAGTGGTAAAAACGGATTGGTAAAAAGAAGTAATGGTAAAATTGGTCAGTGGTAAAAACAGATTGGTAAAAATGGTAGACAATCAACATTTTCTTACTCCCGAAACTGAAACTGTTCCTAAGGTTTTTTTTTCGTGTAGGTACGCAGATACCATCAAGTGGATCTTAATATGTCTGACATATTTACGTTAAGATGGCTTCAAATAAAAAGCTATATATAAAACATCTCAACGAGCAGTAAAGTTAGGTTCAACCAGGGATTTTTTCTAAGACATTTCTCTATTATAATCTGAATTGAATTAAATTTTCAATAAAGACAGTGATGGCATTTTCGGAACATTTTTACTTTTTTCAGTATATTCGCAAATTTTCGTTACATTTTTGTAAGTTTCTTAAGTAATTTTAGCTGAAATATGTATGCTTAGAAAACTGGAGTAAGCTATCTTTGCTGCCTTTTTTAAGTGAAACATCTTTAACGGGGATGTGATTTGAAATGAGGTGTGTATAATGAAACGCAAAACGCTACACTATTTTTTTTAGCCGTACTGTCGCTTAGTATAGTTTTTTCCTCGAATGTAAGGCTTGGTTTACGGG
The DNA here is from genome assembly GCA_949775025.1 of Tricholauxania praeusta. Lineage (NCBI taxonomy): Eukaryota > Metazoa > Arthropoda > Insecta > Diptera > Lauxaniidae > Tricholauxania > Tricholauxania praeusta. Next base: position 72,438,162 of record OX459029.1, on the reverse strand, counting down.
ATCAAGAATAGCTACAGCAATAAATGATTTATCAAATTAAAGTACTCATCGAGCAGAGTGCTCAAAAACCGAAAGCGGTTAACCCAAAGCAGAGATATAAGCCTAGAAAGATCTCCTATTTGTTCAATTTGTTCAAGCATTGCACTGATTAAGTACCAAAACTTGCCATAGCGACGAGGAAAAAATCTACTACTCTCTCTCATTGCAATTTCATATTGCTTTTGATATTTTAATAACAACAACGCTTAATTGCGAAACAATAATAACAACAATAAGTAGTTGGCAAGGCTTTGGTAGTTAATGCACTGATTGATTTATCATTTATTGCTGTAGCTATTCTACATACAGTTACTCACAAAAATGAGTATAAGCCTTAAATTAAAATTAAAAAGTTTTATTAAATATTTATTATGCATGGCGATAGATACCAATCTTACTAACTAATAATGAGCATAAATTATATTATTTTTATAACAAACAACAAAAATAATCCATAAAAACGTATATTAAAGCAAAATTTAAGTCACGGAATTGAGTATGCACTTGCCAGTTTTGAAATGAAATTTGAAGTTTGTAGAGTTATTTCGATCAATAGTTTGAAGATAAGCTCATTTCATTTAACGCGTTAGTTTCGTAATGGCGACCACTAGCAAGGAAACAACTCTTGCAATATGATAATTGATCGTGTCTTTAAATTGGTGAAATTATTGCAAAGCCTAATTATACAGTTTAAAATATTATAAACAAGTGGAGATACGAAAGATTTGTGTGCCGAAATTGACAGCATAAGCTTTCAAAGTTATAAACAAGCCGATATCCATAGAAATAGTTAGTCAAATACTGCGAAAAAATAATTTGCACGGACGAATTGCACGCAAAAAGCCTTTCATCTCTTCTATAATTAAAACAAAATGGTTTGGAGTTTGCTTGTTAAGTGCATTTGCACTTAAATAAACGTCCGAGCTTTTGAAAAAGGGTGATGTTCACGGACGAGGCAAAAATTAATCTTTAGGGATCAGATGGAAGACCAATTGTATGAACAAAGTCTTATATTTCGCTGCAAACTAAATATTTAGTAGCCACAGTCAAACATGGTGGATTATCAGTTATGTTGTGGAGATCTATGGCAGCTAGTGGCGTCGGATTCATGGAATTTATACACACAATTATGACCACAGAAAGTTGCTTGGATATTTTAAAACGAAATTTACGACAGAGTGCCGCAAAACTTAAGCTTCCGTCCAGGTTTTGATCCAAATGATCCAAGGCACACGGCGCACATAGTACAAGATTGGCTGCTATAAAACTATCCAAATCAACTTTAAATACAACCACAATCGCAGAAATAAACCCAGTTGAGCATTTATTGGGAGAAGTGAAATTAAAATTGAAGAATGTTCATTCGCGGAGCAAGGAGAACTTAAAGAGAGCGATAGCCAAGAACTGAAAAGAAATTTTGGACTCATTCACCCAAAAACTGGTGGATTCAATGCCACGACGAATGTAATCTGTAATAGATGATACAAGTGGCCATTACAATTATTGGAATCGAAAAATTATATTTAAATTAAAATTTAATGAGCTATAGTTCGAAATGCATGAACTGTATACTTAATTTTGTGATATGAATTTTGCTTTAATTTACGTTTTTATGAATTATTTTTGTGTTTTGTTTTAAAAATATTAAAATTTATGTTCTTATTACTTAGTTAGTAAGATTGGTATCTATCCCCATTCATTAAAATTATTTCTTTAAAAATTTTAGTTTCTTTAAAATTTGCCAATATTTCTTTCAAATCAGGGTGCATACTCATTTTTGTGAGTAACTGTAGATTCCGTCAACTTTTATCATTTTAATAAAAAATGTTCGCCGCATTTCATCGCAGTTTAGTTTTCTAAAGGTTTCACTTCTTTTTTATACCATACGCCGGGGGTATATTTACTTTGTCCTTCCGTTTGTAACACATAGAAGGAGGCGTGGCAGGTATGGAAAAGTTTATATATTCTTGATCAGCGTCACCACCTGAGTTGATTTAGCGATGTTGAAATCAGGTTTACGGGAAAACCAAGAAAACTAATTGAATGAAACTTTCACACACAGGTCATATCTTCTTGCAGGCATCTTGCTATTGAAAATGGGTGAAATCGGTTCACGGACACGTCCACCCAGGCCGATTTAGAAAAAAGTTGCAGCGATTTTGATGAAAATTGGTGATTTGATGAACATGTGAACGAGATTAGGATTAGGCTAGGTTTCAAGTTTTCAAAGATTCTTCCAGGGGCATGGCACAGCCCTTAATTTTAACTTTTATGCCACCATATCTCGTATAAGATATTGTGATGAAATTTGGTAAACGGGTACATTTCAAATTTATCTTGAATTGTCATAAATCGGAATTGTCATCGGCGGAATCGTAAAAGTGGGCGTGGCTCTTTTCAACAGTTAAAAATTTTGATTCCATATATCTCAAAAGTGGCTCAAACGATTTTCATAAAAATGTTAGAGATGATGCCACTGAAAGCAGTCATCAACACAAGCTCTGCCACTTTACTGAAAAAACTCGATGAAGGGCGTGGCACAGCCCACAATATTTATTAACGTTATACTTAGAGAACTAACAACGTAATCGTTATGAAATTTAATAAGGCAGATATATTTGCTAGAAGGTATGTTTTTGCAAAAATTTGGCGCAATGGAGCATGTGGTCGTGGCACCTCCCACACAAGCAAAAAACGTTTACTGTTATAGATTATGTGCTATGAGAGTAATCTTCATAGAATTTGGCTTAGAGGTGTCGGCTGCTATGGGCTTTGAAATTAAATGAGAATCGCTATATTGATTGAACTATTGAAAAAATTGGTATGAAATTTGATTTAGATGGTTTCTTTATTTTGAATCGAAAGTGGGCGAAATAGCACGAGTGGGCGTGTCACTCCCTATATAAGTAAAATACCTTAAGTGGCATATCTTTCGAAATATGTGATCAATCAGACTAAAATTTGGTGAAAGAGTGTTGTTTATAAAAATCTATTTCTGGATAAAAATCGGACTATAATACACCAGTGGGTGTGTTGCCGCCCTAAATTTTAAGACTAATTACGGCATATATCGCATATACATTGGGCTAAAATTTGGTATATGGATGTCAATGACGAATTTAATTTAGTAACCCAAAAGTAGGCGAAATTGGAGAAGTGGGCGTGGCATATTTAAATTTCTTAGTTTTTATTCGATTTTTTTCAATATTTTCTATATTCTTTTGACTTTATCAACCTTTTAATTTTTTCCAATATATATCCCATATGTATTCGTTTGAATTTTTCAACCTCTTTCATTTTTCTTCATTATTTTCTTTATTTTTAAGACTTTTTCAGCGATTTTGAACTGTTTTATCATTTCTTATCTTCTTTCAATTTATTTGGACATTTTTATATTATTTCGACATTTTTAAACGTTTTTCATAATCTCTCATATTTTTTATACATTTTGAATTTCTTTCAACTTTCTTCAATGGTTTCCATATTTTTTCGACTTTTTCAGTCTTTTACAACTGTTTCAACATTTTTCATCCCTCTTCAATGTCTTTTAACATTTATTTAAAAGGGTCTTTTAGTGCAGTGTAGGATATGTGAGTTTCGGCCTGGCCGAAGATAACACCTTACTTGTTTTTTTTTAGTAGAAAAGGTAAAGTTTTGTTTGAATTTTAGTAATTTTAAGTAACTTTTTAATAATCATGACGAAAAGTACATTCGCCATCTAAAAGTACATTTCCACAAGAGCAAAATGCCATCACTGATTTATAGAAGTAAAATAAAAACTCATTTTTGAATAAATATTATAAAAATGCTCAACAATTCGTTATATGTAGTGCAAGGCCTCACACAGCATATTATTCGTTATACTGTACGTTCACTGCATATATAAAATAAAACCGAATAAAAAGCATTTTGTGATGACTGAAAAATTGTACTAAAAATAAGAGATGAACTAAATGAAATTTTTAGGATTTCGATGAATCACGGCTGGTATCTTGCAGCATACTCAAATTAAGGAAATTAAAAACTTTAAGTGTGCCAAATGTAACTGATTTTCGTGGTAAATCTACCATGTGACAGTTTTTTGTTCCAAAAATCACTAGAATCTACCACTGTTCATCGTGGAGGATTATAGATAAAGCTATCAATATCAACAATCGATAGCAATTCGATATGCAGTGCAGCCTAGAAAAGTAATTTTCTACATGAGTAAGTATTTCTCAGGGCCATGAAATATGTCCGTTTGCTCTACGCAAATTTGAATTACAAGCTGGCAAATGTACATTCGAAAGTTTCTGCACCAAAACAGCCATGTCAATTAAAATCAGCTGGTAAATGAGCAGTTGAATATTAATAAATATCTAATTTTTGTATTTTTTCAAAACGACACCGGTAAATTTTTAGGAACACGAAATGAATTTGATTAATTTTTCCAGCACAACAAATTTAAACTTAAGATTTTATTCCTTGTGAGAAGGGAATTGCAAATTGTTATTTTACTCGTATTTAATAAGAATATTCACTAATCGTACATAGAGATCACGAAAACCACCGCTTTCAAGATTATTTCACAATAAGATAAACACATACATTTTTTACAGTGTACGCTGCATTTTACTTAGAGTTCTACACTGTTGAGAACGCACTATTTTACACCCTGCAATTTTGCTCCGCACAAAAGTTGCCAGGTGTAGCTGTTGGCTGCACACGCGTTGCTAGTGAGATACACATCAACTATGCTGCAAGTTTTCCGCCACTTCACTAAATTCAACTTGACTTAGCCTGGCCTGGCCTACCTTGACCACCCACTAACCTTGGGAAAAATCGATATCGATGCACTTTTCCAATGGCAACACTTTACTATGCAAAAATTCACTTTGCCTCAAACGCTCAGGCAATAAAACAAATAGTTTTTCAAACATATTTTCATTTTGTACAAAATGCGAAATAAAAACCAACTTCTGCATCATTTCCCTCCAAAACTTTACAAACATTCGAACGCACAAATCACAATAAAATTCCGTTGCACTCGGTATTAGGTAGCTGGGTATTTTGTTTACAAAAAACTTGCATTCAAAACTTCAAACATTTGGATAAAAGACTTGAATTTTCTTATCAACAGGCATATTTTTCTTCTCTTTTCACACTTGTTTTGCTTTCTCTTTCTTAATGCACTTAAATTAAATTATTTTCTTTCTTTTTATATTAATTTATTATTTATTATGAAAAGAAAATTTATTTGTTTCTCAAACCAACTTGAATTTTTTTGCGGCTTTTCATTACACTGAAAATCAGAAAGTTGAACTGTTCGTTGAATTTTCGTTCAGAAAATGTTCTCTATGTGTTATCAAATACTTCGATGTTGGGAGAGGGATAAAGCAATTTGTCAAATTTGCAAGACAAACTAAAAAAAAATAACAATTTGAGTTCCGAACATGCGCCATGTTGCTACCGGAAGAGCGGCAAATGCATTGGCAAAGGTACAATGTGTCGCAAATACTAAACAGAATTTCCAATATAAGAATTGCAAAGAGTGTAGGTACTGTAGAAAAATAATTGTAAATATTATTATGAATTAATTTCTTAATCCTATAAAAAGTCTTAATATTCGGATTTGTAAATAAAAACTAAGCGAGTTACTATTTGCAGATATATATGAGGAAATTCTTCTTGATTATACTGCAATTCATGCATTTCAGAAAGATTTAAGATATACGTAACACAAAATTCCTCTTCAAATAACACACATTAACAAAATAAAATATTACAATGCACATGACATTAAAAATCATAACTTACTCAGCAATTCAATTTTGAGCCGTCTGCAGAAAAGATATTCCATATTTTTAATCATCCCCACATGAAATGAGAGTCTTTTAATTCCTATGTAGTCTCAGCTTTTGAAACTAAATCTGAAATCAGAGTTGCCTATTTGAAAAGTTTGGCCACCTCACTGTAGCCAATTTCCCACATTTTCAATTAATTTTGGCCCTAATTAAGACAAGGGACTCTATAATTTAAGGCTCGGAATTACATCAATTTTGGAGCCTATCGTAGTAAGTATTCATTGATATTGAAGCTATCCTGGAAGTTGCAAAGCCTTGTAAATTTGACATTAGGTTATATATAGCCGCAACTTAGCGCTGCCTTTGCTAACTTTGCGACAATCGATGAGCTGTGCACGTGAAAATGAATATCGAAATTTATTACTGTTGTTGTTCTTAATACGTGAATTTAATTGGCAACTTCGCATATCCTAAAGTGAAAGTAGATCGTTCCATGATATATTCTGCATAGCTCCATTCAGATCAGCGGTTCTCTTCATTTGTGAGCTACCTCCATATAAATTTTTATATCAATGAGCAATAAAATTGCCAAACAAATATTTTTTGAGAATAATGCAATGAAATGGATATTACATATTGTCGTCAATACAAGCAAAATTGACCATTTACAAAAAATCAAATTTTGTGTTTTTGATGGAAAGTGTATATAGAAAGTGTACACAGTTCCTTTTATCAGGTACTGTGAGCATTTTTTTTTTAATAGCCGAAAATAGTATATCCCAAAGTTAAGAGGACTTAATCATAATTTAAATAATAACTAGCGTTACTCACTAATTATTTTTTTGCTAATAGTCAATTTTGCTTGAAAGCCGACGATATGTACTGGCATCAAATGTGCACCGACTTTTATTTTGCCTTGTGTAATCTATAGATGCGTTGAATAATGTTGTCGAATTTTGTTCTCTCTGACGTAAAGAGAGCCCAACCAACAGGTAGGTAATTAATTAAGAAAACCATACATCAGCCCTTACACGCAGAGAATTTTCGTACACATATTTATATCCTTTATTTGTAAAATTTCAAATGCCATATTATTGCCAAGATGGCGCTTAAGGCACTTGTCACTATATGAGACCGATCATTAGTCGGTCAAAAATTTTAACTTAAATTTAAGTCAAAGCTTTTTATTTACTAAATAACATTTATTACTTTCACTTTATAAAGTTTCGTTACATTCCATTGGAAAACGCTCTATATACTAAAGGTTTTTGTTAAAATGAGAGGTATTACTTCTACTGGTTATACTCCTCTCATTGTTCGCCTGAAAGGTACTTTTGCTGTTTTGCATCGTTGAACAATGTTATATTACATATTGTTAGAAAACATGACATCTTAGTTTCAGCTTCAATTAGAGGAACGTGTCCAACTCCGTGCACTTCTAGTTAAAAAAAAATGTCTTAGCTTTATGTGCAAATTTCATTATATTCTAAAGAAATATGCAGCGGTGTATAATAACATCCAAACTCATAACGCTCAAAGACATAACGCGCAAAATGTGTCACAATGCCCAAAACTTATTAAATTTATGACCCAAAATCCAAATGAAAACAAAGAAAAATAAATCGGAACACAACAAAACGCCCGAATTTCTCGAGAGAAAAATTGTTGTATTTTTTATTAACCCATTAAGTCAGCGTTCGATTTTTCGACCAGTAACTTTCGCATTTTCTTCAGGTGAGCCAGAATTATGTATTTTGAGTTAGAATTTTTTGCAAACTAAGATGCAAAAAGAATACTTTCGGCTTCAGCAGTGAATATTGAGGTATGGTTTGGAAGTAGGATCATTTATAATTTTCGTCAACTACGCCTTATGCTGTGCAATTTTCTATTTTGGACCTATCTGTATATAACGCTTTCCAATTGTTGCGTTGGTTTCTTATATTTGTATATAGCTGGTGATTAACATCTGGATTTGTAATATCTTTTCTATAACAGAACAGGTCAAGCTTTGATTTTTTTGTTGGCGTTGGATCGATGCTTATATACATAGATAGCAGCATTAATAATTCTTTGTAGAACTGGTTAAATTTTAGAACATGTTTTTCTCTTCAGGCTATTTTGTGTCAACAGAATAGATTTATAATAGATTTTTCTACATGCCCGTTTTCCTATGCCTCCATCAAACATGTTCACGAATAAAAAAAGAAGACTTTTTGTGTGTTTTGCATCAAACGTAATAACCTTTTACGTGGAGTTTCAGAATGCAAGTGTCCTAAGTCATACAAATCCGAATAATTTTAAATACAGAAAAATCAAAGGTAAGTTTCAATAAATTTTTTTCAAATACCGTACAGGTAATTACAGAGAGGCAAAATAATAAAAAAAAACATTAATAATCCTTAAATCAAAAATCGCAGAATAAATAACTTTAATGGATGTATTGGCTTTTGGTTGATCAGAGTAAAGTTTCTGACTGCTTTCCACCTGGGGATTGCCAGAGCGATCTCTGAGCCAACCATTAGCAAGTTGACACACAGCCTCCCCGCGGCTCCATCTGGGTAGCTATCTCCGCATCCGCTGAGATAGTGAGCGAATGTATGCAGCGTGTCCTCCCTGGAAGTAAACTGGACTGTGCGCAGGGTTTGGTACCCGCCACGTAAAAAAAAACACTCCAATGAAGACTAAAAAAGCCACGGATACAGAACCCCTCAACGTTGACGACCACTGCAAACGAAAAAAGGACTATGATTTAAGGATATGCACCTGGAATATCCGGACCCTCAATAGGGAAGGTGCCTCTATCAAATTGGCGGGTGCCCTCGGAAAAATTAAGGCTGACATCACCGCCATCCAGGAAATAAGATGGATAGGACAAGGTTGCTCTAAGCAAGCAAGTTGCGATATCTACTACAGCTGCCATGCGGAGAGGCGCGAATCGGGATGCGGATTCGTAGTAAGCAAGAGACTTCGCCACCATATCACCTCTGAGTGAAAGGTTGGCTACGATCCACGTCAAGGCTCGATTTTTTAACATGAGCTTGATTTGCGCGCACGCCCCGACGGAGGAAAAGGACGATGCTGGCAAATATGCCTTCTATGCGAGACTCGAGGAAGTATACGACCGCTGCCCGGCCCATGACGTTAAAATTGTACTCGGGGATTTCAACGGAAAAGTCAGAAGAGAAGGTATATTTGGCCCCACTGTCGGTCAGTTCAGCCTTCACGAGACCACCTTAAACAACGGTCTACGGCTGATCGACTTCGCCGCGGCGCGAAACATGGTAGTAAGTAGCACCAGGGCTGTCCCCTGATCCGAAAACACGCAACCAAATCGATCATGTTGTGATCGACGGAAGGCATGCTTCCAGCGTGCTAGATGTTCGTACGTTCCGGGGAGTCAATATTGACTCCGATCATTATCTTGTTACAGCCAAGATACGCATGCGGCTGTGCAATGCAAAGGATGTACGCTCTGGTACGCAACGAAAGCTGGACGTCGCTAAGCTGCAATCACATCGGACGGCCGAAGCCTATTGCGCTCGCCTCTCAGAACTGCTCCTTCAACCTGACTCTCTACCCGATGATGCCGGTGGACTTTGGGCGCATATATCCCGCTCCATGCGCTCTGCCGCTGAGGAAGTCATTGGTTTCCGACGCCCACTTCCGCGAAATCAATGGTATGACCAGGAGTGTCGCGAAGTTACTGCAGTGAAAAACGCCGCCTACAAAAGAATCCTGCAGTCAGCAGCAACGCGAGCCGTGCACGAAAACTACCGGGAAAAGAGAAAGGAAGAGAGGCGCCTTTTCAGACGCAAGAAACGAGAGCAGGAAAGGCACGAGCGTGAGAAACTCGAAGTGTTACGGGGCAGGAATGATGCTCGAAAATTTTACCAACAAGTGAAGCGTCTGACCCAAGGTTTCATGCCCGGAGCATCTACCTGTAAAGATGAACATGGAAATCTGGTTACGGATACGCAGGGTACATTGAGATTATGGAGGGAACACTTTTCCAAGCTGCTTGCTGGCGATGACTCCACCAATCCCACCTTTGGAGAAATTACCCCGATGCCACCAATCAACGACGATGGTGTGGACGTACCACCACCTAGCCATGACGCGGTACGAGTTGTGATCCAACGACTTAAGAACAACAAAGCGGCTGGTGCCGATAGCCTGCCTGCTGAATTGTTCAAGACCGGCGGCGATGAGCTGATAGGGTGTATGCATCAACTCATCTGCAAAATATGGCTAGTAGAAAGCATGCCCGACGATTGGAATCTCAGTGTCCTTTGTCCTGTACTAAAGAAAGGTGACCCGACAATATGCGCTAACTACCGGGGAATCAGTCTTCTTGCCATCTCTTACAAGGTCCTGTCGACTGTACTGTGTGAAAGACTTAAGCCGTTTGCCAACAAACTGATTGGGCCTTATCAGTGCGGCTTTAGACCTGGTAAGTCCACCATAGACCAGATCTTCACACTACGTCAAATCCTGGAAAAAACCCACGAAAAACAGATCGATACCCATCATCTCTTTATCGATTTTAAAGCTGCTTTCGATAGCCCGATACGGGATTGCCTGTATGCCACCATGTCTGAGTACGGTATACCTGCGAAGCTGGTGCGGCTTTGCAGAATGACGTTGAGCAACACAGCCAGCTCCATCAGAGTAGGAAGAGACCTCGTTCGGTATCTAATGGTTCGGACAGACAGGGCGATCCACTATCCTGCAACCTCTTCAACTTTGTGATAGAAGGGGTGTTGCAAAGAGCCAGTTTACATCGTAATGGCACTATTTTCTACAAAAGTGTCCAGCTCCTCGCATATGCCGATGATATTCATGGCATTGGACGTTGTAAGCGAGATGTTACTGCTGCGTTCTCTGCTATCGAAAAAGAGTCAGCGAAAGTGGGTTTGACGGTGAACGAGGGCAAAACAAAGTATATGCTGTCCACAAATAGGGAGACGCGGCGTATTGGATCCTTTGTTACTGCAAACAACTATACTTTCGAAGTTGTCAAGGAATTCACCTATCTTGGCACCGCCGTGAACACTCAAAACGATGTCAGCCTGGAGATAAAGGGAAGACTAACTCTTGCTAATAGGTGTTACTATGGTCTCAGTAAGAAATTGAGTAGTAGAGACCTCTCTCGCCCGACAAAACTGACACTCTACAAGATCCTCATCTTACCCGTGCTATTTTACGGCGCAGAAGCATGGGTTTTGTCGCAGACTGATGCAGCCACGCTTGGGGTGTTTGAGAGAAAAATTCTTCGCAAAATCTTCGGTCATGTTCACGTCGGCGACGACTACCGTATTCGAATGAACCACGAACTGTACGAGCTCTACGCTGACATTGACATAGTCAAGCGCATCTCTATCCAACGTCTGCGCTGGCTGGGACATGTTGTGCGTATCAATCCCGGGATTGATAGTTCTAGTAAATGCATACAGAACTACAAAAAAAAAAACGAGAAGTTTATACTATTGTATATATAAAATTAAAATTGCTTTATTTCACAGCGTAACAATGAAGAATAAGAACGCAAAATAATAGAAAAAATAATAGCTTAAAAATTGACTTAGATCACTTCGAGTGTTAATACATCTAAATCACATTTACTAAGTTTGACTAGTAGAAGATAGCCACTATTAAAAGGAGATGATAGAGGATAATCAAGCATTTATGACCAAACTATCAATTTCATTTTTACATTTAAAAATTCGTGTACCACATTTTGTACTTGATTAATACTTTATCACCTTATTCAAATGTGACAGTGATGGCATTTAGTGGCCCCGAATGGCTCGCTCTCAGTAGACGCACGCTTAAGTGTGCTTCATTTAAGTTGTCAAAATCTTTAGATGCTGATTTCAGAAAAAAAGCTTAAGACAAAAGTTCAATTATATCTTAAACTTAAGTTTTGATAGGTTTAGGCATGGGTCAAAATTTCAATGTCAAATCAAGGTCGGCTGTGGGTTTTTTTTTTTTTTTGAAGACAAACCTAAATTTTTTGTTGCAGATTTGTATTTTATTATAAGAAATAGATAATAGTTTTTCTATTGCATTTTTAATATTTCCGTTATTGATAAAAATAATTTTAGTCTAAATAGGTCTGTTTGTTAACTGAAAATTTGTACGAATTTATAACAATTGTTACTGGATTGTGTTTGTTAACAAAAAATATCCAGTAACAAGAGAGGCAGTGAGAGAATAAAGTGACAATTTGTTGGGAGAGAGCCTGCTAGTTTTTAATGGATAAAATTTTACCTGCAAAAATTTTTCAAAAAGAAAAACATATGATTTTGACAATTGTCAACATTTTTTCATAAATAAAAAAGTAAATTGTTTTGAAAATCTTAAATTATTTTTTTCACTTGTCAGTTTGCATGAATTTTTACTGGATTGTGTTAGCTTACTTTCATGAAAATTTTTTTCTCTGTGAGCAAATACTTTCTTACTCTGTAAAATTTCTTTACTGAATAATTGTTGCTGGGAAAGTAAACAAACACACTTAATTTCACATTTTATCATTTTTCTCATGAACTATCAATTTTCAATACAAATCGCACTTAGTAAAAATTCTTAAAATTAGTCAAAGTATTAAAAAATATATTTTTTTTTTGTTATGTGACATTTTTAATAACAAACAAAAAATTACTACAATAAAAAAAAATATTTTTACTCAATTTAAGGTTCAGACACAATTGAAGAACATTTTGCAGGTTGATGCAAAAATGTTTCATGCACATCAAATGTATTGAAAACAATTATTTTGCAGATTTTGTACTTAAATATGTCATATAGAAGAATATTTATAATATAATATAAAATTTTTTTCTTATCCCGAAAATCCCGGGATTGTCTTTTTGTAATCCCGGGATTACTTTAGCCTATAATTAGAGCAAATCCCGGAATCCCGGGATTGCCACCCCTAATATGGACGAAGAAGCTCCGGCGAAAAAGGTGTTTGATGCGGAAGCCGCTGGGCGACGACGAAGAGGAAGACCATGCCTCCGATGGAAAGACCAAGCCGAGGAAACCCTATCCACGCTTGGTGTGAATGATTGGAGAAGGCGCGCGCGAAGCAGAGGCGCCTGGAGAGAGCTTTTAAGGTCGGCCGTAACCCGGTAACGGGTTGTTATGGCCACCCAAGTAAGTAAGTAAGTAAGTAAATAACTTTAAAATGCTGTTTTCTCAGTTTCATGTTTTTGCTGATAGGACACTTACACTCTGAGGTGACGACCAAGTTTCATTTGTCTGCGTCTAAAAGTTTCTGTAATATGATCAACTTAATTCTTCTATTATATGGGAGGAAGTGGCGTTGCCCTTTTTTTCAAACCAAACTAAGCTAAGAACATATTACATCCTATAAAAACATGTGTACCAAATCTTATACATCTGCATCAAATAGTTGCTGAGGTATAAGAAATTTGATCTTTTTCTCATTTTGGAGGCGTGGCACTACCCATTTTTTTATTGAATCTTACTTCTCTCTCCTTCTGTATGTATGTAACAAGTTCATTTGCTTCAAATAGTTGATAAGATACGATGAATCTTATTTTTCCTTTATATGGGGGGCCTGGCATCGCCCATTTTATCCAAATCAATCTATTCTACGAACCTTCCCCAACCCATCACATCAGAAACACACACAGACTAAGTTTTATATATGTATGTTACCGGCCAAACTAGTTAGCTTAAGCCTAAAGATGTGCAATGACATTTTAATGCAAAAGCACTGTAGTTAGTGAAGACTACGACAGTAGCAAATGTAAGAAAACAAAATTTTGTCAATTTCATTATATATTTGGCAAGTTGTAAGAAGGGGTAAGTGGGTGGCCTTCGGCCGCGGCTCAGGAGTTACATCCTCCAATATGTCCAAGCTTGGCTTCGCGGCGGACTTCGGCCGCGGTTCAGTCTATAATATGTGCAACACTGACTTCGCTATTCACATTTCTTTTGCATTAAAATTAAATTGCATACTTTTAGGCCTTCAAATTAACTAGTTTGGCCTAGGATAAGCTAGTTTGTCTTAAAAACTAGTTTAGCCGGTGACATATATACATATCGATAGACAACGGATATTAATCAGATATTATTTTTCAAAAAAATCTTAAAATAATTTTGAGCGGTTTTTTCATAAAAATACCCCTATGTGCGACGGAGAGTTAAAATAGATTTTCACTTTTCTGCCTATAACGCTTTTAAGCCCAATTGCAATGTTATCTCTATTATTTTTATCGTGTATGCCATCCTCTAACCACGGGACATCAACATTGCGGATATCATTCACGATGCTTTGAGAGATCATGGAAAATTGCAAGCGTCAGCAGAAAACTTCTTTTGTGAAATTGTGAAAATCTAACGTTATCCTAGTACTCCTGGCTACGGCCCTGGCCTCCATAGTTCGGGAGATAGCATCGCACATTTCTCTATTATGCTTATTTAATTAGTTCATGATCGTCTGCCGCTGGTCATGGTATATACGAACAAGCTACAGGCCTTGGCGGCCCAAAAAGAGGACATCCGTCTTAAAGAGAAAAATTTATCGTCAGAAATTTAAAAACAGAAATCTTGGAAACTACTTTGTACAGATCCCAAATATGCATCAACACTGGCGGCGGCCATTTGACCAATATTGTCTCCACGACTTAATGGGGATAAAAATGCATCTTAATAATCATACTCAACTAACTAACTAACTAGTGTGGACTCTTGCGTAACATTGTGTATGGAATAGCAATGCAAAATGAAAAACAAATCGAAAATAACCCTTGTTTTTTTTTTTTTTTTTTGATTCTGTAAAATTATACAATCCCTGATGTTGTTAACTAAACAATAATATTACATAATAAAGTATCATTTGCTAAAAGTTTATACAAGTTCACAAGTACAAAAATTTCTTGAATATATTGCAAAATAGAAAATCATGATTCAACTGAACGTCTACAGAATGAAAGATATTCATAATACCACGATAAAATATATGAAAGGACTTAAATGATTTACTGCGGTTGCTGTGGCTGCGTTTCCGCTTCGCTATTTTGAATTATTTCGCCGCTGTCAACTCTAACAATATCGTCATTTTCTCCTTGGCCTGCCTCATCTTCGAAAATTTCCACCCATTCTATTTCATCTTCGCATTCATGTTCATGTTCTTCAACTTCTGCAACGGTTAAGCTGCTCTTGGAAGTTCTTGCTGTTTTAGCTTTAAACAACAGAATTCCAGAGTCTTCTTTTTCGGGTTTTCTCAAACAGGTTTCATCTCCATCGAAACAAGAGCATGTCATACATGATGATGATGTCATCATACCTGAGCCACCGGAGGTAGAAGAACATGTAGCACTTCGCGATATTGCGGTAACTTCACGTTCTTCCTGGCAAGGATCTTTGATTTTTGTAGAAGCATAAGTTATCTTATCATCTCTAGATATTAAGGGCTTATGACTGCATTGGTTGCTTATGCGTGGTAAGGCCTTGTTGCTTGAAGCCAACCACTCAGCCATTTTTATTTTCCATTGATCTGGGTATTCAGTAGCATTTTTCATGACTGCATAAGCTTCGTTTATTAAATCTTTCACCAACGGTGTTTGGCAGAACTTATTCGGTTGAAATGAAATAATGGGTTCAGAAATATCTGCGGATTTTGAACAAATTAAAAAGTATTTTCAAGATAAAGTTCAAAAGCTAATATATTCATTAACACTATATAGATAAGCCGAACATTTTAAAAATACAAGGTTGGCTTTAAACAAATCGAAAAATAGGATATGGTCACAGTGAAAACTTGTGTTAGTAAGAAATTGATAAGAATAACCCATTTCTAAGTACCAAAGCTCGGTGAAACTTCATAGGTCTGATGTATCAGACATAAAGTCTATACTTTTCTCATCTACAACTATGGCCTTGATTACATTTCAATTTGTTGAAAGTCAACTTTGTCCGTATATCAACCAAAACTGAGAAATCTTTTCGAACGAAGAGAGATCTCTTGGCGATGCTGGTCTGGAATGACTTGTGTATGTTTTTGATTTTTGTATGAAGGTTCAACAAATTTTACTTTCGCATGACAAGATTCCTTGTCACGTTTTTTCGCCACTCGTACAGTTTAATCAACTCACGAAATTCACATGTTTCAATCATTGCAAAAATGTTTGAATTCTTCACTTTCAAAGGCAATTATCAGAGAACTACTACCATTCAGAAATATACATATCTTGGCGATGGTACTGCCATCTTTAAAAAAAAAAAATAGCTGACTTTATAACTGCACCGTCACATGCGTGAGCTCTTATTCTAAAACTAAATTTTGCAATGAATTAAAGTTAAAGATTCATGTGCTTCAGTATATGAAAACATTAGAAAATGCGCCCTTACACACGAAACGACATTCTTTGTATGGAGATATAAGTACTTATGTATCTCAATGATCCAACTAGCCACCCCACTAGTTACGAATAAAAATCGCAAAACATGAAAAACATATGTGAAAGCGAATATTTCTTAAAGGACCGACCGTTTTGACCCAATTTTTGAAAAACTTTTTATCCTCCCATCTTTAGGGAAAACTCGAAAATGGATTTCGGACGTTACGTAGGGTAGTTCCGGATCCTGGAAATTACCGATTTCGACCTTTTTGGCACATTTCAAGATACGGAGCCATTATAAGTGATGTCCAAAAGCCATTTTTAACCTTTTCTTATCAATTGGAGCAACAAAAAAAATTAGGGTGGATCAAAAAAAATTTTGTTTTGGTCCAATCGATATGGGAATTTCGAAAATAGCCATTTTTGGGATTTATCTATCCATTGGTGCAAGAAATAATATTTTTTTGATCCACCCTAAAAAAAAGGTACGGAGCCACCATAAGTGATGACCAACATCCATTTTTGACCTCCTTCCATCGATTGGTGCAAAAAAAAAATTCGAAAATGGACCAAAATCAGGCACTTTTTGTGACTCGGAACCACTTTTAGTGATGGCCAAAATCCATTTTCACCCTCTGTCCATTGATTGGTGCGCAAAAAAATTTTCAAAAATGGACCAAAATCGGATATTTTGTGTCTCGGGACCACCTCTGGTGTTAAACAAAATCCATTTTCGACCTCTGTCCATCGATTGGTGCACAAAAACAATTTTCAAAAACGGACCAAAATCGGGCGTTTTGGGTATAGGTATTATTTCTGGTGATGGCCAAAATCCATTTTCGACCTCTTTCCAACAATTGGTGCATAAGAAATTTTCGAAAATGGAGCAAAATCAGCCATTTTTGGAACTCGGAACCACTTTTTGTGATGGCTTAAATCCATTTTCGACCTCTTTCCTTCAATTGGTTCAATAAAAATTTCAAAAATATAGCCAAATCGGACACCATTGTGAACCGACGGCCACCTCTGGTGATATCATAAAAACCACCTCCCCATCAATTAGTGCAAAAAGGTCCACAAAAATGGGAAACTCTTTAACACTTTTTTTCAAAAAAACGTAAAAAAATATTTTTTCCAAATTAATTGATATTGACAATGGAAAAACAATTTCTTGTATAATAGTTGGCTATCGGCCATTTTCACGAAAGCGATTTCACGAATGACCATTTTCACGAATTACCATTTTCACGAACGACTATGTTCACGAAAATTATTTATCGGTTGTTGGTTTATTTTTCTGTTTTACAACATTAAATACATATAACAGTTTACAGTACAATATTGGTTTATTTTTCTATTGTTAAGCATTAAATATTGTATGAAATCATCCGGAAATAGTCCAAAATTTTATCTTGCTTTTTGTAAGTGTAGTAACTAGCCGCTACAGACCATTCGTGAAATCGCTTTCGTGAAAATGGTTATTCGTGAAAATTACCATTCGTGAAAACAGTCATTCGTGAAAATTGTCATTCGTGAAAATGACTATTCGTGAAATCGCTTTCGTGAAAATGGTCATTCGTGAAAATTGTCATTCGTGAAAATGACCATTCGAGAAATCGCTTTCGTGAAAATGACAGGGAATCTAATAGTTACGACTCAACGAAAAAAAGAATACATTGAAAAATAATAGTTATTGACAATGGAAAAACAATTTCTTAATCATAATAGTTACGAGTATGACTCAACATAAAAAAGAATCCATTGAAAAATAATAGTTATTGACTACTAATAAAATATTTCTCATGCATAATAGTTATGACTTAACGTAAAAAAGAATCCATTGAAAAATAATTATTATCAACAATTAATATAATATTTCTTATCCATAATAATAATAGGCCAATTTTTTTGACAAAAAACTTATAATAGTTATGTCCCTGCGTTTCGGCTATCCATCGGCTGTTTTTTTTTAATTACTGCAGCGTTCCTTATTTTCAAAGTTTATTGCTCAAGTAAAAAAAGCTTCTGAATAATATGGATTTTAAATGAATTCAAGTCACTGCCTCTACTAGCTTAATAGTAACCCATCTTACCAACTAAATTGCTCAGTATATTTACGATAGTTTGAGGTCCTATTTTACACACAAATATTTTAATATTATAAAGGGTAGGCGAACAATGAGAGTGGCAAATAAAATCTGAATTTCAAAAAAAAAAATTCATATTTTCATAATTCCAAAAAACTGTGTCGATAAAAGACGAGAAATCATCAGGTCGTACAGCCGAAAACATTGCTTTCGCACTTGAAAGTGTGGTCGATGAGCCCAAGCACATCAATTTCTCAGGTGATTGGTGAACGCTATCGTACCATGATAGCTATCTTTTTGTTGCCCAAATTGGATGATATGAATGTGGACGATATGTAGTTCCAACAAGACGGTGCCACATGCCACGCAGATATTCCAACAATAACTTATTCTCGGGACGTATTATCTCGCGAAACTGCGATGTTAATTCGCCTTTCAACAATTCAAAAGCTAAAGGACGAGATAATAAGGCAAATTGATGGAATAGAGGAGCAAGTATTCAATCGTGTCATCCTAAATTTGGATAATCGTATTGATACATGCCGCCGAAGTCGTGGTGAACACTTAATTAATATTATCTTTTTATTTTTTACCCCTATTAGCCCACCCCGTATTTAATTGCTTGAATCGTTTCTAGACTGCCAGCATAACATCAATCTTTAAAGGCGTCACATACCAATATTAAAATCAAATACACAAAAAAACTAATTCAAGTCATTCCAGATGCAATTCAATTTCATTTCCTTAAGATATATTTTACGAGTAACACATACATATCTGATAAGTGAGCACTGGAATGGTCACCAGACAAACCAGTTTCACATTCAGATGTTAAGTCTAACATTTTTCTTGAATTTGAGCTTCTTTTATTCAAAGTTTCAACTTTTGTGTATATTTAACAAAATTGCAATTATATTGATTAATCGTTTTGACGATTAATCATTAGTCATAGTCTTGATTGAATTATTCGTAGTGATGAGCAAGGCTGCAATACCAAGTCTGAGGACGAAGACAGGTCTTGCTCGTCACTAATCGCTAGTCAAAAAGTGGTTTGAAGATTGAAATAATTTAATTTATTTTCATGCAGAGTAAACTTATCCAACAAATTTGATAAAATTGAAAATATTAGTTTATACTTCTTCCACTGAAGATATCAACAACATACATAGACTGCAAGGTATTGTTGCTTGGCAGCAGGAGATCATTTCCGGAATAATTTGTTGCGAAAAACTCAAATCTGGTCTCAGACTTTGTCTGTTTTTTCAGGATTTTCATATATTTGAGGTTACAAAACACAAATATGGCCGGAGTGGCTATTTTTTAGGTCATGCATAAGAATTGAAAAAAACTCAGTTTTTCATAGTATAGTATAGTAAAAATACTTTAAAAAAAACCTGTGAAATGGTTATCTACGATTGTTCCACGAGAGAAAGAGGGATCATTCAAACCTTTCATATCCCTTCGTTTTTAACACTTTAATTTAAAAGTGACGTGTTTTGAATTCGTAACAGGAATAACAACTACCTTTACCTTTTCCCCTCTCCTTTTAAAGTCTATTTTCACTTTTGATCTGGGAGCGATTGTTTATTGTTCAATGTGACTTCAAACGCAAAAATGCAGTTAGAATACACTGAAATTTTATTTTGAAACTGCAGTTAGGACACAATGCATACTGAGATCTTTAGCACGGGAACAAATAACCAAATTTTGATAGCACCAAGTGTGTTTTCTTGAGTATGGTGGAATACCTCACTCGATTTAGACAAAAATCGATTTTAAAAAAAAAATCGAGTTGTGATACTGACACTCTGAGCTGACTATATATAAATTTATTATATATATACATACTCGTAAAATATGAATGTATATATGGCTAGATGGTTGGTGCATATGTGAACAAATCTACGGTTGAGGTTAAAAGTCGTTAAAGCTCTAAGATTGTCGTGGCACTTCCCTAAGCTTTAACTTTATTGCGTTATATCACGCAAACATTGCAAGATATTGTGATGAAATAAGACAGTAAAACTCAATGCTGCCCATAATACAGTAGCAGTTGATCCATTGTATGTATTACCAGAGATGATTTTGCCTCATTTAAAGATAAAAAAATTGCTGGCACCAATCAATGCAGAAAGGCCAAAGGTGGATTTTGAAATTATTATTAGTATTAGGTCGGATCTGTTTAAGCCTCATTTAAAGAAAATAAAAGATATTGCACTAACTGATGCGAAGAGGTCGAAACAAAATTTTGGATGGAGTTGAACCTCGCCATTTGCTCGGATCTTTTTTAGGAAAATAAATATTGTATTGAACCAATAGATGGCAAAATGTCGAAATTAATTTAGGATGGAGAAGAGACTTCCAAATGGATATTTTCGTTATTGCGAGGAAAAATCGTAGCCAAGCATTTGAGAGCTTTTTGGAGAAGATGGTAAGTAGAAAAAGAGCTGAAACGTTTTTTTAAGTCTTGCACATATCATCAAACAAAAGCAAAAATGTCATTTTTCGATTATTAAATATATCAAATTCCTGATGTGATAGACCATTTTTGAGACCAGATTCGCATTCTGCCCAAAAAAAAATTACTTCAGAATTGAACCCCAGTTGCACTACAACATTCATAACCTCTTCACTTGCAGACCTATTTCATTGAAATTTTTCGTTTTTGTTATAAATTATCAATCGAACATTTGGCCACAGCACTGAAACCTAATTTTTTATAAAACTGACCAATAAAATGTTTATTTACTGGATCAAAAGACTTGACTTAGTAGAAGAACTGTAAAATCTTTGAGTGACGTTAGAATTTGATTACTGCGAGTATTACGTGACATAATGCAAAAATATTATTTATTAAGACCAAAACGAAATTTAGTCGTTCCACTTACAGTTCGGAAAAATAAATGGAATTTCTCTTCGGGCATGCTCCTCAGATTTGCTAACGTGGACATTTTTCTCCATTTCAATAGATGTTCGACTATTTGTAAAAAAGTTCATTCAATCAAAGAAAACAAAATATTAATTAGTTCATTTAAAACAACAAAAGCAAGTTCATCAATAGTGATATGTTGAACATTTTACACGGTACATTCAATTGCTATCATTAATTGATTAGCATAGTCAAATCATCAAATTTGAAATTTCTGAACCCCGCATTTCAAACGCGTCAACTGCTGTGTTTAAAAAATTAAAATAAAAATGGAAGTGAACAATTTTTCATAAATTTTTTCTTCTGCTAAAAGTAGAGAAGAAGAAACAATGCAACAAAACTGTTTAAACTTAAAATGTAAAATAATTTTGGCTTAAGTTTACTTTACGCCAAACTCTGTGCATTGTTTTAAAATGAACTTTACATTCATAAAACAACATATGAGGCGCCCAGTTGCAAGTCCCTTTTTCATACTTTTCATTGAAAAATTAAAAAGTATTTCTCACATAATAGCTTATAAAATTTCTTACTCAAAGCACGTCAGATCAGACTTTTCAAGTTTTATTTGCGTATGTTTTTGAGAAAACAATTTTGGACTTGGCCGGTTTTGATAATAATGTACTGGACTTGGCCGGTTTTGATTCCAAGGCGTTGGACTGATTTTGAAAGCAAGTTCATGGACTTGCCCGGTTTTGAAATCCATGAATCAAAAATAAATTAAAAAGTGTAATATTTCAATCAAAAAATATATAAATCGGTCATTTACTTTTTAAGTTATATCAATAACATTCTCAATATTTTTTTACTTGACTTGCAATCAGAAGGTATTAATCAAATGGTTATGCAACTACAATGCAGGCTTCACCTCCTGAACCCTGCCATTACGTAATTTGTAAAATGTGCGCCACTGTTTTGACAGTCATAATTTTTTACTCATTCTTGCGTTCCAGCCGAAATTGTGGTGATTTGATTATTCGCTGATTCGATTCAGAGAAATTTCAGCTTTTACTCTCTCAAAAATCGCGATTTAACAGTTTCAGATTTTGCCAAAAAATCCGACTGGAACAGAACTAATGCTTCTGCTTTTAAGACTGCATATTCTGTATAAAGATATTTCTTCGAGAACGGCCGTTAATAACTCCCAATTCAATGACGAAATTCGATTTCTATCACGAATTCCCAATTCCATATAAATTACATTAAGTATCAGCAAACATTGACACCTAATTTAATAACATTTTGAAAATTGAAGCAGAGCCGCGAATAACGTTGTAAAAGCCACTTTTTGCAAAACCTGGTTTTTTGCAGATTACGTAGTATATTACAAAAAAAAAATAAGAGTATACCTTCAAAAAACGCTCCAGATCAGGTAATGTGGAAAAACGTTTTAAGTACCCATAACGTTATTTTTTATTTGAATTCGTGTTATATAGCTTTGTGATTGCCAATGCTACTTTTATTGCAAAAAATTTAGCATAATTCAAATAAAGGAAAATTTTTATAAATTCTACGAAAAAAATTGCAATGAACAAACGGATTTTTTATCATCTTTAGTCGAATTGAGCGAGCTTCAAAGAAGAAGAGTTAAAGAAAACATTTCTCATCGTAACGTTACTGTCCATTATTATTTGCTAAGCCAGAAGTTTGAAAGAAAACCAACATTTAAAGTTTTTGAAATACATACATACATGTATGTATTCTTTTATGTTATTGAAACCAATTTTTGTTTTGATGTTGAATTTATGTTTTTGCTATGAATAACGAATAACGTTTAAAATGCCATCGTACTCTCTGTTGTGCAACGTGGAATAACGTTTTATCAACCAATGAGTTTTTGATATGAAACGTTTTTCCATTTTAAACAGAAATAATAACTAATTTATTAAGCAAATATTATTATTAAACTATATTTATTTCTTAAAATAGTTTTTTTAAGGTAAGTCCTTCCATAATGAATTTAAAAAAATGATCATGAAATTTTCTTCTACTTTCAAAACGTTTTTTACGAAATGTGAAAAATTTGATTTTTGTCGTTTACAACGTTAATCGCGGCTCTGCTTCAATTGTTAAAAATATCAAATTAAGGTAAACGTATCCGTTGTTCACTATTAACATTTTAAATGTTCCATTCCCCCAGTTTTACTAATAACCTTACTCTTCACTAGGACTTTGGCATGGAGACCATATTTGACAAATTAAAAATTTATATTAACAAACTTTTTAAATAAATTGAAAACAATAAAAGATCAATACTAATGCAAAAATAAAAACAGCTATGGAGTTGTTTTTGTTTTTTTTTCATAGCAAATAACAAATCAAAAGTTTGGGAACACTCCTAGTTTCGGAGATATAGCCGTCGTAAGACGCGGATATAGCTCTTCAAAAAATCGTAATAAGTTGAGAGCCCTCAATTCGATTTTCAGAATATGGAATAATTAAAAGGTAATTATCTATTTGGTATTTAAGAGTTTTGAATTCGTGCCGTACAATTTTTCTAAATTTCTGACTAACTCTTTTTTAAAAACCGTTATTTTTTTTTAAAAAAAATATATAATTATCATATAATGTTATTAGCATATGATTCCCGGAATTAATTTTTTTATTCATATTTCCCGAAAAAAATATAGTCAAGAACTTTGCTTTTAGTTTTAATTGTCTCTTTGCTGAAATTATGTCATCATTAAAAGTTTTTCCTCAGATGAATCAGCGGATTCTTCATTTATATAAATAGCAAAATAACAAAAAAACCACTTTCAATGTTTTTTGTGGACTTGGAACCGTGTGCTACAAACAAAGATATATATAATGTAAAACAAATCAATAATGGGATTGTTCACATTGAACCTCCACGTCAAACATCCGACTTCGTCCAGTGTCATCGATGCCAAGAATTCGGGCACACGAAATCTTATTGTAAAAAGGCATTTAGATGCGTAAAATGTGGCCTGGACCACGCAACAAACGCATGTTCTAAGCCTGATAATACTCCTCCACGCTGCATAAACTGTTTGCAAGATCATGCAGCAAGCTACAAGGGCTGCAAAGTGTATCAGGATCTTATCCAAAAGAAGTTTTCAAATCGCAATAATGCACAAAGCCGTCTCCAATCGTCCTCATTTGTTATGAATCAACAACAATTTCCTCAACTAATTAAAAGCAACGCAAATAATACTGATTCTAATCAGCCTAATAATAATATGCTATATTCGAAAGTATTACAAAATAATAACTCAGAGAGCGAAGGGCAAAGCATAATGAAGAAGATAGAAACAATGTTAGCAAAACAAATCGAATTAACCAACAGTTTAATAAATATGATGTCTCTTTTATTGACCAAGCTATGCAACTAACTCAAAATCTGAATTTAAGATTAGCAATATGGAATGCCAATGGCCTACCAAATCACTATCATGAAGTTGACATGTTTCTAAAAACTAATTTCATTGACATATTCCTCATAGCAGAAACGCATTTTACAAATAAAACATATTTTAAGTTAAAAGGATTTGATTTAATTGCAACAAATCACCCCGACAATAGGGCTCATGCTGGAGCAGGTATTTTGATTAAGTCAAATATAAAATATGAAGTGTTAGAACCAGTACAAATTCCCTCTATCCAAGCAACTGGTATCAAAATTAAATGTGGTAACATGGAAACAAATATATTCGCTGTATATTTTCCACCAAGACATAATATCGCATACATAGACTATTGCGATTTTTTCAACAAACTCGGATCCAGTTTTATTGTAGGAGGTGATTTTAATGCTAAGCACCCATGGTGGGGATCAAGATTAATAAATCCTAAAGGTAGAGAACTGTTTAAGTGCATCACCAACAAGCACTATAATACCCTATCTACCGGCGAACCGACGTACTGGCCAAGTGACCCAAGAAAAGTACCTGACTTATTGGACTTTATAATTTACAATGGAGTGTGCAGTCATCTGTTAGATATAATAAGTAGTGAAGATTTAAGTTCTGATCATTCTCCTCTGATTGTGAACTACAACACCACTCCACAAATGATTCCTCAGAACCACAAAATATTGGGAAAAAAAACAAACATCACATCATTTCAAAACTGGCTAAATTCATATGTGAACCTCAATATACCAATTAAGTCTGGACCTGATTTAGATGATGCTGTGGAAAATTTTACAAATCTAATTCATGCAGCTGCATTTCACTCAACCCCACCTGAATCTTCTAGTCAAACAGCACAAAATAGCGTTCACGTATCAGGTGAAATAAGAGCACTTCTAATGCTAAAACGAAGATTACGGAAAGTGTGGCAAGTGAGCAGAAATCCTGCTGATAAGACAATTTTAAACAAAGCAACAGCTGAACTGAAAGAAAAGATTAAATTATTCAAAAACAAATCTGTTGCAAGTTATATTAATAGTCTTAACTTTCAACAAAATAATGACCACCAACTTTGGAAAGCTGTAAAATACTTAAAAAGACCAACTCAAAGAAATACGCCTATCAAAAACTTGGACTCTACTTGGTGCAGAACAGACAAAAGTAAAGCAACGGCCTATGCAAATCATCTTGAAAATACATTTACGCCATATGTTTTTAGTAACACCGATGACACTGAAATTCTGCGGTTTCTTGACGTGGCTTGTCAAATGGAAAGGCCAATCAAACATATAACTCCAAAGGAAGTACTAAATGAAATAACAAAGTTAAGTAGCAAAACCTCGCCTGGGTACGACAACATTGATGCAAAAGTGGCAAAATCTTTGCCAAAAAAGTGTATACTTTTTCTAACGTTAATATTCAATTCTATTTTAAGACTCAGTTACTTTCCTACACAGTGGAAATGCGCTGAAGTAATAATGATTCCCAAGCCGAATAAGCCAGAAAATGAAATACGCTCCTATAGACCTATCAGTTTATTATCAACATTCTCCAAATTATTTGAGAGAATATTTCTGAACAGAATGCAGATAATATTAGAAAAAGAAAAGATAATTCCTGACCATCAATTCGGATTTCGTCACAAACACGGCACGCCTGAACAATGTCATCGCATTGTTAAGTCTATTACAGATACCTTGGAGAGCAAAAAGTATTGCTCAGCAGTATTTCTTGACGTACAACAAGCTTTCGACAAGGTTTGGCACTCAGGTTTGCTATTTAAATTAAAAAAGCTGTTACCTACACCACTTTTTCTGGTATTAAGATCTTACTTGCATCAGCGTACGTTTTATGTTAAAATAAAACACGAAATATCCAGCATCCGTGAAATAAATGCAGGTGTGCCACAAGGAAGTGTTTTAGCACCAGTTCTCTTCACAGTATACACCTCTGATATGCCAGAAACTGAAGGTGTATTAATGGCCACATATGCTGACGACACCGCTCTGTTGGCTTGTCATGAGTCCTCAATTGAGGCTTCCAACCTTGTCCAAATAGAACTTGACAAAATTCAGAATTGGCTAAGGCGTTGGAAAATTAAAGTTAATACAGAAAAGTCTGCTCATGTCACTTTCACTTTAAAAAGGGGAGAATGTCCACCAGTGATGCTTGACGGGAATGAAATTCCAAAATTTAGATGTGTAAAATATCTTGGTATGCATCTCGATAGAAGATTAACGTGGAAAGAACATATAAATGCCAAACGACAACATTTGAATATAAAATTTAAAAAACTTTATTGGTTAATGGGACCAAATTCAGAACTAAGCCTTGAAAACAAACTTTTATTGTATAAAGTTTTGTTAAAACCAGTTTGGACATATGGGATTCAACTTTGGGGTACAACCTGTAATTCAAACTTAGAGATTTTACAGCGGTTTCAGTCAAAAACTTTAAGATCAATAACTAATGCACCATGGTTTGTAACTAACAACTCAATACATAATGATCTTGACATTCCATTTATAAAAGAAGAAGTTAAAAAATTTAGTACAAAATATCTCGATAGACTAAGCAACCATGTGAACCCTTTAGCAATAACTCTTCTCGATGAAACAGACGAAATTAGAAGACTGAAAAGATTGCATGTTCTTGATCTCCCTTTTAGGCAATAATTACAGGCAGTATTAAGAAATATTTTGATATTTAAAAAAAAAATACGTATAAGTCAATTCAATGTATATAATTTGTATTGATTTCGTTGGAGATCAATAAATTAAGTTAAGATGAATATTGTTATTATATTTGCTTATTATTCATTGAATAGATTGCAAATAAAATGATTCTTTAAAAAAAAAAAAAAAAAAAAAAAATTTATATTTGAAATGTGGCGTAGTACATCGGCATCGAGAAATTTTTAGCAATTTTTCCGACGCTTTGACATGTCACCACATCCCTTGCACATCATTCGTATGAGCGTCAATTTATGAATTTTCGAATTTTCGAATTTCATTGAACGTTTGACAGTGCTATCCTTAGCTCTAGCTGTTACAATACTTAAAAAATAAATATTGTGGTGCCGGAAGAAATCTATCCTTTAATAATGCGCAATAGGACTACCTTATCCTTAGTTTCTACCGGCACCAGGGAATACCCCTTTAAATACCACCGAAGACCCACTGTCTTTCGACATAGTTCCCTCGTTAGAACCGAACCATTTCTTGTATCTGTGTGATATTTGGTTTCATTATGTACTTTGAATAATTCTCTAAGTAAAGCATTTTTAAGTTTTCGTTTCTATGGAGGGAGCCACGCTCACTAGTAAAAATTCGCAAATCTCTTGTCCAAAGCTATTACGAATCATTTCTACTACTGTATGTGAAATTTGGTTCCATTACCTTAAATAGTCCTGGCAGTATAGCGTTTTGAAGTTTTTGCTTGTATGGGCGGTGACGTGCCTTGTTATCGAAATTAGCTTACTTTTTCTTCGGAACTTGTCCAAGATATTTTTAGTATTTGTGTGAAATTCGGTTTCACTAGATCAAATAACTCTCTCAACACAGTGTTTTAAATGTGGCGGGTGGTAGGCGTGTTCGTTAACCGATTTCGTCCATTTTCAATCCCAAGCAGTATTTTTGAAAGTGTACCCTGTGCAACAACTATCGTTCAGTTACCTTGTAATCTATCTGCAATAAATTATCGGTGGAACGAGGCCCAATAAGTTGCAGACTTTTTATTTGTTGTCACCTACAAACATTAAGCTTTGTATACCAAAATTGTAACATAAAAGTGCATATTATTTACCTGTTTGCTTATAAAAACTTATGTGCAATGGGTTTCTTCCCATTTCGTTTTACCCACATATAATTAAATTTCATATGACAGCCCAACTAATGATTTCTTAAAACTATATCCATACTTCTGATGTCTCTATCTCCGAAAATAGATTCGCCGCCCAACTTTTGATTCCATATTCGTTGGCTGTATTAAAAGTCTCGTAAAAAAAGTAGGGTTAAATAATAAAAGTTTAGAGACTCATAAAGTAAACTTATGCCAAAATTATATGATCCACATTTATTTTTCATCAACGAATGTGCTTTAATTAGGAGTGACGGAACAAAATTTGTTATAAAAATAATAGAATTCATCTATAAATAAAGGACGGTTGATCACCGTAAGCATAGGGACCTTGGTTGCAGTACAAAAGATTTCGGTAGAGCGGAGGGATCTTCCACATAAAATTAGATATGAATCACGATATCTACCATTTCATTAATTTCACTCTAGTCAAACAAATGTTTGTCTCTCTTATTTGTATAATTCGCTAAATATTGTTTTTCTTTTCTATTGAATTCAACGCGTAAAAAGTGTTAAAAAATGGAAGAAAATATGCGTATGGCATAATTTGGTAGTTTACTACCGTCAGTCAACATACCCGTGTAGAAATTTTCGTCCGGATCGCATACGGTTGGCCTTAATATTAAACTGTCCGTTATTTCCAAAAATTTTTAATCGAGAAGATTGGTACATTCATGTTTTTTGTTAAAAATAAATACATTTTACTCGGCAACTAGTAGAGTTAGGACATATTAAATATAAAAATAAATAATATGCATCAAAAACAATTTCATTATCTGGAAAAATCGAGCAACATTTTTTTTAGTATAATTTTTTTTTTTTTAAATGCTCATGAAATAATAAGTAATATGTAAATGAGCAGACAATTTTTCTGTAAGTACGTACTTTTCGATAAGTTCAATAAATACAAAGAAACGTTAAGTGCTCGGTGGTAAAATATATAAAACTTTTTTGCGTGGTTGTCTTTTTTTGGCCGGGCTAAAAGAAAAAATTGATGTGACGAAATTTTACCTTTTTTTTCATAAATAATATATGTATATGTGTGGGTTTTTCTTTATTTATTGGATTTTATTTTAATATTAAATTTTTCGCTCAACAATTATTTTCGAATATATTTTATATTGTATTTTTATAATAATGAAAACTTTTTTGACAAAAATTAAAAATTCAAAATTTGAAAAACAAATTTTTAAAACTAGGAATAATTAAATTTTTAAAGTAAAATTATGGTAAGTGTTTTTATATGGTGTAATTGTAAAAGTGTTAATGTGGGGCACCACATTATTCTCCCTCCCTGTAGAGTTTAATGGTGTTGTTAAGAAGATTGAAGTGTACTTTTTTGGTAGATATATTTAGAGGGGAGGGTGTTTGTGTATTTTCTGTATTTAGAAAAGCTGGTTTAAGTCTGTCTATGTTGATTGTAGCTGTAGTATCGTTTTTAATTATCTTAAAAAATTTTGGTGATTTTTCGATGACTCTGAATGGTCCATATTATAGGTGTTATAATGAGTATCGTATTGTATCGTTTCGTATAAAAACGAATTTACAGTTTTTTAATGTTTGTGGAACGTGTTGTTGGTATTTTGTGTTATGGTGTGAAATTTTGTGTTATGGTGTGAAATGTTTGATTGAATGTTGTTTATGTTTTCTTTAAGCTTGAACAAGGTCTCTGATGGTTTGAATGGTTCTATTTTCTGAACTGTTAGTTGTTGTGGTAATCTGAGTGTTTGACCAAAAACCATTTCAGCTGGTGACGTCTTAATGTCTTCTTTAACAGCTGATCTGAGACCTAATAGAATTAAAGGAAGTTCTGAATACCAGTTTTTTGATTATTATAGGCTATTAAGGAGGCCTTAAGTGTTCTGTGGAATCTTTCTATTATTCCGTTTGCTTGTGGGTGATATGCTGAAGTTGTGATGTGGTGAGTTCCTAGTGTTTTTATGAACTGTTTAAATGTGTGAGAGGTGAATTGAGGTCCTCGATCAGAAGTGATTTCGAGTGGAACTCCGAAACGTGAAATGAATTCTCTGTTGAGAGATTCAACAATTGTGTTGGTATCAGTATCTTTTATTGGGTATACTTCGGGCTAACGTGTATTCCTGTCTATGGCAGTTAGTAGATATCTAAAGTTTTTTGATATTGGTAATGGGCCGACCAGATCGATGTGGATGTGTTCGAAGCGACCGTGTGGATATGTATTTTATGAGGTAATGTCTTTGTATGTCTGTGTACTTTGGCTCGTTGACAGTTAACACATTCCTGGGACCATTTGTTGATTTGCGAATTCATGTTAGGCCAGAAGTATCGTTGTGTTATTAGTCGTCTGGAAGCTCTAGTTCCGGGGTGAGAAATGTTGTGTATTTGTTCGAATATTTTTTTACGTAGTGTTTGTGGTATGTATGGACAGGTATCTTTTGTTGAGTGTTCGCACCAAATTTTTATGTTAAGGAATGGAATATCGATTTGTTCGAATTCGTATACGGTTCTGTTGAGTATGTTGCTTAGTTCTGTATCGTTCGTTTGTTCGATATGTAATTGCTATAGATTGAGGTTTGGTGTTTTTAGTTCTTCTACCTCGTATCTCGATAGAGCATCGGCAACAGTGTTCTGTGTACCTTTAATGTGTAGTATTGTGTTGGTAAACTGTGCGATGTATTCCAAATGACGTGTTTGTCTTGGACTGCGTTCTGTCTTTGAGTGAAGTGCGTTGATTAGTGGCTTGTGATCGGTGTATACTGTGAATGTGTTGCCTTCTAGGTGGTGTCTAAAATGTTTAATAATTAAGTAAATGGCAAGTAATTCGCGATCGAATGTGCTGTATTTAGTTACTGTGGGTGAAAGTTTTTTAGTAAAGAAAGTTAGTGGTTCTAATTTGTTATTGTGTTCTTGTTGTAGGACTCCACCGACTGCTGTATTAGACGCATCTACAGCAATTGATAGTTTCGCTTTACTGTTAATATGGTTAAGCAGTGTTTGCTTAGCGAAGTTATCTTTTATTGAAGTAAATGCATCTAGAGTGTCTTGTCCATTGTAATTGTTTGCTTTTGGTTTTTGATGCGTTGGTTGCCATTTGAGAGGTTGGTCCTAATGTGTGTGCGAGTTTAGGAATGCATCTGTGATAGTAGTTTGTCATACCGATGAATTATTGCATGTGTTTGACTGTGGTTGGTTGGGGGTAGTCTTGTATGCACTGTATTCGTTCTGTAGAAGGTTGTTAGATATGTTGTGAAATATTGTAACTTAGGAATGTTATGTTATCAACCCCGAAAACGCATTTGTTTGGTTTGATATTGAGACCATAATTGTTGAGACGTGTGAAAGCTTGTGTTAAGTGTTGTAAGTGTTGTTCTTCTGTTTCGCTGGCAATTAGTATGTCGTCTAAGTATACGAATATGAAGTCTAGTCCATTTAGAACTTCGTTCATGAATCTTTGGAACGTTTGCGTTGAGTTCCTCAAGCCGAAGGGCATTCGGAGGAACTCGAACATTCCGAAAGGTGTAGTGATTGCTGTTTTGTGTATGTCTTCAGAGGCCATTGGTATTTGGTGATAGGCTCTCACTAAGTCTAGTTTTGAATAAATGGTAGTGTTGTGTAAATTTATTGAAAAATTGCGTATGTGTGGTAATGGGTAGCGGTCCGGTACAGTTATTGTGTTAAGTCTTCTGTAATCTCCGCATGGTCTCCAGTCGTTTGCATCACGTTTAGGAACTAAGTGTAATGGAGATGCTGTCATTGAGTTAGACGGTCTGCAGATGCCAGCTTTAACTAAGAAGTCAAATTTTTGCTTAGCTATTTTCATTTTTGGTAGATCTAGACGTCTAGGTTTGTTGTAAGGTAATTGTTCTTGTGTTGTAACATGATGTACTGTTTTGTGATTGACTGGTGCAGTGTAATCAGGTTCTGTTGTGAGTGCTGGAAATTTTTTGAGTAACTGAGTGTATTTGTTGATTGAAAATAATTTTGGTAATGGTGTTTATGTATATGCTGAAATGGTGTTTATGGTTAGTTTTGTGAGTGGGTCAATGAGACGTTTGTGTTTTAAGTCAATGAGTAGTCCGTATTTTGTAAGAAAGTCTGCGCCTAAAATTGACTTGGAAATGTCTGCAATTAAAAAGTTGTAAATGTGGGGCACCACATATGTAATATTCATAGATAAATAAATACATTAACATACCACGATAAGCTCGAAAAAAGATTTGCGAAATAACATAAAAATTATATTTTGAAAACTTTTTCGATTAGGGACACGAAATAGTAATGATTTAAATTATTGGTGGAAAAGTAAAAATCAAACCAAAAATACTCGATACCGAAAATATCGGCCAAGGAAATCAAATACGGGAAGTTCCGAATCATATACTTATGTTCAAACCTTTCAAATTTATTTTTTAAAAACCTTTTCAACAACACGTAACGCTGTAAATTATGTGAACACCAGTGTTGGCATGTTACGAATGTCGCGCGACATTTGCGACTACCTACGGTCGTAAAACTTCGAGCCTTTGTAACACAACTTGAGTTTGTGACAAAGATGAATTCTTGAGTTCATACTAAGAAAAATATTTATTCATAACTTGATTCAGATCATCAAGTTCTTTGTCAAATTCCCATCAAATTATATATAATTTTTTGTTCGTCAAATTGTTTGATAAAAAATTTTAGTAGTTGTGAAAACGAGGTTGATCTGGAGTTTGCGACTTTTGTGACAATTGTGACATTTACGACGTGTGACCGTCGTAAACCTAAAAATACCAACAATGGTGAACAATATCAATACAAATAATGTTGGTGCAGGTCCCATTTTTTTTACACAAGCCCTGAATAACCATTTGAACACTAATTTATTACAAGGTGTTCTGGGCTTATGGAGGAACTTAATTCTCATAATTAAAAATCTCAACTCTGTAGATGACGGTTTTTAAAGTATGTTGCCACGTTTTTTCGCGTAACATTGAAATAGCAGTGCGATTATCTTTTTTGAGTTTATAGAAAGAAGTGTAATTTTTTCCAAAAATTTGAAGGAAAGTAAGTTGAATATTCTTTATTTGTAATCTTTTTATAAATTACACTGAAAATCCATTCATATTTTTTAACTTTTTTGACCACAGTGGGGAGCGCCAAACATTGCACTACTAATCACCGAAAATTAAGTTGAGAATAGAAAGGAAATCTTATAAAGATATTCTAGATATTATATCGTGCTCAATAAAAAAGATAATTACCGCCATCAAATATGTAGAAATCAGGAGAAAAGAGCTGGAAAATTAAAAATTTCGCCACAAGTCGATCGAGAAATTGTGGTGCCGTCCAAAAAAGATTCAATGAAATCGGCTAGGCAGACAAATTACACTAATCAACAAAATTAACTTTATTTTTGTTGCCCTGGATGTTTCTATAGTTTTTATGATATTGATGTACATATTTATCTAATAAAAGAAAGAGACGCGGTGTAAATTCCATGTGAATCGGTGCAGTGGCCTTTGTGAAAATGCTATTTTAAAAATATTTTTGTATGGGGGCCACACTAAATGCGCCATCTGCCGGGCTGATTTGTGATTCTAAACCATTCAGGGCGCCACCCAAACGCATACAAAAAAATTCATTCAAGTCGGTCCAGCCGTTTAGGAGTTCAGTGACATACACACGTACAGTAGAATTATATACAGTATCGGACAAAACATAAGCACAGAGTAATGACTACTTACATTTTGGTTAGTAAAAATTTAAAGAAGAAGTATTAATTAATTTTTTTTAATTTGTTTTATTAAGTTACTAATATTTATTAAAAAAATCACATTTGTATTAAAAATTATTTGTTATTGAGTAAATTACGATTTTAAAAAGAGCTGCGCCTTCAAGATTGCTGCGACAAAACAAAAGCACATTTCTAATGAGTAATTTATGAAGTACAAAAAATAAAAAATAACGTTAATATTTTGTTGATATTCCATTTGATTTGATAACTGCTGTACATCTTCTTGGCATAGATTCTATTAGGTTGCTGATTATGTCGTTGAGAATATTATACCAGGCTATTTTTGTTTGCTCAAATAGGGAATCTTGATTTTTAAAATTTTGTCTATTTATTTTTCTGACAGCGATTTCCCAAAGGTTCTCAATTGGATTGAGATCCGGGGATTGTGCAGGCTACTTCAAAATTTCGATATTTTTACTTATCATTCACTCTTTCACAACCATCGAGGTGTTTTTGGGCTCGATGTCGTGAAGAATGGTGTACTTTTAGGGCATTTACTCTTCTTTGTAAGGTAACGTAACGTTCTGAAAGATGTCTTTATAAGCGATTCGATCCATTATGCCATTTATTTTATGAATTGGACCGATTCCAAAACCGGAAAAACATCCCCACACCATTACATATCCTCCGCCATGTATCAAATCTCGTGTCAGAGTGTTTGTTACCGAACTCCGAATCGGATTGACTGATTTTTATGTAATTTGTGTGTACATGTGGTAGGTCTGAGAATAGGTCGTAGGCCCTCATACAAAAATATTTTTATTTTCACAAAGACCACTCCATTGATTCACATGAAATATACACCACGTGTATTTTACAGGGACCCAAAATAACTATTATTTTCTTTTTTCAGATTGAAAAAATTGCCCAATTTTAATAATTATTTTTAAAAATTGGTTTATAACTATTATGAATAAGAGATATTTTATTAGTTGTCAATAACTATTATTTTTCAATGGATTTTTTTTACGTTGAGTCATAACTATTATGCATAAGAGATATTTTATTAGTTGTCAATAACTATTATTTTTCAATGGATTTGTTTACGTTGAGTCATAACTATTATGCATAAGAGATATTTTATTAGTTGTCAATAACTATTAATTTGGAAAAAATATTTTTTTACGTTGTTTTGAAAAAAGTGTTCAACAGATTTTCATTTTTGTGAATCTTTTTGCACCAATCGATGGGGAGGTGGTTTTTATGACATCACCAGAGGTGGTCATCGGTTCGAAAATGTACGCGATTTTGACTCATTTTTGAAGTTTTTTTTGCTTCAATCAATGAAAAGAGGTCTAAAAAGGATATTGGCCATCACTAGAAGTGGAACCGATCCTTGAAAGTGCTCGATTTAGGTCCATTTTCGAAATTGTTTTTGCAAAAAATCGATGGAAAGAGGTTGACAATGGGCTTTGGCCATCACCAGAGTTGGTCCCAACTAAAAAAGTGGTCGATTTTGGTCCGTTTTGAAAAAAAAATTTTGTACCATTCGTTGGAAAGAGGTCGAAGTCGAAAAAAAAGGTACCAAAAAGTGCCCGATTTTGGTCCATTTTCGAAATTTTGTTTGCACCAATCTTTGGAAAGAGGCCGAAAATAGATTTTGGTCATCATCAAAGGTGGTTTCGAGTCCCAAAATGTGCCCGATTTTGGTCCATTTTCGAAATTTTGTTTGCACCAATCTTTGGAAAGAGCTCGAAGTCGAAAAAAAAGGTACCAAAAAGTGCCCGATTTTGGTCCATTTTCGAAATTTTGTTTGCACCAATCTTTGGAAAGAGGTTGAAGTCGTAAAAAAAGGTACCAAAAAGTGCCCGATTTTGGTCCATTTTCGAAATTTTGTTTGCACCAATCTTTGGAAAGAGGCCGAAAATAGATTTTGGTCATCATCAAAGGTGGTTCCGAGTCCCAAAATGTGCCCGATTTTGATCCATTTTCGAAATTTTGTTTGCACCAGTCGTTAAATAGAGGTCGAATATGATTTTGGACCTCATTTGAGGCGGCTCCGGACCCTGGAAAGGACCGTTTTTGACCCATTTTCGAAAAAAAACTTCTTTTTTCTGTAATAAATGGGAAAAGGTCGAAAATGGATTTTGGACATCACTTAGAGTGGCTTCTGAGTCCGGCCCCGAGAAAGAACCGTTTTTGACCCATTTTCGGAAAAACTTTTTTTTCTGTAATTAATGTGAAAACGTCGAATATAAATATTTGACATCATTTAGGGTGGCTCCGGGCCCTGGAAAGGACCGCTTTCGATAATTTTGGTAGTTTTCAAGTTCCGGAGCTACTCTAAAAGATATCCAAAACGCATTTTCAACCTTTCATAATCGATTGGAGCAATAAAAAATTTTAGGGTGGTTCATAAAAAATTTTTTTTTTGTTCGAATCGATAGGGAAATGTCGACAATAGTCATTTTCGAGCTTTATCTATGCATTGGAGCAAAAAAAAAATTTTTTATGAGCCACCCTAAAATTTTTTATTGCTCCAATCGATTATGAAAGGTTGAAAATGCGTTTTGGATATCTTTTAGAGTAGCTCCGGAACTTGAAAACTACCAAAATTATCGAAAGCGGTCCTTTCCAGGGCCCGGAGCCACCCTAAATGATGTCAAATATTTATATTCGACGTTTTCACATTAATTACAGAAAAAAAAAATTTTTCCGAAAATGGGTCAAAAACGGTCTTTCTCGGGGCCGGACTCAGGAGCCACTCTAAGTGATGTCCAAAATCCATTTTCGACCTTTTCCCATTTATTACAGAAAAAAGAAGTTTTTTTTCGAAAATGGGTCAAAAACGATCCTTTCCAGGGTCCGGAGCCGCCTCAAATGAGGTCCAAAATTCATATTCGACCTCTATTTAACGACTGGTGCAAACAAAATTTCGAAAATGGACCAAAATCGGGCACATTTTGGGACTCGAAACCACCTTTGATGATGACCAAAATCTATTTTCGGCCTCTTTCCAAAGATTGGTGCAAACAAAATTTCGAAAATGGACCAAAATCGGGCACTTTTTGGTACCTTTTTTTTCGACTTCGACCTCTTTCCAACGATTGGTACAAAATTTTTTTTTCAAAACGGACCAAAATCGACCACTTTTTTAGTTGGGACCAACTCTGGTGATGGCCAAAGCCCATTGTCAACCTCTTTCCATCGATTTTTTGCAAAAAAAATTTCGAAAATGGACCTAAATCGAGCACTTTCAAGGATCGGTTCCACTTCTAGTGATGGCCAATATCCTTTTTAGACCTCTTTCATTGATTGAAGCAAAAAAAACTTCAAAAATGAGTCAAAATCGCGTACATTTTCGAACCGATGACCACCTCTGGTGATGTCATAAAAACCACCTCCCCATCGATTGGTGCAAAAAGATTCACAAAAATGAAAATCTGTTGAACACTTTTTTCAAAACAACGTAAAAAAATATTTTTTCCAAATTAATAGTTATTGACAACTAATAAAATATCTCTTATGCATAATAGTTATGACTCAACGTAAAAAACATCCATTGAAAAATAATAGTTATTGACAACTAATAAAATATCTCTTATGCATAATAGTTATGACTCAACGTAAAAAAAATCCATTGAAAAATAATAGTTATTGACAACTAATAAAATATCTCTTATGCATAATAGTTATGACTCAACGTAAAAAAAATCCATTGAAAAATAATAGTTATTGACAACTAATAAAATATTTCTTATTCATAATAATTATAAACCAATTTTTAAAAATAATTATTAAAATTGGGCAATTTTTTCAATCTGAAAAAAGAAAATAATAGTTATTTTGGGTCCCTGATTTTAACGAATCTGCGATATTTCCACGCAAAGTTACAGCTATTTGAAAAGTGACATGAATTTGATCCCCTACGACCAAACAATATTAACCAACCGGTAACTAATTTATTTCATCTTGATCGTAGGGGATCAAATTCATGTCCCTTTTCAAATAGCTGTAACTTTGCGTGGAAACATCGCAGATTACCACTTGAAAGCTCATTTTAAAGAGAAAGAACGGTACGAAATGATGTTATTATTTAAAATAAGCTGAAAGTAGTAGTATCACAGATGGCTTGGCAGTGTTGAAACGAAAATTTAAATTTTTATTTTAAGAAAAATTCTCCTGACCTCAAATGTCTTCAAGCGCGCATTAAACTCATGTCATTTCTTT
The DNA here is from genome assembly GCA_949775025.1 of Tricholauxania praeusta. Classification (NCBI taxonomy): domain Eukaryota; kingdom Metazoa; phylum Arthropoda; class Insecta; order Diptera; family Lauxaniidae; genus Tricholauxania; species Tricholauxania praeusta. The sequence goes on along the minus strand of OX459029.1, from coordinate 72,399,803 downwards.
CTTATATTAGTACAAGTCCAAATAATTTTTAAGCAAAAAAAAAGTAGGGTTTTTCAGAAAATTAGCTTTATATAACTCTGCCAATTTTCAATCATTTTGAAATTTTTTTAAAGACTGTGACAGAGAATAAGAAGTTATATTAAAATCATAAGACAAAAGTTAATTATTTTTATTTGGATGGAAATGCCGCTTTTTTGAAAAAATTTTCAGCGGTTTATTAATTTATGACACCAAAACTTAAACTGAGCATAACTTCGTAAAAATTTTTTTTAATCAAAAATATTTAAAAATATTTCTTTATAGATTCTCGTGGTGGTGGCTGAGGTGTTTTCTTGCAACCTTTGATAGCCCATAGTATTTACGGCATGAACGATACCAATATCAAGGTTTTTTTTTTCTTTCAAACTTCTCTCATTTATTAATTGAATCAACTCGCTTGGAGACTTACTATAACTATAACTATACAAATCTTAAGAAGCTAATAGAACGTCGGGCTTTTCCAAGCCATTGCTTAAAAACGTTGTTTTTTAAATTCTGTATTGAGTTATGAAAGGACTTCCCATTATGCGTTAGCCCAATAACAAAACTAAGCCACCGTGCACAATTTTCGCAAAGGTAGAGTGCAAGAAATGCAGTTAGTTAGGTAGTACACCCAAGCCTCTTTTTACACGGTGCTTTTTTACACGATTTTGAAATAACATGGTTCAAAAATAAGAGCAAATAAACTTTTTTACACGAATTTTTTGTTCTTGCACGAATCTTAAAGAAGATTTTTTTTAATTTCAATTCTAAGTTGTACAGCTAAGTTGTGTATACAGTAGAGCTCTGCACGAATGCATTCCCTTTTTCGTCTACAGTAGTGCACTCTACTTCAGTGAACACTGCTTGGTTGAAATGAGCAAGCAATAGAGAATGAAGTAAAATGAGAGTACGACAGAGAACAAAACATGTACAGTGCTTGTTGCTTTGAAATCAAAGCATGTACACATTCTAATCTCGACTCACGAGTACAGTGTTCGTTTGATCAAACAAAAACAAAATGTCAACTGCAAAATATACACCGAGTGCACCAAATAAAATGAATGTTTTGAATGGTTTTATCTGTTAGTAAGCAGCTCAGACGATAGTTTGAAAATGAAAAAAAAAAATGTTTTGCAGTCAGTACTTTTTTTTTTTTATGTAAAATGGACTACCTAAACTCAGAAAAGATATGAATCTTAACGTAGTCTAACATTTTCGAACAAAATTTAACTTCACCGATTTGGACAAAAATTAAATAACCAACAAACTTGTTCCGAACATTTTCAACTGCAGATTCAACCGATTAAAATATGTGAAAAAAGTAATTTTTTTTGACCTAAATTGAAATCGAAAATTCAATTAAAATTCTTGGCATATATTTTACAGATGAAATATTACATTTTAATTTTATAAAAAATCCTTTCGTATGATAAATTTAATGTAAAAGTAACTTTTGCCTAAGTTACTATTACGGGACATAGGAAAAAATAAAAAAAAAGTGTATTCATAAAGTTCAGGTAAAACTTTTAACAAATATTGATTGAGAGGTTAACATAAAACTACCTGTTAATAGACAAACTCCAAGAATAGAACGTAATGAAGTCAATTTTCTAATTTTATCACATATTTTAAGAAATCCCGATATTTTCAATAATGGTTCATGTAATAAAAACACTACCCACCGATGAGGATTGTTGTGTTGTAACAAAATTAACCTCAAACAGGTCAATGCCTTACGGAGGGTTCGACTTTGTTGTAGCATATCTACAGGTAGTTCACATTGATAGGGGCTTACCTCTTCTGTCAGCTAGTAAGTCATAAAGCTTGGCTATGTAAAAAAAAACCAGCATAGATGAGGGGATTTTCGAAGGACATTAAAAGTTACTCTGAAAAATACATAGAAATAAATTTTATAACGGTCAAATTCATGGACTAATAGATTCAAAAATCCTGTATGAGCCTGAGAATGTATGCGACCTAAAATCAGATTTTTGTTATGCGGTTTCGGCATTCTTTTAAGCAAATAACAGTTCATTAAAAATCATGTACCATGGGATGGGCAATAACATAATATCTGAGGTATTGCAGCTAGAAAGTGGAGCACCGTACTTTTTTACTTTTTCCCGGTCAGTTGTCAATCTTTTTATAAGAAAGAATTTGAATTTCCCTATCGAAAGTTTCCCGAAACCATACCCACATCTTTAGAAAATTTTATAACGTCTGTAACTTCAATATTAACCTTAATCTTATTTGGAATTCTTTAAAGAAAGGTTCTTAAAAAACCGCCTTATAGACCGCGCTATTTGTAAACAAAATTAAAAAATTAAAAACAAAAAAATTTTTTTTAAATTTAAACTGAGTCTTAAAAAACGTTTGTGCTGAAGATGACGAAAAGTCGAAATGCATTTACATATTGAAATAAATTTTAAAATTTAAAAAATATTTTTTTGTTTTTAATTTTTTAATTTTGTTTGAAATTTTTTAATCGAACTTTACAGTCAATTGCAGTAACCAATATTCTTGTGAAATTTCACAAATCGGTTAATGCTTTATAAACAAACATGACAAAGACAACAAATGGAACAATTTAACCTGGTAATTGGTGACATATGTTTCGGCTATTACCACATATATTCACATATTCATATGTATATACATAGCCTCATCAGACCAGTTTTGGTTAATTTGTAATGTGATTCGAAACATATGTCACCAATTACCAGGTTAAATTGTTCCATTTGTTGTCTTTGTCATGTTTGTTTATAAAGCATTAACCGATTTGTGAAATTTCACAAGAATATTGGTTACTGCAATTGACTGTAAAGTTCGATTAAAAAATTTCAAATTAATTAATAACATTCAGTCGACTAAAAACAAATTAAAAATTTTTTAATTTTGTTTACAAATATCGCGGTCTATAAGGCGGTTTTTTAAGAACCTTTCTTTAAAGAATTCCAAATATTAAATTCGACCGTGCGGTATTGTCCGTAATAATATTGTTTTTAGTTTTCGCGACTAATAATAAATAGAATTAACCTTAATCTTAGTAATGGGCTTTGTTCAGACATATAAGGCTACTGTAATCCGCTGACATATCGTAAAAAAACCAAAAAGTTTTTATTTTAAACCGCTCTAATGTACATGTGTCAAAATTGTAGCAAATTAAAGTTATAAGTAGTAAAAAATACTGACAATAAGCAGCCACAATTGTGTTTGACTACGGTCATTATACACTAGTATATTTTCTGTACACTAGAACATTTGCTGTACACTAGAACATTTGCTGTACACTAGAACATTTGCTGTACACTAGAACATTTGCTGTACACTAGAACATTTGCTGTACACTAGAACATTTGCTGTACACTAGAACACTTGCTGCACTCGCTTCAGTGAACAGTATATTCAAGACATTCTGTTCTAGTGAAATCTGATCTCATGAGTACAGTGCTTGAATATTTCGCTCTCTCTTTTGTTTGGTTTTCGTTCTAAGAAGGGATGTTTTTTAAACTAATGCAGATGCTTTGCAAGCTGTGTTTAGAACAGTGGTCGGCAGAGCGAAAATATCAAATATTTTCTCACTCTCAAAAGAGAGGGAAATGACAAAAGCACCAATCACTGTAAAAAATGCATTTACGTTTTGCTGTTTAGGCAACATATGATTTCTCATTTTAGGGGTTGAATTTTAGTTATAAAATGGCTTTTCATATGAAATTTAATTACCATCCATAAAACTCGCTTGTAGATTAAACGTTGTGTATTGCAACAAAAATTTTGTGGAAAAACTATTTATTTTGCCCTTTGATTTTAAACATTTTTGCAGTGCATTAACGAAATGAGCAGCTCATTTTGTAGTTTGCTTACTCTCGCTTATTCTCTTCGTTTGCTCGCGAGCATATGGGGCGCCGACCACTGGTTTAGAATGAAGTAACACATTCATGTAGAGCTCTAGTATACAGCAACAAAAATACAATTGGGGGATTACCCGAATGTTTTAATCAGTTTTTTTTATCTGATTGCACTTCAACTTGAACACAGCATTAGGTTATTTAGTATTTATTTTGTGTTAAGCGTTCAAATCGTAGTTGATGTTCTAATTAAAGTTTTTTTTTTAATTCGGTGGTGAAATTTAAAGTATAAATTGAATTCATGTTAATATTTTACTACTAATAAAGGTAATGTGTTAAATATTCGGCTTAGATAAGTCCTATAAATATGTTATATTATTTTACATCTTTGTTATGTTTAGTACACACCCGATTAATAAAATGCATAAACAACAACAAAATATACCAAAGAGAAGAACAATTTTGTTAGAAACTAAAATAAAAATCTTAGACTGTCTAAACTTCTTTTGCACGGTTTTTGGGAAAGTTTGTTTATCTTACACGATATTTTAAGGTTGTGGAACATATCTCCAAATTTACCATACATCGCATGTATTTTTTACACGATTTTTTTTTTGCACGGTTTTCTAAGGAACGTATCAGTGTAAAAAGAGGGTTGGGTGTACATACGTACCTTAAAATTAGTCCTAAATTATCTTTATGAAAGTAGGAGAAACTGGAAGAAGCAAGTAGCACTTTATAGCCAACCCTTTTGCGATAAATCCAGATGTGCACAGAATGTTTTACAGGAAAACTCTTTAAGGGATTTAATTCTATGGCTAAAATTTATAAAAACAGTAGAAAGGCCAAGTTGACCATTTTGACCAATAAATGGCTAATATGTTAACGGCAAACAACTTTTATGTCGCGGCGTACACTCTTTAATTTTAAATTCTATTGAGGACGAAACAAAAAAAGACTCACAAATAGCAAACCATTGTATTTAACAATTCTTCCACGCCATTCTCCTTTGTTAAAATAAAAGCTTCGGCTTTGCCTTTCGACAACAGAATAACTTGCAACATGAAAGACTTATCTTCCGCCATATAATTGTAGAACTCAGCTGCATGTTCAGGCGTAAAAAGCACACGCCGACTCCCCTGAATTTGAAAATCCGATTGCAGCAATTTAAGCAAAACTTGTTTACGTTTGTGCATATAATCGCATTTGATGATAAGCAAAGTGTCTTGAAACATTTTAGAGACAATTAAGAAGAAAATTAATATTTAAACAAAATTTTAATAACAAAATTAAAACTGTCAGTTTGAGAGAACTAAACTACTGAAAAAATTTTTGTTTGATAACAACAAAGTGATGACAAAAATTCTTTAACATTTAATTATACACTTTTTATTTATTATCCTTCTCTATTACAAAACGCTGGTCATATCATACAATGCGACTCTATATCTTATAACTTACACATTCAATTGTTTAAAATTCCAATGAATGGCCTATTCAATTAATAATTTTACATACGAATATAAAAATTTAGTCTAATAGCGTTTTTCACGCATATTACATTCGTTCACGAAAAAGTTATTTAATGCTCCATTATCACTTATAAGAATAATTTTAATAGCGTTACCAAATCATGTCAAAAAAAAAAAAAAAAACTGTTTTCAATTAATATTAAAGAATTTTAGTGAAAACATGTTATACAAAAGTGGGTATGAAGATCAAAAAAAAATATTAAATAAGTAGAAGTATGCGAAATCCTCATCACAATTCATTCCCGTAATGTCGCCTTTTCTAAGGCAATGTAGCTTAATCTGAAAGTAAAATAAGAAAAATAATGTATATTTAAATAAAATTAGTTTCGAGACTAACCTGAAATTCTCGCAAAAGCTAAGCCAGACTTTTCATTATCGAAACATTTGCCGATTTCGGCACAAACATGTGCTACATCCATGTAGCTCTTTTGCGACAAATGCAAAATACTTAGACCATATATTTCAATCATTTCTGAGCACTATAGTAGTAAAATATATTATCAATAACTTTTTGCTTATATTACAGAAGTTTGTACATACGGTTTGATAATATTTCGCTGGTAGTTTTTCACAGCCTACAGAAACCATATCATGCTGATCAATTTCGTAAGCATCCGTACGTTGTCTAAAGAATGGCAAAAGTGACATTGAAGCGCCATGACAAATACCACACTCAACAACTTCATCTGTATAAAATGTAATGAAATGTATGAAAATAATACAAACTAAATTATTTTAAAGAAACTAGATAAGTGACATATAAAACTTATGTAATATATTTGTAGTGCGGCAATAAGAAACTTCAAAATATTTATGCACGTCTTGGATATAATTGTTTACGCTTTAGAAACCCTTTAACAGATAGCCACAGAAAATTGAGGATTTACACTTAACTGATTTTTCAATAAGTTGTGTACAAGCCCAAAAAATATTTTTTTATTTAAATAAGGAGGAGTTAAAAATTATTACCACTTCTTCACCTAACCATTTTTCTTTTTGAATCCGAAGCTGGTATTCTTTTTTTTTTTCTCTCACAAATAATCAAGTATGTCAAAAACACCGATCTTGGCATCTCAATTTTTCTTTTGCTATAAAAAAAATACTCTATCCTTTTTTGTGCAATTTGTTAGTGCTTACTTAGGACATAATAATGATAAAAAACAGAAAGCAAATACGACCAAGAGATATGCGAAATTGAGCTAACTCCAATTGTTTAAAGCCGATTTAAGCGGCTTTAAACAAGATATAGCGCTTCATATAAGTGTTCTTTTCCATGTGCCGAATTTCACAACAACAACTGCTGTAAAGGGACCACGCGTCCACATTTTTTGGAAGCAAACAAAATATATGCACATTATTGGGCTTCAAGGAATCTCCTTCGCAATTTTCGTCGAAACCGGTTCAGTATTCAAAAGGTAAAACAAGAGAAAAACACTAATTCGCATTTATAAGTTTGGATATTTGTGCTTCGGAAAGTAAAGTTTAGTATCTAACACAATCGCATTTAAATGCCCGATATGAGACCTCCTACAGAACTCAATCACTTCGAATTAATTTTTCAATTTAGGCCATACCTTGACGAATTTCAATTTGCTCTCATAGTTGCGTCGTTTTGTTAAGACTAAAAATCGCCTAAGTCGAAATTTTTAATAGCAGGCCAAAAAAATTTGGTTATCATAAGGTGAGTAGCTCCATTGTAATTCTTGAAAAAATTCGGAGCAATGATACCACCACACCATAATATACACTGGGTAGTTAGTTTTTGTTACTGTAATGGCTTTTCTAAGGTCACTTGTAGGTTTTCTATATGGGGCAATACATATTAGACTTGCCAACCGTTCTTCTTTTAGGAGGACAGCCCTTCTTCTACAGAAAACGTTTTCCGGCGAAATATCTTTCTCCAGTATTAATCTAGTTACTTGATTTTTTTTCAATTTTCTTTTTTAGGAATTTATTTTTTCGTGGGGTTTTTTATAAATTGATGATATGAATGTCATAAAAATTTTGTATGCATGTCGCAGCATTGAAGTGAATCTTTCACAGTTGGTAAAATCTCTAGCACCCTTTCTCTAATTTCATATAAAACTTTTTTTTATATTATTATTATTTTTATATTGATCTTCTATTCCTCAGAAATAACATCAGGTATTAAAGGGATATGGTGGTGGATATGGATATGAAAAAAATCATCATTCAAGGACTGTTTTTCCGGTACCCGAATCACTGTATCTTTTTCTCATTCTATGATCAGCAAGCTGCGATTCTTGCGTGTGTTGAACCTTATACGGATGAAGATGTGAGGCTAAATGCAAAACACCACAATATTCGTAGTGGAATTGAAAAATGTAGGCCTTGGGCAAAACTTTCACTAACAGTACCGACTTTTCCAACAGAACGTGTAATACGATGATATGTACATACATTCATAACAGAAACAGTTCCAGAAAATTTTCGAACTGTTAAAAATTGTTCGCTCAATATGAAGATTATGAAGATAATAATTACCTCTTAAAGCGCGAAATGTGACTACTTCAGAATCAGCATTTTTATAGAATTTTTAACAATTTCAACGCGTAGTTGAAGAAACGATGTTAGATGACTACCATAACCCTAGGATGTGCAGTTGGGCTTTTCGAGGCCCATTTTGACTTTGAGTCGTCGGCAAAATTGTTTCTTAGGTCTGAGCGCCAAACGGTCTCTTGCCAACTACCGCTCATGGTTTCTGAACGCAATAAAACCGGAAACGGGTCGTTTGCGCTGGCTTCGCGGAACAAAACTTTTATGTTTACATAGTAAAATCATAAGTGTACCTGCTGGGCCTCGCCAGGCCCAGCTGTTAAATGTATGACAAATATATGTAAACGTATAAGCAAACATCTTACAATACGTTCTAATTAGGGTTTCTGAACTGAATCAATGAGATTCGATGTGTTACTCGGGTGGAAAATAATCTAATGTCCGCAGTTATATTTTTTATAAAAATTTTCGAGTCCTTAGCTACAGATTTTCGTTATTTCAAAAATGTTGTATCTCTTCGAAACCGGCCAAATATGGCATCAAAGTATGGTGGATTTGCAACTTGAAGAGCAACTATCCGCTTAAGGGTGAAATCTACACCGGTAAATTGGCTCGAGATGTACTAGATCAGGGGTCGGCAAAAAAAATGTGTGTGATGTACTTCAGCTCAATTGAGCTATGGAAAATCATATTTTGCCGACCCCTGTACTAGATAGAAAATAAATGATGTTATTATTGGCACAAAAATTTTACCATACCGGTCGAAGAATTTATTGCGAGAATTTATTCACTTCTTTCGACACTGTCCGCCACAACAAACGGTTTCTGACGGAAGGATTTAAAAAATCTAGAAATCGACCGCAGGAAGAACCTTGGTTTGGTTATAATAGTGAACAAGTTTCGTTGTGTTCTTATGTGCCAAAAAAGAACAAGGCCATCATTTGCTGTCCACCGAGCATTATGCGGCCAACGTCGAAAATGCGTACAAAAAGAAGCCGTGTCAAATTTTAGATTACAATGAAAATAAGGCTGGTGTTGATACGATGGACCAGATGCTCAGCGGCTACTCCTGCAAGTGTGGCATAAGCCGCTGGCCACTAGACATGTTTTATAATACATTGGATGTTGCTGGCTTGGAATCATTTGTTGTTCATGTGACATTCGCACCATCACACAAAACGGACAAACGTCACGTGTTCCTGACGCTTCAGACGTCGCAATGCTGACCGCTCACATGAATAATAGAGTAATGATTAGCCACGTACACCGCCAGCGACTATCAGTAAAGCTATGGCAAAACTCAATGTGTTTGTAAGTATTTGCAAAAAGAGCAAGAGCGCCAGGTACATCCGCATAATCAGTGCAGAAAACACGGAAATGCTGTGGTTCAACCCTCAGCAGAACGAGAAACTGCGCAAAACATTTTTATTCTATGAAAAATGCAGAAAATACATGTGCCTTGAACATGGGTCCATGACAAAAACTTGCTTATGCTCCGGCTCTGCTGCAGCCGAAGCAGAATAAATATAGCATATCATATCAATTCATGTTTAGGGGCCGTCCATTAATTACGTGAGGTGTTTTTTTGAAAATTCGGACCCCTATCTTCGTGAAATTTAGTGAGTTGTGACGGCACCCCCTCCCCCTACCTTCGGTAAGACTTGCCTTACAATTTTTAAATGTAATCTGCTATAATAATATATGGTATAGTCTCTGCATTAAGAAGTTGACATGAGATTTTTACTGACCCCCCTCCCTTTTGGTGAGATTTTCCCCACTATTTTAACTCACCCAATTTATGGACGTCCCCTCTTTGTAACCTTAAATAAATGAGGTAAAAATTTGTCTTTGCCATCCAAAAAAAACGGTTTTATTTTTTGACTACATATATTCATTCCCTCACACACGCAAACATATATATATATATATGCATACACATGCATAGCTGCAGCCATACACAACATATATAACCAAACGCAGGCACCAGCGACACTTCTAACTGGATAAAAATATAGTAAGCCATGGCATATGGGCCTCGCGAGGCCCAGCAGTGTCACTTACCGCCTCGTAGGTAGCTAAACATCCTAGGGTTAAACTAAACAAATTCCAGGTTGGATGGCGCATACGTTTGAAAAGTTCCATATGACAGGACTACACTTTCTGACCCACGAAACGGATAACCCAATATTAAAACAAATACAGTAAGATTACTACATACATCCCAATATTTTCTTTTCACTATGAACGCAAACTCTTTGATATTTCAAAATGAAAAAAAAAATTAGTTATACCAAATTCAAAATATACATATAACTTATGAACGTAGTCAGTCAAGATTTAATTTTTAATTGTTACCTTGGGTTCATTTCCACAATGTTTGGTTAAACTTAACCAAAACTTTGACAGATTTTGTATGATACTTAAACTGTCAAACTGCCGGTTAAAGTCCCGGTTAATGTATGACCGGATTTTGTGGGGATAAAAAACCCTTTGGCAAAATGTTCAAAATTCACACAATTCAGGCAAGACACAATGACGCACATAGAATGGGTTTCGCATGAATCGATGGGTAGTCATATAAGGAATTCGTATCCGATCATAACTCAAATTACGCTTAAGTAATATAAGAAACTGGCATGTTTCTCCAAAAAAATAATAAAAAACGTTTATCAGAATTCTACATTTAACCGTCACTATAAATCTGAAATGTCAACCAAAATCAAGAGATTGGTAAAACAATCGATTTTTCGAAGATAAAATGAAAATTTAAAATACTCACATCGCGCTTGAAAGCAATATTTAAACCTTACCATTAACAATTTTATCCAGTCCAATAGAACATAGTTGCAATTTCAGACAAATATCCTTCGGAGGCACGCTTCCTATTAACGCGATTAGAGCGTTTGCATATTCTTCAACAAATTTGTCGCAGCTTTGTGCAATAGTTTTCGGCAGTTTGTTACAAATCGTTTCGATGGCACGTTTAATTTCATCCTGATCTGTTTTGTTATTCAATTCGGTTTCCAATTTAGTAACTACAAACTCACAAAGCACACATGTTGGTGGTTCTTTCAAAATATCAGTAGAGAGGCCAGTTAATCTTTCAGATTGACCAATATTAGTTGGTTCTTCGTTAGGCATTGCAATAACATCGTACTTTAAGGCTTCATCAATTTCCACTAAAAAAAAGATACGTAAAAAACATTACTTCTGGCTAGCGGCCTTAAAAAAATATATTAATTTACAATCCTCTTGTTCGCTCCAAAGACACAAGCCTAACTCACGACATATCATTTTTGGCTCCATTTCTTTCAAAATTAAATCAGCGATTTTGTCACCGTATTTATCAATATATTTGTGGCACTTTGGCTGCAAAGATTTGCGCAACTTATCACAGGAGTGTTGCAAACCTTTCTGTATATCAGCCTATAAAGAAATAATCAAGTTAGTGGAAAATTCTTGCAATAATTATTATTCCTTATAACCTTTGACATATTTTTGTTAATTCTTTTTTCAGCATTCTTCACTAATTCTTCGCATAACCAGCAATTTGGTGCAACTGCACTTTGGGCTTGTTTAAAAACAATCTCGACGGGTAACTCGTTGCTATCTTCAATTTCGTTTTCCTCGCTGCTTCTGCTGCTATCGTCATCCTCTAAGCTGATTCCCAAATCACTAAGATAAGAATTTGTATTGGTGCACAGTTTAATAGCAACGCAGATTTCTTGAGGTTTAAAATCAGTTATCAACATATCGATTAATTCGTTTGAATAAGTTTCGATAAAATCAATACATTCTGCTTGTAGTTTTTGTGGCAAATGTACGCATAGGTGATCCAATACATTCTTAATGTTTTTCTGTAAATTTAAAATTTATTAAACAAGCTGCATTATTGATCAGTGATGGTGATAATATTGAAACGTTTTTAAAGCGTTTAAATTTAACGGAAATATCATTCTATTTTTCGCCCACAAACATTCTATTACAATTATTTTTGTTTTTTATGTTTTGAAATTTTTTATGTTTTGAAACCCCTTTCTAAAATTTTACTTATTTACATATTTCTATCTTGAAAGTCTAAGTTCCATTAAGGTTATTTCCTGTTCTTCTTGACTAAGGCTTGTGAAACTGTAAAACATGGGAGAATATCAAAACTATTTTCTGTGAAAAAGAAAAATTTAAAAAGTACAATAACGCAAAGAACTATTTGTGTTTGTCCGAGAATAAACGTCAAAAATTTTTGAATGTTGATAAAAATTTTTTTTTTTGTAAGCGTAGAGAATAAAATGGCAAATAAAAATAGTTAAAACGAACTTAATGTTTACAATTTATTTCCACAACTTAGGACAGCTAATAGTATGACACATTTCATGACTGTTTTACAAAAATACATCTGGCTTGAACCTGTAACTTTTTACAAAGAGAGAAGCTCAATTACTCTCTTATCTCCACTCTCATTTACATGGAGTACAGGAAAACCTTTCGGTCTATCTGACTAAATCCTGTAAGTCTGACTAATTCTAACTGCTACATCTAATATTTATTTTTCTTTTACTCACATAAAATATAAGGAACATAATTTTCCCCTTCTGCCTTAAAACATGCGCTTTAAACAACTTTTTATTGAGAGGTATTTGTTTTAAGCGCTAAAAGCGTGGCAGGTATGGAAAAGTATATATATTCTTGATCAGCGTCATCACCTGAGTTGATTTAGCTATGTCCGTCTGTCTCTCTGTCTGTGTGTCCGTCTGTTGAAATCAGGTTTACGAGCAAACCAAGCAAGCTAATTAAATGAAATCAACACACTCAGGTCACACCTTCTTGCAGGCATCTTACTATTAAAAAATGGCCGAAATTTGTTCACGGACACGTCCACCGCACATACTCTATTTCATATGAGAACGGGTGTTTTCGAATTTTTTTTTAAGGAAATGGCGACCATAAAACGGCGCCTACATATAGATATCTATGTATAAATAGGCAATTGGTAAACAGCCATAATCATAATCGCTTATTTTTTATAATTTATGTCATACGCTATAAGTACGTAGTAAAAAATTAGTATTTGAGAAAAAATTTGATTTACAATAATCAGTTGAGATTGATGAGAAAAATATCTTCTAACAAGTTCTCGTCAATATTTCCCCGCAGGTCTCCTAGAATAAGTTTTAGAGTGGAAAATGTCCTCTCTACCGAAACCTGGGTTGCTGAAACATCATAAATAACTTGACACATTCAGATAATTCTTTGGCAGGGTAGTTATTCCAAAAGTTCGAAACATTAACCATCATCCATCAATGTCCAGAAGATGTCATGCAGTCATCAGAAAAAAGGGTTACGTAACCAAATATTAGACTGTTTATGTATTTTTGCTTAGTATTGTGATCAGTTGCGCATGTTTTGAGCCCTTGAATTTTCGCTTTTTTGTTTATCTTATGTTTTTGTTATTGTTAGTTAACGGAATAAAATTTTTGTTTTTGGTAAAAAAATCAGCAATAAGTGAAGTTAATAAAAATAACATAAAATTAAATTCAAAGTTATTGTTTCACTGAAATAATTTGATGTTTCTTCAAAAGTAATTTCAGTTGCAAAGCATTTGAGCGGCACTGTATGTTAATAATACTGGGTGTTTTTTTAGAGGTTTGTTTTTCGAATAGAGATAAAACTGGCATTTTATGGTCAAATCTGGCAACTCTAATGTCATTTATGTTCAGTTTGGTTTGCCATTTCATCATGAACAGGTTGAAAAAAGAACAACGCTTGCAAATCGTGCAAATTTATTTCGAAAATAATGGTTCAGTTCGCGAAGTTTACCGCAAGCTCCGTCCATTTTATGGTCGACATAATCGTCCATCAGAGCAATTAATTCGGTTAACCATGGGTCGTTTTCGCACTACGTTTACTCTATGTGATAATACGCATCCGCAGAGACGTCGAACAGTGCGCACCGAAGAAACAATTGCCGCTGTAGAGCAAAATGTTGAAGAGGACCCGAATGAATCGATTCGCCACCGTGCACAGCAATTGGAGCTTTGTCCATCAACTTTATGGAAGATTTTGCGCAAAGATCTTGGCTTGCGACCTTACAAGATCCAGCTTGTGCAAGAATTAAAGCCGCGAGACCATGCAATGCGTCGTGATTTTGGTGTATGGGCCGAAAATGAGATTGATCTCGATGCTGATTTTCATCGCAAAATTTTGTTCAGTGATGAGGCTCATTTTTGGTTGATTGGCTACGTCAACAAGAAGAGAATCCACATGAGACCTTTGAGACGCCATTACATCCACAAAAACTGACTGTTTGGTGTGCTCTATGGGCTGGTGGAGTCATTGGGCCATACTTCTTCCGAAATAATGCTGGGGAGTCAGTTACCGTTAATGGAGACCGGTATAGAGCCATGATAACCGACTATTTTGTTCCCGAATTGGATGGCATGAATGTGGATGAGTCGTGGTTCCAACAAGACGGCGCTACATGCCACACAGCGCACGTCACAATCAATTTATTGAAGGAAACATTCGATGAGCGCATAATTTCGCGGAATGGACCTGTCAATTGGCCACCAAGATCGTGTGATTTGACACCATTGGATTATTTTCTTTGGGGATATGTGAAGTCGCTCGTCTACGCCAACAAACCAGAAACGTTAGGGGACTTGGAAGCCAACATTCGTGGCGTTATTGCCGACATACGGCCCCATATGCTCGAAAAAGTGGTTCAAAATTGGACCTGTAAAATTGGCTTTATTCGAGCCAGCCGCGGCGGCCACATGCCCGAAATCATATTTAAACATTAATGGCATAAAATTATCATTCCAATAAAGCCAAATTGATGGACATTAAAACGATTTTCTTGTGTTTTATTTCAATTCGAAGCTCTATACCTCTAAAAAAAACACCCTGTACACTAATTGCAAAACAACGGTTCTAAAAAAAATGGTCATATCGCGAAACTTTCAAACTTTTATTAACCAATGTCATAGCTTATTAAATTACTTTTCATATCGACCCCTGTGCGCGAAATTATCGTATGTGCCAAAAACCAAATTTTACATTAGAGGGTTTTTTCTACTTTTCTGTGCGTTAGCTAGCAGTACAAAACCAAAATTTCCATGTCAATTTTTGGCGTACTATAAGAAATTTCAGCTACAATATTTTACCAGGTGATGCGTAGTGGGAAATAGATTAAATTTGCATCAAAAAGTCAATTTCGAAAAAATGGCACATACGATAATTTCGCGCACAGGGGTCGATGTGACTTCAATATTTTTAAAATCGACTCAGTGTTTCTCAACTTATAACAGTTTTATCCCCGAATTCCGATGTCTATAGCTTCGACACTGTAAGATACATTTGAGTACACTTCAATTATTTTCTCCAGGCTCTTAGTCAAAAAAAAAATTTAACCTGAGAGGGGCCCCTAAGGTAAAATTGATTCTTTCTGAGGGTCCAACGCTTGCGAATACTTGCTACAGGACATGTGTTAATCTATTTTTCGATAACCTTGAAGATCTATCTGTCTTTAATCCAATTGATTTTTTATAAATACCTCAAAATTGTTTCCTAGCAAAAAAAAAAGGTAGTTTATATTAATATGGCTGGAAGTTTGTATTTTCTTTACATAACCTTAATTGAAAAATTGTATATGTACGTGTTCTTAATTCTTCAAAAAAAAGTTTAAGGCTTTTTTAAGTTTACGGAACCCATTTCTATCAAAATTTAATACATTGAATTTGCCGTTAGAAACTTTTACAGGGCTATCGTGAAATCACAATGATTTTTTTTTTTCTATTGCTAGTATAGTTAACTTATTACTTATTCGTCATACCTTTGACTTGTCATTCTTTATCTTCTCCTGGGCCTGTTCTACAGCAAACAAGCACAGTGGACAAGTAGGTTTATCGCTGTCATCAGAGTATGATTCTGGTTTAAAAACTTCCACGTCATCATGCTTGAAATGGTTTTGGGGACACAGTTGCATCTTAGGACACATAGTCCTTGGATTTAAGCCCTGTATCAAAAGAGCAATACAAGCATCGCCATACATGTCAATAAAGTTGTGACATTCTCCACGAACGCTATTTGGGAATTTTTTGCAAATATTTTCAACTGTGTGTTTGATTTCATCCTAAAAAAATTTAATTGAATAACAAGTCTTATCTTACAACCTCCGACTAACAAATCAAAACTTACGTCAGTACTAGGCGTAGCTAAGGCTTCCTGTATGAAATGCAATACATATTCGCATAGTGTGCACATTTGTCCGTTTTCGACAAGAAGACCGGGGTTGGCAGCGCCCATCAAATGATCAATTGGCAGTTGCATAGCACTTAAGTCGTTTTGTGTGAATTTCGGTTCGTTTGCACCAAGTTTCTTTCTAATAGTGACTTTAATTTCAGCTGGGGGGAACACAGGCAACATTGGCATGACGTCTTTCTCAAATATCGCTGCAGGCTTAGACGAAGATTTGGGGCAAACTCCAATCAAAAAGCATACACCGTTGGCGTCCAAGTTGTTGGTTAAGCTTCTATATATTTCATCATAGTACTGATCTACAATACTCAAACACTCTTGCTTGAATCCCTTCGTTTGATTGCAAAATCCATCCAAAACCATTTTAAACTCCTCTTCTGTTGTGTTGGCAATCAGTACATCACGCAAGTGATGCACCAATTGCTGGCACAATTCACAAGGTATGTCATCTTTATTAGTTTTCTTTAAAATATCACCCAAATCGGATTTAACTTCAAAAGGTTCTTCATTTTCCTGATGATTATGATAAGTAACAATGCAATATCCAGACAAGTGACAAAGACCATTAGAGTCCAAGTGTTTATTCAAATGATTGTAAAATTCGTCAAAATATGTTGCCACAATGTTAGAACAACCCACAGAAAGGGAAGACAATCCACCACACCATTGTAAAAGTCTTTCTTTTATATCTCCAGGGTTTGTTTGTTTGAATGTTCCAACTACTTCTTTGCCATATTTTTTACAGTCGTTACACTCATTTGTTTGACTATTATCAACATCCTTAATAGATTCCTCTGTTGAGGTTTTGGAGCAAACACCTATTGTAGTGCACACTTGGCTGCCTTTAATATTTTTAAAATCATTGTATATCACTGCGTAGTACTGATCTACAACTTCCCAACACTCGTTTTTGGATTCCTCGCAAAGTCCTCCCAGGATAATTTTAAATTCATCTACAGTTGTTTTGGCTATCAAAACCTCATTCAATTTCTTCATAAGATAATTACAAAATTGACATTCTTCATCGATATCAGTATTGATTATAAAATCAGCTAAGCCAGTTTCACCAACAGAAGGTTCTTCATACTTCTGACCTTGATAATTAGTATAGCAGTTACCAGTCAACAAACAAACACTTCTAGCATTCACGGATGTTTTGAAATAATCGTAAATTTGGTTAAAATGTGTTAACACAATATTAGAACAATCCTTAAAGGAAGGCAATTGATCGCACAAACGTAGAATTGTTTTCTTAATATCATCAGGCTTTGATGCATTTAATTTGTTGACAAGAACTGTTGCATTTCGTACGCACAATTTACAACCACTTTCAGACGGCATAATATTTGTATCTTCCTCTTCTAAAGTACCATCTAGCGCACTTTTGTAGTAAGTTGTAAGCAATTCGTCAATGTTTGCGTTGTTGCAGAGACCAGCGACAGAACAAACTTGCTGTTTATAAGTACATTAAATAAAATAAAATAATAAGATCATTTAAAAAAATGTGGTAGTTACTTACATCAGGATTCATCTGTGATGACAATGCCTCAACTAATTCTGGTATAAAATCATCAGCCAATTTGCAACATTCTTTTTTTACTGGTCGAATTGGAATAAGATTGCAGGAGCCTTCGAAGACTTCCTTGAGATCTTCCATTGTTTGATTACTGCGTAGTTGATCCCGAGCTTGTGTAACCATATCTTTACAGATTTGGCAAATGGAGTCATTGTCCTCGGGTACATTTTGTTTTTCCCAAACAGTTTGAATGCAGTGTCGCACAGCGTTGCAGTCCTTAGCATTGCTTAAATAAAGCAAAAATAAAATTATTGATTATTTTGTAATATATCATATATGTCTACTTTCAAAAGGTTAGTTTTTTTTACGATGGTGTAGAGGAGGAGTTCAGCAAACTGAATTACCAAGAAAAGAGCAGAGACGATAAATTTAGGAGGCTTTGTAATCTCAACAAAAATGTTAACTGCACGGACACATCAGGTTCCACTCTTAAAAACTTATGTGATTATGTGAAAAATATCCTATATTAATAGTAGTATCTGTCAACACTATTTTTCAGCACTTAATTTTTTTTTCTCATTTCTTACAAGGTGTTAAGAAGGACCAACATAGCAAAAAGCTTAACCCTCTCTAGCCTGCTGATAGTCCATAATAATTTTATTCTATTTATAGCAAATGTGTTTTTTCGCTTTTCTGGAGAACGATTTTAACATAAAAATTACACATACATATATTTAATCTTCAGAACATTCCCAAAAAATTCGTGAGTATTTTGACAACATCAAATAATATCTTCGTAGTAAATCATTTTGCAAAAGCTACAGTGGCTCCATCGAATAATCGGACAAGACTTTGATGGATATAAATGTGCTCTAAACTTAAGAGCAAACATGCAAAATGTATTGTTTTTTCGTTTTTAGTTATACTACATATTATTATCCTTCTGAACAATAAAAAAAACATCAACTTTTTTAATAATAACTGTAAGTTTAAATAAAAAAACAAAGACAGTTTAATATCTTGCGCGCAACGAATAATCGGACAAAGCAAAATGGCAATGCTAAATATACCTACCGTTATTTTCCAGAAAGGCTTTTTACAACTGCGTTTTTTTTTTGTCATATTCAGTCGTAAATTGCATTAAGTTACAACCAGTGCCAACAATAACTTAAAATATATTTAAAATGGCTCCAAATGGAAAGCAATGTACTGTAGAAATAAGGCAATTAGTAGTTAAGTGACCTTATAAAGGTAAAACTGCAAGAGAAATTGTATTGATTGGAAAAAGTAAATCTATTGTCCACGACATAGTCAAGAAGCTCCGTGATGAGCTTAGGTTGGCCAATAAAAGCAGAAAAGATCAAGGCAAGATATTAAATGAGTTAAAAGAGCGTTCAATATTGAAAGAAATCAAAGAAGATCCTTTCAAAACAGCACAAGAACTTAAAATTTCTTTAAGAAATCGTAATGGAAAATATGTTTGCCTGAATATTATTCGCCATACATTACACCAGTTTGATTATTATGGGAGAATTGCATGAATAATGATCCAATACTAAGTACCGAATAAACATTTTAACTACAAAGTAGACCATACGCGTTGTCACGTATTTGAAATAATGATTCCGAAAGTAGCCTCATGGTGCCACCACTAGCGAAAAGAAAGAAGATGTATCAGATTTGCTCATTTGTTTAATTAAATAGTTGACCGATTTTTAATTGAAAAAGAATCGCAAAGTCGATGTCAACTAATAGTTGAATGGTAACCGAACAGATGATTATTTCTTAAATATTGTCTTTGGATGTGCACAGTTTTAACATAAAAAATTAGAAGTGTCTCTAAATGAAAGATATTTAAATAAAATTATTTAAAAGTTACAGAAATAATTTTATTTAAATAGATTTAAAATTTTTAAGTGTTCAGATCTTAAATTTAATTAAAATTTAATTGTTTAGTCCCTGCAGATGCCGACTAAAAGGAGGCAAAATGAAATATTGGACACAAAAATTAATAAAAATTTAATAAAACATAAACTGTTTATATTTTGATGAGATTTTGGGTTACCTTAAGCTCGTAACTAATAATTACATATGACCAATTGTCATTAAAAACCAAACACGGATTTATAAATTTTGTGCTGAATTGCTCCATTTTTGCAAAATTTAGTATTCAGAAATAAATAAAAGGTAATTTTGTGAGTAATTGAACTATCCCTAAAATTGCACACATAAAATTTAGATTGCTGCAAAGACTTGAAAAACAGCAAAAATTGGCAACAAAAACGGGGAAAAATTTAAGAGGAACATTTTTTGCCATTATTCAAGCCTTCAAGCTCAACACTTAATTTGGTATAGTAGACTTAAATGAAATTTTTATTTCGACAAAAATTTTTTTGAACCAATTTCATGCTAATGAAAATGAATGGGTTATTACTAAAGAAATTTTACAAGACGTCGAGCATGATTTCCCAAGGACTTTCGAACCAATTTGCCTTAATTGTGTTGGCAAATTATAAGTTATGTCATTCGCCATTCACTATTTAGTTTTGTATTTATTTATTTTTTGTTGAATTCATGAAAAAAATTAGTTTTTGAATTCTAACATCTAAAAATTTCGTCTTAAATATAGTCTCGAAACCAATTATAAATGCGAAGATAATTTAGTATACTACAGGTATTTTCAGGACGAAGGTCATATTTCCATTACTCACACTCATAGTGTTTTGTGACCCCATTATAATATTTAAGGAACCAAGTTGCAGACTCTTAACTACTTAGACAAAACCACAATATATTGCTATCGTGTTGCAAATTTGTGTAACTGCCATAAATTTAACGAATCAACCGCATACATTCTCGCAGGCCTCGTCATCTAAGTTTCAAATGAAACAAAGGAAAAATGACACTCTTCATATCAGTCATTTTAATTACAAATAATCGAATGAATAATTGAAAAACACATTTAAATCACTTTCAAAGCAAATAAATTTGTTCTAAGTAAATTAATTTAATTATGAGTGCAACATAAAACTTTGAACTTTAAAGATACAAACATAATTGTTGATATTTATAGAAATTAAAATATACATTCAGACTTTTCCTTTTAATAGGGTAATGCAAATAAAATCAAATAATTCCAGCTAAATGGAGGGGATTTGGCACTATTCACTTTAAAATAAATTCGGGATTACTTGAAAAAATTATTTTTGCATCTAATACAAATTTCATAATCATTTATTATAGGTTTATTATAAATATTTTTGTCCTTAAAACGGTAACGCTTTACAATTCTTATGAATAGAGCTAAAAACTGTATGCTATGAAAACTATAGAAAATAGTACTTTAATTTATATCACCCTAAAATATTGTAAACATATGATTGAAAGAAAACGAAAAAAAGTATTTTGCTTAAACACAACAAACGTTCATTAGCTCACACAAATGCGCATTTACAACGTTGTTATCGCCTCATAAACGGAAAATATAACGTTACAAAAATAAATAAATATTAGCAATTTCTGGCAAGAAATGCTTATAGATGCAAAACAACAGCAAAAATAATAGAGTTGAAATGAAAACGAACGATAAATGCTCGTCGAATGAGTGCGACTTTGTTTTGTATTATTTCTAAATTTGTCACAAAGAAATTCGCTTTTAATAAGATAAAGCGCTTTTAAGATATTTTAAAACTTGATTAAATGCATTTCAAACCCTTGGGACATGACAAATTCAGTTAGCTACCATATGACGTACACAAATGTTAGTTTTTATCTTTTAACTTAGAAAATGTAGGAGAAATGTTAGTAATCACAAATCACTCCGGCGGCATAATAGCAAATTAAATGGAATAAATATTTTTGTAAAGTTTATAAATAGAAGTATTTTGTTGACATTTTTAATACAAAAAAATAATATAAATAAAAGTAGTCTTTTATATAATTGTATTTCTTATTCAGTGTAATTTTAATTCAATGTAGATTAGTAAGTACATTTATGGCCACTGGTGAATTTGCTAGATGAGTTTTAAAAAAGTTTTTACCAGAAAAGATACAGATCGTGCATCTAACAAATTGTAAATTATTTTGTTCGAAATATAGGATATAAATTTATTTAAAATTTATTAATAGATTACGTCAATTACGTTTCTTGTAAATTTAAAAAAAAATAAAGTGTTTAAAAAACTCTGATGAATGTAACTCCTAAGGTTGTTGGTTTCTTCACAAGGTTTTTGGGACAAAAAAGTTCGCCTTTCTTGGATAATTTTTCCAACACAAAATTTTACGTTAACAATTAATTACCTTCAAAGTCATCATCATATTAGATGAATTTAGGAGCTTTTAGAATTGTATTATTTTTGCCAAAAACTCACGAACAATCAATGCATTATATTATCTGTTATAATTACCCAAATTAAAAATAGCGATACAAAAACTAAACTAAACAAAACTTAATTATCACAACTTAGCTTTCAAACTGAAAATTGGAGGGAATGTAAACAACATTCTGCCAACTAAAAGAAAATAAAAAGTTCGCAATATACATACAATATATACGCTCGAAATTTAAATAAAATATTATTTAAGGCTTTATCTTTGGCCGGGCCGAAACTCACATACCCTACGCTGCATTGAAAATACCTTTTAAATAAATGTTAAAAAGACGTTGAATATATTCAACCGAAAAAAAAAATTTAAATGAAAAAAAGGATGAAGGAGGTTGAAAAATGTTGAAACAGTTGAAAAAGTCTGAAAAAGTTGAAAAAATATGGAAACCATTAAAGAAAGTTAAAAGAAATTCAAAAAGTCGAAAGAATATGGCAAATACTGAAAAAGTCGAAAAAATATGGAAAATGTTAAAAAAGTTGAAAGGGTTAAAAAGCTGAAAGAATTTAAAAAAGGATGGAAAATGTTGAAACAATTCAAAATCAAAATTCAAAAGAAAACAATACTGAATGTTGAAAGAGGTTGAAAAAATTAAACAATTATATATGTAATATATTAGATAAAGTAAAAAGGTTGAAAAGTAAAAAGAATATGGAAAATGTTGAAAGAAATCGAATAGATATATGCCGTAACTAGCCTTAAAATTTAGGATGAACACACGCACTGGCACAATCCAGTCCGATTTTAATCCAAAAATAGCTTTCTATAAATAACCCTCTTTTACCAAATTTTAATATGATTGCTCACATTTATCGATAATAATGCTACTCAAGGTATTTTACTTGTATTGGAGGTGCTACGCCCACTGGCGCTATTTTGTCCGATTTTTATTCAGATATACCTTACAGTAAGTCATCCATCTACATTAAATTGTATACTAATTGCTACAATAGTTCACTTAAAACAGCGCTTACAACTTTAAATTAATATGGCTGGTGTCACCCCCACTGATGCAATCTTGTCGAATTCTGTTTAATTTCAAAGCCCATAGTAACCGACACCTCTACGCCAAATTTTATGAAGATTATCCTCATAGCAAACTATCTATAACAGTCAACGTTTTTTGCTTGTATGGGAGGTGCCACGCCCGCAGGTGCAATTCGCGAAATTTTTGTAATAAGATACCTCATTGAAAGTTTATCTGCCATATTAAATTTCATAATGATTACGTTGTTAGTTATCTTATTATAACATTTATACATAAATATTGTGGGCAGAGCCATGCCTTTCAACGAGTTTTATCAGTATACTGACTTAGCTTGTATTGATGACTGCTTTCAGTGGTAACATTTCTAAAATTTTTATGAAAATCATAGGTGTCAATTTCGAGTCTTACGGAATCAAAATTTTCAATTTTTGAAAAGTGACACGCCCTATTTTCTACATTCGACCACTTTTAGTATATTTCATGATATATATGATCTGCAACCATTTACAAATTCATCACAATATCTGGAATGGTTTACGAGATATGGCATTATAAATATTAAAATTTAGGGCAGTACCACACCCCTTTAAAAGCCTTTGAAATCTTGAAACCTAGCCCAATCCTAGTTTTGTTTACATGTGCATCAAAATCACTGAAACTTTTTTCGAAATAGGTTTGGGCATATTTACATAAGGTGTCCATACCTTATGTGTCCGTGAACAGATTACGCCCATTTTCACTCCCAAGAAACTTGTTAGAAGGCGTGACCTGTGTGCCAAATTTCATTTCATTTTATCGTAAACGTGATTTCAACAGACAAACAGACGAGCATAGCTAAATCAACTCAAGTGGTGATGCTGATTATAAATATATATACTTTTCTATACCTGCCACGTCTCCATCAATGCGTTACAAACGGAATTACAAAGTGAATATACCGTCTGTGTAGGGTATAGTTGAATGATAACGCAGAACTTACACATACAGCCTTTTCGCAACGATCGATAACCCGTAAAATTTCACAAAGCGATTCACTGCTTTGATTTCATAATCAAACGTGATAACTTTTTTTTTTCTTTTGTTCGGTGTAGAAGTTTCCTATTTAAGTCGGACAGGTCTTGTAATGCACCAATACCTTATGTATTATAAATAATAGCAAAACTTGAGTCATATACAATAATCCTTTATACCTTGTTTTGAAAAAATTCCAAATTAATACTTTGCAACACTGGTGTACTTTGATTACTAGCAAGATAAGCTTCTGCTCTCAAGGGATTTTGTTGTAAAATGGTCTAGTTTATTATTCTCACTAAGTCTTATCACCAAATATAAGAAACAGAAAATTACAGAATGAGGATTACTGTACTAAATTTCAGACTCAATTGTTTTTAATGCTATTGGAATAAAAGTCCAGTAACACAGAAATGATAATTTGAAATTTAATCAACTAATTTTAAACATAATAATAGTGGGCATTCTATCTCGCTTTAACTTAATTTTAGTGGAAGCTAACCCTTTTGCTACTAAGCACTTAGTGCATTTCAGGAGCCAATAAATGACCGGTTTTATTAAAATGTTCAACAAATATTTTCAATATTACTATTTACAAAATAGCATAGTTTTTTAGAGTTATATTTCAAAATAAATTTTTGTTAAGTGGTGTTAGTTAGTTTTTTTCTAAAGAAATAGCAGCAATAGTACATTCAATTGGTCTCTAGTCGTTGATAACTTGTTGGTGGTATTTTCAATTTACGATTTAACCAGTTTTTAGTAACAAGTCTGAATTATACACTTATACTCCTCTGGTTCTGGATCCGTTACATATGTTTACGGTGATATATATCGACGTTCAGATAAAAGTATATGGGATTAACTTCTCATAGAAAAACATTAATAATCGGCAATATGCGTCAAAAAGGCACAAACCTATCATCATATTAATATTTGCTGGAAATTTTAACAATATCGGTTAATTAGTTTTTAAAATGTTGTCTACAAAAAATTATTCGAAACGGTCGTGGCCGTTGGGCCCCTTAAGAATTTGCAAGAAAATTTTAATTTTGTTATTTCGATGGAGAGATTCGACCCCAACTCATTTCTATTGAAAACTACTTTTTGATTAGGAGTTTGGACAGACTGCGAAATAAAAACAAAACTATACGACGTGAAAAATTGTGAATGGGGTTTAATTTTCTTCACGAACGGCTCAAATGAATATATTCCAATCAAGTGCAGTCTACAGTGGTGTGCCATATTATTAGACCCATTGCGGAAAATACCATTTAACAACATTTATATTGTTATAAATTGTGATATGGCTACATAAGTGGTATTCAATATGGAAGTCAATTTTAAGCGATGTGAATGTAGGCAATGTGCCTTTCAAACTGCATTAAAAGCGCCCATCACTTTGTAAACATAAGCTAGAGCTGTGGCTAGACTTGTGAATATTACTGTCTACAAAGAATGTTACTGTTCATCAGTGTTGTTTATAGCATATTTTCGGCTGGAATATGTGATAAAAATTTTCACAACAAACAAGAAAATCGAAATGAGATTTATATTTAATGTTGACAATAGTGTATTAACGGTATGTATTCATATTTATGATTTTATCTTAGCTTTTGTTCTACAATGGGTACAATACTTAATTTGGTAACTTACGACAGGTGGTGACGACCAAGCGGTTATAGTGAAAAAATTACACATTCTCTTTTAAACTGACGTACAACTGTAGATATTATTGTAGTATATCGCTAGAGGGATTTATTAGTACTAGTATCGCCTGAGGTCGAAATTCGACCGTTAGCACTAAATTTTAATCTTGCAAGAATTTTGCCAGCCTACTAATATCAAAACGTTTTTGCTCATCGACTACGATCTTATTTAGTTTCACTAACCACCTTACCTCACCTCACATCTTTTAAATTACATTCAATGCACATTTAAATGCAAAACAATACAGAATTATCAATTTCCATTGCTATAATTCTAATAATTTCTATTACTTTGTCTACTTGATTTTGACTTAAAAATTGTCCCTCTTTACCGTTCAGCCCGACCCGTTATCGTTCTTCTTCAAGGCATAACACAACGATACACAACTGTAACTCAAAATATATCAGTTGAATTTCGATTATCCGTGATTGTTCGAACCGAGCTCATCCCGGATAATAGAAAATCCCGGATAAGGGAATCACTATTTTATTTTATTACTTATCAACTTTCAAAGTTGAAAATACATAATATGTATGCGCAAATATGTATAAATGGATGGATTGGCTTTTGGTTGATCAGAGTAAAGTTTCTGACTGCTTTCCACCTGGGGATTGCCAGAGCGATCTCTGAGCCAACCATTAGCAAGTTGACACACAGCCTCCCCGCTTCTCTATCTGGGTAGCTATCTCCGCATCCGCTGAGATAGTGAGCGAATGTGTGCAGCGTGTCCTCCTTGGAAGTAAACTGGGTTGGTACCCGCCACGTAAAAAAAACACTCCAATGAAGACTAAAAAAGCCTCGGATACAGAACCCCTCAACGTTGACGACCACTGCAAACGAAAAAAGGACTATGATTTAAGGATATGCACCTGGAATATCCGGACCCTCAATAGGGAAGGTGCCTCTATCGAATTGGCAGATGCCAATCCATCAGCGCCATCCAGGAAATAAGATAGATAGGACAAGGTTGCTCTAACCAAGCAAGTTGCGATATCTACTACAGCTACCATGCGGAGAGGCGTGAATTCGGATGCGGATTAGTAGTAAGCAAGAGACTTCGCCACCATACCTCCAGGTTCACACCTGTGAGCGAAAGGTTGGCTACGATCCGCGTCAAGGCTCGATTTTTTAACATCAGATTGATTTGGTACGCAGCTGGACGTCGCTAAGCTGCAATCACATCGGACGGCCGAAGCCTATTCCGCTCGCCTGTCAGAACTGCTCCTTCTACCTGACTCTCTACCCGATGATGCCGGTGGACTTTGGGCGCATATATCCCGCTCCATGCGCTCTGCCGCTGAGGAAGTCATTGGTTTCCGACGCCCACTTCCGCGAAATCAATGGTATGACCAGGAGTGTCGCGAAGCTACTGCAGTGAAAAACGCCGCCCTGCAGTCAGCCGCAACGCGAGCCGTGCACAAAAACTACCGGGAAAAGAGAAAGGAAGAGAGGCGCCTTTTCAGACGCAAGAAACGAGAGCAGGAAAGGTACGAGCGTGAGAAACTCGAAATGTTACGGAGCAGGAATGATGCTCGAAAATTTTACCAACAAGTTATGCGTCTGGGTTTCAAGCCCGGAGCATCTACCTGTAAAGATGAACATGGAAATCTGGTTACGTATACGCAGGGTACATTGAGGTTATGGAGGAAACACTTTTCCAAGCTGCTTGCTGGCGATGACTCCACCAATCCCGCCTTTGGAGAAATTAACCCGATGCCACCAATCAACGACGATGGTGTGGACGTACCACCACCCAGCCATGACGCGGTACGAGTTGTGATCCAACGACTTAAGAACAACAAAGCGGCTGGTGCCGATTGCCTACCTGCTGAATTGTCCAAAACCGGCGGCGATGAGCTGATAGGGTGTAAGCATCAACTCATCTGCAAAATATGGCTAGTAGAAACCATGCCCGACGATTGGAATCTACGTGTCCTATGTCCTGTACTGAAGAAAGGTGACCCGACAATCTGCGCTAACTACCGGGGAATCAGTCTTCTTGCCATCTCTTACAAGGTCCTGTCGACTGTACTGTGTGAAAGACTTAAGCCGTTTGCAACACACTGATTGGGCCTTATCAGTGCGGCTTTAGACCTGGTAAGATCAGATCTTCACACTACGTCAAATCCTGGAAAAAACCCACGAAAGACAGATCGATACCCATCATCTCTTTATCGATTTTAAAGCTGCTTTCGATAGCCCGATACGTGATTGCCTGTATGCCACCATGTCTGAGTTCGGTATACCTGCGAAGCTGGTGCGGCTTTGCAAAATGACGTTGAGCAACACAGCCAGCTCCGTCAGAGTAGGAAGGGACCTCTCCGAACCATTTGATACCGAAAGAGGTTTCAGACAGGGCGATCCACTATCCTGCAACCTCTTCAACTTTGTGATAGAAGGGGTGTTGCAAAGAGCCAGTTTACATCGTAATGGCACTATTTTCTACAAAAGTGTCCAGCTCCTCGCATATGCCGATGATATTCATATCATTGGACGTTGTAAGCGAGATGTTACTACTGCGTTCTCTGCTATCGAAAAAGAGTCAGCGAAGGTGGGTTTGACGGTGAACGAGGGCAAAACAAAGTATATGCTGTCCACAAACAGGGAGACGCGGCGTATTGGATCCTATGTTACTGCGAACAGCTATACTTTCGAAGTTGTCAAGGAATTCACCTATCACCTGCACGAGCTCTACGCTGACATTGACACATCACTATCCAACGTCTGCGCTGGCTGGGACATGTTGTGCGTATGGACGAAGTAGCTCCGGCAAAAAGGTATTTGATGCGGAAGCCGCTGGGCGACGACGAAGAGGAAGACCATGCATCCGATGGAAAGACCAAGCCGAGGAAACCCTATCCACGCTTGGTGTGACTGATTGGAGAAGGCGCTCGCGAAGCAGAGGCGCCTGGAGAGAGCTTTTGAGGTCGGCCGTAACCCGGTAACGGGTTGTTATGGCTACCCAAGTAAGTAAATATGTATGAATATTATTATTTTGTTGTTTACAGCACCGTTTTACAAAAGTATTTAGTTATAATACTCATTTAATGAAGATCAGCTAGCTCAAATTATAAAGATATGTTTTAATGAAGCGCGCATAAAAGTAACAAAAAATACTTTTTAGCATTAAAAAACTAAACTGGAAGAGCTTTTTTTTGTCATCGCTCCGAAAAATGTAAATCAGGGTATCATGTTGTTTTATCGCCCACTCTTTCTCTTCCTAAGGGTTCAATCTATCTCCATATCAAATTTAATCAAAATCGATTCACTATTTTAGCTGTGAAAACATATTTTCCTATTGGGGCGTGGCAACTCCCACTTTAAACCGAATACCTTTCCTGAAGATTCAATCTATCTCTGTACCAAATTCCATCAAAATCGGTTCATTAGTTTAGCAGTGAAAACGATTTTCCTGCTTAAAGCGATGCCACGCCCACCAAAAAAACTCAGAGTTTTTGAAAATCTTGTTTTGGACTCAATCCAAACTAAATTTCATCAAAATCGGTTCATTAGTTTAGTCGTGGAGACGTTTTTTCTTGTTAGGGGCGTGGCACTACCCAGTATAAACAAATATCTTTACTCAGTTTCAATCTATCTCCGTATCAAATTTCATCAGAATCGGTAAGGCGGCTCAGCCGTGACAGCGTTTTTTCCCATTACGGGCTAAAGCGTTTTGTATGGGGAAATCATGGGTCTATGTTAACTTTATTTTACTTGCCTTAACGGCAACATACACACATTATTTTTTCTGCACATCTATGGAACAGTACCTTTCCAATGATATAAGTTTCATTCCTCTCTCTTTATAGTAAATACTAAAAAAGTGTACCACAAGCTTCGATGTTCACGTATTAATATATAGATTGTCATAATAATATACCATAATGTGGAAGTGGGGAAATTTTTTATAATTAATTTCAATTCAGTTTCAGTGCCCAAATAAATAGATTAGTAACTTATTTTAATTTTGAATATGGTGAATTCATTGTAGACTTGGGAATGTACTTAACTTTGACATTTTGGACTGGTACAAAGAGAAAAAAGTACCCAGTTATTTTATTATTGTGAATTTTTGTGATTAAATATTCTTTAACTGCAAGCTTATGACTGAATTATTATACAATATTTTATGCAGACTTGGTAATATCTTATGTAGACACCATGTATGATTACTTTTTCCATCTACATGAGAATTAAATCTCTTGGAAATGTCAGGTGATCTTTGGCTTAATTTTTTTAAGTGTTAACTTTTTTTTGTGATGTGTCAGAACAAAAGGCAAAACATTTTTTTTTTTTTGTTTGTTTATCTTTGTTTTTGTAACTCTTTTGATATTACACTTTTTTTGCAGGGAATTCGTTGTAAACTTTCTTGGCGAGTCAGCATATGTACATCAGCATTTATAAGCAAATAAGAGTTTTTAATTATATGAATAACATCATTGATTGCCAAAATAAACAGCACATCACAATAAACAACACTCCTCTTTTCGATAAGAACGATCAAACAAATAAGATTCAATCCATTTGACATTTATAGGAAACCCAAGTTCCTTTAATTTCAACAAAATCAAACTACTTAATCAATTGAACTTACAGCAAGACGTGAAATCAAAAGGTTAGAAACTGTAGATCTGCCATCAACAAAACTCTGCTGACAAGTTGTTATGACTTCACTACAGCACACCTTAGCTTGATCATAAATAATTCGCTCAAAAAGATTCGGTATTGGTGATAACTTGGCCATAGGCCTGTAATTGCAAATATCATTTTTAATCCTTTCTCAAAAATAGGACTTATAAAAGATTCCTTCCAAAGTTTATTAGGAAAATGATCATCATCAGTAGATTTATTAAAAAGGAAACTGAGTGGTTGACTCAGAATAAGACTGCAATTAATTAAAACTGTGGCTGGAATCACATCGGGTCCAGAGCCAAAGTCATCATCAAGGGATGCAATATACTTTACTATGAGTTCAGAGGATCCTTAGGATCAGTGTCCATATAGTCAAAGTAGCTGATATCAGGGCTAAACACTTCAGTTGAAAAAGATTTTTTAATAAAATTAGCAAAAATCCAGCTACAATTTTGGGATCGCTGGTGAACCCATCAACAGTTTTAAATTCAGATGGGTAACCATCTAAACCTTTGTTAGAGCTTATGAATTCCCAAAAGTGTGTGAGGTCATGAAGAATGAGCTTAATTTTATTTAAATATTCAGAATAAGCTGAAGCTAATTAGTCCTAAATTCTTGAAAAAGATACAGATAAGCCTACAGGTCAATGCGGTTTTGACTACAAACGTCTTCAAATCTCTAGTATACCATGGGTACGAGGAATCATTAACATACCTCAGAGTATAATGCACAGATAAAGATGGAGCCCAAAAAATATTTTTATAAAAAAATTTTCCGCAGTCATCTAAGGCTTTGTTATTAAAAAAGTCTAACCAAATGAACTGGACTTAGTCAAGACTTAGTCCAGTTGTCGGCTATGTGAATTTTTAATAAAACTAACTTGTAAATTAGACAGTTCAAAAACTTAGAAATGTTAGAAATGTTCAAAAACGTCAAATAAAACGAAGTGTTGAGTTCAGGGGCGTGAACCGGGTGAAAAATTTGCTCGGTTCGGTTCATCGGTTCGAAATGTATTTGTACTTTTGGATTGGTTCGTCAAAATGGTTTTTGTTTTCTTTAAACCGGGGTTTCGGTTTGGTTCAACGGTTCGGGAATGAATAAAAAAAATATGCAAATTTGTGTTATTTTTATTCAGTAACAATCCAAAAGAATATAGAAATATGTATGAACATATAATTTATGTCATACGCTACAAGTATCTACGTGTAAAAAATTAGTATTTGATAAAAAATTTTATTTACAATAATCAGTTGAGATAGATGAGAAAAATATCTTCTAACAAATTCTCATCAATATTTCTCCGCAGGTCTCCGAGAACAAATTTTAGGGTGAAAAATGTCTTCTCTACCGAAACCTGGGTTGCTGGAACATCATAAATAATTTGAGCTAATTCAGATAATTCTTTGACAGGGTAGATATTCCAAGAGTTCAAAACACATTATATTACACTAGTTTACAAATTTGGGCTTGATCTCGAGATCTGGTTTCTCATAGATTTTTTTCGATGTATTTTGGGGCGTGGATTCCAAAAAAAATTCCATTTTTTTTTCTTAAGAATCGTTTTCGAGATATCCCCAAAAAACCCCTTTTTCGGCACTTTTTTCATTTATTTGACTATGTCTCCATGAATTTTTTTTCGACTCAAAAACGACTTTCAGCTTTCGAAAGATATTTGTATTTCCTTTCTAACAATATGCTTTTTGTTTGAATCGGATAAGATTTGATGGAGTTACAAGCGCTCAAAGTCTAAAAAAACTTATATTTTTGGTCTTTTTTGAAAAACACTGAATTTCAATTGCTCCATTTGAATGGAAAGTTCCTTCTTTTTCATATTTTTAAAATTTTAAATGATAGACTATTCTTTTGCAAATATTTTAAGAATAATTTGGCGGAAATCGGACAAAAAATGTAGAAGTTATTCGAGAAAACAGTAAAACACTTGCAATAAAATTGAACGAAAATACATACGTTTTTTATCTAAAAAGAAAAGAGAATAAAAGTAAAGAACTTCACAAACACACAATCGTGTTTTTAGATGGGTCGAAAGTCACTACACTTCAGAATAAAGAAGACTTGTGGAAGAGCTAAGACTTCAGAACCAGACGCAAAGGTTTATTGCTCGAACACTAGGAAGGTCAGAGAAATTCGTTACGAATGATTTGATATCAAAAAGCTTCAACGAATCGCGTGGGCATCTCAAATTAACGAGTGAAGGAGATGATCGACGTATAGCGTTGTTGGCCAAAAAAGGCCCCTTTAAGTTCTTGAAGACGATTGCTGCTAAAATGAGTGTGCATAACAGCTCTCGAACTATAAGACGGCGATTGATGGATGCCACTCATCCTGGAAGAATAACCCTTTACTTCGAACAAAAAATTTGAAGATGAGGAAACAGTTTGCTTTACCACATAAGAAATGGCGAAATATTCTTTGGACCTTTTGGATTCTTTTTAAAATTTTTTTTTTTTCAGTGTATTTGTCCTTCTCATAAAATAAACAAAACTTCTTTCTGTTGATCGTCAAAGTTTCGAGTAAAATATAATTTGAAGAAAGCGATAAGTGCTCGATGACAAACTGCACTGGCGAAGATAAAAATTTTTTTTCCTCCGCATTTTTAGTTAAGGAAACTTGCGATATAACGGACAATCTATTTCACATAATGAAATCATAATTTAATGTGGCCGTTAATCGAGAATTTGTTTTTGAAACATCCGGCATTAGTCATGAATCTCATATTTCGCAATGTCAATAACATTTTTATTATTTAAACAAACCTAATTCAATTATTAAGATTTACTGTAGAAATGGAAGGGGTTAACACAATGGTAAAAATTAAAAGGAGAAACAACTGAAATAGGAAACCTACAAAATAACAAAGAGAATAACAGCTTAACAGTAAAACTGAATGCATATTTATAAATTAAATGAAATTAGTGAAAATGGAAACATTTTAAAATGCAATAACAGAGGTTATCAGATACTTTACCATTTCGTTTTTAATATTCATATTTCTGCGGCGAAAAGGGAGCAAAAGCAACGAAATTGCAGAATTTCGTAGAAGGAAAATCAACGATTGTTATCGAAATGATAACACATTTAGTAAACTGTTAAAATCTACTACTGCACAAATAATGGGTTAAATAAAATGTAGCATTTCCATCAATGAGGGAGCAGGTGGGGGACATATATTATTACTTTTTTTTATTGAATTTTTTCTTTTTATTGGATTTTCTTGTTTTTGCGTTTTACTGTTTTCTACTTTATAGACGTCAGCGTCGGCAGCGTTACCTAAGTCAGCGACAGGTGACATCGCAATTTTTTTTAATTTTTCGCCAATGTTTCTACAATAAAACAAAGGTTTTTTATTTAACTTACGTTAGACTTCCGCACCAATAGGAGGGTCCCCAGGTGCATTTTTTTCCTCCAACTAAATGTTGCCTATCCTGATTAAGCGGAGAAGCATTCGTCAGAAAAACCCCTGCAAACAAAAGAAATATATGTACTTCAATTTATACGGAACAATCATAGGTAGAAATAATATATATCCAATATATAACTAACTACGAACACAAAGACAAAAAAAAACGTAGATTGAATTGCAATCACAAATTCAGAGCACTCACCCAACACAACCAAAACAATGGCACATAGGCCAGCGTTTGTATTTATCATCTTGCCCTAATCCTTTATTTACATAAACTTTTTAATTTTCGTCACAGTAACAAATAATTTTTATTTTTTAATTGTTCAAAGTAAAACACTTTATTTTCTTTTCGTTCAATTAACAAAAGTTTTATCAGCAGACTTCAAGCGACGAATGATGAATGATTTTAATAAATGACGCGCAAAAATAGCAGCTGTAGTTGCAGCAGCGAAAAGTTACCAATTTCATACCAAGCAATTTTTAACATGCATTTCAGAGACTTCACAACTGTGGGTTTCAGACCATCAAACTCTTTGTAAAGCTGTTTGTTAAACAATATGAGCAGCAGAAAATATATGCAATTTGATGAAAGTTTGAACATGTAAATGCTCATCAAATCGTTTGATGAAAATACAAAACTTAGACTTAAGCCCAATTTCCATGTGATCTTATCTTATCTTATCCTATCCCATATCAGGGAACAGAACCTAATGCGCTTGGAGAATGCGAGAGTGAATAGCATACATTTGCTATCTTAATAGCATGTGATGTCCTCCCTGATATTTGACAAGATAAGATAAGATCACATGGAAATTGGGCTTTAATCACAATCACGACGTCACGACGGGATGAGAGAGAGGCAAGAATCGTTCAAAATGTCAAAATTACACGTCGTCATGCTGTGAAACACAACGGCGGCGTGACGAAATTAAAATTTTTATGTCAATTTAATTTTGTGTGTAAAAATTTTTCGAAAAATAAAATTCAATCGTAACATTCAAACTTTTACCTTTATCTTTTAATTTTTAATTTATCTTGTAGAATATAAGTGTGTTTGTTTACTTTCCCATAACAATTATCGAGTAAAAAAATTTTAGAGAGTAAGAAAGTATTTGCTCTCGGAGAAAAAAATTTTCATAGAAGTAAACAAACGCAATCCAGTAAAAATTCGTACAAGCTGTCAAGTGAAAAAAAATATTTAAGTTTTTCAAAACAATTTACTTTTTTATTTATGAAGAAATATTGACAAGTGTCAAAATCATATGTTTTTCTTCTTGAAAAATTTTTGCTGGTAAAATTTTATCCATTAAAAACTAGCAGGCTCTCTCCCAACAAATTGTCACTTTATTCTCTCACCGACTCTCTCGTTACTTGATATTTTTTGTTAACAAACACAATCCAGTAACAATTATTACAAATTCGTACAAATTTTCAGTTAGCAAACAGACCTTATGTTTTATACAAATAAATTCATTCGTTGTGCTTTGATGTCGTGTTTGATATCCATATATGTCATAGTCAGACAGCCAGATATGTCAAAACTCTCGTTGCGTGAAATACACCAAGGCCTCGCTTTGCGTCGCTATTCGGTTTCACCAATAGAGACGCAAACTTAAAATATATTGGTCAGAGATATCATTACATAATAAATAAAATTCAAAATAAAACAAATAGGTTCCAAAGTAAAAGAAATAAAATAAGTTTAATCTATTAAAACTAATTAATAATATAACAACAGAAAAAATTCAATAAACACTAACCGAAAAATATAAATAAATAATCAAAAAATTATTGCTTTTTAAAAAATTTGGTGCAAAGTACAGCATGTTCTTTTGTTTCTTCAGACATTGCTTTATAGCAATTTATGCAATCTAAGGCTGCTCTGCTTACTTTACTCGGCAAATTGATCAATTAATTGTATATAGCTTGCGCTAAGCGTTTCATCGTAAAGGTTCGTTCTGGATTAATTTCATCTGCTATTTCTTGGTCAGAATTGCTGCATATCTTCATCATTCTAGGAGTTCAGTAATTCTTCTATATCTTCGAATCTGAACTAACTTCAATACCTTCTGATCTAACGTCTGGTTTCATTCAATTATTCACACTGAATGAAAGAAAACATTATATAATAATAAAATATTCCCCGTATTATACGCATTCTATCTATTATATAAAACTCATTTTTTGTCTGTCTATCTGTCTGTTTGTCTGTCCATCTGTCTGTCTCTTATGCACGCGGAAACTATCCAGCCGATTTTGATGAAATTTTTACAGTACCTAACATATGTTAGTATCGATCGGGCGGGTGTCATAGGCTATAAAACTTTTATTTAGGGTGCATATTTACGATGGCCCTCATACACAAATATTTTCAAAATATCGATTTCTCAAAGACAGGCAAATCGATTCTCATGAAATTTGCACAGTAAGGCTTTTATGTTAAGGGGCACAGATTCTATGGTAAAAATTTTATTTAGGGTGCATACTAAGGGTGCCTCTCATGCAAATATATTTTTAAATATTATTTTCACGAAGACAAATAAATCGATTCAGAAGCATAGCTAAGGCTACAAAACTTTTATTTAGGGTGGCCCTCACACAAAAATATTTTTTCAATACTATCATTATATCGAAGTCCGCTAAATCGATTCTCATGTAATTTACAGCACATTGCTTTTATGTGAAGAGCCACAGATTAGATTGTAAAAGTTTTATTTAGGATGCATACTTAGGGTGGCCCTCGTACAAAAATATTTTTAAATATAATTTTCACAAAGACTGGTAAGTCGATTCACACCAAATTTACACCATGTAGCTCTAATGTTAAGAGACATAGTTAAGGATACAAAACTTATATTTAGGGTGACCCTCAGACAAAAATAGTTTTTAAATATCATTTTCTCAAAGACTGCTTAATCGATTCTCATGGAATTTACACCACATGGTTTTTATATGAAGAGGCACTGCTTAGGTTGTAAAAGTTTTAATTTGGGTGCATACTAAGGGTGGTCCTGATACAAAAGTATTTTTTAAATAGAATTTTCACGCAGGCTGCACATCGAATATACAGCACGGTTGAGGTGAAGCGATGCCCACAGGGTAATGCTAGTATATAATAAAATTTTGATCAAAAAAGAACAAAACAACATATCGCAGGTTAAGTTGTCATGGCAACGAAAAAAAAATTACAAAAATAAAGACGCATAAGCCAACGCAAAGTAAGAATTTGGTTTTTTTTAAACCGACGGAAGAGCGAATAGACGCATAGCAGGGCCTTGGTGTATTCAACAATTCTGATTCTTCACGTCGCGTCATCACGTCGTCAAGCGCTTCATTATGCGAAGTTACATTAATGTCTAAACAGAATTAGGACGTGCGATTTATCTTCAGTGTCAAATCGCACCAAAAAATAGAATTTTTTCTATTTCTCTGTGAAAAATATTTTAGTTAAGCATTAACGTTAATGCCTAAACAGAACTGGGACGTGCGATTTATCTTCTGTGTCAAATCGCACCAAAAAATAGAATTTTTTCTATTTCTCTCCGATAAATTTTCTAGTGTCAATTTTGTGCTCACTACAAACGTATAGGAAAAATCTGTGCTTTCTCTCTCTCTCTCTTGAGGGATATGCCAGACATTTCGTAAGGCATATAACGTTGGGGGAAAGGACTACCGTAAACACAGAGTTTTCCCTGTAGTCCTTAGCGTGATGTTGTACAGGTCGATGCCTTTTTTAAGGCGAATGTGAAACAAATAATAATCGAATCCGATGAATGCGTACAAATGTAGAGATGACTCGTTCGCAACTAAAAAGATAGTTACTTTTTTCTTTTTAAGTAAATACATAGTAACAATACTGATTAGAAATTTATAAAGATTCTTAGATTTTTAGTACGCTTAAATATATCTTGTAAATAAATTAGTTACATTATAAAGTGCGAGTGAATTTGAGTAATTCATTGATTTTTATTATTATTTTTCTTTTTATTTTTTTAAATTATTCTTTCTTTGAATTTTCACTTTTTTAGAATGTTTTTTTTTTTTTTTTAACCCTAGAAAGATAATCATACTGTGACATACGTAAAAGATAATCATGCGTAAAATTGACGCATAATTATTTATTTGGTATATATACTTAAAGCTTTGAGCAAAGCTATCGACATTATTTTTCTACACATAGGTGAAATAATAAATAAAACAATTTAAACATTTAAATTTATTAATTATATAAGAAAGGAACCAAAAATATTATATTTCTTCAAAACAAAAAAAAAACTTAGAAACAATTTTTTTTTTCTCACAAATCATTTTTTTTTACAAAAATCAGTCATTTTAGCTTAAATACTAAGTAATTAAGTTTCAATATTTTATATTGGAACATATAGTTATTTAAAAATTAGTCATATACAGTTTTGGCACATGTCAATGTTATGCTCTCTACAAACAACTTTTTTGCACGAAGCACTTGCCTTTCGCCTAATGTTAGAGGGGCAGTAGTGGCAGTAAACACGTTTTTTCGGTTCTGGCTCTATAATATTATTATCATCTGGCTTAGGGATAACTTTTGGCAAGATTTTAGAGATATTATCGCGTAAATATTTCTTTAAGGTTGGAACTTCTTGTCGCTTGCTCATAAAAGGCGATGTTAGAGCCATGCTAAGGTTTTTCATAAAATCTTTCCCAAATATTCAGTATTGAGGCTCGTCCATGCCTTGTTGACTTCGAAGTTGACAAACAATGCCTATTCTTACCTCTAATAGTTCTACATGGCAAAGTTAATATTCGATGAGAAGCCGATGAAGAAGTCGGTTGTTCAATACTTTCTTCGACAATAGATTCATCACTGCTAGGAGCCGGCTCTTCTACTCTTTCCTCATCTATAAATGCTTCCTCCATGTCACTCTGCACGTCATCTTCACTTACGTGATTTTCAATCTCACTATCAGTGTCGTCACATTCGAGCTCGTTATCACTTTCTAAAAGTATGGCCAAGATACGGTTTTCTTCTAAATTTTGACTGCCCATTATAATGTTGTTGGGTCTGGATCTATAAAAATATAACAATACGAAAATAATATAACAAAAACTAACAAACCAAAAACAACTCGAATCACCATTAATATTAAAAAAAGTTAAAAGTCACTTTAAAGATAATCATGCGTAATTTTGACTCACACGACCGTTATATTTCAAAATATTCGACACTTACCTCAATAACACGTGTACCTTATTGAAGCTCAAAGTAGCGACTGAGATGTCTGAAATGCACAGCGACATGTTCGCACTACATAGAGAGAGAGAGCAATATTTGGAATATCCATGCGCAAATTTGACGCAGATTATCTTTCTAGGGTTAAATTCGTATTTTTCTTTTTTTTTATAATTTTGCTGTTTTGATAAATAATTCCTTTTTTTTACTTTTTTCAAAAAAACGTTATAAATAAACGATTATATAAACATATACTGGTACAAAAACATAAATTTATATTATATACATGTGTTAAGTCGAGATCAATAAAAATTGAAAAATTACATACATAAATTAAAAATTGGCGAGGACTTTCGATGTGAGCAAAACATTCAAATAGAGAATGAATGTATTATAGAAAAATCTTATAGAAACTAGTTAAATCTCGAATTTTATTTCCGAGAAAAAGCGAAATATTGATTTGTATATATCGACATTGTCTAACTTGAGCAGATCAGCAGTGCATTGTATTGAAACGCAGGCATCGCGTATCACGTTCAACAGACGTACTCTGAGAGGATGACCTATGTTGGGGCAGTGAAACAACAAATGCTGAGTTGATTCGATCTCACCACAGGAACACAGGTTGTTATCAATGATGTTGATTTTATGTTGATGGTCCTTACATCTGGTGTGGTTAAATTTAAGACTGTTAATTAAAGTAATGGTTTTGCGTGAAAGAGATACATCAAAAAACCAAGGACGAGTGTTGACCGTGGGTGAGATGTTGTATAAGTAGCGCCCAAATTCAGAATTGTCCCAACGAGACTGCCATTTTGTGACTTCAGTAGCTTTATCAATGGATTTGATGTCCGAAAAATTAATTGGCGAGTGTGAGGCATCCAATCCTGATGGGTGGTTTGAGGCAATTTGATCCACACATTCATTGCCTTCAATACCTATGTGGCTAGATACCCACACAAAATGAATCAATTTGCATTATAACCTCAAAGTCGCGTGGAACAATCGAGGCTACATAAAAGCGCGGGCGGGACGGCCTTACTTCACCTTTCCCTTTATCATCAGCAGGCCGAACAATGCGGTCTTCGGGGTAAACCATTTTGTATTTGCTCAATCTGCGCAGTGGCAGAAAGCCAGGTTAAAAATTATATAAAAATATTGCACAAGCAGTGTAAGTTGTCAAAATTAATATTAAAATAAATGGAAAGGGAATATAACACTGTGTACGTCTGTCGTATACAAAACGCGCTTAAAAGTTTTCCAATATAAAACAATACAAATCAGAATTTCACTTGCTTGAGAATTCTGCAGCACAAAATGGCGTCAGATGAAACAGCAAAAAAATCACAAAGTTAATCACTATTACAAACCACACTCAAATCGAAAGTTCAAATCTGTGCGTTATTGCACGTTCCAGTTCTTTTAAGCCATTTAGACTATAAGACGAACTGACAACTACAGATCAAGTTTGACATTCAGCAACTCATCAGTAGCAGTAGCACGAAACAAAACGATACAAAGAAATGAGTTAAGGGCCAACTAAACCATGCATTGACTAGCGTAACCTACAGTCAAATTCGAACGAAAAGTCTGTCAAGTGCTTAGTCAAGGTTTACACGAGGAAATTCGATGAAACAAATTCTTGTCCATTCCCTTTTGTGAATTTGTTTTGCGTTTACAAAGGAAAACTAGAATTTCTTTCTGCTTAAAAATATCAAAGCAGTTACTGCGTCGATCCACAACAACAAACGTAGAGTCAAAGCATAATATAAGCTAACGAACAGAACGAAAGAGAATTTGCGGGTACGGAAAATTCTGTACAAATCCCTTTCGTTTTTCCCTTCTTGCCTACAAACAAGGAAACTTTGCGGCAAGAGTTTCCTCGTGTAAACGTTGACTTAACAAACTCAGAGTAGACTTTTTAGTGGCTATGTTGTACTTCTTTGAACGTAAGAAACGATGTTACCATAGTTGCAAAACTATGGAATATTCCCACAATTACATAAATTTGATTTCTTATATTCCCTAAATAAATGGAGTTCATTCACAAAATGTTATTGAATGACATTAATTAAGATACTTAAAACAATAAATATGCAAACATTTTATAAATTTAAAAAAATATATAAAGTAAAATAGCTAATTTGTTAGTTTTCTGTTAGTGCCAGACTTTTTAAGACTGCGGTAAACAAAGCAAAATATTCCTACCTTGATGCCGAAAACCCTATCAATTTCTTCCCTCGTGGGTGATCAATCTTCGCCGCTAGTGGGCACAAATTCTGATTTTTATTATTTTTTTGTTCAATGTTCCTTTGATGGATCGATATCCGTTATCGGGTATTGGCCCTGGGCAGCCCTAACTCGACAATTATGCAACAGTGGGAGAAAATCAAACAATTTACAACGATTCCAAAGAAACAATTTTTAAAAATTTTACATTTTTGTCTCATAGACAATAATTATTTGCAGTTCAATAATATATTTTATAGACAGATTTTTGGTATTCCGATGGGTAATCCATTATCGCCTACAATTGCTGACATAGTTTTGGATAAATTACTTGACGAAACAATAGAAACGCTGAAAAACAAACAAATTGAAATCAAGTTTTTAGTGAAGTACGTAGATGACATATTAGCCATCATCAAACCTCAAGACAAAAAAATAATTCTGGACACAATGAATCAGTTCCATAATAAAATCCAATTCACGGTGGAAGAAGAAAAAAACAACAGCATTGCATACTTCAAACTTCACAGAACAAATAACCAGATAATAATTAATTGGTACAAAAAACCCATCGCATCTGGTAGGATGCTTAATTTCAGATCCACTCAACCGATGCAACAAAAAATTAACACCGCGAGCAATTTTATTAATAAGATACTGACGATAAGTGATTGTCGTTTCAAAAAAGATAATATTAAAGAAATTATTAAAATCCTGACAATGAATGATTACCCGAGACAATTAATTTATAAATTAATTCACAAACATAATAATAATAATCAAACAAATAATATACCTGGTAACCCTAAACAATATTTCGGTATATCTTACATACCTAATCTTACAGACAGTACTAACATGAAAACGTTAACAGAAGACGAAAATGTTGTTTTTGCACATAAGCCGAATCTCACATTAAATTCAATTTTCACGAACAAGAAAGACAAAATAACAAAGGAAAATGAAAGCAATGTTGTCTACGAAATAAAATGTAAAGGCAACGACAAAGAGAGCTGCACACTAACATACGTGGGGACAACAAAGAGAAAATTAGAGACAAGAATTCGTGAACACAAAGCCAATGTTAACAGAGGGAGAACAAAACTGCATTGGCACAACATTTGATTGAAAATCAACACAACTTCGATGAAGTTAATATTTTAGACAAGGAGAGACGATTTAAAAGAAGATATACGCTGGAAAGTCTAAGAATACAACAAAACATAAAACATGCAATGAACGCAAAAGAAGATGTTGACGATATTAACAAAGCTTATTCGTTAGTAATCGGGCAGCGGCAATATAAATAAATGTTCTTTGTTCGTGAAAGTTTTTTCTGTTTGTTTTAAATAATTTAAAATATTTTTAATAGTTTGTTTTTCATTTTTAAAAAATTTTTTATAATGTTCATCGTAAGTTTATTAGTTTTGTTTTTAATTTTTTCTAAGATAATTATATGAATGTTTTTTGTTCGTAGTGATTTCGAAAAATAAAATTACCCCTGAAGAAGTGGAGAACTATCCACGAAACG
Organism: Tricholauxania praeusta; assembly: GCA_949775025.1. NCBI lineage: Eukaryota > Metazoa > Arthropoda > Insecta > Diptera > Lauxaniidae > Tricholauxania > Tricholauxania praeusta. The sequence continues at coordinate 72,357,002 of OX459029.1, read as the reverse complement.
TTGGGAAAAAATTATTGGTGAAACTGATGGTCGAATTCAACAAATTTGCATCGACTGACTTTGGCCAACTTTCCTGTGTGACCTTTGGCCCGATTTTTTGTGTCCCCCTATACTTCCCACTCGGCATGAAACGTTTCCGAAAGTCTCAGAAATATTTCATAACGTTTCGGAACGTTACAGAAACGCTTCATTTGAAACGTTGCAAATGAAACGTTACAGAAATCTTTCTGATACATTTCAAATGTAATGTTTCGGTTGCAATCATACTGAAGCGTTTCTAAAAGGTTTCAGATGCAACGTTTCCTGAACTTTTTCAACTTTGATTTTCATCATTTCATTAATTTTTTTAATTAATATTGACCGTTATATACTTATTTATAAACTAGCAGATGCCCGCTACTTTGTACGCGTAGCCTGTTTTTCTGCGAAGGCAAACAATTTAATTTTTTTTAAATAGAACTACAGTCAATTTTGATTCTTCTTCACAGATCTAGAGTTGTTGTTTTCTCTTCCATAAATATACCATTGCATTGACATGTGAAAGACAAACAACAAACCCTAACTAACACATTCAATTAGCCCAGTTCACATTATCACACATGCTGTCCAACATGGCTTGACAACATCAATGTTCGATAATGTGAACTCTAGGAACGACCGCTTGACAAACTTGTTGGATGGATTTCAAAAATTGTTGATTTTCCTGCTGGCTGTTTCCTGTTTGAGCTGACTGTCAAGCCTAGTGAACATTTTTCATTTTATGCAGTTTATTTCAATGTGGACGCTCATAAATTGTTCTGCAATTGATCTTTGGTGGCATGCTCGATAATGTGAACGCAATATTGACAGTCACAGATGTTGTCAAGCCATAGACAGCATCATGATTTAACTATACATGGTTGGAGCGATGACAGATAGTGCCTCTTTCTTTATTGATTTTCTCTTCGCGAATTGTCAAAATCGAGCACAACAAAAAGTGATAATTTGGTTAAAAAAAAAAAACAAAAACATTTGTTTCGCAAAGATAAATTGATTTTTTATTTCGCGTGTGAATTTTTTCTTTTAAGCCTTTGTTTAAGTGAATTACAATGCCGAATTTTTTTTTTGAGCTATGTCACGCGGTTGCCTCGAAGGAAAACTTTTAATTTTTTGTGTTCTCACGAATGATGGTCGGCGTCGACAGTGGATCGAAAGCTGCGGCAAGGATTTGAAAGGATCGTCCCGTACAAGTAATCTTGAAGCTCCAAGACTTAAAGGCAGGATTTATTACGTCCTGAAGGTTACACAATCCGGATTCAGCTTGATTGGTGGTGGTCTCCACAGTATAGCCACTAACTTTAATTTTGATATTTTATCTTCTTTTTTCCTTTGTTTTGATTATGTTGTTGACAATTTGCGAAGAGGTGTCCCATGGTTGTATTTTCAAATTTTGACAACGTGCTCCAACCTATATAGTTAAATCATGGACAGCATGTGTGTTTTCTATGTGTGAACCTACTGTAATTTTTTTTCATACTTCATTTAAGAGAAACAATAGAACATTCAAATTTTACTCTCGCTCTCAATTTGTCAACGCAAAAACGCGGAATTTGTGAACACCGCGTTGTTGCGTTGACAAATTGAGAGCGAGAGTAAAATTTGAATGTTCTATTGTTTCTCTTAAATAAATATTCCAAGTGGAAGACACAAAACAAAGCAGACACGCTATGGGCAAAGATAATGTCAAAGAAATGCAACAATGATCGGACGGTGAAAATAGAATTAAATCTAAATCGACGGCAGATCCCCAGTAATACTCCGCAATTCTGTTCAATTTCACATGATCAAGTATGGTATAATTTTTGACAGCATATATTCGTCGCCGCTTTACCGCCACCGCTCTAGTTCTGGGGCTACCATGATTCTGTTCAAAGCATAACACATTCCATTCCATTCCATGTGTGAACATACTGTAATTTTTTTTCATTCTTCATTGTTCAAAAATTCCGCGTTGTTGTGTTGACAAATTGAGAATGAGAGCGCGAGCGAGAGCGAGAGTAAAATTCCGTTTTTTGTCTTCCATTGCATTGCCATATAAAAATAAAACGCACACACCCTTACTAACTCACTGACTTGCCATTAAACGATTTGTTATGCTTACATGCTTCTTTCTATGTGTGAAATTCATTTTCTAAGCAATTTTAAAACTTTAATATTTTGATATTTAAGAGGAATATCGTAATAACTTTGATTCTATGTAAAGACCAAGCGCCTAAGAAAGATAACTAAAAAAATTTTATCGAAATTGATTCAGTAGATTTTGCGTGAATCCCGTTCATCGAAAACAGCTATCATTTTATTTATAAAGATTTGGTGTTTTAACATTATTATGCGAACTCAAATTAAAAAAAAAAATTCGAAGAAATTTTCCTGCCCTTGAGTTGAACCTGGTCAATCCGTGTCGCTAGATGCGCTGCTTAACGGAATCAGCCAAACTCATTGTTGTGAATTGACTCACTAAAAGTAAATAATAAGTAATAATTTTTCTAACCGTGTCATATTTGAATTGTCATTTTATCAGAGTTCCCAGACTTGGAGGTTTTTGTAATGTTTGTTAACTTTTTTTTTTCTGGATATTTATGTGGTAGCTGCTCGATAATTGCAATTAGAATATTTAAAAAACATAAGCTTACTGTAGCAATGACTTTTTATTTATTTATAAAACAGTTTTGTTTCAACATGTTCTTAATACAAAACTGATATATGTATAAACAAAAAAGCCTTTTCAAGAATGTTGTTATGCAAGTTGTTGTTAAATAGAATAAAAATTAGAGACGAAAGTGTGGTTATACGACTGAATTATGAACATTATTTAACAATAAAATCACAATTATAAAGTAAATAATTGCTTGTGTAAGATTTCATTGTGTCATACAGTTTACCGCTTGCACTAAATTGCAATGCTCAATGTAACATTATTTGTATTATTTATTTTTGGTAATTGAAAACAATTGTTCGTTGTTATTTTGCAATAAATTTGTTGCAATAGAATCTCCCTTTTTTAGCTATTTTTGATAGAATTCCAATGCAATTTTGAAATCCGATTGCATCGAATTCATCCAAAACTTTTTTCATCACCTGCAAGATTATGTGAAATATTTCTTTTCGAATTGGGACTGAAAGTAGTTCAAAAGCATATACACTAGATAAAGCTGGACTAACTTAAATAGTTATAGCAACGTGCAGAAGTAAAAAATGTTTCTACAATTTGTTTCTTAAAACTTTTTGCAAAACCACAAATATCCAAAAATTATCAGAAATGATCAGAATTCGGTCGCTTTTCAATATTTATGGTATATAAGAGGTCTCGGTTTGCCAAGTAAGCGTCAGCTTCGTATTGTAAATCTGTTTTTTCTTAAAGTAAGACACAGCTCACACAAAAGCATTCAAAAACAAGCTTAATAAAGTAAAGAAACTTTTCAAATCAGAAGGAACATTAATTTTCATCGGTTCATTTAATTGTCAAAGAAAAATCAACCAAAATGAAAAAAATCTTCCTTTCTACCAAGCCAAAAATGCTCTACCAAATATGGGGAAATCTACCTAATGTGGCAGCGCAGGTAGACATTGATTTTTTCTAATAAAATCAAAATAATTTTTTACGATTCTTTATTACTTTTTTGTTTTCATAATTGTATATATATGACATCAAATGTAGAAACATAGTGATGAACTATGTGAATGTTGCCTTGATGACTCTATGCTTTGGTGTTGTCTCAAAACATGAATAAATATGAAGTATGTGTATGAATGACGACGACGACTGATAATATAAATAAAAAAACGTCACAAAAATAAATTCATTTAAAATAAGTCAACAAAAATATTAACGGGGAAGTGTGTGTGTGGGAGGAGGATGGAGCTGCTTATAGAAGTCCACGTAAGTGGGAAAAGTTCCTGATCGCCACTCACTTGGGAGTGGCCAGGGATGATTCTTTTGCAAGCAGTTCAAGCAGCTCACAAACTTCCGGCCTTTTTGGCCAAGTATCCTCTGGAGATCCCTTGGACACCCGTCCGGGGGTGAGCTAGTTGTGAGAAGGCCAGTCTCTCCTAGAATTAAAACTTGGAATGTGTGCGTAGGGTTTGGTTCCCACCACACATTATCATCATTTCCAATGAAAACCAAATCAGCCTCGGATAATAGCCTCCACTACGATGACGACCACTGCAAACGAAAAACGGACAATGATTTACTGATATGCACCTGGAATGTCCGGACCCTTCATAGGGAAGATGCAACTATCCAACTGGCGGAAGCCCTCGTAAAAATAAAGGCTGACATCACCGCCATCCAGGAGATGCGATGGAAAGGACAAGGCTGCTCTAAGCGGACGAACTGTGATATCTACTACAGCGGCCAATCGGAGAGGCGCGAATTTGGTTGCAGATTCGTTGTAAGTCGAAAATTACGCCACCTAGTTTCCCGGTTCACGCCAATAAACGAAAGGTTGGCTACGATCCGTATCAAGGCAAAATTCTTCAACATAAGCCTAATTTGCGCGCACGCCCCGACGGAGGAAAAGGACGGTGCCACCAAGAATGATTTGTACGCGAGCCTAGAGGACGTGTATGACCGTTGTCCGACCCACGATGTAAAAATAGTCCTCGGCGATTTTAACGCGAAGGTCGGAAGAGAAGGAATCTTTGGCGCTACAGTCGGTCAGTTCAGCCTCCACGAGACCACTTCAAACAACGGTCTGAGACTGATCGACTTCGCCGCGGCGCGAAACATGGTAGTTAGTAGCACCAGATTTCAACACCTCGACATTCACAAGGCCACCTGGCTATCCCCGGATCAAAAAACGAAAAACCAAATTGATCATGTTGTGATCGACGGAAGGCACGCTTCAAGCGTTCTGGATGTGCGTACATTTCGAGGGGTCAACACTGACTCTGACCACTATCTTGTTGCAGCTAAGACTTGCATGCGGCTATGCAATGCGAAGAATGTACGCACGGGCATGCAACGATAGCTGGACGTTGCCAAGCTGCAATCACAACGGACTGCCGAGGCGTACTCCGCTCAACTCTCGGTTAAGCTCAACCAACCAACCTCTGGAACCGACAACGCCGGTGGACTTTGGACACACATCTCCCACTCCATGCGCGCTGTTGCCGAGGAAGTCATTGGTTTTCGACGCCCACAACCTCGAAACCAATGGTATGACCAGGAGTGTCGCGATGCGACTGCTGAAAAAAACGCCGCATACATTGAAGACGCTGCAGTCAGCCCCAGCGCGAGCCGTGCGAGAAAACTACCGCGAAAAGAGGAAGGAAGAGAGGCGCATTTCCAGACGTAAAACAAGGGAGCAGGAAAAGCGTGAGCAACTTGAGGTGTACCAGGGAAAGATGGATGCACGAAAATTCTATCAACAAGTTAAGCGCCTAACTCAAGGTTTCAAGCCCGGAGCATCCACTTGTAGAGACAAAAATGGAAATCTGGTTACAGATACACAGAGTGTACTGAGGTCATGGAGGCAGCATTTCTCCAACTTGCTTACGAGCGATGATTCCACCAATTCCGCCCAAAGAGAATGCAGTATGATACCACCAATCGATGATAACGCAGTGGAAGTACCATCACCTAGCCATGAAGAGGTTCGAGTTGCTATCCAGCGACTCAAAAACAACAAAACAGCGGGTGCTGACGGCCTGCCAGCTGAGTTGTTTAAAGCTGGTGGCTATGAATTGATGAGGTGCATGCATCAACTCATCAGCAAAATATGGCTATCGGAAAGCATGCCCGACGATTGGAATCTCAGCGTGCTTTGTCCTGTAATAAAGAAAGGAGACCCGACAATCTGCGCCAACTACAGGGGTATCAGTCTTATTTCCATCGCATATAAGATTCTCTCTAGCGTATTGTGTGAAAGATTGAAGCCGCATACAGAAACACTGATTGGATCCAATCAGTGTGGCTTTAGACCTGGTAAGTCCACCATAGACCAGATTTTTACACTACGCCAAATCCTGGAGAAAACCCATGAATATCGAATCGACACTCACCATCTCTTCGTCGATTATAAAGCTGCGTTCGATAGGTTAGTGCGGGATTGCCTATACGCAACAATGTCTGAGTTCGGTATACCTGCAAAGTTGATAAGGCTCTGCAGGATGACGTTGAGCAATACGTGTAGCTCCGTCAAGGTAGGGAATAACCTCTCCGCAACTTTTAATACCGAGCGAGGTTTCAGACAAGGCGACCCGCTCTCGTGAGATCTTTTCAATTTCATTATGGAGGGGATCTTACGAAAAGCCGGTGTGCATCATAATGGCACCATTTTCTTCAAAGGTGTTCAGCTCCTTGCGTACGCTGATGATATTGATATTATCGGTCGGAGTAAGAGAGATGTTACTGCTGCTTTCACTGCTATTGAAAAGGAATCAGCCAAAGTGGGTTTGACGGTAAGCGAGGGCAAGACGAAATACATGATGCCTACTAACAACAATAAGAGAGCACGGGATCTAGGCTCTCATGTTACAGCGGGCAACTGTAAGTTAGAAGTTGTCAAGGAATTCATTTACCTTGGCACTGCCGTAACCAGCAACAATGATGTCAGTCTGGAGATTAAGCGGAGAATAACAATTGCTTATAGGTGCTACTAAGGTCTCAGTAAGCAATTACGTTGCAGAGCTCTCTCTCGATCGACAAAGCTAACACTCTACAAAACGCTCATTCTACCTGTGCTTCTTTAATGGCGCTGAGGCATGGGTGGTTTCGACAACAGACGCAGCCGCTCTTGAGGTGTTCGAGAGGAAAGTTCTCCGCAAAATCTTTGGTCCTGTTCGAGTTGGCGACGACTATCGCATTCGAATGAACCACGAGCTGTATGAGCTCTACGCCGACGTTGACGTAGTTAAACGTATAACAATACAGCGACTACGCTGACTGGGTCATGTCCATCGTATGGATAAGGAAGCTCCAGCGAAAAAGGTATTCGAAGGGAAGGTCCCCGGTCAACGACGAAGAGGGTGGATAGACCAAGCTGAGGAAGCCCTAACCGCGCTTGGCATTAACGATTGGAGAAGGCGCGCGCAAAACAGAGGCGCCTGGCGAGAGCTAATGAGGCCGGCCGTAACCTGACAACGGGTTGTTATGGCCACCTAAGTAAGTAAGTAAGTGTGTGTGGGTAATAAAAATCATATAAAAATATGCATTATGTATGTGACGCTGCACCGCGAAGACATGGAAAAAACAATCAATGATAAAATATTTTTCCCCAAGACACAATTATTTTTTTTTCATTTCTCTCCCTGTAGAAAGGTTTCTGCAACGTTTCAAATGAAAGCAAAAAGCGGACATTGAAACGTTGCAGAAAGCTTTCTGAAGTGAAAATGAAACCTTTCAGAAACATTTCTGAAAGAAAGGTTACATATGAAAAGTTTCTGACCGATTTTGCTGATGTTTCAATAATCCAGCGCAACCAGCTACGCCAAAAGCTGATAAAAAAAAATCGCTCCACCAAAAAGAGCCTCGTGCTGTCATCTTCCAAAAGCCAATCTCACTACATGCGGTTGTGGTCGGTTTCCCGAAAGCCGACTGACTAAATGGAGTTGCCATCTATGTGCTCGAGAATCCACCAAATTCCGTCGCCCTAGGAGTGGTACCAAACGTGGGTTCCACAGTTCAGTTTTTTAGTTGCGACGAAGCGCGGTGTAACTGATTTTCACAATTTCGCAGGAAAAGATCGTTTCCTGTTGAAAAGGATTACGCAGTTGCAATTATATGCCACAAAATAAAATAAAATTAACGATTTTGTAGGATCTCCTTTTTTTCGCCACCTGCTTAATCTCGTGCTGTCATCAGAAAAAACCAAAACGGAAAACGGATCTGATCCCCATCTATTTCTTTTCTCTGAACTTGGCTGTCATCCTTTTTCTTTTCCTCCTGGTTGTCAGTTCAGAAGTTCGCATTTTTAGGTTGGTGTTTTTGGGCATGATCCAATCATGGTGTTCGCCAACTGAGGATGGTTGTACGATTAGCATCGTTCAACTTAGAGTGCACATGACAAGAATTGGCACATGCAGATGGTGGCATCACTGAATTGTCTATCAAATTGTTGTATGTATTGTGTATATATTAAATTGCATATTTCTGCAACTGCACTCCAAGCCCATTCCTTTACATTTCGATTACAATAAAATGCGTCAATTTTACTGAATACACGTCTTCTTTTTTCCACATTTTTTATTAATTTCAAAATAAATGGATTTTCCACTTCTGCCTCCATTGCAAACATATTTTTTATGTTTATGTACAATGCATAGCCAGGTGATTCCGTACAGAAAGTGCGCCTAGCGTAACCTACTGTCAAATTTGAACGAAAAGCCTGTCAGATGCTTAAGAAACTCAGAGAAGACTTTTTAGTGGCTATGTTGTACTTCGTTGAACTTAAGAAGCGATGTAGCCATAGTTGGCAAGCGTGTGAAATATTCCCACAATTGCATAAATTTTATTTCTTATATTTCCTAAATAAATTGAATTCATTCACAAAATGTTATTCAATGACATTTATTTAAATACTTAAAGTAATCCAGATATTGTTTTTAATAATTTTAAGAAAAAAATAAGAAAACAAAATTGCTCATTTTGTACTATGCAAGATTGTGTGGAAAAGTATTGGCAAATGCAGCGCGTGGCATCACTGAATTGTCAATCAAATTGTTGTATGTATTGTGTGTGTACATTAAAATGCATATTTCTGCAACTTCACTCCAAGCCCTTTCCTTTACATTTCGATTTCAATAAAATGCGTCTATTTTACTGTTTAATTATCTTCTTTTTCACATTTTCTATTAATTTCAAAACAAAAGTATTTTCCACTTCAAGTTCCATTGTAAAAATTTTTTCTTATGTATACAATGCATAAACAGCTGATTCCGTACAGAAAGTGCGTTCAGTTTCGCTCTTTCCTTAAGGAAATGACATTTGTGGAAATTGAACGAAACTTTTTGTTAAGTACGTTGTAGTTTTGATATACTATTTGTGTGTATTCGCACACTTGCATAAGTTGACTGCAGTCAAAGCGTGCATGGTTTAGTTGTCCCTTAATAATGAGAGGCAAATTTTATCTATGGAATTGAAAAACGCTTTTATCCCAATAAAAGTCGTTTTCAGGTTATTTTTCATAAAAAGTGGATTTTCTTGACACATATTCAATAAAAAAAAATGCTTAACTTTTCATAAATACTGCATTTTTTATGATTTCATTACATAAATTTTGAAGTTCTTATTCACATACTTGATCATGTGAAATTGAACAGAATTGCGGCGTACGACTGGTGAGCTGCCGACGGTTCGCCGTCGACATAGATTTAGTTCTATTTTACCGTCCGATCAGTTTGCATTTTCAATCAGCTTGTGTCAATTCTTTTGTTTACGTTTGAAATGCGAACTGCTCGAAGTAATTTTAACTTAAATAAAAGAAATAGCTAAAAATAACTTAATTGAAATAAAAAAAATATTGATAAAAATTACAAAATAAATAACAGCAGAATTTTCCGTCGTTCGTCTTACGCCGCAATTATGTTTATTCAAACGATTTTTCGTCGCGTTTTTTTTTTGACAGCGTTTATTCGTCGCCGCTTTACCGTCACCGCTCTAACTGTGTCTAAAGCATTACTCTCAAGAGCGGTTCTGCCCAGCAGCGCTGTCGAAACTGGCACAATCGTGCCAAACTACCACTTTCAAAATTTTCTTGGCACTCTGACTGTAATGGCACATTTTGGTGCTGAGCGTGAAAGTTTTGAATAAGTAACTTTAATATAACTTTAAATGCAATGAAAATCTTATTTGAAATTTAATTGCACCGTAAACCTAAAAAGTGAATGAGTGCGCATGCACCTTAAGTGCATATGTGCAAATCCTTTAGATTTGGCCTTTTAGCTGGCCTCGTTTTTTTTTTTTTTTTTTTTGGGAGCCATAGTTTTTCTTGAAGCTAAAGGCCCAACTAATCCATGCATCGCCTAGCGTAACCTACTGTCAAATTTGAACGAAAAGCCTGTCAGATGCTTAAGAAACTCAGAGAAGACTTTTTAGTGGCTTTGTTGTACTTCGTTGAACTTAAGAAGCGATGTAGCCATAGTTGGCAAGCGTGTGAAATATTCCCACAATTGCATAAATTTTATTTCTTATATTTCCTAAATAAATTGAATTCATTCACAAAATGTTATTCAATGACATTAATTTAGATACTTAAAGCAATAAATATGCAATCCAGATATTGTTTTTACTAATTTTAAGAAAAAAATAAGAAAACAAAATTGCTCATTTTGTACTATGCGTGTAGATTGTGGGAAAAAGTATTGGCAAATGCAGCGTGTGGCATCACTGAATTGTCAATCATATTGTTGTATGTATTGTGTGTGTGTACATTAAAATGCATATTTCTGCAACTGCACTCCAAGCCGTTTCCTTTACATTTCGATTACAATAAAATGCGTCTGTTTTACTGTTTCATTATCTTCTTTTTTCTCATTTTTTATTTATCTCAAAACAAAAGTATTTTCCACTTCAAGTTCCATTGCAAAAACTTTTTCTTATGTATATACATACGTACAATGCATAAACAGCTGATTCCGTACAGAAAGTGCGTTCAGTTTCGCTCTTTCCTTAAGGAAATGACATTTGTGGAAATTGAACGAAATTTTTTGTTAAGTACGTTGTAGTTTTGATATACTATTTGTGTGTATTCGCACTTTTGCATAAGTTGACTGCAGTCAGAGCGTGCATGGTTTAGTTGGCCCTTAAGGCTGTTTTGAATTAATATTCAAGGTCGTTCAATTAAAATTCAGATAGTTATTTTTTTTATTTAACTTTAAAGTAACTTTTCATGTTTTTTTTTTAACTTAAATGCAATTTTGACTATGTCTCCCTTTGAATTTTAATTGTTCCTCCTTGAATATTAATTCAAAATAGTCTTAACTTCAAGAAAAACCACAATTGAAGAGTGTGCTCCAAAAAAAAAATTTCTTCAATAATTAGTTACTCTTACTAACAGTGCATGATTAGTTAAGAAAAAAATATTTAAAAAAATTTAATTTTGATAATTTTTGGACCAGAATTATTCCAGAATAATGTATATAATATATAGGGTTGCCTTGTCGAATCCTGTCCCAAACATGGGTTGCCACTCATTTAAGAAAAGTTGACAACAAAAACGGGTGTCAACTAATGTTTAGGACATGATTCGACAAGGCAACCCAATATATTCTGTTTAGGCTCTTCGATATCTATCATTTGGCACAAATTTCAAGCTGTTATCTGTCATTAATGAAAATTGACCCAAAAAAACCGGTGAAAACCCATGTTTGGGACATGATTCAACAATGCAATCTCGGGTATTATATATAAGCCTCTTCAAGTTCTATCGTTTGACATACATTTCGAGCTGTCATGTACTACAGTTTTAATTAGAACAAGAAAATTGGCTGAAATTCGGGCATTTCCGGCAATCGGGGCAGGCTTTGGCAAGGCAACCCTAGATATTCTATATATTTAGGCACGTCGAGCTCTATCAATTGGCATGCAATCTTATACACTCGACTTTTATACAGCCGGCTCTCCGCCTATTATGCGTAATTATTCTATTACGAGTACAACTCCGCTTTGCCGCGTTACTCTTTACCTTTACCTCTTTAGCACAAGTGTGTGAGTTTACACTACTGAACAATTTTGCTCAGTACTTTTTGAATTTCCTAAGGCGAACATCATGATTCACCGATGAGAAACAGTAACAATGATAAATCATCAAACGGCGACATTTGTTCGAAGTCATGCATGAGCTTTTAGAACAATTGTCCCAAATATCACTGATGACTTACGTTTATAATCTCATGTTGTGCTAGTGACTCATAGCAGACAATATCATTATGATTCACTTATAAATAGTTGACTTATTATGCGTACACTTTTGAGTGACTGTTGGAGTCAATTGGCATCTATCATTCATCGGTGATAATGTAATTTCAGAGTCAGCATTAAAGTGACGCTTATAGGAAAATGTAATCTGTATGTAATTTGTGTTTTTTAGATTTATTAATTAAATATTTTTTAACAATTAATGTCAAAATCGGTATAGATAATAATTAACTTATTTTACATTGGAATTGAATAATTATTCATCTATTGCTTTTTTCTGAATCTTTTGTGGTTTTTCGAAAATATCTTTTATTCTTGAGTGTCGTTTGATATCCCGATTTCTTATTTTCTGAATACTGCTGCGAAAATCAGCAACAAGTTCTTCGAAACTAGAGCGACCAGTGGAATCTGTGAGGATCGATAAAATTTAGAAATTAAAAAAGGAATTGTAAGACGATTTATAGAGTATACAGGAAATACAGAAGGTGAGTGGAAAGTTGTGAGACTATTTCGGAAAATGTAAGTTCCATTTTATGCAATGTTTAAGATTACTCACCATATGCTGATATAAAATTCGAAAAAGACTTCAATGCGTTTTTGTCCTTGCTGTCATCGTAGTTGAACTTCCAAATCAAATTCGAATTCATGATTCTTTCCAAGTTCTTGTTCATGTCACAGCATAGTAAACGACGCATAGAAGAAACCTTGACAGTTAAAAAATTAATATTATTTTTGTTTTCTTATATATTTTCCAACTTATTTTGTACAATGTGGCTTTTACTTACCAAACTCTCGCGATATTCACTAGAGTGACCAAAAAAAAATCGAGTTTTCGATTTCTATGTTGCTTATATGAAAAGTAGTTAGTGTTATGTAAAAAAAATGAAGCCCTGAAAATTTAATTAAAAAATATTGATATTTAGAGGTTGCTAGTGTTCGATTTATGAATTAAATTCATTCTTTTTATTTGCGAGTGATTATAACTCTTCCAAAAAGATAATTCCGCATAAGGTACGGGCTAGGGGGCGTTCAAGTATTACGTAACGCAATTTTTGAAGATTTTTTACCCCCCTATGTAACGTGCCGTAACGTTTTACATCAAAAACAATGTTGCGTAACGCGTTGTTCGAACCCAACCCCTCCCCCCCCTCCTCTGTAACGCATCGTAACGTTTTGCAAGAACCCCCCTCCCCCAAATTGCGTTACGTAATACTTGAACGCCCCCTATCAACATTGATTATTATATTTTCGGGTCTGCTGAACACGGCGGTGATAGTTGTTTTGCTACATTCTTTGCATAGTGGCTGTGTATTTTGGTTGCATCGAAAAGCTCCAAGAAAACAGCGAAATTTGGGTTTAAGTGAGGTAAGCTCGAGGAATAAATTTTTTTTCTTAGTTTTATATTCTTCAGCATTGTAGTCCGAAAATAGGCGAAAAAATTCTGACCTGCCCCGATGTTACTGTATTTTTTATTTTTTTTGTTATCAGAAGACCAGAGTAATAGAAAAATTAAAAACCCTCACAAAAAAGCCAAAATTCAAGCTTAAATGAAATAAATTCGGGTAATACATTTTTTAAAGATCGTTTTCCGTTTTTTGCGCTGAATCCGAATTTGGCATCAAAATCGACCCATCACATCAAAGCTCGGAAATATTTGAGGTTAAGTACCTAAAAATTAAGTTTTTTGTCTCCTATACTCATTAGAGCACCCATATGTGCAAAAGTGTTATTTTTTTCGCTCCACACACCTTTTCTAATAGAATGAGGGTAAAAAAGAAGATATGCAAAAAAATTTAGTGTTTCTATTGGAAACAGGCCAGTCGTATTTGACCCAAAGGCTGAAATATTAACTTAAAATGAGTCTTTTTATCTATCGATCTCAGTGTTGGCATGTCACAAGGATTTTTAGGTTTACGACGGTCACACGTCGTAAACTGTCGTAAATGTCACAAATGTCACAAAAGTCGTTAACTCTAGATCAACCTTTTTTTCACAACAACTAAAATTGTTTGTCAAACAATTCAACGAACAACAAAGTATATGTAATTTGATGAGTATTTAAATATGTTTGACAAACAATTTGATGATCTGAATCAAGTTATGAATAAATAATTTTTCCCAGTATAAACTTAAAAATTCGTCTTTGTCACAAACTCAAGTTTTGTCACAAAGGCTCGAAGGTCGTAAACGTCGGAAATGTCACGCGCATTTGTGACATGCCAACACTGATCGATCTACAACTGTAAAACAAACGATTTTTGGTGATAACGACCAGGATACTTCGATGTAAAATTAAATAGCTAATACATCTTTCATACACTATTTTGATCTATTTGTGTGCGTTCGTGGTCTTAAATGATGTTAAACACAAATTTTATGAACAATTTTTCCTTTTTTTTTAAACGGTCCCCATTAAATATTTGAAAAAGATAAATTTTGTTCCCTTTATCTTATTTGATAGAAATTCTCATTTAATTTAAAAAAAAAAAATTTTTTTAAATATTAATGCCACAACAGTGGCAACACTATAAGTGGTGACAGTTCTTTGTGCGAAGTTTTTTTTTGTAATTTAATTTCGGTAATAAATACAAATTAAAATGCGCGTTTTCGCAGCTTTATTGACTGCTAAGACTCAGCGATTGGCAGACAAGCTGAAAGTTAGCTGTTTTTTGTGGTGCTATAGCAAAAAAGCAGCTAACTTTTTGCATTTAAACTGCAACAACAAATTTAACAAAGTGTCGAGAATTGGCGCTCCGCCAAAAACAGCTGTTAGTGAAAAAAGCTCCAGGCTACGCTTTTAAGGAACCAGGGAAACCAATATTTTGTTGACAGATCCTAAAAGTCTGCAAAAAATTATGTGGATGACAGAAGTGGCTAAAAAAAAAATAGCTTCTGTTTATTCACATGATATTATTAGATTATGACGTTGAGCCGCTCTCCTCCATCTGGAGGGAGTCAACAACAGCAACAACAACTGCAACAGTTGCTTCAACAACAACAACAGTTACCACAACAACACTTGCTACAACAACAGTTACTACAACAACAACAACAGTTGATACAACAACAATCGTCGCAACAACAACAACAACCGTTTCTACAAGAACAGGAGCAACAGAGCAGGCAAAAAGCTGAAAAATCTAGCTCTCCTGCTATGAAGGAAAATAGCTATTTAACCCAGGTGGCTGTAAATAATAATGATTCAACATCACAATCAACCTCTACCGGTACTATTCCTAAGGCACGATCAACTGAAGGAAAAAATAAAGTTCAAACAGGTATAGATCGTTACATAACTTTGAATTCAAAGCGAAAGCTCAGCCCTCAAAAAGGGAATGTAGGAAATTCAAAGATAAACAAAACTAACAATTTAGTAACACCTTCAAATGTTCTATCTGGCAATCGATTTGCACCATTAAGCGAACTTGACGAAAACAATGCTAGCGAACCACCCAAAACTTTTAAGCCGCCTCCAATTTATTTGCGTGAGCGAAGCTGAAACGCTTTAGTAGGAAAGCTAACACAGCTTATAGGGAAAGATACCTTTTTTATTGTTCCCTTAACTAGAGGTAATCTTCATGAAACGAAGATTCAAGTAAAAAGCGAGGAATATTTCCGCATTATTGCGAACAACTTTAACGACAGTAATAAATCTTATTACACATACCAGCTTAAAAGCAGTAAAGGTATTACAGTTGTTATTAAGGGTATTGAATCCTCTGTTGACCCTGCTGAAATCAAAGAAGCTTTGGGTCTGAAAAATTCGATGTTAAAGCTGTAATAAATATAGTAAGCAAGGATAAGGTTCCACAACCTATGTTTGAGGTTGATCTTTATCCTGATTCTACTAAATTAAAAAAGAATGACGTAAACCCAATTTATAAACTTGAATATTTGCTTCACCGTCGTGTGGCGGTAGAGGAACCTCATAAAAGGAACGGTCCGGTACAATATACTAACTGCCAAGAGTATGGGCATACAAAAACATACTGTACCCTTCAATCTGTCTGTGTCGCTTGTTGAGAACTTCACCACATTTCTAAGTGTTCAAACAAGTTGAAAAAAGATATAAATTTAAAGAAGTGCGCTAACTGCCAAGGGGATCACACTGCAAACTACAGGGGTTGTCCTATTTATAAAGAGCTAAAAGCTAGAATCTCTGAAAAAAGGAAAGTTAACCGAAACCCAATTCAAAATATATTCCCAACCCAATTCCAAATCCAGCTATTTCATATGCAAATGTGCTCAAATCAGGAGCAACGGACCCTCAACAAAGTAGCTTGGAAAAACAGATCACAAACTTAACTCAAACCCTGAATCAATTTATGGTTTCAATGCAATCAACTCTACAAGATCAAGTTAAAACGCAAAACCAGCTACTTCAAATTTTGATTGCGCAAAAATAAGTCAACTAAAAATTTGTGTTTGGAATGCAAACGGCATCAGCCAAAATAAAAATAAAATTTTTCATTATGTAGCAAATGCAAAAATTGATTTAATGCTTGTTTCAGAGACTCATCTGACAGACAAGCAAAATTTTCATATACCAGGATACAAATTCTACAAAACCAATCATCCTGATGGCAAAGCTCACGGGGGCTCAGGAATTTTAGTTCGAAATCGCCTTAAACACTACTGCTTAGAACCCTTTTCCAAAAATTATCTTCAGCCTACCTCTATTTATCTACAAAACCATTCCAAAAACCTTACTGTTTCGGCAGTCTACTACCCACCTCGATTCGCAATCAGTGAGGAAAAATTCAAAGAATTTTTCGATACCTTGGGAACTAGATTTTTAGCTGCTGGAGACTATAACTCCAATCATACATACTGGGGATCTCGTACTATAAACTCTAAAGGTAAACAATTATAAAATATGTTAATGAAACATCGCACCACGTTCGACTATGCTTCTTCTGGTCAACCAACATATTGGCCAGCCGACCGAAGGAAAATCCCAGACCTTATTGATTTCGCCATCACAAGAGGTATCGATAGAACCTTATTAACAGCCGAGACAAATTTTGAACTCTCTTCAGATCATTCTCCAATCACTTTTTGCCTTTTAGAGAAATCAGTTGACCTTAAGCCCCCTATGAGACTAACATCGCATAAGACTGACTGGCTAAAGTACAAAAAATACATAAGCTCACACATCCACTCAACCTATTCGATAGAACACAACGAGCATATTGACGATGCTGTTGCTGTTTTTAATACAATACTGTATTCAGCTGCTGAGCACTCAATACCTGATCAGGCTGAGAAAAATACAAAAACCCGTTTCCTTACTAACAGTGAAATTGAAATTCTTGTAGCAGAAAAGCGTAGGTTAAGGCGAGAGTGGCAGGTCCATAGATCCCCAACTTCTAAAGCAAACCTAAAAATTGCTACATACAAACTTAGGTCTGGATTAAAAAACAAAGAAGACGTGGAACAGCAAAAATATGTCTCAAAACTTGCCCCAAATGCTAATGGACTAAAATCCTTGTGGAAAGCCAGCAAAAAAATTAGAGCACCCACTGAAAGTGAATCTCCGATAAGAGATTTACATGGAAATTGGGCTAGAAGTGATGAAGAAAAAGCTGAGACTTTTGCCAATCACTTAAGTACAGTTTTTCAAACAAATCCGTACATTCAAGGTTTCATGCCTTCTCAACTGCCAATAAACACCGATACTATCCAAATGACTTTCCACAGCAGTAATTTAATCAGTTTAATTCAAGAAATGTGTCCTAAAAAACCCCTGATTGTGATAACATCACTCCCAAAATGATTAAGGAACTGCCTCACTCAGGTGTCATCTTTCTGACCAGGCTTTTTAATGCTATAATCCAGTACGGATATTGCCCAAAAGAATGGAAAAACTCGTTGATAACCATGATACCAAAACATGGCAAAGATCCTAACTACCGTCATCGTTAGACCCATAAGCCTTTTACCTTGCTTGTCAAAATTATTTGAAAAATTAATTCTAGCAAAATTAATGCCATATATTACTGATAAAAACTTATAACCGCCTCACCAATTCGGCTTCCGAAAACAACACGGCACAATCGAACAGGTTAATAGGATCACAAATGAAATAATTAAGGCTTATGAGCGCAGTGAATACTGCACTGCAATATTTCTCGATGTCGCACAGGCGTTTGATAAAGTATGGCATGAAGGCCTTATCAAAAAAATTGAACACCTATTGCCTCTTAATGTTAATAAAATATTTACTTCTTACCTCGAAAGCAGGCTTTTTAAAATAAAATACAAGAATTTTATTTCAACTCACTTAAATATAAGAGCAGGTGTCCCTCAAGGTAGCGTACTAGGACCGTTTCTATATGTATTGTATACCTCAGATTTGCCAATCAGTGCCAACACTACCATCTCAACATTCGCAGATGATACCGCAGTCTTAAGTTGTAACCGTTGCCCTTTGGAAGCTTCTCGAAACCTCCAGCTTAATTTAAAATCAATAGAAAAATGGTTATCGCTATGGCGCATAAAAATAAATGAGCAAAAATGTAAGCAAGTTACTTTTACTCTTAGGCGTGGTGAATGCCCTGCAATTGTATTAAATAATATTTCAGTCCCACAGGGTGAAATTGTTACATATCTAGGTATTCAATTAGATCGACGATTAACATGGCGTAAGCATATTGAAGCCAAAAAACGCAGTTAAAGTTAAAAACCGCCAGTCTTCACTGGTTAATTAATCATCGTTCCCATTTGAAGCTTGAATATAAAATCCTTTTGTACAAAACAATCATTAAGCCAATTTGGTTATATGGTATCCAATTATGGGGTAACGCCAGCTCCTCAAACATTGAACTAATACAACGGGCTCAGTCCAAAATCTTAAGAATATTTACAGGTGCCCCATGGTATGGTAAGGTGGGGCACATTGGTTAACTTTTTTTTAAAGCCTTGTATTGGTTTTATTAATGCATAGAAATCAAACCTCTGAGAAATTTCAGACTATTTCGATATTAGAGAACTATATTAAAAATACATTTTGTAAATATTGTTGACGATTTCAAATAATTTTCGCATTTTAAAAAAGTCAATTTGCTGAAAGTGCCCCGACACGGGGCAGCTTCGGCATTTCATGGGAAACATTCACCATTCAAGTAATTTCACAAAAAAAAATGTAGACTTCTTGTATTTTTATTTTGAAAAAATGAGAAATAAATGTATATATTGTATTCAGATAAGATAATGATGAATTACTTAACATTAAATTCATCAATGTTAAAATTAAAATTATATTTTGTACGATGCCTAAAAGTCGATGCCGGTTTGGTGGGTAGCCTTAGCTCGATTTCAGCTTTTGAAACAACCGAGATGTCTTCGGTCGGTGGTTCAATGAAATCGAAGAAATCTGACATTAAACGCCGTATCGCCAAACGCATTCGGCACCTGCTTAATCTGCCCCCACCTAGACGACGATACTGCCCCACTTTTCAGAATTTTAAAAAACTACACAATCCTCGAAAACTTTTTAATGCAATCGAATCTTAACTTAAAATTTCACTTTCTCACATAATAACATAGCTGGTCACAAAAAACCGTATTAAAATTCAAAACTATTATTGAAAATAGTTAACTTACCTGGTATTCAAAAGTACAGCGAAGAACAAAAATGCATGCAACTTGTTTGAGCCCGATTTCACATACATCAAACTAAGAGAGTGAGTATGTATTCGATAAAGGTTGCGTTCGGCATGATAAATAGTTCTAAAATAAGAGTGCGTCATATCGAAATGGGCCTTGACAAATGTGCCCCGATAATGAATGTGCCCCACTTTACCATATATACGGAATGAAAACATTCACCGATATCTATGCATCCCCATGGTAAAAGATGAAATTAACAGAATCAAACAAACCTACGCCATAAGGTTGCTGCATCATCCGAACCCATTGGCTCGTAATTTAAAAAACATAGAAGGTCGCTCCAGATTAAAAAGAAAGGATCGTCCTTCTATGCAAGTCACTTACACCGAACGAAACTAAGCAGCTCAAACGTTTTACCCTCCCTCCGAGGCACTATACGTAATCATCAAGAATCACATGAGGACTTTGTACCGGGACCTAGCTCGTCTTGGGCACAGTCCTCCATTACAAACCAACCTTGGCAACTTATCGCAGCCAGCTCCCCTTGCGATGAGGGTGTAAGACCGGGACCTAGTTCGTCTCTGCCAATTTCCAATGAATTGGAGAGAGTAGCAGGAAGAGAGTTGAAACAGTGACTTCTCGGTCTTCTTTAGGTGCTAGACCGGGACCTAGTTCGTCTCGGCTACCACCTCGAGAACGTCCTGGAGGCACTAATCACTCCCAACGTGGTTGACCGGGACCAAGTTCGTCTCGGCGACCACGAAGACAATCGTTTTTGTGGTACTCGAAACCCCCATTCGGGTAGACTGAGACCTAGCTCGTCTCAGCTACCAAGACCGGGACCTCGGTCGTCTCGGCTGGCAAAGAATATGGAGAGACGCGATCGCAGCTGCGTCCATACTTATGCTCCAACCAGTTATTCGCTCTTGTGCATTCGCTGTGCTGAGCCATACACAAGCTGCACCTACTACACAAGAAGTATAAGGAGACAACTTCATTATTAAATTATATATTATTTATTCATAATAATAATGTATAAATCAAAAAGCTGATTGTGCAATGTAATTACCGTGACGCTAAGTTTGTCGGTTTGGATTTGAACCCAAATTTTTGCTGGTTTTTCGCTGAACGCAGAGATGAAGTTTGTTTACCTTTCATGATCAAGAAAATAATTTCAGAGTTAGAAAAAACAGGAACTGAAAACCTAAGTAAATTGAAAGATTGTGTCAAAAGTTTTTATAAAAATTGCATTAAACTATCTACATCAGTGGAATTATGCATTTAAAGATGTTGAAGTGATGGAATGGGTACTGTTGCGTACAATGCCATCTTCGAATAAGGTTGAAAGAAATTTGACATATATTATGGGAATTAAAATTAATTACAGCGAACTATTTGATGAGTTTACGTATGTTAAAAGTTACGTGACTTGTGAGATACTAAAGGAATGGACAGATGGTGGAAAGCTAGTCGAGAATAAATAGGTTGAAATATTTCAATATTTTAAAAAAAAATTCCCTACCTTTTCAAAATATTTTAAGCATAGTAGAATTTAAATTGTGTTTACCGGGTTCAAATGCCTTCACCGAAAGGATATTTTCTATTTTAAGCAATATATGGACTGACGAAAAGTTCCATATGAAAATTGAAACTGTAAAATCTATTTTAATAACAAGGTACAACTATGATCTTAACTGCTTAGAGCTTAAGTAATAGTTACAGTCAGGAAAACATTATTAAAAAAACTTATACCTCAGAAAATTACCAATGATTTGCATTTGATGCATATATTTTTGTTACACTATTCTGCCGTACTAAGCGAAAAGGGCGTATCTTAAAAAAATATATATCTGAGATTCTAATGACATCGGATAGCTTAAGAAATTGCTTGTCTAACAAAATGCTCCAAATGCCGGAGTCTTAGTTCAAACATATAACAAATCTCGTAATTAAATTTTCTCCATCCCAATTTTAAAGGTATTTCAATAAATTGACAAAACATCAATTATTTCGAAACGAAATTTTTTGAGATACGCCCTTTTCGCTTAGTTCGGCAGTATTTTTAATTATAATCAATGAAATTTGATTTGTTTTTTTTTTGTGAATTTTTGTTACTTTCAATATAAAAAAATATGCTTCTTCAAACACAATTTTTGTTCTGTTTTTTCAATTTAAATTTATGGTCACCATAATTATGATTCATCGGAGACAATATCAAAACGGATGATGTCGCCCAAAAACGCCACCGGGGAACTTCTGGAAACTATAAAAAAATTTTAAGTGTTTAATATTTTTGATTATTTAAGGTTTTTAAGCTTTTTTGACTTTGGTAGTGAAAATAATTTATGGAGGTTTTTCAAAAAATTGAAATGTTGAAATTTTTTTAAAAGAATGTTCTTCAATTAGCACTAGTGCGACTGTTTTTCTTATCCCAGAATTTCATTTCTGCCATTTTATTATTAATATCTATCTACTATTATTAAAGGAGCCAAAATTGTATGTGTCACCGGCCAAACTAGTCTTTAGGACAAACCAGTTTATCCTAGGCCAAACTAGTTAATTTGAAGGTCTAAGAGTATGCAATTTAATTTTAATGCAAAAGCACTGTAAATAGCTAAGTCAGTGTTGCACATTGTGCAGTAATTTCACTATTATTTAAGAGTGAATTTTTTATTTTTATAATTTTTGTTCCTTCTATTAATTCATTTAAATATTTTATTAATTTTTCAAACCACCTTATTTTTCATGTTGAATTACCATAATTTAAAAACATAGATTTGGATTTAGTACTAAGCATGGTGTAATAATAAAGGTGGAGTAATTAGGGAGAGCCTCGATTTTCAATCATCTGTCATCCTATTTGCTGTAGTTTTGACATTCATAACATTTCAACTGCCCATTCAGAAAACTTAAGCGCTTTGATGAATTGCAACGCTTAAGCGTAAGATCTTGAACATTTTCTGAACGATAGCTGCAAACTACATTAAATCTTAAAAATTTAGTCGCTGTGGTTGTTATTGCAAAAACAAAAAAGACTTATTGCTATCATATTGAAGCCTGCTACAATATTTAGCGTAGTTTTTCGTTCTGATGCGAAATTTTGAAACTCAACACAAATCCTCTCAGTAAAAAGTTGTTTAAAGCGCTTCAAAAATACTGAAGTTGCTGAACGGGCCAATTAATCAAAACACCGAAGTCTCAAAAAAAATTATGAAACAAGACAATGAAGGACAAGAAACCCAAACTTTTGAGAATTTCGTTTTTAAGTACGCCACCTTTGTTATTACACCATGGTACTATGCAAACTGTAAGTCATATGAAGTTGAAAATTAAAGTTCGTTGTTTTAAGAGCCTGAAGCTGAACACATTGTTTTTTAATTTAATCGGAGCACAGGCTGTAATTTAAATTTAGCTTAGTTCATTTAGCGACAAACTAGTCGTCTAACATTTTGGCGCCCGTGCAGGGTCTCGTTTTTAATGTTTCTTATTTTATTATTGCCGACGCTCGTTTTCTTATAAAAAAACTTTTATTCAAAATTAAATTAATTAAAGTTAAATTCATTGAATTCGCATTGACATTTCGAGTAGCTGCGGTTTCGCATTTATTATTAATTGGGACACGGTCGCAAGCTACCAACTGTCAAGTTGCGTATAACCAAAAGGAGTTAGACACATTTTTTAGCAAAACGTTGTGATTCTTTCGAGCCTGTGGTCGTATAAAAAATAAGTGAAAATTAAAAACTGTGAAAATAAAATAGTGAAAGTGGCAAAAACTTAAATAAAAAACTGAAAAAATACTAGTGAAAAAACATTAAAATCATTAAAAAATAAGTTATAAAGTGTGCATAAAAGATTGCGCACTTACAATTGCCCAAAGTGCATTTAAAAAAAAAAAAAAGAGAAAGTTTGTGCTGCTGCATCGCCGCAACAACGCCAGCCAAGAGTTTCTCCAGATTGCTGCGTCATGGGAGTTGCCCCCACAGGACACCGCCAAATCGACGAGACCTTGCGAAAAAAAAGGAATACCATGGTTTGTTTTTGCCAGCTGTGCAGAAGTTAAGGACCACAGGTAGCAAATGCGATCAATAAAGTCACAGCAGACTGCTAGAAACTTCCGGCTATAAACGCTGAGCAGATTTCTGCATAATTAAGTGCAAGTAGTTTTTTCGTTCACATTGGAGCAGTGCATTTTGTTAATCGCATTTCTTTGTACATTTCAAAGTATTCAACTATATAAACGTCGAAGTGAAACGCGCGTCATTAGGGTCAAGTCCATTGCAATATTATCGAAAATACTCGATAAAATTGATAAAATTAGAAATTTACCTTTTCGATTACATAAGCGCCTGTACCGCTTATGTATTACAGGGTTCCGCAAAATCGTGCGAGAATTCCTGTACCGTTCCTATATACATACATACTTACGGAGGTTTTATTTACATAGGTTTCGTTTTCGATCATACCAATTTATGTATGTACATCAGTGATGGCATTTTCGGTACATTTGTACTTTTTTCGGTACATTTGCGTCCTGAAAAATCTTCTTCAGTACATTCGACAAATTTTGAGTACATTCGGTACATTTGAGTCATTTTCAGTACATTTGGAGTATTTTCAATACATTTTTAGTACATTTTCGGTACACTAGGACAATTTATAATAATTACCTTTATTTTAGTAAGTTTTGCTAAAATATGCTATCAAAAGTTTTTTTTAGTCAATTGAATGAAACCTCAACATTGCAGTGGCTGGCAACATTTCGGAATAATTTGAAGTAAATATTGGAACATTTCCGAATTAAATTTGAACATGTTGTTAATAATGTAGTAGACATTACGGATAGACTCGTTGTAAGAGTGAAATTTTATTGTGATACTGAAGATTTATTGTTCGATTAATTCAGAACATATTTATGATACATGTATGCAAATATGCAAAGAATGAATAAATAGAGTTGAATTAATGAATAAAGTCTGTTTTTTTCTTTTGTTTGCAATTAAGGTATGGTATGAGGTACTGCTAATGTTTACATACCCAAAAGTAATGACATTTGGTTTTTTTTAGTAAACTATAGAAATTACACAGTTCAGCAAACCCGGAAGTGATGATCTTTTTTTTTTTTTTGAGTGAAATATCAAAATTTTTACACTGTTTATTAAAATTTGGCAAAAAAAGACAAAAATTCCAAAAAAAATACACTCGGCCTCTAAAAAGTACATTTGAAGTCTCGATTCAGTACATTCCCACAAAACCCAAATGCCATCACTGATGTACATACAAATGGTTGTCATAAATTGCGCATGAACAAAAACAAAGTTTTTTGTTGGTTACGTGGTTGCAGTTAGCTGTACATACAGTTAGCTGTACATACATACATACAAACGCATACGCTGATTTCGTAAAGTGAGTGCTGTTGCTATTCAAGAAAAGCTTGCTACATTTCGTTTTTTGTTGTTGCTATCATTCGCAAATTAAGAGAATAGGTGCAACCCGATACATTTTGACACTGCAGAAACATTTTGTTGTTGCTCGCTCTCGTTTCTGTGGTTGGATCTTGGGGTTAAATATTTTCGTTGCAGCACTTTAACTTATGATCGCGGCTGGGCAAAACGTACCGCGCGCGGGACTGCGGCAGAATGA
The DNA here is from genome assembly GCA_949775025.1 of Tricholauxania praeusta. Classification (NCBI taxonomy): domain Eukaryota; kingdom Metazoa; phylum Arthropoda; class Insecta; order Diptera; family Lauxaniidae; genus Tricholauxania; species Tricholauxania praeusta. The sequence goes on along the minus strand of OX459029.1, from coordinate 72,331,852 downwards.
GAATAACTTTTCATATACGTACATATATAAAGCAGAGAGCGTAAAGTTTAATTCAGTTTGCTTTGAAAAGCCAACAAAGCACAAATACACATGCATTGAAGAACATTTAAGAGAAACTCACGTGTAGTGGTGCCCAGCTCTGCTTATGATCATTGAGCTCATACCTTAAGATTTCTCTTGAAATTCATTCTCTTAATTTCAAAGCAAACTTGAGTTGCTAATAAATTTGAAGGGACAATTAAGTACCTGCATTCTTTCATTTTGACTATATTTTTGTTGGCAAAGTAGGTGCATATCGCATTCTATATGCAACAATTAAGTTTGTAATTAATTTAAATTACTGTTCGATAAACTTAATTGAATCAAATCCAATATGGGAAAAGATCCAAAGACGATACTGTGGTAAGTATCATGGACGATACTGAAGTCCACTATAATCTACTAAAAAAAAGGGGATTAATTATGAGTAATATTTTGCGCATAAAAACTTCAATTATCGAGAATAAAGTTTCGTCAAATTACTTCGAGCTGAATTGTCGTCTCGATATTTTAAATAATTATTTGGATCAAGCAATGGCTTGCCAAACTGAAATTGAAAAAATTCGATTCTGAAGATTCTTACAGATCTGATCTGGAAGAGGAATGTGTGGTTACAAAATCGTTACTACTGTCTATTATAGACAAGAATAAGCCACAAATTGCTTCAGTGGCTCCTTCCAGTAATTCACACGAAGCTTCATTCGTTGTTCATCAACCAACAATCACGCCATTCACATTTAAAATTGCCTAAATTTAGTGGGAAGTAAAAAAGTTTTATCGGTGTTTTTGAAAGTTTAGTCAACAGTGATAATAGTCTGGCAAATATTCAGAAATTCAATCATTTAACGTCGTGTCTATCTGGAGAAGCATTAGGAACAGATCGTGCTTTTCAAGTGACTGATAAGAATTATGAGCATGCGCTAGCCAGTATAAAAAAAGTTTATCATAACGATTATATCATATTCTAAAATTGCATTTCACAACTTTTTAATTTGCCTTCAATCACTAAACCTTCTGCTGCAGATTTGCGCAATTTAATAGACACAGTGTCAGCTATTTATGATTCCCTATTATGAATAGGTGACGATAGAAAGATTTCAAAGGCTATTCTGATTTACTTAACGATGACAAAAGTTGACTCAATAACTAAATTGAAATGGGAAGAGCAACTTAATTATGATAATTTGCCAATGTGAAATGATTGTGAAAAAATGCTTAATAGACGTTTTCAACATATTTCGGTCGATGAGGCATTTAAATCAAAACTTCAAGCTTATAAAAAGCCACAGCATAGTAATACGAATCACAAAAATAATGAGTACTAAGCCAGCTGACACATATAAAAAATGTATTTTCTGTAAATCATCGGGACCTTGTATGTCCAACATTTTCGGAACAATCTGTTCAACAACGATTCGATTTTGTGAAGGGAATTTCTGCGTGCATAAATTGTTTAAAACAAGGGCACACAGTTTCAAAGTGCAAATGTGCCAAAGGACTGGAATCTTCCCACAAATATTGAACTCGCTGACCCATATTTTTATAAAACACAAAAAATAGATCTTTTACTTAGGGCAGAAACATTCCTTGAACTTTTGTCAGTAGGACATATAAAACACAGTCCGAATTCGTCAACGTTGCAGAAAACGTTACTTGGTTGGATAGTCTCTGGTAAATACTAAACTATCAAAAATACAAATGTGCAATTCAGTAACTATTACTGAAAATGATGATTCACTTCACTCTATCGTTCAAAAGTTTTGGGCATTAGAAGACATGCCACAGGATTCACAATGTAAGGCGTACACTGCTGAGTAGCAGTTATGCGAAAATCACTTTTCTGAAAAAGTTTGTCGATTAGCTTCTGGTCGATTTCAGGTCTCACTTCTTTTCAAGTCAAGCCCGAATTCTCTCGGCTCATCTTTTGAAAACGCAAAAAGGCGATTTTGGCTTTAGAACGTAAATTATCGAAAAATTTCGATTTGGAGACCAGAAAGTTCGACTACCAAACTTCGTGTAGTTTTTGATGCTTCCAGTCGTACTTCAACTAAGCTATTATTAAATGATACACTTATGGTTGGTTCAACAATCCAGGAAGATTTGTACTCAATTCTTTTTCGTTTTCGTTTGCATAAATACGCTATGACTGCTGACATTTCTAAAATGTACCGTCAAGTGAAAGTGGACGAGGCAGACCGAAATTTTCAATTGGTACTGTGGCGAGAAAATGATGCACAGCCAATTCAGGTGTACAAACTCAACACAGTTACATACGGTACTGCTCCAGCCCCATTTCTAGCCATACTATGCTTATTTCACTTGAGCGATTTATACAGAAATTTGCACCCAGTAGGTGCAAATGTAATACGAAAAGACTTCTACGTTGACGATATGCTTAATAGAGCCGACAACTTTAATGATCTCGAAATCATACGTACGAAAGTCACTCAAATTTTGGATTCGGCTGGATTTCAGTTGGCCAAATGGTTTTCAAACCACCATACATACCATAACAACGACATAGCAGAAAAACCGCTTAAGTTTAACCATTCCGATTCTACAAAAACATTAGGCTTACGTTGGGTTCCGAAGAATGATACATTTAAATTTCATTTGGATGAAAATTTTCAAGATCTTCGACCAACAAAACGCAACATCTTGTCAGTTTCGGCAAGACTTTTGGATCCTCTCTGACTTTTATCCCCAATAGTTACCAAAGCGAAAATCTTATTGCAAGAGATTGGGACGAGTCAATTCTCATTCAACTCGAAACAAGTTGGAAAAATTTTAAAGCCAATTTATTGCAATTGGATACCATAGAAACTCCTCGGTACTTAAACACCCATCCACATGAAAGTTGCCAAATTCATGGATTTTAGGATGCTTCAATACGTGCATATGGCTGCTGTATTTACATCAAATGGTATTCAAACTCATCTATTGACGGCAAAGTCAAAAATTGCGCCACTAAAAACAAAATCATTACTCAGGCTTGAGCTGTGTGCAGCCTACCTGTTATCTAAACTTTGTTCCTAAATCCGTCCACTGACATGCATAATTCCTTCCACCCATATTTTCATTCAGATTTTGTGTCTTTACAAAGATAAAAATAAAAAAGGACTCAAAATTAAATTTGTTTTTGTCAAGCAATTGTTTAATTATTTAAATATAAATAAAAAGCGTTAATAAAATTGAATAATAATAATTAATAAAATCGAGTTTTATTAATTTAAGGACTTCAAATACTATTTTGTTAAAAAAGGATTGCCATTAAAAAAAAAAACAAATTAAAATAATTTCATAAAAACATAATTATAATTAAGATATTTGTTATCTCAATAGTTGTTGAGATCAATTATCCTTGTCTATTATCTATTATATAAAATTCATTTTTTGTCTGTCTGTTTGTCTCTTATGCACGCGGAAACTATCCAGCCGATTTTGGGGAAATTTTTACAGTGTGTGAGTATCAATCTGGCAAGTGTCATAGGGTGCATATTTAGGGTGGCCCTCATACACAAATATTTTAAAAATAGCGATTTTTCAAAGACAGGTAAATCGATTCTCATGAAATTTACACAGTATGGATTTTATGTTAAGGGGCACAGATTGGATGGTAAAAATTTTATTTAGGAAGCATACTTAGGGTGGCCCTCATACAAATGCAGTGGCTCCATCGCCACAAAACTTTGATGGATATAAATGTGCTCTAAACTTAAGAACGAACATGCAAAATGTATTGTTTTTTCGCTTTTATTTATACTTCATATTATTATCCCTCTGAACAATGAAAAAAACATCAACTTTTTTAATAATAACTGTAAGTTTAAACAAAAAAACAAAAACAGTTCAATATCTTGCGCGCAACCAATAATCGGACAAAGATAAATGGCAATGCTAAATATACCTTTATTTTCAAGAAAGGCATTTTATAACTGCGTTTTTTTGTCATATTCAGTCGTAAATTGCATTAAGTTACAAACAGTGCCAACAATAACTTAAAATATATTTAAAATGGCTCCAAATGGAAAGCAATCTACTGTACGAATTAGGAAATTAGTAGTTAAGTGACCTTATAAAGGTAAAACTGCAAGAAAAATTGTCGTATTGATTGGAAAAAGTAAATCTGTTGTCCACGACATAGTCAAGAAGTTCCGTGATGAGCTTAGGTTGATTAATAAAAGCAGAGAAGATCAAGGCAAGACATTAAATCAGTCAAAAGAGCGTTCGATATTGAAAGAAATTAAAGAAGATCTTTTCAAAACATCGCAAGAGCTTAAAATTTTTTTAAGAAATCGCAATGGAAAATATTGTAGCGAAATTTCGTTTTTGCTAGAAAACTCTTGAAATAAATACCAACAAAAGAAACTAAACGATATTAGCACCATCTAGCGGCAAAGTGCAGTTTTTGTAATAAAAATAATAAACCGAACAGACGCTGCAGTACACAATAAAAAGTCGACAACCGAGAGAAATTATCGCCGTCGTACAACGTACAACGCCATCTAGCATAATAGCAACATTCTGGATAATTGTGAGCTCAACGTCAGTGCGCCATGCTGGTGGATTGTGGATGGTGGTAGAATGCACGCTAAGCACTGGTAGGTTGTAGATAATGGTAGAATATACGCCACTTAGAAGGTACTGGATTATTCGAGAGAGTGATGACTGCAGTATAAAAGGGTTGTCATCTGAGTTGAGTGACACAGTTGTATTTAAACAGTGAAATAGAACACTTGAATTGAAGCAATAAAGTGAATACAGTGTGATCCGTAGTAAAGTAAGACAGTTTTCTATACAGTGTTAAATTAATATTAGAATTTGAACGTTAATAAAATAAACCATTTTATAACTAAATAAGTTTGTGTTTTTAATTGTTACACAATCCAGTGATCGAACTCAGAAAAGTGTGAGAGATCGAAATTATCGTCAAAGAGACAGAAATTTCGTAACAATTGGTGTCAAAAGTGGGATTGTGTAAAAAGAATTAACAATCAATTAAAAAAAAAAATAAATAATAAAAATGGTTAAGTTTGACGAACTGAAAGTGGATCAACTGAAGAAGGAGTTGCAGCAGCTGAATCTGCAATCAACTGGCGGAAAGGTTGAGTTACAGAAACGCTTACGGCAGGCTCTTGAGGCTCAAGGTGTAAACCTGGAAGAGCATGAATTTTATAGTGATGTATCAGAATCAGCAGCGAAAGTGGAAGAAGCTTCTGGACCGGCGGCAAGTGGTGAAGTTGTAGACATGTCAAAGTTCGAGAAAATGTTAATGGCGATGACGCAGACAATAAATCTACAGAACGCTCTGCAGAGCCAGGCCGTTCAGTAAAAAATAGACCAGAAGTTAAGTCAGAACGCGCTGCATATCCAGGCGGTTCGGGAAGAAATTGATCAGAGTTTAAGTCAGAACGCGCTGCAGATCCAGGCGGTTCGGAAAGAAATTGATCAGAGCTTAAGTCAGAACGCGACACAGATCCACACAATGAATCAAAATTTCATTGAGGCTGTTCGAACGGAGGTGGCCAAAATGGTAAATGGCTTCGATGCAAAAATGATTGAGTTACGAGATGACGTTGAATCATTCAAAGAAGAAGTTCAAAATAATCTTGACAAAGTTCAAAACAATCTTGAAAAAGTTCAAAATAATTTTGAGGACGTTAATAAAAGGATTCAACAGTTGGAAGTAAGTGAACCAACCACTCAAGTGATAAGAGAAATCAGCGCGGAGAGGCTTAAGGCACCCTCGTACGATGGAACAACGCCATTTAGTGTTTTCAAGCTCCAGTTCGAAACAACATCTGGTCACAATCGTTGGGATAACGAAAGCGCAGCTGCAGCGCTAATTGAGGCATTAAAAGGCGCAGCTGCAGAAGTATTGCAAACAGTTCCAGTGGCGGAGCAGAAAAATTACAAGGCGGTGATGGATGCCTTACAGCGAAAATATGGCAGTGACCACATGAAGCAGATTCACAGATTGGAGTTGAAAAGTCGTATCCAGAAATCTGGTGAGTCCTTGCAAGAGTGTGCTGCGGATATTGAGCGATTGGCACACCTTTCCTATCCTGACGAGTTAAGTGTCGTAGCTGAAAAATTCAAAATAGAGGCGTTTATTGACGGCATACGTGACTCAGATACAAAACGCGAGACAATGAGGAGCCCGAAGACAACACTTAACGAAACAGTAACGGTTGCCCTCACTCAGGAGACGATTGCGTTGACATGCCGCCCATCACTAAAAACTCGTCGGATGGAGGTGGAGGCTGAAAAGAAAAATTCATCGTTCGCCAGCGGTAGCTTCAGCGGAAAATGCTACAACTGTGGTAAACAGGGACACATGGCACGTGACTGCAAATCACGTCGTAAGCGATCTGCATCACGTTCACCAAGAAGAAAAATTAGAAATAGGGTGGACGATGGCGAAAATGGTAGCGAGCAGCAGTCGTTAAACTAAAGAGAGTCAGTACAGCGGGGCGTGAGCTGACTCTAACAGATGATTGCCCCATAGTCTTGGTTTCGAAGCTCTGCCGAAATTCCAACAGCCTTACCATCGGTGGAAAAATCAACGAAAGACCATGTGAGCTTACTTTGGATACAGGCGCATCGCATTCAATTGTGAGGAGAGACTTATTTGATAAACGACGAGTAACGCCATTAAATGGGATCCAATTGAGAACAGCGACAGGAGAAATTGCACAGATAGTAGGAAAAGTTACAGCGAGTATTCTCATCGGCAACAAAACTGTGGAACATGATTTTATTGTTGCAAACATCACCGATGAGGTTATCATTGGCGTGGACTTCATGATTCGACACGGGTTCACTTTGGATCTTAAGAAAAAAACGTTAAGGTATGCCAATGTAGAGTTGCCTTTAGACATTGGCTGTGGACAAAAATTAACAATTGCAAGAGTCTACATAAGTGAGCGCTGTCGAATTGAACCCAACACCGAAGAAATTATTTGGGCCACAACAAATGTAGACTGTGGGACAAGCCATCTGTGGGTAGTGAAGCAGATAAGAAAAATATAAAGAAAGACCTGATTATTGGAAAGACCCTAGTAAACACAAGAACAGACAGAAAAATACCGGTGCGAATTTTGAATCCAACAAATAAGCCAAAATGGATGCAAAAAGGTGAACTTATAGCGCAATGTGAGAATGTTACGGCTGTGATAAATTGTGAAAATGACCAGCAGAACACACAAGGTACAACTTTAATGAAATCATCGGCCATGGAAGTATTGACGTAAGAATGGACGAAGGAGTTGTCTGCCCAGAACAAAAATAAAGCAAAAAGGTTTCTGCAAAAACATTGGCGGATATTTGCGTCCAAAGGAGAAAATAATGGCCGAACATCAGTTGTCAAACATCGCATTGATACAGGTGATTTTCAGCCAATTCGTCAACCTCCAAGGAGGCTAGCACTCGCCAAGAGAGAAGAAGTGACGGGCCTTATAGAGGATATGGCGCGAGAAAATGTCATTGCACCATCAGAAAGCCCATGGAGTTCACCGGTCGTACTTGTCAAGAAAAAGGACGGAAGTATGCGATTCTGTGTGGATTACAGAAAACTGAATGACGTCACCAAAAAAAGACAGCTACCCGTTACCCAGAATCGATGATACACTGGATACGTTATCTGGAGCAACATGGTTTTCCACCCTGGACTTACAAAGTGGATATTGGCAGGTGGAAATAGATGAAAAAGACTGGAGAAAAGTGCCTTTAGTATTGGGAATGGTCTATGGCAGTTCAACGTCATGCCGTTTGGTCTTTGTAACGCTCCAGCTACGTTTGAGAGGTTAATGGAACGAGTTCTCAAAGGACTACATTGGAAGACTTGTCTAGTGTATCTCGATGACATAATCATCATGGGTAAAGATTTTGATGACCACTTGAAAAATCTGGAGGAAGTGTTTGAGCGCTTGGAGGCAGCTAGACTAAAATTAAGTGCGAAAAAGTTCTCACTTTTCCAGCGTGAAGTCAAATATCTGGGGCACAAGGTTACGTCAGAAGGAATACACACAGATGAAGATAAAATAAAAGCTGTGAAAAATTGGCCACGACCAACTAGTCTTCATGAGTTGCGAAGTTTTCTGGGTCTATGCACTTATTACAGACGCTTTGTTCCTGGTTTCGCAAATGTTGCAGGCAGTCTACATGAGCTGACACAGAAAAATCGAAAATTCGAATGGAGTGGGGCACAGGAAACTGCATTCCAAAAACTGAAAGAATTACTGTCCACAGCGCCAATACTCACGTACCCAATACCCGGCAAAGAATTTGTATTGGGCACCGATGCGAGTGGCCATGGTATTGGAGGAGTTTTGTCCCAAATCATCAATGGACAAGAAAAAGTCGTCGCATATTTCAGCAAAATTCTGTCTAAACCTGAGAGAAATTATTGCGTAACTCGGAGAGAGTTACTGGCAGTAATGTAATGCGTGAAACACTTCCATAAGTACTTATATGGACAGCACTTTCTCCTGAGGACAGACCATGCGGCATTAAGGTGGCTACTTCAATTCAAGGATCCTGTAGGTCAAATCGCACGGTGGATAGAACGCTTGCAGAGCTATGATTTCACCATAGAGCATCGCAAAGGAAGCCAGCATGGAAATGCGGATGCACTTTCCCGTCGTCCATGTAAAATAGAATGCGGTCATTGTTCACGAACGGAAAATAAAGCTGGAACAATTGATGTGCGCCTTTTGAACGTTTTGCCTGAAGAAAAGTGGACAAAAGAGGAGGTAAAACGAGATCAGCGCAGTGATACAGATTTGGCAACTATAATTAAGTATAAGGAGCTGGGTAGGAAACCGGCGTGGAAAGAAATTTCAAATAAAAGCCAAATCTGTAAAGCATACTGGGCGCAATGGCAAAGTTTGGAGTTGCATGATGGTTGTCTCTACCGAATCTGGGAAAGCGAGGATGGTAAAACTCGCTCAAAACGGCTGGTTATTCCAAAGGCCAAATTTAAGGAAATAATCGAGGATTATCACAATGGATCGAGTGGTGGACATCTGGGCATAACGAAAACCACAGAGAAAATAAAGAAACGTTTTCATTGGGTAGGATGCCAAGAATCAGTTGCTGACTGGATCCGCCGTTGTGACCAATGTGCAATTGCTAAAGCACCAAGGCAACGCACTCGGGGAAAAATGCATCAGTATAACGTTGGAGCTCCCTTTGAGAGGATAACCATGGATATAGCGGGACCTTTTCCAATCAGCAATGCAGGAAATAAATACATCCTTGTGGTAATTGATTACTTCAGTAAGTGGCCAGAAGTATATCCCATTCCCAATCAAGAAGCAAAAACAGTGGCAGACATTTTCATCAAAAATTGGATTTGCCGATATGGAGCTCCACTTGAGTTGCATTCCGACCAAGGACGAAATTTTGAGTCGACACTTTTTATGGAGGTTTGTGACATGCTTGGAATTCAGAAGACACGTACCACAACTTTGCATCCTCAGTCCGATGGCATGGTCGAAAGGTTCAACCGTACTCTAGAGGAAGATTTAAAAAAGGTTGTCGATAAAAGACAAAAAGATTGGGATGAGCACCTACCAATGTTTCTGATGGCTTATCGGTCGGCAATACACGATACCACTACAGTCACGCCAGCAAAAGCCATTTTTGGTACGGACTTAAGGCTTCCAGCAGATTTGAAGTACGGAGTAAGCGTTGTCCCAGAAACGACCCATGCTGACGATTACATGTCGCGGAAAAGAGAAGAATTAGCAGATATACACGAGCTTATCAATTGGCTACTCAATTGGCTACCGACAAGATGAAAGCTCGGTATGACCTGCGAGCAAATACTGAAGGGTTCAAAGAAGGTCAACTAGTGCTGCTACATAACCCACAACGAAAACGAGGCTTGTCTCCTAAATTACAGACTCATTGGGAGGGACCTTACCGGATCGTCACAAGGATTAATGATGTTGTGTATCGAATCCAAAAATACCCCGGGAGCAAAAGTAAATTAAAGGTAGTCCACATCGAAAGGCTGGCATCTTATACTAGGGACGGAGAGACTCTTGTTCGGGACGAACAAGTTTAAGCGGAGGGCAGTGTAGCGAAATTTGGTTTATGCTAGAAAACTCTTGAAATAAATACCAACAAAAGAAACCTAACGATATTAGCACCATCTAGCGGCAAAGTGCAGTTTTTGTACTAAAAATAATAAACCGAACAGACGCTGCAGTACACAATAAAAAGTCGACAACCGAGAGAAATTATCGCCGTCGTACAACGTACAACGCCATCTAGCATAATAGCAACATTCTGGATAATTGTGAGCTCAACGTCAGTGCGCCATGCTGGTGGATTGTGGATGGTGGTAGAATGCACGCTAAGCACTGGTAGGTTGTAGATAATGGTAGAATATACGCCACTTAGAAGGTACTGGATTATTCGAGAGAGTGATGACTGCAGTATAAAAGGGTTGGCATCTGAGTTGAGTGACACAGTTATATTTAAACAGTGAAGTAGAACACTTGAATTGAAGCAATAAAGTGAATACAGTGTGATCCGTAGTAAAGTAAAACAGTTTTCTATACAGTGTTAAATTAATATTAGAATTTGAACGTTAATAAAATAAACCATTTTATAACTAAATAAGTTTGTGTTTTTAATTGTTACACAATTCAGTGATCGAACTCAGAAAAGTATGAGAGATCGAAATTATCGTCAAAGAGACAGAAATTTCGTAACAATATGTTTGCCTGAATATTATACGACAATTGCATGAATAAAGCCGTCCGTTGGCCGGTATTAGGACTTCACTCATTTTTCAATGCCCCTGATTCCGTCCACATCATTTACTTGATTTTTTCCCTTATTTATTAAAAACTATGACTAAAATTATATTTAAACCATGGTTGAATACTACATACATAAATAGACTCACTTACTCACCCTTAACCGAAACAGCAATTTTCTTAAATCGTGATTTTGACGATTTCTCTCTGAAAAAAAACATCTTTTCACGTCACTTCACGTTGAATGACAAATTTCTGCTTAATAAAGGTCAAAAATCGTTTAAATTTGGTTTGAAATTGTTCGTTACAATTTAAATATTTGGCATAAAAGCTACTGGACGGAATTAGAAAGTCAAACGAGCTTGTGGAATATATTTCATCTCGTTCTTCGTATATAAAAGTGCTGCGAATTTTCGCTTTTATACTTCGTTTCATTAAGAAACCGCCAAAAGACAAGAGGTACGCTGCAGTTGAACCTACTGCAAAGAAATAGCATTGGGCATTCCTGAAAATTATTGAATTAATTCACAAAACTGAATTTTCAGAAGAAATAGACAAGTTAGCGAAGTCAAAAATACTTTCGCCAAACATTCAAAATTTAAACTATTAAATTATGAGGATAAAAATCGTTCGTTTGAGTTGCTTCGTGTTGGCGGACAACTTCTAAATGCTCCAATACCACATGATGCAAAATTTCCATTGCTCATGCCAAAAATTTACATTTCGTGCAAATATTCTTACAACACTTACACGTTTCAAATTGCCATGCTGGGCCGAAAGTATTACTTGGACTACTACGCCAACAAATTTGGTTAGTAACCAAACGTGAAGCATGTTGCAAAATAGTTAGGCGCTGCATTAACTGTTTCCGATACAAGCCTAAATTACTAACACAATTATGGGAAATCTGCCGTCAGACCGCCTCAGAGCTGTCCGACCATTTCTAATTTGCGGTGTCGACTTTTGCGGACCGGTACGTATAACGTTAAAATTCCGAGGTCGACAACCCGTAAAAATGTATATAGCGGTATTCGTTTGTTTCACTTCGAAAGCAGTACATTTAGAACTTGTTTCCGATTTATCAACTTATTGTTTTATTCTCTGTCTTAAAAGGTTCGTCAGCCGCCGTGGACTCCCTTATACAATTCACTGCGACAACGGCACGAATTTCGTGGGCGCAGACCGCAAGATGAAAGAGATGGCGAAGACATTCGAGGCGCAACACCAATGTCTGATGTCATACGCAGCACTGGTAGGGGTCAAGTTCTCGTTCATTCCCCCACGAGCTTCGCATTTCGGCGGGCTCTGGGAGGCAGCCGTGAAGCAAGCGAAACGCCACCTGCTCCGCACAATTGGATGCTTGACGCCGACCGCCGAAGAAATGTCAACAACGCTGGCCGAGGTCGAAGCAGTCCTCAATTCGAGGTCATTGAGCGCTAACCCCAGCGCACCTGCTGATAGGCGAGACAATCCATTCGCAACCGCTCTCATAGCTGCCCGACGACGCCGACAAACTGTCATACTTGAGGAGATGGTGACTGTCATGCGCGCTCAAACAGCAGTTTTGGAGGGCATGGTCGAGAGGCTACATCCTGGAGCTTCAGTAGCGGAACAAATGGGACAAAGAACAGCCCAATCTGGAAGTCGGCCGAGTAGTCGTGGTGCACGAGGACAATCTGCCACCTCAGCAGTGGAGGCGTAGTCATCAACACCACCAAGGGAAGCGATGGTAAGGTGCGCATCGCTACAGTAAAAACCAATGCCGGGACTTACTGTAGGCCCATACATAAACTGGCCATACTACCATTCATTTAGCAGCGGTTGCTGCCAAGGTGGCCGGTGTGTGGTCATTTCAGTATTATTTAAGAGTGAATTTTTTATTTTTATAAGTTTTGTTCCTTCTATTAAATTGATTTAAATATTTTATTAATTTTTCAAACCACCTTATTTTTCATGTTGATTTACCATAATTTAAAAAAATAGATTTAGTACTAAGCAAACTGTATATGTAAGTTATATGAGTTGAAAATTAAAGTTAGTTGTTTTAAGAGCCTGAAGCTGAACACATTGTTTTATTAATTTAATCGGAGCACAGGCTATAATTTAGTTCATTTAGCGACAAACTAGTCATCTAACACGCATATTAAGGCCGCCGCGAAGCCGGTGTTGGACATATTGGAGGATGCAAATCCTGAGTCACGGCCGAAGGCCGCCCACTTACACTCATTGCCAAGTACTCAATAAAATTGATAAGTTTTATTGTCTTACTTACTTACAGTGCTTTTGCATTAACATTTCATTGCATATCTTTAGGCTTAACGGTAACTAGTTTGGTCGGTAACATATAACTACATTAGACATGTTCAAATAAATGGCATGTTCTAGAATAAGTATTAAGTATAAGAACACTCGATTTCCGAAAATTTATTCATATTCGAGTATATCCTCATTTAAAAAAAATAAAAAAAAAAACAGTCATAGTGTTGCTACCAGAGCACCAAAATTTTCAATTTTCAGAATTTGGCCAAAAACATGAAGAAAATTTGAGTTTTTTCTTATTTATAATGTTTTTATTTAATTTTTTTTTGGAGTTTTGTAATGTACACATAAAGAAGTATCGAAAAAAAACTTACCGCTATTTTTAATCCAATATATGTATAAGGAAAACAACTGTGGTCTCTCCGCGAGTAGAGCTTTAGTGTTTCTTGTGTAACCGCTCAAATCCTTTGTTGTTTTCACTGCATTCACCTTGATATACTATAATTTGAGATTGTTAATGCCACCACTACATGAATTTTCATAAAAAAAATAAATGAGAAAAAAAAATTAAATCTGATTTTTGGCCAAAAAATTTTCAAAGTATTTTATAAGCAAGTAATTATAATATTTTGCTTCAATAATTAGTCACCCTAATGTAAATGTATTACTTATGTACTTTAACAAAAAATATAAAAAACAAAATTTATTTTGGTAATTTTTGGACCAAAAATGAAAAAATTTGTTTTTCTCATTTATTTTTTTAATTAAAATTCATGTAGTGGCATTGACAATTTCAAATTATAGTGTATGTATCTAGGTGAGTGCAGTGAAAACAACAAAGGATTTGAACTTTTACACAAGAAACACTAAGGTCCTACTCGCGGAGAGATCACAGTTGTTTTCCTTATACAGTAGTGACTCGAATCTTGCAAACACTTGATACCTGAACAACTCAATACTTGTTACACAAAAAGTTTTTACTTTAGGTACTCTGTACGTGCGACATCTGAAAAATTTGGACTCAACAGTTGTGACATTTTTTTTCGAAGCGTGTGAGCTGCTCTTTTTTTTTAAAGGCAATTAGTTCCTTAAAGTACTGTTAGAATAACGGCGATAAGGTTTTTAAGATTTATGTCGATAAAAATTAAAGAAAAATCAGTGACTTTAATTAAATTAAGTGGAGGATTTCTTGTCCAATCGAGTGTACTTAAAGTATTCTAGAACATGCCATTTAATTGAACATGTCTAATATACATACATATACTTATTTTCACCTTCTATTTTGAAAAGGGCTGCAGCGATTTTGATGAAATTTGGGGATTCGGTGCATATCTGAACAAAATTAAGATTGGGCTTGGCTCTAAATTTTTAGGGACTATAACAGGGGAGTGGCAGAGACCTAAGCTTAAATTTTTATATATGTTTCGCAAACTATTAAAGAATGAAATTTGGTTGACGGACGAAGATTATAAATATCTTAAATTGTACCACAAAGTGATTGGAATTGGAGAATTGGGCGTGTCATTTTTCAATAATTGAATATTTTGATTCAATATTACTCGAAACCTACGATTTTCATAGAAATATTAAAGATAATACCGCTGAAAGCAGTTATCATAACAAGCTACACTGGCGGTAATGAAAACCGCACCGCTGCAAAACTGTTTTTATACGTAAAAATTAAAACAATTCTGTATTTTTTTTAACTTCGATCAGGCGCGGATCCAGAGGGATCCCCATGCCCCCCAAAGGCTCAAGATGAATCACTAGAAATAATGACAAAATGACTACAAACTTTCCATTTATCATTCTTTATTGTTGATAAATGTTCACAACTTCAATAATAGTTTTTAACCTTTTAAATAAATAAGTAAAAAGAATATTAAAATGTTTGCTTCACAAAGCAAAGTGCAAAAAGACCAGAAAGGAATAATGTTGATTCAGCAAGTCGCAAAGAAGTGAAGTCTCGACAGCAGCGCTTGTTTTTTGTTTTTAACTTTCAGAGTTGCAAATCATGGTGGCCGTGTTGCCACAACTACTCCCCCTCCAGTGACTGTGTCACGATTTCTAGAATACGTACGTAATTGTTTGCTGGTCTCCATTTGAGCGTCGTCCTCGACAATAAATATTGGTTTTAAGCGTTCAGCTGATACATTAACTTCTTTGCCATTGATGTTTAACGTGAAAATCCGATCATCAATTCGCTTGACCACTGCGTATGGGCCAGTATATGGAGGTTCCAATGGTTGACGAACTGCATCGGTCCGTAGAAGGACATGCGAACATTTATAAAGGTCTTTCAGAATAAACATAGATTTTTTATATGATGAGCTGGTGGTACCGGGCGCAATAAACGCCTTTGTTCACGAAATTTTTCTACAAACACTTGTGGATCAGCTGGCATGTCTTCATTGGTAAAAAATTCGTTGGGCAAACGAAGTTGTGTGCCATACAAGAAATCTGCAGCCGTAGCTTGTAGATCCTCCTTAAAAGCCGTTCTGAGTCCAAGAAGCACTGTGGGTAATAGTTCAGGCCAAGGAATATTTGGATGGCACATTAACGCCGCTTTAAAAGACCTATGCCAACGCTCGACCATACCATTACCTTGGGGATGGTAAGCAGTTGTATGAATATGCTTGGCACCAATAAGTTTCGCTAAGGCTTTAAACAATGCTGATTCGAACTGTGTCCCTTGATCAGTAGTAATAATTTTGGGACAACCAAAACGAGCTATCCAATGCGTCCAAAAGGCAGTTGCGACGTTATCTGCAGACATTTCCATCAGTGGAACAACTTCCGGCCAGCGCGAAAATCTGTCAATCAAGACAGTAACGAAAACCTTTGGAAAGTGGAAGAACGACAATATCCAAATGAACATGTTCGAATCGAGAATCGGGCATATCAATTTTGTTTGGAAGAAACTTGTTATGCCTATGAATTTTTGCTTTTTGACAATGTACACAGCTTCTCGTCCAATTTGCAATATCCTTCCGTATACAAGGCCACACAAACTTTCGTCGTATTTGTTGCAAAATTGCTCTGCAGCTAGGGTGAGAGAGCCCATGAACAGAAGTAAAAACTTTGTATCGAATGCTGGCTGGAACATATGGTCTAACAACTCCGGTTGAAACATCACAATAAATTGAAACATTGTTGAAGTGCACCATTTGTAATTGTAAAGAACTATTATTTTCTAATAAAAGTTTTAGCTCAGTATCGTTTTCTTGTGCTAAATAAAGTTCGTCTGTCGAAATGGCCGTAGGCATGGAAATAGCGTTTATCCTTGAAAATGCATCGGCAACGGCGTTGTCAGAGCCAGGAATATGAACAATCTCAGTCGTAAATTGTGAAATAAAATCAAGGTGTCTAAGCTGTCGGGGCGAAGCCTTATGCTTAAAAGCATACACCAGCGGACGGTGATCAGTTTTGATAACAAAATGACGCGCTTCAAGTATATGGCGAAAATATTTGATGGCTTCAAACACTGCCAGTAGTTCGCGATCATAAGTGCTATACTTTACTTCAGCCGCAGAAAGCTTTTTTGAAAAAAAAACCCAACGGCTCCCAACCATTGTTAGTTTGCTGTTCCAATGCCGCAACAATTGCTACATCCGATGCATCTGTGACTAGCGCAAGTTGCGCTTTAGACGATGGATGTGACAGTAAAGCTGCTGTTTTCAGACTTTCTTTACAATTCTCAAAAGCTTTGACAGATTCAGGCGTCCACGGAACCTTACGTTTGTCATTCTTTTTTGAATCGCGTAGAAATTCATTGAGCGGAGCTTGTAGCTGAGCTGCTCGAGGAATACACCGTCGATAGTAGTTGATAACGCCTAAAAAACGACGGAGTTCGAAAATAGTTTCTGGTTTTTCGTATTTTGCAATGGCTGTGACACGTTCATGCGGTGGCTTACAACCATTTGCATTGATGATATAACCAAGAAATTGTACCTCTTCCTTACCAAAATGACATTTATTAAAATTTGTAGTCAATCCATGTTCTCTAAGTTTTGAAAATACAATGCGCAGATGTTCTGTATGTTGTTATGTGAATCAGACATAATTAAAATGTCATCAATATAGTAAGTGAATATAAAATCACATTGTGTGGCATTTCTTAATCCGAAAGGCATGAACAAAAATTCAACTAAGCCAAGTGGAGTTGAAACTGCCGTTTTTTTGATGTCTTCATCAGCCATTGGTCTTTGATAATAAGCGCGCTCCAAATCAATTGTGGAAAAAACTCTTTATAATAAAAAAAATCCTTTTTATAAATATTTGCTTTAAAGCTTTTTATTGAAAAATTAAATACTTAAACATTTAATGCACATAAGTTAATTAAACAATAAAATGTTAATTAAAATAAACAAAGAAGTTTCTTAAATATTTTTCAATCTAACTGCTCTCTTACTATTACAAAATAAATGCACATGTAAAGGAGGATAACATATTTCACTGTATTTCAAGAAAAAAGGTAAATATATTTCTTCACCAACAATGTATGTATGATTGTAAATGTGAATCATAAGATGTAAGTTTATGTTCAAAGCAAATAAAATTAACGTTATTTTTTATGTCAATTACAATATTTTCAATTTCAAACAATAAAACACTACTTTTCCTTACAGCTAATACGTAATATCCTTCTCTATATTGAATGCCCCTAAGTAACCTTTGAACACAATTTTGCAATTTCTAGTTTATGTTGTAGTCTAAAGTCGTTTTCAAATTTGCAAAAGGCGTTATACGGTAATAAGTGCTTTGGATTAACGTGAAGGTCCAAATCAAAAAATTTTTTTTGTGATAGGTTGTACGCAAACTTTAAGGCTGCTTTAACACTTAAGCTCCAGGGAACGTTTACTCGAGAGTTCATTGAATTTGCATATCTTTTGAAAGACTTGTGAAGAGCTTCAAACCTCATACACCATATGTTTCTTAAAGGTCCACATTTTTTGATAGAAGTCGCATAATGGACCAAATAGTGAAATTTAGGCTTCAATTTTTTATTAAACAGTTTGATGTATAAAGAGTTGTGTTTCTGGAGAAGTTGCGTCTATTTCAGTCTTCATAACAATATCAATTATTTGAAGAAGAATCAAGAAAAAACTACATACTTTGTCATCATTCGGAATCCAATCACCAATCATCAATGGCAAATGGTGAATGAAACACATAGCCTCCCTAGAAGTCATTCTTAAAGTCTGCTTTTTTAAATGTTTTATTTTTATGGTTGGTAAAATGTTTCCTATTTCTGTTATACCGTATGAAAACATTTGTTTCCTATAATTCAAAGTTTGAAGAGTAAAACATTTTTTATTTTTAATGAGATACAATAAAACTTCAGAGACATCGTATTTGCAAACCCCTTCAAATAAATCATGCATTATAATAAAAGTTCCTTATGACGTGAAAACTCTCAATCGAATTAAACACACACATTTCTCTGATTCCTGTCAACTTATAATCTTTTACAACGCAGTCTGAGGCGTAATTTTCAATGGTTCGGAGCTTATTGACAAATTCAATGGAATCATTTTGATCATCAGTTTTATGCCTTTTACAGCAGCGACAATAAAAGTTTGAAATAAAGCAACTCGAAAATCCTAGGATAGAGTTAAGCCCTAAATTATCTCCAGTAATGATTGCAAGAACAAAATGTACATGGTACGTTCCATCAGAAGTTTCTATGTCAAGCCCATCAACTTCAAGCCCCTTAAGGTTTTGCATTACTTTCTCGAAAACATATTTATTACCGTATTCTTTACGATCCCTTGACTTGAAAAAAGCTGCAACAAATATATTATCTAAAGATTGATGATGCTTCGGAATAGTTGGAAGACTATAGTATAAGCCACATATCATTTGCTAACAGGCATGGGAACCCAAAGGATTACCTACACCGAATTCATCGAAGTATAGTATGTAAGGAATAACAATTTTTCCTCTGAATTCCGAAATTTTATTTTTCCACGTTTCGCCATTTATTAAATTCTTATAAATTCCATCACATCTACTCAGTTCCTCCATGTTACTTAATGTCAAATGTAAATTTTGTCCAACTTCAAAGTATGACTTTAACTGAAACTTCAATCGCATCAGTACTCCTATTACTTTGTTGGAATTCAAACTTGGCTGACTATTAACAATAATTTCAGAAATTTCTTCATTTATTACAAAGGCTTCAGGATATTCAAAGAGCTTGGAATCATGCAGTGCATTCAGAAATCGACATTCTGTTTTAATGGATTCGAAAATAGAAATATATTTTTTAAATATTAACTCCACATTTGTTTTCTAACATAGACGTGGAAACAAAATTTTGCAATGGTTTTATTATGCTATTATTAATGAGCTTCAGTATTTCAAAAACATCATTTCGATTGAAATTGTCCTTATTAAGTAAAAACAAAGTAAATTAATTTAATTTAAAGTCCGGAAGATTAGAATTACTGCAAGAATTACCGACAGCAGCATTCAAAATTATATCATGTAAGTCGGCAGAATTATTTATTTGTGATGATAAATTCATATGAACATTAGAAGAGAAACTTAGAGATGAACAGGTAATTTCTGTATTATATAGACTATTAAACGTTTTCTGATGCACTACTTCTACGTGTTTTTTAAAAGCGTAAAATTTAGTAAAACATGCATGCATTCGTCTGCAGTGCAACGAAATTTTGAAACATTTCTTAAAATATGACTTGTTTTTAAATGAGCAATTAATATTTTACTATCTGCAGCAGTAAATCGACAAACAAAACATTACATCATTTAAGATTTTACTGAAGATTTTTTTTTGTTCAATAATTCTGCAAATGTATTATACTGGGGTTTACAGTGCAGTCTATTTGGAAAAAATATGATTGAATAAAATTGTAGAAATACTTTGATTCCAACGGGTATTCAAAATTCAGTACAAAAAACAATTTAAATAAAATATCAAGTGCTTTCAAGAATGTCAATACCTTGTACATATAAAATATTGTCAGCCAATAACCAAAATTATTGGTTGAACTGTCTTTTTTCTCTGGGCAGCTTTTAACTTTATTGATTCGTATAACCTTTCGTAATCACTTATATGGACGCAATGCCTTACTATGGCATCCTGCGCATCACATATAGAGGCCTCCATACCAATTTCTTATTCGACGGCTCTTTAGTATCGGTCTACACAATAGATGGTTTTAAAACTGCATTGAGCGCAAGGATTACAATGCAATTCTTGGAATCTGATAAATAAATCAAAGTATATCGAGCGAAGGCCTTTTGTGGACATTAGAAAAATGAGAAAAAACTACCTAAGGTGATATTTTTACTCAGTCTTTTTATCAATAACTTTGTTGCAATATCCTTCACTTTCTCCTTTAAATAAGGAACAACACTTTCTCTAAAACTAGGCCAACCTCGCAGCAAATTCATAAACTTATAAGGAAAGAGTTCACGGAAATCGATATCAACCTAGAATATGAATATTATAACAAACATTACATCGCAAAATTTAATGCAGACCAAATTATCTCCATGAGCATTAGAATATAAAGGCCAGTCTATCAACCCACTCTGCTCACATGCTACGATATCAGATCTTCTTAGCTTTGCTGTCTGTTGCCATTTGATCAGTACTGCCAGGTCTGTAGGGCGGAAAATCCGTAATTGGCAGAATAAAGGGAGGGGAGAAGCGTTTGAAAATCCGTTGAAATCCGTCAAAACCAGAATTTAGAAATTCTTCAATTATTGCTCTTTAAAGACGTAAAGACAGCACTGCATTTGATGCAGATGTCGTCCCACGGTAAAGAATTGTGCTGAAGACAAATTTTATTTAATTTCTCGTCAGGATTTTTGTCGAGAGGCTTATCGCTTGCAGTTGTTGATGAACTGCATCTCTTCTGTTTTTTTCTGGTGTTTGTCGCCTTATCATATAACTTCCCAGTTGGGTTCTTTCCACATCCCCTTGGATTATAATAATACCTCTGAAAGGAAAATGCAGTTTTGCAATTAAATCATACACTTTTTATAGTAAATAAATTTCGGCGTAGATATTTTTTTTTAGTTTTCTTAGTTTACATTCTTTATCATCAGAGTTACAAGGAGTAAAGCAGAAGTTTTCATATACAGAAACTACTGTATTGAAAAAATTTTAATCATCGTTGGTCTCTTGTGCGATATTCATTGGCGAATTTTGTACAACATTATAGAAAAGGCAATTAAACACTTTCAATTGCCATATGCAAAAATATAAGAGATTCAATAACCTTCAAATACCTGAAACAAATCAACTACTTCATAATTGGAGCTCAGATTATCTGCAGCCAAAACTTAAGAGCTTAAAATTCCGCTAAGTTTTTTGTTTTCCTATACACTCAGGATTTAGTCCTCTACGGCGTAGAGTCTACACACTCCAAAAAGTTCATCAAGTTCACTTTTAAAATAAAAACATTGCTGTGCAATCAAAAATTACAAAAATGATAATTTTATTTTATTTTTTATAGGGGATTGTTCGCCATTTCCAACCACTTTGGTTGTTGTGCAATTTTGCTTTCCACTACATACGTTCTAGTGACCTGTACCTGGTTTAAACTTGAGCTTCGGCTATACACATACATTTTTGATTGAATAGTTTCTTATGTAGATAAGGGGAAAATAGTTGAACATCTCAAATTCTTGCACCCCGTTGTGAAATTGAAAAACGGCAGGAACATCGAAAGCGTAAAAATTTTACTAAACCATAGTCTAAGTGTCACTTTGTTTCACACAGATCCAAAAACTTTTTTGTTTTGTTTGGATTGAATACAGAATGTTCAATAATCATCCATCCATATGGTAATCTGATGATGAGATCAAAGATGTGCTCTCTTTTTGCAAAGGTTTAGCTGTCGTAAATGACACCGCTGAAACAGGTGTTGCGTTTATGAAAGACTACAACCAAATTTTGTCAAATGATGGAGAACCAAAACAGCTAATGCTACAAATAGTAGAAGTACATATATCGCAAAAAGTATCCTTTTTGTGAAAGAGCAAGTTAATATAAACAATGAACACAATAAAAATGAATATAATACAACCTAGAAGTGATATGAATTATTTTTCGAAATTTTTTTTAATTTTTTCAAAGGGATCCCCCCAAAGGGGTTGAGATAGGCGGTAAGTATGTTCGGAAAAATGTAGGGAGGAACTGGTAATACATTAGACCCCTCTGCGGGTCACTCCGGGAAAGCTATGAATTATGTTTAGAAATTTTCTTAATTTTTTGTGTGTTTTGTAGGGGGACCCTCAAAAGGGTAGGTATGTTCGGGAAAAATGCTATGAACTATTTTTCGAAATTTTTGGTGTTTTTTGTAGGGGGACCCTCAAAAGGGTGGCAGATAGGGG
The DNA here is from genome assembly GCA_949775025.1 of Tricholauxania praeusta. Taxonomy (NCBI): domain Eukaryota; kingdom Metazoa; phylum Arthropoda; class Insecta; order Diptera; family Lauxaniidae; genus Tricholauxania; species Tricholauxania praeusta. Next base: position 72,309,410 of record OX459029.1, on the reverse strand, counting down.
GTAGGTGTGTCAGGCGAAAAGTTTGGGAGAATAAAAATAATGCGAGTTGGTCTTGCGTTTTACCCCATCTGAGGCATCTGAGAAGAGGAGGAAGTCAATTTCATAATTTCACAAGAATGACATTTTTGCAGGGGAGCCCCCCTTAGGGGTTCTGATAAGGGGTAAGTATGTTCAGGGAAAATATTGGAGGAGGAAAAATAATGGGACCTTGTCATATATTTGATCCCTCTAGGAGGTAGCTTCGGGGAGATATTAATGATTTTTGATAGATTGAGGACAATTTTCCAGTTTTCAAAACTGTAGCGGGTCCATCAAATGTTTTCTGCAATGGACCAAATTTTACGTGGTTCTTATTGGCACCAATGCGAAACTTTTGGTAATCGGGGAGCGAAGTTTGGAGCAACTTTAATATTTTGAACCACCCTATTGCACATACACACGATTCAACTAAACAAATTCAAATTATCGCCTAAAATGCTGTTAAAGCTCTTGTGCCGTAGTTCGCATAAATATTTTGCATGGCTAACTTTTTTATCCCGAAGACCACAGAAATATTACAAAGATTTTTTCCAAATTGGCAACGTGCGAACAGTTATAAAACATGGTTAAGTTTCTAATAACTATTGCCGTATGAAACTCAATCAACTTCCTTATATGTACTCTTTTGATGTCTTAAAATAATACTAAGACCTACAATCTAAAAATTGAATTTTCATAAAATTTTTGTTGTCTTGCGTGTATAATTAAACATCCAGTATATTGTCTCACCTGCAATGTCTTCATAAAAATATTTAATTTATTGGCATATAATTTTGCATCGAGTCTATCCAAATATCTTTGAGATGCAACTTGATTCTAATTTCAAACCGCAAGCGTATTTTATTAGAGGCTATACAAAAACAGCAGCCACCGCCAACGTCAACAATAGCAACAGCAACAACAATAACAACACAACAACACTTGTAGCTGCAGCAAGAATTTTTGAGAACATTGACTGCAGAAAGTGTCGAGGCCACGGTTATCTAGCTGGTGTGACTAGATAGATTGACTCCCATCATTGCCGCTGTGACAAGTTGAAGCGCATGGACTGCATGCAGCTGGAAAGGAAACTTGAATTGACTTTGAATGCCTAAAATGGAAGGCTAAGTAAAGAATTCATTGAATATTTCAGACTACTACTTTAACTTAAGACAGAATTTAGCATTGACCACTCAAATTATTAAGCTTTAGGCATTTGGTTTACAAGCACTCGTGCAAATTGCAGTAGAATACGAGTATTCAGAGGTAGAGGGAGTATGTTCGAAAACGTGCTTGCTGTACATTTATTTATGTAATTATAATTTTTTTTTTTTTTTTTTTTTTGAGAAAGTTAACTTTGAGCAGTAAACATTAAATTAAGTTTTTTATTTTTAGAAATTTTGCGGTTAAAAATATGCACAAAGTTAAATATATGTATTAAATATAGTCGAATCGTGATTATTAACATTTTAAAAGAATTTACACGACTCAAAATTTCCCCTTGTCTGCGGCGCAATCCTAGACGTTTCCCCATCTTAAATGATACCTACAATTAGTCTAGGAAATATAAACATAAATACAGCGCTGGGCAAAATATTTGCCACTGAAAACACCTGGAACTACCATAAATCAAGGTTTTTTGGAAACTAAAAAAAAATGCAAATATAAAACTTTATATGAGTTTGCATGTCATATATATTAATCAATTAAAACAAAAATAAAAAGTGCATTCATCACTGATACAAAAAAAGAAAAATTTAAATTTAATGTAAAAATGTATCGTAGTTGGCTGTGTAACATTTGCTACTAGCGGACTTTTTTTTCTGAAAAAGGCAACATTAGAAATCGGAGTTTTCAGTTGCAAGTGTTTTGCACAGTACTTTATATTAAAAGTTTGAAGAAACTTCTAACAACTTTCCACAGTTACGCGTGATGAAAGGTCATGTGTAAACGGTGTTTTTACGAACAGCTTAAGCGTCATACAAAGTTAAATTGAAATGAAACAAAAAATGTGAATGACTAACCATTTTTTTTTTTTTGATTTTGAAGAAAGTTTCCTATATACATATTACATTTTGAACAATATTTCAATCATAGGAACATCGTGAGTACGTTTGCATTTTTGCATACTTTCTCACATAATGCTGGAGTGCATCAAGTGTTCTCAGTTTATTTGCGTAAACCAATGACTAATCGGGTTTGAAGAAAAGACTCCCAAAATTTCAGCTTCCTAGATCAAACCTGCGAACGGCGCATCCACTTTGTTTCCTATTACAATTCATATGGAAGAAATTTTTTGTTATACTAAAACGCAAAAAAAATTCTGTTTTTCGTTTTTTTTAATAAAAAAAATAAATGAAAATTTCCAAAAATCAAAAGCATAAAATTTAAATTTTTTTAATTTACTTTTGTGACAAATTTTTATTGTTATGAAAAAAGTGTTAAGTGATAGGATTTCAAACTTTACTGATTATTGATCTAGACCCTTGGTTCCCAAAGTGGTCCATGTGGACCCCCAGGGGTCCATACGAGACTCGACGGGGGTCTACGTTGGCGTGACAAAAAATGGGGGCTCACATTTCGTAAGCGGGGGTTCATGAAAATTTATCTGCTTTCGATAGTGATAGTGTTTGATTCTTCACCAATATAAATACGAATGCGAAGGATAAAAGTTACTCATTTGTTTCCGGAATTTCGAAAAGAAAAGTAAAGTGAATCGATGTTAGTGTTTTCCAGTGTCGGAAAAAGTAAGTACTTACCTGCCTATAGCGCTATACAGAATACGGACGGTTGGCGTAAATACCGCCAGCGTAAAAACGGTGGAACAGTAAAACCGTCCTAAGATCCGTTCGAGTAAACAGATGTACAATCAATTCTCACTTTTATTCGTGGTTGCAAGTTTCCATAGTTAGATCTCATCTTCACATTTTTTGTCGCGGTTTGGGAATATGGTAAAAATGCAGCTGCAGGAGGTCCACCGGAACCAGCTAAATTTTGAAAGTGGCTTATGAGAAAAAAAAGTCTGGGAACCTCTGATCTAGACGTTATTCCTAACATTTTCCAAAAAAGAAGATGTTGCTGTTCCTTTCATTTAAATCCCTAAATCAGAGATGTTCGCGAGCTGGCTAAAACATCAATTTTGGAAAAATTTCAAAAATATTTTGCGAAAAAGTTCCTAGTATTGAAGAAAATTTTTAAATAGCTGCGGCAAGCTAATTGAATGCAAACAAAACCAAAATCTCAAGATGAAGGAGCAAATGACTTGCAAACAAAATCACACAAACAATAAAGTGCGTTGAAGACAAGACTACAAAAACAAAAACCATGCATCGATAGTCCAGGGAATAAAGCATTAAGCTTCGGAAAAATTAGGTGTAAGCTGAATTTTCGTATTAACCTTACTTTTGTGGCTCTTATCAAAATCCCAAAAGTCCCCATCGATTAGGGTTACCAGATATACTACTAAATAATTAAATTTACTTTTCGGTGAAATTTACTACTTTTGAACTTATCTTCGTAAATTTTTTTTTGTTTTTGAAAATATGTAAAAAAAAATTTTTAAACATCAAAACATTTTTTTTGATAAAGATCATAAAAATATATATTAGAATTTCTCATTACAATTACTAATTCATAAATGAAATCCAAGTTCTGAATTTTCAAAAGAAGATTTTCATAGTAAAAATGCCAAGTATTACCAATTTTACACCTATGTATTTTGGGAACTAAAACGTTGGAACAAAATCCTCCGGGAAGTTAAGCGATCTCTGCTAGAATTACAAATAACTAAAATTTAAACAAGATCGAAGCATAAAAGATTTTAGCCTGGTACGCTTGGCAAGTTTTATTTCATATACGAAACATACCGTTGAGTGATTACACGTCACAGCTTTTTGAATCGAATTTAGTTGAAAACCGTTAGTCTTACAAAAGAAAAGAATTACATATTTTTTGTATGCAATTTTTACGAACTTTAACGAGATTTTCATAAAAAACCGTTTTTGGCGACCTTAGACCTCGTGTAAAATTTTTAGCGGCACACGTATCGATAAAGATTTTTGGTATTTTGTTTGGAGCCACAAAAGGAAGGTTAATGCGAACACCCAGCTTTCCCCTAATTTTTCCGAAGTTGGGCTATTTTTTTTTGTCTTTATTACCTGGACGGCATAAGCTGAACGATTCGATGCGTTGAAGAAAATATTACAGGAACAAAATACATGCGGTGATTGCGGACCAAAATAATTTGGCGCATCCATGTGCTAAATAAATCAAACATACCAACAGTTGAATATTATACTTGTCAGAACCGTTTTGAGTTAAAATTTACCATAAATTCTAAAATGCTCCCCTTAATTTTTAAGAAATTATACTTTTAAAAAACATCAAAGTGTAACTGATGAACTTAAAACCATAGGTGTACAAGTGTATCCAAAGTACTTCTCAGTAAAATAAGGTTAAAGTTTTCTTTTAGTACCTAGTGGTAGTACTAGTTAGTTAGTTTTCTCTACAGATATTGCAGCAATAGTGTAGTCTATTGGTCTAATGTCATTGATAACTTGTTGGCGTTTTCAATTTACAAGCTGAGCAGTTTCGAGTTCGAGTTCTACATTTGCACCCCTATGGTTATATGTCCGTCAATTAAAATAGCAATAATTACAATCTCAAAAAGCGTGGAGACATTTTGATGCGCTAAGCATGCAACTAATGGTGAAAAAATTTATTTATTTTATTCATTAAATATGATTGTTTGTTCTTTTTTCGCAGCATACTTTATGATCTTTAATTACTATATTTAATACGTACTTAATAATTTGTTTTGCCTTGCAAAACTGGTTGCCGTCAAATGGGCTAAGAACCTTTTGGCATACATGTATTAATATTTGTCTGGTATATTAATAATAAGGACTGGTTTTTTGTCAAAAAAATAATTCAGATAAAAAAACAAACAATATCCAGCTTAAAAAATTAATAAGTACTAATAAATAGTATCAAATGTTAATTTTTCGTACCTAAACTTTGTTATTGAAGGATAACAATTCTCATGGAGGGCTAGAAGCAATTTTGAATATGTCAAAAATTTTAATACAAACGGCGCACAGTGGCAAACTTTTCAAGAAAGCGTTGCAAAAATCAATTTTGGCGTGGGTCTGTTTGGCAAATTTGATACTCGCATCGGATAGAGAAATGTTTGGAGCTGAAAAATTTAAAATTTCAACCCATTCGGGAAAGAAGTTTAGTTTTAACAGTTAGTCAAAGTTGAGACATTTTTGAAGTTTGCAAGAAATTAAATTTTTAGGATAAAAATTTCATGTTTGAGTTGAAAAATTCAACAAGTGCTGAGGGAAAAATATGTACTTTTTTTTTCAAAAAATTAGCGCACTAATTCACAAAACTTCAAACTGAGCTTTCACACAAATCATACACAAAACGGAAGTTAGTTTTTACATGCAGAAGATATGTAATTTTACCTCCCTACAAAAAAACTCAACTTCAACAATCAATTGCGTCCGACTCTGCAAACCTTTTATAGTTAAAAAAATTTGGCACTGTAGTAGCTATAAGAATTCCCTATTGCCTGTGTGGCGCACAGTGGCAAGATTTGAATTTTTTGATTGCAAAAATCATGACTTTTGAATGAATAAAAATTTTTTGATAATTTTTTTATATGGGAATTCTTGTAGCTACTATAGTGCCGAATTTTGTTATAATAGGTTTGCAAAGTTGGACGCAATCGATTATTGAAGTTGAGTTTCTTGTAGGGAGGAAAATTAAATATCTTCTGCAAGTAAAAATTAATTTCTGTTTTGTTTGTCGCAAGTGGACTTTGAAAACTGCAGAATATTGTGATTGAAATGTGAATGGGCTTGGTATATATAACTCAAATTGTAATTGAAATTCTTTTTTCAACGATTTAAGCTTATCCATTTTCTGTTTGTATTCCAATATAAGTTGGATACAATTTTTTCAAATTCAGATATCTTATGCATTGAAATTTTATTTCGGAAATCTGAAGATAATCTCTTACGGCCAATATGAACAGTGCTCGACTTGATGTGCTTTGAATGTTGGAATGATGAAGTACTTTTTATGAATATGTTTCAATTTGTTCGTAGTATAAGTTAAGAAGAGTTCTCTTGTAGGAATAAATTTATTACGTGTCAGAACGCCTTTATATATGTTACCGGCCAAGCTAGTTTTTAGGAAAAACTAGTTTTTCCTAGGCCAAACTAGTTCAGCCGAAGCATGTTAGGGTGGACCAGTTAAGCCTAGGATTAACTAGGCTTATTATTTACTTTAACGCCTTCACTCCTGATGTTCTTGAAATTCTAGTATGTTAGGGTAAGTGGGCGGCTTTCGGCCGCTGCTCAGGGCTTTTATCCTCTTATATGTCCAATGTTGACTTCGCGGCCGAAGGCCTCCGCGAAGCCGTTTTTGGACATATTGGAAGATGTAAACCCGGTGTCGCGGCCAAAGTTAAAACTAGTCGTGCCGGTAACATATATACTTCAATTTTTCTTTTATTCTACTCTACCATTGAGACCCTTAGATAAACTGTTGCACTACCTGTAACTCCAATACATAAAATGCCTGGAATGCGAAATTCACTGAAAGGGTTAATAAAAATTACTTAATTACTTTATAACTAAGCAGGAAGTTTTACACAATCTAAATTTTAGTTTGACTTTTATCTCTACACAAACCGTTTGAAATCTATTTACATTCCTGTTCTTGTAATCCAAAGATTTCAGGAAGTTTACCTTAAAAAGGATTAGTGCTATCAGACAAATTTTTAGTTAAGGTCTTATTGCATTTATGTAATAGATTCAAAAACTATAAGAGGTAGTTTGTTTTGTATACAAAAATATGTGTTTTCAATTGCTCGAGGTACTTTTGGAATGTAACTTGTAAAACAAATTCGATCAGAACTGGGACACAAATGCCATTTTTGGCGTTTTAGAATACCTGCTATGGGACTAAAAATAAAAAAGTTCGAAGACAAAGTGCATGTGGAAAAAGTGTGATATCCAAGAAGTACAGAAATAAAAATGTAAGCGAAGAGTTCTTGGCAGTGCATTGTTTTGAATTTTGCTATGCTTCTTAGCAATAGAGAAAATAAAGTAACCAGCCAGGTCACTGAGTATCAGAGATGGCCTTAGTCATTGCTAGGCTCCAGGCAGGTAAATCTTTGGAGGCCCTTGCCTTTGTGAAATTAGTTTTAATTATGATACTTGACGAGAAATGCGAAGTTATTAATAAATCCATGCATTCCCATCTAGTTTTGGAAAGTGGCTTTAGCGATAAAGACTTAACATGTAATTTTAAAATAGTCCCTAACTCGAGCCGGCAAACAGAAAGAGTCAGTAACAAAGCAAAAAAAGATTTTGCTTGAACACAAGACGATGCTGCGTCTCCTAAGGTCATATTCCAGCTGTGACTTCCACAGGGCAAAAAATAATCAAGTAGATTAATTTCAAGTATACGTTTCTGGACACCACATTTTGTTTCACGCATATTGACTCCATCGAATATTCTTAAGTCTTTATAATTTTGTCAACAATTTTAGTCTTCACGTGACTTGCCAATAATTATGGTACATGAGCTCATTTTGTATATTTTTTCCGAGATAGTGGTCATTGTCTGTTAAGTACTTCTTTTATATGAAATTGTAAAATTGGATCCTAACAGATATCTTATCAGGTATTTTCATACCTCCAAAAACTGCAAAGTCACATCAATCCATTAGCTATGCCATTTGCCAACACTTCAGCACATTCGCGTTTAAAAAGGTCTGACCGTCTTCAAAGTTATCCTCGTTGCATTAGCTCTCCCCAACGTAACAGACCGGGTTCTAGCTCGTCTCGGCTACCATATCACAATCATATCGAGGTACAAGTTACCCCTATGATGGTGGACAGGGACCTAGCCCGTCTCTGCTAGCACGCAAACTCAGACCAGGACCTCGCTCGTATCGGCTGAAAATTCATCAGGGGATAAGTAATAAGCAGTTGCAACTATAAATGGGTTGCCATAAGCATATCGCCGCGACATCGCTCCAACGGGTTATCCCATTCGCACCTACCGCAATTGCTGAAATGAACAGAAGATGTGCTTAGTAATATTTATTTTCAGACCTTCATAGCCTTGAATTACTTATTATAATACATATACTAATTTGTATAAAATTTATAATTTGTAATAGTTTTTAATTAGAAATAAGAGTTTATAACTTATTGTTAGTCTTTACTACTTAAAGAGATACAATAAATAAGAGAAGAGTTTGGAAAAAAAATGCTGAAATCAACATTCTACGGAACAATCGATATAGGGTCAGAATACGTGAAACCAACATGTCTGAAATGTTTTTCAAAGTTTTTTATATAAATTAGTAGCTGCAAGTGGTAGAAATTAGTGTACGGAAAAATTTTTTTAAAAAAATTGTTTTTGTAATAATTATTGCTAATCAAAGTTTTCATTGACTTTTTTTTCAAAATGCTACAAGTTTTGAACTGCTTGACTGATCGTAACGAAATTTTTTAATTTCTATAGATAATAAGTTGAACTTATGTATTAAAAAAAAAAGTTGCAAAAATTTTGCATTTTTGTTGTTAATTAGCAATTTTTTTATCAACAATTGAGTTTTAATGATGTGCGCCGCCTCGAAAAAATCTGAAAAAAAATTACAGAGATGCATTGAACCCTTCCAAATTATAATTCGTTTTACTGTTTTCTTCGAATAACTTCTACATTTTTTGTCCGATATCTGCATAATTATACTTAAAATATTTGCAAAAGAATAGTCTTTCATTTTTAATTCTAAAAATATGAACAACAAAAAATTTTTCATTCAAATGGAGCAATTGAAATTTAGTGATTTTTTAAAAAGACCAAAAAAGTCAGTTTTTTTGGACTTTGAGCGCTTGTAACTCCATCAAATCTTATTCGATTCAAGGAAACCGTTAGAAAGGAAATAAAAATAATCTTTGAAGTGCTGAAAAGCGTTTTTGAGTCGAAAAAAGATTAATCGAGATATAGCCAAATAAATGAAAAAAGTGCCGAAAAAGGGGTTTTTTGGGGATATCTCGAAAACGATTCTTAAGAAAAAAAAATGGTTGCAATTTTTGGAAACTACGCCCAAAAATACATGGAAAAAAGTCTATGAGAAACCAGATTCGTTTTCTTGTAAACTAGTGTTATTGATTTTTTTTTTGAAAAATAACAAAAATTTTATGTACTTCTCTAATTGAGGCTCCACGATTTTTTTGACGAATTATAATTTGGAAGGGTGCAATGCACCTCTGTAATTTTTTTTGAGATTTTTTCGAGGCGGCGCACATCATTAAAACTCAATTGTTGATAAAAAAATTGCTAATTAACAACAAAAATGCAAAATTTTTGCAACTTTTTTTTTTAATACATAAGTTCAACTTATTATCTATAGAAATTAAAAAATTTCGTTACGATCAGTCAAGCAGTTCAAAACTTGTAGCATTTTGAAAAAAAAGTTAATGAAAACTTTGATTAGCAATAATTATTACAAAAACAATTTTTTTAAAAAAAATTTTCCGTACACTAATTTCTACCACTTGCAGCTACTAATTTATATAAAAAATTTTGAAAAACATTTCAGACATGTTGGTTTCACGTATTCTGACCCTATAGTAATAATTGAAATAACCAATCGTTTTCTTACAAACAATGCCATTTTCACAGCTATCGATACAACTGATGAAATGGATTTAGAAAAGTTGCGGTCATTGGCCGATTTGGCATCCAATTACCAAGTGAAATTGAGCTCAAAATTGTCAAAGAATTCATAGACTGGCGGTCATAAAAACAGCTCCACTGGCTAAACTCATTTCATATGTAAAAATTAAAAAATTTTTAACTTCGATTAATGGGACTTTCAGTATTGCAAGTGTATTGACAACGAAAATAAGTTATTTTTACGCGTTTACTTAAAGCAGAAGGTAGTTTTTTAAAATAACTACAGAAATGGGTCCAAAACATAAGCACCTGTCACGTATCGTATGTCATTTTATCGTAAAATTTCGGAAGAATGGGTTTCTCACATTCAACAATTGTGCCTTTTTGAAAAAGAAAGGATATTAAGGAGCCGCTGGTGCGGAGTTCTTATACGGACAGAGCTAGAAACGCATAATTTCATAAAATTTACTGTGGAAACTGACAGATGGAACTGGTACAAAGAATGAACAACCAAACAAGTTAAAAAAACTGGAAGAATACAAAATTTAAGACACAGTGGTGTATATCGTGTTTTTTGGTTCAAAAATCGCTAGAGAGCGCAAATTTTGCCAAAAAATAAATTTTTTTTTTTAAACGAAACTAACTAAAATGCCAATAAGTCGTAGGAGCCCAAATTTTGAAAAAATATTATAATTTTTTTATTAAGTGCCGAAAAAACTATTTTTTTGGTTAAAAAATGGTTGGAAAGCGTATATCTTGTCAAAAATTACCATTTTTTTTTCCTGTAATTAAATTAAGTTTCCTAAGATTTCAACAAATCCTCTGAGCCCGAATATGGCAAACAAAAAACTGTTTTTTGGAACAGACCAAAAAAAAAAGAAAAAAAAAAATTTTAAATATTTTTTGGTTCGAAAATCGCTGGGGAGCGCAAATCTTGTCCGAAATTAATAATTTTTTCTTTGAACCAAAGCTCACTGAAATTCCAACAAGTCCTTGGAGCATTTTTAAGAAAAGGCAAAAAAAACAATTTTATTGAATAATTTTTTGGTTCAAAAACTTTTTTATCGTTTTTGGCCTTCGAGTACAAACGACTTGAGTCTATAGATCTAGACATGGCTTTGAAAAGATTCAATGCACTGAAAGATCGCAAAGTACAGTTATTTAAGAAAGTTATTTATTGTTACTGTTTAATTGTAAAAAAAAAATAACTGTAAGCCCAGTATGAGCTATAAAAATAAGTTTTTTAATTGCTTTTAGTTTCGACTTTTCCCCTAGTTTGTCTAAAAAAACGCGTGGCAAACTCCCCCTGGGTAAGTACTGGTCTGGATTTATTTTCAAGTGCAGCACTCCTCTCCTGCTTGGTGTTTTGATTTGATTTGGGGTTTTTAGACTCGCAACGTGGCGAGTGGTCATTTCGAGCGCAGACCTCTAGTACCTAATATTTGTCTGCTTGCGTTGTTGAGCGAGTGTGCGAGGCCCCTGCAAGAACGAGGCTCCGGGCGGTTGTCCCGCTTGTCACCCCCGAAGGCCGCCCATACTGAGCTTTGATCATATAGCAAAGACATGGTTTCAAAGTCTGACTTGCTGTCTCAATACTTTTACTTTTTTTTTATAAATATTACTTATTGTAAGTAAGCTAATTGAATCTAAATACTTTCGTTATGATTTTCGACTGTGAAACTTTTTATTGTCGCATTAACTTCTCGTGGTTTAAATAAAAGCAGATTGCTTAAAGTAAATTAATTTGCCATAGCATCCTAACTTTTGCATTCAATCACACACAATTTGTTGAGAAGAAAATAAAAAGATTTTTTAAAAAAAAGGTCAAATTTGATTAACGTGTGAAATCACAAAAGTTATTGCTGCATCAACAAACATAGCGCATAAGCACGGTAGCGCCATCTATGGTTTCATGTTAAGCGTTACTTAGATCATGCTCACACGCCTTTTATCTGCTTTTAGCGTGTTGGTATCCCATGACAAAATTTAATTTTCTTTTAGCAATTTGTAAGCGCTCAGTAATAAAATACAATACTCACATCATCATAAATTAATTTCAAAGTGTAAAAAGCCCTGACATTATAATTGAAAATTCCATTTGCTAATAAAGTGTCTTTGTGCACTTTAAAGACTTCATTTCATACAATAGTTGTTGTGAAAAGTTTTCTTGGAGCTTATGCGTAAAAAGTGCAATAAATTCAAGGGCGTCACTAAGAGGGAATCGCCTTGGGCGATGTGAAGTGACGAATCAAACAAAAGGGTTCTACATAATTCGCTTTCAACACCTAAATACAACAAAAGAAACTGAAGAAGCCTTGATCACCAATGTCAGGGAAGATTCTACCAACTGATATGAGCAAAATCCTAGTCCCCGTTTATATCTGTTACAAAAATGTGTATCGTGTTCCGCGATCACGTGTAACCTGGGAGTCATAGCTATATTAGGATCTTGAAACAATGACCTTATTGAAGTAATCAAATGTTGAACTGAAAACTGATTTTTTCATTACAAATCAATATTTAGCTGTTTTAAGGGGTGGCGGACGTTTTTTCGATTTTAAAAAGGGTTGAAATATGCTTATGACATCTCAAATTATAATAAAAAAATAAATCGAAGGTAACCCACACTGTGGATTAAATAGCCTTCTGGCGAGCCGTATTTTGATGTAGAGACCATCATTAATAATTTCTATTGGAAATCTGTTAGCCCTTAGCGGCACCATGGGGTCGTGAACAACCCCACGGCAATCATGTAGCATAAATATTTTTACAGAATATCCCTAATAATCATTGAATTTCATAAAGTAGAGTCATCTCAACACTGCTTCACAGTTATGAAGCCTGGAAATGAAAATTCGCTGTTTTATACATTTTTTTTTTTCAACTTGGGGTCGTGCAAAAACCCCAATGTGCCGGATTGTTATAAAATTAAAGTGGTGCCGCTAAGGGTTAATGCCGTTGCCTAGACGCAAATGGTACTTTTAATGGGAGGCCGTCAAAAACATTTTTTTTTGTACCATGCTCCAAGCAAGACTGAATATTGCCAAGACAATGATCAAAAGGAAAGGCAGAGATTAATCCATATACATTGCGAATGATAAATTTGAATTTTGAAGCATTAAGAAATTAACGTTTTATGTACATATTTTTACAGTATAAAAACAGTATTTTGGTAAAAGAAAGTATAATGTAGCTATGGGGTCTAAAATAAGGACTGTCCCAGAAAAAACTTGCACTTTTATTTTTTAAGATTATACTCTACCTGATAATCTTATAGGTCTAAAAAGACAAAATATTTATTACATATAAAGTGACGTTTGGTATGATGTATAACACTTGAAGATAGCACTTCTAACGACAAAGATGTCTAGCAAGCAAGAAAAAGTCCGCGAGTTGATTTTATCCACATACCTGCAAAATCGAGGGTTAAAATATTCAGCTATAGCAAAAATAGTTGGAGCATCAGAAAGAACTGTCAAAACGGTTGTTTCTAATTATAAGAAGGGTCTACCTGTTTCACGAAAAAAGGGTTCAGGCAGAAAACCATAATTTTCTAACCCAAAGGTAGCGGCGAAGGTGAAGCGCCTTTTTAGGCAGAATCCCAACACGTCAGTGCGAGATATGGCGGCTAGAGCAGGTACATCAAAATCTACTGTGCAAAGGATAAAGGAGAAAAGTAAGCTAAATACATATAGAGTTCAAAAAGTACCAGACCGTTCTGATGAAAAGCAGTTGATGGCTCAGATGCGAGCCCAAAAATTGTATGAAAGGTACCTGACTAAATTTGATTACTGCGTTATGAGCGACGGAAGTTACGTCAAAGCAGATTTTAAGACGCTATCTGGGCACAAATATTATACATCACCGAAGAAGGGGCATATGCCTAGTAAATTTAAAGAAAAAAAAATTTCAAAATTTTCGAAGCAATATATGGTTTGGCAGGTCATATGTACCTATGGCCTCAGAAGAAGCTTCTTTGTTACGCAAGGCACAATCAATTCAAAAGTTTATATAGACGAGTGCCTCGAAAAACGTGTTCTACGATTTATTCGTGCACATGAAGGTACTGTGATTCTCTGGCCCGATTTAACAACCTCTCATTACTCCGAAGCTACGATGGAATGGTATCAAAGTAAAAAGATCAATTTTGTACCAAAAATAGCGAATCCGCCCAACTGCGCAGAGCTTCGCCCAATTCGGAGATATTGGGCTCTAATGAAAAGAAATCTTCTTAAGAGTGGTAAGACTACAAAAAACTTACAAGACTTTAGACTTAAGTGAAAAAGATCGTTTCGTACTGTCGATGAAACACCTGTACAAAATGTAATAAAGGGCCTTAAGAACAACGTCAGAAATTTTTATGAAAAAAAAAAATTGTTAATTAGTTTTTAGTTATTTATATTCTTTACACTAGCCATTATTAATAAAAAAAGAAAAAAGACCAAAAAGTTTATTGGGTATTTTTTTATAACTAAAAAACAAAGTGCAAGTTTTTTCTGGGACAGTCCTTAATACTGCGAAAATCAGTATGGATACGACCGATGTATTAGTTAAAACCACGGTAGTATCATTAAGAGTTATGCCAACAAACTGAAAATGTTGCATTTGTGGTATCACACTCTTGAAGTGATCAATCATGCACTGAAGAAATATTCGCTGCTGTACAATCTTCTAACCTTATGGAAGCCAATAGTGAAAAACTCCCTTTACTAATTTCAAGTTTTGTTAAAGCTGATTATGATATAGAAAACGAAGAAACTCTACCAGACCGAATTTATTTCGAATCATGCATGCTGACTGACTTCAAATTGTGGAATCGGTTGCCAATAAAATATGTTGTTTTCAGAGGAAATAGAGTGGCCGTATTCCTCTGATTTGATTGAAAAACATTTTCTATGAAGCTATATGCATTTAAATTTTAGGTGTCGAAAATCAAAAAACCACTAAAAATTTTTTCAAAAAAGCGGCACTTCCATTTCCATCCTAACCAAAAAATTAATTTTTCTCTTTTGATTAAAATGTTTGACACATTCGTAATAGCAATTGGAAACAAACTGTTTGCGTCGTTCACAAGTTTGATCTAGGATGCTGAAATTTTGGAAGATTTTTTTTCAAACCCGATTCTATAATATATAGGCCCATAGGGGCCGCAAAAACAAATAAACCCTTTAAGGTGTATTTTGTCTTATTTTTGAGTCACACGAAAAATGTTCACTTAGAAGTACCTATTATTTTTAAGAATAAAATAAAACCAAATCATTTTTATCGAGAGATCTTTAATATCATACAAAAATAAAATATTCCATACATTTATTTTTTATAGATAATTTCTTTCAAATCCTGATCGTAACTGCGGCTAACATTTGGTGAATGACGCGAGTAATGTTGCCTTACGATTCCTCAATCGTAGCCGGTTATACATGTAGACTTTGGACCTTATTTATGTGATATCACATGATCCAAGCGACCAGTTCATTTCATAATAGTGAAAGTTTTTTAGAACTTTGGGTGAACTTTGAAATTGTAGTGATTTCAGTAAATTTCCACAATTTGTGACTCTGATGTTAAACGTTCCACGATGATATGTTAATCAATACTCGACAAAAATAATATGACGGTATGATACAACTCACGCTGACCTGTCATAAAATCCCTTCTGAAGAAAGCAAGTACCTCTAAATGAATCACCCTATATAAATAAATAATTAAAGACTATTAACTTTTTGCTTTCACCGCGACAGGAATTGTGGGTGAAGAACTCGACAACAGCGTGGAGTTGTTACTCGAGGAGGAATCCTTCAGTTCATGCCACACGCTGCGCTTAGAGCGGAAAACTGTCGACCTTATGACAGACGTGCTTCTAGCTATGAGAAAGAAGTACGAAGAGCCCGTACAAAGTTATTACAATAAATATCAACACTTTATTGGCAAGCTATGTGAAAAGCTTGACAAACTCCAAGAGAACTTGAAATTTTACAGCTGGTAAACAAAAGAAATAATTTAACAAAAATTATAATGTTTTACGAACGAAAAAAAAGTTTAATGGTTAATGGGTTGACCATAAAAAATATTGAACTTTGTGCTTACCAAATTTTTCCATCACATGCTATTTTTTTAGTCCTAATTGGATTTGGATTAGAACTGTTGCACATTTCGTATTGCACAGCTTTATTTTTCGAATGTACATATCGCTCACTTACTTCAAGACTGGCATAACTCAAAAAACGTGATTTTTGAGTTAATGATGCAGAAATATCCACCATTTCATGTTTTATTTTGTGTGAAAAAATCAGAAAAGTATCTTATAAATTTGTCTTGTGAGAAGAGTTTATGTAGACATACTTTTCATCATTTTCATATAAAAAGCAACTTATTGAAAACTTTAAATGCGTTTTTCTCCCACTTTATGTTTTTTGAGTTATGCCAGTCTTGAAGTAAGTGAGCGATATGTACATAAATTATTATTGAACCAAAACTATAGCACAAACTACTAAAAGGAGTATGGTCATTAAAAACTGAATTGAAAGTTGAAAAAAGTTGTCTTAAATTGCACTGCGTTGTTTAAGAATTACAGGTAAAGGTAAGTATTGGAACTTGATTATATATTTATTTTCAAAATTAATTAAAAAAAAAAAACTCAAAGCCGAGCGAAGCTAAGATAAGCCAAGAAATCATGAAGCGTTGAAAATAAATATGAAAAGATATAGATGGAAAGGAATGGAGAAGACAAGTTAAGAAAGAAAAGAGAAATACATGTTTATATATTTATATATGTATGTATGTATGTATGTACATTAGGATGATTCAATTTTTTTTAAATGTTTGTTTTTAAGGTGCTGTTGCGAAAAATTAAGTTTATGATATGAAGATAATTCTCACGCAGTCACAGCCCGGTAGCTCAATTTTAAAAGGTGGCGCCGAAGACTGTCAGTTTTACATGTAAATTGTATGGAAAAACTTTGTTTTAGTAAAAAGGGATGTAAATGAATAGGCAATGAATTTTGTTGGGCTGCTAAAGGTCGTTTTCCGAAGTAATTTTTTGCGCTGAACCCATATCTGGCCGCAGAATTGACCCATCACATCAGAATTCTTAAATATTTGAGGTTAAGTACCTTAATAATGAAGTATTTTGTCTACTTTCGAGGCCATGTGTGGTACTCAAAAAAATGTGTTAAGCTCATTTTAAATAAAAGCATAATTTAGAACCGACCTTCCTTTTAAAATAAGCGTTTAAATGGTCATCTATGATTTTATCTCGCAAAGTTACAACTTGTATTTAGACTCATAAATATATTTACAAGTTTTTTTCACCAGTCTGCTTAAAAAAAGTCGAATAGTTAAAACTTCAGAAAGTTTTACGCATTGTCTAATGTTTTCTTCTAATAGTTTTTTTTTTCAATAATAAACAGTATCTTAATAATTAGTTTAATTTTAAATTTCAACAAATCAAATCTTATTCGAGAATGTTATCTGGTACTGTAAATTCAGGAATATGGCAGAGGCGGAGACTTCTAAAAAATATTGGGGAGCCCAATTTTCAAAAGCTTTTCAAGTGACATTTCATGGAGGGGGAAATGTAAGAGTATATGATGAAAAGACATGAACAGCATACAATTCACAATTTTAATCATAAAACATTACAAAATTTCGGTTTTTATAATACAAATGTCTTACGTCTAATTTCACACCGTTCTATGAGTTCATTCGCGCTCTCCTTTAAATCTACATTCAATGCATCTTCGGAATGTACATGCAAAGTTAAGCCACGTTTGAGTCATAGTATTCCTATAATAAGTTAACAATCTTCGGTCGAAAACGATCTGTCGGCTGTGCATGTCATCACAGGCAACTTTAGCATAAAATTTTTAGCTCGCAAAATGTCTAAGAGCATGTTTCTATGTTTCATATATGTGAAATTAGTCGATCCTTGTCAATATCTGATCCAAAAACATTACTTCTTTTTAAAATTTGTCATTTCCAAAAAGGAAATTTTCCGCCTGTCTAAGAAAAGTGAAAACTTTCATGTCAAACCTTACTTTCAAACAATTCACAATGTTATCAATAATTTCATGGTATTGACTTCTGAATTTTTCTTTGTGATTTTGGAAACAATCTTTAGCATCATTATTCGAAACATCTAACTGTTTTGGAACTTTTCTTTTGCGTTTTGCTTGTGGTAGTTCAATACCTTCGGAAATTCTTTCTTTATCAATTTTGTTCCAAATCACAGGCCAACCCAATGTTGAAAACACAACATTATTCCGTCAGGCTGAAAGGAGCTAGATTTCAGGTTGACTCAAGCCATTTTTCTCTCCGTACAATTGTTTAGTATATACTGGGATTTCAAATATGGTTCTTTACTCTCTAAAATATTGGGAGGCAATGCCCCTCCAAATGTTTTGAACGGAGGGGCGGGGGAAGGTGCAATGGCGCCAATGAGTACTGGTTTTAAATGTAGAACGTCAATTATTGTGGAGTTTATTGAGAAGTTCACTATAAATATTTAAAAGTAAAATTAAACTAACACTTTCGCAACGCTTTAGAAAGAATCATTATCAAAAAATCTAATCTGAAAAAATTGCACTATAATGACCTTTTTCAGGATTAACCTGATGAGAATTTTTTGTTTAGGTACTTTATGAGTTCATAGTCCGCAATGTCTACCAAAGTGAAAGAATAATTTCTCTTACATACAGCTAATAGAACCTGAAATTGTTGAAAATTTGAAGGTAGTAAAATATTGCAAGGGAGTGCGATTTATACTTACCCAATGTGCATAAAAACGATTCGAACCCGTTACGGATCTGTCAGCATGGATTCCGTTTTTTACGCTTCGACGGATCCGTCTAGAGCTCGGAACGGACTTCACATACGGATCCGTTCCGGATTCCTTTCCCGTAAATAACCCGGAATCGAGAAAGACTCGTTTTTTAAATAATACGGTTTACAATCCGTTCAATTCCTAGCTTAAATTGAAAAATTTTTCAAAAAAGTGCCACATATCATTAACATAAAAGGCAGTCTTCAAGTGTATCAGGGATACGAAACACAGTTCTGTACTTATTTTTAGTCTAGATATCTTTGTTATATCATTAGCCACGTGCTCCTGAAGCTCATCTTCAAACCGAATAGAATTACTAGTCAAAGTCTTCAAATAATTCTGATGAGTGAACAAGTTACGTGTAACTATACATACAAGATAATTAAAATTAATAAAATCGAGCATAAGCCTTAATATCATTTTAAAAAAACGAGTCCGTCCCGAATCGGTATCATTTAAAAAAAAGAACGATTCTGTCTCGAATCCGTTTTGTTTACAAAAAACCATTTCGGAACGGATCTGTATATGAAGTCCGTTCCGAGTTCAGACGATTCTTCCGCTTTTTCGAGAGATGTTTCGAAAACGAGTTCGAAATGGACTCGAATCCGATTCCGGAACGGATTTGGTTTATTTACAGAAAATGAATCCGGAACGGATCCGCATATGAAGTCCATTCCCAGTTTGAGACAGTTCCGACAAAGCGGACGATCCTTCAGCTTTTTGGAGAGAAATTTCATACGAAAATGATTTCAAGACGGATCTGAAACGGATTTCGTAACGGATCCGTATATGAAGTCCATTCCGAGTTCCAGACGGATCCGACGAAGCGGACGATCCTTCTGCTTTTTCGTGAGGAATTTCATACGAAAATGAGTTGGAGACGGATCCGTTTCGGATAAAATATACGAAGAATCGAGTCCGATTCGAATTCGAAACGGACTCGTTTGGCACACTGGTGTTCACACAAATAAGCTCCCTAGCGAATTCCACAACATGTCGAATGTCTAGTGCAGAATACATTTAGTCACTTCTAGGACAATTCTGAATTGCAATGCGAGCACATTCAGGGCCCATCCATGACCTACGAAACTAAAAATTAAAATACATATTATATTTTTTAATAATCAGGCTTTCTGCGCAAATGCTTCCGTAGCTAAGACTCAACCAAGTTCAGTAATGCTTTGAAATGCTCACATGACATTCTGGTGAACTTGAAAAATAATTCCAAAATCTTCAAATACGTCGATATCAATTTAATAAAACGGTTGAAAAAGACTGAAAATATGGAAATATGGAAAAGGTTGAAAAAAGTTTAAAAAGTCGAAAAATATGGAAGATGTTGAAAAAAGCTGAAAGAGGTTGAAAAATCCTGAAACAATTCGAAATCGCTGATAATGTCGAAAAAATAATGAAACTAATGATGGAAGTTGAAAGCAGTTGGGAGTCCATTGCAGCCAAGCTAAACTCTATTGAACCACCATTTAGGAAAACCGCAGAGTGGAGAAAGGTAGTAACTTTGTTAACTTTGGTTGCTGTTTTCACAAGGCTTGCAGATGCTGTTGAAAAGCAAGCCGAAACAACAAATGAAATATTACAAATTCTGAAAAAAAGAAATGTTTTATAAACCATTCGCCTGAGACAAAATCATGCCAAAACCTCAGATCAATTCGTAACTGGCTGAATTTTTGGTCAGCAGCTAAATTTTTTATTTATTATTTTACGGTGTACAACCTGAAGAAATGTTATTGATTAATTGATTAATTTATTAGAAATTTGAGGTTTTTATTATTTTGCTTTTTTATTATTTTTAATTGAATTTCTTATTACTGGTTTACTTTGAACAACCTGAATTACTTGAAGAAATGCAATACTTAACGTATTAGAAACAAAATTTAAAATAAATTTTAAAAAACGAAAATCTGCCAATTTTTATTATGATGTAAAACTTCTCCAGAATGTCAGAAAAATGTTCTAAAATGCAGATACGTTGCTCAAGGGGTCTGCCTAACATTACCGGAATTTGATTTCATCATCTGTCATTGTTCGCCCAATTGAATATTTGAATCTCAAATTTCACCAATAATAAAATAAAATAAAGTCAAGTACCACCGCTGAATCCAAGGCCGATGAAAGCTACAATACCTGTAAAAAAGTGCCTCAAATCTTATCTAAGCGCATATTTTTAAACTGCCGTCCTGAAAAACGGAATTATTTATTTGGAATAATAAAGTTATTTTTTTATTAAATTTGTGTTAAGCTTTCAGAAATATTGTGTCATATCATTATTGCAACCGAAGTGAGCTCTCCACTAGAAGACTTTTCAGGTTCTTCTGGCTCTTCACTGTTAGTAGAAGAAATTTTCATTGGAGTCCACTAATTTTTATAAAAAATATATGCATTAGTATTGCAGAACATACATACATTTATAAATTTTGTAGTCTTTTGCGATGAATTACGCAGTCCTCTCTCTTCGATAATGCAACGGATACTGTTTTTTAGGACGCCGAAGCACCTTTCAATCGCATTTTGAGCCTTACAAGGTCTTTGGTTGTAGAGTATTTCGCTTT
Source organism: Tricholauxania praeusta (assembly GCA_949775025.1). NCBI lineage: Eukaryota > Metazoa > Arthropoda > Insecta > Diptera > Lauxaniidae > Tricholauxania > Tricholauxania praeusta. The sequence continues at coordinate 72,288,299 of OX459029.1, read as the reverse complement.
GGGCCCTTGGATTGCAAAAAGTTGTCATCAAATATGGAAGACATTAGTAGCCAGCATCGCCTGAAAGTGAAATTTGTTATGCATGTATATTGGAGCGTTTCAAAATAAAAACTTTTTTTATTTTTTCACGATGTGTCAGCGGATTACAATAGCCTTATATGTCTGGACAAAGCCCATTACTAGGGTTAAGGTTAATATTGTTTTAAGTAGACAACCCATTTTCAAAAATATTGATTTAAAAAATGGTGCAAGTTACAGAGGTTATCAAATTTTCCAGCAGAGTGGGTATGTTTTTTGGGCAACTATCGATCGGGGAATTTGAATCCGTGATTAGTTTTTCTTCTTCTTCTTTCTTTATTATAAAAAAATTGAAAATCGACCGGACAAAAGTAAAAAAGTACCGTTTTGCCACTTTCTAGTTGCAACACTTTAACTAATTGTTAATAAGCTTACTATCATCACATTCATGCTTCAGAAACCTTTTCGATTGCAAAATAAATGCCTCAAATCCTCACTCGGCTCCTTAATTTTCACATGGGTTCCATCCTAACAACCAACGACACACAGTGGATGGATTTGTATGGAACGGCGGCCATAAATAGTAATAATTGCGCTAGACTCTTGAAATTTGGTACAGATGTTTTTAAGGTAAAGAGAACAAAAATTGGTGATTTTTAAAAAAATCGGTTCAATGACACGCCTACCTCCCATACAAAGGTGGGATGAAGTTGTGAATTTTTTTCAAAATTGGTATCGATTTTCATTAATTTGAAAATGCTGATTTCAAAAATGTTATTAATTTTTCAATATCTCTTATAAGTAGTTTTAAAGTTATTAGATAAAAACCAAAAAACGGTGGCCATAAACAGTAATAATAGCTCCAGAGTCTTGAAATTTGGCACAGACATTTTTTAGGTTAAGTCAACAAAAACTTATGCCACGTACACGCCTACCGCCCATACAAAGGTGGGATATGATTGAGACTTTTTTTCAAAATTGGTATCAATTTTCATTAATTTGACAATGCTGATTTCAAAAATGTTACAAATTGTGCGATATCTTTGATAGTTTTCAAGTATTAAAGAAAAACTGAAAATTCAATTAAAAACCTAATTTGAAAAATAGATAAAGTAGATATACAGCAATGTTTTTTTTTAAATTTATTTTACTCGTCTTCTTCATAGACTTGAAGCATTTCTTGTGCCTCTGGTGATAACTCTTTATAATTTTTATTTCGCTTCATTCGAATTTGGCTGATAAGAGGATCAGAAGAAATCAGCAAGTAATGCAAAACATCTTCGTTGTTCGCTATTCTAGAGCAACACCTGCTGTTGTGCAACCTCGCGTTTTTAAAAACTTTACTTGATGCTTCCTGAGCTTCTTCAGAAAGACGTCCAATTGGAACTTCTAGTTCTTGCATAATTTCACTTCCATGCTTTAGAACTTTGTGCACGGAAGGAGGCATGTTGTACCAATTGCAGTCCTTTTTATAAAGTTAAATGCAGAATCGTGTTAACTGGGTTCTACTGTATTTGGTTTGATAAAACAACTGTCGCAATGACACTGTACACTTAGTTTCTAATGAAAACACAAGTTTTTTCCAAATATAAAATGCGAAGATACATAAATATTTTTTTCTTCAAATATTGTAATAGAAAAAAATTCATAAAAAAAAAGTTATGAATATGCGCAGCTTTTTTTTTTTTTTTAGTTTGCTTAACGATAGGTTCTTTCATAACATATAAAAAAATAAAGAAAATTCAGAGATATAGTTTTTTTTTTTACTGTTAAATATTGCGAAATTTCTGAATAATGACTTTTTCAGCCCTAATTTTTAAAAAATCAGCATCATTTACATATAGAATATAAGACTTCAAGCAAACAATTTTTAAATATTACAATCCATGAACTTTCTGCCAGTATGCAATTTTGGTAAATTTCGATGCAACCAAATTAGTGAAAGAATTTAATAAAAGTCGATACATATTGTTCCTTCTAAGACTACATTAGGAAAAACCAGATAAAATAAAAGTTATGAAAATGTGCAGCTTCTTTTTTTTTTTTGGCCAACCATACCTTCGCATATAATATATAAAAAAATTTTTTATATCCGAAGATATAGTTTTTTGTTTTTTTCTGTTAAAGTCTTAAAATTTTTCACTTTTACCATTTTTCATTCTAATTTTTAAAAATTCCGTAAAATTCATATAAGGCCGATAAAAGAAAACTAAATTAATTTTTATAAAGCCGAAACAATGTACTTTTAGCCAATATGCTACATTATTGCATTTTGTTTCAAACAAGTTAACTAGAGCACCCTATCTAACAGTTGCTTATATAAAAAAATTCGCGACGCAAGGAATTTGAAATTTTATATGAAATTGAAGTTTTGTTTCATTTTCATCTACACTCGTTGATCGCAAATTGATCCACTTCGACCAAAAATTGTCTTGAAAAAGCTCCAAACATTCTCCAATAATTGCAGACGCTTTCGACTGTGACATGCTAGCCACCAGTAATCGCAAAGAAGCTCCAATTTCAGTTGTGCAGGAAACGCTGTGTTCCGATAGGAGGCGTTCATGTGCGGTGGAATTTCATTAAAAATATGCACAAGCAGTTATTTATATACATACATATGTATGTGGAAATCTTTTACAAATCTTTAATAACAATCCTTAGAAGTCTTCAAAAAATAAATATATGCGAAATTTGGTAATACTCAGTTAGTATCTGGCATATTCAAAATGTTGCAATGGTCGTGTAAGATCGTTTTTGATATCCCCATTGCTCCATCATCACCATCGTCCAATTCGGACGATGAAGGAAAGCAAAATCCAAAATTTTTGCAAACATTTGGAATCAGTGACAACAATTCAATAAATCAATAATAAATGTTGTTAATGTTTGAATTTTTCACAAATTTACAAAAATTATCCTCAACGCTCAAGTGTAGCTGACGACAGTACATCATAACAACGTAACATAAATAACGTAATTACGTGTTGATCAATAAAATCCCGATATTAAATCCAAGCGTTTGCGTTACGTTCTACCATCGTTACTTGAAAAATAGGGCCATAAGCCTCATACAAAAAAAAAAAAAAAAAAATTATGTGTTTACACCTTATAGAAATACCGCCAAATATGAACAAATTACAGAATCTCTTTTGTTTTCGTTATCCACTTCATATGAAATGCACGATCGGCTCGTTTGAGAAAAATGCTAATTCACTACCTTCTACATCATGTAGAAGAAGTTTTAAAAACCCGGAGACAGTAACCATCAACGTTAGATTTTTATTTATAAATATAATGGTGTTTCCAAAATAAATTATAGTGAAATTAATAATCTTACGACAACATCTGAGTAATTGTTTACTAATTAAACAAATGGTCAAATCCAACTTTTAACTTACTCTTGCTGTTATTATGCATGCAATTAATCTTTACAAAGCACTTATGCAAACTTGCAATTTAACACAAAAAAGTTGTTTGCAAAACTTATGAAATATTCTTTAAAATATTTTTTGCAAGAGTTGCATCTGCTAAAAAATTCATATCGGACATGGATACAAACATTTATTCGATTAACAATATTTCTAATCAAATAAACTCGTTTCATTGTTGTTCTCCAGGTCTCAAGTTGAAAGAAGAAGAAAAAAAACTATAGCTAAGACATAACTTCATTATACGAAATTATTCAGATGCGGAAACGAACTTGACCTTTATTGCATAACAGCATAAGAGAAAAAAAATCCAACGGACACAACAATAAAAAAACACAGCAACAAAAATATCGCTTCCACGTTTACCGAAATCTTAGCAAAAATCTGCATCTAATCGATATTCATTAGCAAAAGATAAAAAAAAAAAACGAGAAATAGAAAAATCGAACAAAAAAAGAAAACAAAACTGGTAGAAGCCGTTCGCCGGTCAACTTGAATGATTGGAAACAAAAATGAAGGCTATGTGATCTTCAAATCGCTGCAAGCATCATTTGAGATTTAGCGTGAGGACCAATGTGTTGTATGTTGTTAGGTGGTCTAATCTACAACAGCAAGAAGACATTCAATTAAATGAAGATTACACTGACCTATTGATCTGATCTTGTTACCGTTACCAATGTCGAGGCAAACTGACGATTGATAAAAAGAATATTGAATTTATATTGCTCACATACGGAGAAAGCTAAAACACTGTTGCTTCAAACTTAGCTTGATTATACTTTAAGATAAGAACAAGGAAAAGGAGTTAGCTTTAGAACCGACTTACTTAGATTAAATGGAAAAATGGAAAATGGAAAATAATGGAATTTCATGGATCTCAGTGTGAAAAGGTAGTACTGTTGACTTTTTGTTTTTTTTTTGCTGATCGAAGTCAAAAAAACTTCGACAATACTATTTTAGATACCTTGGTCCTCATATAGGTTCACTTGTTTTGTCAAAAAAATTTTATTTTCAATCCCTGGATCAAAACACAATTTAAAAATAATACAATGTGAATTATGCTATGTAAATGTAGCTTACAGAAAAATTTTTTATTGATTCGTTTATTACAGTGAAACCTGGATAACTGGGATCTCCAAGGGACCAACTTTTTTGTCTCAATTAAAGTTTCCAAAATTCTATGAAATTTCATTAAAACAACCATTTCACAGCCTACTCAAACCGATAAAACGTGAATATTCAAATTCAAAATAACAAATTATAAGCACATAAATATTATTTCCCACTCATAGAGGTTATTTATAAACGGTCCCAGTTAAAGAGGGAAAAGCTCATGTTATAGAGGCTAAAACGCACAAAAACTTCAAAAATCATATCCCAGATATTTTGATGCAAAAGTGCTGGGACCTTGAAATGAGTCTCACTAATAGAGGTTTCCCACTTATTCAGGTACCGCTTAACCAGGTTTCACTGTATTTTTTATTTGGTGCTTACTAACAAGTAAAACGAGAGCTTTGAATCGAAAGTAAAGTAAATGTAAATAGTTCTTAGCTTCGAATATATTAACTGCAACGCAAAAAATAACCATTACTGCCTTGAATCACTCAACTTGAGACAATTTCAATAATAAATCCAGGCCCTAGGTCTGGAAGGAATAAATTCGTTTCTACAGCCATCAGCCTTGCGCTCGGGTATACTTCCTCCACATCCGCCTTATACTTAAAGTATGGCAGACCGCTTATCCTTGTAGGAGATGCGTTCCTCTAGAACCTACTGCTAGCCTGATATGGCTACACAGGCCCGAGAAACTCCCCCATAATCTGAAGAAGAGTTTTCTGATCCTGAGTAACTACTCTAAATAAAATTGCCCATCAAAGTAGAACTTTTGAGAACAACAAGATTAGTTTTATTTGAATTCATCTTGTTACTCAGAAAGTCTCTTTCAATTTTTTTCGTTTAAAAATTTATTGAATGCTGAGCATTTATCTGCATAACGTCGAAATTTCAACTTGATATCTAAGAGGTTCTATTTAAAAATATTTTTTTTAGATTTTTTATTCAAACTTATTTTTTTTTTCATTTGAACCTGAATAAAAATTTTCTAAAAATATTTAAAAGTATAAACCAGGAGGATATCAGTTCAAAATATTGGTAATCAATGATGAAAAAGTTTATGAAAAAAGATTTCGATAAAAGCTTTGTGACACAACAAGGATAACTAAGAATCTTTATCTTTGATGTCCTCAATGTTTCTATTTTGATTTGGAATATGTTGTTGTTCTGTGATTTTAGTTCTATGAAACGAAAAGTTCAAATTTCTATTCGAAAAATGTTGCAGTTACCTATGAGTTTTTTAAATAAATAAATTTAGTTTTTTTTCTTTTTGTAAGTACAGCTGTAGAATTTCAGTTTATCGCAGACGTACGTAATTTGCAATATTAAGGAAAAAAATCCTAAAATATACGCAATGTATGAGATATGATCACAATATCAGTTAAAAGTCAACAAATTGCGTAAAATACCATCAGGCTCGACAAATGAATTCGAAATGTGAATTAAATCCATATCGGATGCAAAGCACGTTCATTTATACTGCGTATACTGATTTAATACGGTACATAAAAATAACAAGAATAAGATTACAAGTAACAAAAAAAGGTTTTATTAACAAATAAAACCATCATAATAACAACAAAAAAAAAAAACAATTGTTAAATACTCTACTAGTTGCCGGATACGTCAAAGATTTTGCCGTATATGATGACGAATTAGGAAGATAAAATAATGAAGTTTTTCGAGTACCAGTATGGTCAATGTGTAGTTTGTTGTTTGTGTTTTTTTTTTATCCAATCTTGAAGAGCCCACATTAGACGAAAGAATAAATAAATAATAATGTTTAAATTGAATGCGGAAAGATTTTTGGTTTAATGCAAGTAATGGTCGTATTTTAATAATATCCAAAGCTGACCGAAACTTAAAAATTTGCACGAAAATAATAATAGGGCTGCGTTAATTTAGGTTAGAATGGGGGCTGAGTAAGCATGTTTAAAACCTAAAGTAGCACTAATTGTGCCATTTAAATACAACATACGTAATCCGAAATACATTAATAACTAGTGTATGCGTGGAAGTCTTAAATTTTTATTAAAAGGGCATTTTTTCGTTGTTGTTGTAGGGATGCGGTTGAGGTACTGTGCTCTATGCAAAAGCATCCACTAATGATGTAAGTACAGCGTGGGCCAAAAGTCACCATGGGGTTTAAAACTTTAATAACTTTTTCGTTTATATATTTATTTATAACATCATTACGAAGATGACTACTAATGTATTTTTTATATTTAAGCCAATTCGTTTTATTTGTTGTAAGCGCTTTGGGTGTCTGCTAGGGGTGGCAATCCCGGAGCTTTTTTGAGTTTCGGGATCGAAGTTTTCAATCCCTGGATACCGGGATCAATCCCGGGATTGATAGGTCTAGTAAATTCATACAGAGCTACAAAAAAAAACGAGAAGTTTATACTATTGTATATACAAAATTAAAACTGCCTTATTTCACAGCGTAACAATGAAGAATAAGAACGCAAAATAATAGAAAAAATAATAGCTTAAAAATTGACTTAGAACACTTCGAGTGTTAATACATCTAAATCACATTTACTAAGTTTGACTAATAGAAGACAGCCACTATTAAAAGGAGATGATAGAGGATAATCAAGCATTTATGACCAAACTATCAATTTCATTTTTACATTTAAAAATTCGTGTACCACATTTTGTACTTGATTAATACTTTATCACCTTCTTCAAATGTGACAGTGGTGGCATTTAGTGGCACCGAATGGTTCACTCTCAGTAGACGCACCCATAAGTGTGCTTCATTTAAGTTGTCAAAATCTTTAGATGCTGATTTCAGAAAAAAAGCTTCTGACAAAAGCTTAATTATATCTTAGAACTTAAGTTTTGGTAGGTCTAGGTATGGTTCAAAATTTCATTGTCAAATCAAGGTCGGCTGTGGTTTTTTTTTTAAGACAAACCTATATTTTTTGTTGCAGATTTGTTTTTTATTATAAGAAATAGATATGTTTTGCTTATGTTGTTTTTCTATTGCATTTTTAGTATTTCCGTTATTGATAAAAATAATTTTATTCTAAATAGGTCTGTTTGTTAACTGAAAATTTGTACAAATTTGTAACAATTTTTACTGGATTGTGTTTGTTAACAAAAAATATCCAGTAACGAGAGAGGCAGTGAGAGAATAAAGTGACAATTTGTTGCGAGAGAGCCTAATAGTTTTTAATGGATAAAATTTCACCAGCAAAAATTTTTCAAAAAGAAAAACGTATGATTTTGACACTTGTCAATATTTCTTCATAAATAAAAAAGTAAATTGTTTTGAAAAACTTAAATATTTTTTTTCACTTGACAGCTTGTACGAATTTTTACTGGATTGCGTTTGTTTACTTTTATGAAAATTATTTTCTCCGAGAGCAAATACTTTCTTACTCTCTAAAATTTCTTTACTCGATAATTGTTATGGGAAACTAAACAAACACACTTAATTTCACATTTTATCATTTTTCTCATGAACTATCGATTTTCAATACAAATCGCACTTAGTAAAAAATTTTTAAAATTAGTCAAAGTATTAAAAAAGATATTTTTTTTGCTATGTGACATTTTTAATAAGAAAATCTTAAACATAAAATTGCTACAATAAAAAAAATATTTTTACTCATTTTAAGTTCAGACACAATTGAAGTGCACTTTGCAGTTTATTATTATTTTATATTTATTTTTTATATTATATTATTATTATTTTTTACATTTATTTTTTATTATGTTTCATGCACATCAAATGTATTGAAAACAATTACTTTGCAGATTTTGTACTTAAATATGTCATATAAAAGAATATTTATTATATAATATAAAATTGTTTTCTAATCCCGAAAATCCCGGGATTGTCTCTTTGTAATCCCGGGATTACTTTAGCCTATATTTAGAGCAAATTCCGGGATATCGGGATCCCGGGATTGCCACCCCTAGTGTCTGTATCAGCTCTACATATGTATTAATGCAGATGCAAAATGACAGAAGAATGGTCTGAGCTCAAGTCAAAACATGATTCAGCAGAAATTTGCCTCTTGTTGACTCCTTTTGTAATTGCAAAATCCATAAGATCTGGAGTCTTTTGAAGGTCTGATGGCCACTAAGTTGGCTGACCAGTGGAGACATAATCAAGTCCATTGCGGCGGTTGGTTAGTGAAAGCCAAAGTGCTTTGCCTTTTGAATTGATAAGTCGTGAACCCCAGTGGTTATGCTTTGCATTATAGTCACCAGCAGCTACGAATTTTCATCCTAGTGAATTAAAAAAGTGGTCGAACTGGGCTGTCGTAATCTTATATCTTGGCGGACAATATACAGCTGAAACTGTTACTTTGTCATCCCAACATTGTAAGGAAATCGACGTAGCTTGTAGGAAGTCTCTCTCATACTGCTTGAATTCGTAGTACTTTATTCGATTTTTAATGAGTATTCCTGTACCTCCTCGTGCTTTACCATCAAAGTGACAGGTTTTGTAGAATTTATAACCTTCAATTTTAAAATTGTGCATGAGGGTAGATAAAAAAAATATATATTTATTTTATTTTTTTTTTTAGATTATAAAATATACAGCTGTCAGCTAACAGCTGTCAAAATTTGTGGCTGTAGCGTTCGAAATTCGGCAACAATGTTGGCCTTGAGTTCAAGAATGGTTTTCAGGCTCTCCTTCAAATAACCCCAAAGAAAATAGCTGTCATTGTGTCTCGGGCAGTGTGGACAGTGGCTCCATCCTGCTGAAACCACATCTCAGGTCTGTTTTGAAGAGCAGGACGTAGAAAATTTTCATTCATATACCGATACCTAGTGCTTCACCGAGAACTGAAAAATATCGTTCTTGTTATCGTTATCGGGACCAAGAACGAGAACGATAACGAGACGATAGTAAAAAAATTATTTCTCGTATGACCGAGGGCGAGAACGAGAAAGGTCTGGCCGATATCTCGTTCTCGGCGATAATATAGTTTTTGTCGTACGATAAGCACTTGTTTATCGTACGATAAATATTTAGAGCATTGAACGCCTATATTTTGCATCATATGTTTTTACAAAAACATATGCACATTAGGGTGATTCAATTTTTTTTTTTGTTTTTTTTAAGGTGCTGTTGCTTAAAAAGTAAGTTTATGATATGAAGAAAAAGTTCACGAAAATTCAGCTCTGTAACTCAATTTTATAATGTGGCGCCGGAGCCTGTTAGTTTTACATGTAAATTGTGTGGAAAAATTATTTTTTACAAAAAAGGTATCTAAATAAATAGGTGATTAGTGTGAGAATGAGTACGAGACGATAAGCTTGGCGCTACTAAGAGCACGATACGATAATTTTTGAATTATCGTATCATTCTCGTATCGGTGAAGCACTACCGATACCTCTCTCCATTTACGAATACAGCACTTCCATCTTCATTTTCGAAGAAGTAAGGCCCAATGATGTTTTCAGATGTAATGCCACACCATACTGTACACCTAATGGGGTGCAATTAGCGTTCATGAATGACTCTTGGATTTTCAGAACCCCAAAACTTCCAGTTCTGTTTATTAACAAAGTCATTCAAATGAAAATGAGCTTCATCAATCATAATTAGGTTTTCAACAGATTTTCTTTGCTTCAAAATAATTGATCGCTGATTTAAATTTAAATAATAAAATTCTATTACTCTAGTCCTCTGTTCAGTTGTGAATCTCTCCATTATTTATTCCCCAGGTGTTATTTATATAATCCAAAAACAAAAAATAAAAAAAATATATAAACGAAAAAGTTATTAAATTTTTAAACCCCATGGTGACTTTTGGCCCACGCTGTATTTTAAAGCTCTGCGAGTATGTGGCCTTAAAATTTTCAAATCCGCTCAGTTATGTATGTTACGTTTGTTAAAAACTTTCCTCAATAATATCGGAAGCGCTTTTAGAATTTTGTGCGTTAACACTTTTCGAATAATTTGATTAGTAACACATTTAACACACAAGCAAGCAGATACGAGTATTCATGGTGAGCAAACTTTTTTTCCTTATCACTTTGAAGACGTGGGGTAAAAAAATACGTTCTCCAAGAATATTAAAGATAAAATATAATGTAAATTGTTTTCATTCGCAAACTCATGGTACGTCCCTGCACATTGTTCATTTTACGTTTTTTGATTGTACAGGAGGTGCATTCGCTATTTGTCCAAGTTGGCCCACTCCTTATGCAGTATAACAAACCTTCCCATATTGAATAACATTTACCAAAATAGTGCTTGAACAAATAGCTTTTTTCAGCTTCTGTTAGCATAGGAAGTGCAGCGGTCTTCCGTCAAAGTCTGTCCATTCGTAGTAAGTGTGTAAAAATTGATTGCATTGCTTGCAATAACACTCTCATATAATGTTTTCAAGTTTGTGTATTACGACTCTTCTTTAAAATATCGAAAAATGATATAATCACTGTAACTACAAATTACACATGCTTTCTGAAGGTAATAAGTTTTTTAATGTTGTCTCTTTAGTTCCTGAAATAATCTCTAACACAGGGAAAAGTCTCTTTGTGTGGAAGGAAGACGTATCCGTAAAATGAATTAAAATTGAAGAAGTTCCCCCTGTCCCAAAACACCAACGACAGATTACAGATGGGTAGATAGACCGACGAACATACACGGAAAAAAATTCTGTAAAAATTCAATGGAGATCCGACAGTAATTACAGTTTTATCCTGTAATGTCCAGAAAGTAAGCGAAAACTGTAATAATTGATTGTGATTGTCAATGAAATATTACAGTGTATACACTGTAAAATGTAGTATTTATTAAACCGAAAAAATTTTATAAGCGAAATTCCTACTTTTTTTTCATACATATATTAATATTCACACAGTTCTTTTCTTCTAAACATACATCTTTATTTTATGTCGTATTTGTACAATGCAAATGACAAAAAAGTAATATCGAATCAAAAGATAGATGATGTGATACTTATTGAAGTTTTTACAGTTTACCCTGTAATTTTTATGTGTCAATCATATGAAACTTTCAATATTTATTCAGTACTTTTTACTAACTAAATTTTTTCCTGACCACATTGTATATTTTCCATTCTGAAACTGTAATAATAAAGTTTTAGACTGTAATGATTGCACTTTACCCATAAATGGGCTATACGACAATTTTTGCTTAGAATTTGATTTTTTTTTTTTGAATATTACGGGCTATTTTTTACAAAAACTATTTTTCCGTGTGGCTATGCCGAATTTTATGCGTAAGAAACGCAAGCTTCTCGGAACTCATTATACTCTTGAAGTATTGCCAGCGACTTGCGAGCGGGGAGTCCGGTAGTAAAAACATTTTTCACTTAGCAATTATGGCGCTTGAACCGCAACAAAAATGTTTTAACAAAGTAAGCTACATTTATTTGTAATAATGTAAGCCTCATTTCAAAGCAGGAGCCTTTATTTAAAAAAAAAAAACGGCGGGTTGCACTCCGGGAGTGCCGACAGAAGTGAAAACAAATCGTTTAATGGCAAGTTAGTGTGTTAGTTGGTATGTGTGCGTTTTCTTTTTCTATGGCAATGCAATGGAAGACAAAAACGGAATATGTATTCAAATTTTACTCTCGCTCTCATTCTCAATTTGTCAATGTAAAAACGCGGAATTTGAAAGAAACACACATGTAAGCATAACAATCGTTGAATGAGAATGGAATGTGTCAGTTAGTGTGTCTGCTTTGCTTTTTGTCTTCTACTTGGAATATTTATTTAAAGAAACAATAGAACATTCGAATTTTACTATCGCATTCATGACGGGGAATCCCGATGACGGTCGGTGTCGCGAGTTTATACTTTTTCTCTTTTTCTGCTCAAAACGCCATCTAGTGACAGTTTATCAAAACACAAATGACTTCAAAAAAATCTGCTTGTTCTTAAAAAAACTATTACACCTCATTTGTCTAAATCGGTTTAGTAATAGCCGAGATATAACGTTTTGAAGTTTTTCAAAAAACCAAATTTGCTGGTTCATGGTGGCCTGGTATTTTAGATTTTTTTCTGCTTTCGACTGCGCTTGCAGAGAAAAATTTGCTGACTGAGCAACAACTAACCGGAAGTCAACATATGTATGCTACAACTTGAAAAATTTTTCCAAAAAATTGCATACTTTCATGGGCCATTTTTTTCAAAAAACGTTGCCTACTTCTAGGTGCTTTTGATAATTTACCCCTAAAAGTATGCAAAACATAATTTCAAAAATAGCGCCTAAAAGTAGGCAACATTATCTGAAATTTTTAATATCGTTTCCTACTTTTAGGAGCTATTTCGAAATTTGTCAGAAAGTGTTGCATACTTTTAGGAGCAAATTATTAATAGCGCCTAAAAGTAGGCCACGTTTTTTATTTTTTTTTTGAAATCGAGTTCGTTTTCCAAGTCTTCAAAATTCTAAAACCGAGTTCGTTTCCCAAGTCTTCCAAATTTGAAATCGAGTTCGTTTCCCAAGTCTTCAAATTTCTGAAATCGAGTTCGTTTCCCAAGTCTTCAAAATTCTAAAATCGAGCTCATTTCCCAAGTCTTCAAAATTCCAAAATCGAGTTCGTATCCAAAGTCTTCAAAATTTCATAATAGAGTTCGTTTCCCAAGTCTTCAAAGAACATTCAAATTTTACTATCGCATTCATGACGGGGAATCCCGATGACGGTCGGTGTCGCGAATTTATACTTTTTTCCTCAGCCGCACAACGTGCCATAAGAAGTTTTCACTTCAAAAAAAATAATAAAATTCAAAAATAAAATGATGCTTTACAATTTATGTATTAGGCCAATTCTGACTTATGCTTGTCCCGTTTGGAGAAACTGTGCAAATACGCACTTAAAAAGACTTCAAATTCTCCGAAATAAAAATCTGAAAACAATTTTTGGGTTACCAAAAAGATTTTCAACTTCAAAGTTACACACTAGCGTGTATCAAGAAAAAGTTGTTTTAAATGTTATTAACGATTTGACCCTGTCATTCATCAATAGATGCAGGTTTTCGACTTACGCCCTCTTACGGTGTTTGTCCTTCCTCTATTTCTATAGCGGAAAGAAGCCTACCACATTCATCTGGACTTATTGTGATATTAATATAGGTTTTTTTACTGTAATTTTCCTATAAAGTACTATTTTATTTTAAGTGATTATGTTTATTGTTAAATTAGATTTTATTTGTTGTAAAATTCATAGGATTAAATCTCAAATTGTAACTTATGTAAATATTGTATTTATGATAGAATAAACAACAACAATCATTTCAAAGATATATTTGAGTGTAAGAATTGTTGACCAAAGACCAAAATCGGAAATTGCGTTGTTAAGTATTTGCGAATTAAGAGAAAAACCAGTTGATACGCCCAAGTTCTAATTGATCTGCGAATTCCCATAAACATCACAATTTATTCGATAAATCTAACAAAACACCCGTTTGGTGAGACTTAACTAACTTGACTTTCACTTAATTGAATCCATCATTTTAAAAAGGTATCATCCCCAAGTCTCTCAAGGTCTGCATTCAAACATCAATCGGTCTTCTCTTTTCCAATAAGTTGGAGGTGAGTACAGTTTTTTTTTGTATTTTAGATTAAAGAAGAAAGTTCATAAAATAAGAAAACTCAACGTTTTATTTGTTCATAAGTTTTTAGAATACTTGCTAAATGGGTATATGGTTTGTATAAAGTACATCCTAATAAGAGTGCACTTTTTTGTTTAAAATAAAAAAACGTAATTTTTGAGCGAGTTGTGATATTTGTATTGGATTATAAAGTAGACATGTTCCGATTAAGTATGGAATAAAATATTCGGCATATGGCCACCGCGGCTCTGATGACAGGCCATTGCTCTTTTCATGAAATTTTCGATAACTTTTTCACAAAGATGTGGCTGTATCTCACCGATGACGCTTTGGATCTCGGCCTTGAGCTCAGGAATTGTTTGTGGTTTATTCACATAAACCCGATGCATTAAATCGCATGATCTTGGTGGCCAATTGACATCAGAATTTCGTGAGATGATTTGGTCTGAAATCGTTGCTGAAATAAACTGATTGTTTCATGCTCGGTGTGGCAGGTGTCGCCGCCCTGCTGAAACCTCATGTCCCCATTTTTAATAATTGGAAAAATCAAAGGTTACAGCTGTCAAATTTCAGCGTTGCCACTTGCACGAAATCAAAATCATACAAAATTTAAAATGTGCACTCTTATTGGGACACTCTTTATGTGCTAGTTTACTAAAAGCTGTTTCGAAAAACTAATCAGGAATATATTTTGCATAAAAACCATGCTTTGTAGACACTTGTATTGAAAATATTTAAACAGAATCGGTTCATTGGTTTTAGAAATATTGGCCTAAAAAACTCATTTTATAATGAAAACGGGATATTTCTCTAAAAGGAAACCATTTTTTTTTCTGATACTTCATCTTTGTATCTTGTTGTTACTGTAATAAAATGCTTGCAACTAACATTGAGTATTATGAACAAATGATGATTTCTTGCATTTCTCGTTAAGTTTCAGAGTTTATAGAGGGTGCGTTTTCAACATAATGAATTCAATTAATTCAAAGCGTTATTTCATGAAGGCCTCAGCTCTCTTCCACGATTTTCGAATGGAGTCCGTCAAGTCCGAGCCAGATTTTTTCTTCACTTTTAAAAGCGATCTTTTTTGTGAACTTATATTTCATTACCTTCAAACCTGCATATTTTTTTAGCATATCTATGTCTAGCGGTTGAAGTAAAAACAAAATTATAACATCTTTTTCACCATGAGCAAAGTTAAAGCTGCTCTTCTTCTAAAGCAAGTCATATGATAAGTGTTTATATACCAGCAACTTTAGGGGTTATATCTCCCTTATGCTATAAAAGACAAGGCTGTTTAATTATTTTTTTTTTAAGGACATTTCAGATTAAAGGTATACAAATAACATAACATTGGATTAAGCAACTCTTGAAGAAGAGAAAAAAATTTTTTATTGCTATTTTTTTACAAAATGGCGGCTGTGCAGTGATTACCGTGAACCACTTTTTCAAAAAGGTCTTCAGCGGCGGGCAGTAGAAGTCTCGTCCAACTCAACCTATAACAAAAAAAAAAAAAATTGTTTCATTATTTCCAAGAGTTTTGCTGTTGAAATACACATGATTATATTTTTAGAATTTTTTTTCGCGAAATGAAAAATGTTTTTAAAAAAAATCATGTACTTCAACAATGAAGCTACCGTTAAAATTTCAAGTCAATCGGATGTAAACTTTTTGAGTTATACTGCTCGCCGATTTTGAAAACATGGTTTCGAGAAAAACGCATTTGAAGCTTCAAAATGCTATACATCTTCATCAAAGTTTCTTGAAAAAAAATTGAATTAAAAAAACTTTGAGTTTAAATCGGTACTTGGGCGCTGTAGATTTTGATTCAAGGATTGTTTTGGCATGATTTAAGCCAATAAAAAAATGGAAAAATAAAAAAAAATAAGGGATATATAACCCCTTAACAAAAGTTTTCGAAATGTTTTTAAAAAAACTATGAAAAATTTTTAAAATCAAAATTACAATTAGACCTTACTTAGACATCTGACCACTCTTCATCCGACAAGTTTTAATCAAATAGTGAGGTCAAAAATTACAAGTCTTATGTTGATTTGGTATGTTTTACGCAAATTTATTATAAAAAATTCTTTTGGTTGAGATTTACATTCAAACTACATCTTGACTTAACTTTTTCTTGTTTATCTTGTTCTAAAATTCAAATTAAAATAAAAAAATGTTATAGACAAAAGTTGTAAAAAACCTGTCAAATGGCCCTTATTTGAGAATGTATTTTATTTATAACAAATTATCAGACTACTAATTTGACTACGGAAATACAAACCAAATGTAAAAATAGATTAAAATAAACAATCCGAGTAAGAAGATACAAAGAAATATTGTTTAACACACAAGGCTAAGTCCACTCTAATATAAAAAAATATTTCAATAAACCTTAAAATTACTACAAAGTTGCCAAACATTACATAAGAAAATATTCTTTAATCGATAATCAAAATATCAAGAACATAAAATATTTTCATGAAAAACCATGACAGCGAATACTGACGATTTTATCAAGAAAAAAAAATCTGCCCAATCACTAATTCCATAAACATAAATCATGAATTCGCTTTTGAAATACTTCGATTAAGCAATTTTTTTCTATTGATCAGAAGTTAAGAAACAGCAGCGTGTGTGAAATCGCACTTAACCTATGAAGATATGTACATTTGTTGTATGTTAAGTTGTATGTGAATATACAAAGTTTTAGTAGACACTTATCACACGGATCGCGCACTATCATTCCCAAAGTTTTTTTCGTAGCAGAATCTCAAATTGGCCTCAGAGTTCTTGTAGAACGTCTAGAGTTCAAAATATCCTTGTTAAAAGTGCAAAAGCGCTAATTTAAGGGCATACTTGAACTTAATTCATAAGAGATTCTGTTTAAATTTCATATTAAAACTGTTCATTCAAATGAAGATTTCTTAACTCAATAAAAATGACTTAACGCTATTTGTGATACTAATAAGAAACATATTAAATTAATTGTGCGACATCTCCGAAGAAGGATATTCAATCGAAAATATCTTTAGTAAAATTTTAAGAGGAAGATAATAGCTATCTGATAGCATAAACAGAAAACTGCAAATCGGTTTTATCTAAGTGTAAGATAACATGGAGAAAAGAGAAAAAAACTTAAAATCAATTTTGCTTAGTTTTACAGAAAAAAAAGCAGCCGAAAACCGAAAAAATCTCCAATCTGGACAAATCTGAATTAAAATTAAAAATGAATAAAAATAATTTTTTGTTATAACAAATTAACGTGCTTTTTAATCGAAAATTTCTCCAGATCGCACTATTCGTACAAACAATTTTTGACATATCGTTTCCCGTGAAGAAGAGGATGCCCGATCGATTACGAGTAGTGCCGCGGCCGAAAAATATAAAATCTGTATGGTTTCCGGCGAGCAAAGTCGAGGTATATCAGATTTTTTTTTGCATTTTTCACATTCGTTTCAATGAACCAACATTCAAGTTTTGTGATGATTTTCTAATGTATAATTTTCACATATGTATGTATGTATAACTATTTTACATCATACTGAGTCCGTAAAAAATGATAACAATAAATGTACTCCTACTCGTATGTCAATATTTTTTTCTAAATTAAAGCATTAATACAGTGAATCCCCCTTTAGCGCCCCCCGCTTAAGTGCCCACTTTTTTTGGAACTCTATGTTTTCACACCAAATCTTATACAAATTTTCCCTTTTAAGTACATCCCGCTTAAGTACCTCACTCGATTAAGTACCCAAACTTTTTGTGTCTCAATTATGATTTTACGCAAGTTTCCCCTGTTAAGTGCCTTTTATTAAAATGGGGAGAGAAAATTTCAAAACGTGCAAAAAAAATCACTGAGAATTATCCTTTCGTGTACCTGAAACTATTAAAACTGTTTGAAGCAAAAAATTAAAAATTTTGAATCAGCCTAATGTATATATCGTTACCTTAATATAGAAAGGACCTATTTACCATTGCTGATACTTTACAGGAGAACGAAATATCTTTCAAAAAATTATTAAAAAAAAGTATTAAAGTGATTGCTTTATTTTCAATTGTAGCACGCATATTTTTTTTATCAATGGTGTATTAGTGGGTGATCTACCAAAATCTACAAAAAATGCGATTTTGAAAAAAAAAAAAGTTAGTTAGGGCCTTTCTATATTAAGGTACTAATTAAGTACTAAATAAATAAAATTATGTAAGATTGAAACTGATTCTTCAATATTTTCAATCATAAATTTTTATATATGTATAGTAAGTACCTCAAGGTACTCAAGCGATATTTTTTAATTGCCTCGAGGTACTTAAGTGAGACCCGCTTAAGTACCTCAAAAAGTTGACATTTTGGTTGAGGTACTTAGGCGGGATTTACTGTACTATAAAATCGCATCAAAAATGCATTAAAATCATACAAATCGACCCACTGACACGCCTTCCCATGGTTTCGGATGAAATTTTAGTACAACAGCCCCATGGGCTCAATATATATTTTCAGGCCTGAGCACCAAAATCGGAATATGTATTGCAATTTGAACCATACATAATTAAAAGAATTGAGGAGTCCATTCCCTTTTACATACTTTTGGAGAAACAACAAAAAACGTTTATCTTCGTCTTCATATGTTCCTTCAATAGTTAAAACGTATTTCCCACATAATATTTCTTACTCAAAACACGTCAGATCAGACTTTTCGAGTTTCATCTGCCTATGTTTTTGAGACACAACAATTTTGGACTTGTCGGGTTAGGATCCATTGAACATGGACTTGACTGGTTTTGATATAGTAATCAACAAATTTTGTTTAAGAAAAAAGTGGACTTGATATCAATGTACTGGACTTGGCCGGTAGTATGCATCAAAGATAAATTTAAAAAATGTAATATTTTTGTCAAAAATCTTTTTTTAATCTAAAAACATAGTAGAAAGATAAGACATGGTCTAGATTTTGATATATGATAATATCTGAAAATTTTATTGTAAATTGTATTACATATATTTTGCTTAAAACTTTTTTCACTATTTAATAGCAATGTGTAAAAAAGGTCAGGTGTTACATATGTATTTTTTTTTAAAACCAACAAAAAATCAGTGAACAGATTATACTCAGTTCATTATAATTTGACTGATGTGCATACTGATGAAATGTTTTTTTTAACTACTGATTGTTCTTAGGATCGCTCTGATATTTTTTTTTTAATTGAAAGGATTTTTGTGTAATCAATGAAATTGTTATTTAAATTTTTATTTACTTTTATTTAAGCTAAACAGTGGTATCGAAAAAAAAGATCGAATATGCTATATGGTATAAAAGACTTGAAAAACGTTAAAAAAAAAACGTCAAATAGTATCTTAAGACATAGTTTAAGTGTAAAGATATCAAAAAAACTTTAAGGGTAAACAGTGAAAAGTATTAAAAAGTAAATAAAAGTTGAATACTATAGAGAAGCATCTTAAAAGTCGAAAATTATCAGAAGACGAAAAAGTCGCAACTGTCGAGAAGCATCGAAAAAAATTCAAACAGTAACGGATAACCTCGAAATAGTCGATATAAGTCCAATAGTATGAAAAAAAAAACTAATGGTATCGAATGGTATTGATAAAACGGTCAAAAGTCGCAAAGCATGGAAAAGTTAGAATGAATTGAATGATCCTGAGAAACATCGAAATATTCGAAAAGGATCGAATAGTATCAGAAAAATTCGATAAATACCAAAATCGAAAAACTACGAAAAATATGGCTACAAAAATATCGCAAAAATGCATAGAAGTTGAAAAGCATTGAAAAATATCTACAAGTTAACCAGTATCAAAAAGTCGGATACTGTCGATGAGTGTCGAAGACGTCGATAAGAATCGAATGGAAATGGAAAGTATCGAAAAAATTCGGAAGGATGAAGAAGTTTCGTAAAGGTCATTGAAATTATTGAAAAGCTTTGAAAATCAAAGTCAAAAATTATCGAGTGGTAAGAAAAAACATTGAAGAAGCAACCCTCGTAACCCGCGTAAAGGCACGATAGCGATTTCCGTGGCGACGCGATGTAACGATGGTTTTCGATAGAACGCGTCAAAATAAATTGATAATGTTAAAAAAATTGTTATCTCGTTTGGTTATTGGTCAATATCTCAAAATCTTGTCATACGAGTTTGGTGTGCTCATCGAGACTTTAGCTCAAGATGCAAAAACTCGTTCTCGTTTATCCGAGGTAATGTGACGAGGAGGTACATGCGATAATTGAAAACTCGGATGGTATGGGAGATATAATAAAATTACTAAATACTTCACCCGTACAGTATAGGCATAGCATAGTGTTTCACCGAGGCCGAGGCGAGGCGAGGTTCTAGTTGATCTCGGTCTCGCCTCGTTTTATAAATTTAAGTCTCGCCTCGCCTCGGCCTCGGACGAGGTCTTGCCATCACATGCATCGCCTCGCCTCGCTCTCGGCCGAGGCACCTCGGTAAAAAAGCGAGGTTTTTATTAAAATAAATAAAAAATTATACATGTATCCAGGCTGACAGGCTCATCAAGCCTTAAGAAATAAAATAAAATATCTGTTTTTATTTTTGGTGAATTGGATGAGATGTGATGAATTTAATTCTTTTCTTATATGGGAAGGAGAGGCATTGCCTATTTTTCCAAACCAAACTAAGCTATGAACCTTTTACAAACTATAAGAAAGATATGTACCAAATCTTATTTATCTACGTCAAATAGATATTGAGATATGATAAAGTTAATTTTTTTCTCATATTGAAGGCATGGTACCGCCCATTTTATTAATTGATTCTTAGTTATGCCTCCACCTTTGATAAATATACCAAGTTTTATTAATCTGCATCAAGTAGTTGATAATATATGATGAATTCTGTTTTTCTCTTATGTGGGGGTGGCATCACCCATTTATCGTAAACTATGTTACGGAGCATCCCAAATCTTAATAAACATATATGTATGTCAAATCTTTCGTCGGTCGGTTGAACGGCTTAGGAGTCCATTAGCAACGAACATACATATACTGAACTTTATTTATATACTAGCATTACCCTGTGCGTTTTGCTTCACCTTACCGGTTCTTAGAAAATCTGTTAGAATAAATCAATTTCAATGCAGTGCTGTCAATCATGCAGTTTTGCTTATAGCCATACATAGCCTTACATGCTTCCCTAATCGATCAATCGAGGCGAAGTCGCATAAAATATGATGCAATCCAAGGATTTCTGTGCATTAACGCTTGGACCAAATCTGAACTTGTAAGAAGCACATGCGGGTTAAAAATAAAACAAAGTAGTTTGCTCAAAATTAAATACTAAAATATTAGTTAAATATAGATTTTAATATAAAAATTACATTCATATTTTGAATCTGCATATGGGTCTTACGAGTTCAGATTTGGTCAAAACGCGCCTCGCTCTTGGTTTCCAAAACGAGGCTAGGACGAGGCGAGGCCGAGGCGAGGTGCCGTGTGATCTCGCCTCGCCTCGGTCAAGCGAGGAAAATTTATTTTTCCATCTCGCCTCGTTCTCGCCTCGGTCTCGCCTCGTTCTCGTAGTCAAAAACGAGGCTGCCTCGTAGCCTCGGTGAAACACTAGCATAGCAGCTCCATCCGTTTAATCCGGGTTTTCCGTATTATCCGAGCATACTCCTTGATTAATGTGGAGTGCTCGGATGCTTCGTATGACGCGTAGCCGCGGTTGGCCAGGACAGAATAAACGAATCATTTATAAGTAAGCGAGGTATCTTAAAGTAACTTAGGAAAAGGATATTTTTAAAAAACCTTACTCCCTTTACGTCGCCAGTACTAGGAAGCAGATCATTGTTCGATTTTGCGCAATGATCCTATGATTAAGATTTGAATTCGAATTGCTTATGTTATCCCATCAAACATACACCTACGGGTGTAAATCGACTCAGTTCTGCCTCAGTGAAAGCTTATAAGTAGTAATCAACATCTTATTATCAAATTTCATAATGATTGCTACAGTAACAATTTGTAGTAACTCATTCCGAATTTCATTAAGATTGTTCATACATTTCACAAAATATATTCTTTAAAGTTTTTTTTCTTGCATGAGAGAGACCGCTGTTACATTTTCAACCAATCTTACATATATCAAAGATAACTTATCGCCAGTAAGCCACATATTTTGAGTTTCATAGCATTTTTTTTAATAACCTTTAGAATTTTCTGTGTTTGTGGAGGTGCCACAGCCACTAAAACCTACAGCAGTTGGCATATCCGCACCAAATTTTATTATAATCGCCCTTACATTAAACTGAAATAACATTTACGTAATCCTTTTTGCTTGTATGAAAACTACCACGCCTACTATATAGTAAATTTTAGATAATTTTTAATTCAGAGATTAATATAGCACTTAGATCTGCCATATTAAATTTCATAACGACTACTTCATTAGTTCTCGTATTATTATGTATTAAAATTTTGTGCCATCCTTTCATCTAGATTTGTCAGAACATAGGCCAAACTTATATTAAAGACGGTTTTTATGAGTACCACTTGAAAAATTTTATTAAATCCGTTGATACTGTTTTCGAGCGATAGTTCATAAAATTTTTCGATTGTTGTGCTCAATTTTGATTTAATAAATGATCCCTGATGCGGAAAAGTATGTCAACATCGTACAGATTGTTGTCATACATCATTTTCAATGCCTCTGTACTAATGGGACCGTAAAGCGTTGAATAGTTACAATCAATAATTGAAACATCTAGTTTCGGAAAAATATGGGTTGAAAGTCATGGATATAGCTTTTAAAAAATCATTACAAGCTCGGAACCGCTAGATCAGTTTCTCAGATATGGGTATGATCCATACAAGTGTAAAGTGCATGCTGTGCAATCTTCGAAACATGTAAGTACTGTTTACACCCCATTGAATTCTGAAGCCCAAAATGAGGCCAAAAGTCGATATTTAAATTATTAAAATTCCATAATCTTAAGCATATGCTGCTATAAATGAATAGTTTTGACGTCAGATGGCATTAATATTCTGCCCCTCGTGTCGTCATGTGTCAGGTTACGGCCATTCTAGACGAAACTTTTTGTTTAGACGTAAAGTCTATACACTCTATGGAAAAATTACTACTATAATAGTAGGAAAGTGGTTTCCTATATTAATACTAGTAAAATCGCACGAGTTGTGTAATAAAATTTTTACACTATAAAAAGTTTAAACTGAATTACAGATTTGGTGTAAAAATCACACATAAAAATGTGTTTTTTTTTTCGTTAAGTAATTAGTAATTTCCCGTGCAGTGTGTTTTATTACACTATCAAAATAGTGATTCAAACCTACGAAATTTAATTTTGAAATAAAATTTATGCACAAATTTTTCTTTATTTCTTTATATAAAATTTCAGCATTTGAAGAAAAACATTAGGAAGTATATATAATCTATATCTATACCATTATATAAAGAGGTAAGGTTTGTTTGTTTGTTTGTATGTTCAGGGTAATCTCTGGAACTACAGAACCGATTCCAAAAATTATTCTACTAATAGAAAGCTACACTATTCCTGAGTAACATGGGCTATATTTTATTTTGATAAAAGCAAGGGGCGTGGCACTTTATATGCAATTAAAACTTTTAATTCGCGATATATTGGTTCATATGATAGCAAGAGTCTTAAAATTCGGTGTCAGGATGCACATAGCCTATGTTAAGCACTTCACAAAATATGAACGGGATTAGACACCAGGGGCGTGATGGCTATAAAACTTTAAGTTAAGGTGTACCTCATACGCAAATATTTTTAAAATAGCATTTTTACAAAGACCACTTGATCGATTCACATGGAATTCACCACATGTCTCTTATATTAAGACGCATAGCTAAGGCGATGAAACTTTTTTTAGGGTGCATATTTAGGGTGGTAATCAGACACAAATATTTTAAAAATAGCTATTTCTCAAAGACAGAATCGATTTGATTCTCATGAAACTTACACCACATGGCTTTTATATTAAGGGCCACAGATTATATTGTAAAAATTTTATTTAGGGTGCATACTTAGGGTGGCCCTCATACAAATATATTTTTAAATATCATTTTCACGAATACAGGTTAATCGATTCACACCGAATTTACACCACGTATTTCTTATGTTAACAAGAATAGCTTAGGCTACAAGACTTTTATTTAGAGTGGCCCTCACACAAAAATATTTTTTAAATATCATTTTCTCGAAGACCGCTAAATCAATTCTTATGGAATTTACACCACATGACTTTTATAGTAAAAAGTATAGATTAGATAGTAAAAATGTTACTTAGGGTTCACACTTTGGGTGGTCCTCATACAAAAATATTTTTCAATATCTTTTTCACGAAGACAATTTAATCGATTCATACCGAATTTACACCAAGTAACTTTTATACTAAGAAGCGTAGCTAAAGCTTCAATACTTTTATTTAGGGAGCATATTTAGGGTGGCCTTCTTACAAATATATTTTTTAAACATAATTTTCTCGAAGATCGCTTAATCGGTTCTCATGGAATTCACATCACGTGGCTTTTATATAAACAGGCACAGCTTAGAATAGAATGGGTGATCTAAAAGAAAATAAGATTCATCATATCTTATCAATTATTTGATGCAGATAAATGAAACTTCAGTGTGGTTCATAATAACTGTCAGTAAATTTCACTGTTCCGAAAAAAATTTTAAACCTAATTTATCTTTTCACAATTTAATTGTACACAACGAAAGTACACGGCAAAAAAAGTATTCTTTATATCAAACTCAGAAGCGCCATGGAAGGTAAACGTGACTTAGTTATAAATTTTTTTAAAAAAAAATTACAGAAATTGTGACATCATAAAAACATTAAAACCACTCGGAATAGCTGAAAAATTCATACATAAGACAATAAAACGATATAAGGATACGGGGGGCTCGAGGATTAAAAAAAAGTTGGACGCAGTCGGACTGTGGGAACAAATGACGTCATAAAACAAGTGAGATGACGATATCCTGCTCAATCAGCCTCTTTTGTAGAAAAGGATATGAAAATATAAAAAACTTCCAAGCAGCTTCTTATAAGGAATGATCTACGACTCAAGGCCTATAAAAGCTAACGCTTTCATGGTCTAACAAATAAGCAAAATCAATTACCTGTTACAAAAAGTAAGGAGCTACTTGACTGGCACGGTGGAGATGATGTAATTTTTTCGGATGAAAAACTGTTCTTCCTGCAAGACAGCCACAACCAGCAGAGTAACCGTTTGTACCCAAGAAGTTTTGCGAATGCTCCAAAAGATGAATTGACTGCTGAGCGATATCAAAACGTGACCAAAATTAAGGTAGGGAGCAGTACTTCATATAGGAAAAGGGCCGATAAATTTGACTGATTTCATCTCTGCGGAAGATTGGCCAGCATCATCACCGGATCTCAAGACATTGGATTTTTGAGTATGAGGCCATATGCTAGGTAAAGTAAGATCAATAAAAGGCTCAACAATTGATGGGTTCAAGCAGCGTTTGACAAGGATTTGGGACGATAGAATAGTGCGTGCCGCGTTTCCATATGAGAAAAAATCAACTTTTTTATGTATCAACAACTATTTAACGCAGATGGATAACATTTGATACATATGTTTATTATAGCTTGTAAAAATTTCTTAACATGGTAGTGCCATGCCTCCAAAATAAGAAAGTGATTCGGTACATATAAGTATATATAAGACAAGGACTATAACCAAATTAAACGCATTCCAATGATTCCCGCCAAATCAATTGTTCATTTATGAGCCAAATAGAAAAACCAACAACGTTGTTTATCCACTTGCAATAAGATAAATATCAATAAAAATAATTTTTACTTATTTAATCCAACTAAAATAAAAACACATTATAATTTATTTGTTGAGGCGTAGCAACGCGCGCCGAGTTTTGCTAGTTATATATAAATGTATAAATAATATTATACATATTACATAAAAATTCCATGGTCAAGCCTATTTCTTTAGAATACATTATATTAAATACGTAGTAAGAACATATTACTTGAGTAAGAACATCGCTGAAGTCCATTTTATTGATTTTTACGAATTCCTCCTTTTCAATGAAAATATATGCGTTGTATATTTCGTCTTCCGGGTCAATTGAATTTTCTGTTAAAAAGGTATGATTCGTTATAAGTAAATTAACTAATTATCCTAGAAACATTTGTATATACTTATTACTTAACGCTATCCGAGGTATGTTTGTAGGAATCGACAAATGTATATAATCGAATGATATGCCAAACTGAAGTAAAATATGAATTTAAATGAATGTTATGATTAAAAATCGAACCTCAAATTCCATAAATAAGAATGATGAGTCTCCCACAAACAATGAAACTGCTCTTGCTTTTCACGTTGCACATATATGTAATTGAATATTATACGCTAGAATATTATGGAAACCACACGAACATATACTACAAATAAACATAATCAAATAATTTATTAAAATTAATAATGCAGTACGTTTTATTTAAATCAATTCGCTAATTTTAATGAAAAGCACAACAACTGAACTGATCACACAGTTTAAAAACTATTACTGATCATGTTGTGACAAGTATTTGCTAACACAGAATTTTTACACACAATACTATAAAATACGCATATTGTGTAAATTCTCACAAAAATATCGGCAATGTAGAACAACTACAATTAATGCACGAAAAACTGTGTAGATTCACGCAAAAAAAAATGTAAATTCCCAAATATAAGGGAAAAACACACATTTATAATAAAATAATGAAATTTTCATACAAAACATTAAAGATGTGTGTTTTCACTATTCAAATTTTTTTATACACAAAATTATGTGTATATTAACTACTATTAAAATAGTAATTTTACTAATTTAAAGTTTTATTTCTTAGAGTGTATATACATAGTTATTCTCGAATCGCTTTTGTTTTAACTATTCTTTCGCGTCAAGACATTTTTTTGTGATTTGTTTATTTGTATTGAGTATGGACGTTAAGGGCTTGTATTTCATCTTAAAGGAACATATTTGCTGTGCATTAATTTATGCATACAACAAATTTCCTCAAACTGTTTGTGATGAAAAAAATAATTTTTAACATAAAGGGTATTTTTTCAATGTTGTCAGTATTTGTCAAAACAAAATTTTTGGTTTGGTATAAAGTCTCATTCGGCTACTACATATTTCAGGAAAAAAATGTTGCGTCTTTTAGCGCCTTTTATTAATACAATTTTTTTTTATTAGTCTGACTGTGAACTTACGTATTTATGAAATTTACTTAATGGCGCATTTTCTTCACAAAGCTGGATGAAAACTTCAAGATAATCACCCCTGTCATAAATAAACATTCCCTCGAACTTTTTCTCCAATCCCCTGTTTTGCGATCGTGGAAGATTTTTGGGGAATGGGAACAAACTCCCTGGAAAATGAGGTTATCGGCAATACTTTTTTGGGGAACATTTTTTGACGTTTCACGCAAATTTTGTTCCTCAACTTTTTGGCTAGGAATTTAATGAGGAAAGAGTCAATGCTAGCAATATTTTGTAATTTTATTTAATAAAAACATTTTTTAAACATATTTACAAGATCTAGCAACACAAACAAAGGGAACTTACTGATATTGGTTCAGTACATGGAATCCAATTCGGATACAGTAAAAGTCTTCATGAAAAAGAGTAGATGGCAAACTATCAAGGTATGCTACACTATATTTTAGGTGATTTTTTTTTTTTGATATAGATAAATGCACTTCATTTTTATTTATAAAATTGTTCAGCCGACAGGTAAGCTAATGTCAAATATGCAAAATTACTTAAAAGCTAATGTCAAATATGAAAAATGCAACTGTGATTTTGAACTGAATGGAAGTAATTGAAGTTGAAAATGAAGTTTTCCAATCAGCAATTATTCATGATCGCAAAATACTCCTCTCGAGAAACGAAAAAATCCGCGAGAGTCGTTTTCCTCCGAATATTCATGATAGGGGTGAATGTCTTAAACTCAAATTTTTAGCCACATATAGAAGAATGCGGAGCGTTTGATCGAAGAAAATATCAATTATTTGAAAAATTGTTTGTTAAAATAACAATTTTTTCACTGGAAAAATTCAGCCGTTTAAAACGTGAATAGCGATTTTTGATGACGGAGTTCAAACAAAAATGGTCAACAGCATCTAGGTTAGAAGATAGACCTATCAAAAATATTGTGCAGAAACTGCAAACCTACACGTGACCAAATATGGGTAGTATCCGATGACGCCAATAATGGTGATTCATGTACCAATAATAAATAATAAATTAGGTCAATAGGCCAGTTACCCGAAGAAGGGGCTGACATTTTTGTCAGTATAGGCAAGATTGTGCAAGAAAATTTTCAATAATATCCTGCAACATTGATGAAATGAATAGACTCCTAATCACTTCTGATCCACTGCTATCCTATAGGCGGTTCAGAAAGAAAAATCAAAGGATTTTCTTTTATTATTTTTTTAATTTTAATGTATGTACTTGAATTGATGTTTTTCATTTTATCACCACGAAGAAATAAAAATCAATGAAAATTGAAGCAACCTTATTGTAAAAATATAAATAGCCAGTTATATTATTCGAAATTACGTTAAAATCACTCATCAGGTCTTACTCAGTGAAAAAAAAAAATATGCCTTAATTTTGGCCGCATTTTGAGCTTAATACCCCTCTGTGCGACGATGCTATGGATGAAAACACTCCACTCAATGTCGACATTGGAAGAGAAATTGAAATTCAGTATGAAAGTGATCGAAAAAGTTCAAAAGGTTTCGCTCATAAATGTGTCCAAAAATTCGATGTGCTAAGCTGAATTGGAAAACGTTTATGAAAAACTTGGTAAGTGGTCTCACATTCGATTTCCGGTTATTTCAGATTTTTTTTTAACTAACTGGAAAAACGGGGATGAAATTCTTAGATTGTTTTCAATTATGAAATGATTGTCGAGCAATCTAATTTCTATGCATCAAAGTAAAACGTCGTTTTAAATGTTCGAAGGTTTTAAATTAGTTTCATGGTTTCATGTTCTCCACTGGATACCATACGATTCCCCAATGGAAAAGATATTGGCTTACTAATTAGTGTGACAAGACTTAAAACGCTGTATAGATTTTGGTGATAACAGCAATTTGGACAATGATGATAAATTTGCAAAGCTACGACCATTTAAAGACTTATGCAACCAACGAAAAGCAGTTTCTGATAGATATCTTTATCAAACAATGTTGCTGATGTTGTTTTGAAATTGTTAGGGAAAATGTATTCTCCATCATATATCATCGCATATTCATCGATAATTTATTAATATCGTACCATCTTTTATGTGTATTAAATGAACATCGCTTCCTTGCAACTGGTAAGATACATTATACGACAATCTATGTATAAAGTTTCAATAATTGCATTATTTGTTTAGGTACCATTCGTAGCAATCACTAAATTGCCTGAAAAATTTAAGAAAGGTGACTATAATGCACAAATGCACTGCTAATCATAAGCTGGAAAGCTGATGTAACAGAATTTCAAAACAGCGGTGAGGTTAAGCCACTCCTTAATGCTAAAAGATATGGCCGTAAAGAAAACAGCGCATCAATATAAACGTTCCAAAATGTAACAAACTTATGGGCGGTATAGACTTGCATGGCAACAATGTATTGGGTAGAATTAAAAATTGATCTAAGTTGTGGTGGTGGACAAATTCTACAAATTCTCTTGGCAATATGAACTGTCGCAATTATAGAATATCATTCAAGTGTTGTAAATTAACTTATGTGCTCATCGAAAGAATGTGCTATAAGCATAAAGCTGAGTGGCGACTAATTCCTTGACTTCTTCACCTCCATGTGATTTTCATTTCAATTCTAACACAAGACTTCATTATCTGATGCGAAAAATAGGAAATCCTAGAAGTTGCGTGTTTTTATCCAATTCATGCAGGGAAATTTTCAATAAAAGTCAATTTAATGAACAAAAATATTTATAGTTTTGAATACCATAAACCTTAAATTTATCTTAATAAGACCAAATTACGATAAGATACGAAGTGTCATCAAAGTCCGTTCACGATTTCTTGGTTCGGGTACTAATGGCATAATATGTTTTCCGAAAAAAAAATTAGGTTAACAAATAGTATATCAATCAAAAGAAAAATGGATGAGGAAAAATCTTCCAGGATAAACGATATATGCGTTGAAATAATGTAAATTGAGCTTTCTTAATATGTTGATAATATTATATATGTATTATTGATATATTTTTTCATAAGCATATCGGTTGTTAAAAAATGTTTGTTAGAAATTTAGTAAAATCTTAAATACAATGGCACGGATTCGGAACTTTTATGAACCAATACCATAATAAATTAAATTGTCTTTCATATGACACCCATATTCTGAAAATTGATTCAGGGGTGATGTCAACTTATATCGATTATTTGAAAAGTAATATCCGCTATACTTTCAAAGCTAGGTACGTTCCCTTACCCTTATAAGAATCGGGAATTAACTCCTAAAGTAAAACTGTTCCTGCAAAAACTGAGTGATCACAGCGCACACTATCGAAGTTTATTGCAAGAAATCTAATTTGAAATGAAAACTTTTCACTAGGCTTGACAGTCATACGATATACATATGTAAATGTCGCGGTTGTATCTAGCGTTTACATGATCAAACATTGATGTTGTCAAGCCATAGCGTACAACATGGAGGATCATGTGAACTGCCCTAATCATTAAAAGTTGCTGCTTCAAGCAGGACCCTTGGCGAACGAATTGAATTGCCAGGAGCCTAATAAATCTTCAAATAGCTGACCGATAGCAAATTTTCTGCCTTTGGAATAATAGAGAAAAAAGCATACAATGGAATAGTTTGCTATACAGAGAACACAGCACACAACACAGAACCTGATGTGTCACATATTGCAGATAGTGATAATTGTCGTAATAGCTGGCTTAGATGGCCGGCTATCCAACTAAGCAGTTAGTACTAAAATTTATGTTTTTAGATGGTTACAGGTAGCTACTTAATTGCTAATGGAAGCTAATTGCTGAAGAATGCATTTAATTAATTTTGTTGTGACTGGAGACAAAATAAATATATAATTAAAACTTAAGTTTATCAAACAATGAAATAGCTTACGAATACATACAACAACAAAGCTAAGCAAGTTCATCAATTCAATCGTTTGCGATTTGTATCCGAAAGCCACAAAAAAATAAAATGATAAAAATGAAATCAAAACCAAAAGCAAAAACGCTAAATATGAAAATCATTACAAACGTCATGAATGAAATTCGGTTAAGATCTACTTAACCAAGCCACCAAACAATGACAATGAATAAATGTATATACAGCCGCAGTTTCGGACCACAAACACTGTTGCCATATGTGCGCAAATGGTGGCAGCAAATTTAGTTCAAGTCAGCAGCGTCAAATACTTTTGCGCTTGAAAAGCGCTAACAGCAGCGGGTGCAAATGATCTGAACCCCAAAATTTGGCGAGATCTTCTAACAAACAGAGAAACTGAAAGCTACAGCAACAAAGCACACGAGTCAGCCAGCAAGCTGCTGCCTTAACTTACTTTTAAACTTACCAGTTTGACGGTGGTGTACGCGCTGCGGTGTTGCTTTTCAAGCGCCGTCGACGCAGTACAACCGAAAATTAAGCACTTCTTTTAAAGTTTTATGCAATCTTTGTGCTGCTGTCAGTTGACACTCGGCGATCGACGAGTCTCAAGCGCGTCTCTCTCTTTCTTGAATTTTGATCGGAACTAAGTGGCGGTTAAAGTTTAAGTTCTTCTGCTTGAGTTGGCTGAACTCCTGCTTAACGGAAACGGATATAGCGTATGTGTCGTTGTGTGCCTTTGGAAAGTAGTGAAAAACTTAAGAAACCGAATTTCTTTTGTGATTAAGAAAATAAAGTATTCCAATTTCAAATTAAAATAAACATTTTTAATAAAAATTGTTTTTGTAAAAAAAAAGAATACAAATTAAAACAGCAATATGTCGTCAAAAGTGGTTTCGACACTGATGGCGGAAAGTATTTTACTCTCCAAAGCTGTAAAAGTGATTTCTGGCTATTCTCCGATTACTATATTCCTTGTTTTGGGTGTTACCATTTTTTTGGTGATCTACAATAAAAGACGCGCTCGTATGGTCAAATTGATTGAAAAAATTCCAGGACCTTCGTCGATGCCATTCATAGGAAACTCTATTGAAATGAATGTGGATCATGATGGTAAAGATTTATTCATGACAATTAATTAATAATTATGCTTAGATTAAATTGACATCAAATATTAGGGGAGCAACATAACATTTATATTTTTCGTAGTCTTTCTTGATAAAAAAAAGAAATCGACCCAAAAATCAAAACTTCTCAGCGAATATTAATTTTGTTGAAGGACTTATTGACCTAATATTTCAAATGATTATTCATCGCCAAAGAGTTAAGTTTTTATTTTTAGTTTTGTTTGGGCTCATTATAAATGAAAAAGTAAATGTATTTTTCTGGAGAAGTAAACGCAAAAAGTGACCCAAATAGAGAATCTCCCCAAAAAGTATGTGCAGAAAAGATGTTTGATTTTAATTTCTAATATTTATTTATATTTTTTTTTTGGGCAATTCTTCTTAGTAAAATTTCTCGAAATCTTTGAACATTAATTTTGAAGGCTCTACCATCTCAAACGCACGAAATGATTTTTCAGATGTAGATATTTATTTGAATATACAGCCAGAAGAGTGAACACATTCTAAAAAAAAAACATATAGCTTAATGGGCATAATGTCCTAACATCAACTGGCAATGCTAAATAAGCCATTATACGAAATCAGAGTAAAATGAAAATTTTTAAAATGTTTTTCTCTATATAAATTTTATAAGCTTTCTGTTAAGACCCAACATAAAAATTTTGTAAAATTTATAATAAAATAAGGGGTATAGAAACAAATTTGACATTCTTGAATCGAAGTTCGATGTTCAATCTTTGAACGTTCAAAAGGGTTGTGACATAAAGAAAAATACAGAATTTGAAGAGTAGAATTTTCGATTTTCACATGCCAATCGAAAGTAAATTTTAAAAAGTAACACGCAACATTTTAAATCTGACGAAACCAGTTTGGAAATATAGTTCATCAAATATTTATAAAAATGTAGTGTATTTAATACAAAACTAACTCGATACTCAAGTTAATTTTTAAAAATTAAATAAAACAATTAAAAAACGTTACCACAAAAATTTGAAGTTCTTTTGAAATTTGAGTTTTTGCTTGGCTCCATGTCACCATTTTGTTATCGAGCTAGGTATGGAGAGGATGGATCGCATACAATCAATTCAAACAAGAAAGAAGTCTTGAGTCTCAATCGAATTAATTTAAGTCACTGTGCTTAAAAATACAAAAAAGAATTACTAAATTTATAAGAAAAGATTATCGTTCTTTAAGAATTTGAACGTGTGTGCATAGTTATTTAAGAATTTGCAAAAGAAATCCGCGCAAATGTATCTATCTGCTGGAAAAATCACTTACATATCACCATTGCGCAGAGCACGCTATATATATCATATAATAGACCCTCGCACTCAACTCATTTTTCCCAAATTGTGCACTTACAGCATTTGCGTGGTATGTAGGTCGTTGACATACTTATAGATTTAGAAAAAAACATACAATACTTTCTCAGATCCGAAAATTCATATTTACTATGTGAGGTCAATTGAAAATAAGGTTGTGTTATTTATATAAAAGTCAACAGGCCAACAAAAACCTTAAAAACTTTTTTCAATATCTTTAGGACCTAAAAGTAGTGCGAAAAAATAATATGTAAATAATTTTTTTCATGAAAAATTAAAAATTGTTTTTAGAAAAACAAAAATGTGTCCTCTAGTCTATCTTGTTACTGAGAGATCAGTCTTCCTCATAGTTTGTTACCTCAATTTTTAACTATCCTGATCACGTAATATACTTTTGTTTAGATTTAAATATTTCCTTTAAGCTGAGTGTGGATCTTGATTAAATACTTCTTTTAAAAATTCCAAACAAAAACTCTTTATGTAGCTAAAAACTACATGGCTTAAAGGGCTTTAATTTGTTGATATTTTGCTCTCTTCTATTTGATAAAGTTTGTTGATCTCTTCTCAAATCTAAGATTTTATTTCGTATGCAGCGCGAGTGTATTTTTGACCATGAATTTCAAATTCTATTTGAGGAAATAATTTATTTTACTCGCATGATTGTAAATAAATCAAATTTGTTTATATCGGTAACGCGAAGATGGTTTCATTGAAAGCTCTGTTAGTGTTAGGTTAGGTTAGGGTAGCCGCAAAAATCTCACAGAAGGTGCTAATTAATTGTCAAATCATAAAAAGATACAAGATCTCTTATATTGTATGTTTTTTTTTTTGTAAATGGTGCGTTAATTTTGGACTTTTTCTGGCAAACATTTTTTTTATTCGAAATATATTAGAAACAATGTGTTTACTATTTTTAATGGGCGATTTTAATTAGCTGGAGTTACATGTGATCGATATTAGAGTCTTATAAGACTAAAAAAATAACTATACGAGTTCATATATAACGAACACAGATTCATTACAAATTAACATTTTTCTAAACAGATCAGAATATTTTTACTACAGTAGATAATTTGGCCAATTTATTATAAAACATTTTTTGCAATATTTTCACATGAATGGCTAAAAAGGGATAAAGGATATCTTATATGTTCTAATTAAATATTTCACAGGTGTTACAGTAAAATATCACGAGTCACGGGAAACCGAGAGACAAATCGAGTACATTTAGAAAAATTTCAACTTTGAAACTAAAAGGTTTTAAGCCAGCAATTGTTATCCCTCCCAACGTATAAGAAAAAATTTTCTCATTTACATGCAAATAACCTCAAATCGGGGACATCTACAGTATTTATAGGACGAGAAGACACTTGAGAACATTTAATCAAATTTGAGGATGTATGGTAACTCCACGTAAGCACTGGTACAAAGCTTTAGAACTAATACAATTATTAAAATAATAAATATTCTTGGTTTTGATGATGAACAATTTTTGAGACATAGTCTAAAAATAATGATATTGAAGGTTTTATTTTACGATTTTGAAAAAAATGTTATGTTAAAAAAAATGTCGTCATAATATACTAGGAACACCTTTGTTTTTTGAGACAAAAGAAAAATATACACCTGTTCAAAATAACCGCCCTAATTCACAATTTTTAGAAACTTCTTGAAGCTGACACAACCTTCACACTGAATTTTCCTTATAAACAAATTGCAACAAAAAACAAAAACTAATGTTTAACCATTGTTTAGCACTCTGAAATGTTTTATCTAATACTCGTAAATCGTCAATTTGTCATACAATTACAGCAGCCATTACTTGAATTACAGCTGCCTAAGGTGAACAGTATGGGAATTCTGAGCTCTGTCGAAATTTAATTAATGTGTTAATTAATCATGCACACTTATGTATATAAAGTTCTCTTTTAGTAATAATTTATTTGTCATTGTTACTGATTTTTTTTTCTTCTCTGTTTCTAACACCTATGACTTTTGTATTTTACAGTAATGATTTTTCTTAGACGCCTTGCAACTTTTGCAATAGTTGAGTTATTTCATAAAGGCGAGCCGCACGTAAAGGGTTCGGTTTTATTTAGCCGCTAGTGACCAAGGTGGTCAACTAAACATTTTAACATTAGTAAGTTTGGCGCATAGAATCAAAGTATTAAATTAACATTTGCATTTTCGATAAACGCAAATATAAAAATGAAGTTGTTAATTCAAGAAACCAGCAGTTCTGTAAAGACCTGGGAATTCATTAAAAATAAAACTTGAAAATAAAATTTTTTTTTTGGGCGATTTTGTTATTACGAGTGAGATAATCTTACAATATTATTCGTTCATAATTTTTTTTTCATAATTATAACAAAAATTCAGTTAGATGAATTAGATCGCTAAAAAAATCCAAAATGAAGAAGTTGGTCGGGAATCTTGAAAGGGACCGCTTTTGGGCCCGAAATTTTTCTATGCACCAATCGATGTAGGAATGCTAAAATTTGATTTTTGGCATGCCTTGGTGTGGCCTTGAAGTAAGGAAAGAACCATTTCTTCCACCAATCCTTGTGGAGACGTTAAAAATTAACTTAATACATTTGAGGTGGAGAAATGGAAACGATTCGTGAAGCCAATTTTTTTTTTGTCGAAAAAGCAGGCCAATTTTCCTTAGGTGGCCGCCAATTCTTTTACGAAATATGAAGCAAAAAGTACCATAGGGCAAGTCAGTGCCCACGATCTTTTTTCATCGATCTGTGCAATAAAGTTCTTATCAAAAAGTGGTTGAAATAGCCCTTGCGATTTCCAAAATCAATGTTCGATCATTTTCCATCGAATACAAAATGCATATGCATGCAAACATTTTATCGTTTTGAAGATTCTTATAGAGAATGTCAAATTCTATTAGAATAAAAAAGGAAAATTAATTATTTCGGTTTGGATGGAAATACCGCTTTTTTGAAAAACGTTTCGGCGGTTTTTCGGTTTTTGACACTTAATATTGAAATGCGCATAACTTCGTAAGAATTTTTTTTTATTTTTTTAACAATATATATATATATTGGATTTCGGAGCCAAATAGACGAATATTGGCGAATAAAGAACTTAAATATTCAAACGTGAGAACTTTTTCTTTCCCTGATTTGGACATGTCGGTAAAAGGCTGTGATTTCCTTCAGACCACATTTATCTCACTTACGATTGTCCCGAATTGAGCAGAAGAAATCTGATCTTTTATTTGCAAAAATCTTTGCTACGCCGCTTCGGTATTGAAAAATGTCTCAAAAATTAAAAAAGTTTTCGAAAACTTTAATTTTTATTTTCATTATTTGTTTTGAGTAGTTTTATGTCCTATTTGACATCAAACGTACAGGCGCAACCAAATTGTGAATGAAATGTAAGATACTAACATACTAATTTTTAGTACTATGGTAATTAAAGTACAAAGTTTGTATGAGAAATAAATATAAACATTTTTATAGTTCGTCTAGAAGAATCATGAAGTGAGCCACATTGTCTTTGCAGTTGCTACATAGCTATTAGCAATACTTTGCATAAATACGAAATTTTTCATTTTAAATTAATTGCAATTAATATGCAATCAAAAAACCATTATTCTTTATGAAAAGGGGAAATAAATTGCTATAACAAATTAAAAATATCTTATTTTGATTTACAAATAAATAAATATCGTACTTCTAGAACGATAGACTTTAAGAGCATGCTATGTATGTATTACATTTTTAAAGGGGAATTACACTAGGTAACACTGGTTTGTCTACAAGATTCCAAAGTAGTGCAAAAGATGCAGTTTTGAGAAAAGTTTTAAGGAATCAAATTAAATTATCTAAACTAAATGATAGTAATCTGATCTATCAATTCTTGATTGTTGTCTCTCCATAGAAACTTTCATCGAGAAAATGAAAAGCCGAAAGTTGTTTTCTTCTTTTTATTTTTCAAGTTATTGGTCTTATTATTGTTTTTATTATGTCAATTATGCGCAATAAAAAATAAAAACAAAGTTAAAATAACATTTTCCCAACGTTTTCTTCTTTGGCATTGCAAATTTGAGAACCTCATATATATCTTAAATTGTGCCAAAAGTGGGCGGAATTGGAAAATTTTGATTCTGTATACCTCAAAATTGGTACAAGCGATTTTCATACAAATTTTAGAGATGATGCCGCTGAAAACAGTCATTAATACAATCTTAGCCACTTTGCTGAAAAAACTCGTTTAAGGGCGTGGCACAGCCCACAATGTTTATAAACATTATGAAATTTAATGAGATAGATATACTTACAATATGATCTCTTATTACAAAAATTTGGTCCAATAGTACCTGTGGGCGTGGCACCTTCCATATAAGCAAAAACGTTTATTGTTATACAAAGTGTGATATGAGAGTAATCTTCATAAGTTTTAAGATTAAATGAATTTCGAAGAGATTGCATCAGTGGGCGTGGTACCTCCCATGTTAACATAAATTTGCAATCGCTGCTTTAAGTGAACTATTACAGCAATTGGTATGAAATTTAATGTAAGTTGCTTACTTGCTATAAAGTATATTTGAATCAAAATAGGCCGATATAGCACCAGTTGGCGCGTCACCTTCCATACAAATAAAATACGTTAAGTAGCATATTTATCCAAATATGTGAGCAATTTTACTAAAATTTGGTGTAAGAGGTTTGTTTATGGAAAGATTTTTCTGGATCAAAACCGTACAATAGCACAAGCTATGGTATGCGGATGTCGGTCAAGAATATAATTTATTGAACTTTTTAATTTCTATTCTATTTTTTTTTAACAATTTCCATATTCTTTCGATTTTTTTAACCTTTAACTTTTTCCAACA
This sequence comes from Tricholauxania praeusta, assembly GCA_949775025.1. Lineage (NCBI taxonomy): Eukaryota > Metazoa > Arthropoda > Insecta > Diptera > Lauxaniidae > Tricholauxania > Tricholauxania praeusta. Next base: position 72,249,739 of record OX459029.1, on the reverse strand, counting down.
TAATTTACATGTATTTGTTCGATTTTTTCAACCTCTTTCAACTTTCTTTATTAGTTTCTTTATTTTTAAAACTTTTTCAGATATTTTGCATTGTTTCAAGATTTCTCAACCTCTTTCATCTTGTTTTGAGTTTTTCAACCGTTTTTAATTTTTTTCAATCTCTTTCAATTTTTTTGAGCTTTTCAACCTCTCTCAATTTTTTTCAACATTTCGCATATAATTTCGACTTTTTCAACATTTTGAACGTCTTTTTAACATTTACTTAAAAGGTACCTTCAGTGCAGTGTAGGGTATGTGAGTTGCGGCCTGGCCGAAAATAACACTTTTACTTGTTTTTCGTTAAGTTTTTATACTGCTACTTACCTTATGTTTTACACAAATATTTAAGTTTTATGATTTGGAATGTTGATGAGAAGCAAAGTTTGAAATTTTATGCAAATTGGACACGCGACTTCCATAAAAGTCAAATTAAGTGAGTAATAAAACTTATTGTACAAAAATTAAATTCTTCGTAACTTATTTATGTATAGTAGCTCAAAGCCAAATTCGTACATCAAAAGAATTCTTCAAAAATAATAAAATAAAAAGAATTAAAAAAATTCGAAGTATAAATAGTATTTTTAATTCTTCAATTTTAACAAAAAAGAAAACTCCAAATTTTTCGCTTTTATAAGAGCTAAGGAGGATAATATGGAAGAATGGGAAAATATTGAACCCAGCTATTGCGAAAAAATGGTTCAAAGCATGCCAAAAAGACTAAAAATGATATTAAAAAATAAAGGAATGCATACTAAGTATTAAACTAAATGTAGTAGATTTTCTAAAGTGTACGACTTTGGCTTTGGTACTGACTATGTTTAAGTTTTTGTTACTTTTTATTTATTTTTAAAAACAATGCGAAATTTTAAGTTTCGTTTTTTGTTGCAAATGAAGGATTAAATAAACTCCAAGAATTTTTAATTACTTTTACGTAGCTATTTTTAAGGAATTGAAAAAATTTTTTTTTTTGATGTACGAGTTTAATGAGATATTTTAAGTATTGGAAAGAATAAAACATTTTTCAGTTTTCGTCCTTTTTTCTTGAATTTATAACAGCTTCCTTAACCTTTTTTAAAAGCTTTAAGGCGCACAGCGAAATATTTGAATTTTTGAAACGAATTGTATACATTTTCCATTAATAATAGAAAAACAAAACTGAAAACAGATTAATATGTGGGTTATTTTTTATCAACTGAACGAACCCACCCGAACATTCAGAGTTGCCAAGTTGAAAATAAGCACTTCCCGGCTTCTCAAAAAAAAAAAAAAAAAAAAAAAAAAATTCACTCATATGGTAAAAAGTAAAATTTTTGTGGGAAAAGGTGACGATATGGTTTCTTTTTTTTTGGTAAGCAATATAAAAATTAACAAAACTTTGAAATTCCGGGCTTGGCCTGGTCACTTAGTAACCCTGCGAACACCCAATTTCCCAGAAAAAATAGACCTTACTAAGCTTAAAATTTTCTTGAAACCATTACTTTATAATGCCGTGTGACGTTTTTGCAAATTCAAAAATGGCGGCTCAAAATGGCGTCAACAGCGTAAGAGGTCTTAAAAAAATGTTTATAAAACATTGAAAAAAAAACTGCAAAAAAAATCAAATAATTTTGTATGATTTCAAGACAGAGTGGTTATGATAAAAAATATTTTTCGAACTTAAAAATTTTTAATTTTTGCGTAAGTGACAACAACAGTTCACATTTTTCTCGTAAACTATCAATTTTCAGAAAAGAGTTCTTGAAATTAGTCAAAATATTAAAAAAAAAATCTATTTTTATTGTAACAATTTTTTTTCAATGGTGTCTTAATTTTTTTTTCTTAACAAAAAATGTCACAATAAAATAAAGAAAACTATTGTTTTTTGACCAATTTTAGGAACTTTTATGTAAGTTACTCTTTTCGACGATTAAAGAATTATATAGAAAAAAATGTTTGAAATTGAAGTGGAAAATCCAGTTCTTGCATTTTTTTCTCTCAACTAATTCTGGTATGATATCGCAAAATAAGGTGAAAATATTTTAAGCTTTAAGCCCAATTTCCATGTGATCTTATCTTATCCCATATCAGGCATATCAAATCAAATTTTTGTAAGAAAGAAAAAGCATGCGAACAGAACCTAATGTGCTTGGAGAATGCGAGAGTGAATAGCATACATTTGCTATCTTAATAGCATGTGATGTCCTCCCCGATATTTGATAAGATAAGATACAATCACATGGAAATTGGGCTTTACTCATAATAATTTCTATAAATTAATTAACTGATTGTTGCCAACAAACTTTACACGCAAAATACTTACACATAAAGACCACCTTCTGGCATGTCATTCTACAATAAATTTCAAATTATCGCTCGAAATCATCTGTATTGTATATTTGACTTAATAAAAGTTTAAAGCATTGGCATTTTTCTTGTAAGAAATCATTCAAAAGTGATAACTGCGATTATAAATACACGTACTACATTGTGAATTAGCCATTAAAACAGAGGCGATTAATTTATGCAAATTTATTTATAGCGTTAATATTTCAACTGCAACGGCCTTAATCTTGAATTGTATTTCTTGCGTCCAATTGATTTAGACAAAAGATCAGTTAGATTTTTAATATTTTTTACTTCAGTTTTATTATTCCTCATGATACATTGACCTCTTAGTGCTGCTGTATAAATAGACCTCTTCACATATCAAACGTCATTTGCAAAATATTTTCATATAACATGTTGAAGATCAATCTGCAATTCAAATCGAGTTAATGAGTTATCAGCTCATTGGCTATGAGTCTGGCTTGCAAGATTTTGTTTTTTGTTGTTGTTTTGGTTTAAGCAGAAGCTAGAAATGCGGAAAAAGGTTTTGCGTTGCCATCATAGCTGAGGCTAAGGTTAAGGTTGGCTTCATGATAGATGATGCTTAAAATTCACACAAATGCCGAAAATTGATACAAGAAATACAACGAAAAACGTTAAGCCATGGTCAATCACTAAAATTGATAATAGGAAGTAAACTGTTTCAGTTAAGATATTTTTTTTGTTTTAGAAAATTTGAAAACTGTTGAGGTGACACCATTTACTGGCATGTTGTGCTTGTGCTTAACTGGTAAGCGATCAACTTTTGCTGGAACGAGTTCTTCTATGAGTTAATACTATACGATACGATAGAAGTTCATAATGAGCTATATTTTAATATGTTCATAAATTTAAGATTAACCTTAGCTTAAATATATTATGTTTTCGGTAAGAACTCTTGAATAGTTATGTGGGTAATATTGGTAAATTACTTACCTTTGAATTTGTCTTCACTTCTTCCGTCTCCAACCGTTGGATTTTAAGTCTTTAATTATATTTAATTACAAATCTTAAAGTCGTTAACACATTTCCGAAATTATTATGAATTTATACATTTGGTTGATATTTCCACTTCAGTTCTTTTAGAAACTGGTTTGGCTGAAATTAATTGTAGCTAATTTGATTTATGTGTTTTTTTTTTATTTATATGTACACATTTGATTTGACTTAAATTCTGAAAGTACACATTTAAATCTGGGTAATTAAGAGCAATACTCTTAGTCCTATTTGTACAGATAAATCAAAGTAAAGAAAAAATACTTCGCTTGGTTGCGGATCATGTGGACCGCAGCATAAGTCAACAGCCTAAAAGCTGAACTTACCCACCTCTGAGCTACTAAGAAATTTCATATAGAACCAAAAACAGTTTCAGTCGACTTGAGGAAAAAGTATTATGCATATTTGTTTAAATTGGTGAACTCTTTCTCCAGTTGATTGTTATATTGAATTTGACAACATTTACCTAAAATCATTCTTAGTAAAACATTTTAGAGTTTTTGCTTGTATTGAAAGTGACGCGCCTTCTTTCTTTCTGGTAGTACTTGCAGTGCCGTCTTTAACCTATTGGAGGCCCTGGGCATATGAGGATAATGGGGCCCCTATGGCTTTGACAGAACACTATTTTGTTAGAATAGACAAAGAAAGTAGATAAACAAGGTTCTAGTAATATTTTTATTGACAGTCACATTAAATGAATAGATAATGTAATATAATCCACAAATGTAACTCTTTTAGCATTCACAGATTAGTGCTTAAAAATCTACATTGATTGAAGAGGAACCCTTCTAGATTTAAGATGAGCAAAATCGTTAATGACTTCTTCAAAATCTATATTTTTGAGCAGATCACATTCTATGGACATCAGCGTCAAACTGGTTAATCTGTCTTGAAGCATTGTACTTCTCAATTCATTTTTAATTCTATTCAATTTGGAGAAGTAGCGTTCCCCACTGCAGTTAGTTACCATCATGCTTAAAAAGATTCTCAATGCGATTTCGACATTTGGAAATGTGTCTTCAATTTTGTTTTCTTTCAAAAGTTGATATATTTCCAATATACTAATACTTCCCTCACTTTGTTCACTGTGAACAATTTTTAAGTATTCTGTTAAATGCAGACATTACATTTCTAACTCTTTCTCATTAACATCTTCATAATAAAATTCCGCAAATTCTTTGCAACTTTGTCTCAACTCTTCAGAATTCAGAGTCTTAAAGCGAAAAAATAAATCAAAACGTTTACAAATGTTCTTATACGGACTTAATCGCTGTTTTAGATGAGCTCTCAGAGTATCAATTATGGGAAGAAATGTCTCGACTTTGAATTTCTCTCTTCCATTCAGCTGGACTGACAACGCCGGGCCATCAAAAAAACTCTGGCGAGTGCTTCTGTATTTTGTTCTTTCAGATAGGTCCTTGTAGTTAGATTCCGGGTTTCTTTCTTTGGCGGACGATTCGAAGTAATCAAATCTATCCCTGAGGTTAACAATAAAATCATCAAGTGAAGTAAACATATTAGTTGCAACGTCCAGTGTTATTGTTTCTTTTTGGAGATAGTTATTTATTTTGTTTATTCTTTCCAATATAGAGTTCCAAATTTCTATTAGTATAATATATTCTAGCTCATTTATAATTTTTTTAGGGCCTGTTTTCCCGTCAATAAACTCATTACAAATATTCGCTGATATATACGAAATGTTACCTTTTCCAGGATTCACAATTTTTTTTAAGTGATCCGAAAGAAATGGATCAAATTCACTCAATAATTCCACACATCCCAGATAATTTCCATTATTGGGAGATCCTAGGATTTCATTGTCACCGCGAAACGAAAGCCCCCTCGATGCCAAAAATTTTACAACAGCTACAATCCGTTTAAGTACATTTCTCCAGTAATCTACTTCATTTTGATGTTGAGATAATAAGTCAGTACCTACTCTACCAAGCGCTTTATTTCGTGCCAGATAAGTCATCATAGATTGCCTATGTGCTGGGCTATTTTCATGTGCTAAAATTATGTGATTAATGTGCTTCCAATCATTACATCCACTCGGAGAGCATAGATTTACATCAGAAGGGTTAAACACAAAGCAAGAAAAACAAAATACAGAGTTTTTGGAAGGCAAGTACAACAACCATTTTCTTTCGACGCTTTCATTGGTCTTCAATTTGCGAATATATAATACTTTGTTGAAATACCTAGTTACTGATTTATTACCATCTTTATAGGTTCTGGATGTCTCGGAAAAGTCAGAATCTTTATTTTGAAAATATGAAAGTCCCTTACGAATCAAAATTTCGCGATTTTTTTCTGTAAAATTTTCATGTCAATAATCGGCGGGGTCGTGTGATATTTCTTCCGGCTTGGAAAACTGTTGTTCAACTGACGCAGTTGTGGCTATTCGTGAAGTCACCGAATTTGTTTTACTTTCGTCAAAATTGTTAGAAATTGGTGTAGAACATGTGGATTCAGAAATTCCCGCGATTTGTGATCGACACAACTCATCATGTGGAAGATTTTTTGTTAGATTACTACTTACAAAAGTTTCTCAATAAGAATAAATCAGTCATATTTTCATATGAGAAGACAAAATATGAAATTAGCCAAATACTTTTTGGTTGGTATTGTAGTCAGTAATTTTGGTTCGATTTATTCGAATTAAATAAGTTTATGGTAATAAATATAGGTTATCGATTGGTGATCTGGCAGGAACTAGGGGTTCGATCGCGGGGCCCTGGGCACGTGCCCAGAGTGCCCAGTGGGAAAGAGGGGTCTGAGTACTTGTCCATACCATTCTTGGATTTAATGTGAGGTTTTTTTTGTATTACCTTAAATAATACAATATTTAAAACTTTTTGTTTATATAGGAGATGCCACATTTGCCAAAAGTGCTTTTTTTCATCAACTTTTGTCTAAATAATTTGTAGTACTTATGTCAGGTTGAATTGCATTTGCTTAAATAGAGCACCACATTTGTATTTTTATTGTAATTGCTTGTAAAGAACGTGTCCCGCTTTTTGAATATATAAAGATGAGGAAATTGGCTAAGCAATTCCTAACATAAACCCAAAAAAAGTAAATTTCTAATGGAAGTAGGCGTATCCATAAACAGATTTCACCCATTTTCAATCAGTAGAAGAGTAAGCCGCTCCACCAAATTTAATTAGACCATCCCGCTTCGTTTTTCCGCATACGTGCTTTCCATAAACACACGGACACGGTAAATCGACTCAGGAAAATATGCTTTTCTATACCTGCCACGCCCAATTCTATGCGATACAAACACAAAGGAAATATACCATGTGTGCAGGGTATAACAAAAGCAGGCGAGTGCAAGTGCTCGCGGAGTGATGCGTCAACTTAACGATTCCTCGTTATGTTAGTATATGTAGAATGAAAAATACATCGATAAATGAGCAGAAATGTCCAATAATTTTGAAAAATGTCACAAAAATCGAAAGGGGTGAATTAGTCGACGTATGGTATGTATGTTGAAAAAGTCCAAAAAAAGCTGAAAAATTCGTTATATATGAATAATAAAAAATGTTGAAAAAAGTAAAAACATTTTTAAAATAGTTTAGTGTGAGCAATTTAATCTCTTGCATCAAGTACTATGGTACCTTCCGATATTTACTAAAAGTATAAAAATTTGACATCTGTTGTTATAAGTTCAGAAAATGCTTTTAAAGTGCGTAACGGGTGTGACGTTAAGAAAAGCTCTTATTTAAATATTTTGAGTTCAAATTGCCTAAAGTTTGCAGGAATGAGTGATAAATTGATATCATTTTAGAAATATTTTATGTTTTTTTATAAGGATGATGAGAAACTTTTAACATAAACTTTTAAGTAATATATACAAAGTTACTTCAAAAATGTAACGGGTGTGACATCCAAATGTAACGGTTGTGACATTATAATAATCTTATAGTAAAAAATGAAGTAAAAAAAAATTTTATTGAAAAAAAAAATAAAGAAAACAAGGATATTCAATATGCGATGGAGATTTTTTATCTATTATGGTAAAAATTCGATGTGATGGATCATTTAACTTTTAATACTTGCAATTTTTCGTATATGCCAATAATTTTGTTTTTTCGAAAAGTGGTCAGTTGAGCTTGAAGTGTCGATATACGTCTATGTGTCGCGTCAACGTTTAAAAGCGCGTTGTTTTCAACATATGAAAATTGAACCACAAAGTCAAAATCTAAGTCATCGAGAACTATTCCATTTATATTGAACATTTTTTAAAGAAAACATAAATTGATGCTGACAGATATCGACAAAGGAATATACTTACGATAAAAGCCTTACCGTAGGTATTTAAATAAAGGGCGTTTTTAAGAGTGCCATATTTTCAAATTGCATTAAACTGCAAAAAAGATTACCAAATGGCTTTATGTTTGGCTTTAGTTGATAGATAATATTATTATTTTGGGAATGTGAACACCAAGACTGAACCTTTATTGAAAATTTGTTTAATTCGAAAAACTGCCTCTAAAAAATCCGTATTATACATACTTCAATTCTTTAGGAGGCCATTACTTGACAACTAAGCCTCATACAAAATAAAAATTACAAAATTTCATTCACACCTTCGAGAAGTACAATTGGGCCGAATGCCAGAATGTCACAATTTATTCCTTGTCCTTTTCATATTAAATGCTCGCTATGTATTAGTTGTTTCAGCAAAGATTATGAAAATTTAATTGAATTTGCGTGTTTTATGATGAGGTACATTCTTAAGATATGGCCTTTCTTAGAAAGATTCAAAATAATTCATTTTAACCTTATTCTGAGTTTGAAATTTAATAAGCTTTTGATTTTTTACTGCTTCATATACCGGACCAATAGTAATTGGCCGGAAACATACTCGTAATGATGCAATTCTTCGCAAGAAATTATAAAAAATTTTAAGCTTATCCCGTGATGGTTTAATTTTAATGTCTATACTAACAGCTATACATTATATTTAATAAAACAAAACATTTCCTTATATTAAATTCTTTTAACATGAGGCTGTTAACTGATCATAAAACCGTCAAAATAGTAAACAAAAGGTGCAATCAAAAAGCCACACAAAAGGAAATAGTGTTTGAAAGAACAAAAGTTTTATAACATACATTCATAGATACTCGTACAGATACCTATTCACACATAGCATATGTAGAATTATAATGCTGCTACAAAATTAACAAAACGCGTCAAGATTTGCATTTAAATTGGTTATCAAATTAATTAATAAAAAAACAACAACAGTGAAATACCATTATGCAAGAATGGTTCAAGGTAATCGAGCCATGATCAAGCCATGAAAAAGCCAGCAGCCAAAAAAAAAAGACCTCGAGAACGATGCTAAAGAACTTGTTTAGTTGAAGATATTTTTCGCACAATGGCATTAGAATGGAACTTGAAATTGAAATGAATGTGGTATTAAAAGCTTATGAAGATCTTAGAAAACAATTTTAATTTCGATAAAAACAGCAACTTAAAGACACCTTTTGGGAAAATCTTGAGCCTGTTGTGAAAATTTGCAGAATTGCAGAATAATTGTTACCCATGATGTTCGATACCAACGCTTGAATTTGCAGTAATAAAATATGTATGATTGTAAAGGGTGTTCCAAAATTCACCTAATAATTGAATTTCGCGCCATTTGTGCGGTTGTGTTGAAAAAAAAAGACAGCGTGAAGACCTGATTATTCAGGGTTGTTAAAAGTAGAGTGCTATACAAAAAAATTAAGGCATTTTCATTATTGAGGAATATTTTAAAAGCAATGAAGGCTTTGCAGCTACAGTTCGCAAGTTTCGTCATTAGCGATGAGGCTCATTTTCATCGTTAAACGTCAAAATTGTCGCATTTGGGAACAAATGATAAAATAAATGTGACCCTCTTTTGTATGAATTTTGGGCAAGAGGCATCATCGGATCGTCCTACTTTAAAAATGCAGCCAGTCAGGCAATAACAGTTAAAGGTGCTCACTGTCGCGGTATGATAATTCAGTTTTTTGTGACGAAATTGCAAGACTTGAATGTAGACGATATGTGGTTTGAACAAGACATTTTCACATGCCATACAACCAGAGAAACAATTCAATTACTGCATGATTCATTTCCTGGTCGTGTAATTTTTCAATTTTGTGATCAGAATTGATCGCCCAGATCATACCATTTAGCGCCGTTGGACTTTTTTCACTAGGATTTTTTGAAATCTTTGGCTTATGCCAACAAGTCCGCCACCACCCACGCCTTTAAGCTAACACTTATGCATAACGGTCATGGAAAATTTTGACATAGGGGTGCATATGTACCAGAAAAGTCGTGATTCCATAGCTAACCCTGTACTGTATAATTTATGAATCAAAATAAATTTACAATTTTTAATTAAAAACTTGTCTAATCTATTAAAATTACTTCTTGCGTGAATTTTGAGACACCCTTTATCTATGTATGCTTAAGATAGTGAATTATTTATTGCCACTGCTGTTGTCGTGGTTGTCTTTGGTCATTACCAATTACATGACGTAGCAATAATTGGTGTTTCGGCCTCAAGGTTGTCGTGTTTATAGTCAAAATGCCAAAGTGGCCAAGCGAGTGTTGTGCTTTTGGGGCCATGCCCAGTGTATCCGTCTAAGCTTGTAGAATGTTTGTTTCGCATCCAGCGATACTTTTTTTTTGTTTTTCAAGTTTACATGGGATGCCCACCGCCGCATGTTTGTGTAAGTGCAGCATTTAATTTTTGTGATTTTCAATGTTGCTAAAACAATTTTAGGTAAATGAGATTTTTTTTTTTGCTTTTGGTTCTATTCAAACTGATAATTATGGCCAACTTGAAATTACTTATTTTAATGTCTGATTTGACATTGAGTTATGTAAGTTAAATAATAGTTCTATGTGCGAAAAGTTTTAGTATTAATTTTAGTATTACGAAACAATTAAAATGACTCGGCAGCAACAATTTTTTAAATTATATTAATTTTGACAGATCAAAAATCGTTTTATTGCCATTATAATTTAATGTGTCGCCTTCTTCTGTTTGCTTTTGTATCTTTTTGCTTGGATTTCTCATCATTTTTTGACTAATTCTTTTCAATAAATTATAATTTAAGCAAACTAAATTCATGGATAGTGCTGAAGAGCCGGATTTTAAGTTTTGAAGATGTACATACATAGTTCTAAGGAGTAACTTAGCGTGTGTAGAATAAATTTCATAAATTTAAATTTAACGTTGATAGCAAGCCTCAGAAAAAAATTAGTTTCAAAAGCTTGTTATTTGACACGAGAATTTCTACCCGCAAATTTACATACCTACGTATTTGTTTTTGTTGGTTATCTTTTATTCAAACAAAAAATCATTAACTTATGCATAGAATCAATAATACAATATATTATATAACTAGTTTCTTATTTTTTTTATATCAAACATGGTTGAAAAGCTAATTAATTCAGTAGAATTATGCAGTTTAATTGACAAAAACAAAATGAGTTTGGTATAAGTTCATTAACATATCCAGATAAATTTGGTAAAATAGTTTTTTTGACTTAATAAAAGTTTTTATTTTTAATGGAAGTGTTGAGGAATATGTAATCTAATCTTTACTCCAGCAACAACCAAATAAAAAATATGGTGCCTTCTTCTTGTTACTCTTTCATGTCCTTCCTTACTTTAATACACACACACACACCTGCTCAAAATGATAGTTACACCTTTGAAAAAATAAATTTCAAAGAAAAATTTGAATCAACGTGCAGGTGTTAGTATTATTTTGAGCAGGCAAATATTCAAACTATGCACAGTGAGTAGAAACGCTCAAAACTTAAGGGAATCACATGATTTGTTACCACTATGATTTTTCCTCTAAATTGCCAAAATATTTTTGTAATAGAGCTTAAACTAAATTCTCAAAGTGTAATTATTATTTTGAGCAGGTGTTTACGTGTCCAATTTAAAGGGAACAACTCTTAGATTTATGAAACTAGACGAAGATCCTTCATCTCTATTGTTCGTTTTACAACTACTCTTGAATTTATTCTCACCGAGAACACGTCAATTTCATGAGCCACTCATTCAACCGATATTTTGTTTCTTATATAAAATTTTATCTTTTAAACGAGGTCACTTAACTATGTACTGAACTTTATTTAGTAAAATTCATTTAGTTAATGCTAATTTTCGAGAAATTTTTCAGAACAAAATGCTGTGTGAAATGTAATTTAAGCCCTAATTAATATAGATTTTGCTGGTGTAGAGAATAAAATCTGAAAGAATCCCATTCCCACCATTTCCAAAAATATACACATTCATACCAATAAAGATAAAATACTAAGTGTTCAAAACTGATTGTATGTAAGATTTTCTTGTTATTCCTTAGAGAAAAATTTCGCTTATCTACCTCAAACGCCTACGATTTGCATTTAAAGTGGATAATTTATTATATTGTATTTATCACAATCTGACCACTGATAAATAATTTCAAATGGCTGAAAACATTATTGAAAAAAGTTTTCTGTTTCTCGCTTGGTCTTAACGATTGGATTTTGCGTATTTCGAAGCACTCAATATAAGATATTTGTGGAAATTGTTTAATATCAGGCAGTTTCGTCGAAATTCGTTCGAGGCTATATTTTTTACCATATTTTTTAGCTCTTGTTTTATCTTATATTTCCCCTAAATAGTGTTTTGAGACCGATATGCTCATGGAAGAAATGTATTTTCGAAACTGCTTCATCGATTTAATCGAAATAGTAATGAAAAATAAGATTTGGATAATTTTAGCTTTGTAAAGATTTTTTTGAGCCGGGGCACCACCTATGTCCTCAAATTTGGATTTTTGTAAACTCATGTATTTATTTATTTATTTATCTGATTTGTTGTACATTAAGTCTTAATCTTTTTTAGTACATCAATGGCAAAGAGATAATAATAATTTTATTATTTATAAAATATAAATTCATCCTATAAAATAAATTTTAATTTTAATTACTTAACATTTATAGCAATAATACAGAATTAAATCTTAAATAATAAAGTAGAAATAAAGTGACTAAAATAGTAAGAGGACTTGGAAAAGGAATTAAAAAAAAAATTAAAAAATTGGCAAAGTTGCCATCATAAAGGAAGTCATTAAAATTCAGAAAATGATTTGGGTATTATTTTTGAAATAATTATAAATTGCTTGAAGCTGCTACCAATTCTAATTTGATTTAAGTCAGCAAGCAAAGAGTTCCTTAACCTAATAGTGCTAATGAAAAAATATTGACTAGTATTGAGGTAATTAAACCTAGGAATAATTAGATGCAGCGATCTTGTGTATTGGCAAAACAGTAGTTTAGTTAATAAATACTCAGGAGTTTGAAAGTGGATGAGTTTGTACTATTACATGCTTTTTACATTTAAGACTTTTCACTTTTTCGAAAATAAACGATACCTTTCGATTAACATAATTTTTGACGATACTTTTTGACTTTTCGGTGTTTTAAGATGAAATTCGACATCTAGATGCTATTTGATGTTAACAGACTTTTATTGACTTTATCGATACTATTTGATTTATCAACCCTTTAAATTTTTTTCGATAATAATCGATACCTTCAGTCTTAAGTTAACTTTTCCTATTTTTGATTTTGTTGAAGTATTTTGATACTACCCACTAAAATTCGAATTTTTCTGACTCTTACGATAGTTTCCGATGATATTCGAACTACATTAACTTTTTCGATATCCATAGATTCTATTTGACTTAATGGATTTTTGAATAATCTCAATACTTTTCGATATATTCCGACTTTTAACGACTTTTCGATGTTTTCTAAAGCCTATTGAATCCTATGGTGGTATTCGACACTTTTCGATTAGTATTTTTTTTTTCCTATTCCATACCTTTTTGATACAAATGAGAGGAAACTGGATCAAGTGGTTATTTTTTCACAAATGCGTTATTTTGCTGTTGACAATTTTTGAAATGATTCTCGGAAAGTACTGAAAACTGGAAAAAACACAGTGCTGTCTATTTCGACACTGGTTTTAAGAATCTTCCCATATCGCGCAGATGGAAACATTTTGAATTTCTATATAAAGGATAGCAACGCAATTTTAGATTGTTAGATTTATATTGCATCGTATCGATCTGCAAGTTAAGACAAAACCATTTCTTTTCAACGTCATAAGAGCGAAAGAAAAGTTTCGATACTTAAAAGTAATTTAAATAAAAATAATACAAATGAAATCAGTTAAGTTTACGTGACTAAAATTACACATGTAATATCTGCTTGCATGACCACTTTACCGGCATATGTACAGACGTATGAAATTATGTGTGTTTTACTTACTCATCAGACTAATTACAACGGAACAACGCGTCATAAAAATATAAAATTTGTACAAGTAGCTGCAAAACTACTTGATTGTAACTCGATTTTTATGTAACTCCAAATGAACCACTAACCGCAAAACAAAAATCAAAACAGTGAGATGGAACCGCGACCCTGATGCTTCAGTACCTAACGCTCATTTTTTTTTTTTTTGACAATTATTTGCACCCGGTCTTCAATTGCTATTGTTATGTCTGGTTTTCTTATGCGTGCATTTCGCAGGTATGCGATTAGGTGACAGCAATTTTTCAGCTAATTATGAAAGTAATTTAAAATAAAGCTAAGTATGGCAATATATTTTTAAAGAAAGTAAATTAAATGGGTGAAGTTTACGCTGTTTTTAGGGAGAGCGGACCTCAACCAACTACATTTGCATTTAAAGTTGTTGTACGCCTTAATTTCTTTTTAATAAATATTCTTATACAGTTCTATCAGAAATCAGTTATTGGATGGTTCTCAATGTATGCTACATAAGTCAATAATCAGATATTCCTTCAAACAATACTTTCATTTAAAATGTCATTAATTGCTATATGTACATACATATCATTTTGATGTCGAAATTAAAAGTTTCACAATTATACAAATAGATGGGAACATCCAAATGTATGAAAAAAAGTTCAATCACCACACAAACAATCAGTTTAGTATACGCAGTTCGAAGCGCTCTCAACTTTTTACACACATCTTTCTTTGGAGCATCATCACAATCTATGGAGATATTTTTGCAAATAAACAAATGATGCAATTCATTTCTAATTATGAAGCCACCTTTGAAGCAGCTTTCGCTGACGCAATTAAAAACTTACCTCAACTAAGTTTCAGATCAACCTACAGAAAATACATATGTTTCGGCATCACATCCAATTACTTTGAAACAAAACAGAAATCAATCCAACAAGCGCATTTAATTATTAACTTAAAAATTATCCGAATTTCATAAAAATGTTAAACAAGCCAGATTTTTCATTCATCAATGTAACAGAAAAAGACTGTACTTAGAGCTACGACGGAGCTTGGGATCCGGATAAAATTCATTCTGTGACAAAAAGGAAAAGGGTAAAGTCGACAAATGGAGTTAAGCCCAATTTTTGATTTGAGCTAAGGAAATTACTCTATCATTTTTGGTGATTTATTACTACTTGGTTAGGTACCATAGGGATTCGAGGTCGTTTCAAATTACTGAATACAGCTTTTATGCAATGTTTGTGGAGTTTTGTACTTTCGAAACTTGGCAAAAATTGATGGAAAGGTAACAGAAGAAGCTTACATAAGCATTTGCGGCTTGGCGTAACTTTTTTTCTTAAGAAGACAATGTCTCTAAACATACTTCATGCATTGCAATTTTTTGTAAATAATTTAATTGATAAATTAATCTGGCCTGCACAATCACTAGATCTGAGCACGATAGAATATTTGTGGTCGATCTTGGACTGACAAATTTTAATAACGTGCCGCTGTAACCTCCCAAGCTTTTGTAATGATAAGCAATGGCATAATATACCCGAACAAATCATTATGCATTACAAACGAAATGACAAAGTATGTAAATATACCCTTTGAGTAGGGCTTAATTCGAAAATATGGAAAGTGGTCGATATTTATCGGTTTTCAGCGAAGCACTATGCCAAATTCATTTATTTAAAAGAAACATACTCATTTTTGTACACAATTGCAATATGGTGCTTTCGGTGGTTATTCCAACATTACTTTCACTACGAAGATCAAGATTCAGATCTGCGCAGTTGCGTGGTATAATTTCGCTTCCATTTGTTGGAATGAAAGCAATTAATTTCAGTTGTGAAGAGAACCAAACTTTTCTTCATGCCCTATGTAAGGCAATCCCTGTAAAGGTAAACTCTTAATTATGGCGACAACTCGTTTCAAAACATTTTGCCAGTAACCTAAGTACTTCTGTATTATATTCCGCTATTAGAGTTTTGTCAATTCCGCTGCTGTATTTTAGATATTTTTAATTTTTGAATTATCGTACCGGTGAAACACTAATTTCTCTGATTGTCTAAAGTGTTATTTATTTGACCTAACATGATTTGAATTTATTCCAGATAAATTTTAATATTAATATAATTTTTAACAGATTTATTTGGTACACAATTTAGGTACTTATGATAGTGTCAATACTAAATACTTCCAAAATAATAGTGATATTATAAATAATACCAATTTATTTATGTATTGATATTTTTAAATATCAAATTTTTGCCTATCGGACTTAACATAAATCGATATGAGTAAATGTTTACGTTTACGACGAAGCAAAACACACAATATTTTGTTGGTAATGTACATACATACATACAGAGCAATCTGCTTTCATTGGTAATGAACTCATGGCTTACATTAACCTAGGTTAGGTTTTTGGAATTCTGGAGAATCGAACTTGAATTAGTTACGCCACAGTTAATCAACCTACCGTCCATTTCTTTATAATAATTTTCTTCTACTCCCTCGAATCTTATCTAAATTTGTACCACATCCAAGTTTTCAGCTATGGTAAAAAAGTCCCTAACTAGGAAAAGCATGAATATTTGAAGAGCTCTAGAATTCAAGTTAACACCACTATCATTCTCATATTTGCGCCAACATAATTAAAAATAACTTAAAAAACACACCACAACAGATTTCGACTTCATTCCCAAAATTCTGTCACTTCCTTAGTTTGCTTAGTTAGCTTATGCTAGTTTCAACCACTGCTACATGGTATCATCAGTAAACTTTGTTAGCCGACGTTTAGGAACTCACAAGCATACTTTCTTTTACTTTTTGCATTGACCAGTTTAGAATCATAGCAAAATAAAAACATAGTGCACAAAAATTCTACATTTTCCCCCCTATATGCAATTGCTTTTGTAACTCTCACCCATTTCAAAGCTAACACTCTATGTATTAAAGGGCTGTTTCCCAAGATTTTACTTAAAAAACTAAATATTTGTGTTTGGAAGTTTTTAAGAAAAAACAAATTAGAAACATCACATATTGACATCCGGGTTCTCTGTTACTGAACTTGCTAGTTAGTTTGCTGATAAGTGAACGACCTGTAGTTTTTTAAATGTGATATTTAAAAGAACAAAATAACAATAGGAACAACTTAAGAAGCAACGAATATTTTTTTATTATAAATTTAAAGAAATAAAAATTTTTTCCAAAAACTAAAAAACCCAATGAAAATTCGAGGTATACCCTATTTAAGAATTTTTATTAAGTAATGTTGTGTTCTGCATAAAATTTTAAATTAAATCAACCAACAATAATTTTTCTTTATTTCTTTCCAGAACTTTTCATGCGTGTTACAGGGTCACAAAAACTATGGGGAAATCGTATCGGTCTTAACAAAGCTTGGCAGGGCCCCAGTCCTTACGTGTTACTTTTCGATCCTGAAACAGTAGAGGTAAGCAACAAGTTTTTTATCACAATTAAGTCACACAATATCTCTTCTTTCTTTTTCTCCAGCCAATCCTAAACAGTCAAAAATTCATCGATAAAAGTCATGATTACGATTATTTGCGACCATGGTTGGGTACCGGATTGTTAACCAGCTTTGGCCGGAAATGGCATTCACGCAGAAAGGTAATGTTTAAAAGTTTCTCATGAAGATAAAGCATTGAGGGAAACAAAAAAATTTACTATTTTTAATTACTATTAAACAGAAAATTTATTATCACATGTTTTTAATTTATATCTCTGCAGATTTTAACACCAGCATTTCACTTCAAAATCTTAGATGATTTCATAGATGTCTTCAATGAGCAGAGTGCTATTTTAGCACGTAAACTTGAGCGAGAAGTGGACACGACAGCCTTTAACATTTTTCCCTATGTAACACTTTGTACATTAGATATTGTGTGTGGTGAGTATAAGAAAACGTTCATAGGCGATAGTGATAGGAATTATATCTAGAGTATAGGAAAATATATTGTTTATACATACTAATGGTATAACACTGCTTCTCTGTATTGATTGCATTGATAGCTTTCACCAGTGACAATCACAAAACCTGATCAAAAGATTCAGAATTATGTACATAAATAAGTATATACCATATGTACGTGAATGGGATATATTCGGTTCTTGTTGGAAAAACTCTCGATAAAGTAGATAAAATATTGTCTAGAATCGTAAAGTTCATTGATTCCTCTGGAAAAATGTTCTTTAATTAGTTTAGCGCAATCAAATTGAATAAAGGTAATTTTTTAAACAGCATATGCAGAATCATTTTAGTACGATGTAATTTGTATCACCCTGATCAAGAGTCTTTATGGTCAAAAACATTAGTGATGGCTAATTTATATACATATATAAGTTTAATGTGAAGTTTCAGTGATCTTTGAGCCGAAAATATATCAACCGATTTGCATATATAAGTAAGATATGCATATTTGGTTCGTAAGACTATACTGCCGTACTAAGCGAAAAGGGCGTATCTAAAAAATGCGTTTCGAGATAATTGATGTTTTGTTTAAGTCAATTTGTTGAAACATCTATAAAATTGAGATAGAGAAAATTTTCTTATTAGATTTTTTATATGATTGAACTAAGATACCGGCATTTAGAGTATTTCATTAGACGCATAATTTTTTAAGCTATCTGATGCCATAAGAATCTCGGATACTTTTTTTTACGGCAGTAGAGGAAATTAAAAAATTACTAGTACATATGTATGTACATACATATGTATTTACATGACAACTTCAAAGGGACGAAAAAATTATGATTCTTTAATTTTTCTTTCAATAATTTCTAAACTGTTTAATAAAACTTTCATGTCTCTGGAACAGTACGCAGTACTGTGTGGCTTCCTTTTTACAAGATAACTAGATGTAAAAAATTATTACACAGTTTTATTGAGGTTATGTTTATCTTATACTTACTTGAGTTGAGTTTAATGTTGTATGGTGATTTTTAACTTTTTGCTTCTATCCTAGAAATGTAGTCTATGGAGCAAGCAATACATGTTACCTCCAGAACTTTCAGTAAAAAAAGTGTACTGCAGAAGCGTTTTTTTGTTTTAGGTTCAAGCCATAATTTATAGGTTTTACGTATTTTCTTTATATTCGTCATACAAATTACATACGTGAATACATATCATATCTTTATATCATTCATAGAAACTGCTATGGGCCGTAATATTTATGCGCAGAGTAACAGTGAATCGGATTACGTTAAGGCTGTATACGGGTAAGTGGCTTATGATAGAAACTGAAAAGTCTACTCACTCTGGTAAACAATTTCCTAAGTTATATAGGTATTTTCTAACAGTATATGTATCTCATACTTTTATTAAGCATATTTAATTTAAATCAATCAATTCCGAATATTTTTCCGATTACGAAAAGATCCAACCGGTTAAGTTCCGGTGCTGTTTTTTCTTTTAAATTTTTTTCATCTTAAAGCAATAATCGAATATTCACTGTCATGGTCAAGTTCGCACCATAAATAAACTCAATAAAATAGTAACAACGAAAAACTTTATTCGTTAATTCCATGAAACAAAGTGGAAAAATTAGCAGTTGAGTTCATATGTTATATCGCTCATTCACTTCATTGTTTATCTTGAACGAATATAACAGTGTTGTGTTGCGACACACAATCATTCTGAGCTATATTACAGATGGAAGTGAAATTGTTTTGAAAAGTATAGGTAAATTGTTGAAAACATCGCCTTTAAAAATTGGTCCCACCCAAAACAAGAATGGTAAAAAAAATATTTTCTTAGGAAAAATCCTACAAATGTGTACATCTCACATATAGAAGATTTTTTAAGAGATCGTGTGTCATTTACGTAGACTTTGTTGCACAACACTGTTATTGTGTTGTGCGTAACGATGCTTACGATTTAATTTTATGACACGCGACTTGGACATAGCAAGTACCAAATAATACAAACAACGTAAATACTCGCATATATGTATGTACATACTATATTATTAAGTTTTTATGTAGTTTGCTTGATGCCAATTATGATTTTTAACACTAGATAAATGAATTTGTTTATCACCGGCACGGTATGGTTAACAAGTGTTATTGTTGACATTAAATTTATTGTTTTATTTGTGCTGATCTTTTGTTTTGAATAAATTTTCACAGAAATCGTTATAATTTTTTTCAAGATTTATTAACTCACATGTGACACTTACGATGTTTCACTTTGATGATCATAATTCGAATCCGTGATTAGTTTTTCTTCTTCATGTTTTTTTCTTATAAAAAAATTAAAAATTGACTGGAAAAAAATTAAAAATTGACTGGAAAAAAATTTAAAAATTCCGATTTTGATTTTAAAGTTGCAAAATCTCCCCATATTATTTTGCAGCCGATCCCTTTTTACATCATTTTTAATAAATTGTTATTTGCTTAAAAGAATGCCATATCATTTTCTTATTTCAAACCCGAGATATCTGCAGTTTTCTAAATTATCAGAATAGAATTATTAGAATAGTAAAATTATGCCAGTTCTCTTAATTTGGAAAAATGCAGATATCTCGGGTTTGAAATAAGAAAATTATATGCGGTTACGTTTTTCTTTAAAGCAAATAGCAATACATTAAAAATAATGTAACACGGGAATGGCGGCAAAAAATTATGCAACTTTAAAGTACAAAATCGGAATTTTTTCGTTCTGTCAATTTTCAATTTTTTTATAAGAGAAAAAGAAGAAGAAGAAAAACTAATCGCGGATTCGAATTCCTCGGTCAATAATAACTGTTTGAAATAAAAAATAAATTTGAGACTCTGATTCGAAAAAAATTAGGTCTGTTAATCTAGAAAAATGCAGATATGTATCTTGGTTTTGAAATAAGATGATGATATGTGGTTTCGGCATTCTTTTAAGCAAATAACAGTACATTGAAAATGATGTACCATGGGATCGGCGGTAAGATAATATTTGAGGTGTTGCAACTAGAAAGTAGAAAATAGGTGCCTTTTACTTTTGTCCGGTCAATTGTCAATTTTTTTATAAGAAAGAAAGAAGAAGAAAAACAAATCATGAATTTGAATTTCCTGATCGATAGTTTCCCGAAAACCATACCCACTTTGTTGGAAAATCTTATAACCTCTGTAACTTGCACCATTTTTAAATCAATATTTTGGAAAAATGGGTTGTGTACTTAAAACAGAGGGCGCTAATCCAGTTTTCAACATTAACCTTAACCCTAGTAATGGGCTTTGTTCAGACATATAAGGCTACTGTAATCCGCTGACAGATCGTGAGAAAATCAAACAGTTTTTATTTTGAACCGCTCTAATGTATATCTTTTAATATGAATTAAAAATAATTTTTTCGTATATTTTAAGAGCGTACTTATTGATCCTGAAAATGATTATAGTCAGATCTACTACTGGGGGTGGCATAGTCAATTCAGAAAAATTGCTCCTTTGCCAGGCTAGAAACCTTAATTCTTTTGTAAATCACGGTGGGCATTAACCAAGTTCAAATGCATGGTTGAGTTAACTGCTTTCACTCATTTTAAGGGATATAAAAATACAAAAAATATATACCTGTTTCAAGTATTATATATGTACATATAAGTAAAATATCGATATGGGTCACCATTTTCAAAGTTGTTATATTTTTTTATGACCTGTTTCACCTGATAGGGTCACAAGAATAGGCCTTAAAGTCAAGGGCCACCGTGAAGTGCTATCTTGTAGCATGGGTAGGGGAAAGTGGGGTACATTTGATACTGGGCACATTTGACTTTGCCAATTTCAGTATGAAAAGGACTAAGGCGCCAAAAAGTTTAAATGCAGAAAGCAACCTACTTTGATTTAAAAAAACGTTATGAACTTTGACAGTTTTTCTTCAACTCTCTTCGGAGTAGTACGAGTTTTTCTGCTTTCGCGATCCCTGATGTAATTTTTGATATCAAGTACGTAAGCGTTTTGTGAATTATATGTGGTTGTTTTTGTAAATTTGTAAATTGTTAGCGTTACGTTTGAGTAACAACACAATTAAAGTGCGCTTTGTGAAAATAAAACATTAATAATAAAAAAAAAACAGGAAACGCATCTTGAACGTTTGGGTCACATTTGAATTTTGCCAAAGGGTTACATTTGACATCTGAATATACCCCACCATACAGAGAATTTAGTTAAATATGTCAAGAAGTGTGATTTAAGTAAACTGACAGTTGAAAGGCTTTAAAATTAACTGATAGCTTTTATGTTTTGAACTCATTTATGTTAAGTTTCTTAATTAAATTGAACAAATTAATATGTATTTTTCGTTATATCTTTTGTAATAAATCGTTTAAAAAAAAAGTTAACTACGTAGCTTCCAATTTAACCAATAGTATATTCTATAGCCCCATATTTTTTGAATAAAACACATTTGCTTGTAAGACCGAATATGAATTGTAAAAAATGCACCGAAGTCCGAAGTCAAATGTATATGAGGCGTCTAGTTGCAAAACCAGCTAGGTCCCTTTTTCATACTTTTGGAAAACAACGACAAACGTTTATTATGTTCATTGAAAAATTAAAACGTATTTTCCACATAATATGTATGTAGCATATAAAGTTTCTTACTCAAAACACGTCAGATCAGACTTTTCGATTTTCATCTGCCAATGTTTTTGAGAAAACAATTTTGAACTTGGGGGGCTATGATCCATTGAACATGGACTTGGCCGGTTTTGAAATCTATGCATCAAAAATAAATTTAAAAAATGTAATATGTATTTATCAAAAAAAAATTTCTTTTAATCTAAAAATATAATAGAAGCATAGTCTTAATTTTGATATATGTGCAAATCCGCCAGAATTGGCCTTTTAGCTGGCCTCGTTTTTTTTTTTTTTTTTTTTTTTGGAGTACATCTTTCAGCCATAGTTTCTCTTGAAGCTAAGTCTGTCTTGAATTAATATTCAAGTTTGTTCAATTAAAATTCAGATAGCTATTTTTTTATTTAACTTTATATGTAACTTTTCATGTTGTTTTTTTAACTTAAATGCAATTTTAACTATGTCTCCCTTTGAATTTTAATTGTTCCTCCTTGAATATTAATTCAAAATAGTCTTAACTTCAAGAAAAACCATAATTGAAGAGTGTGTTCAGAAAAAAAAAAAGAAACCTTGGTAGAGCTAAGATTTTTTTTCTTATAATTTTTTTTTTTTGAAGCAGACTCTTCAAACATGGTCTTTCTTGAAACTAAGACTATCTTGAATTAATACTCAAGGAGGAACAATTAAAACTTAGTTAAAATTACATTAAAGTTAAAAAAAACATGAAAAGTTACATATAAAGTTAAATAAAAAGATAGCTGTCTGAATTTTAATTGAACAACCTTGAATATTAATTCAAGACAGCCTTAGCTTCAAGAAAAACCATGGTTGAAGAGTGTGCTCCAAAAATAAAAAAAATTAAAAACGAGGCCAGCTAAAAGGCTAATCCTGCGGACTTGCACATATGAGAATATCTGAAAATTTTATTTTCTTGGACTAGGCCGGTTTTGCAACTGGATGCCTCATGTATGTATATTGGTGGTAATATCCAAAACATGTGTCACCAATTATCAGGTTTAATTTATATGGAAATTGACTCTCAAGTTCAATGAAATCATGTTTAATTTTAAAAATTAATTTTGCAAATCTCATGCTTCATTCAAAATAATGAATTTTTAATTTTTAATAAGCCTGATGAAAGATTTCAAAGAAGTGTTTTTCTTTCATATTTATTCATAAAAAATCATATTCCGGTGGAAAATTCTGGGTACAAGACTGTTTCATAATAAATGAGTTCAAGAATGGTGTGAAGCTGGTTGCAGTAGCGTAGCGCAGGAGTGCGGCCCCGGTTTGTTTGACTCCATTTGAATTTTTTGTGGCTTTTTTTGCCTAACAAAATGCTATACATAAGCAATAAATAACAGAATATTAATATAACGCTTCCTTTAAATCGATTTCACATATCATGTCAGAATACACAAATGTTGTGTTTGCAAAAGTGTAATATTATATTCTGTCAAATGCAACAGACATATGAACAAACAAACAGGCTTATAACTAGACCGATTAAAATTAAATTCGATTTTGGGGTGAAATGAACTCATGTGCGAAATGTAGAAGATTAATATGTCATTTTCAACACTTGTCTAAGACAAATATAATAAGGTTATAATAAAATACAAATGATACATATCACTTTGCACTTTGCATCAATCGTATTGTTAACGTTATCTTTTTATTGTTTATTTTCATTTCTTGAACTTAGCATTGGGGAAATCATTCAGAGTCGTCAGTCAAAGCTGTGGCTTCAATTTGACACCATTTTCCGCATGACTGAACCTTATAAACGCCATCAGAGTTACATTGAAACGCTGCATGGTTTCTCCAATATGGTGATTCGTGAGCGCAAGGCTGAGTTGGCTGATAACATAGCAAACAATAACTCCAATAACAATATTCCCGATGCTTATGATGATCTGGGCAAAAAGAAGCGTTTAGCTTTTCTTGATCTTTTGATCGATGCTTCAAAGGATGGTACTGTACTTTCAAATGAGGACATACGCGAAGAGGTGGACACTTTTATGTTTGAAGGTCATGACACAACTTCAGCAGCTATTTCATGGACTTTATTTTTACTGGGTTCATATCCAGAGTACCAGGAACGTGTTGTAGAGGAGTTAGAATCGATTTTTGGAAACGATAAGGAAACACCAGCAACAATGAAGAATCTGATGGACATGCGCTATCTGGAATTTTGTATTAAGGATGCCCTACGTTTGTTCCCCAGCGTCCCGATGATGGCACGCTCTATATCAGAGGATGTTAAGATCGGTATACATCATTACTTTATTTTTAATTTCAAAAATTTAAATGCATCTTCTGTATATTCCTTATAGGTGACTACTTGGTACCTGCTGGCACAACTGCAATCATCATGACTTATATGCTGCATCGCAACCCCAAAGTCTTCCCAAAACCTGAACAGTTTAATCCCGATAATTTCTTGCCAGAAAACTGCGCAGGTCGCCATCCTTTCGCTTACATACCCTTTAGCGCAGGACCACGCAATTGCATTGGACAAAAATTCGCTATACTTGAGGAAAAGGCTGTTCTCTCATCGGTATTGCGTAAATATAAGATAGAATCTATTGACAGACGAGAAGACTTAACGTTGCTGGGCGAGTTGATTTTGCGTCCTAAAGACGGTCTGCGAGTTAAAATTACAAAGCGTCAGTAAGGAAATGATGAAGAGACTAAAATTCGTTGCTATTTTAGAATCTTGTTTTTTTAACAGTTAAACGCATAGCATTAGCATTTGTAAATAAAAACTGATAAGTTATAATAAGGTTTAGTTGTAATTTTTTTATATACAATATGTATTTATATTCCGATAGGAAGCGTCACAAAAACTTGACTCATTTGATCACTTTTCTCATATGCCTTTTTAATTAGTTAATAATCGTCTGAACTCAAAAGGTTTATGTTCGCTGAACATTAATCTACTGATTAAAAGAGCGCTTTATGACCACTTAAATTCGAGTAAAATTGGCACTTCGTAATTTGTTTTTCAATTTGGTAGAAAAATATTTGAAAATGGAACATGTTTTGTGACGCTATCTCCCTGTCTACATATGTTAAATGTTAGCTTAATCTCATTTATTACGATTTTATTTGTTTGAGAATTTTTAAGTTTAATCATAATTTTAGAATTAAAGTCTTTGAATGACTTAACATACCAAATGCTGTTTTAAGTTTACGTAACATTGGTTTTGAAAATGTTACCCTATAAATTTGTAATAAATAAAACTTAATTATATGAAAAAGTGGATTTTATTTAGTTTTTCCGATTGATGATATATTTGAACATAACTAAGCAATATCTACTACACCGTGCTATTGCCGAACTCTGAATTTATGTATCTACTCTTAAATTTGACACTTTATCAAAACTTATGAAGCGGTTCAACGTTATGTTTAATTATGTAAGCATAGTTTGTGAAGGTCAGAAAACGCAAGAATGATGGTATGAGACCAAAACCACCGACTCTGACGTAATCTTTTGGCCACTATTGTAAATAATAAATGCTCCTAGAAGCCTGCAACCTTTTTTGTGTCGCCTAAGGCCAACGTTGCCAATATAGTTTATGAAATGGTATATGCAGATTATAGAGGACAATGCTGCCGTACTAAACGAAAAAGACGTATCTCAAAAAAAAAAAAAAAAATATCCGAGATTCTTATGGCATCAGATAGCTTAAGAAATTACGCGCCCAATGAAATGCTCCAAATGTCGGCATCTTAGTTCAATCAATAAAAAATCTACTAAGAAAATTTCCTCTATCTCAATTTTACAGGTATTTCAACAAATTGACATAAACAAAACATCAATTATCTCGAAATTAATTTTTTTGAGATGCGTCTTTTTCGCGAAGTACGGCAGAATAGGTATGAGAAAGATGCAGATAGCATATCGTACGGTTTGCTGCCGATATAGAAATTGTTCCATTGTGACTGCAACAGCAAGCAGCAAAATATCAGTGTTGCATTCAAGCTGACATAATGAAACAAGCAAAATTGATCATCTACAAAAAATAAAATTTCGTGTTTTTGATGGAAAGTGTACAAATTCTAATTGAAAATGTAGGGGAAGGTGGGGCTAAGCCGGACACTTTTTGTCTTTTTGCAAAAATAATGTAAAAAATTACTAGAAACCTGGGGTGTTATATATCATTTGAAAGCTACATCCTTTAGCTACAAATCGCATATCGTTTGATGGTATAATATGTATTCAGTTTGGCGTGAGCTCATTCAGACTATACCAACCTCGAAATCGAAAAAGACAAAAATGGTGGGGCTTAACCGGACAGGGGGTGGGGCTAATCCGGACAGTCGCGCCAAAACCAAAATGAATAGCAAACATGAAGGCACATTATGTTTAAATGTTATTTTGAATCTTTATTGATGTATTTCCATGTGTTTCGTACAAGAAAAGATTGTATTTGATTGAAAAAATTTTGATTTTAAGTGCTAAACGCAAAATGATGATGAACAAAATTTTGGATAGAAAAATGAAAATATTTTTTTTCAACGAAAAATTAACGGAAAATCGGAAAATATTGAAATTCATTCAAAATCTTCATCTGGTTTTCTTGATCCAATCTGCCAATGTTGCTCGCTTGACACCATGCAATTCTGATGCATCTCGAATCGACGTTTTATCACGAATCACCGCAATAACAGCTAATTTCATTTTTTCCTTATCGACTGCAGGCATTTTACGTTTGTAATTACGCACCATTTGCTGTGAATAACTTAAAATAATTAATATCAATGCTTGTTGAGCCTTAGCTATGTCGTAGAAACATTCAATATGCTTCAGAAGTGTTTAGGAATAACAACAACGAGTTTAAAATGACAAATAAGATGTCCGGTTTAGCCCCACCAAAAAGTGTCCGGTTTAGCCCCATCGTGTCACTTGTTTATTAATTTCACAATCCAAAAATTTTGAAAAAAAAATTTTTACTTTAAGCGAAAAAATACATGTGCCTGCACTCTTCGACGACTGACGCTAAACTGAATGATAAAATATCATCGACACTTGGGAAGTTAATAGCTTACGACAGGGTGCGTTCATCGCGGATATGGCCGTTCCGATATTCAAAGTAGTTTTTGATTAATCGCGACTGTCCAGTTTAGCCCCGCGTCCGGTTTAGCCCCACCCTCCCCTACTCTTATAACACACCTCATCAGGCACTGTATACATTTCTTTTTAATAACCGAAAATAATATATCACAAAGTAAATCGGATTTAAGAATAATTAAAATAATATTTAGCGTTACTTATCAATTATTTTTTTGCAGATAGTCAATTTTTCTTGTAAGCCGACGATATGTTGTTAACTTAATAAAAAAAAGGCACACAACATAGCTGTACAAAATTTTGCAGTTATGCTTAAAACAAAATTTTAATTTCATATTACTAGGACCATTTTGCCGATCCCCAAGTGGTTGTGCCCAGGGTGACTGCCCCTCGTCTGGCCTAGCTACGCTACTGGCAGCCATCGGCAGTCAGAATTTTTTTGGCCAGCATTTCAAAAAATACTTTTGCGCAGCATGCTGTCGAAGTATTCAATTCAGCTTAAGTCAAATAAGCAAATTCTGTGAAAAGCAATTAGCGTACGGTATTATTTCATAGCTGAATTTTTTTCTGCAATGATCAGCAGTAAGCAAAGTATTTAAAATTGCTTTTGCATTTTAAGCCCAGGTTTATATTGTTACGAAATTCCTGTCTCTTAGACGATAATTTCGATCTCCTACACTTTTCTGAGTTCGATCACCGGAATCTGTAGCAATCAAAAACACACAAGCTTACTTAAGTAATTATAAAATGGTTTATTTAAATCACAAAAGTTAGTTTTCACACGGTACAATTGTTTATTTCATTAAAATTCAAACTCTAATATTAATCTGGCACTGTATATACAACTGTTTTACTTTATTACTTAAAATCCACTGTGTTAAGATCAAATGTCTTACTTTACTTTTAAAATCAACTGTGTCACTTTATTGCTTAAATTCAACTGCTCTCCGAAAACTCAGATGACAACCTTTTATACTACAGTCATCACTTTCTCGAATAATCCAGAACCTTCTAGATGGCGTATCGGCGGCGATAATTTCTCTTGGTTGTCGACTTTTATAGTGTACTGCAGCGCCTTTTCGGTTTATCATTTTTAGTACAAAAACTACATTTGGCCGCTAGATGGTGTACAAATATTTTTATACAGCCAGTGATGCTAGCTAGTATCGTTTGGTTTTCTTCCGTTGGTTTTTGTTTCAAGAATTTTCTGGCATCAGGCCCGTGCGCAGGAATCCATGGGGGGGGGGGGTTTTAACTCGGACATTTCATGTGAGAATATTGTCATAAGAAATATCAAAAAACGGTGTAATTTTAATATAGACATTCGAGCGGGTCGATTTGCTTGAAGCAAAATAACGTCAGCCAGACGACTCAAAAAAAAAAAGGACACTTAAAAACGATATCAGCGTCATTTTGTTTTCGTTCCGAGAAAAACCAATGCATCACTTTTGATTCTCCTGAAGGTCCTTTTTGGCTAAAAAAAAAAACTTGTTTTTTGCTCATAACTTTTATTTCTTTACAGAATGGATACCTGAATTTGCTTGAAAAATAAAAATTGCGTTATTGCAAAAAATTTGACATTAATAAATATAAAACCTTTTTTGCTGTTATAGATAATATTTTGTCCAAAAATTCGATTTTTTCATACAAAAAATGTGAAAAAATCGAATTTCGGGACTGAATATTATCTATAATAGAAAAATAACTTAAAATTTTCTAACGTCACATGTTTTGCAAGAACCCAATCTATATTTTTCGACTAAATTCGGGTATCTATTTTGTGAAGGCATAAAAGTTACGAGCGGTCCTATATGCCTATTTAATAGAATCGGGTTTGAAGAAAATTCTCCCAAAATTTCAACTTCCTTTGTTTCCTATCATTACGTAAATATCTAATTCTGCGAGGTACTTGAAAAAACTCGTCCAAAACTCTTTCAACATTGATTTCGATATCGCGATGTATATTTAGCGAGGCTAAACCGTTCAGCGAACTTCGGAACTAGTTGATCTGAGGTATGTCTTTAGGCGACGTAGCACTGAAAAGGAGCGTTCATTTTTTGCTGTTGTCACAAGCAAAGTTGCCATAACACGAAGCATTTTTTATATCTTGCCCGGCAATGCGTTCACGCCAAAGTTGAACTTCATTTATCCACATGTCACGTGAACTATCACGCAAAATTGAAATATATGGCGCGAATAGATTTGTGCATGAATTTTCATTGAAGCTGATTTTATTGATGCCGGAGCAATGCTTGGACGCGCATTAGAAAAAACGCTCGTGTTACTTAGCCTTAGTGACTTAGTGGTCCCAAATCGTGTTTTTTTGGTTCAAAAATAGCTAGAGAGCGCAAATCTTGTCGAAAATGAAAAACTCGGGCTCCGACGATTTATTTGCATTTTAGTTCTTTCATTTAAAAAAAAATTTGTTGTGTCTTTTTGATTTTTCGTTCAAATGTCAATAAAAACCTATGTACGAAAATTCCCAATGGGGGGGGGGGTTGGAACCCCCAAAACCCCCCCTTGCGCACGGGCCTGTCTGGCATAAACCAAATTTCGCTACAGCGCGTTTTGCTGCTGCTACTTTGCTACTGCTGCTCCAATTGTGTTTCGACATTACATAGTGTAATCTGAGTACTGGATCACTTTTTATAGCAACAGCTTAATATTTTATAAGGCATCCAACGCCAGACTAGCTAGGTGCTAAAAGACAAATGTGACATTCTAGCTTCAATATTGCTTATTACTTTATAATCTATAGCTTATACGTATGTTCGTAAAATGACAAAAGTCAGACGACACAAAATACTAATGGAACCCTGGTAACAACTTACTTCTTACGCAGCTTCTAGCTTATGGAGAATCCTTGAGTGGAACTTTAAAAAATTTTATAAGGAGGGTGCAATCGTAGTCTTTGGACATTACCTGCGTGAGTTTACGTTATCTTGTTATGACATTTTAAAGATAGGAACGTGAAGTCTCCAAAGAAAACTTATCACAGCCTATTTTATTAAAATAATTTGGTAGTGATCAGACATTAAACCTTTTTGAATCTGTTGATTTACTTTCGTAATTTAAAGGCCGCTATTGTAACTAAAAAAAAAAACTGCTAGAAGCACGCAACAAAAAGTTTGCTTTATTTACGGCCACTGACGTCGAAAATTGTTGAGTCAGTGTTACCATTGCTTAGTAGTATATTATCTTCGTATTCCTACCACAATTGTTTGGGACTGACTTAAATTTTTCAAATTAACCAAACAGTGTATTACAGTATTATGAAGCAATAATACAGCGTGTGTGTTCACAAACTAACAGAGTTAAAAACCACAGTATTTATATCTACATATCGCTCACTTACTTCAAGAGTGGCATAACTCAAAAAACATAAAGTGGGAGAAAAACGCATTTAAAGTTTTCAAAAAGTTGCTTTTTATATGAAAATAATGAAAAGTATGTCTACATAAACTCTTCTCACAAAGCAAGTTTATGAGATAATTTTCTGATTTTTTGACACAAAATAAAACATGAAATGGCGGATATTTCTGCATCATTAACTCCAAAATCACGTTTTTTGAGTTATGCCAGTCTTGAAGTAAGTGAGCGATATGTATAATGACTATGACTATGCCTTGTGCGAATCGTTGTTGTTTTTGAATTCTTTGCAGATCGTTATGTTGTTAACCCTACGTTCGTGCATTGAAAACGTTTGACTTATTGTACATGTGAGCACTCAGTGCCCAGACATTTCTCCTATACAATTTGCATGCAGGTGTTCTACGAAATTACTATTTTCGCGAGGAAAAGGTACATCGTTCGGAGATCAGGAACGGTATGAGAGTTTTAAAGTTATAAATTGTTTTAGAAGTATTGAAAGTATAAAAAGCAAAGGAACTACATATTTAAAAAAAATTTCAACGTTTTTATTTAAACCATTTTTAGTGAGCAATAAGTATGAATTTCATACTATGAATTTCATACTATGAAATTAGCTGGAACAAAATACAGTTGAACTTCGATTATCCGTGATGTTTGGGACCGAGCTCATGCCGGATAATCGAATCAATATTTTATATTATTCCTTATCAATTTTCAAAGTCGTAAAAACATATGTAATATGTAAGCGCAAGTATGTATGCATATTATTTTAGTGTTTACAGCACCGTTTTACAAAAGTATTTAGTTATAATATTCAGTTAATGTTGTTTTGTCCACTACGTTTAGTTTTTGGTATTTCTCTTAGAAGATGCTGTTGGATGCCGTAGATTTGAATATTATAATGTTCTGTGAATTAAAAATTATTGTAGGGATGAAGTACGTTCGCTTTTGTTACTTAATTTTTAATTCAAAAATTATTTAATTACAAATAAATATTTTTGTCATTAAAATAAATTGTTATGACCAATTAAATAATACAATATCTATTATTTAGATAAATAAATTATTTTAAGCTTTAAAATAAAAAAAAAAATTATAAAAAAAAATTAAATTTTCTCATTTGTTTTTTTCATGGAAATTCATGTAGTGCCCACGGTTCGCTTCAAGAAAGATCAAGATCGATTAAATTGTCAACCAAATCTGACAATGCACAGTTATTATATAGTGTCCGGAGATTCCAAATACATAATCCGTAAAATCGGAGCTGCTCAATTACTCGATTTATGGCCATTTTAAGATTAGCACTATGGCCGACACGGTTCGTTTTAAGCAAGATCAAAATCGGTAAGAGTTTTCAACCAAATCTGACAATGCACAAATATTATTTAGTGTTCAGAGATTCCAAAAACAAGATCCGTAAAGTCGTACCTGGTCACTTAATCGTTTTATGGCTATTTTAAGGTAAACACTTTTACCGATAATATCAATAAAATGAAGTTCCAGGAAACATTGTGAATAAAGACATTAAAAACTTAAATTTTTTTATTTTGCTTATTTTCATTTGATTTGCAATCAAAAATACTTTTAAAAGCCATAAAACAAAACTATATAAACTTAATTTTTAATTAGTTTTTGGGCCCAAAAGTATTTTTTAAATATTTTTTTTTCATGAAAACATCAAATATAAAAGATTTTTTATTTATTGTTTTTTGTGAGCTTTGTAGTCAAAAATACCTAAAAAATTTATAAAACAAAATTACAATTTAAATTTTTTTTTACCAGTTTTAAGGCCTAAAAGATTTTTTTTTTAATATTTTCAATTCTTTTCCATGGAAAATGATGAATAACGTAACATATGCAGTGGCGGATCCAGGATTTTTTTGAGGGGGGGGGGGAGGCTAACATATTTCTTAAATGAAAACACACATTGATTAAATTTTTCAACGAGCAATACTTATATTTTTTGACATATTGCAACAATCTAATCAGTAGTCTAGTCAAGGGTTTCAAGACGGCGAGGTTTCTTCTGGCAAATAATTCAACAATTTCAGCTGAGCTGATATAGATTTCTAGAGCCAATCCATTCAAGCAATCTTCTGTCATTGTAGACCTTAAAAACAATACAATTTCAATCATTTTAACACAGAAAAATTTTGTTCTGCTGGAATTTTGGCAAATACTTGCAGTAGAATTGTGATGCTTTGGAAGAACGATTACATTTTTTTTTTTGGTTTTGATAACACCTTTTACAAAAAAAAAAAAAGATCTGATTTCTCATATACTTTTTTCTATGTATTTTAGGGCGTAGATTCCAAAAATGACAACCATTTTTTTTTTTTTTTTTCTTAAGAATCGTTTTCGAGATATCCCCAAAAAACTCTTTTTTCTGCACTTTTTTCATTTAGTTGGATCATTTTTTTTTTTTTTTTCTTAAGAATCGTTTTCGAGATATCCCCAAAAACCCTTTTTTCTGGACTTTTTTCATTTATTTGGTCAGATTTCTATGAATTTTTTTTCGACCTAAATCAGTTGCACACTATTCAAAAATTAATTTTATTAATTTCTTCTGTCTATCGGTTTGCTGTTCATGATATAAGGATAGGATTTGATGGAGTTACAAGCGTTCAGAGTGACTTTTTTGGTATTTTCAAAAAAGTCACAAAATTTCAATTGCTCCGTTTAAATCCAAAAATTTTTCAAAATCTATTTTTTAACAAATATGTATTTTAAGCAAATACATACGAGCATATGTTTGCTCAAATCGGACACAAAAAGTTAAAGTTAATCAAAAATCAATAAAAAAAGGTAATTTCCATATTATCATGCATTCCCATATGTCCAAGTCTGTTGGTTTATGGTGTAAGAGGAACCGTATTTTCATTTTTGATTAACTTTAACATTTTGTATCCGATTTGAGCAAATATATACTTAAAATTTTTGTTAAAAAATAGATTTTCATCCTGGATATTAAAAATATAAAAAACAAAGGTTTTGACTTTTTCAAATGAATGACCAAAAAAGTGCAGAAAAAAGGGTTTTTTCTTAACGATTCGTAAGAAGAAAAAAATGGTTGTCATTTTTGGAATCCACGCCCCAAAATACATAGGAAAACTTCTATGAGAAACCCAATCTCGAGATGAGGCCCGAAATTGTAAACTAGTGTAATATTCCACGCCCACTTCTTCAATTCCGCCTACTTTTGGATATTTAATAAATTTTATTCGTGATCGACATCCGCATACCAAATTTTAGCACAATAGCTTGTATATTTTGCGATATATGCCGTAATTAGTCTTAAAATTTAGAGCGGTGACACACCTACAGGTACAACCCAGTCTGATTTTAATCCAGAACAAACCTCTTAAGCCAAATTTTAGTATGATTTCTCATATATTTTGATAGATATGCCACTTATCGTAATTTTTTTTTTTAATAAGATATCTTATAGCAAGTACATCTGCCTTGTAAAATTTTATATCGACTACGGTGTTAGTTCTCTTAATATACGTTTATAAAAATTGTGGGTATCCACGCCCTTGTGAGAGACTTTGAAAGCTCGAATCATTTTTTTCATTTCATTTTATTTATGCGTTTTTTGATACAGTAATTTTATTTTTTACAAACGATTTAATTCGAGTATTCATAGCAGGCCCGTGCGCAAGGGGGGGGTTTTGGGGGTTCAAACCCCCCCCATTGGGAATTTTCGCACATAGGTTTTTATGAACATTTGAATGAAAAATCAAAAAGACACAACTCATTTTTTTTTTAAGTGAAAGAACTAAAATGCCAATAAAGCTTCGGAGCCCGAGTATTTCATTTTCGACAAAATTTGCGTTCTCTAGCTATTTTTGAACCAAAAAAAACGATTTGGGACCACTGTGCGTCGCTAAGGCTAAGTAACACAAGCGTTTTTTCAATGCGCGTTTAAGCATAGCTTCGGCATAAATAAAATCAGCCTCAATGAAAATTCATGCACAAATCTATTCGCGCCATATACAGTGAAATTCCCCAAAACCGGACAACCA
The DNA here is from genome assembly GCA_949775025.1 of Tricholauxania praeusta. Taxonomy (NCBI): domain Eukaryota; kingdom Metazoa; phylum Arthropoda; class Insecta; order Diptera; family Lauxaniidae; genus Tricholauxania; species Tricholauxania praeusta. Next base: position 72,214,993 of record OX459029.1, on the reverse strand, counting down.
CCGTCGCAGTATTTTTGTCCGGTTATTGGAGCGTCCGGCTATCGGAATGTATTTTGTATGGAAAAGTTAGTGAGTGTCGCTGAAATATGTCCGGTTATGGCAGCTGTCCGGTTATGGGGGCTGTCCGTAATGGGGAATTTCACTGTATTTCAATTTTGCATGACAATTCAGGTGACATGTGGATAAATGAAGTTCAATTTTGGCGTCATCGCATTGCCGGCCAAGACATCAAAAACGCTTCGTGTTATGGCAACTTTGATAACAGCAACAAATGAACGCTCCTTTTCAGTGCTACGTTGTCTAAAGACATACCTCAGATCAACTATGTTCGAAGATCGGCTGAACGGCTTAGCCTCGCTAAGTATGCTTCGCGATATCAAAATCAATGTGGAAAAAGTTTTGGACGAGTTTTTTCAAGTACCTCGCAGAATTAGTTACTTACGTAATGATAACTGAATATCGAATCATAACATAAACAGATGTACATATGTAATACATATTATGTATGTGTTTTATTATAATTAAATGTCTATTAGACCGAGTCAAAACTTAGATTCATCCAGACACCGATGCAAAAGTTAAAAGGACCCTTAAAAGCGATATCTGCGTCATTTTGTTTTCGATCCGAGAAAAACCAATGGAGCACTTTTGATTCTCCTGAAGGTCCTGTTTGGCTAAAACGTGTTATTTACTCGTTACTTTTATTCCTTCACAAAATGGATACCCGAATTTAGTCGAAAAATAAAGATTGCCTTCTTGCAAAAAAATCGATGCTAAAAAATTTTAAGCTATTTTTCTATTATATATAATATTCAGTCCCAAAATCCGATTTTACCACATTTTTTATATGGAAAAAACAAAATGACACAGATAGCGTTTTGAAGAGCGTCCGGGAGTTTTTCGAAAAATAAAAAGACATTTTTTTTGAAACTTTTTTTTTGAAGTTGCATTTTTTCTTAGACCAAAATGTTTTTTACATTATTAAAGTATAACTATTCAAGATTTATCTCTGAAATTTTGGTTCAAAAATATTCCTCAATAAGTTAGAAAAGTTCAATGCCGTGAACGACCTCAAAATTTGTGGTGAGCAAGATATCTGGATACTGGTTCATCCGAAAAAAGAAAATTAATTTTTTTTCGGCTAAGCAAATAGTTAGGGGGCGTTTGATCGTTTGATTTTTTATTCGGATACATATTTCTTGACTTAAATTATAGCCTAAAATGACCTCAAGTTTGTGCACAAAAAATGAAAATTTTCTTTGTACGCCCGCCATTTTGTCAGAAATTAATATTTTTCAAAAATCAACGATCAAACTCCCCTTAATTTTCTTTTTTTCGGATGAACCAGCCTCCAGATATCTTGCTTACCGCAAATTTTGAGGTCGCTCACGGCATTGCACTTTTCTTATTTATTGACTAATATTTTTGGACCAAAATTTCAGAGATAAATCTTGAATAGTTATACTTTAATAATAAAAAAAAAAATTTTGGTCTAAAAAAAATGCTGCTTCAAAAAAAAATTTTAAAAAAATGTCTTTTTATTTTTCGAAAAACTCCCGGACGCCCTTGAGTGTTCTTCTAAAGTTTGAGTCGGTGTCTGGCTGACTTTATTTTGCTTCATACAAATCGACACGGTCTAATGTCTATATTAAAAGTAAACCGTTTTTTGACGTTTTTTATGAACATGAAATAATATGAAATGTTCGAGTTAAAAACCCCCCCCAAGAATGATTACTGCGCACGGGCCTGATTCATAGTAGCATTTGTATCAAAAAAAGAGTATGACATTTAATATAAAAGTAAATAATATAGTTCAAAATGCCATTTTAAACATAATTCTAGAATATATATAAGTGTTGTGGGGTAACAACAGAATTTAATCACTAAATTTAGATATAAAATTTAATAAGGATGTTTTTCACAAAAATAAAAATATAGGTAAAAATATAAGAAAAATTACATTTAAGTTGAAGTAAATGAGTGGCAATACAATAAGACAATTATCAAATAAGCAAAAAAATAAAAAAAAAAATCATAAAAAACATTACAGTGTAGGTCTCAGCAAAGTCTCGATTTCTAAATGATTGAAAATTAAAAGATTAATCCTAGCCAAATCCTAATTTTGCTTACATTTGCAGCAAGTCACCAAGTTTCATTAAAATCGCTGCAATACTTTCAATAATAACTAAATAGATATGTAAATATAAGAATATTTGTTGGTCAAATTACGTCGGAACGCGGAATTTGAAAAAAAAAAATTTTTTTTGAATTTAGCTTCTCCACGATCGGACCTGTTTCGAAAATTCTTATATTTATCAAAGTTTGTTTGAAAATTTAAAAAAAAACGAAGAGGACTTACATTTCAGAAATCAAGTTTTGTTTTAAGTGAACTGAAAATAAACGATGAAGGCTAAAATGTTTCATAAAGTCGTACTTTTTTCTTTAAAGAGCATCTATGCGTTACAAACGGAATGACAAAGTTATTATACACTCAGTGTTGGGTATATTTTTATACCCTACACCGTGGGTATATTCACTTTGTCTCTCCGTTTGTAACACATCGAAGGGGGCGTGGCAGGTATGGAAAAGTATATATATTTTTGATCAGCGTCACCACCTGAGTCGATTTAGCGATGTCCGTCTGTCTGTCTGTCTGTCTATCACACACAGGTCACATCTTCTTGCAGGCATCTTGCTATTGAAAATGGGCAAAATCGGTTGACAGACACGCCTACCGCCCATACTCTATGTATATTTACCCCGGCCAATTTTGAAAAAAGTTTCAGCGATTTTGATGAAACTTGGTGATTTGGTGCACATGTGAACCAAATTAGGATTAGGCTGGGTTTAAAGTTTCCAAAGGGTCATACAGGGGCGTGGCACAGCCCTAAATTTTATCATTAATACTACCATATCATGTAAGCCGTTCAAGATATTGCGATTAAATTTGGTAAACGGATACACATAAAATATATCTTGAATTGTGATAAAAGTGGGCGGAATCGAAAAAGTGGGCGTGGCACTTTTCAACTGTTAAAAATTTTGATTCCGTATATCTCAAAATTCGCACAAACGATTTCCATAAAAATTTTGGAGATGATGCCGCTGAAAGCAGTCAGCTACTGGACCGAAAAAACTCGTTGAAGGGCGTGGCACAGCCCACAATATTTATAAACGTTGTATTTAAAGAACTAACAACGTAATCGTTATAAAATTTAATGAGGTAGATATACTTGCTATAAGGTCTCTTACTACAAAAATTTGGTCCAATAGTACCTGTGGGCGTGGCACCTCCCATATAAGCAAAAAACGTTTATTGTTGTAGATAGTGTGCTATGAGAGTAATCTTCATAAAATTTGGTGTATAGATGTCAGTTACTATAAGCTTTAAAAATAAATTAATTTTGACAGGATTGCATCAGTGGGCGTGGCACCTCCCATATTAACATAAATTTGTTAGCGCTGTTTTAAGTGAACTATTGCAGCAATTAGTATGAAATTTAATGTATGTATTTCTGTCGCTATAGGGCATATCTGAATCAAAAGTGGCTGAAATAGCATCAGTAGCCGTGGCACCTCCCATACAAATATAATACGGTAAGTGGCATATTTATCGAAATATGTGAGCAATCATACTAAAATTTAGTGTTAGGGGTTTGATTATGGAAAGTTATTTCTGGATCAAAACCGGGCTGGATTGTACCAGTGGGTGTGCCACCGCCCTAAATTTTGAATTTTTGTTGCAGCATATATCGCAAACTATACAAGCTATTGAGCTAAAATTTAATATGAGGATGTCGATCGCGAATATAATTTATTGTACCAAAAGTGGGCGGAATTGGAGAAGTGGGCGTGGCATATTTCAAAATTTTCATTTCTATTCGATTTTTTCCAACATTTTCTACATTCTTTCGACTTTTTCAACCTATCAACTTTTTCCAATATATCCTATATGTATTTGTTCGACATTTTCAACCTCTTTCAACTTCCTTCATAAGTTTCTTTATTTTTTCGACTTTTTCATCAACTTTGAATCGTTTAAAAATTTTTCAACCTTTTTCAACTTTTTTAGAGTTTTTCAACCTCTCTCAACTTTTTTCAACATTTTGCATATATTTTCGACATTTTCCAACCTCTGCCAATCTTTCTAACATTTCACATTTTTTTCGACTTACTCAACCTCTTCAATGTCTTTTCAACATTTATTTAAAAGGTTATTTCAGTGCAGTGTAGGGTATGTGAGTTTCGGCCTTGCTGAAGATAACACCTTAACTTGTTCTTTTTATTATTTATTTATTTAAGAGCGGGGAATAATCAATGAAGTGTCTAACTCAACAGCTTTTGAAGATGCTTCATTAAAAATATCATCAAATAACGTTTCATTTGTTCGCATTTCTGATAATTTGCTTGACATGAGTACAGGCTGAAGAGATTTGTAGTGTCGGATCTTGTAGTTTGCGACTGAGCGACAATATAGGAACATTTACAATTTACAGAATATGTAACGATACTAATAAATTGGAGCGTGCTATCGAAGCTGAAAGTTGGACAGCTTATGAAGACGCTTCGGTTTCCTTGCTTTGTTCTAAGTCTTGTAACGCTTAAGAGATAAACAGTAATAATTCGCTGAAAGTATCAACGTCGCACACAATGCTTTTAAACGATTTTTCTGGTCTCCGTTCGAAAATTTTATCTTTCAATAGTTCTACTCTTTTAGATGAATTCGAGAAAAAGTTTGACACTGATGAAACTGTGACTAGCATGTTACGAATTTCAGAAATATTACATGATTTTCCTGCGCACAAATTCAGAGACTGACTGAAAACAAATAGTATAAAATGCTAAGAGTTGGTTTTCAGATATCAAAGCCTGAACTGCTATGATTTGTTCGATCCTCCATGAACTTTCTTGAATAAAAAATGTTTTTTTTCGCTCCCAGGGGGGGAGGGCTTCAGCCCCCATAGCCCCCCCTTGTATCCGCCACTGAACATATGTATATTAACAATTTTTAATTTTTTTTCCTTGTTTGCTTTGTAGTCAAAAATAATTTTAAAGCTCATAAAAGATAATAAAAAAATTGTTTTTTTCACTAGTTTTTCAGCCGAAAAAAATTTTATTTTGGTATCGATTTTTTTCCATGAAAAACGGTGAATAACACAAAAAACTTTGCATACTTGCAAAAGTTATTGACTTCATCGTGTGAAGCGACTCAAAATACATAAAAAACTATTGTCATAGCATATTTTAAAATTTCACTTGATCTTGAAAACATAAAAAACTGTACACGGTTTGGTCCATAATTTTATTAAAATTATCGGTAAAAGTGTTTACCTTAAAATGACCATACAACGAGTAAATGACCAGGTAGGATTTTCCAGGTATTGTTTTTGGAATTTCCGAACACTAAATAATAATTGCGCATTGTCAGATTTGGTTGACAATTTTTACCGATCTTGATCTTGCTTAAAACGAACCGTGTCGGCCATAGTGCTAATCTTAAAATTGCCATAAAACGAGCTGCAGATATCACAAACGCAAGTTGTTTTGCTATCGCGTTTGGACTCACGCTTGCATGGCTCGCACCCTCGACGAAGAACATTCTGTTGGATTTCGAGAAATACGGCGATGATGGAGATGTCGCACAGAGGCGACATTTCTAAAAAGTGGTTGAGAAAATCAATTTTGGTGTAGAAGTTCGCAAATCTAATGATGCAGTTTGATAAACAATTGCTTTAAACTTGCGAGTGTAAAATTTTAACTTATTTGAAGAAATGGTTTGCTTTGTAGAGCTGGTGAAAGTTGATGGTTTTTTCGAGTTTTTTAATTTTATTTTTTTTGTAGTTCAAGATGAGGTAAAAACTTTTCTGCAAGTTATGAAAGAAAAGTTTTTTTTTTTTGCATATGTGACATAAGCAGTTTTTGTACTATTAACTTACACTAAAAAGAGTTTAAATGTTTTTTTATGTAGGAGGTGACTATACTTTTCCGAAACATTATTTTTACACAATTTTTTTGACTTTCATAATTAATGGCTTTAACAATTTTTTTCTAAAAAAACACTCATATGGAGAACTTCATATTCATAATTTGTACATATATTAGAAAGTCTAACCTTAACCTTGAATACCATAGGATTTCTATGGTGAATTTAAATACAATTTTGTGTAGTAAGAGTTTTACTATTTTTCTATCCATAACAAAAAAAATCATAGAAATATCTTCGTTCAGAAGTTATGATGTTTGCAACGAGAAATGCCTGATGTCGCCATTGTGCGTCATATCCAATCAGTTAGATATGTAGCAGCAGCAGATAATTGAGTTTATTCTGATTTTATTTTTTAGCAGCCTAAATTTCTATATGATTTTATAGTGCGCTAGAAGTTAAAAATCTTAGTTCTTAGTAATATAAAGAATACGAAGAAACTTGTACTAATCAAGAGTCCTTTGAAACTGTAAAAAAGTACCACAAGCCAGACCTTAAAATAAACTTTTAAAATTTTTTTTAGGTGAACGTCAACTTAAGTCTTTAATATTTTTAAAATAAAAGAAATAGTTTTCTTAAAACTTTCTTGTTAGCAGATAAAAGTTAAAACTATTTTATGATTTATGTTTCAATAAGTCAAAAAACAACTTTTATTAATAATTTTTTTTTTTCGCTTATATTTTTAACAATCACATGCAAAGGGTATTTTATTTTGCATGAAAAAACGAAGAAAATCGTAAAGTGATATCTTGGATCACTAAGCAAAAAATTTCAAAGGAGAACACTTAGGATTATTCATAATAATATCTAAGGAAAAAATGTTCTTAACAAGTTTCTAAAAAGAAAAAAACTTAGGATAATTGTGCACTTAAATTTTTAAAAAAGTTTTATTGCACGCATCAATGGGAAAAAACCGAAAATGGATTTTGAAAGTGACATTAGACTTTTCTATTTCATTGCTCATTTGCATATATAATTTTTTTTCTACTTTTCTAGCTATTCACGCCAAATCGGACACCCTTTAACTTTTGCATCTCTGATTTTTGCGTATATTTTTTTTTAGTTCTGGTTGAGAATAGCCTTCGTAATTTTTTCCTCTGAAATATACTTAATTGAAATATATTTCACACGTCTACCAGGGAAAAGGTTAAGATTTCAAACTATGTATTTATATAATAAAGTATTTTAGAAAAAATCTGCTGTCCCTGAAATTAACATACGAATTTGACCAAAATCTTGAGGATTTTGACACACACAACCCCATATACATACACTGGCGGTCATGAAGACAGCACCGCCACAATAAATCTTTGAGATTCGATATTATTGTGATTTAAGTATATTGAAAAAATTATTTTTTTATTAGTTATTGTTATTAAGCTATCGTAAAATGATTAAATAGTTTGAAAACAAATAAACATTTCTAGATTATACACGCCTATGTTTTGTTTTTTTTACTAAAAACAATAATCTGGAAAAAAAATTAATGTTTTTAATTGTTCTTTGATTATTTATTTTTACAGAAACTGACCGGTATCTTGTAATCTTCAATGTTGTTTCTAAATACTAATATCAAGTTACAAAAAAAGAAAAAAACATTAGTATGATGTTGCCCCTCCTTTAGCCTGTATTACAGCCATTATCCTTGATGGCATGGAATCAACGAAGGCTTTGAGGTTATCGTCCTGTATCACATTATACCAAAGCTTATCTAAAGCTAAAATTGATTTTTTTTTATCTCGGGCTTCTGGTAACTAACTTTGCTCTTCATCATATGCCACAAGTGCACGATAAAATTCAGGTACGGCGAGTTTCCAGGCCAGGTCAGACGCGAAATTCCAAAATCCGTAAATTCCAAGCACTTGTGTGCATTAGCGCTTGGACCAAATCTGAACTCGGAAGATCCACATGCGGGTTAAAATTAAAGTAAAGTAGTTTACTTAAAATAAAATACTAAAATATTAATTAAATATAAATATGAATATAAAAATTACATTCATATTTTGAATCTGCATATGGGTCTTACGAGTTCAGATTTGGTCCAAACGCGCCTCGCTCTTGGTTCCGAGAACGAGGCGAGATGCCGGTGTAATTTCGACTCGCCTCGGTCAAGCGAGAAAAACTTATTTTTTCATCTCACCTCGTTCTCGCCTCGTTCTCGTAACCAAGAACGAGGTTGCCTCGTAGCCTCGGTGAAACACTACCGTGAAAACTTTTCCGAGAGTTGCTTTTTAATATCCTGTTTATACTTAATTTTAAAGTCTGTCAGAATCATAGATAAAGTTACATTCACGATTTATCAATTATGCACGGTGGCAAGGCGCAAAATCGTCCTGTAAAATTGCATCCGAAGTGCAGGATAAGTGCTTTTTAAGCACATGCTCCTAGTTCTACCCTATAATTTGCCCATATTTTTTCGCATACCTTCTAAATAGTGTAGAGGACCACGAACATTATAAGAAAAACATCCCCAGATCATCTGGCTCTATGGAAATTTTACTGTTTTCACTAACCATTTTTCTTTCTAATGTTGTACATCGGAACGCCGCATCTGCTACAAATTATCAGCGCATAGCAAGTTGAATTTACTTTCATCCGACTTAATGACATTTCGCCACTGCTCGGGTCAGGCCCGGCAAGTATAGTGGGTGGAGTGGGTAGTTCTACCCACTCGAGAAATTCCGAGTGGGTATTTACATCATCAATCGAAAACTATAATATCATAACATCGAGTATGTTTAACTTCTAATTTTGAATTCAATGCGGGAATCAAGCGTGCTCCGAGCATGCGCATAGTCCACGCACAAACACGACACATTGAGACTCAGTTATGACAATAGCAGCCACCTATATTGTGCTTAAGGTGCCCTTACATGAAGCGATTTGCGTTTGCGATTGCGATGTTCGTTAGCAGACGACTTCATACCGTCAGCAGATCGTGCACGATCACCACCATATGCGCAAATGTTAGAATTTTCCAAATCAGTAGACAACCAGTGCCAGAGCATCAGGGTTTTACGATTACGTGGAGTCCTCGAGTTCATTTTCTATTTAACTGTGATAATTGAAATTTTTGATCGCATTAAAATATTGAATACAGAACTGCAGAAGTAGAGTGTCTGCGTTATTGAATCCCACGAGAAAGTGAAAGCAGTTGCTTATAACTTAAAAGCTACTCGCGATTCCAAATTCGAAGAAATTTGGGAGAAAAGTGTCAAAGCTGTTATCGACCTCAAATTCCTCGCCTGCATAAAATACCCAAACGATTCGATTCAGGTTCAACCGAAATTTTGAAATTCAAGACCCCCAAAGATTATTTCAGGAAATCTTGATATTAATTAATTGATAATTGGATAATTCAAAAGTTGTTTCGAGACGGATTCAGCAAAATTTCTTAAATTTCTTGAGCAATTCGATTTCGGTCAGACCACTGATTTCGATAAGGTTGTCAAATTTTATAAAGATGACTTTGACAGGGCAAGATTGTCTTTTACAGAGACAAAATGAGCACGCGAACAATTTAGGGGAAGTAGTGAATTTCTTGAAATAATGCGAATGAACTAGAGGGCGTAATATAAGTAAGGTCTACCTTCTGGATTTTGATTATTTTTTTTTTTTGAGGGTCTTTCTTTTTAACGTATTTTTAAGTGTGATTTTTAGGTAATGACAAAATCTAAGGGTGTTGGGTAAATTCTGACCCCGGATTCGCTTTTAGTACACTAAAATACATACCGTATGGTTCCTCAACTTTCAACTACAAGAATTTTTTTTTGTTTTGTAGTCCTGTGTTATCGAAATTCGAAACGTTTTGTGTTTGTTTCGAAGTGTTTTCCATATAAACTAGCATCTCGCAGCCTCCTGCTGTCAGTTTCCACAGTAATTTTAATGGAATGATGCGTTTCTAGCTCTGTCCGTATAGCAACTACACTTTAAAGATGATTCTTCAAACTTATTTTCTGCTAGGCCATCTTTGTCCTTCCACTGGTTACACGTTTAGGACCAGATCCTTGTTTCCTCTCCAGCGGCACCTAAATATCCTCCTTTTTTCCAAAAAGGCACAATTGTGAATCAACGAAACTCATTCTTTCCGAAGTTTTACGATACGATACACCTTGGTCCGCTAGTCGCTTTTTGATCACGTTTTTCACAGATGTTTATGTTTTGGACCCATTTCTGTACTTGTTTTAGAAAATGACCATCTACTTTAAGCAAACGCGTAAAAATATCGCATTTTTGTTATCAATACACTTGCAATACTTTAATGCTGAAAGTCCCATTAATCGAAGTTAAAAAAAGTTCGGAATTGTTTTAATTTGTACATACTTATGTATAAAAACAGTTTTGCCAGTGGTGCGGTTTTCATTACCGCCAGTGTATATTGTAAAACGGACTCTTACACAGCACCTACACTGCATTTTCAGCTTCTAGGGTCAATATTGAAGGCAACGAAATTCTGGAAGAAATTTATAAAGTCATTTAATGGAGTTTTGTTTAATACTTATATTAACAATTGCTGTTGCTAAAAATACAGCATGTGTGGACGTCTGCCTTTTATATTTTTGTTATCTACACTATGTTTTTAACACAATATATAATTTAATAGTTTCCTTTTTTTGCAACTTTAAAAAACATTTAAAGAATAGATCTTCACCAACGACGATAAAATCATAGACCTAAAATGTTCCCCGAGTCCCTAACTATTATTAGAGAACTCGTCGAAAATTTGCGCTCTGCTGTTGCAGAGCTGTACGGTAGCTAAAATTATTCTCAATTTTTCAATATTTAACTGAGATTACTTTTTCCCAAATTGTATCAATATCTAAGTTTGATGAGAGATTTGTTTCACTTAGCCAATGAGGTAAATGGATCGGGACCATAGCAAAAAACATAAATTACCGTTTTGACACGCCAAGGAAGCTTTCGACGAAGCGTCTGCTAGAAAAGTGAAATATGTATCAAATGAATTACAAAAACAAAGACACACTACGGAATTTTGGCGTTACTTTTTTTCAGTTTTTGCTTGGGTTGTCAACAAATCTATATAAGAAGGAAACATATCAGGCTGAGAAGTTCTTCACTGCATCGGTTTACATGTCACCATTTAGTAAAAGGATTTCATTTAGCAATGGATGAAACTAGTATGACTAGCTAAAGGGAGTGCCAAAACTCACGCAAGATTTGAAACTCGCGCCATTTGTGCCGTAAGGTGTTGTCAAAAAAAGATGGTAGCACAGCTGAGAGTTCGCAATTTTATTGTTGAGAAATATTTTAAAAATACTTAAAGCTAGGCAACTACAATCAATGGAATCAATTAGAGATCTTAGACAATCTGCACATCAACACAAAACATCGACGCAGATCGTAAGAGTGTTGCTGAGAGTCAAGGAACATCAATTCAGCACCCTGGTTCAGAATTGTACATTTCAAGAAGATTTGTGCGGCGTATTCTGACGAAAGGTTAGCATCTTCATGCTTACAAAGTTCTATTGAATTAAGAGCTAAAGTCTACACTGACCGCAGACAACGAAGAGACTCATTTTCATCTTGATGGCTTCGATAATCGTCAGGATAGTCATATTTGGTGTTCAGAAAATCCACGAGTGACTGAAGAGAAACAAATGCATCCACAACGTGTCCCTGTTTGGAGTGGATTTTGAGCTGGAGGCATTATCGGACAATTCTTCTTCGAAAATGCCCTTCAGCAAGACAGTGGCACATGGCATAAAGAACGTGAAACAATTCAATTACTGCATGAGTCGTTCGTGTAATTTCCGGTTTTGGTTAAAACGGTCATGTAAAATTTCGACTAACAATCGCATGTGCCAGCAAAGCCGTGGAGAGCATTTACTTGATATGTTATTCCATAAATCAGTCTATACTGCAACTCCGGGCACGCTCATTTACATTCGCAAAAACTATACTAACTTTTTATAAGTCAAATTAATGGTTAAGTTCTGGAAACTTTGTATAAAAAATGGAAAACTTGACCTCGGGACAGGTTACGTCTACCAAGAGTTCGGAGGTGCAATTCTTCTATAAGGGTATCAGAAGTTGCGGACATATCTTTTCAAGAATTCGCAATGCAAAGAGTCCCTGCATTGTTTTCCAAAATATTGGTTTCATATGAAAGTTTTATAATAAGCTGCAATATTGGCATATAAATGTTTGAAATTTATATCATAGTGTTCGAGATATCAATACTTTAATGAAATTTTGTCAATTTTCTTTTTTAAAAACATATAATTTTATTAACATATGTTCAATTCATTCCCTTAAAATGATGTAAGATTTGTACAAAACTTTTTTTTATTAAACTTTTCTTACCGAAAATAAATAAAAATCATTCTGATGTAAGCATTGATATGATGTCTTCTCTTCGACCATATTCGTTTAGATAATTAATACTAATATATTTTAGTCGCTTACATCACATACAGGACTTACATCTTCAATATTATGTCCAATTCGAGCTTCGTTGTGGCCGTCTATAGTATATATAACAATATTCATTTTTTACAAAACTAGTTCGAATTTAAATTTCTCCGAAGAAACACTTTCTTATGCTCTAATATATATTTTGACAAAAATATTTAAATCAAACCAAAAGACACGCTCCTTTATGACTTCAATGTCGCGTTCGTTAATACATAATACTAAGTGAAATTTGTTATATTTTTAACCTAAATGAAAACAAGTAATTTGCTTATTTTGAATAAGGATTAAGGCCATTTGTGGCTATAAGAGACTCATTAATTAATATAAAAAAGTATCAAACCAAGAGGGATAGTAAATTTCACATTTTTAGAACGACAAAAACAATATATTTTACAATCTAATACCAACAATTTTAAGTAACTTAAAACTCAATCTTCTTCATATCTCATTCTAAACAAAAATTAACTTCAGTTAATTTCGTGAAGAGCTACTCATATTTTTTTCTAAGTTTTATAAAGCATAAATTCCGTCAAAAACAGATATAACCAACAAACCTACACAGAAAAAACAGAATTGGTAAAATCAAATAATTGCAATTCTATGAATAAAATTTCTAGAATGCAATTATTCATTTCTTTAAATTAAAGAAAAAATTTGCAAAATCAAAACACCTTACTTGTTAGATTTTCAAATTCAAATTATCTGATTTTACAACAAAGTATTTTAGCTTAATCAGCTAAATGTTTCACAGTTAGTGCAAATAAAAAACTTAGTTACCGAATTAGTAAAATCAATTCAAACTTTGGAATTTTTAACAAGCTCATATTTGTTTAAGTTTTATCAATAGCATTACCCTGTGCGCTTCGCTTCACCTTAAATAGAAAATTTCATCCTAATTTTTTTTATTTCAATAAAATAAAATCAAATATTTTTTATAATGAAAAAGTTACTTTAATTTTTATGTAAATTTAACATAAATACTTGAAACTCACTTGCTTTTGAATTTTTTAAAATTGTAAAACCGGTTCTTAGAAAAATTATTGTAATATATCAATTCCAATGCAGTGTTGTCAATCGTGAAGTTTTGCTTATAGCCTTGGCGGCGTTGAAGTATTGCGAATGCATGCGAAGGGGGGAATTCAATATTTCCTTACATTTGCTAGTATAAGGAGCGGAGTTATTTTAAAAATTTTACGTGTGAAGGCCACCCTAAATAAAGTTTTTACGACCTAATCTGTCAATATAAAAGCCATGTGGTGAAAATTTCATGAGAATCGATTAAGCGGTCTTTTAGAAAATTATATTTAAAAAATATTTTTGTATGAGAGCCACCCTAAACAAAAATTTTGTAGCCTAATCAATGCATCTTAACATAAGACCTACGCGGTGTTAATTCGGAGCGAATCGACTAACTTGTCGTCGTGAAAATGATACATATAAATATTTCGTATGAGGGCCACCCTAAGTATGCACCCTAAATGAAATTTTTACTATCTTATCTGTGCCTCTTCATATAAAAGCCATGTGGTGTAAATTAAATGAGAATCAATTTAGCGGTCTTTGAGAAAATGATATTGAAAACATATTTTTGAATGAGGGCCACCCTAAACAAAAGTTTTGTAGTCTCAGCTATGCCTCTTAACATAAGAGCTACGTGGTGTAAATTCGGTGTGAATCGATAAACCTGTCTTCGTGAAAATGATATTTAGATATATTTTCTTATAAGGGCCACCCTAAGTATGCACCTTAAATAAAATTTTTTTGATATTATCTGTGCCTCTTAATATAAAATCCATCTGGTGTAAATTCCATGAGAATCGATTAAGCAGTTTTTGAGAAAATGCTATTTTTAAAATATTTTTTGTATGAGGGCCACCCTAAATATGAACCCTAAACAAACGTTTTCTAGCCTATAACACCCGCCTGATTGATGCTAACGTAGGAGGAGGTGGGGCTAAACCGGACACTTTTTGTCTTTTTGCAAAAATAATGTAAAGAAATTATTCGAAACCTGGGGTGTTATATATCATTCGAAAGCTACATCCTTTAGCTACAAATCGCATCGTTTGATGGTTTAGTATGTATTCAGTTTGGCGTGAGCTCATTCAGACTATACCAACCTCGAAATATAAAATGCCTAAAATGGTGGGGCTTAACCGGATAGGGGGTGGGGCTAATCCGGACAGTCGCGCCAAAACCAAAATGAATAACAAACATGAAGGCACACAATGTTTAAATGTTATTTTGAATCTTTATTGATGTATTTCGATGTGTTTCGTACAAGAAAAGATTGTATTTGATTGAAAAAATTTTGATTTTAAGTCTATAACGCAAAATGATGATGAAAAAAATTTTGGATAGAAAAATGAAAATATTTTTTTGCAACGAAAACTTAACGGAAAATCGGAAAATATTGAAATTCATTCAAAATCTTCATCTGGTTTTCTTGATCCAATCTGCCAATGTTGCTCGTTTGACACCATGCAATTCTAATGCATCTCGAATCGACGTTTTATCACGAATCACCGAAATAACAGCTAATTTCATTTTTTCCTTATCGACTGCAGGCATTTTACGTTTGTAATTACGCACCATTTGCTGTGAATAACTTAAAATATTGTAGCGAAATTTGGTTTATGCTAGAAGACTCTTGAAATAAATACCAACGAAAGAAACTAAACGATACTAGCTAGCATACACCATCTAGCGTAATGGTGTAAAAATAATAAACCGAACAGACGCTGCAGTACACTATTAAAGTCAATAACATAGAGACATCTAGATTGTGAAATTCATACAACGTACAACGCCATCTAGCATCTAACATTCTGGATAATTGTGAGCTCAACGTCAGTGCGCCATGCTGGTGATTTGTGGTGAATTGTGGATAGTGGTAGAATGCACGCTACAAAGTAGAACTGGTGGGTTGTAGATAATGGTAGAATATACGCCACTTAGAAGGTACTGGATTATTCGAGAGAGTGATGACTGCAGTATAAAAGGGTTGTCATCTGAGCTGAGTGACACAGTTGAGTTAGAACAGCGAAGCAATAAGCAATAAAGTGAATAGAGTGTGATCCGTAGTAGAACAAAACAGTTTTCTATACAGTGTTAAATTAATATTAGAATTTGAACGTTAATAAAATAAACCATTTTATAACTAAATAAGTTTGTGTGTTTTTAATTATTACACAATCCAGTGATCGAACTCAGAAAAGTGTGAGAGATCGAAATTATCGTCGAAGAGACAGAAATTTCGTAACAATTGGTGTCAGAAGTGGGATTGTGTAAAAAGAATTAACAATCATTTAAAAAAAAAAAAAAAAAAAAAATGGTTAAGTTTGACGAACTAAAAGTGGATCAACTGAAGAAGGAGTTGTAGCAGCTGAGTCTGCAATCTACTGGCGGAAAGGTGGAGTTACAGAAACGCTTACGGCAGGCTCTTGAGGCTCAAGGTGTAAACCTGGAAGAGCATGAATTTTATAGTGATGTATCAGAATCAGCAGCGAAAATGGAAGAAGCTTCTGGATCAGCGGCAAGTGGTGAAGTTGTAGATATGTCAAAGTTCGAGAAAATGTTAATGGTGATGACGCAGGCAATGAGTCAAAATACACTACCGATGAATAGCAATATCCAGGCCATTCGGGAAGAAAATGGTCAGAGCTTAAGTCAAAATGCACTGCAAATAGACGAGAAGTTAAGTCAAAATGCACTGCAAATAGACAAAAAGTTAAGTCAAAATGCACTGCAAATAGACCAAAAGTTAAGTCAAAACGCGACGCAGATCCACGCAATGAATCAAAACATTGAAGCTGTTCGAACGGAGGTTGCCAAAATGGTAGATGGCCTCGATGCAAAAATAATTGAGTTACGAGATGACGTTGAATGAAGTTCAAAATTATTTTGAGGACGTTAATAAAAGGATTCAACAGTTGGAAATAAGTGTACCAACCACTCAAGTTATAAGAGAATTCAGCGCAGAGAGGCTTAAGGCACCCTCATTCGACGGAACAACGCCATTCAGTGTTTTGAAGCTCCAGTTCGAAACAACATCTGGTCACAACCGTTGGGATAACGAAAGCGCAGCTGCAGCGCTAATTGTGGCATTAAAAGGCGCAGCTGCAGAAGTATTGCAAACGGTTCCAGTGGCGGAGCAGAAAAATTACAAGGCGGTGATGGATGCCTTACAGCGAAAATATGGCAGTGACCACATGAAGCAAATTCACAGATTGGAGTTGAAAAGTCGTATCCAGAAATCTGGTGAGTCCTTGCAGGAGTATGCTGCGGATATTGAGCGATTGGCACACCTTTCCTATCCTGACGAGTTAAGTGTCGTAGCTGAAAAATTCCAAATAGAGGCGTTTATTGACGGCATACGTGCCTCAGAAACAAAACGCGAGACAATGAGGAGCCCGAAGACAACATTTAATGAAACAGTAACGGTTGCCCTCACGCAGGAGACGATTGCGTTGACATGCCGCCCATCACTGAAAACTCGTCGGATGGAGGTGGAGGCTGAAAAGAAAAATTCATCGTTCGCCAGCGGTAGCTTCAGCGGAAAATGCTACAACTGTGGTAAACAGGGACACATGGCACGTGACTGCAAATAACGTTGTGAACGATCTGCATCACGTTCACCAAGAAGAAAAATTGGAAATAGGGTGAACGATGGCGAAAATGGTAGCGAGCAGCAGTCGTTAAACTAAAGTGAGTCAGTACAGCGGGGCGTGAGCTGACTCTAACAGATGATTGCCCCATAGTCTTGGTTTCGAAGCTCTGCCGAAATTCCAACAGCTTTACCATCGGTGGAAAAATCAACGAAAGACCATGTGAGCTTACTTTGGATACAGGCGCATCGCACTCAATTGTGAGGAGAGACTTATTTGATAGACGACGAGTAACGCCATTAAATGGGATCCAATTGAGAACAGCGACAGGAGAAATTGCGCAAATAGTAGGAAAAGTTACAGCGAGTATTCTTATCGGCAACAAAACTGTGGAACATGATTTTATTGTTGCAAACATCACCGATGAGGTTATCATTGGCGTGGACTTCATGATTCGACACGGGTTCACTTTGGATCGTAAGAAAAAAACGTTAAGATATGCCAATGTGGAGTTGCCTTTAGACATTGGCTGTGGACAAAAATTAACAATTGCAAGAGTCTACATAAGTGAGCGCTGTCGAATTGAACCCAACACCGAAGAAATTATTTGGGCCACAACAAATGAAGAGTGTGGGACAAGCCATCTGTGGGTAGTGGAAGCAGATAAGAAAAATGTAAAGAAAGACCTGATTATTGGAAAGACCCTAGTAAACACAAGAACAGACAGAAAAATACCGGTGCGAATTTTGAATCCAACAAATAAGCCGAAATGGTTGCAAAAAGGTGAACTTATAGCGCAATGTGAGAAAGTTACGGCTGTGGTAAATTGTGAAAATAACCAGCAGAACACACAAGGCCCAACTTTAACGAAATCGTCGGCCATGGAAGTATTGACGAAAGAATGGACGAAGGAGTTGTCTGCCCAGAACAAAAATAAAGCAAAAAGGTTTCTGCAAAAACATTGGCGGATATTTGCGTCCAAAGGAGAAAATAATGGCCGAACATCAGTTGTCAAACATCGCATTGATACAGGTGATTTTCAGCCGATTCGTCAACCTCCAAGGAGGCTAGCACTCGCTAAGAGAGAAGAAGTGACGGGCCTTATAGAAGATATGGCGCGAGAAAATGTCATTGCACCATCAGAAAGCCCATGGAGTTCACCGGTCGTACTTGTGAAGAAAAAGGATGGAAGTATGCGATTCTGTGTGGATTACAGAAAATTTAATGACGTCACTAAAAAAGACAGCTACCCGTTACCCAGAATCAATGATACACTGGATACGTAATCTGGAGCAACATGGTTTTCCACCCTGGACTTACAAAGTGGATATTGGCAGGTGGAAATAGATGAAAAAGACAAAGAGAAAACTGCCTTTAGTATTGGGAATGGTCTATGGCAACTCAACGTCATGCCGTTTGGTCTTTGTAACGCTCCAGCTACGTTTGAGCGGTTAATGGAACGAGTTCTCAAAGGACTACATTGGAAGACTTGTCTAGTGTATCTCGATGACATAATCATCATGGGTAAAGATTTTGATGACCACTTGAAAAATCTGGAGGAAGTGTTTGAGCGCTTGGAGGCAGCTGGACTAAAATTAAGTGCGACAAAAGTGCTCACTTTTCCAGCGTGAAGTCAAATATCTGGGGCACAAGGTTACGTCAGAAGGAATACACACAGATGAAGATAAAATAAAAGCTGTGAAAAATTGGCCACGACCATCTAATCTTCATGAGTTGCGAAGTTTTCTGGGTCTATGCACTTATTACAGACGCTTTGTTCCTGGTTTCGCAAATGTTGCAGGCAGTCTACATGAGCTGACACAGAAAAATCGAAAATTCGAATGGAGTGGGGCACAGGAAACTGCATTCCAAAAATTGAAAGAATTACTGTCCATAGCGCCAATACTCGCGTACCCAATACCCGGCAAAGAATTTGTATTGGACACCGATGCGAGTGGCCATGGTATTGGAGGAGTTTTGTCCCAAATCATCAATGGTCAAGAAAAAGTCGTCGCATATTTCAGCAAAATTCTGTCGAAACCTGAGAGGAATTATTGCGTAACTCGGAGAGAGTTACTGGCAGTAATGGAATGCGTGAAACACTTCCATAAGTACTTATATGGACAGCACTTTCTCCTGAGGACAGACCATGTGGCATTAAGGTGGCTACTTCAATTCAAGGATCCTGAAGGTCAAATCGCACGGTGGATAGAACGCTTGCAGAGCTATGATTTCACCATAGAGCATCGCAAAGGAAGCCAGCATGGAAATGCGGATGCACTTTCCCGTCGTCCATGTAAAATAGAATGCGGTCATTGTTCGCGGACAGAAAATAAAGCTGGAACAATTGATGTGCGCCTTTTGAACGTTTTGCCTGAAGAAAAGTGGACAAAAGAGGAGGTAAAACGGGACCAGCGCAATGATACAGATTTTGCAACTATAATTAAGTATAAAGAGCTGGGTAGGAGACCGGCGTGGCAAGAAATTTCAAATGAAAGCCAAATCTGTAAAGCATACTGGGCGCAATGGCAAAGTTTGGAGTTGCATGATGGTTGTCTCTACCGAATATGGGAAAGCGAGGATGGTAAAACTCGCTCAAAACTGCTGGTTATTCCAAAGGCCAAATTTAAGGAAATAATCGAGGATTATCACAATGGATCGAGTGGTGGACATCTGGGCACAACGAAAACCACAGAGAAAATAAAGAAACGGTTTTATTGGGTAGGATGCCAAGAATCAGTTGCTGACTGGATCCGCCGTTGTGACCAATGTGCAATTGCATCAGTATAACGTTGGAGCTCCCTTTGAGAGGATAGCCATGGATATAGCGGGACCTTTTCCAATCAGCAATGCAGGAAATAAATACATCCTTGTGGTAATTGATTATTTCAGTAAGTGGCCAGAAGTATATCCCATTCCCAATCAAGAAGCAAAAACAGTGGCAGACATTTTCATCAAAAATTGGATTTGCCGATATGGAGCTCCACTTGAGTTGCATTCCGACCAAGGACGAAATTTTGAGTCGACGCTTTTTAAGGAGGTTTGTGACATGCTTGGAATACAGAAGACACGCACCACAGCTTTGCATCCTCAGTCCGATGGCATGGTCGAAAGGTTCAACCGTACTTTAGAGGAGCATTTAAAAAAGGTTGTTGATAAAGGACAAAAAGATTGGGATGAGTATCTACCAATGTTTCTGATGGCTTATCGGTCGGCAATACACGATACCACTACAGTCACGCCAGCAAAAGCCATTTTTGGTACGGACTTAAGGCTTCCGGCAGATTTGAAGTACGGAGTAAGCGTTGTCCCAGAAACGACCCATGCTGACGATTACATGTCGCGGAAAAGAGAAGAATTAGCAGATATACACGAGCTTATCAGGAGACGTACTCAATTGGCTAGCGACAAGATGAAAGCTCGGTATGACCTGCGAGCAAATACTGAAGGGTTCAAAGAACGTCAACTAGTGCTGCTACATAACCCACAACGAAAACGAGGTTTGTCTCCTAAATTACAGACTCATTGGGAGAGACCTTACCGGATCGTCACAAGGATTAATGATGTTGTGTATCGAATTCAAAAATACCCCGGGAACAAAAGTAAATTAAAGGTAGTCCACATCGAAAGACTGGCACCTTATACTAGGGACGGAGAGACTCTTGTTCGGGACGAACAAGTTTAAGCGGAGGGCAGTGTAGCGAAATTTGGTTTATGCTAGAAGACTCTTGAAATAAATACCAACGAAAGAAACTAAACGATACTAGCTAGCATACACCATCTAGCGTAATGGTGTAAAAACAATAAACCGAACAGACGCTGCAGTAGACTATTAAAGTCAATAACATAGAGACATCTAGATTGTGAAATTCATACAACGTACAACGCCATCTAGCATCTAACATTCTGGATAATTGTGAGCTCAACGTCAGTGCGCCATGCTGGTGAATTGTGGATAGTGGTAGAATGCACGCTACAAAGTAGAACTGGTGGGTTGTAGATAATGGTAGAATATACGCCACTTAGAAGGTACTGGATTATTCGAGAGAGTGATGACTGCAGTATAAAAGGGTTGTCATCTGAGCTGAGTGACACAGTTGAGTTAGAACAGCGAAGCAATAAGCAATAAAGTGAATACAGTGTGATCCGTAGTAGAACAAAACAGTTTTCTATACAGTGTTAAATTAATATTAGAATTTGAACTTTAATAAAATAAACCATTTTATAACTAAATAAGTTTGTGTGTTTTTAATTACTACACAATCCAGTGATCGAACTCAGAAAAGTGTGAGATATCGAAATTATCGTCGAAGAGACAGAAATTTCGTAACAATATCAATGTTTATTGTGCTTTAGTTATGTCGTAGAAACATTCAATGTGCTTCAGAAGTGTTTATGAATAACAAACACAAGTTTAAAATGACAAATAAGGTGTCCGGTTTAGCCCCACCAAAAAGTGTCCGGTTTAGCCCCATCGTGTCATTTTTTTAACTCAATCGAAAAACATTGATGAAAAATATTTTATCATAAAAACCACTAACACCATTCAATTCAGCACATCTTAATTACCTAAAAACACTCACCGAATATTCTGCGCACTTGTATATTAATTTCACAATCCAAAAAATTTGAAAAAAAAAATTTTTACTTTAAGCGAAAAAATACATGTGTCTGCACTCTTCGACGACTGACGCTAAACTGAATGATGAAATATCATCGACACTTGGGAAGTTAGTAGCTTACGACAGGGTGCATTCATCGCGGATATGGCCGTTCCGATATTCAAAGTAGTTTTTGATTAATCGCGACTGTCCGGTTTAGCTCCGCGTACGGTTTAGCCAAACCCTCCCCTACTGTAAAAATTTCATCAAAATCGGTTGGGTTTCCGCGTCCATAAAAGACAGACAGACAGACAAAAAATTAATTTTATATAAAAGATTATAAGATTTTTCAAATCATGCTTTTCACTCTAGTGAGCTAAATAGTTCCTAAATAGTTTCTGTCTTTTTTATTTTATATTCTTTTCATTATAAGTGTATTATATAGAAATAATTCTTAGATTTACCTAAATCATTATATGTTTGCATTAAAGTTTTTGTAAATAATTCTTCTATTAAACCAATTTTCTCTAATGCTCCCAAACCCTAATTTGCTAAATGGTAAAAATAATTCTTAAATTTATCTAATTTATTCTATGCTTGCACCAAATTCGCTAAAGCCAGAAATATTTATTTAATTTAACAAATTTTAATTTTTATAATTCGTTGAATTTTCCAAATCTTTAAATAATTTTTCTAATTGAAGTTCGTTAATAAAACCAATGAATTAATTGAAGCAAAGAATGTTTTAGTTGAATCAAAGATTGACAGAAAAAATTCCTTGAAAATACGAATTAAATACTTGAAATATTTACACATGTTTTTTTGAAATCAGCGAATTTATTTTAAGTTTCAACAAAAACTGTAGGATGGAAAACAACAAATCACGATTTGTTATATCAGACAAACTGTTTCTATGACTGAAAATCATACAACAAATTCGTTGAAATCGGACACGAAATTGTTTGATATAGAGCTTGTTTTTTCTGTGTATAAGAAAAAAAAACCTACCAGGTAGAAAAGCCCAAAACGGCAACGCTATTCGATTTGTTCTACGACATCTGAAGCTTCAGATACACTTCAATTCTCAATATCAAATACACAACAACGACATAAATTATCGATTGTCTTGAAGCCTTTATTCGAAAAAATCAATATATAAATAAATACTAGAAATGCTTCGGCTGATCACAAAAAATTTTGAATAGAGGACTTGGTACCTATAACACTGTCCGACAACGATTTGCACCCATGAGAAATTCCAATATATTCTGAAAATAGACGTTAAAAAAAATATAAGACGAGACCGTTTTTCTTCACACCTACTTACATATGTATGTATGTATGTATCTTACATATAAAAATCAATTGATGTGCATTAGTCTCGCAAAGGCTCAAGAATTGCTAAACCGATTTGAATATTTTTTTCTTGTTGAGCTCGTAATTGAATAGGAAAGGCTTACACTTAAGCAAGGTATTGGAAAATTTTTAGGAAAAATCAACAAATTGCAAGAAAACTGATATAGTGTTTTGTATGGCAATTTTGTAAAAAGAAAGCACAGCATAACTTGCGATTGAATTAATTTGCACCGTTTTTTCGATTTTCCTTATTTTTTTCTCATTTATAGATATGTCATGTATAGATTTTGGGATACGTTTTATTTTAAAATTCCCTTGGGACCGGGATTGATACTAGAACTGGAGCTGGGATTTTAACTTGGACTTGGGATTGTTTTGGGAAATTTGCATTGAGTATGCAATATTTTCCAGCAAGTAAAATAATTTTAGTTAGTACAACGTGTTCCGGCTTAAGACGGGGATGATTATGAGGCTAAAGATAAGGACAGGGAGGGCAGAGCAACGTCTGCGTCGCTTTTAATGAAATGTAAGAGAGTGCACTGATTTTCATGAATGAAGATTTTTTAGAAAGGATATTAAATAGCAAATTTTATAAATGGAAAACACTATTTTATGGTTCATAAAGTTTTTTTTTATTTTAACACTTCACAAAATAAATAAAACAATTTTAAAAAACGGAATGGAAAAAATTGACTAACTATTACACAGGTAAAAAACAATAAAAAGCCATTCATATTTAATTCAAAAGTCCTATGCATAGTTATGTACTAGGTAAAACTATAAGCAAATATAAATTGAGAAGTAATCATAAGACTACCTGTTATTACATAAACTCCAACAGTAGATCATAATGAAGTCATTTTTCTGATTTTATGATTGATATTTTAAAAATTGGGGAATTTTTCAATACAGGTTCGTGTAATAAAAACACAACCTATTGATGACGATTGTTTTGTTGTAATAAAATTAGCCTCAAACAGGTCAACGCCTTCGGAGGATTTAACTTATTGAAGCATGTTAACAGATAGTCCACATAAATAAAAGTTTGCCCCCTCCTGTAACTGGTCATAAAGTAAAGAAATCCTGCAGCTAATAAGCGAAAAAAACACAAGGCCAACATTTTTAGTGAGTTGGAATTAAATATATTACTCTCAATCAAACATAATTTTGAACAATAATTTTTGTATAAGATTCAGCTAAACTTAGGGTTTGACTTAGCACATAATTGAAAGATCACAATGCAATCACTGCTCCCTCCACACTTGTTGAATCAAATCAACTTACAGAATGTTAAATAACATTGAAAAGGGCAAAGCTCTGTCAATTTTACTGTAGGTACTTTTTTTTTAAATACAAATTCAAATTGTACGGCAATATGTTTAATTTTGCAAGTATTTATTGTACTACTAACTAATTTACTTTATCGAAATGATAGAACCATGACAACTAATTGACATTGTGGCGCCTGCTTCCTCAAGTGTGCAGACATTTTGCAACCATCAATGTTAGAGGCGCCAAAGCCTAGGAAGAGCTTAAATATGATTAAATAAGCGAATGCAATAACAAAGGAGGAAAAGGAAAATTAAAAAAAATCACAATTTTTATCAAATAAATTGCATGAATACATGCAAACATCTAACAAACGAATGCAACGCCCATCAAACGCCAAATTAAAATCCCAGTAAAATGCAGGCGGCTTAAAATTAATCCACACCAAATAGAAGCAGACACAAAACAGTGGCAACACTTCTGTGAAAATGCATGGCATGGGCGCGGAAGTGCAACGTGAAGTTAGCCACGGTTCGTATACGAGGGACACTTCAAGTACAAATTGCAAATAATTTGATGTCATTTCTATTTTATTCCACTACGTTTATGACCTCAATCCGATGATACAAAAAACAACAATTGATCGATCGTGAGAATTATGGTATTTCTTCCGTTTTGCGTTATATGAACTTTTCCTCGTAAGACCAATATAAATATTGGCGTCGATTTGTTCCATTAATTTATCAGAATTAACTAATCAATATTTTACCCGATTGATGAACTGATTTTAACATTATATTCTTCTTGAAATGATGTCATCGATTTTAGTTTTGCTTAACGAGAGAAATGAAAATGGAGCCGTCGCGACGTGTCGTGTTCAAATTTGAATTTTATAAATGGATATTGGTGGCTTTCTCTCCAAACTGAATAAATTAGTCTCATCAATAAACTTAACTTTTTTAATAGTAAAAACATAGGTTTATCAATCGAACTTATAAGCTTATGTGTCTGTTTGGGTACCGCATCTGACCTCGAGATTGCGGTGGTAGATGCTTAGTTAAATAAACTTTGGGCGCAGGCATTCTGCAACTTCATTTAAGCATTGCTAACAAAGGAATGTATTCTAAGACAACGTATTATCTAAACTGTACTAATCGGATCGATGTAGATCCCGCCCTAAAAAATTAACTTCATACCAAATATTCTAAGAAAAATCCTGATAAAATAGTGAGTCTCAGCATGATAACCAAAACCTTTTCAAAGCCGTAGATATAAGTGGATCGTAAGGAATTTTTTACATAAAATAGAACTCTGAGTTCCTTATTTTTGTTCATCAATTTCGACATCATGGGGAAAAATAAGTTACACTACTTATCCTTACGCAAAGAAACGATGAAATAGTTAATTTTGCTGGAGTATTTGGGATAGGAGTTTTTTTATTTTTGGGATACCGATCAGTTACTGTTCAGTATGGTAATAACTCATTTGAGCTGTTCCAAATATTCACTAGCTTTCGTCGAAGCGATGTTCTGTTTTGTGATTTTGATGTCACATGGACATGGTACATGCAAGTGGCACATAATTTGCCAAACGTCCCATGCTAAAAAAAAAATAAAACAGTTGTCCGATTGGGCTACTTGTTGTTCTATTAGATAGTACTTCTCACACAAAAAATTTATTTATTTGATCAAATATGGACTGAGGTAGAGGGGGTACAATATATGAACTTTTATTGAAAAGCCTTATTTTCAAACGATTGTAACTTTTTCATGGATTCATAAAAGTTTTTTTCTTCAAAGTTTTCAATAGAATACAATATAACTTCTAAAAAAAAATTAGAAATCTTAGGTCCATCAAAACTAAATTTAATTTTTTATCAAAGTTGGATATTTTTTTCAAATAATTTTAAAATAAGGTGGACTTTTTCGCTACGAGATTTTCAATTTTCAGAGTAGCTAATTCATTAGAATTTGAACTATTGACCGACAATATTCAGCAAAAATCGTACAGAGTAACAATGTTTTTTTCTAAGACATTATGAATTTTTTTCCTTAAAAAAATGTCATAATAAAAAAAAAAATATAAGAGGCGCCCAGTTGCGAATCCGGACTTTTAATACAATTTTGATTAAATTTAATACTTTTGAATATATTACAAAATTTTGTAATACATTTTGTATTAAATTCTAATACAGTTCAAACATTAAAACGATATTTTATAACATTTGATGCTATCGCAAGTATTACATTTAGCCAACGTAAATATAATACTACGTTGGCTGATGTCGTTAAAATGTTCATGCAACCCTTGTATTGAAAGGGAACCTGGCTCGAATCCCAGTGGATACGACATATTTTTTTTAATTTTAATAGAAACGAGTATTAACTTTGTATTAAAAATGAATTTTAATATCTAGACAGTATTGAATTTTAATACAATTCTGGTGTAGTCATATATGTAATCCCAAAAGTATTAAAATTTATTCCAAAATTTCTAACCGTGTAGTTACTCTGCAAAATAAACTAATTCTTCCGAAATATTTAAGTTTTTTTTTAAGTTAAATGCCAAAAAAATGTTTTTTTTTTTTTAATTTTGAGCAAATTTGTTCTAAATTTACTCATTCTCGTTAAGAATGTAAAATTTACGAAAAATTAAAATGTCAAATTTCCACGAGAAATTATTGTCAGAATAGATTTGATTTTATAACAAATATATGTATGAATGTATATGAGGTAATTTTTTCAATAAAATATAGTATACATATATATCATTAGTGTAAACCCAATTTTTTAGGTAAAAATATTGAATTTCAAAAAAGATTAAAAATTGTTTCTAAAAAATTGGGTTTTTCGGATACACGCAAATTTAGCCTCATATAACACAAAATGTTTTTCAAAAAATAACCCTAATAATCATTAAATTTCATAAAGTTGAGTTATTCCAACATTCTTTCACAGTTATGAAGTATAAAATTGAAAATTTGATTTTAATAATTTTTTTTTTCGTGAAAGACCCTAATGTACCGGACTGATATAAAATTGAAGTAGTGCCGTCTAGGGTTAAATTTAAAACTAAGTCCAGTTGTAACTATTAATATAACGTAATTGAACCTTATTCGAAAATATTTAAAATAGGCTTATCAAAATTATTGGGGTGTTTATTTTGAATATTTTTTTGATGGACTTTCATATATATTGTTTCCTATTACGATTCATATGAAACGAGGAATAAGCAGAAAAACGAAAGATACATATCTGCGGCAACAAGCAATAACAACTTAAGTCAATCAACGATCACAATTCGAAATAGTATAAGTCACATGCTTATGCACAAAACTTATGTTGCTTTGCCTTGTGATTTTAATCTGTTATTGCTTGTGACCACAGATATGTACATATGTATATTTTTTTTTTGCGTTTTAGTAAAAAAAAAATTGCTTCCATATAAACTGTAATAGGAAACAAACTGACTGTGTCGATCGCAGGTTTTATCTTGGAGAGTTTATTTTGGAAGAGTTTCCTTCTATTCCGATTCTTCAGATGTATTTTGTCCTCATTTTCAGCCACACGAAAAATGTAGGCGTGGTTTGACCACAGTGGATGGCATCTCCCATACAAATAAAATAACCGTTTATAGATTTGAGCTAGGAAGCTCAAATATTTTGACAATTTTTTTAAGCCTCAAAATAACAACCCCTAATATACAACAAAAAAAAATAAAATTGGTAGTTTGGTAGCATATTATTTACATTTTCTTCGTTTTGGAACTCCTGGAGATTCTACACTCATGCCGGGAAATTTGATTAGATATTCGGAGTCTCCAAGGCAAATTATCCCAGTCGGCAACCTTAGAACAATTTTCACGTTTTCTAATCCACTGAAAAGTAATGGTAACGAAAGTCTTCATATCAAATTGCTTATGTACAAAGAATGTAATTTTTTATGAGACTTTACAACATTTCCATTTCAATCGTTTAACGCGTATTATGATTATATTATTGTCAATTTTTTTAAAATCATTAATTGTTCTTACGAAACAGCCTCCTTCTTTGGGTGGGCAGTTACAGTTTGACAAATGGCCACATTAGCTAGGTGCATTTTTATTCATTTCCCTTAATAATCAAACTGACAAAAATGCACACAAACTTGTGTTGTGCGTGATGTGCACCATACATTTTGGTATTAACCACCTGACTTACTTTAAATTAGTCGTCTAAAACTCTTATGTTAAGGACGCTCCCTTATACTATAAAAGTTAATGTGTTCGTAACATGCAAAAAGAAACAAATTCGATTAAACTGAAGACAATTCCTTATTCTGATCATGATGGCGTAGTCTGGTTTGTATGTCATTTTTGTTGTAAGTAAAATTTCTTCGTGCATGCAGTAGATATCTATTTTAAAACTAATTAAAATTTTTCAATGTATTGGCCTTCATTTCACGCTGCAGATATTGTTACCCTGGTTCCATATTTATTTTGACAATTGAATTTTTGTGTTGTTACCATTCTAGTTCAATTTGCCACACGTTCAAAGATAAACACTTTCATAATTATGCGATTACACAATCAAAATTTGCTAAATGTTACAGATGACAAAACTACGTGTCCTTCCTTGTTGTTTGTTGATGAAATCTGATTAGATTTAATTTACATTTATGTCTGGATAGTTGACGTTTTTACTGAAACACTCATCATCCCCCGAAAAACACGTTCTCAGCTAATCGCAACCACCCTGTCATAACTTGATCTGCGAACAAAAGCGTTCACTTGATTGACGACAAAAATTATTTTGCCACCATGAGTAGGGAAATTTATACCGTAACGGACTGGTGAAATGTTAAATTTCCAATTTCAAAAAGCAAATACTAGCCCAGGACCGAAATAAATGTACACTCAAAAAAAAAGTGTTTGCCACAAGTGATATAGATGGAACTACTTCAAGTGTTTGCGTGAAATAATAAAATTTATGTCACAAAAACTTTTGATTTTACTTACAAATTGATAGTTGAAAATTATCATACAAAACTACTCCTTAAAACTTAACATAACATAGGATTTTAGCCTGGCAACATCGTCATCGTTCCTTGCTCCTGAACACTCATAAACATTTGATATCGTATATGTACAATGTAAGTAACAAAAAAGTTATAGCGAATCATAGAACTACAAAATATGAACATGAAAAGTTTATAAGTGATAAATCGTTTGTTGAAATGAATAAGTGTTTGGGAAAAAGACAAGTGTTTGTCGAAACACTTCCATAAATTGAATTGTTTGACTGAAATATTTTGACGATTTGTCGTTAATAATTATATCATTTAGAAGCAACATTTTATGAAATGTTATTGAATTTTCCATAGAAGTAATTGAATCACTTGCCACAACTTAACTTTTACTTGTGTCAAATACATTGGTTTTTCTTATATTGTCTACAAATACTTATAGTTTAAGACAAAAGTTAAATGTTTGCTTAAAATAATAGGTGCTTATATTAAGCATTCGATAATTTGCTTGCTTTGCGATAAAATGCTTTCTAAACAATCCTTTTTTTGAGTGTATTTTTCATATTTCGTAAGTTGAATGTGAAGCAAACAAAAACGTATCTCACAGGCCTCTTGTTGGTTAAAAAAGCTTAATGTATGTATATAGTATATGGGCATTTTCGTCAAATGGCCAACCGTGACAGAAAAATTAAAAGTTATTATAGCAGCGTTACTATCTGACATTATCGAAGGAAAACATTCAAATTTTATTAATTTAAACAATTTACACCAGAATTCATTTACCACGGTGAGCAAACCACCTGCAATTTTGCATAAATGCACTTTCCCTTTTTTGTAATATTGAATAGTATTTTGCCTTAAGTATTTAAGTCTGTAAAAGAGGTGATACATGCTGATAATCATTCCGCAAAATCTCTCTTCGAACATCAATTAGCTAAAAAAAATGCAAAAACATCAAACCAATCTCTATCACCTGTAAATTTTTAATTTGCTTTAGATAATTTTCTAATGTCATAAATAACATAGAAAAATATAATTTTTTCTCATTTCATGAGCAGCAAATGTGTCAAAATTTTTCTTCAAACAGAGTTGCATGTACATAATCAAAAAAAAGCAACGATTGCAAATAAAAAATAAAATTTTAAGTTCTTGGAGCTCTTTGAAGTTGGTCACGTTCGGAAACATAAGTGTAATAAATAGCCAATTTCAAAACTGTTAAACCACTTATTAACTGCTTAACACAACATAACCACATTGTTTTTTTTTTTTTGGAAAAAAGGCAGTGCACCATATAATTTTTTTTTTCGAATAATAGGCGATACCTCGTCCCAAACAGGAAAATACCTTTCCACGTTACGTAATACTTGAACGCTCCCTTATCTATTGAGCCGATTTTTATGAAATTTGGCTAGGAGATAGATTGTTCCATAAAAAAGGTTAGTAGAGGCTCTAAGTCCTTTAAGTGGGCGTGGCACCACATCTAATGGGAAAAAGCGCAGCCACGACTGAGTCGCTACACTAATTTCGATCAAATTTACTATGGAGACAAACTGATTTCTGAGAAGAAAAATTAGTTTTTAGTTGGATGGCACCCCCCAAGCTTTTGCAGCCAGCTTTCTTCACCCCGCACTAGCTACGCTACTGCTGCTAGAAGATGTCCCACTAGCATAAAGAAAGAGCAGTATTTTTACAAATTGTTGCAATCTATTGTTAGGCCATTATATCTTTTTATGAATAAATAAAGCAACCAAAGGTCATAACCGGAACATTATTTAGAGGGTAAAGGATTAAAATATCAAAAATATAAAAAAAAATTAAAAAGTCGTAAAAAAGTGTTGCTGCAGGTCCCCAATGGGCCAAACTTGATTACAAGATCTTACATTTCTTGACTTTTATGTATGGATAGAAAACAATGAATGAATTACAAGAATGAAAACTTTTACCAGAAACACCAACAACATTGAAATTGACACAGTTTCATGTTTTGATCAAATTCAACTTCATTTACGGTATATTTTTTTATGTTGTTTACCTTTCAATTTCGAGACAAAGCTGGTAACTTTCAGTTTTGGTGCTGCCTCACTATGCGAACCCACAACAAAATTGCAATACAAACAAAGTAAAGCGAATGTACTTAAAAACAATAGGATGTGGCAACATTGTTGATGCTTCCGTTTCCTACTTTCTTCTTCTCGCTCGCTGCCAAGCGGCAAATAAAGAGATTCGCGTGATGGATTGGTTGCCGAAACGAAAAGGCAAACGAACGACATGCCACGTGACCTAAAACAAATTCACAAAGGATGTTACAAAACAACAACAATAACAGCAATTGTAAAAGGAAACAAGGAACAAAATGAAACGTCAAATGCGTTTCCATTTAACGCGAGCGATGACTGAATTGATTTGCAAACAGAATTTAGCCCGACAGCATCCCCCACCTCACGCCGGAACTCATTTATAGTTCATCGCAGAAAGTGGCGCATTCCTTTTGCACTGGCCTGGTGAAATGAACGAAACGAAAATATTTGCAGATGCTGATGAATGCACGCGCCTTCGACACTACCGAACGGTAAAGGAAAAGACACGTGCCGCCACCAGTTCCAGCGCATGATTGGGGTGTGATCCTGTGCAAGATCACAAACGTTTCACTTGCTCATCGTGCCACGTGGCCCGATAGGATGTGGGTAACAAGTAAAAAATTAAATAAATAAAACGTAATAATGCAGAAAATTGATAAACAAAGCAAGAGGAGTGAAAACGACACGATGGCAAAATTGAGCTGAGGTTTGTTTTCGTCAATTAGCTAAAATCGTTAAGTACACTTTAAATTAAACTGTATGAAATTTAACACAAACTGTCACAGAAGTCACACAGAATTGTGCAAAATTTTACCAGCAACATGAGCAAAATTTTTATCTTCACTTCGATGAGTAAAACTTCAGATTGGTGTTGAAAATTATTTCGCCAATATTATTTTTAAGTATGTGCTAAATAATAAATACTCTTTTTCTAAGTTTATATTACAAGTTTTTACAGAAGGAGATCCACCTTAAAGGAAATTTCCGAAATCAAGTATTAAAGACTTCCAAATGTTAGGTTAGATCAGAGGGGCAGCGATACCGTCACAAATGGATCACACAAGTGCATAGATCCATAAATAAAGAAAATTGCAAAATCGCAGTCCTTTAATGGCACAGATATGGATCTTTGGGGTTGAGGTCCTAACGTCATTGAGCTGGTGTCAGCAGTTGCACCAGTTGCTGGATACTAAGTCTTTCTTAAAATCATTTTTTGCTGTAAGACAGTGCCCAGATAGAATTTTGATCAGTATGCAGCAGTCGCTCCGATATAGGATAATGATGTAGTTGAAATTAGTTGTGTTGTAATACATAGGTACAAAAGTACTTTATATTTTTGCTGGTGGGTGATCGCACTCACCATTTGTTTCAGAGATTAATTGCTTATCTTTCAAAACGTAGTAATACCGAAAGGGTACCCAAAATAGAAAGACTTTGTAATCATCACTAAGTGGGCCTAAGAACTTAATGCTGTTTAGACTTAATATATTTCAGTTAAGTCAGTTCTGTTAATTTAGAAAAATGCAGATATCTTGGTTTTGAAATAAGATAATGATATGCGGTTTCGTATGGGATCAGCGGTAACATAATATTTGAGGTGTTGCAGCTAGAAAGTGGAAAATTGATACTTTTTTACTTTTGTCCGGTCAATTATCAGTTTTTTTTATAAGAAAGAAAGAAAAAGAAGAAAAACAAATCACGGATTTGAATTCCCCGATCGATAGTTTCCCGAAAACCATATCCACTTTGTTGGAAAATTTCATAGCGTCTGTCACTTGGACCATTTCTTAAATCAATATTTTGGAAAATGGGCTGCTTACTTAAAACAGAGGGCGCTAATCCAGTTTTCAATATTAAGCTTAATCCTAGTAATGGACCTTGTCCAGACATAAAAGGCTACTGTAATCCGCTGACATATCGCGAAAAAATCAAAAAGTTTTTATTTTTAACCGTTCTAATATACATGGAAAGCTGGTTGTACTTCGTTAACGAGTTTCGAGACATTTGTGTCTTTCCTTTCTGGGCCTTTTCCCCGTGACTTCTAAAACTCACGTGATGGGAAAATTATTGTTATATGTGGTAATACTCGCAATGATGCTCTTTAAAAGCATTATTCATAAATTGCGCTAGAAAAATTCAAAGCTATAGGTTTTCGAATCAAATGAAACATCGTTAATATCCCATATCGCGCCACTTTTTTTTAAACACAATTTAGGATATATTTCATAAATAATTTTTTTTAAAAATAAAATCAGAACTTAATTGTTTGAATGAGAAGTTGGGTATTTGAGAATAAAAAGACCCGTACATTCTGTGAGGACAAGTATAAGGGGGGCTTTTATTTTCTAAAATGTTGTTACTCAACGAAAGAATAAAAAACATCAGTGACAAATATGGAGAAAAAAATCTAAATGCAGAATATTTTGTTATGTCGCAAGCACGACTATGAAATCACTTGCAGGCAGGCATACCACGAATACAGGAAGCAAGCGAAAAAAGTTGAGGAATGCTTTTAAAAGGTTCTTAATCTGCAATCGCTGCTTTCGAATTTTTCTACTTCATTTCAGTTTTTGTCTTTACTTTGTAGCACAGTGCCTATCGTCATCACAAGCGTATTTCTAAGGCATTATTTTGACATTGAATGCACTATACATAATTTAAAACGAAAATCTTTTATTTTTTTAAAATTTTCTATGTTCTTCCCAATAGTATCTGTGATATGGCTCTTATGACCAAAAATATATAAAACAAATCTCTTTTTTTTTCATTTTATTTTTAAACAAATTTCAACTCTGTTGCCCTATATCTTAAATAAATTATATTTGTGATAAAAAGTTAGTCCTCCTATTTTATAGAAAATTTCATTTACTATATAATTTTATCTATCGCACAACTTTCCTTTAAAGTTTTTTTTTCCGATTCGATATCAATACAAAAAAACATTCAAAAATGTATATTGAAGATGGTAAACGTTTGGTTATAAAAGCTTGAATTTCGTATATATGTATATCTCGAAAAAAATTATTTGTTGAACTTACGACTGTAAGTTCAGCAACGACCAATTCCTGTAAATAGCCTCATTGGACCAGATTGGCTAATTTTGTGCTTGGAATGAAACCCCGGCCGTTCCGTTAATTATATTTTTGGACAGCCGCTCTAATACTTAAGTTATTGGGATTCTGATCTTGAGGTGTACAAAGTTCGCTTATTCATTTCATTGCGCACACAACATTCCATTTTGTCATCTCGCTTGTTGTCATAGCTGTTAAGCCTTTGGCCTAAAGAGATGCTATGATTTATTTTTCGAAATAGTAAAATTGTCAGCCACATATTTAAAATTACAATTTTCTCCTTATTTTTAAGAATTTGTTTTGGAATAGAGGAATATTGGTATTTGCTAACTGACTGCAAGTTTATTGAAATAATGTTTAATCAAAAAATTAGGTGTTTTGAGTATATGTACTTTACAGAAAAGATGCAGAAGAGGGTGACTTTTAGTCACATGGCAATTTTCGTGTCTTTTTTTTAAACTTTTTTAGAAAACGGCTTAGGATGTAATAAGAAAATAAATAAATTGGGTGCCAACCGTTTTGATCTTCAGTAAAATGACTTGATATCTCCCAAAATTTCTCAAAAGTAGGTGTGCGTGCTACTTGCCATTCGATATTGCTTGCCATATTCTTATTAGGTTGGCTATTTTGTTAATCTTCGTCCGGCCATGAACAACCAACTCTTGACTCTTTATATCACCATAAGATAAGTATAAAAGTTTAATATTTTCGATAACTTCCATTCAAATGTTACAAATTTTGGCTGATCCTTGCATTTTGGGCAGGACAAGATTTTTTTTTTGTTGTGTAGGGGTGATCAGTGTGAGTGTAAAACACGGTTTTTGGGTTTGAAAGCCCCCCCATTTGGCAGCTATTTTGAAATTTGATGTAAACAGCTTTTCCGCGATATCTAACTTTTTTGTAGAAGATTGAATCCTCTACAATCTTGATTGAAATACTTTTTACCGTAAAATTGAAAATGAAATAGTTATAATTAAAAATAGACCAAGATATTCGGTAAAATATCATTTATGGGCTATAACTTTCTTTCTATTGATTTTATTAAAAAAATACT
Source organism: Tricholauxania praeusta (assembly GCA_949775025.1). Lineage (NCBI taxonomy): Eukaryota > Metazoa > Arthropoda > Insecta > Diptera > Lauxaniidae > Tricholauxania > Tricholauxania praeusta. The sequence continues at coordinate 72,179,536 of OX459029.1, read as the reverse complement.
CTAAATGTCTGACTTGATTATCACCTTCAAAATAAGATTATTGTCATCAGAACTGGGTAGGATTCACTCTTTTGGGAATAGGATTCCACAAAATTTCGATTTCATAGAAATCATGGACGCCATATTGATTTTTGAAAATCGACACAGTTTTTGTCTGGATGGTGCTTGTGTTACATAATGGCTTTGCTTATTACATTGCCTTGGAAAAATGTCTTGATGTGGTTATTTAAGGGCCTTCCATCTAAGGACGGTACCTCATTCACTTGCTCAAATCCACCGTCTTTTTAAACTGTTTTTGTAACACTTTGATTCCTTGTTTCGAGTCTTATAAGACTTTTTTGGAAAATGCCTTTGATGACGTCAGTTTGACCTGGAATATTAATACTTTTTAGTAAGTGAAGAAAAAATATGTTTTAACATTTAATATATTTATCTTGTTAATATTATCATTAAGTAAAATTTAAAGGACAAAATTACTACGGTTTGATGTCATTAACAGAAATGAAGAAAACAATTTTCTTATAAAATATTCTGATATATGTATGTACTTCCCGAAACAGAGGATTTTTGTGGTGTAAAAACTGATAATTTTAATTTAGTTTTTGTTCCTCACACATTGTTCTTGGTGGGATCAAAGGGACCTCCAATAGGATTTTGTGATATAAAAATTGACGATTTTTTTTAGCATCACATTGAACATAACAGAATTATTTATTAAAAAAGCAAAAATATTTCGTGTTGCTCGAGTGTTTGAAGTTTATGAAACTTGAAAAAGAGTTTAAAAACATTGGTCTCACCTTAGCGTTATACTCGCAGTTTTGTTCCCAGCGTTCTCAAATTAGTCACTCAAAAAGAAATTAATGCTTTCGAAAAGCTCTATGAGGGTCTTGTTGATGGGTTTCTCTAAGCTCGGTAATCGAGATTGTAGTGCACCTCAGCCCCTACTTTAATCAAGAACTGCATTTGTTTGCGTATAGGATATTTAAATGATGTTGTAATCTATAATTATATATTTTAATGACGCTGTAAAACAAAGACACCAAAATACAAATCGTTTTATTAAAGGAATCAAATGGTGTTCCTCTAATTAAGAATACCTACTAGGCAACAGGAAACAATTTGACGTGTGGGGAATATCGCTGTCATATTCAAGTTTATGCATTCTCAAATGCCTGATCACATGATGACGATTTTACCAATATTTATTATCATTTGCGATTTTCCATGGTTGCATTATGAGGAGAATTCGCAGTTGTAGTTTTGTAAACATTGAACACCATAAATATTAAAGTGCAATAAATTTTATAAATACGAAATATCAGCCACAAAATTGAAAAAAAATTCTTATTCGAATTGTTATAAGTTGAGGAGGAGAGTCAAACAAATTGGCTCGTTTTGAAATTAATTCACTAGGTACGAGTACGGGTACGAGTTTGTGCTAAATTTTATGACATATGTACGTATGTTACGAGTACTATCAGTGCTAACAACAGCAAACAGAAGCTTTTATGACCCTCTTCGGGTGATATCAATTTATGCCTCATTGAAGTTGTGCTGGTGCCAGTCAGTTGTTGTGACGAATAACAAAGTTGTAGACGAATCGTTGAGGAGGTGAAGCTTGCAGTTTGAAGGTGGTGGCCTGACAGAAGAACCATGTGAGATTCTTTTTTTTTATTTTCTTGATTTGATTGCACTTTTCATTGACTTTAACGGACCAGCAACAGTAAAAATAATAATAAAGATAATAACAAAATATGAAATGATAATAAAACGCAATAAATTTACACATCGACAACGAGAAACGAAAAGGGTATTGCAGATGACTGTCATGGGATGATAAGGATAGGAAGCTAATTGTTGTAATTGAAGTTTGAGCCAAACTAAAACAGTAGCTACAAAATTTATTATTTCAAATAAATGTTGGCTAAAAGCGCTTAATACGGGTAATAGAGGTTTTATTAGAAGTAACAATAGTTAATTACCAATTTATAGTTGAAGCTTAAGGTCAATAGAACATCTTGCAGTATTTTAAACTTCGAATTGCTTATCATGTGAATTTTCATGTCCACTTTTGTATTCTTTGTTGAGTTTCAACTTTATACACTTCCAATAACGCTTTGTTTGCTTTAAATCAAAAATAAAACAACGATGTTTTTAAAATAAAAACACTGCTTTGTGTTGAAACAAAAACTTATGTCTTGCATTTCATTTCCATAATTTTGCAGGGGTAACGTTAAAAGTCTCAAGAGCGCTGCGTAGCAAAAGAAAATATTTATTTTGTATTTTATATAGACGCGTGTTGCGGATTTTATCATGAGGAATAACAAGGGTCTTAATTAAATAAATAAAATTATGTATTACAAAACTGAACTGAACTTAAAGTAGAGGGAAATCAGATTTTTATGAGAAATTGCACGTTTTTGACCTATGCGTTATGGAGATAAGGATCAGAAAAGTTCCCTATACTCAAAAAAAATAAATATTGTATACCACCTATGATATAGATGAAACTATTTCAAGTGTTTTTGGGAATAATAAAATTTTTGCACCAAAAAATTTTAATTGTACTCACACTTGAGTAAGATTAAAAGTTATTGATGCAAACATTTTATTATTTATTCCTACAAACACTTGAAATAGTTCCATCTACCTACGTGGTAAACAATATTTTTTTCTGAGTGTACGTGGAAACATTTCCATGTGAATTTTGCAAAAAAATTCAGCTAACATAAAATGTTCTCTTTGCAAACATATTTTCTTGTTGATCTCTTAGTACACAATAGTAGCTAGTGTTTCACCGAGGCTACGAGGCAGCCTCGTTTTTGACTACGAGAACGAGGCGAGACCGAGGCGAGAACGAGGCGAGATGGAAAAATAAATTTTCCTCGCTTGACCGAGGCGAGGCGAGATCACATGGCACCTCGCCTCGGCCTCGCCTCGTCCTAGCCTCGTTTTCGAAACCAAGAGCGAGGCGCGTTTTGACGAAAACTGAACTCGTAAGAATCATATGCAGATTCAAAATATGAATGTAATTTTTATAATAAAATCTATATTTAACTAATATTTTAGTATTTTATTTTGAGTAATCTACTTTGTTTTATTTTTAATCCGCATGTGCTTCTTACGAGTTCAGATTTGTTCCAAGCGTTAATGCACAGAAGTGCTTGGATCGCATCAGCTTTTATGCGACTTCGCCTCGATTGATCGATTAGGGAAGCATGTAAGGCTATGTAAGGCTATAAGCAAAACTGCATGATTGACAACACTGCATTGAAATTGATTTATTCTAATAGTCTTTCTAAGAACCGGTAAGGTGAAGCGAAACGCACATCGTAATGCTAGTATATAAATAAAGATCAATATATGTATGTTCGTTGCTAATGGACTCCTAAACCGTTCAACCGACCGACGAAAGATTTGACATACATATATGTTTCTTATGATTTGGGATGCTCCGTAATATAGTTTGCGATAAATGGGTGATGCCACCCCCACATAAGAGAAAAACAGAATTTATCATATATTATCAACAACTTGATGCAGATTAATAAAACTTGGTATATTTATAAAAGGTAGAGGCATAACTAAGATTCAATTAATAAAATGGGCGGTACCATGCCTTCAATATAAGAAAAAAAATTAACTTTATCATATCTCAATATCTATTTGACGTAGATAAATAAGATTTGGTACATATTTTGCTTATAGTTTGAAAAAGGTTCATAGCTTAGTTTGGCTTGGAAAAATAGGCAATGCGTCTCCTTCCCATATAAGAAAAGAATTAAATTCATCATATCTCATCCAATTCACCAAAAATAAAAACAGATATTTTATTTTATTTCTTGAGGCTTGATCAGCCTATCAGCCCTGATACATATATAATTTTTTATTTATTTTAATAAAAACCTCGCTTTTTTACCGAGGTGCCTCGGCCGAGAACGAGGCGAAGCGAGGCGAAGCGAGGCGAAGCGAGGCGAGGCGAGGCATGTGATGGCAAGATCTCGTCCGAGGCCGAGGCGAGGCGAGACTTAAATTTATAAAACGAGGCGAGACCGAGATCAACTAGAACCTCGCCTCGCCTCGGCCTCGGTGAAACACAAATAGTAGCTTCATTGGAAGCTCAGGGCTTGATAAGAAGTTCTATAACTGTTTCGATTCTTAAGTCTTTGTTTTGTGTAGTGTCAGATTTCGGGGTCTTCTTCCAACCCTGGTTAGTTAGTTTCACCAAAATGCATCAATAATTTTTATCAAACTTAGATTTTATATGTGATTTTTGATTCTAAGAATAAATATGCAATCAAAAGCGTCGGTCGAATCTAGTTTCAGAGATATAGTCATCGGAAGTTGTGGATATAGCTTTTCTAATAATCGCAATTAGTGTTGATATCCAAAATTTGGGTGTCACATGAAATCGAGTTCAAAGAGCTACAATACCGATACATAAATTTATGAAATATATTTCATTGTTTTCTGAAATTTTGACCGCTTTTTTTTCAAAAAAAATGGTCTTATTAACATATCAAAAAAACTTAATTTATTTTATGTAAAAATCTGCACTAAAATTTTTTAAATTAACCCTTGTGCACCAGAAAGCAAAATAACTTCAATACATTTTATGAAAGTTTTGAATTTATAGACAATAACCACAACAATTACAATAGCAAAAACAACTACTACTACAGCAACAACAACAACCAGTACAATTGGAATAAACTGAATCTAAAAATTTTTATTAAAAATCGCACATGCGAAATCGTTGAGCCGCAGTCGAAGGCAGCCCACAACCCTACCTTTTATGTAGAATAATTGTATCTAACGAAGCCGGCGTTTGATACACTTTATGTATATACATATACATATGAAAGAGAAGACATCATATCAAAAATATTAAAAACTTGGCAAACCTTGGTTTTTATTTTTTTCAGTCTGAAAAAGTTAATATGAATAAGTTTTGTACAAGTGTTACATCAGTTTAAAGTCATAAATTGAGATTTCTTAATATGCATGTTGTTAAAACCATTATTTGGAAAAATAACAGTCGAAAACTACGAGTTATATTTCAAAAATTCATGTGCAATATTGTAGCTCATTAAATTAGCTTTCATATATCCTTGGATGCACAGAGATCCCCAATTTATGGCGATTTTTATAAAGATATATCCGGAGAGTTTTGCACATGTCCTTCTTATTTGAGGGACTTACCCTTGTTATTAGTAAGCAATAAGACTTCATCCATTGTAACGTCAGCAGCTCCAGTATTCATTTACATAGCACTGCTTTTGAAGCGAATTCATTTTATCCTCCATCAGCTTACAAAATTATTTTCTGATTTTTTACCTTATTGCTGAAGAGAAATCCGACACCGCACAGTACTTTGTCTAGCGTTCAAAAATCAAAAATTTTATAGTCACTATGGGATTTCAAAATATCAGTTCAAAAACATATTTTTTTTCTACACCTCTTCAAAGTTAACATTTTTCCATTTTTCATTTTGATTGTTGTGAAATTTTCGATTTTGAGTGAAAGGCAAAAATATTTCTCTAACATATTTTTTAAAGTATTCTTTAACTAAAATTTTTACAAAATATATCAAAGAAAAAAAAATTCCGTTATTTAAAAAATGTAATCAGATTTTTAACAGAATTTCGAAAATGATAAAAATTTAAAGCAAAGCTTAAAAATTATTAACTTAAGCAGTCAGAATCTTTCATTAGTTGGTATGTTACTAAATATCGGAAGACTGTTTCGTCATCTTTCAGAATCTGTAAGAAACTTCATCGTATGTTTCCGATCCTTTGAGAACATTAAATTTTTTAAAATGGTCCTATATTACTTTTTCCCAGAAATTAACGAAATATAGGGTGTCCAACGGGAAGGTATACTACTTTGTTTTGTCGCCATGTTGTTAAATATTAGTTTTGACAGTTCACATTTGGCAGTCGAGGAGGAACACAGAGAAATATTCAATAAGCTAACGTTTTTTTAATTATTAAAATATTTCATGCAAAGCAATCATCGATTACTGTGACGATGAGCAAGTTATGTATGTTAAATTTTTGAAAAATAACGTTCCAACATAGGGTCTTTAGCTGATAGGCATAAGCCTGGAACACAATGAACTGCGAAATTGACTAGGAACATTGCTGATGTTCAAGAAAGTGTTCAGAACAATCCATCAACCTCAATTCAATATCGAGCCCAGGTACTTAGTCTACGGAGAACAACTTTGGCCACAATTATGCACAAGGAATCGCATCTATTTCCATTTAAGATTCAATTAGCATAAGAGCTTCTTCGGCAAGACCATATATGCTGGCGTACATACTTATATCAATAGGATGTTACAGCTCTCCCATGACAACCCTGATTTTCTTGAAAAAATTAAAATGACAGATGAGGAGGATTTTCGTTCGGAAGGATATATGAATATGCAGCTCTGAGCAATAGTCTGGTGTGCAATTTGGTCAGAAGGAAATCAGGAATCAGCGACCTCATGTCAAATTTTATGGATATCAGGCGACTTCTTCCATTTTTGAGCAAATTTTGTATGGGATCAATGTACTGTGCGCTGTGTGGTGCCGCCTTGGCGTAATTAATTTCTGATTTGCTTTTCGAACTAACGCATTTTTGTTGAACTAATCAAAATGGTGATTTTCAGTCTATAACATTTTTCAAAACTTTAAAAACTTAAACTTGTCACCCACATATTTATAACATCTGTTTATCTCCTACAAATAAAACATAAATTTTTTAACACAATTTATCCGAACAAAGTTCAACAAATCTGATGTGTAATGCTTCAAAAGCTCTGTAGCTTAGAAAATATTTGAAGATAGCGACTGCCGTAATAGATACTGTCAACAGTGCATTATATTGTTAACACAATAAATTCCTTTTCATAGCTCCTCTACCACGCTCTTCATTCTTTTATTTGATCTTTGGCGAAAATTTTTACTAAAAACAAAAACCAACGCCATATACAAAACACTTCCACCCATTTATACGAAAATCAAATTAAACATTTGTCGCCGCATAGATTTTCAAAAACGCCTCAATATGTATGGCATTGCATTTTCTTTATTTCCCACAGCAAGATCCGATTTTGTGGTCAATCATCAGAGGCGGAGCAAGACCAATATTTTTCGTGAGCGAGATAATTTTCACTAGACCACAGGGAAGGAAATATTTTAGCTTTTTATTTATGAAAAAAAGAAAAACTACAGCATATTTTCCTTGCAGCCGTGTTCATTTGATGAAAAAAATTAAAGGTCCCCAAATCCCTCGTGCACCCACCTGTTATTGTGATGAGAAAAAGTTAACAAAATTTTATTTTTCGGTATTTAGTGGGGCAATTCTGCAGAAAGTGAACATCACTCTCGATTTTTTTAATTTACATAGTCGTATATCATGTGTATTTTAGAAGTTAAAGATATACCTTTTTCAAAAATTTATATAAATTTGGGACAGCTGAATTAATTTTAACAAAATTAACATTTTTTTTTTCTGTGACTTATATTCAATAAATCAACCCCACTTTAAGACGAATTAATTTTTTCTGAAATGATGTACATTACGATAAATTTGCTCTAAAAAAGTTGTCTATCATTAAAAACAAAAAAACAGCTTAGTTGTGTCGTTTATAGCAAATCAGCTGGTCGGATAAGTTTTCTGTAAAATGGGATGTAAACCAAATGTATTTCAATTTGAGGATTACTTTTGAAGTTATTAAATAAAAATTTTAAAATATTGAAATCGGTAGCGGTGTCCACTCCTGTCATTTTACTAAGAATAATAACAAATGCCTAGTATGGTAGCACAATTCGCATATGCCTTGCTCCGTCACTGCCTCTTATCTTTAAAATTATTTTATCATAGCTTCCGTGCATCCCATTTGCACGTTCGGTATATTAAATTATTTTTGATGTTTTTTTTTTGTTTTTGTTATTCAAGTCCACATAAATCATAAGCAAACATTTTGATATTGTAATCCCGAGTTAATACACTCGAATAAAAACTGAAAATCAAAAATTTTCGACAATCGCGCGGCACACTTTCATGTCGGTACACTTTTTTTATTTCAGTAATTGATGGATTACAAATATAGATACGAACTTATGAGTATATACTAATAAACCAAATGGGAATATATTCAGACATGCTGATCAGGGCCGGATCTATGGAAGAGAAAATAAGGTATTTGCACAGAGCGGCATATTTAGAGGGGTGGCAATTAAGTAAATTTTTAATTTACATTTTTAGAAATATTCACATGCGTTGCAGTTGATAGGTTTTTCCTAATCGAGTATAATCGTCGGTGTGTACGTCGATCGGTTTCCAGGGTTTCTCTCGAGATATCGTTAAGCTTAGTTCATTTTAACGATTTATTCCATATACGCGAATACTTGACTGTTCAATATTTTCTATCCTTAATGGGTATTTTTGCGATGAACGCAATAATCGCTATAAATTTTTTGTGTGGTTGTACACGGTGCGAAGTGCGGTTCTATTGGTGGGAAGTCCTATTAAAGGTTTTTCAGCCACCAATATTATTTAAATGTATTCGACGATCTCATGACAAGACGATAGCAATTGAACGAAAGTTTTTACTTGTTACGTCTGTTTTGACACTTAACCCAAAATAATACGTTAGACAACAAATCGAAGTAACTATTAGGACGAGTAGTGACGGCTCAAAGTTCGACTCTTACGGAACGGTACTTCTCGTCAAAATGCTTCCTTCAATTTCGATCAGTTACGTACGTTCATTTTGGTTAACAACATTAGTTCACACATACTCGACATTACTCGTTACGTCTCGCCACGTTTATTCTGATTTAGGTTTGACTCATGCTGCAACAATTAGTGTGAAGCCCCTATTAAAAATGTTTCTTAGCCACCAATATTGCGAAGTAGTTCCCAAGAGCTGCCTTAAATTACTGCCTTGTCGGTACTGTGTGACCGACTGAAATTAATCTGTTCTGTTCTGCACCAAGTATGTAGTAAGGCTATACTTAAGTTATGCCTTCCATAAGCAGGTTGCTAATGATAAGCACGTTGGATCTTTCCACCGCAGTGTGACCGGGGTGGTAAATTATTTTATAACATAAGTATAATTTTAGTTTAAGTATATTTTTTTGGGAAATAAATAATGCGATTTAGTTCAAATAATAATTAAATTTGTTTATACATATTCTGTGGGGCGATATTTGCTCTGCTCAAAATCGTCGTCATACATTCAACTGGCTGAAAGCAACCTAGCCGCGATCTTTAGATCCTTGCAATTAAAATTAATTTTATTTTGAAATACATATCGTTTTGAAAACTAGACCTGAATGGTGAGAAGGAAGGTTTTTGGATTCTGCGGTTACAAGCAATTGGTTTTACTTCTGCAAAATACTGCAGACCAGTGTCACTTGCAGTAAGTAGATACATACATTAGCGTACCTAGGAAGGGAGGGGCAAAGAGGCGTCCGGTTTGGGGGGCGAAAAAATTTTCCTCGGATTATGAAATTCAAATTTATGTTTTTCCTTAAGTATCAAATCTTATTTAATTTTGAGGGCTTTTTTTTTCGTTTTAGTAAACTAATGCTGTAAATAGCTTATTAAATGTTATTCAAATATGTTTATGTCATTTTGCTAAGGCTTTTGAGATGTGCAAAGTGATGACCTTTTTTTTTTGGTATAAAAAAAAAAAATTTATTTGGGAAAAAAACCAAGATTTGGTAATAGGGGCGGCGAATTAACTTTTTGCAACTTTACCTTCTTAACAGCTTAATCAATATCATCAACATCGGAAAGTGCGACCGCAGAAAATTTCTGGTATAAGCAACAAAAGTGCCTAGTTCAAAAATTTGGGTATCATTGTGATCTTGAAGTTCGCAAAAGTCATTATTTTTATAGGAATATCAAATTAGGAAATATGTATATCAATAGAACCTGTTTTGAACACCTTTGAAACGAGATGGGAAAATCTTCAGAGGTCCGCAAGATCGAAGGCTTGTATTTTTTTAAAAAGGTTTCGATCTCAATAATATGGGTAAAACTTAACCTTGTTCCATCTTTTGCATAGCAAAAATCTTTACAGGCAAGACTATTTTTTTAAATTCATATGAATAATCGCACTGTACAAAATATGCGTTGGTGGGCTACTTGCTATGTACAGTCAACCCGCTGTACTCCGACAAACGTTTTGCAAGGCGGTGTTGGATTATTGAATTTGTCGGACTATAGAGCGCTGCCACCGTCCCCTTGTAGTCCGAAATTTTTTAAAAAGCAGTACGTTGTAATCCGATAAATCATGAAAATGTTGAAATAAAATCGGTACTGACAATATGCAATTAGCATGTCGGATTGCAAGGGGTGCCGGATAAGCCAGGGGTCGGATTACCGCGGGTTGACTGTATTTCCAATTCTAATACATATATCTAACAATGAAAGCTTAAACAATATTTGTTAATAATCGCTCAATTTTCAATTACAGTTTTTAATTTTCACATCAGTCTGACTTTTACCATTGCACGTTACTCTTACGACATTTTAGGAACCCGAAACCTTGGGAAAAATTTCTGGCTTCACCAATGACAGCAGAAAGTGCAGCTATGCCCTGCGCACCCAAATGCCTTCGTCTGGCCCTGGTTGTGGATACGTAAATGCTGTGGGAGCTTGTTCAATGGCTACCAACGGAATTGAACGGTTGCTTAGGTAATGCAATCGTCATTATCGTTGTCGAATTTTTGAATTAATTTGATAAGGAAGATGGTGACAAAGTATTGCTAACTTCCAATGTACCGGTTATCATATGTTGACAAAACTTTGATTAAACACACACTCTCCAGGAAATAAAAAGAACAATTAACATAAAAATGCTTCAGTTGCCAACATTGTACATTGTCCTCAGTAAAATATTAATATATATTTATAAATTTAAGGAAATTAAAATTATTTGTTTTACCCTTATTAGTTAGTATTTACCGTTAACACTTAGCGTTTGCTAAGATGTTACTAAGCAGTGATTAAAATTCAAATTTGATTGAAACATGAATTCTATAAAATTTCTTGATGTAATTCTTAATCATTTTCTACTTAAGCTTTGAAGCTCAATCAAAATCTGGTACATAGATTTTTCTTCTTATATAATCTGTTATTTGAGATAAATGGGTTCAAATGTGTCAAAAATGACGATTTTCACTATATTCGTACACTTGTACCAAGTAGTCACTTTTAGATTCGAGCTTACAAGTAGGCACGGGAACAGACTGTTAGAACTAACCAGTCCCGAATTCACTGTCATTAGTTAACCAATTAGTTAACTAAAAGGGTGACAAGAGTTTAACTAATGCTTCATATTCACAGTCTTTTGGTTAGCTAAATCAAAATGTATGGCAGCATGGCTAAATTTTTGAACATTGTTTGTGGATTTTGTGAAAACATATGTTTTTTGACGAATATGTTTCTAATTTATGTTTGCTTGTCATTGAGAAAAAAAATAACAAAAACGACAATCAAGTTTTTACATTCAGCTATTGGCAGGGTCGACGACAGGGGGGAGTAACGGGAGGATTCCTCCCGGGCCCACAGTTTTTCGAAGGGGCCCGTTATGTCATAAAATCGCATCCTTCGAATTAAGAAGGAATCTCCCGTTCTGTCATACTGTCAAAAGTTTACATACTAAACCAATTTTCAAAATATTTATGTTAATTTTTTTTTAAGTGAAACTTCTTTACATCTTCATCCTAAATCATTTTTAATTTTACAATTGTAGGGGGAAAGGGAGTAGGGGCCCGTACATACTCACTCCATGGCCCGCATTTGCTCTCGGCGGCCCTGGCTATTGGTTAACCAATGTAATTCCGGGGTTTAACTAATGGTTAACTAATGACTGAAAATAAAATGTTGTTGGCTAAACACTTGTCATTAGTTTACTAATGACTGTGATTTTGGGCCTTAAACAAATAAATTGTTATATTTTTTCTTTTGTTGACAGCAAACATTTTTTTAAACATTGTAAAGTGGAGATAGTAGACTTCAAGTATGAGAAGATTTGAGGAATCCAGTTAATTATCGAAAATTATTATATGGACCACTGATGGCATTTTTGGTACACTTGTACTTTTTTCGTACACTTGCGTTGCAAAAAATTTGCATCAGTATATTCGACAAATGTTTAGTACATTTGGTGCAATAGACGAACTTGTGGTACATTTGGCGCATTTTCGGTACACTTGGACTATTTCTAACAGTTTAGTTTTTTTTAATAAATTGTAGACTATTTTGGTGAAATATGCGTAAAAATATAAAATTACCTTCTCTTTTTATTATTTATTTTTAGTTAGCGTTGTTGAAATATGCATAAAAAGTATTGAATGACCTATTTAAAAAAAAAAAAGTATATCGCCCTCTAAAAGGGTCATTCCCGAGGCAAGGACTTAATTGGCTGCCCTTCTTCGTATATTGTTTAGTTATTTTTTCGAAATTTTCTTCCCAAGGTAAGGGGGCAGCATATTAATTTCCGCTTCAGCCGGCAAATGTGCACGCTATGCCACTGGTGGGGAATCCCTTCTCTGCTATAATAAATTAAAATCTACAATAAATGCAATAACCCAAATGGTCAAGTTTAAGTAACTATTTTTAGTCAGATTGATTCTGGATAGTAAAATCAGCTGCTTCAATAACTATGGACGCCGTTCTACTCCTTATGACATTCAAGAACATTCAAATGAAAGGAACACAGGCTCTTATATACATATATATTGTGTACTTTTTTCTGTTATTAATTTTCTTGAAATCAGCTGATTTTTGGGACAAAAATACTGTCCCAATCGCAGCAGATGCAGCGTCGTTGCTATTTGCAGAACATTAAATTCGAATATCCTGCAAAGCCACGACAACAACAAAAAGTGCACAATTTCTTTTAAAACATAAATAAACGCACCCTTATGGCCCAGAAGAGAGAACAGAAAATATTAATGAGCAAGAGAGAGTATCGGTGAATAACAGTTGCGCAGTAGGGAAAGTAAATGAGCAGGCGAAATTTGTTAAGCCCCACCCATCTCTATGACGAAGTGGGTGTGGCTTGTGTCGTCGATAACGAAACGCGCGAATGGTTGGTGCAAAGAAAAGAAATGAAAAAGGAAATTTCACAACTTCAAGAACTTTTTATATTCCGGAAGGTGGTTTCTGTTGTTTTCTGTCTCTTGGATGCTCTAATAAAGTTGCGCCGCAGCACAATGCTGGCCACGTGCGCTGAATAATTCGAAGCTGCTGCTGGGCGACACACAGATGTCATCCTTCATAGCAGCAAGTTGTGGTGGTGGTGCCACTTTTTGCTGTTTCATTCCTCCATTTTACTTTATTTTTTTTATCTATTTCAGCATTTAGTTTTTATTTCTTTCGAGCGCTGCGTTCAAATGGCAAAAAATGTAGACTTAGCGTCGGTAGCTACGTTGAATTTTTCCCAAGTTGCGACGCGGATTTGAGATTTGTTTACCTTGTAAAAGTCCATAGTATTTTCTTCAGAATGTCCTTTTTCAGCATTTTTGTTTTTCTTTTTATTTTATTTTGCTCTTTTTAAGCTGTTAATGTTGCTCGACCTGAGTCCTGCACATGCATGCGACATCATGACACTTGGGTCGTGGTTACTGTTATTATTGGTATTTTTTTCCATTTGTTTTTGCTGTTGTTGTAGCGAGTACTTTGCCCTAATGGGGAGCTTTTCGCTTGAGCATCTCTCTGACAAAAATTAATTTAAATCGATATCGTGCATTTTCTTTCATGTTCGTCCTTTTTTATTTAACATAAGCGATTTTTTCTTCCTTGCTGTCGAGTCGTTACAATTTATTAATTAATATGTTTGGCGGCATCGCTCATTGTGGGCTTGTTAGTGGGGTGATGGAGGAGAAGATTCGTGGAAAAAAAAATTTGTTTAATTTGAGAACCTACTGCTATGCTGTGCGCTTTAAGGATTTTGGTGCCCATACCTACACACACTCTAATATTTGTGCTGCTTAGTCATTGATAAGTTGTGTTTTTAATGCGTTTAACTTTAAAATTCTTATAATTTAAGCTTTTTAAATTGTTAAGCTTCAAATCAAGAACTGTAAGAGGCAACGAGAGGATCAACTACTTATTAAGTGGCGTCGGTAATTTACATTGATTGTTGAATCGAAGTCATTTACACTAATTTTTTGAATGAATTGCATACAAGTTAAGATGCAGCATCAAAAAATGTACTTGAAATTATAGTTTCATTCAGTTTATGGAAATGGCTACATATTATGGAACTTGGTCTTGAATTTAATTAGGTGCTTATCAGGATATTAAATATCTCAAAATTCAAAAATGCTGGAGCATCGCTCTCACTTCACTTGAATTTCGCAGGAACGGTTGAAGACTGTCCACCTAAATACTAATACCTAAAGTTGATACAAACAAAAGGACCTCGCTTAATTTGGTCGAAAGATCTATTGTGTGATCTGACATTGAAAGAATATCGTATAGGTATACATATGTACATATATATAAAATAAAATAAAAAGTCACCATATACATACATACGTTAACACATTTTCGAGTTCTGAGTGTTTTTGCTTACAATTGATCATCAAAATTTAATATGCAAATAACCAAAAAAAATCTTTTGAGTAATGCAAAGTATTTCGATTTATGCTTGATAAATTTTCATTAAAAATTTCATATAGGTTTGTATGTACATACTATATGTATATTTCTAAAAGCATAATTGGTATTCACCAAAAAAACTATTGATTAACTATCGTTTTCTGCACCTGTGGGTGTAGAGTGGGATATTTTAATAATTGTAATATAGAATTCATTTCCAATGAAATCTTACAATATTTTTTCATTTGTTGTATCTAAATCGAAACGTGTTCATTCAAGTGTTCTCGTCCCAAACTCCTTCCACATTGATTTCGATATCGCGATATATATTTAGCGAGGCTAAGCCATTCAGCCGATCTTCGGACATAGTTGATCTGAGGTATGTCTTTGAACGACGTAGCGCTGAAAAGGAGCGTTCATTTGTTGCTGTTGTCACAGGCAAAGTTGCCATCATACGAAGCATTTGATGGACATTTGAAAACGCGTCTTCATTGCAAATATCCAGTGCTTCGAGAGAATTTTTGATGTCTTGCCCGGAAATGCGTTGACGCCAAAGTTGAACTGCATTTATCCTCATGTCACGTGAACTATCATGCAAAATTTAAATATATGTATAGCGTGAATAGATTTGTGCAAGAATTTTTATTTAAGTTTTTCATTTTGTTGGGGAAGAGTCAGTCGAAATTATATAAAACATTACTACGGTTTAAAAACCGATCTTTCAAATGTCGCACAAACAAATCAATGTATTCTATGTAGATCGTTACATGAAAATTATCTTCAAATGATTCAGTTCGGACGTTAGAGCGACAAGTTTGTCTTGACGTGATCCTGGCCATCGCAACTGAATGTCATAATTTTCGTTGATTCTGCTCACGGTTTTAAAAATTTCTCCAAAGTTTTCCTCGGCGTTTTCTGTTCTTTTCATTGGAACGTAGGCTGATTTTATTGACGTCAGAGCTATGCTTAAACGCGCATTGAAAAAACGCTCGCGTTACTTATCCTTAGCGACGCGCAGTGGTCTCAAATCGTGTTTTTTGGTTCAAAAATAGCTAGAGCGCAAATCTTGTCGAAAATTAAAAACTCGAGCTCCGACGATTTATTGGTATTTTAGTTATCTTTCATTTGAAAAATAAAATTTATTGTGTCTTTTTGATTTTTCATTCAAATGCTAATAAAAACCCAACCCCCCCCTTTCGCACGGGCCTATCACTGACAGTAACGTTGTTAACACCAATGACACCATCAACATGAAACGCACTTCAAACATTTAATTTTTCTAGATGTAATGGATATTTTTCAAATGCATGTGTATAACTTTTATTCCAAATCTATCCACAATTCGACGTATAGCTTGCGTAGCTGGTCGATTAAATGGATCAGAAATTATTATTCATCAGATTTTGTTAAAATAATTGAACGATATGTATTGTGATGAAGATTTGTAAATCTATAACAAAAAAAAATAAAAGATTTTTTTTTTTAACCGTTATAGATAAGATTTAATAAAACTTATCGTAACCTAATATAGAAAGGCCCTATCTACCATTTTTTTTTTACTTTAAAGAAGAACAAAAAAAAACTTAAATTAAAGTTTTTTTTTATTAAAAGTTATATATGTATATACATATATCTAAATTCGCAATTTTTCAAATGAAAGTAAAAACCAGCTGCTACTTCAAAATACCAGAGAGTTAATATTGAGAGAGAGAGTTAATTTGCCTTTCGCGCACTGAAGTGTTGGATCATAGGGACCAAAATATCAGCGAAATTACTCATTTTCATTTTACATTAAGCACATTGTGACTTTGAATCATATTACTTTGAATTCATATATGAAATCACCAGGGCCGCCGAGAGAAAATCCGGGCCCGGAGGATGCTTAAATTCGGGCCCCTACCCCCAATTCTCTGAAGAAACACTATGTAATATGACACAATAATAAATATTTATTTTATGAGGGACACGATTTTCAAAATTTTTAGGCTTTGTTTTTTATTGAATCATTGAAATAGTCATTAGTCACAATGAATAAGAATTTATCCATTCAGGTGTCAATTATAAATAGAGGGGAAAAAGTGAAAAAGTCGTCCAATATTTGTCTTGAACTCTTTAATTCGAACCTTAGAACGATAAAACATTAAATATCTCATTCGCATTCAAACTTGTTCACATTAGAGATGCGCTTCTCTTGCTTTCTGGGCTGGGCTTATAAGTGTATCAAAATCCTACTGTTTGGCTAACGGAGCCTCTATGCAAAGAGTCTCAAGTCTTGATACACGCTTTTGTGTGCAGCACGATCGGTGAAAGTTTTTTATTCGAGCAAGAACACTAAAAAAACGTTCAGAGCTAGCAACATTTTCAGGTATAGTGCAAAATACACGAAGAGCAACACATACATTAGGAAAAATCGTTTCCAAATTTTTAACAAAGATTGAATTCAGCAAAGTATATGGTGATGGTTCTTCTTCGAAATTGGTTTCGTAGATATGTGTCTAATGGATAATTTCATCTTTTAATACTGCTGAAACGTCTAATTTGTGTTTTTTGTTAAGATCTGTAAGAGCATTTTGAATTTCGCTTTCGTTCATCGCTGTGAATCGCCACAAGAAAGAAAAAGTCCTATTTAAGTCCTTCATGGCATCAAGTCGAGTAGAAACTTTCGCAATAACTGAGTCAACGATGACGAGAAAAGTGTTTTTATCTGAAATCGGTCTCCTGATCGTCTGTGTTCGTGTTATCAGATGCTTCATTTCCTTCAAAATGCCTCTTTCGTTTCCTTTGCCTGGTCGAAGAGAACGTTGATGAGATTTCCAATCCATCAGCAACAGTTTTGCACTCACATAAAATGTTGACCCATCTGGTTTGCGCCTCTTGCTTTCATCTACTTCAGAATGCCGTTGACATCGCTACGAGTTTCAGCCGTAAAATTGAGTTCATTTAAGCCTTCGAGTGCTTTTTGCAATCCTAGAGTATGATTGGCAAACGGCTTAACTGCTTCAATTTTAGCAGACCACTTTGTATTTGAAGGTCTATGGAGGGAAGTCGGCAAACTTTTTTTGAGAATCTTCCAACATTGTGGACTACTGCTGAAAATGGCGTAATACTTTTGAACCATTTCAAAAAAAGTAATTGCGGCTTGACAGCATTCCGCTGAGTCGACACCACATAAATTAAGACTGTGGGTTGCACTGGGTAAGTAAACAGCATTTGGATTAAGCACTGTACCTAAGTGGCCTCTTCTTTTAATGGCGGTGTACAAAAATAAAACGAACCATAAAGTACGAATTCAATCAAAAAGTAACAATTCACAAAAAAATAAGTAGCGGCATTAGCAGCTACATATTATGTAAAAGAAACGAGTTGCCAGTAATATTTTTTATATAGTAAAAATGAATATAATAGCCGGATTTCAATCCGCAACAGGCTTCAAGAGCAGTTCAGTGAAATGAGCGTGCAAGATTCGAACAAATTTTTTTGAAAAGCTTGTGACTCTCAACTTTGAGCTAACTATGCGTTAAAAACTTATATTTTTAGAAAAAATTTGTAAAAACACTAATTGTATTTTATGGTAAAAAAAACGAAAAATTTTTTGTCGTGCCTCCGAATTACGGGCCCCATTGCAAAGCCCGGGCCCGGGGGGTTTCCCCCTGTCCCCCCCTCTCGACGGGCCAGGAAATCACTTTAAGCCAATGTGGATTCTTTTTGAATCCATATCAAAAATGTTTCTTTCGGCTTTGGCGCTAAATCAATGAAAAGGGATAATTATTTTTTATGAAATTTTTATTTTATTGTATTGTAAGCCTAGTCCTTTCCAAAGCTCTATTCATTTTAAAAGTCAGTAATTGCTATGGAGTTGTGAATGAGGTCTCTTACCTCCTCAGGAAGATTAATATTGATTTGTACCAATCGCTTGGTTAAGCATGAAGTCAATAAATGCTGACCATCTCCAAAATGACTAGATTGGTTAGTTTATGTGAATATAGATCGATACGATACTAATTTAGTCTTCATGGAGCTGCTAAGTATTATGATTGTATATGCACTGCAAGTCATTTCAAGAGAAATTTCCTTTAAAGCTTTAATTATTTTTCTGAATCTTACGGTGGTCTTTGAATACAACTTTGGACTTCGAGTTATTAGGCAAAAATGTTTTTTTGTCATCTTCGAGTGGTCAAATCCTTCGAACTAACTGCTAAGTGGATGACAGTTCTGGTTGGAATAACACACAACTATGAGGTTTATTAAAGCCCGGAGAAGAAGTAAACAAAAAAAAGTTTTTGAAAAGCGTTATAAATCACTTTCGTGATGAAATTGAACAATGTACTTGTTTCTATCAGCTCCATAAAAATTGTTGCATTAACTCTGGATGATACCCCAAACCGACATCGTTTTTTATTGTTAAGAAAGCACTATAAATATGTGAGTACTCTATTAACTACAATTTTTTTTATAGAAATCAAATATAAAGACAGCTCTTAGGTCACTGTTCCAACTACATTTTATATGTAAGTAAACTATTTGAGATTTTTAAAATTTAATATTCTATATTTGTTACACAAATGTCAAGTACGGGTCCACGCGTTGCTCTCACCATTACGCGCACAACATCCTTTGAATCCCTCATAATTCCCGACATTCCAGAAGTCGCACGTACCAACGCCAAATTTACATACACGAACACATGATAAAAATCACAACGAGAAAAATAAAAAAGAAATGCCTGTATCCACTTCCTTAAAATAGCAAAACAAAACAGAAAAAAACGATATAATTCTGTAATGAACTCATTCACTTAAAACGAATTTATAAAATACACAGACGTTGACTACAACGCTAAGATGATGCCTCCTCCAGCGCATTACAGCCACCGTCGTCGTCGCCGCATCCGCATAAAATGGAAGGGCAAAACTCGTAGGTACTTGCCTTGCCGCACAGCCTACGCCGGAAGGATGGTTGGCTGAGCGAATGAGTCTCCACTTTTACAGTCTGTGCGCCGTTGAGTCTCCTCCACTAATCCACGTAATCCCCGAACATGACGAAATGAAATACGACGGTGAATATTTGAATAGGGCGAGTGTATCTCAAGATGTTTCCAAGTGTCATGCGAGTGTTTGTTAGTGCCTGCATGCATGATTGTGTTCGCCAGTGTGTACGGGTATTAATGAGTTATTTTTGGAATTGAAATCTCTAACTAATTTTAGAGATATCCAAAGTCAGAATTCGGAGTCATGGTATGTTCTCATCCAGTGTATATAGCATACATATGAATAATTCAATTTAATGATGTGAACTGAAAAGTTTGATTTTGACCCCAACATTCAGCAAAATTAAAGTGTTGTTCGAGGAGTACTCATTTTTAAATATGTATAGATGTGAGCTAGAGCGGTATTAGAACAAAGTTATTTCAAGAAGTCATCTAAATTTTCCCGAGTAAATATTTTGCCTCAACAACTCCTTCAAAAGATAATAATTTTTTCGGCTCTCATTGGGCTCAAAATGGCTTTTGAGATCATACCGACACAAAATTTTTGTAGCATTGGCTTTAGAAATCAGGGACGTGAACCGTGTGAAAGATTTGGTCGGTTCGGTTCAGCGGTTCGAACCGTATTTGCACTTTTTGATTGGTTCGTCAAAATGGTTTTTTTCTCTTTGAACTGGGGTTTCGGTTCGGTTCAATGGTTCGGAAGTTAAAAAATAAAACCTATGCACATTTGTGTTATTTTTATTCAGTAACAATCCAAAAGAATATAGAAACATATATGTACATATAATTTATGTCATACGCTATGTGTAAGTACGTAGTAAAAAATTCATATTTGGTAGTTAGTTTGATTAACAATAATCAGTTGAGATTGATGAGAAGAATATCTTCTAACAAGTCCTCGTAAATATTTTCCCGCAGGTTTCCGTGAATAAATTTTAGGGTGGATAATGCCCTCTCTATCTAAACCTGGTTTGCTGGAACAGCAAAAATAATTTGATCTAATTCAGATAATTCTTTGTCAGGGTAGTTATTCCAAAAGTTCAAAACATCAACATTATTTGAAAGCCGCCTTGTATTATCAAATGATTTGATTTTATCAATTAATGATTTATTTATGAACTCTGTCTCATGCTTTCCTATTTCTTTCATCAATTATCATATTTACCAAAAGAAAAAATAAAAAAATGGAGACAATTTGTCCATTGAAAATTGGTCAGAATGAACCCTCAAAACTTCATAAAAAATGGTTCGGTTTTCGGCTCGGAGGAAACACTAGTGGAAAATTTCGGTTCGGTTAACTTAATTAGTTAAAAAAGCGGTGTTCCGGTTCAAAACCGGTTAGTTCCTTCAATGATAGAAAACATTCTTATCAAAATCTTATGTGAAACAAGTTTGAGTAGCTGATAGCTCTTTATATATGGAAGATCAAAAACTTAATGTTTCCAAAAATGGACCATATGATGGTCCATTGTGCCTATGCGGACTTTTGATTACAATGACACTAAATATTATACATCATACTATTATTGTTACATTAAAGTATAGTGGGCATGCTATATAATTAATAAATTATCTATAATTTTAAATAAGCAGCCCTATTCTGCTTGTTGACTTAACAAGAAATAATAAAGGTGCTCGTGTTAATCTAATTGTTATGAAATGTAAATATTGGTATTCTAAAAATCATTAACAACATAAAAGCTTTTGAATTCCCCACACAAAAGCTTTCGTGGTAAACTTGTCAAATTTTGACTTTTTAAATTTAAATTAATAAAATAACAAATAGAGTTATAAAAAACTTGAATATACATGGGAAAGTGGCGAAGTAGTTAGGACTTTGAACTCATAGCTCGCGTGCGTGGGTTCGATACTCGTAAGTCCAAAAACTTTTTTTATTGATATCAATGAAAATAAATGTTTTTTTAAGACATGGTTGTAAATATTTAAAACCACGTTGTCCTGTCTTTTAAATTTTATAAAAAAAAATAATTTACTTAGCCGAATACTGAAATATCACTCGTTGTTAAGACACTTTCTGACATTAACAAAATAGTATAGAAAAGAGCTTTTAAATTTTTGCCAGAATACGGAACATTAACAGCGTGTTAATATTAAATATTTTGTTAATGTGGTGAGCTTTGTTAAGCTGCCAGAATAGGGCTGTAGGACTCAAATGTTGTAGTATATAGTAGTTCATATTGTGAAACGTAACGTGTTTTTAGGAGAAACGAAACATCATTACCTTTTTTTTCACACAGTTAAAATAAAATAAAAAGAGCATGTTCGGGTCCCTTTTTATTGCTCATCAATCTGTAATTTTATTTTTTTCATACACATACATATATGTACGAGTAAGATATATAAATTGTCCCCTATTGTGATCATAAAGATTTTGTTTTAGTGGTGAACTATTTTTACTTTTTAGCGTTGGGTTTAATACGCCACTGAGGCTCCAGCATAACATTAAAGGAATTAAAGTAAAATTTGTCAAACACCTCCTTAAATATCTCCCTAGCCATTGCCAGACTTAGTTAAAATGATGACCCAATTCGTTGAAGTGAACTTTCAACTAAACTTGGAAGGATATCATATGAAACTCGTATTTTAGAAACCGAAATCTTTAATTTGACAACTTTTCAAGTAGCAACGTTCTGATTACGGATTATACTTAATTATTCCCTAATGTGCCCTCTGTGCATTTAATGATGGCTTTTAACCCCTTTTCGGTCCATCGTCGAAATCTTGCAGCCGGATCTTCTACTAATAGTGGTTTATTGTGAAATTGAAATATATATGTACTTTTAGAACTATGTATGTGTAAGTCAGTACATAAATATCAAGGCGGTAAGCCTACATTCCAATGCCAATTACATTTTTTAGAATTAAGAAAAAAAAAATAAATTTGAATTATAATTTATTGAAAAACGGAATTATTTGAAATGCTTATAACATATGTAAATGGATTTCTTACCAAGCCCCTTTCCTTAGAAAATTATGTATAAATCTCATGTGGATATGTACGTACATGTAGTGTTGTAGTTGTATGTGTATGTTGCTTATCCCACAATCCACATCGAAGTCAATTTTCAGGATTTGCAATCGGCTTTCGCCAGAGATCGGTCGGCGTTCGAATGTTCTTTTCTTCGTTCACAGCCTCGTCTTCATTTTGAGTGTAGAAAATCTCTGAGAAAACCACTTCCAAGCAGCAGTCAATAAACCATGTCGCTATGTTATTTCCCATTGTTGTTAGTGTCCTTGTTGATGTCTTCTTTCTCTTAGCCTGCTTACGAGCCAAAATGGCGCCCAGGCCAAGACATGAAAAAGGAACTCAATTCATTTGAAGTATAGAAAGAAAATCCCCTACTTTCGCTGTTTGTCGTGTTTTCCTTACGCTTTCAGTGTTTTCTCATTTTCTTCATTACATTTTTCATTCGTTGAAGTCAAAGTGAAATAACGATTTCGCCTGTTTCGCGTCGACGGCGACTGCTGGCCGCCCATGCCCGCTTGTGTCTGTGATTGTACGGTGGTGGTCTCTGTACCTTTGGTTGGCTCAGTTGAATCTTCTTCGTCAATTTCGCAGTGGTTCAGTTAACAAAGCACACATAAGCGACTCCCAAATCCATGTGTGCGAATATTTCAGTTAAGAGTTTTTTCTCTTTTCAAGAAGATTCCTTTTGTGTATGTTATATTTTGTTTTTGCAGAGCTATGCGCAATAAAGCAGAGGCACCATCAGGGACCTTTGGAAAACGTGTCAAGCATCTTTCTTAAAATTGGCAGCCAATGCTGGTCGGTCGGGGCATGGGAAGTTGATTTCAAACTATGACCTTTTTGTGTGCTTAGCAAGTCTTTAAAGGGTTTTAAATTTAAGTCTTTCTAGCCTGAAATTGCGACGGCATAAATCGCCAAGTAGTGGGGAAGTATTTTTTTTTATTTGATATGAAGAAGAACAAGAAAATGCATTACTTTTTTATTTTACAAGCCAATGAAGTGATATTTTCGAATGACTGCAATGTACACATGCACATAGCATCGATATTAAAATTTGTTTATTTTCGTTTGGTTTGAAAAACGAACATTATATTTTGTAATTTTTTACTGAATTCAGCGGATTATTGTATCATCGATCCACAGAAGAACCTTCAAATTATCATTTTTTTTTCCAAGAATCACTTTGAAATGATAGGTAGTCGAAAAATAGCTGTTCCTCATGACGCTGACCAGCGCCAAATTAAGATACTAGCAAAAGGTTACTGAGATGGTATGATACGTTTCCATGTATGTATGTATGTTGGATAAGTAGTTTTCAAAAATAGTACTTCTCGACAGCCAAAATGAACAATGCAATAAACAACCTTTTCTTATGTAAACTGGTACGATGTTAAAAAAATGTTGACATGTAAATATCTTTTCAGATATACATATACTGCCAAATAACGATCTCTTCAGTTTTCAAAAATGGAGTTTCCAATTTCCTTAAGAAAAAAAAATTGAGGTAATTATCGATTTCCAAAAATTGTATGTCAAATTAAAGGCAATTGAATTAAATATGAAAAAAATTGGGTTAGGGTAAACATACACAATAAATACACATAACTCCTAAGCTAGTGAACCAGGGACTGAAACTTGAACTTGGACTTGGGACTTGTATTTTCCTGTAAGTAAATTAATTTTATGTAACTTCAACTACAGTTGCAGGGTGTGCTGCAAAAAACAAAACAAATTGTAACCATGGCCGGGCTAAAATGACAATTTCGCCATTGGTTTCTTCTTTGGATCAGTGAAAAGTAGGTCTATGCATTTTAATCGTTCCACCTTGAATATTAATTCAAGATAATCCTAACTTTAAGAAAAAGCATGGTTGATGAATGTGATCCAAAAAAAAAAAAATTAAAAAGGTGGCCGGCTAAAATGACAATTTCTGTGGAAATGCTCATAAGTATATTTATTAAAATTATTTCATGTTTTTTATTTATTACGTGATTGGCATTGCATGGCAACCTTTCGCATCAACAGTATGAAGTTTGATGAATGCTGCTAAGCCACTCGGTACTTCTTCATTACCTTTTAATTATTTGCATTCGTGAGCATTGCAGCTCATAACATTTTATTGACAACTGCCGTGCATTCATTCATTCATTGCTAAGTGCTGATTCGTTGCGGTTTTTAGCGAATGTTTCATAGCTGCATAAAATGCATTCGCGCTCATCTCTAATGCGGAGCCATGCCCTTCAGCTTTTGTAAGATCAGTCAAAATCGTTAGTTGCTTTCGAGCAAACTTGAATATAATTTTTTACTTGTTTCAAAGGTGCTACACTTTTTTTTCCAATAACTCAATTTCGGTGAAGATGTTAGTATTCCCATTGAATTTCATTGAAAAATCTTTTACTGTATGCTTGGATGAACTCCAGAAGATAAAAGCAACGAAAAACCGGACTGCTTATCATTAAGAAGAAAAGAAGGACTATCCTTTGGACACAAAGTAAATCTATGTAATATATAGTAGGTCAATAAATGACAAGAATCTAAAAGCACAGTTCTTGAAAATAATAGAGATATCAAAGGCAAGCGAAAAGTTCATAAAACTAGTAAAAGCTTCATCATCAAAGTTTCGAATGCAAAGTAAAAAGAGGATCTTCACATCTTAAGCAGCTACCTTCATGGACATTATAACCATCTAACGAAAACCAGATGTCTTTCTTAAGAGAGCCATTCACTACTGTACCCAACTTAAAGGTTAAATATATGGTATGTATGTTGTAACAATAGATAAAAATAATACTGACGATGCTTTCCTCAATGCATAGCAACCAGGGTCGGACTTAAATTTTTGGTGCCCTAGGCTTTTACAGAAAATGGTGCGCTATTTTTTCATTTTATATTGATTTTTAACTTGAAGTAAAATAGTAACAATTTTTAATGTATACTTTATTGGCCGAAATATTGTTTCCTTGATCTTTTTAATAGCGCATTTCTTGATAATATCGTCAAAATCGATTTCACGTAATAGATTACTTTCAGTAATAAACTAAAATAAAATTTATAATAAGACATATAAATCAGAATTTCAATATCTGGTGCCCCTTCCGCGCTGATACCCAAGGCCTGTGTCTAGTGTGCCTTACTATAAATCCAGGACTGATAGCAACAGATGATATATTAAAAATTGGTAGCCAATACTGCCCTCAGAAGAGAGAAGGGAGTATCTAAAAAAAAAAGTGCGTTTCGAGATAATTGATGTTTTGTTTATGTCAATTTGGTAAAATACGTGTAAAATTGAGATGGAGAAAATTCTTTTAGGAGATTTTTTATATGTTTGAACTAAGATACCGGCATCTGGAGTAGTTCATTAGACGCGTTATTTTTTAAGCTATCCGATGCCATAAGAAATTTTTTGAGATACGCCCTTTTCGCTTCAGAGGGCAGAATAGTGGGTCTAAATTCTTTAATACTAATTATATATGATGGACTTTTGCCTTAAGGAACCAAAAGAAGCATTTATATTAAAAAGTATTGCATTGATTGTTTTTTATTTAAGTTGTTAATTTTTTCTTTTGTTGTTAACTAATTTCACTTACTTTATTTTAGTGGGCGAGGCCATTTTGCAATAATTTTCAATTAAAAGATAACAAAATGATGAGTGGTTGCTAGGCTGCTCATTAGACTCGTGTCATTTAAGTGCTAACTCAAGCGTAACAAGCAAAACAGACAGAAAAGTAAAGTACTTCAATTGAATAACAAAAACAAATGGTGACTAAATTGGTATATGATATTCTTGCATACACAGTAGCGGAGGATCTAGCATTCGTATTGGGGGGTCGGTCAGTTGCTTAAAAGTCATGTCAAAAATGAATATCTTATAACTTCGCTACAAATAGCACCGTCCGTACTCAAAAAGAAAAGTGTTGTAAAAATTAGATTAGCATCTTCTATGGAAGCATACAACTTAAATTATTATAATAAGAAAGTTTTGAAAGAAAATGAAGGTGTAAGGATACATGAAAAACTCACACAAAGCTAACAAGCAAACAGTTTGCTTCAAGCAAATAATATGCATATTTTTTTTTAAATTCTTATAACGATTTTTGAAATAATAAGTGCTTATATTAAGCATTCGATAATTTGCCACAAACGCTTTCTAAACAAACGTTTTTTTGAGTGCGGCAAACAACAAAAGTTCCTACTTCATCCTTTACTTCTGGAGTGTTGGGGGTCAAGTACCCAATGATTGTCCCCCTCTAGATCTACCGTTGTGTTTGCTACATACTTTATAAATGTATGTACATTGTTTTATCAATATCTATCTATGTATACATACTTGTAACATTAAGATAGGGGAAGGTGGGGCTAAACCGGACACTTTTTGCCTTTTTGCAAAAATAATGTCAAAAAATTATTCGAAGCCTGGGGTTTTATATATCATTCGAAAGCTATATCCTTTAGCTACAAATCGCATATCGTTTGATATGAGCTCATTCAGATTATACCAACCTCGAAATCGAAAAATGGTGTGGCTTAACTGGACAGGGGGTGGGGCTAATCCGGACAGTAGCGCCAAAACCAAAATGAATAACAAACATGAAGGCACATTATGTTTAAATGTTATTTTGAATCTTTATTGATGTATTTCGATGTGTTTCGTACAAGAAAAGATTGTATTTCATTGAAAAAATGTTGATTTTAAGTGCTAAACGCAAAATGATGATGAAAAAATTTTTGGATAGAAAAATGGGAATATTTTGTTTCAACGAAAACTTAACGGAAAATCGGAAAATATTGAAATTCATTCAAAATCTTCATATGGTTTTCTTGATCCAATCTGCCAATGTTGCTCGCTTGACACCATTCAATTCTGATGCATCTCGAATCGATGTTTTATCACGAATCACCGAAATAACAGCTAATTTCATTTTTTTCTTATCGACTGCAGGCATTTTTCGATTGTAATTACGCACCATTTGCTGTGAATAACTTAAATAATTAACATCAATGTTTATTGTGCTTTAGTTATGTCGTAGAAACATTCAATGTGCTTCAGAAGTGTTTATGAATAACAAACACGAGTTTAAAATGATAAATAAGGCGTACGGTTTAGCCCCACCAAAAAGTGTCCGGCTTAGCCCCATCGTGTCATTTTTTTAACTCGATCGAAAAACATTGATGAAAAATGTTTTATCATAAGAACCACTAACACCATTCGATTCAGCACATCTTAATTACCTAAAAACACTCACCGAATATTCTGCGCACTTATTAATTTCACAATCCAAAAATTTTGAAAAAAAAAATTTTTACTTTAAGCAAAAAAATGCATGTGTCTGCACTCTTCGACGACTGACGCTCAGCTAAGTGATGAAATATCGTCGACACTGCGGAAGTTAGTAGTTAGTTAGGGTGCGTTCATCGCGCATATGGCCGTTCCGATATTCAAAGTAGTTTTTGATTAATCGCGACTGTCCGGTTTAGCCCCGCGTCCGGCTTAGCCCCACACTCCCCTACTTATAGTTCGCAGTTTAATCAGTTAGTAAAATGTTGAGTTCATTTGGTTAAAAATCCATAACTATGATTATTAAAATACAACAACATAAATCAAGTTTTTAACATTAACTTAAAAATTAGTTTTTTCCAAGATACACATATATTAATTACATGCACATTGTTGCAAGAAAACCCAGTAACTTTTATACTTTTATTCAAAAACCCATAATGTAAACTAGAAATTCCCAGTCGCTTGTAAATTTTTTCAAATATTTTGACTTAAATGCTACATAAGTTGGTTCAGAATTGGGGTTGGAGGGGTAGTATGAATGAAAAAAATGATTCCGGAATCCGTTTCGGATCCATCTCGAACTCATTTTCTCATGAAATTCCTTTCGAAAAAACGTCCGCTTTGTCGGATCCGTCTCGCATCCGTTTTATTTAAAAAAAAACGTGCCCGTCTCGAATACGTTTTATTAAAAAAAAAATCCGTAACGGATCCGTCGAAGCATAAAAAAACGGAATCCGCGCTGACGGATTCGCATCCATTTTTATGCACATTGATTACATATGTACATATGTTTGTTTGCATGTGCGGCATTCCACGCCAAATCATACACCATTTTTCTTCTACATCTCTAATTTTTTTGGACATTATTTTAGTATTTTCTCTAACTTTTTCCATTTTGTTTTATCAAGCTTTTTAGCAGATATAAATTTTTTAAAACTAATTTTTTTCATCTTTTTTTTTTCAACTGCTCATAGACTGCGCAAATAATCTGCCAATCTGATTTTTTTTGTTTCAGAATGTTTGTTTTAAATGTACTTTTCATAAAAATGTCGAATTTTCAAAGATTTTTTATACGATATAACTATGATACTTTCAAATTCAAAAATTGAACCGTCATTTTTAACAATGTGTGTTTGTATTATGTACGTGGGCGCAACCACTTGGGGGACAACAAAATGGTCCTCGTAATATGAAATTTAAAGCTTGTTTTTAACCTAACTACGAAATTTTGTAAAAACTTTTTTTTTTTTTTTAGTAACAAGTTTTTCCAAACAGCCAATATTTTCTGTTGAGAGGGGGCGGCAAAGTGCCTCTTATTTACCAAATTTCAAGTCTAGTCTGATAATGTGCAAGTAATGTGATCTTTTTTTCCAACTTTCAACATCTGATCTGTTTAAAATTATCAGGACCTTAAAGGTTTTGACAGGGTTTACATCTTTAAGGCAAAATAAGTTCAACCATACCTTCTCCTTATCTGACTAGCCCGCAATGTTCTTGATTTAGCGAAGCTGTTCAGGGCTGTATAAGTTCTTATAGGACTTTCAATGAAAGGGCATAAATGAATCCAGCCAATTCCGAATCCGTCAATGATTTGGCGAAACTGATCAGAACTGGACGAAATTTTGTAAGGTAATCATTGCGCACATTTAGCCCTGGGGGAAGATGTAATTTGCCGACCCATGGAAAATTTTTATTTACTAAAAAAAAGGTGGAAAAGCTTACTTTACAATTCCTCAAATTTTTTTTAATTATTTAGGGAAAGTAGCATTATAAGAATAAAAAATAAATATGCAAAAAAAAGGGTCAGACGGATCTAGTTTCGGAGACATATCCATCGGAAGCTGCGGACATAGCTTTTATATAAATCAGTATAAGATGGAAAAACCTGTATATACAGCTATGTGCGAAAAAATAGCAGTGTCATATGAAATAATCTTTGCCTTTATGAAAAATAAAAATTATTCATAGGAAAAATGAAATTCCAAATTTATTTGCTTCATTTATGTTTCACCAATGTTGAACAAGCATTTTTTTGAACATTAAGATTTATTCGGACTTCAAACAGGGACAAATTAGGGAACGTTCCAAAATTCAGGTGTGAAAAATAATAGCAGTGCTTAGCAATACTTAAAAAAACAAAATTAAAAAAAGTATAATTCAGTATCTAAACCTTATTTATATTAAATCTATTAACAATAAGTGGAATGACCTTTATTAGAACGAACGGATGCACATCTTCGCTGTATGGAATCCACCAAACGCTGGCATTTCTCTACAGGAATGGCCTTCCATGCTGCCCTTACAGTATGCCACAATTCTTTGACATTCTTAGGACATTCCTTGCCCACGGCTTCTTTGACATTGGCCCAAAGGTTTTCGATGGGGTTGAGGTCTGGGAACTGGGCTGACCTCTCCATTATCTCAATCCTATTTGAGGAAAACCAATTTTTCCCCAATTTGCTCATGCGCTTTGGGTCGTTGTCTTGCTGGTAAACCAATTTTAACGGCATTTTCCATTCAGCGTAGGGTAGTATGGTTGAGCTCATTATTTCCACGTATAATTTTGCATCCATGTTTCCTTTTATCCAATAAATTGGACCTGTGTCGGAGGGTATGAAAAGCAGACCCAAAAGTTAATTTTTGCAACACCATACTTTACGGTCCTTGACACGTATTTCGGATGGAACGGAACTCCAACTGGTCCAAAATAGTTTTGTTTGGCTCTAGAGCATTATGTACGAAGACCAGTGGGAGCTCCGCTCCATCCGAAATACGTGTCAAGGACCGTAAAGTATGGTGTTGCAAAAATTAACTTTTGGGTCTGCTTTTCATACCCTCCGACACAGGTCCACTTTATTGGATAAAAGGAAACATGGATGCAAAATTATACGTGGAAATAATGAGCTCAACCACACTACGTATTATAAGCATATAATTTTTTTTAGCACCATAAGAAAGCTCAATTTATTTGCTTTCAAATGATGCAGCTGTTGCACCAAATTTTTTTATATTAGCCCACTTTTTACCGGAATGCAAAAATATTAGTTAACCAATATTTTTTTGAAAACTACTCATGAAAACTATTTATGGACAGCTACAACAAGAACAA
Organism: Tricholauxania praeusta; assembly: GCA_949775025.1. Taxonomy (NCBI): domain Eukaryota; kingdom Metazoa; phylum Arthropoda; class Insecta; order Diptera; family Lauxaniidae; genus Tricholauxania; species Tricholauxania praeusta. The sequence goes on along the minus strand of OX459029.1, from coordinate 72,148,557 downwards.
CTTAAACAACGATAATAACACCAACAAATTTTACAACAACATCAACCGGCTTTCGGCCGCGGATCAGTCTATAATGTATCCAACACCTGGTTTACTAGTCACATAAAAGTAAAGGCAGGTGCTCAGTTGTTTTTGTTGTTGTTGTATCCTTGTAGTTGTATCGTTGTTGTTGTTGTTTATGTCACTGTAGCCATAGTTGTCAATAAATAAGGCCATTTACAATTTTCTAGTAAAATTAAAAAAAAACAAGTTAAGGTGTTATTTTCGGCGAGGCCGAAACTCACATACCCTACACTGCACTGAAAGTACAAGTTTTAAGAAGACGTTGAAGAGGTTGAATAAGTCGAAAAAAAAGTGAAACGTTAGAAAGGTTGACAGAGGTTGAAAAATGTTGAAAAGCCGTAAATATGTATATGCAAAATGATGAAAAAAGTTGAGAGAGGTTGAAAAACTCTAAAAAAAATGAAAGAGGTTGAAAAAATTTGAAACTATTCAAAATTGATGAAAAAGTCGAAAAAATAAAGAAACTTATGATGAAAATTGAAAAAGGTTGAAAAAGTCGAACAAATACATATAGAATATATTGGAAAAAGTTAAAGGGTTGAAAAAGTCGAAAGAATATGAAAAATGTTGAAAAAATCGAATAAAAATGAAAAATTTGAAATATGCCACGCCCACTTCTCCAATTCCGCCCACTTTTGGTTCAACAAATTATATTTGTGATCGACATTCTCATATTAAGTTTCAGCACAATAGCTTGTATAGTTTGCGATATATGCTGCAGTTTAATTTTAAATTTAGGGCGGTGACACACCCACTGGTACAATCCAGCCCGGTTTTGATCCAGAAATAGCTTTTCATAAGCAAACCCCTAACACCAAATTTTAGTATGATTACTCACTTATTTCGATTAATATGCCTTTTACCGTATTTTATTTGTATGGGAGGTGCCACACCCACTGGTGCTATTTCAGCCACTTTTGATTCAGATATACTCTACAGCAACTGAACCACTTTCATTAAATTTTATAGCAATTGCTGCAATAGTTTACAGCCCTTACAAATTTATGTTAATATGGGAGGTGCCACGCCCACTGATGCAATTCTGTCAAAACTAATTTATTTTTAAAGCCTATAGTAACTGACATCTATACACCAAATTTTATGAAGATTACTCTCTTAGTACACTATTTATAACAATAAACAGTTTTTGCTTACTATTGTACCAAATTTTTGTAATAAAAGACCTTGCAGCAAGTATATCTACCTCATTAAATTTCATCACGATTACGTTGTTCGTTCTCTTAATATAACGTTTATAAATATTGTGGGCGATGCCACGCCCTTCAACGAATTTTTTCAATAAAGAGGCTGAGCTTGTGTTGATGACAGCTTTCAGCGGCATAATCTCCAAGATTTTTATGAAAATCGTTTATGCCAATTTTGAGATATATGGAATCAAAATTTTTAGCAGTTGAAAAGTGCCACGCCCACTTTTTCAATTCCGCCCACTTTTATCTCAACTCAAGATATATTTGATATGTATCCGTTTACCAAATTTCATAACAATATCTTGCACGGCTTACGAGATATGGTGGTATAAAGGTTAAAATTTGGGGCTGTGCCACGCCCCTGTAGGAAGCTTTGAAAACTTGAAACCTAACCTAATCCTAATCTTGTTCACATGTGCATCAAATCACCAATTTTCATCAAAATCGCTGCAACTTTTTTCAAAATTGACTTGGGTATATATACATAGGGTATGGGCGGTAGGCGTGTCAGTTAACCGATTTCGCCCATTTTCAATAGCAAGATGCCTGCAAGAAGATGTGATCTGTGTGTGAAAGTTTCATTCCATTAGCTCTCTTGGTTTTCCCGTAAACCTGATTTCAACAGACAGACAGACAGACACACAGACAGACAGACGGACATCGCTAAATCAACTCAGGTGGTGACGCTGATCAAGAATATATATACTTTTCCATACCTGCCACGCCTCCTTCTATGTGTTACAAACGGATGGACAAAGTGAATATACCCTCGGTGTAGGGTATAAAAAGTATGCTGCCTAGGAAATTTCTATATCAAAATCTAACCAAAGTAAAGCTTTTCAAAAATCTTTTTATCCGTATCATAAAAACATGTTGCTATTTTTTGGCCGAAATGTTTTTGAGAAAACCTTTCGCTTTATCGGATATTTCAAATTTTTCGAAAGTTTTATTCAACAATATAATTTAATTTAACACAATAGGTTCTCTGTGATGATATGTATATGTACATAGTGAATATTTCTTGCTAACATATGTATTGTATATAGTATGTACCTACTATATGATTAGGATGCTCTATCTTTTTTGCTTACTGAACCTGAAAGTAAGCTATTCCTCCCTGATCACTGGAGTATTGAAATTTATGAGCAAGCGTCTTTTACTTCTTTTTCTCTTAAAATATTTAAGTTAGAACTAAATACACCCTAAAACCTTAGAATTCTTAAATTCTCAACACAAAAAAAAATTCTTGGCCATAAGCATTCTCATTGTTAACTTAACAGGAATTTGTACGAAAAATTTATGAAATAATGAAAATTAAATAATCTTCTCGGAAACTGTGCCTGCAAGCCTAAATAATTTGCCTGTACGATAAGGCCAAAACTAAAGGTTCGTAACCACGGGCCAGGAAACTGGATCGAAACCCCCAAAATACCAATTCTCTTTTTAAATATTTTAATAGATATACAGATAAAACCCATGCTAGGGGTCGTCAGTTGCTTCGGTTGTTGTTAACGAGCTGGGTTGGATTCCGAATCAAATTTTCTCATCTTCAGCTCAATAGTTTCTATGCCTACGCCAATGCCTTCGCGACTGAAATTTGAAAGTGCTGTGGAAGGAGTTGCTAGCGAATTGTGCCTGCATTATCTCTGTTTGCCACTCCTGTTGTACCGCATTGTTGATGATCCTGTGACTGGTATTGTTGTTGCTACTTTTATTAATGTGCTATTGTTTCTGTTGTTGCTATCGCATATTCGCATCTGAAATTTTTGTCTGCATCTCGTAGATATGCGTTCTCTTTTCCAATCGATGGAGCACAGGTAATCAAAGGATTTCACAATCCAATTGAAGGCATTTTTAGGATATCAACTTCAGTGTATCCGTGCGTGTGTGCGTAACGCACATTTTCGAATTAGCACATTATTGGTGTAATACGCGAGCTGGAGCGCTAGTATGTGTGTGTGTATAGGCGGGATTACAAGCTCAAAAATGTAGATGCAGTTTGACTGAAATTTCATAAAAATAAAGTGAAAGTGCGTGGAAAAAATGTGGAAGTCCTTAGATTAATTTTTTTTGATATTTTAGGGCTCTTCCTATCTAAAAGTTGAACTTAACCACATCAGTTAAAGATCACTCATTTAGTAACAATAAGTACCGAGATCATAAAAAAATTTCAAAAAAAAGTATGAATGCAAACGCCAATCATAAGATTGATATTCTGGTTGGCTAGAAAAGAAATTCTTCGTCAAATATATACATATATTTGTTATTTCGTTATATGCATACATACATTAGAAGAGCACCCATATGTGCAAAAGTCTGATTTGTTTCGCTCCACACGCCTTTTCTAATAGAATGGGGTCAAAAAAGAAGATCTGCAAGAAAATTTAGTGTTTCTATTGGAAACAGGCCAGTCGCTTTTGACCCAAAGGCTGAAAAATGAGCTTAAAATGAGTTTTTTTATTTATCGATCTACAACTGTAAAACAAAAGATTTTTGGGGATAACGACCCAGCACATTTCGATGTAAAATTAAATGGCTAATACATCTTTCATACACTATTTGGATCTATATGTGTGCGTTCGTGGTCTTAAATGATGCTAAACACAAATTTTATGAACAATTTTTCCATTTTTTTCTTAAACGGTCCCCATTAAATATTCGAAGACGATAAATTTGTTCCCGTTATCTTATTTAATAGAGTATCTCATGTTGCTTAAGGAAAATTTTTGTTTTTTTTTAAAATATTAATTTTTGATGCTAAAAAAGCTATTAAAATTAATTTTAAAATGTTTTTTTTTGACTTACCTACATTAGGGTGACCAAATAAAAATCGAGTTTTCGATTTATACGTTGGTTTTATGAAAAGTAGTTAGTGTTATGTAAAAAAATGAAGCCCTGAAAAAATTTCATTAAAAAATATTGATATTTAGTGGTCGCTAGTGTCCGATTTATGAATTAAATTAATTTTTTTTTTGGTTTGTTTTGAGACTAATAATTATTATATTAATAATTTTTGTATTGAACTTTTTAGTCATTTATACAACCAACATGAGAAAGATAACAAGTGGATCAATTTAACCTGGTAATTGGTGACATATGTTTCGGCTATTACCACGTATAAACATATTTATATGCATATACATAGCCTCATCAGACCAGTTTTGGTTAAGTTGTACTGAGAATCGAACACCCGACCGTATGCATTTTTGAATTGCGACGGCCGCTCTAACACTTGAGCTATTGGGTATGTGACCTTGATGTGTACAAAGTGCGTGTTTGGATTTCGCCGAAACATATGTCACCAATTACCAGGTTAAATTGATCCACTTGTTATCTTTCTCATGTTGGTTGTATAAATGACTAAAAAGTTCAATACAAAAATTATTAATTTTTTTTTATTTGCGAGTGATTAGAACTCTTCCCAATAGACAATTCTGCATGAGATAAGAGCTGTTGGCATTGATTCTTATATTTGCGGGTCTGTTGAACACGATTGCGATAGTTGTTTAGCTATACAGTGGCTGGGTATCTTGGTAGCATTGAAAAACTCCCTGAAAACAGCGGAAAAACAGCGCAAGTTCGGGCTTAAGTAAGGTAAACTCAAGGAATAAATTGTTTTCCTTCATCTCACATTCTTCAGCATTGTAGTCCGAAAACAGACGAAGAGGTTCTGGCTAGTCTCGATGTTCCAGTACTTTTTCTCAGAAGACCAGATTAATAGAAAAATGAAAAGTCCTCGAAAACGGGCCAAAACTCAAGCTTAAATGAGGTAAATTCGAGTAATACATTTTTTAAAGATCGTTTTCCGAAGTAATTTTTTTCGCTGAATCCGAATTTGGCCTCTAAATCGACCCATCGCATTAGAATTCTGAAATATTTGAGGCTAAGTACCTAAATGTAGATAAGTCACCTTAATGTAGATAAGTCAAAAAAACATTTTAAAATTAATTTTAATAGCTTTTTGTTAGCATCAAAAATTATTTTTTAAAAAAACAAAAAATTTTCTTAAACTACATGAGAAACTCTATTAAATAAGATAACGGGAACAAATGTATCGTCTTCGAATATTTAATGGGGACTGTTTAAGGAAAAAATGGAAAAATTGTTCATAAAATTTGTGTTTAACATCATTTAAGACCACGAACGCACACATATAGATCCAAATAGTGTATGAAAGATGTATTAGCAATTTAATTTTACATCGAAATGTCCTGGGTCGTTATCGCCAAAAATTTTTTGTTTTACAGTTGTAGATAGATAAATAAAAAAATTAATTTTAAGCTCATTTTTCAGCCTTTGGATCAAAAGCGACTGACCTGTTTCCAATAGAAACACTAAATTTTTTTGTAGATCTTCTTTTTTAACCCCATTCTATTAGAAAAGGCGTGTGGAGCGAAACATATAACACTTTTTCACATTTCATACATTTCATGGGTGCTCTAACATACATACATACATAATATATTTCATAGTTACACGATCATATTTTTATAGTTTTATTTCAGCTAGGTCAGTTTGTATTTAAATTATTTTATTTTAAAATGTTTTCCCAATATTTCGAAGCGGTTCCTTCAAGGGTCACTAAAAATTATATGTTACAATGTGTAAATAATCACAATAAATTTATATTATTAAAAAGTATGTATGTAATATTAAAATCACATAATCACTGGCTTACATTTAAGTTTATTGAGTTCTAAATTTGAACCAATATAATTTTTAACTAAAATATATACATATGCATCTGTATTTAACCTACATATAAACTCTTTATTTTGAAATAAAGATAATAAAGAAAATACTCTTCGTTGAGAAGAAAAAAAGAAATAAATTTTATACCGTTGATTTCAAGTTACTTGACTTTTTTCTTCTCAACAAAGAGTGCCTTATTCCATTTTCAAAATAAAGGGCTCATATGTATTTATGAGAAAGTAGTTGTTCTTAAAGATAACTCTCAGGTCAGTGGAAGTATTAATTATGTGAAGCATCTCTAATATTAGTCGTTTGTCATGTTGTTTCCCTAGATAGTATCCGACTTCTGCACAGTGGTCCGAAAGTGCTGAAAAGAACTTGTAGAGTAACTTCAGGTATTGTAATATGGTCGGGTAATGTGATATGCCATCATATTTCCTTAAATAAACAACTCTCGACAAAAATTTTTTAGTCAACATATCAGTAAAAAGATACGTGCTGCAAGGTTTTGTGCGTTATCTTTCACGGTTTTTGGACTCAGTGTGGTGAAATTGATTCAGCCAAAAGTCGAGATTTTATTTGTGTGCATTTCATGTGTGAATTATGCCCAAAATAAAGTAAGTATTATAGCCGAAGTACTAAAGTTTTTTAGTAGGTGAATATAAGTTGATCGATGGTACTCGATCATCAGTTTATAATCATCCAAAACTTTTTTTTAAATTTTTATTTATTTAACTTTAAATTTTAGTGTTTTACATTTATTTTATTAGTTTATTTAAATTAAACCTTTTTTTTAAAACAACCTTAATTTTTATGTTTCACATTTATTTTTATTCATTCATTCAAATTTAACTTTCCATTATGACGAACGTGCTGCAACTGAATTACTAACGATCATTAAAGAAAAAGACGCCACGATATTAGTGCTGCCTAACGCATCTTATCAGCACTTTTGCTGGATCAATGCATTGCTCTGTTGCCATGCATTGTCTTTTTCATATTGCAAAATTATGCTGCTATGCTGATATAGTAAACAAAATTAACAGGATTTTATTTGACTGCTAACCTGTTGTTACTAAGTCAGATCTTAACCAATTGTTAACTTATACTTTGTCATAAATAATGTGAGTTCCTTATTTGCTGAAGTGTGTTTTAATAAAAATAACCTGAGTGTATTAAAACTGAAATTCGGGTAATGTGATATAGTTCAATTTGCTCCACCCAGTAAGGACATCAGCTGTGCTTTTTGCAACAAATTCTTCCAGAGGGATACAAAGATTCAGACATGAGTTCAATGCCTTCAATACGATTCAATTTGGGCTCACATTGATGGTCTTCCAATTTTTGTATGTGAGTCACTTATCTGACTTTAACATGTTCTGCTTTATTGATTCTGTTTAATTCTAGTTTCATTTTCTATGGAAATGTAATTTTATTGTTTTTAGTTCCTACTGTTTTATACTTACATACTTGATATACTTTTCATGATGGTATATCACATTATCCGAACGCTATATGTCACATTACCCGCCAATTTCATTAAGAGGTGTCACTTGGCTTTTTCCTATTTTGTTGAAAAAGCTTCAGATTGGCTTACGCTGTAGAGCTCCGAAGTCGTAATATACTGCACAATGCATCAACAAACCATAATACATAAAGGAGTAGAAGCTATGCTATAAAATATACCTATATCACAATTCTCGAAGTTACTATACTGTTCTATCTTTTTGGACGAATCGGTGTCCTGAGGGTCTTATCCTAAGTTTTGTTTTCGTTATATAATTATAATCAAACGCATTATCCGTTATTCACTATTTGATGAATGCCGACAAGAATTAAAAAAGATCGGGGAAAAGGGTCGGAGAGACAAAAAAAAAGCGTATTTTTGGGATTTTTTTTTTTCACAGTACCTTCTTTATTAAGATTCTTAAAATTTGTAACATAATTAAGCATCATTTCAAGAATATTCTGCTAAATTTTCATGAAGAAATATTAAAAAATAAGCCAGTGGTAGTGCACTATAGTGGGGAGAACTAAGTAAGCTAAAAAAAAGACAACATGTGGTAGGCAACTCATGACTGCTTCATCTGAAATCAAAATACCAAACAGATTTCTTTAGTATATAGGAACATCTTGGATTTGAACGAAAGAATAAACAAAACATTCATTTTTGAATTTTTGGTACAAGTTTAATCAAAAAACTCTTATTTTTACCAAAATAATTATCGAAAAGAAGTGATTTTATTGATGCCGGAGCTATGCTTAAACGCGCATTGAAAAAACGCTAGAGCTACTAAGCCTTAGCGGCGAGCAGTGGTCCCAAAGCGTGTTTTTTGGTTCAAAAATAACTAGAGAGCGCAAATCTTGTCGAAAATAAAAAACTAGGGATCCGACGATTTCTTGGCATTTTAGTTCTTTCATTTAAAAAAAAAATTTGTTGTGTCTTTTTGATATTTCATTCAAATTTCAATAAAAACCTTTGTGCGAAAATTCCCAATGAGAGGGGGGTTTGAGCCCCCAAAATCCCCTCCTTGCGCATGGTCCTGTTTTTACCAAAATTGCTATCGAAAAGAAGTGTGCAAAATTTTGGCAAAATCGGTCCACAAGTTTTCGAGAAATTTTGACGACCGACTTAAAAAAAAGTTTTGAGAAAAACGCGATTGAAGTTTTTCTTCCGCTTTGGGAAAACCGACCGTTTGGACTCTATTGCCTGGAACTCGAAAAGTTTTGCTCCTAATGACTTCAAAATAAAATTAAAAAAAAAATCGATTTTTTGACCCTGTTCCCCCTTAAGGGAATATGAAACGTGGTCATTCCAAGTCACTAGTGAATGGTCGTACACAGTGGAAGAGCTGTTGGGTGCCGCGCTTGCTTCTGGTGGCCGTTTTTGTCATGCTTTTCAATTTGTGTCTATAAGGAACTCTGTAAAATAAAAGTTGTGTAACTTTGAAGTTGGAAACAGCTTCGCGCAAAATAAAAGCATATAATTTTTCCCAAATAGGGTACATTTTATCATGCAACTAGAGTGTCCAATCTTTAAGTCCACCCCTGATGAAAGCTTTCTAGTACATTTTGACCCACTTGTTTTTGTACTGTCTCTACTTAAATCGTTATTCATTTCATATGAAAAAAAAACCAATGAAATAACAATGGTAATAAAATATGGCAACAAAAAAAGTACAACAAAACAACAAATATAAGTCCTTAACAAAATATGAACTCCCTCTGAGGTTGTCGTGCATTTTAAATAATTTTTTTTTTGTGTCCCCATATCCCAACCGTTTTTCTGTTTTTTTTTCGGAGCGCTCTGTACCTCCTTCTGTTTACGTGTTGTTTGAATGACAATTCGTACTCGTTTGCGCGCATATTCTCGTCCTTTCAATACAAAAACAAAAACACAAAAAAGTCAAAATTGTAAAAAATGCGTCAAAAATAACGGTAATTTATTTATTTGTACGCAGTACACATTTTAGCCAAAAAATAAAAATGGCAACAACAACAACTACAAAAACCACTACAGCAACATGAGTACGTTTCAAGATGCTGCACAATGAATAAACAAAGGATACGAACAACAGCAGCTTCTACAACAGCAATAATAACAAAAAATATCCGAGAGCAACTCGCAGGATAACGAAACGCCCTTGACACCCAACAAAGAACCAAAAGGAGTAGTTTATTATAAATTAAAATGGGCGGGGTGGTTGAGTGAAGATAAATCCAACGAATGCAACATTTTAGAACGCACGTACCAAACCAAACAGAAAAAAAATTAAAATAAAAAAGAAGATACAAAAAAGACAATACAATCGAAATCAACGCAAGCTCACATACAAAGCAAAAAAAAAAGAAACAACACAACACAACTGACGCAAATACAAACACAAACACAAACACAAACCCAAGCAATATGACAGCAATATCAACAACAACAGCAACAACGATGAAGTAGCAACTGTAACGCGATAAAACAATGAAGGGACTTTGAACAGTGCAAAATTATGCTCTTACGACAGGACGTGTTGTATTTATTTAGTACTCCTCATCAAGTTTTATCTCGAAAACAACAAGCTTTACGAGATCCTTCAGATCACTCTTTGTCAGCTGAGTTATTTCCATAAAGTATCTGCTTAACGACCCAGTATAAGAAATAAGTAGTTGAGTAGGCATGCTTTTATGCCTTTTCTGAACGCAAGTAGCCATGCCGCAACTCAATTCTTTCGATGCGTCTTTCTTCTGGTTCCGCCAAAGAAGGAAGCAATGAAGGTCTGCATCGCTTGCTCCCAAGGGAGAAGAGAATGTCGGTTGCAAAACCGGCCAAGTCCATTTTTTATACTTTTGGAAAAACATCGAAAAATGTTTATCTTCATCTATGTTCATTGGAAAATTAAAAAAGTATTTCCCACATAACAGCTTATAAAATTTTTTACTCAAAGCACGTCAGATCAGACTTTTCAAGTTTTATTTGCGTATGTTTTTGAGAAAACAATTTTGGACTTGGCTGGTTTTGATACCAATGAACTGAACTTGGCCAGTTTTGACATAGTAATTATAAAATTTTGTTTGGAAAAAAGTGGACTTGGCCGGTTTTAATACCAATGTACTGGACTTGGCCGGTTTTGGTTCCAAGGCTTTGGACTGATTTTGCAAGCAAGTTCAAGGACTTGGCCAGTTTTGAAAGCTATGCATCAAAAATAAATTGAAAAGTGTAATATTTCTGCCAAAAATTTGTTTTTAATCTAAGTAAAACCGTTGTAAGTAGAAAGTCAAAGCATGGTCTAGATTTTAATATATGAGAATATCTCAAAATTTGATTTTTTTGGACTTGTCGAGTGTAGGGTTACCAGATGACATACTTTAGTAGTCCATTTCCGGTGTAGAAATACTTTTCTACTTTTGAGTGAAAAATTAATACTTTTAAGTGGAAGTTTTTTGTAAACTCAAAGTTAGGACCTTTTTTTATTTTTAGTCAATTATGAATAGTGTTTCACCGAAGCCGAGGCGAGGCGAGGTTTTAGTTGATCTCGGTCTCGCCTCGTTTTATAAATTTAAGTCTCGCCTCGACTCGGACGAGATCTTGCCATCACATGCCTCGCCTCGCTTCGTTCTCGGCTGAGGCACCTCGGTAAAAAAGTGAGGTTTTTATTAAAATAAATAAAAAATTATACATGTATTCGGGCTGATAGGCTGATCAAGCCTCAAGAAATAAAATAAAATATCTGTTTTTATTTTTGGTGAATTGGATGAGATATGATGAATTTAATTCTTTTCTTATATGGGAAGGAGAGGCATTGCCTATTTTTCCAAACCAAACTAAGCTATGAACCTTTTACAAACTATAAGAAAGATATGTACCAAATCTTATTTATCTACTTCAAATAGCTATTGAGATATCATAAAGCTAATTTTTTTCTTATATTGAAGGCATGGTACCGCCCATTTTATTAATTGAATCTTAGTTATGCCTCTACCTTTTATAAATATATCAAGTTTTATTAATCTGCATCAAATAGTTGATAATATATGATGAATTCTGTTTTTCTCTTATGTGGGGGTGGCATCACCCATTTATCGTAAACTATTTTAAGGAGCATCCCAAATCATAAGAAACATATATGTATGTCAAATCTTTCGTCGGTCGGTTGAACGGTTTAGGAGTCCATTAGCAACGAACATACATACATATATTGATCTTTATTTATATGTATACTAGCATTACCCTGTGCGTTTTGCTTCACCTTACCGGTTCTTAGAGAGACTATTAGAATATATCAATTTCAATGCAGTGTTGTCAATCATGCAGTTTTGCTTATAGCCTTACATAGCCTTACATGCTTCCCTATTCGATCAATCGAGACGAAGTCGCATAAAAGCTGATGCGATCCAAGCACTTCTGTGCATTAGCGCTTGGACCAAATCTGAACTCGTAAGAAGCACATGCGGGTCAAAAATAAAACAAAGTAGTTTACTCAAAATAAAATACTAAAATATTAGTTAAATATAGATTTTAATATAAAAATTACATTCATATTTTGAATCTGCATATGGGTCTTACGAGTTCAGATTTGGTCAAAACGCGCCTCGTTCTTGGTTTCGAAAACGAGGCTAGGACGAGGCGAGGACGAGGCGAGGTGCCGTGTGACCTCGCCTCGGTCAAGCGAGGAAAATTTATTTTTCCATCTCGCCTCGTTCTCGCCTCGGTCTCACCTCGTTCTCGTGGTCAAAAACGAGGCTGCCTCGTAGCCTCGGTGAAACACTAATTATGAAGATGGAAGGTGTGTTGGATTTGTGCAAGTGTATGTGAAATATATTTCATATTCCTAGCGTTTCGTTTTTTTTTTTGGTTTTTGGGTCTACAAGTAGAGAATTGTATACCCGCAAAATTTTCAGCTGTCGAGTATTCTACACCGAGGACAGGTATTCCGCCGGGTCTGATGGGGTCCAGCTATTGGAATGCACAATATAGTAGCATGTTTTAAAGATCTAAAGGGTGGCATAATAGCAAGTCTCCTATTGGAAGGCATAATATCATGTTCAGAAGACCTAAAAAAGGAATCACATACACAGAAGAAAATTTATGTTTTTGGGTATTTCTTCCGAATGGTCAAAGTTTCCACAGTAGTCAGAAAATATTTTTAGCTTAAGTCAATTTTTAGTATCTAAACGGTTAAGTTTTGGCTCAACTTTTAGAACTGTGTTCATCCTCATCTGTTCCTCGTTTTACCAAATAAGAAAATGTTCAAGAGCCTAGATTGGTTAATTGGTAGGCTTTGTAACTTCAACCCTCGATTGTTGTAGATATTTCACAATATACGTTTTGCAATTTCGTCATCAAGCTCTCACAGCATTCCTAGCTGCCTCATCGCTCACATAATTCGTCATCCTAGTGGTATCAATAAATTGTTTATATGCGAATATGCCAGATTAAGAAAAACTAATTGGTTTCTTTTTAATCCTTTTTTTATTGATTGAATATAAATATTTATGTATGTATTTAAATGTACATTTTTGCTCTACCATGAAACATTATCAGAAACTGTTTTTCTTTTCTGAACTCTGGGCATTATCAAAAATTATTTTTAGTGGGACGTACTACATCAATACTGAATTGTAAATAAATTTTCATCTTAAAGTATTTTCATATAAAATTTTAAAGTATTGTCCCACTTGGCAATATTTTAACGGAAGTAAAATGAATGATTTAATAAAAGTTCGGGCTAAAAATATTTTTTGGAAAGATGGCAACAAAGGTCAAAACTTTGGAAAACACGTTCTAACTGAGATGCTTTTAAAAGCGCAGGGGCAGTCAGAATATTCAAGAAATCTATTTTTTTACATTTTCTCAAAGTTTAATATCTCAAAAATATATCCTGAAAATTTTAAGTCAATCCGACAGTTACTTTTAGAGTTATTCGCCAATAACCAAAAGGCTCTCTTTCTCTCATTCATGTGTCTCTCGTCAGTCTGTGTGCGGTAGTTGAACTTTAAATGCGTTTTTCTCAAAACTATTTTATCAGAACTGATGACCACTGTAACTCGAAAACCGCTCGATGGATTTCAATGAAATTTACACAGTTTTTGAAAAACTTAAAAAGCTAGTGTCTGATCGAAGGATTTTTTTTTTTAAACTTCTATGATGAAGATATCGAAAAATCGTTCGCAAATGAAATGATTTTATTTAAAAGTTATTGCATGTTATTATTAAGTTTATTCATGATTAATAAAATATTTGCTCCCAGAAAGGTGCATTTTATTGGTTGAAAAACTTTTCGCACCAAACTTATTCCACCATTTACGCTATTCACAAACAACAAATGTAAAAAAATTGCATTTAGCTAAAATCAATGTTAAAATTTAACATAAATGAAAAAAAAATTTATTTTTCCGGACTAAGGCTATATGCCGCCCGTACGCCAATAAAATTTTGCCGCGAACCGTCTCCTTAACTTTGAATAAGCAATATTGGATGTTGAAAAATCAATAAAAACTGCACCATCTAAAAAATAAAATTCTAATTTAAATTATTTTTGAAACCATTCATTCCAGCCTTCAATTGAAAGACTAATGATTATGCTACCTTTGCACAGTTAATATACTGCGGCCATTTAAAAATTTTCAGTGGGCAGGTTAGACTTTAAATTTAATTCAAAAAGACATGTTTTTGTTTAACAGGCGAATATTTATTTTGCCGAATTCCTTAAATTAACTTATCATTTTAATTTAATTTTCAATAAATATACTAATTTAGTCATTATATCTTTATATTAATAATTTTTATAAATTTATTTATAAATACATACCTATATCTAATTAAATAATATATATTCAAAAATAAATTATTACAAATTTTTTAATACTTGCTATATCTAAGCATATAAATTTTTGATATTATTAATAATTTTTAAATTTTTATTTTACAGCTTATCCCATAAAATATTTAAACGCTGTATTTTTACGCCTTATCATAAATAAAACTTTCATTTCTTTCTACCACTTCATACTTGGTGTTAATTTTTGGATTTAAAAAAAAAAAACCTTTTTTCAAAATTTTGCCGCCCATATTTTGGCGTCGGTGGCGTATGCTGTAATACGGCCCTGCAAGCAAGTTCTTCTGTTAAACTTAGCAGAGAACATAATTTTCTATGTTTATGTTATGATGTATTGTGTGTAAAATGTGAGTAACAAAAAAGTTATATCGAATCATAAGTACTGATCAATGAGAAACTTAAAATAATACCGATTAACTGAGTGAATTTACACTCATAAGTTTGTAAATGTCTCTATAACGTTGTAAACTACATATTATGTATAAATATACACAGTTTTTGTAAAATTCTTTGAGTTTTTATCGAAACATATGAGATGTGTAATTAAACTCATATAATAGTATTAATATAAATTAAAATATGTAATTTTACAATAATGAATATAGCGATTCCACCAGGCCCGTGCACAGGAATCATCCATGGGGGGGGTTTAACTCGGACATTTCATGTTTGACTGTGTTCATAAGAAACGTCAAAAAAGATTTACTTTTAATATAGACATTAGACCGGGTCGATTTGTATGAATCAAAATAAAGTCAGACTCAAAAGTTGGAAGGATCTTTAAAAACGATATCTGCGTCATTTTGTTTTCGTTCCGAGAAAAACCAATGGATCACTTTTGATTCTTCTGAAGGTTCTTTTTGGCTAAACAACGTAAGTATTTTTTGCTTATTACTTTTATTTCTTCACAGAATGGAATTTGCTGGAACCCCCAAAAACCCCCCCCCTTGCGCACGGGCCTGGATTCCACACATCACTGTTTCTATTTCTTAGAGTGTAGGCTGTGCTGAACGATTTCTTTATTTTCTTTGTTAGAAATTTATTTGAACAGAATTTTGATTGCACTGTGTCGAAAATGAGACCTAAAATTTAGAGATAAGTCGACTGATGCCAATTCATGGTAATTTTGGGTCGTTGAGCTCGAATCTGCCATGAAATTTCGGCTTATACATCAGCTTTCCAGGATAAAGGTAAATTAGCCGATAATTGACATGGCTACAAGTGCCATTTAAAATTATAAAAGCATAAAAAGATATTAAATATGTAACCGAACCATAACCGGACAAAAATACAGCGACGATGGGTGTCCGGTTATGGGGAATTTCACTGTATATGAAGAAAAAAAAGGACTTATTTTTGAATTTTACTGCCACACAGATCAGTCTTAGGCTGATCAAGCTTGTTGCTTGAGAACCACCCTTATTATTTTATGAGGAATATATCTACCAAAGACCATATGAGAAAGCTCTCAGTCGTTTGTCTCAGGCCCGTGCGCAATGGGGGGAGCTTTTGGGGGTTCAAGCCCCCCCATTGGGAATTTTTGCACATAGGCTTTTATTGACATTTGAACGAATAATCAAAAAGACACAACAAATTTTTTTTTTTTTTAAATAAAAAAACTAAAATGCCAATAAATTGTCGAAGCCCGAGTTTTTCATTTTCGACAAGATTTGTGCTCTCTAGCTATTTTTGAACCAAAAAAACACGATTTGGGACCACTGCGCGTCGCTAAGGCTAAGTAACATGAGCGTTTTTTCAATTAGCTTCATTGAAAATTCATGCACAAATTTATTCGCGTCATATATTTCAATTTTGCATAATGGTTCACGTGATAGGTGGTGCCCGCATTGCCGGGCAAGACATCAAAAATTCTCTTGAAGTACTGGATATTTGCAATGAAGATGCGTATCCAAATGTTCATCAAATGCTTCGTGTTATAGCAACTTTTCCTGTGACAACAGTAACAAATGAACGCTCCTTTTCAGCGCTACGTCGTCTAAAGACATGTCTCAGATTAAAGGGTTTTGGCTACTTACTTAATGATAACTGAATATCGAATCATAACATAAACACCAGACTTGTTCAAATAAATGGCATGTACTAGAGTACTTCAAAAACACTCGATTTTCGAAAATTTATTCAAATTCGAAATTTTAATTTTTCGGAATTTGGCCAAAAAAAATTAAGAAAATTTGATATTTTCTTATATATAATATTTTTTTTTAATTTTCTTTCGATTTTCCTTATATACACATAAGGAGAAAAACGGTGGTCTCTTCGCGAGTAGAGCTTTGGTGTTTCTTGAGTAACAGCTCAAATCCTTTGTTGTTTTCACTTCAATCACCTTAATACACTGTAACTTGATATTGTCAATGCAAATACATGAATTTCCATTAAAAAAATATATGATAAAAAAAAATTTTTTCATTTAAAATTAAATTTTTTTTATATTTTTTTTTTAAATTGTGTGCACTGTGTCATGTGACAAGATATTGAAGCAAATATTGTAATTAATTGCTTATAAAATACTTTTTTATTGTTTTTTTTCATTTATTTTTTAATAGAAATTCATGTAGTGGCATTGGCCACTTCAAATTATAGTATATTAAGGTGAATGCAGTGAAAGCAACAAAGGATTTGAGCTGTTACACAAGAAACACCAAAGCTCTACTAGCGGAGAGACCACAATTTTTTTCCTTACATGTAAATAAGCTTAAAAAATAGCGGTTAGTCTTTTTTCAATACTTCCTTATGTTTAGATAAGGAAAAGCGAAAAAAAATTTAAAAAAAATATTAAAAATAAGAAGAAAATCAAATTTCCTTTATTTTTTTCGCCAAGTTCCGACAAATGAAAATTTTGCAGCTCTGATAGCAACCCTAGGACTATTTCTTTTTAATTTTTTGAAATGGAGATATACTCGAATTTGAATAAATTTTCAAAAATCGAGTGTTCTTGAAGTATTCTAGAACATATTTTTGAACATCTCTAATAAGCACATGTACATATTTATTTAATTATTATTAAATGTCTGTATTAAAATTTAACAGTTTTTTGACGTTTTTATGAACATAATCTAACATGAAATGTTCGAGTCAAAACCCCCCCCCATGGATGATTCCAGCGCACTGGCCTGGTTTGTCTAGAATGTATGTATATTATTCCAGAAAATTTTACTAAAATGCTCCAGCGGGTGTAGTAACCTACAATTACACTCTTACATTTACGATCTTACAAACTCACCACACTTGCCTTAAAATAACGTTAAAATTTAATTAAATTTGAAATTCTGAAATATGTACTTAATTTTTAATTCTAAGTCAATGATTTTAAATTTAAAAAATCAGATTTTGCATTTTCACTAAGAAAAATTATGATACAAAAAATAACAGGTTTAAATACAATTTCCAATGTATTAAAACTAATATAAAAAATAAATACTATTTATAAAAGAAATATCAAAGCATCAAACTTGATTTGAACTAAAACTGTCGTAGAAGTACAATCTTGTAACCATGTCAATTACCGGTTAACTTACTGATATCTCGAAATGCTAATACGTAGGCCAAAAACTGATGGCTGATTCAAGCTCAGTGACCCCAAAATACCCTACATTGACATCAGTCGATTTTCATGAGACCTTAAAACACAGACAATTTTAATTCATATGAATATGGTCGGATACTATACCTATATACACATAGAGATTTATGTCGACTCCAAATTTCGCATATCTTCCATCTTATGAAATGCTCCAACAGAATGGCAAAACTTGACAGTGTGCAAAATTAGTTCCATGAAAAGGGGAGCTAAGGAGTAGGAATGCTTGTAACGCAAATCAAAAATAAAAAATGGAATTGAATCGACAGCACAGCACAGCAACAAAACAAGGCAAATGGGAAAAAGCGAACAGAATGGCGACAAACACAATAGCAGCTACAACAACGACGACAACACAAATAAAGACAATGGGCTTGAACCCTCCCTCAGTACCGCTGTAGCGACAAGAATAAAATATGAGAGCGACAGATTTCAGCTGTCTCGTTTGCGCACGTTTCGCTGATGCGAACTCAAGGGTGTGTCTTAAGCCAGCAAACGAGCACTTTACTCGCTACTTAGAACTCGCTGCTCGTTGTTTTAGCAGCTAAAACCGTTTGTCCTGCTCGTTTCAGCATCAGAGCGCTCTTTTCCGCACGTACGTAAATTCCTTATCAGTAGCGAGCACCATGCGGCATCGGTACGCGCAAGCAATGCAAGCAACCAGCAGAGCGGTAGCTCGTCGAAAGTGTTGAGGAAAAACGCTTTTCACTTTTCGAACGCTCGTTTCCCGTGTTGGACTGTGTTTTGTTGTTATCGTCTCATCGCCGTCGCTCGTTCGTTCTCTCACTCGTCTGTTAGTTTGCACGCGCCCGTTCGGTGCTGACTGTCAATATACTGCGTACTTGCAGATACAAGTGTCCGCAACTGCAGATACTCGTACTTGGTGAAACAATAGTGGATATTTTTCGTCGTTGTTGTTTTTGAAAACGCATTCGCATTTGCTCTCGGTTCTGCCAACGCTAGTGCTGCGCATTTTCATGTGTTTGTGTGTGCAATTTCGCTAACGTGCATCCAGCAGATACATTTCCATTTGCCATTCGATACGATTTCAATAGCGACAAGTCTCGTCGCTGGTTCAGACGCGTTATTTCCGTTTGCCAACCAAAGAAATCAAAAGCAAAGCGAAACGCCACTCATACGCCCAGTCGCACCTCTGGTTCTAGTATTTGAACTCGTACCTCTTTGTATCCGCGTATCTACGCAGCCATTGTTTCATTCCGAAGAGCCAACTCGAACTCACTGGATATTCAACGTAATTACGCTGCGGATTAAATTATTAAAAGACGTAAGCCGGCGGGGATTTCGACGAAATTTATATGTGCCAATATAGTCAAAAATTAAATCACAAAACAAAAACAAAATATATATATCTGTGCATGTGTATATATATCTTTAAGACAACTTGAAAATAAAAAAAGAAGGCTTAAAATCGTCAAATAAAATATAAAAAAAAACAAAACCAAAACAAAACCAAAACAAAACAATTTTCTTTTGGCAAATCGAATGAAATAACTTAATTTTTAAACTAACAACAACAACCATAGCGAAAACAGTGAAAAAAGTAGAAACTTTCTGCTGCGTATGTTGTCTTTTTGCCAGTACAGTGTCAACTGACTTCTTTATTGGAATTCATAAAGAGCTTAACTTAACATATTCATGAAGAGCTTAACTTAACACATATGTATGTAAATGTTACAATAGAATAATAGAAGAGAAGCAATGACGTATTAATGCAGTTATTTTCAAGTAGCATATACATCATTTCTCCCCGCTTTATTGAAAATATTATGATAAAAAAAAAGTAAAGTAAAATAATTATTTTCGAAAATCTTCTGCCTCGTATCGCTGCACGGAATGTCGATCACGTGTGCTTCTTCGTACATCTTGTACGTCCTCATTCAAAAATTGATGATGTTCTTGAGTTGATGCTGATGATGAGTGGATAGGTGGCGGCGATGAGGTCTGGGTGGCTCGTGGACTAGTAACAGATTGTTGGGAAAGCATAGGTTGTGTTGAACGGCGTTTTAATTGATTTTGGTGTCGTCTTATAGTTCCAAGCGGTGTGTTAACGATGTACAGCATGCGACCTAATTGTTTTATGATGTTTCCTTGGACCCATTTTGGACCTCGCGAGTAATTGCGAGCAAAAATTGCTTCAGATTTTGTGAAGCTAGTTTTAGTTTCTTCTCTATTATTAATGATATTATCTTTAGAAGGTAGCATCTGAGTAAGCTGTGTGCGAACATTACGTCCATGTAAAATTTCGGCCGGAGCTTTGCCTTTTGCACTGGGTATAAATCGATAAGTTGATAGAAACTTCGTGACAGCAGCATTTACATTGAGACCATCGTCTAAGTTTTTCTTAACTGACATTTTAAAAGTTCTAACAAAACGTTCAGCGAGGCCATTTGACGCTGGATGAAACGGCGCAGTGGTGAGGTGCATGATGCCGTTTTGCAAACAAAACTGTTTAAATTCGTCAGCGGTTAGTTGAGGACCATTGTCGCTCACGATGCATTTTGGTATACCTTCTATTGCAAAAATGTTGGACAATGCGGTAATAGTGTCTGCTGTAGTTGTTTTAGTGAGGCGACAAACAAACGGAAACTGTGACTTTGCGTCCACGCATATTAACCACATGGAGTTGAATATTGGGCCTGCAAAATCTATGTGAATGCGATCCCACGGTGCATCTGGTTCTGGCCAGGGTTGGTATTCGCGATTCGGGCATGGACTTACGGTTTGACATGTTTCACAATTCAATGCAATTTTTTCAATTTCTTTGTCGATGGCAGGCCACCAACAATATTGACGCGCTAACTGTTTCATTTTTACAATTCCCCAATGTCCATCGTGGAGAAGTTTTAAAACTGCTTTTTGGAGTGCGATTGGTATTATGACCCGTATCTTTTGACCTGATAAGCAAAGTAGCTCATTTTCGAGAGATAACTCGAACTTTCTGTTGAAGTAAGCGCTTAAATTGTGTTCGCTTTTGTCAAGCTTACGAGGCCATCCCTTAAGAACGTAATTTTTAACTTTTTTATAAGTTTCGTCGATTTTAGCGTGTTTAAAAATTTCTTCTGCGTTAATAGGTGTATTAAATTCCGCGACGTTGTAGCAAGATTCTTGGCTATCAAATTCTTGATCAGTACCAAGCGGTAAACGAGATAATGCGTCGGCATTTGCATGATTCTGTGTTCGGCGATATTTTATGTCGAAGTTGTAGGCCATAAGGATAATTGCCCATCGCTGTAGTCTACTAGTTGTCATAACTGGAAGGTTCTTATTTGGATGAAAGATACTTACAAGTGGCTTGTGATCGGTTATAAGAATAAAGTTTCTGCCGTAGAGGTACTGATGAAATCGTTGTACCCCAAAAACTATGGCCAAAGCCTCTTTTTCTATCTGACTGTAGTTACATTGGTGTTTGTCGAGTGTCTTTGAAGCGAACGCAATCGGTCTTTCGGTACCGTCGTTGTGAACGTGCGACAACACCGCCCCGATGCCGTAAGATGAGGCATCAGTTGCCAGAGTTACCGGTAAATGCTCTTGGTAGTGAACCAGCTCTGTGGCTTTGATAATTTGCTGTTTCAGTTCGTTAAAAGAACGGGTTTGCTCGCGATCCCAGTTGAAAGGTACATCTTTTCTGCGAAGCTTGTTGATAGGTGCTGCAATTTGGGAGTAATTCTTAATAAAGTTGTGGTAGTAATTAACTTTCCCCATGAACGCTTCGACTTCCTTCAAATTTTTTGGATGGCGGAGTTCTTTGACTGCTCGTACGCCAGCTTCGTCGGGTAAAATGCCATTAACGCTGATCTGGCGTCCTAAATATGTAAGTTTTTGTTGTAAGAACACACATTTTTCTTTTTTGCAGCGGATGCCATTTTCCAATAAAATGGTGAGAACTTTATTTAGACGCTCGATATGCTCTTCGATCGTAGCAGCAGCGATAATGATATCGTCCAAATAGTTGCCGCATCCTTCAATGCCAGCCAGTAGCTGCTCTAGGTGCTTCTGAAAAATTGCAGGAGCGCTTGCGATACCGTATGGTAAACGGTTATATTGAAAAAGGCCTAACGGTGTGTTGATGACTAAAACTTTTTTCGCTTCTTCGTCGAGTTCCATTTGTAGATAAGCGTCTCTTAAGTCGATTTTTGAAAACCATACGCCATATCGGATGGTGTGGAATAGACATTCACGCGATGGAAGCGGATACTGCTCTATGTCGATTTGTGGATTCACAGTCACCTTTAAGTCCGCGCATACTCTAAGTGATCCATCAGGCTTAGTAGTCACGACGATTGGGGATGCCCAATCACTAAATTTTATTGGTTGGATGATGTCAGCTTGTACTAAGCGTTCAATTTCTTTTTTAAATTGTGGCATTAATGAAAAAGGTATAGCACGGCTTTTACAAAATTTTGGCGATGCGTTGGATTTAAATTGAATACTGGCTTTGAAATTTTTTACCGTACCGAGTGCTGGTTGAAACACCCTGTCAAATTTATTGATCAATGATTCTATTTGTTTTTTGACACAACTTTCTGTATTTGTATCATTTTGA
Organism: Tricholauxania praeusta; assembly: GCA_949775025.1. Taxonomy (NCBI): domain Eukaryota; kingdom Metazoa; phylum Arthropoda; class Insecta; order Diptera; family Lauxaniidae; genus Tricholauxania; species Tricholauxania praeusta. The sequence goes on along the minus strand of OX459029.1, from coordinate 72,126,105 downwards.
GCTGACACTGCTGCTACTTGCTGTACTTTAAATCCAAATGCCTTGAACAAATTTGCGCCGAACAAATTATTTCCAGATTCAATATTCGCGACGACAATAATTGCATGTTTTTCTTTATATCCACATTTAATTTTTGGATTAAATTCACCTAATAGTGGAATTTTCTTTTGACCATAGCCAAGCAATGTTCTTTCTGTTTTGTTTAGTTTTGGGCAACCCAAAATCTGAAAAGTTTCTTTCGTAATTACCGAAATTGTCGCGCCGGAATCCATCTGGAAGGTTATAATTTTGTTACATATTTTTACGTCAACGTATATTTTGTTATTTTCCTCTTTTATTTTTCCTGTTTCTTGAATATTATACACATCTTCGACCGTACCAATTGTTTTTTCTTCGTTTTTATTCCATTTGTTTCGTTGACAGTATTGTGCGTTTTTGTTGTTTATTCCGTACTCATTGTTCTGATTTGCATTTTTTGACATACATACTTTTGCTAAATGCCCGCTTTTTCCGCATTTATTACACACTGCATTTCTATACTTGCAGTCACTTCTTGTGTGTGAGCTAAAACAATTTGGGCATGATTTGTACTCTCTTTGTAATTGCTTCTGATTTTTGTTGTTTTGTTGTGAGTTGTATTGGCGCTTGTACTTGTTGTTGTTGCTTCTATCAGTGCTCTTCTTTGTTGTTTTGTTATACACTGCGTTTACAGGTGGAAATCTTTCGATGTGGTCAATCTCTTTTTCTTTTATTACCGAGACAGTTTTCTCAGTCGTTTCAAACGATTCTGCTATTAGCAAGACATCTGCTAGAGTAGGCTGTAATTTTTGCAATGCAGAGGTGCGTACAATGTCGTGAGGGGTATGTAAGATGAGTTGATCCCGAATCATGTCATCTACATAACTGTGTGTACAATCGGTTTTCGTACATACAAACTCGCAGCCTCTTGCACACCCGCGTAAATCAGCTACCCAATCTTTGTAGGTTTGATTCGGCTTCATAACACATTTGTAAAACTCAAAACGAGACGCAACTATATGAGTTTTGTGCTTAAAATGTTCCGTTAATTTGCTTGCCAACTGATCATACGATTGCGCTTTCAGGTCATCTGTACCAAATAGGTTTTTAAGAAGGTCAAAAAGTTCACTGCCTATCCATGATAAGAAGAATGATTTTTTTTTTTCTGCGTCGTTCACGGAGTATGCCGTAAAATGTTGTCCAAGCTGTTCCAAATATGCTTCCCAATTCTGTTTCTCCTTATTAAATTGTTGAAATTGTGGTACACTTACCATGTTTAAATTTTCGCCACCAGACCTTGCCAAAGCCGTTTCCATCCAAGTTTTTTGTTCTTCCAAAAGATGTTTGGTGAATTTCTGTTGTTGCGCCAACAGATCGCTGAAAAATTTTTGTTGTTCTTGCTCCGTCATTGCAACTAATTTTTTAAATAGCTATACTACGAAATTAATAAAAAAAATTTAAAGTCGCGTTACTGCCCTATATCCTCGTCGCCAGTTGCTGCGTATGTTGTCTTTTTGCCAGTACAGTGTCAACTGACTTCTTTATTGGAATTCATAAAGAGCTTAACTTAACATATTCATGAAGAGCTTAACTTAACACATATGTATGTAAATGTTACAATAGAATAATAGAAGAGAAGCAATGACGTATTAATGCAGTTATTTTCAAGTAGCATATACATCACTTTCACTTTTTGTTTTTGTCATTGCCCTCCTACTCGAGATTAAATCGCGCATTAACCCAGATTTCTTGCCGTGATCCTTATAATCCGTGCGCTGCGCTGATTTATTGCACTGCACACGCCATCTAGTGACACGTTCTGATTTATCAAATATTGTTAATTTATTACACGTACGTATAAATTGCGGTAAATGTGTGTGAGTGTGTTGGATGTGATATTTCTAATAACGATCTATTTAATCCTAATACAAATTTAAATAAAGCAAAACAGAAAGATACAAACAACAACAAGAAGAAAAATAAATAATAATTTCAGTGATATAAAATCATCTCGTGTGTCTGCAAGATATATTTCGATCGTTCAACTTAATGTGCGACATTTACTAAAAGTGGATTAAACTTGAACTCTGTTAAGGTGAGATTTCAATATAAATTAAAAATGTTCATTCAATTTTTTCTTTAAAATTTATTTTTAAAAGTTTTTTTTTTTATCGGAATTATACCGGACATTAATCAAATGTTCACAAATGAAAATTCATGTTGATTTTTTTAATCATTATTTGGCTTAAGACAACTGACTTTTGAAAAATCCCGTGAGTGCTCACTTGATGAATTGTGTATAAAAACTGAGCAAGTTAGAGAAATCAACTTCAACGACGGTACATCAAATTAAGGACTTATTTGAATTTTCCAACACTCCCTAACTTTAATAACGCAGCATGGATGATAATTCTATTGCATTTAAATCTATTCATATTATTATGATTAGCTTACAAGCTATACATCATCCGACCAACTGGGCTTTATCAGCAAAATCAAGTGCTTTGCGGTACTGTAATTCATGTGAAGGAACCAGGGGCGCCATAACGTTTTAAGAGCGGGTGTGGAATTTGTTGAGTTGCGGAAGGGAGGTTCGAAAATGATGAAATTTTTAAATTGACGATTGATAATCTCACAGAATCCTGATTATGAAAAAGTAATGTAGGATATACATACATCCCAGCGGCAAATCGATGATTTTTCATGTATGAAAAGCTATACCCTTTGTGTTGTATGTTTCACAAATGAAATGGTTACTGTGATATTTTGTTTATTTGCTTGCTGGCTGCATGCTTTGTATGTGAAAATGTAGGCAACTCTCTAAACTATACAGGCACTTAATTAGTAAGCGATGTTTTAAGGTAATCTGCCTTTCGTTTGTAACACTTTGTGTATAGAGATGTAGGCAAGTTGCCAACAAATCGGCCATCCTTTTGTTAAAAGAATTTACAGTTGTGAGCATTACTGCCTACAATGAGTATAACTATTCATCGATGTTGTTTATAACATAATTGCCGCTGGGATATACTCAGCTCTCAGTGATAATTGTGTACACAAAAAAAAAGTTTATTTCGTCAGAAGAACATCTTTTGATAAGGCAAAGACATTTGTCCTTTTTGAATTTTCAACAATGAAACATTAACTTTGTTAAAATTATGTTCAGTTGGGAATTTTGCCAATCTTGATTTAAATTTTTAATTTTATGAAAAATTTCAAAAAACATTGTCAACATGAACAAGAATTCAAAAGAATAAATAGATTTGCTTACAAAAACCTGCAACTTTGGCTGAGGCAGTAGAATCTAGGTTTGGATCCGAAGCTTGTTGATTGAAAAATGTCATCAGGGATTCATAATTCGACAGAATAGCTCTGAGGGAACGGATACTCACAGTCTATCTGTAAGAACATATAAATTGCATTCATCGACTCGAGACATTTTCAAATAGAATTATATGAGTTTTATAAAAATGTCTACCTGGTTGAACAAAAGGCTGCGAGAGGGACGTTTTTTCGTTTTTATCTTCCGATTCCTCATCTTGGATATGTTTGAGTTGAGACAATCGTTTCGACGAATTTCGCACTTAATTGATAATTTCCTTGACCAACCCGATCAAATTTTTCGCTTCAGTGACTTTACTTAATTCATCTTGAACAACAAGATTCAGATTATGCGTATTACAATGTGCAAAAAGTGCTCGAGGTTTGATTTCTCGCACTCCAGTCTGCAATCCAGTTACATCGCCAGAAACGTTCGCTGCGCAATCAAAGCATGGCTGTGAAACGTCGAGAGTTTCATTTATATCGAAGGCATAAAACTCAGAATGCTTGTCTCTTCAATTTTCCGAAAAAATGTTCGTAGCCAGCATCTCGAGAAATTCATTGTGTATTTCGCTGTGAAGCCACTTCTGTCCAGACCGTTTTATCCACGATTCTGAAACCGAAACGTTTTATGCTCTCTTGTAAATTCAATCAGGACAGCCACGACGATAACTGCAGCGCCAACTTGACAAAAAAATGCATCGAATAGGGACCCCAAATTCGTAACAGAATCAACGCTGGTGGGTGTACGATGAAAAATTGTGAGAAAAATTTCCGTGTTGAACTAAAATTTCCTGTGGGGAATTCTCACGCATGTGGAGTTCTAAGCACACGCAACAGGTCTTCCGCTCCCCTGGAAAGAACTGCAAACTAAAATATGGCTTTCATGTCATAGGCTTTTTCAAAATGGAAAGTGAGGGCCACTTTTTTGGTCAATAATCCTAATACGACGGGATAATAAATACCCTTCACTGCGATAACTTGTATGTTGATAGCCCAATGATAGAACATAAATTGAAGGCCTTCAAGCTATGGTAAAACTAAAAATTTTTGTACTCTCTTAAAAAGCTCTTTCTAAGCCCACTATTTTCAATAAGAAAACTCATTAAATTGTCTGTTTCCAAAAACTTTAGCGACATGAGCCAAAAGCTAATTTCTTTCATCACAATAATCTCAGCAGAATGAGTTATTTTTGAGATCAAAATGTATTTGACTCTTCGTAGAAGGAGTCTTTAATCCCAATATGTGATATGGGTGACTGCCTCAAAAAATCTTAAACGATCTCCTTGAAAGAAAAGAGCTGAAACGAAAAATTTAAATTGTAAAAACCCCTTTTGATAAAAATTGTTGGCAAACGCGCAGCGTTTTCCATGTGTTAGGACACAACTCTTGTAAATATTGCTTTTTGATTAAGTCCAAAGCTTCAACAAGCGTTGCCTGAGTTTCCATTAGGTAACATTACAGAACCAAGATTCGTCACACAACAAATCTCCATGAATATCTGATTTTGAATAGATCGTCAACTTTTCTTACAATACGTGATGGGTTCTTCATTATTTTGACATTTTTTTATGCTGAGTATGAGACTCCAGGTGAAAGTAAAATCTTGTGCAGTTGTCGATTTCTTTCACTCATAGACTCATAGTACTACATAGGTTCAAGAAATCAATTAAAAATCGCACTTCAAGCATTATTTTTTGGGTCATTTACTGATTCAACAACAATCTCTTCACCCAATCAGCGGACAGCACGTCAGGGTTTGAGTTACAAACTTAGATCTGACGATATTTCAGTTCCTGTAACCATTGCGCAACATGCTTCACGCATTTCTGAAACTTGTACAAAGTCGAATTTGGTTTAAAAAAGAACATCGTACCATGCTATAAGAGAAACAATCAAGTTAAAGTCTTTCAGTTCTTCTTCAAGTGCGCAAGCTTGGTATCAACAGTCAAAGAACCTAAAGCATCATTGCTTTCACAGAATTGATATCGAATCGCTTTTTCAAGGTGTAAGCCGCAAATAAAGTAAATAATTTATGTAAACTTCCAAACAAGGACACCTACATATGTATAATACTGATGATTTTGGGGCATCACACAGGACCAAATTGTAGCTTTGGCAACCACATGGCACAAAAAATCCAACAAATTTAGGTCAGCAATTCTCATATACACGTCATTGTTTTCAGATCTGGCAGAAGAACCAAATGCCTGATTTAGACTTCTGACAGCCCTAGGCTAACTATGAATATGCGCCCCCTTGTCTGTCCTGCTTGTGCCTGCCCGGCCTTCGAATATGGCAAGTTTCACTCGGAGGCAGTTCGCTCATTGTGAAAACTTTAATTTTTATTAAGTTTTTGCGTTCTCGTGTAAAGTAACTACAATTGTAGATCGGGTCTTCTATTTATATTAAGAAAACGATGTATAGTCCCCTCCTTTCTCATTAAAATTAAATTAAATTAAATTTCTGAGCGTAAACCACCCAGAAGTCTTGGTGAAGTTGAGAATGCTGGTAAGCTCCAACTCGGCTAGTTCCTCAAGACCAACAAAAAATGCAGAGTCAATTCTTAACTCTACTCTGCTGAGCCTTAAGAGAGTTTGTGTCCTTCCTAGATTCAGTTAGGCCACTTGTTTTGAGACGTTCTGCATCCGGCGGTAAGATTCCGACTTTTGGTTGTTTGTTATTTGGGTATGTCCTCTATCCGATAGTGCAGTTCCGCCAGCAGTATCAACAAGAATCAACAAATGATAGCACTTGTTGATCCTCCGGTTGTTCCGATCTTAGTTTGGCACATTCGTCAGCTTTCTCATTTCCGGAAATACCATTCTGACCGGGCACCCAGCAGAGCTCTATAGTATAAAGTTAAAATTAACGTTAATTCTCAGCGCCCGGGCAGCGCAACCCAATTAGCTTTCAAGCCCATGTGACGAGATAACGCTGAGCTACGATCCGAGCAACGCGCTTTCGAGTAACACGCTCTTGGAGTCTCTTTCTACATTTTATATGTTTTATGCAATAAAAGAAAACATAAAGGTTCTGATAGTAGTCCAGAGCATTTCACTCGAAAACTCTATTAGTTTATCATGTTGAATCAAATATTAAAACAGGCTCTCCCTGGACGACCGTCATCGCACGTCTCCCGAGTTTTATATGTTTTGCCGGCACTGATTGATTTTCCTCATCATGTTGGCAATCACCAACTAACCTCTTCTTCTGCAATTGCTAATATTGAAGCCACGATAATATTTTCAAAATGTTAAGTAAAGTACGCTTGGATGGTTAAGGCAACCTCGGTTTTGCCGGTGCCTCTAGAAAAACCTAATTTGCCTGGACAGCTATGATTTACTTAAATGCAGATGTTTTGTGTTTAAGTTTTGTATGAAACATCAAACTGTACAACAAAAATATAATATTATTCACTGGATCTAGTTAGCAAGGATTATTAATGGTACATAGTCGTTAACAGGTCAGCTAACTTTTAAAGTCACCACCGGAGTTTGGGTTATCAACTGAATTAATAATGTTAAGCGCAAAGCTTGAATAAATGTGAAGTAATATGCAGTAAGATAATAACTTATCCGACCTGTTTTAAGATAATTCGGGATATTTTGCAGATGATATTAAAATGTAATGAAATTGAAGTGTAGGGCAATATTAAACCTGTAAGGCACAATCTGCCTAGTTAATATTGCCATTATCACTGATTTCCAGTGATATCTCAACGAAAACTTTGTTGAGATTAAAGCAAAACGAAGAAAAAATCCAATTGATTCCCGCAAAAGTGATGCCTGAATCTTTTAAATACCACTAACTACTTTTCTTCAACTACATAATTTCAGCTTTTGAACTACATATGGTATATTCACATCAATAGGAAACTCATAGATTTCACGGTTGAATCCTCTTCTCTACAAACCGTCCTCGCATATAGGTCAAATGGAAAATTTTTTTTTTCAAAGATCCTGCTCCGCATTGTTGTATATTTTCCACGATTCAGCCTTATAAAAAATAACAAGCGATGTCATTATTTTCTATATACAGCAAAATAGTAAGTCGAGAAAAGAGTCTCGATTCCAATAAATTCGATTGTTCTAGTTATCTAGGATAGGTTATGTTAGTTTCTTAGGGTCGAAAATCAAATGTTACGACACATCCTGAAAAAGGAAATAGATAAACATTTGTACTGAATGCCTGAATTCAGTAAATCTGGGGAATCAGTAATGTGGTAATGAGAGGAATCAACGATTTTTGCGTATATTTCTCTAGATCTCTTTTCTATTGAGAGAGTATTGAGACACATCAATTCCTTTGCTTTTTTTGACATTTGTTTTTTTACTTAGCTTAGGAATGAGCCTACTTGTTCTGCTGCGGCAATTAAATATATGTAGTAAATGTCAAAAATCGCCACAACTTCGCTGGTACGGGCAATTGTCGACTATTTCGTTTGGTTTCCCCTCGCTTCGTATAAATTAAGTAGAATCAAGAATAAATTATGAGCACTCAGACAACGTAATGTCATTTTCTATCAATTCCATTTCATTGAGTCTTTTTAAACAATTATAAACATTTGTCTCGTTTACAATATTAAAACTGAGGACTGTAATGTACGTCCCTCTTTTTTATACAGAGAAATACATTAGAATCGCGAAAAAGTTAATCAAAACGTTCCAAGGGTGTTTAGCTTTTTCGAATTATTAACTTTTCTAAGTGGTTTTCGAAACCCCAAAATATTTGTAGCAATAGAAGCGATAAATATAGAGTTTTCAGATATAACCTGTTCAATTAATTTTAATGCATCAATTATCATCACATGAAATTTCAAACATTTGAATTTACATTATTTTTTGGGCTGATTTGAGCTTTGAAGTAGCTGTCGAGACTAGTTTGGTTTTTGTTTTCTTTTATATTCTTGACAAATATTGTGCGCATATTGATAAGATCTGCCACCTAACTTGAATCGTTATTGGTTTCATACCATTTGATCAATTTATTGATGCTTTCAACTGCTTTCGTGTAACTCACTTTCGGTTGATTATTTTGCTCGATATCTGATCAGTCGTAATCGTTATCATACATTTCTGCTCCTTCATCATAATCCTTAAATATGATCTTCATTCCAATTTTGCAATTTTGTCGATGGTCATCTCAACATTATCGCTCACCTTTGAGAGTAATATTTGAATTCCTGAAGTGCATCGTCGTAAGCGTTATTTTATTCAAATATTCAAACATCTTATTCCATGCTTTTATTAGGACAGTTTGTGTCATCCGAAACTGACTTTCACAGTAATAAGTATAAGTATCACGAATGTGCCTTCAATATAACTTCAATTGGAACGTTTTCCTGTGCGACAATATTGCACAACAGCTTACTTCGATATCCTGAATTGACCTATCCAATTGGACTTTGATCCTTTGGCTGCAAAAGGATCATCAAAGAAAACTACATTAACGGAATATTGTACAAATAAACAGAAGTAGAGCTCGCATTTGTTGTGTCGCAAAACGCTAAGATTATTTTGAAGAAGTGCATACGCGCGTTAACTTTTCCGCGATTCTACTGTACTGACAAAGTGTCGAAATTCATGTATTAATAACTCTTGCTCATGTAGTTTTTATCAGTTGCTTTGACGTTTGTGTCATGTACTAAAAATATTATTTTCAATCATTCATAGAAATAAATTTTCAAAACAAAACTCAACACTGTCAAACTATTTATTAAGACTGATGAAATTCTCTGGTTATTAAAACTTTCTTTTACAAATATCCACAAAGATCGGGAAACTTCTTCGGTATTTATTTTATAATGGATGACGAACGCTTCGATATCCCACTATCAGAAGATAACCTTTTTATAGAAAATGCGTAGTTGTCGATAGGATTCCATACTTGGCCCTAAGGTTCTGGCTAGGTAAAACCAATGGAGACTTAATTTACGCCTAGCGACATTTTCTATTCGGGAAGAAGTTATTTGAAATTAATTACTTGAAAAAAAAAAAACGATTTTTTCATGTATTTTTTTTTTCAACTAATTTTTATTTTACTACCGTATAATGGAAAATTTATTGATGAAACAGGATGATGTGCGAGGTTTTAGTAACATGATACAATAGGAAACTGTCTTGGGGTTGAAATTCCCTTTGCCCTAGAGGAAATGCAGTCTAATGTAATTGTTGTCTTCAAGCGTTCTACTCATACCCAATAATAAAATGCTATTTGCAAATATGGGTATATGCACCAATAGTTAACAAAACTATATTGGTTGAAAGAGCATTACTTTAATTAAAAAACTATATATGTAAAGGCTAACTTACAGTCTGTCAAGTAATTGTTTGCATAATAAATTATGAAACATAATTTCACTTTCATATCGAATAAAAATAAGAAATGAATTAATTTTTTGTAAATTTTTTTTTGTACTCATTTTTCTGGCTTATTTCTCATTAGGAAACAACAAAAAAATTATTTGATATAATCAAAAACAAAAGTTTGTGGAACAAAAACAAAAACACTAGCCATTTAATTTTGTTAAATAATTCTTTGCAAAATGCAGGGAACATATGAAGAAACTAATAAACTTATAAGAAAATCTTCAATACTTGATGTGTCTACTTTGAATATCAATCACGGCTTGTATCCTCCTTGAAATAGATACAATAAGTTTTTTTAAATCATATTCTTCCGGTATATTTTTGTCCATTCCTCCTTAATAACTCTTATTAGAGCGTTTTATTTGTTGGAGCCCGTTTTGCAACTTTTTTTTTCAGTGTGCCTATTAATTTTCGATGGGTTTCATATAGGTCTCTTGGGCCTATCATTTTACTGCAAGAACACAGCACCCAGATCCTGCATAAGACCGATTTTGGCTTAAGATTATTGACCTGATACGATTTGTATCTTAAAGTTTCGGCCTTTTAAGTGTCAGTGAAGCCGAAATTCTGAGACCTTTTTCTCAGTTCGTTTTGAAGAGTGTTTAAGTAAAATTTCATCGTCATGATATCGGCAGAGGTTTTCAGTTCACCAACGCCTTGCCATGATACTCATATGTATCCCCATACAAAATAGGGCAACTTTCCACACTTCACAGTGGGTATTATACCCTTCAACTGCAGGGTCAATGGTGTATTAGAGAGACGTAATTTCCTGCGGCGAAACAAAAACCATGTCTTATTATTAGTTATGACTGATAATAATACCAGAAAACTACTTGCTTTTAAAATTCGTCGATTACAGCTTATAACCATAGCTTAATATTACTTGAACAAAGTTGTCTACTAGAAAAAGGATGTGGATCCATCGACCAAACTACCTCTTTTTTAATTAAAGCATCCTAAGTTAACACTACCGTAACGTTCTATTTAAACTGGATAGATAGTTTTGGAGTTGTTGACTTTTGAATGTTAATTTCACACCCACTGTGTGTCGGCTCATCTGCTGATTAAATTTTCTTAAAAAAAAAATCAAGGTTGTGAGTTTAAATACGATTTTATTCGTATACAAAAATTATCAAATTTGGCTTTCGTTGATGACAGACTCGCTGTGGACGGTTAATCCTTGTCAACACAGAAAAAGTAGATTCACAAATGGCTGTGCTACAACCAAAACCTCTGATAGTCGCCAATAAATTATGCGTTTTTCAGCAAATACAGTTCGTTGCAGAAAAATTGTGTCAATGTTAGCTAAATCAGGGATATCGCTCTTCTGTGAGTTATCTAATATCTGATGACCACTGTAATTCTCCTGGGAATGGAAGCTATGTATATGCCGAAGATTTGCAAACTTTTCTTTCTCAAAGTCAATGCTTTCTTCTTCATCGGCACTGGAAACTACAATTAGGTAGAGGTAATCGTTTTCTACGAATCTTCTTTTCATTTCGCTCAAGACGACACCCAGCTTTTCATAAAATATTGTTATGATATGTTTTTAATTTTGGTCCACATCTTCTGATCTTTCACCAGATTTATCATATGCTCCGACGCTGTTCAAAAACACAACACAGCGCGTTTCCATCATAAAATTTGTAGAGCATTGATCGAAATGTTGCTTAGTTTTTGATATATCTTCATAACTTACACAAATACCAGGTGCAATCGATGATTGCAACTATGCACGTCAGGTAATGCTCTGTTCAGACGCTGTTGGAGTAGGTACCTACCTGCACTATCTCTTTGTGTCCACTCGTAACAGCTCGTCCATCTTAATACTGACTCAAAAATTTTGAGGTATCAAAGACATAATCGCTAAGCACATTTCAGGTTAAGTCTGCAAATGTTTCAGCCTCCAAATCAGCGCATGTTTTTATCGTTAAAATAGACTTTTTCACTCTTTCGCTTATAACGCACTTAATCCCAATTGCAATGTTTTCTGGATTATTTCAATCGTTTCTGACATCTTCTAAAATACTAAAACACGGAATAATTGCAAGCGTCAGCAGAAAACTTTTGTGAAATTTGTGAAAATTTAGCATTACCCGATTACACACATCAAGTTTAAGGTCCGGGTTCTCACTTCGAGGTTAGTTTTTTAGTTGAGCCTTCTTTTTGTTCCGAATTTTCGAAACTGTGCGTAAGCTTCTTTGTCATTATCTTTTTTTTTCTTGGTGTCGGTGCGGCATTGCACATCAGTATCGACGGAACCTACAGGCGAGATTGCCATACTTTAAGATATTCCATAAATTTTTCCGTTAGATCTCCTTTCCTAGGTGATGGTGCAGTTTCTATCCGTAAGTAGGGTGATCTTCACAATGGGTGCTAACCGTCATAGGTATTTGTGCCACTAAAATCCTACAGTGCTAAATCAATGAACATTACCCGATGGAAGTGCTCAAATTAAATTATTTCAAATAAGACAATATCAATGTATGATCTTAAATAATAAAAGTATATACTGAGCTCTCGAAAATTTTTCAAATGTCTAAAAAGAACTCTAAAATGTTCGTCGTAAATCAAAATCAATATTATTATATTTCGATATCCAAAACGAAATGTCTGCTGGGTGGTTGGTAACATAGAAACTGCAATCAGGTGCTTGAGGAACAAAGTGAAAAACTTCTTTCAGAGACATCGGGCCTCAAAAATACACTATAACGTCAGATTTTTGAGATATCATAACCTAAAATTGAAAAAACGGGTTTTTGACTAATATTTGAGGTTATGTAGCGTCACGAAATTATTTTCCTCAAAGAACTATAAACGTCATCTTAAAGTACAAGTCTTGCTCACTTAGATTTGTGCTTTAAGTTCCATTATATACTCTCATTCCAAATTTAGGTTAGAACACATTGATTCGGTGAGGATGAAATTTTAGGTTAGAGCCGTTAATTATTCCATACGTTCAAAACGAAAAGAATCGTCTCTTTATTAAATTTGACTTGAACACTATTTTCCAATTTAAAAAAAAAAAATATTTTCATTTTAGTCCTTCTCTAAAAGTTCTTCTTAGGAGTTTTCATTCTGTCAGAAGCGATTCTTAGTGATAAAAATTGCGCTAAGTAATGTAGAGTTAAATATTTAAAATGGCACCACACAAATTTCTGCACAATAATGTCATAAGAATTATTTCGGTTATCTTCACTAAACTTCTTCAATTTTCTTTCAAAGTGGAGAATTTTACACTTAGGCATTTCGAAATGGTTACATCTTGATCATTATATGTATATAGGATTCAATGGGTTAGAAATGTACGTGCAGAAAATAAGGTTTATCTCGATATGTTTTCGAGACGTTGAGAAACAAATATCCAGTCTTTGGAATAAATGCGAAACACCAATATTTTACCTATGTAAATAAAAAAAGATGTACCTATTGAACAAAAAAGTTTCAGTAAACTTGTCCTCTATCCACCTTAACACTTGAGAAATTTTGCTTTAAAGTTTGAATTTTACATTTTTGTATGAATGTTTGAAATTCCGAACTTTTGAACAAAGTATCTCATAAACTAAGGGAAGAAGAAGTTTCTGCAAAACTTTCCTTAAAAACTTAAAAAAATATATGCAAAAAAAAATTAATATGAAAAAAAGTACCACAGTACAATATTATCGGTTGCTTCCAAAATATCACCCCGAGGGAGTGGCAATATGTTTGTTTTTAAACTTCAAAGGAGTGCAAGTTAAAAGTATTTTTTTTTAAATTTACTTTTCAAAAAGATTTTCCATTCCAAATGCACTGAATGTATAAGTGAAATATGCTCGGAAATATAAACAAGTTAAGGTGTTATCTTCGGCCAGGCCGAAACTCACATAACCTACACTGCACTGAAATAACCTTTTAAATAAATGTTGAAAAGACATTGAAGAGGTTGAGTAAGTCGAAAAAAATGTGAAATGTTAGAAAGATTGGCAGAGGTTGGAAAATGTCGAAAATATATGCAAAATGTTGAAAAAAGTTGAGAGAGGTTGAAAAACTCTAAAAAAGTTGAAAAAGGTTGAAAAACTTTTAAACAATTCAAAGTTGATGAAAAAGTCGAAAAAATAAAGAAACTTATGGAGGAAGTTGAAAGAGGTTGAAAATGTCGAACAAATACATATAGGATATATTGGAAAAAGTTGAAAGGTTGAAAAAGTCGAAAGAATGTAGAAAATGTTGGAAAAAATCGAATTGAAATGAAAATTTTGAAATATTCCACGCCCACTTCTCCAGTTCCGCCCACTTTTGGTACAATAAATTATATTCGCGATCGACATCCTCATATTAAATTTTAGCTCAATAGCTTGTATAGTTTGCGATATATGCTGCAACAAAAATTCAAAATTTAGGGCGGTGGCACACCCACTGGTACAATCCAGCCCGGTTTTGATCCAGAAATAGCTTTCCATAGTCAAACCCCTAACACCAAATTTTAGTATGATTGCTCACATATTTCGATAAATATGCCACTTACCGTATTTTATTTGTATGGGAGGTGCCACGCCTACTGATGCTATTTCAGCCACTTTTGATTCAGATATGCCCTTTAGCGACAGAAATACATACATTAAATTTCATACCAATTGCTGCAATAGTTCACTTAAAACAGCGCTAACAAATTTATGTTAATATGGGAGGTGCCACGCCCACTGATGCAATCCTGTCAAAATAAATTTATTTTTAAAGCTTATAGTAACTGACATCTATTCACCAAATTTTATGAAGATTACTCTCATAGCACACTATCTATAACAATAAACTGTTTTGCTTATATGGGAGGTGCCACGCCCACAGGTACTATTGGACAAAATTTTTGTAGTAAGAGACCTTATAGCAAGTATATCTGCCTCATTCAATTTTATAACGATTACGTTGTTAGTTCTTTAAATATAACGTTTATAAATATTGTGGGCTGTGCCACGCCCTTCAACGAGTTTTTTCGGTCCAGTAGCTGAGCTTGTATTGATGACTGCTTTCAGCGGCATCATCTCCGAAATTTTTATGGAAATCGTTTGTGCGAATTTTGAGATATACGGAATCAAAATTTTTAACAGTTGAAAAGTGCCACGCCCAATTTTTCGATTCCGCCCACTTTTATCACAATTCAAGATATATTTTATATGTATCCGTTTACCAAATTTAATCGCAATATCTTGAACGGCTTACAAGATATGGTAGTATTAATGATAAAATTTAGGGCTGTGCCACGCCCCTGTACGACCCTTTGGAAACTTGAAATCCAGCCTAATCCTAATTTGGTTCACATGTGCACCAAATCACCAAGTTTCCGGGGTAAATATACATAGAGTATGGGCGGTAGGCGTGTCTGTCAACCGATTTTGCCCATTTTCAATAGCAAGATGCCTGCAAGAAGATGTGATCTGTGTGTGAAAGTTTCATTCCATTAGCTCTCTTGGTTTTCCCGTAAAACTGATTTCAACAGACACCCAGACAGACAGACAGACAGACAGACGGACATCGCTAAATCGACTCAGGTGGTGACGCTGATCAAGAATATATATACTTTTCCATACCTGCCACGCCCCCTTCGATGTGTTACAAACGGAGAGACAAAGTGAATATACCCACGGTGTAGGGTATAAAAATTAGATTAAGTTTCTGTTTACAGAGTATTGATCAATCGCGTATGCAGTGGGTGAGTTCTGGGGGTCATGATCTTCTCCGAGAATGGAAGTAAAAATGATGCCATTATGAGATCGTTACCATTTGACCTTGAGAAATAATGTCATAATTGGGTTCACTTGCATTTTTTTTTTGCGTTTTTTAGCATCTATCTTTGGCTTATTTATAAAATATATATTTTGTCAAGCCATTTGAGATGGCATGTAAAAGAACACCGATCACGTTCTTGATCAAACAGTTCTGGAAAAAAAATATATGATTCAACATGAGATAATAATAGCGTTTTCGAATTAAACGCTTTGGAGCACTTTAAGAACATTTCTGTTTCCTTATATTGCATTAAGTTGTAGAGACAACTTGTCTCTTAGAGTCATGTATAGCACCGATTTTTAAGAATAATATTGTATAGAAAATCCTTCTGTTGCACAAGGCATGAACTATTTAATAAATTGCTAAAAGATTTAAAGATAGGAAAACTTAATGACTATTGTATTTTTAGCTGAAGCGCGAAATGCATTAAAGGAACAAAATTATTAATGACTCTATTCTTTAAAACAACATATAGAAATGGATCATGCAGCCAAAAGAACGTGACAATAATGGAACATTGTACATAGAGCGTTAATTTGCAGAAATATTTGCAAGCTGAATTATACTTGAAGAGAATTTATATTACATTGTGATCAAACGCTGCTTGATATTCAAATTCATATTTATATTAATTTTTAATCGCTACAATCTTTTACAAATTGAAATATGAAACAAATATTTTCTTATATGTAAACATTCTAAATGTCATACAGAAGTATTAATGGAGGATTTAATTAACGTCGGGTGGAGACACTCGTTAAACAACGTTAAAATAGTAGTTGTATCCAAGTTGTAGTGCAAGAAAAGCCTTAGAGCGCCAGCGCACAGTGGTCCAAAGTGAGTTTTTTGGTTTAACAATTGTTTGGGGCCTCAAATTTTGTCGGATAATATATTTTTTAAATGAACGCCTAGTGAAATTCCAACATATATTCGGATCCCGAGTCTTAAAAAAATATTCCTTTTAAGTCCAAGACGAAAAAATTTTTTTTTTAATGAGAAAAAAAACAACAAAATGATCGATCAAAGTATCGGTGCATTTACCAATAGGTTTTGGTAACTTCTTGCTGTCATCAAATAAATAAATTTTAAAAACTATTTCAAAATGCAGCGTATAATTATGCAATGAACGTTAGAAGAACGAAAAATTCTTATCAATAATCATTTAGAAGGCAAAACCGAACGGTATTATTAAAAGTTATGGTGAGAACAAAAGAATTTCAAATAAGCAGCATACGGTGAAAAAAAGAGTCGAGTTCGAGGAATGAAAAATGGACTATACCCGAAATTCATAAAATTTTATTTATATCTGCCCTAAAACTTACGGTAATGGCAAAAAATAATTTTCAAAAAAAGGATCATGCCGTATAAGTTTGAGTAGTTCTCCAAAAAAATAATTTTAAGGGCCGAGTGTCACAGGAAAATCCATACACCAGCAAGAAAATTTCGCTTGAATTTCGCAAGAGAGCGCATTTCAAAAAATTCTCATTCTGCAGCACGGTAAATACACATTTTTAAGACGTGGGGAAAAAAATCTGTAGCATATTGACTTATATGAAAGAAAAATGTTTTCGTAAATATTTCAAAAATATGATAAGTTTTTGAGGTTCCGATTGCAGGGCTTTGCGATTGGGCTTGAAGTAATTGAAAAGCTAAACATATTTTGCTTAGAAAACAACTCAGACAGCCGAACTAAATTTTTCGAAAATAAAGCTATTGACGTCGAATTCTCAACACATACAATACGAACGAGTGTATTTGAGTGCAAACGTTTCCCTGAATTTAGACACAAAAACATCAAATTAATGAATAAGAAACGGTTGAAACCGCACACAAATCATTCACATTTACAAATTTTTGCTTTTGCATTCAACACTGACAGGTACAAATATTTATTATAGCAGTATTTTTTGTTTAAGATAACAAAAGAAATCTTTTTTTTTTTGATTTGACTATTTTTGTTTTTTAAGAAAAAATTCTGTATATTTATTTGTAGTTTAATAAATTATTGTCCCATTTATTTTTTTGTTTAAATAACCAAATTTTGTTGGCTTCTATTTTTTATGATTTTGGTTCTGCCACTAAAGCTGCGGATTAAATTCAAAGTGTTCATATTTATTTTCACGAGTAGATAACTCAGAATTTTACTTCTTTTTGTATGTTCTAGAGATTAGGAAAAGTCCTCTTAATTTATATAATTTTTGAATTGTTAATAAAAAGCAAATCATTTAGCCAAATAACGATATGAAAGTGGGGCTTATTAACGACATCAAAACAATAAATTAAATGCTTACAATGCAGCATTCGTATGGAAATCTCCGAGCATTAATTCTAAAACAAATATCTACAAATTTTGATTCGAAAGACTAAAATTTTATGTACCTTGCTAAATATTTCAATCGCAAACATTCAAAATATAAAATTTGTAAATTTCATAAATAATAATATATATAGCAACTTGTGCATATCTTTCAAAACATTATCAATATCATTTATTTTAATCTCATGGAATTAAAGTATCTCACAAATTAAAAACCTAATGAAAGATTAGAAAAGACTTGGAGCGCCATCCATAATCCGCTTGGGGATCAAAAAAGAATCAAGTTGAGATTAAAAGAGGATTTTTATAACATAAATTTCAAAAGGCAACAGCAACTTTTAATGAATGAATGTGAACAATTTATCAAAAAAAAAAAGTTGTATTATTGAAACGCAAATATTTGTGGGAATTTTAAATTTTACTAAAAATAAATCGACAATTCTCTCTAGTAATAAAATGAATTCTTATAAATGCGATTTTATTATTGATATGATTAGATAAATTTATTATTGCCGTTCTTGTCTGCATTTAATGTGAAAAAATGGTAGTGCTAGCACAACAATGACAACACCGCTCTTAACAATTTTTGCAACAGCCGGACGGAACCGGAGGGCTTGGTGGCGGTAATCAGTGCAATAAGATTGGCAAATTGCTCTACTTTCAGTTAAATAAATAGTAAAAACTCAACAAGCAGCCATCACACATTACCAATTTTATTTGGGAAACCCCTTTCCGTGGCGGCTGAGTGTTGAAGAAAGCTTAAAAGTAATCATTGATTTATTAATAATCGTTAGTTGGTTTATGACATTTTTAATTTACGATACTTTGTATTTTATTCAAGAATGTTTTCTCTCTTCTACATAGTAACATAAGTGATAAGAAAGACCTATGACGTGTCTGACATGCCTATGACATCATTGTTTTTAGGTTTTTTTTTTAAATTTGGCATCCATTACTCAGCAACATTAGACATTTTTATCGATTTTGCCTAAAAAAATTTTTAATCGTATAGATCTACCAGTGTTTGTATGTATAAAGCCCAACAATTATTCATCATTATTCAAAATTGTATTCCAATATTCGATCAAAAGCAAGATTTTTTAAATTTACTAGATAAGCCTTCGAATCAATGTTTCGGTTTCATCCATTTTGTCGGACTTATTTACTTTTTACGCTCAACATTATGGAGCTTATGCATTTGAGGCCAGTACCGCGATTCCAATCAGCTCTTAACACTCGTGGTAATGATGACAAACATAATCAGTGTTTGCAGTATGTGACACGTTCGATACCGATTCGAATCGGCACACAAAAGGTCAACTAAATGAATAAAGCTGGAAGAAATCTTAAAATTAAAACTGACTTTGGACCGAAACGCTCTTACGTCCTTAAAAAGAATGATCTAAGAGTATCAGTGCTTAGTGTCACATATGTATGTAAGTGGAATTATTTTTCTGAAAAGTAAAAGTGATGAACGGAAGCTTTCAGAAAAAGAGTGATCTTATGTATGCATGACACTGACACAAGGGACTGACTTTGATTTTCTGTCCAAGTTAACTCTTAAAGGTCACTAATATCGATCTAAGAATCCAGAATTAACCATAATACAATGATTTGATAATTTTTGCTAATAGGAGCTTCATTTGTTGATATAGTTTTTAATGATACTTAGATATCGAACAATGTATCTTATTTAACCGAAGTAAATAGTCGTTTTACTGCCAAAATATATAATATGATCGGAATATCAATTAAATTGAAATGGCCGAATTTACTTGCATTAAGGTATTTTCGAACGATTTTCATACAATATTAATACGTATATGCTTTAGTGCTCATCGTTATGGAAAATGAAAATAAAATAACATAATCGCCGTTCAATGAGCGCTGTCATTTTAAAACGCACTATATTATTTTCAGTTTTGACGGATATTGGTGGCATCTTTCATTTTACCAACAGTATAATTAACGGCACTGTTCAAATACCCATTTATCTTATATCCCAAGCTCTTGACAATACCGACACCCCGCGATAGGATAGGATCTCTTCAAATATCTTCCAAAATCTGACTTAAAGCACGTCTAACATTGTAACTAGACTTTTGGAACAAGTTCTCCGGGAATAATCTTTGATTAGTTGCAATTCTTGTTCTAGATCTTGATCGGATTTTCAACTTCGTTCGTAATATGTGACTTAATAGAATTTTTTAACAATAAGTTTTCTCATGGGCACAAATTAACTGTGTAAATAACGCTCAAGTCTTATAAAACCTTCGAGCATTTCATTATTATTCGGAAATTACTGTCCCGCCAATCTAAATCGTCTCATAAAATAGGTAATAATGCATACCTATTGATTTAAAATCTCAATGAAGCGAACATGAATCAGCTGATAGGCAACGTTTCTCTCGAAATTGCATGCTAGAAAATGTGTTTGAAAGTTGTCTTTAGCAAATTCCAACTATTGATAACACCGGTCAACACGAATATTGTGTCTGGTTTCTAGATGTCAACTTTTGATTTCCTTTACATAACTAGTAAATGAAAAAAATAGTTTGATTAGATGAAGTTTGCTTTTGTAAGAACCAGACTGAGATAAAAGTGCGAATATAACGATTTTTCGAAATATGAACCCATTAATGGTTTCATTAAAAAAAGATTTACTTTCGATGTGATAAAACCTCATTGTATCTCGAAAAACCGTGATTTTCGCACTTTTGGGTTAATATATCAAGAATGTTGGAACCATCAGTGTAGTTCTGACCCGTATTCGAATTCAACGCGTCAAAGTACTTATATGCGGGTTTTAGAACCAGAGGTTTGACTTGGAGTTGGATAATCGCTATATTTCGATTTTGAGAGAAAAGCGACTCTAGCGACCCTTAACTTAAAATTTTTTGCATGTAAATGTTCTAGCTCTTGGACTGAAAAAACCGAAAAGTAATCAGTTTTTCTGTCACAGGTCATACGTTGAACTAAAAATTCAAGTTTGATTTTGCAATGAGTGGAGTTCCACAAGCTTGGTTCATTACAAATAGTTTTTATTTGTTATTTTTAATTAAAGTGACTAAAATTTGAACGTCTCCATTTTAATATTATTTTGAAAGTCCTAGTTTATATTCGATGGCCTTAAACTGTCATTTTGCCAAGTCTCCAGTAAAAATCTATCAAATCGTAATAGGCGCTGATTAAGGTAAGACTAGAAGGGGCTATAGCAACGTAAGTAGTAAGTGTAATAGTAATAATTAGCATTTTCGAGCAAATGATTTCGTCGCTACGATGCGTGCAGATCAATTGTTTCCAAGTCGGCTGGGTGCCGTCATTGCGCATTATTTCGCGTATTGTGACTTCAATTGACCTCCATGTTGACCGGACTTAACCATTACCGACTGTTTAATTTGGACCTATGTATGTGATTGAACGATTGCACATCAATGAGGCAGCGACCATCTTCCATCAGAAAACCAATATTCGCAATGAAACCCACAAATGATATCACCTGAAATTTTGCGAAATGTCATGAAAAATGTGTTGGAAAAAGCACAAATGTGCGAAGCAGAAAATAGCCATCATTTGCAAAACGTGTTCTTTTTCTTTATTTTTATGGAAATTTATGGAAATATTAACTTGTATTATATTACAAGGTCCTTAGTATGAAAATTGTTTCTACTAAAATGAAGAAAATTCACTGCCAAAAATTACTTAGGTCATAATTTTTTGGTACAAGCTTTATGTGGTTTTCGTTATGCAGTAGCTTACTTATTTTACATATTGTATACGTATGAAATCATTCAGACTTTGACATTCTTTTTATTTAATTTGAAATTATTTTCAGCTCTTTCTCAAATTTTCCGAAAAAAAAGACCACCATTTGTTTATTAAGTACTTAATTATTTGCACCAAAATTGTTATATCGATTTTTAAGATATATAAACTTTGTAAGCTTCGTATATTTGAAAGTGTAAGTTCATTTTTAAAATAAGAAAGAAAGAAAACAAAATGTTACATGACAATATCTCAGAAATGTGAGAAAATATGTATTTCGGGATCAGCTCAGTTCCAAGAAAAAGTAAAGATTTTAGTTCAATGTTCAAAATGGGCCTTAAATTATTGAATATTTCATCAAGCTCTTGTTGCATACTTTCCTTGAAAGCATTCGGCCTCGTAACATATCTAAGTATTTAGAAGCCACTGCATAAATGTGAACCTACACATAGCTTTTATGGCACCATCCATAAAACTTATAGTAATATTCTTCGTTGGGTCAATATAATAAAAGTTTCAAAATAAGCAACAAAAAAGAAGCTTCCAAGCGGACCAAGTGCGAAAGAGAGATTGGAGCCCAATGCGCAGATAAGACACAGGCAGAGCTATAAAAAATTCACAGAAGTGTAAATATTTTTACATAGATAACGAGCAACCTTATCTGATACGAGTCTTCTATCTGCGCTATCTCTTACAATAGCCTTATACCAGACGCAGTTAGCGGGGGGGTTAAAATGATGAAGAAAATTGAAGGGGGAAATGAATCTGAAGAAGTATTCTAGTACGAGGCGCTACCATGCAGTAAAGTAATCTGCTATTCAGCTTATTTGTCCGTCTGACTGTCTGTCCATTCATCGCGTGTTGGCAACTTAAGACCACGTATGTGTTAAATTTGCAGCATTTCCAAATTTCGGTGCGACGATTCTTTCTTTGTAAATATGTCTCAGGTCTGGTAACAGGCTGAAAAAAAAAAAAAACTTAACCCTCTTGGAGTTTCGATGGTGTTAACTTGTGTGGTGTTGGGGTTAAGCCTGTTGTTTTATTTGTAAATTTGTTGAGTAAACCGTTTTAAGATAAAAAGCGAGATAAAGAAATTTTTTAATTTTTATGCCATCAACAATAAGATTGCAGCTCTTATTTTGTTGTCAAAAAAGGTTCATCTGATATCTGCAGCAAACTAAATTACGTGACGTACTTTTCTAATTTTGTGCTCTCTCTTTTCTTTGTAGCTCCATTTTGCACTATCGGAATCAACTTGTAATTCAGTGAATCAGTAACTTCTCTCGCTCCCGTTGTAAGATACCGGCTTCAAGACGACGACTACGTTTTTGCAACATATCAAGGACGTCGTCACGACGAAGTTCTCAGGCAGAGATCATCATCTGCCTCCTCTACACGCCCATCATCATCATCAGCAAGCCGCGCTGCATCACCATCAGCCACATCAGGCTGTGGCCCAAAGCTTCTCCACCATTTTTCCCACGTATTTAGGCATGGAGCGAGCGGGTGGCGGCCTCGGGGTCGTCACCAGCTCGGCTAATGGTGGTGCTTTGAATGGCCTAGAAGCCATGTCTGCGGAGTCGACGGGACTCTGTTTGCAGGACCTTGTAAGTGCGGGCACTGCGGCCGGTGCTGGCTCAGCGGGCTCCGCAGAGAGCGGCGGTACCACTAGCACCGCTATGAGCACTGGTAGCACTGGTAGCTCCACAGTGAACGGTGGCAGTACATCGTCAGCCGATCATTTGCACAACCATCACAGTTTACATGATTCCAGTTCGTCGGTTAGCATATCACCAGCCATATCGGGCCTGATGCCCATCGGTAGCTTAAGTCATTTGCATCACAGTGCCGGACAGGACCTAGTCAATAGTTATGCACAGCATCCTCATCATTCGGTAGTGCCACCACATACACCAAAGCACGAACCGTTAGAGAAGCTCAGAAGTAAGTACTAAAGCTTTAGTAAATAGAATTAATAATGAGCCATTAAAAATATTTTTAATTAAAAATGCAGTCATTAGCAAAGATCGATATTCATGTAAATTTACAGAGTAATCGATTTATCCTGTTAAGAGGTGACATTTAGAATAAAGACTTAACGTCGAATTGATCTTCAATATTGGCAACGCTGACGTCATTTATGCTCAGTAGGGTTTGTGGCGCCACAACCATGGTTCTTCATACCATCGAAAATAAAAATTTTTTCAATGAGAGCTTTAGCTGTATCCCTCCCTTTCAATCCTTCAATACATATTTTTAGATATGAACACATTATTCACATGAAATAAAAACTTTGTTTTGGCATTTTCGTCATCTAAGGCCTCTTATTTGGAGCTTTTGATCAGTAGCGTACCTAGGGGGAACCAAGGGTCAGGCGCCCCGGGCGGAAAGGTTTTGGGGCGGCAAAATGTTCTTCATATTGTGAAATAAAAACTTTGATTTTTAGCATATCTACGAAATTTTGTAAATGTTGTGAACCTTTTTTTTTTTAGTAAATGAAGGAGAATGTGGAGGTGATTTTGCCAATGTCATTGTGCTAGGGTTTTCGTGGAGGAAAATTGGATCTTTTCTTTTTTGTTTTTTTGAATTTCTAAAACACAGAATATTTTCTCTTGGTAGGTGGTGGCAAATTAGGTGTAGGCCTCGGGCGCCAATGTGCTCGGAATGTCACTGCTTTTGACATACGTTCCTGAGCAAGATTTGTGGAGGAAATAGATTTTTTCTAAGCAACATTTTATATGTATGTATATGTTTATTTTCAAGGACTCAGTTGAGTAATTTTTTCACAGTTTTCTATTAAAGTCTATGATTTGCCTTAAGTGTGTTGTTAGGTCATCAAATATACAACAACACAAAAACATATATTGTTTTTTTTTTGAGGAAAATAAAAAAACATATAAGTGCGCATTCAATAGTTTGGATAATTTCTGGCTAGCACTTAAAAATAGCTTTTAAACGATATTTCCAATTTTTCTTTAATCTTGCGATCATAAGTTCACTCCAAAATTATTTCTAATACATCCGACCTAAAGCTAAATTCTGTTTCTTATCGTCCGAACTCCGAACCAATTCCAGTGCCTACAAAATGAAGACGTCTCTGTTTTTCAATTTGTTAAGTAGTGTGCAATTTTGCGGCCAATTAATGTGGAAATTTATTCGTTTTTAAAGCAGCTAAAATTGTTGTCCTCGTTACGCTTCATATGTTACGATAAACACGATCGCGATCTGCCACCATTACTTGGTGTATCATCATCTGAGTGTCTGAAAGGAAGCAACTTGTCGTCTTCATCGCCACCACCGAATGTGACAAATTAACAAATAATTAATGAGCTCATAACTCACGCGGCCCTCGCCTTGTTCGAGTTCGATTGCGAGTACAAATAGGCGACGGTGCAGACGTCAAAATGGTGTGAACAGGCAGTTTTATTGCTTGTCTTTTGTTTTTCTTGTCGATTTTTATAATTAGTCATTTATGAAAAACAAAAAAATATTTCACTTATCACTTATGTAGACGATGTAAACCTGCGTGGGCGTCTTAAATTATGGAGAGACAATGAGTAAATGCTTGCAATAATTCGGAACCTTTGCAGTATTTAAAATATTTTCATATCCAAAATTGACCTGATGAACAAAGGGTTCTTCCAATTAATTTATTTTCTTTTAGATATTTTATTGCAAATTGCATCACTTTACTCATTTAGTTTTAAACAAACCATTCATTTCTGGCCTTAAGAATATGTATCATAAGATCAATCACAAGGAAATATGAGTTATTTGGTACTAAAAACAGTTCGCTCTGATATAAATGCGTCGAGGAGCTCAAAGATCTATACCTAGGTAAGATTAGGGTGGCAGTTGGTCTAAAAATTGACTCACACTCTTAGGTTTATTGCATACCATGCGATAGTTCATCTAATATCTCTCTTAGAACTAACCAGATTTCGAAATTGTTGTCACGTGTTCTATGTCTCCTCACGTAGCATAGTGCTATCATAAAACATTTCCCGGATTCACGTATTTCCTGCTCTACCGATAATTTCTATAACGATATAGAGCAGTCGTGTTTTCTGCTGCAAAGTTGGCAGATTCCGCAACGTGTGCCCAATCCATTTTCACTTTCACCGTTTGATTTGGTTATAGAAATCGTTTCGTTACGACATCAATTGAGCAACATTGTAAATGATCTAAGGCCAAAAAAGTTTCAGAATTTTTCGAAGACAATTATTAGCGAATACTTGTAAATTGTGTAGCAGAGTGCTGTTAGTTAACCACAGCCGTCCAAAAACTCATTTAGCAAAAATGTACACAAAAGTCTTAGGCTGTGTACTAGCAAGTGCGGTACACAGTATCGTACAAAGGAGGCGGCAAAATGGTATTGTGTTTTTTGTGGACCTTTTTTTTATTAACTGCTTTTTTAGAGTAAAAACTTATAGTTATTTTGTGACATTTATTGTTCAAAAATTATTTCAAGCATATACAATATACAAGTTTTTCCATAAATCATTAATAGACCAGCAGACGAATAGTAAAAAAAAAAATTAAGAAAAATGGTGATAAGTCAAGACAAACATGTTTTTGGGAAATGGCACATAACTACCTTACGAACAAGCAGTGGCGGATACAAGGGGGGGCTATGGGTGCTGAAGCCCCCCCCCCCTGAGAGCGAAAAAAAATATTTTTATTCAAGAACGTTCATTGAGGATCGAACAAATCAAAGCAGTTCAGACTTTGACATCTGAAAACCAACTCTTAGCATTTTATACTCATTGTTTTCAGACAGTATCTGAATTTGTGTGCAGGAAAATCATATGATATTTCTGAAATTCGTAGGCACAGTTTCATCAGTGTCAAACTTCTTCTCGAATTCATCTAAAAGAGTAGAACTATTGTAAATTTTCCTATATTGTCGCTCAGTCGCAAACTACAAGATCCGACACTACAAATCTCTTCAGCCTGAACTCATGTCAAGCAAATTATCAACCTGTTTTAAGAAATGCGAAAAAATTAAACGTTATTTGATTATATTTTTAATGAAGTATCTTCAATTGCTGTTGAGTTAGACACTTAATTGATTCTTTCCCGCTCGTAAATAAATAAATAATAAAAAGTAAAATATACCCAACACTGAGTTTATAATAACTTTGTCATCCCGTTTGTAACGCATAAATGCTCTTTAAGGAAAAAATACGACTTTATGAAACATTTTAGCCTTCATCATTTATTTTCAGTTCACTTCAAAAAAACTGGATTTCCGAAATGTAAGTCCTCTTGTTTTTTTTTTAATTCCCATAAAAACTTTGATAAATATAAGAATTTTCGAAACTGGTCCGATCGTGGAGAAGCTAAGTTCAAAAATTTTTTTTTTTCAAATTCCGTGTTCCGACGTAATTTGACCAGCAAATATTCTTATATTTACATATCTATTTAGTTATCATTGAAACTATTGCTGCGATTTTAATGAAACTTGGTGATTCATCATACTAAAATTTGGCTTAAGAGGTTAGTTTATGGAAAGCTATTTCTGGATTAAAATCAGACTGGGTTGTACCAGTAGGTGCGTCGCCGCCCTAAATTTTAAGACTAATATACAAGCCATTGTGCTAAAAATTAGCATGCGAATGTCGATCACGAATAAAATTCATTTCATATCCAAAAGTAGGCGGAATTGAAGAAGTGGGTGAAGAATATTTCGACTGTTTAATTTCTATTCGATTTTTTTCAACATTTTCCATATTATTTTAACTTTTTCCAAGCTTTTAACTTTTTCCAATACATAAATACATATATTCCATAGGTATTTTTTCGTCTTTTTCAACCTCTTTCAACTTTATTCGTCATTTCCTTTATTGATTTAACTTTTTCATCGATTTTGAATTGTTTCAACATTTTTCAACTTCTGCAATTTTTTGAGAGTTTTTCAACCGCTTTAAATATTTTTCATCATTTACCAAATTTTTTCGACATTTTAAATTTTTTCAATTTTTCAACATTTTTTAGCATTTTCCTTATTTTTTCGACTTTTTCAATTTCTTCAAACAGTCTTTTGCAACTGTTTCAAAACTTTTCAAACTTTTTCAATCTTTCTACATTTTTTCTCGACTTATTCAAGCTCTTCAACGTCTTTTTAACATTTATTTAAAAGGTACTTTCAATGCAGTGTTGGTATGTGAGTTTCGGCATGGCCGAATGTTACTAGTTTTAATTTATTTTTATTTCACATTTCTTTCTCAAATGTTTCAGAGCCGCAATATTCTATCCTTATTTGGATCATAAAATTTCAGAATCAAAATCAAAATTCCCGAGTACATTTTTGAGAATTTTACCGTTAGAACGTTTTATACCGGTAATCACTCGATGAGGCATGTTGACAAAATCATTGAGGCTGCTCTCACTTACGAAAGTGAAAAGTGATTGCAGTAAGGTTGAGCGCTAATCCGAAATTAAATTGTGTCATCAGCATTGTTGTAAAACCGATTTCAAAGATACTTTGAATTCAATGAAAGCATTGCCCATTACACTAGCTTACAATTTTGGGCCTCATATTGAGATATCGTTTCTCATAGAAGTTTTCCTATGTATTTTGGGGCGTAGATTCCAAAAATTTAAACCATTTTTTTCAAGAATCGTTAAGAAAAACCTTTTTTTCTGCAGTTTTTTCATTTATTTGATCATATTTCTATCAATTTTTTTTCGACCTAAATCGGTTGCACACTATTCAAAAATTAATTTTATCTTCTGTCTAACGGTCTTCTGTTCAAGAGAATAGGATAGGATTTGCTGGAGTTACAAGCGGTCATATTCCAAAAAGAGTGACTTTTTTGGTCTTTTCAAAAAAGTTAAATCTTTTGTTTTTTATATTTTTAATATTCAGGATGAAAATCTATTTTTTAACAAATATTTTAAGTATATATATGCTCAAATCTGATACAAAATGTTAAAGTTGATCAAAAATCAGTGAAAATACGGTTCCTTTTACAATGGAATGCATGAAAATATGGAAATTACCCTTTTTCATTGATTTCTGATTAACTTTAACTTTTTGTGTCCGATTTGAGCAAATATATACTTAAAATACATATTTGTTAAAAAATAGATTTTGAAAGGTTTTCGGATTTAAATGGAGCAATTGAAATTATGTGACTTTTTTGAAAATACCAAAAAAGTCACTCTGACCGCTTGTAACTCCATCAAACCCTATCCTTATCTCATGAACAGCAAACCGATAGACAGAATATGAAATTAATTTTTGAATAGTGTGCAACTGATTTAGGTCGAAAAAAAAATCATAGAAATCTGACCAAATAAATGAAAAAAGTGCAGAAAAAAGGGTTTTTTGGGGATATCTCAAAAACGATTCTTAAGGAAAAAAAAAAATGATCCAAATAAATGAATCTACACCCCAAAATACATAGAAAAAAGTATATGAGAAATCAGACCTTTTTTTTGTAAAAGATGTTATCAAAACCAAAAAAAAAACAAATGGAATCGTTCTTCCAATGCATTACAATTCTACTGCAAGTATTTGCCACAATTCCAGCAGAACAAAGTTTTTCTGTGTTAAAATGATTGAAATTTTGTATTGTATTTAAGGTATACAATGACAGAAGATTGCTTGAATGGATTGGCTCTGGAAAATATTCATAAACAAATCTATATCAGCTCAGCTGAAATTGTTGAATTATTTTTCCAGAAGAAACCTCGCCGTCTTGAAACCCTGATTAGATTGTTGTAATATGTCAAAAAATATAAATATTGCTCGTTGAAAAATTTAATCAATGTGTGTTTTCATTCAATAAAAATGTTAGCCCCCCTGAAGGAAATCCTGGATCCGCCACTGCGATCAAGTCTCTTTCAGTTTTTCGAAATTTTCCTTGATACATTTGTTTTTCGAAAAAGTTGTTCAGTCAATACTTGTACTAGTAGTCCCTATAAAACTGACATAAGGCTTTTTTGTAGCTGTTAACAAATTTCCAGCAACGTGCTTGCTGTGGAAAAATAATTTCTAATAAAAATTTACTACCGTATCTGAATGTGATGATCTTGACATATTCCTGGTAATATTAGATAGGATATTTTGATATAATCAAACTTAACAGCAGTTCGCCAAACATGGACTCACGAACACCAGTTCAACGAATTCATTTTCTGGTATCTCATCAGTTTGGTATTTTAGTGTTATTTTTTAAGGCTGCATCAATATCAAATATATCACCTTACTGACATAAAAATCTCTCAAATTGAGATTTGAATTTGGCTCAAACCTTTGTTGTTATCATTTTTGCAGTATTGACTAAGAAATTTGATTTAAGAAACCATTCCATATTGATTATATTTGATGGACGAAATTTAATGATGGTTAATGGTGAAAGTTTTTCATTGATGTAGTGATTGATGCACCACAAAAATATGAAACTATTTTGGTGAAATTGATGGCTGGAAAACCATTAATAAGACCCGTGCTTTTAATATCTTATTTCTAGAATTTTCTTACATTTCTTATATAAAAAAGTAATATGAATATTTCATAACAGTTTTGCCTTGTCAACAAGTGTTGTCACTCCCACCTTCTAGTGCTCATAGCAAAGTAAATATTAAACAAATTATAAGATATTTTCACAGAACAAACACAAAAGTGTCAACATCAGCCGTTGAATTTTCCATAAATTCATCACATACGGCAGCACAGCATCATCATCGTGGACCAACAACGCAATTTTTGCCTCATAATTCCGCAAACCATATTCAAATGCACGTTTTCTTTCGCAATGCCATTTCCCACTACAACTCTGCTTTGCTTCGTTTTGTGCTCAGCACTTGTTCATACTTGGAATACCCCGATTCCTTCTTGTTCTTTTTTTTTTCAGATACATCTAATCATTGCACAATCATTAGCGTACTAAAATACAAATTTTTCATGTTCCAAATGTTCCGCCTAATTGAGCACCCTTCTGCCGTAGCTTCTGCTTCATAGCTGTCTATGAATTCCGGCGCTGATGTTATAAGCGGCTTTTAAAACATTTTCCATGGGTGTCTGCGTCTGTTTGTTCTTTTGACACTTGTGCGTTTTTATATAGAGTTCTTTTGTTGTTTTGTTGCACTCATATCTGGACCAATTCGAGGGTTATACCCTTCAATGTTGTTCGACATTGGTGTCAGGTTGGTTGTGTTATTTTTTTTTTTGTTTTGTGTAATCCGATATGCATGAGTCAAGTGCTTAATGGGGAAATTGTTATGGGAATTGGCTGACGGTCGTAAAGGAAATTCAAATTCCAATTGACGGAAGTCCTGTACCCTTGTTTGAATAGTGTAATATGGTTTGTCGACGATTAGTTTAATAATTATAATGATATCACACATAGTGTTGTAAACATAGATAATGTCAGATTGTGTTTCAGATTACGAAATCAATATTTTATATTATTTTTTATGTTTTTTTTAACTGTAAATACCATTGTGCCTAATGTATTTTCACTTATGATTTTGAAATTAATGTTGAATACCTGATGTTTTTGCCTATTTAAGGAAGTATATATAATTAGCAATATCAACACTCAAATTTTGCATGACGAGATTGAACGGCTTCAATTAGGCATGAATCTTTACTTCTATCTTAACTTTAAATCAATTCTATATGTAAACTGTTTTTCAATATATTGGAGGCCTCAGGAAATCAGTGGACAAATGCATATTATTATTTGTTCCCGCAAAAATATATTTGGTCAATAGAGGCCGAGTCCACCTTTTTGCTGGTCGCTTGCAGTTCACTGCCTACGGATGTATAGGGGGCATTCCATGTCAAATCACCGAGGTTTTGGCCCGACCTTCTTCGATTTCGCTAATTTTATGTTTTAGTGCGTATAAAAAGCAACAAGCACACCAATTTCCAGTCTTGCAATCAAAACCGTTATTGAGTACACTTATCTCTCGCTTTACACGATACTCGTTTTGGATTTTTCAAAAAAACTTCAAAAATTCATTTCAATTTACAGAATTTTAGCTCTTTAATTTTTTTTTAAAATTAAAAAAAAATATAAATAATTTTATTCCCACAAAAATTTTTAGGGCATTAAGCGCAGAATAAATCAAAGTTTTTTTAAAAATAAAAAAAAAAATTTTAAAATATGGGTTTTTTTAAAAAAATGCAAAAATATTTTTCAATTCGCAAAATTTTTGTGAAAAATTTTTGTTTTTCAAAATCAATATTTTTTTTTTGAAAAGTACAAGTAAAAGCCTAAAAATGTACGTTCACCAATTATTAATTGATAAAGTTTGCTGTAAGCTATGAATTTTCGAAAAAAAACACTTTTTCTGAAAAAGTACGAAAATCGTGAAATTCATACCCGCGTATCTGAGCAACAAATAATATTAGGGCAAAATCTTAAACACTCTTTTATTGCCAGACATCAATACTACAATCATGCCAAATTTCACCCAAATCGGAGCCAAAATTTTTTCAGGTGGCGTTTTCGTGTGTTTTACCCCCATATATGAAGTACAATATTTTTTTTCTATGAAATAGATTTTTTATGTTTTTTTTAACTTTACAAACAAATTTAACTATTTTTATGTTTTCTATGATTTAAATTATATTTTTACATTTTATTAAGTGTGTGTATTAGTCATATTTTGTGTTCAATAAATGTCTAAAAAAGCTTTTTTATAGTCATTATCGTTTTACACGGTTTTTCCATACAAAAATTCTTTTTTCGAATTACACGGATTTGTCAGGAACGTATCTACCGTGTAAAACGAGGGACAGGTGTAATCGGTTTTTTAAATTTTAAGGCAAACAATTTTCATTAATGAAGATAACAGGCTGTGGCAAGGCAACTCTGGTTCGTAGGTTTCACCAAAATGGCTCACTAGCTTTCCCGTACATCCCATCCTGTAATATGTAATGCTCGACTTTTCTGCAGCGGACTCTTGGCCTAGTAGTTGAACTGAAGTTGAGTCGGATATCCGTATTAAAGCCGATTCTCACCGACCTTTTAGTTTTATAGTTTCAATAGCAGAGATCCGTTTTTTTAATATTTAGCTACATACTTGTTCTGCGCGTACAGTATCGAGTTCGCTCGTCATATTCTTATGCAAATTTTGTGCACTTTAAGAAAATCGTCAGCCATAAGCATGCGGTATTAGCTCCAACTATGAATTTTGAATTATTTTGATGCGTACTCCATTTTTCAAGTGGCTGAATGGCTGAGTTCATTTCAGTTTATTTGAAACTTAAATTTTTTTCTTATTTACTCATAGGATCTACCTGGTTTCCACATCTTTATATACATATGGGGCATTCCATGCCAAATCACCGAGGATTTGGCCCGACCCTCTTCGATTTCGCTAATTTTTTGATATGTTTTAGTGCGTATTAAAAGCAACAAGCACACCAATTTCCAGTCTTGTACTCAAAACCATTATTGAGTAATCGGTTTTTTAAATTTTAAGGCAAAAAAATTTTCAACTAACGAGAGACTAGTAATAAATTTTGATATCAATTAAAAGTAGGGTATCATTTTTTTTTTTGTATTTGAATGTATTTCTGAAAAAAAAAAATAAAAAAAATTATTCGAAGTAATAATCAGTTAGTTATTAACGTTTAAAGATTAAAATCGACATTTTGGAAAAGTGCGACACCTTTGATTTTCTTAAAAATTTTCTCAAAATTCTACTCTATATTACGCAACTTTCAAGCTGTAGTTCAAGATGTGCTGACAATTTTTTTCATTTTTTTTTTCGTATTTTGAAAATTTTATATTTGTTTCTTATGATTGAATTATCTATATCAGTAGTTTAAACAAAAAAAGATCTGGTCTCTCACATACTTTATTATGTATTTTGAGTCGCAAATTCCAAAAATGCTAAACATTTTTTTCTCTTAAGAATCGTTTTCGAGTTATTCCCCAAAAACCCGTTCTTTGCTCTTTTTTCATTTATTTGGCCATATTTCCATCAATTTTTTTTTCGAACTAAATCAGTTGCACACCATTCAAAAATTATTATTTTTCTTACTAATATTTTGGAGGTAATGAGAATCGAATAAGATTTCAAGGAGTTACAAGTGATCAAAGTCCGAAAAAAGTGATTATTTTGCTCATTTTTAAAAGTCACTAAATTTCAATTGCTTTGTTTAGGTCCGAAAATCTTTATTTTTCATATTTTTAAGATTTAGAATAAAATTAGCAAAATCGAAGAGGGTTGGACCAAAACCTCGGTGATTTGACATGGAATGCCCCATATATAATCGTTGGTGCGCCTGTTTGTGATTGCGTAACTTCTGAACGACTTGACCGATCGAGGTTATGTTTTTTTTTTTTAAATGTTTCGTATGGTTTGAGGAAGGCTCGTAACATAGTTTGAGTTAAAGAAAAATGGGCGATGACACGTCCATAACAGGCAAAGTTAGTTACTATGACAAAAAATGGGCGATACTACGCCTACCATACCAGAAAATTCAAAATTAATTATGCAAATGAATGAGACTAGGTATATATATAAGTAGTGCGGGCAAAAACAAGTTTAAATCAAAAAAATAGGTGGTGCCACATTTTGTGTATATCAGCAACTATTTGATGCAGATGAATGAGACTTGGTGCATATATAAAAGGCAATGGATATTACAAATTAAGCTCATCTACCGCTAAGTGCAGAACAACATCGGCTACTACTTTTTTTTTTAGCAAGTAACAAATATATTTTTTGTACAACTTTCAATAATAATAACACATAATAAATTAACAGTATATTGATTGACGTGACTCATCTAAAAATGCTGACATGGCTTTTTTGCAAATTTCTACATCTACCACGCCCACAACCTACAATTGTTACAAATTAAATACACACTGGAGAATGAAACACATAAAAATGTATGAACTACAAGCACTCCAGATCCGAATCTTTTACCCTAAGAGGTTATCCTTTCATCCTTGAAAATGTACATAGTGCTGAATTGGTGCACTCTATGCAACTTTGTGCTGCTGTGGCCGTTAAACTTTTGTAACTTTTATTTCATTTTATTTATTTGCGTATAAAAACAATTTAGCAAAACTCGTCCTTTTTTTATTTTCGCCACAGACAGGAGCAAACATACTCGCACATGCACTCGCATGCATGTACGTATGCATGTGTCAGGACACAAATTGCATTTACGTAACGTGCGTTACGTTACGTTATTTTCCTTTGTTTGGTTGTTTGTTCGGTCGTTTGTTTATCTGTTTGGGTTTAAGTTCGTAAGCTTCAGGTGCACAATTTCGCAGGACGACTGCAAATGTTGGCAGCAACAAATTTGTTGGTCGTTATGTTGTTGCTACTGTTCCTGTCGTTGCTCTTGTTGTCATATTTGTTGTTTTTATTGTTGCTGCTGTTGTCATAGTTGTTGTTTTTGTTGTTGTTTAAAATAATGGCTTTGCAACGTGTTCAACATGTGTGCATTCAGGATTTCAATTATTGGCAATTTAATGGTATGCTGGGATTTAAATATTTCAGTTTTTTTATTCGATGATTTTTATATGTTTGTTTTATTAGCTTTATTATGTTTATAAAACTTTTTTGTCCACGTTATTTTCCGAAACCGTGTTACATCACTCAGTTGTCCAAAAGAAAATATTCAAACAAATGTAAAATGGCACTTCTATTCCACTGCATTAAAGCGTTTAGTTAAACTTGAGGGGTGGTGAACCGCGCTTTATCCCGGGAAAAGGCGGG
Source organism: Tricholauxania praeusta (assembly GCA_949775025.1). Classification (NCBI taxonomy): domain Eukaryota; kingdom Metazoa; phylum Arthropoda; class Insecta; order Diptera; family Lauxaniidae; genus Tricholauxania; species Tricholauxania praeusta. Next base: position 72,090,846 of record OX459029.1, on the reverse strand, counting down.
GCTGAAATTTTAAGATCAAATTTACTTACGAAAATTGCCATTTTTTTCAGATTTTGCTGATTTATACAGAAAGCCCCAGTTCAAACAAAACTCTGCAGCCCTCTGCCTGTAGACAAACGAGTGCGGAGAACGACAGACATCGGTAGACTTGCTAGCAGATATTGTCTTGTCTGAATTGGGGAAAAATACGCCTTAAATCAAAAAATATATTAAGTTCAGAGTGAGACAAAACCATTTGGGTGAAAAACCATTTAGGACAATTAGTTTCGTTGCTTTGAAATTTATATATATAGTATGTATTAGATCGTCATTTACAAAATCTGAGTTAATATATATTTGCCATAATTGCCATAATTGCTAATATATTTATTTTTAGGCATAATATTCGTGTAAATCATCACAAGTTTTTCAAAGACTCTTAAAATTGGCACAACTTGATCAAGTATCGTCTACGTATTGTATAGATCTGTTTTCGATTTAAATAGCATTCTTTAAAGGGGTCAAAAACGAGCATCTGATACAAAAGCTGCCTAGTCAGATTTTTGTTCTTGGTTTTAAATCAAACATTTCTACAGACATTGATCCCTCAACGAATTTTTTCCATGTAAAAAACTTCTATTTATTGGTCTTTAGGATCAAAATTGTCGTTTGTGGGTAATCAGTTTAACTTCAACAATTTTATCCTCTAAAAATTATATAATCAAGTAAAGATTACAAAGATTAATGAGAATTAAGGTTTGTATTACGATACTTTGAAAGATAAAATTTAAAATTTTGTGCTCAAAATCGATTTTTTTTTGTGCATAGTTCTGGCTCAATTTTTATAAATTAAATGATTTGCAAAAATTTTTTGAGACTGAAATAAGAAATCCTATGTTCATGAGTTTAAAGATGTTTTTCAATATTCAATTAATAACACAGTTATCATTTTCGATCCAGTGAACGAAAATCATCCAAAAAACTTAATTTAATAATCCGACACTTTGTTTGATTTCCTCAAAAACCCCAAATTGTTTTTCGCTAAGAATTTTAGGATATAACTATTTGTATCAATTTGGGGAAGTAATGACATGAATTTGTACTCACTGCAGTGTTCCTGCTATTTTGTCAAGTGACAGCCGATATACCATATCACACACATTTAGCTAAAGAGTCACATCTCAAAATTTGCCATTTTCGAGTTTACTTGTTAAAACTTTACATCATACACATATCTATCAACACAAAAGAGATAAGTTCGTTTTTTGCTATACTTTGATGTCAAAAAACAGTTATTTCTTTCTTAATGTTGCAATAGAAATTAGGCTACAATATGCAAAAGTATCCTATTTTTAGTGTCGGAGAGCTCAAGCTGTTGTGATCGCGACGTGGCTTCCAACCAGACTTGGGAATTTTTGGATTACATTTTTTTCAATTACAATTACAAGTAATCCTTACCTGTAATTGAAAAAATCAATTAAAAGTAATTGTAATTGAAGTTTTTTTCAATTAATTTAAATTAAGTACATGTAATTTAAAATTACAATTACATGCAATTGCAATTACTTTTGTAATTGGATTAGTAATCCATGAAAATGTAATCCTTTTGATTTTTGTAACCCATTACTTTTGCCAAGTAATTTGAAACAAAAATGTAATTAATTACACATTTTTCTGCAATTACATTTATTAAAATTTGAAAAAAATTTCTTACAAGCGATAAAATTTTTTAAAATTCGATTCGTTAAGAAGATTTGGTTTGTGGGCTCATCTTATAACGTAGAGGTAGAGGCATACCAACAACAATATGCTTATAAATGTATATTAGAGCGGTTCAAAAAAAAAAAAAAAACTTTTTTTTTCGCGGATTGCTATAGCCTTATACTACATGTCTCGACAAAGCTCCTCAAAAGGGTGTTAAGTTGTCTACCTTTTTCAAAGAATATTATAGTAGTTAAAGAGGTTATCAAAATCGATGACGCGGTTCAGCCGAAACAGTGCTTTTTCGTACTAAGGGTGATGCCACGCCCTATTTAAGAATTAAGAGCTTCTAATTACTTTTCTTGTGGTTCAGTCTATTTCCAAACCAAATTTTATTAAAATCGGTCCACTAGTTTAGCCGTGGCAATGTATTTTCCGTTAGGAGCGTGGCACCACCTGCTATTGAAAAAAAAGTATACACTGCACTCCGTCTCTTCACAGCCTTCCTACAAAATAAAAAAATTAAGCGATTATGATTATGGCTGCTTACCAACTGCCAATTTACACATAGATATCTAAAGGTAGGCGCCGTTTTATGGTCGCCATTTTCTTAAAAACAAAAAATTCGAAAACACCCGTTCTCATATGAAAGCTCTTGAGCATGGGAACATTTTGACACCTTGAAAACGTTTTTCGGTTGGGCAGACCACTGTCCCGGTTGACATGGAACGTCCCATATACATACATATATTTATAAACATACAATTTAAGCTCGTTTAATAATAGTAGATGTATGGATACGTATTTGTGTTTAGTATTAATTAGTTATATATTGTAATTGATTACTTAAACAGTTGGAAATTATAAGTAAAAGTAATCCATTACAAATTTCGCTTAATTACTTTGCTTTTCAATTACATATTTTGGATTACAATAATTTCCGACGAAAATATTTCAATTACAATTATAAGTAATTGTAAATGTGTATCTTTCAATTACATTAACATGTAATTGTAATTGAAAAATTTCAATTACAAAATTACAAGTAATTGTAATTGCATATGTAATTAATTACCAAATGTAATTGATTACTCCCAAGTCTGCTTCCAACTATATCCTGTTAGTACCTGCATCTAAATACACATTTTATTTATGAAAAATAGTTCACAAGCTCAAAACAGCTTTTTGCGTTTTCTGAAAATTCGAAAATTTTGAGTTGTGCCTCTTTAGCTGAATGTGTGCGATATGCAAGCAGTGTTTCGCGGATGAATGAAATTGTCGATCAGCACAGACACCATAGCGTGGTTGTTTACACCTGTTCCAACGCTTTCTGGTAAATTTTATGTTTGGCGATTTATTTTTGTTTTCAAAACAAAGGCACATATCATAGGGATATTTTATTACTTTTAATAATTTCGATATTGAACCAGCACTGTGGCCTATCTTTAATTCGTTTTTAATGCTTTAAATAAAAATTTTTCGTTGTATGTGATTTTATTATGCTTCACTAATGTTTTAATTCCACATTTAATCAACTCTTTTTAAAATGTGTGTGTGTTTTTTTTAAATTTCCTTACCAAATGTAAAAGTGTCGCTTGTTGTCTTTTTTTTGGCGGGAGCTGCATTTAATGCCTTTTGTCATCGTCGTGCGTGTATGTGAGTGGAGCGCGTTCAGTGATGCGTTTGAATTATGTTGTCAGCAGCTGTTTGGAAAAATGTCATGAAAATATTCGTTTTTTTTTTTTAACTTGGGAAATGTGTGGACTACATCATGCAAGTTTTTTATTACTGTTGTTAAACTCTTTTATAATTTTATATTTTCTTTGGTATAAAAATATGACATAAAAACATTTATTTAAGATTTATTATGGACCATTATATTTTTATTGGATGAATTGCCGGTAGTATGCCAATGCGTATTTTATATTGTTTTTTTTTTTTGTATAATTCTTTTTACCGAAGCGGAAATTTAATGAAATGTAATAATTACAATTTTGTTCCAACAAATATCAGTAGAATTTTAAAGCTCGAGTTTTATGCTCAGATACTTTTTTATTAATCTGAAAATGCCTTTAAAAATTAGTAAAGGGCTGTTAAAGGGGAGAAGAAATCCATAATTTGCAAAGTTATTAAACGAAAAAACGTTTAATAACGTTCGAAGCTTAACAAATAAACTTTACTACTTAAAATGTATTAAAGTATAACGGAGTCATTCATTATGAAGTTTTGGAGAAAGAGATAATTTTATTTATTTAAAAACTACACATTTAATATCTAATTATTTCAGGATATTATTATGGGCTATATTGAAAATAACATAGATTGAGTGTGATTTCTTGACGAGGAGGCAGACGTCACCTGTCAGATCATCCAAATTATTCCTGAATATCGATTGAATGTCACGTACTATCAAAATTAAGATTAATGACCTTAGTAAAGAACTTTGTTGGACGAATTATCTTTTCCACTTAAGTCTAAAGACTTGTAAGTTTTTTTAGTCTTACCTCTCTTTCGAAGATCTTCTTTCATTAGAACCCAATATCTCTCAATTGGGCGGAGCTCTTGGCGGATTTGCTATTTTTGGTACAAAATTGATCTTTTACTTTGATACCATTCCATCGTAGCTTTAGAGCAGTGATGGGCACATAGTGGCTCTATTTGCTCTCATTGCTCTCACCGTTATTCGACGCACAAGCAAGCGAAAAAAAAATCGAAGAATATCAACGCTATCGAGGCAAAGCGTTGACTTGAATTCAAATGAAAACAAAAACAAAACACAAAGGCATAAACGACGGCGCCGCATTGTGTCTTGACGAATGTAGCAATTGTTTTTGTTTGTAGTGCAATTTGGTTTTTTTGTGCTAATGACAAATTTAAAAATGAAAGTAAAAAAAACTTTAAAATTTCGTTTGTTGTTGCTTGATGTTGTTGTTTTGCTTTTTTGTTAGATTTCTATGCCCACCGCTGCTTTAGAGTAATGAGAGGTTGCTTCATCGGGCCAGAACATCACTGTACCCTCTTATGCACGAATAAATGGTAGAACACGTTTTGTGCCTTCCATAACAAAGAAGCTTCTTCTGAGGCCACAGGTACATATGACCTGCCAAACCATATATTCCTTGGAAAATTTCGAAATTGTTTTCTCTTTGAATTTACAAGGCGTATGCTCCTTCTTCGGTGACGTAATATATTTGTGCTCAGGTAGCAGCTTAAAATCTGCTTTGACGTTACTTCCGTCGTTCATAACACAGCAATCAAATTTAATCAGGTACCTCTCATACAATTTTCGGGCTCGTATCTGAGCCATCAACTGCTTTTCATTAGAACGGTTTGGTACTTTTTGAACTCTATATGTCTTTTTTCTCTTGTTCTTTGTACAGTATATTTTGATATACCTGCTCTAGCTGCCATATCTCGCACTGAGGTGCTGGGATTCTGCTTAAAAAGGCCATTCACCTTCGCCACTACCCATGAGTGAGAAAATTCTGGTTTTCTGCCAGAACCTTTGTAACCTAACCCTTGTTAGAATTAGAAATAACCGCCAAAACAGTTCTATCTGATGCATCAACAATTTTTACTATGGCTGAATATTTTAATTCTGGATTTTGCAGGTCTGAGTTCGCGGACTTTTTGTTGCTTGCTAGACATCTTCATCATCATAAGCTTTTTGAAAAGGCTAAGGGAATTATGGAAACAGAATTAATGAAATATTAGAGAAAAACAGTTTTCCAAAACTAACGACAAAAAGTTTAATCGACAATTTTTATAAGGATAAGGGGCAAAGACCGGAAAAAGGTACAATCATATATAAGCCAATAACATATATTCCAGGTTTGACAGAAAGATTCACGAAATCTAGTGCGTTCAATGACATACAAATTGTCAATAAAACAGACAGTAAAGTTTGACAATTTTATAGCAACACTACATGTAAAGTATCGAAAGTTAACAAAGACTGCCTTATTTCTTTAGAAAAGTTCTTGTGGCGTAAACGGGTCCAATGTATGCCAGATGGTAAATGTTGCTACTGCAAAAAAAAAAAAAAACAAAAACAAATTAAGGACAATACTCTCAGAACACTGATTGGTAAAAAAAACAGAAATGGATAAGATGGAGTTAGTACACAAGTACTACAAATAGTTCGAACAAGCTCTGACAAAAATTAAATGTATTTCGATAAGTGGGCATTTCACACAAACACTATAAATGGGTCGTACAATCTATGATCAAAATTGTGGCAGAGAAATGTTTTTATTTTTTAAAATTAAAAAATATTAAAATAACTTACTCGTTTCATTCTGAAATTTTTTAATTGATCCGTGAATCATCAGAGTAAAGGACGTGCCAAAAATGGAGTTTTTAATATGCTTAACTTAATGCATCTCGAAAACCAGAGCTAATTAAGGAAATTGAGTTTCTGGGTTCAGCAGTTTAAAAATTAAATCCATTAATAGCTATTCTTTTTAAATTTAAGTAGTTGGAGGATAACTTTATGGTGCACCCAGTTGGTGACACAACCATAAACACACAAATGATAGTGACAATAACTATGACATTTAGTTGTTATCATACTGTCATTTATGTAAATAGGTGAACAATGAAAGGGGTAGAGAAAACGTCACACGGTGAAGATTTTCCAGAGCAATTTTGTGCGAAAAAGACAGAAAACCACGTACATCGTAGGTATGTAAATTTGTTTAAACGTCAAAACTTGTCGTACTGCTAAACGAACAAAGCCACAAATGTATGGCAGGTTTGCAATACCCGGGCTAGGTGTCTTATTGGATGTTAGCGTAATAAAACAAATGAAAGGATTGTCCGGATGTCATGTCATTATGTGAAGTTTCAATCGTTTAGGTGGATTCCCTTAGAAACATTTCTGCCAGACCATCACTCTCATGTGTGTATCCTAGTTTTCAAAGTTAGATGGAAAACAAGATACACATCAAGAAAGTATGCATCACTTCCGAAGCTCTTCAAATTGCATGGCGTACTCGTATCGTTTATGACGATAATGGTGCAAATCGAAAGTGAAATCCACAACAGTTGGCATCAAGGGAAGACACCTAGCCACAGCGCGCGACCACAGTAATGGAATGCAAATAGAGACAAACATAAAAACAAACAAAAAGAGACAACAAAAAACTCTGTTATCAGCTGCTTACATTTTATTTGGGTATTTGAAAACACGCGCTACAGTATAAGGTACAAGTTTTTCCAAAGAATAGCAGGAGAAAATTCCATTTGGGAAAACATTAAAAATTAGAGCATTTTTTTCGTGTTACCATTTTTTTTACGGAAATGCAAATAGTCAAATTTTAATATTTATCCTGTTCGTGTTGTTTTTGCGCGCATTTGAGCTCGAAGCTGTCGGAGCTATGAACGTAAATGCAACTAAGCAGATTGATGACGATAAACATGAGATAAATCTGTTTGCAGTGCAACGTGTTAGATATAAAAATTTTTCATTATCAGAGTCATGACTGAGATTTCAGTTACTCTTTTGTTTGTTTGGGCTTAAGTACTGAGATTGTTTTTGTTGTTTAACCTGTAGGTGGTTATTGTAGTCGATTTGCAACAGACGCTATAATCACTACATTTTGGAGACTAAATATTTTCAATTACGAGCGTGTCAGTATCTACTACATAGTGCTGTACATAAGTCGAACTTTTTTCGGGATAGATTTGTTTCAGGGTCACAGTAACATGTACCTACATATATCATTTGAAATGTATTTTTTAAGACTACATCTTTTGCGAACAAAATTATGTTACATACCGCCTTCGAAATACCCACAAGCGCTAGCGTACCACACAGGGTGAGGTAGGCCATCTAAGATCCGGCCTTGAGGGGTCACCGAATGATGCGCCGGTGAGTACCTATTACGATTTTTATTGGAAGTTAAATAGGAGGGAAGCTCACAGATGACCACTTGCAAGCTCATTTTAAAAAGGAAATATAGTACTAAATGATGATTTTATTAAAAATATGCTTAACAAATTTTGTTAAGTCCTATACGTAGACTTGAAAGCAAGCAAATAAACAAAAAACATTTACTCAACCTCAAATATTTAAATATTTCAAAATCCTAACATATTATTTGTAGCGAAAACAATGATTGATTGATAATGACACACTCACAATAGCCGTTTGGAAATTTCAATAAAGAACTTGCTCCAACTTTCATATTTATTTGAACTTTAATTAAAAAATTTTAAAAAAAAATGTCTCAATTCAGGCATACGCTTTCAAGATATGAGCAGATGAAAACCAGTCACTCAATTATTTCGCGATACATATTACGAGGGTTAGTTACCATCGATATTTATTCGTCCCATATATATTTTGAAGTGTACTTTAATGCTGACCAAAATAGCGATGCAGTAAGTTATGATGAACAATCAATATTCAAACTCTTTTTCAGTACTATATTCTGGGTTTTGGCAAGAACAACCTATAATTCTGTTCCTAAAAAATGTTTTCCACTTAAAAGAGAGAACCTCTGAAGCCCTCCGTGAACGAATGCAAATCCTAATTTGTTAGAATAATTTCGATTACTAAAAGAGATCTTTCAATTAATGCGCATTTTATTGATGTCAGAAATATTGCATATCTACGTTGCTTATACCTCAGCTCTTGTGGTAATAAAAATTTGTTTCAATGGCCAATATATTGCATAACATTTAGTTCTTGCTTATGAGCACAGAGAAATCCCACCATATGCTGCAATTAAGAGGATACAAAATTAGGAAAATTTTGCAAAATTATCAAAAAATACAAAGAGTCAATTTTTCCCCTTCAATGAAACCAAAAAGCAACGACTACGAAAATGAGATAATCATCATGAGCAGCAAAGTTAATCCTTTAGCAGCAATTTTAACTAAACTCAAACAACCCTCAACTGTGAAACTTAAGTAAAATGTTGATAAAACGACCCCAAAACAGAAAACTACTTTGCTATATTGCAATATAATGAGGTATCCAGGAATCTGTGGTCAACAGACGAAATAAGTAAGAAAAAGCGTAAGCGAAAAAAGAAATCACTGTCAATGTGGAACCAGCACACATACCGCAAACAGTTGCCATTCATACCCCGTACCTTCGGAAACTAAGGGGCCAACTTACCAGACAATGTGGTAAGTTGCGTCGTTGACGGGTGGCTGGTGGCTCAGATGCCAAATTGCATTAAGGAGCTCATTAATTTCAACGTTTGTGATAACAGTTTAGTTCGTAAATGTTTTTCCGACTCTCTCGTTCATTTGTTTTTCTCTCTTTCTTTCACTACCATGTCTTTGAACTAACATTTAGTTTTCTTTTTTCTCCCAAATTATTTTTTCCCCCCAAGTAATTTTCTTGTTTGACATTTCATATGCTCCATACCCAACACATGGTACAAAATGGACCGTCGAGTAACGTGCATAGAACGAAGTCTGACAATTTAAGCAGCAGTAGAAGAAGAAGAAGTAGCAGCAATTGCTGTTGTTGTCTCGAGTTGTCCAGTTTGCTCAATGTTTGCACAGAGATAATCTCTAATACGACATTTTTCGAAAATTGTTGCGACGTCGACGTTTCTAATGAGAAAAAGGAATATCTATAAAAAGATGGTGCAAAAAAGCCCAGTTGGGAAACACAAAAAAAAAAAAAAAACGAAGAAACGCCAGTGGACATCACATATTAGTTATGCCAAAATATCTGGAAAAGCTTGTTTGTTTCCATTGCTCCAGCATATAATGACATTATAATTTATTTTCCCAAATCAGAGGCTACTGCTGTTGTTGAGTTGATGGCGTAGTTGTGGCTCAGTGGTAGTGATATATGCCCTCAGCCAAGGCGGCTAACAGACGAAGATGTATTGGGCACGTCTATGCCGTTTTGTCAGGAAATTAAGGAACATTACGTTTACAAGCATCAGTATGGTAGAGAAATCAGCACATTTGTTGTTGGTTTCGTTGATGTTTTGTATTTGTGGCAATGGTAATGGTGACTGGTGGGTTTTTCTTTTTTTTGGGGTTGAATATAACAAACAACCAGTGCAACCTTCAAAGCATGTGATTATCATTGTTGGTTTTGCTCGATTTATGGGTTGATTTTGATTGCATTCAGAATTGCATTTAGAGAGGGAACTTGCGAGTTATTTGTTAGAGTTTGCCAAAGCAGCAGTTTGACATATGGGAATAATTTTCCAATAGTTAAGCTAACCGAAGGCATTAAGTCAATGGGAATTAGTGTCGTTTGTGGTGAATATTTACGATTTAAGTGATCACACGCCAGAGAGTTGAGTTAGAAAAGAGTTGTATTAGAATGAGGATTGACATACATATGTGAGCGTTCATGGGAATATAATAGACCTTTTCTCTAGGGAAAAATTTGCTTATCTCAGCCAAAAATCAAAAAAAAAAATCCGTTTTCGGGATACTAACGATTAGTTCGGGCATACTATATTCATCATATACATATTTCATCTGTACCATAAACGAGGAAATAAAATGAGCTTTATTAATAAAATGTAAGTTAATAATACTTTTTGATCAAAAAAAGAAAAAAAAAAACAAGTTACCTTTTTTTAAGAAATCGTCAAAATTTTCAAGAGCTCACTATATGATAAATATGAATAAACCTTAATGCTTTTGATTGACATCAATTTGTTAAAATCAGTTTAGTGGTCCTCAACTTGTGGGACATTTTTACTTAGAGCTTACTGACGATTTTGAATATAAATTGCATAAATTTGATAAAGAAGCAATGTCGTATTTGATTCCAGATGGAGGGCTTCAAAGTTGGAATTTAAAAAAAAAAAAAAGTTCAAAAAAATGGATTTTTTTTACCTATTTTCGATCATAACATCCACGACAATAATACTATTGGCATATTTTGTATATTGAAATGTTTATAATTGGTTTGGCTGATAATTAAAGTTCTTACAAGCATTTAAGTGAAGTATGCATGATCTCTCAACGGTGCATTTTTTTTTGAGTTTTGCAATTTATATGGAAAATTGGGGCCAATCAGAAAATTTCACTATAGAAAATGTTATCACCATTCTTTGTGGTGTAAGTTTTTGTAAATTTGTAGGGCAGTGCAATTGATAAAAGTTTGCTAAATAAAGTTCTACAGCATCACGCTTAGTCATTTTATATACTTATGTATGTTCATATTTAAATTGAAAGAATACATTTGAGAGTTATGGAAACAATATCGGGAACTCCACTTTTTCAAAATACATTGAAATTAGGGAAACGGTTATCTCTTAAGATAAGTGATCAATCATATCCTTTGAAAACAATTTCATAGTAGTCAAGTTGTAAGCATTAAAAAATCTACTGTTAAAAATTTAATATTCTTGAAATCAAAGTTTTCCTTTATGGATTCGTTGCAATACTCGTCTTGCTCACTATAGTCATCGGAATAAATTTGCATCTGCCGTGAAAAACTTTCTATGTCGACATAAGCCTTTTTGTTTGGATAATTTCGTATTTAGTATTCTTCAAAATAAATTGTTGTCATAATTATCTCAAATTTTACTATGTACTTTAAAAAAAATCTATAGCCTCAATTACAATGATAACGAGATGACGTAACGAGAGCGAGACGAACTGTCAAAAACATTCTAAACACAAGCTGTCTTATGTATCGTCGCTCAATGGGTCGCTTGACGACGAGAGTTCCCAACGCAAAAAATTGAAATTGCTGAATTTTTCACGCGACGAGAGTTTTGACATACTACTATATATGGCTGTTTGAAGTTTTATTTAAATTTTAATGAATTCTTTTTTTCGTGTTTGCATTAAAATTGAATTAATTTTATTTTGTAGAAGAGCAACTTTGACATTTTTAACGATTCTCGTCTCGCTCTCGTCCCATCGTCTCATTATCATTGTTATTTAGTATAAATGTTGAAATGGCATTTATGCTAAACAAAGTTTAAATTAAAATGATAGGTATTATTTATTGTAAGGAAACTAGAAACTTTTATTGAATTTTTACAGACTATCTACCAGAATACTGCTCATGTTACAATCACTGAGGTTTGACGCTTTATAATTATAGGATACAGGGGAACATCATGATATTTTATATCAATGAAGCTTCCCATGAATACAAAGTGCTTAAGCTCAAATTACATATTAAGTACATATTTGAAAAATACAATGATGTAGAACTTTAAGTATCGCAACTTTTATTTAAACCTGTTAAAAACATGGATTGTGTCCATAGTCTGGCGAAAATCTTTTGGCAAATTTCTTCTTCAGGCATACCAACGATAGCAGGTTGCTGCATTTTGTTTTGCCTAAATCTTGAGGAAAGCTTCACGCACGATTGTTATTACAACGAACTGCGTAAAAATCGATATTACGTTCTTGGAATATTTAATGTGTATCCGAGTATACACGAAAACACATAAAACATACATTTGTGTGAGTATAACACATACAGATACAGACACATGCACTGGCAACGCAAAGAGGGCCTTTCGACTGAGCGCTATATGTATCACACTTGACGGAACTGCCGCACTTCATGGGAGACTTCCGTTGTCCGCTTTGCTCGAAACTATCAGTCTGACGATCTGTCTGTCCCACGTGGCCATAACTGAAGCGAGCATTTATCTCCATCTTCCGCTTTTATGTGAAACGTGTGAGAGTCAATGTGCGAGGCTGTATGTTAGTAATACAACTGTCGGCTGGCGGAATTGCTTCCTTTAAGCGGTCTCCTACTGAATGCGAATAAGATTCACTTGTTTTAAGTATTTAAGTATTCTTTTTGAAGAGTTTTGTATTGCGGGCCAGAAGAAAACTTGGCATGTTAGTACATTTGTATACATACATACATACATACACATATCTATTTACACACATATTTTTTTAATATTTTCATTCTGTCGCGAACACCAAAAGAAAACAAAGATAAAAAGAGAAACGAAACATAAATAAAAAATGTGTCTGCTTTCTGTAACCTTAAGTGTACGCACAAGAGCTCCAGCCGTAGACCAATTACTCATCCTTTAATCCCCTGGAACACTTCTGTGCTCATGTACATGTATTTTTAGGTTTTCCTTCTTCTTTTTTTTTGGAGCTAAGTTTTGCTTACGTTCGCTATTACTTTATTTTTTTTTTGGTTTTTCGGTTAATTTTAATGAAACAGTGCCTTAAGAAATTAATGTTTTAAGATGCCTTTTTGAATTGTTTTTAAAAAACTCGGCAAGTTTACCCTAAATCTAAACATATATGTTGTCGGGAATTGTAAGCAGAAAAATTTTTAAGTGTTCTGTTTTTTAAAAAATTTTTGGATGATACGAAATTATTAATACACTAGCATTACCCTGTGCGCATCGCCTCACCTCAATCGTGGTGTAGATTCGATGTGCGGTCTGCGTGAAAATTCTATTTAAAAACTACTTTTGTATGAGGACCACCCTTAGTATGCACCCAAAATAAAATTTTTACAACCTAAGCAGTGCCTCTTAATATAAAAACCACATGATGTAAATTCCTTGAGAATCGATTTAAGCGGTCTTCGAGAAAATGATATTTAAAATATTTTTTTGTGTGAGGGCCACCCTAAATAAAAGTTTTGTATCCTTAGCTATGCCTGTTAACATAAGAGCTACGTGGTGTAAATCGTTTAACCTGTTATCGTGAAAATGACATTTAAAAAAATTTTGTATGAGGGCCACCCTAAGTTTGAACTTGAAATAAAATTTTTACGATCTTATCTGTAATTCTTTATATAAAAGCAATATGGTGTAAATTCCATGAGAATCGATTTTGCGGTCTTTGAGAAAATGATATAAAAAAAATTGTTGTATAAGGGCCACCCTAAATAAAAGTGTTGAAGCCTTATATATGACTCTTAATATAAGAGCTACGTGGTGTTAATTCGGTGTGAATCGATTAACCTGTCTTCGTGAAAATGATATTTAAAAATTTTTGTGTATGAGGGCCACCCTAATTTTGCACTTTAAATAAAATTGTTACAATTCAATCTCTGCCTCTTAATATAAAAACCATTATTGTCAGGGCCGTCTTTAACCTATTGGAGGCCCTGGGCATATTAGGATAATGGGGCCCCTATGACTTTGACAGAACGCTATTTTTTTAGAATAGACAAAGAAAGTAGTTAAACAAGGTTCTAGATTTATTTTTATTGACAGTCACATTAAATGAATAAGATAATGTATTATAATCCACAAAAGTAACTCTTATAGCATTCACAGGTTAGTGCTTAAAAATCTATGTTGATTGAAGAGGAAACCTTCTAGATTTGAGATGGGCAAAATCATTAATAATTTTTATTACTGAGCACATCACATTCTATGGACATCAACGACAAACTGGTTCATTCATTTATTCGTTTTGTATTCTTTTCAATTGGGAGAAGGAACGTTCTCCATTGCAGTTAGTTACCATCATGCTTAAAAATATTCTCAATGCGATTTCTACATTTGGAAATGTGTCTTAAATTTTGTTTTCTTTCAAAAGTTGATATATTTAAAATATACTATTAGTTCCCTCATTTTCACTGTGAACAATTTTCAAGTATTCTTTTAAGTGCAGACATTCCATTTCTAACTCTTTTTCATTCACATCTTCATAATAAAATTCAGTAAATTCTTTGCAACTTTGTCTCAACTCTTCAGAATTCAGAGTTTCAAGCGAAATATTAAATTAAAACGTTTACTAATGTTCTTTTTCGAACGGATCGATCGCGGGGCCCTGGGCACTTGCCCAGTGTGCCCAGTGGGAAAGAGGGGTCTGATCATTGTAAATTCCAAGAGAATCGATTAAGCAGTCTTTGAGAAAATGCTATTTTTAAAATATTTGTGTATGAGGGCCACCCTAAATAAAAGTTTTGTGGCCTAAGCTATGCTTCTTAACATTAGAGGTACGTAGTGTAAATTCGGTGTGAATCGATTTATTTGTCTTCGTGAAAATGATATTTAAAAATATATTTGTATGAGGACCACCCTAAGTATGCACCCTAAATAAAATTTTTACCATCAAATCTGTACCCCTTAACATAAAAGCCATACTGTGTAAATTTCATGAGAATCGATTTGCCTGTCTTTGAGAAATCGCTATTTTGAAAATATTTGTGTATGAGGGCCACCCTAAATATGCACCCTAAATAAAAGTTTTATAGCCTATGACACCCGCCCGATCGATACTAACATACTATAAAAATTTCATCAAAATCGGCTGGATAGTTTCCGCGTGCATAAGAGACAGACAGACAGACAGACAGACAGACAGACGGACAAAAAATGAATTTTATATAATAGATATTATGTATCTTTAAAGCCACATACATAGCTGAAATGTGCCTTCGTCCTGAGGTCTTTTGTTTTTAGATTGAAGCGAATCTTTACGAATAATTAAAAAAACTGGGAAAAAGTGTGAAAAGTAAAATATTATTTTACTCTATTTATTGACTTTAACAAAGCTAATAATTTGGAATATATAAAAAGTGCCTCACAAAAGTATTCGGAATTTGAAATTTTTTTAAAGGATCATCAAATTTTTATTACGAATGAGCTTTTTTTCAAATCAAACTAAGTAATTATAATTCAGTATTTATAAAAACTTATTTACTACCGAAACCTTCAAGAGAACTAAGTATTCGGAAATCGTTGTTGATTTCTAATTTTTCGTAAGATAGCCGACTTGTCTCGAATGCCTAGCTTAGCTGGCTTACGGCAGCGTTGAGAATTATAAAACGTGTTCCTTCTAAAATGCTGTGAATAGTCGAAATACTTCTTCAAACGCTGCCAGCAATCGCTTTGAGGGTTCGTCCTTCCTCACGCAATTTAAAAATAATTTTTCTTTCTTCGAAAGTGGTTTCTTTTGATATTCAGCCCAATTTTTTTTTTACAAAATCACAATAAAAAAAATCCAGCTCTAAATACCGAACAAAAAAAATTTAAACTGAATTATTAAATCAAACAATGCCGCTCGTCACTTAATGAAATGGCTCAGGATTTTAAAATTCACCTCATTTGGGTGCCTGAGCATAAGAACATTAATGGCAATTGCAAAGCTGATGAACGTGCTAGGCAGGGGAGTACTCCATAAATTCCTCAGGACAAGGACAAGGTGTTGGCATGCTACTTGCTACCTGTAAGTTAATGCTTAAAGAAGAAACGATAAAAAGACTAACAAAAGATGGACCCAAGGGTCAACTTACAATATAACAAGGCAAATATGGCCGGAACGCTAAGCGATCCCTAGGACTGATATCCCGCAATAGACATAGTGTCTCGTCAGTTGTTGCAGTCATAACTGGCCACTGCCTTATTGGCAGACATGAGGAGAGATGAGGTATTCGGTCTTATGACTTCTGTAGAAGTTGTAGCGATGTAGAGGTGGAGGAAAACATTGGAAAACACAAAACATTTGGTTCGCTTATATTTGATGACCTGAATGACCTCAGACATGTTAGCATAGGTCAGCTATTTAGTTTTATTACGAAATCTGGCTGGTTCAATGAGAGGGTATAGTCAAGTACCCTGTGGTATCACAATGGACCACCATTTAGTCTAAGTGAGTCGATTTGCAACTGACTGCCACTCCTACCTAAACCAACCTAACCTAGCTACTGAAATCTAACTGTAAATTGATTTTGAAGAGTGCTGCCAATACTTTTGGATTACTCTTTGGTCTAGTATATGTGTAAGATATTACCATATTGTTTGAAATTCCGAATACTATTTTGCACTGAATTTCATTAAGAAGAAGTTTTTGTTAGTAAATAAATCCAGATGTACACTGAGTTACAATTACTTAGTTTGATTTTAAAAAAACTCGTTCGTATTAAAAAAATTTAATGATTCTTTTAAAAATTCCGAATACCGAATGTGTATAGATAGCACTTTAAGATTTTTTAAGTAATTTTTTTTTATTCAAGTATCACGCAATTTTTTTATTATAAATACAAGAAGGAAATTTCTAAATGTAATTAATAAGAAGTAGTTCAAGATCGTTGAGCAATATAATTTTACTTAAGTAAGGACAATATAGCTGGATTTATGGATACAAGGCTTCGGATGGTGGGCTTTAACCAACTTTAAATTACAAGTTGAGCTACAACAAAAACTTGAATGTGGAATTATTTGGGATGTTAATCAAAAGGAAAAAAATCCTTAGAGCTTTTTTTTTAATTCCATATTTACAGTTTTTTAGTAATACTATCTAGTATAATATGTGTATAACGTAGGTACGTTTTAAATTTAAAAAACATCCGATTGTTCTCAAATTGACACGTTAAAGAACCTAAAAAGATAGTCTCACAGTCCAAATTTCAGCTCCCTAGATATTCGTGGTCTTGAGTACTGTTAGGTCAAATTTCGAAAAAAACCAAATTTTTGCGAAAATAGCCAAATTCAATATTTGATATCTCTGGGCCTGGTCAACCATTTTCACTATGTGGTATCTCATTTAAAAGCAAATAAATAGATAAACATAATAAGATCGGTCTTTAGTATGACGAATAAAACTACGATTTACTACACCATTTTCAAAGCAGTCATATTTTACTAAGACGCATTTAACTTAATCGCGTCGCAAAAATAAGTCTTAAGGTCTAGAGCAGCGGTGGGCACAAAAATATAACCAAAGAGGAAAACAACAACATCAAGCAACAACAAACGAAATTTTAAAGTTTTTTTTACTTTCATTTCCAAAATTGCCATTACACAAAAAAAAATAATTACACTACAAACAAAAACAATTGCTACATTCGTCAAGATACAATGCGGCGCCGTCATTTATGCCTTTGTGTTTTGTTTTTGTTTTCATTTGAATTCAAGTCAACGCTGTGCCTCGATTGAAATTCTGCGAATTTTGTGCCTCGATAGCGTTGAAATTCTGCGAATTTTGTGCTTCGATAGCGTTGAAGTTCAGGGAATTTTTTTTCGCTTGGTTGTGCGTCGAATAACGGTTAGAGCAATGTGAGGAAATTGAGGCACTAAGTGCCCTTCCCTGGTCTAGAGGCTTAAAACTATATTTTTTATGTATAACTTAACAAAAAAAAATTGATGTCCACAACTTTAAATTTAGATTTGAGGGCTTTTATAACAAATATTTTTAAACCGGAATATAGTAAAGTATTTTGACGTGTCAAAATTTGAAGAAAATCGAATAACTCTTAAATTTCATACGTATGTTATGCATATAGTATAATATCATTAAAAAACAGTAAATATGGAATTAAAAAAAAAACTCTAAGGATTTCTTATACATATTTTTCATGTATCGACTCTTAATTACATCCCAAATAATCCCCAATTAAAGTTTTTGTTGTAATTCACACTTTTATTAAAAGTTGGTTAAAGCCCACCGTGAGTAAATCTCAAAATTTGTATCTTAAATCTGTATCTACATATTGATTTTTGTGGTAGAGATATTTAATTTTTCTGTAAAAGTTCCCAGAGTCAAACATATCGCATGAATGATTCTCGGGAAGGCTTATATAAAAAAATTGGTGCTGCTTAATCGCTTGACTCATAAGTGAGATCAAAGGCAATACTGCCCTCAGATCCGAAAAATGCGTATCGCAAAAAAATTCATATTCGTAATTCTTATGGCATCGGATAGCTTAAGAAATTACGCGTCTAATGAACTACTTCAAATGCCAATATCTTAGATCAAACATATAAAAAAACTTCTCAGAGAATTTTCTCTATCTCAATTTTACAGGTACATATTTCAAGGAATTGACATGAACAAAACTTCAATTACCTCGAAACGCATTTTGTTTTATATACGCTCATTTCGCTTCTGAGAGCAGAATATGTGTTAGAGGTGGACTGAGAGAACAATTGATTGATTTCTGAAGATTTTTTAATAAAAAAATAAAGTTTTATTTGTGAAATATATGTATATTTGCGACTAGATCAAGAATTTTAGCAAAAAAAGAACTTTAAAATTGGCATTTTCGTGTCAATTTGAGAAATAATTTATCTAACTCACTACCCAACAGCCGCTGAAAACTGTTAGAACTCGCTTCAATTTGTACCTTCAATTGAATATATGGGCATACCGTGCACATTGTGAGCCCGGGCCAAAGAGGTAATTTGCGCCTAGAAAACCCTGGCAAAATGAAATCTTTTTAACATGTACTTATATTAACAAAATGAAGAAAAGGTACACAGCAAAATTTCATAGTTATGCTAAAAACAAAATTTTATTTATATATTACGAGAACAATTTTTCCGCCCCCCAAGTGATTCCGCCCGGGACAGTCACCCCTCGGCCTCCCAAGGTACGCTACTGGATATAGGTCGGTAAATATCAGTTATAAGCTTAAAACGATCTAGAAAAAAAGGTATTTATGTCACCACGGAAAATACATTAATTTAAGACTGATTTACTTCCATAAAAACCAAATATAAAAATTAGTTGAAATTGGTTTGAAAACAGATAGACTTCGAACTAAAAATTTTAATTTCATTTGATAATGATTAAAGCACTTATACTTTGAAGTTTTAGGGAATCACCAAAACGAATTATTGGACAACATTTTACAGCTAATAATAGAACCTTACATAAGGGCTATTAATATCTTAGGAAACCTTACGTTCTGTCAGTTCGAAAGTTTTGAAGAGAAAATCTTAATATCATTCGAATTGTAAGAAGTATAAGTTTAACCGGTCATGTACGCAGGACCGCATTACCGCCAACAACAACAACGGCATGTTTTCAAAAAAGTCAAAAAAAAAAGAAATAACAAATTCGCGGACCCACTCACCTGGTTGTGTTACGTAATATGCATGTGAACGACACGTTATGACAATTGAAGGATGTAGATATTGTCATCATTAATATGAACCTAACCTACATTTATACTAAATCATTCTATGGCACAAAATTATTAGTAGAGAGATACCATCTCTTTTGATGTTTCACATAACTATTTATTGCAGTTTTCCTTACCTAATTTTATGCTTACAACTCTAGTCAAGTTGTTTTACTAAAAAGAGATGGTGAAATTTTGTACATAATCCCTTATAAACGGAAGCACTTTCTACTTTGTTTGCGATCGTTAGGGACCTTGATATATTAATTCTTCGATTATGAAGATATTTGTTAATGTAGGCGGCGCATCTGTCAACTACTTAAGTTTTGTTAAGCATAAAAAGAACTACTAAAAAAAATTAGAAAATTTAATAAAAAACACGTTCCAAAAAAAAAAATGCTCAACATATTTAGAATTTCTTCACATTAGAGCGTAGATGTGTTGTTTTATTTGTGTTATAGGGAAATATTTTAAAGAAGTAAAAAATACGACATCTACACGTGGGCCTACACGCGATAAGTCGAATGTCAAAACTTTTGTGACAGTTTATCGCCATTGCTCTTATTTTTCCACAGACACAATTTGTGTTCTTGTTTCAAGGTTTTGTTATTATTTTTTCAGTTTGACACATCAGTAAAATGTCACAAATACAAATTTTGAACAATTATTTTGTGTTTTTCTTTTTGTTTTTTAAAAAAAAAAAAATTTAAGAAAACCACGAAATCTTTTTCTTTTTGTGATTTTGCAGTGACTTTGGGTTAAACATGTGGAATAGATAAATAAGGAATTATTAAGAGTAATTTTTTGTTCACGCTATTGGTGGATAATATATTATGTAGATGCTCACTAAAATATAAATTTAGCAACACCGCAAACTTAAACATCACTCAGTAATCACCTTCTAATGTGCAATAAAAAATAATTATTTGTTAACAGTTGGATTAATCGAACTATGTACAGACATTAAGTTTTTTTTATTTAACATTAAAAATTCGCTGCATACGAGTATTTCATAAATCGAAGTGCACAAGATACAACAGAACGGAAATAAAAAAGCGGACAAATCAAACCCATAATGAAAATAATTGTAAGTGAAAAACAGAAAAAGTCAAAAAGTAAACAAGAGTAACGATCATAATGAAGAAAACAAAAAAATAAATAAATAAAACCAGGATTAAAGGACCACCCGTGGGATATACCTTTATAGACAAAATACTTAAAAATAAAAAACAACAATGAAATTCGTTCGAATGAAAAGCTGAGAAAAAAATGCGGCCAACATACGAAAGGAAAAGTTCAGAACTATTAATCATGAAGTTTGCAGATTTCCTGACTTCGGTTTCTGCACTGTAACGTGGGTCACAACAAAAACAAACATTACATAAAAAACGTTTATTTCATTTTCCCATCTAAAAGGGGAAACAAAATGGAAAAATTGCAAATAAATTTTGTGGTGGCAATGATTTGGATTTTATATCCTTTGTATCATTTGTCTATCTATTTTGCTGTCTGCCTACAGTTTCCATAATATTTGTTTCTCCCATTCACAAAACAGAAAAAAACGCCTATAGATTTATGAATGCCACTGTCATATGAGAAGCCGCAATGTGTAAACAAATAAAACGCCCGTTCTATGACAGTTGAAATGAGAGTTGTCCTTTCTAGTGACACTACAACGAGATGCTGCTGTGACAGATGCTCAGCTACTGCAAAGTTAGACACTCTCGTAGCATGGGTAAAAGTGAGACAAAAAAAAAATGATTCAGTTGACAGCTGAATTAGGATATATGACTTAAAAGCAAACAAATAAACAACAATAAAGTTTCTGAAACAAAAAAGGATACGTATGTGTATGTTTTTATTTCTCTGCTTTGACATCCAAGTCGGGCATCAATTTATCGATTCCATAAAAATAAGCAACAAACAAAGCCATACATAAATAGGCCACTGGGTTTTAAAAGGGTTAAAATATTCGCCAGTTTCAAGACATTTTAATTTCACACTCCATTTGTTCACAATTACACCTTATGTCTCACAAATAGCAATTTACTCGTAAACCCTTTCGCACTTGACTCCGTTAATAGGATTGATGGGAAAAAAGTATGCTCTCCTTTGTCCTGAAAGCTGGAAGCATGGCACGTTAAGATCAAAGTTTTTTTTTCGCTTTGTTTAATGAATTTGCCAAATGTCTCAAAATTTATAAGACTTCACTTAAATATTTTCACGAGTCTTCAAAGAATAATTATCATTACTTTTTTCTAAAAATATAATTAGCACAGAACTAGTACGTATTGGGTTTTCATAGGAAATATTAGAAAGGCTGTACGGAAAGAAAATGCTTATCGGTAACACTAAAAATATTGTGTATATGCAAAAATATGTGCAAAATATAAATCTTTTTTAAATTTTTTATTCAGTCGGTGACACTAAATTGTTCCATATTTTGTTCAAACAATATCATAACCTTCAACCATCACCTGCATCAAATCTCCATATATCTCCTAAAAATTCCAATTTGTTCCTACATTTTTAAATCTCCAATATCCCCTATCTTCTCACTTAGCATAAAGCTTTCAAAAAGCTCTTTTACGGTCGTTTCTACTATTATATAAGACGACCGCGTTTTCTGCTACCCTGACGGTTTTACGCCAATACGTATATGGCGTGTGTTCATTTACATTTTCCTCGTGTTATACATACATATATACGGAAATCATATTTTGTTTGCATCTGGTGAGGAATTTGACATTAGAAAGATGGTCTTGGGTTGCAGACTTGTAAATTTTATAGCAGACGCTTTTAGTACACCAAGTTTTACATTCACATTTGACTCAAACATTTTAAGCTTGAAAGGAGCGAATACTGCCGGACATTACAAAAGTTTGCGAGGGTCTTTTACTTTGTTGATATTAGTTTCGATGTCCTACTTGGTACCGCCATCGGAAGATATAACGCTGCCAAATAAGTGAATTGCATTGTCAAACGACTAAAGCAGCGGTGGGCACAAAAATATAACCAAAGAGGAAAACAACAACATCAAGCAACAACAAACGAAATTTTAAAGTTTTTTTTACTTTCATTTCCAAAATTGCCATTAGCACAAAAAAAACAAATTACACTACAAACAAAAACAATTGCTACATTCGTCAAGACACAATGCGGCGCCGTCATTTATGCCTTTGTGTTTTGTTTTTGTTTTCATTTGAATTCAAGTCAACGCTGAGCCTCGATTGAAATTCTGCGAATTTTGTGCCTCGATAGCGTTGAAATTCTGCGAATTTTGTGCTTCGATAGCGTTGAAGTTCTGGGAATTTTTTTTCGCTTGGTTGTGCGTCGAATAACGGTTAGAGCAATGTGAGGAAATTGAGGCACTAAGTGCCCTTCCCTGGACTAAAGAACTACTTCGAAAAGATAAATCTGCACCTCAATACTATGTGTGTAAATAGGATAATGTTGGAATTTGGCCAATTTCAGAAAAGTCGTTTTCTGCGGCCGCTTGCAATTTTTCTTGATCTTTCAAACTATCGTTAAAAATGTCCGCGGATGATGGCACACACAATTAAAATAATTTCGATCAATCCTCTATGTTATATATGTTTCTATGAAAATTAAGCTCTCAAAGTTGCACTGTGATATCTCCTTGAACAGCGATCATTTGGATATAACTCGCATAATTTGCAAAAATTATGGGAAAATAGTCCACGCACTATAAAATTTTGGATTGCTCAAAATTGTTCGATCTAAAGGTTTTACTGATAAATTATTTCAGGTACACGAAGCGGCAACGTCTACAAAGAAATTGATTGAACGCTTAAGGAATTTCTAGTGTACTATGATGGAACTGGTGAAAGACTTGTACTTGTTTTCAATGTACTTTCTCAAAACTTGACAATCTTTGTTGTTCTAGAGCTAAGTTTTGCCTTTCCACGAAACAGCATGTGCCCACGTTGTCACCGATATAAATTCTTAAAACCTCGACAGCACAAACAAACACCTAACAAACACCACACTGGCAAGCACCTCGGAAAAAGAAACAATTAACATTACAACACTTGGGGGAAGAGGCATTTAATTACTAGACACATGCCTGAATGACACTAATGACACCAGCTTCGACTTAGGCAGACAAACAGGCGACAACCTGTAGGGTTTTTGTATGCACAACTCGCATGAACAAATTTCCAATAATTTGTACCATTAAATTTAAAATTTAAACCCAAAAAACAATTTTAACTACTTTTTTTTCACATTACGTAGGAAAATATGCAGAGAAACCACATTAAAATGACACCATGTGGAAATGTCATAAATTATGCTGCGTTCCAACTAACGCTGCAAGGAAAGACCTAAAGGAACACATGAAATTGAGTAGCTAAAAATACATAAGTAGCATTTATGTTATGGGACTTAATTTGAAAAATTTAATGTGTATTATACCGAACCATATGGGCTATTAACTTAAACTTACCTACCAGTTTGAAATATTTTATATACTTGGTAGATATCGTAACCATCAGTAGTGATAAGGTGTGCGGATATCTTTTAATTATCACATGCAAATATCGTGATCTGAAATATTTTTCTATAATTGAGTTAAAGTGATTTATTTATTTTAGTTGGTCTTTCATTCAATTAGTTGTGGGGGACATACAATTTATGTTTTTGGAGCACTATGTCTACAGCAAATTAAAAGCAATTTAGTGAATATTAAAATTCAATCTCACATTTTTATTACCGTTCTTACAACAGTAAGCAAATTAAATTTTAAGCAATAATTCATTATTAATTTATGACAGTCTACTTACTTCCAGTTCGTTTTAATGGGGCTCATTACGTGCCCCATTCATAACAGTGAGTAGTTTTACAGTGAATTGTAAACCATAATAACGCGAAGTTATAATAACGAGTGTAAGCTACTTGTCTTCGTTTTTATAGCAGCCTTCTCCTATCGCCTACATTCTCTCCTGCTCCCTCCCTACTTACATGCGGTTAATACTTTATTTATCTAAGAGTAGGTATCTCTTACGAGCGTTGCGATTTAACTGTCTGCCTTAGCTGCAGCAGTTCACTAAACAGCCGTATGCGAGCAAAACCCGTGAACGCCATAAATCCTTTTATGATCCATTTAATGGCGTTTTAAGGAGCGCTTTGAAGTATCACAATTTTCGCTCGCGTTGCCAATAATGCGTTCTTTATTGACTTGAGTTATGACTTTCTGGGAGCCATTGTATTGCAGTTAAATGGTCAAAACTTTTGCTAAGCGTTTTTTTGTTTCTCTTAAACTTCTGTATTTTCATGCCTTTAAAACTTTAAAACTTAAATTACAACAATAATTTTTTGGACCTTTTGCCTACTCTGGTTTTTTATTTTCAGTTTGGGCAGAAACTGGTGACTTCCGCGATACGACCCACAGCTCAATGACCGCAGTCGCAAATAGCTTGGAAAATACGCATTTAAATAATTTTCAAACGTCATCGTCAGCACCGATTTCCAATCGAAGCCGTGATAGAAAAGATGGTGAGTTAATATTATAAAAATTTGCAAATCTCAAAGGATGCTAGATTATTGTGTGTGATGTTTTAGTGATGTGTAATGTCATTTATATCGTACTCAGGGCCTGATTTACCCACAGGCTAAAAAGGCTTAAGCCTGGGGCGCCAGGTCCGAGGGGGCGCTGAGAACTAACATTGATTTTCACTTTGTTTTCGCATTTTTATTCAGTTTTAAATAGTTATACATTCGTTTTTTTAATGCTTTTACGAGTACATTAATTTTAAATTCAAAATTATTCTAAAATAATACTCCTGCGATACCTACCGACCACTTTAAATATAAAAACGATATTTTTAGCGTTGAATTCCAAATAAAGGCAGGAAGAATAGCAGAAAAATTTAAAACCCTAGAAATGACACGATAATGTTGTGTTTTTGGAACTCGTTGCTGGTTAAGTTTCAAATCATGAGTGGACAGCTTCCAGCAAATAATGCTGTTTTGTCAAACGTTGTTACTCTGTATATGTAAGTTATTATATACAAATCTTAATCAGCGATGGCATTTTCGGTGAAGAATCGTCATCAGTACATTCGGTACATTTGACCCTTTTTCAGAACATTCGGCGGATTTTCAGAACATTTGAACTTATTCTGAAAAATAACAATTTTTTAAGTAAATTCAGGTGAAATATGCGTGCAAACCTGCCGTAATGGTTTGCTGACCTTTTATTTTTAATAAAAAATTTAAAATTTTGTACATTCGGCTTTTAAAAGTACATTTGAAGTCTCGATTCAGTACATTTTCACAAAACCCAAAGCAATCGATAAGTGCAAACGCACTGAAAACAAAAAAGATTTAAGAAGAAAAAAGAAACCAAAATTTTATTTTGATGAAGTAAAGCCGAATTTGAAGGAAGACAATATTTCATTGTAGATAAATAATACGCTGCTACTGATTCCCTCAAAAATCAGTTGAAAAGCCAACAAATAATTTATACCGAAGTGAATTCAAAACTTGGTTTCTTATGGAAATTTCCTAAAATAAATGACAATAGCATTAAAAAAACCACAGCTAAAGAGTTGCTACAACTATATGACTTGGATATGGAAGATACGTTTTCTGACGAGTGTTTCCATTTGGAATAGTTTTTAAAAGATAAAGAATTTGTTGATCTACAAAAATTAAAAATTACAGTTATTAAAAAGCCGAATGTAGAAATTTTTTAAGAGTTTTTTTTTAACGATTAGCATCACAAGATACAGCGGTGAAAGATCTTTCTCTGCATTAAAACAGGTAAGAAACTACTAGCGCTCGGCTCTTCGCCAGCAGAAACCTACTGCACTAGCACTATTATTTATTGAGAATGTTTTTTACAAAACATGAAATTTGGCAATGTTGTGGAAAGATTCGGTAACGAGAAACCAAGAAGAGTTTTATGTAACGTTTTCAATGAACAACACTAGTTTACATACACATATGGACCTCATTTTGAGATCTGATTTCTCATAGAAAGTTTTCTATATATTTTGTGGCGTGAACTCCAATGTTCTCAACCATATTTTTCTTAAGAATCGTTTTCGAGATATCTCCAAAAACCCCGTTTTCTGCTCTTTTTTCATTTATTTGGCTATATACCCATGACCCATTTCGAAGCGATATTTTTGGCATTTTTAAAAAGTGTCAAAATTTCAATTGCTCCGTTTCGACCCAGAAATCTTCCTTTTTCTTATTTTTAAGATTTAGGATGAAAACCTATTATTTTATAAATATTTTAAGTACATATTTGCTCAAATCGGACAATAATGTTAAAGGTGTTCAGAAATCAATGAAAAAAGGTAATTTCCATGTTCTCATGCATTCCCGTATACAGGCCATAGACTATGTAATTGATTAAGGAACTAATTCGTTAAAAGTATTTTATTGTCTTATATGTTTAATAATATATTGTACCCTAAAAGTGATAAATCCAAAAGTGTTATTAAACTTAGGCTTGTACTTCTGAGGACAGTGCGAATGTGTCCCTTTTTTATTTTTTTAATTATGACTCAAAAACTATACATTTTCGGTATTTACACATTCCGAGATTTTTTGTAGGGAATAAAATTTCCTATCGAAATGGCACTTTATAAAGTCAAAGACTTTATTTTTTCAACAAAATATGACGTAAAAATAGTGATCCATAAATGTAATTTTTGATGAAAATTGGTTGTGATGCAGTCGTTTAAAGTTTCCTACCTCTGTATGATTTTGCCAATTTTTAGCTTTAATTTTAAACACAAAAATAATTTTTACTCAACGAAAAATTTATTTTTAGATTATCAATGATAATGACGAAGGTAGTTGTTTACAATTTTGATATAGTATATATGATCTTAGATATAAAAAATTTCAAAAAATTTTAATTTTTCGGTTTTTTTTTTTAAATAGCGACTAAGAACTACTTATCTTACAATAAAGTAATACTTACATTTTTGCAAAATTTGAATTTTTACAGTTTGTATACGCGATTAGTAGTTGGTGAAAAGCAAAAAGTATAATAATAAAAAGTGTTATAATATTTTATAATTCAATTGAACTATATATACATTTTTAACCATAAGTTTTAATGGTAATAATTACAATATAAATTACAACTTTTATGCTTTTGAATTCGAAGAGATAGCTTTTACTATAGAAACTGAAATATTTGTAGTCTGGGCAGGCACAGGAAGGATGGGCCGGGGGCGCATATTCATAGTTAGCCTAGAGCTGTCAGAAGTCTAAATCAGGCCCTGATCGTACTGACCTAAATTTATCTTGGCCAATTTATTTGGATTAAATGGTAACAAACCTTGGTTGAAACATCATATGTTTCACACAAATAAAAATTTAATTGAATACCAAATCTATATCAAATATAATTTCATATATTTAATCTAAGTCTTTTCTCAGTTATATCAATCTGATGAAAAGCTTATATTATCAAAAGTCTAGTAGGTTTAATTTATGAAAAGTTTTAGAGATATGAAGGCGCTGAGCTTTTATTGACGTTAAGGTGCTTCTAAAACTATCCATACAGCTTTTAAAGCTTTAATTTGTTAAAAATCATCCGATTTTTGATTAATATTTTGGACTTATTTTGAAATAAGTTTCTTAAATTTTGTTTACAAAATCAAAGGCTTTTCCCAAAAAGTCATACAGTTTCTTAAATAAAAGGTGTTGCAAAATTCACGCAAGATTTGTATTTCGCGCCATTTGTGCGTTAAAGTGTTCTTATAGAATAATACTCGTATAAGTTATGGCTTTTTAACAGCCATAACACAGCAGAATCGCTTAATTTTTTTTTTATTGTTTGAAAGGTTGTAAAAAGTGGCAGTGCTGAATGTAACTTTTTCAATGGTAGGTGGTGACACGCCTCTAACAGGAAAATAGATTTTCACTGGTAAACAAATTAACCGATTTTGAAGATATTTGGTATGAAGATAGACTGAGCTCTAAGGAATGCTATTAACTCTGTTATCTTGAGTGGACGCGGCACCGCCTCTAATGGGATAAGACGATGCTATGACTGAGCTGTTACGTTGATTTTGATGAAATTTGTTATGGAGATAGATTAATTCACGAATAAAGGCATATGTTTTAGTGGATGGTGCCACGCCTCAAATAGGAAATTACGTTTACTGCTAAACTTATGAACCGATTTTCATGAGATTTGATATAGAGATATGTAGATTGAACTTAAAGGAATGTATTTTTTTTAAGTGGGTATTAAGAGTGAATACTGATTTTTCGAACAAAACTATTTTCAGCTACGTAGCTCATTTTCATTTTGATGGTTTCGTTAATCGTCAAAATAAAATTGTTGAGAAACAAATTTATCCACAACGTGTCACTGTGTGATGCGGATTTTGGGCTGGAGAGATTATTGGACCATTCTTTATTGAAATTGCGATAAAATAGGCAATAACAGTTAATGGTGCCACCGTTTTTAGTGTCTAAATTGCAAGATATGGATGTAAACGTCATGTGGTTTCAACTAGACGGTGCCACATACTACGAGTACATAGCCCAAAAACAATTCTATTACTACATGAGTCAATTTTTGGTCTTGTAATTTTACGTTTTGGTGACCAAAATTGGCCGCCCAGATCATGCAGTTTTAATTGTTCTACCTTGAATAATTATTCAAGATAGTATTAACTTCAAGAAAAATCATGGTTGAAAGGTGTGCTACAAAATGAAATGTTCCGCAATTTTGATTGTAACTTTAGATGAAGACAATTTTTTGAATGTAAGACTTTTTCATTTCCACTAATTGTAAGTAAAAGTTTTGGTTGTATTCTATTTGATGCATAGTAGTCAATTCCAACGTTTACGAAATTATAAAGGATGGCAATAGATAATTAATTTAAAATGTTTCTTATTAATGACAAAGTAACTCGATTCCTACATCCATTGCTCTCAATGAAAATTAGCATAAATTGAAAACAGTGATAATATTAATGCTATACTCAAAATTAAATTTCTGTCAGGATTTCTGTCAGTGTCATAATCAATATACATAGCAAAAAATGTAAAGATTTGAATGAAGTAAGGTTAAAGAATATCCGACGGCAAAACCAGATTAAATAAACCAACGCATTTATCCAACTGATTTTTCATTTGCTACTCATACATATTGTATCAATTTCGCCATTGACCAATTCATTGCTCCGTATAACATCATTATCAATACTATAAGAATAAGAAAAAAAAAGTTCAGACAAAAAAAAAAAACTAAAATTTTTCCAACGAAACAAACCAAATATTTTAGTTCAGTAAAAAGCCTGAAAAAAATACCATACTGTAATCAAAACTTATCGCAAGATAAAGATATAATTTATAACAATTTCATACAAGAAAATTAAAGCACGGCAGCGTAAATTAAATACCCTCGATAAAAATAACCTTTGTCGGCACCAGTCAAAAACCTTTTGATTTCGGTGCTGATTTTTTCACTCCTTGATATTTCATTTAGTTTGTTTGATTTAGTTGAGCTTTTAACTAACATAAATAAAAATAAAAATGGAAAAATGATCGATGGCATTTTCAACACATTACAGAGCTGTAAATTTGTTACCAAAATGAGGGTGCTGCTACTGCAATGTAGGGCCTTTGCGAGTGGCGGCTTCTATTGAAATTTCAATTGCGACGACGTTGGGCAACGTTTTTGACATTTGTACGAGCTAACGATTATCAGCGGGACGTGCACTCGTAATTAGCCAAAAACTACTACAATAACAATACAAATCGACGTCTATCGTCGAACTACTTTGCAATTAGTAATTCTCACAGGGGCTTCACACTTCATCATATCAGACTAATAATATACGGACAGATAAAACATTCGAGAACGGGGGTAAAGTGAAAGGAGACGGAAAAGTGCAATACCTCAATAATAACGAGAAAGGCGCCCAGATAAGGAACGCATTAGTGTGAACGCCAGACTGATCAGGGTTTTCCATTCAATCGATGGAATCGTTCTCTTGTTTGCTTATGCAGTTACAATGATTTACTCGAAGACCATGAAATGCACTCATATTCCACTCAACTCTCCGCGACTACAGATGGCCGGTGCTCGCTTATCTTTGGCCCTTTTCTCGTATATATTTTGAGTTATCAACGCAAAAGTGTTAGTGTGTGCAAAGAAAGTGTAGTCTGTGTGGAATATAATGAATGTAAACAAATTTACACATGTTTCTCACCACTAATTACCTAGTAATACCTTTCACACTTTTGTGTAGCGATATTTCATTTTTGTTCTCGATTTTTTTTACTTGTAGGTAACCGTGCTGTCAATGAAACCACTATAAAAACTGAAAACATATCAAACTCTGGTCATGATGAGACGATGACATCCGTTGCCGATGAGCCAAAAAACGATAAGAAAAATAAACGTCAACGCCGACAAAGAACTCACTTTACGTCGCAGCAACTGCAGGAGCTAGAGCACACATTTAGTCGTAATCGATATCCGGATATGTCAACGCGTGAAGAAATCGCCATGTGGACGAATCTGACAGAAGCCAGAGTTAGGGTAAGTACAATGATACAAATGAAATAATCACAGAAACAACTTTTCCGGAATCGAAAACTCATAAGCCATGATTCAACAATAAAAGTTCTCGCAACTTATCAGACGCATCTCTGATAGTAATCCACTTATTGTCAAATTATCACAGTTTGTTTTAGTCGATCAGCTAATTTTGACATTTTCTGGGCAAAACCATTTATGAAGAAGTAGTATAGTATTTGAAAAAAAGATATCTAAGTAATTTCATGTATTTTAAGTTTGTCTCCAATTAGATGAAAGTGCTTCAAAATGTGAAAATAGCGAATTCTTTTTCGATTTTAAAATTTCTTATCTATTATATTAAATTCATTTTTTGTCTGTCTGTCTGTCTGTCTGTCTGTCTATCTGTCTGTCTATCTGTCTGTCTGTCTCTTATGCACGCGGAAACTATCCAGCCGATTTTGATGAAATTTTTACAGTATGTTAGTATCGATCGGGCGGGTGTCATAGGCTATAAAACTTTTATTTAGGGTGCATATTTAGGGTGGCCCTCATACACAAATATTTTCAAAATAGCGATTTCTCAAAGACAGGCAAATCGATTCTCATGAAATTTATACAGTATGGCTTTTATGTTGAGGGGCTTAGATTGGATGGTAAAAATTTTATTTAAGGTGCATACTTAGGGTGGCCCTCATACAAATATATTTTTAAATATCATTTTCGCGAAGACAAATAAATCGATTCACACCGAATTTACACTTCGTATCTCTAATGTTATGAAGCATAGCTAAGGCCACAAAACTTTTATTTAGGGTGGCCCTGATACACAAATATTTTAAAAATAGCATTTTCTCGATTCTCTTGAACTTTACACCAAATGGATTTTATATTAAAAGGCAGAGACTAGATTGTAACAATTTTATTTATGATGCATACTTAGGGTGGCCCTCACATTAAAATATTTTTAAATATCATTTTCACAAAGACAGGTTAGTCGATTTACACCGAATTTACGCCACGTAGCTCTTATGTTAAGAGGCATAGCTAAGGATACAAAACTTTTATGTAGGGTGGCCCTCACACAAAAATATTTTTTAAATATAATTTTCTCGAAGACCGCTAAATCGATTCTCATGAAATTTACACCATATGGCTTTTATGTGAAGAGACACAGATTAGATCGTACAAATTTTATTTAGGGTGCATACTTACAGTTGCCCTCACATAAAAATATTTTTAAATATCATATTCACAAAGACAGGTTAGTCAATTCACACCGAATTTACACCACGTACATAGCTCTTATTTTAAGAGGCAAAACTAAGGATACAAAACTTTTATTTAGGGTGGCCCTCACACAAAAATATTTTTTAAATATTATTTTCTCGAAGACCGCTTAATCGATTCTCATGAAATTTAAATCACGTGATTTTTATATTAAGAGGCACTGCTTAAGTTGTAAAAATTTTATTTTGGGTGCATACTAAGGCTGGTTCTCATACAAAAGTATTTTTTAGGTAGAATTTACACGCAGACCGCACATCGAATCTACACCACGGTTGAGGTGAGGCGATGCGCACAGGGTAATGCTAGTACTTTCTAAAGGTGCTTACTTAAAAGAGTCTCTCCTAAAAACTTAATTTTAATGAACTAGTTTAGCTTTTCTTCTTTTTTTTTCTATTCTGGCGAGGATGAAAGAAAAAATCTACGAGAACGTCCTTTTTCAAATTTGTAGGAAGTAGTTCTTATTAACAATTTCATAGCTTAATATTAGAAATATTAGACACAATAAATTGATAGTTTCTTCAATTTTTGTGATGTTTTGTTTAACGATTGCCATGGATCTAAATAACAACACTTTGGAAATTTATTTTTAGGTCGGAAAGTGGAAAAATATTAGGACCCGATTTCTATTATTTCATATTTCAAAATATAATCACTGAGTGTCTTCAGCAATGATGTTAGTCCTGGCGAAATCCATGATCACTTTATTGAGTTCTAAGACCTTTGGAGGGACTTTTGAACTTTAAATTGGTAAAATCTCTAGATGTCACTCAAAACGTCCTTAATTTTTACGCACCGATCGTGGATCTCTAAGGATACCAATATTACTGAAGACTGTAAGCGAATATTTCTAACAGTTTTGAATGGTTGATAACTTTTTTATTAAAAGATAATTTAAAAAAAAAAATTTAAAACGTGAATAAATGGCACCCAACACTGTACCTCAAGCCACTTAGAACGACTTTTTCCAATGGTCCTAAAAGATATATAATTTTTCCAAAAACGCGTAAAATTACTTTAAAAATAAGTCTTGGCAATCGCATAAAAATTAAAGAACTGTAAATTTTTCATATTTCGCCAAATATGCGTCGAAGAAATTAAAAAAAAGGTCGAGTTTACTGTTTTCTCCAAGGTATGTAAGTCTATGAAAAGATTTAATGAAAATTACATTTGGTGAGTCAGTCCGACTTTCCCATTGGCGTGAAATAGACGATTAATTTAAAATTTTGATGTATGAATTTACTTTGACTATAACATATAGAGTATTTCACTATAATTGTGGCAAC
Source organism: Tricholauxania praeusta (assembly GCA_949775025.1). NCBI lineage: Eukaryota > Metazoa > Arthropoda > Insecta > Diptera > Lauxaniidae > Tricholauxania > Tricholauxania praeusta. The sequence continues at coordinate 72,057,278 of OX459029.1, read as the reverse complement.
CTTTCCCATATGACACAAAGAATTTTTTATTTAGGGTCTTCCGAGCTATCATCTTGTGGCACTTAAGGAATTTAAATATTACAATTTTTGAGAAGTATTTTTATAAACAAACTTAATACTGGATTAGAGCCCTCTCTCTGTTTTAAGTAAACAACCTATTTTCAAAAATATTGATTTAAGAAATGGTGCAAGTTACAGAAGTTATAAAATTGTTCAACAAAGTGGGTATGGTTTTCGGGCACTTATCGATCGGGAAATTTGAATCCGTGATTAGTTTTTCTTCTTCTTCTTTCTTTGTTATTAAAAAATTTAAAATTGATCGGATAAAGGAAAAAAAGTACCGATTTTCCACTTTCTAGTTGCAACACCTCACGGTACACAGGCTACACCTCATTTTACGGACTCTACTACCGCTCATACGAATAACATATTTATAATGTTATGTTGATAAAGTTATTTGATGTAGTGCAACCAAATTGATGAATTTTTTTTCCAAAATTGCGTGTTTTGAAAAGAGACCCCTCTTCTACACAAACAAAATATTCAAAGCGCTTTACTGAGAGAATTGCTTAAGTTAACAAAACCAAATTTCACACAAATAGTAGAATGATTTGAAAAAACTCTGGGCAAGAACTTAAAGAACTTTTACAAGTGAGTGTGGCACTCTCCAAAAAACGAAAGACTTAAAATGCTTTACTGGGAGAATTATTTAAAGAAATGAACAGAATTTCACAAAATACTACAAATAGGTCGAAGTAGCAGCAGTTAAAAAGTTGGCAAATTTCTGAAAGAAGACGTGGCACCTCCATACAAGCGTAAGCTTCAAAACTCTGCATGTTGTTTGAGTAAATTTTGCCAAATCCTACGTGGGTACGGTTAGTCAAACCAGCCAGCACGTAGTATAGTGGAAAAAAAAATCCTTTTTAAGAACTATGCGCACTTTCACTGTTAATGTGGCCATAGGGTATTTAATTTTTGGCGAAGCCAAATATAGCACTCTTAGTAATTTAACTTTACTTTAATCGAAAAATGCTACAAATTACATTTTGAAGTTGTAAATTACTTGAAATAACTCTTGTTTGTTTTACATTAAGCACTTTGCCACTTTGCTTCAGAAATAAATGAAATATATGTATATGTACCTACCTACACACATGAAATCACTTTAAGTCAATATGTTTTCTTTTGAATCCAAATCAAAAATGTTTTTCTTCAATTTAAACAGAACGCCTTTCAACTTGGCAACTCGCTGATTTTTTAATTGAGTGTACAATTTATCGATACAATTTACTAGTTATCGATTAAAAAAAATAAATAAATTTCTACAACTTTTACGTGACATCCTATATAAAGGTGTATATTAAAAATTAAATAAAAAATAACCATTCAGTCTCGAAAACGCCCCTGATTAACACGGTGATGCTTCGATAACTTCAGGTTTGTAAAGTTTGCGAGAGCAATTAAAAATTTCCCATATTTAAATTAAATTATTGGAATTTCCTGAGTAAATATTTTGATTTCAAAGCTTACGTTCGACCTTTTTGGGCATAATATGAGATGATCCCTTTTTCAAGTGTTTGGCATTGCCGCTTTAACTGTAAAGTGAAGTTATTGTTTAACGGAAGAAAATAAAAATGTATTGTATCCAATGCAACGCTGCAAATAGCTAACCAACAAACAACAACAATGCAAGCAAAAGCGCTAACAGCGCGTAAACTGCCACAAAATGGTGTTTGTTGCTAAATTATGGCGCTGAGCCACCAATAAAATGCGATGCCCCACTAAAGGGACCACGGAACCACAAAATATCGCATGGATTGCAGTAACAGCAATCAAAATACAAAACGTGCTAAACAACAAACGGCATTTATGGCAACTTCACAACAACAGCAGCAACAAAACAATGGTGAAAAAACAAACCGGAGGATAGACAGACAAATAGATGGTTACCAAAATACCACTGCAATGCGCGATTTTTTTTTTAATATTTTTTTTTGGAACATTGGCAACATGGGTTGTGATACAAATAAATTTTTTGAAATGGCGAACGTGGCTTAATGTGTTTGGTTTTTATTTGTTTGTCTTTTGGTCAAAACAAATAAATTGTTAGTGGAATGCAATTTAACGATTCAGGGCAGTTTGGCCAGTACCCAGTTAAACCGTAACTGGAATTGGAACTGGCCGCGCAAGAATTCGAATTTCGTATCGAATGGCCATCGCTCTATTAACTAACTTTAAGCAATTCATTTGTTATAAAAAATTTTAATATTTCATTAATTGATAAAGGTAACAATTTTGTAAAAAAGCTGATCTTTTTAGGAGATATATATGTATAACAGTTTTGATATGACCATAAAACATCATAAAGCGTAAAACCTTCAAATTTCACAGCTCGATATCTTCAATAACAAATTAATTCCCGGCACACTTGTTCACTAATATAACTCATAGAAAACATAAAAAAAAATTTGGAGCGATTTAAAAGTGTGGTGGTCAGAAACTGTACGGTTTGTTAAAGAACGTCTCATATACATACAAATGTATATGTACATACAGCGCAAACATAGGTATGTATGTACCAACAAATAAATGCATTTCTTTGGCAGTCTCTTAAGATATTTATTTACAACAAACAATTTTTGGCAGACATTGCCAAGTCATGACTTAGAAATGAAAGCATTATTTATTGAGTAAAACATAATACCTATGCACTTGCTTGACGGCATTGAAAATATTTGATCGAGCCAAATAAATGTGTAGGATTCCTATTTGATTTCATTTAATATTAATATCAAAGTAACCACATGACCAGAATACAAACCGGAGACATCAAGCACATCAAACGACATCAAGCTCTTGATCATATTCCATATGCTGTCCATCGACCTGTCCATGGAGGAAGTAGTTCTTGAAATTGCGCTCCGGCTTCAAGAGCCTGAAGGCTTCAGTCGCAGGGGCCTTGGTTATAGTAATATAAATGATGTTCTTAAGTCTACTGATTTGTTTAAGCCAATATTCCATCAGGATAGGATATTTTCTGTAGTATTTCTATTAATGAAATTCTGGGAAAATAAGCATTTAGATCCTTTGACATCTGCATTGTTGGCTCCAATCAAGACATATGGTGGGTGGGTAAATGTAATTTTTATTCCGACCACTAACGTTTTCACGTTGGCTGCCAGGCAGCGTTGTACGATTAAATCAAAACTGGTTGCTGGTGATTTCAATGTTCATAACTCTAATTGGTTACGCCATTCTGGCCTTACAACTCCTGAAGGTCGTTATGTTGAGTTTTTTGCCGAGTCCAATTTACTGACTCAACTAGTGAATGACCCCACGTACATTCCACGCGTTGGGGGGCATAGCTTAAGTACACTAGACCTCTTTCTGACATCACATCATGAAAAATACGATGTGTCTGTCCTTGCACCTCTTGGTAACTCGGACCATTGTACTATTTCCGCTGCTTTCCCATTTAAAAGTTTACGCACTGTTTCGCCGAAAGCCCCGAAGCGGACTGTATGGCTTTATGATAAAGCAAATTGGATTGCGGTAAATAATTTCTTTCGTAATTTCAATTGGAAATTGTGTTTCGCTGATAGAAACATAAATGCCGCGGCTTTAATGGTTCAAGAAATAATTTTATTAGGTATGCGGTCCTTCATACCTTACAAAAAAGTTAACGTTAAACCATAGGACCACTCTTGGTTTAATGAGACTTGCAGGACTGCAGTCAGGTCCAAAGAGGAAGCATTTCGGAATTGGCGGCTCATTAGAAATGCTGATACTGAAAGGCTTCGCATTGAGGCTGGAAATTGCTGTAATGCCACGATTCAGCGTGAAAAGTTTCTCTGCGAACAAAACCTGCGCAAAAGAATCATTTCACTACCGAAAGGTAGCAAAAGTTTTTAGTCATTTGTTAAGAGAGTGAAGAATCAGTCCTCATCGTCTATTCCAACTCTTTTAATGAACGACCAATATTCACTGACCCTGCTGACAAAGCCGATCTATTGGCTAGCATCTTTGCAAAAATGCTACACTCCCAGATAGCTGTCAGCCTTTACCCCCTGTTCAGAATAGGTCTTCGGCTATGCCAACTATTTACTTTCGAACAAGGGCAGTAAAAAGAATCCTTGCAAAGCTCAACATAAATAAAGCCTCAGGGCCGATGGCATATCAGCCCATGTGTTGATAAAGTGTGCCTCAACACTAGCTCGGCCATTACGCAATCTTTTTTTCATATCTTACACTAGTGGGATATTTCCATCTTGTTGGAAGGTTGCTAATGTTCAGCCAGTTTTCAAAAAAGGCGAGGTTTCCAACCCTAATAATTATCGACCCATTGCGATATGCTCTGCGCTCTCCAAAGTTATGGAGAGTGTAATAAACTTTCACCTAGTGAACTATCTGGAGCGCAACGAATTACTTAGTGATCGCCAATATGGATTCCGTAGATCTCGTTCTACCGGTGATCTTATGTCGTTCCTCACTAAAAAATGGAACCATTGCGTTCACCTTTTCGGTGAAAGTATGGTTGTCGCTCTGGATATTTCTAAGGCGTTTGATCGAGTGTGGCATCGCGCCCTCGTATCAAAACTAATTGCCTTTGGTGTCGGTAATTCCTTTGCTCGTTGGATTACGAGCTTCTGCAGTGATCGCTATTTCCGTGTTGTGGTAGACGGTTTCACCTCTAACGAACACTTCATCAATGCTGGAGTTCCCCAGGGTTCTGTCTTATCTCCTACCCTTTTCCTGGTCTTTATCGATGACCTTCTGTCATCGACCACCAACCCAATCCATTCCTTTGCGGACGACAGCAACATATGTCATTCTTATTGCTTCAACAAGTGCCCGAGCTCTGTGGAGGTTGAGAGTAAAAGGCGGCATATGAATGACTCACTCGTTTTCGACCTCAACACAATCACCGAGTGGGGTCGTATTAACCGAGTCAATTTTAATGCTTCTAAAACTCAGTGCTGTCTGTTGTCTCACAGACGAATGGATCTTTCCCTTCCTTCCCTTAATATGGCTGGCTTAGATATTGCGAGGTCAACAACTCTTGACGTTCTGGGCATATCGGTTCAATCAGACCTGAGGTGGTCTGATCATGTATTCGATGTGTCGAAAAATGCGGCCAAGTGTATTGGTTTTTTGAAAAGGTGTAAGAAATACTTCACTCCAGTTGATCTTCGTACTGTTTATTTCACTTATATTAGACCCAAACAAGAGTACAACTCACACATTTGGGCCGGGGCAACTAAAACCACCTTGGAGCTGCTAGATCGTGTCCAGCGACGTGTGTTGAAACTAATTGGTGATGAATCTATCATCGCCTCTATCAATTCCCTTCACCACCGGCGTAACGTGGGGTGCTTAACCCTTTTTTATAGATATTATAACGGGATGTGCTCTAGAGAAATACGGGAACTGATTCCATAAGCCAGGATTTTCTCTCGTAGCACTCGGGCATCCCATCAGGCCCATCCTTTTTGCGTCACGCCGGTGTTCAACAGGACATCACACTTTCGTGATAATTCTTTCTTTAGCCGAACCATCAAGTTGTGGAACTGCTTATCTGCGTCTGTCTTCCCCGGCAGTTGTGACATCCATAGATTCAAGACTAATGTTCACCGGCACTACTCCATCTATCCCCCTTCCCTCTAACCTTTCTCCTTTTCTTAAAACCAACACGGTGCATTGCATTTATAGGGGGCATCCCCTGAGCGTTGGCTTATGCTTTAAAAAAAAAAAAAAAAATTTCGTTTCTGGGTGTCTGGTCACCCAGTTGCTTTGATTCCATCAAATTAGCAGATGGATAAATAAATATGAGGGTGCTGCTTGAAGAGACGCATGAAACGTATCACTTCCTATACATGGCTTTAAGTCCAAATGTCACAAGTTTTTTTTTATGGCTACTTAGAGTTAGTTAAACACTTATTCGAGTAGAATAACCAAAGATATCCCTCTAATAGACTGTAGACGATAAAAACTCGCTAACTTAACCTTAAAAGTGCTCAACAATCAAAGTTCGGATTTGAAATTCTAAAATTTTGAGTCACTGTTGTGATGGAACAGCTGTTAAGAGTAGAAACAAAGAGGGAGTGCAGGCATAACTCCAAAATCACATGAACAGAGTAATACCTTAGATTATTAGAAGCTATTCAGCGTGCTGATAAATTATTTTAGACACACGAAGCGAGTTTGGAAGTCTCTTCGGTTGTCATAGACGCGGTAGTGGATTCCCTTACCTCCTACAGAAGCGATAATGTTTACAATGAAATTGATGACAGATTATATTCCCAGAAAATGAAAAAAAAAAATAAAATGACAAACACTACAACACTTTATAAATATCTGGTATATGATGAAACTGGTGAAAGATCGGTAGATATGAACCAAATTTAAAAACATTTTAGAGCAATATCATCTGGAGCTACTTAAGCGCCGTGAAGGTAGTTTAATACGTCGAATGTCATCATTTCCAGAGCAAAAACCCAAGCAAAATGAGATAATTTAGCTTCAGTCATAACCCATTAGAAGGGTGTTAAAGTTGAAATGAACTTGAGAATTTCTTTTATTTAAGAGATAAATAACATTGCATTTACTCCAAACTTTCGCAGAGATAGCTCAAACTTTCCGGACATTTTTTTAAGCTGGATATAAAATGTTCTATTAGGTATCGTAAATTATAAGTGTATACTGATTGCACCATTTTTTGGGGTTTTGACATTTTATAAATGAAACTTTTATGCAACTAAGACAACTTAAGCTCTAAAGCAGCGATTAGCCATCAGCAATGGTACAAACATATCGAATTCATAGAGTACGTAAAAAAGTACAGAAAGTCAAAATGCATTTATTGTTAGACCCCTGTGGTGCGGCTTGAAAAAAAAAACAGTATGTCAGGAAATATAAAAATTATTGAATAGCAAACAAAGGAAGAATGTGTGGCGCCTGGCGGCAAATACGTAAAATATTAATAAATTAAAAATTAATTTACCCCTAAAAAAGAAACCAACACCGAGTTCTTTCCATCGGCAAAAGCGTTCAAACAATAGTTGATCGCTGATAGATGATCGATGATGGATGATGATATTTAAGTTTAATTGAAGAAACGATAAACGTTTACTTTGTCTCGAATTGAAGTTGAATTTTTTATTTTTTCCAAGGCTGTTGACGGTTGTCGAAATAGTACTGGTCTTCAAAATGATTGTTGATTTGACACAACATGGAGGGAAAATGTTGTTGAACGAAGTGACAGTGAAATATCATAAATATGCAATTAATGATAAAGGAAAACAGCTGCTAATTCTTTTCTTCCAAAGTCACTTAAATATAGGAATCTGAAAAATTGAACAAATGTTGAAAAATTTTGCTATCAACGGCAAATTTCATGGTTTCTTTATGCAAATTAGAGCAAGACGAAAAAATTGCTGTAGTTCAGGACACATGGTAAATTTTCCAATACAAAACTTCAACACTACGCGAAGCAACACTTGCACTTGACTCAAAACAGCAACCAAACTAGAAACTCAACCAAAGGAAATCGTATTGCACCAAACACCATTACTACCCTTTTGGCGGCGGTACCACCACAAGGCCATTAGGTCGATACTCCGATTTTTAACATGCGTCAGAAATTATGTCAATCCTAACATGTGGCCCAGAAATAAATGCAAAGACAAAGTAATAAATGCAAAAATGAAAACATATTTCTATGGTAATGTACATCCAACCATCATAGCCAGCTATAGCGGTTCAGATCCGGCAAATGCAGGGTGCCGCGTTGACAAATATTGCTTTATGGTCCATTATATTGCTTGAATAGAATGCAAAATGTTATAATAATGTGCCTAATATAAATGCAAAACAATGAAGAGTAATTTGTCACCACTGAAAAAGGGGAACTCGCACTGAGAAGGGTAGATTCAACCCAAATGAATTAGAAACCACACAGTGAAAAATTAATGATAGAGAAAAAACTTGACTGCAATAAAGGCGGCAATAAAATTTAACATAAACTCGTATACAAAAGGATTAACGTCGGGGGTAAAAAGTACAAATACGAGTAGTATGAATAGAAAAAAGAAAGAATCAACTAATGCCATTAATACAAAACGAATCTTATGGCAAATATTAGCACTATAAAGTGAGCAAAAAAAAAAAAAAAAACACGCAGGGAGTAAATAGCACTAAAAGGATAATCGTGAATAAACATTTGTATTTACACTTGTAAATAGTGCCCCTGCATTATTTTTTGCACTTTTTACATCATGAAAAGTTTAGATTTTAAAATTTTTTGTTTTTTTTTTTTCAATTCGAAGTAGAGCGAGAGTGTCATTTAAAACACTTTTACCCTACATGAGAATAACCAAAAATTACCCAATTAAAATCATCATCAGATTGGTTGGATTTTGTTTCAATTTTCAAGTTAAAACTCACAACGACAGGTGCTACCAATTGTCTGGAAACCAAATCGAAGCACTTTAGTGCATATAAAAACCATTAAATGGCACTTTTCGCTTTTTTATTATTTTCTGTTTTAATTTCTATATCATGGGGTTATTGTCACTTCGTTTTGGTTAGTATTCAACTGTCTTTTTGGTATTCCTTTTTTTACATGGATTTCAATTTTGCAAAATATAAAAATTCCCGATGGTGTTGTTATACATACATACATAGTTTCTGAGTTTTTGGTACGATTAAGGCTGTTGACCATTTATTTAGTCTATATATGATGTTGGATCGGAAGCTTAATGATTAATAATGAGTTAATTTTGGTAAAAATTATTATAATAAATTTGAATTCTTGGTTGAAATTTGACATCATTAAAAAAAAATGTAAAAACATCATTCAAGTTCAAATTGCTTTGTTACAATAAAAATGTATGAAGTTAAAATATTTCCATTAATAATTTTGGAGTACTTATCATCAAAAAATGTGCTATGAATCTAGCTTATCACTTAATGTTAATAAGTTTTTGAAGGCGGGTATTTGTCTTGACTAATAGAAAATGACTGTAATTATACCTATTCACAAATATGGGTGTAAAAACATTAGGTGTACAATTAAATTCCCGCTATTTGTCAATAGATGGCTCCAGCAGTAAGTGTTAGTCGATTTTGATATGTCATAAACAAAGCTTAGAGATATGGTAAACAAACCATTTTGACACATTAATAATTTTGTTAAGGCGTCATATACTTTTGGCTGTGTGAAAATTTCTGATTTTGTGCCAATTAATCGTCATTTACGGGAAGTGTTGATTCTCTTCCTTCATTCTAAGAAAATGACAGCTGAAGCGCATCGAGAGCTCCAAAAAGCTTATTTATTTATTTTATTTATTTATTTATTTATTTATTTATCCATTGTACCAATAAGATTACTCTTTTCAGGAAGTACAAACTAAGTAAATTATAATTATTTCATTTAAACATTAGAAATTAAAATTAAAATTTAAAAATTAAAAAAGAAGGCAAAAAAAAAACAAAAATAAATTCAAAAATTCTAAATTATAAGTAAAAAAAAAAAATAAAAAATAGCGTATAAGATAAATTAATCAAAATCAAAAACTTTAACAAGTGGGAACATATGAGTTCTTGCGCAATATTGAAAGTAATAGGAAAAGAAAGAAAGAAAAAAGGAGTAATAGCCAAAGAAAGAACTTAAAGATCACCAGCGAAATGCTTTAATAGCTCACGTCTGAAAACATTTGTGCTACTTATTCGTTTTAAGTGAGTGGGTAACATATTCCATTGGAGTATCGAATGAACAAAAAAATGCCGAGAGGTTATAAGATATTTGTACCGTGGAACTATTAGTTGCAAACTCCTTTGGGTTCTGGCAAATCTTAAAAGTTCGAAAAGATAATCTGGTTCCTTAGTGTATATTATTTTATGTAGTTGTAAAACTGTGCGATAATTCAGCATGGCGTTTAATGAACATCCAGTTATTTTTTTCGTATAGTTTGAAATGTGCAGGTGTCTATTAATATTATAAATAAATCTTGCGCAATTATTGAAGGCCACTGATAGTTTTCGATTCGAATCATAATCAAGGCTTGAAAATAGTTCACAACTATACAATATAATTGGTAATATAAATGACTGAACAAGCCTTAACTTTACTCCAGTTGGAAGGTACTTGGAAGTAGGGCTGAGTCCTCGAAGCGCACCATAAATTTTAGAGACAATTCCATTGATATGGTTATTCCATGTAAATTTGTTGTTGAAGTAAACTCCAAGATTTTTAAATATTTTCACGTACTCTATTGGAGAGTTGTTAAGTAAAAGTGGGAAAGGATCAATTTTTGCTTATGAAGATGCAGCTCTAAGTGAAACAACCTGCCGTGATTGGTTCAGTTGTTTCAAAGGCGGTGATTTCGATGTTGACGAGCGTCCGCGTGAAGGAAGGGGAAAAACCTTCGTAGGCTAATTTGGAAGCATTACTCGATGAGAATCCGTACCAAGTGCAAGAAGTGCTGGCTTCAGCATTAGGATTCACCCGCCAACATATTTCCAAGCGATTGCATACGTCGGGAATGATTCAGAAGCAAGGAACCGGGGTTCCTTATGATTTGAAGCCAAGGGACGTTGAGCATAGTTTTTTCGCCTGAAAACAACTGCTACAGCGACAAAAAAGGGACAGGTGAATAATCAATTCATCACAGCAAACCATAGAGAAGAATATTCACGCTGCGAAGTCCTTAAAGTTCTTCCCCATCCGCCATATTCCCCAGATATTGCGCCGTCCTATTATTACCCAATCCGTTCGATGGCACATGGTCTGGCTGATCAGCAGTTCCGCTCATAAAAATCTCCTTTGCTGTTAAAAATATACCATCACGCTGTTAGCATGGTTATGTTTCGAGACGCTTAACCGTCTTTATCTTGACACTTAGCGGCACCATGGGTTCGTGAACGACCACCATTGAACTTCAGAAAGCAGAACCATCTCGTTCACAGCTCTGATGCCTGGAATTGAAAATTCATTTTTTTATACATTTTTTTTCAACGTGGGGTCGTGAAAGACCCCAATGTGCCGGATTGTTACAAAATTCAAGTGGTGCCGCTGAAGGTTAATCAACATAGATGACAGTTTAATGTCATAAATACTGACTTTCAAAAGCACTTAATAAATTTTCTCATTATCTTTTATTTCAAAAATGCACATTTTTGGCCTTTAATTTTAACTTTTTGAGCTGATTTAAGTTATATCTGCTTAATCAAGATTGTGTGGTAGCCATCAATAATGTCCTTTGTTGTACTACATCTGGTGGTACGCGAGGCACTATTTTGTGTTCAATGTTGTCTGTTATTTTCATGGATGAAAAGCGTCTGTGTTTGAACATTATCAATATCTCTTTGCCGATGATCTTAACATTTTTTAAAAATTAAGAATATGACTGGCGTTTTGTAGTTACAGAGTGAAATTGTTAAAGTATGCCTTTGGTGCAGTAATAACTATATTTTCCTTAACCTTCAAATATGTTTTTATGTCCTTTTCAAATATAGACATTATACTTATTTCTTTCTCCTATAATATTCATATAGTGTGCACATCAATTCAAATACATACTTTGGTGTAGTCTTTGACTCATATTTGTCATTTCACTCTCACCTGGTCAATATCATTCCAAAATCTTAATCTCAAGGTCTATTAATTTGCGTTCGAGGTTATCTTGAGCCCTTTTTATCAGTCACAGAAGTAAGACTTGAAAGAGTACAGAAATCCTTCACTAGGCTTGCTTAACATTCCTAGTGTTTCACCGAGGCCGAGGCGAGGCGAGGTTCTAGTTGATCTCGGTCTCGCCTCGTTTTATAAATTTAAGTCTCGCCTCGGCCTCGGACGAGATCTTGCCATCACATGCCTCGCCTCGCCTCGCTTCGCCTCGTTCTCGGCCGAGGCACCTCGGTAAAAAAGCGAGGTTTTTATTAAAATAAATAAAAAATTATACATGTATCCGGGCTGATAGGCTGATCAAGCCTCAAGAAACCAAATAAAATATCTGTTTTTATTTTTGGTGAATTGGATGAGATATGATGAAGATAATTCTTTTCTTATATGGGAAGGAGACGCATTGCCTATTTTTCCAAGCCAAACTAATCTATGAACCTTTTAAAGCAAAATATGTACCAAATCTTATTTATCTACGTCAAATAGATATTGAGATATGATAAAGTTAATTTTTTTCTTATATTGAAGGCATGGTACCGCCCATTTTATTAATTGAATCTTAGTTATGCCTCTACCTTTTATAAATATACCAAGCTTTATTAATCTGCATCAAGTTGTTGATAATATATGATAAATTCTGTTTTTCTCTTATGTGGGGGTGGCATCACCCATTTATCGTAAACTATATTACGGAGCATCCCAAATCATAAGAAACATATATGTATGTCAAATCTTTCGTCGGTCGGTTGAACGGCTTAGGAGTCCATTAGCAACGAACATACATATATTGATCTTTATTTATATACTAGCACCTATACCCTGTGCGTTTCGCTTCACCTTACCGGTCCTTAGAAAGACTATTAGAATAAATCAATTTCAATGCAGTGTTGTCAATCATGCAGTTTTGCTTATAGCCTTACATAGCCTTACATGCTTCCCTAACTGATCAATCAAGGCGAAGTCGCATAGAAGCTGATGCGATCCAAGCACTTCTGCGCATTAGTGCTTGGACCAAATCTGAACTCGTAAGAAGCACATGCGGAGTAAAAATAAAACAAAGTAGTTTACTCAAAATAAAACACTAAAATATTTGTTAAATATAGATTTTATTATAAAAATTACACTCATATTTTGAATCTGCATATGATTCTTACGAGTTCAGATTTCGTCAAAACGCGCCTCGCTCTTGGTTTCGAAAACGAGGCTAGGACGAGGCGAGACCGAGGCGAGGCCGAGGCGAGGTGCCGTGTGATCTCGCCTCGCCTCGGTCAAGCGAGGAAAATTTATTTTTCCATCTCGCCTCGTTCTCGCCTCGGTCTCGCCTCGTTCTCGTAGTCAAAAACGAGGCTGCCTTGTAGCCTCGGTGAAACACTAAACATTCCTTTAAATTTGGTGGCTCTTTTCCGTCGTGTGATGACCGATGGCTTCTTATTGGCTTAAAGACTAAAAAATATTCTGTCGCTCTTTTTATGTTTGATATTGGCTCTAATGTAGTGGACTGCTCTGCACTTCTGAGGCTAATGAAGTTTAATATCCATCCTAGAGCTCTAAGAGTTAATGCATGTTTTGATTTGGAAACTGTAAGCCAATCAATCTAAACTTTTGCAATGGTGATGATAAATAGTGAAATATGTACTGCAAAATCACCTTCATAAAAATTAAAAAAATTTACTTTCAAAAAAAAAAAACGGAACACAATTTTGACGTCGTCCCTTAACGAAGCATGCAAAAGTGATGACATCGATCTCGTAAAATGTCATTTTCACGTATCATTTAGCAACACCGTATCCAGACAGCACCAGTTTAATAAAAAAAAGGTAATCTATATACGACGAGAAATTGATGTGGAAATGGAATTTTTTTCCAATTTATGTGCACACCATACGTAAAGCAGCAGAAAGAACTGGCAGCCACCATTCCTGTGCTGATGCTGCTGACTACAGCATCAATATCTAATTGCTTTCACATAGTAGTCGTAGATGACACTCTTGCCTCTTTTTCGGGAAAAGCAACAGCGAAAAAAACAATAAATGACCATTTCACCTTAAACAATGGAGAGTGCTTGACTTTCGTATAATAAACGATATGAGTGCTGAAAGGATATGCAAGGATAAACACCTTCTATGTGGCAGTCAGAAAAATGTTACTGCAGACACTTGGAAAAATGCAACGTTTAGTTTTTTCCCAAGTTGACAACGAATAAAGAGTGTTGGTACTTTCTGATGATTGATTGATTTGCTTTGATATTACAAAAAAAAAAAAAAGAGGGGAAAGTACCGTCTAAATGTGTCTTTTGTTCGACGTTGAATAGCATTTTTTACCGTTTTTTAACAGTTGGCTTACACTAATGAAGAGTTAGTGACCCGGATGATGACGGTAATAATGGTTAAGATGATGGAAAAGTTATTGAAGATGATTCGAAATAGATTTAGACGCATTGTTGACTTGATTAATTGCTGGCATTACAAAATGAAATGTAATGTGAGCAGATTTGATTGAAATGTTTGCATTGGAAAATAGAAAAATATTAAAGTTTGATGACAGGAGTGCATATGGCCGAACTGTTAGTAATGGGATCAATAAGTTTTGAGTGATTCGATAAAAGAGCTCCCGAAATAAAAAATACTTTCTTAACTATCGATTGAGCAGTTGATTCCAAAACTAAATCTCATCAGAACACTCGTGAAAAAACTAGTGTTTCACCGAGGCCGAGGCGAGGCGAGGTTCTAGTTGATCTCGGTCTCGCCTCGTTTTATAAATTTAAGTCTCGCCTCGCCTCGGCCTCGGACGAGATCTTGCCATCACATGCCTCGCCTCGCCTCGCTTCGCCTCGTTCTCGGCCGAGGCACCTCGGTAAAAAAGCGAGGTTTTTATTAAAATAAATAAAAAATTATATATGTATCAGGGCTGATAGGCTGATCAAGCCTCAAGAAATAAAATAAAATATCTGTTTTTATTTTTGGTGAATTGGATGAGATATGATGAATTTAATTCTTTTCTTATATGGGAAGGAGACGCATTGCCTATTTTTCCAAGCCAAACTAAGCTATGAACCTTTTACAAACTATAAGCAAAATATGTACCAAATCTTATTTATCTACGTCAAATAGATATTGAGATATGATAAAGTTAATTTTTTTTTTATATTGAAGGCATGGTACCGCCCATTTTATTAATTGAATCTTAGTTATGCCTCTACCTTTTATAAATATACCAAGTTTTATTAATCTGCATCAAGTTGTTGATAATATATGATGAATTCTGTTTTTCTCTTATGTGGGGGTGGCATCACCCATTTATCGTAAGCTATATTACGGAGCATCCCAAATCATAAGAAACATATATGTATGTCAAATCTTTCGTCGGTCGGTTGAACGGTTTAGGAGTCCATTAGCAACGAACATACATGTATTGATCTTTATTTATATACTAGCATTACCCTTAGAAAGACTATTAGAATAAATCAATTTCAATGCAGTGTTGTCAATCATGCAGTTTTGCTTATAGCCTTACATGCTTCCCTAACTGATCAATCGAGGCGAAGTCACATAGAAGCTGATGCGATCCAAGCACTTCTGTGCATTAACGCTTGGACCAAATCTGAACTTGTAAGAAGCACATGCGGATTAAAAATAAAACAAAGTAGCTTACTCAAAATAAAATACTAAAATATTAGTTAAATATAGATTTTAATATAAAAATTACATTCATATTTTGAATCTGCATAAGATTCTTACGAGTTCAGATTTCGTCAAAACGCGCCTCGCTCTTGGTTTCGAAAACGAGGCTAGGACGAGGCGAGGCCGAGGCGAGTACGAGGCGAGGTGCCGTGTGATCTCGCCTCGCCTCGGTCAAGCGAGGAAAATTTATTTTTCCATCTCGCCTCGTTCTCGCCTCGGTCTCGCCTCGTTCTCGTAGTCAAAAACGAGGCTGCCTCGTAGCCTCGGTGAAACACTAGAAAAAACCGTATCGAGCTATGCGTCATGCAACAGCGTTTCGAATTGCATTCCGTATTTTCCTCTAATACACTCTACATTTTCTGGTATTTAAATGGCTATATTTTGTCCTTTCCCTTCTGAAATCAGTGACAGTGCCAACGACGCGTGCTGCCATTTATTTACGCTCTCACATAAAAACAAACATGAATTTATGTGCGGCATTTCCTCCGTGGTGTATGATTCGGAGGACACAGAGTTCGATGCTTGTTTTTGGGCACGTTTGGGTTAAATGTACATGAAACTATCGTCGCCAAACAATAAATTTCATCCCCACAAATGTGCGTTGATTTAAGGACACGATTCAATGAAATGCCCAAACAATGGATTACACACTACTCGCCCAACAACAACAACATTGACAACAATAGAAGTGAACTCTAGTTTGGAAAATTAGTGTGTGTGTGTGCATAATCTTTAATTTACACGGTATTTGGATAAAATTGTAATTTTACAGTAATTTTCAAAGGGAATAATTACCTACACGCGTTTTCAATTAAACTGTCAAAAGAATTGGAATGTTCTGGGAAATATTTTTAGAAACGTAGTTAATTGAAGAAAAGAATAAGTGATAGGACCTGTTGGTTCTATGGTCTTGTTGGAATGTTATACTTTAAAATAGCACTATTAAATAGTAACCAATAACTTCTAAGTAAACTTTTTATCCTAACTGAATGGGAATCACTGTCGTTCACCGATTTGGAATATTTACTACTTTGCTGATATTGGAAACTCTAAAGAAATAATTCTTTTAAGTTCAAGGAGTATGAGATTTCTTAAAATCCAAAGCTTAGCTTTGCCGTATAAAATCTTTTATGTTACTTACTAACTAAGAACATACGTAAATTTGAATCGTAGTCTCATACATAAATGCCAATTTTTCCTGACTAGGAATTATTACACGTTTCAAGTTAATTGTCTCGTATTCGCACATAGTAAAAAGTTTTTGTATAGAGTTTAAACTAATTTAAAAAATGTCTTTGCTTTTATAAATATATCGCTTGTTTGCTGGAAGACAGTCATAATCCAAAAAATTTAATTTTCGGGGTTATTATGCAGAATTAACAGCCATGTCATGTTTTATATTTTGAAGACTTTTTTCTCCAGCTTTAGATTTTTTGAGTTATTACGGTCTTCCAGCAAACCAGCGGTATGTATTCGATTTTTTTTATGAAATATATAAAATTTTCAAATCGGACTTAAGCCAAAATCCAATTTATATCAATACACACTATATTAACACTAATTTACCATGATTTCGAATATACATAAGTCAATCATGCCAAACCATCCCAGTAGGCAAGGGCAGGAGCTAACAGTGCTTCTAGAAGGCCTTCCTTTGTAAGTATAAGGCCTTCCACCCTCCTTTCAAACGTACTTTTTTTATATATGAAATGGCCGCAGAAAACAGGCCTTCCTAAGCAGGCTTTCAAAGACCGCTTACCGTAGAAGGACTCTCAGAAGTACTTGACAAAAATTTAATTTTAATAAATTTATAGACTCTAAATATTAATTGTTTTTTTTTTATCCGCGCCATCTCACTTGCGTTGATATTTTTTTAATGACTTTACAATTTGACAAAGAATACACAAAAACTCTACCTCCTTATCATAACATGAAACAACAGAAGACTAGCCTGCACACCTCTCTTAATTTCTAACCATGTGTATACTTTTCATGTCGTATATATACAATGCCTATGACAAAAAAGTTATGCCGAATCATAAAACATTGCAATACATGAAATAAAAAAGAAACAGGAAAGCGCTAAAGTAAATGGAGTCCTTCTTTGCCTTCTAATATCAGGCCTGATAGCACGTCTGTTGTGGCAAGGCATATTATGCCTTCTGTGATTGCATTTTTATTTGCATGAAAATCTAGTTAAATAGTTGAGAACTCCTTATATAATCGCAGCAGTGCTAGCAGGCCTTCTCCGAGTAAGGCCTTGCTCATTTGCCTGCTGGGATATCAAAAGCCTGAGCTGCATGAATATGTGTATGAGGAGATGTAAGCTTGAGAAAGTAAAATGTTTACAAAAAAAGGACAGTTGCTCAGTTGCGAGCCACTGCCCTATTTTCCTATTCAGCACTTCTGAGAAAAATGACATATTACGATTCATCGAATATAGGATAGGATAAAACTAGGATATTTTTAGATGCATAAATTTAAATGGATAACTAATGATCGAGAACAGAAGAGAAATTCGGTTCTCGATGACAGTTTCAAATAGATTTTTCCATATAGTTCCAAGTTTTGAAAAGTTTTAAGGTTATGAGTCCAGGTAATTTGATGTATCGGTTTAAGGAAATCAAATAGAACATGTTCACAAAATGACACTTTATTCTGTTGAATAAGAAATATGGAAACCAACTTTAAAATTTGCTCTAATTTGTAAGTCAAAACGTTAAAAATGTTTCAAAAATGCTATATCAGAATTCATTATAAGGAACACTAAAACTCCTAGCATGTTTGCCAGCAAGACAGTGGCCAGTGAGGATACCTACAGCGGCGTATTAAGGTAGGGCTAGAGGAGGCTATAGCTCCGTACTCCGAGCTCAAGATGGCCCTCAAGAAGCGCAATATTAAGCTATTTACTAATGGCTTAAGATACGATACAGATCTTGTGGTACTTTTAGGAAAAATAAAACAGGAGGACCTTTTTTTTTGGCCACACCTTTAATACCCATAGAAAGAGCCTATTGAGGATCCTGTTTTCCACATCAGTGTGTAATTTTTTCACAAATTTGTAGGTTATATAAGTTATCCCCAATAGTGATCATAAAGTTTTTGTTTTAGTGGGGATTCATTCAGTGGCGTACCGTGCCCACCAAAAGAAAATATTCTCTGTTTTTGAAATTGTAAATTTTGCGATTAAAAATAAAAAAAGTCCTCACTTTTGCTTCTCCGAAACCCTAGCAAAATCAAATATATTTTACATTGAATTACAAACTCATCTACACATTCCCTCTCTAGGTACGCTACTGGGTCCATTTTATACTTTTTAGTAACGAACCCCGCAAAGTTTTAATTCGCCACTGGATACCTGTCAGCAGCTATGAGATTTTTTGATCGCTCATAAACGAGCATCGGCCAGATTTCTTAAATGGCACTTCTGCCCATTTTTGAAATATGTAAAAAAATTAATGTGCGATTTTCTTTTATGAAATCAGCGCGTGGCTTCACATAAGATGCGGTTATTGTTTTGTCTACAATTTTTTGACTATTGGCCGGTGGTGTTATCCAAATAAACAAATTATAATCCAGTATCTCTGTATATGTATGTGCAAACATACATACATATACAGATGAACTTATCCTCTTGTATAGTATATCTTTGTCCCCATTGAAATACGCATGAGCAGCAATTATAAATATAAATTTATATACCCCCTCCAACACACATACAGTAAACACAAATACACATTAATGTTTTGTACTGTTGATTCGCAGCAGCGCACTACCTATGTACATAAATTCACTCCATTGCCAAATCAACCCCCAGTTGCAAATGGATATAAGAAGAAGATGAAGAACGGCAACACTGGCATAAAACAAAGGCATGTTGTATGTACATACAAACCGAAAGGAAGCGAAAAACCAGGACAAAATACCTATAAATCAAAATTTTATTTGCAAATGAAAAACGAAAAAGAAAACAACAAAAAATAAAATGAAATTGTTATTTATTTCTGAAGTAATATCGCCCGCCAGCAGCGGTAACCTTCGCCGAATGGGATACACAAAGCCACATAATCACAAGATACTTTTGCGACAAAGCAAATTAAAATTGAGTTTTTTTTTTGGCCGGGAAAGAGACAACACTGGCTATGTTGCTTTCTTGATGAGTTCGAGTGCTTTATTTCGGCATTTCACAGTTTTATTTGAATTGAATGATTGTGGAAAGTACTCGTACGTCTGGGTGCTGAAGTGCGCGTGTGTGTGTTTGCCCACACGGCGCTAATGTCGGTGAAGTTTTTTGCACCCCCAATTTATCGTTGTTATGCAACAGCCATTTTCTTGATTTAAATTTAAAAACTCCATTGTGGGGAAGAAAACTTATACAGTTTTTTTAAAATGGCGGGCTCTTCTAAAATTAAATTTGGCTTTCTTAATGATTTGCTTCAAAAATGCGATCAATTTTGTCTTTAATCGCCAAAGTTAGGGCTACCAGATGACCTGCTTGCAAAAAGTAGCACATTTGTAAAATTTAAGAATTTTCAAAAAACACAAACAAATTTCGTAATTTTTTTTACAAAAAAAGGTCCCCATTTCTACTTTTCGCATAGCACTAATAAAAAACATCTATTGCGTGTTTTTTTATTTATTTACATTGCTTCCATAAAACATTTTTTGTAAAATTTTGTTTATCGACCAAAAAAGGTAGTAACTTCGAAAGTAGTGAAAAGTAGCGCATTTCAACCAAAAGTAGTACATTTCAAGTGAAAAGTAGCAAAGCCTTGCAAAAGTAGCACTTTTGCTACTTTAGTATGCCATCTGGTAGCCCTAGCCAAAGTACTACTACTAATATTGTATTCATTCATATTCTAAGCTATTTCTAACTTCAGCCCTCCACTCCCACATGACACTTTAGCCAAAATGCTACAATTCCACGTTGATTTTTGTTTGAATTTGTGCAGCAAATCTACCGTTCGGGGAATGTTACACTTGGGTTAATTAACTTTGCTAGCAAATGGGTTGGCGATTTTTCAACGAATCTTGCATATGTAGGTGACTATTTCTGAGAAGAACTTTTCGCTACCTGCAAATGTGCAATCACTATGCAGGTGTCCGCTTTTGCACAAAATTTGATACTTTATTAATTATTTTTCAATTATCTTAAGAAGCTTTTTCAAAGTGAAATGAATTATTTTAACAAAAAGCATTTATCGCTGGTGTAAAAGAAAAGTAAATTTTAAAATAAGTTTCTGAAATTTAAAAGTAATCAAATAGTTCGGGAAAAATTAATAAAAATTTGAGATTGCTCTCGAAATTCTTTGCTGCAACTCTTTATGGAAATGGTCAGATTAAATTTTATTTTTCCCGGCTTAAGATTCAATTGACAACCCTCAAAACTTACATAAGCTTTTTCTTCTTTTAGAAGAAACAAATTTTGCCAAAAAACGAATGCTTGACTACTTTAGAAATTTATTTTAACCGTCAAGTCTAAACCAATTTTAATTTATAAAAAAAAAAAAATTTGTTGAAACCAAATTTTGGCAAAGAGATGTGGCAACTCACATGTTAAGCACCCCATTTGGCTTTAATTAAATTTTTTAAAATCTAACACCTTGATTTACTGAAAAAGATTATAGTCCAAGAGCCGGTTGTGGAAAAGTCGAGTGTATAAGATTATGGGATGAGATGCATGAACAATGATAGAGCTCGACGAGCCTAAATATAATATCTAGGGTTGCCTTTCCAAAGCCAGTCCCGATGGCCGAAAGCGCCCGAATTTTAACCAATTTTGTATTTCTGATTAAAACTGTAGTACATAACAGCTCGAAATGTATGCCAAATGATAGAACTCGAAGAGTGCTATATATAATACATGGGACTGCATTGTTGAATCCTGTCCCAAACATGGGTTTTCACCGGTTTATTGGGTCAATTTTCATTAATGAAGATAACAGTTTGAAATTTGTGCCAAATGATCGAAGAGCCTAAATAGAATTTATAGTGTTGCCTTGAGAATCCGGTCCCAAACATATGTAGTTGCCACTCATTTAAGAATAGTTGGTATAAATATATTTTTGCCTAATATGAATAGTGCTCTAGCGTCGGATGGATGGGTTATTACAACTTTAATTTTCTATTAAAATTTTTTCAACACGTAAAAATTTAATATTCTCATGACATCACCGCAACAGTTTCAGTTTAAACAGCTTTCAAATTAAGACTAATTATCATCAACATCTTTTTTTTTCAGGTTTGGTTTAAAAATCGTCGCGCCAAATGGCGCAAACGCGAACGCAACGCCATGAACGCTGCTGTCGCTGCAGCTGAATTTAAGCCTGGCTTTGGATCTCAATTCATGCAAACCTTTGCCGATGACTCCCTCTATTCATCCTATTCGCCATATAACAACTGGACTAAAGTTCCTTCACCGCTAGGTACCAAGCCATTTCCATGGCCCGTTAACCCACTGGGATCCATGGTGAGCACAAATCATCCACAGAACTCGGTCAACTGCTTCAACACTTCAGCCGGTGGTGTTTCGGTGAGCATGAACAACAGCATGCTGCCCGGCAGCATGGGTTCGACCCTGACAAACAGCAACGTTGGCGGTGCACCATGTCCCTATACAACACCGGCCAACCCCTACATGTATCATGCGCGTGCCACCGCTGAGCCCTGCACCGCGATGACATCGAGCATAGCCACGTTACGTCTAAAAGCAAAACAGCATACGAGCGGTTTTGCTAGCCCCTATTCGGCGCCATCACCTGTGTCGCGTTCCAACTCTGCTGGCCTGTCCGCATGCCAGTACACAGGAGTAACTGATGTTGTTTGAGAAAACGCCCTTGGTGCCCTGCTCAACCAGCACCAGCATCATTTGCATCATTTTACGGGTGGCGGCGGTAGCAGCAGCGCTTGTAGCAATAGTGTTGCTGCCGGTCTATCGGTGGCAACATCTTTGGCCAGTGGTGGTGTTGGCAGTCACCAGCAGCATCATCACTTGCTCCACAATAACAACAACAATAGCAACTTATTAAACAACAACAGCAGTTTGTTGCTCGACCATCACAACAACAATAAGTCACCGCACGATGATGTGGGCGGGGCGAATGGATTAATGGGCGGTTCAAATGGGAACAACAACAATGAAGCCGGTGAAGATGTAGAAGAGGTGATCGACTAGGGCGTTACGATATCAGAAACTTTAGAGTAGAAAAGAAAGGGTGAATGATGAAAAGAGATGAGTTCTTAAAAGTTTAAGATGTCGATTTGTATCGTTTGTAAAAAAAATTTTAATAATTAAGCTTAGTAAAAAACTAGTTAAAGTAGAAAGCAAACCAAGTGAAAAACTAAATAAGAATCACAACAACAAAAGAACAATAACTACTTTTAAAAATTATCTATAAAATAATTTTATATTAGGGAAAAGCCTGTTTGAAACCTTGCAATTTGACTTTTCATGAAAATGTAACGTGAGTGACGCAGAAGCAAATGAAATGTATTTTTATTTCTAAAATGTAAAAACGAAAAATTGAAGTGAAAAGACATCAATTCAAAAAGAGATATCAGACTAGACGACAAGTACTTTTAAGAGAGAATAATTCAAAACATTTTCGCGATATGGTTTGTTTTTACCTCAGTAACAAGTCCTTTATTAAGTCCCATAGAGAGAGGTCAGAGAGTTACATTTCCTAAAGACAAACCCACTTCAAATCATATTAACTCAATCAAATCCAATCAAACAAAGGTTTTCCAACACTTTCGATGCTAAAAAATTTTCATAAATTTCATATAGTGTTTTAAAATAAAAAGCGCAAATTTTAAAACTTTTGTATGCGCAAGACGTATCCGTAAATTGGTGCCACCGAGTCTTATTCTCACAAAGTACAAATGAAGAAGTAACCTTAGTGCTAATTTTTATTAATTTATTTCGCTCCTATTTCTCGTCATCGTGGTTTCTTTAACATTTAATAACATTCTTGGAGCTCTTATGCTCGGCAACCACGGGGCACTGGACCGATTTTATGTTGATAGTCACGACCCTGCATTCATTCATGCAAAATTAGTTTGGAAGACATTTTACATGAAAATGATTACTCCTACAAGAAATAGTTCTGACGATATTTTTTCTCAACGTACGAAAACTGTTTTTGTGTTAAACGAATGGCTTAAGAGATATTGGTCATAAACCAATTCTGGACTTCTTGCTCATATCAATTTGATGTGACATTAAATCACACTACTATCTAGTGATTAGTGACGTACAAATGAACTTTTTCCCAAAACGAAAAAAACTGTATTGAATTCTTTATTGAATTTTTACGTATTGTCGACTGGTCTATGCGACATTTTTGTAGTTTTTCTTGCACCACTCACATTATATTCTCTATGAAACGACGTTTTTTAATGAAATTTATCGTTTCGTGCAATTTTTGAAATAAAATCGTTTATTTAACTGTACTTAAAAACAAAATAATTCTTGTTATAATAACCCTTCATATGTAAAGCAATAAAATGCAAAACTAATTAAATGAAAAATTGTACTTTTTACTAAAAAACCCTAAGATTTTTGTAAATATAAAACTTAATACAGAGTTAGTCAAATAAGATCCATAAAATTT
This sequence comes from Tricholauxania praeusta, assembly GCA_949775025.1. NCBI lineage: Eukaryota > Metazoa > Arthropoda > Insecta > Diptera > Lauxaniidae > Tricholauxania > Tricholauxania praeusta. Next base: position 72,033,309 of record OX459029.1, on the reverse strand, counting down.
AAATGTGATGCGATGTGCGTACAGGGACTGTATCTTGTCAGGGGTGAAAAATTGAGATTTAGCAATATTCTTATAGAAGACAGTATAAGCAATAAAACGAAAAAGTTTTAAGCTTTCAAAGTATGAAACAAAGTACCAAATGTCACAATTCAGCAAAATCTCAAAACCGACAATTTTGGCAAACAAAATTTTCGCTCTACTGAAAATTTTACTCTTGCAAGCATAGGGTGCCTTTTACACAGATCACGTCACAACTTATGGGCAAAATATTAAAAAACACCGCAAAAACTTTGCGTGAAAAAATAAATAAAATACATATTGTGCATAAAATTATTGTTAAATAAAGAAAACTGCTAGCAGTTCAGTTTTAATATAATGAAAAATGTGAAAATATATATATAAGACCATAGTCAGTCAAAAGAAACAAAATATGTTTTGCAATTACCATATAAAAACGATAAAAAATATCAAACTGAATAATATTTGTGATGAATGTTTTCTTAACTTGTACAGTTTTCAAGTTATTTTCCATGTCCATTCAAAGTCATCGAAGTTATATAAAAGAAAACGAGTAAAATACACATAGCACTCATCCGTAATTTGTTTAATACACCCACTTAATTCTGTTCACTTAAGTGTAACCCGCATACATAGAGTTTTCTGTTTACAAAAAATACACAAAAAAAATATTAAAATGTCATTACTTTAGTATTGTAAAAAGAGAGTAAATAGTTTAAATACATCATAATCAATAGCATATTTTAAGAAGTTGTCTAGTCTTATAAACGAAAAAAATCTTAATTAATAAAGACAAAAAAAAAAATTATAAATTATAATACTTTGAATCAAAAGATAAAAAAAGAGAAAGAACAATAAAATTATGAAAAAGTTGAAAAATTAAAGAGTTTCAGTTGATTTTGCAATTTGTTAGAAACCTTTTAGGAAAGAAACATTTTCCTTGCTATCACACTCCATTTATTTTTATACATAATGTCATTCCTGGGACAAAATTCCTCTTTGCTGTTTAAAGAATTTATTAAAAACATCAATTTCTTCGCATTTGAAATGTACAGTGGATGATCATAGTACTAGAGCCACTACATAAAAAAAAACATATTTTTACAACTTACACCATGATAAAAGCATGAAACTAAAAAAAAAATGTCCAAATATCTTTATTTATTTGTTTCTAAGGGATCTTATTAATAAAATAATAATACAAATTGAGTGTTCCTGTTAGTGTTTATAGAACTAAAAACAATTGTAGAGAAATATGTCAAAAATTTTGTTAAACCGCCTTTTGCAGCAATCATCTCTTTAGCTCTTCTCTTCTTTTTTTATTTCTTCACTTCTGTGCCACAATGCTATTAAACACTTAACCCATTAACGCCGGCTCCTTTATTCGTGGACATGGAGGGTTGAAACTTCGAGGAGGATGTCTTAGGGACACTCATATTCCGCGCACAAAAAATTAGCCCCCTATCCCTACTCACAACCCATGTAAGGGGTGGTGCGTTTTCGCACCAGTTGGCGTTAGTGAGTACATTTTTACTAGTGGAAAGAGTGGTTATGAAATATGTGGATTATAAAAGAAATTAATGGATCAAGTCAAAGTTTAGATTAGATTTATTTAAAAAGTAGATAATAAATGCGTGTCGGAACATATTAATTCAGAGTTTTCGACAAAATATAGAAAAAAAGTCATGAATATTCACTAGAAAGCACGTTATATCTAGTTCCCGACATGGTATGCCATTTTGCTCTTGGCACAATAGTAGATGGTGTGGAAAGCACAGTGGCAACAGCGGAAGCATTTCGTCTTCTTTTCACTGTTGTGGCCAATGTTATCCACTCCCAATTGTTTTTGAGAGGGTGTGTCTTAAGTTTTGGGACCATGATGATGTGCCACTATCTCACTTTGCGTCACTACGTTGCGGAGTTCGAAGTGGCCAATCTGCCTGAATTCCTTTTTGGAGCTATCCCTGTTAGACGTTGCGTTTTTGCGCTGGTAATTGTGGATGGAACTATGTAGCTTCCAAGCATTGGCCATGGCAGTATCGAGACCATTTGTTATCAATGGCCAATAATATTTTTAACCACGAAAAGAAAGCCGGTAATTGTTCATTGCATTGTCGAAAAGATCAACGCCTCATTTTCGTTTGCTTTATTGATGACTGATGTCTGGCTCCTCAACCATTACTATCTAACGTTAATTTCTTTTATAACGCCACACGCAATATTTTGGTTCGACTTGCAGATAATTGGACAACACAGTTACGGGCTGCAATTAAGTAAATAAACCAATCAATGTCGTTCCAACGAATTGCTGACCATCAATTTTTGGGAGGGTGTCTGAGCAAGGGCAAGTGCGACCACCCGTTGCTCCAAAGCAAATTGATAGGGTATATTGTCGTCATTGTTGGCGTCCGGGTACTCAACATACATTTCTGTGGTACCAAAAATCTCGGGCATACTTTCCAAGGCACCATCAGTATCGGTAGGCCCATCATTATCACAGAATATGTGGTCGTCACGAAAAATGTCGCCATAACTCTCCCCGAAAACACAAACATTCACAATCACAATCGTTTGTACAATTACAACCGACTGACGCGCAAAAAACGCATAGCGTACGCACGTGCAGCTGCAAAAATTTTCCTAGTAAAAATGTACTCTATAGCGCCGATGGGTGCGAAACGCACAACATGTACCTGTGCATAAATGGTAAAATGTAGAAACTTGAAATTATTATGAGATATACATAGGTCCAATGGCTACCGATCCTCATCATTATAAATTCTCTAAATATTTTTTTTTCTGTGTGTTTTCTATGTTAAAATGGTTATTTTTCACATACCGGAAAACCTGCATCTGACGATGCAGATATCATTAAATAGATGACGTCATATGACTTACCTGTCCAGGACGCATATGTTGTCCCATCCATGTATTATCCAAATCAAAAGTCGGCTAAGCGAAATCAACCACCTAACATTTCCTATGAGTTTTCAATTACACCTCTGTTTTATGTTGCGTTTTCGCACCCGTCGGCGTTAAAGGGTTAATGAATTGCCGCTTTTTGGTCATGAGGTTCCTGGGAATTTCTCTCTTCAGCAGCTCCCAAAGGTTTTCTATAAGATTCAGTTCTGAATTGATCCCATGCTATTTCAAAACTTTATTTTGTTTATATGCCAGGTATGTATTTCGTGATTTTTTTTAGCTTTGCGGCAAGAGTAGATTCATTCATAAACAAAAAGTCACCATTCCTCTACTTGGGAAAGCCTATTTGTGTCTAAGACCTTGACAAATTGGTCTTGGCTCGTTTTGCCCTCTATAATTTACAAACGGTCAACACCTTGTCTGCTCATAACAGACCACACAATAAAGCTAAAAGGGTGTTTCACTCATTTTACTATACACTCATTGCGGTACTTCTCCGCAATAAATCTCCTTAAAAACTCTGATTTGTCAGACAGAAAATGAATCGAAGGCTGGTCAGAGAAAAAAATCTGAAAAATTCAGCAGAGTCGTCAAAACCCTAAAAATAAGATAAGAAACGCATTCAATTTATAATTTGGTACAAAACCATAGATCTACCTTTTCCAGATTTCAAAAAGTCCAGTTCCTGTGACTTTTTGTTTATTGCAAACGCTTTTTTTCATACATACCATATCGAGAACAGCAAAAAGTCAGACGTGGGCAAATCAAGTGAACACAAGGTGTGGTCGATGGAATTCTTTGAATTTTTGGTTAAAAGCCTTTATGTGATAGTCCATTGCCGTGGTACAAAATCCATGAGTCATCTTGCCATATACATACATACAAATCTGTTCGTTTTCGGTGGCCATTCTCACGCAAGACCTTCATGATGCCTAATGCGTTAAGTAGAATACGGACGGGCAACGGGAAATTGCCAACGGGTACCCAACGGCGGACGAATGGAAACCTGCCGACGGATATCCGGCGACTTAGATTTAATTATGTTTCCACACACGGCGGGCGACGATCAGGGTTGCATTTCCAACTATGGAAGTAAAGGTCTAACTCTGGATCGGCTTTTCGGCCGCTTGCAAGCTGATTCCGGATTAGTTTCATTCGTGTGAGTAAATAAGATGTGTGCGTAAATTGGTCCAAAGCAGTCTCTTCCGGGGCCACAACCAATGATGATTAAAATTCATTTTCAATCTTTCCTCATCGAATGGTGCCACAAACATATTTCATCGCTCCAAAAAATCAATTTATTTTGGTTGCAGCTTTTCGTAGCAAGCGACGGTGCTTCGTATATACTTTCATCGGTATTGCCGTTTTGGCTTTGTAGGGCCTGTCTTTATTTGTCTCTTGGGCAGGGTCCATCATTTTGGCCCCTTTTCCACTCAATTTTGCAATTCGCAAAAAAAAAAAATCAAAACTAAGCATTTTGTTCAGCGAATATCAAACCGATACCGCGAGCCATGTTGCTTCCTTTTTAAACAACAGTTGAGCAACGTTTTTTTTTATTATTGAACAACAGTTGAGAAACTAAGCTCATACTGCAACATTCGTTGACATTTCGTTTATTAGACCCTCCTCCAAAATAAGTACTTCATCACTTGACCCCAAATAATAGGTAACAGTTTAAGAGAAGGTATAAATAAAAGTATTCCTGGGATTAACTAGTCAGTTATAACTGCGTTACTGTGTTTTAATTCCATCGGTTTTAATATAAGAATTCAAAATTCGCTCTCGTGTAGAAAGGCCCTAACTCATGTTTTTGCAATTTTACAGGAGGACGAAAAAACTGCATAAAAATTTCAAAATCTCATATTAGGGTATTTTTTCAATTGGGTGTAAGTTCGCTATGTTTTGAAATATCACGTCAAAATTTTGAGTGGACGTGTATTTGAGGGTTATCTTTTAGGATCGACAAAAAAGTAAATTTCAAAAAAAAAATGAGTTAGGGCCTTTCTACCCGAGAGCGACGATATGTCCTTTAGAAGTTCTGAAACCGACGTTTATTTTCGGACGCTCTACAAACCACTGTATTTACATAAATATATACAGTGACTTACAAAACTGTTCACAAAAAAATATATTTCTGGTTTTAAGGACGTATTTTTTTTTTTGTAAAAAAGGTTTTAAAAAAAAGTATGCAGAAAACTTACAAATTCTTTATTCTAGCTAAAAAAAATCAAAACTAAAATAATCCACGTTTTGTGAACAGTTTTGTAACTTAAAGCAATAAAAACATTTTAAATCATTTTTTAATATTTTATGTGGCCGCTTTTGGCTTTAGTGGTGAAGTGTATTTTCTTAGGCATACTCGCTTTCAATTTGTCTAGTATTTGAGTACTGATCACGGACCATTGCCCATTGGCGACTTTCCATAGCTCATCCAATTTTGCGAGGTTATTTGACTCATGGGTATTTTTTTTTAAAAATATTAGACAAATTTTCAATGGGTTTAATTTCCGGTGACTGTGCTGGCCAATCCAAGCAGGTAATATTTTGGTCTCGAAGCCATTTCATTGTAATTTTAGCCATATACTTCGGGTCATTATCCTGCAAAGGGATGATATCGTCTGGCTCGTAGCCGAACTATTCCAGACTGGGTGAGTGTAAGGCCACTCGAATGTTAAAATAATCTCTTGCTTTTATTATTCCATTGATTTTACCTTTTTTACAAAAAAAAAATACAGCTTTAAAACCAGCTTTGTAAGTCACTGTAGCTTGAATATAAGGTATTCATTCAAATAAACATTTCCTCATTTTTGATGAAAATTCAATTTCCATTCGATGATGATTTCGTTAAGAGCGCCTTCAAAACATCAAAGCGATTGCTACTTCTGCCTAACAAAAAAATTTGGTATTTGACGTAACATGAAATTAAAATATACATCCGTCACTTCCATCGATTTACCGGTTTCTCAAACAGTATGAGCCAGCTTCACTTCCAGTGTCACTTCCGAAAACGAATACAAACTCAATTTCCTCTGAGTATGAAGTAAAAAAAAAAACCGAAACTTATGATTCAAAAATTGTTAAATGATTCGACTCGAGAGTTTGACCTCATAAAGGAAAATTTGTGGTTTACATCCAGCATGAAGAAACAAAACTTTATTCGCTTCAGACGTGAAGGCATCATATCGCAGAATTCGTCAAGAGCCTTTCGCCAGTCACTATAAAAAAGTTGATAATATCTGTTATTGTCACGACATTTTCGCTTTATTCGACGAATTAAAGGAGTCTTATGATAAAGAAACTAAGCGTTTATTCATTGACAAAATATATATGAAAATTTATCTATTTCAATCGCACATGCCGTCCAGTCCGGACATTGCTGTTTACTTTGCATGTGTGATAGCCGAGCACGTGATCAGCACTACATAAAAAAAAAGAATGGGAAGAACCAGTAGCATTTACATCGGACGAAGCCAACATTAAATATAATACTCTCGTAGACAATTCTAACATCATTCTTCTCCCACTGCATATTAAACTGGGCCTTATCAAATATTTGCTGAAAGCATTAGACAAAACTGGTGGTACATTCATATTTTTGAAAACTATTTTTTATAATCTTTCTGACGCCAAAATCTAGAGAGGGATTTTCAAAGGGCCAAAAATCTAAAAGTTACTAAAAGATGTGCGGTTTACAATCAATTTAACTACATATGAAGAGGCGGCATTCATTTCGCTTTAAGTTATTATTGATGGCTTTGTTTGCAACAGTAGAAGTAAAGACAATATAAAACTCCCTGATGGCTTACATAAGACTATAGGCGTCAAAATCTTTTTAAAAGTTCATCACCTGCGCATTCGCATTTGGATTTTTCTCAACAAATCTTGGAGATGTAAGAGATGAACACTGAGAAAAAGTTCAATTGCAATTAAAAACTATTGAGAAACAATATCAAGGGTTCTGGGATGAGGCAATCATGGGAGACCACCTGTAGTTTCTAATACGAGAAACTGGTATGTACGGCAACAAAGGATGCAGAAAAGCCTGAATCACTTTTGAAGACTTTTAAGACTTTGAAATATATCTGTTGCTCTTTGTATATCGTGTATTACACAAATATTAAGTGTAAACAATTAGTTAAGAGATACATTAAATAAGTCAATGAAGTCCAATCATAAATATAGGGAACTAATTTGTTTTTACATATTTGATAAGAAATTAAGGAAAAATACGAAAAATATTACAAGAAGGCAATCTCACTTCAACGCCTATAACTTTCTTTTCTTCCAACAGATTTTTCTAAAAGTAGACTTATAATCATTGCAAGAGTCTGAACTTTCAAGCATGGAAGTGCATTTTCTATTACAGATTTCGCAAAAAAAAAATAAAAGTCTGTAAACATTTTTTAATATTTCCTAACATACTTATTGTTATATATGTGCGCGCTAATTAGTGTTTCACCAAGGCTACGAGGCAGCCTCGTTTTTGACTACGAGAACGAGACGAGACCGAGGCGAGATGGAAAAATAAATTTTCCTCGCCTCGGCCTCGCCTCGTCCTAGCCTCGTTTTCGAAACCAAGAGCGAGGCGCGTTTTGACCAAATCTGAACTCGTAATACCCATATGCAGATTCAAAATATGAATGTAATTTTTATATTAAAATCTATATTTAACTAATATTTTAGTATTTTATTTTGAGTAAACTACTTTGTTTTATTTTTAACCCTCATGTGCTTCTTACGAGTTCAGATTTGGTCCAAGCGCTAATGCACAGAAGTGCTTGGATCGCATCAGCTTCTATGCGACTACGCCTCGATTGATCGGTTAGGGAAGCATGTAAGGCTATAAGCAAAACTGCATGATTGACGACACTGCATTGAAATTTATTTATTCTAATAGTCTTTCTAAGAACCGGTAAGGTGAAGCGAAACGCACAGCGTAATGCTAGTATATAAATAAAGATCAATATATGTACATATGTTCGTTGCTAATGGACTCCTAAACCGTTCAACCGACCGACGAAAGATGTGACATACATATATGTTTCTTATGATTTGGGATGCTCCGTAACATAGTTTACGATAAATGGGTGATGCCACCCCCACATAAGAGAAAAGCAGAATTCATCATATAAAGGGTTTTTCAATAGAGACGCTACAAAAGTAGACCAATAGGGACAGTAAATGACGGCATATTTTTTCCCGCTCTTTTGACATTTCTCTTCAGTAAGGTTTGCCATTTCATCATGGAAAGATATACGATCCAACAACGAGTCGAAATTATTAAAATTTACTACCAAAATTCGGAGTCAGTGGCCTCAACTTTAAGAGCGCTACGTCCAATTTATGGTCGTCATAACCGTCCTGTCAGATCAACAATTGAGTGTCTAGTAGAAAAATTTGAATCCACAGGCACAGTACAAATTGTTCCCGTGCCAGTGAGACAAAGAAGTGCCCGTAGTGTCGAGAATATTGCTGCCGCTAGCGCATCAATAGAGGAAGACCCAAATCAGTCTCTCACACGTCGTTCTCAAGCGTTGGGCATCTCTGTGACGTTGATGTGGCGAATTTTGCGAAAAGACCTTGGCCTATATCCTTACAAGATCAAATTGACAATAATTGATGATAATGGCATCGAATGTTCTTTTACAAGAATAAAGAATTTCTTTGATATCCCAATTTCATTTTGTTTTATTTAAAAAAACTTTTGTAGCGCTCTTATTGAAAAACCCTTTATTATCAACTACTTGATGCAGATTATAAAAGGTAGAGGCATAACTAAGATTCAATTAATAAAATGGGCGGTACCATGCCTTCAATATAAGAAAAAAATTAACTTTATCATATCTCAATATCTATTTGACGTAGATAAATAAGATTTGGTACATATCTTTGTTATAGTTTGTAAAAGGTTTATAGCTTAGTTTGGTTTGGAAAAATAGGCAATGCCTCTCCTCCCCATACAAGAAAAGAATTAAATTCATCATATCTCATCCAATTCACCAAAAATAAAAACAGATATTTTATTTATTTCTTGAGGCTTGATCAGCCTATCAGCCCTGATACATGTATGATTTTTTATTTATTTTAATAAAAACCTCGCTTTTTTACCGAGGTGCCTCGGCCGAGAACGAGGCGAAGCGAGGCGAGGCGAGGCATGTGATGGCAAGATCTCGTCCGAGGCCGAGGCGAGGCGAGACTTAAATTTATAAAACGAGGCGAGACCGAGATCAACTAGAACCTCGCCTCGCCTCGGCATCGGTGAAACACTAGCGCTAATCAAACGATGGTTAATTGGTGACTAAAATATATATTGAAATAAAAGCAGTGGCGTCATTTCACAAAAAGCTTGAGGGAGGCGCTAGTTTAAATAACGTTTCGAATCGATGATATTTTGAATTGAATCGATGTAATTAATAATAATATCAGATCCTTGGGGGGGGGGGCAATGCCCCCCCCTAGCCCTATGCAATTGACGCCACTGAATAAAAGACTATACAAAGTAAATAACACTTACAATAACTTACATTTACATACATAGAAAATTTGCTGAGTGATTGAAATTGATTGCCATGTTACAATTCTGCATTAAGAAATTGTTAATCCTAATTATGTTGAATATTTTTTTTTGTGTTATTTTTTCCAAAATTTAGATATAATAATATCTTTGGTTACTGTTAAAAATTATATATAGTTTTAAAGTATTGTTTTTTTTCTCTTTCTAATCACACTTGTGTATTGAACTTGTCACCCCTCACTGAATTATTGTTATCATAAATTTACTACTTAATAATGAAGTGCATTTGTACTATTTATCTTAAATATAAATGTCACTACCTACTTTTCTTCATAAGAATGAATTTTAAAAATTTGAATAAGTTATATAAATTGTAAGTTATGCGAAAAGTAATAAATAAAATAATAAATAATATTTTTCCTCCCAAATTCTTATAGAATTTGATATATGTACTTTCAATGTTTTAAATCAAATTATATTATATACATACATATGTGTATATGTATATATCTGTGGCAACAAGGAATAACAGCTAAAGTCGATATTCGATGATAAGGCAAAACAGTATAAGTCACAGGCTTATGCACATAACTTATGTTGCTTTGCCTTGTGATCACAGTTCGACTGCTGGAATTCGAACGATCGTTTTATAAAATTTTTATAGCTGAGAGTATTCTCTCTATGAAAATATAATGGTTTTTCAGTATGTTGACATAAACTTTCTCCTTTCACTTTCACTTGGAGAATTCTATGAAAATAATTTGTTTTAGCAGCATAGCTGGGCACCGTTAATCAAATAGTTAACTTCGTTAATCGCTAATCCATTAACTTCATTAAACGTTAAAGCGTTACATTTCGGAAGATTTAACGTAAGTTAACGTTAATCCGTTACCAGGTGATAAAAATTGCATTTTTTATATAGTTGCGTTAGTGACCTTCTTATAAAAACTGTTGGATTGGGTTTTGGAAATTAACAGGTTAGGAGCAAAAAAAAAATACGTGTATAATTGGAGTGTGTAATTTAGTAATCTGGCACAATGTGGATATTCTCCTTAATGAACATTAATGTGCTGAAGTTTTCGTCTGAAAGCAAGGCTCGTTTCGGCGTTAAAATATCTTTGACCTTGGAAAAAAGATTTTCAATTATATAGACACAACTACAGGCATCTCTTTGAGTTTGAGTGTTAAAAATTGATTGTTAAGAACTCGAGAGCAAATTCCACGCATTAAGTCTTAAAAATTTTAGTAGGTTAAAGTTCAAAAAACAAGCTCCACTGTGTGACACTTTCCATACATGTAATGCCTTAACAAAGCTGTATATAAAATTGAGGTGAGTGAGATTTTTTCAGTAACATAATCCTCTTTTGCTCTTTATTTCTTAGGCTTATGTATAAATTATCTTTTGGAAATCGAATTTCGATAATAAAACCCTGCAGGTATTGAATTTTTTGAAATATTTTTAAAAATAAATTTTGTACAATATCCAACAAATAAAAATGTTATCCAATAACTGTTATCAAGGGCAGATGCAGGGGAAAGCTTTGGGAGGTTAAGTCTTTCCCACTCGACGGAATTAAAATTTCTAATTAAAAAATCAAACGAAACTATCCATTATATTCAAATTCGAACCCACAGACCTTCACCGAATTTTCAAATTTTCCTTCAAAGGTAACTAAAAGTACAAACGAAAGAAAACTAAAATCAAAATGCAATTTATTTCCACCGCATAACAAACGGGAATCAACTCCTGGCGCGAAATCACCATTAAACGTAGTATAAAATTGTGCCGATCACGCTACAGCAGGCAATGGCTGAAATAATAGAACAACGAAAATGCACATACTTTCATATGTATAAGATTATACCTTCTCGTTTCTTAATTAACGAATGTAGCGCTGTGATAAGATTCCCACTTCCATCCAAGCCCACTATTCAAAATACTCTATTGTTGGAAGAACTGGTGCGAAATCCATCCATCAATTTATTCATTACAATGAAATTATGTCGAATTTATATGCACCCCATCAGAAAACAAAACAAAGGAGAGACCTCATGTTCTGCGCCTCATTTGATCGACGCTAGCAGTCGGCATTCAGTAGAAGAAAAAAAAAATCAGCGCACCATAAAAATAACAATAATAAAAGGACATACCAAGCCACAGGACCTGTGCCAATTCAGGGTGGGTTGCTGCTCATTTTGTGGTGTGTGAGCAGCTAATAGCGCTGCAAAGGACCTAAGTCAAAATGAATAAAACTGCCAAAATAGAGGATGCGCGATATCCTGCAGCGCTAGGAATCGTTTACCGCAAGGCGATGATGCGTATCGTGGAGGCAACGAAAATAATACGACAAAATTAAATGTGCAAATAGGAAAGGGTGGCAGTAACGTCTTGGAGTATGGCAGGGGGTTGAATACGGGTGTGGGTGGCAGAGGTTAATGTTTGCCTCGTGTAAATTTCGTACGAACTTATGCTTCTTTTTGGAAGGAGGGAGTCGAATGGGTGCGCACTGGCTGGATGCTGCCTTCATGGGGTGCATTAAATTTAATGATTTATTTTATTTATTTCTAACATTTGAAAGCTACTTTGTATGTTTTAATAAGATTGATTTTATTGCAGTTGCTTGCTGTGGGTTCGTGGGTGCAAGTGTTATTGCCAGCATCAAAGGGTTAATAAGTTGGTTGCCTGCTGTTTAAGAACTTCATTATGTTATTGCTATTGTTAAGAAGCGTTCGTGTAAAAGTTACGGCTATGTATTGCTGGAATGACTTTTTCTTTACTTTATTGTATTTTTCAAATCGAAAAAATTAGCAAATAAATGGCTTTGACAGGAAGAAGGAATTAACAGAAATGCACTAGTTTAGTTCCCATTAAGCTCCACTTAAGGTTGCTAAAATTTTCAATAAGAAAGAATATATTATTTACCTTACTATTATCACAACAATTCATTCAAATTTTGATCTGGGGAGAAAATTCGAAAAAAAAGTCAGCACATCTTGAACTACAGCTTGAAAGTTGCGTAATATAGAGTAGAGTTTTGAGAAAATTTTTCAAGAAAAATCAAAGTTCTCGCACTTTTCGAAAATGTCGATTTTAATCTTTAAACGTTAATAACGAACTCATTATTACTTCGAATAATTTTTTTAGTTTTTTTCAGAAACTACATTCAAATAAAAAAAAAAATTATACCCTACTTTTAATTGATATCAATATTTATTGCTAGTCTATCGTTAATTGAAAATGTTTTGCTTAAAAATTTAAAAAACCGATTACTCAATAACGGGTTTACCTTCTAAAACATATCAAAAAATTAGCGAAATCGAAGAGGGTCCGCCAAAAACCTCGGTGATTTGGCATGAAATGCCCCATATTCAGTTGCGGTCAAAATAATAGAAACGGGGTGTCATTTATGAATTGGAAGAAGATATTTCGAACAACTGACGTTTTTTTTTTCTTCTAATATTTTAAAGTATAGTTACTTGATAAGTTCACAAGATAAGCACATGACATTTTGTGCCAAAAAAATAACGATAGTTTTTAGGTTTGCTATTATATTGAGTAATTTGAAATTTCTAGCGGTCAAAATAATAGCACTGTGCAACTCCTTTATTTCTCAAGATTTCAATTCATAAATGACACCCCGTTTCTATTATTTTGACCGCAGCTGTATATACAAATTTTTTCACGAAAAAGCGTCTAGCAAAAACGTAATATTCGGAAAATTCTAAGAAAATTTGCAAAAGAAACTATTGATCTAAAATCAATATCGAGCCCCCCGATTTTTGTCAAGAACATTTTTGATTACAATTAAAAAAAATAAACATATCATTGTTTTTGCTTTCAAATTGTTGTTCTGATTAAATTGCGTGTGTTTGGTCGGTTCGGTTCAGTGGTTCGAACCGTTTTTGCACTTTTGGATTGGTTCGTCCATTTTTTTTTAACATTTGTGAAAAGTTTCGGTTCGGTTAATGGTTCAGCTAATTATTATAAAAAGTTGTTTTCCGGTTCAGAACCGGTTCACGTCGCTGTAATAAATATTATAAAGAACATTTTATTTTTTTGCAGATGAAATGATGACAACTTGTAAGATTTTCAGAATTTATGATTATTTTTCACTTTCCTAAATTCGGCCTGGTTATAAAAATGATTCCACGATAAAAACAGATTCAGATAGATGACAAAATCAATGACATGTGTTGTTTAGTTTTTTAAAAGATAGAGCAGTGTTTTCTAAAGAAGTTGCTTATTTTTTATAAAAATTTCATATTAAAATCTTCTTGTTAAAAATCGGGGGCTCGATATTGATTTTAGGCCCATGGTTTCGTGGTCAAATTTTCTTAGAATTTGCCGTAGATTACGATTCTGCTAGACGCTTGGTCTTGTTTTTTCCACCCGAACAATTTGACCCAGCCTTATGTATAATCACGCTTTTTGCGCATTATGTGTAATTATTAAAAAAAATAAACACAATGAGGCAAGACCAACTCCGGATTCGGCTTCAGTAGTCCAAAATTCATAAGAACTAATGGTCTGATTTGAGTAAACAGAAACTAAATTTTTCACAAAAAAAAAAAAATGTTTGGGTCTTATGGACAAGTAAACTAAACAAATTTTGTGTTGACTTCCAATTGTAATACCTCTCACTCGTGTTAAGACTCTCCAAATAATCTTTGCTATGAATTATGAGATAATAAATTGCTAAAAATATTAAGAAAAGTTTTAAAAGTTATGAATTTGAATCTTTTTGAGTTTATTCGTTATTCAAGTTGAAGATACTACAAAAATAATGTCTGGCTAGGGAATGACAAAAAAACTCAGTGAAAGGAAGCCATTTTAAGGAATAAAAGCAACGAAAACTACTGGAGAAGAAGATTTATTTACGGAAATAAAGAATATACAAAACAATATTTTATACTCGTTAAAGTTAACATATGAATTATATGTGAGTAACGCAACAACAACAACAGCAACGACAACAATCGACAGAGTGAGACAAGACGAAAGGGTGCTGTACTGGGGGATGGAACACATCCTTGGCAGACGAAGACAAAAGCAATGATTATGGATATGCATAGAAGTGGAGCGAGCATATTTCAGGGAATGCCAGTCAGAATTGTGCTTCGCATGAGATAAGAACAAAGGAAGATTTATTGCCAACGCAATGAGTTAAGAAAGACAAGTACCAAGAGAGTAACAACAACAACAACAACAACAGCAACAACTACATCAGCAATAATGATGATGAAGATGCTGTTGCTGATGCTGATGGGGAATTGATGGGGAAAATGATGTTACTGCTGTGTATTAAATTGGGGTTACTGTAGGACGGCAGAAAGTTGCAGAACATATGAAAGTCAAATGGTTGTGTTTGGAAGAGTTTGGTGTTAGAGGCGTACTGTCTTGAATATTATATAATGGCAGCCCTTTCGGGGTGGGGTTAATTGCGCTGCTGAGCGATGACGATGTTTGTGATTTTAAATGAAGCACATTTTTCTCTGCACAAAGCATGATTAACAATAATTAGACTCGGCATTAATTACGCCAAGAAGTTAATTACAATTTAAGCAGGAACCAAGTTATAGTATAAAAGATGGCACTACTGCATCATAGAAAGACTGGGCAATAAATGAAATGAGCTTCTTATAAACTATGTAGGTTAGCTTTATTTAAAAAAAAAATGTCTACTAAAATTGTGTCTTAAAACAAAATTGTATGCATACAAATTAAATAGATGTAAGAATTCAAATCGTAATACATGGTTGTTCATTAGTCTTTAGTGGTGCATATATCCGTAAATTGAATTAAAAATAAGTGTCTGCACAAAAAATTAAGCCACATCGCGACTTTGGAAATGCTTTGTCTGAAAAAATTGTGTAACCGTTAAAAAATTAGCGAAGCAGCAGCTGCTCAAAAAAATTATTTTATTTTGGCATAATTTTTTCATCTATTTGGGGGGCTCTAATGTTGAACGAAAGACACTACGACTACACAAAGTTTTCGAGAATGTAAACTAAGCAATTGTAGTTAAAGTAACGAATTCGATCAGGTTCAGAAGCTTAAATCAACTCGGAAATATTGTGCCATTTTATCTACGGATTATTGCATGCAATATCTATAAATATAGCACGAAAACAACTTCGAATTTAGTTCGACACAAGTGTTACGCGATTTTGAAATTATGAATGACAACAGCCGAATGCAATAAGCTACGAGTGCTTGAACTTGTGCAACATTTTATTTGCGAGTGCAGTATTCACCTCTTTTGCTTGGTGTTTCGGTTTGTTTGATTTGTGAGCTTGATGGACTCGCAATCGTGGCGAGTGACTTGATGGTGTTTTCAAGTGCACTTGTGCAGGGCTCTAGTAGGCAATAACTAATTTTAGATTTTAAAAATTCAAAATTTTTTTTTCCAAAACTGTACAAAAGTTCTAAAGAAGTTATATTCGTGTTGACTTTTATTTTTCCCCTCATTTTTAAACAGTCAGAGGACGAAAGTACACCATGCGTCGTACTTAAAAATATGTTTGACTATATATTGTAGAACATTTCATTTTCTCAAATTTTTGTTATTAAGGGGGTCAAGCTGGTTTTCCAGCCTGACAAAGAAGTTATTTTTCAGAATTTATTATGAAATTATATAATTATAATTCTTTTCAGCATCAATAAATACACGAAAGAAAATTTTGTTTTATTCATTTTATAGATGCCATTGATTTTGCAGCAAGCAAACGTCTGAAACACAAAAACCAAAAAAATTTAGGTTCAGTGTGACAGTGGCTTTCGTCTAAGCCATATTTATTAAATTTTATGCAAAAATACCAAAATGGTTGCTGTTTTAGAAAAAGTTTTCGAAAATGAGAATTTGTTTGGGTGATATGTAGGCTTAAAAAATATGGAAAAAATCAAAATTTTGACTGGAATTCGGTTCATGCGATACCCATACATATGAGGAATATTTGGTTAAAATTTCAAAAGGATCGACTCAGTAGTTTCGGCCAAAAGACTAGCACCTTATGACAAAAAGTGGTTTTGAGAGAGACGCGTTTTAAGTTTTTTTTTTTATTGAGTTGGAGAGCGTGCTTGAATAAAGTTGAGAAAAATATGCTTAGAGAGCTGGGATCCTTCTGAAATTTTAACATGATATATTTTCGAAGTTCGTAAAGAAATCAAATGCTTAAAGTTGACAAGCTAGGTTGCCACCTTAAGTTTTTCCTCAAATATGTATAGCACTTAAGTAATTTTTTCATACTTAATTATTTTCCATCTACTAAGTACATAGTACCTATAAATATTCGATTTTAGCGATTAAAGATAGGCCTGGCTCTGCGTTTATGTAATAATGATTTGGGAAAATTAGAAGACGTTCATAATAAAAGATATTAATATTTAATTTACGAGTATATTGTTGTTTTAAATGAAAAAAAATATTTTTCTCATTTTTACATTTATTATGCTGTACAGCAATAAAAACATTTTACGACCTTTTTATGTGCGTCTCATTTACTAGTATGAATATGAAGCGAATGTATTCCTTATTTAAACATAAGCATTAGGGTGGTGCAAAAAGATAAACTGGCTATATTTAGAACCTATCAGCCTAAGATCTCTTTTAAAACCTAAAAACAATCCAGCCTTTAAGTTATAGCTCAGTAAAAAACATTTAGAGGACTTTCAGGCTGATTGAAATAAAATACGAAATACGAAAAGTTGACTTTATCAAAACATTAAATTTCTTGAGATAAGTAAATGAAATTCAGTAGGAAAATTTTTAAAACATAATTGAAGTGCAATTTATGAGTTGGAGTATCAAACCTATCTTCTCCGGAGGGAAAGAACACAATTTTTTTTTCCAAAAGTTTTTAATCAGTTGCATATTTCCGGGATATGAGGATATTGCTTAAATTGTAGCAAATTTTTTCCGGTAATAAATATCAATAAAGAAATATTGGGAAACAAATTGCGGTTATTAACGCAATTTTTCGATATATAAAACGGTTTTTGGAAAAAAAATCGCTCAAATAATAGAGAAATGGTCATATCTGGAACGGTGTTGAAACTTCTTACTGAATTCCTGAAATCTTCACAGGAGATATTTTTTTACATTAAACAATTGTGCTTCAATGTCATTTTGTAATAAAAACTATTTAATTAACAATGATGAATTAAAAAAAAAAACTTAAGCTATCAAAATTTTGACTGTAGCTTTCGATAGTGTTCTTCCTATGATATTTCCTTAATCTATCTCAAACATGTGATATTATTCATATTTTTCTTTTGGCAAAGTCGAACTTTTGTATTGTATTTTAATAAACATCGCACATTTATATCAAGCTAAACTTAGAGGATGCACATAAAGGAATAATACCGCTTTTTGCATCACCCTGATATATGTATGTACTTACAACTATATATGTATATAGGTTATTTGTCTATATTTGATTTGTTCAATTTCCATCTCACACCTATTATTTATACCCTACCCCATCGCTGCACATTCACTAGGTTCGGACTTAAAATGCCGCTGAACGGGACATTTAACAGCTTTGGTTTTATAGGCGTCGAACTTACATGGAGAAAATCATTAAAAATATATAAAACATTAATGGAATGCAGGCCAATCCAACGTCACTGCCAGCCCGCCAACGGGCCGTGCGCTAGAAAATAAAAAAGGAGACGACTTTACTGAAGGCATTAGAAACCTATTTCTAGGCAGGCAATAAACTTTTTACGTTTGATTACAACATTTATGCTGTTCATCGTGATGCAGTTGTTGTTGCTGCAGTGAGTGGGAGAAGGGTGTGATGGAAACTGGGGGTTACAACTGTTAAAATGGACAGTGTGGCACAATATAGCACATTGGATTGTTTTGTTATTTTGTTGCCATAAAAAGGACACGCAGCTTCATTCCGTAAGCCGTCGAAGCCTTCGGTGCTTGTTTAAACCTCATTTTTATGATTTGCAATTTTAACGTTTTTATGAACCCTCTTTATATAGCCTTTATTAGGTTTGTTTTTGTACTTAAAATTAAGTTTCGGTAAAGGTTTTTTTTAAAGCTAACAATTAAATGGATACTTAAAAGGTTTCCTGAAGAAATGACGAATAGTTAAATAACATATGTATATCAATAATACAAGAGCATTTAAAGAAAATTATTCGACGACAACTTAATAAAGGAGTTTTTTTTATCGGTGAGGTTTTTTCTGATTAAATCACATAAGAAACTTTACCCATTTCACTGTAGGCTGTCAAATTTGAATAAATGGAGTGTGGCTGCACGTGCTGCTTTTTTTTTTTAGCAAATTAAATTTAATTTAAAAAAAGTTAAATTGATGAAATTGTGATGTAAGCATATTTCATTCAATGAAAATATGTTATTTGTTCCGCAGCCATCTTTTATTTTGAAAAGTCAGAAATATTTGGAATTTGATTAAAGGAACATGATAAGAAGAAAGCAAGACGCTGATTGCAATTACAGTACTGTCGCAATAATCCGGACACATATAGTTTCGGGTATATTCGGATAACTGGTATTGTCCGGAATATAGAAAGCTCAACAGTTGTCATATAAATAATATGTAGAATGCATATTTGAAGCGGTATTGTATATACTTCATTTACTTTTATTGTTTTTATAAAGAAAATGTAATCGTGTAAGTAATGAATAATAATACATGTGCAAATCCGCCGAAATTAGCCTTTTAGCTGGCCTCGTTTTAAATTTTTTTTGGAGCACACTCTTCAACCATGGTTTTTCTTGAAGCTAAAGGCTGTCTTGAATTAATATTCAAGGTTGTTCAATTAAAATTCAGATAGCTATTTTTTTATTTAAATGTAACTTTTCATGTTTTTTTTAACTTAAATGCAATTTTAACTATGTCTCCCTTTAAAATTTAATTGTTCCTCTTTGAAAATTAATTCAAGATAGTCTTAACTCATTTTCGGCCACTGGTCGATTTTTCGACCACTAAATTTTAGTCATATAAAATTGTTTCTTATTAATAAAATAAATAGTTTCGTCGTCTTTCCTTTTTATTAAAATAAACTTTGATACTTATGGTTTTGTGAAAATGTTATTTTATGATTACTGTGTTACTTTTATACACTGAAAAAAATATATTCAAAAAGTCCTTTTTTTAGACACTTTTTAAAACTTTTTTTTTGAAATATAAATAGTTACAAAATGTAAAAATTTAAGTGCAGTTCTATTCACAAAAGTTCTTTCTTAATAAATCAGTTTTATTCCACTAATTTAAATATAAGTAAAATACACTGAATATAATAGAAATCAAGTGGTCGAAAAATCGACCAATGCCTGTTATCAATATCAAAATAGCAAGATTCAGTACATCACATTTATTTTATTCAAATGAGGTTAGATGTATATTTCGGGCTTTTTATTTTTGAGCACACTCTTCAATTATGGTTTTTCTTGAAGTTAAGGAGGCTAATTTCGGCGGATTTGCACATATTAGCATGTTTCCAGTGGCGTCATTTCACTAAAACCAACGGGGGTCTAAAAAATTGGTTAGTGGTTGTTAGTCTTCTAAAAATTAGACGAATTTACAAAATTTAAATACCACAATAAGTGAGATGAGGTATTTGTAGGTAGAGAAGAGGTATGTATAGGGTAAGGTGGAGTATGGGTTAGGTTCATCATGCTAAGGTTGATGGGTTGGGTCGGATAAAAATTGAATTGTTGTGAAGCGCCCTTTCGATGTACTATGAAGTTTCTTACATATCGTAATACAAGAAATTTATTTCAAAATATTTAAGAATGTCTGAAAAAATTAAGTATTAAAAGAAAATATTTTTATATGCTATATATACATAGTACATTCTTATTCATATGATAGGATAGGAAAGGATGAGTTTCATAGATGGGTCATTCATTGGTTATGGATGGTTGTGATGGAAAATGATGATGGATGACGCAGATGATGGCGGTGATGATGTTGGATGATGAATGATGATGATGTTTTGCTTTTTCGTTTTTCATACGAATTGCACTAAAAAACAAAGTATATGCGCAGTTCGCGGGTTTGATCTAGGAAGCTGGAATTTTGATAGAATTTTCTTCAAACACGCTTCTATTATATAGGCACACAGCACCGCAAATTTAAAAAAAAAAAAAAATACCTCCTTCGGCTGTATTTTTTCCGAATTTTTAGACACACGAAAAATGTGGGCGTGGTTTTACAACAGTGGGTGGCGACCCCCATTCAACTAAAAAACCTAAAACGCTATATCTTGGCACCTAAAGTAGACTTTTTCTACGGTTTAGTAAGTCGGTTTTTTCGTTAAATTTTAACGGAATTGGACATAAACTCTGTCCGCACAGTTTTCAGGTTTGAGCTAGGAAGCTCAAATGCTTGGAACAATTATTTTTATTCCTCAAGCTATAATACAGGAAAAAATAAACAAAATCCCTGTCCTAAAGTTTGAAAAAAAACACCCTTATGTACATATACAGTGAGCCATAAAACTGTTCACAAAAAAACATATCTCAAGTTTTAAGGCTGTATTTTTTTTTTTTTTTTATAAAAAGTGTTCAAAAAAAAGTATGCAGAAAACTTGCAAATTCTTTATTGTAGCTAAAAAATGATAAAAACTAAAATATTTCACATTTTGATTAACTTGGGTAGTTATTTTTATACTTAGCCTTTTGTGAACAGTTTTGTGACTTAAAGTAATAAAATCATTTTAAACTATTTTTTAAGATTTTACATGGCCGCTTTAGGCTTAAGTGGTAAAGTTTATTTTCTTAGGCATACTCGCTTTCAATTTGTCTAGTATTTGAGTACTGATTACGGAGATTTTGTGCGGTTGTTTGACTCATAGGCATGTTTTTTACAAAAAATTCCACAAATTTTCAATGGAGATAATATCTGGTGACTCTGCTGGCCAATCCAAGCATGTAATATTTTAGTCTCGGTGACATTTTGTTGTAATTTTAGCCATATACTTCGGGTCATGATCCTGCAAAGGGATGGTATCGCCTGGTTCGTAGCCGAATTATTCCAGACTGGGTGGATATAAGGCCACTTGAATATTAAAATAATCTTTTTCTTCTGTCTGTCTAAAAACACTTAAAATTTGCTCCCAAAATTATAAGCAAAAATGTTAGCATCAAAGGTGTCTTAAATTTTATTAGTACATTGTAAGTATCGGCAAGAAGCTTATCTCCAAGTCGGGAGTATCGTTGCTTTTTACATTAACTCTGTCAGATAAGACACCTTAATTGTGTCGGAGAATATAAGACCGTAACCGATACTTGAACTGTTGTTGGTCTGGATGGCCTCCTTGAGCCCGAATGACTCCAAAAAAGTTTTCCAAAATATCTTGATTTAGTCTATAAGTCCAAATATATTCTGTGTTGAAGCGGTCCTGCAAGTCAGTAAAAAGCATTTTCAGGGCTTTTGTGGATTGAATTATGCCTGTAAATCAAACATTTATGAACTTATGTACATCAAAAAATGTCTTGTAAAAATCACTTTTCTGGAATGGCATTAAATTGTCTTGCTAATAATTCGCATGCTGGAGATCAATTCGATCATATAATCGAGAATTTTATTTTGTACCTCAATAGCAAGCCCATATGCATGAGTTAACTCTCTGGTATCAGATCATTACGTCAAACCAATCATTTTTCTATTACATAAAATTTTAATTTTAAAAAAACTTTACTGTGCCTAGTAACAAATATTACTAGTTAAAATAATTGCGAACATTCACTCCAATTGTGCCCATCTAAAAAGCCGAAGCTGGCTGCTCTTGTTTGGCGGCCATTATCACGTTCAGTCTTGTCGTTCAGTTCCAGATAAGCCCAGAAGTTTCGTAAAAACTTTGTGAGTGATTGACATCTCTGACGATGTTGCCGCGAGAAGCTCAAGCATAATCTCTTTTTTAATGAGCTGCCCATTTATTAAAAACCCTTCATCAAGAAATATGACTTCTTAAAAGTTTCAATAAATGTGGTAAATTCGCAAACGTTAAAAATTTTTCGGCCATCATGGTAACAAGTAACAAACTAAACTAAGTTCGCTATAGAGCAAGTTCGATATAAAAGAAATTTTGGGAACTTGTAGGCTTCCACTCTTTTGAGAGGTTTCAAGGATTTAAGAGTAGAAAACAAAATTTAAAAATTGGGAAGGCTCAATTTATAAGATTTAAAAAAAAAGAATAGCTTGAAGAATTTCTTTTCAAACAAAGTTAAGTGTATATATTTACCATGGCTTATGCATATAAATTCACAAAAAAGTCTTCGGTTTCCGCCACCTTTGTTTAAAATTTCAAAAAGAATCTTTTTGGTTATCAAAGTCAAAGTAATAGAAAATCGACTGCTTCCATATTGACATTAATCCTGAATAAATTAAATGCATATGATATTATATTTGAATACTTTTGGGTAATGTAATTTGTTACCCCTAAGAATGGCTACTTGGACATAGTTAGTAGGATCTAACGTTCTGCAAAACGACATGTCGCAACAGAACGTAATATTTTTTCCGATCTTCATCTCGTTAAAAAGCTTAGCACGCATAATTTTTTGGGTTTCGGTCATCTGTATAGACGCTGATAAAATTTTTGCTACTGGCTCTAGAATTCTACGTGAAATGTCAACCTTTTGTGTTAATCTTTAAAGGGTGCGAGCGGAAGGAAGCGTAAATTTTTCGTTAATTTTGCGCTGGTAGAGTACAAAGTTCTCGAGTGGGTAATATCTATACTTCTTTCCACTTTTGTCTCTAGACACCGTTTTCCAATTTATGGACTTGCTTAAATTCATCTTCGGCTTCTCCTCTATGTTGTTTCGTTCGAGCTCTGATTTTTTAATCCGAAGCTACAATGAGTGGACTTAGCTTTGTTGTTTCTCTCTCGATAGCTTCAGCGCAAAGCTTTTATCTCGCAGCGTTTTTCTATTTGGAATTTGTAAAGAGAATATTAGAAAAGATACCAGAGACAATTTGCTCTGCAACAAATTTTCGGAAATTGTTTTTTCCTGCTGCAGGCTCTCCTCTAAAATCCTTTTTTCCTGTCATAGCATTTTTCTATTTAGTAATAATAAAAGGAATATAAGTAATATTACATGTTACATTAAGTTTAGTATTAAGCTAACACTTAATTTTCCAAACACTGAATTTTCTCTTCGACAGTTTTCGCAGAAATCGTGCTAGCTGCAATAGAACAGTTTTCTTTTTCGTCTTGTTTGCTTCCTTCCGGCGAAGCATTAGCCTTATCTTCCACTGTCGAACTGACCATAAAAATTTCATCTGGTTCCTCGAATAAATTCAAAGTAAATATCGTGATAGCACTAAAGAAAGTAGATGAATATTGATGCAGTAGTTTTTACGCAATGGACGAACATCGAATTATTATTTATATAGATTATTTATGTTTTGGCAATCTAGAATTTACTAATGCCAGAATATTTTATATTCGATGTTTTCCTGATTAGATCGATGTGAACAGTTACTTTCTTCTTAAAAAAAAAGAAGCAATTCTAAATGAATACCTAATAGGTATACGGGTCATGACGGCAGTGTAGGGGTCACGGCCAGCAAGCGAAACATAACAACCAATGATGGTCCTTCAATTGTTCCCTCTATCATTCAGAAGCAGGTTCACTCACCTCCCTTACAAACAAAAAATTGAAAATGGTCTACTTAGAGAACTGTATTAGTTAATGCCAGACAAGCAAAAATTTAAAACCGTTCGAAGCTATATAAGTTATTGTTGTCAAATTATGTAATGGAAAGTTTGCAAAGAAATACTCTTTTAAGAAAAATTCAAAATTTTTACTTCCGGTGTAAGTTTCGGCGAGGCCAAAGATAACACCTTTACCCGATTTCTTTTAAATAAAAAGTTTATATATGTCTGTTGTTCATCGCCCGCCAATACTCATCCTCTATTTTTATGCAATCCCACCTACATCCATTACATCAGTTAGGCGTCACCAGTTTCCAATGATTATTTTAGGTTTTATCATTTCAATTCGTATTATCCTCAACACTTTGTTTGGTTTCGTTGATGGCTGTTTTGCAGCACAGTAACAAAACTCGTATCTTTGTAACAGCATGCTTGCTCTAAGTATCTGTATGCGTTTGCATCTATAGTTCTTCCCCACGGTATCATTGCCTTTTTCGACTCCTTGCCCTCTGTTTTGTGCAAATAAAATATGTCACAACTACCAAAGTCGAGAGGGTTCATTTCTGTTGTTCAGCTAACCTTTGTTACCCCATTGCAGGGCTTAAACGTGAACACACATATACAATGAATAACATTTGGACTCCCAGCCACACCCACTTCTTTACGTGATTGCGCACATCTCCTTTCGTCTGTTTTTCATTACAAGGGCAATTTGATGTTGCCAGAAAAGTTGCATTTGTATCAAATTCTGGGTATTTAAATAAATGCAAACGGCACTGTAAAAATATGAACCCCGGATTCCTTTTTTAGTGTTAAAACAGACAAAGTTTAACTTTTGTTTGATTCTCATAAGGAGATGACGTTAAAATTTCTCTCATTTACAATAAAATGTGGTTCTGCTGCAAAATTTATGTTTTTCAGTTTCACAGTCCATTGGTTAACTAATGATAATTTTTTGTACAAAATATGGCATCACTGCACAAATCATATTTTTTTAGTTTGACATTTCATAGTTTGTGAAATGGAGTCGAGCGCGAGGAGTTCAAATTTTTCAACAGCAGAAATAAATTGCCTATTGGAACTCGTCGATGGCTATAAGAACATTATCGAGTGCAAAAGGACGGATAAAGCAGGTATTTTGGTGCACTAAAACTCATAATCTAGAAAAAATTATTTTACTTTTGGGGGTGTAATGGGGTGCTGGGTAGTGTTGGGTGGGACCAAGTGGTTGAAATCAGTTTTTATCTATATTAACAGCTTTAGTATACCAAAATACATAGGAATACGCATTCATTTTGAAATTTTACAAAAAACAGATTTTTAAACCCCTCTTTGGGTATATGGGGGAAAAGTGGGTACCTAAAATTAATTTTTATTGTAAGATAGTATTATAGCACACCTAAGTACGTAATATAAATAAGGTCCAAGTTCTGGATTTTGGTTAACTTTTTTTTTCAAGGACTTTATTTGAATTTGAACTAGTTAACAATTTGAAACTTTGTGTTTTTAATTCTTATGTTCTTTTTCGACAGCAAGCAATCAGTTAACTATTAGTTAACCTGCCAAATTTGGTTGGTTAACTAATTGCTATGAAACTGAAATTGGATAGTTAACCTCAAATCTCTAGTTAACTAAACACTGTAAAACCGGCCCTAAGTGACTAAGTCATCCATATGAAGGGATATAGAATAAAATTTTAGCTGCTTTTTATTGCAAAGTTCGAATTTGGCCTTTTGATCAATTTTGTACTGTCATCTTTTATGACTCGATCTGTTTTGATTTGACATTGATCTTGCTTAAGTCGTCTTCATAAAATTTAACGAACAATATTTCTCGGTTGAAACCCACACTTTCAACGAATTGGAAAATAATTTTTTGAACTGTCCACTGGAGATTGATTCACGGAGGTGGCTCGCAAGCTTAAGCAGACTCGCGTTGCGCAGTTAAAAGTCCAAAACAACTCCTACTCCTACGCACCAAAAACCTCAAATGGTAGTATAGTGTTTCGGATTAGTTCCAGTGCAGTTGCATACAAAAAAAAAGTGGCTGAAAGGTAACGGAGACTACCCCTTCTGAAAAAACTGACAAGGTGACGACAGAAGAGGACGAAGTTTTCATCGGCAGCTGCAAGGACATTAACATGACAAGGAAATCGGGTTAGACAATTTACGCGTAATGAGCTGCTAGGAGAATGATCATCTTTGGAGGGAATACTAACGATAACAGCTATGAGAACCATGAGCAAGAAGGTGTTGATAAGTCAAACCAATCTTTACTATGTTCCATCCATCCATCCATTACTAATTGGATGGAATGTTGATACGCATCTTAAAACATGAAGAACTATGTAGTAGCATAAATTCAAGGGATGATTACATTTTTGATTTTTTTAATTCAGATGTATCTAATATCAATAAGCCAATATTTGTTATTAGAAGCAGGGCTGAAGTCTTGGACATTACATAAAGTAGTGCTATCATGTCACATCTAATGATGAATTATGAAGTTTGAGAACGGCTATTCATGTAGGAAAACAATGAAATTATGTCGAAACTGGAGGAGTTCCTTAATATCTATTTATTTTAAGAAGTCCAAAGAAAACAGACTCGGAGAAGTACAATCACGCACTGAAATAATACGTTAGCTTATGAGGAAGATCTTAGCAATAGTCTTGAACTCGAGCATTAAAAACCTAAACAAAACAGTTCTGGACGCAAAAGTGTTTTTTAATGAAAATTACAAGGACAAAAGAAGATATTAGTTGAAATAGGTTTCATGCAAAAAAAAACTATCTGGCAACATTATTACAAACTGGTGCGAAGTGTAAATGTCACCGCTAGGGCAATGAGCTCCGTTTCAGCTCCACTGTTTCTATTTGTTTTATATATTATTTTTATTTACTATTTTATATTGCATTTTCCTTTTATTATATTCTTTCTCTCTTGTTTTGCTATTAACTGTCAGTGTTTTGTGATGAACACAGAAAATGCAGTTTATTGTGAATGATTTTAATTTAGTTTTATTTTGGTTTCCGCTCTATACAATCTACGTTCAGAAGTAGTTTATTGCAAAATAATAAATGTATGCTCAATACATGGACTCTGAAGTTGACTGCAAGCACCTACCGGAAATGGAAGAAAAAATAAGATATGGGAATCAACAAAACTCGGCAAAAATTTCACTTACGGGCCTCCGGAAGTTTTTCGAAGAAAAAAAAAGGCACTTCTCTAAAATGTTTTTTGAAGTTGCATTTTATTTTAGACCAAAGTTTTTTTTATACATTATTAAAGAATAACTAATTAAGATTTATTCCTGGCATTTTGGTTCAAAACTATTCGCCAATAAGGTAGAACAGTGCAATGCCGTGAAAGACCTAAAAATTTGCGGTGAGAAAGATATCTGGAGACTGGTTCATGCGACAAAAAAAAAAAAAAGTCGGTTTAGTAAACAGATAAAAATATAATGAAACTGCTATTTTACATTCATATGGTTACATTCTTTGAAACCCGTTATCTACATAGTTGATATTTTGTTTCATGAGATTCAAGCTCCTCCGTAAGCCTAGAATCCCTTGTAATAAACTAGTGTTCAAATTGATATGAACCCTTAATTATTTATCTTCATAAAAACGACTATGCTATTTTATTTTTTCCCAGTAACTTTTGAAAGCACACGAAAACTGCATTTTATGTTAGTTATCTCTGGTTATCCGGGGATATGTTTTTTATTTTAGTGTTAAGGATGCAAAATTTATGAATTATGACTTTTTAAAATCTAATTTTCAAAAAATCAGCATAGTTCACATAAAAAATATAAAACTTCCAAAACTTCATTAGAAAAAATTTCATATAAATAATAAATTAATCCGGTGACATATTTTTTCTCTGTTGAAGTTTGCAAATTTCCACTTTTACCAATTTTTCATTATAATTTTTGAAAAATTAAAAATTAAAATTCATATAAATGTGAGAAAGAAAAACAACTTGATTCTTACAAAGTAGAAACAATGTTCTTGCCGCTAATATGTTACATTATCGCATTTTGTTTCAATCAAGTTAACTAGAGCGCCCTATCTAACCGTTGATTATATAAAAGTTTCATAGAACATTTTTGGTGTACAAAGTTCAACTTTGAACCCACTATGTCATTAAATTCCAAAAAAAAAAAAAGAAAATAAAAACTTTTATAGTTTTTTTCATTCCCTAAGGGGCCGTTCATAAATTACGTAAGACAATTTCATGACTTTTTGACCCCCCCCCCCTCCCCCGAGTAAGATTTAGTAAGATTCTCACTACCCCTCCCCCCCCCCTTCCGAAATCTTACGTAAGATTCATAATTAAGGTGAAACTAGTCAAAAAATGTATTTTTCATGTGATGTACTATATTACTATGTATATTTAATTTTAATATACATATGTTACATATTAAATAAATATTACGAAATTACAAACTACACATTTGTTTTTCAAGATGAATAAAAAAAGTCATCGTAAGTCATCGTTAGTCCATGCGCTTTTCAACCAGTCTGATAGTGAACCTACAATTGGCACACCCGATTCGTCTGTTGAATTTTCTGATTTACATTCAAACCCTGTAACATCAATATCCTCGTCGTCATGCCACTCTGCAACTTGACAAATCTCCGATTGTTTTAAAATGCAAAGGCTTTTCCCCTGCCCACGTTTCAAAATTGATACTGGTTGAATCATGTGAGTGCGACTACAGTCTTTTCCATGTAGTTTTTTGTGCATTACAGTAGCTTTTTTCGAGGCAAAGTACTGGTCACAAATATTACAAACTCGATCAGCTAAGACGTTTGCAAGCGAAGGACAAAAAAAATCGTAAGGCATGATTTTGAACTGTGGATGTACTTTTGACCAATCGTAATTTAACGCTAAGCGAAGAAATAGAGGACAAAACCGATTGCTGTTTTGGTCTCCTGTTGAAGAAGGAAACGAAAGCGAATCTTCTTGTTGAAGAGGACAAGTGCAAGTGGGTGGTAAAGAACCGGGACAACATCAACAAAATTTCAAAGTCGACGTATCTGCGTGTAAATGCCTGAATAATAGCAAACTTGTGAGACGGTGTTTCAAGTCGACCCTGCGTGTAAGCAACATACATATATTTTATTACATAAACAGAAGAAAAGTTGTCCCGTTCAGAGTCGATTACTTAAATCGATTGTAATCGATATTTCTGAATCTTTCGTGACTGTCGAAAATTCAAATATATTTCATTACTCTCACAAATGACGATGCGTTAATACAACTTTAATGTATGAATACGCATTTTAAATCTTACGTAAGATGATCATTCACCCCCCCTCCCCCTCTCGTAAGATGTAGTAAGAATCCGCCGACCCCCCCCCCCCCCCCTAAACGTCTTACGTAATTTATGAACGGCCCCTAAGTATTATCTGACGATTATCTGAAACAATTTTTCAATCCCTAGCACTTTCATTTTATTCTTATTTATGGCTACGATCTCCCACTGTGCGCGGGAGGGTGTGGTAGCGCCCGAAGCTATCGTGTAGTGCGACAAAAAACGCCTAGAAACACACGCAGCCTAAAGTATTGGTACTATCAATCATTCGCCACTAAAGTCAACAGAAAAATTTTCCAATTTGTATAAAAATATAAAATTAATTTGAGTAGGAACTTTTTTTTAAATGGGATCGAACTTTTGTGCCTAATATCTTCAAAATTATAAATTCTTTTAAGTACTTTTTAGCGTATGCGGAATGAAATCCGAACAAATGTATATTGGAAAAAATAAAATGTTCAACGATATTTTTTTATACAGTGAACATATATTTTTATACTTCAAAACGTATAGTAAATTAAAAAAAAAATTTAACCCATTGCGATCAGCTTTCCGTATTTTTTGGGGCAACTTGTTCATTGACTCCCGATTTCCTTTTGTATCCATTCCCTTGAGCTGCTTTTTGATTTTTTGAAAAAGGCAGTTAATATTTTTTGCTGTATATCCATTGCTGTAAGCATTCCTTTTCAATTTGGCCCAAAATGTTTCGATCGGCCGCAGTTGCGACACGTTTTGGTGATAAAGGCCTTTGGCACAAATTCAATACCTCGTGTCTTAAACGCAGTTAGAGTAGGCTGCATAATGGTATGATGGTAAATTTGGCCAGAAAATGATTTTACCACGTCGATGATAATTTTGAGTAAATTTTTGAAATACAGGGATACATTTTTCTGCATAAGTCTGCACTGAAACCGTTAAGCCACCTTTGAAAAATACTGGATCACTGAAACTACGCTCGCTGGTTGTCAACCACAGCTATACTTTGCCTGGAGACTTGATTTTCGCAATACATTTCACTTCGTTGGGTGCTTTATAGTTTTCAGACTCGAAATAATGCTTTAACATCTATTCGGTACTTTCCACTGTGAAGTAACTCTCGTCGTCCATCATACAAATATAATTAGAAGACGTGGCAAAGTATTTTTCAGAAAGCGCGCGCAGCATAGTTTTGATTAGTTTTGAATGCTTGTCCGAAGTAGCTGGTTTTGATTTTCTTTCTTTCTTTCTTTAATTTTTTTAAGTTTGTTGCAGCAAAATCGGACTAGTCGTTCTCGAGTTATGTCAAACAAAAGAGCCCCAAACGTGACAAATTCCCCTATATGATACTTACTAACTTCAAATCGATATATCTCGATTCCTAGCCGTGACCCTGCGAAACGCCGGGACACGTATAACTTTTTTTTTGATCGACATAACTTTTCCCGGTAGTCAGAGCCCCCGCCGATCACTGACCCCTGCCATTTGTCGCACAGTGTTACTAAGCCGAAAATATTTTATAGGTATTCTCAAAAATTTTGCATTCAATCACTTAAAGCAATGAAAAAACGATTTAGGTTGAAAATGAGAGAATTTTGCTTTTATGACGGCGTGTTGTAGTATAAGTTTGTATGAGTGTTTTTAGAAGATGCCCTAAAAATGTCGAAAACGTTAAAAGATCTGTGTAAGGTATTATTTACTAAGCACACCACCACATTCTTCCTTCACGTCATTCTTCGGAATTTTTACTTCTTGGGATCTTACGACACTCAAGCGAAAGTAATGCGTATTTCTCTTTGGTACTTTATTAAATTTCTTCCCACCTGGCGAAAATAAGCAAATATTTTGAGTTTACATTCCAATAATTGCACTGATTCGAAGTCACGCTTTTATATTTGATTTATTTTGATCCTTTTTTAACTGCATCATTTTCACTAAATCTAAATCCTTTTAACAAGATTTCTAACAAAACAAAGTCCACAGTTTGATTGAAATCCGCATGTATACGCGCGCACATCAAACAAAAGCCAAACTTTTTTCGCAAAAATGAAAAATCTCGTATATCCTCCTTTCGAATAAGAAGAAAAAAAATCAAAATAAATATAACGATTTGGTGGCGAATATTTTGCGAAAATCCAAACGAAGCCAATCCAATTCCATACAACACCTCGGGAGCTTCGACTAAATGCGAAATCGATTGGAAAACAATTTCAATTTTTAAAGAATTATCGCCACCATATTCGCGCTCGTGCTCCACTAAATCACACATAAGCAACCTCTAAATCTGCTCAGCTCAGCGTCGCGTTGTTTTACTTTTATTTTCTGGCTCATCTTCTCCTGGCGCTTCCAAGTTTTTGCAAGTGATGTGCCGAGTCGGGTAAAATAAGAAGTAATGTGTGTACATAATTACGTGTAAATATGGGAGGTTTAAAGTCAAACAAATCACTTCTTTGTTCAAAATTTGATGTAACGTAATAAAATGGGAGTGGGCTCAATTACTCGTTCACAATAGAACTTTCAAATACATGTCTTTTTTCAAAATAGCCCAAAGTGGGCTTTTTGGTACATGTGAAATTACTTACAAGTGTTTTGAAGCCCCATTTTTGAGATTATAATATTGCTAAAAATATGGCATTATAAAAGTTGCCAAAATTTATGTATGTAAGTATGTCTCGTGTAAGTGATAACTATTTGTTTAATTTTTTTGCTCTTTTAATATCCATTTAGAGCGTAGGTCCTGAATATGAATATTATGATCGCTGACTTGACTTCTTTCCTGTGTCACTTAGATTCGATTTGTGACATGTAATTTTCGACTACGTATATGCTCTGAGTCTTCCTCTTCATCTGTCACCCAGAGCGTTCCCGCTGAAAGATAAGTCTATTTAGCCACTTATTAAATAGATGTTAGTCAATGCATGACTTAAGAATTAATAATCAAACTATGCTCTGCAGCTCTGTAGCTCCTCAACTTTTGTCTTACAAATAATTTAAGATGCCTAAAAGTTTTGACATTGTTGATACTAATAGTTTCCAATCCTTAGAAAATAAATATAAATTTAGAAAATATTTTATATTCAACATGAAATAGAACAAATTCAAGCAGAATTTTTAGATTAAGTGAACGAACCTTACTTTTGGAATTTTTCAAATTGTGTCCCTTATTAAAAGAACATTTTTAAAAGTATGCAACAATCAAGGGAAAAAATTTTGAAATATGATAAAAATGCAAAATAAGGTTCGTTCACTTAATCTAGAGTAGAGTTTTCATGTTTATATGGGATGCCTTACGTCAACCGGATCACCTCTCTGCAAAATTACATCCTGATAGTAGAACTTTCAGGTACAATGTAATTTTTAATAAATTCGGTTTGTCGGTCTAAAGAGGACTATCTAAAAAAAAATTTTTTTTTTTTTTTGTGAAAAACGTTTTTACTTTATAGTAGTAGTAGAGTTGTAATTTTTCATCTGCTTAAAGAGCTAACAGTTTTCGTAATCAAATAGGCTATCGATAAAAATTATGAAACTTGATTTTTTTTTTAAATCTTTTGGTCCGCAAATAAAAAAGGCAGTCAGACCAGAAAGTTATTGAAATTTGATATTTGGTCCACTATAACCCAATTCATTTGTTTCTTGCAAGTGATACATTGTAGGAAATATAATTTAATTGTCTGTTGGCCTTAAGTGAAGTTACACCTGGAAAATAATA
The DNA here is from genome assembly GCA_949775025.1 of Tricholauxania praeusta. Classification (NCBI taxonomy): domain Eukaryota; kingdom Metazoa; phylum Arthropoda; class Insecta; order Diptera; family Lauxaniidae; genus Tricholauxania; species Tricholauxania praeusta. The sequence goes on along the minus strand of OX459029.1, from coordinate 72,000,207 downwards.
ATTTTCAGTTTAAAAAATTTCAGGCAGTGCAGAAAAAACGTTTTGATCGCTCAGCACACTTGAGCTAATCGAAAATAATATGATTCGTTCGATTGACAAAAATAAGTATTCAATTTGTAGACCATTGTAAATCAGTAAAACATTGTGTTCGCGAATTCTCTACGCTTACACAAAAGTTAAGTAAATTTTGTAGACAATTCGGCACAAGTCTAACGATATGTGTTTGTACTTCATGCAAAAGGTGCTTATAAAACTAAGAAAAGTCTCTAAACCGAAGATGAGGTGTGTGTGCGTGTGTGCCAAAACATCGTTTTAGTTATGACTTAAGTGACTTTTTGAAAGATGTGAAAGGGCTAAAAAAATTGTATATCTATATTTTATTTGGAACTGTTATGAAAACAAATTTCTTCTACGAACAAAAAATTTTACAATACGAGTATTTAGATATTCGTACAATCTGTTTCTGATTTTGTACCAGTAGTGTCTTAACTTTTTATATCTTTTTATTAAAACTCAATTTTTGAAATTCTTTTGTTCTTAGTTGGCAGGCAAGAAAAGGTGCAAAATCATAATTTACATGGCTTCCAATTCGATACCCGAAGAATTGAATTGGAATCCACAGCAAAGCTACCGCTAATGTATTGTAGATTATGTCAAATCCTTTGTTTGATCCTTTCCTAAAGTCGAATGTGTGTAAAGGGAACAAATGTGTGCACAAAAGTAGCGGAAAGAGGGTAAGTAGCTGAAATGATGCGAGAGGCTTAGGTATTATTTATTTTTGTATGTGTTTGTTATTGCACAAGTATTGTGCATATACACATTAATACATACATATGTACATAAGTAGGTTTTTGTTTATTTTTCCGAAACTGTAATACAATTATCCTTACGTTTTTTTTTTGGGATGACACTTTCGGCACTAAAATCGATAAAATATGGTGGGTATGGACAGGGTCTGCTTAAACCATGGTACAAGGGGTGCACAGCACCCGGGCGGCTGGTTTTTGGGAGCGGAAATTACATCTGTTACATAGTACGCAGTAACACGACAAAAATCCTTTGGCCCAACAATTTTCATAATAATATATACACTGAGAAAACGATATATTTGAACATAACAAGATGATATAGATAGATAGATTGATATAGAGCAGTGAAATATTTATCTGAGTCAAACATATCGTAATTGGATCAAATACTGGAAAATGTTGGTTGAGGCATTTTATATTTGACTCAAGCAAATATTTAATCGCTCTATATCAAATATAATTTGTTATATTCAAGCAAATCGTTTTCTCAGTGTATATATATTAAGATGATTGTTATAAAAAAAATTTTAATAGATGCTTCTTAGGACGGTATAAATAATTTGTGGAACTACAAGTCTAATATGGGGAGCAGAAAATACTTACGTGAATCAGTGAAATGTTGGAGATATGAAGGCACTCACTACTGATGGTGTACGTTGGACGAGTTTCGTGGAGACACTATTACCCGTGAGGTGATGAAGGACACAAGAGAAAAGTCTTAACTGGTGCAAAGCCGTGATTATGTATGATGTATGTATAAAACTGGCCTTAAAATGATAAAAATGCGAGATATATTTATCATTCCCAATGTACGTATACCATATTTCTGAGTACTATTACTTTTACTTATATGTCAAGGTGATATATTAAGTTCAAAGGACCTACAGTGGATTGCAACTACAATCCGGTGGTTATCACCAAGAGAAAGTGAACATTTTTTAAGCCAACAGCACGAGTGCTTTACGTAAAGGCTTAAAAATACTTTATTTTATCTATACACCTAATGACATGGGTTAGGATCTGCGGGACAAACATAACTGAAATAATATTTTCTTGCTAAAGATATCGTTTAAATCAGTGGTGGGCATGGAAATCTAACAAAAGAGCTAAACAACAACATCAGGCAACAACAAACAAAATTTTAAAGTTTTTTTGCTGTCATATCCAAATTCGCCAACAGCACAAAAAAACCCACATTGTGCTACAAACAAAAACAATTGCGACATTCATCAAGACACAATGCGGCGCCGTCGCTTATGCCTTTGTGTTTTGTTTTTGTTTTCATTTGAATTCAAGTTAACGCTGTGCCTCGATAGCGTTGAAATTTTGCGATTTTTTTTTTTCGATTGCTTGTGCGTCGAACAACGGTGCGGGCAATGAGGGCGGATAGTGACACCACATGTCCACCACTGGTTTAAATATAAAGTAATACGACTAGGGAGCGAACTTGTAATAAAGTTACGCAAGCCTTTTGTGGTCATTCCGAAATTTGTCGTCAAATTGACTTTGGTCACATAATTTTATTTTACAATATCCCAGCGACAAATATGTTATTAGCTACACCGATGAATAGTTATACTCTTTGCAGGTAGTAATGCTCACAACTCCAGCCACATTGTAAATTCTTCTACAAATTGATGGCCGCTTTGTAGGCAGTTTGCTTACATCCTATATACAATGTGTAACAAATGAAAGGCAGATAGATTACTTTAAAATATCGCTTACTAAGTGCCTGTATAGTTTACCGAGATTCCTACATCTCCACTTACAAAGCATGCAGCCAACAGACAAGACCCCTTACAGACCTCCATACACAAAGCAGTCAGACAATAAACAGGCTGTGTACAGCACCATATACAAAGCAGGCAACCAAAAAACAGACTGCCTAAACTTTGAAAGCATGCAGCAAAATGCTTATCTGTATCTCCATATGGAAAACCGCAAACTCCTGCAACATCTTTCACAAAGTAGGGGAAGGTGGAGAATTGTGGGACACACTTTTATTTCGGCCGAACAGTCACATAAAAATTGCTTTTTCTAAAAACTTCAAAGACTGGAATTGTTTCACAAGTCGCAACCTTCCTTTTGATAACATTCGTTTAATCATATTCCACCAAAATGTACAAATTATATCAATTAGTGCAAAAAACCTTTTCTTGCGATTTTGAAAAAAAATGGGGAATTGTGGGACAGATCGTAGGTCGATTAAAAAATTAAAGTTATTGATGGAAAACGTTTATTTATGAATGAAAACGAAAGAGCAGTTCATAATCAATAAAAAAAATTGGAAAATGGCGATGAAAATTAATCCGATTCGTAGTGAACGCAGGTGTAAGTGTTCGGGTGCATTTTAAGTGCACACCTCGGTCGCAGACTATGCAATGGGCTGTGTTTTTTTGGTGGTTCTCCTTCTTCGGCATATTTTTTTTTGCAAATTATGAAGAAATCGATGTTGTCTCCATGTCAATGTCGGTTGGAGACTGCATTTTCTTCTGCGGTGTCTTCGATTCGCCACGACCTTTTTGCTTCATTGCTGCCGGTACGTCGCGCACCTTTGACAATCTTTGCCGCTTCTTTTTGTCCTTATCACGCAGATCTGCGACAACCTCGGGAGATGTTAAAACGCCAGATTGCATTGGCTTACGGCCACGATTTGATTTCGGCACAGGCGTGCCCAATTTCAACGGACCAAACGATTTTAATGCATCACGGAGTTATGTAGGCGGAACAATAGACGAAGATGATGCAGCACCACTTGTTAAAGCTGCTGCACTTGTTGATGGTTCCGACGTTGACACTACCTCATTTGCAGCGGTGGCAACATCATCACCATTCACAATAACTCGACGTTGATTGTAGCCATTTTCTTTATCTTCCTCGAACAAATTTTCACCGCTCAGCTCCGATGCGACAAAGTCAACTTCGGTGAAAATATGTGGGTCGAACGGGTAGTTATTCGAAAGCCACATTTGATGGTTTTTGGCGTCAACACAACGTCGAGGCACTGACCGTCAATGAGCGGCACGTGATGCAAGTCGAACAAGACACCTATGTTCGACTTCTAACATGCATCATGCTTTACAGTGAACATCGCTTTAAGTGGGCCGAATACCGTAACATCTAGTGGCTGCACTCGATGCGAGCATTTCGGCGGAAAAGACAGCATGATGATGCCATGATCCAATGCCAAATCTATCGCCTCGACCAACAAATGCGCGCCATAGTTGTCCAGCAGCAACAGAGTTGGCGAATCAGCATTAGCACCGGTGTGCTTAATGAAATGCCGCATGAATTGTGGGAACACATCAGAGTTCATGTACCCAGAACCGTTTGCAACACCAACAGCTCCATAGCTCGCATGAGTCATATACGACTCCTTCATGTTGCTTCTGGAAAACAGATAGAATGGCAGTATGGACTGACCATTAGGTTAACGGCCAAAGCCAAAGACACATTGGTGCCTCTTTCGGCACAGTTTTCAGGTTTGAGCTAGGAAGCTCAAATGTTGGGACAATTATTTTTATTCCTCAAGCTATAATATAGGAAAAAATAAACAAAATCTCTGTCCTAAACTTGAAAAAAAACACCCTAATGTATATGAATTAATTTTGAATTTATATAAGATATGAGTTTTATGGGGGTGCTGGGGGAAAAATGGACAGCTAGAAGTTATTTTTATTGTAAGATATTATTTTGGCACACTTAGATATGTAATATAAGTAAGGTCTACGTTTTGGATTTTGATTCCTTTTTTTTTTTTGAGGGACTTTCTTTTTAACGTATTTTAAAGTGTAATTTTGAGGTTATGTCAAAATCTGAGGGGGACGTAAAAATTTTAACCTCGAATTCGTGTTTAGGACGCCAAAATACACACCGTGTGATACCTCATCTTCCAACTTACAGACTTAAATATTTAAAGCAAAATACTATTCAATATTACAAAAAAATAGAAACTGCATTTACTTATGCAAGTTTGTAGGTGGTTGGCTCAACGTGGAAAATGAATTCTGCCATAAATTGTTTAAATTAGCAGAATCTGAATGTTTTCCTTAGATGATATCAGATAGAAATGCTTTCATAATAACTTTTTTCGGCCGAAATGCCCATATATCCTCTATTCCAAACGGTCCATTTTCGGATTGTATAATTCCGATTTTATTAGATGGAAATGGTGCATTATAAAAATTTTTTAAATTGATATATCTTTTTCCAGTTATGAACTTGTTACCATTTTCATCTTAGTGAAATTTTGTTATCATTACTGTCACATTTTCTTCAATGCAACAATTATTGTTGCTTTTTTTAAAGATAAAGTAAATACTTTCGTTTCGTATCTTACAAATCCTCTTTTTTGTTTTTAACTAATCCTTTTGAAGCTTTTGGCTGTGGAATTTTTATGCAAATTATAGGTTGTTAATTGGTTACAATATTTTTGTAGGGTTTTTAATGCACCTTTTAATTTTTTGCAAAAGGTTTTCATACTTGTGAGCGGAAAAATCTTGAAGAAATCCCATTTCATCAACTGATTTTGTTATATGCAACAAATTAAGAAAATATGCAACAAATTTCAACATATTCAAAATTACGGTTGCTGCAATCGTAATCTTTGGTCTTTCGATGAACGATTACTTTAATTGTAATCGACTTTTCTTTATTTTTGAGGGTTACCGCAATTATAATCATGTAGTAATCGTAATACTTATCAATCAGCTCTGACCAATAGTTCAAAAAACATGTGATCTCTATAGTGGAGATCCAATGAACGCGGTCACTCGGAAATGGGCAGTATTTAAGAGTTCATAAAACTAGAAATTATACCATCACTAGACATGTTCAAATAAATATGTACACATAAGAATGTATCGAAAATAAAATTACCGCTATTTCTTAGAGACTATGTAAGAAAAAAATCCAGGGTCTCTGCGCTAGTAGAGCTTTGGTGTTTCTTGTGCAATAGCTCAAATCCTTTGTTTTTTTCACTGCACTCACCTTAATACACCACAATTTGAAATTGTCAATGCCACTACATTAATTTCCTCTAAAAAACTATATGAGGAACAATTTTTTTTTCATTTTTGGTTCAAAAATTATCACATTATATTTTTTTTTATATATTTTTTTAAGGTAATACAGTGGTGTATCATATTATTGGACCCATTGCAGAAATTTCCATATAACAACATTTATATATGGATATGTTAATGGTATTCAATCATTTTTTTATTAATTATGGAATGATGAAATATAAAATGAAACATATTTATTTGATCTAAAGCATTTCATTATATTGAAAAAAAAAAGAAAAGAAATTGTCTATTTTTTACGTTATTATACAGTCTAGTTTTTACGAAAAATCGATATTTTGTGTTACGTCTTTCTGCATAATAAAGAAAGGAGACCCGACAATCTGCGCCAACTACAGGGGTATCAGTCTTATTTCCATCGCATATAAGATCCTCTCGAGCGTATTGTGTGAAAGATTGAAGCCGTATACAGAAACGCTGATCGGATCCTATCAGTGTGGCTTTAGACCTGGTAAGTCCACCATAGACCAGATTTTTACACTACGCCAAATCTTGGAGAAAACCCATGAATATCAAATCGACACTCACCATCTCTTCGTCGATTATAAAGCTGCGTTCGATAGCCCAGTGCGGGATTGCCTATACGCAACAATGTCTGAGTTCGGTATACCTGCAAAGTTGATAAGGCTCTGCAGGATGACGTTGAGCAATACGTTTAGCTCCGTCAAGGTAGGGAATGACCTCTCCGGAACTTTTAATACCGAGCGAGGTTTCAGACAAGGCGACCCGCTCTCGTGCGATCTCTTCAATTTCATTATGGAGGGGATCGTACGAAAAGCCGGTGTGCATCATAATGGCACCATTTTCTTCAAAGGTGTTCAGCTCCTTGCGTACGCTGATGATATTGATATTATCGGTCGGAGTAAGAGAGATGTTACTGCTGCTTTCACTGCTATTGAAAAGGAATCAGCCAAAGTGGGTTTGACGGTAAACGAGGGCAAGACGAAATACATGATGTCTACTAAAAACAACAAGAGAGCACGGGATCTAGACTCTCATGTTACAGCTGGCAACTGTAAATTAGAAGTTGTCAAGGAATTCATTTACCTTGGCACTGCCGTAACCAGCAACAATGATGTCAGTCTGGAGATTAAGCGGAGAATAACAATTGCTAATAGGTGCTACTACGGTCTCAGTAAGCAATTACGTTGCAGAGCTCTCTCTCGATCGACAAAGCTAACACTCTACAAGACGCTCATTCTACCTGTGCTTCTTTATGGCGCTGAGGCATGGGTGGTTTCGACAACAGACGCAGCCGCTCTTGGGGTGTTCGAGAGGAAAGTTCTCCGCAAAATCTTTGGTCCTGTTCGAGTTGGCGACGACTATCGCATTCGAATGAACCACGAGCTGTATGAGCTCTACGCCGACATTGACATAGTTATGCGTATAACAATACAGCGACTACGCTGGCTGGGTCATGTCCATCGTATGGATAAAGAAGTTCCAGCGAAAAAGGTATTCGAAGGGAAGGTCCCCGGTCAACGACGAAGAGGGAGACCATGCCTCCGGTGGATAGACCAAGCTGAGGAAGCCCTAACCGCGCTTGGCATTAACGATTGGAGAAGGCGCGCGCAAAACAGAGGCGCCTGGCGAGAGCTAATGAGGTCGGCCGTAACCTGACAACGGGTTGTTATGGCCATCTAAGTAAGTAAGTAAATGTGGAACCTGTATATTTCGGTTCAATAACTTTACAGGCAGTATGCAAATAAATTAAAAAATATTCACCAATATCAATAGATGTCTGATTTTACACTTACCTTCAATATAATATGGCTCCCCAGTGTGCAAAACGAATTCGTTTCGAAAAAACGGAAAAATTTTCCGTTTATTATGAACAAAAAACGAGTTCGTTTCGAATATTTTTAATATTTAATATGCAATTTTTAAGACTTTATTGCATATAATTTTATTTTATTATCAAATTATATTTTACTTACGAATTACGAATTTCCAAAGTCAGGCTCGAACCCATGTCCCAGCGATTCATAGTCATGCGCGCTACCTACTAGGCTACCTGTCATACGGGTGTTTTTTTTAGAGGCTTGTTTTTCTAATAGAGATAAAACTGGCATTTTATGGTCAAATCTGGCAACTCTAATGTCATTTATGTTCAGTTTGGTTTGCCATTTCATCATGAACAGGTTGACAAAAGAACAACGCTTGCAAATCGTGCAAATTTATTTCGAAAATAATGGTTCAGTTCGCGAAGTTTACCGCAAGCTCCGTCCATTTTATGGTCGACATAATCGTCCATCAGAGCAATTAATTCGGTTAACCATGGGTCGTTTTCGCACTACGTTTACTCTATGTGATAATACGCATCCGCAGAGACGTCGAACAGTGCGCACCGAAGAAACAATTGCCGCTGTAGAGCAAAATGTTGAAGAGGACCCGAATGAATCGATTCGCCACCGTGCACAGCAATTGGAGCATTGTCCATCAACTTTATGGAAGATTTTGCGCAAAGATCTTGGCTTGCGACCTTACAAGATCCAGCTTGTGCAAGAATTAAAGCCGCGAGACCATGCAATGCGTCGTGATTTTGGTGCATGGGCCGAAAATGAGATTGATCTCGATGCTGATTTTCATCGCAAAGTTTTGTTCAGTGATGAGGCTCATTTTAAGTTGAATGGTTACGTCAACAAGCAAAATTGCCGCATTTGGAGTGAAGAGAATCCACATGAGACCCTTGAGACGCCATTACATCCACAAAAACTGACTGTTTGGTGTGCTCTATGGGCTGGTGGAGTCATTGGGCCATACTTCTTCCGAAATAATGCTGGAGAGTCAGTTACCGTTAATGGAGACCGGTATAGAGCCATGATAACCGACTATTTTGTTCCCGAATTGGATGGCATGATTGTGGATGAGTTGTGGTTCCAACAAGACGGCGCTACATGCTACACAGCGCACGTCACAATCAATTTATTGAAGGAAACATTCGATGAGCGCATAATTTCGCGGAATGGACCTTTCAATTGGCCACCAAGATCGTGTGATTTGACACCATTGGATTATTTTCTTTGGGGATATGTGAAGTCGCTCGTCTACGCCAACAAACCAGAAACGTTAGGGGACTTGGAAGCCAACATTCGTGGCGTTATTGCCGACATACGGCCCCATATGCTCGAAAAAGTGGTTCAAAATTGGACCTGTAGAATTGGCTTTATTCGAGCCAGCCGCGGCGGCCACATGCCCGAAATCATATTTAAACATTAATGGCATAAAATTATCCTTCCAATAAAGCCAAATTGATGGACATTAAAACGATTTTCTTGTGTTTTATTTCAATTCGAAGCTCTATACCTCTAAAAAAACTGTATATTAAAATATATGTGGAAGGCTAACGATATCTTCCCTCATTTGATACGATTTATTTACAAAAAACGAATTCGTTTCGAATTCGTAACGGACTTCCAATACGAATTCGAAACGTATTCGTTTTTTGTTTACAAAACGAATTCGTTTCGAACTCGTTTTTTGTTCATAAATCGGATCAGTTTCGAACTCGTTTTTTGTTCATAAAAAAATTTTTCTAAATCCCGGAAAAATTTTCAAAGAAAAATTTTGAAAAAAAATTTTGTTTCTTAATCGTCTAAGAAATGTTTAAAAATTCGAAAAAAACAAAAATTTTTTTGAATATTTTTCTTTGAAAATTTTCCGGGACAAAATTTGAGTAAAAAATTTTATAAGTTTTTTTTAACCTTCTAAGCAATTTGAAGTCGGTCGAAACATAAAATTTTTTTATGAACAAAAAACGAGTTCGAAACTGATCCGATTTATGAACGAAAAATAAATTCGTTTCGAATTCGTTTTCTGAACAAAAAAACGAATTCGAAAAGAGTTCGTATTTGCAGTTCGTTACGAATTCGAAACGAATTCGTTTTTCTTACAAAAAACAGAATGCTCACATGCTCTTCGTATATTTTACCCGAAATAGATTTCGTTACGGATCCGAAGCTGACTCGTTTTCGTATGAAATTCCGCTCAAAAACGCGAATCGCGTTTCGAATATGTCTCGAACTCTCATAAACGAATCCGAAACGGTCTCGTTTTTTTATATAATACAGACTTAGACGAACTCGTTTTTTTTCTTTGCACTATACCACTATATCAACTGATTCGACTTGGGTTTCGGCATTGCAATGCATATAGCTCCAAAACGGCTTCGTGGACCACTATCAAACTTGGCACGAAGTATAAACATAATAAAAGCTTCTTTTTTTTAATGCACTTAATAAAAATTTTTTTGTTAGGCGAACATTAAAAAAAACGATAAAGAAAAATATTTCTCATTTTTTTCAGTGTATTTTTATTTATTTTTAAAATCCAATTATGTGGTTAAATTGGCCAAATCCAGTAATTAATTCATTTTACCAGACTTTTTTAAGCTGAATAATGGCATTTGAAGTATTACATACCTTACGATTTCTTAAATTTTCAAAGACCCATATTTTGTAAACTAGTGTTGCCATTCTAAAAATATTTTGTTTCTGTGTCGAGGTCATGCACAGGTACAACATATTCAAATATATCTGAAATTGGAAACATGACCCCATCTCCCCTGTCCGCTTCGCGTGAAATGCCCGATATATTGTCTCTAATATGTCTTCAAAGTCTCTAAGCGAGATACTTTAACGCAATTTCATTTTAAATCTTTACTATAGTCTTCAAAAACAACAGAGAGAGGAATATATCTTTAAGTGGCGTTTTCATGTTATATTTCTTGATCCCATATCAGGTATATCAAATCAAATCTTTGCAAGAATGAAAAATCATGCGAGCAGAACCTAAAGCTGCGTCTAATGCACTTGACGAACTCGCGAGAGTGAATAGGCAAACATTTGCTATTTTTATACTTAGCATGTGATATCCTCCCTGATGTGGGATAGTAGAAGATCAAGAAAGATAACATGAAAACGAGGCATTATACTGCATACGCCAAATGGCTTTTATAAGCCCCTATAAATAATTTAAATAATATGTTGTCTTTCTACATGTCTTCAAAAGGCCTGTTAAAGAATCTTTAAAAGATTTTTTTCGTTACTGTTACAGAGCCTGTAGTTGTTACTAGGAAAATGGTAGTCATTTTAGGATTCATACAGCATTTTAGCCGTTTGGAAATGAATATTTAACAGGGATATACTATGATAGCTCCTGGAGGATATTAGATATAAGACTTCTTGAAGATGGGCAAATAAATTAAACTCCTACTCCAGTCATGAGACAAGAGCCTTTAAGTGTTCCTATATTGCTATAGTTTACATATATTTCCTTCCATAGTTTAAATCCATAAACAAACCCAAAGTATCCTGAGTAGTATAGTAGGTGGAGCTGGAATGATGTACTTCATCTTTTTCACTTAGGAAGGAACTGCATGTAGCAAGCGATTTAGATTGGCATTGAAATTAGCATAATTATTATCTATCTCAATTTGGAGCAAAGTCGGCCAAGCCAATAAGGCTGTTTTGGTTATATATATATCAGGTTTGAATTTGCAACAATTAATTTTCGAGTTATTCAGCTAGGGGAACTTGTGGTGTTTGTTAGCATAACGCATGCAGCTTTCTCAAAGTTGCAATCAAAGTTGTCCAGTCAACCTTGATATTTATTGACGAAAGGATCAATTTTCGTTGACTCATCTTGATTTTCTAATAAAATATAAATTGGAGACCGATTTGTTTTTTACGGCCAATATTTGGTTCTGGTTCATTTAATGTACTTGTAACAGTTCAGATAATATGGAATTCGCTTATACATTTTTAAAACTTTACTTTTTCAATATCTTTGTTGCTGAATAAAAAAGATACAAACGCTCTGCTTTCGAAGTGCTGAAATCGAATATCGAAATTGCGGTTATGTTGGTTTTCGTTCTTTGTTAAGATGAAAAGTTATGTTGCGTGAGCAAAATGCATATTTGTTGTTGCTTTTCAAATGGATCACACTATCATTCGATATTCATATATAATGCCAAAAATAGGGAAAGATCAGAATGTTTTTCCGAAAAAATGGAAATTTAATACTTTTTTTTTGCTGCATATTCGCCCAAATGGTGTCAATAATACAGATTTTACTATTTAAAATTGCAAAATCTCCTGAGTGCAGAAACTTGAATTTTGATTGCTTAAAAGTGATGGATGATTACAAATTTGCCAGGATTACAATACCATCATAGTCACTTCACATGTGTATGAGTTGATAAATAAAAACACGTCCCGATGATTTTTTGATTTGTTTAAGACAATTTGGCTTATGTCAGATTTGAAATTCTATGTACCGCATTGTAATTGTTTGAATTTGAAATTTCAAAAGATGCACATCATATGAAATTTCATATATCCAAAGCTTACACCTGATAAGTAATGCCAAATCTAAGCCACGATTATAATGCGTGATTTTGCATTTCGGTGTTGAATTATTTAAATTGCATAAAATGTAAATTAGACAAAGTCGTGGTCTTTGCTCAATACAAATGTAATAATTAATATTTAATGCATTTCAAATACATTCACACTCACAATCAAGCACTGACCAACACAAGCACAACAAATACGCAAATAGAGCTGAACTCACTAATCCAAGGTGCAAAATAATTATAAATGCGCTTGTATGCATGTATTTATGTATGTATGTATGTGTGTGTGTATGTTTGCGAAGGATATGCGTTTGTATTTGCGTAATTGCTGATGTATGCGTATTTGTGTGGGTGTGTAATAAGTAATCAATTATTATTATTGAATTTGGCAGCGGTCGAAAAACAGACAAGCCGCTGCAAATGGGTCCACACTAGCGATAAGACCAAATCATGAGAGGGGGAGGGAGTACGCCTCAAATTGGGCTGAAGAGAATATGCAGTCGCAGACGTCCTTCGCGTTTTCCTAATGCATAAAATGAGAGTTTTGCCATTTCCAAATGGTTGCAACCCTATCAGCTAAAGCGTGGTAACAGGTACAAGCATTGGCGTAACTACAAATTCTTCCTGGAAGGCTAGTCCCCCTTTCAAATATCGGTTTTTCAGCATGTCGTATGAGTAACATGTAAATATAGTAAAAATTCAATGCATTGCACTTATAAGTTGATTCACACATACAGCTCAGTCATCACTAATTCTTGTTTCAATTTGGTCGTTCGCCACACATAAAAAAAAAATCGTGTGCGCAGTTCACACGTAGTAAAAGTAAAATCTTTAGAAATCTAAATTGCGATAGAATGAGACAAAAATGATTTATTAAAATGATTAAAGTTGACCGGATCTAGAAAAGCTACAGCAAGATTCAAATCAGCAATATCAAATTAAAGTACTCATCGAGCAGAGTGCCCGAAAAGTTGAGATATAAGCGTTAAAATATTTCCTATTTTTTCAAGCAATACACTGATCTACTATCAAAGCCTTGGTTTAGCGAGGAGAAAAAATTCTACTACTCTGATTTTGAACTTTGGAGTCAAATACAAACGGTGCAAGTGAGAAGAAAAAATAAACCAACAATAACAACATATAATTCAAGAAGCGGAACGGCATTTGATCCAAATTACGTTTCACCAGTAGTCAAGCGCGGTGGCGGATCAATAATGATCTGGGAATACTATTCGTCGTTTGGATTCGGGCCAATACAGCGAATTGAAGGTACTATGGATGCAATTCAATATGTTGAGATGCTCCAGAAAGTAATGTTACCATGGGCCAAAGACAATTTGACGGTCATATGGAAATTTCAAAAAGACAATGACCCTAAAAACACGTCGCGAGTTGCTGAAAATGTTTTTCAAGACCGGTTTTGGATTGGGCATTCTCAAGCGCAGACTTAAATCCAATCGACCATCTTTGCAATGACCTGAAAAATGCACTAAATACGCAAAATATTACGAATTTTGACCAGTTATTCGAAAGAGCAAAGGAAGTCTGGGAGGCCATTCTTGTGGAACGATGTAGGGCCTTAATTGAATCGATGCAACGGTGTTGTGCGGTTGTGATAAAGCAAAGAGACTTTGCAACAAAGTATTGATCATTTTTTTAATATTTTTTAATTGATTTTTGATACTTTCCAATCATTGTTTGGATCGTTCTTAAGTATTTTTCTTCGTTATTTTTGATATTTTTCATGTTAAGTAGATTTTTTTTTGTAATTTAAGCAAAATATTTTATTTTTTCGTTTTAATATTATTGAAATATCTTTATTTCATAAAATTAAGCATAATTTTTAAGAAATTCAGATAATTTTAATGAATAAAAGTTATTACAATGAAAACTAAACACCGTTCTTAAGTATTTTTCAACGGCTGTATGCTATACCAGTGAGGGGAAACGTTCCCGTCAATAAATTATACCTGTTTAATAGTCGGTAACAACAAATCGCGCAATTTTTACATGTAACGTGCTTTCCTCCAAATTCTTTCACTGAATCTTCACCATTCTCATTATCTACTGATGATGCTCCAATGTCGTAATTTTCAATATTGATATTACAATCTTCTAAATGTGTTGTTTTAAGTACGTTTCATTGGGCAGTTAAACTTATTAATTCATAGTTTAAGTTTTCAGCAATTATTTTTGGTTCAAAAGAAAACAGTTTTCCACAATGAGCTCCAATTGATGGCGCTTCTAATCCTTTGTCTCTTATGTATATCATTGAAACTTCTCGGCTGTAACCAAGGTTGATACGACTGAGGGTGAGGTTGATACGACTGTGTCGATGATTACATTAGAAATATTTGCCCTAAGTGCTTTGTCTGGGTCAGAAATACTTTCATCAATAGCATTTTCTAAATGCATTTGTTTTTTGATTCTTAGTCTCTTTTGTGGTAAACAATTTTCTAATTCTGATTCCAGATCTTTTTCTTCTAATTGCGTGTTTGCCCAGTTAATAAAATTATCGGCCGTTGTTTTCATATCATCAAATTTCGTTCTAAAAGTTTTTAATTTTTTAATTGTTACTTGTACCATATTAAAAGCTTTTAAAATATGAAGTTCACTTTTTTGAAGGTCGTTCACGGCATTGCATTTTTCTAACTTATGGAAAAATATTTTTGGACTAAAATTTCGGGAAAAAATCTTGAATAGTTATACTTTAGTAATGTAAGAAAAATCTTGGTCTAAGATAAAATGCAGCTTAAAAAAAAATTTTTAAAAAGTGTCTTTTTATTTTTCAAAAAACTTGCGGAGGCTTTCAAGTAGGTTTAAGTTGTGGAATTTATATAATGAAGAAAAAGTTTACGACAAACTTAGAATTCGTCAGCTGTAGCGGCCCTGCGGCTTCGCGAGAGACAGCTCGTCCAATCTTGTTGCATACAGGCGAGCGGGGGCGAAGTTTTATAGAACTTGCTTTCTTCCGACTTGCTGTCCGAGGGGTATTGGGTTATAACGTTTAAGTTTAAAACTCGTCACCAATCGCCTGTATGCGATATAAAGACGGGCTTTCTCTCGACTTCAAGAGATCAATTTCCTCCGACTTGCTGTCCAAGAAATATTGGGTTATAGAATTATTATACTTAGAATTATCAGAGGTATGGGTCCACCGGGAATTTTCCCGAACTCCCGATGGCCAGTCCAGGCTCCAACAAAAAAAACTCTAAAGGTGTTAAGTCACACGATCTTGGTGGCCAATTAACTTCATATTTGCAAAAAATTTTGTGAACTTTAAGTAAATTTTAAGTTGAACTTTTAGTAAATTCAGTAAATTCCCTTAATTTGTAAACGTTGTTCACTTTAATAGCGATCTGAAATGAAAAAAAAATCACAACTTATCATATGTCAGACATCTCTATCAGACGCAATCCCTATTGATCAATGTTCCACACCTATTGAAAGACCCTTTATTAAGAATTTTAGATTATGGGACATTGAAGTTTTCCAGCCTGTGGAAAAGGCTATTTTTCAGAATTTATTATGCCACTCCCATTAAATGATATAATTATATTTCTTTTCAGGATCAATAAATAAACACACGAAATCAATTTTAAATGATATACTATATTTACTATACATACAAAATAGAGCGATTTTTTGGGTGCTTTCGCGATTTAAAAAATAGAAAAAATCAAAATTTTGACTTGATACCTTTCCTTTCATGTGATACCCATGAATGTGACGAACAGAGTAACTTCGGGTATTGTAACGGAAAAAGATACGTGCTGCAAGGTTTTGTACGTTCGCATTCACTGTTTTGGCCTCAATGTGGTGGAATTGATTTAGCCACAAGTCAAGATTTTATTTGTGTGTGTTTCATGTGTGAATTAAACCGGGTAATGTGATATAGTCCAATTTGCTCCACCCAGCAAGGACATTTCCTGTGCTTTTTGCAACAAATTCTTCCAGAGGGATACAAAGATTCAGACCTGAGTTCAATGCCTGCAATGCTATTTAATTTGGACTCACAATGTTTGTCTTCCAAGACCACAAGCAATTTTTGTACGTGAGTCATCTATCTAACTTTAATATGTTCTGCTTTTCGCTCATTGATTCCGTTTAAATCTAGTTTTCTTTTTTATGGATTGGCATATACTGCACAATGCATCAACAAACCATAATTTGTATAAAAGTTACGTGTAATTTAAAATACAAAAATACTCATATCACAATACCCGAAGTTACTATGTGTCGTTAAAATTTCATTAGGATCGACTTAGTTGTTTCGGACAAACGACTGGCACCGTATGAAAAAAGTGGTTTCGAGAGAAACGCGTTCAAAGATTTTTTTATTGAGCCGGGGAGCGCGCATAAATAAAGTTGAGAAAAATATACTTTGAGAGCCCGGATCCCTATGAAATTTTAACATGATGTTTTTTTAACCGGTCTACTTTCAAAATCTGTGGAAAAATCAATTTTTTTGAAGTTGACAAACTAGGTTGCTCCCTTAATTCTTCTCGAGAGCTACGTGCATGTCTGTACAGCTTAACCTCCAGCCCCTACCTTGTTACGCTAATGCACACAAGCTCCAAAAATATAGTGTTTAGCAAATACGACAACAACAAATATGCAATAATCATAATCATCTCGATACAATAATAATTAGAATAAATCTTTGCATCGATGATTAGATATTATTTACACCATATGTTGACGCCATGGCTGCATGCACCCCATTTGGAATTCGCCTTATGATGTCATATGGGAGAGCGCAGGTCAGTGCAGTGCAGAATCCAGTTTCATTGATATTTTATTGTTGAGTTGCTTATATCAGATATATGTGCAAATCCATCAGATTTGGCCTTTTAGCTGGCCTCGATTTTTTTTTTTTTTGGAGTACATCTTTCAGCCATAGTTTTTCTTGAACCTAAGGCTGTCTTGAATTAATATTAAAGGTTGTTCAATTAAAATTCAGATAGCTATTTTTTTTATATGTTTATATGTATTTTTTTATACTTAATTTCGTGACTTGAATTTTGCTTTAATTTACGTTTTTATGAATTAATTTTGTGTTTTGTCTTAAAAATATTAAAATTTATATTCGTTATTAGTTCGTCAGATTGCTATCTATCCCCATAGATTAAAATTATTTAGTAAACAATTTTAATTTCTTTAAAAATGGCCAATATTCCTTTCAAATCAAGGTGTATACTCAATTTTGTGAGTAACTGTATGTGCAAAGCTTATCAGTTAAAATAGTAGGCTATTTCCAAAATTTATTTTTTTTTTAGGGTCAAAAGTAACGATTTTCGATGAATTTATGAAAAAGATATTAAAGTATGAAGACTATATCTTATTTAAGATATTAATAATTTGTGGGAAATATAATTAAATGTTATATTATAATCCATGCAAAAATCTCATGTTCGCTGCCAGCGGACTGATATTTTGTGACAGTTTCCAACATTTATGTGACAGCTGGTAAGACTTACTATTGAAATTTGCTAAAAATGCTTCAAGAAACTGTCTTATAAATGAATGGCTAACATATAGTACTTATATCAAAATTATGATTCCTATCCTAAGCCGTTTAAATTCGGTAAGGAGCTTAAAATGGTCGAAAATTGCTTTTTTAGTTTTGTTTTTGGTTATTAAATCGAAAAATATGCAAATTGAGACATTTCGGAGTACAACTTTGTAATGGGAGAGAATCGCCATAAAAGCACATTTTTACATAAATATAAATTTGTTTGCTTATGTTGACTTTCTCGGGAAACGATCCATAAGAAAGTTGCAGAAAAGAAGATAACATATTGCTTACGCCTCAAAAGCTTTATGTATGTATGTACGTTTGAATTTGAAAAATTTAATACGATTGGATATATTTGTCAACATTTTCAAATTACAAAAATATGCATGAATCAATAAATACAAGATTATATTCTAAGAGCTGGCTACGTAAAACTGCACTGATCGACTATAGTCGTGATATTTGTTTTATCAGTTTCCAAAGATATGGTCAAAACTAACGTCCATTTTGCAGAAGTCGCATTGTAGGCGAAGAACGTGAGTGGACGGTCAACGTGTTAAGTTTTCTTGAAAAAAAAATGGTCAGATATAGTGCTGAAAATTAGTATAGTATTAGATTTTGATTATACAAGTGACAAGAAAATATTCCCAGAAGTGTAGGTGGGGGCCTAACCGATCCGAGAAACTGACCAAAAACTCATAAAAACCAACGAGTTGCAGTCTCATCAAACTTGTGGAGGTACTTGCTACTGATTTGTCCACTTGTTAAATTTATACTGTTTTGTCTGTTCATTAAAAATTATGTGACTCAAGTTTTAATTGTCATAAGAAAATTATTAAAAAAATTGTTAAATGAAATATACAAAACGATTTCTTATTTATTAAAAATTAAAATAAATTTAATAAATATAATAATTTGGATTTAAATATATATCCAAAAACTCTTTATAAATGAATAAAATATTGAAGAAAGACTATAATTTCTAGTACGTGTAAGTTATTTACAACCCAATGTGCACAAAACACGGACGCGAATTCGTTTCGAATTCGTTTGTGAGCATTGCGTTTTTTGCAAGTAATTTTCGAATTCGTAACGGACTTCAAATACGAATTCGTTTCGATTTCGTTTTTGGTCATAAAACTAATTCGTTTCGAATTCATTTTTTTGTTCATAAAACAGATCAAATTTTTTTGGAAAAATTTAAAAATTTTGGAAAATTTTTCCAGAAAAATTTTCAAAGAAAAAAGAAAAATTTTGTGTCTTACTCGAATTAGAAATGCTTAAAAAGTCGAAAAAAACTGATATTTTTTTTTTAACAGTGAAATTAACAATCCGTTTTCGGATTCCGTTACGAATTCGTTTTTTGTTCATAAAATGAATTCTTTTCGAATTCGTATTTTGTTCATAAAACGGATCCGTTTCGAATTGTAATTTCAGTGTTAAAAAATCCTAGTTTTTTTCGAAACGAATTCGTATTTGAAGTCCGATTCGAATTCGAAACGAATTCGTTTTTTGTTAATAAAACGGATCAAATGAGAGAAAGATATCATTCCCCTTTGACATATATTATAACATATGACAGGTAGCCTAGTAGGTAGCGCGCATGACTATGAACATGGGTTCGAGCCTGACTTTGGAAATTTGTAAATCGTAAGTAAAATTTAGTTTGACAATAAAATAAAATTATATGGAATGATGTCTTACAATTTGCATATTAAATAATTTGATAATTAAATTAAATTATTTTTACGGATCCGTTTTATGAAAAAAAAAAACGAATTCGAAACGAATTCGTATTTGAAGTCCGTTACGAATTCGAAACGAATTCGTTAATGCGGACGATCCTTCCGTTTTTTCGAGAGGAATTTCATACGAAAACGTGTTCGTTTCGAATTCGATATGAATTCGTTTGGCACACTGGGAACAAACAATTTTTGTCGAAATTTTAGTAAAATTAATCCTTAAAGCTCGTAGCTATTTTTACTTTCGTAAATTGCCCAGCCCCTGGTTTTGGTTTTGGCTGTAATTGTCTCTGATGTAATCTTCATATTTAAGTTATTTCTGGAGATATCGAAATGAAAATCATACCCTTTAAGCCCTAAACTAAACTAATCCATTCACATTTTTATATATGTATAATATATGTGTGCCTTTCCACCGAAATTGTCATTTCAGCCGGCAACGTTTTTAATTTTTTTTTTTTTTTGGAGCACACTCTTCAACCATGGTTTTCGTTGAAGTTAAGACTATATTGAATTAATATTCAAGGTTGAACAATTAAAATTCAAAGACTTATTTTTTTATATACTATTTATTAAAGATTTAGGGGGTAAAAAAGGCAAAGAAATATTAAATTGAGTTTACATATATTTTATGATCTTAAATCAATATTTTTAAAGTTGTATTTAAGAAAATTTTCAAAATAATAACTTAATATAAGTGTTTGACCTATTTTCTTAAAAACTTTTCAAGATGCAATATTTTTAGATCTATTTCTTTATTTATTACATATAATACATTTTATAATAAGTTTTTTCTCTCGATAATCGTCAAAATGTATAATTTTTATGACATTACTTAATGCCATAAAAACGCTATATTCAACATTTTTGACTTTTTGAATTCAGTATGCCATTATTCACTAAGATACAAAATTCAATTCGATTCTAACCACTCCTGTTTTTGTCCATCGTTTGTATGGCGGTTAAAGAAGTTATGGGTCGTTGCGCCTAAATAAATAATGCAAAAATAAGAATTTTAAATACCTTTTTAAATGGGATTTTGAACAGCTAAATTCTATTATTGAACCTAATTTTGTTAAATTAGGTCGTGTTCTATAGATATACAAAATAAAAAGTGCTAATTCCATTTTCATTAATTTATTTTAAGAACCGAATACCTACATAATCGTTAGTTACTAGTTTTTTCAAACTCATGCAGTTAATTACATTTTTTCATATTTTTCAGAAATTTTACATTGAAGTCTATAAATTTCTCATTGAAGCAAACTTTAATAATTCAGAATTCCACATAATAATAACTAAATCAGCAAAATAATAACATAATTTTGAAGTTATCGCAAATCACGATTATCTAAATTGGCTTTCATTACGAAAAACCGTAAATTAAGATTTAAATTATTGTAGTAAAATAGTTAATAAGCAAGAAACATGTCAAAAAAGTTAATTTTTTTCGTCTCTGCTCTTAAAAAATTCATAACCGACAAATGAGCATTATTTAAAAACCTGTTTCTACACGAAAAATAGCCTTTATAATGCAATTTTTGTTTTTATTGCATTTAAATTGAAAACATTAAAGTTTGTAAAATGTTATGACTGCAGCACTGTTTATTTTTAAAAAGTAAAATTTCCCAAATTGTTAAATCTTATATAAATTATGAACGTTGATCTTGTGAAATAAGTAAGAACTGTTGAAAAAAAATTGCACGATATTTTAGTAAACTTTTCGTCAGTCAAAAATATTATTTTCTTAGCGCCAAAACTGTTAAGCTCTTTTAATATGCTTATACTGTTGATTAAATCATCTCTAATTTTAGAAATCGGTGCAAGGGCTTCTAACAAATAAAGTATTTTATAAAGTATTTTTCCGAGTTCTTAGATACGTAGCTACATATACATAGTTTCGAAATAAGATCGGAGCGATATTCAAAACTACTTTCACTGTGAAATTAAAAAAAAAATGCGAATTCTTAAATTTTACACTTACAACATTCGCATGCTTAACCGTCGATATTTGACTTATAAGATACAAATAAATGCTTTTGCTTCCAACTGGGTAGCACGAATAAAGTCCACACATAAGTGCCAACTAGCTAATGTAATAAAACTGTGGCATCGGAAAACAGTTGGGCCACCAGATCGAAGGACAATTAAGCTAATCAGTTATTACGAGGATTTATCCTGCATTAACTGTCCTCTGTGCGCAAAGCAAACACAATTATTAACGCTTGTGTTTGTGGAAACAACTAGCGATAGTTAACACACTCACACGATTGTAGGATGTACGAGAAGTCACTCCGTTTTTGTTGTTTTAACACCAGGCACTTCTGGTGACAAAGTGCGAGGATGTATTCATACAGGGTGTTTTTTTTAGAGGTATAGAGCTTCGAATTGAAATAAAACACAAGAAAATCGTTTTAATGTCCATCAATTTGGCTTTGTTGTAAGGATAATTTTATGCCATTAATGTTTAAATATGATTTCGGGCATGTGGCCGCCGCGGCTGGCTCGAATAAAGCTAATTCTACAGGTCCAATTTTGAACCACTTTTTCGAGCATATGGGGCCGTATGTCGGCAATAACGCCACAAATGTTGGATTCCAAGTCCCCTAACGTTTCTGGTTTGTTGGCGTAGACGAGCGACTTCACATATCCCCAAAGAAAATAATCCAATGGTGTCAAATCACACGATCTTGGTGGCCAATTGACAGGTCCATTCCGCGAAATTATGCGCTCATCGAATGTTTCCTTCAATAAATTGATTGTGACGTGCGCTGTGTGGCATGTAGCGCCGTCTTGTTGGAACCACAACTCATCCACATTCATGCCATCCAATTCGGGAACAAAATAGTCGGTTATCATGGCTCTATACCGGTCTCCATTAACGGTAACTGACTCTCCAGCATTATTTCGGAAGAAGTATGGCCCAATGACTCCACCAGCCCATAGAGCACACCAAACAGTCAGTTTTTGTGGATGTAATGGCGTCTCAAGGGTCTCATGTGAATTCTCTTCACTCCAAATGCGGCAATTTTGCTTGTTGACGTAGCCATTCAACCAAAAATGAGCCTCATCACTGAACAAAATTTTGCGATGAAAATCAGCATCGAGATCAATCTCATTTTCGGCCCATACACCAAAATCACGACGCATTGCATGGTCTCGCGGCTTTAATTCTTGCACAAGCTGGATCTTGTAAGGTCGCAAGCCAAGATCTTTGCGCAAAATCTTCCATAAAGTTGATGGACAAAGCTCCAATTGCTGTGCACGGTGGCGAATCGATTCATTCGGGTCCTCTTCAACATTTTGCTCTACAGCGGCAATTGTTTCTTCGGTGCGCACTGTTCGACGTCTCTGCGGATGCGTATAATCACATAGAGTAAACGTAGTGCGAAAACGACCCATGGCTAACCGAACTAATTGCTCTGATGGACGATTATGTCGACCATAAAATGGACGGAGCTTGCGGTAAACTTCGCGAACTGAACCATTATTTTCGAAATAAATTTGCACGATTTGCAAGCGTTGTTCTTTTGTCAACCTGTTCATGATGAAATGGCAAACCAAACTGAACATAAATGACATTAGAGTTGCCAGATTTGACCATAAAATGCCAGTTTTATCTCTATTCGAAAAACAAACCTCTAAAAAAAACACCCAGTACAACATAAAAATAATTCCATAGGAAATTGTATTTGATGGATACTTTTAACTTTTTATCTATCAAGCGACCGCAACAATAAAAATACAAAATTAGATGCTATCACTGCCCTTGCCATAAATTAAATATTAACATGCATAACTATATATTAATTACACAGGTCAACACTAGTTTTGGTGCCGAGAAGCTGTACTTTTTTTTTAACTAAGGACCTTATACTGATTACATTATTATCAAAAATGTTGATATCCTACGTGTAGTTTTCTAGATTTTGCATTGTAAAAAAAAGGCTTACATGAAAAACACTTTACATAATTTAAATAAAAACTTTCTTTTTCACGACTTTTTCGCGAATGAGGTGTAGTCGGACTATCACCCAGCATCCCCCAGCATCCCCCAGCAATAGTCAGCCATCATATGGCGATCCCATCGGCCTTGGTATCTTTCTTCCATAGTCTTTAGGTCCTGGTGAAACCGCTTCCCTTGTTCTTTGCTATAGGATCCAAGATTGTTTGGGAATTGGTCAAGATGACTGTGAAGGTATTGCATTTTGATTGACATATTACATCCGAAGTTATTAAAGTGTTCTGGCATGTCATTTACAATTTCAGAGTAATTTTCTGACTTTTGTTGAGTGAGCAATAGCAACTGAACCAAATTTGTTGCCATTGTGTAGAAGGACACACTTAAGACTTCGTTTAGAGCTGTCTATAACGAGACGCCATTCATTTGGATGGTATTTTGAAAGGCCCATTTCGAGAATAAGGCCTTGCACATCCGAACAAAAACAATATCATTTTCCGATTGAAAAAAAGGTAGCAAGTCTTGCTCTCTTGTTTGATAGAACGTCACTTCTGTACCTGACGACAACAAGTTTTTACCTTTTAATCTAGAAGCCAAAACCTCTACAGATTATTTAGGGAGTTCAAGATCCCTTATCAAATCATTTAATTCTTCTTGGGAAAAAGATTTAGGCTCTGTAGATGGTATTCCTTCGAAATCGCTGTCGCTACTCACTTCATAAATGACTACTTCAAATGATAATTCACGAATGGAACAAAATGCTGGAATAGGTACTTCCTCTGAATGTGGTAAGGGTCTTCTAGCAGAGCCTAAGTCTGGATAAGTCATTTTTTTAACGTTTACACCATACAAATTAATACAGCAGAAGTAACAGTCAACAAAGTGATTTTTTTGTTCTTTCCATGGCATAGGCATTCCGAACCTCACATGGTTTCTTTTACCACTAATACACTGTCTTAAGTGTTCATAGCACATTTTACAAACAATTTGGGGTATCCACGGCTGGTATTCATCCACAATTTTCGACTTAAAGTAAGCATAATAAGCACTTTTTATAAAATCTGTTATAGGTTTTCTGAAATTTTTCACCGTGCATTCACCACAGCGGTAACAAAACACATTTGGATCAATGAGACAACTTCTTCGCGATGAAGACATGATATAAAAAAGAATTTATTTTTAGAAATTTATCGATAAAATAGCAAATTATGCACACGGAAGTACTTATTACAGCAAATATTCAAAAGTGACCGTTTATCAAAAATGGCACGTAGGAAAAAAAAATTAAAAATATTTTTAATGTTGCCAATACATACTTAATACAAAACCACTAACTATATGTCGGCACCAAATTTTTTTTTTCGATGTTGACCTGTGTTATTAACAGTAAATTAAGAGAGCTTAAAATTTTAAAATTTTTGTTAAAACGATAGTTTTTTTCGTGATTTTGTGGAATGAATAATGATGTGCTTTGTAGAATCGTTTGTTTTACTAAAAGCCGTAAGTTTACTAATTACTGACCGAATTTTAAATTCTCCACGAATACATTTAAGAGTTTGAATCTATAAAAAGTGCCACGCCTACAATTCTACGTTTTTCTCTTATTTGAATCAACATACATACATCATCCCAAGTTTTGTAACATTAACTGCAATTGCTTACACAATTTATTATTTTAGTTTTTTGTTTGCATGGAAGGTGCTACGTCACGTAAATTTGAAAACACTTATTTAAATAATTAGCTCTCAATCAAGTGATTTTAAGCTTTTAATTTTTAATTTGAAAACACTTGTTTAAATACTTAGCTCTCAATCAAGTGATTTTAAGCTTTTAATCTTATGTGAGATGCCACCTCTCTTGTTAAAATCTGCTAATTTTTTGCTTAGGGGGGAGGAAAATCGACAGATGTCAAGTCAAGATAAATTGGAGTCGCCGAGCTTGAATCTATACATTAGATTTTGGCCTACATGGCAGCGTTTCGTGATAACCAGTGGTGCCCACTACCACAAGCAAACCCTCTCACAATAAACATGTGTTGATGATTTGTTTATTAATTCTGTATACGTGCACGCTTTTTTACGCTCTTTAAGCTCCAGTTCGCTCTCATTCTTACGCTTTTTGAGCGCCTGCTCGTTCTCTGGGCTGCACCGGTGATAACGGTAAATTATTGAGTGGCGTAGTGAATTTGCATTTGGTTTTTGAAAATAGCTTATGCATATGTTGAAAGTTGACAAGAACAGATTTTTTCGATATATCCGGATAACCGAATACTAGCAACATCTCGAAAATCCCGTTGGAAACCTCAGGAATAGGTCAAAAATAAAACGCAATTTGTATTTAAAATTAGCTGAAATTGAAAAATCTGTCCCGGTTAAATTTGGCACCTACATACATATGTCTTATGCCTACTAAAATAAAAATAATGAAACAAATATGACGACATAGAGTAAAAGCTGGCTGGATAACATTGACTGTTCTAAAAAAAGAACTTAATATGGAGTGGAGTACACGATGCAGCACAGTTGGTGCATTTCCATAATACATTGTGATTTGTTAGAACTTTATCGCCTCTACGTTTGTGAATGGAACGTCAATGTTCATCAACATCTATTGTCCGGGATGTTTTAAAAACTTTAACGTTGCTCATTTTACTTCTATTAACCGTTATTTACTACATTATTATCCGCGATGAGAAAAGTCTAACTGCTTCATTATCTGTGTTTTTGTCCGTTTTTCATACGACACGCACAGTAAAATGGAG
The DNA here is from genome assembly GCA_949775025.1 of Tricholauxania praeusta. Taxonomy (NCBI): domain Eukaryota; kingdom Metazoa; phylum Arthropoda; class Insecta; order Diptera; family Lauxaniidae; genus Tricholauxania; species Tricholauxania praeusta. Next base: position 71,973,977 of record OX459029.1, on the reverse strand, counting down.
AAAGAGAATAATGATATGTATAATACAAAGAATCGCTTTTAGTGCATGCCTATTCTATTAATTTTCGCTGCACATATATTCTATGAAAGAAAAAGAAAAGTTCTTACAATTAAAGAAAAAATGTCCGAAGAAGAAATTGTGAATATGAGAAATAATCTCAATCTAATCTGAATCAAGTCCTGAGGAATCCGAAATAGCTGTCTGTTATAACTGTCCTGGTGTCACAGAACAGAACAATATTCCAATCTACCGCATCCAACAGCATCTCCTGAGAAAAAGAACATAAACTAAACGTAGTAGACAAACAACATTAAGTGAATTAAGTAAATACTTTTGTAAAACGGTGCTGTAAACAATAAAATAATATGCATACATCCAGTATTTATCAATTAAAACTAAATTTTTTTAGGTATTAGATACATGGTAATGGTGCTGCTGTTGATGAACAGTTATGAGCTGATTTTTGCTTGATGGCTAAATTAGACTCCTTATATCGCTCCCAATAGAATACTTTCGTCAAGTTGGGAAAAAAAGGATGTGGCCGTTGGAATGCGCAAATTTCATGGAACATGTGTATTCTTTTCCCGAAGCTCAAGTTCAAACGAAGTACAGGTCGCTGGAGCGTATATAAAAAAAGCTAAATTGCACAACTGTCAAACTGGGTGGAACAGGCAGGCAATATCCCCTATAAAAAGAAAGATAAAAAAATCATTTTAAAAGCGAGCTTGAACAACTTTTTGGAGAGCATTGAGGAATAAATCCGGAGCATACATTGGACAACAACGATCTAAGCGGAATTTCACGGTCTGAGATGTTGGCTGCAGATAGCCCTAGGTCCAATGAAGAAATGTAGTTTGTTTCAGGTATGGCATAGCTTTATTATTAAATTTTGTTTGGTGTTATTGAACCTCTTAAGTTTTTGTAATTGGTACTCAAGCGAAAGTGCGACACTGTGAAACTGCATCTAAAGTAAAAATGAGAAAATATTTTCTGTACTGTACAGAAAATTTCGTAGTTATTGCAATCACTTTTTCAAAGCTTTTCGTTGCATTTGCATCAGTTTTGAGTTGCCTAACAAAGTAGAAACCTGCATTAAATATACAAAAAATCTAAAATAAGAACTTTATTTTTTTTTTTTTTTTTCATACCCACACAGAGCTGACAAGTTTAGATCCCGAAAAACGAAAAATCTGAACAACTTAAGGAGACATATTGAAAAAGTACGATGAGCTCAAGGAGGAGAGGAAGGAGTTACAAAAAACGACGAAGAATGACTACTTGCAGCAGAAGGAATAGCGAGAAATACTTAAAAATGAGCGTGCGGAAAGAAAAATGGTACTCCTAGAGCCGCTTGTCCTTCAACTTTAAAATTAGTTATGCTCAATATTTTTTTATGATAGTAATTATTTTAATTTGCTATGTAGTTTATATACCTGTGGAACTACTTTAAAGTATCAATTATTTTAAATGATTTTTATTATAAAATGCAATAAAACGGTGACAGGACAATTTTCATTCCAAGGTTTTCATTTTAAAAACAAACATACATTTTTGAGCTTGAAAATCGTCTATACATTCTATCATGTGTGTATTCAATACCGGTTCGCTAGCTATACTACTTCTATTTAAAAATTAGGGTAAGTAAGGCATTTTTTGGTTACGGCTGTTGTATCAAAATTTTTCGGGCGGCATAACATAAGCCAATATGGTGCAAGATTCGGAAAAATAGGAGAGCTTTGAAAGATCCAGCTAACATGCGAAAAGCCAGGGAATCCAACAAGACTGCAAGGAAATAGTCATGTTTTCTTTCCAGTATATGAAATCATCGTTGGCGTTGTTTTGAGGGGTCTATCTATGCAACCTAAATACATTTTATATATTAAGTTAGAATAGAGGTATTCACATCACATGTTTCCTGAAAAAAATTGCTAGTTTCCTTCTTTCTGACGATATTAGGCCATTTGATGACATCAGGACTCAAAGAACTAATAAACATCGTAGTTCTGTCTATTATACGGCAGACAGAGGAGAGTGCAAGGTTGAAGCCGATATCAACAAGCCTCGTGACCAGCAAGCCATAAGAAGACTGCCAAATGTGTTCTTCCTGGAAAGCGTTTATCTTCACGAAGGTACTTGTTATAACGTGATTCCTCGAATCTTGCAGTAAGGTTTTCAAACAGAGCTCTTTATATCCTGAAATGCCTTCGGAATTCTTCTTCAGTATCCTTTGGCAAGACTTCAGACAAATAGTTCTTAATGCAGTTTCTTTTTTTTTTCCCGAATGCTTTGGAAAGGCCCTCCATTAATTCATCTTCCTCATTTTCGTATTTTGTTAACATTTTGAAAACCTCTCCATCACTATCAATACCCGATTCACTCGAGGAGACCTTTAAATCAAATAATAAAGTTCATTTATTAATTTGGTCCGACATTTTCCCAGTTTTTTAAGTTGAAATTGAAAAGTTACACAGGTCAACATATATAAAAAAAATTGTTGGTGCCGAGATATCGTTAGGAGTTTTGTATTAGGTGTGCATTGGCAACACTAAAAATATTTTTAATTTTTTTTTCCACATGTAAATTTTGATTTATCCTCAGTTTTTAATATTGTCTGTAATAATTACTTTTTGATATTTTGAAAATTTGATTTTTAATTTTAAGTTAATAATTTTCAATTTATCATAAATCCACATTTGATTTCAAGAGATAAAATTATATTGGGACCCTTGCACATAGCGCTAGGCCTTATTAATCAATTTGTAAAAGCGCTAGATAAAAATAAATGCTGTTTTTGATGTAAATTTGATTTTTCTTTCACAAAATCTAAAAAACTACATTTAGGATATCAACATTTTTGCTATTATTAAAAAAATATGCAGCTTCTCGGCACCAAAGCTAGTGTTGTCCAGTGTTATACATAAATCTGTTTTCGACGTTTTTTCAAAAGTTACAACTTCTTACTAAACGTATTCTTGTACTTTACAATTTTTCACGCTCAGAGAGAATTTTTTTGCTTACTTAGTCTTTCAAATTTTACAACTTGCGAGTTTCTGCTCCAAAAGTTACGGAACAGACCTATTGTTGTAGCCTTTTGTTATCATGTTTGTTTATTCAAAATATTGCGTATTGGTTGTAAGTTCATTGCTAGATATGATCAGGCCGTACTTTCTCCGAACTGAAGCGGGTGAGCATGTTTTAGCCAATGGTAAAGGCTATACATATAACCACAAATACAGACAGTTAAATTCTCTGATTGCGTGCTACAAATGTTGAGGAGATGTGGTTTCAGCAGGATGATGTTACGTTTGGCTACAAATGTTTCTCGGATTTGAACTGTAGACTGATCTTACGACTTAACGGCTCTGGGCTATTTTCTTTGGGATTGCATCTATGTAGTCCTAAGCCTATGCGGATATGCCAGTAACGTTTGACCATTTGGAAGCTAACGATCGCCTGATGTTGGAAAAAATTGCAGAAATTTGAACTTCCAGATGGTACTATATTGGTGGCAGTCATGTTCCCAAAATCATACTGAAATGATAAATGATATGTAATTATCTACCGAATAAAATCAAAATTCTGCTCATTTGAACAATTTTTTTATCATAATATTAATTCGAAACTAAGAAGCTCTAAAAAATTGCACCCGATACATACATACATACGTACATACATGTAAATATATGTACATGTCATTAAATCACTAAAAATTACTACTAATACGACAGTAATAAAAACAAATAAAAACATGCATGTAATATCACAACTACACACATACTCAAAGGAATACAATGCAAAGCAGTTTCGTTTGCTTGAACGCAAAAAAGGTCAAAAAATCAATCGACCACGCAACTAATTCATTTAAATCTAACAAAATCTAAGAAAATCCCTGGCAACGACCTTCAGGATTTTAGGATTTTACGAATGTCAACCCGCAACATAGCAGAGCTTACGCTTTGGTAATAGTTGGCAACACCATATTAAACAAAAGTAGGATACCAACTCACTGCGTGCGTATGTATCCGTGTATATGCGCGCATATTAGTATTCGCATTTGAGCGCATGGGAATAGAGATGAAATGCTCGAATTCCTTTGAATCTAAGAAAATTTGTAGATTCGCTGGCTTTTCAAATGTATTAGGGTGTTTCATCACAAAAGAGTACAAATTGTTTTGTGGAATGAATTTGACTCAGCTTAGTGAAATTAATTGAGAATTTCATTTTCCCCCAAATCACAAACCACTTTCAAACCTTACCAGGTTATATCGAAGTGTCTTGCTTTCATGTCCACAACCCTTTAAGCCTCACGGATCAAGAGGATATGAGCTAGCTCGTTAGGAGCTCCACTACATGATTATCCTCACAGCATTACGTCCACTTTGATGTTTCGATCCATTCCACATGTCGTTGGCCATAATACTTAGAATATATTCCGGAATTTCATAGCATATAGTAGACTTTTAACAGTCTGAACTTATAATTTTGTCGAAGTGTTCATCACACCAAAAGTTTTATAATTCACTGCGACTACAGGAGGTCAATTCTGCCAATTCTCCCCAAGCTCTGAGTTTAAGGTGAAGGGTATTTGGATAAACATGACTTTAAGAAATGGACTCAAATGAAATTCACTGCTACACATATGTACATATTTATAAAGGTGTATTTTTTTTTGGAAGTTCCCAAAAAATAAAGTTTCTCGATTTGGTCTCAAAATAGTTTTATATATGGACAAATAACTCTTCACATCAGAGCTGGATAGGAATGAGTTCTTTTTAGCTCCAATTCCAGGCCGTTGGAATTTGAAAAATTATAATTCAAATTAAATTCTTTAACGATCAAATTTGGAATGCAAAACTTTTATTTCCACACCCCAAAGGATTAAAATCGACTTGCACAATTCCATGGCAAAATTATTGATTAATTCTTTTTACACTCTAGCAGGGTTTCGAACCTGAACCGAACCCGAACCCTGAATCTGCTCCGGAACAATGTTTTTCTTTTTACATTATGTGAACCCGAACCCAAACCCATTCAAAAATTTGGTTCAGGTTCAATTTTTATTCCGTTTAGAAATTCAAATTACATATTTTACAGAATTTTTTAAAATTTCAAATCTCATATTTCACAGAATTTTTTCGCTCCAAGCAAGATTATTATTTGTTGTATTTGTTTTTGGTATTTATTTAATAAAAATGCAAATTAAGAAGAATTAGAACTAGATTAGAACGATATAATTCACTTTAGGTGCATAGCTCATACTTCCCAGTTGGCAGTTTATGACACAATATCTACAGCTAATACTAATGTTACCAAGTACAGAGATTTTTCTAAGAAGCCTGGAGAACATATTAAAGCTTCTTTGGTAAAAGTATAAGGCTTAAAAAAAGCAAAGCTTGATTATCCAATTCGCTTGAATCCCACTTTTTACGTGCTCTAACGTTTATTAGATTACAAAACTTTATAACTATGTAGCTTTTCAGGTTTTTTTTAGTTAGCAATTTTAACTTTGTCTCCCTCTGAATTTCAATTGTTCCTTCTTTAATATTAATTCAAGATAATATAACTAACTATGTCTGCATCTGAATTTTAATTGTTCCTCCTTTAATAATAATTCAAGAAGTCTTGACTTCAAGAAAAACCGTGGTTGAAGGGTGCGCTCCAAAAAATTAACAACGTGGCCGGCTAAAATGACAATTTCGGTGGAAATGCACATATACGTATAGAGTCAGAAACGGTATCACAAACTAGTATAGAACTTACAACTGAAAATATTAACGACACAAGTTTAGTACGAGTAGTATCTTATTCCGAAGATGAAAGAGCAGACATGCTAGAAGAGCTGCTTAAAAATAAGAAAAACAATTCAACATCAAATAATTCGAAATTTATCAGACTTATCTTTGGATTTCTAAAGAAAAAAGATTTTAGAATTCTGGGAACAAAAAAAAAATTGATGCATTTTATATAAGCTGCTACTAAAGTCGGTGTCGAGAGGGCTTTTTCGGCGTTGGAGTTTGTTTTAGCTTCGCAAAGAGTGCATCTTTACGAAGAATCACTAGAGAATATTCTACTTGTGCGTTTAAATGAACATTTTTTCCTAAAATAACATTCTAAAATAAAAATTAAATGAAATTGTTTATTTTTTCTGAATAAGATTGAACCTGAACCCGAACCCGAACTGAACCGAACCCGGACCCACTAAATTTAAATACATAGTACCCGGACCGGTACCCGCACCCAAAATTTACAGAGTTCGAAAGCCTGCACTCAAGGCTTTGCAATAAGGAATTATAAAATTAATTCAGGAGCTGTTACGACTAAAAAGGTCAAAAATTGAACTTAGGCGTCACCGCACTACGTGTCGCTTGAAGATTCCGACTGCGAAACATCTCTCGAAAAAAAAATTGTTTGCACCTCGAGAAGTGGAATCTTAGCTGGTAACTGAGTTTTTACAAGTCCTGTTTTCTTTTGCTTGTGTCGAATAGCAACGTTGCTAAAATTTAGATGAAAACAATTCAATTTTTAGAATTATTTTATTAGGTAAATACTAGAAAAAAATTAAATAAATAATTAAAATCATACCATTCAACGATAAGAAACTTTTAGATTTTCCTCAGATCGCCTCTTCCCTCGCTTGAGAGAGAGCCCGCATTTCATGTAATAAATTTACTGTTGAATGAATTGAAAATACCCTAGAAAAAATCAGGACAGGGCCATACTGGTGATATATAAAATCTATTTTCGACTCTTCATATCGGTTAGAGCAGTAGAGTTTTTTCGAAAAATATGACCAAGACACCCCTTCCGACCTTTTTCTGTCAATCGGTTAGATAAAGTCAAATAGACTTAACCTTCCTATACCCGCGACAAGCAGCGTGACGCGTATGCCCATGAAAACCAACGTGACACGTGTACTAGACCGAGATCACTTTAGTACTGTTTTCTTCTTTTATTTTCTTTGATATTTGTTAGTTTGTAATTGAAGCTCATCATATTAAAATTTAATAGTGGCTCATCGAGCTTTTTAGTGTTTCATACGATTTATATGGGAAAGAATGCTTCATTTGACAATTTTGTCTATATCTCGGTTTGACCCATGAGAAATTCCAATATATTCTGAAAATAGACGATAAAAAATATACATGTCTCATCGTTTTCTCCAGCACGTAAGTTTTATTTATCGGTTTTTGAAGCTTTAATCAATGAAATTTTTTGTACCACAGTTAAATAACAAAATGACGTTATAAAATATAAAGAGTAACTCGATTCATTATGAAACGCTACATAAGTACTATATATCCCTATGTTCCACGTTCCTTATCTCCAAAAATAGATGCGTCCGACAACTTCTGATTCCATATTCGTTGTCAGTATTAAGAGCCTCGTAAGAGTCTCTTTTATTCACAAAGTATTCGAAAAGACTATCACCAAGGCTCGATTAGATATACTTTCAATACTATGACGATTTTAACCCCACTTAATATTCTATCAGAAAAGGGGAATCAGCTGAAGATGCTCTTCTTGACTTTTTTTCTGTAATTTTCAATGATTTTGATATGAAAAAGTTTACATTGTTACCTTGTTTGTTGATCTAACAAAAGCCATTGATAGGGCCAATTATTAAATTTTATTGAATAAACTACAAAATGCTGGAATTTGTGACTTAATGCTATAATGGCTTGAATCATATCAAAACACAAAGTGTGAAGGTACATGAAAAATAAGCAAGATCGAGTTTCTTAAATTGGGAGTTCCACAGGGTTCAGTTTAGGAACCTACTTTTCTTAATTTATATGAACCTTCTTTTATGCTTCTTTTTAAAGGAAATGTTTAAGTTTTTGCTGATGATATCGATTATTATTGTAGCTCTTTGAATCCTTTAGTCCTTTAAGAAATCTAGCTTTTTTAAGAAGCTGGTTTGCTGAACATTACCTACTTATATGAAAGTAATAAAACCGAGGTTATGTACGATACCTTAGCTTGTCCACTCAGAATGTTAACGGTATAAATTTTCATATTGTTCCTGTGATATTTAGATAAGACTTTCTGCTATAGTGAATATGGTTTAAAAGACAGCAGTTGAGAAATATAATATGGTATTGATTCCAAAATGAACTAGCTTAGTCACACGGAAAGCCCTAAGCAATGGTTTTGCTTTACACTCAAAAGCTTAAATTATTTTAGAAACATATGCTTAACCAAATTACTTACATTCTTTCTAATATTGTGGTATTTTGCATATAGTGCGGTATAACATATTGAATATGTTAATAGAATTCAACAACTCTCAAAGAATATATTGTATCATAGTCTTCCACTGCTTGTAGGCTTGAAAAATCTTCCTGTGAGACATTTATTTTATTTCAAAGTGAGCTTGGAAAATGTGACCGAGAGGGAAGGAGTCTTTCGACATCATAGCATAACAGTGTTTATCGCTGTGTCTACTTACTTCGGTTTCAGTTTCCAGTTCGAAGAGCACTGCCTTCTGTGTTTTCCATAGATGAACTCGAACACTGCGTACTTTTTTCCCTAAACGGCTGTTATAATATCTTTTTTTATAAATTATAGACCTCAAAATCTACCAATTTACAAGAAAAAATCGCCACATATTTTCAATAACAGAAGAAATTAATATTTAGCGCCCAGTAAAAATGGAATGATATTATGGATGTATTGACTCTTGATTCTCCGCGTTTAAATCACGTTTTTTGTCACAAGAAATATTGGCCGATATCTCAATGAATCTTATAGTCATGCTTTTTTGCCAAACTTCACGTGTCCTGTATTTAAAGTGCGTTAAAGTTGCAATGCATCCAAATCATGTTCCATGTGAATTAAGCAATTTTCGAAAAATGTTATCTATTTTTTCGAGCCATATTTTAGGTTTTTGAGATTATAATATACATATATAATCATATCATTCATTTATTTATACATTATAATTTTATATTTGTATTGATTTATTGTACGAAATTCCCATATTTGACATATTAAGTTTTCAGGTTGAAAGGCAAATGTAACATTTTGACGTGACAGGGGACGGGAGACAGAGAGCCAGGCTTATGAGGCAGGATGTAGCACAGTGCCGAAAAACAGCGTTATATGAAGAGCCCACATCCGTCCATCCAAGAACATGTAAATACTTGTAATTATTTATTATGCATTATTGACCACAAGAAGCCATTTCTAGCTTGTTGCACCCACGATATAAAAATTGTGAAAGTTTGCTTTTTTTTACAGAAATAAAGTCCTAATGTTTTAGAACATTGTAAAAGTAAGAAAAAACCAAAGGAAAACTTAAATAAACCGTGAGTATGAGTATTTTGTAAGTTTAATAAAAATATTCATTAACTCAAATCGATTGCACCTCCGATCGCTTTAATACACTCAGAGAAAAATACTATGAAATGCTAGAATTGATATTGAATGAATAGTATTTTAATATTGTTTTTGATCATTGTAACTGATCCCATTAATTTCAGTAAGGCTGTAAGATTGCTTATGCTTTTATTTTTTAATAGTATGTTCACATTGAAATAAACTGACACTGACTGACATTATTTTAAGAATTTACATTTATTTAATTTTAACCCTGTTGAAATAAAATGTATATACCATATAGCATGTTAGAACGTTTATTTGGGACACAGCACGCACGGGTTCAAATCTTGGATCAGATACTTCTTTTAATTTGATTTTTGTTACCATTTTCACTTACAAAATCATTTGTATAACACAACTTGATTCGACTGAGGTTTTGAACCTGCTCCGTTTCCTAAGCTAGCTCGACTACAGATTGTTGGTGTTATATTAGACAAAATTGAGCAGTTAAAATGAAGTCGGGAAATTGATGAAAACAAAAATAATAATGAGGTCGAACCTTAGGTATATTTTAAGATTTTAAATAAAAGACACAAATTTTGTGAAATTTTTATTTATTCTTATTACAAATTAAAGTGCATTGGCTTCCGTTAATAATGAAAAAGTAATTGCGTTCCCGTACAATAACGCATTTGTAAAACTTGCAGGTTTTAACAGGACTTAAGAGCTAAACACAACTGCGACGAGCGATGGTTACGAAAACGAAAAAGAGCTTTTTGACAAACGATTTTGACATACAACTTTCAAAAAAGAAATAATCTAAATAAATAAAATGATGGCCGTTTTCGATGTTCGCTAATAACTCTAGAACTACTAGACCAATTTTGATTAAATTTGTTTAGTCTTATTTTTTAGTGATATTTCAATTTCCATAATGAAGAGCTTCTTTAGGGCGGTACCAAAAATTTCCCAATTACCTTTAAATCTTTTCGATTTGAAAAATAGCTCGGTTTTCTCATTTGAGAGTTTCCCATGTATTAGTGTATTTAAAATTTTTTATTATTTTCTTTATTTTATATATGGGACGTTCCATGTCAACCAGGACAGTGGTCTGCCCAAAATTGAGCACAGCGGAAAACGTTTTTAAGGTGTTAAAATGTTCGTATGCTCAAGAGCTTTCATATGAGAACGGGTGTTTTCGTATTTTTTTTTTTAAGGAAATTTCGACCATAAAACGGCGCCTTTATTGGTGTTATTGGTTGTCGAATACGATCAAAGATTGTTTCAAAAATAAACAATGCCAAATTTTACACTATTTCATGCTTTGGGACAACTGATGCCAGCAAAAAAGAATTACTAACTGTATACATTCATTACGTGGACTTAGACGAATGCATCCTAGTAGAACAATTTTTGGGATTCGCTTAGTGTTTCACCGAGGCTACGAGGCAGCCTCGTTTTTGACTACGAGAACGAGGCGAGACCGAGGCGAGAACGAGGCGAGAACGAGGCGAGATGGAAAAATAAATTTTCCTCGCTTGACCGAGGCGAGGCGAGATCACACGGCACCTCGCCTCGTACTCGCCTCGGCCTCGCCTCGTCCTAGCCTCGTTTTTGAAACCAAGAGCGAGGCGCGTTTTGACGAAATCTGAACTCGTAAGAATCATATGCAGATTCAAAATATGAATGTAATATTTATAATAAAATCTATATTTAACTAATATTTTAGTATTTTATTTTGAGTAAACTACTTTGTTTTATTTTTAATCCGCATGTGCTTCTTACGAGTTCAGATTTGGTCCAAGAGCTAATGCGCAGAAGTGCTTGGATCGCATCAGCTTCTATGCGACTTCGCCTCGATTGATCAGTTAGGGAAGCATGTAAGGCTATAAGCAAAACTGCATGATTGACAACACTGCATTGAAATTGATTTATTCTAATAGACTCCTAAGCCGTTCAACCGACCGACGAAAGATTTGACATACATATATGTTTCTTATGATTTGGGATGCTCCGTAATATAGTTTACGATAAATGGGTGATGCCACCCCCACATAAGAGAAAAACAGAATTCATCATATATTATCAACAACTTGATGCAGATTAATAAAACTTGGTATATTTATAAAAGGTAGAGGCATAAGTAAGATTCAATTAATAAAATGGGCGGTACCATGCCTTCAATATAAAAAAAAAATTAACTTTATCATATCTCAATATCTATTTGACGTAGATAAATAAGATTTGGTACATATTTTGCTTATAGTTTGTAAAAGGTTCATAGCTTAGTTTGGCTTGGAAAAATAGGCAATGCGTCTCCTTCCTATATAAGAAAAGAATTAAATTCATCATATCTCATCCAATTCACCAAAAATAAAAACAGATATTTTATTTTATTTCTTGAGGCTTGATCAGCCTATCAGCCCTGATGCATATATAATTTTTTATTTATTTTAATAAAAACCTCGCTTTTTACCGAGGTGCCTCGGCCGAGAACGAGGCGAGGCGAGGCATGTGATGGCAAGATCTCGTCCGAGGCCGAGGCGAGGCGAGACTTAAATTTATAAAACGAGGCGAGACCGAGATCAACTAGAACCTCGCCTCGCCTCGGCCTCGGTGAAACACTAGATTCGCTAGCATTAAATCGACTAAGGCATATACTATTAAATGAGCAATGATAAGTGAATTGACATTATTGGATTTGTCTGTTAAAAACTTGAGTGGTTAAGGCTATGATGGAGGATCGAACATGGCTAGAAAAATCAACGGAGTTAAGGCTTTCACATCTGAAGTCCAAGTTTTAGCATTTTACACTTATTGTTTCAGTCACCCTCTGAATTTGTGCTGAGGCAAATCATGCGATATTTCTGAAACATGCTAGGCACAGTTTCATCAGTGTCAAATTTCTTCTCGAATTCATCTAAAAGGGTACAACTATTGAAGATAAAATTTCCGAACGGAGTCGACAAACAAAAAAATATCGTCCAAAAATGTTGTGTGCGACTAGATGGGTAGCATGGCATGAATGCGTTGATACTTTCAGCGAATTGTTGCTGTTTATCTCTGAAACATCACCAAATTTTACCCAAAGCAAGGACACCGAAATTTCTTCAAAAGCGGTTCAACTTTCAGCTTCGATAACATATTCTGAAAATTGTTAATGATTTTATACTGTCGCAAACTACAATATCCGATTTGAAAAATCTCTCCAGCCTGTACTCATGTCGAGCAAATTATCAACCTATTTTCACAAATGCGAAAAGATCTAACGTCATTTGATAATATTTTTAATGAAGCATCTACAATCGCTGTTGAGTAACTGAATTCCTCACTCGTGTGGCCGCCAAAAGCATTAAAAAAATCGTTTTTCGGTAAGTAACATGCTTATTATACCCTACAGTGTACCCTACACAGAGAGTATACGCAATGCGTATTACGCATATAGCATCTATGCGTAATGAAAAAATACGCCTTTATGAAAAGTTTTAGACTTCGTCCTTTATTTTTAATTTAATTCAAGAAACTTAATTTCCGAAATGTATGCCCTCGGTTTTTTGTTTAAAAATTCTCAAAAAAAAACTTTGATAAATATAAGAATTTTTTAGACCGGTCCGTTCGTTTTTTTATTTTTTTTTTTTCAAAAAACGTTTATTTTTCAAATTCCGTGTTCCGACGTAATTTGACCAACAAATATTCTTAGACTTATCTATTTAGTAATTATTGAAACTATTGCATATATTTTTATAAAACTACGTAATTTGATGAACATGTGAACAAATTAGGATTTGGCTAGGTCTTAAGTTTTCAAAGGCTCTCACAGGGGCCTGGCACAGCCAACAATTTTTATAAACGTTATATTGAGAGAACTAACAACCTAATCGTTATGAAATTTAATACAAATGTACTCGCTTTGAGGTATCTTATTACAAAAATTTAGCACCGAAGTATGTGAACAATTATACTAAAATTTGGTGTAAAAGATCTGTTTATGGTAGGCTATTTCTAGATTCAAATCGGACTGGATTGTATCACCGCCCTTAATTTTAAGGCTAATTACGGCATATATTGCAGACTATACAAGCTGTTGAGCTAAAATTTGGTTTGCGGATGTCGATAACGAATAAAATTTATTTAATAACCAAAAGTAGGCGGAATTGAAGAGGTGGGCTTGGCTTGCTTTGACGTTTTCATTTTTATTCGATTTTTCAGCATTTTCCATAATATTTTGACTTTAACAATCTTTTAACTTTTTCCAATATATCCCATAAGTATTTTCTTTTTCAACTTTATTCGTCATTTTCTTTATTTATTCGATTTTGAATTGTTTCAACCTCTTCAACTGTTTTTGAGTTTTTCAACAGCTTTCAATATTTTTCAACATTTTCCATATATTTCGACTTTTTCAACTTTTCAACATTTTGCACATTTTTTGGATTTTTTCAATTTCTTTCAACTTTCTTCAATGGTGTTCATACACATTTTCAGTTTTTTGCAACTGTTTCAACACTTTTCAAACTATTTTAACTTCTTTGCATTTTTATTTCGACTCATTTAAGCTCTTCAACGAGTTTTTTCACAGTTACTTAAAATGTACTTTCAATGCAGTGTTGGGTATGTAGTTTCGGCCTGGCCGAAGATATCACCTTATATAGTTTTATTTTATTTTTAATTCCTTTCTCAAATGTTTTAGAGCCGCAATATACTATCCTTATTTGGATCATATGATCTTAGAATTAAAATCAAAAGTCCAGGGTAAAGTTTTGAGCATTTTACCCTTAGAAGGTTTAATACCGATTTTCACTCGATGGGGCGCGTTGACAAAATCGTGGATGCTGTTTTTACTCATAAAAGTGATTTAAATTGCAGTTAGGTTGAGCTTGAATCCGATATTAAATTGTAGTTTCAGTACTTTTGTAAAACCGATTTCATAGATGCTTTGAATGTAATGGAAGCATTGACCATTATCAAAACCAAAAAAATGGAATCGTTCTTCCCAAGCAACTCAATTTTACTGCAAATAATTGCCATAATTCCAGTGTCTTCGACAACAGTAGAACGAAGTTTTTCTGTGTTAAAACGATTGAAATCGTATTTAAGATCTACAATGACAGAAGATCGATTTAATGGATTGGCTCTGGGAAATATTCATAAGGAAATCGATATCAGCTCAGCTAAAATTGTTGAATTATTTTGCCAGAAGAATCCTCGCCGTCTTGAAACCCTTGACTGGACTACTGATTAGATTGTTGTGATATGCCAAAAAATATAAGCATTGCTCGTTGAATAACTCAATCGATATGTATTTTCATTTACAAACATGTCAGCCCCCCCTGAACAAAATCCTAGATCCGCCACTGGCGATTTGTGAAAATAAGAACGTACTGGCACATCATAGAACTACGAAATAGCCGAAATAACTCTACGCTTTTAATGGAGCTTTCGCTAAGCATGTGTTGCACTTACATACATTTAAAAAACACCCTAATAAACAGTCAAAATAATTTTTTTTATAAGTTTTTTTTTTTGTGTCACTACGTATTTTTTGACTACTTCACTTACATACATGTATGTACGTGTGTGGACAACACTCTTCCAAATACAGAATACCTTTTGCCTAGGTCGATTCTGGTACTTCAACAGCACAGCCCATAAGACGATGAATCTTTTAATGAACAATTTGCTTAGCAAATTTGGTCGACCATATCATGCAATAATGGTTGCTGAAATCGTATTGTAACATTACATAAGTAGTAATGTATTATAAAGCATAAGGTATGAATTCCTTCAGAAGAATTTAATAATAAAAACCAAAGTAAATAAGAAAATGTCACATTAAATTCCTTAAGAGATTTCAGCGCTATATTAAATACTTGCAAGTGAATAAATAAATGAATTCAAACGTAAATAAATAGTTGAATAAGTAAATAAATAAATTTCAATTTCGTTATATCGATGCCGTATGCAAATCCCTCACACAAAAGTCAGCAATCAAAGCAGATTAAAATATGATTTGACAGCTCAAACTCCGCACTGAACGATGCTGCTGCCGCTTCTTCCCTGCCTGCCTGCCTGCCTCAACCGATTTGGTCCTGATCCTACCTTAGTTGTAATCTCACATCGAACACGCTCGTTTCTCATTCATGCGTGCACTCGCTCTGTCAATTTCTGTATTTCAATATATTTTCCATATTGTTTTGGTATCTCTGCTCTGCTCTGCTCATATGAACATATCTTTTTATCTGATATTACTTGCATCTGTGTTATTGCTGTATTCGTTTATCCGATGCAATTCATTTCATTCTGTCAGATATATTTTGCACATTTTGTGCGCACTTCTACATGTTTGTGTGTTTGTTTAATAAATGTTTTATTATTCTGTATTTTACTACCGAAATGGTTTCATGAAATATTAAATTCAATTTCTATAGTGTCTCTACACTCAAGAAAAATGTTTGTACAAGTTATTTTAAGAGCAACAACACGGTATGAATCACAACAATTTCTGAGCTAATTGTTATTGAGTAAAGTTTTCTCAACTGGGCACAGTAAAACCCAAGTTATTAAACTTAAACTTTTTATTGCATAACTTTGAAGATATATTGATGAATATTAAGGCCTTGTACTTATTTTTCCAAAATTTTAATTTTTTAAAAAGTTATGAGCAAATGAACTTTTATGTGGGTGTTTTTTTAAATTGCGATTTCTTAGTAAATATTGGGAAAAAGTTAATGAAATTTTCGTGATAGGACAAGAAATGTTTTACAATTTATATGAAATAAAGTTTTTATAAAAATAATATTTATTATTTATAAAAGATTAAGTTTTTAATAAACATATAGAACTTAATCCAACTTCTCATATGTTCAGAAACAAAATTTTTCCACAGAATTGCTCTGTAAAGTCAACACAACCTTTTCCTGAAAAAAGCTTTAGTACGTTTCATAAATAAAAATGTTACGAATGTTTAAGTGTCGCCACCTAGGCAGTTTTACTCCCAAAAACCATCCGATAAGAAAAATTGGAATTTTACAATTCAAATACAATTCAAAAAAAAAGAAACACAATAAAAATTTTAATTTTTCTCATTTATTTTTTTAATGGAAATTCATGTAGTGGCATTGACAGTTTCAAATTATAGTGGATTGAGGTGAATTCAGTGAAAACAACAAAGGATTTGAGCTATTACATAAGAAACACCAAAGCTCTACTGGCGGAGAGACCACAGATTTTCAATTTTTCGGTCATTTTTTCCATTACAGTATGCCTTTTTCATACCATTTATCTATTATCCTTATGTATAGGATTAAAAAATAGCGGTCGATTTTTTTTCGATACTTTCATTTTTTTGGCCAAATTCCGAAAAATTAAAATTTTGCAGCTCTGATAGCAACCCTAAGACTATCTATAAATTTCTGTGGTAAATTTGTAGTATATCGGTTCAAGACCTTCATAGCTATGTATGTATAAATTCGGCAATAGCGGTTTTCAAATTCAATAGAAAATTTCAGATTTCTTTAATCTCAAATTTCTCGAAACTTTAAATTTTGAGATGTGGCCCTGTTGTTCTGACGGAGCGATATATTTTAAAAATAGAATCCAACATGGAACTATGTGAAATAAAAAAAAAAATGCAGAACACTTGTATGTTCTGTAATTCCATTTCCGTGCACTGCTGTCAAAATACAAAACCTTTCGTATGATTAAACCAGTTGTGTAATATATTATAAGGTACCATTTTGGAGATGCTCGTAGTAACACTGATTTCTTTAATGTTCGACGGTGATAGATAAAAAATTTAAAAATTCAATTTCACATTAATTTTCACGTCTTGGCTGTAGCCGTTTTTATTGCAAAGTTGTCAGTTGTCGTAGGTGCCACACAACTTTGCAATAAAAAATGGTTGTGATTCCATTCGCGATTTGCTGTTTATGTAAGAAAATGCATTGACCGATTTGTGTAAGTTCACATCAACAGGGCCGTATGTATCTAGGGGGATTAGGGAAATAGAACCCCCCCTTCCCCGAAATATTTTGACGGACACTATATAGAATCGATTTTGTAAAGAATAGACATTATGTAAAAACGATTTTGTGAGAAAAACATCATAAAAATGATTATGTGGAAAGAACAGGCTCCTTATAAAAATGACCTTTGAAAAAAAGATTTAAAAAAGGTCATCAGTTTTTTAAAAACCATTTTTAGTCCTGATATGAAAATATATTAGGGATACCTTTCATATGGTTACTTGCGGCAACAAAGCACATTTGCTGACATAAAAATCATAATTGTATATTGTTGAACTGCCGCTCATCGTTGTCTGAATGTATTCATTGCATTTTGGTTTTTACTGTTGCCAACTGTGTAGTTACACATATTATATAGTAGATTGACACAAAAAAAATCGAAATTGCTCGGATTTTCAACGCTCTTCGTTTTTTTTTTTTTGAGTCAATTACGTCTTCTGATCATTTTTTTGAGTCAATTACGTCTTTTGATCATTTTCTGATATTTAGAAAAACCCTTAGTACTCCCAGGTCGGCCATTTTTGAAAAAGTTTCGTTTAGAAAAACGTACTTTTTGAGGCACTGCCCAACCGACCGTACACATATAAAATATTCCACTGAAGCACTTACTATATGTTTTGGACTCGCTGAACAAGATCCAATAATTTTTTTTCTTTTTATACGGTATTTGTTCCATTTTCAGAACATTTTTTCGCGAAAATGCCAGACAAAATGGATAATTTTATCATAAAACGGCCGATAAATGTGACTGAACATTTTTTTTTTCTTGAATCGAAGCCTGCAACCTTGTACAGCATGTAAAAGTCTATAACAATTATACTTTCAGAATTTTTTTCACCTGCATTTTCACGGAAGTCAAGCAGAAATTCGAAAAACAGATAAGGAGAAAAATCGCGATTTCACGTACAGGTGTTCATATCTCGAAGACATTTTTTCCCGCTGTTTTTCAGCAAGCAGTCCTCTATATTATGTACTATAAGCCTATATTATGTGAAAATTGCCTCAAAATCGCATGAAAAAGTAGGGAAATAGCAGAAAATTTTCAATTAAAATCCATCTACGCCCAAATAAAATTCTGGATACCGATAATACTAAAGTCCTTATCAAATTATTTTATACGGATTTTGAGCTCACAAAGTACCTTAACAAGAACAATCAGAACTTCTTATCAAATTAATTCAGAAAAAGATAAAAATTCTAATGAAATTGAAGTCAATCTGAAGCGGAAGCAGTATTGTTATAATAAGTAGTTTTTCAGTAATGTTTTGCTCAGTTAATCAGTGTATTTCAAGTTCCATATTTTTCAATGCTATGATTCGATATTACTTTTTTGTTATTTACATTGTACGATATCAAATGTGTAAAAAAAGTTAGAAATAATGAATGATGGCGATGTTGCCAGACTGCAGTCCTATGTTTTGTTAAGTTTTAAGAGTAGTTTTGTGTTATAATTTTCAACTATCAAATTGAAAATGCAATATTATCACTACACAAAAATAAACAGCTGTTAAAATGAAATTGAAGTCCTCCCAGATCTATTTTGATGACTTTTCAAAAATTGAAAAATGTATATGTAATACTTTTTGCTGAGAGTATAATTTTAATACTGAATCAGTATCAAATACGAAGTTTCCCTATGGACGACTTTTATAGGTAAAAAAGATCATTTTAATATGAAAAAATCATAGTTTTTTTTTTTTGAGTGTATTATGGAAGAAAAATTACCGATATCTAATCTCGGTTTACATCAAGTTTTGTACTTGAAACGAGGTAAGATGAAGAATTATCAAGCTGAACTTGTTTGAAAACTTCTTTACTAATAACGTTTATATTTCATTGTATAGTATTTGTTTCACTTGTTCATTTGAATATCAAATATTTTCTCATTCAATAAAATATTCTGAATCAATCATAATATAGCTATATTTCAATACACTTGCCTTGAGATTCTGGTAAAAAAATTAGTCACCATAAGAAAAACTTTACGAAATGTGATAAACATTGGTTAATCGGGTATCCAGAAGAAAATATTATCAATGAATCATCCCCGACGAACAAGGAAGTGTTGCAAACTTTTATTCATTACCATTTTGTATTGGGTTGGAGACAGCGCGATAGTGTTAATGAAGTGGCTAATTTGTTGTTAGTATGCCCTAGTTCATCTGATAAATTAATGGAAGTTCGAAATATTTCGAGAAAATTAGAAGGTTTATGGAAAGAGTATGGTGACATGCAGAGCTGTCAGCTGCTGTAGAAAAGAAGAACGCATTCATAAATAAATTAGAAAGAGTTTTTAACATTGTATCAGAACCGTAAAAGTAGAAGAAAAGAAGCAACGGAAAAAGCTAGTGTTTCACCGAGGCCGAGGCGAGGCGAGGTTCTAGTTGATCTCGGTCTCGCCTCGTTTTATAAATTTAAGTCTCGCCTCGCCTCGGCCTCGGACGAGATCTTGCCATCACATGCCTCGCCTCGCCTCGCTTCGCCTCGTTCTCGGCCGAGGCACCTCGGTAAAAAAGCGAGGTTTTTATTAAAATAAATAAAAAATTATACATGTATCCGGGCTGATAGGCTGATCAAGCCTCAAGAAATAAAATAAAATATCTATTTTGATTTATTTTGAAATTTTTAATCGAACTTTACAGTCAATTGCAGTAACCAATATTCTTGTGAAATTTCACAAATCGGTTAATGCTTTATAAACAAACATGATAAAGACAACAAATGGAACAATTTAACCTGGTAATTGGTGACATATGTTTCGGCTATTACCACATATATACACATATTCATATGTATATAGTAACGTTGTTAAAAGAAACACTTCGTTCGCTTGTCTTCTAACGACTCAAATTAGTTTTATTATACATAACTTAATCTAGTCTTAAAATTAGGAGAGAAGCTTAAAATGCTTCTGCTCTTCATAAAGGTATACATAACTTAAAGTATGTGAACATAACTATATTTAATTTATATGTGACACTTAAGGTATGTTTACATAACTATACTTAATTTATATATGACACCCCCACCCTTACTTTCAACAGTCCCTGTTGAACTATAAATACTATACATTATGTATAATTAAGCTATTGAGGAAAAAAAAATTCAAACTGCATAACTATTTATCTTTAGTTAAGAATAGCAAAGAAATATTACCATTACTAAGACTATCGTTATTTTGGAATTTATATTTACGTTTCACTTGTGTTTTATAGATTTTTTTAAATTTATTATGATTTGACAAGATATAATTACCCTCCTTACTAAAGTTATTGATTTTTTTGTACTTTGGTTGCGATTTACTCACTCTATTGTTATCAACAAATTGATTTTGAAAATCATTAGTATTCACATTATTATTCTTATTATTTATCCTATTTATTTTTTTGGTTTTATCTTTGTGTAGCGTTTTAGAAAAGTTCAAAATATCTTCCTTAGGTATAATATTATTTAGAAAGTCTATGGGCTTAAGTTTGGTGGTGGAATGTATTGTATTGTTATACGAAACTATTGATCGAAAGATCTTTTCTTTTATGTCTTCCTTGTTATTAGAGTCAGCGTTCAACAATCGGATGTGTTCGTTCAATGTAAGATGTAGCCTTTCTATGTCGCTATTGCCTGTTTTTTTGTACGTGGTTGTAAAACGAAATGAAATGTTATTGTCTTTAAAGAATTCTTTCAGGGAAACAGTATCTAGTTCGTTATCTGTAATTAATAAATTGGGTTTACCTAGATATTGAATTCTGGTTTTGAAGCCTTCTATTAGAGATATCCAAGTTCTGTCGTTCAGAAAATAGACTGTTGCGTACTTGGTAAGCTTATCGATGCTAGTTAGGTACATTAAGTTTCTCTGGGGATACCAAATGTCGAAATGCACAATCTCGTTATGAACTTTGGGCGTTTCTGTTACATTTAAACTATGCTTGAGGGGTTGTCTATCGAATTTAGCTAAATTACATACTTCACAATTATTAATGAACTTTTGAATTTCTTTTTGCAAATTTGGATAGTAAAATGTTCTTTTCGTTTCAGAAAAAATTTCGTTAATGCCTCTATGGTTATTTTTTTATGTTCTTGTTCAATTAATTTTAATAACTTATCCCTTTCAACAATATCTTCTAGTAATTTATTTGATTTCAGTATTCTTAAATTGTAATTATTAGCAAAATATTTTATATATAGTTCTTGAAAACGCAGAAATAATTTATTATCGTCACAAAATATCGCTATTAATCCTTTATCTGGTAATTTGTCTCGCATTATTTGCAAAAGATCACTATTGGGAGCGATGCCAATAATATCTCGTATTTTTCTCTTAAATAAAATTTTGCTTCTGAGATATTCTTTTTTTGAGTTTTGTAGATAAATCTGTCTTCTAAATACATTTAAGGGACTTTCGGATATTCTAATGAAATTTAAATTATCAGTTTCTGCACTATGGACAGTATCGACATCTTCATCGAATAGCTCATTTAGATTTACAAAAACCTCATCAATATTTTTTTCTTTAACATTCCTGCTCAAACTGTCTGCTACGACATTTTCTTTGCCTTTGATGTAAGATGTGTCAAAGTCATATTCATTAAGGTCGATTTTCCATCTCTGTAGCTTACAATTCGGTTCTTTCAAACTATTTAGCCAAATTAATGGTCTATGGTCTGTTTTAATGGAAAAACTTCTACCGAATAAATAGGGGCGAAAATATTTAGTAGCCCAAACAATAGCTAAGAGTTCTTTCTCGATGGTGCTATAATTTTGCTCGTTAGCTCTTAGTTTACGGCTAGCATAACAAACTACTTTATTATTTTGCATCAAAACTGCACCAAGGGCATAGTTGCTAGCGTCAGTTATTAGAGTAAAGACTTTACTGAAATCTGGAGGAACTAAAATAGGATCGCTCTTAAGGAGAGTTTTTAATTTTTCAAAAGCATCTTTATATTCTGGGTCTTTCAAATTTAATTTAGTTTTATTTATTAAGTATTTAATAAGAGGGTACGCAACTTTTGCGTAGTCTTTTATATATCGCCTAAAAAAACCTGTAATTCCTAAAAATGACCTAATTTCCTTTTGATTTTTAGGTAATTCAATTTGGTCTATTACTTCGACTCTATTAGGATTGGGTCTGATCCCATTAGGTGTAATTATATGTCCCAAGAATTCCGTTTCTTTGACTATAAAAGCACATTTTTTTAGCTGAACTTTAAGATTATATTTGTTTAAGCAATTGAGAATTTTATTTAGAGATTCAAAATGTTCTTCAAGCGTTGGTGAAAAAATTAGAATATCATCTAAATAAACGAGGCAAATTTTTCCAATAAATTCCTTTAACACGCGGTTCATTAACCTTTGAAATGTGGATGGAGCATTACGGAGTCCAAAAGGCATGCGTAGGAACTCGTAATGGCCATTTGCGGTCGAAAACGCGGTTTTATGGACGTCATCTGGATGCATTTCAATCTGGTGAAATCCTTTTGCCAGATCCAACTTTGTAAAATATTGAGATTTACCCAATTTGTCAAATATGTCGTCCATATTTGGGATTGGGAATCTATCTTCTATGGTAATTCTATTAAGCTTGCGATAGTCAATCACAATGCGCCATTTTTGTATGTTGCTTTGATCAATTTTTTTGGATACAACCCATATGGGGCTATTGTATGGACTATTAGATTCCTGGATAATCCCCTGTTCTAACATTTCTTTAATTTGCTTGTCAATCTCGTTCTTATGAACCTCAGGGTATCTATAAGCCTTTGAGTATATTGGTATGTCGTTCTTTGTTAGAATTCTATGCTTTAATTCATTGGTAAAAGTAAATTTGTTATCATTTTCATTATGAAAAACGTTATAATTTTGCACTAGAATTGATTCAAGGTTCTTTGATTGTTGAGTATCTAAGTGATCTATTCTAATCGAACTAAAAACATCTTTTAATTCACTAGTAAACATTTTGATATCATTATCTTCAAGTATTTCATCTTTTTTGCTTAAATATATTTTGATTGCGGCTTTATTTGTTAATAGGAATTTTTTTGAGTAATCTATGGTGCACTCGAGGCTTTCCAAAATATTATTTCCAATAATACCATCAAATTCATTTTGTAAGTCGCATTCTAAAAACTCACAATAGTGATTTTTCAAATTAAATTCCTTAAAAATAGGAAATCTGCAAAGATCGTGGATAGGTATTATATTTCCTAAAGTTTTTACATTAATTTTAATACTTTTCTTCCATTTCGGATTACAGATATCTTTTTTTACTAAACTAAATTCCGCGCCTGTGTCTATTAAGAAGTAAAGTGTCTTTGATTGGCCTTTAATTTTTATATATGGTAGCTTCTGAAGTCTCCTTCGGGAAAATCCAAATTTAAATTACCTATTTCCATTGGAGTTGTAACAGTATTACGCGTTTGCGTTGAAGCTCTGGTTTGATTTAAGCTACTGTCAATGTTACGGGTATCTCTAAAGTTTTTCTGTGTGGGCGTTGAGTTTTGATTATAATTGTTAGGATTTATATAGCTAGGATTTCTATTGTAATTGTTATTATAATAAGGCTCTGGACAGGCGCGGATCTAGAATTTTTTTCTGGGGGGGGGTCACAGGATAGAAAAAAATCAAAAATAACAAGAATAACCAAATAATAATATTGTTTCAACTCTATTTTTTGAAATGCGGGCTGTTTTGGGGGGGGTCATGACCCCCGTGACCCCCCCCTTGGATCCGCGCCTGGCTCTGGAGTGTAACTATTAAGTCCTGGATTATATTGATAAGTGTATCCTGAATAAAAAGGTTCTGAAAAGTGATTATTGTTTCCTGGATTGTTATTAATGTTGTATCCATGATTGTTGCTGAAATTTACAATAGGGTTAGCATTATAGGTGGGTTGAGTAGCTAAGTTGTTGAATCTTGAAATGGACTGATTGTTTGTACCATATCTATTATGTGTATTATTTTGGTAGTAATAAGTAGGTTCATGTGCAAAATTGTTTGGTCTTGAATTATATTGGCTGTTGTTGTATGTTGTGCTAACATTTTTTTTAATACTGTCACTAAAATTAACATTAGTTGCTGGTCTTGTATAATTCGTTTTAACAAGTGGCGGACCACGATATGTGTAAGACTGGTGCCTAGTTTCAATAATTATCTTGTAAGCGTCTTCTATAGTTACGGGATTCCTACTGTAAATCATGGTTCTAGTTGGTTCTGGAAGGTGTTCTTTAAATGTATTTAAAATGATTGTGTTAATTTCATTATATGTGAAGCTATTGTCATCATGAGTTAGTTTGCGATTACAAATTCTATTTCTAATTTCATTTAATTTGAAATAATAGTTTTCTATAGTTGAATCTAATTTGGTCATTTTTAAGTGAGTCATTAATTCATAGCAGGGCTGTGCTTCACCAAAGTTATTTTTCAGAATAATTTTTAATTCGGTCCAATTATTTGGCACCGTGTATCTATGTATTACTTGACGAGCATCGCCAACGCATTTGTTTTTAATATAGTCAAATAAAATTTTCTGATTATTTACATCAAGTGCATCGAAACTCGGTAAGATATTTTCAACTTGTGAAAAAAAATCTGGAAGCTGATTTTTATCGTTTCCATCAAATTTCTCAATATTTTTAATGCAATTAAGGATAAGATTAAATGTGGATACTAAATTGTTTTCCATTTTTTCTTAAATATATGTACGTACTTCACAATATTAATAAATGTTATGTTAATAATAATATTTTAAATATATCTTAGTATAATACTTGTTGTCGAATATTCCAATTTGGTTCAAACTTTTTCATATGGCAAGTCTTATTGCTTATATAATTAGTTGTGTTCTCAAACAGTTGTCGATCAAACGGTAATCAAATGCAAGTTGTCGAGTGCAAGTACCGCTGTTGTTATGCTACTATGATACCTGCAGTTGCTGGCCTGGTGATGTTGTTATGTTGTAGTGCAATATTCTGTAGTTTTGCGTTTAATATATTTTCTTTCTATATTTCTTTTTGTCATATTATTTTTAGATTTGGGCTTAGTTTTTTGTTACTAAACAATTATTATATGTATGTAGGTATTTATTGGTCTTTACATATATTATTATTAATTTTTTTATACGTTGTGCTTCGGTTTTGGTTCGATTTTGTGTTTTTTTTTTTTTCAATTTAGGATTTTATTGAAATAGTCTAATTGAATTAGGCTTATAATATATAAACTTTTTAACAAACACGCGGTCTTAATCCACAATGCCAACGTGATTTTATTGCTCGGGCGCCAGTAACGTTGTTAAAAGAAACACTTCGTTCGCTTGTCTTCTAACGACTCAAATTAGTTTTATTACACATAACTTAATCTAGTCTTAAAATTAGGAGAGAAGCTTAAAATGCTTCTGCTCTTCATAAAGGTATACATAACTTAAAGTATGTGAACATAACTATATTTAATTTATATGTGACACTTAAGGTATGTTTACATAACTATACTTAATTTATATATGACAATATACATAGCCTCATCAGACCAGTTTTGGTTAATTTGTAATGTGATTCGAACCCCCGACCATTCCATGAATTATATGTGGACGGCCGCTCTAACACTTGAGCCACGGAGGTTGTGCTGGACGACATGTACAAAGTGCAATTTATATTATGCGATTGCGCCATCTGTTGTAATTTTATTGTCATTTCTCGTTTGCTGCATAGCTTTGTTAAACCATCGGTTTAAGGACTTGCTATATGATGTAGCTTTATTATTTCGGATTTCAGGGCCGTCCACATATAATTCATGGAATGGTCGGGGGTTCGAATCACATTACAAATTAACCAAAACTGGTCTGATGAGGCTATGTATATACATATGAATATGTGTATATATGTGATAATAGCCGAAACATATGTCACCAATTACCTGGTTAAATTGTTCCATTTGTTTTCTTTATCATGTTTGTTTATAAAGCATTAACCGATTTGTGAAATTTCACAAGAATATTGGTTACTGTAAAGTTCGATTAAAAATTTCAAATTAATTAATAACATTCAGTCGACTAAAAACAAATTAAATATTTTGATTTATGGTGAATTGGATGAGATATGATGAATTTAAATCTTTTCTTATATGGGAAGGAGAGGCATTGCCTATTTTTCCAAACCAAACTAAGCTATGAACCTTTTACAAACTATAAGAAAGATATGTACCAAATCTTATTTATCTACGTCAAATAGATATTGAGATATGATAAAGTTAATTTTTTTCTTATATTGAAGGCATGGTACCGCCCATTTTATTAATTGAATCTTAGTTATGCCTCTTACTTTTATAAATATACCAAGTTTTATTAATCTGCATCAAGTAGTTGATAATAAAGGGTTTTTCATTAAGAGCGCTACAAAAGCTTTTTTTAAATAAAACAAAAACAGTTTGGGATATAAATGAAATTCTTTTTTCTTGTAAAATAACATTCGATGCCATTATCATAAATTATCGTCAATTTGATCTTTTAAGGATGTAAGCCAAGGTCTTTTCGCAAAATTCGCCACAACGACGTCACAGAGATGCCCAACGTTTGAGAACGACGTGTGAGAGACTGATTTGGGTCTTCCTCTATTGATGCGATAGCGGCAGCAATATTCTCGACACTATGGGCACTTTTTTGTCTCACTGGCACGGGAACAATTTTTACTGTGCCTCTGGATTCAAATTTTTCCACTAGACGCTCAATTGTTGATCTGACAGGACGATTATGACGACCATAAATTGGACGTAGCGCTCTTAAACTTGAGGCCACTGACTCCAAATTTCGGTGGTAAATTTTAATAATTTCGACTCGTTGTTGGATCGTATATCTTCCATGATGATGGCAAACCTTATTGAAGAGAAATATCAAAAGAGCGGGAAAAAATATGGCGTCGTTTGCTGTCTTTATTGGTCTACTTTTGTAGCGTCCCTATTGGGGTGGCATCACCCATTTATCGACAAATCTTTCGTCGGTCGGTTGAACGGTTTAGGAGTCCATTAGCAACGAACATATGTACATACATTGATCTTTATTTATATACTAGCATTGCCCTGTGCGTTTCGCTTCACCTTACCGGTTCTTAGAAAGACTATTAGAATAAATCAATTTCCATGCAGTGTTGTCAATCATGCAGTTTTGCTTACATAGCCTTACATGCTTCCCTAATCGATCAATCGAGGCGAAGTCGCATAAAAGCTGATGCTATCCAAGCACTTCTGTGCATTAGCGCTTGGACCAAATCTGAACTCGTAAGAAGCACATGCGGGTTAAAAATAAAACAAAGTAGTTTACTCAAAATAAAATAATAAAATATTAGATAAATATAGATTTTAATATAAAAATTACATTCATATTTTGAATCTGCATATGGGTCTTACGAGTTCAGATTTGGTCAAAATGCGCCTCGCTCTTGGTTTCGAAAACGAGGCTAGGACGAGGCGAGGCCGAGGCGAGGTGCCGTGTGATCTCGCCTCGCCTCGGTCAAGCGAGGAAAATTTATTTTTCCACCTCGCCTCGTTCTCGCCTCGGTCTCGCCTCGTTCTCGCAGTCAAAAACGAGGTTGCCTCGTAGCCTCGGTGAAACACTAGAAAAAGCCCACTGCTCCCACTTCAAGTTCATTAGAAAAATCAGCGGTGTCATTACATCACGATATCAAAAAATTGTCAACATCACGGGAAAGCATTCGACGACATCGGGCAAATGATCGTGCAAAATCAAGTAAACAGATCAAGCTGAACATCAGTACGCAAAGTTTTTGTGAATTGGACTGGGATGGAAAGCAAATGCCAGGCATACGATCAAAAGTGAAATGGGAAAGACTGGTTATTGTAGTGGCAGGTCTGGGTATTAAAGAACATACCTTACAAGTTCCGCAATTGATTTCTGGAACTGGAGAGTCTCAAGCAGAAGCAGTTTTTAAGGCTATTTCTGAAGAAAAGCTTAAGATGAGATAGCAATTATGTGTTCAGATACCACTGCCAGTAATACCGGAGTTCACAAAGATGCATGTGTTCTTTTGCAGCAGAAACTGGAAAAACCATGTCGGCATCATTTGCACGAATGTATTATTTCACACGTGTTCAACGCTTTATTTGAGGAATCAACCGGCCCAACAGTACAACTTTTCGATAGGTTTACTAAATTTTGGCCTAGCTTAGATAAATCGGCGATCCAATAATTTGGGACTTATTAAAGCCAATAAAAGAAGCAAGAACAAAATTTATTCAGGAACAAATGAAGAAGAATCACAAAATAAAAGATTATCTAGAATTCTTAGAATTAGCCCTCTTGGTTATTGGGAAACCTCCTGATTTAAGAATTTCTCTCAGTAAGCCCTGTGCAATATATCGTGCCAGGTGGTTGGCAAAAATCATTTATTGCTCAAAAATCTATTTATTTCGAGACTTGTTTCTTCTGGACAAAGATGAGCTAGGCGCTTTGCAGATTTTCAATTTTTTTGTGATTCACTTGCGGAATTACCAACAAATTCTTCATTAAACGATATCAATTTGTTAAAAACCATTGATCAATATGGTAAGGAGGTAAGTCGCGACATTGGTGATATTGCTTACAATGTATGTTCCGCGCATGGCTGGTATTTGCATGACGTTACAGTTGAGACATTTTTTGACTCACGTACTGATGTTCGTGAAAAAAAAAACGAATGGTCAAAGCATCGAGTAAGCCTAGTAAGCAAAACAAAGGACTGCAGGTTACAATATCAAGGAAAGATATAGAGAAGATGAAACAAGAAAACCTTGTTACATCGAAAACTTAAGAGTTTTTTATTATAAATAAGATGTCGATGAATTTTTTGCGAAAAGATCCTTTTTTGTGGTCAACAGATGAAGATTATCTATTAGCACTAGAAAAACTAAAACATTTAAAAGTAACAAATGATGTGGCTGGAAGAACAGTGTCTGTGGCAGAATTGCGATTTTTCTCTCTATCTGTTTTTCGGATTTCTGCTTGTCTTCCGTGAAAATGCAGGTGAAAAAAATTCTGAAAGTATCATTTTTATAGATTTTTACATGCTCTACAAGGTTGCAAGCTTCGATTCAAGAAAAAAATTTATCGGCCGTTTTATGATAAAATTATCCATTTTTTCTGCCAGTATCGCAAAAAACGTTCTGAAAATGGAACAAATACCGTATAAAAAGAAAAATAATTATTGGATCTTGTTCAGCGAGTCCAAAACATATAGTAAGTGTTTATATACATACATATATACGGTCGGTTGGGCAATGCCTCAAAAATTAAGTTTTTTCGAACGAAACTTTTTTCAAAATCGGCCGACCTGGGAGTACTAATGGTTAATATATTATTCTTCTAAATATTAGAAAATGATCACAAGACGTAATGGACTCAAAAAAACGAAGAGCGTTGAAAATCCGAGCATTTTCGATTTTTTTTGGGTCAATCTAATTTATTGTACCAAGAGCCCGGCCATAGTTCGGTTTTTCGTTTTGAGGCTTAAAAAGTCGAAAAAATATGCAATATACCCAACTCTCTTTTAACACGATTTTGAGCAAATAAACTTTTTTACACGAATTTTTTGTTCTTGCACGAATCTTAAAAAGATTTTTTTTTTAATTTCAATTCTAAGTTGTGCAGCTAAGTTGTGTATACAGCAACAAAAATACAATTGGGGGAATACCCGAGTGTTATAATCAGTTTTTTTATCTTATTGCACTTCAACTTGAACGCAGCATTAGGTTATTCAGTATTTATTTTGTGTTAAAGCGTTCAGTTCGTAGTTTTAAAAGTTGATGTTCAAATTAAAGTTTTTTTTAATTCGATGGGGAAATTTAAAGTATAATTTGCATTCATGTTAATATTTTACTACTAATAAAGGTAATGTGTTAAATATTCGGCTTAGATAAGTCCTATAAATAAGTTATATTATTTTACATCTTTTTTATGTTTAGTACACACACAATTTATAAAATGCATAAACAACAACAAAATATATCAAAAAGAAGAGCAATTTCGTTAGAAACTAAAATAAAAATCTTAGACTGACTTAACTTTTTTTTGCACGGTTTTTGGGAAAGTTTTTTCATCTTACACGATATTTTAAGGTTGTGGAACATATCCCCAAATTTACCATACATCGCATGTATTTTTTTACACGATTTTTTTGCACGGTTTTTAAGGAACGTATTTACCGTGTAAAAAGAGAGTTGGGTGTGAAAAAAATTAAAAAAAGAATACATATAGTATGGTTAAGAAAGTATGGAAAATGTTGAAATGGGTTGAAAATCTGAAAAAGGTTGGAAAAATCGGAAGAGTATGGAAATGATTGAAAGAAGTTGAAAAAATTTTGAAACAGGTGGAAAAGGCTGAAGGAGTCGAAAAAATATGGAAAATGCTGAAAAAAGTTGAATGAGGTTGAAAAATCTTGAAACAGTTGAAAGAGGTTGAAAAACTCGATAAAAGTTTAATCAGGTTGAAAACGTTCAAATAAATTGAAAGAGGAAAATGTTGAAAAAAGTTGAGAGAAGTTGAAACAGGTGAAAAAGGTTGATAATTTCGATAATATGTGAAGTATTGAAAAAATTGGAGGAGATTGAAAATCTCCAAAAAGTTGAATGCGGTTGAAGAAGTCGAAAAAAGTTGAATGAGGTTGATGAAGTCGAAAAGATATGTAAAAAGTTGAAAGAGGTTCAAACACTTCAAAATAGCTAATGATGAAAGTTGAAACGGTTGAAAGTCCAAAAATTATGAAAAATATTGAAGAAAGTTTAATGAGTCCGATATACAGTGAAAGCTCCCGTCACGGACAGCTCCCACAGGCGGACATCTCTCGTAGCCGGACGAATTTCTTGGTTTTTAGTTATGTTTTTAGAACAAAATACATTCCGGTGGGCGGACATCTGCCGTTGCCGGACGATTTCATTGGAACGGTGGGTGTCCGCCCACTGGAGCTTTCACTATATACGAAATATTGAAGAAGGTTCAAAAACTGAAAATAAATGAAGAAAGTTGAAAAGAATGTTGAAACAGTTGAAAAAGGCTAAAAAGTCGATAAAATATGGAAAATGAAGGAAAAAGTTGAATACAGTTGAAAAAGTCGAAAAAAAATTGATTAGGTTGAATAGGTTGAAACAGTATAAACTGGTTGATAACATCGATAAAATATGAAAAATGTTGAAACAAATTGGAAGAGGTTGAGAGATTGTAAAGCTCAAAAAAAGTTGAAAGCAATTGAAAATTTTAAAAAAGTTTAAACGGGTTAAAAAAGCCAAGTTGTAAAATCTTGGTAAGTTCAATTGAGTTGAAATAGGTTAAAAAAAGTCGAAAGGAAAATGACGAAAAAACTTGAAATAGTGATAAATTTTCCGGAATAGTTTCTATGTGTTAACTCTGACTAAGAAATAAAACTTAAAACGACTGATAATAAACTAAAATACCAAGTACAGAAAATTGTTCTTAATCAAGGAAGAAAAAATAAAACAAAAAGAGCCTTGAGCTTCAGGCTTACACTGAAAAGCCAGCAATATTTACAGCTTTCATTATTTCGGTAATAAAACCTCATTGCTGAATAGGTAATTAATTGTAAGTTTGACCTTCAGACTGCGCTAAATATTGTCCTGTTGTAGCGTTCATATACACAAAATCAGTTTTAAATGATAAAATTATCTAGCTAATAAAGCCGAAATCGGGTAATTTAACAATTGTATATGTTTTATTTCAATTCAAAAATATGAGTCTAAAAAACATCTTATATCAGCTCAGCACTGTATGAAACGGTAGATCGAGGGGAAACATTGGAGTCATAATTAATTCAGATTAAGAATTAAGTCCTATCATTGGCTCTTCTTACTAAAATCACCTTTTTCTTAAAAATTCGAATTTGCTTGAAACATATGTTTTTAAGATTTTTTGTATAATTTTTTTATGGTAATTTTGACGCTAAAATGAAGTGTGGCTTTAATTAGTTTTTATCACACCTGTCTAAGATACTGAATTTTATTATTATCGTTCACATGACACCAACTGCTTTGGAGCATTTCTCAAAAATGTAGTGATAAGATTTATTTAAAATGCAGTTTTTATTTTTGCCTTGTAGTTTTTGTTGTTCTAAGGATAATGACCATAAATAAGTATAGTAAGTATCAGTGCTGTTTTTGTATGTATTTGGTACTGTGCCATTACTGTTTTTAATAAATTTGGCTATAACATTATTTTGGTACTCGGTTATAACCCCAATGGTCATAGTGCCCAAAACAATGTTAACCTTATGTCTGCTTTTTTCGGTCATAATCCCTATTTATTTTTTGGGCTTATCACAACTTCAATTACAAAACTCCTCCCCCACCCCCGAAATAAAATCCTGGATACGGCCTTGCACATTAATATCGGAGTTTGCTAATGACTGTGTAACTTCGATGAAATAATGTTCAATTATAAATCTATATATAAATACGCAATGTCTAAACGGTTACACCACTTTTTCACAGCCATAGCACAACATAATCACTCAGTTATTTTTTTGTTGGAAAGGTTGTGAAGAGAAGGGGAGACATGTATACTTTTTTTTTTCAATAGTAGGCGGTGCCGATTTTGATGAAATTTTGTTTGGAGTCCTAAAAAAGATTGTTAGAAATTCTGATTCCTTAAAGGGGGCGTGGCATCGCCCCAAACAGGAAAAAGCGGTATCATGGCTGTACCGCTACACCGATTTTAATGAAACTTGATATATAGATAGATTGGATCTTGAGTAAAAGTATGTTTTTTAGTGAGCTGTGCCACGCCTCTCACTGGAAAATACGTCGCTACTACTAAACTCACGGACCGATTTTGATGAAATTTTGTTAGGATATAGACTAAACCCTAAAAAAGATTTCTAAAAACTCTTATTTTAAGAAGGCGTTTCAGGAAAAAGCGTTTTCACTGCTAAATTAATGAGCCGATTTTGATGGAATTTGATACAGAGATAGTTGATCCCTGAGAAAAGCTATTTGCTTTAAAGTGAACGGTGCCAACCCGCAGTAGGAAAATATGTTTTCACAGCTAAGCTGATAAGCCGATTTTGATGAAATTTGGTATGGAGACAGATTGCGCCCTAAGGAAGAGAAAGAAATATTGAAAGGGATGTAGCAACATGATAATATGATTTAAATTTTTGGAGCGATGACAAAAAATTACTCTTTCCAGTTTAAGTTTTTGTAACTAAAAAGTAGTTTTTAATACTTTTATGCAAGCTTCATTGGAACATACCTTTATGATTTGAGCTTAACCGATCTTCCACACAATTGAATCTTGGAGTTGAGACACACAACAGCTTCTTACTCTTTGTTTGTAGGGGAGTGAGTTTTATCTATACATAAATAGGCAGTTGCAAAACGGCTCCATCCTTTTTGAAATGTTAAAACACAATATAATCGCTTAGTTTTTTGTTGTTGTTGTAAAGGTTATGAAGAGGCGCAGTGCAGAATGTGATTTTTTTAATAGTAAACGGAGCCACGTCTTCAATAGTAAAATACGTTTTCACGGTTTAACAAGTGGATTGATGTTGATGAAATTTTGTTTGGAGATAATTGTACCATGAGAAAAGGTATTACAATCTTCAAGTTCTTCAAAGAGGCGTGGCTTCACCCCTAATGGGAAAATGCGGCATCACCGCTGTGCCACCACACCGATTTTGATGAAATTCGGTATATAGATAGACTGAATCTTGAGTAAAGATGTTTGTTTTAAGTGAGCGGAACCACGCAACTAACAGGTAAAAAGGTTTTCCAACTAAACTAATGGACCGATTTTGATTAAATTTAATACAAAAATAGATTGAACCCTGAGCAAACATATTTGTTTTAAAGTGGAAGGTGCCACCCCTTCAATAGAATAAAATGTTTTCACAACTTAACTAATGGACTGATTTTGATGAAATTTGGTATGGAAATAGATTGAAGCTTTTGTTATTATGTGGGTAGTGCCACGCTCTAAATAGGAAAATATGTTTTAGCTAAACTAATTGACTGATTTTATGTGTATTAAACTTTAAGAAGGGATAGATATAGGGATAGGGCAACATTTTAGCATGATTTCTATTTTTGAAAGCAATAACAAAAAATAGCTCTTTTTTATATAAGTTTTTTAATACCAAAAGCATTTTAAATGGTTGAATTTGAATGAGAGAACTCTAATTATAATAAGAAGTCGATAAATGCAAATAAGGATTGCAACATTATTTCGATATAATTATCGCTGACAAAATGTTGTGACTTAAAACGTATATATATTTAGCAATATCCTTTGAACTATGTCCTGTTTCTAAAGTTTAATAATTGATCTACGAGCATTGAGAATGAACTTTTGGTTCCATATAGAGATATTTATATAAATTTACAAAGAACTTACACAACTTGAGTTTAAAGCTGATTCAGATTTACAAAAATTAAAATGAGCCTTGAACTTGTACTTATATATGTATATCCGAATTGTGAATGGAGCATTGTCGTATGGCCTAGGTGTAACGACGGCTACTTTAGAAATAGCTACATTTTCTTTTTGTCGAAAGTAGTATTTTTATAACTTTATATAACGGCCATTTGACAGTGTCACCATTTCAGTAGTTTTTTTGTAACAAAGCACCTTTTCCGTGAACTATCAATTTCTTATTGAAATTACAAATGCTATAAACTGTGGTACAAAACTAACTTTGGCTTTTATGAAATAATTACCATTTACATGGCCTTTTCTTACGGTATGTACAATGTACACGTATACTTACCCTTTAACGAATATTTCAAAAAGTTTTCGCTGAAAATGATGACATCTCCCCAAAGCCACAACAACACAACAACAAGAAAACAACAACAGCAAATGGGCTTAAAAAGGCATCAAATTTCATATTCAAAATGGCACTTTACATGTCCAGAATAATTTATAAATGCGCACAAATACAAACAAGCACACGTACACTAACATACAGAAAGATGCCTTTTGGTCCATTGTCATGGAACACCAACTCCGAAAAAAACCCTTTACGTTCCCCATGAAAAAAGACTCTTGCATTGAAAGCGCTTCTGACCCCAGTAGGGTGTTGATGTTGGTGTCGACACTTTTTAATATCCTCCTCTCTCATCCCTTCGAGATTTCTGGACCGATATTTTTCATTTGTCTCTCTCACGTGAGGTTGGTTAAAATTTTTTAATGGAGCTTCACACTGACTCTGTGTTATTTGTGTTGCATAGATAGGATTTTGCACCCTACACTTTTTAGAAAGGTATGTGTACAATTATCGCATTTCTTTTTGTAAAATAAAACTTTGTGGAAAAATTTGCTAAGCACGAACTTCAATTGATTTATTCGTACGCAACCGAAAAGTTTTTGAATTTTTTTTTCAAAACTTGTACCCGGAACACAATTTTGATATTCAAGCGATAACTCACTGAATCCGAATCAAATTATACACTTGACAATACAAAAAAATTTCGATATGTATAAAGCAATGATGCGCTAAGTTCGGCCCGCGAGCTGTTTTGATTTGGCCCGCCAATTTTTTTTTCAAAATTAATAAAATATGTACATATGTACATTAAGGTGGTCCTTATTTTCAAAAGTGTCGTTTTTCTAAATCGATCTCCCTAAAAATGTGCGAATAGTTGAAAAACGATAAAATGTGAAGTCTTAGAATAATCAAAAGTGATTTAGAGGTCGCTCAAGCCGGTCAAAATATCGAAAAATGTTTTTTTTTCCTTTTTTTTCGTTTTACAAACCCTTGAGGTTTATTAAACCAATCTTGAACAAAAAAATAAATATTTCTGCATATTATGTAATCGATTGCATTTCCAACCACCTATAAATCATAAAATCGGTTAACAAATAAAGAAGTTATGGCCGTTTATATTATTTAAAAACCAAACATTTTGATTTCTATAACATATAAAGATAATAGCTAACATACAATATTTTTTTATTTTGAAAAATTTTTTTTAACAATAAGAAAATTCAAAAGAAAAAATAATACAAAGCTAATATTTAAGTCAAGGCTGATTTAGTATGTGATTTGAAGTTTTTCCGATAGTCAGTAACCATTTTCAATAAATATTGCTTTTCTTGTTCTTTCTTAGTTAAAATTTTATTGTATTCTTCAATTAATTTTACTCCACGTTCTGCTGCATCATTAACCACATTTATATTATGAATCATATTATTTCCTTTTTTATAAGATTCATTGACGTTCCACTTAGAAGGGTCTTCATTTAAAAAATCATTATTGATCTTCCTTCGTAAATAAGTAACACCCAAAGTATAAATAAGCATATTACTCCAAATGAGGTAGCCACTGTCATAAATGTTAAACTTATTTGCAGAAAAGCTCCTGGTCATGACTCCATTACCCCCGTAATGCTGAAAAGTTTACCCCAAACAGCTATAGTCTTCATTATCAGGCTCTTTAACGCTATAATTAATTTTGGCCACTATCCTGATGTTTGGAAAAAATCAATAACTAAAATGATTTCGAAGCCCCGCAAAGATTCTACTTTACCATCTTCAAACAGATCTATTATCTTGCTTTCCTGCCTCTCAAAACTGTTTGAAAAAGTGTTCTTAGAAAAGCTTAGGTAAGACCTTCAAGATGATTAACTTATTCCTTCACACCAGTTTGGTTTTAGAAAAAAACATGGAACCATTGAGCAAGTGAACTTAGAAATGCGTTTGAACAGAGAGAATACTGTTCCGCCATATTTCTCGATGTTAAGCAAGCTTTTGATAAAGTATGGCATGAAGGTCTAATTTACAAAATCAGACAGCTCCTACCTCAAAATGTCCATGCAGTCCTAGAGTCATACTTGGCAAACAGGTGCTATAGGGTTAAGTATCAAAGTTTTAATACATCTAAGTTTTCGATTGGCGCTGGAGTTCCTCAGGGTAGTGTTCTTGGTCCGTTTTTTTACATTTTGTTCACCTCTGATGTTCCGACAAATGACCAGCTAGTCACCTCCACTTTTGCTGACGATACGGCAATTTTAAGTCTTCACAAAAATGCTGTGGTTGCCACCAACCAGCTTCAAAATCATCTAGTTCTTATTAAAAACTGGCTAACAAAATGGCGTATCAAGTTGAATGAACAAAAATGCCGACATGTCATATTTACATTAAATAGAAATCCAACTTCAACCTTAACATTAAATGGTATTTGAGTTCCAGAAACAAATGATGTAACTTATCTTGGCATTCACTTAGATAAACGCTTAACTTGGCGTAAACATATCGAAAAAGACGCAAATCAAATTCAAAGCTGCTAGCTTACACTGGTTAATTAACAGACACTCTTCTCTAAAATTGGAATATAAAGTTATTCTATACAATAGTGTCATTAAGCCTATCTGGATTTATGGCATACAACTATATGGATTTGCTAGTTCATCAAATATAGAAATTCTACAAAGAGTTCAAGCAAAGATACTAAGGACAATAACAGGAGCACCTTGGTTCATTAGAAATGAGCATATCCATAGAGATCTCCATATACCTATGGTTAAGGATGAAATGAGGAAAATACCTCCAAAAACTGCAAAATCACATCAATTCATTAGCTACGCCACTTGCCACACTTCAGCACATTCGCGTTTAAAAAGGTCTGAACGTCCAGCTATTATAAATATATCCTCCACGTTTATTGGCATCGATCGTGATACTTCCATTTGAGCATGTGCATACGCAACGATAGAAGCATTCCAAATTCTTTGCAAAGTGTACTTTGTAC
Organism: Tricholauxania praeusta; assembly: GCA_949775025.1. Lineage (NCBI taxonomy): Eukaryota > Metazoa > Arthropoda > Insecta > Diptera > Lauxaniidae > Tricholauxania > Tricholauxania praeusta. Next base: position 71,935,906 of record OX459029.1, on the reverse strand, counting down.
CGGGACCTAGCTCGTCTCGGGCACTATTCCCTAATAATAATGATAAAAAAATAGCCATAACTTCTTTATTTTGCAACCGATTTTTATGATTTTTAGCTTGTTAGAAATGTAATTAATTATATAATATGCATTAGTATTTATTTTTATGGTTTGATACATTCAGAAGTGAGTGAAAGAACAAAATGCAAAAAAAAATCATATTTTTCGAAATTTTGGTCGGCTTGAGCGACCTCCAAATACACTCGGATTGATCTGAAACTTCACATTTTATCGTTTTTCATCTATTGGCATACAGAGGGATCGATCGAAAATCGAACTGAAACAAAATTTTCCCATACACTCGGGGACCACTTAACGTACATACACTTACCCACAAAAGTTTGTGAATTTGGCTTTGCGATTGAAAGAAACAGTATTTTTTTCAAGGTTTTTCATGAAAACAGTCATATTTATTTACTATTTTATTATATGAAACATAAACTAATAAATCACATTTCAAAAACTTTAAAAAAATATGTATATTTGATAAAAAAATTTATTATATGGAAATACTTAAAAAATTCACTTCACAAAAGTATGTGAATTTTTGGACTCATGTCTCTTACAACAAACTTATATCAATATTTGTAAAATAAATAGTACATTTATGGTACCCTCTATTGCTATGAACTGATGCTATTCATTGGGGCATCGATGATAAATAAGTACGTATTCAAAGCAAATTGTTCTAAAAATTATTGACAACTTTCAGTAAATATCATAAAATTGCAATAAACAGTTAATTTCTTCAGAATTTAACATACTTCTAAACATATGATTTGATTTAAACAATTAATTTTTATTGTACATATTAGTAAACACATACAAATTTCTACAGAGAATCAAAATTTTAAAAAATGCATACTTGTTCACAGTTAGTTTGCTTTGATTCAATTCAAATTTGACTGTTGCTTTGAAAAAACATTAGCTAAAATATCATTTATAAATTGATCGTCAAGCTGAAAGCCATGAGAAAGCAAAAAAATTTTAAAATTTCAGAGGAGACTAGAAAGTTTCAACAGGCATGGGAACATGCCTATGCGTTTATTGAAAAAAACGGACAGGCCTTTGGCTTCATATGTAATTTTACTATATCTTCCATAAAAGTTTGTAATTTAAGACGCCATCACGAATCAGTACATACTGACTTTTCAAAAAAGTATCCTTTATATACAAAAGATCGTACCGAAAAAATAAACCATCTAAAGTTATCAACTCAACATCAAAATTTGTCTTAGCAAAATTATTTAAATTTTTTTAACTTTTTTCATAAAGTTATAGTCTTTCTTAACAAATATGATTAAATGATTTTTTATCCTATCTACTACAGTTTTTGAGATATTTCGTTTCAAAAAATGTTCAAAAACGTCAAAAAAAAAAAAACAAAGTGTGCAGTTATTAAATGAATGACCGATATGTAAATATCGCAATTTTAAACTTGCAGTAACTCGTTTATTCGTGACCCGATTTTTATAAGACTTCGATTCAGTGACTAATTATTTGACCTCTTTTCGAAAAACTTAAGAACTGCTGTAAATTTTGCTTTTTTCCGTTATATTTTGATAAACTATCGTTTTTACTTCATAAACAGGTACTATTTACATATGTAAATATATTTTTTATGTCAGAGATTTTGTTAGTTTATGTGCATATTTTATGTTATTAAAATGTTAAGAAATAATTAGAAGGCATTTTTAAGTAAAAGCTTATTAAAAATAGGATTATTAAAGAAGACTGCAGATTTTTCTTTTTAAATGAAACACACGAAGCTTTTTTAAAATTTTTTATATGAAATACTCGTGAAATTAAAATTTCTGTCTAATTTCGTCCTTCAGTTCCGTAATCTTCTTGAGCATAGATTTTACTTTTCTCGTAGCCCAAAGAAAGTAGTGAAAATAAAAACGTAAGCGCCCCAGACATAATTATCGTCGAATATCTTCGATAGATGGTACTCTATCTCCAAGGACTCATTTCACTACCGATCTTGATATCAATGGTCAATTTGAGTAAGCGGGGGTACTACTATGTTAAAAAAAACTCTTCATCTTATCTGTACCTCCACCATGATGTCATAGTCGCATAAGACCTACTATAATTTTGGAACTGTTTTATTTTATTTTTCTTGTTGTTCTTGGAGTCCATATTGAGTACCATTTGAAATAAGTACGCCTATAGTAGGTAACAGAGTCCCCTAGCAAAGGCTTACTAGCATCAACAGGAACAATAACAAAAACAGCCAACAACACTGAAGTTGGCCACTGACACCCTTGATTGGTTGTTATTTTGGTTGTTTTTCATTGATGTTCGTTTTTGCTGTTTGGCAGCATTCGTAGACGTGGATGTGTGTGAAGATAAGTTTTTTTTTAGTAAAATTTGCATTTTCCAAAACTCCATCAACTCTATAGCTCCTGTGGATCGAGCCGAGTTGAGCATTGAATCGACCTCACGTCCGACGTCCGAGCCGACTGCAGCAAAAAGCCCAAGCCTCTCTATGAATTTATGAACATAATATAAATTTATTTTGCAGTTGTTGAAATACCATGTGCCATGGATCTCCGTTGAAATGTGGCCATGTTGTTATAGCCATTTTATGTTAGTGCTACTGTTGTTCCTGGTTGTTGGTGATGGAGCTGCAGCCCCTTTTTTGTCGTCGTTGCCCATAAACTTATGTGACATTTAAATTCTCACGTAGAACATTTATTTATGCCAGTGCTGAATTTTAAATGAAACTGAATACTTAGAACAGAAATTTACGCTGAAATCGGGTGAGAGATTAATGCAAAAATTTTATAAATTCACAGAGGAAAAACCTCAGAAAGAAGAAACACATTTTTTATTAAAATTCAAATTAAGCTTTTAACATCCCAACGTTTCGCATAAAGACCGAACTTTTACTTCGAAAATATAAATTTTGATATGAAGAATTACATTGCAAGCAGTTTTATTTAAAATGATACAACTAAAAATAAATAATAAAATATCGTTAAGTGAAATTTTACGCAAAGAACTGCTTTAGCGGACCACCCTGAAACAATAATGGAGGTTATATAAATTTCCCAAATTAAAATTTGGTTTCATAGTTCTCAAAATCCAACACGAAACGTAAACAAAAATTATTCAATTCAATTCGTGCAAGATGATGAAATTCTATTAATATATTTCGGCCGATGAAATATGGTATATACTTACATGAGGACTGAAATCTATATATGTACTTCCCAATGTGACCAGATATTTGCGAAAATGAAGTGCTCTCAAGTCCATTTCCGGGCCCCATAATGTTTTAGAGGCTGTAAGTTTCTCTTAGTGTATTTTTGTTTTTTTTTTCTCATTAAATCATATTTTCCTTAACAAGTCTGGTTCGGACCTGGTTTTGGAAATACATACACACATATAGCCAGTTGAAAAATTGGATATACATATGTACATAAAAGTTTTATTGAATCAATATTTTTAGGTTCAATTAGAAATGTAATTTAATAAACTGTGAAAGTGTAGCTTCTGAGAAATCAGAAATTTTGAAAAGTATTTTATTATTAAAAAAGAAACCTATGCATATACATATATATTTTAAAAAAAAAAAACTTTATTTCTGCTGCGTTAGGTAAAAAAAAAAAACTTTTTAATACAAATGGCTATGCCAAGAATAGATAAAATAAATTCGTCAGTCAAACATTTTTCTATAATCATAGCTATCATTTTATTTATATATGTAGGTGATTTAGTTTTATAAAAAATAAAATACCTTTAATCAAAATACCTTTAGGTATGCACTAAATTATATGCATACATGCCGCCAAAAAGCCAGTGTTGAACATATTGGAGGATGTAAATTCTAAGTCGAGGCTAAAGACCGCCCACTTGCCCTAACTGTTATGAAGAATAACTGTGGCTAGCAAAAACGGTGTTGCCTATATTAGAATGCAAGCACCCAAGTCCCAAAAATATTTGAAGGAGGCGTTTCCGAGCCCGACACATACATATATATGTATATATATTTGATCAGCTTGCTGAACTTTACAACAAACTTAGATTTCAAGAAAATCGGAGATGTGTCCCATAAACTAAACTATTACCCTGATATGTATTTCAGTAACACAGGTTTCAATTGCGAGTATTAGTGATTTTGCGACATGTTTGCTGGTAAGAAGACCGATGCTGTTGAGGTGTAAATCATTTTTTGGTCAAACTGAGTAAAAGACTTATTCATCGGAGCTAATTATGAGTTCACCTGCTAAGTAAATCCATAATACAAAAATGGTGGGGATTTAAAGCGATAGGCAATCGTATAAAAATAAAGGCGATTTTGTTACTCTTTTACATATTTCTTCTGAGAATGACAGAATCACTTTTCGCACTATTCCGCTTAAAGTTGCATTGGTTTTTACATTCTAATAAATTAAAAACCATTGATACAACTTAACCAGCTATTTAGGAAATAAAATTTTACAAATTAAATTTGTTTTCCTATGGTTTTATTCAAATTAAATTGAAAGGGAAACTTTTGTTTTTATTTGTGCGCTTATCTTGTGCATTAAATTTTATGGTGCGGACTTCGTCATTTAAAGACGTATGCAAATATATATCAACAACTATGTGTTTTGGTATGGGACCGACCATCAATTGGCTTGGATGCGTCGCAGTCGCCTAAGGTAATCAAATAGAAATGTCATATGGAGGACGAAAAAGCAATAGAAAATGAGCACAGCGGAATGAGTCGAAATGACAACGATTTCCAGCACAATAGCACAAGTAAGGGTGAATGAAAAAACGGAAGATTCCCTTTCGTTTGTGCCATTAAATTAATCCCAATCCAACATATTCATTTCTTCCTTTACTCATAGGATCTCTCTGTATATTACATTTCATTTTCCTTTGGAAAATGGGAGGGTAACTAGGCTAAGGATATCGCGAAAACAGCGAAAATGTAAATGAAAAAAGAATAAATGAATGAATTCAAAATCTTTGCATACATTGCTGCAATCACACGTTGAAAGAGACTATTAAACTCATACATATGCAGACACACATACAGACATCATCACCAGTACCAATAACAATAAGTCCTCTTTAACATACCATCCCCAGTGTTTAGGGGATAAAACAGCATAGCGGCATTCTGTGCGGGTGAGAACAAGATCTTCGCTTTTGTGTCGTTTCGTTTAAAATGTGAGCTTCATCTACACAATCATAAAATAAAATAAATAAACTCAACAAAGTGAAATAACTTCAGTTAACCTAATTTTATTTTCATTTAATTTTATTTCATTTCATTTAATTTTGCTCGAAGGATGGAAGAAAAGTGGGTGTCCTTTTTATGGACCCACACTTTGGTTCCAATTTGCTACGCTTTCCAATTCGGAGTACATAGACAATCCAACACATACTAACTGCAAACATTTATATCTGCATACCCGGCAAACATTCGGAAGGCTTTTGAGTTTTCCACATTCATGGCGGTGAATTTATAACACATCTAGAAGAATTTTGCTAGACTGGTGATGCTATGGTAAATGTAGTTGTATAATGTGTGATCATTTTCAATTTTAAATTGCAAAACGTCACAAAAAACTATTAACTATAAAATATCCGCGCATGTAACATACGTGGATAAAAAATGTAAGCAGAAATTCCGAGAGCGATAACGTATTCAAAATTCCATTTCCTCTTGAACAACAATCACTCTTCCTTATGATCAGTGGTGCCCACTACCACAAGTAAACGTTCTCATGATAAGCATGTGTTGAAGATTTGTTTTTTAATTCTGTATACGTGCACATTTTTTTACGCTCTTTAAGCGCCTACTCGTTCTCATTTTTACGCTCTTTTAGCGCCTGCTCGTTCTCTGGGCAGTACCGCTTATGATCGTGGCTGGGCAAAACGTACCGCGCGCGGTACTGCGGCAGAATGAGAAAAACTTTTCATATACGTATATAAAGCAGAGAGCGTAAAATTTAACTCAGTTTGCTTTAAAAAGCGAACAAAGCACAACTACACATGCATTGAAGAACATTGAAGAGAAATACGCGTATAGTGGTGCCCAGCTCTGCTTATGATTCATACGCAAGTCGCTTTGACGAGTCGCTACCTCCGCACAGCTCTTTCGAACAAGCTAACGATTGGCATCAGAATACAAGCTTGTGCACGGTCAAAACCATCGTCTTGGCGATTATAACTCTTCTGCTATTAAAAATGTTTGCTGGGTAAAAAGACGATTTCTTGGTTAATGTATCGGAATAAAATTTTGTAACTTTTTATATGAGTGTAATTTTATGAAGAGATTCGCCCATTTATTTTTATAGTTACTAGTGATAGAGATTAATGCTATTTAATTTGCTGCATTTACTTATTGTCAGCCTCAAAATAGTACCTTTTCTGTTGTTTTCAGGAGGCAATGCACAATAATTTGAATCCATAATATTTTTTGACATAATCCTATTTTGAGATTTTCAACAAAATTATGTATTTTCTTTTATTGTTAGTAAGTATAAAAAATAATTTTTAAAGTTGAATTTTTTTTTAATAAAAGATCTCTTGAGATACGACATAACAATGTGATGTCAAATCGTTTCACTCGATTTGCATTGAGACGACTGTGCACTTGGGAAAATATGCCTACTTATTGGCTGCGATGCAGTTCATTAAGCCTTGGCTAATATACGAACAATTACTAACATTATGTTCTTTAAGGAAACTATCGATGGAAGAATCATTTCACCTGATTTAGTTTCGCTAATTTCATTCAATGTCCCAGCTCGCAATCTTAGAGAGTCATATATGTATGTGCTACATTCCTTATCACAGAGTTAATTATGATTCTAATGAACCCATTTTCAGCATTTGCTAATCAATTAGATTTCAGCATAAATAGAATTGCTTTCAAAAAATATTTTGAAGAAATAATTGTTCCTATATACTTAAGTTTATTAATTTTTACCAATATTTTTTAAGATTTATTACCGTAATCTGTATACAGGGCAAAAAACACGGTAGATGATAAATAAATAAATAAATCCATTTTTTTTTTTTAATATCCAAATACCTTCTTAGGAATGCGATCAATGGTTGAATGAAACAGAAATATGATGGTGTAATTTCACATTACACAAATAGTATGGATATAAAGGGTATTAACTTTCAACTGGACCATATTCAAGGAAAAAGAAATTGCTACACTGAGAAAACGATTTGTTTGAATATATCAAATCTTTATTTGATATTGAAAATATCTTACTTCTTCTTATTATAAATACATACATTGTATTATCGTATTATGGCCTAATGTTATACATATTTGTAAAGCTTCTTTCGTTTCTATGAAACCTATTTATTTATTTATTTGAGGAATCCAATTTTGCAAAAATTTTGTAAAAAAATATATGGCTACAACCATGAGCGAAAAAGTTTGAAATTGATATTGTTAAAGTAGTCCTAGTCGATAATGCTTATACCAGCAAAGAAAAAGCAAGTAACAGTATTATAAAAGGTAATTCTTTATACTACGGAACCCGATGTATGTTTCTAGATTTTTCATTGGGTGGGAGTAATTAGCCCAAGCAATACCGATAGCAAAGTTAAATGCAAATAAACATATGAATTTCGATAACGTGCTCATTACCACTAAGTCTATGTTCTATTAGAGGCAGGACCGGATCACGAAATTTGCTGCCCCTAGGCAGTTACAAAAATTGCCGCACCCCCTCCTCAAAACTTCTTCATTTATTAGAAAAAATAAATTTTTTTTTTATAAAATTTTCTTTTTTTTTTAGAATTTTAAAATTTTTTTTTCATTTATGTTAAATTTTAACATTGCTAAATGTTTTTCAATAAATAAAATGCACCTTTCTGAGAGCAAATATTTTATTTTATTAATAATGAATTATATTATATGACATATGCCATTCAACAATTACCATTATGTACGTGATTGGTTTTTGGTGGATAAATTATTGCTTATTTTTCTTGTCTTGCCTTGCTTTGTCTACTTTAATTTGGAATATGCAAAGTATAAAATTGTACAGTATCGAATTTGAAGCAACAAATTTCAACATAATGTTGGTACGCGTGCAAACGAAATGGGTGGGTAATTCAATTCTTACGAACAAAACAATTTTCCAAAGTTTCCGCCAATATTTGCCGCCCTAGGCACGTGCCTACTCTGCCTGTAAGGTTAATCCGGGCCTGATTAGAGGCTTATCTTCCGAGTTACAAGAAAAAAATTTACCTTTTCCCAATCTTATGAAATATGCTTAAACTCTGAAAGCTAATAAACTGACCAAATATTTTCTTCACAAAAAAGAAAAGAAAAAAAATTACTTGGTACTTTTTTATGGAGAATTTAATGTTCTTTTCAATGGGCTTCGTCCCGTTTGTTCAAAACTTTTCTTTCACGAGATATAGACGGAACTGTCTAGTAAAGCATTCTTTCCCATGTAATTTCTATGGATAACTTGATAGTTCAATAAGCCACCAGCATATAATAATATTATGAGCTCTCCTTGCACCAGAATTTCTCTATCATACACCTGTTTGAAACAAAGAAAAATTTTGAAGCACCCTAATATGTATATTTGTCGATTCCGAATTGAAGAATGTCAGGCCTGGTATTATGGATTATGATATGCGGTTTGCGGCATTCTTTTAAGCTGAGAAAGATACATGAAAACTGATGTTGATGTTGAGGAGATGAGGGATCAGGGCCTTGCATAGGTGTGTGGGGGCCCCAAGGCTGAACACTTAATGCGGACCCAACCTGTTAGTTAATATTGTTGGGCTGTAGGGAATCAGATCATTTTAAAGAGGAAAGACGGTACTAAATTATGCCCTTATTAAAAATTAACGGAACAAATTTTTTTGAAACCTATGCATGGCCTCGAAAGTGGTCAAAAAACACAAGTTTTTGGTACATTAACATTCATCATTCATTCACAGACCTTTTTAATAAAATAGTTTTTCCAAACAATTTACATATAAAACTAACAAGCTTCGGCGAATAGGAAACAAACTGTTTTCGCCGTTCGCGGGTTCGATCTAGGAAACTGAAATTTTTGGAGAACTCTAAACTCCAATAATTCCCACCGTAGCAAAAAAGTAATAAACTACAATTGCATTGTACTTCCAACATTTTTCATCGTCGCAAAATACTATACAGCTACAAATGCGCTGTACAATCTAATCTTTCATCGTCGTAAAAATGTGGACAATAATAGACGAATTGTGCTTTTGGCTACTTGAATATTACACGCAAAAGCGACCAATGAGAATATTAAATTTGTACAATTTTTTTTTCAATGGCACCTTTCTCTTCGAAACTATCACAAGTCACTGTTCATATAATGAGGTTATTCAGATGGTCCTTGAATTCGTTTACATCCCTGCGTCCACTTAACACTATACGAGTAGAAATTATTTTACTGTCTCTTTTCAAGAGTATAAATTAAGAAGACTTAATGATCTGATGTGGTTCACCAAAGAATTTAATAAGTTCGGTTTCTTAAATAGTTAAAATGTTGATAGCTTTAATGTGATATTAATGTTCCAGCATTTGTTTTTTATGTTAAAAACACACATATCAACTTAAAATAAAACAACTTTCTATCAAACTTTTGTTGTTTCCTTATTTCCATAACTTTTTTACAACAATTTTCACATCATAAGCAAAAAGCAATGGCGTATGTAGGGTTATATTTTAACGGAGTCAAGCCTCTTTCCTCTTAAATAAGTACTTGTGGAAATACTATTTTATCCAACTAATAAATTGATAGCAAAGTGCATATTAAATAGACCGATGTATTTCATAAATTACACAACTAATTTGTGAATGCCAATGTCAACTATACGATAAAATTAAATACTTTCAATTTGATGCGCTCACCAATCTACATATGTACTAGGTGTACAAATATGAAACCGGTAATGACATCTAGCGGTCGATAGCCGTATATGTATGAGCTTCCGAACCGCACCAAATGTCTTAATTGTTCATTCTGTCATCTGTCAACAATATTCAGTTCACAATTTGTCAAGTTTCATACAACAACGCATTTTTTCCGCTCGTAAAGATGTCGAATTTTGTGCCTGAAAACTCTCATTTGCGGGATGCATTGATTTTCTGTTTCCATTTGAAGAAAAACGCTTCTGAATCGCATCGAATGCTTGTTGAAACTTACGGCGAGCATGCTCTTGGTCGTACACAGTGCAATGAGTGGTTCAATAAATTTAAAAGTGGTGATTTTGATGTGATAAATGACGAGCGCGGCCGGCCACCGAAAAAGTTTGAAGACACCGAATTGCAAACATTATTGGACGAAGATGATGGTCAAACGCAACAACTTAATGTGACACAACAAACCGTTTCCTTGCGTTTGAAGGCCATGGGAAAGATTTTAAAGGTCGGTAGATGGGTGCCACATGAACTGACCGACAGGCAGCAAGAAAACCGAAAAATCACTTGTGAATTGCTGCTCGCCAGGCAAAACAGAAAAGGTGTTCTCCATCGAATCATCACTGGCGATGAAAAGTAAATTTATTTCAACAATCCCAAACGAAAAAAATCATATTTGAGCCCCGGCCAACGACCCAAATCAACGCCAAGACCAAATCGCTTCGGCCGAAAGACAATGCTGTGTATTTTCTGGGATCAGCGTGGTGTTATTTGGTATGAGCTATTGAAACCAGGTGAAACAGTTAATGGTGCACGTTACCATCAACAATTGATCGCTTTGAACCGTGCTATACGTCAGAAGAGGCCCGAATTTCAACTTCGCCATGACAAAATTGTATTTCAAGATGACAACGCATCGCCACATGGGAGCCCCTGCCCCACCCGCCGTACTCACCGGACCTGGTGCTATCCGATTACAATTTGTTTTCATCGATGGGACACGCACTCAACGATTCGCACTTCAATTCTTACGAGGAAGTGCAAAAATGGCTCGATGAATGGATAACCTCAAAAAACGAAGATTTTTTTGGCGAGGAATCCATAAATTGCCTGAAAGATGGAAAAGATGTGTAGCTAGCGAGGGGAATTACTTTGAAATTTGGAACTATTTTCGCAAAATGAACGTGTTTTTTTGAATAAAAAATTACCGGTTTCATATTTGTACACAGTATGTCCAATAAACGATCAACAATGGTCCCATTAATTTCATAATTAAGACAATAATACTAAAGTCCCATTGAGACAATAGTTTTCACACGAAATTTACAGTAGCTGTACTATTGTCAAACCCATACTGCGTCTAAGCAAATTTAAATCAGACAAACTATTGATTTCATGTGGATTATGGGGGGGGGGGGAAGGTTGTGATTGTTTCAACACGGATAAAAATATTCGTACAATTTCGTTAAATTAATACCATTTCTAGTTGGTTTCATAATATTTTTCTCTGAGTGTGGACGATTCAACTTGTAGTCAAGAGCACTATTTATCCTCATAAGTTGCACTGTCAGAAGAGCTCACAAGATCGTTTGAACACTTAACACTTTATTTTTGAATGTATCAAGAGTGTTTTCATTAAACTACAACGCTAATGTTTTCCCAACGCACCAACCACTTCAATCAAACTTTAGTCTACGCCACTGCCAAAAACTCATAAAACTCTAATGCTTGCGATTTGTTACGTATTTGCGCTCGCTCACTTTTCCCACTGCTTTCACCATTTCAAACAGTTTGCCGCCCACCCTCCTATGTCAACAATAGCAACTCCCGAAAACACGAAGCAGTTCTTATTTTTGATATTTTGCTCATATTTCATAAGTTGTAAGCTTCAAAGATATACGACCACGAATCCGCACAAATCGAAGCCCATAAGAAAACAATGCAAACCCAATTTAGATGCAATTTATGAGTAACTCTGTGCGGATGCCAACTTCTAGGAACCGAATAGTTGAGTCTGAACAAGATTTATTTTGTGATGTGTTAACTTGAATTTTGATTGAGTTAAAATGATGGCCAAAAAATAGACTTTAAGCCTGTTACATGAGAACGAGTGTAAAAAGTTTTGCTGGATGAAGAGTAAAATATGAATTTATTTTGGAAAAGTTCTCTTCATTCATTTATTAGGTGGATAGGAATAAAATTTCTTATTTATTGGATTTGTTTGAAGTTTGTTGTTTATAAATTACTTGGGAAAGTTTAAATTATGTTCAGTATTTTGTATTAATTTGAAACTTTGCATTATATTTATTATGTATTTGTTTTATTTTTTGTCAAGGCTTTCTTATCTAAATTGAAATTTTATTTAAATATTTTGAGTTATTTACATCATCGTCATAGTTTTCGGGTAAAGTTTTTCAAATGATTAACAACACACACAATCCATACATACATTTAAGTAAAACAATAGCCTCATAAAGCACTTCCTTCCATAGTTTAGCAGCAACAAATTGTAGATTGATTGGTATTAACGTTGTGGTAGATACTTTTAATCTCTTCTGCAGTAAAACAACACAAGGGCCAATAACACACACATATACCTTTAAACCATTTAGTGGTTAATGCGGCAATTCAAGGCTTTAGAATCAAAACTCACATTTTATAACGTTTTTCAGAATTAATAGAAAATCAACACGGCTACTTCCAGCAATCAGTTGAACAACCCCAATGGGAAAAGTATGTTGCCATTAATCAATTTACTTCGTTTGCATTTTTTTAAAGCCTTTATTAACAGCTAGCTATATCCGCAGCTAGGCTCGCCCTATTGTAAAATCCCAACTCTATTTCTTTCAGTGCTTTGAATAGAATATAACGAGTGTTTCACTTAGAAGTACTTTCTTCAGTAGGAACTTTATGACAGATTATGTGTGAGTCGCGTTAAACTGTCATGGTATTTTTGTTTAGTATTGTTTGACATTTCATCATGAATAGACTTTCGCCAGAATGCAGATTGTAGAAGAGTTTCCCAAATTTTTTTTCTCATAGACCACTTTTAAAATTTTTCTGGTTCCGGTGGACCCCCTGCAGCTACAATTCTACTATATTCCCAAAACTCGACAAAAAATGTGAAGATTAGATCTAACTATGGAAACTTGCGTTGCAGCTGAGTTCCGACACGTTGTACTGAATATGTAATATGCAAGTTTTTACAAGTAACAGTCGATGAGCTTCTTAAAATATTATCTGCCTATATTTATAGGTGAAGTCAACCCAACATTTTAGTTCTTCACTATCGAAAGCAGATAAGTTTTCGTGGACCTTCGCTTACAAATTGTGAACCCCCATTTTTTTGTCACGCCAACGCAGACCCCTGTCGAGTCTACCATGGACCGTTGGGGGTCCACCTGGAGCACTTTGGGAACCAATGGTTTAGATGATGTGATATCACACCTGTTGAATTTTTTCTTTGGCCGGCTACGATTGAGCCAATTAGAATTGGAAGCCAACAATTCTCGTGGCATTCTTCAAATATGGAATATATAATATAATCTAGTAATATGTAATTAACGTTTGGATACATTTTTGTTTATTAAACAGCTCCATAAAAATTCATTAATAGTAAAAACAATGAGACAATACATACATATAGTAAAACTTGTAGCTACCATTTTGACATATGTACATAAGTATTTGTACGATGTACATAAATATATCTATATTTTTTTCTACTTTATAATTTGTTTTAGTTATAATAAATTCGGAAGTTCCTACTTTGACAGAGTTGCATAATATCAGCGTACATAAACGTATCAAAAACCTCGGTTTGTCGTGAATGTTTTTTAGAAATAAAATGTAGGTTCTGAGTTATCTCTGAAATTTTACAAAAAACTGGAAGCTCAGAATTTCCATCAATCAATATAAAAAAACTCACCTTATATGTTATCTATAGCCAAGCTCAAAATAATATTACACAACCAGAGCTAGATATTAACGATTTCTATTCAATTCCAAAATTTGATTTTAGGCCTTCCCCATCGATAAGCGCAATATAATTTTTTTAGCACATACTTAAATTCATGAATTCCGCAGTTAGCCAAGGTCTTCGGCCAAAATTAAATTGTTGTCAAAAACTTTTATTATGGTGTTAGAGTGTCAATATAACACAAAGAAAAGAAAACCATAATTTTGAAGTGTTTCTGAAAGATTTCAGAATTACGGTTTTTACTATAAATAATATATTGAATATAATAATTGATGTAAAAGTATGAAGAATCGGAAAAACAGCGTATTCAATATTATTTTATATACATAAGTAGTAATTAAATCATCTTCGCTCACAACATAATTATCTGTTTCCATAGTTTGATACTGTGCTAAAAATTTATTAAATTTATGTCTTTAGGTATCCACCCTGCTAATAACAGTTCATTCTTCATCAGTTTTCAAGACATGTTCCGTCAATGCAGCATTTTTGACAGAATTTGTAACCAGCATAACCATAGACTTGCATAATGTTCAATTTAGCTGGTTCGTCAAAAACGAGTCCTATATTTCTGACATTCCAGTAATTCGTTAATATATGTTACACCTTCATTAATTAATCTCACAGCATTTTTTACGAACAGATCTAAGAGGTCATTAGAGTTATCCTTTTTTCTTTCACCAAAGACATGAGCACCTTTGATAATACGGGCGGAGCACAATATGGGCCAGAACATATTATCGCAAATATTCCTAATGGAACGCCATCGATATTAACGTACATATTAACAAAATCGAATTTTCGGTGTTTTTAAAATTGATCTGAAGTCTACAGGGGACCTCACAGATGCGTATGAAGTCAAATAAATAGCATATGATTATAAGCTGCTGCTCTTGGCACCGTATGCGATTTCATCGAACCCAATACTTCAGTGCCAAAATTCTATTCTTTGGTCTCAAAGTCTGAATTATCTACATCGTCACTTGAAATTAAAGGTGAATAATCATAGTTATGCATTAGAGTGAGTTTTCGAAAAAAGTTGAGTTTTCGATTTCCATGTTAATTATCTGAAAAGTAGTTAGTGTTTTGTAAAAATATGAAGCCCTGAAAATTTAATTAATGTTCGATTTATGAGTTAAATTCATTCTTTTTATTTGCTGGCGATTATAACTCTTCCCCTCCTCTTGGTCTAATATTCTTCAGCATTGTAGTCCGAAAACAGACGAAGAAATTCTGACTAGTCCCGATGTTCCAGAACTTAAATTAGAAGACCAGAGTAATAGAAAAATGAAAAACCCTCGCAAAAAGGCCAAAATTCAAGCTTATTAGAAGTAAATTCGAGCAATACATTTTTTAAAGACAGTTTTCCGCAGTAATTTGTTGCGCTGAATCCGAATTTGGCCTCAAAATCGACCCATCATATCAGAGCTCTGAAATATTTGAGGTAAAGTGCCTAAAAAATTAGGTTTTTTGTCTCTCTCAGAAGTAGTGTTTTCAACTCCTCCAAATTCTGACATATTTTGAACAGTTTCAGAACGTATTTCAATACGATCAGTTTCTTTTGCGGGGGGGTGAGGTACATTTCTTTCTGTTTGTAGATGATGGACGTGCACTGTGCACGGACAAAATTGCCTCCGGCCCTGAATGTTTAGTCAATTTTGATGTACTTTGGCATGAAATGTAAGGAAATAAATATATTTTTTTATGTGACTGCCACTTTTCATTTTGGCGATGATTAATTACTTGAATAAGGGATGTTATCAAGATTTTTTTTTTTTTTTGCTGAGAAATAGTTCATTAACAAGCTACCACTACTAAAATTTAAAAAATCATAATTATGTCCAAAACATTACGTAAATTCCGCACTGTGCGAATGTTAATATTTATTGGTGTTTGTTATCGATTATACCCAACGGGAAATCTGGATGTAGCATCTGGTCCATGGGAATCACAAAAAACCTTGTTGCTACATGCGAAGTTTGACAACATTTGTCAAGTCCATTGTTATTTTTCGGCTCAAATGAATTATCAAGTGGCAACTATAGAAATCAAAAACTCAACTTTTCATTTTGACAGAAAATTAATGTGGTTTTAGTTTTTCTGAAATTATTAATAGGAGTAGATCAGTCGATTTAGATGCACACACCTCAGAACAACGGCATAACGCAGAAGGCCTAGGTTCTAATCTGATCGGTGACAAATAAAAAAATTAATTTAGTTTTGTTTTAAGTATCAAGCTTCCTTGAATATATCAAGCGCATTTTTTATATGTCAAACATGTGCTTCTACTGCACATCCAAGGAAACGTATTTTATATGCTTCCAAAGATGTGCTTCTACTTAACATTGAAGGAAACGCATTTCATATGCTTCTAAAGATGAGCATCCCCGCAATGACATCCTTTGTTAAAAAAGTATTTACTGAATAGTAATAAAAATATTTTGTTATTTTTTGTTCTGTTTTTAATACATTAGATCTTTTAGATGCTGCGAAACTAAATAAGGAGGACATGGACGAAAATGTCCTACGGTTGGAAACCATTGGACGGTAGCTGTCGGGAGCAATGCTGAAAGCTGAAAAATAAGGCAAATAATTTTTTAATTTCCATATTTTCGTCCAGACATCAATAAAATTACCAACGCATTAATTTACTTATTGAAAGCGTATTTACAAAAATGTGCATTTCATATACATAAGTTAGAAACTTGTTGATAGTAAATAATTACTTACTTACTTACTTACTTGGGTGGCCATAACAACCCGTTACCGGGTTATGGCCGACCTCAAAAGCTCTCTCCAGGCGCCTCTGCTTCGTGCGCGCATTCTCCAATCATTCACACCAAGCGTGGATAGGGTTTCCTCGGCTTGATCTCTACATCGGAGGCATGGTCTTCCTCTTCGTCGTCGCCCAGCAGCTTCCGCATCACACACCTTTTTCGCCGGAGCTTCTTCGTCCATACGCACAACATGTCCCAGCCAGCGCAGACGTTGGATAGTGATGCGCTTAACTATGTCAATGTCAGCGTAGAGCTCGTACAGTTCGTGGTTCATTCGAATACGTTAGCCGTCGCCGACGTGAACAGGACCGAAGATTTTGCGAAGAATTTTTCTCTCAAACACCCCAAGCCTGGCTGCATCAGTCTGTGACACAACCCATGCTTCTGCACCGTAAAGTAGCACGGGTAAGATGAGCGTCTTGTAGAGTGTCAGTTTTCTCGGGCGAGAGAGGTCTCTACTACTCAATTGCTTACTGAGACCATAGTAACACCTATTAGCAAGAGTTAGTCTTCGCTTTATCTCCAGGCTAACATCGTTTTAAGTGTTCACGGTGGTGCCAAGATAGGTGAATTCTTTGACAACTTCGAAAGTATAGTTGTTCGCAGTAACAAAGGATCCAATACGCTGCGTCTCCCTGTTTGTGGACAGTATATACTTTGTTTTGCCCTCGTTCACCGTCAAACCCACTTTCGCTGACTCTTTTTCGATAGCAGAGAACGCAGCAGTAACATCTCGCTTACAACGTCCAATGATATCAATATCATCGGCATATGCAAGGAGCTGGACACTTTTGTAGAAAATAGTGCCATTACGAAGTACACTAGCTCTTCGCAACACCCCTTCCATCACAAAGTTGAAGATGTTGCAGGATAGTGGATCGCCCTGTCTGAAACCTCGTTCGGCATCAAATGGTTCGGAGAGGTCCCTTCCTACTCTGACGGAGCTGGCTGTGTTGTTCAACGTCATTCTGCAAAGCCGCACCAGCTTCGCAGGTATACCGAACTCAGACATGGTGGCATACAGGCAATCCCGTATCGGGCTATCGAAAGCAGCTTTAAAATCGATAAAGAGATGATGGGTATCGATCTGTTTTTCGTGGGTTTTTTCCAGGATTCGACGTACTGTGAAGATCTGGTCTTACCAGGTCTAAAGCCGCACTGATAAGGCCCAATCAGTGTGTTGGCAAACGGCTTAAGTCTTTCACACAGTACAGTCGACAGGACCTTGTAAGAGATGGCAAGAAGAATGATTCCCCGGTAGTTAGCGCAGATTGTCGGGTCACCTTTCTTCAGTACAGGACAAAGGACACTGAGATTCCAATCGTCGGGCATGGTTTCTACTAGCCATATTTTGCAGATGAGTTGATGCATACACCCTATCAGCTCATCGCCGCCGGTCTTGAACAATTCAGCAGGCAGGCCATCGGCACCAGCCGCTTTGTTGTTCTTAAGTCGTTGGATCACAACTCGTACCGCGTCATGGCTACGTGGTGGTACGTCCACACCATCGTCGTTGATTGGTGGCATCGGGTTAATTTCTCCAAAGGCGGGATTGGTGGAGTCATCGCCAGCAAGCAGCTTGGAAAAGTGTTCCCTCCATAATCTCAGTGTACCCTGCGTATCCGTAACCAGATTTCCATGTTCATCTTTACAGGTAGATGCTCCGGGCTTGAAACCTTGGGTCAGACGCTTGACTTGTTGGTAAAATTTTCGAGCATCATTCCTGCCCCATAACACTTCGAGTTTCTCACGCTCGTGCCCTTCCTGCTCTCGTTTCTTGCGTCTGAAAAGACGCCTCTCTTCCTTTCTCTTTTTCCGGTAGTTTTCGTGCACGGTTCGCGTTACTGCTGACTGCAGGGTTCTTTTGTAGGCGGCGTTTTTCACTGCAGTAGCTTCGCGACACTCCTGGTCATACCATTAATTTCGCGGAAATGGGCGTCGGAAACCAATGACTTCCTCAGCGGCAGAGCGCATGGAGCGGGATATATGCGCCCAAAGTCCACCGGCATCATCGGGTAGAGAGTCAGGTTGAAGGAGCATCTGAGAGGCGAGCGGAATAGGCTTCGGCCGTCCGATATGATTGCAGCTTAGCGACGTCCAGCTTATGTTGCGTACCAGAGCGTACATCCTTTGCATTGCACAGCCGCATGCGTATCTTGGCTGCAACAAGATAATAATCGGAGTCAATATTGACTCCCCGGAACGTACGAACATATAGCACGCTGGAAGCATGCCTTCCGTCGATCACACCATGATTGATTTGGTTGCGTGTTTTCTGATCAGGGGACAGCCAGGTGGCCTTGTGGATATCGAGGTGTTGAAATCTGGTGCTACTTACTACCATGTTTCGCGCCGCGGCGAAGTCGATCAGCCGTAGACCGTTGTTTGAGGTGGTCTCGTGAAATCTGAACTGACCGACAGTGGGGCCAAATATACCTTCTCTTCCGACCTTTCCGTTGAAATCCCCGAGTACAATTTTAACGTTTTGGGCCGGGCAGCGGTCGTATACTTTCTCGAGTCTCGCATTGAAGGCATCTTTGACAGCATCGTCCTTTTCCTCCGTCGGGGCATGCGCTCAAATCAAGCTCATATTAAAAAATCGAGCCTTGACGCGGATTGTAGCCAACCTTTCGCTCACAGGCGTGAACCTGGAGAAATGGTGGCGAAGTCTCTTGCTTACTACGAATCCGCATCCCAATTCGCGCCTCTCCGCATGGCAGCTGTAGTAGATATCGCAACTTGCTTGCTTAGGTGATGTCAGAATTAATTTTTCCGAGGGCATCCGCCAATTCAATAGAGGGGTCAGAATACGCAAATTTTTTTTTCTTGAGAATAGTTTTCGAGATATCCCCAAAAAACCCCTTTTTCGGCCCATTTTTCGCTTTTCTAAAAATATGAAAAAGAAAAAAATTTTCATTCAAATGAAGCAATCGAAATTTATTGATTTTTAAAAAAGTCAGTTTTTTTAGACTTTGAGTGCTTGTAACTTCATCAAATCTTATTTGATTCAAGGAAACAGCCTACCGTTAGAAAGAGAGTGAAAATATCTTTGAACTGCTGAAAACCGTTTTTGAGTCGAAAAAAAAACTAATCGAGATATAGCCAAATAAATGAAAAAAGAGCCGAAAAAAGGGTTTTTTGGGGATATCTCGAAAACTATTCTCAAGAAAAAAAAATTAGTTACCATTTTTGGAAACTACGCCCCAAAATACATAGAAAAAAGTCTATGAGAAACCCGATCCTTTTTCGTGTAAACTAGTGTTATTGAGTTTTTTGAAAAACAATAAAATTTTTATACATTTTTCGTCCGCCCAGTACCACTATAATATTTATACCGTCAAAACTAATTGAGGCTCCACGATTTTTTTGACGAATTCTAGTTTGGAAGGGTTCAATGCATCTCTGTAATTTTTTTTTTTTTGATTTTTTCGAGGCGGAGCAAGTCATTAAAATTCAATTGTTGATAGAAAAATTGCTAATCAACAACAAAAATGCAAAATTTTTGCAACTTTTTTTTTAATACATAAGTTCAACTTATTATCTACAGAAATTAAAGATTTCGTCACGATCAGTCAAGCAGTTCAAAACTTATAGCATTTTAAAAAAAAGGTTAATGAAAACTTTGACTGGCGATAATTATTGCAACGACAATTTTTTTTAAAAAATTTTTCCATACACTAATTTCTACCACTTGCAGCTACTGATTTATATAAAAAACTTTGAAAAACATTTCAGACATGTCGGTTTCGCGTATTCTGACCCAGAGGCATCTTTCCTATTGAGGGTCCGGATATTCCAGGTGCATATCCTTAAATCAAAGTCCTTTTTTCGTTTGCAGTGGTCGTCAACGTTGAGGGGTTCTGTATCCGAGTCTTTTTTAGTCTTTATTGGAGTGTTTTTTTTACGTGGCGGGTACCAAACCCTGCGCACAACCCAGTTTGCTTCCACGATAGTAAATAATTAAACTAGAAAATTCTTGTATTTTATTTAAGAAAGCTATCATACACAGATACTCACAAAATTGAGTATACACCTTGATTTGAAAGAAATATTGGCAATTTTTAAAGAAATTAAAAATGTTTAGTAAATAATTTTAATGCATGGGGATGGATATCAATCTGACGAACTAATAACGAACATAAATTTTAATATTTTTGAGACATAACACAAAAAGAATTCATAAAAACGTAAATTAAAGCAAAATTCTTGTCACAAAATTAAGCATACAGTTTATTAAAATCAAGTGTATAGTTAGTTAAATTTTAATTAAAAAAGATATTCTTTGAATCCAATAATTGGTAGGACCACTTGCTGCATCTGTTACAGATTAAATTCGCCGTGGCATGGAATCCACCAGTTTTTGGGTGAAAGAGTGCGAAATTTCTGTCCAGTTCTTGGCTATCGCTCTCTTTAAGTTCTCCTTGCTTTACGAATGGAAATTTTTCAATTTTATTTTCACTTCTCCCCATAAATGCTCAATTGGGTTCCTTTCCAACGATTGTGGTTGTGTTTTAAGTTGGTTTGGAAAGATTTGTAGCAGCAAATCTTGCCATATGTACGCCGTGTGCTTTGGATCATTATCCTATTGAAACTAAAACCTGAACGGAAGCTTAAGTTTTGCGGCACTCTGTCGCAAATTTCGTCTTAAAATATCCAAGTGACTTTTTTTGGTCATAATTGAGTCTATAAGTTCCATGGATCCGACGCCACTAGCTGTCATAGATCCCCACAGTATAACTGACCCTTCACCATATTTGACTGTGGCTACGCAATTTTTAGTTTGGAGCGAAGAATTAGTCTTTTTTCATACAATTGATATTAAATCTGATCTGATCTTGCTAATAACTTTGGAAACTTCTGCTGTCGATTTCGGCACACTAGCCTTTGGATATTTTTGCAATTTACGTATAATTCGCTTATCACATTTTGATAGGAGTTTTTTCTGCCTCTATCTATAGAATTCATCAATGTACTTTCGCATCTCCTCTTGTTTATAATATTTTGAACTGTTTAATTAGGTCTTCTAATAATTTCACCAATTTCGCGATACGATTTTCCTTTACAATATCATCTCATTACCAATTATCTTACTTCAAAAGTTGTATCCTTGCTAGTGGTCACCATTGCGAAATAGCCTTACAAACTTTAGAATGTTTTCCAATACAAATACAAATACAAAAAAATCAATTTTGATGTCAAAACTGGCAAGTGTATACTTAATTTCGTGACTTGAATTTTGCTTTAATTTACGTTTTTATGAATTCATTTTGTGTTTTGTCTTAAAAATATTAAAATTTATATTCGTTATTAGTTCGTCAGATTGGTATACGTATCTATCTCCATGCATTAAAATTATTTACTTAACATTTTTAATTTCCTTAAAAATTGCCAATACTTCTTTCAAATGCAAGTGTATACTCAATTTTGTGAGTAACTGTAAATGTTTCTTCAACGTTTCAGAAACATGTCATGCAATGTTTCAGAAATATACTTGAAATGTTTCTGTGAGGTCCTAGAGCCTCAGCTGAAATATTTCTGTAACGTTTCAGCAACATAGCTTGCAATGTTTCTGTAACATTGCAGAAGTGGTTCAAATTAAATCAAAATGTGAACATTGTCACATTGCAGAAAGATTTCTGCAATGGAAATAAAAGCCTTCTGAAACATAACTGAAACTAAGTAAGATTTTATCTGAAAGGTTTATGAAAAGCTTACAAAACGTTGCATGCCAAGTGGGTAAGCTAAGCTCATAAAAAATATTGATATTTTTGGACTTGTGGTTCGATCTTCTGCAGCTTTTTGCGTAGATCAAGCAAATGCAACTGAAAAGGGATTTGTTGGCTTAAATCTGATTTTGCTGTCAATTAAAATAGTTTTCCTGCGCTTATTGAATTAACATGAGCATGACTGACACCTGTTTTTAGAGTGTCTAGGATTTCTTGGATACAAATTAAGTGTTTAGTAGAAAACTATTTCTTAAGTTTTAAATCAACAAGTCATCTCATTTGCTCGTGCTTGGTTGTAAAAATATAATGTTGAATACTATTAATTGATTTGGAGCAACCGCCCACCCCATAAATTGGTAAGACCGACTCTGAGTTGGGAATGTGAAGCTTCTCTTGCTGCTTCTATAACTTTGTTTTTCCTTGCGTTTTTAAGGCTTTTAAAACAAATCAAAATTGTTTCAGTCTGGCTAAGATTGTCGAATTGAATATATAAGACTTTAACCAAACATTGCATATTTTGCACGTTTACCTTTACATTCAAAATGTAATTTAAATGCCCATCCTTCGCTAAAAAATGAACGGCATAATAAACGTCCAGTTATGGTCAGAACGATGTAACAAAGCAGCGCGGTGGTGAGTAGTGGTGGGTGGTAAAAAGGAAACACAACACATTCAGCAGGATATGATGAATTTGCATCTAAATCGAATGGACTTTTACTACGATCACCATCACATTTGCATAATAAAAACTTGCATTAGGAATATTCTGCAAGGATTTTCTTTGAATTATTTATTTATGTATTTCGTATTTGTTGGAGAAAAAATATTATCTTGTTGGATTTCATATCTTATTTTAATTTAATAAAAATATTTTACTAACAATAAGTAAGAAACATCTTTCATGACTTAAAAAAGAAAAACAAAATTTCGTCACTGTTTTTCGCATCAAAGCTAAGTTTCTCAATTTAAGAGTGGTATTAAACTTTTGTTTTTAAATTTAATTAATAACCACGTTGACAATTTGTAAAATTTATGAATTTTAATAACTTGCGCAAATATCATATCGTTCGAAAAATGCAAAAAAAAGACCGATTGCTATTGTATCTTTCTTGGAATAGATGCAATAAGTTTTTGTTAATCATATTCTTCCGGTATATTTTTGTCCATTCCTCCTTAATAACTCTTATTAGAGCGTTTTTATTTGTTGGAGCCCGTTTTGCAACTTTTTTTTTTCAGTGTAACTATTAATTTTCGATGGAGTTCATATCGGTGCCTTGGCCTATCACTTTACTGTAAGACCCTGCATAACACCGATTTAGGCTTAAGATTATTGACCTGATACAATTTGTGTCTTAACTTTACGGCCTTAAAAGTATCAGTGAAGCCGAAACTCTGAGCACTTTTTTTCAATTTGTTTTGAAGAGTGTTTAAGTAAAACTCCTTCGTCATAATATTGGCAGAAACTTTCAGTTCATCAACGCCTTCCCATGACACTCGTATGTATCCCCATACCATCACGGGCAACTTTACACACTTCACAATGGTACTGTATTCTACTGCAGGGTCAAGGTGGTATGAGAGAGGCGTAATTTCCTGTTGTATTTCATAATTTGTTTTGCAAACAATTACTTGACAGACTACATACATATTTACATATATGTATGCTAAATCATAGAAACATGCCCGATACATTCATAAATAAAAAAGGTGTGTACATTTCTCGTCTTTGGTCTCGAAGTCGGAATCATCTTCATCGCCACTTAAAATTGACGGTGGATATTCATAGCTACGTACGCTGCTAATCTCATCCTTAGATTTAAAATGCCGCCATTGCCGCTATTTCTGAGATGCTGTAATATGAAAAATATTTTATAAGCTGAGCCATTTATTAATTTGTACGGGGAGTAAAGGCAATAAACTTCGGAAAAATTTCCGGAAAGCTGAATTGTCGCATTAACCTAAAATTAATTATGATAAATTTTTTTTTAATTTTATTCCTTAGACGCTTGATCTTAATATTCAAATTGGTTATGATACTCCTATTTAATATCAAGTTATTAAAGCTTAAAAGTTGCTTAAAAAAATCTTTCGCAAATAGAATGTTTTCTTTATTCTATTACGATTTTTTTTTTTTTTTGGTTTAAAAAATGTTTATTTTTAATAACGAAATTTAATAATTAAAATGGTTTAATAATTGATTTTTTATTCATCCTATCTATATATTCATTGTCATGGTTCTTCTTCAAACTTTATTTCAATTTCGACCTCCATATCATCATTGTCTTTGATTTCGATCTCTATACCTTCATTATCTTTTTCTTTCATTCCCTGTAATTCCATAGTTTCAATCAAGAAACACAATGGACCAAGCATTTCAGAAGGCTCATCATTATTGACGTCATTAAACGTATCGAGTAATACCCTTATGCTATGGATAAATAATTAATTTTGTATGCATTATAGCTACATATAGAACATATAGCAGCACTAGATGTTGGCGGAAGAGCACATAATTTTACAGAATTTTTGAGCTGTGTTTATTTCGCAAACGTTTAATATCTGTAGTACATAGCCAGCAGAAAACAGATGTGTACCATTATTAAAAACCACGACGAGAGAGCATTCTTTTTTAGTAAAAACTTTGGCGTTATTAGTTAAGTAGTTCCTTATGCTTTTCGAATAATTTAAAAGAATTAATTATATTTTTTTACTGAACCTCTTGCTCAGTACTGCAATTGCAAAAAAATGAATTAAAAATGACAAGAAAGGGCAATTAGCTGTTTATGCTAGTTTCAACCACTCAGTAAAAAATATAATAATAAATTATGATATGTTCCAAAACCGCAAACAAAACTAAAAAAATATGTTTTGCCACTGCAAAAAGTTGCTGATGTAGTATCGCAACTGGTTATTGGATGTAAAAATAAAATTGATGACTGTTGTGTGCTGTATTCTTGACGATGATATGGACCTTCTTACCCTTGACATTGCGTGAGATTTCTTTTTTGCGTCAGAATAATATTTAAGCAAACATTTTTTTTTAAGTTCAAATAATATCTTTTTTTACGCTTGGCACTAGTAGTGTTCTTTGTGAGTTTTAAAAGGAGAAAGAGTTTTTATTTAGAAATAATATTAAAATTACAATGCAAAGCTAAATTGATAGTCAAAAATATTTAAAGATACCACATACCTTCAAATCAAATTCATGTCTTATTCAAATAGCTGTAACTTTGCGAGAAAACACCACAGATTACCACTTGACAACTCATTTTAAAGATAAAGAACGGTATTAAATGATGTTTTTACTAAAAATAAGCTGAAAGTAGTAAGTAGTATCACAGATGTCTGGCAAGGTTGACAGAAAAAATTTAAATCTTTTTTTTTTGGAAAAATATTCTCCTCAACTCAAATGCCTCTAAGCGCGCATTAAACTCTTTGTTATATTAGTACAAGTCCAAAATAAAAAATTTTAAGCGAAAAAAAGGTGGAGTTACCAGAAAATTAGATTTGTTTTTTCTCATAAGAAACGTTATAACTCTGCCAATTTTTAGCCATTTTGAAATTTTTTAAAGATTCTAACATAGATTAAAAAGTTCTATAAGAATCCAAAGACAAAAGTTAAATAACTAATTAAGTAACTGACCCAAGTAAAATCGTTTAGTTCACGTTTTTGGCACTTATGAATACAGTACCAGGAGACCGACCAAAGTTCGGTTTTTCGTTTTCAGGTTGAAAAAGTCGAAAAAATGTAATGCAATTGAATGAGAAGTCGGAAATATTTAAAAAATATTGAATATGGTTGAAAAGCCGAAAACAAGTTAAAAAAAATTTGAAAAAAGTTGATATATGAAAATGTTGAAAAACATTGAGAGAGGTTGAAGCAGGTGAAAAAGTTTGATAAACTCGATAGTATATTAAAGTGTTGAAAACGTTGAAAGAGATTGAAAAGCTCGAAAAAAGTTTAAAGTCTCGGAAAAAGATGAATGAGGTTGAAAAGCCGAAAAAACTTGAATATGGTTGAAAAAGTCCAAAAAATATGGAATGTGTTGAAAAAAGTTGAAAAGGTTGAAAAATATTGAAAAAGTTGAAAGAGTTTGAATAACTCGAAAAAAGTTGAATATGGTTGGAAAATTCGAAAACATATGAAAAGTGTTGAAAAAAGGTTGAAAAATGTTGAAAGAGTTTGAATAGTTCGATAAAAGTTGAATAAGGTTGAAAAATTCGAAAAAAATATGGAAAATGTTAAGAAAAGTTGAAAGAAGTTGAAAAATGTTGAAACAGTTAAAAGAGGTTGAATACCTCGAAAAAAGTTGAATAAGGTTGAAAAATTCGAAAAAATATGGAAAATGTTGAGAAAAGTTGAAAGAAGTTGAAAAATGTTGAAACAGTTGAAAAAGGTTGAA
The DNA here is from genome assembly GCA_949775025.1 of Tricholauxania praeusta. Taxonomy (NCBI): domain Eukaryota; kingdom Metazoa; phylum Arthropoda; class Insecta; order Diptera; family Lauxaniidae; genus Tricholauxania; species Tricholauxania praeusta. Next base: position 71,909,099 of record OX459029.1, on the reverse strand, counting down.
TAACTCGAAAAAAGTTGAATAAGGTTGAAAAATTCGAAAAAATATGGAAAATGTTAAGAAAAGTTGAAAGAAGTTGAAAAATGTTGAAACAGTTAAAAGAGGTTGAATACCTCGAAAAAAGTTGAACAAGGTTGAAAAATTCGAAAAAATATGGAAAATGTTGAGAAAAGTTGAAAGAGGTTGAAAAATGTTGAAACATTTGAAAGAAGTTGAATCGAAAAAATATGGAAAATGTTGAGAAAAGTTGAAAGAGGTTGAAAAAGTCAGACAAATTTGGGAAATGTTGAAAAAAATTGAAAGAGGTTGAAAAATGTTGAAACAGTTGAAAGAAGTTGAAAAACTCGAAAAAAGTTGAATGAGGTTGAAAAATTCAATCAAATATTGAAAGCGTTGAAAATATTTGAAATATGTAGAAAATCGTTGAGAAAAGTTGAAAGAGGTTGAAAAATAATGAAGCAGTTGAAAGACGTTGAAAAACTCGTTGAATGAGGATCACTCTTTCAGTTTGCTAAATATGGCATCAACGTTATAATTTTGTATGAGAGGTGCCACGCCCACTAATAAAATCCCATCAAAATTCATATAATTTCAAAGCTTATAGTAACCGACACCTCTACACCAAATTTAAAGAATATTACTCCGATAGCACACTAAATATAACATTTAAAGTGTTTTGCTTATATGGGAGGTGCCACACCCACTAATGCAATCTCGTCGATTTTCATTTAATTTCAAAGCTTATGGTAACCGACACCTCTACACCAAATTTAAAACATTTGACTCCAAGAGCACACTAAATGTAGCCTTAAACATTTTTTGACCACAAATGCAATCCCGTCGAAACCCATTTAGTTTCAAAGCTTATGGTAACCGACATCTCTACACCAAATTTTAAAAAAATTACGCCCATAGCACACTAAATATAACACTTAACATTTTTTGCATGTAGGGGAGGTGCCACGCCCACTGATGAACGTCCATCGAAATCCATTTAACCAAAATTTCTATACCAAATTAAAAAAAATATTACTCTCATAGATCAATAAATGTAGCATTTAACATTTTTTGCTTGTATGGAAGGTGCCATGCCCACAGGTGCCGTTTCGCTCACTTTTGGTTACAAGATACCCAATAGCCAGTATATTTGACATGTTAAATTTCATAACGATTGCGTTGTTAGTTCTCTTATTATAACGTTCATAAATATTGTGGGGTGTGCCACGCCTTTCAACGAGTTTTGTCAGTATAGTGGCATAGGTTGCTATAATGACTGCATTCAGCGGTATTAAGTTTAAAATTTTTATGAAAATCGTCGGTGCCGTTTTCTAGTAATATTATTGAAATATTCCACGCCCACTGTTCCGATTCCGCCCACTTTTTATAGCATTTAAGATATTTATTATATGCATCCGTCTACCAAATTTCGTTGCAATACCTTGAATGGTTTGCGAGTTATCACGAAATAAAAATTAAAATTTAGGGCTGTGCCACGCCCCTGTTAGAAACTTGAAAAACTTTAAACCTAGTCCAATCTTAATTTTGTTCACATATGAACGAAATCCCGAAGTTTTATCAAAATCGCTGCAGCCGTTTTCGAAATAAAGTTCAGCCATATATAAATAAATATATAAATATACAATTTTAGCTCGTTTAATAATATGTAGTAGATAGATTGATACATCAGGTAGACAATCGAACAAACAGGTAGATGTGACCAAATAAATATGTTCTGCAGATTACGCCAATCGCGATGCTGTGCAACTACGGCCCCTTTCTGAGCATCAGGACATTATGACTGAAGAAAAACTTCAATACATTCTTATGTATATAATAAGTACTGACTTTAATTAAGTTACAATTGTTGTTTCAGTATGACTTTACAGTTCGTGACTTTTGTGTGATTCATTTTTTTCTTATATTTTTTTAAAATTTCTTCTCACATTTTATCTAACGTACCACGATGAAGAAGAGGGTACCCCATTTTCCCATTGAAGCAGAACACGGCGCTTCCGTTATTTCGAGCGCGTGATTTTATCTGCTTTTAAATTGGAAATTTCATATCCTACCATTTTTTTGTTATTTTTTTCCTCAAAAGTGGTTGAAGAAGTACTCGTTTCCACAATAATTTCTTTATTTGTAACTTGACTTTGTTCATTGTTCCACATCATATTTGGTCCAAATTTAATTTCCAATTTTCATACTTTCATGCTCAGCTATTTTTTTTTATTCTTAATGAAACATCAAGTGGAAATTATTTAATTTAAATTTTTTCACTCGGTGACATGGAAAAAGTTTTCTCGTTCCCCCTTTACTTTGCCTGTTTCACTACATTACGCTTCGATTGAGAAATAATTTAGAAAACAAATCAACGACTTAATGAAGCAGCTCCAAGATTTCTTGTTCTCGTTTTACCATCTTGGCACAAATTGATATTTGAATTTTAGTTTGACAAAAAAAAAAAAAAAAAAAAATCAAACAAATCCTGGAGCAGAACCTTTGCACCATTTTGCTCATGCAACGATTGCGCGTGTCATTTTTGTTGTTGGTCGGCTTAAGTGGAGCGCGTGTGGCATGAAATTGGAATCATTTTTGACTTCAGTGGCTGACTTTCGATACGCACTTCAACGCACGTCAGACACTTGGACTATAATTAGTTAATTTAAATATTTTGTGGAAAACATTTTGAATACCCCAGTTTCATTTGCATGATCTGCACGCCTATGAGGTTTGCCCTCGCCTCAGCTCGCTGTGTCCTTGCATCCTTTTGCAAATTTTTTGTTTTCACTCTCATTGCTAATTAAAGTTTTTTAGTTGGATTCGCCGTTTGGTCGGGTTCATAAATATTGAAAGGGTCCTTATGTCAGCAGCAACGACAGCGCACAAAATGACGACACCGCATGAATAATTACAACATTTGTTGTAAACAACAATACAACCAGTTCGCAGCCCAAAAATCATTACACCTTCCTATTGGAAGCAAACAACCCCTTCATAAAAATTGCTCTCCACCTATAAAGTTACCCCACACCTCCACTGTACAGTGGAACTTTTAACAAATTTGATTGATAAGAAATCATACGTTTACTTACTAGCATAGCTTTACAGTTTAAAGAAGCAAAAATTTGATGCACTTTTATTAAATTTAATAGATAATTTAATTTAATTTCCCCACCTTTAATCAAAATAAAAATAATTTCACATTTAGTTTAATAAAATTACTTTGAAATGAGAAACGAGAAACTTGTTGAGGGCATTTCACGTCACAATGTATATATGTCGTATGTTTCTAATTGGGTGAATTTCGACAAGAGCTCCTATGCAAACACAAGGAACAGTTTGACAAACTCTGGGCAAAAATTAAATGAACTTTGACAGAAGTATGTGACACCACATATACGAGCAAAAGCTTTAAGCGCTTTTCTGGCAGGATTCTATAGCAGAGGTTCCCAAAGTTTTTTTAATTCACGCCTACCTGCTGCCAAAAATGATAATGTTCACGCCCCCCTTGGCGATACTATCCTCTCGCCCATACTAAAGGTGTTTTTGAAGAAAGATAGCACCTAGTTTTTTCTTAATTTTAGAATAATTTTCGTCCCGTATGTAATTAACATTATGAACAGTAGAAGTCAATATCTTCTATAAGAAAGTAAGTAAGTTATAATTATGTATGTACATCAAAAAAGACCCAACTAAACTTCAGAAATGACTTCGGTCGTTTCAGTAAAACAAATTTCGTTATCATTATCTAATGAATTTTCTTCGTGTTAAGGAATTTTTACTTGCAACAAAACTCTTGCACCACTGGGAAAATTTATCATTAGATAAAGAAAATGAAAATATTTCAAGACAAACTTTTATAAATTCAAATAAATATTTCTATAAGTTAACACTATGATCTCTTTAAAAATAATTTTACCAAAGATTACTAAATATAATTACATATTCTAATAACAAAAAAAAAACCGGCGAGTTGCACTCCGGAAGTGCCGACAGAAGTGAAAACTTGAAACAAAACATTAATATTACACGTAGATAGAAGTATGCAAGCTAACAAATCGTTTAATGGCAAGTTAGTGTGTTAGTTGGTATGTGTGCGTTTTCTTTTTATATGACAATGCAATGGAAGACAAAAACGGAATATGTATTCAAATTTTACTCTCGCTCTCATTCTCAATTTGTCAACGCAACAACGCGGAATTTGAAAGAAACAAACATGTAAGCATAACAATCGCTGAATGAGAATGGAATGTGTCCAGGGCTGTCGTTTTAGAATTTTTGACCGCAGTGAAAAGTCCTAAAAATTCTGGATAATTGAAGTGTTCGCAGCGTTTTAAAAATAAAAAATGCAGTGAATTCCGCAGTGTTATAAGATAAAGGACCAAATCCATTTCAAACCTTGCAGTCGGATGTTTTATGTTACGGAATTGGTTGCCGATTAAATATGTTGTTTTTCAAGGTATATAAGGGGACCCATATTTCCCCGATTTGATTTAAAAAAGAAATTTACGAAGTTATGCCCATTTTAAGTTTTGGTGTCAAAAATTAAAAAACCGCTAAAAATTTTTCCAAAAATGCGTGATTTCCATCCAAATCAAAATAATTCACTTTTGTATTTTGAATTGAACCTCTTATTCTCTCTCAGAATCTGTAAAAAATTTCAAAATGGTTGAAAATTGATAGAGCTATAACGCTTTTTATGAGAAGAAAACAATGCTAATTTTCTGAAAAACTCCATTTTTTTTCGCTTTAAGTTTTATTTTGGATTTATACTAATATAAGAAAGAAATGACATGAGCTTAATGCGCGCTTCAAAAAATTTGAGGCCTGGAGAATTTTTTTCTCAAAATAAAAAATTAAATTTTTGTTTCAACATTGCCAAGCCATCTGTGATACTACTACTTTCAGCATATTTTTAATAACAACATCATCTACATAGTACCGTTCCTTTTCTTTAAAATGAGCTTTCAAGTAGTAATCTGCGATATTTCCTCGCAAAGTTACAGCCATTTAAAAAATATGTACATGAATTTGATCCCCTACGACCAAGATGAAATAAATTTGTAAACGGTTGGTTAATATTGTTTGGTCGCAGGAGCTAAAATGCATGCATGGATGGATGATTTGAAAACATTTTAAGTGGTTTTTTAATTTTTGACACCAAAACTTAAAATGGGCATAACTTCGTAAAAAATGTTTTTTAATCAAATCGGGGAAATATGGGTCCCCTTATATACTTTAAAAAACAACATATTTAATCAGCAACCAATTCGGTAATATAAAATAATCCGACTGCATGGTTGGAAATGGCTTTGGTCAAAGGTATATTGTTTTTACTAACATGAAAAAAAACACATTTTTTCGGTATTTCATTTTTTGTTGAAGATAAATAAATCACTTTGTGTCATTTTGTGCCTCCATAGCATATTTCAGTACATTTTGTAAAAATTTTAATTATAAAAGTATATATGTACAATCAGTCAGTAATGGCATTTGGGTTTTGTGGAAATGTACGGAATGTCGACGTTTACACGAGGAAAGTCTGAGAGACAAATTCTTGTCCATTCTCTTTTGTGATTGTGTTTTCATAAAAGATGCAGTGTCGCAGTGTCGTACTTTAAAATACACTGAAAAACTGCGATTGAAGTGACAACGACAGCCCTGAATGTGTCAGTTAGTGTGTCTGCTTTGCTTTTTGTCTTCCAGTTGTAATATTTATTTAAAAGAAACAATAGAACATTCAAATTTTACTATCGCTCGCATTCATGACGGGGAATCCCGATGACGGTCGGTGTCGCGAGGTTATACTTTTTTCCTCAGCCGCGAATGCTTTGCCTTCAGGATGATACATTCTTCACCAAATGAAGAATTCTTTTAGAAATTGTACCATGTGATGAGATTGAACAAATTTTTTTTATTTCAAAGCATGCAGATTTAATTATACTTATTTTATTAAACCATGTACTTTATTTTAAAGAATGTATGGCGTTAGTGCATATTAATGGAAACTCCCACGTTTAGCTCGATAAGAAGAGCTTTTTGTAGGAAAAATTAGCATTTCTCGAAAATATCGAGTTTTTTTATGGCAAATGAAGTTTCGAGCGTCTAATAACAATAATTTAAAAAAATAGATAAGACGAATTGCCCACTGTGCATCGACACTGCTAATGCTGCCATTTTGTTTTTTGCTGCAGTCCTTGTCACTGTACATGTTTTTGTTGGTTTCCCTATCGTCTGGAACATAAATGTTGTTGCTCGATGAATTATGAATTTTGCATATTTAATGTAATTTGTTTGTTGCTAGGTCTTCATTTTGTTGCTGTTGAAATTTTTTTATGTTACCAATTCCATTTGCGGGCTTTGTTGTAAACATTTGAACTTTAAGTAAATGAAAAGTTGACATTACTTTTATATAATTTAAATTTTAATTAGGATTTGGCAAAATCAAAATGTATATTATTTACATAGTTCCTGGACCACCCAGAGTTTTGCTCAATAGTCTTCAACAAAGTGGCACCTCTTAATATTTATGACGACTTTGTCTTAAACACAACCCAACAATCTCAGATGGGAAAAAAATTCAGACAACGTTTGCCCCCCGGGTCGAAGAACTAATATGCCGCCCCCTGCCATGGAAAAAGAAAAAATTTCTTCCGCCAAAAGTACAAATTAAAATTAACACACCACAAAAACTCTAGCAATATTATATATTTTCCAATTCCAAATGAACATATTGCGAACATGTTTTTTTGCAAGGTTTTCAACATAAAATAAGTTAGTTCTAAAAGAAAAAAGGTTCATCATCAAATTCAATAAAATTTGGAAGTTATTGATCAATACCAAATTTTAATTTAATATTACGAGGACCATTTTGCCTCCTCCGTGCCTTTGCGTCTACCTTACCTACATACCTACCTTTCTTTATATGGTTATTAAAATTGTTTCTTTTCGATTGAATCAACCATATGGCCACATTCATAAGTCTGTCAAATCCAATTTGTGAGAGATACAAGAACTTATTAGGATGTAGCTGAATGGGCTGTCTGGCTATTCGTTATACATATTGTAGCGAAATTTGGTTTATGCTAGAAAACTCTTGAAATAAATACCAACAAAAGAAACTAAACGATATTAGCACCATCTAGCGCAAAGTGCTAAAAATAATAAACCGAACAGACGCTGCAGTAAACAATAAAAAGTCAACAGCCGAGAGAAATTATCGCCGTCGTACAACGTACAACGCCATCTAGCATAATAGCTAGCTCAACGTCAGTGCGCCATGCTGGTGAATTGTGGTGGATTGTGGATAGTGGTAGAATGCACGCTACAAAGTAGCACTGGTAGGTTGTAGATAATAGTAGAATATACGCCATCTGGCAGCTAGTAGATTATTCGAGAAAGTGATGCCTGTAGTATAAAAGGGTGTCATTTGAGTTTTCGGACACAGTAGTATTTCAACAGTGAAGTGGAACACTTGAATTAAAAGCAATAAAGTGAATACAGTGTGATCCGTAGTAAAGTAAACAGTTTTCTATACAGTGTTAAATTAATATTAGAATTTGAACGTTAATAAAATAAACCATTTTATAACTAAATAAGTTTGTGTGTTTTTAATTGTTACACAATCCAGTGATCGAACTCAGAAAAGTGTGAGAGATCGAAATTATCGTCGAAGAGACAGAAATTTCGTAACAATATTATATATTGACACAAACTCATCCACTCAAACTCCTGAGTATTTGTTTAATACACTTCTGTTTTTCCAATGCTCAAGGACGCTACATCTGATTTTCCTTCTTATGTTTAATTACCTCCGTACTAGCCGATACTTTTTCATTAGCACTAATAGGTTATGGAAATCACTGCGTACCGATTTAAAACATGCACTTTATAATTATTTTAAAAATCATGCTTAGATCTTTTCTGATTTTTATTAATTTTCCTTATGAATATTTTTTTTTTTTTTTGAATATTTTTTTATTTTTTATTTTTATTCCTGTCCTCTTACTATTTTAACCACTTCCATTCTACTTTATTATACAAGATTTAATCCTGTATTATTGATGTTATTATTATGTAATTACTCTCTATTGTTGCATTCTTTTTTAAATATTTGTTTTATGGGATGAACTTTTATTTTAAAAATATGTAATTGAATTATTATTACTTTTATGCCATTGATGTACTAAAAAAGACTAAGTCTTAATGTAAAACAAAACAAATAAAATATAAATTAATGTACAAACTATATATATTTCAGTTAGGTCAATTTGCATAACGATACTTTTCAAAATAAATAAATTGCCTAATAAATAACACTAACCATAGTCTTATATACAAATTTTACTCCGTTTTCCTCATTTTTAGTGAATATGATAATGTTTCCATATGAAATCTTCATATACCTTGAAGGAAGATTACAGAAAGCGATTCTTTAGCTGATGAAGGCTATGATATTACGCCATTAATAATTAAACCATATCGGAACCTATCTGGTGCAGGATCCAATCTCAAATCAAATATAAGAATGTACTGATCGAATTCCATATTTGATCACCGTTTGCTTCGATCTGTATAATTTTGCCACAATCCACAATTCGAAGAATCTATTGTTGAAGAAGTGATTGATATTCAAGCTCCACCACTAGATTTTATTAACAACCAAAAACGTGAAGTAGCCAAGAGAGATATAAATGGAACCTATTTGCTGGACAAATAAATAAAAAACAGTCAAAACTCGAATGCAGCTCAATGCACTACTTACTAGCCATATTCAAACTATCAATTGCAAAAAAAAAATAAAGCGTGAGGAAATGACCATCAGTAATACAACGCTACCTCCTAGAACTCTTTGGAAACTATCTACTACATATGTATTTATGGATAACAGTAATAAAAACAATGATAAAACAATTAAAAAAATGTCATTTCCATTATGAAACTTTGCAATAGCCAATTATTTTTAAATATTAATAAACTCTATTTCTTTCTTATGGATAAAATTAAGTTGTTCCCGTAAGACCTCTTCTTGTAATTTATTCATTACGTCAATTGGTGGTTTCTTATTTTCCAATTTTCTATTTTCACAATTGAAGATAAAAATAGATATGAACTCGGTGAGCCTGTTACACCCGGTTTCAAAGATATTTCAACATCGGTTTGGTTATTAAAAGTATTGGTTCAAAACTTCAAGACCAGCTACTTAGAATAATTTGAAAGATAAATGAATCAAAAATTAAATGTTGAAAAATTAAAAACGAATCAAACTTTTGACTCTGCTATGCTCAGGTTGTCCTTGCGTATAAACTCTGTTCAAATTTATTGGAACGTTTCCGGTCTTCTTCAAATCAATTTTTCTTTAAACTTGTTGGAAATAAATGAAAAAATTGAAGAATGAGAAAAGAGTCAGAAGACAGGATTCATACTTTCTTAATAATTTACTCAGGCGTAAACTTATCATCGGCTTCCAACTGGGTCATCTTTTCAGTAGCTTTTTTTTCCATTTCATAGCTGGTGCCAGTGATTTTGACAAAAGTACATCATCAACCCGGGACAAAACAAACATGAATTGGATGAAATTAATTACCTTGTCTTCATTTATTTTCACTTTGATTACAATAGTTTACAAATTTGGGGTTCATCTCGAGATCTGGTTTCTCATAGACTTTTTTCCATGTATTTTGAGGCGTAGATTCCAAATATGGCAACCATTTTTTTTTTTTTTTCTTAAGAATCGTTTTCGAGATATCCTCAAAAAACCCCTTTTTCTGCACTTTTTTCATTTATTTGGCCATATCTCAATGAATTTTTTTTTTTCGACTCAAAAACGCTTTTCAGCACTCGAAAGATATTTTTATTCCCTTTCTATCGATATGCTGTTTGCTGGAATCGAATAAGATTTGATGGAGTTACAATATTTTAAGTATAAATTTCCGGAAATCGGACAAAAAACGCAGAAGTTATTCGAGAAAACAGTAAGAAACTTGCAATAAATGAAAATACATACGATTGTGTATGTGTGTGGTTCTTTACTTTTGTTCTCCGTTTCATTTTAGATAAAAAAACATACAGTTTGTCAACAAAGTGTTTTGACATATTAAAATATTCCTAAATTTTACAATATCTCTAAAAAAAAAAAACAATGATGCCATGTAATTCAATTTCAGTCTTTGTATTTATTTCATTTTATTCATTTATGTTGTTTTTATTGAAAAAATAAGGAACAAAAAGTTAAAACATTAACAAAGTTAAAACAACAAAAACAAAATTATTCAAAAAATTCACTGTCACAAAAGTGTTTTGACATTAAACATTTTTATTATACAAACTAACGCTATGCATACACCCAACCTTCTTTTTACACGGTAGATACGTTCCTTAGAAAACCGTGCAAAAAAAATCGTGTAAAAAAATACATGCGATGTATGGTAAATTTGGGGATATGTTTCACAACCTTAAAATATCGTGTAAGATGAAAAAACTTTCCCAAAAACCGTGCAAAAAAAAAAAGTTTAGACAGTCTAAGATTTTTATTTTAGTTTCTAACGAAATTGCTTTTCTCTTTGGTATATCTTCTTGTTGTTTATGCATTTTATTAATCGGGTGTATACTAAACATATCAAAGATGTAAAATAATTTAACACATTTATAGGACTTACCTTAGCCGAATATTACCTTTATTAGTAGTAAAATATTGTTATGAAATTCCTGTCTCTTAGACGATAATTTCGAACTCTTACACTTTTCTGAGTTCGATCACTGGATTGTGTAGCAATCAAAAACACACAAACTTATTTAATTATAAAATGGTTTATTTAAATCACAAAAGTTAGTTTTTACCAGACCTTGAAACTTTTATACTTTTATTCAAAAAGTTTTCAAAATAAAAGTTTCTTAAAACTTTTTTGTTATAAAAGTTTTTATAAACTTTCTTCAAAAACTTTTATAGAATAAAAGTTTTTCCAAAAAACTTTTTCAAAAAGTTTATACATAAAAGTTTTTTCAAAAAACTTTTATGAAAAACTTTTTCATAAGAGTTTTTCTGAAAAACTTTTAAAAAAAACTTTTATTAATAAAAGTTTTTTATAAAAGTTTTTTTTGACTTTTATTAATAAAAGTTTTTTTTAAAAGTTTTTTTTAACTTATATTTTTAACAGTCACATGCAAAGAGTTTTTTTTGACTTTTATTTTTCAAAATGCGATAATAAAAGTTTTTTTTGTATGAAAGAACGAGGAAAAAACAAAAATAATATCTTGGATCACTAAGCAAAAAATTTCAAAGGAGAAAACTTAGGATTATTGATAATAAAGTCCAAAGGAAAATACTTAAGATGTTTCTGAAAAGAAAGAAATTTCTGATAATTATGCACTTATAATATTTAGAAAAATTGTGCTTAACGCATCAATGGGAAAAGGCCGAAAATGGATTTTGGGAGTACAGGGGAGGTTCCTGACCCTCCAAAAAGGTGTTTTGGACCCATTTTTCGAAAAAAATTTTATTGCACGAATCGATGGGAAAAGGCCGAAAATGGATTTTGGAAGTGACAAGTGAGATCCCCGACCCTCCTAAATGGGATTTTTGGACCCATTTTTCGAAAAAAATTTTATTGCAGGAATCGATGGGAAAAGGCCGAAAATGGATTTTGGAAGTGACAAGTGAGATCCCCGACCCTCCTAAACGGGATTTTTGGACCCATTTTTCGAAAAAAATTGTATTGCACGAATCGATGGGAAAAGGCCGAAAATGGATTTCGGAAGTGACAAGTGAGGTCCCCGACCCTCCTAAATGGGATTTTTGGACCCATTTTTCGAAAAAAATTTTATTGCACGAATCGATGGGAAAAGGCCGAAAATAGATTTTGGAAGTGACAAGTGAGGTCCCCGACTCTCCTAAATTTTAGTGCAAGAGCAAAATTTTTTTCCAAAAATAGGTCCAAAAAAACCCATTTAGGAGGGTCGGGGACCTCACTTGTCACTTCCAAAATCCATTTTCGAACTTTTCTCATCGATTCGTGTAACCAAATTTTTTTCGACAAATGGGTCCAAAAATCCCATTTAGGAGGGTCGGGGACCTCACTTGTCACTTCCAAAATCCATTTTCGAACTTTTCTCATCGATTCGTCTAACCAAATTTTTTTCGACAAATGGGTCCAAAAATCCCATTTAGGAGGGTCGGGGTCCTCACTTGTCACTTCCAAAATCCATTTTCGGCCTTTTCCCATCGATTCATGCAATAAAATTTTTTTCGAAAAATGGATCCAAAAATCCCATTTAGGAGGGTCGGGGATCTCACTTGTCACTTCCAAAATCCATTTTCGGCCTTTTCCCATCGATTCGTGCAATAAAATTTTTTTCGAAAAATGGGTTCAAAAATCCCATTTAGGAGGGTCGGGGATCTCACTTGTCACTTCCAAAATCCATTTTCGGCCTTTTCCCATCGATTCCTGCAATAAAATTTTTTTCGAAAAATGGGTCCAAAAATCCCATTTAGGAGGGTCGGGGATCTCACTTGTCACTTCCAAAATCCATTTTCGGCCTTTTCCCATCGATTCGTGCAATAAAATTTTTTTCGAAAAATGGGTCCAAAAATCCCATTTAGGAGGGTCGGGGATCTCACTTGTCACTTCCAAAATCCATTTTCGGCCTTTTCCCATCGATTCGTGCAGTAAAATTTTTTTCGAAAAATGGGTCCAAAAATCCCATTTAGGAGGGTCGGGGATCTCACTTGTCACTTCCAAAATCCATTTTCGGCCTTTTCCCATCGATTCGTGCAGTAAAATTTTTTTCGAAAAATGGGTCCAAAACAGCTCTTTGGAGGGTCAGGAACCTCCCCTGTACTCCCAAAATCCATTTTCGGCCTTTTCCCATTGATGCGTTAAGCACAATTTTTCTAAAAATTATAAGTGCATAATTAACATAAATTTCTTTCTTTTCAGAAGCATCTTAAGTATTTTCCTTTGGACTTTATTATCAATAATCCTAAGTTTTCTCCTTTGAAATTTTTTGCTTAGTGATCCAAGATATTATTTTTGTTTTTTCCTCGTTCTTTCATACAAAAAAAACTTTTATTTTCGCATTTTGAAAAATAAAAGTCAAAAAAAACTCTTTGCATGTGACTGTTAAAAATATAAGTTAAAAAAAACTTTTAAAAAAAACTTTTATTAATAAAAGTCAAAAAAAACTTTTATAAAAAACTTTTATTAATAAAAGTTTTTTTTAAAAGTTTTTTTCGACTTTTTGAAATAAAAGTTAAAAAAACTTTTACTTTTATTTTCGGATATAAAAGTTTTAAGGAAACTTTTACTTTTATTTCACAAAAATAAAAGTTTAAAGTTTACTTTTACCTAAAAAAAAACTTTTATAAAAGTTTATTTCAAGCTCTGGTTTTTACACGGTACAATTGTTTATTTCATTAACATTCAAACTCTAATATTAATCTGGCACTGTATAGACAACTGTTTTACTTTATTACTTAAAATCCACTGTGTTAAAATCAAATGTCTTACTTTACTTTTAAAATCAACTGTGTCACTTTATTGCTTAAATTCAACTGCTTTTCGACAACTCAGATGACAACCTTTTATACTACAGTCATCTCTTTCTCGAATAATCCAGTACCTTCTAGATGGCGTATCGGCGTGGAATCCACAATTATCCAGAATGTTACCAGTACCTTCTAGAGGGCGTATCGGCGTGGATAATTTCTCTCGGTTGTCGACTTTTATAGTGTACTGCAGCGCCTTTTCGGTTTATCATTTTTAGTACAAAAACTATACTTGGCCGCTAGATGGTGTACAAGTATTTTTATACAGCCAGTGATGCTAGCTAGTATCGTTTAGTTTTCTTTTGTTGGTTTTTATTTCGATAATTTTCTGGCATAAACCAAATTTCGCTACAATATTAAAATAAATGCAAATTATACTTTAAGTTTCACCATCGAATTAAAAAAAAACTTTTATTTGAACATAAACTTCTAAAACTACGAACTGAACTCTTTAGCACAAAATAAATACTAAATAACCAAATGCTGTGTTCAAGTTGAAGTGCAATCAGATAAAAAAAACTGATTATAACATTCGGGTATTCCCCCAATTGTATTTTTGTGCTGAGCTTAGCTGTACATTTTAGAATGGAAATTAAAAAAAAAATCTTTTTTGAGATTCGTGCAAGAACAAAAAATTCGTGTAAAAAAGTTAATTTGCTCTTATTTTTGAACCGTGTTATTTCAAAATCGTGTAAAAAATTACCGTGTAAAAAGAGGGTTGGGTGTATTTAATACTATGTGTGACCACCTTTGGCGTTAATTACAGCATGCAGCCTTCGACTCATTGATGAAATCAGCTTTTGCAAGTCATAATCTGTTGGAATTTTGTTCCATTCCTCGAGAATTCCGCGTAATGTTGGGTGCCTTTTGGCCACTTTTTTTTTAAATATGCCCACAAATTCTCGATGGGATTCATGTCGGGACTTTGGGCCGGAGTATCAATAACTTTGCCGTAGTTATAAAGCAGCCACAATCTCTTTTTATGCGCTTTGTGTTTAGGGTCATTATCTTGGTAGAATTTAAAATTCCTGTCAAACCCAGATTTGATGGCACTACTTTGTAAATGTAACTTTAATATATTTAGATACTGTTGTGCATCCATCGTGTTTTCTATAAAAACCAAATCACCCACTCCTTTACTTGAAATGTAACCCCCAAACCATTCCTGATAATTTCCCAAATTTAATAGTTGGGATGATGTTGCGGTTTTCTAAAGCTTTTAAAGGCTTACGCCACACTCTATTGGGTCCATCATTATAGTAAAGCATGATCTTTGTCTCGTCACAAAATATGACGTCATCCCAAAAGCTAACAAAAAAGCAATATGAGTCACAGCAATACAAATTCGCTTTTCAATATTGTTACGAAATTCCTGTCTCTTTGACGATTATTTCGATCTCTTACACTTTTCTGAGTTCGATCACTGGATTGTGTAGCAATCAAAAATACACAAGCTTATTTAAATATGAAATGGTTTATTTAAATCACAAAAGTTAGTTTTTACACGGTACAATTGTTTATTTCATTAACATTCAAACTCTTATATTAATCTGTCACTGTAAAGACAACTGTTTTAAAATCCACTGTGTTAAAATCAACTGTATCACTTTATTGCTTAAATTCAACTGCTTCACTTTATTGCTTAAGTTCAACTGTGTTCAACTACTCAGATGACAACCTTTTTATACTACAGTCATCACTTTCTCGAATTATCGAGTACCTTCTAGATGGCGTATCGGCGTGGAATCCACAACTATCCAGAATGTTACCAGTACCTTCTAGATGGCGTATCGGCGTAGAATCCACAACTATCCAGAATGTTGCCAGTACCTTCTAGATGGCGTATCGGCAGCGATAATTTCTCTCGGTTGTCGACTTTTATAGTGTACTGCAGCGCCTTTTCGGTTTATCATTTTTAGTACAAAAACTACTCTTGGCCGCTAGATGGTGTAAAAGTATTTATACAGCCAGTGATGCTAGATAGTATCGTTTAGTTTTCTTTTGTTGGTTTTTATTTCGAGAATTTTCTGGCATAAACCAAATTTCGCTACAATACGTATGTTCTTTAGACATCTTGATGAATAGTTATGCTTTTTTTATAGTTCGTCGCACTGTTTCGTGACTTGTAGTTACTGCATACTCTTCAATTAACTCACGGGCAATGGTTTTGGTTGATATCATTGGGTTTTTATCAACTTTTCGCAAAAGAACTCGTTCGATTCTATTTATGTACAAGACGATTTTCATGCTGAGCGCGATTTAAGATATTATAAATCGTTTGTCGCGAAAGGGAAAACATTTCGGACAACTCTAGAACCGTTTCTTCGGCAAAGTGGTTATAACAAACCAACTGGATAACATCGAACGACACTCTCTTTCCCGGCATTCTAAGTTCACGAATTGAAACTATATTCAGCGACGTACAAAACTTGAAAAATTTGCTTCAACAGTTATTTATTTGTGCATATGATAACGGGATCAAATAATAAATGTAAAATCATTTATGTATGTGACAGTCTAATTTTGGAGCAGTTTCGTTGGTGTAACGTTGGTTTAATCATTTGTTAAAAAATCTAAAAAATAGTATCATCAAAAAATCTGAAGAAAAATAATAAGGAAGCCATGTTTTTTTAAGAAGAATGTAAGATTTATAAATTTTTTACTATGTCAAAACACTTTGTTGACATACTGTGTGTATTTTCGTTCAATTTTATTGCAAGTTTTTTACTGTTTTCTCGAATAGCTTCTACAGTTTTTGTCCGATTTCCGCAAAATTTTACTTAAAATATTTGCAAAAGAATGGTTTTTCATTTTCAATTCTAAATATATGGAAAAGAAGAAATTTTTTATTCAAATGGAGCAATTGAAATTTAGTGATTTTTAAAAAAGACCAAAAAATCAGTTTTTTTGGACTTTGAGCGCTTATCTTATCTTATCTTATTCGATTCCAGCAAACAGCATATCGTTAGAAAGGAAATAAAAATATCTTTCGAGTGCTGAAAAGCGTTTTTGAGTCGAAAAAAAATTCATTGAAGATATAGCCAAATAAATGAAAAAAGTGCCGAAAAAAGGGTTTTTTGGGGATGTCTCGAGAACGATTCTTAAGAAAAACAAAATGGTTGCCATTGTTGAAACCAGATCTTTTTTCTTGTGAGCTAGTGTTATCAGTTACCTGAGGGCTTATTCTACCATTGCGTAAAAATTTTTGGTTGCTTTATAACTTAATCAATTCCCATAAAATAGATGATGGTTCCGGTGCCACCCCAAAAATCTATTTTTAACCTTTCCCCATCCATAATCGCAAAATAAAATTTTTCAGGAATTTTTCAACTTTTACGGTCTACTTTTTAGTCCGTTTCGAGGAATTCATATACGAATCGCTTTTCGAACTCGCTTTTTAAAATACGGATTCAAGGCGGACTGTTTTTTTTTGAATTCTATGGATTCGAGTCGTATCTTTTTTTTCTCAAATAATACAACGTTGGTGAGTTCAAGGACGACTCCTACTTATTTCCTGAAACAAATCATTTACTACTATAATGACTAAGCGTACAAATTTAGCGGAATTAGAAATTTCTGAAAAATATCTTGTGTACGGCTATCCTATAGTCACATGTAGAATGTTCAATTACTTAGAAATTCTGAGGAGTAGTACTTTTCGGCTCTAGGTCAGCTTCAGGAGCACGTGGCTAAGGATATAACGAAGATATTTAAATCTATATAAATAAAATGATAGCCGTTTTCGATGAACGGGATTCACGCAAAATCTACTGAATCAATTTCGATCAAATTTTTTTAGTTATCTTTCTTAGGCGCTTGGTCTTAACATAGAATTAAAGTTATCACGATATTCCTCTCAAATATCAAAATATTAAAGTTTTAAAATTGCTAAAAAAAATTAATTTCACACATAGAAAGAAGCATGTAAGCATACGCAATCGTTTAATAGCAAGTTAGTGGGTTAGTAAGGGTGTGTGCGTTTTATTTTTATATGGCAATGCAATGGAAGACAAAAAACGGAATTTTACTCTCGCTCTCATTCTCAATTTGTCAACGCAGCAACGCGGAATATGTGAACAATGAAGGATGAAAAAAAATTACAGTAGGTTCACACATAGAAAACACACATGCTGTCCTACATGGCTTGACAACATTTATGACTGTCAGTATTGCTTTGAGTTCACATTATCGAGCATGCCATCAAACATCAATTGCAGAACAATTTATGAGCATCCACATCGAAGTAAACTGCATAAAATCCTATTTAAAATGAAAAATGTTCATTAGGCTTGATATTCAGTTCACACAGGTTGTATGGTTGGACACTGCCAGCAGAAAAATCAACAATTTTTGAAATCCATCCAACATGTGTGTCAAGTGGTCGTTCCTAGAGTTTACTTTATCGAACATTGATGTTTTCAAGCCATGTTGGACAGCATGTGTGATAATGTGAACTTGGTTAATTGAATGTGTTAGTTAGTGTGTGTGCTTTGGATTTTGTCTTTCACATGGCAATGCAATGGAATATTTATGGAAGAAAAAACAACAACAACTCTAGATCTGTGAAGAAGAATCAAAATTGACTGTAGTTCTATTCAAAAAAAATTAAATTGTTTGCCTTCGCAGAAAAACAGGCTACGCGTACAAAGTCGCGGGCATCTGCTAGTTAAAAATAAGTACAGAACTGTATATCGTATCCCTGATCTATTAGTCCAAGAGCCGGCTGTAGAAAAGTCGAGTGTATAAGATTACACCATGGGACCTATGCCAAATGATAGAGCTCGATGAGCCTAAATAGAATATCTAGGGTTGCCTTGCCAAAGCCTGTCCCGATGGCCGAAAAAACCCACTTTTGGCCTACTTTTTTTTTAATAAAAAGTGTATAAGATTACAGCATGAAATTGGTGTCAAATGATAGAGCTCGATGAGCCTAAAAATAAAATAAAGGGTTGCCTTGCCAAAGCTTGTCCTAAACTAGGGTTGCCACCCGTTTTTTGGGGCAACATTTATCAGAAAAAATTTTATGGTTTGAGATTGCAGCTTCGAATGTATGTCAAATGATAGAGCTCGATGAGCCTAAAAAGAAGATATAGGGTTGCCTGGCCAAAGCCTGTCCCGATGGCCGAAAATGTCCGAATTTTGGCCAATTTTGATGTTCTAATTAAAACTGTAGTACATAACAGCTCCAAATGTATGCCAAAAGATAGAACATAAAGAGGCCTAAGTATAATACATGGGATTGCATTGTTGAATCCTGTCGCAAACATGGGTTTTCACCAGTTTTTGGGTCAATTTTTATTAATGAAGATAACAGCTTGAAATTTGTGCCAAATGATAGATATTGAAAAGCCTAAATAGAATATCTAGGGTTGCTTTTCCAAAGCCTGTCCCAAACATGGGTTGCCACTCATTTAAGAAAAGTCGACCCAAAAAACGGGGTTCAACCAATGTTTAGGACATGATTCGACAAAGCAACCCTATATATTCTATTTAGGCTCTTTGATATCTATCATTTGGCACAAATTTCAAGTTGTTATCTTCATTAATGAAAATTGACCCAAAAAACCGGTGAAAATCATGTTTGGGACAGGAGTCAACAATGCAATCCCATGTATTATATATAGGCCTTTTCGAGTTCTATCATTAGGCACACATTTCGAGCTGTTATGTACTACAGTTTTAATATGAATAACAAAATTGGCTAAATTTCGAGCATTTTCGGCCATCGGGACAGGCTTTGGCAAGGCAACCCTATATATTCTATTTAGGCTCATTGAGCTCTATCATTTGACATACATTTTAAGCTGGAATCTTTAACCATAAAATTTTTTCTAATAAATGTTGGCCCAAAAAACGGGTGGCAACCCTAGTTTAGGGTTGCAAGGCAACCCTATATTTTCTATTTAGGCTCATCGAGCTCTACCTTTTGACACCACTTTCATGCTGTAATCTTATACACTTTTTTTTAAAAAAAATTGGCCGAAAAAACGCGAGGCAACCCTAGTTTAGGACAGACTTTGGCAAGGCAACCCTATATTTTATTTTCAGGCTCATCGAGCTCTATCATTTGACACCACTTTCATGCTGTAATCTTATACACTTTTTATTAAAAAAAAATGGCCCAAAAAACGGGTGGCAACCCTAGTTTAGGACAGGCTTTGGCAAGGCAACCCTATATTTTATTTTTAGGCTCATCGAGCTCTATCATTTGACACCAATTTCATGCTGTAATCTTATACACTTTTTATTAAGAAAAAAGTCGGCCAAAAGTGGGTTTTTTTCGGCCATCGGGACAGGCTTTGGCAAGGCAACCCTAGATATTCTATTTAGGCTCATCGAGCTCTATCATTTGGCATAGGTCCCATGGTGTAATCTTATACACTCGACTTTTCTACAGCCGGCTCTCCGTCTATATTGAAATTAAAATAAAATGTTTGATGACAACTCGAAAACTGCATTTTATGTTAACGTTCTGTGCATTGTTTTGACGAATTCGTAATGGAGTTCGAAACGGATCTGCTTTCGCTTTTGTGCACATTGGGATGTGTTTTAAATGCACAGAACAAAGTTTCTATCCTCTTTTTTCATGAAAATAACACATCGTCAGCTTATTAGCTTTCAGAGTTTAGGAATGGAATAGTTATTTCGAAGATTGAGAAAAAATTCGATTTATTTTGTAAAAAACTTTATGACTTGGATATTCATTTGAGATTTTTCTTACATGAAATATAGACGAAACTGTAGTACAGCATTCCTTCCCATGTAATTCCTATGGAAAACTAAAAAGTTCAATGCGCCACCAGTAAATATAAATATTATGAACTCTACCCCAGTAAAATTGATATTTGTGCAAAAATGTTATTCGATGTTCCTTTTAAAATAATTACGGAAATTTTGTTTGGAGTTTGCACTCTTGTTCTCTCATCCTTCATCTTTCTTTGTCGTATGTTTAATTTTTACCAATTTGGAATCCATGGTACCATTATCTTATGGAAGAGCGTCAAATACTGCGTTTCATAGAAAATTGATATTTGTGCAAATTGATTTATTTGAGTTTTGAATACTGCAGCGTCATTATCCATACAAATAAAGTGACAAAATTATTGAGGAGGTATATAGTCATTATTATAAAAATATAATTGTCATTTATATGTGGTGGCAAATATTTATTTTAGTTCAAGAGGCCTCTTGAAAAGGAACTAACTAACGAAGAGAAAGTTAAAAAAAAACAATGCATGAAGCTGGGATAAAAATATGTGAAATTGCTGGTGCAACAAATCGCCATCGTAATACTATTAGAAATTTTTTGAAAAACCCGCAGAAATATAGCGTAAATAATTGCAAAGGTGCTATATCCAAGTTAGATGAGCGTACCAAACGACACATTCGGACTCTATCCACGAGCGAAATGATGAGCTGCGCAGATATTAAGGCAGAACTAGGTCTGTCAATCACCAGACAACTCATACAACAAATTGGAAGAAAGGAGTTAGATCTTTAGTATCAATCGAAAGTGCCCAAACCGAGCCTAAAAAACATCACGAATAATAAAAGTTTTGGGATGATGAGTTCAAAACTGTGATGTTTATTGATGAAAAAAAGTTCAACGTAGACGGCCTGGACGAACATAATAAATATTGGAGGGATATGTGCCATTTTAGGTAGATCTGCTACAGGCGCAATTATGCTGGTGGATCTCTGATGGCTTGGGCTGGTTTTGGTGCTAGAGGAAAGTCACCAATTTATTTTATGCCCAGTCGTATTAATGCAGAAAGGTATATTGAATTGCTGGATAGTAAACTTATACCATTTGCAGAAGAGTTCCATGGAGACAGTTAGACATTTCAGCGAGATAACGCTCCCATACACGTTGCACGGCATATGATGGCGATTTTTAAGTCTAGAAATATTTCGTTGTTGCAGTGATCGGCTTTAAGTCCGGATTTAAATCCAATTAAGGACCTATGGGGCATACTATCTTCTAAAATTTTTGGTGCTACAAAGCAGTACGAATTTTTGAAACAGCTAAAATAAGCTATTGTTAAGGAGTGGTCGAATATAGATTTGTCGGTTCTACAAAACTTGGTGAATTCAATGACCGATGGTTGAAGTTACTTGACAAAGAAAAGAGCAACACCATCTCATACTAAAATGACCTTAAATTAATTTTTTTTCGCAGATTGAAGTTAAACTTTCACTTAAAATTAGATTGCACAAATATCAATTTTCTATGAAATAAATTTATATTAATTTTTTTTAGATATTAAAATGTAATGAATTAAATATATCTATTAGGGTGGGTCAAATTTTTTCGCCACAAAGCGTCTAGCAAAAACGTAATCTACGGAGAATTCTAAGAAAATTTGTCAAAGAAACCATGTATCTAAAATCAATATCGAGCCCCCGATTTTTGCCGAGAACATTTTTATATACGACATTTAAAAAAAAAAAAACATATCATTGCTTTTGCTTTCAAATTGACGTTATGATTAAATTGTGCAGTTGGAAATTATTATGTATTGCGGTGTTAACATTTTTTCGCCATTGTAACTTTTAAAAACATTTCTCGGAGATGGACATATGCCGTATCAAAACTATTGGCTTACCAAGTGTTTTGAGCGAACTCAATTTGCCAAGTGGTCGCGATATTTTAAGATACTATTTTTTTTTTTTAGTGAGCGTTCCAGAAATGAAACCAAGATGTCCTCGTATTCATTTTTCACTTCGCAAGTAGCGGATAAACTAATTGAAATTTGGAAGAAATTAAATATTGGTGTAATTAATAAGAAAAGTTTTATGAAAAAACTAACAAAATTGCTTAATATATCAAGGACGTGAACCAGGTGAAAAATATGGTCGGTTCGTTTTTGCACTTTTGGATTGGTTTGTCAAAACGGTTTTTTTTTTTATTTGAATCGGGTTTTTGGTTCGGCTCAACGGTTCGGGAATTAAAAAAAGACTATACACATTTGTATTATTTTTATTCAGTAACAATCCAAAAGAACATAGAAATATAGACTTAATTTATGTCTTACGCTATAACTACGTATTAAAAAATTGTTTTTGCTAAAAAATTTGCTTTACAATAATCAGTTGAGATTGATGAGAAGAATATCTTCTAACAAGTCATCGTCAATATTTCCCCGAAGGTCTCCGAGAATAAATTTTAGGGTGGAAAATGCCCTCTCTACCGAAAGCTGGAACATCAAAAATCATTTGAGCTAATTCAGATAATTCTTTGTCGGTGTAATTATTCCAAAAGTTCAAAACATCAACATTACTTATTTGAAAGCCGCCTTGTATTACCAAAAGATTTGATTTTATCTATTAATGATTTATATATGAACTCTGTTTCATGCTTCCCTATTTTTTTGAAAATTTCATCAATTTCCATTTTTAACAAAAGAAAAAATTAAAAAAGGGAGGAAAATTTGGTTATTGATATTAGCTATGTTTTGTTATGTTCTACTTACTAAAGCCTTTAAAAAAAAATAGTATCAATTTTACTGAGGTACTTGCACCAGTTTTTTTGTTGCATATGCGCAAGTCCGCTAGAATTAGCGTTTTAGCTGTACTCGTTTTTTTTTTTTTTTGAGTACATCTTTCAGCCATAGTTTTTCTTGAAGCTAAGGATGTCTTGAATTAATATACACGGTTGTTCAATTAAAATTCAGATAGCTATTTTTTCCATTTAACTTTATATGTAACTGTTCGTGTTTTTTTTTTTTAACTCAAATGCAATTTTAACTATGTCTCCCTATGAATTTTAATTGTTCCTCCTTGAATATTAATTCAGGATAGTTTCAAGAAAAACCATAATCGAAGCCATGGTCGAGCTAAGATGACAATTTCGATTTTTATTTATTTTTTTGGAGCAGACTCTTCAAAATTGCATTTAAGTTAAAAAAAAACATGAAATGTTACATATAAAGTTGAATAAAAAAAAAATTGCTATCTGAATTTTAATTGAACAACCTTGAATATTATTTCAAGACAGCCTTAGCTTCAAGAAAAACTATGGCTGAAAGATGTACTCCAAAAAAAAAAAAACGAGGCCAGCTAAAACGATAATTCTGCCGGTCTTGCACATATATCTGCCTATAAACTGGTATAAACACAAAAAAAGAAAATTTGAATAACCTTTGGTGTCACGTTTGCATCTCGCACATGACAACAAAATTTTTGTGAAGTTTAGCGCTATCTGTTAACTGCTAGCGGAAGTTTTATTCGCAGTGTCCAAACTATTATCAATTTGTTTTTCTTGTTACACATAAGCGCCTCTAGCGGAAAAAGTACATAAGACTAATGACATTTGTATCATTGTTCGTTAAATAAAAATTCCATCGGGCCGTTTAACCAAACACACGAGATTGCACTGAACGACAGTTTAATTAAAAACCATCTACAGTAATGGCTAACCCACAATTCAGACGGTTGACGGAAATACCGCCAGCGTAAAAACCGTTAAACAGTAAAACAGTCGTATAATCCGTTCAAGTAAGCCAGTCACTGGCATCCCATTTGACCGCGGCCGAACAAAGAGAATAAGCTATGGCTCTTGCTTGACAAATCGAAAAATTCAGTTTCATCTGCGCATAGTGTCAAGTGTACTACGAAAAAAGTTTGAAAGGGAAAAAACTTATTTTTTAGGAGAACAATTTTTTTGCCAATAGCAGCGTTTGATTTGCATACGCGTTTTAGGGGATGTCGCATTATTGCAGAAACCGGGGAAGCTATCATAAGTTCCAAAAATCACATTCAAGTATACTATCGTCATTTTTCGTAGGACTTACGTCGCAGGATCAGACCAAGATCCTCGCCAATGACAATCTAATTAACTTTTGTTACCAATTTATTTTGTAAGCAAGTGAAATGAATTTAAAAATCTTAAAACCATTATACCAATACAACGGAGGAAAAATTTCATATTATGCACGTTTGAAACTGCAGCACCACGAACTTCTCTGTACTCTGATAAAAATGCATGCACTAGAAAATCAAAATTTTTTCTGCGTATTAAACTGATACAAACTTTTGAAATGCGATTTTACCAGAGTTCTACGATTCTTGATAATACAATATCCATCTAACAATAAGTTTATATTTCGAATAAAAGAATTTTCTCAGTTTTACGTATACTTGAATTACGCATGAAGAATTATTTTTTAGGACACATTAATGTTAAGGAATACAAAATATATGTAAGCATCTGAAAAAATTATTGGAGAAATAATGCATCAGGCTTTTAAGTTTTCAAAACTTGTTTAATGCCATAACTTAAAAGCCTCCGGGAGTTTTTCGAAAATAAAAAAGACACTTTTTTAAACAAATTTTTGAAGCTGCATTTTATCTTAGACCAAAATTTTTTTTACATATCAAAGTGTTACTATTCAAAATTTATCTCTAGCGAGAATTGAAAAAGAAAACGCCAAACTCCTTATCACACACTAAATTTTGCTCTACCCAGCAATTTTAGTAATGAAAACATATTATTTTTGTACACATATCATAAATCATCAGGAATCAATATTTATTGATTCATGGTATATCATAACATATTCAAATTAATTTATTTTAAACATAACAGAAATATAAATGAAAAAAAACTTAAATTTCTAGATAAGGGAGCTAACGTTCGGATGAAGTAAATGGTGGGTATGATCTCGAACAACATTAATAAAGTGTTTCGCGATGGTGGCGAAAAGTTGGAGGCTGAGGAGATGAATATTCGAATATTTTTCCAATTGAAAATGGGGAAAAAAATTAATTTTTGCATGTATAAAATATTTTGGCAGACAGTGGGGTTAACTAAAGCCAAAACTGAAAAATTTCGAATTATTCACCTATTTATATCCCCGCTCTCACTTTTTTATCAGCATAATAGAGTCATCCGACCTCTGTTTACCCTTCTACTTCACTTTTTATCGACGGACCCACTATCTAGAAATTTACCAAAAAAGAAGCAGACTTTTTTTTAAAAATCACAAATCTGAATTTTTATTAAAAACTTAACTTTTTTCATTCTCTTCATCACAATCCTGGACGTATTCTTTAATACCTACAACAGATAACTTCCGATCTTCCATATTGAAAACAAAATTGTAAGGTTTTCACAATTTGAATTCATTTTTTCTTTTTACATTACAACGTTTCGGGAAAATCATGTGAAAAGGCTTAACAGTAAAGGCCCAACTAAACCATGCATCGCCTAGCGTAACCTACTGTCAAATTTGAACGAAAAGCCTGTCAGATGCTTAAGAAACTCAGAGAAGACTTTTTAGTGGCTATGTTGTACTTCGTTGAACTTAAGAAGCGATGTAGCCATAGTTGGCAAGCGTGTGAAATATTCCCACAATTGCATACATTTTATTTCTTATATTTTCTAAATAAATTGAATTCATTCACAAAATGTTATTGAATGACATTTATTTAGATACTTAAAGCAATAAATATGTAATCCAGATATTGTTTTTACTAATTTTAAGAAAAAAATAAGAAAACAAAATTGCTTATTTTGTAATATGCGTGTAGATTGTGGGGAAAAGTATTGGCAAATGCAGCGCGTGGCATCACTGAATTGTCAATCAAATTGTTGTATGTATTGTGTGTGTATATTAAAATGCATATTTCTGCAACTGCACTCCAAGCCATTTCCTTCACATTCTTATTGTAATAAAATGCGTCTACTTTGTTGTATAAGCATCTTCTTTTCTCCTCATTTTCTATCAATTTCAAAATAAAAGTATTTTCCACTTCAGATTCCATTGCAAAATTTTTTTCTTATGTATACAATGCATAAACAGCTGATTCCGTACAGAAAGTGCGTTCAGTTTCGCTCTTTCCTTAAGCAAATGACATTTGTGGAAATTGAACGAAACTTTTTGTTAAGTACGTTGTAGCTTTGATATACGATTTGTGTGCATTCGCACACTTGCAGAAGTTGACTGCAGTCAAAGCGTGCATGGTTTAGTTGGCCCTTAAGGCTGTGCAACGAACCGAACTTGTTCGAACAAACTCGAAACTCACGAACTTTTCACAAAATTTCAACACCGAACCAAGTTCGTTCGGTTCGACTCAACTCAGTTCGTTTGGTTCGATGCGTTCGCGCACATTTCATTATATTGCTTTTGTTTGTGCCTGCATACAAGTAGATCGAAGAAAAATGAAAATTGCGGTGCGCCGTAAAGTGGAAAAAGAGCAAGATATTTAATTGAATTTAAAGAATTTTTAAATAAAAGATTATTAAACTTATTTTTTTTTTATTTGTTTAATATTTCATGTATTTTAACTTATTTACATATGTACATATTTTCATGCAAAAATGCAATTTTTTCAACGTGTTCCGTGATATTGCTCTGCATCTTTTGTAGATTCTAATACGATACTTATTAACATAATCAAATCAAAGTGTCTATCTATCATGATCATGTATTTTTGCATAGCGAAGTAAAGTTGTTGTTGTGGCCGAAGTAACCGTGAAAATTTTAAAACACTCTTTACATCTTTTTTTTTTTGGCTCAGCGGTATCTTCAACAAAATTCCAGGCTGCATTTCGCTTAGCTTTTCCTGTTGTTGTTTCAATATTACACACAATATTTGCGTAACTAACCAACACACACCAATCGCACAATCGCGTAACTAACCAACACACCCCAATCGCACTGAAATCGAACAATTCAAAACTCGAACAAACGAACTGTTTGAACTTTTGAGTTGTTCGAAACTCACGAGTTGCATTCGTATGATACGAACAACGAACGAACTGAACACGAGTTGAGTCGAACGAACTGAGCTGTTCGAGTTGGACTCGTTGCGTATGACAAAAGTGGGAACGTGTTCGATCGGATTGTTGCACAGCCTTACTTAACAGCTAAACACCTCCTAGACGATCAATCTTTGTGACAATCAAACCTAGACAGAAAATGTTCACTTTAATTTCCTTAAATCTTGACGTCAATGATTGCTTGAATCATGATGTAATATTCATTCAAATTAGCTTTTTCTGTGGTGTGAACTAGTCCAAAGCGAACAATTTGTTTCCCAAATGATTGAGGGAATGACTTACAGCATTATTTCTAAACGAGCAAACGTCAAGGCTTCTGTGTACTTCAATCAAAATTTGCATCAATCTTCTTCAATGATTGACTCAATCTCAAACAATGTAGCCAAGCTTCTATATTAAAATTTTTCCTGTCTCTGCCTGTACAGCTATCGGTCTCTGTCTGATCGTCAGAAAAAAAGATTGATTGTCTAGCGGGTGCAAAACCCCACGCAATTTACAATTACATCGCAAAGTAAGGAACCGAATCGTTTTTGATATTTTCATTTTGACATTTCATACTAATAAAATATTAAACCATAAAAACCATCTCATTGTCGTTGCAATTTGTTGTACAATTTGCCCCGGTTGTATATCGTTGCGATATGTTGTACAATTTTCCTTAATCGTACCACAAATCAGATTTTTACCAAACATTTTAGTGTGATTTTCTCTTAGCATAACAAGGCAAGAGCGGCTTTATAAAACCGAATTGTTTGAACTAAATTATGTCACATATTTCGTTGGCCATGTTAAATGTTGTCACTTTTTATGTCAGCATAATTCTGTTTTCAATTATTTCACTACCAAAAAATTACAAGTGACATTATTTTCTATACTGAAAATTATAGAATAATTTTATAGCTTGACACAGCACACAAGGGCTCAAATCCTGGAATAGTTACTTCATATAATTTAATTTCGCATGAAATTTTTATTTATAAAATGATTTGAATACACAACTTGATTCGACTGAGAATCAAGTTTCTAGAATAGTTTGAATGCAACTCCGTTCCTTAGCTAGCTCGGCTACATAATGTTGATATTTTATAGTTAGGGCGAACCTTTAAAAACCGATTTTAAGGGCTTAAAGTCTGAAAAGATTCTAAAGTATGATTGGAAAATATGCAAGTAAAATTGTATCTTTGAATATGTGTACTTTTATATATTTTTCGGAAGTCTGGACTTATTTCTATTACAATGAAAAACCACATCCATTTTCCGGTATTGAAAGTTCCTCCGATTTTTTTTAAAAAAATGTCGTATATTGAAAAACATCGTTCTACGTCACAAAAAGTGACAGAGCAATACATGAATCGAGTAAGCTCGTAGGGAGAGAGTTTTGTAATAATCTGAATAGTGACCTGCGAACTGTTAAAAACTATCGTTAGCTATTTTAGTTTTCTGTGAACTGATTCTATTATAGCACTGCTGTCATTCAACGGAATTCTTTGAGTCTCTACTTTTGTTAAATCCATTTCCGGGAAAGAAAAATCTGGAAATGGAGCCAAAATTGGCTTTTCATAAACTGCACCAATCCATGTCAAAAATCAATCTTTCCCCATCGATTGGACCAAAAACTCTTTTCGTACATGGGCCCAAAACGGTCCTTTTCTAAATCCAGGGTCACACACAGTCACGTTCAAAATCAATTTTCAACCTTTCTGCATCGTTTGGTGTCAAAAAATTTGTTACAAAAATGGGCGCAAAACTGTCTCTTAATGGGTCCGGGGTCACACAAAGTCACGTCAAAACCTCCATTGGAGCAAACACAAATTTACCTTAAATGAACCCAACATGGTTCCTTCCTGTGCTCAGGGTGCACCTAGTTCAGAGTCGATTTTCAACCATACCCCATCGATTGGTTCTAACAATTTTAAAATAGTCCAATTTCAACTTTTCCCGTCGCTTGGTGCAATATTTTGTTTTATTTTATTATGCGGAGTAAATATCGTATAAGAGCGGTTGATGATTGGTTATTTCCGGCCTTTCCCTTTCAATCAACCAATCTATTGTATTTTATTTTGAAGCTTGCAACTCTGTTTTCGTCACAAGGTACAAGCTATAACCCATTTCTAAAAGCAACACACTTGTAAAAATCAACTCACTTGCAAAATTCAAGCCAACTTGAAAGTTCAGGCCGGCTTGCAAAGAAATAAATCATTCGACACAAAAAATTAATGCGAATGTTGAGTTGCATTCACATTGAATAAACGTCAGCTTGGCTTGTTTGTTTACAAGTCAATCCAAGCTTGTAATTGTGTCTTTTGCGAATCACTTAAAAGTGAAAATGAATGGATTCATTCATGGTTTGCAAGTTTATTGCATGTGACAAGAAAATATGGCTGCCTTTTTTTCAAAATAAGAAAATATATGTTCAACGCCAGAATGAACAACATAAATGATATCAAATAAGCTTTTTTAAGGAAAATGCTTAATTTTGGTCGCAAAATAAGCTTTTTAAGCAAAATGCTTAATTTTCTATTTACAAGACGAAATTGAACAATATAAAAAATTAAAAACGGTTCATGTAGCTGGTTTTTCTATGCTGAAAAGTTGTTTGTATAAAAATTTATACTTATTTTTTCAACCGTACATATATTTAATTCTAATTATGGTAAATATCTTTATTTTACAGTTTCTTGACGTTTTTATATGAACTTCATAACCCAACATGAAATATTCGAGATAAACCCCCCTATGAATGATTTCTGCGCACGGGCCTGGGTTTAAGTATTATAAAACAAACTTTTATTTGCACACAAAACCATTCCTTAGTTGGGTCAAAAAACAAACCTGCCATGCTAACAACCTTTCTAAGAGTGTCCTTATCCTTGACACGAAGCAATTTGGTACATCGTCATATTTATTTCTCATAGCGGTGTCCAACAATTCAAAACAGAATAAATGTATTTATTTAGAAAAAAAACACTAATATTTATAAACAACATTTAAATATCATTTTTAACATAAACGCACTAGATTTCACGTGTGGCCACAATTTTTTACATAAGCTAAAATATTTACAATACTTAGGGCAAATTTAGTAAAAACGTGTTCAAGTTTCAGTTCAAAATGTTTACTTCAATTTTTGTTTTGGTTTTTTATGTTTATGGATTCAGTATGTGAAAACATATTTCATATTTACAAATCTGCAATAATTTAAAAAAAAAATTATTTCTAAATTCAGTTGACAATTTTATACTAATGAACTATAAATACGATTTTTCCGCAAGCGATTTTTTCCTTTTTAAATGATAATTATTTAAAAACTAATTAATTTTGTATATAATAGATAAATTTGGTTGTTTGAACTTGGTTGCACCTGATAGCTCCAGAGAGGCTCACGTTAATGTTGGAATCACATTGCAACCATTATTCAAACGATATTCGGCGTAAACGAGACCTGTAATGAGACAAAGAGAATTTTATTGTTTGCTCGATCTTAAATTGTAAGCAGCGTTGACCAACCCGTGTTATGCCAATGGTAAAAAGCGGCCAGAATGAACATATGCCACCAATTATGCGAGTGTCCGAAAAAGTCTACCTTGCCGGTAAGCCAACGTTCTGGAATTTTGGCCGCATAAAATACGAAGGCTACTGCACAGAGCGCGTACATGATGATCACACGTGGTACCATTAGCTGAAATCATATATGGTATGAAGAAAACATACGACAAAATTGTTTAGCAACACTCACCTGTACTAATGCATTCTCCAGTCCACCCATTACCATCGTCCAGTGACCCAAGGG
Source organism: Tricholauxania praeusta (assembly GCA_949775025.1). Taxonomy (NCBI): domain Eukaryota; kingdom Metazoa; phylum Arthropoda; class Insecta; order Diptera; family Lauxaniidae; genus Tricholauxania; species Tricholauxania praeusta. The sequence continues at coordinate 71,877,986 of OX459029.1, read as the reverse complement.
TATGATACCATAGGCAGCCCAAAACAACAACACTAAAGTCTTGGTATTGATAGAGATATTAAGCGCTGGTATTTGCAAAGCCATAGCAAGACCAAACATACTCAGAGCGATCACAGAATAAACTAATCTAAGCGTCTGAAAACAAGAAAACAAAGTGATAAGGGATATTGTTTTTAAAAGAATTTCTCTACTGAAAGACTATTAATGTTCACCTGAAAACACCAAAAGGCATAATACATTCCACTTATATATATCGCTACTAGTGACAGCGATATACCAAGAAAGTCCACCGATAGAAAGAAATCATAGTGCTCTACTGACTTGCAGGAGAATATATGATAGATCGATGAAAGCAACATGCACAGGCAAAAACATATTAGCAAACTAATCAGGATCTGATCGCTTAGACCCGCATGAAGCTTTAGGAATTGAAAATCAAATATTATCAGACCAATAAATAGCACACAACCGATCAGATGACTCCAAATGTTGATCTATAAGAGGAAAACAAAACTGCATTTATGCGTTAATTTATAGAAAAATCACCTTTTATATACCGTTTCGTTTGTCCACCAAAAGATACTCTGCAGGCACAATTTTGTGGAGAGGAATGTACGATAACCACGTCGTATATAGGGATTGAACTTCAGATGATCGGGTGCCTAAAACGAAAAAACAAAACTAAAGGAATAAAGAGGGAATATATAGTATACAAACTTTGTAATATTAATTTTCAACGTAGAACATGCAATTGTAATTTTGACGTTATGCAATTCGAACTCTGGGATAAAATTAAATTGGTGCCCATTACCACCAAATCAATGATTCTTCGGGGTTTCGCAGAATCAAAAGTTGTTTTCAACAACTTATTAATTGCCGTTTTTGAAAACGACACATGATAAAAGCAAGCGATAATCAAGTTGACAATCACCTTACAGAGAGCAAAAGTGCGATAGATGACAGTCAACTATAAAATATCACCTAAGCGTATACCACTCCAGGATTTTCAATTGTACAGAAATTCAGCAATCCATTATTCTGGACAATATCCACAACTGTTTTACTTTACTACGGATCACACTGTATTCACTTTATTGCTTTTAATTCAAGTGTTCCACTTCACTGTTGAAATACAGGGTGTTTTTTTTAGAGGTATAGAGCTTCGAATTGAAATAAAACACAAGAAAATCGTTTTAATGTCCATCAATTTGGCTTTATTGGAAGGATAATTTTATGCCATTAATGTTTAAATATGATTTCGGGCATGTGGCCGCCGCGGCTGGCTCGAATAAAGCCAATTCTACAGGTCCAATTTTGAACCACTTTTTCGAGCATATGGGGCCGTATGTCGGCAATAACGCCACGAATGTTGGCTTCCAAGTCCCCTAACGTTTCTGGTTTGTTGGCGTAGACGAGCGACTTCACATATCCCCAAAGAAAATAATCCAATGGTGTCAAATCACACGACCTTGGTGGCCAATTGACAGGTCCATTCCGCGAAATTATGCGCTCATCGAATGTTTCCTTCAATAAATTGATTGTGACGTGCGCTGTGTGGCATGTAGCGCCGTCTTGTTGGAACCACAACTCATCCACATTCATGCCATCCAATTCGGGAACAAAATAGTCGGTTATCATGGCTCTATACCGGTCTCCATTAACGGTAACTGACTCTCCAGCATTATTTCGGAAGAAGTATGGCCCAATGACTCCACCAGCCCATAGAGCACACCAAACAGTCAGTTTTTGTGGATGTAATGGCGTCTCAAGGGTCTCATGTGGATTCTCTTCACTCCAAATGCGGCAATTTTGCTTGTTGACGTAGCCATTCAACCAAAAATCAGCCTCATCACTGAACAAAATTTTGCGATGAAAATCAGCATCGAGATCAATCTCATTTTCGGTCCATACACCAAAATCACGACGCATTGCATGGTCTCGCGGCTTTAATTCTTGCACAAGCTGGATCTTGTAAGGTCGCAAGCCAAGATCTTTGCGAAAAATCTTCCATAAAGTTGATGGACAAAGCTCCAATTGCTGTGCACGGTGGCGAATCGATTCATTCGGGTCCTCTTCAAATTTTGCTCTACAGCGGCAATTGTTTCTTCGGTGCGCACTGTTCGATGTCTCTGCGGATGCGTATTATCACATAGAGTAAACGTAGTGCGAAAACGACCCATGGTTTACCGAATTAATTGCTCTGATGGACGATTATGTCGACCATAAAATGGACGGAGCTTGCGGTAAACTTCGCGAACTGAACCATTATTTTCGAAATAAATTTGCACGATTTGCAAGCGTTGTTCTTTTGTCAACCTGTTCATGATGAAATGGCAAACCAAACTGAACATAAATGACATTAGAGTTGCCAGATTTGACCATAAAATGCCAGTTTTATCTCTATTCGAAAAACAAACCTCTAAAAAAAACACCCAGTACTACTGTGTTCGAAAACTCAAATGACACCCTTTTATACTACAGGCATCACTTTCTCGAATAATCTACTAGCTGCCAGATGGCGTATATTCTACCATTATCTACAACCTACCAGTGCTACTTTGTAGCGTGCATTCTACCACTATCCACAATTCACCAGCATGGCGCACTGACGTTGAGCTAGCTATTATGCTAGATGGCGTTGTACGTTGTACGACGGCGATAATTTCTCTCGTTTGTCGACTTTTTATTGTTTACTGCAGCGTCTGTTCGGTTTATTATTTTTAGCGCTTTGCGCTAGATGGTGCTAATATCGTTTAGTTTCTTTTGTTGGTATTTATTTCAAGAGTTTTCTGGCATAAACCAAATTTCGCTGCAATATTATGAACTCTACCCCAGTAAAATTGATATTTGTGCAAAAATGTTATTCGATGTTCCTTTTAAAATAATTACGGAAATTTTGTTTGGAGTTTGCACTTTTGTTCTCTCATCCTTCATCTTTCTTTGTCGTATGTTTAATTTTTACCAATTTGGAATCTATGGTACCATTACCTTAAGGAAGCGCGTCAAATACTGCGTTTCATAGAAAATTGATATTTGTGCAAATTGATTTATTTGAGTTTTGAATACTGCATGAGAAAGTGCCCAAACCGAGCCTAAAAAACATCACGAAAATGCGCGCATGACCTTTTTCGAATAATAAAAGTTTTGGGATGATGAGTTCAAAACTATGATGTTTATTGATGAAAAAAAGTTCAACGTAGACGGCCTGGACGAACATAATAAATATTGGAGGGATATGTGCCATTTAAGGTAGATCTGCTACAGGCGCAATTATGCTGGTGGATCTCTGATGGCTTGGGCTGGTTTTGGTGCTAGAGGAAAGTCACCAATTTATTTTATGCCCAGTCGTATTAATGCAGAAAGGTATATTGAATTGCTGGATAGTAAACTTATACCATTTGCAGAAGAGTTCCATGGAGACAGTTAGACATTTCAGCGAGATAACGCTCCCATACACGTTGCACGGCATATGATGGCGATTTTTAAGTCTAGAAATATTTCGTTGTTGCAGTGATCGGCTTTAAGTCCGGATTTAAATCCAATTAAGGACTTATGGGGCATACTATCTTCTAAAATTTTTGGTGCTACAAAGCAGCACGAATTTTTGAAACAGCTAAAATAAGCTATTGTTAAGGAGTGGTCGAATATAGATTTGTCGGTTCTACAAAACTTGGTGAATTCAATGACCGATGGTTGAAGTTACTTGACAAAGAAAAGAGCAACACCATCTCATACTAAAATGACCTTAAATTAATTTTTTTTCGCAGATTGAAGTTAAACTTTCACTTAAAATTAGATTGCACAAATATCAATTTTCTATGAAATAAATTTATATTAATTTTTTTAGATATTAAAATGTAATGAATTAAATATATCTATTAGGGTGGGTCAAATTTTTTCGCCACAAAGCGTCTAGCAAAAACGTAATCTACGGAGAATTCTAAGAAAATTTGTCAAAGAAACCTTGGATCTAAAATCAATATCGAGCCCCCGATTTTTGCCGAGAACATTTTTATATACGACATTTAAAAAAAAAAAACATATTGTAGCGAAATTTGGTTTATGCTAGAAGAATCTTGAAATAAATACCAACGAAAGAAACTAAACGATATTAGCACCATCTAGCGCAAAATGCTAAAAATAATAAACCGAACAGACGCTGCAGTAAACAATAAAAAGTCAACAACCGAGAGAAATTATCGCCGTCGTACAACGTACAACGCCATCTAACATCTAGCATAATAGCTAGCTCAACGTCAACGTGGTGAATTGTGGATAGTAGTAGAATGCACGCTACAAAGTAGCACTGGTGGGTTGTAGATAATGGTAGAATATACGCCACTTAGAAGGTACTGGATTATTCGAGAGAGTGATGACTGCAGTATAAAAAGGGTTGTCATCTGAGCTGAGCACACAGTAGAATTAAACCAGCGAAGCAGTAAGCAATAAAGTGAATACAGTGTGATCCGTAGTAGAACAAAACAGTTTTCTATACAGTGTTAAATTAATATTAGAATTTGAACGTTAATAAAATAAACCATTTTATAACTAAATAAGTTTGTGTGTTTTTAATTGTTACACAATCCAGTGATCGAACTCAGAAAAGTGTGAGAGATCGAAATTATCGTCAAAGGGACAGAAATTTCGTAACAATTGGTGTCAGAAGTGGGATTGTGTAAAAAGAATTAACAATCAATTAAAAAAAAAAAAAAAAAATAAAAATGGTTAAGTTTGACGAACTAAAAGAGGATCAACTGAAGAAGGAGTTGCAGCAGCTGAGTCTGCAATCTACTGGCGGAAAGGTGGAGTTACAGAAACGCTTACGGCAGGCTCTTGAGGCTCAAGGTGTAAACCTGGAAGAGCACGAATCTTATAGTGATGTATCAGAATCAGCAGCGAAAGTGGAAGAAGCTTCTGGATCAGCGGCAAGTGGTGAAGTTGTGGATATGTCAAAGTTCGAGAAAATGTTAATGGCGATGACGCAGACAATGAGTCAAAATGCACTACAGATGAATAAAATAGACCAGAAGTTAAGTCAGAACGCGCTGCAGATCCAGGCCTTTCAGAAAAAAATTGTTCAGAGCTTAAGTCAGCACGCGCTGCAGATCCAGGCGGTTTGGGAAGAAATTGATCAGAGCTTAAGTCAGAACGCGACGCAGATCCACGCAGTGAATCAAAATACTGAGGCTGTTCGAACGGAGGTGCACAAAATGGAAGAAGTTCAAAATAATTTTAAAGACGTTAATAAAAGGATTCAACAGTTGGAAATAAGCGAACCAACCACTCAAGTGATAAGAGAAATCAGCGCAGAGAGGCTTAAAGCACCCTCGTACGATGGAACAACGCCATTTAGTGTTTTCAAGCTCCAGTTTGAAACAACATCTGGTCACAATCGTTGGGATAACGAAAGCGCAGCTGCAGCGCTAATTGTGGCATTAAAGGGCGCAGCTGCAGAAGTTTTGCAAACGGTTCCAGTGGCGGAGCAGAAAAACTACAAGGCGGTGATGGATGCCTTACAGCGAAAATATGGCAGTGACCACATGAAGCAGATTCACAGATTGGAGTTGAAAAGTCGTATCCAGAAATCTGGTGAGTCCTTGCAGGAGTATGCTGCGGATATTGAGCGATTGGCACACCTTTCCTATCCTGACGAGTTAAGTGTCGTAGCAGAAAAATTCAAAATAGAGGCGTTTATTGACGGCATACGTGACTCAGAAACAAAACGCGAGACAATGAGGAGCCCGAAGACATCATTTAATGAAACAGTAACGGTTGCCCTCACGCAGGAGACGATTGCGTTGACATGCCGCCCATCACTGAAAACTCGTCGGATAGAGGTGGAGGCTGAAAAGAAAAATTCATCGTTCGCCAGCGGTAGCTTCAGCAGAAAATGCTACAACTGTGGTAAGCAGGGACACATGGCACGTGACTGCAAATCACGATCTGCATCACGTTCACCAAGAAGAAAAATTGAAAATCGGATGGAGGTGGATTTTAAAAAGAAAAGTTCATCGTTCGCCAGCAGTAGCTTCAGCGGAAAATGCTACAACTGTGGTAAGCACGGACACATGGCACGTGACTGCGAATCACGTCGTAAACGATCTGCATCACATTCACCAAAAAGAAGAATTGAAAATAGGGTGGACGATGGCGAAAATGGTAGCGAGCAGCAGGCGCGTACGTGGAATCAGGGTTCGATTCCGGAGAGGGAGCCTGAGAAACGACTACCACATCGCAAAGAAAGCCAGCATGAAAATGCGGATGCATTTTTCCGTCGTCTATGTAAAATTGAGTGTTCACGGACGGAAAATAAAGCTGGAACAATTAATGTGCGCCGTTTGAACGTTTTGCCTGAAGAGGAGGTAAGATGGGACCAGCGCAGTGATCGGGATCGTGGTGATCGTGAACGAGAGCGTGAAATGGAACGCGAACGAGAGCGGGAGAGAGAACGTGAAAGAGATCGCGAGCGTGATCGCGAACGGCGTGAAGAACGCGACAGAGAACGAAAGCGGGAACGTGAAAGAGAACGTGAACGAGAGGAGGTTAGAGAGCGCGCTGAAAGAGATAAAGTTGAAAAGAAGGATCCAGAACGGCCTGATAAAGATCGTGAGCGCAGAAGAAGAGAAAGGGAACACGAACATGAGAAAGAGCGAGAACGAGAGGAGTCACGCCGAGAACGTTCTAGAAGTCGGGAGAAACCTTCTAGACGTCGTTCTAAATCGCGTAAACAGGAACGTGAGAAAGTGCGTGATAAAGATCGCGACAAGATGGAAGCTCGGTGTGACCTGCGAGCAAGTACTGAAAGGTTCAAGAAAGGTCAACTAGTGCTGCTACACAACCCACAACGGAAACGAGGCTTGTCTCCTAAGTTTCGGACTCACTGGGATGGACCTTACCGGATCGTCACAAGGATTAATGATGTTGTGTATCGAATCCGAAAATACCCCGAGAACAAAAATAAATTAAAGGTAGTCCACATCGAAAGGCTGGCACCTTATACTAGGGACGGAGAGACTCTTGTTCGGGACGAACAAGTTTAAGCGGAGGGCAGTGTAGCGAAATTTGGTTTATGCTAGAAGAATCTTGAAATAAATACCAACGAAAGAAACTAAACGATATTAGCACCATCTAGCGCAAAATGCTAAAAATAATAAACCGAACAGACGCTGCAGTAAACAATAAAAAGTCAACAACCGAGAGAAATTATCGCCGTCGTACAACGTACAACGCCATCTAACATCTAGCATAATAGCTAGCTCAACGTCAACGTGGTGAATTGTGGATAGTAGTAGAATGCACGCTACAAAGTAGCACTGGTGGGTTGTAGATAATGGTAGAATATACGCCACTTAGAAGGTACTGGATTATTCGAGAGAGTGATGACTGCAGTATAAAAAGGGTTGTCATCTGAGCTGAGCACACAGTAGAATTAAACCAGCGAAGCAGTAAGCAATAAAGTGAATACAGTGTGATCCGTAGTAGAACAAAACAGTTTTCTATACAGTGTTAAATTAATATTAGAATTTGAACGTTAATAAAATAAACCATTTTATAACTAAATAAGTTTGTGTGTTTTTAATTGTTACACAATCCAGTGATCGAACTCAGAAAAGTGTGAGAGATCGAAATTATCGTCAAAGGGACAGAAATTTCGTAACAATATCATTGCTTTTGCTTTCAAATTGACGTTATGATTAAATTGTGCAGTTGGAAATTATTATGTATTGCGGTGTTAACATTTTTTCGCCATTGTAACTTTTAAAAACATTTCTCGGAGATGGACATATGCCGTATCAAAACTATTGGCTTACCAAGTGTTTTGAGCGAACTCAATTTGCCAAGTGGTCGCGATATTTTAAGATACTATTTTTTTTTTTTTAGTGAGCGTTCCAGAAATGAAAGCAAGATGTCCTCGTATTCATTTTTCACTTCGCAAGTAGCTGTACTCGTTTTTTTTTTTTTTTTTTAGTACATCTTTCAGCCATAGTTTTTCTTGAAGCTAAGGCTGTCTTGAATTAATATACACGGTTGTTCAATTAAAATTCAGATAGCTATTTTTTCCATTTAACTTAACATATATGTAACTGTTCGTGTTTTTTTTTAACTCAAATGCAATTTTAACTATGTCTCCCTATGAATTTTAATTGTTCCTCCTTGAATATTAATTCAGGATAGTTTCAAGAAAAACCATCGAAGCCATGGTCGAGCTAAGATGACAATTTCGATTTTTTTTTATTTTTTTGGAGCAGACTCTTCAAAATTGCATTTAAGTTAAAAAAAAACATGAAATGTTACATATAAAGTTAAATAAAAAAATTGTTATCTGAATTTTAATTGAACAACCTTGAATATTAATTCAAGACAGCCTTAGCTTCAAGAAAAACTATGGCTGAAAGATGTACTCCAAAAAAAAAAAACGAGGCCAGCTAAAACGATAATTCTGCCGGACTTGCACATATATCTGCCTATAAACTGGTATAAACACAATAAAAGAAAATTTGAATAACCTTTGGTGTCACGTTTGCATCTTGCACATGACAACAAAATTTTTGTGAAGTTCAGCGCTATCTGTTAACTGCTAGCGGAAGTTTTATTCGCAGTGTCCAAACTATTATCAATTTGTTTTTCTTGTTACACATAAGCGCCTCTAGCGGAAAAAGTACATAAGACTAATGACATTTGTATCATTGCTCGTTAAATAAAAATTCCATTGGGCCGTTTAACCAAACACACGAGATTGCACTGAACGACAGTTTAATTAAAAACCATCTACAGTAATGGCTAACCCACAATTCAGACGGTTGACGGAAATACCGCCAGCGTAAAAACCGTTAAACAGTAAAACAGTCGTATAATCCGTTCAAGTAAGCCAGTCACTGGCATCCCATTTGACCGCGGCCGAACGAAGAGAATAAGCTATGGCTCTTGCTTGACAAATCGAAAAATTCAGTTTCATCTGCGCATAGTGTCAAGTGTACTACGAAAAATGTTTGAAAGGGAAAAAACTTATTTTTTAGGAGAACAATTTTTTTGCCAATAGCAGCGTTTGATTTGCATACGCGTTTTAGGGGATGTCGCATTATTGCAGAAACCGGCGAAGCTATCATAAGTTCCAAAAATCACATTCAAGTATACTATCGTCATTTTTCGTAGGACTTACGTCGCAGGATCAGACCAAGATCCTCGCCAATGACAATCTAATTAACTTTTGTTACCAATTTATTTTGTAAGCAAGTGAAATGAATTTAAAAATCTTAAAACCATTATACCAATACAACGGAGGAAAAATTTCATATTATGCACGTTTGAAACTGCAGCACCACGAACTTCTCTGTACTCTGATAAAAATGCATGCACTAGAAAATCAAAATTTTTTCTGCGTATTAAACTGATACAAACTTTTGAAATGCGATTTTACCAGAGTTCTACGATTCTTGATAATACAATATCCATCTAACAATAAGTTTATATTTCGAATAAAAGAATTTTCTCAGTTTTACGTATACTGAATTACGCATGAAGAATTATTTTTTAGGACACATAAATGTTAAGGAATACAAAGTATATGTTAGCATCTGAAGAAATTATTGGAGAAATAATGCATCAGGCTTTTAAGTTTTCAAAACTTGTTTAATGCCATTACTTAAAAGCCTCCGGGAGTTTTTCGAAAATAAAGAAGACACTTTTTTAAACAAATTTTTGAAGCTGCATTTTATCTTAGACAAAAATTTTTTTTTACATTATTAAAGTGTTACTATTCAAAATTTATCACACACTAAATTTTGCTCTACCCAGCAATTTTAGTAATGAAAACATATTATTTTTGTACACATATCATAAATCATCAGGAATCAATATTTATTGATTCATGGTATATCATAACATATTCAAATTAATTTATTTTAAACATAACAGAAATATAAATGAAAAAAAACTTAAATTTCTAGATAAGGGAGCCAACGTTCGGATGAAGTAAATGGTGGGTATGATCTCGAACAACATTAATAAAGTGTTTCGCGATGGTGGCGAAAAGTTGGAGGCTGAGGAGATGAATAATCGAATATTTTTCCAATTGAAAATGGGGAAAAAAATTAATTTTTGCATGTATAAAATATTTTGGCAGACAGTGGGGTTAACTAAAGCCAAAACTGAAAAATTTCGAATTATTCACCTATTTATGTCCCCGCTCTCACTTTTTTATCAACATAATAGAGTCATCCGACCTCTGTTTACCCTTCTATTCCAATTTTTATCGACGGACCCACTATCTAGAAATTTACCAAAAAAGAAGCAGACTTTTTTTTAAAAATCACAAATCTGAATTTTTATTAAAAACTTAACTTTTTTCATTCTCTTCATCACAATCCTGGACGTATTCTATACTACCTACAACAGATAACTTCCGATCTTCCATATTGAAAACAAAATTGTAAGGTTTTCACAATTTGAATTCATTTTTTCTTTTTACATTACAACGTTTCGGGAAAATCATGTGAAAAGGCTTAACAGTAAGGCTGTGCAACGAACCGAACTTGTTCGAACAAACTCGAAACTCAGGAACTTTTCACAAAATTTCAACACCGAACCAAGTTCGTTCGGTTCGACTCAACTCAGTTCGTTTGGTTCGATGCGTTCGCGCACATTTCATTATATTGCTTTTGTTTGTGCCTGCATACAAGTAGATCGAAGAAAAATGAAAATTGCGGTGCGCCGCACAGTGTTATATTTTGAGAAAAAATGGACAAAATCAAATTCCCGTCGATAACAATGCCCAAAAAAAACGAGGTCGGTCTCATTCGAAAGGTGATTTCATGCTTTTTTTAGAAAAATTGTCCCGAATCGAGATCCCAGCTTTGGGCATTTCTCAGAAATGCCCAAAATATGGTCTTTTTCACTTTCAGACAGTTTTTCCCAATTTTAGTACAATTCTGACTCGTATACATATCCGATGATAATTTATTTTGAAAGTTATTTTTGTCATTTTTTTAGTTATAATACGAAAAAAAATTTTTTTTTTTATAACGAATTAGTTTTAAAAGATATATATATATATATATATATATACTCTCGACTTTCAAAATAAATTATCATCGGATATGTATACGAGTCAGAATTGTACTAAAATTGGGAAAAACTGTCTAAAAGTGAAAAAGACCATATTTTGGGCATTTCTGAGAAATGCCCAAAGCTGGGATCTCGATTCGAGACAATTTTTCTAAAAAAAGCATGAAATCACCTTTCGAATGAGACCGACCTCGTTTTTTTTGGGCATTGTTATCGACGGGAATTTGATTTTGTCCATTTTTTCTCAAAATATAACACTGTGCGCCGTAAAGTGGAAAAAGAGCAAGATATTTAATTGAATTTAAAGAATTTTTAAATAAAAGATTATTTAACTTATGTTTTTTTTTTTATTTGTTTAATGTTTCATGTATTTTAACTTATTTACATATGTACATATTTTCATGCAAAAATGCAATTTTTTCAACGTGTTCCGTGATATTGTTCTGCATCTTTTGTAGATTCTAGTACGATACTTATTAACATAATCAAATCAAAGTATCTATCTATCATGATCATGTATTTTTGCATGGCGAAGTAAAGTTGTTGTTGTGGCCGAAGTAACCGTGAAAATTTTAAAACACTCCTTACATCTTTTTTTGGCTCAGCGGTATCTTCAAAAAAATTCCAGGCTGCATTTCGCTTAGCTTTTCCTGTTGTTGTTTCAATATTACACACAATATTTGCGTAACTAACCAACACACACCAATCGCACAATCGCGTAACTAACCAACACACCCCAATCGCACTGAAATCGAACAATTCCAAACTCGAAGAAACGAACTTTTGAGTTGTTCGAAACTCACGAGTTGCATTCGTATGATACGAACAACGAACGAACTGAACACGAGTTGAGTCGAACGAACTGAGCTGTTCGAGTTGGACTCGTTGCGTATGACAAAAGTTCGAACGTGTTCGATCTTATTGTTGCACAGCCTTATTTAACAGCTAAACACCTCCTAGACGATCAATCTTTGTGACAATCAAACCTAGACAGAAAATGTTCACTTTAATTTCCTTAAATCTTGACGTCAATGATTGCTTGAATAATGATGTAATATTCATTCAAATTAGCTTTTTCTGTGGTGTGAACTAGTCCAAAGCGAACAATTTGTTTCCCAAATGATTGAGGGAATGACTTACAGCATTATTTCTAAACGAGCAAACGTCAGGGCTTCAGTGTACTTCAATCAAAATTTGCATCAATCTTCTTCAATGATTGACTCAATCTCAAACAATGTAGCCAAGCTTCTATATTAAAATTGTTCCTGTCTCTGCCTGCACAGCTATCGGTCTCTGTCTGATCGTCAGAAAAAAAAATTGATTGTCTAGCGGGTGCAAAACCTCACGCAATTTACAATTGCATCGCAAAGTAAAGGAACCGAATCGTTTTTGATATTTTCATTTTGACATTTCATACGAAGAAAATATTAAACCATAAAAACCATCTCATTGTCGTTGCAATATGTTGTAAAATTTGCCCAGGTTGTATAGCGTTGCGATATATTGTACAATTTTCCTTAGTTGTACCACAAATCAGATTTATACCAAACATTTTAGTGCGAATTTCTCTTAGCATAATAAGACAAGAGCGGTTTTGTAAAACCGAATTGTTTGAATTTAATTATGTCACATATTTCGTTGGCCTAGTTAAATGATGACACTTTTTATGTCAGCATAGTTCTGTTTTCAATTATGTCACTACCAAAAAATTACAAGTGACATTATTTTCTATACTGAAAAGTATAGAATAATTTTATAGGTTGACACAGCACACACGGGCTCAAATCCTGGAATAGTTACTTCATATAATTTAATTTCACATGCAATTTTTATTTATAAAATGATTTGAATACACAACTTGATTCGACTGAGAATCAAGTTTCTAGAATAGTTTGAATGCAACTCCGTTCCTTATCTAACTCGGCTACATAATGTTGATATTTTATAGTTAGGGCGAACAATATAAGCTTCAAAACCGATTTTAAGGGCTTAAAGTCTGAAAAGATGCTAAAGTATGATTGGAAAATATGCAAATAAAATTGTATCTTTGAATATGTGTACTTTTATATATTTTTCGGAAGTCTGGACTTATTTCTATTACAATGAAAAACCACATGCATTTTCCGGTACTGAAAGCTCCTCCGATTTTTGTTAAAAAAATGTCGTATATTGAAAAACATCGTTCTATGTCACAAAAAGTGACAGAGCAATACATGAATCGAGTAAGCTCGTAGGGAGAGAGTTTTGTAATAATCTGAATAGTGACCTGCGAATTGTTAAAAACTATCGTTAGCTATTTTAGTTTTCTGTGAACTGATTCTATTATAGCACTGCTGTCATTCAACGGAATTCTTTGAGTCTCTACTTTTGTTAAATCCATTTCCGGGAAAGAAAAATCTGGAAATGGAGCCAAAATTGGCTTTTCATAAACTGCACCAATCCATGTCAAAAATCAATCTTTCCCCATCGATTGGACCAAAAACTCTTTTCGTACATGGGCCCAAAACGGTCCTTTTCTAAATCCAGGGTCACACACAGTCACGTTCAAAATCAATTTTCAACCTTTCTGCATCGTTTGGTGTCAAAAAATTTGTTACAAAAATGGGCGCAAAACTGTCTCTTAATGGGTCCGGGGTCACACAAAGTCACGTCAAAACCTCCATTGGAGCAAACACAAATTTACCTTAAATGAACCCAACATGGTTCCTTCCTGTGCTCAGGGTGCACCTAGTTCAGAGTCGATTTTCAACCATACCCCATCGATTGGTTCTAACAATTTTAAAATAGTCCAATTTCAACTTTTCCCGTCGCTTGGTGCAATATTTTGTTTTATTTTATTATGCGGAGTAAATATCGTATAAGAGCGGTTGATGATTGGTTATTTCCGGCCTTTCCCTTTCAATCAACCAATCTATTGTATTTTATTTTGAAGCTTGCAACTCTGTTTTCGTCACAAGGTACAAGCTATAACCCATTTCTAAAAGCAACACACTTGTAAAAATCAACTCACTTGCAAAATTCAAGCCAACTTGAAAGTTCAGGCCGGCTTGCAAAGAAATAAATCATTCGACACAAAAAATTAATGCGAATGTTGAGTTGCATTCACATTGAATAAACGTCAGCTTGGCTTGTTTGTTTACAAGTCAATCCAAGCTTGTAATTGTGTCTTTTGCGAATCACTTAAAAGTGAAAATGAATGGATTCATTCATGGTTTGCAAGTTTATTGCATGTGACAAGAAAATATGGCTGCCTTTTTTTCAAAATAAGAAAATATATGTTCAACGCCAGAATGAACAACATAAATGATATCAAATAAGCTTTTTTAAGGAAAATGCTTAATTTTGGTCGCAAAATAAGCTTTTTAAGCAAAATGCTTAATTTTCTATTTACAAGACGAAATTGAACAATATAAAAAATTAAAAACGGTTCATGTAGCTGGTTTTTCTATGCTGAAAAGTTGTTTGTATAAAAATTTATACTTATTTTTTCAACCGTACATATATTTAATTCTAATTATGGTAAATATCTTTATTTTACAGTTTCTTGACGTTTTTATATGAACTTCATAACCCAACATGAAATATTCGAGATAAACCCCCCTATGAATGATTTCTGCGCACGGGCCTGGGTTTAAGTATTATAAAACAAACTTTTATTTGCACACAAAACCATTCCTTAGTTGGGTCAAAAAACAAACCTGCCATGCTAACAACCTTTCTAAGAGTGTCCTTATCCTTGACACGAAGCAATTTGGTACATCGTCATATTTATTTCTCATAGCGGTGTCCAACAATTCAAAACAGAATAAATGTATTTATTTAGAAAAAAAACACTAATATTTATAAACAACATTTAAATATCATTTTTAACATAAACGCACTAGATTTCACGTGTGGCCACAATTTTTTACATAAGCTAAAATATTTACAATACTTAGGGCAAATTTAGTAAAAACGTGTTCAAGTTTCAGTTCAAAATGTTTACTTCAATTTTTGTTTTGGTTTTTTATGTTTATGGATTCAGTATGTGAAAACATATTTCATATTTACAAATCTGCAATAATTTAAAAAAAAAATTATTTCTAAATTCAGTTGACAATTTTATACTAATGAACTATAAATACGATTTTTCCGCAAGCGATTTTTTCCTTTTTAAATGATAATTATTTAAAAACTAATTAATTTTGTATATAATAGATAAATTTGGTTGTTTGAACTTGGTTGCACCTGATAGCTCCAGAGAGGCTCACGTTAATGTTGGAATCACATTGCAACCATTATTCAAACGATATTCGGCGTAAACGAGACCTGTAATGAGACAAAGAGAATTTTATTGTTTGCTCGATCTTAAATTGTAAGCAGCGTTGACCAACCCGTGTTATGCCAATGGTAAAAAGCGGCCAGAATGAACATATGCCACCAATTATGCGAGTGTCCGAAAAAGTCTACCTTGCCGGTAAGCCAACGTTCTGGAATTTTGGCCGCATAAAATACGAAGGCTACTGCACAGAGCGCGTACATGATGATCACACGTGGTACCATTAGCTGAAATCATATATGGTATGAAGAAAACATACGACAAAATTGTTTAGCAACACTCACCTGTACTAATGCATTCTCCAGTCCACCCATTACCATCGTCCAGTGACCCAAGGGTATGATACCATAGGCAGCCCAAAACAACAACACTAAAGTCTTGGTATTGATAGAGATATTAAGCGCTGGTATTTGCAAAGCCATAGCAAGACCAAACATACTCAGAGCGATCACAGAATAAACTAATCTAAGCGTCTGAAAACAAGAAAACAAAGTGATAAGGGATATTGTTTTTAAAAGAATTTCTCTACTGAAAGACTATTAATGTTCACCTGAAAACACCAAAAGGCATAATACATTCCACTTATATATATCGCTACTAGTGACAGCGATATACCAAGAAAGTCCACCGATAGAAAGAAATCATAGTGCTCTACTGACTTGCAGGAGAATATATGATAGATCGATGAAAGCAACATGCACAGGCAAAAACATATTAGCAAACTAATCACCAGGATCTGATCGCTTAGACCCGCATGAAGCTTTAGGAATTGAAAATCAAATATTATCAGACCAATAAATAGCACACAACCGATCAGATGACTCCAAATGTTGATCTATAAGAGGAAAACAAAACTGCATTTATGCGTTAATTTATAGAAAAATCACCTTTTATATACCGTTTCGTTTGTCCACCAAAAGATACTCTGCAGGCACAATTTTGTGGAGAGGAATGTACGATAACCACGTCGTATATAGGGATTGAACTTCAGATGATCGGGTGCCTAAAACGAAAAAACAAAACTAAAGGAATAAAGAGGGAATATATAGTATACAAACTTTGTAATATTAATTTTCAACGTAGAACATGCAATTGTAATTTTGACGTTATGCAATTCGAACTCTGGGATAAAATTAAATTGGTGCCCATTACCACCAAATCAATGATTCTTCGGGGTTTCGCAGAATCAAAAGTTGTTTTCAACAACTTATTAATTGCCGTTTTTGAAAACGACACATGATAAAAGCAAGCGATAATCAAGTTGACAATCACCTTACAGAGAGCAAAAGTGCGATAGATGACAGTCAACTATAAAATATCACCTAAGCGTATACCACTCCAGGATTTTCAATTGTACAGAAATTCAGCAATCCATTATTCTGGACAATATCCACAACAATCAATAGTCCGCTGAGTTCAAAAATCAACAATCGGGATTTTTGAGTAACGAAAAATCAAAAAAAAAAGTTCTGGATCACGGAAACAAGGAAAAATCAAAAAAAACGTTTTGGTCTATTCACAATAAGCCCCAAGTAAAAATACTTCGGACTTTTCTAAGAAAAATTTGAAAAAATTACTTTAGTTTTAGGAAATGTTGTAATAGCTCTATCATTTAAAAAAAAAAAAATTTATTACACTATTAAACTTTCTGCCGTAAGTTTTTTGTCGTTTAGCTGTGTTGGCCTGTAACTTTTTTGTAGTACAACTTTTCAGTCGTCCAACTCTTATATCGGAAACTTTCCTAAGCTACCGGCTTAGGGCATCCTCAGATTTAAAATTCAGACATCGGGAGATTGAAGTTAGGAAAAGTGAAGGAGCTGTGTGAATAGAATGTTCTAAATTTTTTTTAAGTGTTGTGTAAAATTGCTTACTTTGGGAGGAGTTTAAGACCCTATAGGTCTCCATCGATTCGTGGTTTGCTTAGTAGTTCGTGGAACTTTTGAAATCCGTTTTCACTTTTCCCATTAAATGGTGGAATTTTTTTTTCGAAAAATGGAGCCAAAAATCGTCTTAAAGACTTCTATCATTTCCAGAATCACTAGATTTTTTAAAAAAGCTAAGAAGAGCAAAGGCTTTTGCCCGAATTATACAAATTATTACAGATTTGCGCGCATGCCCCGACGGAGGAAAAGGACGATGCTGTCAAAGATGCCTTCTATGCGAGACTCGAGGAAGTATACGACCGCTGCCCGGCCCATGACGTTAAAATTGTACCCGGGGATTTCAACGGAAAGGTCGGAAGAGAAGGTATATTTGGCCCCACTGTCGGTCAGTTTAGCCTTCACGAGACCACCTCAAACAACGGTCTACGGCTGATCGACTTCGCCACGGCGCGAAACATGGTAGTAAGTAGCACCAGATTTCAACACCTCGATATCCACAAGGCCACCTGGCTGTCCCCTGATCAGAAAACACGTAACCAAATCGATCATGTTGTGATCGACGGAAGGCATGCTTCCAGCGTGTTAGATGTTCGTGCGTTCCGGGGAGTCAATATTGACTCCGATCATTATCTTGTTGCAGCCAAGATACGCATGCGGCTGTGCAATGCAATGGATGTACGCTCTGGTACGAAACGAAAGCTGGACGTCGCTAAGCTGCAATCACATCGGACGGCCGAAGCCTATTCCGCTCGCCTCTCAGAACTGCTCCTTCAACCTGACTCTCTACCCGATGATGCCGGTGGACTTTGGGCGCATATATCCCGCTCCATGCGCTCTGCCGCTGAAGAAGTCATTGGTTTCCGATGCCCACTTCCGAGAAATCAATGGTATGACCAGGAGTGTCACGAAGCTACTGCAGTGAAAAACGCCGCCTACAAAAGAACCCTGCAGTCAGCCGTAACGCGAGCCGTGCACGAAAACTACCGGGAAAAAAGAAAGGAAGAAAGGCGCCTTTTCAGACGCAAGAAAAGAGGGCAGGAAAGGCACAAGCGTGAGAAACTCGAAGTGTTACGGGGTAGGAATGATGCTCGAAAATTTTACCAACAAGTCAAGCGTCTGACCCAAGGTTTCAAGCCCGGAGCATCTACCTGTAAAGATGAACATAGAAATCTGGTTACGGATACGCAGGGTACACTGTGATTATGGAGGGAACACTTTTCCGAGCTGCTTGCTGGCGATGACTCCACCAATCCCGCCTTTGGAGAAATTAACCCGATGCCACCAATCAACGACGATGGTGTGGACGTGCCACCACCTAGCCATGACGCGGTACGAGTTGTGATCCAACGACTTAAGAACAACAAAGCGGCTGGTGCCGATGGCCTGCCTGCTGAATTGCGGCGATGAGCTGATAGGGTGTATGCATCAACTCATCTGCAAAATATTGCTAGTAGGAAGCATGCCCGACGATTGGAATCTCAGTGTCCTTTGTCCTGTACTGGTGACCCGACAATCTGCGCTAATTACCGGGGAATCAGTCTTCTTGCCATCTCTTACAAGGTCCTGTCGACTGTACTGTGTGAAAGACTTAAGCCGTTTGCCAACACACTGATTGGGCCTTATCAGTGCGGCTTTAGACCTGGTAAGTCTACCATAGACCAGATTTTCACACTACGTCAAATCCTGGAAATAACCCACGAAAAACAGATCGATACCCATCATCTCTTTATCGATTTTAAAGCTACTTTCGATAGCCCGATACGGGATTGCCTGTATGCCACCATGTCTGAGTTCGGTATACCTGCGAAGCTGGTGCGGCTTTGCAGAATGACGTTGAGCAACACAGCCAGCTCCGTCAGAATAGGAAGGGACCTCTCCGAACCATTTGATACCGAACGAGGTTTCAGACAGCGCGATCCACTATCCTGCAACATCTTCAACTTTGTGATGGAAGGGGTGTTGCGAAGAGCCAGTGTACATCGTAATGGCACTATTTTCTACAAAAGTGCCCAGCTCTTTGCATATGCCGATGATATTGATATCATTGGACGTTGTAAGCGAGATGTTACTGCTGCGTTCTCTGCTATCGAAAAAGAGTCAGCGAAGGTTCGTTTGACGGTGAACGAGGGCAAAACAAAGTATATGCTGTCCACAAACAGGGAGACGCGGCGTATTGGATACTATGTTACTGCGAACAACTATACTTTCGAAGTTGTCAAGGAATTCACCTATCTTGGCACCGCCGTGAACACTCAAAACGATGTCAGCCTGGAGATAAAGCGAAGACTAACTCTTGCTAATATGTCTTACTATGGTCTCAGTAAGCAATTGAGTAGTAGAGACCTCTCTCGCCCGACAAAACTGACACTCTACAAGACGCACATCTTACCCGTGCTACTTTACGGCGCAGAAGCATGGGTTGTGTCGAAGACTGATGCAGCCACGCTTGGGGTGTTTGAGAGAAAAATTCTTCGCAAAATCTTCGGTCCTGTTCACGTCGGCGACGGCTAACGTATTCGAATGAACCCCGAACTGTACGAGCTCTACGCTGACATTGACATAGTCAAGCGCATCACTATCCAACGTCTGTGCTGGCTGGGACATGTTGTGCGTATGGACGAAGAAGCTCCGGCGAAAAAGGTTTTTGATGCGGAAGCCGCTGGGCGACGACGAAGAGAAAGACCATGTCTCCGATGGAAAGACCAAGCCGAGGAAACCCTATCCACGCTTGATGTGACTGATTGGAGAAGGCGCGTGCGAAGCAGAGGCACCTGGAGAGAGCTTTTGAGGTCGGCCGTAACCCGGTAACGGGTTGTTATGGCCACCCAAGTAATTACAGCTTTTCACACATTTTTAATGATAATGTAAAGCTCTTGTCTTGCAGTTTTTAATGCAGTTATTATCATTGGTTCAACACGTATTTGGATGAGAATTATCAAGCCTTATGGCTTTGGCACCAACTAAAAATTGACATTTCAAAGGAATCATTTCATATCTGGAGGAGTTAGATTGGTAGGCAAAAGGGGGCTGGAAAAATATAGCCTCAAAGAAATCTAAAAAATTAATTGCTTCTTTGAAAAAGGGGGGTGTAATGCTGCAAAAACAACTCAAGGCCTGCCAATAAAATATTAGACAAAATTTTAAGTTTTTTTAAAGTTATTCACAATTTTTGTCTTCGTTCCTAATTATATCGCCATCCTTGTTAATAAGTGATGAATTACTTTTTTATTGCTGATATTGTATTTTCTTTTTATATAGTTTTTATTGGGTAAATAAATGTTTAAAAACAAATCTAAGAAAACATTAAGTAATTTCGTTTATATAAAGAATTAGAATAAGAAACAGGAATAAGACCTGAGTTCTTAATTAATCCGCCACCACTGTATATGTACATACATACTATGTATTATCAGGTTAATGTGTTACCCGACATTTTCGTCTGAGTGTAGATAATAATCCGAACGACTTACCAAAATCTTACAAGCCCCTCAGTTATACATCATTCATAGTTCAGATGGAAAAGCTTATCGATGCTAATCGATATTCAATATTCGATTCTAATCGATTCAGTGTACTAACATTGAACAAGAACGAAGTATGTACCTATTTTTTGTCCGCTATAAGACTGTCAATTTACCTGGAATAGGTGTAAGTCGCCTGAAGTGTACTTCATTGTTTAGTCTTTCATATCGAAAACTCAATTTCACAAAACGAATTCGACCTTTGGGGCTTATTAGACATGAATGGTGCATTGATAAAATTTGTTATGACTCTATAAGAAAGGCCTTACCCTAAGAATGTTCAAAGTTTCCACCATAACGTGGACAAGAGCCATTTTGGTGAATATGGAATCAAATAATACGTGTGCGGAGGGTCTGTATCCATATCATGACCTAAGGCAGGAATGGCCAGAAGAGTTGAGTTTGGGAGCATGAAATCGCTAATCACCTGATTAAGTGAACAAATGCGTAATTTGCAAAATCTTATTTCAAGATTAGAAAAAACGTAATGGAAGGGGAGCGATCGCAACAACAATTACGTACATTTCATTTCGATACACAAGCATGAAGTCAAATGTGTTCAGACATTTTTCGTTGCGAGCGTCAAGCCGCGGTGTTGTTTGCCTGTTTTTAGTATTTTTACCTTTTGTGAAATCTACTAATGACATTTTTCATCAAATTTATATGAGAGCTAATCGTATTTGGGAATGAGCAGGAATAATTAAATTTTGTTCGACCTGCCATCCCTGACCTAAAAGCCTTTGGTCATTGAGCAAAACTAAACGAAACTTTTTATCATTGCTGAGAATTGTTTGGGATAAAAATCTAATTCGGAAGTCGCATTTTTGTTCTGTTCTAACAGGAACTACAAAGACCATAAGTGCTCGTCAGTGTCTTTTTGTGAGTACCTAAGGGATGAACCCGAGAATGATTTCCTGAATGTATAATGTGATGGTACAAAATCCATCATATATTATGTATGACGGACATTGATTGAGAACTTATGGTTCAGACTCTATGTCCTGGATTTTGTCATTGGAAAATAAATTGTACGTTCATATCACTGATGGGAGCCTTTGGAGTAACGGTCGGCGCAATGCCCAAAGATGACATGATGAACTGCGGCTGTGTAGTTCAACTTACGTTCGGAAATCGTCAGCGAGCTTTAAAATAGTCCGCTTTTATATTCATTAAAGACACAGGACTCAGGAAAACTCATAACCATATTTTCTCGAATAGCCAGGCGCAACTGAAAACACGGTAGATTTCTAGGTATAGGGATATTGATAGCAAAAAGAGCCTGCCAAAGTAGATTCTAGCATACCTTTTATAGCACTGAGGCCGTTTTGATATACTAAGCTTTTTATTGGTGGTATTTTATTTGGATAAGCTACCAGACCAAAACAGTAATCAATCTCTCAAAATAAGCTAGGTAGGTTTCTCAAATTAAATCTAAAGAATATGGTGGAATTTCTCTTCAGTAACATAGATCGGTACGCGAACAGGATACTTTTGAAAGAACTCTTTAATCCGACCGACAATAGGCAATTACATGATCTTCTCAGGTCACAGTGCCAGCCTTTAAGCAGGGACACCGTCTGTAATCTTAGTCTTACAAAATTGCTTGAACTACACAAAGCGATCCTATACATCACCGCATAAAATTTTAACCACATTTAGGCAAGGCATAAATTGCAGTTCAATATTTTTACAGTGTATATTTTACCATTATATTCGTTGCTTTCTTGTTGTTGTTTTTTTAAATTTGGATAGAAACCAAATTAAATATTAATATCGTAACCTTGATTTATTTAATTTCCACATTTTAATTCTTCAGTTAGGTCTTGCATATTTTAACGTTTCTTCTGTTACAAAAGAAAAACAATTAGCGAATTTTAATTATTTTATTAAATTTCATTAAACCATTTAAGTTATTTACGTGCCAAATTGAGTGTCAATGACTGGTCAAGTGTTTTTTGTGCATAAAAATTAAGTGTTCTGAACGCAATGTAAATCTAAGACCGAAATAAAGAAGGTCTTGTGTACAAGTTGCGTGTATTGACTAATGGAATCTTTTTTCATATTCAACTAATTTCCAGTGGCAAACATGCGTACGTAGATACTTATGTATGTATGTCATGATTGATGTACAGTGTTTTGTATTCATATGCATTTAGAGACTTATACCAAAACTTTGGAAATATTTTGTTGCGAAATGTCAAAGCGATTTACACTTTTTGAAGTATCAACCTTGACTAAGTAAAGGGTGAACCAAAATTCACGCTAGACTTAAATTTCGCATCATTTTTGCGGTAAAATGTTGTTGTTGAAAAAAAAAAGATTGAGTGACTACTGACTGTTCAGGGTTATTAAAAATAAAGCGCTATTGAGCAATATTTTAAAAATAATGAAATGAAGGCTTGGCAGCCCACTAGGCATTTTTGCATTTCTTAGGGTCTTCAAGAATTCTATATAACTATTTTTTAAGAGCAGAATTCTTGAAAATATTCGGTAAAGAGGTTTTAAGACGCAGAATAAATCCTACTTAAGACTAAAAGGGCACCTTCTATGGGGACCTTCAAGAGGTTTATGTAAGAGTTAGCTATGACGTTTTCAAAACCTCTTCAAGAGTTAAATAAATGATGTGTTTAGTGCTGTTCAAGACTTAGTCGCCATATTTATAGGATTTATTAACCTCTCGGTTAAAAAAATCGTAAGTCTTATAAAGACTTCGAAGATGTCAATAAATTAATACACCTAGAGGTCTATGAATATTTTGTGCTCTTGGAAATATTTATACACAATTTTTTTTCGAACGGAATTTTAATTAGGTTTATTTTATTTTGACGAAGTTTTAATAAAGATATTATTTTTGGTATACATACTTTTTGCAGTATTACAAAGTTAAATAGATAAAAAGAGAATAGCAAATGGAATTATAAAATGGCAATATGAAAATGATGCAACGAATAATTATGATTTTCGGCACAATTATTGACCAAAATTTACGTGCGAGCAAAGATTTATCGTGAAGTTTGGGGTTTTGCTTCGAAAAACTTAGCGCGCTTCTGAAATATTACATATTAGAAAAATAAAATATTTGGGCTAAAATTAGTTTTTAGGTTTTTCTTTAATATTTATGTCCCAAAATACGTTTGAGTGATTTTTTAGGTTAAAGTAAGTCGAAATAAAATGATTTAGTGCACAAAAAATCATTATTTTGGCAAAAATAAAAGAAACTCATTTATTTTTTGTTGTTGTTGCTATTTCGTCGGCATGTACATATATTAAAAAAGATGGCCGACGACGCCAAGTTTTTAAGATTCCTCGATAAGTGGCATATAAAACTTAAGGATTATCTCTAAAGCTTCATAAGAGGTACTTTAAACTTAAGGATTATATTAAGGGCTTAATAAAACTTGACAGTTTTAATTTGCTAAAATTGTTTATTTAAAATAGTTTTGAGTCCATTGTTAGGGTTACCATATGAACAAGTGGCAAATTAAGAAGAGATGTTTTATGAGCTGTTTTCTTTATAGAAATGCGAATTATAACCCAAATTTGAATAAACATATTTTGGGCCATCTTGCGTTTATTTTTGTTCTCTCAATTTAGTTTTGGTAATTTGTGCCTCATATTTTTTTATTGTCCAATGCCAAGATCTGGATAATTAAAGAGGGCGAGAAACGAGTTTTGCTTAATATTTCGGAAAGTAAGCTGCAACAGAAAAATATATTAAGACCAATGTTCTAGAGAAGATGAAATCGATTTCATATCAAAAAAGTCTTCGTATCACAAGATTTGACCCTCCTTTTATAGCTTCCGAAAACTAAACTTTTCGCCCTAAGTAATTATTTCTGTTCAAAATTAAAGTATTTATTGTAAGTTTTAATCAAAGTTGGGTCACTTGTCACATTGAGATTTTTCGAGCATGAAATCGATGTGTTTTGATCTGCTCCTCTACAACAGTGGCCTCAATATATTTTTCTGTTTGTGGCTTACTTTCCGAGTTCTTGAGTAATATTTGTTTCTCGGTCTCTTTAATTGATCAGATCTTGGCATTGGACAACCAGTGTATGGGTAGGCGGCCAATTTTATGACGTACATCTCTAGCATTGTCGAATGAAATAATATTTAACTTTCCGAAAATGTGAAAACGGAGTAAACAAGTCAAAAAAACGATACTACTTTTGGGAACTTGAATCAAGAATTTATCAAATTCCAAGACTTTAATTTTTAAAAAAATGTTTAAGTTATAAGTTATTTACTATTTTATAAGAGTAGTGGTCATTTAAAATTTTTTATTGAATTGCGGACGTTTGGTAACCCTACTTTTCGATAAAAATTTTATGGAGCTCTTGTGAAGAGTTCTATGAATACATGAAACCAAATAAAGTTTTATAGAGCTCTTGGAAAGAATTCGATAAATACATTAACTCATACAAAGTTTTATAGAGATCTTGAAAAAATTTAAATAGGTATTTAAGTGAAAGTACAGTTATTCGTGTTTTGTTTTTAAAAAATCTTAATGTACTCGTGTGATTGAATTTATTTAACGTTAGAAATTATTTTATTTTTTGATGCGGAAATGTCATTCAAAATAGCGCAAAGTATTGAAAAAAAAGGTTTTGTGTTGACTATTGTGCCTTCAGCATGGGAATACAATAATATACTGTATTGGTCATTAGCAAAGTCAGCAAAAGCACCACTTTTTTTTGTTTTTCTATAATAGTTTAAAATATGAGCGTTTTCCATTTTCAATCCAATAACGCTCTGAGCACAAACTATGTAATGTTATCATTTTAAGCCATATGCAGCCATTTTGAAAACTAGTTCAATTATAAATCCGATTTAAGAAGCTCTTCATTAAATGTTGATATTTACAGAGGTATTTTATAAGTTCACGTAAGAGTTGAAGCTTATATTGACACTTACATAGCACTTAAAAACTCAGAAATTGAAGAGCTCAATAAAATGTATGGCTCTTAAAGTAAAAAATAAATTTTATTTATTAAAAAGCTTTTATCAAATATTTTTTAAAGATCTTGATAATTATTAAAAATTTTGAATACAAAAATATTTATAAGCGTTTTATGAAGATCTTCCGAATGCTGCTTAAGACCTTATAAATACCTTAGCTCTCCTTAAGAAAGAAATGTTTACCGACGATTTAAGAACCTCTCACAAGACGTTGTTAAAACTTTGATAAATACTTTTAAAATTCTAAGCATTTTTTGTATTTGTAAACATCTTAATTGGGAGTTTCGAAATGCGTCATAAATAATTTTCATCGCAATATTTAATGTTATTTTTTTAAGAGGCGAATAAATACTCTGGTATAAGTTAAGAGCCCTATAAATGTTTATAAATGCTTTCGAAAATTCAGCAAGAGCTGCCGATTATTTTAATGCCCAGTGGGAGCTGCAGTTCGCAATGGTGATTTAACTTCATCAACTGTAAGGAAATTAATTACAAAATTCAGGGGATTTGAATCAATTAGTGATCTTAGACACCCTGGCCGTTCTTCATCTAGTCAACACAAAATATCAAAACAGTTCGTGAGAGTGTTTCTGAGGCTCCACGAACACCAATTCGGCACCGTGGTCAAGAATTGCACATTTTGAGAAGCTCGCTACTTTCAAAGCTAAAATAATTCAAGAACTGAAGCTAACTGACCACGGACAGCGAAAACTGTTCTTTGAAAGGATTATGGAACCACAAGTGGATGCTGATTTTTTGAACAAAATCATCTTCAGCGACAAGGCTCATTTCAGCTTGATGGCTTCGTTAACCGTTGAAATTGTCGCATTTGAGGTTCAGAAAATCAACGAGTGACTATTGAGAAACACATCGTGCAACAGGATTTTGGACTGAGGCAACATTGAACCACTCATTAATAGTTGAAGGTGCTCGCTATCGCGATATGATAATCCAATTTTTTTATGAAAAATTTCAACAAAAAATAATGCTTATGTGCCACCAAAGCCATGGACGCAATTTAGCACATCTGTTATTCAATTTGTAACCCTATACTGTATGTTATACTTTAGGATTCAATAAAAAATTTACAATTTTCAATTAAAAACTTGTGCTTTCTCTCAAAATTACTACTTTGGGACGCCCTATATTAAATAGTTGATAAAAAATACCTTTCAGCCATGATCCATTCAAAATTATTAATAACAACGATCGGCACAAATTTTTTCTTTGCGTTTAGCTTATAAGTCACGCATTGAGTAATATATAACTTGTATTTCTATTTATTTCCACCTTCAAGGGTGGGTATGTGGCCTTACCCTCCGAAACAATCGCGAGAACCCGCTTTTGGTAACCACATTATTAAATCTTTTATTAATAAACAAAAATCTTTCAAAAATACCGTTCCCACGGGCAGTGGCGGATACAAGAGGGGGATATGGGGGCTGAAGCCCCCCCTGGGAGGGAAAAAAAAAATTTTTATTCAAGAAAGTTCATGGAGGATCGAACAAATCATAACAGTTCAGGCTTTGATATCTGAAAACCAACTCTTAGCATTTTATACTATTTGTTTTCAGCCAGTCTCTGAATTTGTGCGTAGGAAAATCATGTAATATTTCTGAAATTCGCAACATGCTAGGCACGGTTTCATCAGTGTCAAACTTTTTCTCGAATTCATCTAAAAGAGTAGAACTATTGAAAGATAAAATTTTCGAACGTAATCCAGAAAAATTAAAAGCAGTTTAAAAGCATTGTGTGCGACGTTGATACTTTCAGCGAATTATTACTTTAACTATAACTTTCTCATACCGTTTGTAACGCATAGATGCTCTTTAAAGAAAAAAGTACGACTTTATGAAACATTTTAGCCTTCACCGTTTATTTTCAGTTCACTTAAAAAAAAACTTGATTTCCAAAATGTAAGTCCTCTTCGTTTTTTTTTAAATTCTCAAACAAACTTTGATAAATATAAGAATTTTCGAGACCGGTCCGATCGTGTAGAAGCTAAGTTCAAAAAAAAATTTTTTTTCAAATTCCGCGTTCCGACGTAATTTGACCAACAAATATTCTTATATTTACATATCTATTTAGTTATTATTGAAACTATTGCAGCGACTTTAATGAAACTTGGTGATTTGGTGCAAATATGAGCAAAATTAGGATTTGGATATGATTAATATTTTAATTTTCAATCATTTAGAAATCGAGATTTTGCTGAGACCTACACTGTAATGTTTTTTATGATTTTTTTTTTTTTTATTTTTTTGCTTATTTGATAATTGTCTTATTGTATTGCCACTCATTTACTTCAACTTAAATGTAATTTTTCTTCTATTTTTACTTATATTTTTATCTTTTATTTTAGTGAAAAACATCCTAATTAAATTTTATATCTAAATTTAGTGATTAAATTATGTTGTTACCCCACAAAACTTATGTATATATGTTCTAGAATTAGGGCGTGGATAGCCCACAATATTTACAAACGTATATTAAGAGAACTAACACCGTAGTCGATATAAAATTTTACAAGGCAGATGTATTGCTATAAGATATCTTATTACAAAAAAAAATACGTTAAGTGGCATATCTATCAAAATATGTGAGCAGTCATACTAAAATTTGACTAAAGAGGTTTGTTTATGGAAAGCTATTTCTGGATTAAAATCAGACTGGGTTGTACCAGTAGGTGTGTCACCACCCTAAATTTTAAGACTAATTACGGCATATATCGCAAAATATACAAGCTATTGTGCTAAAATTTAGTATGCGGATGTCGATCACGAATAAAATTTATTTAATATCCAAAAATAGGCGGAATTGAAGAAGTGGGCATGGGGTATTTCGACTTTTTAATTTCTTTTCGATTTTTTTCAACATTTTCTATATTATTTTAACTTTTTCTAAGCTTTTAACTTTTTCCAATATATACATTATTCCATAAGTATTTTTTCGTCTTTTTCAACCTCTTTCAACTTTATTCGTCATTTCCTTTATTTATTCAACTTTTTCATCGATTTTGAACTGTTTCAACATTTTTCAACCTCTTCAATTTTTTGAGAGTTTTTCAATATTTTTCATCATTTACCATATTTTTTTCGACATTTTCAATTTTTCAACATTTTTCAGCATTTTCCTTATTTTTTTTGGCATTTTTCAATTTCTTCAAACAGTCTTTTGAAACTGTTTCAACATTTTTCAAACTTTTTACATTTTTTCTCGACTTATTCAAGCTCTTCAACGTATTTTTAACATTTATTTAAAAGGTACTTTCAATGCAGTGTTGGTATGTGAGTTTCGGCGTGGCCGAATATTACTAGTTTTAATTTATTTTTATTTCACATTTCTTTCTCAAATGTTTCAGAGCCGCAATATTCTATCTTTATTTGAATCATAAAATTTCAGAATTAAAATCAAAATTCCAGAGTATTGAGCATTTTACCCTTAGAACGTTTTATACCGGTAATCACTCGATGAGGCATGTTGACAAAATCATAGGGGCTGCCCTCACTTACGAAAGTGATTTAAATTGCAGTAAGGTTGAGCGCTAATCCGAAATTAAATTGTGTCATCAGCATTGTTGTAAAACCGATTTCAAAGATACTTTGAATACAATGAAAGCATTACCCATTACACTAGTTTACAATTTTGGGCCTGATCTCGAGATTTGATTTCTCATAGAAGTTTTCCTATGTATTTTGGGACGTGGATTCCAAAAATGACAACCATTTTTTTTTCTTACGAATCGTTAAGAAAAAACACTTTTTTCGTTTATTTGGTCATATTTCTATCAATTTTTTTTCGACCTAAATCAAATCACACTATTCAAAAATTAATTTAACCTTCTGTCTAACGGTTTGCTCTTCAAGAGAATAGTATAGGATTTGATGGAGTTACAAGCGGTCATATTCCAAAAAGAGTGACTTTTTTTGGTTTTTTCAAAAAAGTCAAAACCTTTGTTTTTTATATTTTTAATATTCAGGATGAAAATCTATTTTTTAACAATAGTTTTAAGTATATATTTGCTCAAATCGGATACAAAATGTTAAAGTTAATCAAAAATGAAAATACGGTTCCTTTTACACCATGAACCAACAGACTTGGATATGTGGGATGCATGAAAATATGGAAATTACCTTTTTTCATTGATTTTTGATTAACTTTAACTTTTTTTGTCCGATTTGAGAAAATATATACTCGTATATATTTGCTTAAGATACATATTTGTTAAGAAATAGATTTTGAAAGGTTTTTGGACTTAAACGGAGCAATGGGAATTTTGTGACTTTTTTGAAAAGACCAAAAAAGTCACTCTGAACGCTTGTAACTCCATCAAATCCTATCATTATATCATGAACAGCAAACCGATAGACAGAAGATAAAATTAATTTTTGAATAGTGTGCAACTGATTTAGGTCGAAAAAAAAATCATAGAAATCTGACCAAATAAATGAAAAAAGTGCAGAAAAAAGGGTTTTTTGGGGATATCTCAAAAACGATTCTTAAGGAAAAAAAAAAATGATCCAAATAAATGAAAAAAGTGCAAAAAAAGAGTTTTTTTTGGGGATATCTCGAAAACGATTCTTAAGAAAAAAAAAAATGGTTGTCATTTTTGGAATCTACGCCCTAAAATACATAGGAAATCAGATCTTTTTTTTTTTGTAAAAGGTGTTATCAAAACCAAAAAAAAAAATTTAATCTTTCTTCTAATGCATTACAATTCTACTGCAAGTATTTTCCACAATGCCAGAACAAAGTTTTTCTGTTTTAAAATGATTGAAATTGTTAAGGTCTACAATGACAGAAGATTGCTCGAATGGATTGGCTCTAGAAAATAATCATAAAGAAATCTATGTATATCAGCTCAGCTGAAATTGTTGAATTATTTTGCCAGAAGAAACCTCGCCGTCTTGAAACCCTTGACTGGACTACTGATTAGATTGTTGCAATGTGTCAAAAAATATAAGTATTGCTCATTGAAAAATGTAATCAATGTGTGTTTTTTTATTTAAGAAATATGTTGCCCCCCCCCCCCCCCTCAAGAAAATCCTGGATCCGCCACTGCCCACGGGGCGTGGCAGCTTTAATACAAAATTACTTACAAAATGTGAGCGATATTGGACGACGGGGCGTGGCACCAGCCACACAACAAGAAAACTTTAGACGGTATATGTTAGTACCCATACAGCTTATGTCGGGAAATTTCCTTTATGAATGTACACATATTGCTTGTACCAAGTACCTTCCAACGGGATTCTACAGCGGTGAGTGCGCGTGCGGAGCCGCAATGTAACAGCTTATATTGACAGTCGCACACCGGATATAAGTCATGTTAAACAGATGACCACTATCATCCGTTTTATAAACGGATGTAATAATGATGATAACAATAAGTATAAGAGTAAAATAGAGATTTTCTGGGATTTGTTTCTGTATATGCATGATGCACATGTCTGTTGGAAGAAAAAACTAACACAAATTTAAGCTTGAAGTTTGATTCGAAAATTCAGCACCTCCTTTTTTTAAAGAAAAAAGGGTTTTCAATTGAACAATCTAATCGAAGACCTTCAAATTTTTCTATTTTAAGCCTAATCTGTTTACATTACACTTTCAATTTGACATTTCCTTACGATACGTCAAATATAACCCCATTCTACGTTATACCCATGACTGTACGTATATAGAAGCTACAAATTTTGTGGATACTTGCGCGTCGCATATCGTTTGAAGGTTTATTGTAGTGCTAGAAAGATTTAGAACTTGCATTTGCACACAGCTATGAATTTTAAGCTATACAAATATGAGACCTTGTCCCATGTACACTTAGCATTAACACTCACATCTTCAAAGTTTAAAAGCATCTCGTATGTGAACTTCCCCTCGGCAACAGTAGTGCAATCGGATACTGATTTCCTGTCATCGACTGGAGTGCCATGACCCAAGACGTTTGCTTCTTCATTTTCCGGAAATTGATGTGAATCCGCAAAAGTTTTAGTTTGACCATCAATCTGAAAGAAGAAAAAAAAAATATGTTAGAAGTTGCTCAGAAATTTATGCATTTTTAATTTATTAATCTACTTAAAAACGTTGCAAATTTATAGTTCCGCATTCGACGTTGTGATCATTGAGCAACAGCTAATGCAACAGCAACAGCAACAAAACACAACATACGTAATGGGAGGTTTTGGTTTTTCACCAATTTGCATATTCAAATCGCAATCGATAATGTAAACAAATAGCGAGTAAAATGTAAACAAATGACAAACATGAAATTTGCATAGATACATTTGTATTTGTAAAATCATGCAGCATGTGCAATTTTTGTTTTTGTGGTTGTTGTTTTTGTTGCCGTCGCTATTTACCTGTTGCACTTCATTAACTCTTCTCCCGCACACATAGAATTTTGCAAATTGTTTACATCTTTCGTAAAGTGCGCCGCTCGACGTGTTAGGTAATGTGTCAACAACGTCATAACTGCCTCAAAAGCCATTTCTTATATTTATTTTAATTATACGCAAACAACACCTTATTGATTCTAATGACTTAGCCATAAAACCATTTATCTTTTTATAGCAAATCTGTTTTTAAGTTTGTAACAATAAGTTTGTTGTTTAAGCACATAAATTCGGACTTTGGCGCACAGTAGCATGCAAGCTTAAAGATCGATTTTTTGTGGAAAATTTTATAAACAAAACAAAAAACAGCTGATAAATTTCAGATTTTGTTTTTTAAACAGTCTTAAATATTTTATTTAAATAATCACTAAATTGAGACAATGGTTTTTTTCCATTAGTTTCATTATTTATCAATTTATTTTCATTAATTTTTTTATTTTATTTTCTGAGAAGTTTTCATTTGGGGAAGAGATTAGACCCTATTAAAACTTTTTTCTAGTAAATTAATGGTTGCAAGAACCTTACACATTGACAGGTTTTGGTTTATTTGCTTATACTTAGTCCAGGGAGAAAAATAACTTTGAAAACTGGCACTACTTGACTTTCAAACATAAACATACGAGACTTTCTTGAACAAACTTAAAAAAAGTTAATAGACACACAATGTCTTTAGTTAATTTTTCGTTTCTTAATGTTGGCGCCACTTTTTTATAGTAACTAAATAGGATATTAATTTCGTAGACGCTGCACTATTAACGTCAAAATTTAAGTTTTTTATAAATTTAGCATTTGTCCTAAGTCACAAATATTAAAGTCTGGTTGACGAGTCATTAACTGCGTTTTATTCGCCTTCCGCTGCTAGTTATCTTTAGCAAGCAACTATTATTGTATGGGAAAGCAAAAACAAAATCGCAAACTTAGCGAGTAAATTTGTAGTTGCATTGCATCAGACTTGGGAGTAATCAATTACATTTGGTAATTAATTACATATGCAATTATAATTACATGTAATTGAAAAGTTTCAATTACAATTACATGTTAATATTATTTAATTGCATGTTAATGTAATTGAAAGTGTACGTATTTTTAATTACTTGTAATTGTAATTGAAATATTTTCGACGGAAATTACTGTAATCCAAAATATGTAATTAAAAAGCAAAGTAATTGAACGAAATTTGAAATGGATTACTTTTAATTGTAATTTCCAATATTTTAAGTAATCAATTACAATTACATTCATATAAATACATATTATTGTTTGTATGCACCTCTACGTTATAAGATGAGCCCACAAACCAAATCTTCTTTTCGATAGCTTGAGGAATCTGAGGTCGACGTCATTGACTCAATGAATCAGTCATGCGAAAATTTTAGTCTTTTACATTCCCATATATATCATATGCAATAACATAAATATTTTTTATGAATTTTGTAAAATTTTATCGCTGCAAAAAAATATTGTTTCAAATTTTAACAAATGTCATTGCAGAAAAATGAGTAATCAATTACATTTTCGTTTCAAATTACTTAGCAAAAGTAATGGATTACAATTCTCTAAGGGATAACATTTTATGGATTACTAGTCTAATTGCAAAATTAATTAGAATTGCATGTATGTAATTGTAAACTGAAATTACATGTAATTGAAATTAATGTAATTGAAGAAACTTCAATTACAATTACTTTTAATATCTTTTTTCAATTACAAGTGAATGATTACTTGTGATTGTAATTGAAAAAAATTGAATTCAAAAATACCCAAGTCTAGCTTAAATGCCAGGGCTACCCAGCAGATTTGTGTTTTGTGTTTAAAACTTCAGGCGGGAAAAACAAGCATTTTGAAATGAAAAAAAAAAACATAAAAAAACAACAAACGAATACATCTAGTAGATATGAAAAACAGCGAGTATGAAACTTAGTGACTTGGTCGTTTTTTTCGTACATAGGTATAGTAGCTACTATAGCAAGTTGGCTAATAAAACATAGCTATTATTTCTGAATATTTTTATAGGGTAGTTATTTTTTTGAGTGTTATACTTTCAAACATGGGCCAAAAGTTCATCATATCTGGCTGCTATTATTTATATTCAGTAGAGTTTGTCTTTTCATCATAAAAAGGTTGACAACCCAACAACGTTTGCAAAATGTGGAAATTCACTAATTTACTTTAAGATCACTTAAAATTCACATGATCTTTTGCAGTTATTTGAATATTTGTTTGTACTTGTTGTATTTACATAAGTCATTACTATGAATTCTAAAAAAAAATCCACCCTATATACGTAATACGTACAAACAATCCTAAGAATTTTCCGCGTTATATAACTGCTAAAGTGTAAAGTTATAATTCGATGAGTCAAAATATAAATATTTTGTGAAAATAAATTTTTTGTAAAAAAAAGTAGCGGAAATAAGCAAAAAGTTGACATCAGAAAAAGTTGAGAAAGCTCTGCTGGAGGAAATTTGTGTGTGAAGTGACCCTGCACATGCGCCAAAAAGGAACAGACAAATAACCACCAGTTCGACTGTTCAGCTTAAAGGTGTTTAATAAACTCACTAAATTTAACTCTTTACCACGATTTTTTCATATAAGGTTCTTTTAGAATAGAAAGTTCAGATTAAAGCGTAGAAAGCTGCACAAAGAGTTGAAAATTGTGCTATGGGCAGACCACTCTTTCTAATTTTTTGGGGAGATTTGTCCATTTCACATACTTTTTTCGTCATTATTTTTTTTTTACATTTGAATCGTTAGTTCTAAGTTGAAAATGTTAAAATTGCTGGCAACAAGCTTTCTTATCAATTTTCGATCAATCTTCACGTCACAAATCAAACCTGTTTACAATTTGTAAAAGTCCTTGTCAACAAGCGTTCCTTTTAATTGAGAACGTTATAATTTCTTAGCCTTGGGCTATGGTAATCACAAGGGTAGTTCTTTGGAAAGCCCTGAAATAAGCATCATTTGTAACCCCTTAAAATAATGATTAAGATCAATCGCAATTAACAGGCAACGAAATAAATTCTATCCCAGCTCTGGCAGGAAGTATGTTATACTACATATATGACGAATAAGGACGTTACATTAAATAAATATTTTAAGTTTCATACCAATTTCTTATTGATTGCACTGCCCGATTTGGAACTTTTTGTCAGGCGCTTTAGTTCTGTTGTTGTAGTAGTTGTTGTAATTTCCATTGTTTAATCCAAATTCTAATCAAATGTTAAGGAAACAAACATTTATTTGTGATTTTCCTTCAATTAAATCTCTTTCCAACTGCTTGTTTTTTGTATTTTATTTCGTTACTTAATTGACCGGGTTTAGTTAGTAATCACAGTGTTCGCTTTTTACTTTTTACAACTTCAACCTTTCATTACTAATTTCCTGAGGCTTTGTTGATTTGCCTCTTTAAAATTTTACAAACAAAATGTGCAAAGTTTTTTTTCGTTTTTGAAAACCGAACCGCAACGCATGCCAACTAAATTGTTACTAAAACGTTGATTCAATTTCATTCAAATGCGCCGTCGATACTTCACAAAGTTCAAAACAAAAGCATTAAGTTGGCAAATTCACAGAGAATACGAGAGAGCATATTTCAGAAATAGGTAGGGCATGAGAGAAATGAAGAGCGGAGCCAAAACGCTTTCAAGTAAAATTTCATTTTGCGTCGCCGCAACCGTTAAGCAATCCATAGCGATTTATTTGGAGAAGATATTGCAACAAAACACATTCCAAGATACACATACATAGCAACAGCCAGGTGATGATGTTTGGTACAACTGCACTTAATTTTGGCTGTTTGCGCTAAATTTGTTAAGCTCTGTGACGTAGGTAGGTAGGTAGTTGAGATTCCAGTGCTAATAAAGCACTGGTCCATTGAATAGTATGTACTCATAACACAGGTCAACAAAGTTTGGTGAAATCTACGTTGCCTTAACTCTAATATACTTTTCCGAAGGTTTTTGACGTGCTAAATTCGAATCCAAGCTCAGAATTTCTCGGATAGAAATGTAATTTCTTTTATAAAACCATTAACCCATTCCAGACTGCTACCAGAAGGGCCCGTACAATTTCGATAAAATTTTGTGTGGGAGGTCAGGGGATCAATAGAAGTTGCTGATGAAAAAACTAAATTGTTCCCTATCGGCACACCGGAGATATGGCATGGGTAAATTTTTACCCAATAGCCCTCTACGGGACAAAAAAAAAAAACAAAAACAAAAAAATTGACCACCCAACTTTTCATTCAATCAAATCTGATTTATTATAGCATTCCACATAGGATCTTTGAATTTGTTACGAGCTTTTTTTTTTAAGTCTTCAAATTTGCCTGGATCGACTTTCCACCAAAATTTTGGAAATTTTATGTTGCCTAAATTCTACCTCACAAAAATGCAGGTTAATCAAAGAAGTTTAGAAAAATAAAAATATTCATTTTAGACCAATCCTTGCTCTACCCAAAAAAGCTTTAAAAACCACAAAACCTCTTACCTGTCGCTTGGTAGGATTTTTTAAAACGCACTCTTCTTTTGGGTATTTAAATACCCAATAGTCTGGAATGAGTTAATGAGGTTCGAAAGAACTAGTCTTCCTTTTTGAAAACATGCTTGAAATTATATCGATATCTTTTTTTCAAATTTTTTCATACAAATCCAAGTACATAATTTTATTAATGGTTTTATAAAAAAAATTATTAAAAATTTGCCTCAAATATTTCGAAAAACCATGATTTTCTCACTTTTAGGTTAGAATATCTCGAAAACCGGAGCCATTCGAGAAATTCTGAGCTTTTATTTGAATTCAGCGCGTCAAAAACCTTCGGAAAAGTGTATTAGAGTTCAAGCAACAAAATCATTGCTGCCCTATGTAATCGAATGTAACAAAGAAAACACCGTGTTCAAATAGAGACCGCAAATGAAACAAACAGGAAAACTTTTTTTGAAAATGTTAGAAGTTACTTTCAGATCGAGGATCTGCAATATTTAAGATCCTATCGTATGCACTTTAAATATAAATCTTAATACACGAATTTGCTATAATTCTTTCTTGTTTCTCTGTAATTTTCAGCGCTGAACAAGAATTGTACCTTTGTACCAAGAATACTAATTGCTTTAATATTCAATTTTTGATTTTCCCTTGCAGTTTATGCGGTTTTTCGAATTATGGCTCCACATATTATTAACCACAATATGCACTTACTCCAATTATGGTTCGCAGAGCACAAGCTAGTTTGTTAGTAATAATACAAAATAATGTTTTTTCTATACCAAAACTTTAGGAGTCGGTAGACTTAGATATAATATTTCATGAAGTCAAATGTTACGAAAGCTTTCTTTGTAATAAAATCGATTATGATAGTAATTATTTCAAAATTGAAACTTTAAATACCAGGGCATAGCATTGGGCTATGATCTGAGTTGGAAGGAACAATTTCGCAGTCCAAAAAATATTTTCTTTCATCAATAAGAAGCTTATACTGTCTCCAATAAAACAATTAAATTTTAACTTTATGTCTTATGTTTGATAACTTTATTTAGCACCACATTTCTTAGATACTTTTACACGGTGCAAACTATTTAATATCATTCTAGAAAATATACGAATCATTAGATCCATTAAACTATAAAATTGTGGCTTCTCTGCTTAAATATTAATCTTTGTATTTATGCATTAAGGTTATTAAGTAATAAACTATGAATTGTTTAATTTATAATAGTTCTGCTACTTTATTAGTCCATTAAATGTTCACCCTACATCTAATTAGTTGATGATTATAATTGTTACTGTAATTAAAATATGCACTCAAATTTAAGAAAATATTACAAAAAGAAGCTTTTTCGGGAAGTTCTTGATAAGAGTCGAAAGCTTTTTATGGATAACTTCTCGTAATGGGAACGTCGACAAAATAAGTTAAAAATTATTTATTTATCAAAGTACATTGTTGAGAAATTAACTGTCAAAACTGTAGCCGTGTTTTATTCGCTTTGGTTAAACCAAAATCTCATACAAATGTGTGAACTAGGTCAATTTCTAGTTCAATTGATTTAACTTTTTTGTCTTTGCTAAAGTTTGAAGCATCATAGACACAAACCTAAAATAATCAAAAATATATGGCAACTTTGCTTGAATTTTGAAGAAGCGTTCTTAGGTCACGCGAGGCCTTGGGCACCCAGTCAGTGCTAGGTCCAAATATTAAAATAGAAACACATAATAAAAATAAAAACAATGATGAAACAACAGAAAACCGAAAAGAAAACTTTGGTATTAGGTAGATAGCAAAAATTTGAAAAAAATATTATGTACTGATACGTGAGGCCCCATACCGTGCTAGGCCCCATTCAACCACACGACCATAAAGCCGACTCTGATTTTAAAATAGCATTTCTGTCAAACACTGTCATGCCACCTATTGGTCATGCAGAATTATAAAAGGGTAAACTTATGCGTTTTATTCACTCTAAGGTGTAACCAAAGTGAATAAAACACGGCTTGTATCACATTGACATTTGTATAAATACGAAAGTAGATTTCGGTTAGTAAATTTTGAATCAGTCATTTTGTTGGTTCTGACGTCATTATATTAACTTATGAACTAAAAACTATAATTAAAAGAAAACGTGTGCCAAAAGTTATTTCATAAGCGAAATCACTTGAGTCTAGACTACTTCTTACGAATAAAGCACGTAATTTAAAATAATATTTTATGAAAACTTACATATGTATTTTGAAAAAATTTCAAAGGTTTTATAGAAGTTAATTTTATGAAAAAATTTATATTTGTATGAAGCAAGGAAACACAACTTCAGTAATAAAACTAAATTTATTTTTTCATATTTGTACACACCATTTATAGTACAATATCCGAAGATACATCGACCTTCACCCATGTGCTTACCGAATGAAACTTATTTTTTATTAAATTTCGAATATAGACGAATACATCTAGGAACACTTGCCTATTGAAATATGGTCATGGCTATTTTTATTTAAAATTATTTTAATTAACTTTTTTTTCGAATTCTTTACCCACTTGTTTACCAAACAAATATTATTCGAACCGAAAGTTTGAAGCATAAAGAATATGCCTAGGTCATGACTACCTGGCAAGCTATTTATACCTAGGTAAGCACTGATCCAATCGCACCAATGCACCAATCGAAATATATATCGAAATAAAGATAATTTAATTACAAATACGAAGGTATAGTATTTCCTGCAATAAACCGCTTAATTAAAATGATATTAATTAAAAATGGCCATGACCATATTTCAATAGGCAAGTGTTCTTGGACGTGTTTGTCTGTATTCGAAATTTAATAAGAAATAAGTTTCATTCGGTAAGCAGATGGGTGAAGGTCGATGTATCGTCGGATCTTAGACTATTAGTATACACAAATTTTAAGAGATGCATTGCCCGGTACTATGGACTCACTTTTATATGACACATCTACCTTATCTGATATTCTTATCTGGTATTAAGGATCTGGAATCTAGTTGCGGATATTTCGCAAGATTTGAAGCCACTCATATACTTCAAAATTAAGCTTTTTGTCCAGTGTTTGGCTGTACCACTTCTGATATTTGTGTTACTTTTGTTTAAATTTACTTGAACAAGTCACAGTATAGAGTATTTAAGTTTTTGCTTCTATTTTTCGAGCAAAACACAGTTAAATTGGAAAAAAATAATGCATGTTACCACATGCATATGAATGTACGAGAAGGATTAAATATCTTTCTTAGTTCAGAACTCTTAAAATTTTGATTGTACGGCAAAGAACCCTCTTATCTATAAGTTATTTGAAGTGTACAGAGGAGTACATTCTAGTGGTTTAAAGTTGCTGATAAGGGAAAGCTTTACACTCTTTTATTATATCGATATAAAATAAAGCAATTGGCTCTTTAAATTATTAATGGCGGAGTTGTGAAGATAACCCATGGACCAAAGTTACAAATTATTTGCTAAGTTATTACTAATATCAGGAGTTGAGGTATAACTTTTTGATATTTTACTGGTTGTAAATATCTTGGCACCCTTAATATTTTTTCCCTGTTTTTTGAGTGCTAGTATGACTTGCTGTTGCCAGCAAATTCATCCGCGTTTTATTTGATTTTAATGTACATATGCTTGTATGTTCCGGATAAGCTCATATACCATTCATCCGATTACAATGAAATGGACGTGGCAACTCCCATCTTGAGATATTTAGAAAATTAGTCCGTAACCATAAGAGGAAGACATATTCAATATAACGGTTGGTTGGGTGCTCGAGGAGGTTTATGTGCTTTTTGGACCCAGTAAGTGGCGCTGGGGTCGAAATATCTTAGGAAATTTGTGTAACTATAAAAGATTTCATAGCCATATTCACACCATACGTTGGTTGGGTGGTTGAGAGTGTTTATGTATTTTTTGGAAAATACAAGCATAGCTATGTTTGGAAAAATGGGCTTAGCCACGCTCCCCATACAACGATTATAATCTAAAAGTATTAAAAAACATCGAAAAAGTCGAGGAAACTTGAAAAGGTATCAAAAAGTATCGAAAAAAAGTCAAAAAATTTGGAATAGTGTCTAAAAACATCACTTACCATCGTTGGAATGAAATGTATTGAAAAACTTTATATCATATCAATCGAGTACAACCAAAAATTGTCGGACTATATCAAAAAGGTCGCAACAGTCGAAAAGCATTCAAAAACCTCAAGACGTATCCAACAATATAGGATAACATCGAAAAATTCGAAAAGTATGAAATAGTATCGAAATACATCGAACAAGTCAATGGGCATCGATCAAATTTTTTACAGTCGAAAAGCATCGAAAATTACTGGAAAGCATCGACAAAGTCTTAATAGATGGAAATTATTGGAAATATTTGAGAAATATCGAATAACGTAGAAAAAATTTAAAATAAGATTCCAAATGGCATCGAAGATATTGTAAATTAGCATTGAAAAGCAGCGAACAAGTCAAATACAGTCGAATAGTACCGAAATCATAAGAGAAGTTGAAAAGTATTGAACGGAATCAAGAAAAAACGAAGAATTCGAAAAGATTAAATAACATGTTTTTCATATGATTTTATCGATTAGTAAATACACCCAATTCTGTTTTTATACAGTCTTTTTTTACACGGTTTTGATTTAACACGGTCTAGATTCTTCGATTTAGCACGACTAAAAAAGCTTTTTGATTGAAAATTTAAAGAAAAATATTTTTATCAACCGTAATCTTTTAGAAATTTAGTTAGGGAGTTGGGTTAGAAGGTTAATAGGGTTGAAGGATATGGAACTAGTCCCCTTTTTCATTGTATCCGCATACATATTTCATGTCTTTTTTTACACGGTTTTTTCTGGAACGTATCTACCGTGTAAAAACAGAATTATGTTAGGTGTATACAACATAAACATTTAAACACAAAGCCATACGTAAAAAAAGGTAACGTAAAATGTATGCAATCTGAAACAAAAAAGTTTGTTTCAGAATATATTTCCGTTTTAGGGCAATGTCTGCCTAAGATATAAGTATGACCGCAACGGCAGATTTCAATTTATATGTACATTAATTCAATTTAAAATACAGTGAAAAAACTGCTGCAATCATGCACCTAAATATGAAAATTTTAACAAACTCAATATGTGCGTTTACATATATTTTTATTTTGTTTCCTTTAAATACAAATAATAACAACAAAACGAAAAACTGAACTGATTATTTAACATAACATATATCAACCTTATTCCCATAAAATGTGGTTATCAGAAGGTACGAACGGGTTA
The DNA here is from genome assembly GCA_949775025.1 of Tricholauxania praeusta. Classification (NCBI taxonomy): domain Eukaryota; kingdom Metazoa; phylum Arthropoda; class Insecta; order Diptera; family Lauxaniidae; genus Tricholauxania; species Tricholauxania praeusta. Next base: position 71,836,076 of record OX459029.1, on the reverse strand, counting down.
TACGTAATGTAAACCTGAATCAACGACCTCATCAATTATAAGTAAAAAATATCGGTGCATCAACTACTGTAAATATGCGTTCGTTGATCGTTAACATCAGATGAAAGTGTCAAATCACACAGAGTCAGATGGAGTCAATAAAAAAACCCAAAAAGTTGCATAATACGGTTTTTATAGATTGTATACATCATATCACGTATACAATCACAAACACCGAAAAAAAAAACCAATGATGCTGAACTTGTACCTATGAAATTTATATTCGGGAAATTGTGAAATATTTTGGCGCTGCTTTTGTTTTGTTTTTGCCAAAAAAAAAATGTTACCTTGTTTGGGCTCGAACTGTTCGCAGTTCAATAACTGTGCCAAGACACGGCAAGACAAGCCAAGCTTTTGTTAATGTTAAGCTCTTTTTCAAGCGCAGCACTTACCATTGATACGAGTAATACAAATTTCAAACTTACAACAAGTTACGACAATCAGCCGTCGGCTTTACCGCAGCACGTGTTTGACCTTGAGTCAAATATTAAAAGCAAACATTTCTTTAGTAAAATCGTGTGATTAAACAAAACAAAACTAACAAATTATTTTCGACCAAAATATTTATTAAGTTTTTTGCGCAAACTACTTGGCTTTGCGAAAGCACCAATCGTTCATTAGCGTTTCATTTTGTAACGCATTGTAACGTAAATGCGGCTAGAAAACGATCGATCAGAGAAGATAGTGAATAATTTCGCTTTAAATTAAAACTTTCGGCATATATTACCTGCCAAATATGAGAAATCATAAATGAAAAGAATGCCAAGCCATACTAAGCATTCTCGACGTAATTTTTGACGATGAATCAGAATCTGCACTTAGTATCGTCTAAGGTCATGCCTCTACGTAAAAGTTAAGTGATTTACGTTAATTGCTTTTATTTCAATAACCATCAAAAACTAAATGGTAGTGAAAAATCTTATCAAACACACATTTCCGACGCAATTTCTGCCGCAGAAAGCGAATCTGGCAACAAAATTTCCCCAACACCCTAACACGTCAGGACTTTGTGGTACTTTATCCTTAAAGTGAAAAACACTGTTCTAAGCCATATTTGTAGTTTTTCACAGGAATTAGAGTTAGATCACTTCGAAATATGACATCGGATAGAACTTTCTTCTTAAAATTTGTTTTCATAGCATTTTTAACCTCACCGAGGTATGACATATTTAAGTTTAGATGATTTGTATTCTTACAAACACGTTCAAGTTTTTATTTTAATGTACGATATATCGGGCAAGATGCATTTTAACTATGGAAGTTATCTATTTCCTGTATGCGTGATAATATCGAATCAGCTTCTTTTTCACTTTAAGAAATGCTGTAACAGAAATTGTGTCAGAAATGTCCAGTCTATTTCCGCTTCTGGCTCTCCCCGAGGATGGAAGAATATGACGGGCCTGATAGAGAAAACAACCCCTCAATCCCCCCAAAATGGTGGCTTTGTTATTTATCTCGAGGGTTTCACGAAAATTTTAAGTTTTCCTCTTCGACCGGTCTTAATCTACAAGTATTCATAAAGTGACTTCAAAAATAGATATCTTGCAAAAGCGTTTTTTCTCTATCTATAAGCAGTATACTGAATGCGTTAAAAACGACCCAATAAAGTTTTGAAATTAATATATTTAAAAAAAACACCTGAGCACATCTGCTGTCAGGTTGCAAAATTGCAAAAGTTTCAAATTCGGACCTGAATGAGTGCAGTTTTTTAATGTTCTAAAACCAACCTTGTATTCCGTGTCCTTAAAGCGTTTGTAACATACTGATGTCGCTCCATTTTGGCTTGAAGTTGTTGTAGTTGTCGCTGCAGCTAATTTACACTCGGCAACAATTTGTGAGCCCGTCATGTTATCATATTGGTTCATTTTACATATATCACACAATCACGTTGATTAAGATTTGATGTACGCGTGTAGCCTTAACTTTCCGCTGAAAGAAAGTGAAATACAATATAGAATTTATTTTAAATAAAAAAGAATACGATGAAATTATGTTAGTTTCACGCATTTTATTTTTACATAAATATCAAATTTATTAATTTGGAATAACAAACAAGTGTCGGGTAGTGCTATGAGAATAAAGTAAACTTAATACATTTCGAATCATACTGCGAAAAGTTGTTTGTGTATATAGTACTTTATCATGAAATAGCACGAGATATGATCAAGTTATATGTTACGTAGGTGTATGCTTTTTTACTAAGAACTAATAACATAATAGAGTGCTAGACCGGAAGCCGAGAGGAATTGAGCATGCAAAAAAAATATATGGGTCGAGATTTGTTAAATGATTCGTATACCTGGGGCCTTTGAGTGCAGAGAAATGCAAGCTTCCGTCGCCACAAAACTATTTTTGCTCAGTTACTCGAAAAGTAGGTAAATACTCAAATTGAGCCATTTATTTTGAAAGAAAAATCAACTACATAAAATTTATTTCAGTTTTATTTCACTTTCAAGATAAAGAGCTCAGTTGTAAAGCTGGAAAACACATCGATTTCTGGCCAAAAAGTCAGGTTTAACCGAATTACTCCGTCAATAAAATACGTGAGTCAAAATAGGGGGAAGGTGGTGCGGTAAAATCTCGCCAAATCTCACCAAGGGGGAGGGGCCGTGAACGAAAATCTCACGTCGACTTTTTAATGCAGAGAATATATAATATTATAGCAGATTACACCTAAAAATTATAGGGAAAGTCTCACGGAAGGGAGGAGGGGAGTCCCGCCAGGACGTCCCCTATAAAGAAACTTTTCTTTTTCCAAAATCATGGTTTTTTTCAGTTTTTGTTGATGTTTTTCGGAAAATAAGCCGTGAATCAAAAAAAAAAATTATTATATACCGGGTGCTACATTTTAATATCAGTTTGCAAAAAGAAGAAAGAAAATTGATTTCTGGCCCAAAAAATGTCTTTACAACAATATTTGACAAAGCTTTCAAGCTTTGAAGTAGACAAATAAAATGTTTTTTTTTGTTCTAATTCCATGTTTTAAAAAAGTTTATAATTCGCACCCATACACAAAAAACATAAATATTCATTCTTAATTGAAATACGATATGGTTACTTCAATATATGCGCATATGATGACCGAAAAATAATGCCTGATACAAAAACACTGCAGCTCTAAGTCTTAGAGAGGGAAGAGCCATACCAATTTCTGTCCTAAAATATGTCTTTACGTTGATATTTGAGTTTTGGCTTTGGAATTGACCACTTTGATGTTTTTTTAAATATTTTGTAGTAAAAAATGTAAATGAAAAATAAGACTTGCAAACTCTTTTAAAGGCCCCCAGTGAAAGAAACTGTCACCAGATACTGAGATAACTTCATCGTATTTCACCTAAAAATTCGTATGTATATTTTTTAAATGGCTGTGTGCATTATATCCTAACCTTCTTAAAATATCCGTTATAACAAACTTATTTCCTACTTTAAAGTTTAATAATTTGGTTAAATCTTAACATGAATACATTTTTCGTTCCAAAAATCAATTTGCTCTCTTCTTTTCTACATTTTCTTTTCACTTTGTCATTTTGTTTGTAACACATAGAAGGGGGCCTGGCAGGCATGGAAAAGTCCATATATTCTTGATCAGCGTCACCACCTGAGTTGATTTAGCTATGTCCGTCCGTATGTCTGTTGAAATCAGGTTTACGGGAAAACCAAGAAAGCTAATTGAATGAAATTAGCACACTCAGGTCAGACCTTCTTGCAGGCATCTTGCTATTGAAAATGGGTGAAATCGGTTCATGGACACGACTACCGCCCATACTCTATGTATATTTGCCCAATCCCATTTTGAAAAAAAATGCAGCGATTTTGATGAGACTTGGTGATTTGGTATACATTTGAACTAAATTAGGATTACGCTGGGTTTCAAGTTTCCAAAGATTCGCGTGGCACAGCCTTAAATTTTAACCTCTTTACCACCATATCTCGTAAACCGTGCAAGATATTGTGATGAAATTTCTTTATTTTTTCGACTTTTTCATCGATTTTGAATTGTTTCAACATTTTTCAACCTCTTTCAACATTTTTAGACTTTTTCAACCTCACTCAACATTTTTTAACATTTTGCAGATATTTACAACTTTTTCAACAATTTTCAACCTCTGTTAACCTTTTACACATTTCACACTTTTTTCGAATTATTCAACCTCTTCAACGTCTTTTTAACATTTATTAAAATACTAGCATTACCCTGTGCGCATCGCTTCACCTCAACCGTGGTATATTTTCGATGTGCAGTCTGCGTGAAAATTCTATTTAAAAAAATACTTTTGTATGAGGACCACCCTTAGTATGCACCCAAAATAAAATGTTTACAACCTAAACAGTGCCTCTTAATATAAAAACCACGTGGTGTAAGTTCCATGAGAATCGATTAAGCGGTCTTCGAGAAAATGATATTTAAAAATATTTTTGTGTGAGGGCCACCCTAAATAAAAGTTTTGCCTCTTAACATGAGAGCTATGTACGTGGTGTAAATATGGTGTGAATTGACTAACCTGTCTTTGTGAATATGATATTTAAAAATATTTTTGTGTGAGGGCCACTCTAAGTATGCACCCTAAATAAAATTTGTACGATCTAATCTGTGTCTCTTCACATAAAAGCCATATGGTGTAAATTTCATTACAATCGATTTAGCGGTCTTCGTGAAAATGATATTTAAAAAATATTTTTGTGTGAGGGCCACCCTAAATAAAAGTTTTGTATCCTTAGTTTTGCCTCTTAACATAAGAGCTACGTGGTGTAAATTCGGTGTTAATCGACTAACCTGTCTTTGTGAAAATGATATTTAAAAATATTTTTATGTGAGGGCCACCCTAAGTATGCACCCTAAATAAAATTGTAACAATCTAGTTTCTGCCTTTTAATATAAAATCCATTTGGTGTAAAGACCAAGAGAATCGATTAAGCAGTCTTTGAGAAAATGCTATTTTGAAAATATTTGTGTATCAGGGCCACCCTAAATAAAAGTTTTGTGGCCTTAGCTATGCTTCTTAACATTAGAGATACGACGTGTAAGTTCGGTGTGAATCGATTTATTTGTCTTCGCGAAAATGATGTTTAAAAATATATTTGTATGAGGGTAGAAGTATGCACCCTAAATAAGATTTTTACCATCCAATCTGTGCCCCTCAACATAAAAGCCATACTGTGTAAGTTTCATGAGAATCGATTTGCCTGTCTTTGAGAAATCACTATTTTGAAAATATTTGTGTATGAGGGCCACCCTAAATATGCACCCTAAATAAAAGTTTTATAGCCTATGACACCCGCCCGATCGATACTAACATACTGACATAAGAGACAGACAGACAGATAGACAAAAAATGAATTTTATATAATAGATATGTACTTTCAGTGCAGGGTATGTGAGTTTACTGGCCTGGCTGAAGATAACACCTTAACTTGTTCATATTGTTATTTAATAAACAATCACACATAATGTAATAAAAATTTGCTTAAATTTAAAATATGTCAAAATGGCGAAAAATGAGACGTAAATATTTTATTAAAATGATAAAAGTTGATGGGATCTAGAACAGCTACAGCAATAAATGATAAAACAAGGAAATCTTTCCACGCATATACCCCAGGTTTTGGTTAACCAATCTCGAAGATGATAGTTTTAGGACATTCTGCTCGATAAGTGCTTTAATTTGATATATCATTTATTGCTGTAGCTTATCTAAGTCCCGTCAATACAAAACAAAAGAAAGAGTTTCTTTATACACACCTAATTTCAAATCACCACCAACTAAAGTAATTTCACTTCAAAAACAACGTTACGTAACGCGTTGTTCGAACCCTCCCCTGTAACGCATCGTAACGTTTTGCAAGACCCCCCCTCCCCCCTAATTGCGTTACGTAATACTTGAACGCCCCCTTGGCTGGTTTCACCAAACGTTTCCTAATTTTTGAAATTTGGCAACATTAACCTAAAATAGCTCTCAGTATGACGATTTTAAGGCAAGTGCTACACTAACATAACTCTGTCAGCAAAGAGCTTTGAACTTTTTCCCTGTATAGGAGGTGCTACCTCGTCTACTCAACCTTTATGCATGCACTCTAAAGCTTTGGCTCGAAGTATTTTTCCATTTGAGGCATACTTTTCGAGTAAGTATCCTAAAACTATTCATTTGGGTCTAAATAACTAAACTTAAATTCAAACTAAATATATATAAATAAAATAACTCTTTTTTGAAAGAAAATAAATCAGACGCAACATGAAAATCGCTTTAATTTTTCAGCTGATCAAGCAGGCGCGCCATCACTGGATTATTTATCATGTCGAGTCAACCCTAATAATTAAATTATTATAATTTAGCTTCAGCCAAAAATATACAGATGAGATTTTAAGAATCGAAACATACATATATCTAGAGAGGGCTGAGGAGGCAGGGTGCCTTGGGCCTTGTATTTATCTTATTTTGCTAAGGTTTTGTTGAACTACAAGTAAGGAACTGTTTTTTTTTTTTAGGTCAAATAGAAATAGAAAGTTGATTTTTGCGACTGATTATTTTTATTATAATTAAACATTATGAACTTACAGTCATTTTAGCAAAGACCAATATTGTAAATTTTTACTTATTGATCAATGCTATTTTTTATTCAACAAACATGACAAAGATAACAAATGGAACAATTTAACCTGGTAATTGGTGACATATGTTTCGGCTATTACCACATAGCCTCATCAGACCAGTTTTTGGTTAATGTTGTACACGGAGTCGATCCCCATCGACCATGTTGTTCCATTTGTTATCTTTGTCATGTTTGTTGAATAAAAAATAGCATTGATCAATAAGTAAAAATTTACAATATTGGTCTTTGCTAAAATGACTGTAAGTTCATAATGTTTAATCAAATAGAAATATATAAATAATTAAGGGGTAAGTGGGATGAGGACTTTTTTTTTAGTCATTTAAAATATTTTGTTTAGATTAAAAAAAAATAATTGGTGTGTAGGCTACTACAACTAATTCACTCCGGATGCCAAATATGCACGGTACGCCACTGCATGTGTCTATATTTCAGAGTTTTTGTTTATTTCCTCTGTAATCAAAGTTTGTTAAATAAAAATAATTGCATCAACTTGTAAAATTCACATGAACGTTAATCACTGCAAACTGCCGGTAAGTTCAATTATCGTTTAATTATTATTATTATTGTATGTAATTCAATTTATTTAAATATTAACTTGTATTGACTTGAACAATTTGTTTTAACTAAAAGAAGAAGAGTTCTAAATATAACTTTATAATTAATTTATAAATGTATCTCTTAAAAAAAATCCTGACTGAGCCACATGAGGTTGAGTTTGTTTGCCTGGTGGCAATAAAAATTTATTTTCTTAAATAGAGCTTAAAAGGTCCACAAACAAAATATAGATTTTTACCGATTTAATGTCATTTCGGCCAGTTTGCTTTGATTTAAATGCGAAATGCTGGCCCAATTTACAGCTTACCGTTTTTGGAGTTATAACTCTTTGCATTTTCCTACTTTCTTCATAAATTTTTTTATTTTAGTTGTGTTTTATTCGGCAAGTTGCTAGCTACATACATACGAAAAAACGACCATGTCTTTAACTTTTAAGAGGAATCATTAGCGCTTTACAAAAAAATGTAGTTTCTCAAAAATAGAGCTATTTGCAGAAGAAATTAGTAAAGGTGTTGTCTTCGACCAGGTTGAAACTTGCATACCCTAGTCTATGGGAGCTACCACGCTTACATACATACTTGTTGAAATTCAAAAATTATATAATTCTCTCAGTATTGAGTTTTGAAGGTTTTGCTTCTATGAGAGGTGTCACGGTTTCTTGTTCAAATTCTCCAACTTTTTGTCCAGAGCTTGTCCGACTTATTCTTGTATGTATGCGTGAGAAGTTTAGTGACACTACCTCAAGTAACTCTTTCTTGAATAATTTATTTTCCACAGACAGACTGACAGGCAGACAGACAGATGGACAAGGATAATTTAACTCAGGTGGTAACGCTTATCAAGAATATATATATTTTTTTACACATGCCACGCCTCCTTATATGCGTTACAAACGGAACAATAAAGTGAGTATACCCTGAGTGTAGGGTATAAAGAAAATAGAAAAATACAATTACAGATTACACCGTTTAGCTAAAAATATATTGTACATTTTGCAGTCCATTACATTAGTGAGCACTATAGGCAACAATCTTTATACGGTTTAAGGCATACAAGCTGACCAAAGTTTTAATTTTTTATTTTATTTGTCGTTAAACATTTCTGCTATCATAGCCTTTGGCAGCAATGCTTCTAATGATATTTTAGCTGTGGTCAAAAACTTGGCAACGAAACATCTAACCGCATAGGAATAGCAAGAATATAAAGAAGACAGAGATATTTGCGTGATACTAAGGGCTGATTGCCCTGTGAATGCAGTGGATAGAAATTGACATTTGACAACATCATTTGGAGATTCTTCTTCGAATATGAAAGCACGAAAATGAAATAGCGAGCGTAGTCTACGAATCGTGATAATCCAAATAGTTTGAGGAAAATTTATTCTTAACAGATTCACATTATGACAATATTAACTATGGTACCGTTAATCAAATAGTTGAATTCGTTAATTGCTAATCCGTTACTAAAAAAGTTAACTTCGTTAAATGTTAAAACGTTACATCTCGAAAGACTTAACGCAAGTTATAGTCGAGGAAATGAAGCACTGAACCTCCGATATTTTGCGCAGTAAGATGGATTTTAATGCGGTTTTTTGCATTAGATTCGTGAGCGCGCCCCGAAACTTTGTGACCGGTCCCCATGAATGAGAAATGAAAAAGTGCATTTGTGCAGTAAAAAAATGCATTTGAAAAATGCATTTCAGAAGTACAATAAAATGAAAATTCATAATTCGTTTTAAAATGATGGAAATAAGTTAGTATCGATCGGGCGGGTGTCATAGGCTATAAAACTTTTATTTAGGGTGCATATTTAGGGTGGCCCTCATACACAAATATTTTCAAAATAGCGATTTCTCAAAGACAGGCAAATCGATTCTCTTGGAATTTACAATAATGGTTTTTATATTAAGAGGCAGAGATTGGATTGTAACAATTTTATTTAAAGTGCAAAATTAGGGTGGCCCTCATACAAAAATATTTATTGAAAACTAGCATTACCCTGTGCGCATCGCCTCACCTCAACCGTGGTGTAGATTCGATGTGCGGTCTGCGTGAAAATTCTATTTAAAAACTACTTTTGTATGAGGACCACCCTTAGTATGCACCCTAAATAAAATTTTTACCATCAAATCTGTACCCCTTAACATAAAAGCCATACTGTGTAAATTCCTTGAGAATCGATTTAAGCGGTCTTCGAGAAAATGATATTTAAAATATTTTTTTGTGTGAGGGCCACCCTAAATAAAAGTTTTGTATCCTTAGCTATGCCTCTTAACATAAGAGCTACGTGGTGTAAATCGTTTAACCTGTTATCGTGAAAATGACATTTTAAAAAATTTTGTATGAGGGCCACCCTAATTTTGCACTTTAAATAAAATTGTTACAATCCAATCTCTGCCTCTTAATATAAAAACCATTATTGTAAATTCCAAGAGAATCGATTTGCCTGTCTTTGAGAAATCGCTATTTTGAAAATATTTGTGTATGAGGGCCACCCTAAATATGCACCCTAAATAAAAGTTTTATAGCCTATGACACCCGCCCGATCGATACTAACTTATTTCCATCATTTTAAAACGAATTATGAATTTTCATTTTATTGTACTTCTGAAATGCATTTTTCAAATGCATTTTTTTACTGCACAAATGCACTTTTTCATTTCTCATTCATGGGGACCGGTCACAAAGTTTCGGGGCGCGCTCACGAATCTAATGCAAAAAACCGCATTAAAATCCATCTTACTGCGCAAAATATCGGAGGTTGAGCCTTTTTTAGTGCTTTATTTCCTCGACTATTAACGTTAATCGTTAACACGTTATAAGAATTGCATTTCTTATATCGTTGGGTTAGTAATCTTCTTATAAAAACTGTTGGTTTGGGTTATGGAAGTTAATAGGTTAAGAACAAAAAAAAATAGATGTATGTAATTGGAGTGTGTAATTTAGTCATCTGGCATCTTTCATGAACATTAATATGTTGAAGTTTTCATCTGAAAGCGTGGCTTGTTTCGGCGTTAAACTACCTTTTCCCGTGAAAAAAATATTTTCAACTGCAGCGCTTGAGGATATAGCAGTTAGTATTATAAATTCAAAAAGTCTTCTTCATCATCGTCGTTGTTACTCGCGTTGCTGCCTCCGCCACTTAAATTATCTCTGTTCTTCGAACTTTCGGTAGCTTCTTATCGGAACGCCTCTTCTACCTTTTTTTTTCATGCATTTTTTACTGCATCCACTCGACTGATGTCATACGTTTCCAGCAATATCAACCGAAACGTACTTGTTGTCAGAACCTGTTATTCACGGCGCGGCGCGTTGCTGCGGTATCTTTTTGGGAAATAGTAGGTACTGGATTAACGATTAACGGACTTGGGGAAATTTAACGGAAGTTAACGAGTCCGTTAACATTTTAGTCAAAATATTAACTTCGTTAATTAACGATTTACGGATTAACGAGTTAATGCCCAGTTGTGCTTGGACTTCATTCTAAACTTTCATGTCACGCAAATAATTCATTATACCATTAAAAAAAAACTACTTGCGATCAGTATACATACAAAGGTCTTAAATCAAGGCATATATTTAAAAATAAAAAACATCTATTTTGATCTTAAAGAAATCACAAATTTTACATAGTACAAAATATGTAAATGAAAACGTTATGTCAGCAAAAGTTCTATCTACTTTCGGACTTTAACCAAATTTAAGTGCAAGGCGGAGTAACACAAAAAAATATCAATTGTGGGTTCTATGGGATTTAATTTAGAGTTGATATACATACATCAAAAGGAAACAGATTTCCATAGCATTTTTTATTTTAATTGCACATTTACTGATTTTAAATGATATTACATATTTAACATACATATATAACTTACATATTAAATTGGGAAAAAAATTTGATTTGCAGTACCTCGAAAGATAGCACCACTGCCTAACTTTCAGTTCCAAGGTGGACGTGATTCTTAGTGCTGTTAGTCCAAAGTTCGCAAAAACATGTCTTTTTGCGAAAACAGCCAAATTCGATGTCTAATATCTTCGGTCCTGGTTAAGCATTTTTATTGCGTGGTAACCCATTTTAAAAGACATAAAAAGACAAACATAATAAAACCTGTTTAAAGTGCATATTTTGAATACCTTGAATGGGCTCTATTTTTGTCATATTTTACTAAGACTACTTCACTCAATCCGGTCGCAAATTAAGGTCTTAAGGCTTATGTACAATACAGTAGATGAATAAAGTAATATCCGTAACAATAAATTTGGATTTGTAGGCTTTGAGAACTAAAATTTTTAAAATTGACTTAAAGCGGCTATTTTCTGATCAAAATATGGCTTGTCTTCAGGACTCCACCCACCTAAAGGGATTAGATTTGAGCTCCTGTGCTGTCTTTCAAGATACTTTGACATGCCAAAATTTCAGCAAAATTGGGTATTTTTTAAATTTCATACTTTTATTTAAACTTGATTTAAGCTGACCGTGACTTATTAGCATTAGAACAGAATTAGCCCTTACAAGATGGCTTTTCACATTTAAGATCATTTATTATGGGTGAACAATTCAGTTTCTTGCAACGACATTGAAAGCTATTGGTTTTTAAATATGTACAAAGTTTTAATGTAGTATACTGTCGTACGAAGCGAAAAGGGCGTATCTCAAAAAAATCCGTTTCGACATAATAATTCTTAAGCTATCCAATGTCATAAAAATCTCGGATTTTTTTTTTTTTTTTTTGAGATATGCCCTTTTCGCTTACTACGGCAGTACAGGCCTTAAAAGTTTACATTTTCAGTGCTTTGAGTTCTCTATGCCATTATACGGAGAATTTAGCACATTTTTCAGAAGTAGTCAAGCTGGGTCATTTTAGTATGATGTAAACTATCACAAGTATATCTGCTCACAAATATTAGTTACTGGCACAAAAAGAATACTTTTTATTACATGTATCAAGATTTGGTAACAGTTAGTAAATAGTTCATTGCATATAAGCAAAATAATCATTTAAAAAAATTGGTTATAGCTACCAAATTATATTTTGGTTGCATCAAATATTTCTTTGTTGCAAAAATTTTTTTGTTATTTTTTACCAAATAGTGCATTGGGCAGAAGGGATACTCTTTGTTGTAAGCATAAGTATAAGATTGGTCCAAAGAAACGGATTTTTTGCATTTGAAAGTTCATAACACTAGTTTACAAGAAAAAAGATCTGGTATCTCATAGACTTTTTTCCATGTATTTTGAGGCGTAGATTCCAAAAATGGCAACTATTTTTTTTTCTTAAGAATCGTTTTCGAGATAGCCCCAAAAAACCACATTTTCGGCACTTTTTTCATACATTTGGCTATATCTCAATGAATTCTTTTTTTTTCGACTCAAAAACGCTTTTCACCACTCGAAACATTTTTTTATTCGCTTTCTAACGATATGCTGTTTGCTGGAATCGAATAAGATTTGATGGAGTTACAAGCGCTCAAAGTCCAAAAAAACTGATTTTTTTGGTCTTTTTTAAAAAATCACTAAATTTCAATTGCTCCATTTGAATGAAAAATTTCTTCTTTTTCATATATTTAAAATTGAAAATGAAAGACCATTCTTTTGCAAATATTTTAAGTAAAATTTTGCGGAAATCGGACAAAAAATGTGTTATTCGAGAAAACAGTAAAGAACTTGCAATAAAATTGAACGAAAATACATTTGTTTTTTTATCGGAAACGGAGAATAAAAGTAAAGAACCACACACGTACACAATCGTATCATATCGTCAATTTTCAACATATTGATCCGCAACAAGTCTCGAATTGTTCTATGGGACTAAGATAATTAAACAAATCTTTATCTCGGTCATTCTTTTAATAACTGCAAACTTTGTTTTACGATACAAAAAAAATCAATAGTAGGCGAAACTGGTAATTTACATGAATTGTGGCCTAAGGTGCAAAATGCATGAGATGCTATTGCTCCCGAAACTTGTGAAAACCTTGCGGATGGTACACTAGTGGAATAATACCTGTAATTGGTGCTCGAGGAGGCTATAGAAAATATTAATATTAGTTTTTAAATCTCATTTTGTCAAGTCACAAATTTGAATGTTTTTGATTTTGTTGTTGTTATTTTTTAAGAAAAAAAAAGTTTATGAAATTTTGCCCTTATTTCTTTTCCTATATTATTAGTAGCTTGCATATATAGCAAAAGCGTGATCAATTTCGTGAGTCACTGCATATACATTTAAACATTTTCTTAACATTTAAAATTTTTCTTAACATAATGCTTGGAATTGGTGGGTCCGAAAATTTATGAGACATGAGTTGTGGATTATACAATTTTCTATAAAAAAAAGTATATTATAATTGTTTATGTTACATACATACAGCTGTTGTCAACTAATTGGAAACGAAATATTTCGTTGTGTTATTGGTAGTTTTTTCATTTATTTTTCTATGTGAACCAGAAAATTTATAGATGTTATAAATGTGGAACAAATATGCTTATAAAAAGAACATAATTGAAATCAAATTCATAGCATAAAAAGTTTTATGAGAGATTTTCTGCTCAAACTTCAGATTTGACTGAGTCAATAATTGGAAACAAAAAAATGATTTGCAAAACATGAATAAGAAACTTGATAAAAAATTCCAGAAACGATATTGTGATCTTGTCATTGCTTTTAAGAACACTTTTTAACCGAATTTGCTTATAAGCGTAAACTTAATCATGGGTTGCAGCCAAAAGTTGTACGTTGCCACGCGAAAGTCAATTGTTGAGCTTCGAAAGACGGCCAAGAGATACCAGGCGATGGCAACACAGCTAAATTACTCCAAAAAGATGGTATTCAATGCACTTAATCACTTCAATAAGTATGACACAGTAAAAAATGTTCCTCGCAAAAAGAGACCTCGTAAGACTTCTAGGTACAGGGATCGCCAGATTGTGCGCATGGCAAAATTTGATCCTCGTTAGACTGCTGCAGACCTCTAACGCGAAATAATTAACCAATATGATGCACAAATATCCAAGCGAACTATCGCTCGTCGATTGGTTGAGGCTGGACTCCATGGACGAATTTCACGCAAGGACCCATTGGTGACAGTTAAGCAGAGGAATAGCTGCATGCAGTTTGCTAAGATGCATGGCGATTGGCCGCCCATTGAATGGAAGTATGCCCCTTTTGGACGTTTTACATATCTTCCACCACCTAGGCCAAGGTGGTTGATCTTCGTTTTGTCGCTCCATACCACATACTTCCATTTAATAAGCGGCCAACCGCCATGCATCGTAGCAAACTACATGCAGCTATTCCAGTGTACAACTTTTGGTCACTACTCATGATTAAAGATATGATAATAATCAAATTTGGTCAAAAAGTGTTCTTACAAGCAATATCTCCACATCGTTTCTGGAATCTTTTATAAATTGTTTCTTTTATTTTTTGCAAATTATTTATTTTGTTTCAACTTATTGGAAACAAAATAAATGACCACGGTACACCATTCCATATAAGTAAATAAAATACAATTTTTTGCGGACTTTGACCTGAATATCTTATAGAAGAGAGAAATTGTCGCATAGCAACCTATGCGTGATGTATGATGCTCATGTAACCTTTAATTAAATACACCTTTCATTCGGTTGGCACATAGGTGTAGAGATCTTCTTAGAAATAAATGAATATTTTCAAAACTCTCACTGGTGTTTGCTTTCCTTAAGTTTAATTTTTAGCATCATGTTGATGAATAAACTTTTTCTGTATTAACGACTATTCGATTTGAAATATGATATAAATGTTCTAGATTGCTTCAAATCACATGTTAGTGTTACTCTAAAAAACTTCACTCCGGGATCATAGACTTTATATTATTTCTGTAGAGCTTTAACAAACATTACGAGTTATTTCACTAAGAAACTATTTCGTGCATTGTTGTTCGATAAATTAAATGGCTAAGTTTGCTATAACCATCTTAAAATTAGACAAATACAACTAATACACGATAAGTACAAAGTGTTCGCTGTCAGATCATAGACAACTTTTCACGTGTGCAAAAGCTAAAAAAAAAAAATTAAAACTGTGCGCAAATGAGCTAGTGACTAAGAAAATAAATAAAAATAACGGCCTTAGTGGTAATAAATGGTATGTTAAAGCTATGTACTTTCAAAGAAATCACTTAGAAACAAACATTGGTGTTCACATACTTTATAGATGATGCCTCAGGGAAATTGCACGAAAACTTTAAAAAGTGTTCTTTTAATATACTATATATTTCTTCCAATATGACTTTTTCTCACAATTTTTTTATATTTTTATACTCGTATGCTTATACAAACATACATATGTTTCAGGTACATTTATGCACATACTACATATGAAAGTAAATATATATTTTATTAGATTTTATTTTATGTTATTTTACGTAATTCAATTTCCAACTTTTATTTTTTTTTTTTGTTTTTATTTTACAGTCGAATTATTGATCACGCACAAATCCACACTCCGTCCGACCGACCAAAATCGACTAATGTTGCAAAATTCATTCTTTTCTCTAAGAAAAATCAAACCAAGAGCTATGATGATCAACAGAAACAACAAATAAATCGTTTGCATATTTTCTTTCTCAAAAAAATTCACAAATTGTGAAAGCTCTTACATGTAGAGAGGTTAGGAGCTTTGAATGCATTGCAAAGAACTTTATGCCAAACTTGAATACCCTACACAAACATGGATTATATCGTTGATGTAAAAATATGGAATTCTAACCACGTTGGAACATTTTATTCCAAGCCAAAAAGTAGATTTATTGATTCGATGTTACTTGCAAAAGGCACCACTGTGGCTCAGTTGGGACTTTAAAAGGTGATTTTCTAAGTATTTGTAACTGAGTTGTAACCCATTTCATTTAATCGTTCACTCAAATTACATAACGAAAATGTCATTCTCGGACCATTTAGTGGGTGGTGAGCGTGTCGTTTTTGTCACTTACATTCGAGTATTTCTTCGTTTACGAAAAGTGTTCATATTTTGGGATGTTAACATTAGCGCGAGTTCACTGTGTGTGGTGATAACCGAAACATACATACATATGTCACCAATTACCAGGTTTAAATTGATCCATATGTTATCTTTGTTATGTTTGTTGATTAAAAAAAAACATTGATCAATTTTTAAGAATTCACAGGAACATTGGTCTTTGCTATATCACTGAAATAGTTCAATGTAACAATATTGTTACGAAATTCCTGTCTCTTAGACGATAATTTCGATCGCTTACATTTTTCTGAGTTCGATCACTGGATTGTGTAGCAATTAAAAACACACAAACTTATTTAGTTATAAAATGGTATATTTAAATCACAATAGTTAGTTTTTACACGGTACAATTGTTTATCTCATTAACATTCAAATATTAATCTAACACTTTATAGACAACTGTTTTACTTTATTACGGAACACACTGTATTACTTTCAAAATAAACTGTTCTGTTTCACTGTTTGAATTCAACTGTTCTGCTTCACTGTTTTTATTCAACTGTGTCCGAAAACTCAGATGACACCCTGTTATACTACAGGCATCACTTTCTCGAATAATCCACTACCTCCTAGATGGCGTGTAATCTACCATTATCCATAATTTACCAGTAAATGGCGTATCGACGTTGAGTTCACAATTATCCAGAATGTTGCTATTATGCTCTAGATGGCGCTGTAGGACGGCGATAATTTCTCTCGGTTATCGACTTTTATAGTGTACTGCAGCGTCTGTTAGGTTTATTATTTGCCGCTAGATGGTGTAAAAGTATTTATACAGCCAGTGATGCTAGCTAGTATCGTTTAGTTTTCTTTTGTTTGTTTTTTTTATTTCGAGAATTTTCTGGCGTAAACCAAATTTCGCTACAATATTTATTAATAATTATCAGTCTCTAAAAAAAGTGATTTCTTAACACAGATTTAAGTTGATGTTTTATATATTGATTTTTTAAAGATCCTTAGGCTACACGCCAACATGCTATCCTGAATTTAACAAACTTTCAAAGATTTCGAATCGTATGTAACTGTGACTTAAGTTACATACGATTTGAAATCGTAAACTTAATAAAATAATTATTAAAGTTAACTGAAATACAAATAATACAAATTAAAAAATTTAATTTTAGCTCAACAAACAAATGCATATAAATAAGAGGATCGGGCGATGCTATCACTAAAAAAACAACTAATAAAATATAAGTACATACATATATGTATTAGTGAAATATTAAAATATAAATAGCTAAATTTCAACAGTGTATAGATTTTTATTCATGATGGGTTTCAAAATTTCGAGTGCGTCACTTTTTTACTTTTTTGGATTCGTTGTAAATGTAGATCTGTCCAAGCTGTGGATCAGACAAATTTGTTCTGATTGCGTCGAATAATCCTAAAGACATAGAACGAAATTTGAGTGACTTCTTTCCCAATATTTAGATTTCACTTCGGATATCATCAACGTTGCCGATTACTGTCGCAAGGGGAGAAAAAATTTCAAAGTTGTAGCGGTTAAAAACACATCTTCAATCAACAATGAAACAAAAACAACTTAATTCTTTTGCATCGTTGTCAATGGAAAACGAATCAGCTCATGAGCGGGATTTCACTCCATTGATTACTCGATTCGCTGGTACTTAAAGTTAGGAGGTAAGTATTTTATTTTCCTATGACATTTTTCTGTGGGTCTACTACAGGAATTTATGATTCGGAAAGTAAAGTTTGTCAAGTCTTGATGCCGTCTGTAAAAATCACATATTTTTCGGATGAAAATTTTCAATTGCAGGCTATAAAAGTCAACTATCATACGGTAATAGATAATAGTCGCTGATTCGTCATTATCAAAGTAATAATGATCAATGACACCACCAGCGATCTAGCTAGTTAATAAATTTTAAAAGAATTATCTACTATCAACAAATTTTGATAGAAATTACTATGCACTTAATTGGAAATGCTGCCTATTGGGCCAAAAACAATATCTGTTTGAGCCGATTGAATAGATTGGTTCGAATATATTTTGGTGATCCTGTTTTTTTTTTTTAATTTAACTTCACATTACTATGGAGACTATACAATTCTGAACATATTTGAGTAAATCTCTATTTAACTACCTTCTGTTTGGTACGTAATTTAGACAATTATGATTGTGTTAATACCAATGGCGTCCAATATAAGGATGTCAAGATATTAACAAGTACCGATTTATTAATGAATCGATATTTTAAAATATCGATTTTTACCTAAATCGACATTAATAAATGTATTCATTAACGACAAAATAATCTTTCTTCTGCCAAATTCATAATATGGTGATTATTCACAAGATAATGTTTGCAACAAAGAAATACTAGTTCTGACCATAATCTAGTATAGTTATCCAATTATCATTATGTAATTAGGTGGAATTCGTGACATGTTAAATTAAATATTTATTTCGCCTATATCAAATATGTATATAATTTCTTAATTTTTACCAAATCTTGTTGCATACAAGCAAATAAATACTTTTCTCTGTGTAGTTAAACGGTTCATAATGTTAAATGACTCACCTGAAAATTAAGAAATTCCACCTTGGATGACAGCTGCCACAAGACAGGGCTGTACCTGTTCGAACCACGAAACCCATTACTATTCGGTTAAAAAATTTCTTATTCAAAAATTTATTTTTTTTTTTTTTATTTTAAAAAAGAACTTGGGAAATAACGGACCTTCTAATGAATAGCATAATATTGAATGTAGGGTATAAAATACAGGTTCACCTTCACTAAGTTGTTTAAATTCTCTTTTTAATTTCCTACTTTTTGATCTGAGTGTCAATCTGATCTGTCGCAATTTACTCTTGCTCTTTGTTCTCTCCTTCGCAGGCACACAATAAACATTGTCAAATAGATGCAACGCGCACATGTTGCTTTCTTTTAAATGTGATCTCGCAATTATTTCAATATAACATATCTAAATACATTCATACTCACTCGTAGAATATTAATTTTAATTGAACGTTCTGTTTCTCAATTTATTGTTTAAATTTGTTTCTTATTTGTTGGCTTAATTAAATGTCTGGCGCGGTGATACGCCCTTCACATTGACCATTTCGCAAAGATTTTTAATGTTTCTGTCTATATATTTTGACAAAAATATAAATAAATCATATGTTTAATTTAAAGGTTCTGGCCTTTGCTGTTTATTTTTTTTTTTTAATAGGGGCTCCTATTCTGGTTATGTTGCACTTCCACTTTATAATAGCTACGGTCACGGTCAATATGTAGTATGTCCTATTTTGAGAAATGCGAGATATGCAAATATTCTATATCCTTTTTTTTCTCGTATTTGTCCCGTATTTGCACGTTGTCGTTTTTCTGACATGAGTATATGTAAATATGTATGTATGTGTGAACATTTCATTAGTTAATAAAACTCGTAATTTCTTATAAGAAAATTAAATTTTTCCCAATAAATTACCACTTGAATAAAGGTAATAAACCAACGTGACAATGTAATCCGAGTTTCGCGGGACAAGTCCACGTTTTTGATTTTCCGTCTTACGCTATCTATGTACATACATATGTACATATATCTCATTTCGTTACGTTTTTCGGAATGTGAAAGTGAGGAACTTTTTTTATTAATTATTTTTATATATTGAAATAAATCTCATTGTTGAAATATGTACATATATCTGAATGTGAAAAAAATGTTATCAACTTTTTTCGGAAAAGTTTTTCGATTTTAACGCAAATTTGAATTTGAATTTTTTTGATTTTCCGCGTTTTGCCGAACAAACGCTGTCACGTTATAATGAACCAATGTTTTGCCATTAAATATTATTGATTACGATGTACTGAACATAAAAAGTGTTGTGAAATTGAATATTAACTCCATAGGTTGTTTTTCAGACGTAAAAGCGAGATAATTCAAAATCATCTATCATGAGATTCGTTGATAAAATAGTACCTAACTATTTTTACGATTCTCACACGCCAATTTGCTGAAACTTTGAACCTCAATGGCGATACATATATTTATTATTTCCCTTAAATACGTTTGTTTTCTCGTTTTTTAGTTCCATAAGCTCCGATGATCACTTTTTGACAATTTCGAACTGCACTTGAAAAAATTTTTTGGGTTGAAGGTTAACGGAAACAGAAAAATTTGTAAAACTTAAACAAAGTTCGTTTTGAATATTATGACACCTATATTTGGAATATTCTTCATATACCTGATAGGCGGAGAGCCGACTGTAGAAAAGTCGAGTGTATAAGATTACAGGATGAGATGTATGCCAAATGATAGAGATCGATGAGCCTAAATAGAATATATAGGGTTGCCTTTCCAAAGCATGTCCTATACTAGGGCTGCCACCCGTTTTTTAGGGCAATGTTTTTTAATAAAAAGTGTACAAGATTACAGCATGAAATATGTGTCAAATGATAGAGCTCGAGAGCAACCCATGGTTGGGATTAAATTTTACAAACAAAGACATAGGCCCAAAATTATAGTCGCAAAATTAAGAGTGCTATAAGATAAAACCTGTTTTTTACCCAAAATCGAAGATACAGAGTGACCCCATAAGAAAGAAGAAAAACTTGCATTAAATTATGAGAAAATTTTAAAAAATAGATTACCCTGCCTTATTGACTCAAAATTATGTAGACATAGTAAACAAAAGCAATGATAAAAAAATCGAATATAAGAGGCAACGTGGCGAAGTGGTTAGGAATGTGAACTCATAGCTCATGGGTACGTGGGTTCAATTCTCGTCAGAAAAGATGCTTTTTTTCTATATGCACATTTTAAATTTAAAAGCAGGACAACGTGCTTTTAAATATTTACAACCAGGTTTTAAGGTAACATTTATTTTCATTGTTATCAATAAAAAAAACATGTACATTTACGAGTATTGAACCTACGCACTGTGAGTTATGAGTTCACTGGCCTAACCATTTCGCCAAGTTGTCTTGTATTTTCGAGTTTTTTATTATTCTTTTTGTTCACTGTGTCTACAATATTTTGTGTCAATAACGCAGGGTAATCTATTTTTTTCAAATTTTCTCATAATTTAATGCAAGTTTTTCTTTTTTTCACTCTGTATTTTCGAGTTTTGGGTAAAAACCAGGTTTTGACTTAGAGTGATCTTAATTTTGCGACTATAATTATGGGCCATACATTTTAAGCTGGAATCTTAAGCCATAAACTTTTTTCTAAAAAATGTTGCTCCAAAAATCGGGTGGCAGCCCTTGTTTGGCAAGGAAACCCTATATATTCTATTTAGGCTCATCGAGCTCTACTTTTTAACGCACATTTTAACCTAGAATTTTAAGCTATAAAATTCTTTCTAAAATACTTTGGCCCAATAATCGGGTGGCAACCCTTGTTTAGGATAATATTCTATTTCGGCTCATCGAGCTCTATCATTTGGCATACATCCCATCCTGAAATCTTATGCACTCGACTTTTCTACAGCCGACTCTTGGGCTATGAATTGAGAGCTTTTTAGAACCTAACCTTTACACCAACCACTGTTAATTATTACGAACAATATGGATCAGCGTTTTGTTTATTTTCCTGTACTAATGGTAAAAAATAACATTCTGAAATTCTGTTTTAAGATGCGTCCTTGGGACTTAATCCTCATTGATTTTTATTTTTTTTTTGCTTTAATTTTGTAATGAATGACTGTTGATAAATTTTTTTTTATTTTATTAAAATAATTTCGAGAATTGAAAATTTTCAAGGGAGTTTCCAGTCTGAAGTGAAGTTATTTTGTTTTGTAAAAAATGTTTAGTGCTTAAGTTTAGGTTTCGTAACGTTTTTCGTCTTAAGTAATATTTTATTTTAAGATTCAGAGTATGATAGAAGGCGATGCATAAAATTGCTCTTAACTTCAGAGTAAAAAAAATCCAACTATTTTGACAAAATATTTAAAAAAAATTGTTTACCGCAAAAAAAAAAATGTACCAGACACAAAGAGAAATTGTTCAGAAAATTGAAAATACTTTGAACACACAATTGTTGACTACACTGTAGTATTTCCTGCTGAGATTTCCAAATTGAGTTTAGGCTCGTATTGCAGATACCACGCCCATATGTCAGGCCCCACTCACAATTAGTGTACATTGGTTGTTTGAGTCGTTTTTTGGGGTGGGATGTGGTAAGTTCATGGTCAACTTCTCTGATGATTTTTTAATACTTAGTCCAAGACTAACCGTAAAGGTTTGTATTCGTCGCATTATGGTTTTCGTTAGATACAATTCTTCCCAATCATATTGCAACACTATATGAACATTTGATTTATGTATTCAAATTATTTCGTGTGTTGAGATGTTGTTCGATTTCCGTAATAACCTTAAAAAGTCCCATTGGGTCCAATGGTTTCCAGTAAGAGTTGTGGTTTAGCACTTCATCCAGCACAATAAGCAGCGGGGGGACAAGCATCCCTGTTTTTTTGAAAAATAATGTTTTTCTAAAAATTTCATGTTTTTCAAACGTTTCTATATCTCTTATCTTTTTATTAAAAAAAAAAATGGGGGAGACACAATAATTACCCAAGTCTTTCAACGACCAGATACGACGTCGTTATGACGTCAGAGTATGACTAAAATCAACTAGTCGTTCGCCGACGTCTTTGCGTGGTTTTAAAGTAGTCGGAATATGTTATCACACTTCAAAGACCAGAAATGTAATAAAAATGAAGTAAGTCCGACTAAAATTGTACCAAGCTCTTACCAAATCCGACCGACAGAATCCACTTTAAGTCGGACTGTGCTGTTTGGGTAGTTACGCCATTAAAATTCACTAGACTCCGGCTAGGATGTTATAACCTGGTCTTTGCTTAGTTTAAGTTACTAGATGGCCAGGTTTAGCTCTTCAAGAGCGGGAGCTGTTTGCGGTGGTTTTGCAACATTTTCTGTCTTTCAACTATCATTGCTGTCTAGTGTAAAGTGTTCATGCTATCTAGCTAATTGCTAGGATACATTCGAATGTTGGTAGTATGCATTTTACTTTTGATTGAACTTGAAGGCATGTTTGCCACTTAAGAATTTTATTTTGTACCAAACTCACCGAAAAAATGTACCAAATAGGAAAAAAATTTACCAACATTTTTTTCAATTAAACATTAACAGTTCACAGGTATAAACTTAAAGACAAATTTACACCTAACTTACTTACTTACTTAGATGGCCATATCAACCCGTTGTCAGGTTACGGCCGACCTCATTAGCTCTCGCCAGGCGTCTCTCTTTTGCACGCGCCTTCTCCAATCATTAATGCTAAGCGTGGTTAGGGCTTCCTCAGCTTGGTCCATCCACCGGAGGCATGGTCTCCCTCTTCGTCGTTGACCGGGGACCTTCCCTTCGAATATCATTTTCGCTGGAGCTTCTTTATCCATACGATAGACATGACCCAGCCAGCGTAGTCGCTGTATTGTTGTACGCTTAACCATGTCAATGTCGGCGTAGAGCTCATACAGCTCGTGGTTCATTCAAATAAGATAGTCGTCGCCAACTCGAACAGGACCAAAGATTTTGCGGAGGACTTTCCTCTCGAACACCTCAAGAGCGGCTGCGTCTGTTGTCGAAACCACCCATGCCTCAGCGCCATAAAGAAGCACAGGTAGAATGAGCGTCTTGTAGAGTGTTAGCTTTGTCGATCGAGAGAGAGCTCTGCAGACTCATGAGAGTCTAGATCCCGTGCTCTCTTGTTGTTGTTAGTAGACATCATGTATTTCGTCTTGCCCTCGCTTACCGTCAAACCCACTTTGGCTGATTCCTTTTCAATAGCAGTGAAAGCAGCAGTAACATCTCTCTTACTCCGACCGATAATATCAATATCATCAGCGTACGCAAGGAGCTGAACACCTTTGAAGAAAATGGTGCCATTATGATGCACACCGGCTTTTCGTACGATCCCCTCCATAATGAAATTGAAGAGATCGCAAGAGAGCGGGTCGCCTTGTCTGAAACCTCGCTCGGTATTAAAAGTTTCGGAGAGGTTATTCCCTACCTTGACGGAGCTACACGTATTGCTCAACGTCATCCTGCAGAGCTTTATCAACTTTGCAGGTATACCGAACTCAGACATTGTTGCGTATAGGCAATTCCGCACTGTGCTATCGAACGCAGCTTTATACTTTATAATCGACGAAGACATGGTGAGTGTCGATTTGATATTCATGGGTTTTCTCCAGGATTTGGCGTAGTGTAAAAATCTGGTCTATGGTGGATTTACCAGGTCTAAAGCCACACTGATACTATCCAATCAGTGTTTCTGTATGCGGCTTCAATCTTTCACACAATACGCTAGAGAGGATCTTATATGCGATGAAAATAAGACTGATACCCCTGTAGTTGGCGCAGATTGTCGGGTCTCCTTTCTTTATTACAGGACAAAGCACGCTGAGATTCCAATCGTCGGGCATGCTTTCCGCTAGCCATATTTTGCTGATGAGTTGATGCATGCACCTTATCAATTCATCGCCACCAGCTTTAAACAACTCAGTTGGCAGGCCGTCATCACCCGCTGCTTTGTTGTTTTTGAGTCGCTGGATAGTAACTCGAACCTCTTCATGGCTAGGTGATGGTACTTCCACTGCGTTATCATCGATTGGTGGTATCGTACTGCATTCTCTCTGGGCGGAATTGGTGGAATCATCGCCCGTAAGCAAGTTGGAGAAATGCTGCCTCCATAACCTCAGTACACTCTGTGTATCTGTAACCAGATTTCCATTTTCGTCTCTACAAGTGGATGCTCCGGGCTTGAAACCTTGAGTTAGACGCTTAACTTGTTGATAGAATTTTCGTGCATCCTTCTTGCCCTGGTACACCTCAAGTTCCGCACGCTCACGCTTTTCTTGCTCCTTTTTTTACGTATGAAAATGCGCCTCTCTTCCTTCCTCTTTTCGCGGTAGTTTTCTCGCACGGCTCGCTTTGCGGTTGACTGAAGCGTCTTCTTGTATGCGGCGTTTTTTTCAGCAGTCGCATCGCGAAACTCCTGATCATACCATTGGTTTCGAGGTTGTGGGCGTCGGAAACCAATGACTTCCTCGGCAGCAGCGCGCATGGAGTGGAAGATGTGTGTCCAAAGTCCACCTAAGCTTATTTTATATACAGTGGCTAACTTTATATTAAGTGTAGTAGCCTATTCGGTTAACTACAATTTAAAAGTGGTTTGACATCGAAGCAGCAAGTTTTTTAGTGGTATCTAGCGGGATATTACGCATTCAATTTAAAGTGTCCCTTTTAGGCCTTTTATGTTTGAAATGTTGTATTTTCGGACATTTGTTTTGAAAATCGTCCATAAATTTACAATCACACTTAGGTGTCGGGACGACTATGCTGGCGGTGCCATCAAATACGGGCACTTATATATTTACCAGGACTTAACTGGGACCCGCTCTGTGTTTTGGGTCTTAATGATGGCGTCAATGAGCGCCGAAACGTCGGATTAATTGAAATTATTTTTCCATCGACAGTGAAAACCAACACTCATTTCTAAATATATTTCCACTCAAAAACAAATACTTAAGTTACATATCTACTTAAATACGCACAAAACTTAATATCCTTTAAATAGTCATAAGTTTCTGAATACTTATATAATGGATCTAACATGCCTGAGATAAAACTGTTGGTACCGATTAGGCTGCCAGCACGTTGCAAATGTTCCTGCTATGCATGTAACTTTCGTGCATGCAGCTTCAGTTATTCTAGCTGTCACATCATCTCTTTAAAAAAAAAAAATTTTTGGGTTGTATTTCCATTATTGGCACTTCCAAATCCTTGTTTTGGTTGATACTTTAATAGTTCTATCTCTTTGTAAAATGCAGCCTTAATTTTTGCTTTGTAACAGCTATTACTTCCTTGATTCCAATGATTTCGTCAATACTCACACCATTACGAGGTGTGTAGGAAAGTTTTAAAACACGTTCCATACACTTTAATCTTGCAAGCGTGCTCTATTCTTTTCATCCAAAGTCAAAAAAAAAATCATATTCATTTATGTTATTTCGCCGTTAATTTAAATTAATGCTGATCTACAGTAAATTGATCTTTTGTTATAAACTGCGCTTAGGATAAGTTTGTTTGCATAATGGAACTTTATAAGATTTAATTGACAAAGGGCAAAATTTTTTCCAATGTTCTGCGATTTTGATCTTTATTGCCCTATGCGGAAAAACTGAAGCAATGGAGGATATTCGCATTTGTTATATTCTCATCATTTGGTGAAGTGATTGTTTACTTGTAAGAACTTTGTCCAGATGATCCATCGCATTCCTACTTACTAGGTTAGGACCATTTTGTCCAAATTTTCGCACATTTTCTTCATAACTTTAGAACGGTGCAACATAATGACTTAAATCATCAGCTCACGTGGTATTTTTACGAAACCAGTTTATTATCGAAAAATCAAGTGTCTAGCATTAAACGGGAGGGAGAAAAACAAAAACTTACAAATGTTATGTTAAGGGACCATTTTGGTCCTCTATATATTATTCATTAACTACAGGCAAAATACAAGATATTTCGATTCCATGTCATTTTCACGAATGGCCATTTTCACGAATAACCATTTTTACGAAAGCGATTTCACGAATGGTCATTTTCACGAATGGCCATTTTCACGAATAACCATTTTCACGAATGGTCATTTTCAGGAATGACCATTCTCACGAAAGCGATTTCACGCATGGTCATTTTCACGAATAACCATTTTCACGATACGAAAATCTAAACACAAGAGTTTAATTTTGGGAGGAACGTGAAGGCAGCTCCGAAGAAAAATGGCTTTGATCCAAGACAGAATAAGAACTGCAGTGGCTAGTTACTACACTTACAAAAAGCAAGATCAAATTTTGGACTATTTCCGGATGTTTTCATACAATATTTAATGCTTTACAATAGATAAATAAACCAATATTGTACTGTTAACTGTTATATTTATTTAATGTTGTACAACAGAAAAATAAACCAACAACTGATAAATAATTTTCGTGAACATAGTCGTTCGTGAAAATGGTCATTCGTGAAAATTACCATTCGTGAAAATGGTCATTCGTGAAAATGGTCATTTGTGAAAATTACCATTCGTGAAATCGCTTTCGTGAAAATGGCCGATAGCCGATATTTCTGTAGCAGCTATGTAAAATAGTAGGAACTAAGCTGCTTTGTTGAAAAGATGAATAAATTATTTTTCAGTTTGGTTTGTAAATAAGTTTGGCGCAGGCACTTACTGTCTGTTTTGGATTTGCAACAACTGCAAATACCACATTTTCTAGCAGGTGAGTTTGTTTTAGTACTGCTTGGAGAGGCTACGGAGACTGAGCACGATGCTCTTATCTCAGCGAATAGCTCTGCTGAAAACTGCTGTTTAGGTATTTCGGATTGTATCATCATGTATTCATAAGCCAAAAAAAGTTCCAATTGCCGTAGAAATTGTGGTATTCTACAATTTGGAAATCCTGAGGCCCACAAACATCGCCTTCAGAGCAAATTACAAACTCATTCAATGCGGATATATCTATCATACTTGCACCAATTCCATTGAAAACAAATGATGATCTACATATGTATATGAAGGAACTTTTTTAAAAATAGTCGAACTGTTCCCACATACGAGTGTCAGTTTCCTTTTCAAAAGTTCTTTTTGCCAAATCAAAAGATGAAAGTAAATTATCGGCATCAATATGTTACCCTTTCAAACCTTCTTTCAAGTTCAACCGAAACCGCATTCCTTGATTTTCTCAGGCTATTCATTTCTTGGCTTTCCAAAACACGGCTGTATCTTCCATACCTGATTTGGTGTTGACAGAGACAACCAGAATTATGAGCCACAGTTGGCAGATATTGAGAGCATAAATTGTCTAAGAAAACATCGTCTTCATCACTAGTCACATTTTCATTGTAGTTGTAAAACGTTGCAAGAAGGACTTCCAATGGACCCAGAAATCACGAATAGAACCAAACTCAACGCTTCTTCGCAATTGTCTTTGGCTCGTACCATTATCGAAGCGGAGGGCACTTGTGAACACTCTATTGCAATTCGTTTTTTGCACTGTAAAATTAATCAACAGAAACTTTGTTCTCGGTATTTTCATATTGTGTATACATTAGGATGATTCAATTTTTTTTTTTTTTCAAACAGGTTTTATAGTTGCAGGTATTTGATAGAAATATTCTGGTGCTCGGAGAAAAGCTCATAATATTAATATTTACTGGTGGCTCATTGAACTTTTTAGTTTTTCATAAGATTTACATGGTAATGAATACTTTACTAGACAGTTTCGCCCATATCTCGTGGAAAAATAATCTTACACGAACGAAAACCAAGCCCATTGGAAAGAGTATAAAAGTTTTATGAGAAACATTATTAAACTCTGAAAGCTTATAAGCTGACGAAGTGTTATATTCCCGAAAGAAATTAATAGAAACTTTTTCTTGAAAAATTCGATGCTCTTGGTCCTTTTTATTTAAGATTTTTTTGTTCTTTCGCGAGATTTAGACAAAACTGTATACTAAAGCATATTTTACCATACAATTCCTATGGAAAACTGAAAAGTTCAATGAGCCACCAGTAAAATGTTATATTATGACATCTCCTTACACCGCAATTTTTCTTTCATGTACCAGTAATTATTAAATTTCAGTATTTCCAAGTAGATCTGTGAGCCCAGCTACGGCAAGCGGTCTTGGAAGGCCTGCTTTGGAAAACCTGTTTTAGCAATACATTTCACATAAAAGAGAAAGTACGTTTGAAAGGAGTTGGGAAGGGCTGTTCTGCCAAAGGAACGCCTTCTAGAGGCGCTGCTTGCTGCTGCCCTTGCCTACTAGGTTGTTACCTATTACTAACACATACATACTATATCCTCTTAAATAAAGGTTTTTGAATTTATGTATAAAAAAGTTTCTTTTATTTAAAAACGACATTCTCGAATTTGAGGAAACTCGGAGTAAATATGAACTTCATATGAATGAATTTCATTCCCTTGCAATAACTAGTTTAGAAACTATGCATTTCTTGCTATGTATGAGACTTATATAGGACGTGGGACGATGTTACCTGCATACATTCGAGCTCAGCGCCAATATCTTTCTAAGTAATACGTGCATAATGAAATGCGCTCTCTTATGCTTTTTATCTCACCGAAATGAAAAAATTTAAATGTAGATTTACTAAACAGAATATCGTCATTTTTAGAAGCCAAACAAAGCAAAAATGCATTACGCGACAGTAAAGCGTTTTCCCAATTTGTGGGATGTGTCACAAAATGTTTTTTTTTTGTTTAATTTTTGCAAATATTTGTTATACAAGTGCACCCCATATCTTGAGCAAATTTTATCTATTTATATTATTAATATATATTTTAGTCAAAATAAATTTGCTATCGAAAAACATAACTAAAATATAAAAGCAAATTTTTTATCTTTGTTTGCGTTTTTGGTACAGATTATAATTTAATATATCTTCATAGTGAGCTTCTTGTTCAGTACATTTTAGTGCAAAAAGACAAAAGAAATTACAATTGCAATATGCATAAAAGATAAAAAATGGGCAACTAGCTGATTATACTAGTTTCAACCGCTGCTACATGGTATCATCAATTTTTTCTCGTGAATATTTACATATAGCACTTGCAACTTTAACAGCGCTTGCAAGAAATGTGTTGGGCCGTCTCGCGTTTCTTACAACCGATTGGGAAAGCTCGATTCTGGTCTTTGAACATTACTACGGGTGACCTTGGACCCTGGAAAATGTCTTTTATGGCCCATTTTCGGAAAAAATTTTATTACATCAATCGATCGAAAATGGATTTTAAACGTCACTAGGGGCAACTCAATAAGGGACCATTTTGGGCCCAATTTCGGCAAAAGTTTTTATGCTTCAACCGGTTAGGACATTTCGAAAATATATACATCATTTGAACTCGATCGAACCTTGGAAGGGATTGTTTTAGGCCGGTTTCCGTGAAAATTTTTTTCGCACCAAACTATAAAAAAAGGTTAAAAATATATATTTGAAATGACATGGGCTGTCCCCGGACCCAAGGAGAATATTTTTGGCCCATTTTGGCAGACAAGGCAATTCATTCTATTTAAGCTCTTCGAGCTCTATTGTTTGGCAGGAATTTCAAGCGGTGATCTTCATTCATGAAAATTGACCAAGAAAACCGGTACCAACCCATTTTTGGGACAGAATTCAACAATGCAATACTGTATATTATATTTAGGCCTCTTCGAGTTCTATCATTTGACACATATTTTGAGGTATAATATTGTACGGTTTCAATTAAAACAACAGGCTTTGGCAAGGCAATCCTGGTTCGTTAGTTTCACCAAAATGGCTCACTATCTTTCCCGTACATCCCATCCTGTAATCTTATACACTCGACTTTTGTACAGCGGGCTATCTGATTATTTATGCAATTGATAGTTTAAGTATGACTGATATTCAAAATAAGCGTCACTCGCCAGAATCGTGGTGGGTCTGGTTGTGAGAAGCCCAAGAAAAGTTTCGCTCAATAACTCGGAAAGCAAACCACAAGTAGAAAAATATGTTTAAGTCAATGTTGTGGAGGAGATGTAAACATATTGAATTCATGACCGAAAAATCTCGATGAAACTCGGAGTGAATATGAACTAAGAGATAAAAAAATTAGATGTTTATATAAAAGCTCTCTAGGTGACCGTGGACCACCCAAAAGTTCAAATAAGAAGGCTTGATATCTCTAGGGCTGTAATTTGCCCCGCTAATTTAGTCTCAAGTCTTTTTAATTTAATATTTTGAGGAGACGGATGGTGGGAATAACGCAGAAATAAAGAAAAAACATATTTGCATGAAATTCATTTTAAATATTCTAACGCAACGATGAGAATTAAAGTGAGCAAGTGTTATGCCTTTGACAAAATAATTTACTTTCTTACCAGAGTTGGTTAAGCTCAACGTGGTGCTAATTTGGTTAGGATACATGGATAGCTTATTAATATGCCAGAACCGGAAATCGAAAACACAGGCTTCTACATTGCGCATTAATCTACCGCAGATCCATAAGGACGGCTGTTTAGGTACCAGTGCCACTGATGCGATCCTGCTTATAATTTGCATTGAGAGCTAAGGGTTACTGATTCTTAAATGTCGAAGTTCACATAATAGCTTTTATAGTTATTTCAAGATTTTAATTTTTAAAGGCGAAAATACGACCCCTATAAGATCTTACGATAAAACTGCAATCTTCTTTTCGGCTCTTTACGACTTCTATTACTATAATTTTCTGTTTGTATAAAAATTGAAAAAATAATGGTCAACCTCGATGAAACACCAAAAACGTCCGAAAAACTGCTAAGCCCATCAAATCCTTCGAGAGGAAAACCGCGATAATCACATTAGAAGTGTTCAACATATTGTTACGAAATGCCTGTCTCTTAGACGATAATTTCGATCTCCTACACTTTTCTGAGTTCGATCACTGGATTGTGTAGCAATCAAAAACACACAAGCTTATTTAATTATAAAATGGTTTATTTAAATCACAAGAGCTAGTTTTTAAACGGTACAATTGTTTATTTAATTAACATTCAAACTCTAATATTAATTTGGCACTGTATAGAAACTGTTTACTTATAATCCACTGTGTTAAAATCAAATGTCTTACTTTACTACTTAAAGTCAACTGTGTTACTTTATTGCTTAAATTCAACTGCCCTCAACTACTCAGATGACAACCTTTTTATACTACAGTCATCACTTTCTCGAATAATCCAGTACCTTCTAGTTTATAGACGTGGAATCCACAATTATCCAGAATGTTACTAGATGGCGTTTATCGGCGTGGAATCCACAATTATCCAGAATGTTACCAATACCTTCTAGATGGCGTTTTACGACGGCGATAATTTCTCTCGGTTGTCGACTCTTATAGTGTACTGCAGCGCCTTTTCGGTTTATCATTTTTAGTACAAAAACTATACTTGGCCGCTAGATGGTGTACAAGTATTTTTATACAGCCAGTGATGCTAGCTAGTATCGTTTAGTTTTCTTTTGTTGGTTTTTATTTCGAGAATTTTCTGGCATAAACCGAATTTCGCTACAATATATTAAAGACCCCTTCTGAACACCTTTTAAAGGCCTTGACAATTAAGCCCAACAAAAATCCAGAAAAAATAAGAGCCGATACTAGTATAACCAAAGCAGTCCTCCAGTCAAGTTCATTTCGAAAGAAAGGATAAAACGCAGATATTTTTCCAATCTGCAAAATATAAAAGCAGCGAAAGAAGCCGTCGGTTCCGTTTAATTGAGAAATCTTGAGAATACAGTAAACCCCGTTTTAGTACCTCCCCTTTTAAGCACCATTCCCGTTTAAGTACCAGAAATTTGCTGCATCTAACACTTTTCTGAAAATATACATACAGATTCCCCCTTTTAAATACCTCTCGCTTAAGTACCACTCCCGCTTAAATGCCTCTTAAATTTGCGCTTTAATGTGAAAATTACATATTGTTTTCCCCTTTTATGTCCCTTACACCGGGTCGAAAAATAGATTCAGCCAGACACCACTTAAAAGTTAAAAGGACCCTTAAAAACGATATCTGGGTAATTTTTTTTTTCGTTCCGAGAAAAACCAATGGAGCGCTTTTGATTCTCCTGAAGGTTCTTTTTGGCTAAAAAAACGTGTTTTTTGCTCGTATCTTTTATTTTTTCACAGAATGGAACCTGAATTTGCTTGAAAAATAAAGATTGCGTTCTTGCAAAAAATTTAACGTTAGAAAATTTTAAAATTTTTTCTGTTATAGATCATTTTAAGTCCCAAAATTCGATTTTTCCATACAAAAAATGTGATGATGCATGATGATAGATGCACCTAACATTATTAAAAATTTTTTGGATTCTAATAGTATGGACAGTGAAGAGCTTGAGGTTTTGAAGGAAAAATATTCGGATACTCGGATATTTTTTTTTTTTTTTTGAGATACGTCTTTTTCGCTTAGTACGGCAGTATAGTCCTCTACTAATCACTTAACGTTTGCAGTTTAATTTATCTTTTAATCGAAAATTAATGGACTTAGAAAAAATGGCATCTTTTTTTGCTCACTATTTGATGAGCTTTTCAGAAAAAAAAAAAGTAAAAAGAGTTCCTTGTTTTTTAAGAATTTTATAAAATCAAAATAAAAAAGTTTGGGACAATTTTTCGGTATGTCTTTACTTGTATAAAATAATTTGAAAAAAAAAACGTCAAGCGCTCGATGATACGCTATATTGGGCTGAAATAAAATTTATTTACAGTGGTGTGCCATATTATTAGACCCATTGCGGAAATTTCCATACAACAACATTAATATTGCTTATAAATTATATATATTATATATAAATTTTAATATGGCCATGTAAGTGGTATTCAATCATTTTATTATTAATGATGGAATCATGACGTATAAAATGAAACTCATTTACTTGATCTAAAGCATTTAATTTTATTTAAAAAAAAATAAATTCAAAAAATAGTCTATTTTTTACGAAAAATCGATATTTTGTGTTACGTCCTTTTGCTGTGATAAGAGCTGCTATTCTCTATGTTATGCTATTTGCACAAATTTTTACCACTTCTTGTACATGTGCACTACGATTCCCGACCAATTCAGCTTCTCTATGGGATACTGTTTTGTTGTTATTGCCGTTTTACTGATCTCGCGTTTCATGAGCTCCCATATTGGGCTTAGATCTGGTGAATTGCCAGACCAGTCCATCACAGTGATGTTTTATCACCTAAAAACTTCCTGACTGTCTTGCTCTATGCCATAGAGTCTATGGTAAGGAGCTATATCGTGCATAAAAATTGGTTCCTCTCTATCATCACATTAATTGCAGAGCTGAGGTAAGTGTCGCTTTTCTAAGATTTTCTTGTACTGATCTTGTTTCATAGTACCTTGCACAATTTGTAGACGTATGTATCTGATAGCTGATTGACGTCGGGTATCGTAGTGCACATGTTCAGGAAGTGGTAAATATTTGCGCAGATAGCAGGTCTCATCGCAGCAAAAAAACGTAACACAAAATATCGATTTTTCCTAAGCAATAGACTATTTTTTGAATTTATTTTTTTTACATAATTAAATGCTTTAGATCAAGTAAATGTGTTTCATTTTATATGCCATAATTCCATAATCTATTATATAAAATTCATTTTTTGTCTGTCTGTCTGTCCTTTATTGACTCGGAAACTATCCAGCCGATCGTGATGGAATTTGTACAGTATGCTACTATCAGGCGGGTGTCATAGGCTATAAAACTTTTATTTAGGGTGCATATTTAGGGTGGCCCTCATACAAAAATATTTAAAAAATAGCATTTTATCAAAGACAGGTAAATCGATTCTCATCGAACTTACACAACATGGGTTTTATATTAAAATCCCACTTATCTTAACTTTTATGTGGGATTACTGTGGCTAGCAAACTAGGTGTTGGATATATTATAGGCTAATCCTAGCTTTGGGTATTATGTCCGCTTTTTTATGGGGTTTATGGCCGAAAATTTTGCGGTCATAATCACCAAACCAAAAATCGGGATTATGTCCGTGGGGATTATGTCACGGCATCTTAAAATTCATAGCAATATAAATGTTGTCATATGGAAATTTCCGCAATGGATCTAATAATATGGCACACCACTGTACATTATTCAAAAATCTTATTTTTTTTAGCAAAAACAAAATAACGCCCCTTTCATGGTTGACTACTATCTCGCGTTTTTGTCGCCGAATAAGAATTTGTTGTATGTTTATAAGGCTAAATCTTACTCGGCGACTAAAATGAAGAGATAGTAGCCAACCAAGAAAGGGGGGCAAACCTCTCCTAACCAAAAAAAAATAACATACATTTTAATGAAAGTTTGTAGAATATGTCGTTTTCTCTCTACAGAACCATACTTCAACACATAGCGTCGTACCCTATAAAACTATACATATCAAATTCTGCACCATAAAGACCATGTTAATTTTCTGTGAATAGCAAATATTTATTCAGATAACATAATTTGTTCGGAAGTTACCATTTTTGGAACGACAAAAATTAAAACGAGCGCGCGTCGGTTAGCTTGTTCCTACCCAATTCGGAACGAATTCGCGTCCGTTTTTGTGCACATTGGATTGTAGGAAAACCGCTTTAAAGTTTTAAGCACTAAGGCGCATATTCATACTATTTCCAAGTTGAAACCAACTAAGCTCTAACCAAACTCAACCAAATTTGGTTATGGCTAAAAATTGTTTTCTATTCATAGTCGATTTTTTAGTATTGATTGTGAGTAACAGCCCTATTCTGCTTGTTAACTTAACAAGGAATTGTAAAGGTGCTCTTGTTAACAATGAGTAAAATTTTCTCAAGTGGGAACAGAAAAAACAACTTATTAAACTTAAACTTTTTTTTTGCATAACTTCAAAGATTTTTTGATCAATATTAACGCCTTATATTTTTTCTTGCAAAATTTGGACTTTTTAAAATGTTATGAACAAGTGAATTTTTATGTGGGTGTTTTTTTAAATTGCGATTTCTCTGTAAACATTGGGAAAAAGTTAATGAAATTTTCGTGATAGGACAAGAAATGTTTTACAATTTATATGAAACAAAGTTTTTATAAAAATATTATTTATTATTTATAAAAAATAAAGTTTTTAATAAACAAATAGATTTTAAACCAACTTCTCATATGTTCAGAAACCAAATTTTTCCACAGAATTGTTTTGTAAAGTCTACACAACTTTATCCTGAAAAAAAATTTTAGTACGTTTCATAAATAAAAAGTTACGAATGTTTAAGTGTCGCCACCTAGACAATTTTACTCCTACCAACCATCGGATAAGAAAAATTTTAAATGATTTAATTTTTTTTTTTTGAATTGTAAAATTCTAATTTTTCTTATCGGATGATTTGTAGGAATAAAGTTTTCTCCATATTTTCTTTTTTGATTTCGACTTAATAACAACTTTAGCTGAAACTATATTTTTAGTGTTCCAGTTTTTTATTACTATTTTTGTTATTTTATTAATTTAAAATTAAAAAGTCAAAATTTGACAAGTTTACCACGAAAGCTTTTGTGAGGGGAATTCAAAAGCTTTTATATTGTTAATGATTTTTTAGAATACCAATATTTACATTTCATAACAATTAGAGTAACAAGAGCACCTTTATTATTCCTTGTTAAGTTAACAATCAGAATAGGGCTGTTAGTTATTGCTGAAATAAAGTTCTAACTTAAGCTGATACGAAATATGGCTATGAATATGCGCCTAAAAAATTCATAAACTTGTTGCTTAAACTGCTGTATCTTCGATCCGTCTCAAATCTTCACACAATATTCTTGAAAGGGTTTTCATTCAGAAAATCGATTAAAAAAATTATAATAGAAATGTATGGAAAAAGGAACCAAGGTGCCAAGTTTCTTAGAAATGGAACAGACTTTACTTGCATTGGCGGAACAGCACAATAATTAAATTTTTGACTTATATTGCTTAAAATAAATTGGAAACTATTTTTAGACAAACGACATCTTTTGATGAACATTGCATTGTCGTAGTCCGTAATTTTCGACAAAATCATTTCATTATCAATATTTTCGATCATTTGTATTTGTATTTTTATATGGATTTATGTATATTAGAAATTAAATTTTACCCTTTTTGTCTATTGAAACCAAATAAATATTGAAAAAAACTGTATTTGGTTTTATCGGCTAACTGTTATTACTTACAATTGAACAATATTCACCCCCCTATTACATCTCAATTTAAGTTTAGTTGTATTAATATAAATCAACTGGTTTTGTTTATGTTTAACAAACGTACGTTCTCTAGTCATCAGCAGACACCGATGTTCATGCAAATTTACAAATCGGTAAGTGCTCTTTTTTTAAACAAAATCAAAGTGGCAACTGATTATGCATTGTGAGTAATTAAAAAATTTAACTTTATACAGCACATAACCGACAGATCCACCGACTTGAACCAAACATTGAGAAAATGTTTTTATTGTTAATATGGCTGGTTTAAGTTCCGATTGGTGATTAGCTAGACATTGAGAAAACTGCCTGAAGATTGTTTTACTTTAGTTGAAACCGGGTGTAAAATTTTTGTTACAGTATCGTTTGAACTTAATATTTCTAATACGACTTACAACTTTTGTGACCAGATATTCCTACAAGCTTTTAACTTATTTCATCAATGTCCCAATATCATCACATATATATAAATAAAAAAAATTAACTCACAGCTACACAAAAGAAATTATTTTATTTGAAATTGTAATATATAAGTTTACACCTATATTTCGGCTTTTTGTTATGATTCTTATTTCATTATAACTTCATCTTCATTTAGCTTAAATATTTTTCATTTTGTTTAAATAGTTGTAAATGTAAAAAGAGGAAATTAAAGGAAAATTTCGCTTTCCATTTTATGTACTATGTGTATGTGGGTGTGTTTGCTTGTCTACATGTATCAGATCTACGTCTTTAAAGGAGGCTAATTTCAAGGGAATTTGAATTTATAGGTAGCATTAATAAAAAAATAACTTATATTCATATTATTAATAATGTGAGGTTAGATTGTAATTAAAAAAATAAACAAAGAAATAACGCTATAGCAAAATTCTCCAGTATGTATTTATATCCTATATGCATGTAGAACGTTATACGCTTTCATCTAATATGCAAAAACTTTGGCCAAAGTCCAATTTTCCAACGACCAAAAAGAATCTATGTATGATTAGGCATGTCTAAAAATATTTGTAAAACTTAAAAAAAAATTTACTAAAATTCATTTATAACTTGAAGAAAGCTTTTCGTATTGCATTTATTACTGGTCAACATAAATATCGGTAGCAAGACTGTGCCACTACATTCATATGACTCCGAAATTCTTCTTCAGCTCTATTTAAAATAGAGACTAATTTAAAAAAATTGTTTCAAAACATCTTCAATCAAAGAAAGTATAAACATCATCTCTACAGCTATTTTGAGGAAATTAATTAGTCTCGTTTACTTCCATCATAAAACATTACTATTTCATGAATCTAAACAGAAAAACATTTGAGAGATCATTACTGCAGATAATCGATTACTGTAGACCGTGTCGCCATTCACAACATACGTGTATATCAAAATAATCAAAGGTGGCGGTCAATTCGTCAATATTCTTGACACGTTGCCTAAGTATCTACGTTAACGCTGTCAGTAAGGTAAATTAATGGGAACTTTCTTGATGATGGGGTTTAAAGCAAAAGTAGAATTAATCAATCTTTTCAAGCTAGATGCAATCAGAAATCTCAAAATGAGATGAAAACTATGAGGAAATATTAAAACTTATGAACTTGTGTCACATGCATATTCACCTAAAATATACTCAATTTTTTTTTTCCTTCGCGACAACGCAAGTGTTTGATGTTTACATGTGTGTGTTAGAGGGTGTATAAGTTTATGCGTAAGTATCTATTAGAACACTTGACAAACAATATGAGTTGAATTTCTTAAACATTGCAGGCTTTTTGCTCACTAGCCCCCCACGTTCAAATAAGCTTTGTCCAAGTTATACCACTTTAATTCTCAATATTTTATTCCAATCAATTTCGTTTTGCTTGTATTTTAAATTTTTCACCTCCTCCTTTGCTGGTTTTTTCTAAATCTCTTATGTTTTGGGTTTTGTATTTTGTTTTTATTGATTTATCTCTGATTTATCTTTGCTTAGTTTTTTGTTTTTCTTCTGAAGAATATAATTATAATTTATAATAATTAATTAATTATAAATGTAATAATAAGTAAGTTGCTTTTAATGTTTTTTTTTTGTATTTTTCTGAATTAAATTTTTGCTTTTTGTAATTTTATTTCTTTTCTTTATTTCTGTTTTTCTTTAATTTTTTTATTTATTTGTTGTTGATTTGAATAAATGTTTTTTGTTGTAGTAGAGCGTTTAGCGGTTTGTTGCTGCTGCTGCTGTTCTTGTAGTTGTTGATGTTGTTCTTGCTGTAGTTGTTGTAGCAATTCTTGCAGTAGATGTTCTTGTTGTTGTTATTATTACATGACGGATCGATTATACAAACTGGAACGCATCACATAGCATACTTTCTAGTCCATTCTCGTGCCAATTCGTTATATTTTTCCCGATCAGTTTTATATATTCTTGCAATCTCTGGTACAAGTGGATCGTCTGGATTCGGATCACAGAGTAGAGAGCAAATTGATAATAAAACTGTAAGAAACAAGTAGGTTAGTAAATTCATCTTTAACTAAGGAACAAAAAGTATTTGTGGTACCTTTTGAAATAGTTAATGCCGGCGACCATTGAGATCTTAATATATCGAGACAAATCGATCCGTTGCTGTTAATGTTTGGATGGTATATACGCGTTGTAAAAGCCACTTTTGGTGGTTTGAATGGATAATCTGTTGGAAAATGAATTGTTAAGAAAAATACACCACCTTGATACGGGCTGTCGGGCTGTAAAGAAAACAAAAATAGGTATTATATTAAAATAATTAAGCAATATTAAAACACATTGAATAAGGTTTACGTATATTTAACCAAATGTTCAATAAGGAATTTTAAAATATAGGTAAGAATGATACATGATTCAATAATCAAGGTTTAAGCCTTAACCAAAATAGACGTGACTAGACGATAGCAGTAGCGAACGCTTGTAGGTACGTTACGTCTGTTTTGACATTTAACCCAAATGAATCGATGCAGCTGTTATGACGAGTAGTTCGGTTCTTACGGAACAACACCTGTAGTCAAAACAAAATTTTAAATGTAAAACTTGATAATCACGTTAGTAATGTCAAAATTGGGGATGCAACGGTACGCGTTTTGGACGATACGATACCGATATCGATATTCATAAAAATGTATCGCCAATACCGATATTTATAAAAAGTTATCGCAATTAACGCAAAAATTCTGAGAACGCGCGCTTTTAGTTATGAGTCAAAAGGCCTCTAATTCCGTAGATGGACTAAAGCTGGAGTAAAGATACGTGTTTCAAGTGTATGTCGCATTATTATGAATAGTGTCAGTCTAAAAAGACTTAAGCTGCAAAAAAGACTTAAGCTGCAAAAAAAACTTCTTTTTAATGCTCACAGAAAGGAACTTCGCTTGATGTTTTGTAGGGATCACATGGCTTTGAAGAAAGAATGGCAATACAGTGGAACCTCGATTATCCGTCTCCCGATCAACCGTCACTCCGATTAACCGCCACATTTTCTCAGCAAACTTTTTTTTTTGACGCCAATCAAACTGATGCGATGATCTTACGAAGAATGAGAAATTTGGCCGTTGCAAAAGCCTACACCAAAATAGACGAGACGAGACATAACGAGTAAGTTCGAGTGTATGTAAACCAATGTTGATAGCCAAAATGAACCTACGTAATTGATCGAAATTGAACGAAACATTTTGACGAGACGTAAGAGTTCCGTAAGAGCCGAACTTCAAAACGTTGCTACTCGTCATAACAGCTTTTTCGCTTCGTTGGCTAGCGTAACATTTTGGGTTAAACGTCAAAACAGACGAAACGAGTGCAAACGTTCGTTCAATTGCTACCGTCTCGTCACGTCTATTTTGGGTAAGGCTAAAGTCTCAAGCTGTTGTAAATCAAACAAAAGTGACGAATTTTTTCACCAAAACATCTTGATTGTAAACTATCACATTTTTTTTTATATTCGATAATAAAATACGAAAATGACAAATCAACATTTTTTGTTACGTTTCCCTTTTTCTTGCGTTTTTGTATTACAGTACATATATGTATATGTATATTCAATACCTTGTATTCTAGCGTCACCATACAGAATCAAAACAAAATTCTGCCATATATTCGATTATCCGTCAAACCGATTATCCGTCAGGCTGCTGGTCCCGTGCCTGACGGATAATCGAGGTTCCACTGTACTTAGTTTTTTCGTATGAAAAAAAAAAAAAATTTGGGCAGCCCAGATATATACAATTACTATTTTCATGACATCTTAAAAGAAAACAATATTTAGAACGACATCTGAGCTGAAAAGGTGGCGTAATGGTATGGGATACTATCTCTTAATACGGCACGATTGAGTTGGAGTTCTAAACAGTAAGGATGACTTTAAACTCGTACAAAGGAAATTTACTGTGGAAATACCTACACGATAATGCCCAAAACCTTACTGCCAGAATTGTAATACAGTGAACATTGGGGAAAATGTTGAACTTCTGGCATGGCATGATTTTAAGAAAAAATAGTTGAAATAATTTTTTTTGTTTGTGTTTTGGAACAGATCATAATTTAATAATTATTTTTTACTGAGTCTCCTGTTCAGAAACATAAAAGATTACAACGAAAAATGCATAAAAGAAAACAGAAATGGGCAACTCAAATGGGCAAGCTCACCGAAGGTAATTTTTTTGTTTGATTTTGGAACAGATTATAATTTAATAATTATTTTTTACTGAGTCTCCTGTTTACATATAGCACTTGCAACTTCATTGGTATCGCCAAATTAGCTTTCAACGGAGCTGTCGTCATGAAATGTGTAATATCAAAAAAGTTACAAAAGCAATCTATACTATTATATAAA
The DNA here is from genome assembly GCA_949775025.1 of Tricholauxania praeusta. Lineage (NCBI taxonomy): Eukaryota > Metazoa > Arthropoda > Insecta > Diptera > Lauxaniidae > Tricholauxania > Tricholauxania praeusta. Next base: position 71,794,280 of record OX459029.1, on the reverse strand, counting down.
GAGGTAAGGTTTGCTTGTTTGAATGTGCAGGGTAATCCCTGGAACTACTGAACTGATTCTAAAAATTATTTTACTAATAGAAAGCCACACTATTCCTGAGTAACAAAGGCTATATTTTATTTTGATAAAAGTAAGGGGCGTTGCACTTTCCATGCAATTAAGACATTTAAAACGCTATATCTTGGTTTCATATGATAGCAAGTCTTAAAATTCGGTGTTAGGATGCATATAGCCTATCTTAAGCATTTCACAATATATGAACGGTAGTAGACACCGAGGGCGTGGTAGGCTATAAGACTTTCATTTAGGGTGGCCCCCACATGCAAATATTTTTAAAAAAGCATTTTCACAAAGACCACTTAGTCGATTCACATGAAATTTACACCACGCATCTTTTATATTAAGACGCATAGTTAAAGCGATGAAACTTTTAGTTAAAGTGCATATTTAGGGTGGCCCTGATACACATATTTTTTTAAAATATAATTTTCACAAGGACTACTAAATCGATTCACACCGAATTTGCAATACGTAGTTTTTACATATATTCAGAGGCATAGCTTAGGTTACAAAATTTTTATTCAAGGTGGCCCTTATACAAAAATATTTTTTTCTCAAAGACCGCTTAATCGACTATCATGAAAATTACACCTCTTGGCTTTTATATTAAGAGGCACTGCTTAAGCCGTAAACAAATTATTTAGGATGTATACTTAGGGTGGCCTTCACACAAAATTATTTTTTAAATAGAATTTTCACGAAGACCTCATTTACATCACGTGGTCCTAGGTCAAGTTTTTTAAATGTTTCATATGTTCTGGGGAAGTTTCTTAGCATAGTTGGGTATGGAAAAAAATGAGCGATGACACGTCTCCCATATAGAAACAAAATCAAATTCATCATATCTCATCGACTGTTTGACACAGGTGAATGAGACTTGGTACATACATGCATATATAAAAGATACGAGCAAAAGTAAGTTTCAATACCAAAATGGGGAGTGCCACACCCCCATATCCGAAAACCGTTCTTATGTCACATATAAATTCGCGAACTAAATACATATATAACAGATTTTCGAAATTGTTGTTTCAATGCTTCTAGAAGGTTTTCGCAAAATTTGTTTTAGAAAAATGGGCGATGACGCAGATGAATGAGACTTGGTACATATGTATATTAAAGGTACGAGCAAAATAAAGATGCAATGATAAAATGGTTCGTGCCACGCCTATACCTCAGCAATTATTTGACGCAAATGGATATCATTTTGTACATATGTTTCTTATTGTTTATGGAAGGCTCTAAGCATAGTTTAGTTTGGAAAAATGAGTATTGCTACGACTGTCATTTTAAGAGGGAAATCAAATTTATCATATCTCATCAACTATTGCACGCAGATGAATGGGACTTGGTACATATGTATATAAAAAGTACAGGCAAAGGTAAGTTTCGATCAAAAAAAGGGTGGCAACTATTTTGATGCAGATGAATGAGACTTGGTAATTATTAAAGACCAAGGCTTAACAAAGTAAGCTCATCGTCACACCTACCAATAAGGCCAAAACAACTTCTGCCAGGTCTACTATATGTATGTAAAAGAGTAGGGACAAAAGTTGATTTCGCTTGAAAAATGGGCTGTCTTGCTTTTAAATTCCATCGCATGAGTTCCTATAACACCGCGCCACTTACCGGAAAAGGCAGAACAACGTCTGCGGGAAAGCTAGTTGCATATAAAGGAGAAAAAAATGTAGAGTCTTTGGCGCACTATGTCAATGTAAGACGTAAAGCATAGTATGATAAATTTTCAGTAAATATGGCACTGAGTAAAAAGTTCTTGAAATTGGTAAAAATATTTCGAAAAATATTTATTTTTCCTATTGTAACAACATAGGTTAGGTTAGGGTGGCGGCTTTTAACGGAGCCTCACCTAGACCACAACGGTCCATAGTGTTACCACAAACTCTATCCTACAGTCTTATTAGTAAATTCTGGTCCTTTCATTGTGGTGCTCGTCCAACATGAAGGTGACTGTTGTTACAACGAATATTTTCATTTCACTCAGATGGACTTTAGTTAGTTCCTTCAGGGATATAAAAAATGGTTCACGCATTTGTATGAAATTTCGGCTTAACCAAAAGTGTTGGTCCAAAACGAGGGTTATTAATGGACGGCCCCTTAGGAAGTTTTTTGCATTTTTCCAAAAACACATTTTTTGACTATGCTTATGAGAAAGCTTGATTTATTAGCTTTCAGGATGTTAAGAACTTAAACCTCAAATGGATAACGTACCATATACAGCTGCGGTAAAAAGAATAGCACCGCGGTGTCATTTATGAATTGAAAGAAAATATTTCGAACAAATGACGTTTTTTTCTTCTAATATTTTAAATTATAGTTACTTGATAAGTACACAAGATAAGCACATGACATTTTGTTCCAAAAAAATAACGGTACTTTCTAGCTTTGCTATTATAAGGTATGTTCTAGCCAGATTTTGTGGTAAAAATTGAAGTGTCAAATCGCGATTTTCGAGAGAGTAAAAGCTAAAATTACTCTGAGTACTCGAATCACCACAATTCTGGCTGGAACGGAAAATATGTAAAAATTGAAGACTGTCAAAAAGTTGCGCGTATTTTAGTAAACAAACAATGGCAGAGCTTAGGAGCTAAAACCAGCACCATAGTTGCATAACCGTTTGGTTAAGACATTCTGAATGCAAGGCGAGTCAAGCATTTTCGAGAATATTATTGAAATATCTTAAAAAGTAAATGTTCGATTTTAAAGTTTTCTGCCTGATTTTTATAGCTTCATAAATTATCTTGAACTTTGATTTATTTTAAATCATAAAATGCATTTTAAAACAATGCTTAGGCAAAAATTTTAAATTTCGCATACGCTGTTACGGAATTCACGTTTATTAAAAGTCCAGAAAAGTTGTGGACTAAATTTTTTTTGTTCAAACAAAGAGTTATGTTCGATGGAATTGTAAAAACAAAAAAAAAATGGAGCAACTTTCATTTAGCAACGCTTCTAATTCCGTATGTTAAAACTGCGCACTTCGAAAAACAGTATCTTAAAAATAATTATCTGGATGACTACCGTACAACCATTCAGGTAACATTCAACTTTACGATTCTTTTTCAATAAAAAATCGCTCAGCTATTTAATTAAATAAATGAGCATTTACCAAGAAATGTTTTGATTTCAAGCTTTTTGTTATGTTGCTCCTTCTTAACTCAACCTTATAAGAAGTGAAAAAAAAATCAATGCTGAAAATTATTTTATATGGAAAGTATTTGACAGGTATAATTCAGACAGGAAATTTCATTTCCCTTGCATGCCAAAAGTGAGTCACCAGTCTCGTTGCCTACGATTTTGACAGTCTTCAATTTTTAGCCACAAGAAATTTATCTGGGTGAAAATTTAACTTATTTCTGGGAGGGGAAGTGATCAGCTGTTTCTTACTCTCAATTTTCTCTCTCAAACACCACATTTTTTCTGGCTGAAACGCTTTTTGTGGTAAAACTTTATAAATATTTACCTATTTTTTCTGGCTAAAACAAACTAGTAATTTGTAATTTCGAGCGGTAAAAATAATAGCACTGTTCAACTCCTCTACTTCTCAAGATTAAGTATTTACTCTTATTAAAAAAATTTGAACGTAATAAGTAAGCTCCATTATTTTTGTATAATACTCCAATGATTTTTTCAAGTTTTTGCATTTAAAGGGGCCGTGGAAAGCATTTTACGACAGAGCAAAGTAAAATTATTAAAAATTCCATTTTGCAAGGTAAAAATTTTAAGGAAATTTAAAATTTTATCGGATGTTCTACAAAAATGGTTTTGAATACGATAAAATACAGAAATAAACGAAAAACACGAGGCCAAACGCCTTCCATGTCTCCCCGGGACGTGAATTGTTCGATACGGCTTTCGATACATAATCCGTTTTTGCCTGCTACGGAAATAAAGAAAGTGCGTAATATAGCAGTGAGTGTGGAAACCGTTAAAAGACGACTCAGGGAAACCAATTTGAGTGCCCAAAATCTATCAAAGGGCTATTCCTTAAAGTAACAGAAAAAAATAAAAGTTTACTTTGACTTTTATTCCACTTCAAAAAAAAAACTTCCGTCCCGTTCAACATGAGAGAAATGCCCATATGTATATTAGGGTGTTTATTTTGAAAATGTTGTAGATGAATTTTGTTTTCTTATTTTGCCTTTATTTTAGCTTGAGGCTTAAAAATAATTGTTCCAATATTTAAGCTTCCTAGCTCAAATCTGTAACCGGCGCGGACAGAGTTTATGTCCGATTTCGTTGAAACTTTACGAAAAAGCCGATTACTAAAACGTAGAAAAAGTATGCCTAAGGTGCCAAGATATAGTGTTTTAGGTATTTGAGTTGTATGGGAGATGCCACCCACTGTTGTCAAACCACGCCCATATTTTACGTTTGACTATGCGTTTAAAATACACCCGAAGTGTTTTTTTTTAATTTGTAGTCCTATACGCCTATATTATAGAATCGGGTTTGAAGAAAATTTTCCCAAAATTTCAGCTTCCTAGATCTAACCTGCGAATGGCGTAATCAGTTTGATTCTTATTACAATTCATATTAGTCCAGTAGAATTAGTCGAAAAAATGAGAAAAAAAAATAATTCATTACAGCAATCTGACAGCGGAATATTGTTGAACAAGCTCTTGTAAAAGAGGACAAGAAAATCGAACCGACAGCAGCTATCCGGGGTGGAATGGGGTGCATTTTTAGAGGTCGAAAACGGTTTTTCACGATTTCTGGCTAAACTGTGCATCATATCAAAAAAAGTTTAATGAAAGAGTTGTAGGAAATAATAAGATCTACAACTTTTGTACTGATCATTTTCACCTTAACCTCAAAATTTTTCAAAAAAATGCCTGAAAACCGGTTTATGTTGTTTTAAATTTTTTTCTTTGACAAAAAAGTATCTATGAAGCTGAAACTTGGGCAAAAGATAATTTTCAGTGTTACACAAAGGCAGTAATTTTTTCAAGCGGAAATATTTAGAGGTTGTTAAATTTAATTTTTAGACTAAAAAAACAAAAATTTTTAACTGAGATTCCTCTTAAAACTTCACCTCCTAATTTTGTTTTGGCTCACTTACTCGTCGTTATGTCTTCTTTAGATAAATGGTAAAAAAAGGTATACTGCAATGGAAAAATTGACCGAAAAATTGAAAATCTGTGGTCTCTCCGACGAGTAGAGCTATGATGTTTCTTGTGTATCAGCTCAAATCCTTTGTTGTTTTCACTGTATTTACCTAACTACACTATAATTTGACATTCTCAATGCCACTACATAAATTTTGATAATTCTTGGACCAAAAATTAAAAATTTTTTTTTTCTCATTTATTTTTTTAATGGAAATTTATGTAGTGGCACTGACAATTTCAAAATATATTGTATTAAGGTAAATACAGTGAAAACAACAAAGGATCTGATATGTTACACACGAAGCACCAAAACTCTACTCGCTGAGAGACCACAGATTTTCAATTTTTCGGTCAACTTTTGAAATTTTGAACACTATTTCTGTATATACAGTGTTGGAAAAAATAATAGGGAAAAACGCAGCAAAATATTTATTATTTGAATATTTTTTTATGCTACAATATTTTTTTAATGGAATTGACTGTAAAGTTACGTTATATAATGGGTCTCAATTTAGCAAAATCAAACAAGTATGAAAGTGCACGGATTTTGCATAGGAGCGTCTTGAATGGGCACAGTTCATTTTTTAGCTGGAAAAAATAATAGGGACAAAATATAATTGAGTTCCTTGGACAAAGTCTGTTAATAAAAATGATCTTAAGTGGTAAGTTGTACTTTAGAATGATATAGTAAGGACTTTATATCGGGACCCTTTACTTACTTGCTAGATTTAATCGATATTTATTGGAAATGGGTCGTGGAAAACATTGTTCCAAAGCTTAAAGAGATGCTTTTAAAAAATTGGGAAAATCAGGCCAAAAATTCGAGATATGGCCAGTATGATAGAGTGCTCTAAGAACATGACTTGCAATGATCTCAAATCAGTTGCAAAAAGAGAGAGCAGAGAAAGAAATCCAAGATTTCACCAACTTTGACGAACGTTTTGGATCATTGTCGAGCATAAATTCGCATTAAAGAGGCATTTCCTCTTCTGCATAAGGTAATATTGTAGAACTTAGTATGTTTACGTAATCTGAAGCGCATATTTTGTCTTTTATGAAAAAAATTTGCCTAACACCAGCCGCCGAAAAGGAACCCCCTTATCATTATAGATTCGCCACCGTGCTTAACAGTATATATCGAATCGAATTCCGCGTTTCTGGGCCGCCTAACGAAGATTTTTCCGTCAGAACCAAACAAATTAATTTTGGTTTCGTTAGACCAAAGTACATCTTCAAAACTAAAATTAATTTGTTTAGTTCTCACGGAAAAATCTTCGTTAGGCGGCCCAGAAATGCGGATTTCAATTTTAGATACACTGTTTAACATGGTGGCGAATCTCTAATGATAAGAGGGTTCCTTTTCGGCGGCTGGTGTTAGGCAAATTTTTTGAATAAAAGACAAAATATGCGCTGCAGATTACGTAAACATACTAAGTTCTACAATATTACCTTATGCAGAAGAGGAAATGCCTCTTTAATGGGAATTTATGCTCGACAATGATCCAAAATGTTCGTCGAAGTTGGTGAAATCTTGGATTTCTTTCTCTGCTCTCTCTTTTTGCAACTGATTTGAGATCATTGCAAGTCATGTTCTTAGAGCACTCTATCATACTGGCCATATCTCGAATTTTTGGCCTGATTTTCCCAATTTTTTAAAAGCATCTCTTTAAGCTTTGGAACAATGTTTTCCACGACCCATTTCCAATAAATATCGATTAAATCTAGCAAGTAAGTAAAGGGTCCCGATATAAAGTCCTTACTATATCATTCTAAAGTACAACTTACCACTTAAGATCATTTTTATTAACAGACTTTGTCCAAGGAACTCAAAATTATATTTTGTCCCTATTATTTTTTCCAGCTAAAAAATGAACTATGCCCATTCAAGACGCTCCTATGCAAAATCCGTGCACTTTCATACTTGTTTGATTTTGCTTAACTGAGACCCATTATATAACGTATTTTTACAGTCAATTCCATTAAAAATAGATTGTAGCATAAAAAATTATGCAATAATACGTTTTTTTGCAGCGCTTGTCCCTATTATTTTTTCCAACACTGTAATTAACGAGGTAACGCTTTTTTCAAATTTGTCAATATTTATTATTTTACTAGCATTACCCTGTGCGCATCGCCTCACCTCAACCGTGGTGTAGATTCGATCTGCGGTTTGCGTGAAAATTCTATTTAAAAATACTTTTGTATGAGGACCACCCTTAGTATGTATTCAAAATAAAATTTTTACAACATAAAAGTAATATTATTAATATAACAACCACGTGATGCAAATTTCATGAGAATCGATTCAGTGGTCTTCGAGAAAATCATATTTAAAAATATTTTTGTGTGAGGGCCACTCTAAATAAAAGTTTTGTAGACTAAGCTATGCCTCTTAACATAAGAGCTACATACAGTGTCGGCCAAAACTTAAGCACCCCCTTGTAAATTTTTTTCAAATCATGATTTTTTTTATGAAAACTACGTTCTTTAAACATATTACGTATTTATTTTATTTATTTATACCTCTATTATTGACAAGCAAAAATTAAAAAAAATCTGCGTCTCATAAATAAAAAGTTAACATCGAAGGAACATTTTAAACCCAAAACCTTAACGGACAAAACTAAAGAACCCCCATTTTTATGGTAAATAAAAACTTTTAAAATTAGTACTTAGTTGCGAACCCTTTATTCTTGACGACTCGCGCACCTCTTTAAGGCATAGAAAAAATTAAATTATTAATGATATCCTGCGATATCCTTCCCCAGGATATTTTTAAGGACTGAATGGATCTTCCGTGGTTTCGCAATTTTTTCTGATGATATTCATGTTGAAAATATCCCACAAGGTCTCAAGAGGATTCAGGTCGAGGCAGGCCAACCAAAAACTTCTACCCTATTGCTCTGAAGCCAGCTCTTACAAGCATTAGAGACATATTTGGATCATTGTCCTGATGCAACCTTCATTCAAGTGGCTTCTCTGCATAGGCATATGGCAGCATCACGTCTTTTAATATGTCAATGTACAGAAAGCGATCCATTATTTCTTCAATCCCTTGAATTGGCCCAATCCCTTGACCAGAAAAAAAATTTCAGACCATTACACTGCCACCTCCATTTTTACAGTGGCTTTGCAATACTTAGAATTCAACCTTTCTCCTTTTGGCCTGTGTATACGCCTTATTTCATCCGAATCTTCCAAGTTATAATTGAATTTGTTAGAAAACAATATAGTCTTCCATTTTTAGACACTCCAGTTGAGGTGGGCGTGGAATAAGGCGTATACGCAAACCAAAAGAAGAAAGAATGAATTCTAAGTATTGAAAAGCCACTGTAATGAATTGAGGTGGCAGTGTAATGGTCTGGGATCTCTTCTCTGGTTAAGGTATTGGGCCAATTAATAGGATTTAAGAAACTTTGGATCGCTTCGTGTATATTGACATACTAAAAGATGTGATGTTGCCATATGCCGATGTAGAGAAGCCACTTGAATGAAGGTTGCATCAGGACAATGATCCAAATATGTCTCTAATGCTTGTAAGGGCTGGCTTCAGAGCAATAGGGTAGAAGTTTTTGGTTGGCCTGCCTCGACCTGAATCCTCTTGAGACCTTGTGGGATATTTTCAACATGAATATCATCAGAAAAAATTGCGAAACCACGGAAGATCCATTCAGTCCTTAAAAATATCCTGGGGAAGGATATCGCAGGATATCATTAATAATTTAATTTTTTCTATGCTTTAAAGAGGTGCGCGAGTCGTCAAGAATAAAGGGTTCGCAACTAAGTACTAATTTTAAAAGTTTTTATTTACCATAAAAATGGGGGTGCTTTAGTTTTGTCCGTTAAGGTATGGGTTTAAAATGTTCCTTCGATGTTAACTTTTTATTTATGAGACGCAGATTTTTTTTAATTTTTGCTTGTCAATAATAAAGGTATAAATAAATAAAATAAATACGTAATATGTTTTAAGAACGTAGTTTTCATAAAAAAAATCATGATTTGAAAAAAATGTACTAAGGTGGTGCTTAAGTTTTGGCCGACACTGTACGTATTGTAAATTCGGAGTGAATCGACTAACCTGTCTTCGTAAAAATGATATTTAAAAATATTTTTGTATGCGGGTCACCCTAAATATGCACCCTAAATAAAATTTTTACGATCTAATCTGTGTCTTTTCACATAAAAGCAACATGATGTAAATTTCATGAGAATCGATTAAGCGGTCTTCGAGAAAATCATATTAAAAAATATTTTTGTGTGAGGGCCACCCTGAATAAAGGTTTTGTAGCCTAAGCTATGCCTCTTAACATAAGAGCTACGTATTGTAAATTCGGAGTGAATCGACTAACCTGTCTTCGTGAAAATGATATTTTGTGTGAGGGCCACCCTAAATAAAATGTTTGTAGCCTAAGCCATGCTTCTTACCATAAGAGATACGTAGTGTAAATTCGGCGTGAATCGATTAACTTGAGGGACACCCTAAGTATGCACCCTTACTAAAATTTTTACGATCTAATCTATGCTTCTTGATATAAAACCCATGTTGTGTAAGTTCGATGAGAATCGATTTACCTGTCTTTGAGAAAATGCTATTTTTTAAATATTTTTGTATGAGGGCCACCCTAAATATGCACCCTAAATAAAAGTTTTATAGCCTATGACACCCGCCTGATTAATAGTAGCATACTGTACAAATTTCATCACGATAGTTTCCTGGATCACTGGATAGTTTCCGCGTCAATAAAGGACAGACAGACAAAAAATTAATTTTATATAATAGATATGTAATAACAAATTATCCGATTTTTTTTTTTGCAAAAATCGCGTTTTTCACTTTAAAGTGTTCCCAAAAATTGAAAAATTGAAATTTCAAAAAAAACCCCTAGCGTTACCAGGGGAAATCAATTATCTAACGAACAAAATTTTTTTATTGATTTGAGATGATCCAGCACCGACTTTTCGTGGACACCGCAATTATACTTTTTTCTGAGACGCTTCCAAAAAAATGCTGCCATTGCCGTAGTTTTCAATATTTCTACCTGAACATTTTTCAAAATATTCTTCAAATTTCATACTTTGATCTACCATTGGTTTTAATAAATAGATTTTAACTGTGTGCAGTGTTTTGGATATCAATTTTCTTTTTTTTTTTTTTGTAAACCTGAGAGAACTCATTAACACTATCCAGAATCGTTTTAAACAACTTTGAGTTCTTCATCTATTAAAACCGAACGAAATGGTGTTAAATAAAATTAAGTATTTTTTAAAAACATTTTATCCAGGAAAAAAAAAAGTGAAGCTAATGATGATGAATTTTCAAGGTTAAATGGTATTGATATATTAAAGGGATTATTTTTTTCTTTTTCTATATGACGCTCATAAGTATTCTAAACAGCTTGCAGGTTGTTACTCATTAAAAGGACTAAATTTCTTGTTACTACTGGTGATTTTTTTGTCCCATATGTTCATCAGCGAAATTTTTAGATCAATTTTTGATTAATTTTACGATCCCACAGTATTTATCCATGTGAACCCAAAGTAAGCTCTTGAATTCACGAGCAGGTTTGCACAATTAAGCACTTTTCTGACATAACGTAAAAACCATTCTCTCGCTTTTGAAAATAAATGTTATCTTTTATCCACTAAAAACTATCTTTACTTCATCATTAAGCTCATCGGTCGGTCCTATACCTATATTACTTATTTAGTAAGTACAGTACTTATTTTCAGCTTGCCGTACTTATTTTTTAAAGCGTAAATAATTTGTACTTATTTTTCAAAGCGTACTTAATTTGTACTTATTTCGGCCGAAATCTGTTTTTCAAATTAATAATAAATATAAATATCATTTGCGCTTTAATTAGTATTTACACACGAATGTTTCAAAAATTGATATGTGGCATCACTAAATTTGAGTTTGACAGCGCAGACTTGTAGTTTTTAAAAATGTCAAACCTACTTTCAACTTTTTGTAGGCATCGAAGCATTGACAGATTTTGTGTGAGAGAATCGTATGGGAAAAGAGAGAGACGAAAACAAAATTTGAAAACAATACATATTTGCTGAGAAAATCGTATGGGAAAAGAGAGTGACAAATTTTAATAGTTGCCGTAAGTGTAATTTTAATTCGGATCTTCAGAAAAAATACCCGCAAATGAAAAAAGGAAGAACAGAAAGTGATATACGGAGTAATTTGTGCGACGCGGAACTTAACATCGCAAACGCCGGAAAGAGTGAAATCGATAAGCATTTGGAATCCACGAAACACAAGAAAGCGTTGTCTGCCAAATCGAACAGCCGCACTGTTGCGGTTGTTGATAGTACACAGAGCGAACATTAATTATCCTTCATATTTCTGAACATGTTTTCAACTTTTAATTTGTACAAATACAATTCAATAAAGAAATTTCGATATAAAAACAATAGCTCGGAATCATGGTGTAATTATATGATGTGTGCAATACAGGATCAATACAGTTCTCTTACCACTAAAGCACACCGCATTGACAGATGGTCGTTGCATTTTTGCTTTGTTCCATTTCATTTTTCTCTTTACTGCACCCATCATATAATTACACCATGGATTGAAATTAAACTTATTTTCAACTATTGTTTTTAGGCAAATGTACCTATTTTTTCAAACTCAAAGTTGGTATGCTTACTAATAATTAAACTGCGGTAAAATGAGACGAAAATGTTTTATTAAAATGATAAAAGTTTACGGGATTATAGTACTCATCGAACAGAGTGTATTTCAGAAATGTCTTACGTAGCTGCCGCAATGCTCCTGACTTGTCTTTTGGCTACTATTTTTTTCAATTCCGCGCACAAATGCTCAATAGAGTCTAGGTGCGGTGACTGTGAAGGTGCTTCAAATACTTTAGTACACTTCTAGATCAACAAAATTTACTTCTAAAATGTTGATATGGGCCCTTGCTGTCCATTATACCCTCTACAAAATGTATTTGGCCAACACCATCCGCTGACATGCAGCCCCAGATCATACCCGACCCCCTCCTTTCCTCAAAAAAGTTTTTACATAATTTTTATGATTTTACGATTCCACAACTATTTGTTCTAGTAAGCTCAAAGTTGTTCTCCTGGATTTACAAAAAGACTTTGTTTGGAGTGGAGGTAGAAAGAAGTTCGTTCGTTTTTAACGTAATATTTTCTCCTCTTATTCTTATCTTAAGTTTTTGGAATATAGTAACAAAATCAAATTGAAATTGCAAATATCATCAGCACATAATTTTAAATAAAAATTACAATTACAAATACTAATTCGATTTTTCAAAAAGCTGAAAACACATGTGCAGATTTTCGGCTACAGCAAAATTTAAATACTATACATTGATTTCAATGGCCATAAGCACATGTAAACTCTGCATTACATTGCAGCGCTGCAAGTAATCATCAAAATAGAATTTGCTGTGCAGAGGAGTCAGGGCTTCAACTTTTCGATTGAATTTTCTTTATATCAATTATGTGAAATAAATTTGTTATGTCAATCAATATCAAGCCTACACGAGATCTGCACGTCTATTTTGCCTGCAGCACTGCTGCTGATATCTTTCTATGCTGCAAATCTGTTCATGTATCTTCAGCATTAGACTTACGTATGTCATTTTCAAAATCAAAGGCTTATGTGTTTATTTAATATAAACATTTATTAATCTAGAAAAAATTGCTGTTGTTTTATGCTTACCGGTCCCATTATTGTTGCCTGCCAGTGAAATACTGAAAATGAAGAAAAATAAAGATTATTTTTTTATCTTAAACAATAAAGAAGAAAAATTACTACAAAACTATTAAATATATATTTTTTTTTTTCAAATCGTCAAAAAACACTCTGATTATTCAATTACACGACGAAATTGACTTTTTTCTCTAGCCCAAGAATACCCCTTAAAATCGTTTGTATCTCTAACGATGGCATAAACTGCTTTCATAAATTTTGTCATCGGTTACATTTTTGAGAAAAACTACATTTAAAGTTTTTTTCATGTATTGATGTTAATAAAATTTAAAATTTTTGCAAACATTTTAGCTTAGAAAACTGAAAAATTAAATGTGGTACAATATTATCTAGTTATCATGCTGTTCGCGGTCAAACTTCAAATATATGTATATGAAAATTAAATTATAAAATTTTGTTAAGTATATTATTTCAACATAATGCTGCATAGTATAAAAAATCAAGAACCTTCCCAGCGCCCTAAGTGGCCTCTAAGTTTAAAAAAATAATCACAGGTCAAAGGTACTTTGCTGCTATGTGCGGATCATGAACTTCACTGAGACGAACAACATTGCAGAAGTTGTGAGTAAATATCTCTAACCGTTTTGAAATTTTTGACACTTTTGGTCAACAAGTACCTTAACATTGTTCCGGTAAGCTTGTGTGTATAATGCCTCGTACTAACGTTGCGATCTCTCGTACAACTTATACAACCCCATACGATTTTGAGAATTGTGCGACAGATTGTAACGTTAGTATGGTTGTACAACACATTGTACCAGCGGTAGCATGAAAAACAAATATTTTTAATATTTTGACGAATCGCATGACTGGTCTCAACGTTTGTATGTACGTTGGTACAATTTTGCTTCGTTTTTGTTTTCGCCAAAATTGTTGCCGGATGCAGACGTTGATAAAAAGAGTGCAAAGTGACGAAGAATGGATATGACTGAAAACGATAGCGCAAAGTTGAACAAAAATTGTATGAGATATTGTAGCGTTTGCACGAAAGAGCACAACCAATTGTACAGGCAGTCTCAACGTTAGTACGAGGGGTAAGAAGTACTGTGGCACACTAGCTGCTCATACATACATATGTACAGGGTGTTTTTTTTAGAGGTATAGAGCTTCGAATTGAAATAAAACACAAGAAAATCGTTTTAATGTCCATCAATTTGGCTTTATTGGAAGGATAATTTTATGCCATTATTGTTTAAATATGATTTCGGTCATGTGGCCGCCGCGGCTGGCTCGAATAAAGCCAATTCTACAGGTCCAATTTTGAACCACTTTTTCGAGCATATGGGGCCGTATGTCGGCAATAACGCCACGAATGTTGGCTTCCAAGTCCCCTAACGTTTCTGGTTTGTTGGCGTAGACGAGCGACTTCACATATCCCCAAAGAAAATAATCCAATGGTGTCAAATCACACGATCTTGGTGGCCAATTGACAGGTCCATTCCGCGAAATTATGCGCTCATCGAATGTTTCCTTCAATAAATTGATTGTTACGTGCGCTGTGTGGCATGTAGCGCCGTCTTGTTGGAACCACAACTCATCCACATTCATGCCATCCAATTCGGTAACTGACTCTCCAGCATTATTTCGGAAGAAGTATGGCCCAATGACTCCACCAGCCCATAGAGCACACCAAACAGTCAGTTTTTGTGGATGTAATGGCGTCTCAAGGGTCTCATGTGGATTCTCTTCACTCCAAATGCGGCAATTTTGCTTGTTGACGTAGCCATTCAACCAAAAATGAGCCTCATCACTGAACAAAATTTTGCGATGAAAATCAGCATCGACATCAATCTCATTTTCGGCCCATACACCAAAATCACGACGCATTGCATGGTCTCGCGGCTTTAATACTTGCACAAGCTGGATCTTGTAAGGTCGCAAGCCAAGATCTTTGCGCAAAATCTTCCATAAAGTTGATGGACAAAGCTCCAATTGCTGTGCACGGTGGCGAATCTATTCATTCGGGTCCTCTTCAACATTTTGCTCTACAGCGGCAATTGTTTCTTCGGTGCGCACTGTTCGACGTCTCTGCGGATGCGTATTATCACATAGAGTAAACGTAGTGCGAAAACGACCCATGGTTAACTGAATTAATTGCTCTGATGGACGATTATGTCGACCATAAAATGGACGGAGCTTGCGGTAAACTTCGCGAACTGAACCATTATTTTCGAAATAAATTTGCACGATTTGCAAGCGTTGTTCTTTTGTCAACCTGTTCATGATGAAATGGCAAACCAAACTGAACATAAATGACATTAGAGTTGCCAGATTTGACCATAAAATGCCAGTTTTATCTCTATTCGAAAAACAAACCTCTAAAAAAAACACCCAGTATATGGTCATAAATACTTCTAGAAAAGGTATCGGTTTGAAACTTTGGTCATAAGTGAAGGTAAAAAAAAAAAACCCCCTTCGGTTGTATTTCAACTAAAAATCCCAAAACGCTATATCTTGGCACTTAAGGCAGACTTTCTACGTTTTAGTAAGTCGGTTTTTTCGTTAAATTTCAACGAAATTGGACATAAACTCTGCCCGCGCCGTTTACAGGTTTGAGCTAGGAAGCTCAAATGTTGGGACAATTATTTTTATTCCTCAAGCTATAATATAGGAAAAAATAAATAAAATCCCTCTCCAATAGTTTGAAAAAAAACACCCTAAGATACATATGTAGTATAAGTATTGACTTGTCTGCCGTCAAGAGAAGACGTCTGTTTTATTTGTTCGTGATATTTTTGATTTTATTTCGAATATTTGCTCCATACGACTAATTGTTGCTTCTTAGTGTAATGAATGATTTCTGTGGTAAATGTAACAGAAGTTTTGCTAGAGGAGAAATCCAAATTGTGCCGTGCAGTGGATACTGTAAAAAAGTATTTCACCGAGGTTGTTGTGAGGGTCAACTCACTGAATACGACATCAGATTGCTTAAGCAGAATCGTAATTTAAATTATTTTTGTGTGGATTGTCTTGGTGTGCCGGTGAAGTTGGTAAAAGGCCATGAATCTTTATTGGAGGCGCATAAATTAAATTTAGAAAAAATTACATATGTCTTCGAAGTGCAAATAAAAGCTTTAAATGATCAATTATTGGAATTAAAAAAATGCATTGTTGAGAAACTGAGTAAACATGAAAATGACTTTGCTTTACATGTGAGAAATTTTTCTGATGAGATGTCTGCTCTCAAAGACACAATATATGCAAACAATAATTTTGGCGCGGATGTTGCTGTAAACTGTGCTTCAAATATTGCTGCTGTTTCTTCGGTTCCGAATGTGTCTTCTGCTCCAGTTGTTAGTTCAGCTTCTATCTCTACTTTCTCTGAGAGTGCAATAATTTCTCATCTCTCTGAGAGAATTTCTAACGGGAATCTCTACTTAGCTCAATCCAATTCTGCTAAGCCACAATCTCAAAATATGAGTGTTAGAAATAATACTAATGTTGATGTTTCTCCGGGAGCTGTTTCTGTTAATGGTACTGCTGTTGATGTTATCTCTCAAGATGAACTACATTTTACATCTGCTGATGCTGCTTGTGCTCATACATGGCAAACAGTGAGCAATAAAAAGAAATTTAAGAAACATGCTAAGTCTGTTGTTGGGCTTAAAGAGAGTTCTGATCTTGATGTAATTATTGAAAATAAAAAAAAGTTTGTGCATCTATCCTCATTTAAGCCGACAGTGAAAGATGACATTATTGAGTATGTCCATAAACACTCAAATATTAATAAAATCCATTTAGTTTGTTATAAACTTGTAAAAAAAGATGCTATTCTGGAAGATCTTAAGAGTGTCAACTTTAAACTCGGGGTGTCTAAAATATACTATAATAAAATTCTCAGTCCATCTCTTTGGCAAGAGAACGTGAAGGTGCGACCGTTTGTAAATTTTCCAAAGTTGGGAGAGAATGCAGAAACGAAATAATAACTAATAGCCCTAACAGCACTCATGTTAGCAAACTCAAATTGTATTACCAAAATACGTCTGGAATTAGAACTAAATCTAATATTATCTTTAATTGGACATCGCAAGCTGACTTTGACATTATTGTTTTAGTGGAAACATGGCTTAATTCCGATTTTTACGATGCTGAATTTTTTGATTTAAATGTTTATCAAGTGTACCGTAAAGATAGAGATGCGGAAAAAACTGGTCTTAATCGTGGTGGTGGTATTTTAATTGCAATCAAACGTTCGCTGAGCTCTTCAATTTTTATAATGCAGAATAGTGATACTATTATTGATCAATTGTGTGTATCTGTCAACAATGGTACAGGATCACTTTATATTTGTGCCTCGTATATTCCTCCTAATAGTGCA
Source organism: Tricholauxania praeusta (assembly GCA_949775025.1). Classification (NCBI taxonomy): domain Eukaryota; kingdom Metazoa; phylum Arthropoda; class Insecta; order Diptera; family Lauxaniidae; genus Tricholauxania; species Tricholauxania praeusta. The sequence continues at coordinate 71,777,017 of OX459029.1, read as the reverse complement.
GATGACATATATGCAGCGCATATTGATAATGTAGTGTGTTTGCAACCGCTCCTGAGTAATACAGATAATCACCTCTGTTTTTTGGGTGATTTTAATTTAAGTAAAATTACTTGGAATTTTTTCGCGAATGATTTTATGCCGTCTAATGTTAATAACGCATTTGAAATCAATTTTATTGATAGTGCTTTAAGTCTTGATTTAGCACAAATTAACTCTCTAGTTAACAAATTGAATAGAATCTTAGATTTAGTTTTTGTTTCAAAAAACTACAAAAACACTTTATCGGAGTGCTTATGTCCAATTTCTCCATCTAATATCCACCACATTCCTTTAGTGATTAATTTTGAATTTTATGCTTTTATAAATTTTAAACAAGAAAAAAATTGTTTCAATTTTGGACTTTGCAATTTTGATTTGTTAACTGATATTTTTGATCGGATTGATTGGAGTGTTTTGTTTTCTAGTAATGTTGTCGCAATTTGTTTTGAAGCTTTTAAAACTGAAATAGCAAAAATTTGTAATGAGCATATTCCTCGTATATCAGATAAGGTGTATAAGTTACCTTGGTATACTAAAGGTCTCAAAAAGTTAAAAAACCTTCGTAATAAATATATTAAATTATTTAAAGCTACTAATGATACCCAATATCATTCAAAATATGTTTTTTATATGAGGGAGTTCAATTTTTTAAATAAATTCCTTTACAATCAGTATATTTTACGTTGTGAGAATAATATCAAGAAAAATCCTAAATCATTTTGGAGATTTATTCAGTCAAAAAGAGATGGGTCATGTATTCCAAATTCTATGTCCTACAATGGTAATCAATCTTTTACTATTAATGACACTGTAAACTTATTTGCGGACTATTTTAGATCCAATTATGATGATACTCTGCCATGGTTTAATGAATCAATTTTAAATAATATAGACTCCTTCATGGACCTTGGTTTTCTGTCTCTGTCGGAATTTGATGTTTTCAGTGCCATGTCCTCTATGAAGATATCTGTTAAAAATGACATTGATGGCATTGCGTCCATTTTGCTAAATAAATGTGCTCGTGCTTTGTCTAAGCCTTTGTGCGATATTTTTAATAATTCTTTATTAACAGGTACCTTTTTAGATTGTTGGAAAATTGCATCCATAACACCAGTTTTTAAAAGTGGGATAAAAAATAAAGTATCTAATTATAGGCCTATTTCAAAATTGTCTAATGTTTCGAAACTTTTCGAAAGTGTTATAATGAAGAAATTATTCTTCTTGGTTAAGCATCATATTTGTATTGAACAACATGGTTTTGTCGCAGGTAGGTCTACTGTGACAAATTTAGCACTCTTTTCGAGATACTGTATCTCATCCTTTGAACAGGGTTATCAAGTTGATGTAATTTATACAGATTTTACTAAAGCTTTTGATAAGGTTCCCCATAAGGCATTAGCTGCAAAACTTGGTAAAATGGGTTGTCATTCATCTTTTTTGAAATGGATTCAATCCTATCTACAAGCTAGAATTTGTTTTGTAGAAATCAACAATGTTAAATCCTACTATTTTGTGGCATCATCCGGTGTACCACAAGGTAGCATTCTTGGCCCACTGTTTTTTATACTATACATAAATGATATAAGTAAATGTCTTCTTGCAACTAAATTTTTACTTTATGCTGATGATTTAAAGTTATTTCGTAAAGTTTCCAGCTTAAGTGATATGGCTTTATTACAAAATGATTTAAATAATGTGTGTACTTGGAGCATAATTAATTGCCTACCATTAAATGTTATGAAATGTTTTTCTATGAAATTTTCTAAGGCTAGAAATGTCCTTAGTACGACATATTGTCTTGGTGGTACTCCGTTACGGTTGGTTGATTCCATTCGTGATCTTGGTGTGGTGTTCGATTCTAAGTTCAGTTTTTCTGAACATATAAATTATATTGTCCCTAAAGCTTATTCTCTTCTTGCCTTTGTGCGAAGGAATAGTTGTGAATTTTCAGATCCGCATTCTCTTAAGATCCTTTATAATTCTTTTGTAAGGTCTAGGTTAGAATATGCCTCCTTCATCTGGAGTCCTTTCTTTTCGACTCACTCGTTTAGATTGGAAAAAATTCAAAAATCATTTACTCGGTTCGCGCTGCGTTCCTTAAATTTTAATATATCCCAGCCCTCATATAATGCACGTTGCTTGCTCTTGGGCTTAAAATCTTTAGAAACAAGACGCAAGATTCATTCTGCTATATTTATTCACGACCTTATTTCTGGTTCTATTGACTGTGCTCCTTTATTACAATTTGTTGATTTTAGTATTCCTACAAGGATTTTGCGGCATAATGATTTATTTTATATTAAGCTCCATAAAACTTACTATGCTCTTAATGAGCCTATTACTAGAGCCTTGTCATTATGTAATATTTTATTGGTTGATAATAACATTGATTTTTCTCTATCTAAAGATTATTTTAAGAATTTGTTAAATAGTTTGTTTTTATTATAGATTAATTTTATTTATTATTTAATCAATCATATATTTCTGTTGTTTAGTATTAATGTTAGTCTGTAAGGAATTTGTATCCAAAGGCTTTGATCAAATAAACATAAACATAAACATAAACATAAATATAAAAGATAATATGCCTCTAAAATAAATTTTCGAATTCGTTGCTCAAGTTCATTGAAGCTTTTTCATATAAAAATGTATGGGAGCATTATAATTTTTGCTTAAAAACCAAAATCCGAATTTTCTGATATAAGGTCACGGTTGGCTAAATTTTTAGTATTATGTAATTGATTTATGTGGCTCAACGGTTGAGCTAATCGTAAACAAAAAAATTGAAACTATTCATTTTATTTCTCTAAAGAAAACTTCTGAGATTCAAAGTACTCAGATCAATGGTTCTCAATGTATTGAGGCTTAAACAAAAATTTTGTGTTCCTTTGTATAAAAATATACTCGTACACAATGATGACTTAATATTTCAATGAAAAGCAAAGACAATCATGCATATTATTGAGTCCGAACTCCCGTGAAACTATCCAATACGCAGCCATCCATACCGAGTAGGAGCTATTATTGAACCCGGACGAATAGCGGCATTCCTGATATTTCAAGTAGAGCGAGTTCTGTAAGAAGAGTTACCACTTTGGTAGATTTTTAAAACGGTTTTTGACAAGTTGATTTCGCGGCAATAAAAAAATAATCATTTCTTTTGTCGAATTTAAGCAGGTACTTAAATCTCCAGTTACTATCAGCATAATAAGAAACAGTCTTCAAGAAGTAGAATTACATGAATTACAAAAAAGTGGGCAGCAAGAACCGAAAAGGAACCCCATATCAAGATTTTCCCATCAGATCTATACAAATTGATTTTTATTTCGGCTTGATTGAAGATATCACCTTTCCTAATTGCATTTTTTTTCCTCAGTTTCTCTTTTATGTAATTCAAAATAATCTTGCCAAAACTGATTGTTCAAAATGGTGGACACAATAAGTCGACTTAAAAGTTAAAATTTCTTAAGCCTCTGAGTGACAAATTTTTTACAAATTGGAACAATTTACAAATATATTTTTTTTTACTGAGCCTCCTGTTCAGTACTGTCGTGCAAAAAATTACAGCGCGAAATGCATAATATCACACATTTCTCGACGAGCGCTCCTTTGAAAGCTCATTTGGCAATACAAACGAAGTTGTAAAATCGGCAAGCTCACCGAAGGTAATTTTTTTTTTGTGTTTTGGAACAGATCATAATTTAATAAATATTTTTTTTTACTGAGCCTCCTACTGAACAGGAGGCATAAGCCAATGCAAGCTAGCAGCATATAGTTTCATTTGATTTTTCTTCGCTTCTACATGTTACGCCATGTCAAATGCTTATCTAGATGAATGCCAATGTATGACATTATCGGTATATGGATACATTAAGTAATATTACCGGTGAGAGACTTTTGTTGAGGGTAAAACTAACATGGAGACATTTTTGTTCGTTGACTTTAATTCGCCATTGCGACAACCAACTCTCGACCGAAGACAAGAGGTATTGAAGATGTTACAGCGTATGTCGACTCAAAATAGCTGTATCGTCAGCAAAGGTAAAGGTAACTAACTGATCATTTGTGGGAATATCTGACGGGAATAAAACGTATATTCGTAATACGATCAAATCCAGAAGATTTTTTTACTTACTAGTTTATATTTGATAAAACTTGCTACCTCGCTTAGAGTTATTCTTATGCCAATAGTCTGTGTGCTTAAGGTTTGCTGGGGTAGACATAAACCACCATTGGTGGAATTTGGTTGGAAAACAAGACTTCAACCCTCTGCAAAAACATTAGCTATATCTTCATCGCTTCTAGCCCAGTACCCTCTAGGGTCCCTACTTTCGCTCAGTAGGAGTTTTAAGATTACGGTTAGCTTATTAAAGAGATAAGCATTTTGCTACGTTTGGGGAGAGTTTTCTATCTATAAGTAGGGTTACCAGATTACTACTTTTTTCTTGTAGAAATACTTTTATACTTTTGAGTGAAATTTAATACTTTTCGGTAAAGTCACTTGTGACTACTTCTTTGAAAAATGTTTTTTCTTAACTGAAAGCAATGACCGTTTTTTTTTTTTTTTCTTTTTAGTAAATGAAAATGGAATATGTGATGGATGTGTACGTGAAATATGTTTCAAATTGCCTACGTTTTCAGAGAAGCAAGTGAGGAGCATTTTTGTTTAAATAAGAAAAGTGAGGTACTTTCTATTTTTTTGTTAAAAAAATTTTACATTTTGCATGTGGACTACTTTTGTAGACAAGTCATTTTGGTAACCCTATCCATAGTTATACTTGCTAGAGATCGTTGCTGTTGCCATTCTTTTCGTAGTCATTTTTTTTTCTAGGACTTATCTTTCAATTTGTGATAAAATTGGCTGCATTCCAATTTATTTTATCTTCAGCAGTAAACTTTTCTACTGGTGCAGTTATAATGGAGTTCAAAATAGCAACAGCATCATCAATATGATCTTTACATTCAAATTTATAATTTGTATGAATGTGTGCCAGGGTTCCCAGATGAAAGATTTCAAAATTCCCCAAAAAAAAAATTGTTTTTCCACAAAATGGACATATTTTCAAAAATTTCCCCCAAAAAACTTTTCGTATTTAAATTTTTTTGGCGAATATTTTTTTAGTATATGGGCATATCCACGGACGAGCACGCGACATTCGTACGCCTTTGAAGTGCAAAAAAATATAGAAAACTCAAAAAAATTAAAATTTTTTTCTTTTAATTTTTAGATAGAATTTTAGTAGCACTATGTTTAGTGCTAAAGGTAGGTCGTGTCGATTTAAGGCTTTCCATATACTAACGATAAACATGGGATCTAGCATGCAACAAAAAATGGAAATTGTTTTCGACTGCATCTAGAAAAATGCAGAAATCTGCGAAACGTGAGATCATATTTCAAAGCGATAAATTTTTTACTGAAATGGGATAATTGGGCTTCATATTGATAGCTGTCATGTTTAAATATTTGCATTAATTTTTTTACTAAGCGTTTTTTTAACTTAGCGTTCAAGTAATTTCAACTCAAGATTACATATATGTACATACTTCCAAAAATAATGTTTATTTAGATTATTTGAGAGTCTTACATGTTTCGATTTTTCCTTGGAATCCGATTCCAGCTCATATAATGATAAGTGTCTATATATGGGCTGGAATCGGAAAACACTAAATAAAGTTTGTGCCCTAAAAATTAAAAGCGTGGACTACTTAAATTTAATCGGAAATGAAGTAGTTCTACGTGGGCAGCAATTAACCGGAGGTACCGCGGGATTTCGGCAGGACAATGCGGCTGTTCATACAGCAAAAATAGTAAAAGATTTTTTCCGGGATAGCAACACAAATTTTCTAAGATGGCCAGCTCGTTCTCCTGACTTAAATATTATTGAAAATTACTGGAGTTGTTTGGCTCGACAGGTTTATGCAGAAATAATTTTTTTCAGCTCCTGACATTTTAACTATTTTTTTTTTAAGTAACCAAAAATACTCACAACCGTAAATTGACCACTATTATTTCATACAGCTACTTAAAGTTAACATATAAATTTTTCGGCACCATATTTTATTACAGCTGCATTATTTTACTGTTACCAGTGATTCTGCCGCTATCGTAGATGTGTTTAGTTTTATTTAGTTGTTATTCAGTACGTAATACTCCAATATGGCACGAGGTAGGCCGATTTGTACCGAAATTCGAAACTTAGTGGTAGAAAAAAGGAATTCCGGAAAGAGTTATGGAGAAATTGCAACAACAACAAATCAATTCAAATCAATTCAAACAAAAGTACATAATCGTGGCCGTACATCTAAAATTACGGAGCGTGATAAGCGTACTTTGTCGTCCATTATTAAAGCAAATAGACGAGCTACTATTCGAAATTTGTCAGTGGGGGGGTCAAACAGGATTAATAAGAAAGTGGGCCTTGAATGGACTCGCAAAAATGTACACAAATTGGGATACAAGTCTTATACGGTACCTGTGGATGTCATTGTTTAATTTTACAATTTTATAGAAGACATTTTTTTTTTCACTTATAGCCAAAGCACAAACCTTTGTTAACTGCTTTACATGTGCGAAAGCGATTAGCATGGGCCAAGGAAAAGAAGAACTGGGTGCAAAGGCAATGGGACAGCATAATTTTTAGCAATGAGTCTAAGTTTGATGTGTGCGTTGGTGAAAGCAGCTCAAGGGTATTGCGTAAGAAAAATGAAGCCTATCATAGAGATTGCCTGAGGCGCGTGGTTAAGTTTCCAGCAAGTGTTATGGTGTGGGGGTGCATGTCCTCAAAATGAGTAGGGAAACTGCATTTCATAAAAGGCACGGTCAAGGCACAATATTACATCCATATACTGGAAAATAATTTACATTCTTCTGTTTAAATGCTCCGTATGAGCGAAATTATTTTCCAGCAAGACGGTGCCCCGGCCCACACTGCGAAAATAACGAAAAACTGGTTTCAGCAGAAGAATATTGAAGTCCTGGACTGGCCTTCTTCAAGCTCTGACCTTAGCCCAATTGAGTCTCTGTGGGCTCTAATGAAAATACGTTTGAGATACGAGCCCTAAAGGACACTTGAAGGATTAAAAGAAAAAATTTCCGAAATTTGGAATTCCATTACTACAGCTGAGTGTCAAGAGCTCATACACACTATGGGAAACCGATGCAGAGAAGTTATAGCGGCAAAAGGATACGTTACAAAATACTGAATTTTATTTAAGTTGTTGTATGAATTAATAGTGGTTAGTTTTTAGATGACAGCTTTTTTAGTTTCTTTAAAAAAAATTAATAAAAAGTGCCGGGAGTGCAAAATGATTTTTTAAAGATATTTTTTAATAGTTATATATATACGACCTATCCTACAAAAAAAAACAAAATTAAAAAAAAATACAAAGCAGATGGAAAAAAAATTTTGAAAATTTGGTTACATAAAAAACCATAGGTGTATGAATTAATAGTGGTTAGGGTTGTATACTATGAAAACAAATTTTTAATAATTGTTGTAAATCCTTTAAAACACTGAACAACTAGTTGTGCTATCGTTTTGTCGTGGTCTGTACTTCATTTTGGCAGGTCAGCCTATAATTTCCTGCACAAATAATTTGTAACACTAGATTCTTTGATCTTTCGAAATAATTTTGCTAAAGAAATGTCGTTTGAAAAGTGTCCGCTGGACTTCTAATTCATGAAAACCTCTGATAACGGTGTAGGTTAACCCTTTAACACGGAAGAGTGTCTCAAGACACTGATCATATTATTCGCACTAACGAAAAAAGTAATAGCTGTTATATAATTTGAATATTTTTTGGCTGTTACTAATAAACTTTGAAAATCAAAATGATTATTTTGCGCAAGCATTTTTTTTTAAATTTCAGACCACTTGACTTGTATTAAAATTGGCAGACACTTGTTAAAAAAGATCGCAAAGTACTGATGACAAATGATAATTCAGGTACAAGAACGCGACATTATAATAACAATAAAATCAAAATAAAAATTTACCGTTTATCGAGCTTTGTTTGGTCTCTTTTAAGTTTTTTGGTATTTATTTGTTATTGATAGAAAGATATCATAAGATGAGTGCAACCATAAGATATACAGCTGCGGTCAAAATAATAGCAGTGCGGTGCCATTTATTAGTTGAAAGGAAATATTTCGAACTGACGTTTTATTTCTTCTAATCGTTTAAAATATAGTTACTTGATAAGTGCACAAAATAAACACATAACATTTTGTTTCAAAAAAATAACGGTACTTTCTAAGATTGCTATTGTATTGAGTAATTTTTACTTTCGAGCGGTCAAAATAATAGCAGTGTTCAACTCCTTTACTTCTCAAGATTAGGTATTTACTCTTATTAAAAAAACTTTAATCGTAACAAGTTCCGTTATTTTTGTATAATACTCCAATGATTTTTTCAAGTTTTTGTATTTAAGTGGGCCGTGGAAAGCGTTCTACGACAGAGCAAAGTAAAATTATTAAAAACTCCATTTCGCAAGGTAAAACTTTTAAGGAAATTTAAAATTGTATGGTTTATTAAGCGAAAATGGTTTTGAATACGATAAAATACACAAATAAACGAAAAACACAAGGCCGAATACCTTCCATGTCCCCCCGGGACGTGAATTGTTCGATACGAGTTTCGATATGACTTTCAATACATACATAATTCGTTTTTGCCTGCTACGGAAATAAAGAAAGTGCTTAATATAGCAGCGAAAGTAGAAACCGTTAAAAGAAGACTCAGGGGAATCAATTTGAGTTCCAAAAACCCACGACGAGTTCCATTGTTAAAAGAAAATACATATCACAAAAATATCGGACTTTGCGCACGGTTACTTGGTATGGCCGCTTGCAAAGTAAATTTACACATTCTTGTATTATAATAATAGAAAAAATCATTTGTTTATTAACCTTTTAATTTTCAGTTCTGGCGGACCATTCTATGGAAATGCCCATATTCATAATGTAATCCTTAACTGAATTTTTTTTTTCAAAATGGACGAATTTTCAACCATTTTCTCCACAAAATAAAAGTTTTTATGATATCATTCATTACACAAATGAGGCCCCCAGTTTCAGTTTCTATGTTCATTGAAAAATTAAAAAGTATTTCCCATATAATAGCTTATAAAATTTCTTACTCAAAGCACTTCAGATCAGACTTTTCAAGTTTTATTTGCATGTTTTTGAGAAAACAATTTTGGACTTGGTCGGTTTTGATACCAATGTACTGGACTTGGCCGGTTTTGATTCCAAGGCGTTGGACTGGTTTTGAAAGCAAGTTCATGGACTTGGCCGGTTTTGAAATCCATGAATCAAAAATAAATTAAAAAGTGTAATAATTCTGTTAATTTTTTTTTTTTTTAATCTAAAAACATAGTAGAAAGATAAATCATGGTCTAGATTTTGATATATGAGAATATCTCAATATCTCCCTCTTCGTCGTTGACCGGGGACCTTCCCTTCGAATACCTATTTCGCTGGAGCTTCTTTATCCATACGATGGACATGACCCAGCCAGCGTAGTCGCTGTATTGCTATATGCTTAACTAAGTCAATGTCGGCGTATAGCTCATACAGCTCGTGGTTTATTCAAATGCGATAGTCGTCGCCAACTCTAACAGGACCAAAGATTTTGCGGAGAACTTCCTCTCGAACACCCCAAGAGCGGCTGCGTCTGTTGGCGAAACCACCCATGCCTCAGCGTCATAAAGAAACACAGGCAGAATGAGCGTCTTGTAGAGTTAGCTTTGTCGATCGAGAGAGAGCTCTGCAACCTAATTGCTTACTGAGCCCGTAGTAGCACATATTAGCAATTGCTATTCTCCGCTCAATCTCCAGACTGACATCATTGTTGCTGGTTACGGCGGTGCCAAGGTAAGTGAATTACTTCACAACTTCTAATTTACAGTTGCCCGCTGTAGCATGAGAGTCTGGATCCCGCACTCTCTTGTTGTTGTTAGTAGACATCATGTATTTCGTCTTGCCCTCGTTTACCGTCAAACCCACTTTGGCTGATTCCTTTTCAATAGCAGTGAAAGCAGCAGTAACATCTCTCTTACTCCGACCGATAATATCAATATCATCAGCGTACGCAAGGAGCTGAACACCTTTGAAGAAAATGGTGCCATTATGATGCACACCGACTTTTCGTACGATCCCCTCCATAATGAAATTGAAGAGATCGCACGAGAGCGGGTCGCCTTGTCTGAAACCTCGCTCGGTATTAAAAGTTTCGGAGAGGTCATTCCCTACCTTGACGGAGCTACACGTATTGCTCAACGTCATCCTGCAGAGCTATATCAATAATCGACGAAGAGATGGTGAGTGTCGATTTGATATTCATGGGTTTTCTCCAGTATTTGGCGTAGTGTAAAAATCTGGTCTATGGTGGATTTACCAGGTCTAAAGCCACAATGATAGGATCCAATCAGTGTTTCTGTATGCGGCTTCAATCTTTCACACAATACGCTAGAGAGGATCTTATATGCGATGGAAATAAGACTGATACCCCTGGAGTTGGCGCAGATTGTCGGGTCTCCTTTCTTTATAACAGGACAAAGCACGCTGAGATTCCAATCGTCGGGCATGCTTTCCGCTAGCCATATTTTGCTGATGAGTTGATGCATGCACCTTATCAATTCATCGCCGCCAGCTTTAAACAACTCAGCTGGCAGGCCGTCAGCACCCGCTGCTTTGTTGTTTTTGAGTCGCTGGATAGCAGCTCGAACCTCTTCATGGCTAGGTGATGGTACTTCCACTACGTTATCATCGATTGGTGGTATCGTACTGCATTCTCTCTGGGCGGAATTGGTAGAATCATCGCCCGTAAGCAAGTTGGAGAAATGCTGCCTCCATAACCTCAGTACACTCTGTGTATCTGTAACCAGATTTCCATTTTCGTCTCTACAAGTGGATGCTCTGGGCTTGAAGCCTTGAGTTAGACGCTTAACCTGTTGATAGAATTTTCGTGCATCCTTCTTGCCCTGGTACACCTCAAGTTCTTCACGCTCACGCTTTTCTTGCTCTCTTTTTTTACGTCTGAAAATGCGCCTCTCTTCCTTCCTCTTTTCGTGGTAGTTTTCTCGCACGGCTCGCGTTGCGGCTGACTACAGCGTCTTCTTGTATGCGGCGTTTTTTGCAGCAGTCGCATTGCGATACTCCTGGTCATACCATTGGTTTCGAGGTTGTGGGCGTCGGAAACCAATGACTTCCTCGGCAGCAGCGAGCATGGAGTGGGAGATGTGTGTCCAAAGAGGTTGGTTGGTTGAGCTTAACCGAGAGTTGAGCGGAGTAGGCCTAGGCAGTCCGTTGTGATTGCAGCTTGGCGACGTCCAGCTTTCGTTGCATGCCCGTGCGTACATTCTTCGCATTGCATAGCCGCATGCGGATCTTAGCTGCAACAAGATAGTGGTCGGAGTCCTACATCGTGGGTCGGACAACGGTCATACACGTCCTCTAGGCTCGCGTAGAAATCATCCTTGGTGGCATCGTCCTTTTCCTCCGTCGGTGCAAATTAGGCTTATGTTGAAGAATTTTGCCTTGATACGGATCGTAGCCAACCTTTTGTTTATAGGCGTGAACCGGGAAACTAGGTGGCGTAATTTTCGACATACAACGAATCCGCAACCGAATTCGCGCCTCTTCGCATGGCCGCTGTAGTAGATATCACAGTTCGTCCGTTTAGAGCAGCCTTGTCCTTTCCATCGCATCTCCTGGATGGCGGTGATGTCAGCCTTTATTTTTACGAGGGCTTCCACCAGTTGGATAGTTGCACCTTCCCTATGGAGGGTCCGGACATTCCAGGTGCATATCCGTAAATCATTGTCCGTTTTTCGTTTGCAGTGGGCGTCATTGTAGGGGGCTATTATCCGAGGCTGTTTTGGTTTTCATTGGAAATGATGATAATATGTGGGACCCAAACCCTACACACACATTCGAAGTTTTAAGTCTAGGAGACTTATTTCATGTAAATGTTGCCCGTCGCTACGCCTGAGATGGTCCATCCGTAAGCTTCAAAATTGGAATACCTTTTCCAGCATTTCGGCCGATATCTCACCAATGGCAGCAGTAATGTTGTCTTCCAGGGCTGCAATTGTGGCTGGCTTGTCCCTGTACACGAGAAACTTCACGTCGCCCCACAAGCAATAGTCTAGTGGGGTCAAATCACATGATCTTGGCGGCCAATGAACTGCTCCCAAACGTGAGATTAATTGCTCACCAAACTCGCCTCTCAATAGGTTCATGGTATCGCCTGCCGTGTGGCATCGTCTTGTTAAAACCACATGTCAGCCAAGTTCAATTCTTCGATTTTAAGCAAAAAAAAGTCGGTAATCATCGCACGGAACCTTGCTCCATTGACTGCCGCCGGCCCACAAACCGCACCAAACAGTGCATTTTCAGGGTGCATTACCAGCTCTTGAGCTGCCTCTGGCTGCTCTTTAGATCAAATTCTGTTTGTTGACGTACCCATTGAGCCAAAAATTAACTTCGTCGCTGAAGAAAATTGTTATCATTTTCACATTTCTCACACAGCACGAATTTTGATAGAAAAATTCAATGATTTGCAAGCGCGCTGTTCTTTTTTTACTCTATTCATAGTGAAATGGCAAACCTCAGTGAGCATTTTTGGCATTGACTCATGTTACGAATCACGCGGGAGGTGTCAAAAAATTTGCACTGAAAAAACAAATAACAAAAAAATCACCCGTTAGAATAACTGGAATTCGATGGGATTGCATCAGCGGGCGTAGCACCTTCCATATAAATTACCACTGTTTAAGTTGACTTCACTTTATTGCAGCCAAAGTTGCAGTTTTTAAGAAATTTTACTGCATCAAAAATGGGCAAAATGTTTCAGTGGGAGTGGGACCTGACTTACACACAAAAAAAAATTGTTAACGTCGGTTTTAATGAACTTCTGTTGCAGCAATTCCTTGTCATATAAGGTGAATAATGAGGTGAGCATTGTATAACATTTTATTTGAAAAGATCATAGGATCTTATACAAACAGTTGTGGACAATATAATATAACAGGGTCACTAATAACTTAGAAATATACATTAATTTATTGGCAACCCTTATACCATATCAAACGGGGGATTATTAGGGGAAATTATTTATGAGTGTTACTAACTTCGAAAATAGTTTGTTAAGAACTCTGAAAACACACGGTAAAGTATATATTTTCCTAATGTTACGAAAAGCAGCAGTAACACGTGTGGAAGATGGGGTCAGCGTCTTTAATACAATGAAATTATTATTTTGTGATTAAAAAAAAAATTATATTAGGTCATTCAAATATGGGCCGATCTAAGCATTGTACAAAAGAGCGCGCTATCGGTAACAAATTACAAGGTGAAAGAAAAATGCAACGAAAAATAGCACAAGCAATTGATCGTTCTCAAAACTTTGTTTAGAATGCTCTTACACAGATGGACGAAAACACGAAAAATGAGCCATTTGTGGCTCTTTTACAACAAACACATCGTTTTTCTAAAGAAAAATAACCAAAACAACAGGCACATGCACTCACCACTGCTACGCACATTTTTATCTTTGTATTTTTTTTTAATACGCGCTATGCACGGGATTTGTATTGTTATTGTTACAATTGTGTGCAAAATAATAGCAGTGCGAAGTAGCACCAAGTTCATCTTAAAAATTCACTAAAACAAAAACTGATTTCGGATTCCATTTTATATTTTCTATTTTGGATAAAGTAAAAGAATTATAAAATACAGTTTTTTTATTTATACACTTAGCAAAAAAAAAGTTAGAAATCAAAATATCGTGAAACTGTCAAAATCGACTGTGCAAAATAATAGCAGTGACGTACAAAATGTAGAATAAATACAACTTTAGCAAACAATTTTGAAAAAAGAAACTGAAAATAATATTATTATGTTAATACTTAGTGGCATATCCCTTATTGGCAATAACTGCTGCACATCTTCGTGGCATAGAGTCATTTATTTTCTGGCACATGACCTTTGGGATAAAATCCCATGCTGCACTTACTTCGCGCCATTGCTCGACCTCATTCCGTGGGTTTTTTTTTTTTTCGACAGCATCCTTCACACGTGTCCAGAGATTCTCAATTGAATTCAGTTCAGAGGACTGTGCTGGCCAGCTCATAACCTCAAGCCGATTTTCTGATAACCAACTTTTTGCCAATCAACTACAATGTTTTGGATCATTATCCTGCTGAAATATCATTGTAGTGGCATATTCCATTCAGCATAAGGAAACATTGTTTAACTCATTTTTTGAGTGTATTGGTTAGCATCTATATTGACTTTAATCCAATAAAATGGACCAGTGCCTTTGTGGTACGAAAAACAACTCCAAACGTTAATTTTAGCTCCACCATACTTAACGGTTTTGAGCACATATTTTTTATTGTAAGTGGATGATCGTTTGTTTCGAATGGGACGAAGGGACGCAGAGTGTACGTTAGACGACCACCAGCATCCACTTACAATAAAAAATATGTGCTCAAAGCCGTTAAGTATGGTGGAGCTGAAATTAACGTTTGGAGTTGTTTTTCGTACCACAAAGGCACTGGTCCATTTTATTGGATTAAAGTCAATATGGATGCTAACCAATACACTCAAAAAATGAGTTAAACAATGTTTCCTTATGCTGAATGGAATATGCCACTACAATGATATTTCAGCAGGATAATGATCCAAAACATTGTAGTTGATTGGCAAAAAGTTGGTTATCAGAAAATCGGCTTGAGGTTATGAGCTGGCCAGCACAGTCCTCTGAACTGAATTCAATTGAGAATCTCTGGACACGTGTGAAGGATGCTGTCGAAAAAAAAAAAACCCACGGAATGAGGTCGAGCAATGGCGCGAAGTAAGTGCAGCATGGGATTTTATCCCAAAGGTCATGTGCCAGAAAATAAATGACTCTATGCCACGAAGATGTGCAGCAGTTATTGCCAATAAGGGATATGCCACTAAGTATTAACATAATAATATTATTTTCAGTTTCTTTTTTCAAAATTGTTTGCTAAAGTTGTATTTATTCTACATTTTGTACGTCACTGCTATTATTTTGCACAGTCGATTTTGACAGTTTCACGATATTTTGATTTCTAACTTTTTTTTTGCTAAGTGTATAAATAAAAAAACTGTATTTTATAATTCTTTTACTTTATCCAAAATAGAAAATATAAAATGGAATCCGAAATCAGTTTTTGTTTTAGTGAATTTTTAAGATGAACTTGGTGCTACTTCGCACTGCTATTATTTTGCACACAATTGTACATCATTCAAAAAAAAAAAACGATAGCTTCTCTCGTTGGGTTTGATCAGTGTACTTTTATTTCTACTCATTCTGTTCTTGTTTAAATTTTGGGAAAGGATTTTGGTTTATTACTGATTTTTTTTTTTTTTGCAATTGAGATCAAGTTTATGGTGTTTTTTCTGTTGTTGTAATTGTTGTTTTATTGTGGTTTTATTGAAAGTGGAAGCAAGAGCTTCCAAAATACTGCCCATTCATGCTCTTAATCCAACAAAAACACAATTTAAAAAAAGCAGACCATGTAAAACGACAAAAAAGAGCTGACGATCTTATCAAACTAATGTCAACCAGTGACCCATTTAAAGATTCTGCTGCACCCACAACTAAGGTGGGGCTACAAATGTCGTCTCGTACTGTCAGGCGGAGATTAATTAAAAAATATAATTTTGGAAGAATATCAGGAAAAGTACTAATGCTGACTTATAAGCAAAGAAAAAACCGTTTGTTGTTCGTGAAATCCTACATTGATTGGCAGGTGTTCAGAATAGCAAAAAGCGAAATGTGCAACACTGAACAACAAATGATTTTTTGTATGGTTATAATATGTTAATGATAATATTATTAACTGAATTTAATAACAGTAATGCTCACCGTGTCTACTTTAAACACAAAATTAACAATTTCATTGTATGAAAGACGCTGACGCTATCTTTTGTCCACGTGCTACTACTGCTTTCGTAATATGTATTGGGAAAATAAATAATTTATCGTTTGTATTCAGTATGCCAACCTAGCATTTTCTGAGCTAGTAATACCCAAAGTTTACGTTTGATATCGTACAAGAGTTGGTAAAAAGTTTCATCTATATTTCTAAGTCATTAGTGATCAATGTTCCCAGATTTTTTTTTGAAAAAACTGCAAATTCTGAAAGAAAAAAAACTATCTCCGAAATAAACCAGATTCTTTGGAAAATATAAAATTTTAGTGGTTAAGAGTTGGTGAATTTTTTTATTAAAAATAAAAATAACAATTCATTCAAAATTACATAACACCCACTACTTAACATCAAGCTCAGTAAAATAATAAAATAAACAAAAAACAGTTTTTGTAAAATTAAATATTTAAATCACATTATTTTCAGTTAAAATCAATTTCATTGTTAATCGTAAACTGATTTGTTAATTGTTCTATATATTTCACTCGACACATCAAACTTAGTACAATCTGTAGCATTTTTTTAAAGGAGGTCTTTAGTTCTTCAAATACAGCATGGTGCTGGAATTTCAAATTTATTTCTAATTTTGGTTTTATTAAAATTGATTTGGGAAAATATTCCTTCCACATTTGCTGTAGCTAACTACTGGTATAGAAAGAACAGCTGAAATAAGTTTTCTCAAAAGAGGAAACGCTTCACTTTTTTAATTCTAAAAATTGAATTCCAATATGTTTCAATATCGGTGTCAGCAGTTTATTAAAATTTTTTAAATTGCTCATTCATCAACTTCCTGCAATTCTTTAATATTTATTAGATTTGTTAAAATACTACTTAATTGTGTTAAAGATGGTTGATATTTAGTTAAAACATTCATTGGAGCCTACAGTTCCACAGCTTTCAGAAATTCATTTTCCAAAACAAAATTTTATTATCAGTCTATTGCATAGCTCAACATAGAATTTCAAGCATTGTTCTCTAAAGCCGATTTCCTCCGACTGAGGTAGTTGATGAGTTGACATAAGCACTACACATATTTGGCCACCCAAATAAATACCTTTATGAGAGTAAGGAAAATGTTGACCTTTTTCTTTTTGGTAATAAAAAAAACACTGATATATAAAAAAAACACTGATATATAAAAAAAACACTGATATACATATATAAAAAAACACTGATATATACAAAAAAAAACACTGATATATACAAAAAAAAAAACACTGATATATACAAAAAAAAACACTGATATTTAAAAAAAAAAAAAAAAGCTGCTGGCGAGTCTAATTTGAATTTGCAGTTCAAACTGCTCATATGGTAACACTAATAGTGATCCTATTACATTGTCCACAACTGTATGTATGTATGTATGTAAGTAGGTGAGACACCTTCCTTAAGAATTTGTTTTTTTTTTTAATTAAATTCAAATCGAAAAACGTAACAATGCACTTTAGGTCAAATAGCACATTTCAATGGCCAAAACTAATAACGGCTATATTATCATGGTGATTAACTGGAAATGAATTTTTTATGTTAACTGCATGAGCATATAAGCGTCAGTAAAAAAAAAATATTTTTATTCAAATATCGCTTATTTATTCATTTTATACACGAATTTAACAAAAAAAAAATGTTTATCCTGTTCGTGTCCTTTTTATCCTTTGCATCCTTTTTATCTTCTGTATGCACACAAAGGACTTTTCGATCAATTTATGAATTGAACATTTTTTGTTTTAGGCAACGTTGTGAAATGAAGAAAAGCAATTTCATTTGGTCATTATAACAAAGATATAATTTACATTTTTAGCAATTCACTTTTTTTTGAAATTTCGACTGCAATGTAAGATTGCACTAAATAAACTGATTTTGCATCAAACCAACTTTTTGTTACGTATATAGGTAAAGTATTAAAAAACTCGAATATAGTACAGATAACAAAAATGGCAAATTGAATTATGATTAACGTTGAGAAAGTGGAGAAAATTAATTTCAAAGTTGAAAATCCATATATGGCTCTGTATGCAGTAGAGGGTTAACTCTAGCCTAAAAGAAGAACTCTGAGAAAAATCTTAGTATTTGTGCTTACCGGGTCAAAAATGGCACGTGCTACATTTTTAAAATTCCATAATTAATGAAATAAAAGATGAGTTTTTATTTGATTGTAGTATTAGGTTAAGAAATACATAACGTTTAGTTAAGCATCACTTCTAAAGATAAATTAGTTAAAATGTTTAAGTGCATGGAACTTAAAATTTCGACTTCCCCAATTTCATCTTCCTCTTCTTCATTCTCGCGTTTTTCATAGCTTGTTAAGTTCCTCGACTGGGATTTCACACCTTCATAATCGGATCACTTTTGTCGGAAGTTGGAGACGCTTTTAAGTCTGAATGCGTCTATTTAAAGACAGCGAAGAAATTATTGGATCTGATGTGTTCATTGCTCTATGAAAAACGTCTAACAGTGTATTATCTCGGCTACTTTTGTGTGCATGATGTAGTCTATCAGATTTGTATAATTTGTGCTGATTCTTCCCCAAAACAACCAACAGGAAGAACTTAACCCTCTATAATTTCCTTTGAATGAATAAGAATTTTATGTAAAGTTGCTGTCATTGGGAGACAGGAATACATGTTTTGAATAATTTTTGCGGTTTCATAGCAGTAAACTTGAAATTTGTTTACATGGAAAGACATGCTTATTAAAATTATTTTTAGGCGAAAAATCAAGAACTTGTCAATGCCGGTAATTTGTGAAAAAAGACCATGTTCTGCAAAAGCTCGACGCGCAGTGTGCCATTGTTTGTACTCCCGAAACCACATAATTTCGGCTTAACCATTATGAGGCCAAATTTTTGAAAAATAAATATTGTATTGTTTTCATTTTTCTGATACTGCATTTTGATCATCTTCATTTCTGATTTGAATGCAAAAGACATAAACGAATTGACTTATCAAGAGTATCTTTTGAAAACCAAGTACTGTACTTGGACTCGTTAAGCTTTCAAGTATTGCCCTTAGTGCTGTCACCATTTTTGTTTGACCTTGTTTGCGGGCGGATATGAACGCAGCTCTTGCAAGCTAATTGGTTTTATTGCTGCAAACAGAACGTTCCAATTTTTCCCGAAAAGGGAGTTGTGACCGCAAGCCCACAGAAGTGTTTGATGTCGGTTGATGCTTTTTTATCAATATTTTGCACCTAAACAAATTAATATCTTGCTATTAGAAAACTAGCATTGATAATTTGCTATTGGAAAACAAGCAACTTCCGGTGACTTTTTACCCATTTTTCGTAAAACTGTAAAGCAAATATTATGCGCACTCTGCCGCAAATAACTTGGACTTGTAGCATCCTCAGTATTTTCCAATAAGTAATCGAAAACAGCCTCTTCTTTTTGTCTGTCCTTTGTAACCATACTTCGAATAAATCAGAATTGTGGAAGAATAAGTCACCTGACAAAAAAATTCATTAGGAAAAAAACGTGCAAAATCGGGCAACCAAATTTCTAAATAACATTCACAATAGCAACATCTAACTAATTTAGGGTGTCATAAGACTAACAAATCCCAACAAAATTTTAAAAGCTTACACAAAGTTGGAAATTTAAAAAAATTTGACAAATCAGGGGTCTCATTTCAAATTTAGATTTTTTCACAAAAATCCAAAGTATATTTAAATGTTTTAAGTTAAATTACATTAAACATACCATCATCAATTTTTTCCATTTTTATTTTTTAAGAAAAAATCTAATTATTTAAATTACTTCACAATAGTTAAAAAAGGAGTAAAATCACCACTTGTTTGCGTTATCACAGTAGAATGCAAATGCATCAACTTTGACACATCGCTAAAAAACGGTAAATTATTTTTTCCAAACACAAAATGCAATTTTGTTTGTTTTGAAGTATTCTTCGTTACACTACAACAAAAAAACTTAAATAGCAACACTTGTATAAATTGAGTTTTGGCCAGACAAGTGTGCTGTTTGACCTATAGTGCAATGATCGGCCATTCATTTTATTAAAATAAATTTAATACTTACAGTCGTCACCAACTGGTCCAGCTGAACAT
The DNA here is from genome assembly GCA_949775025.1 of Tricholauxania praeusta. Classification (NCBI taxonomy): domain Eukaryota; kingdom Metazoa; phylum Arthropoda; class Insecta; order Diptera; family Lauxaniidae; genus Tricholauxania; species Tricholauxania praeusta. Next base: position 71,756,950 of record OX459029.1, on the reverse strand, counting down.
TGTGCAGGTGGATCTCTGCCCAGGTCTTGTAACTCCTATAATATAAAGTATGTTAATAAAAAAAAAGCTTTATAGATTTAAAAATTATCTTTATTAAAATACATTTTAATATTTTATATTGCAAGAATTTTCACAAAACAACGAAAAATTTTCAACCATCAGATGTAATATGTATGATTAATCATAAATAGACATTAACTACGCAAGCATGCACATCTGATTTTTTATCGTTTCATATTCTTACCCAAAAATAATTAATGCTAACGGTAAGTTCGTTGGCCTTTACCAAATTATCGCAGACAGTGAGTACAAAACAAATAGGGAAAATGGCAACAGCAATAATAGACAAAATCTCTGACGAGAGAAGACACGATTGGCGCCAGTTTACGCAATGAGTGCGACGAATAAAGAAACATAATTTACTTTTACCTTATAAAGTTTTAAGAAATGAGAAGATTGCAAAATCAAAAAAATAAGTTTTAAACAACCAAAATCACTTAAAATTAAAAACGATCACTTTCATTTTATTAATAAGGTGTAGTGAAAATTAGAAGAAAAAATAAAGAAAATTGGGTTAATTTAAAGGTAGTGCAAAAGCAATACGATCATTTTAAAGACAATTGAAAAAAAAACATTTTACGAGAAATAAAATTCAATATAAAGTCAAACGAAAATCAATCCAACACTAAGTTTCTGATTGGATTACTTTTTGAACTCTTTTTTTTTTGCGATGTAATATGTACTTTTAAGTAAATGGTTATTCCAATTTCATACAAAAATTAAGCTATTCAGTTCAAATATTAATAAAAGTCTTTACAATATTTGTCGCTTATTTATTTTTCAGTTTTATTCTACCATTGAAAGTACTCGTACCTTGGTACAAAACATTGAATAATATTACACTTTGTAGTTAAGGAAACCCAATAGATTTTTTAGATAGACATGTATGTACATAGCTGATCATAATAATAGATACACCAAAAAGATTTTCACTTAAATCCCAATAAACTCCATATTTGGAAGAATTGGCATTAGAACTCCTTGTAAAACCAGAGAGTACCATTTGGCAATGCCGTTAACTAAGAAATTAAAGAAAATACTTCACCTATTTTTTCGCCAGTGAATATAAATCGAAAACGGGCGCGAATTCGTTGATCAAAATAATAGATACACTTGTTTTGTTTTTCGATTTTATATCTAAAACTTAAATTTTTTTGTGCTTTTTCTTAAATAACGGTAAAACTACATTTATATATAAATTAATTGCAAGTGAATTATGAAAAATTTATTATAGATATGGACCGAAAAAGTCGTTGCACAGCAGAAGAGTGACGATTGGTTCTGAGCCTACGGAAAACAGGAAAATCTTTGCGGGATATCGCTAGTTTGATGGATTAGTCTTTGCGTTTTGTGCAGAATGTTCTTATAAAGAAAACAGGAAAGGAAACTAGAGGTAGACCAACGAAAACCTCTCCAGAAGTTGGTTGCCAAATAGTTATTCTTTCAAAAAAAATACCCTTTCAAGTCCTCCAAGGCAATTTCTGTGGAATTCTTCGTCATTTGCAGAAGGCCAACCTTCCGGGAAAAACCGCTAAAAAGGAACCGCTGATGCGTACGAAAAATTTAATCATGAGGTTAAGTTTCGCAAAGTCTCACACTAGCTGGTCGGGCCTTGATGGTGAGGAAAAATGGTGAAATATGCTTTTTTGTGAATCGTACATCCTTTGGGGCGTCTCACATTTCTTCCGTAGTCATTTCCAAATAAATTTATTTTGGTTTCGTCGCTCAATAAAATATTTCGCTCTTTTTTCTCACCATCAAGGCTCAATCAGCTGGTGTGAGACTGTGTGAAATTTGACCTCATGATTAAGTTTTTCGTACGCATCAGCGGTTCCTTTTTAGCGGTTTTTCCCGGAAGGTTGGCCTTCTGCAAATGACGAAGAATTGTAGGAGCGCTTACAGCATTTCCGATTTCCACAGAAATTGCCTTGGAGGACTTGAAAGGGTATTTTTTTGAAAGAATAACTATTTGGCAACCAACTTCTGGAGAGGTTTTCGTTGGTCTACCTCTAGTTTCCTTTCCTGTTTTCTTTATAAGAACATTCTGCACAAAACGCAAAGACTAATCCATCAAACTAGCGATGTCCCGCAAAGATTTTCCTGTTTTTCGTAGGCTCAGAACCAATCGTCACTCTTCTGCTGTGCAACGACTTTTTCGGCCCATATCTATAATAAATTTTTCATAATTCACTTGCAATTAATTTATATATAAATGTATTTTTACCGTTATTTAAGAAAAAGCACAAAAAAATTTAAATTTTAGATATAAAATCGAAAAACAAAACAAGTGTATCTATTATTTTGATCAACGAATTCGCGCCCGTTTTCGATTTATATTCACTGGCGAAAAAATAGGTGAAGTATTTTCTTTAATTTCTTAGTTAACGGCATTGCCAAATGGTACTCTCTGGTTTTACAAGGAGTTCTAATGCCAATTCTTCCAAATATGGAATTTATTGGGATTTAAGTGAAAATCTTTTTGGTGTATCTATTATTATGATCAGCTGTGTATGTACATAAAAAACCGTAAAACAAATAATAGAGTGAGAGCCAGGGCCTGCCAGACATACATACGTTAAAGTATAAAGGTTGAAATAAATTTTATCTTATTCTTCTTAGTGCAGAGTACAATGTTTGGGGGTTATAAACCTTGGCTAATGGTGCTTTCGTCAGGTATCAGGTAATAAGGAGGGTCGGACATACACTCTCTCACGTTAAAGTATAAAAGCTGGGATTAATATATTGTCTTCAAATAACTATTTTAAGTTAGTATTCAAGAAGCCAGACCTATTCAATGGGTCTAACACCTTTTAAGACGTGGTAAAAGGTCAAATAGTCCAGTAGAATAGTCCAGTAGAATAGTCGAGAAAATGAGAAAAAAAATAATTCGTTACAGCAATCTGACAGCGGAATATTGTTAAACAAGCTCTTTTAAAAGAGGACAAAAAAATCGAACCGACAGCAGCTATCCGGGGTGGAATGGGGTGCATTTTTAGAAGTCAAACACAGTTTTTCACTATTTCTGGCTAAACTGTGCATCATATCAAAAAAAGTTTAAGACAAAAGTTGTAGGAAATAAGAAGATCTACAACTTTTGTACTGATCATTTTCACCTTAACCTCAAAATTTTTCGAAAAAATGGCTGAAAACCGGTTTTTTGGTTTTTAATTTTTTTCTTTGACAAAAAATTTTCTATGGAGCTGAAACTTGGACAGAAGATACTTTTCAGTGTCACACAAAGGCAATTTTCTTTAACGTGAGAGAGTGTATGTCCGACCCTCCTTATTACCTGATACCTGGCGAAAGCACCATTAGCCAAGGTTTATAACCCCCAAACATTGTACTCTGCATTAAGAAGAATAAGATAAAATTTATTTCAACCTTTATACTTTAACGTATGTCTGGCAGGCCCTGGCTCTTAGTCTATAACATATCATGATAAAAGTAAAATGTAGGTAAAATAAAAACAGCTACAATATAAATATTTTCATATTAAAAGAAAATATAATAGGTATTACAAAATATGTAAAAAGACACGTAAAGTTAAAGAAGGTCATGATCAGAGCTTAGATAGATAGATAGAGGAAATGATTTATTCAGACAGAGAAAATGGCTTATTCAAACAGCGTTGAACATATATTGTTTGAGATATTCAAATGTAAACAACATATGCCTATCACTTAAAACTATTTGCCTCTCAAAAAGCGACTGTTCCACGTCCGTTACCATTCTCCACTGTTTCATATAACATATCTATATTTTATTTGTTTGAAATTTCCAAAATCTTCATTGGCCTCGAAATAAAGTTCTCAAATACTTTGTAGAGCTCTTCCAGTTCAACTAAGCGCTGCTCCAGATCAATGGTTTGCATGTAAATCGACAACTATACTAGTTCTGGTCATGATTGATCTTTACACACCAACGATAACATTTTGTGTGTGAAAAAATCATAAAAGTATTCAATAAACTTGCCTTGTGAGATGAGTTTATGTAGACATACTTTTATTTATTTTTATATAAAAAGTAATTTATTGAAAACTTAAAATGTGTTTTTTTCCAACTTTACGTTTTTTGAGTTATAACGGTCGGTGTACCAGCAAACGACCACATGTTTTAAATGCTCTTTGATTTTCACTTTTTCAAATTCATTGGCAACCACCTAACTGCCAAATTTTATAATTTATCTGTTTTAACCATCAAAGTTTGTCATTTAACGTCAAATGTCTCACTAGAATAGGGTCGTCACAATAAATTTATTTAGAATAGTTACATACTTTTTATGCATAGGGTAGATAATAGAGTCGATCCATAACACAACGCAACACGAATTTTGTGTCTGGGTTCTACATGTCAAATTTAGATTTCGTTCACATAACAAATAAAAGAAAAAATAGTTTTATTTCTTGAAGTTTGCTTTTGTAGGAACCAGAACGACCTAAAAATGCGAAAATCGCGGTTTTTCAAGATTCGAGTTACATCGAAATGTATTTTTTTTATGAAACCATCAATGAGGTCCAATAGAACTATTCTCTTGAAAACACACTTTTTTTTCAGTGATATCGTAAATTGGAATTTATTGTACAGGTCTCCATAAGTTTCAGTAAGGCAGAATAACTGAAATATGTGTAATAAATTTCAATATACGATATTTCAGACAAAAAAATACAAAGATATTGATAAAATTTAAAAGGTTGTTTGAAAGAGGAAGAATAGTTCTTTCGGCGCCCATTAATGTTTTTATAATTTTATAATCATTTATTTTTTAATGGAAATTTATGTGGCATTGACAATTGCAAGTTATAGTGTACTTATTAAGGTGAATACAGTGAAAACAACAAGGGATTTGAACTGTTACACAAGAAACACCATAGCTCTACTCGTCGGAGAGAACACAGATTTTCAATTTTTCGGTAATTTTTTCCATTGCAGTATACCTTTTTTTACCATTTATCTAAAGAAGACATAACAACGAGTAAGTGAGCCAAAACAGAACTCTTTAGGTGTAGTTTTAAGAGGAATCTCAGTTAAAAATTTCGGTTTTTTTAGTTTAAAAATTAAATTCAACAACAACCTCTAAATATTTCCGCTTGAAAAATTACTGCCTTTGTGTAACACTGAAAAGTATCTTTTTCCCAAGTTTCAATTTCATAGATACTTTTTTGTCAAAGAAAAAAATTAAAAACCAAAAAACCGGTTTTCAGCCATTTTTTCGAAAAATTTTGAGGATCAGTACAAAAGTTGTAGACCTTATTTATTAATCGCGAAATATGAACAAATGATGTTTTTCGATAGCACACGTGACAATAGAACATGAACTAAAGCAAATTAAAAATTTCCAGTTAATAGAGATTGGTTTAATGTCTTTGCATTTTTTTAGATAATTGTCATCACGTATCGTCTCTCTTAAAGAATTAAATATTTAAGATAAAAAGAAACTGCATTGTGCAACTTTCCAGTCGGCTTGCTCACCGTGATAAAATGTTGTAATTATTTGTCAGTAAGTAGTTCGGTTCATGACCTGGGTATTTCTGGCCATTTCCTTACTAGCTTAAGTTTTGAAAATGTGGCGATGTCAAAAAGTAATGATGAAACCAGTGATTTTGTTAGAGTAATAGCAGATTTTAATAAGCTAAATAGGATAATGCTTACAATGAATGAAATCCATCTACAGCATTTAATAATTTTGTTAATACTCTTTCAATGTATGTCAATCGTTCTACAAAAATTATGATATTTAAAGAATCCAACAAAAAAAAAACTCAAAGAGTGGATTGCTGAGTTGCTTAGAAAAATTAATTCGAAAAATAATCTCTATAAAAAACTAAGAAGTAGTCTTTAAATCAAAATCTAAGGGAAATAAATAAATTGCTATGTAAAAAAATATAGGATAAAACTACACAAATTAAAAACGATTTTTATATTAATAAACTTAAAAAAATTAGAGGCGATACTAAGAAAGAATGGTTATTAGTAAATAACATTCTTAACAGAAATATTATTAAAGAAAAAACCAATGTATTGCAAGTCAATGGTATAATATATTCCAATCCGTCTCACACATCGTATGAGTTCAATAAACACTTCTGGCAGTGTTGTAGTTTCGGAAAATAGGGACTATAATTCTTCATGCTGTTCTTCACGAACTGAATTTACCAACCCCTATAGTTTTTATTTCGAGCCCGTTTCTTCTTTTGAGGTTTTTAAAATTATAATGTCTCTCAAAAAATTAAATACATGCTTCTTAAGAAAATCGTATACAATATTTCCGATGTACTTTGCCATTTATGAAATAAAAGTTTTAATGTCGGAATTTTTCCAGAGGAATAACTGAAAAAAACTGAAGTGATTCCACTTTTTAAGAAAGGTGATAAACCGTTGAAAAACTAAGTATAAATTTTTATACGATAATCAGTTTAAGGGTGGTTTGCAAGAAATAATTGCAGTTGATTAGAATTTAAGAATAAATTAAACTAAATATATAAAAATGTTTTTGTGTTTAAAACAAATTAAATATGTACATATGTATATTAAATGAATTAAAGGTGAAAATATTTTGTTCGGCGCATTGAGGCTTAAAAGATTTATTTTATAATATGGGATAGAATTTTTGAAACGTATCACTGAGGGTATTCCTGAAATCGCGAAAAAGCCTCGAAAACTGCGTAAACTGCGAAAACTGAGCACATTCTCGAGCTTCGAAAATAATTTGTATGAAGAAAAGTTTGCGCAACTTTCGAGGCTAATTAGTTGAGCAAGTGGCCTCGAAAAGTTGGAAAATGAATCAGTCTTGCCGTTTGTCGAAATAATTTGCTGCCAGTTTGAAGTTTCTTTAGAAATTTGCACATAAACTTAACAGAATGATTTTTAAATATATGAAAAGCGCAATTCTCAGAATTCTTGTTTGTTTACCTATTTGTGTTTTGTTATTTATTAACTTAATTCTACATATTTTTTCGTTTTGGTGTGATACATTTTTTTTCATGGCAGCGGTAACACTGATCAAACTGTCAAATTGCCATTGCTCAATCATTTACGAGTTTGTATTGATAGGGGTGTTCCCGAAAGCAAGCTCGAAAACTTTCGAGTTTTCGCGCTTTTCGAGTTTTCGCGTTTAGAGGAATACCCTTACTACAGGGTGTTTTTTTTAGAGGTTTGTTTTTCGAATAGAGATAAAACTGGCATTTTATGGTCAAATCTGGCAACTCTAATGTCATTTATGTTCAGTTTGGTTTGCCATTTCATCATGAACAGGTTGACAAAAGAACAACGCTTGCAAATCGTGCAAATTTATTTCGAAAATAATGGTTCAGTTCGCGAAGTTTACCGCAAGCTCCGTCCATTTTATGGTCGACATAATCGTCCATCAGAGCAATTAATTCGGTTAACCATGGGTCGTTTTCGCACTACGTTTACTCTATGTGATAATACGCATCCGCAGAGACGTCGAACAGTGCGCACCGAAGAAACAATTGCCGCTGTAGAGCAAAATGTTGAAGAGGACCCGAATGAATCGATTCGCCACCGTGCACAGCAATTGGAGCTTTGTCCATCAACTTTATGGAAGATTTTGCGCAAAGATCTTGGCTTGCGACCTTACAAGATCCAGCTTGTGCAAGAATTAAAGCCGCGAGACCATGCAATGCGTCGTGATTTTGGTGTATGGGCCGAAAATGAGATTGATCTCGATGCTGATTTTCATCGCAAAATTTTGTTCAGTGATGAGGCTCATTTTTGGTTGAATGGCTACGTCAACAAGCAAAATTGCCGCATTTGGAGTGAAGAGAATCCACATGAGACACTTGAGACGCCATTACATCCACAAAAACTGACTGTTTGGTGTGCTCTATGGGCTGGTGGAGTCATTGGGCCATACTTCTTCCGAAATAATGCTGGAGAGTCAGTTACCGTTAATGGAGACCGGTATAAAGCCATGATAACCGACTATTTTGTTCCCGAATTGGATGGCATGAATGTGGATGAGTGGTGGTTCCAACAAGACGGCGCTACATGCCACACAGCGCACGTCACAATCAATTTATTGAAGGAAACATTCGATGAGCGCATAATTTCGCGGAATGGACCTGTCAATTGGCCACCAAGATCGTGTGATTTGACACCATTGGATTATTTTCTTTGGGGATATGTGAAGTCGCTCGTCTACGCCAACAAACCAGAAACGTTAGGGGACTTGGAAGCCAACATTCGTGGCGTTATTGCCGACATACGGCCCCATATGCTCGAAAAAGTGGTTCAAAATTGGACCTGTAGAATTGGCTTTATTCGAGCCAGCCGCGGCGGCCACATGCCCGAAATCATATTTAAACATTAATGGCATAAAATTATCCTTCCAATAAAGCCAAATTGATGGACATTAAAACGATTTTCTTGTGTTTTATTTCAATTCGAAGCTCTATACCTCTAAAAAAAACACCTTATATTTTTCGACTGTGTTTAATTTTTTATGAAAATATGACATATTAGTAGCAATTCACTAGTGAAATTACTCCGCAAAGCTTTGGATCAAAAATAATTTTATTTTTCGACTTATTGTCAAAAACATTTTCAACCTGTTATTTGTTTCTTTTCTTTGTATCTCACGAACCGTTAAACCGATTTACATGAAATTTGAGTACGTTGTATATGGAACATGGTAGTTATTATTATTTTTTTTTGTTTTGATTATACCAATATTTGTTTATATAATATCCAATTGTTTATAAAAAATCACCATAGGACTACTTTCTCCGTCATGAAAAAATCCGAAAAAAATCGGGAATAATGCTCCAAGTATAAGTAAAAACATATCAAAATTTGAAATTTAAACCCCATGTTTGTTAAACTTTTGTTACAAATATTACATTTTACACCTGCTAAAAGTCGCACGCTTACACCGACTTAAGTGGCGAAACAGAAAGATTTGCGTGTTTTACGAAAGAAAATGCACCTTTACGAAAAAAAAACAAAAATTCTATGAAAATAATACAAGCTCTAATGAATAATTATAACAAATGAAGCCCTTAAAAGTTTACTTATTCACAATGGCCTTTAACCAACTTTTAATAAAAGTGTGAGTTACTACAAAAACTTTAATTGGGGACTATTTGGGATGTAATTTGAAGTCGATATATGAAAAATATAAAAAATCCTTGGAACTTTTTTTTTAATTCCATATTTACTGTTTTTTAATGATATTACACATGTAAAACTTACGTATGAAATTTAAAAAATTTCAGATTTTGTTCAAATTCTTACACGTCAAAGTACTTAAATAGATAGCACTACATTCCAAATTTCAACTGTCTAGGTGGTCGGAGTACTGAGAAAGAGCTGTATTTTGGCCTGAAATGAGCCGAATTTAGTCCGTTTTAAACATTTTAGTTTTAAAAGTCCACAAATCTAAGTCTAAAATTATGGATATCATTTTAGTTTTGTTATGTCATCTACTATACACAAAAAATATTTTTAAGCTTCTAGACATTAAGATCTTTTTTTGCAACCAAATTAAGTGAAAAAGGCTTTAGTAAAATATGACAACTTTTAAAGTTCTTTAACGTGTCAAAATTTGAGCAAAATCGGGTGTTTTTAAAATTGCATACGTATGTATGTCATACGTATTTCATACATGTGTAATATCATTAAAAAACAGTAAATATGGAACAAAAAACCCGAGGGATTTTTTTTTTCCTTTAAATGTTTATCGACTATAAATAACATTCCAAATAATTACCCATTCAAGTTTTTGTGGTAACTCAACGTGTCATTTAAACTTGGTTAAAGCCCACCGTGTATTACTTTTCAAATAATGTCCATTTTGTTGAAACCAGTTTAAGGGTTCACAGCTGATAGTAATTTTTAGAAAAGTTCTCTGCCGTTTTTTATATTTCACAAACCAGATCCGAACGAAAATTGTCGTTAACATATCTTATAGCTTCATTAAAAATACCTCATTTTGAGAGAAACATAAAAGTTTGTAGCGTCAAAAAGGTTAGCTTGCCCCAAATAATTTTCCCAACCAAAAACCTTCTGAAAAATTGTTTACCCTCGTCAAAACTCGTCAAAATTAATTCAAGGTTTTTGTTCGAAAATTTTTATAAGCTCTCATTTGTAGCACAAATTTTTTTAAATAAAAAATTATACATTACAGTAGAGGTAACAAAAAACACTGCCAACGTGAACACCAGCTAACGTGAACACATTTTTTTTTTTACATTAGCCGTGTTTTATTTTGGTTAAACCTAAAAGCGAATAAAACGCATAAGTTGAACCTTTTATAATTCTAGCTTTGACCAACGAGAGGCGAGGCAGTGTCTGACAGAAGTTGTGTTTAAAAATCGGAGCCGGCTTTATGACCGTGTGGTTGAACGGGGTCTAGCGCGGTAAGGGGCTTCACGTATCATTTCATAATTTTGTTTTTAAACTGTTTTTATAGTGTCGCAGACGCTAATATTAAAGTTTTCTTTTCGTTTTCCATTGTTTCAACACTGTTTTTTTTTTATTATGTGTGTCTACTTTAATATTTGGGCCTAGCACTGACTAAGTGCACAAGGCCTCGCGTAACCTAAGAACGCTTCTCCAAATTCAAGCAAAGTTGACATATATTTTTGATTATTTTAGGTTTGTGTATACAGCTAATGCAATGAGCGACATCTATTCTTCAAACTTTAGCAGACAAAAAAAGTTCAATCAATTGAACTAGAAATTGAGCTGGTTCACGTATTTGTATGAAACTTTTGTTTAACCAAAACGAATAAAACACGGCTATTGACTACTCTATAGCGTGAACAAAATGAAAAAGCCCTATAAAGTGAACAAATTTAAAATGCATTCAACATGAAAAAACTCGTTTGCTTTCTTTATTTGTCGTTTATTCGAATAGTTTTTATAGAAGGGGGAATCCCACGTTTCTTGTGAGCCACGGCATTATCGCTATGGTTTTGCCATTTAGTTTAACTGAACTGCGTTGCTGACTTGGCATGAGTTTCTCGTGAAAAATTTCGCAAAAAAGTACCAACATTTTTTGTCTCTAAAAGAAAAATTAAAAACAAAACCTAGCGTGACGAGCTTAGCAAAGCAATTCAATAATAAAAAATCCATAATTTGCGCTATCAATAAGAAAAGTGAACAAATTTTAAAATGTGTTAACAATAATTTTCTGGGCCTGGAACAAGGAAAACTTTTAAGTGCTCTGAACCACCGAAAATGGAAAAACGGTTGGTTCCTAAAACAGCGACAAAAAAATTATGCTGTTAATGGATTCATGATTAAAAAAAGCGATTCATTAATAAAGTAAGTGGAGAAAAGCTATGTTCTACACCTGAGCTTTTAGAAACTAGTAGACATGTCTAATTTGTTTTTTGAAAAATTGTAAAATGGCACCTTCGTTAACATGAATAACTTCGCCAATAGGAACACGCTTGATTTTTAATAGCTCACGTTATCGCGAGTCTACTGTATATTAAAAAAAAAAAACTTATACAATTGTTAAATAAAACGTCTTAACTAGGTATAAATAAGAACATAAATGAAAAGAATGGTGTACAATGAATTACTAATAGAAGTATCACAAATAAAAGGCTCCACTTTGTCACAATTAAAAACATTTCAATACAAAAATTATTTTCTTGTAAGGGGTCGTCCATAAAAAAATGGTTTTCGGCTTTATCGGATTATTGTGAAGATTTCTTCGATAAGTCAAAAGTTTTATCGGCTTATTACTTATTTTTCTATAGTTTGTTCAATTCGACTCTTTTGTTTCTTTCCAACTATAATGGATATTTTTCGGGTGTTCGGTTCTAGGTTTGTGGGTGGTGCCATATATTGGATAGTTTCTCTCAAAAAATGTATTATGATATTTCGAAACGCACTAAAATAAAATGTGAAATCTGCCAACCGAAATTGAAAATTATGGACTCGAGATTATTCTTTTGTTAAATTGGCTCAACTGAATGGTGGCTAAGCCAACAAAGTAAAATAATTTTTTTTAAATATACATACATATTTTTTTTAATATAACAGTAAATAATTCTGCTCATACTACAGAACAGCTCTTTTTAAAAATTAATTACGTTACCATATTTAATCTGACAATTTACATAAATAGCGCTAAACGTGTAAGCAAAATCCAACCAATCTTAATCCTATCTCAAACTTTTTATCTCTAGATGTGCCCTAAACTTTTTATACTGCCTGTGCTAAGCAAAAGTACAAAATGTAATCAATAAAAAAATTATAAACATATATAATCTCTATCGAAATTTGACACTACAAATTAAAAAACCAAAAACATTAAGTTGTTTTCTGTAACCAAAATTTCGATAAACCAATTTTGGAAAAAAAAAAACAAATTATTACGCATGTAATTCGTGCAATTCGAAAGTTCAGCCAGTCATTATTTTATTTTTTTAAATTTTAATTTTGCGTTCATATCGTATTAAAAATGAAAACAACGACGACTCAACACCAGTCATTGCGCTGCAAAACAGCTGAAGACCAAAAGAGACAACAAGTGCTGTCAATTTCGCAGCGAAATTACACACGGCACGGAAACAGCGAAGCCAAAATAAAGGTAGCAGAATGGGACAAGCAATCGGGTACACTAGAAGCAGCAGGAATAGAAGAAACCAAATGATAAACTAATGAATACGAACGAACGGACAGACAAGACGATTTTAGCCGAACGCGAAGCATGAACGAAGGCACAGGCGATTAGACTGCCATGACGATGAACTACTGCGACGTTGACGCAATGCGGGCGCAGCACCAACAGCAGTGGAGTTTTTTATTTTCAAACTTCTTAACTAACCTAAGTGTCTGGCATTTGTGGGATCTGCTGCTCCGCACAGGGGCTAGCGGCAGAGACCACGACGAGGTGATGACGAACGCTGCGGCGTTGACTTCGACACGAACGAGCCGTGCAAAAGAAACACCACTATGGTCTCAATTGAAGAGCAAAAGAAAAAAAAAAAAAGAGAGCTTTAGCGGTCGCGCCAGCTGCTGCGTAGCGGCTCTGCTATCTTCTTACTTCTTCCATATATATCTCGAAGGTTTTCCGAATGAATTTTTTAATACTACAATATAATTTCTTTGGCAAATTCAGCAGGAGGTGATTATGACTCAAAAAAAAAAACTGCTACATCAAAATATTGAACGTCAGAAATTCGCACAAGCACTTCGCAATATCGCCTAAAAAGTTAGGTTATGAACTGCTGGATTTCTTTCGTCTATCCGTCGGTCTGTCTGCTTATACCTAATAGGGATATAATTCCATGGATTAATGTGATGGCAGATAGCACTAAAGCTAAAACGAATTTTTCATTTCATTTCAGAGACCTATGCAAATATCCATATCGGTCCGATAGACACATTACCGCACCAGCGATTTTGCACTTTCCCCCATGACGTGCTACTAATGTTCCTATGAAGTGGATACCTTTTTTCATATTTCTGGAAACTCGCATTAATCAGCACATTTTCCCGTTATGCACTCTGCATCCAATTTTCTATTCAGAAATATATAACACCTACTTGGGTGTTGTCCTCGTCTAAATTTTGCACATTTATCCAATTTTTTTCTTATTGAAAATTTGCTATTTCGATTTTATTTTTGTTGCTTCGTGGTTCGTCGCCCATTTTTTTCGATCAATTCTTTTTCCCGTACATTTCCTCCGCAGTTCCGACGACTTGCATAAAAATATTCTGCTTTTTTCGCTTTTATAAATGCATTTTAATAATTCTATAAATTTTCAAAATTATTACATACCTTGTTGATTCTTTTTAACGCCATTTTATAATTGAAATTTGATTATTTTGTGTGTGGAGCGAAGCGCACAAAATTAAATTTGTAAAAAAAAAAAATTTTTTTCCTTCCTTCTTATTGAGAGTTTGCTGGTAGTGTGTCTATGTCTCTGTCTGTTTATGTGTGTGTGAGTGCAAAGAATTCCAAATCCACAACTTGAACAGCACAACGTCAACGACGACGAATTCAATTCTCACAGCAATCGCACCGATTCGACTTGATTCAACGATGGTTCCTCGATTCAACACTTCGAGACCAACAACGAAAACGAAACCAATTCACTTCAATTTAAAAAGACAGCAATATGGCTGATTTCTTTCTTTAGTTAATTCAAGTAGAGCAGCAGAGTGCGGAAAAAGCACAGCAATTGTTCGTATCAACCGAGCAAACTTGTGGCGCAGTTGCACAAAATGTGTGCGAAAGAGCGGAATATACAAAAGGCGAATTCGGTTATTGTATTTTTGACAGCCGCCGTAAAAGCGAATTGGCGTTAAGTTGAGCAAACGAAGTCTACAATTTATCGTTTTCTGGGCGAATTTACTTTAGACTTTTCGTTTTTTTTTGGTTAAACACAAATTTGCTTTTAAAATTGCCTTCGGAAACTATTAAATAAATCAAAATTTTTTTAGACAGAGTTTTTTTTGCTTTTAATAGTTCTTATGTTGTAAAATTCTCACTATTTGATCACTAAAATCTTTGCTGTACACTCGATGACTGCTCATGCACTTGCAGTGAAGTTTCGTATGCTTTCCGGCGAACTTAACGACCGTTGATAAATGAATCACAGTTGAATTCGCCAAGCATAACCAGCTGTAGGAAATAACTTTCTCTTTCTAACGTAATTTAGTAAACAGTCGAATTGTGAAATGCAATTTATTTCTATACTTGAAAGTTGCTAAGCATAGCAAAAAATAACTTATAAATTTTTACTGCTGCTCAAAATTTTATCAAAAAAAATTTAGAAAATTGAGGGCTTTTATTTTTAAACAATCAAACTTTCGAAATGAAACCCTTGAAATTTATTCTTTAAACATATCTTTTGTCTCTTTTTTACCCACTGAGAGAAAATCAATAGGTCGATGGGTGTGTTCGTTAAACAAGTACCAACTTTGCGCCTTGATAACTTACGCAATCATGAGGCCTAGAAATTTAATCCCTTGTAGTTTCAAGATAAAAATGTATAGTTGCGGATCCAAGGTTTTTTCGGGATCAAAATAAATAATTTCAGAAAAAGAAATCGTAGAAAAAAAAAGCAATACTTGGTAAATAAGTGTGCACTTATACCAGAGAGACCTACATAGTGCAGTTGTCTGCTTATGCTCAAGTGGGTGAACATGCGCCTTCATATAACTAAATAGTTGTGCGACTAACATTAATGCCTAGTATCAATGTGATCTTTCTTGAACTTATCTTATCAAATAACGTCAAGGACATCACATGCTATAAAGATAGCAAGTGTATGGTATTCACTCTCGCATTCTCCAAGCGCATTAGGTTCTGTTCGCATGCTTAAAGCCTAACTTCCATGCTATCTTTCTTGATCCCATATCAGGGATATCAAATCAAATTTTTGTAATAAAGAATAAGCATGCGAACAGAACCTAATGCGCTTGGATAATGCGAGAGGGAATAGCATACATTTGCTATCTTTATAGCATGTGATATCCTCTCTGATATTTGATAAGATATGATAAGATCACATGGAAATTGCGCTTAAGGCGCGTACAACACAACACAATAAGCTAGTTGACTGATTTTTAAGTGAAAAGTTGTAACTGTGCGATAGTTGACCAACTTATTATTTCAAAAATAACTTAAGATATGGTATTGGATGCACATGAAATCTTCTAACTATATTCATATCGCAATAATTGTATAAATTATTTTGTTTTTAGCAACTATATATGTATGTGCTATGAAATCATACAAAATTTTTCCATTCGGTGTTCATCTGTTGAGTTGACCACCATCGACTATTAGTCACCAATGGTCACCAAATCAGTGACCAGCGAATTGTTAAATACTATATCTGTTATGGCAATAATATGGTTGTACTGAATTCGTTAGATTCTTTAGTTTGGCGTGAACTGATACCATTATAGCAATGCTGTCATTCAACGGAAGTCCACTTTTGTTGTGCCCATTTCCAAAAAAAAAAAAAACAGGAAATTTGCCCAAAATAGTCCTTTCGTAGATCAGGCCGCACCAAGTCATGTCAAAAATCCATCTTTAATCTTTCCCCATCGATTGGACCAACAAAATTTTTTAGGATATGGGCCCAAAACGGTAATTTTCAGGGTTCAATGACACACCCAGTTACATTCAAATTCCATTTTCAACCTTTCTGCAACTTTTGAAGCAATCGCATTTTTTACTTACTAAAAATATCGAATAAGCAAAATTAGCTTGATTTTATTCGCCCTTATTGAAGACAATTATGCAAAAATTTTAGTTTTATATACTTAAAAATAATTATATAACGATTTGACTTTGCGTATGAAATGTTAACTGAACTTCGGAAATTAAATCTTCAGAGCCTAGGAACAAGTATGATTAATTTTAACAATAGAGTACCGAGAGGCGGATGTTGTGGACTGTCCGTTTTAGGGGTAACTCCCAACCGAGATTCGTACAAATTTTTGATGGCATATTTTAAAATTAAAAGTTGTAGAGTACACCTTTTAGACATTTTCAAAAAAAAAACATCTTAAAAGGTCAGCACTTTCCAAATTCGAAATTTGGGGTTTTCTGTCCAACCCATGTTGCAATGCTAGTAATTTTGCCTGCAATATAGCTTAGATTTTACCTTGGCACCAGTTTTTAAAACAGTTGGCACCGGATATATTTTTAATTATGATAGTGCCGACCACTGATGCATATTCAAATGAAAAACTATTAAATCATCTGTTGCATTTTCTTCAATTTTTGTAGTGAAAACTTCTTATGGCACGTTGTGCACCTCCGTAAGAAAGCATTCGCGGCTGAGGAAAAAAGTATAAACTCGCGACACCGACCGTCATCGATATTCCCCGTCATGAATGAGAGCGATAGTAAAATTTGAATGTTCTGTTGTTTCTCTTAAATAAATATTCCAAGTGGAAGACAAAAAGCAAAGCAGACACACTAACTGACACATTCCATTCTCATTCAACGATTGTTATGCTTACATGTTTGTTTCTTTCAAATCCCGCGTTGTGCGTTGACAAATTTAGAATGAGAGCGAGAGTAAAATTTGAAAACATATTCCGTTTTTGTCTTCCATTGCATTGCCATATAAAAAGAAAACGCACACATACCAACTAACACAATAACTTGCCATTAAACGATTTGTTATGCTTGCATACTTCTTGTGAAATTAATTTTCTTAGCAATTTTAAAACTTTGATATTTAAGAGGAATATCGTGATAAATATCAAATGAACAGTAAAGAAAACCAAATTATTAGTGATTATATCTAATTAAAAAATAGTTCATTGTGTCGTATCATACAATAGTATAATAAACATTACAAAACATCATGAAAAAAATAAATCCAAAATACTTATTATTTCAAATTTTCACTTCTGTCGGCACTCCCGGAGTATCTTGTAGCCTTGCATCACACAATTTAATATATATGTGGGATTTCACTTTCCAATTGTTTCAATAAAACATTTGACTTTTGCTTATTTTATATTTATTTCTGTTTTCTAGTTCTTTCAGATTTTATTTTACATGTTTCTTATATTTTTTACACGACTTATATTTTACGTCTATTCCTTTTTACTATCGCTCGTCAACTCAACGTCTTTCTTTATGGCCAACTAAACCATGCACGCTTTGACTGCAGTCAGCTTATGCAAGTGTGCGAATACACACAAATCGTATATTAAAACTACAACGTACTTAATAAAAAGTTTCGTTCAATTTCCACAAATGTCATTTCCTTAAGGAAAGAGCGAAACTGAACGCACTTTCTGTACGGAATCAGCTGTCTATGCATTGTTTACATAAAAAAAATATGTTTGCAATGGAGCTAGAAGTGAAAAATTCATTTATTTTGAAATTAATAGGAAATGTGGAAAAAATAAGAGATACACACACAATATATACAACAATTTGTTTGACAATTCAGTGATGCCAATACTTTTCCTCACAATCTACACCAGCGGTGGGCATAGAAATCTAACAAAAGAGCAAAAAAACAACATCAAGCAACAACAAACGAAATTTTAAAGCTTTTTTTTTTACTTTCATTTCCAAATTTGCCATTAGCACAAAAAAAAACCAAATTGCACTACAAACAAAAACAATTGCTACATTCGTCAAGACACAATGCGGCGCCGTCGCTTATGCCATTGTTTTTTGTTTTTGTTTTCATTTGAATTTAAGTCAACGCTGTGCCTCGATAGCGTTGAAATTCTGCGAATTTTTTTTCGCTTGCTTGTGCGTCGAATAACGGTGAGAGCAAATAGATCCACTGTGTGCCCATCACTGATCTACACGCATAGTACGAAATGAGCAATTTTGTTTTCTTATTTTTTTCTTAAAATTAGTAAACACAATATCTGGATTGCATATTTATTGCTTTAAGTATATAAATTAATGTCATTGAATAACATTTTGAGAATGAATTCAATTTATTTAGGAAATATAAGAAATAATATTTATGCAATTGTGGGAATATTTCATACGCTTGCAACTATGGCTACATCGCTTCTTAAGTCCAACGAAGTACAACACAGCCACTAAAAAGTTTACTCTGAGTTTCTTAAGCATTTGACAGGCTTTTCGTTCAAATTTGACAGTAGGTTACGCTAGGCGATGCATGGTTTAGTTGGACCTTTCAGTTTCTTGCACTTTCTAAGTTTTCGTCTAGTCAGTGTTGCGTACCTTCTTTTGTTGGTGCAAAAGTGTTGCCGTTAGTTTTGCCCTAATCCCACATATATATTTAATTATAATTATAATAATAATTTTTGTTTTCTGTATTCCATAATTCTGGCATATTTCAGTTTATTTCAAAAAAATTACGCGAGCAGCGACGAAGACTTCTCCTCAAAAAAGCAAAACTCCGCCCCAAAAGAAAAACATTGTACTTAATCTACTTTCCAGCAAACAGGATGCAGCAATTATAAATAAAAATGAGTTTATAATTACACAATACTGAGACCATGTAATATACGCTATTTTCGGTGCGTATCTGTTTTTCCCTGAATTCATAGTGAAATATATAGCATCCCTTGATGATGACTTTAGTTCTGAAAATAATGACATTAAAGCCACAGTTTTAATTAATTACAGTTCTATCCTGAGCTAAGCACTCAGTTTCCTTTTAAATAAGCCTATAATCTATTATGACGACAATTTTCCTAAGTTTCGGAAAGTATCTTTTATAAGTCCTATTTTTAAGAAAGGAAAAAAAATTTAAATTTTTAAGTAATATCTATAGCCAAGTTATCATCAATACCGAAGCTTTTTGATCGAATTATTATGATCAACAAATTTAATCTCGGATGCATTGAATAGGCGAGGTATAGCACCCAAGATCATTAATCTCATCAAGAATCAAAACGAATGTTTCAAATGTAGAGCACTACACAACAGGAAACTTTCTGACCCTTTTGAGTTCGTCTCAGGTATGCGCCAAGATTGTTTGCTGTCACCAATCTTGTTTCCTATAGTAGTTGACGTTGTCCTTAGCAGATCTTTAGACTCTTCAAATCGCAGCATTCAATAAACTCTCAGCAAGTAACTGGAAGACATCGCATATTCCGATGCCAAATGCCTCCTCGTACCAAGCAGTTAGACATGCAAGAAAAACTTATGTCGTCAGATCTTCTTGCGAAGGAGTAGGTCGAAACATCAACATTAATAATGGCATCAATAGCTTGACGATAGGCAAAGCCAGCCTAGAAGAAGTGGATAACTTTACTTACTTGGGCAGCGTAATAACACCTGATGACAGCTTTCGTCTTATCAACGACAATGACGCTCAAAAATTCGAGTCGAACTTGAAACCAGTTCTTTTGTACAGCTCTGAAACTTAGGTAATAAATCGCACCCTGCTATACAATACGTTCCGCGAACTCTGAAAATTTGTTGGCTTATCATTTCATCATTTCCAAAGTCAAACTGTTTACCAGATGCCGTCAAGATCCAATTTCCATTCAAAGCAACTGACGAAAGTGGCAATGGATTGGGCATACGTTACAGAAATCACCAACTAAAGTCTGCCGGCAGGCATTGGTGGAATCCTCAAGGCAGCAGTTCTCTAGAGCAGGAAATACGTGAATTGGGGAAATGTTGGAGAATTGAATGCACTCGCTACTGATCGTGCAGGAGATAGAGAACACAACAAGCAGTTAAGATGGGCTCATCAGCATTGTTTTGTTATTCGCATATCTACAGTCTCTTAACTTCTAGACTTTACTTCTTTTGGCTTAAGTTCAACTGGACTTGGACTTATAAAGCGGTGAGCAAAAGAATTTGAACTTAGAGTATGCTAGCCACATATTGTCTCCAGATTATAAATGCTCTCAAAGGCTTTTGAAAAGTTCCAAATTGTTAAGCATCTCAATCGAAACAATATTCTGAGCAAACATCAATTTTCTAAGCACAAATTTCAAAATTTGAAAAATATATTATCCGGCGTTCCGCAGAGATCTATTCTTGGGACAATACCCTTTTGTATTTTAATAAATAATATGTCCAGTGTAGTTTCAATACCCCTTTATGCAGACGAAATGCGTTTATTTGTTGAGGCCAATTGTCTGTTAGAGGACCTTATATATATATAAGCAGAATTCACTCAAGGACAGGAAAATAACCTTAAATTAAAAGCATACAAGACACAGGCTTTAACGATCTCCCATTCAATTTTTGGCTGTGTATCGGTAGGTTTCGAGGATTTCGTAACACGTATGGGACTTGAATTGAATTCAAACATAAATTTCAGAGATCATATCATCCAAGTAGTCAATAACATGTATTCAGTGATCAGGAAATTGTGGCTCTCATCAGCATTTATATCGGAAGATGTTAAGTCAAAGTTGGTAAAAACATTTCTTAAGCCAAATTTTTCATATAGATGTTTGAAAAGAAAATTCGATCACATGTATTTCTATATGACTGATCCATCTGAGATCACGCGGTACCTATACCTTTGTTTTCGTAGATAGTTCGAACTGACGTGATATTACTCTACGTACAAAATAAGCAAACAAGTATTTTTTTTGGCTTGGCTCGAAATTATGGGACATATGTATGTAGGATAGGATTTGACAGACTGACATACGTGGGATAGGATTCGACAGATTGACATATGTGAGACCTGATTTGACACTGATTGTATTTTACAGACTGACATACGTGGGATAGGATTTGACAGCTGAAATGTACGAAGTAGGCATCACTGAAAAGAACGAACAAGAACTAGACGCTAATATATTTGAAAACGGACAGACAAAAGAGTCGTTGTGAGGAAGCTGTCGGGTAAAGTTAAAATAAAAAACATAAGAAAAAGAATCGAACTAAAAGGAAACAAAAATGTGAAATGAAAGAAATTTGAACTTAAGAATTTGTGAAACTAAAATGTGTAACAAAATTATAATAAGTATTAAACAAAGAAAATAAAAGAAATAAATAGTTATGTTATGTAAACACCGTGAATTTAATTGAATCCTACAATTTTGGGGGCTCAACCGGGATAATTCTAAGTGAGTGCAACTGGAGAAAAAACTAAAATTGAGTCCAGTGTTATGCTAATTGCGAACATTTTTAATAAAAAGAAAATACAAAAGTAAAATTTTAAAGTGACGAAAAAAAAATTCTTATGTACGCATTAAGCTTCAAAGCGACAGCGTCCTCAAGTTTCAGTTATTTCGAAATTTCGAGAAGACTTAACTCCATTTTGAATTCATCGAACTACAAAGCGACAGCGTCCTCAAGAAATTAAGAAGGAACAAGAAGCTTCAACTTCTTTGTTAGCAGCATACAACAAGAGGATACGAAAAGAGGAGAAAATTCTACAGCATAGAGACGCTCATAATAGCAGAGAAAATCAACAGCACAGAGACGCTAATGATAGAAGAGGAATAAACAGTGAGCACGAAAAGAACAAAAAATCAACAGCACAGAGACGCTAATAATAGAAGAGGAATAGACAGTGAGCACGAAAAGAACAAAAGATCAACAGCACAGAGACGCTAACGATAGAAGAGGAATAAACAGTGAGCACGAAAAGAACAAAAAATCAACAGCACAGAGACGCTAATAATAGAAGAGGAATAGACAGTGAGCACGAAAAGAACAAAAGATCAACAGCACAGAGACGCAAATGAAAGCAGAGTAATAAACAACGAAAACAAGAAAACCACCCTTATTTTCAACGTAGTGAGCAGAGATAAAGAGAATAAAAACCATACAAATTGAAATCGATTTAATGAGACAACGAAAGCAGATAGAAGGCGTGTTTTTTTTGACGCGGCTATCCGCTTAAAATTTTTTTTTGTATGAGAAATTAGTCGGCGATGAGTATCGCCGACTAAATGAACTGTCATTCTCATACAAAAATTTTTTTTTAGCGGGTAGCCGCGTCAAAAAAAAAACACGCCTAGAGTAAGAGATAAACTTTATACAATTTAAACAATTATATTTTGATAATTCTAATAAAATAAAACAGCATAGATTTTGATTTAATTCAATTCATAGATTTTGAGTAAAATCTGTATAGTTGTCAGTGTAAAATGCTTAACCCTCTAACCGGCAAAGTAGAAATACGACTAAAAATATAAAGTAAAATATCAAATCTAAGTAATTTAGCTACGAGAACTTCGAATTTGAAGCTATTTTTGCGATTTATGTGAAAGTTTAGTAGTTATAGGCATTTTACGAATGACCGTCTAGAAGCGGTCTTGCCGGTTAACGAATAAAAGAGTCACTTGGTGTAATTATGAACATAAACTGGTATATTGACTTCTTGTCCTAATAAATAAAATCAATAATAATATAATGTATATAAAAACATCAGTTTATAGAGTAAAAATCTATTTTTTATGATGTAAATCAAAGAAATATTTATTTGCTGGTATTAGGCATAAGTTCAAGTTGCATCTCATACAAAATGCTTGGGTATCAGATTTCTTACAGTGTTTGCATCTTTTTTTGCCTTTAGAATCGGTCATTCTTGGGTTGTGCCCATGTTCATCATATCTTTCTGCATCGTATGGTATTTTAGCCTTCATTCCACATGAAAACGAGGCAGTTTTTGCTGTTGCTGTAGATGGTCTGCCAACAGCAATTAGTTCATATTTGCAAAGACTTGTTGCCACAGCTTCTCGAAACTCTGGTAATTTGTATTTGATTTTTTCGTCCTGATTGATCCTTCGAAATAGAATGTAAGCATTTGTCATTGCCATGTCTAAAAGATGATGGAAAAGTCGCAGCATGGGGTTACGTGTCTTCAATCGGATGTGGTATCTGCCCATCAAGCCATCCATAAGGTCTACATCGCCCATGTGTGCATCATAATCTTTTATTATTTGCGGACATTCTACTTGCATGTATTCTTTTTTTTTTCGATCATATCGAGCTATTTTGCCAACTTGTGAGGAAAGTACCTGTAACTTCAGCTGTTGAAGGACCTGCAACTTCGTCTTCGTTGCTTTGACTAATAGCGCTTAGATTTAGTGAAGTTTTTATTTCATTTTCGAAAACATCGCCTGACGCAGTCAAGTACTCCAAACAATTCAATATATCATTCTCAAATCGTTCTTCTGGTATGGTGGATCCTGTTGGTTTTGGAGGATCAAAATCAGAATCGCTAACACTATTATCGCTGCCAAAATCTCCATCACTTTCACTGGAATAATCCGTTTCAGCTGAGTTCATTAGCTTCTGGATCTGCTCATCGGTCAGCCTGGAGTATTTAGCAGATCTGGTTGATTTTTTATAATTGTTTCTGCCATGATGCTAACTCATTATTATTGTACAACCACAGATAAATATATGAAGAAATTAAAAAAAAAATACACGCTAACCGGCAAGACCGTCTACAAACTGTCATCGAGTTTTTACTTCTAAATCATAACAAATTACCTTTTTTTAATGAATATTGATTACGTTATAAAAATATATTAATTTTTTTATGTAAAAATAATTTTTTATTTGCAATTCACTTAGCACAAAGTATTTTAAAAGCGTAAGAAAAACCACAAAATTTTAAAATAATTTATTCGTGCGTTCACTACTCACTTCAACATGTAAAGGGTAAAGCGACGAAACGAAGCGTTATTCCTCTACAAATTGAACATCGCTTTGGAACTTCATAGTTTACTTTTATGAAATTCAAATTTAAAAAAGAAAATTGTTGTTAGTAAGGTTATAATATGGTAAAATGTTATAACCGTCTACAGACGGTCATTCCGGTTAGAGGGTTAAAGTAAAAACAGGAAATTGTTAAACTTAGGCTCGGTTCACACGAGCGTTTTGTCAACGCGCGTTTCAGCATACATACAACTCTATGCAGCAAGCCACACCATCAACGTTGCGTTGATGAAACGTGCGTTGAACGCGCGTTGGTTCTCAGCTGTATTTTGTTTGTTTGTAAGCTCCTGAATAGATATCAGTAATATGGGTGTCATAAGAAAAATAATTTAATGGTCTACAACAATGGTACGCAAAATTTTGAAATTTTACCATTAACGTCAAATTTATTTATTGTTTGGTTTGTTTTGAGAAAAATATTTTGAAGTTTGTTGCCATAGGCAAGTGTGAATGTGTCATTTTGAAATTATAAGCGTCAAGCTTGTTTATTGTTTACTTTTTGAGAAAATATTTTGAAGATAAATTTTCAGAGTGAAAATACATTTTAATGTCAAATATTGTTTAGTTTTTAATATTGATACAGTGAATGTTATTTTTAAAATTATAACGTCAAACTTGTTTGTTTATTTTGAGAAATTTTGAAGTTTCATACCAAGGACAATTGAGTTTGTTTTCTTTAAAATTTTAAACGCCAAACTTGTTTTTTGAAAAAAATTTTGAAGTTTCATGCCAAGGGCAAGTGAGAGTTTGTTACCTTTAAAATTTTAAGCGTCAAACACTTGTTAAAAAAAAAAATCAAAACAGAAATTCAATTGAATATGATTTTACTGATTTTTGTTTTAGAAATTGATAATTTACTATAATATCATATTATAAGATATTTACTATATTCTTTTATCATATTGATTCACTTATTTAATAATATTTTAAAAAATGGATATGAACAGCATTCTCGCGTTGAACGTAGATGGACTGAAAGACAAATTGAAAAGTTTGGGGTTAGGGATAAATGGACGGAAAATTACTTTACATGACAGGCTCTTTGAGCATTTCGGTATTACTAGGGATGCAAGCCAGGACGTCGCAGTACGATGACGTTGCTTCAAACGTATCGCAGCCAACTATAGTTGCACGGTCTACATTTACACTAAGAGATATTGAGGATTCCTTGTCATCGTTCACTGGGTCTGGATACCCAAGCGTGGATAAGTGGATTGAAGAGTTTGAGAACAATGCACTGACTGTCAATTGGAATGAGCTCCAAAGTTTTATTTACGCCAAACAACTGCTTAAAGGAGCAGCAAAAATTTTTGTGAGGAGCCAGCCTGGCATATCGGACTGGAGGACTTTAAAATCATCGCTGAAAAGAGAACTTGGAGAAAGTTTGTCATCGATCGAAATACACAGGATTTTGCGAAATCGTCGTAAGCGGCCTCAAGAAAGCTACAGAGAATACTTTTATAGTCTTATGGAGATTGGTCAGCCTATAGAGCTGGACGAGAAGAGTCTTATTGAATTTATTGAATACTTTATAGAAGGAATCCCTGATTCAAAATTTAGCAAAAGCACATTATATCAGGCACGGTCGGTCGATGAGCTGAAGCAACAAATCATTGTGTATGAAAAAATTCGGAGAGCTACCCAGCAGTCTTCAAACTCAAGAGGCAGCCAGCCACAGATTTTAGCTAAGCCAAATCAGAATCCTCAGCCGGATCGTCAAGAAGTAAAATGTTTTAAGTGTGGAAATAAGGGTCATTTGGCAAGAGCTTGTAATGCAACGAATATAACCTGTTTTAAATGCCATAAACTTGGCCATCGTGCATCCGAATGTAAGGAAGCAACCAAAAGAGATGTTGGTAAGGTAGAGCACACGAATTAGAGTTCCATGTGGTCAAAGAAAAAGACATTTTATGTTCGGCAATTATCGGCAACGATATTTTAGGGCAAGTCAATATTCTGATTGATTCCGAGGGAGCTGGGTTCATCAAAAAAGTTTCGACTATAGAAACAGACAGTAACAAATCTGAACAGAAAAGTAAGCAAGACAAAAGTTTCGGACAGGTAGTTGTAGATAATGGAAGCTCTAGCACAGAGACTTTGGTTAAGGAGTTCCCTCA
The DNA here is from genome assembly GCA_949775025.1 of Tricholauxania praeusta. Taxonomy (NCBI): domain Eukaryota; kingdom Metazoa; phylum Arthropoda; class Insecta; order Diptera; family Lauxaniidae; genus Tricholauxania; species Tricholauxania praeusta. The sequence goes on along the minus strand of OX459029.1, from coordinate 71,730,676 downwards.
AATTTGTGCATCAACTTTCGCAGATGACTCATTTTGCGATTTATCTCACTTTGATAAAGAAAATGCCGATAAAGTCATGCAGCTTGTATCAAGTTACAATCCAGTGAAAAGAAAAGAGTCACCAGTTTACATGAAAATTATATTAAAGGACGAAGTTCCAGTTTTCCAGAGACCAAGAAGATTATCGCTTATTGACCAGAGTACAGTCATCCAACAGGTAAAAGAATGGCTTGAAGAAGGAATCATAGAGCAAAGTTTTTCGGAATATGCTTCACCGGTGATACTCGTAGCAAAGAAAGATGGTACCAAAAGGCTTTGCTGCGACTATCGTAAACTTAATGAGAAGGTGATACGGGACAATTTTCCTATGGTTCGGATCGATGACGTCCTTCAGAGTTTACAGGAAGCCAAAGTATTTACTACACTAGACCTGTGTAATGGATTTTTTCATGTCCCTATGGATCCATCCTGTCGGAAGTACACATCATTCGTCACCCATAATGGACAATATCAATTCAAATATGTTCCATTCGGTATATCCAATTCACCGGCGGTCTTCTGTAGATACATCTTTGCGATTTTCAGGGAACTGATACAAGAAGGAACGGTCGTCATCTACATGGATGATTTAATTATTCCATCGAATAATGAGAAGGAGGGCTTAGAAAAGATAGAGAAAGTGCTAGCAGTGGCCGAGCCATGTGGTCTTCGCATAAAATGAAAAAAATGTCAATTTCGCATGAAAAAGGTCAACTTTTTAGCTTATGTCATCGAGAACTCTTCAATTCAGCCGTCAGCTGAGAAACTAAGGCAGTACGAGATTTTCCAGTACCGAGGGACAAGAAAGCGCTTCAACGTTTCTTGGGCCTGACATCATATTTTAGGCGTTTTGTACCCGATTTCGCGCTTGTGGCGAAACCATTAACAGATTTACTGGCAAAGAGCAAAGAATTTAAAATGGGAGATGAGCAGTTCGCCGCATGTCAGCAACTGAAAGCAGCACTGATAAGTGCGCCTGTGCTAAAACTTTATGACCCTTTGGCCTCAACCGAAGTTCATACTGACGCGTGCATGTATGGATATGGAGCTGTTCTTCTTCAGAAAGATAACGATGATCAGCAGCTTCACCCTATTCAGTTTATGAGTAGAAAGACGACATCTTGTGAACAAAAATATCACTCATACGAGCTCGAAGTGCTGGCAATTATCGAGGCCTTGAAAAAATGGAGAACTTATGTATTGGGAAGCAAATTCAAAATTGTGACAGATTGCAATGCGTTTGCAATAACGATGCGGAAAACGGACGTACCATTGAGGGTGACTAGATGGGCGATGTTTCTACAAGAATTTAATTACGAAATAGACCATCGTTCAGGGACTAAAATGAAGCATGTAGATGCATTGAGCAGAGTGTCTTGCCTTATCATGGAGGACTCCTTGAAACACAGAATAAGCGAAGCACAACAGCAGGATACATGGATTAAGGCTGTAAGGAAAGTACTTGAGAAGGACAGTTTTGAAGATTGTTTTTTAAAATTCAATATACTCTACAAGGACCCTGTAAAAGAACTCATCGTGATACCAACTGCCGTGGAACAGGAAATAATACAGATAGCTCATCGTCAAGGTCATTTAGCTTCGAAAAAATCACAGAACATTGTAGAAAAGACATTTTATATTCCAAACCTTACTCCAAAAGTAGTAAGCGTTGTAAAAAGTTGCGTGGAATGCATAATAGCTGAGGCAAAGTCGGGCAAAAAGGAGGGGTTCTTGAACCCGATCAATAAAGAAGATAAACCATTGGCCACTTATCATATCGATCATGTAGGACCGTTAGAGCAAACTAATAAACGCTACAATCATATACTGGTTGTCGTTGATGCCTTTTCAAAGTTCGTCTGGCTCTATCCAACGAAAAGTACAGGTTCCAGTGAGGTCATTGAAAGACTTGAGAGGCAATCACCAACTTTTGGAAAACCACAAAGGATTATATCAGACAGAGGGACTGCCTTTACATCCGTTGCTTTTGAAGAATATTGCCACCAAGCGAATATTCAGCATTTGCTAATCGCAACTGGTGTTCCATGAGGGAACGGGCAGGTTGAAAGGATTCGTCGAATCGTGATAGCAATGCTTTCAAAGCTGTGCGCTGAGAAACCACAAATGTGGTATAAACATTTGGATCGTATTCAACAGACAATTAACAATACGCCACCCCGAAGTACAAAGGTGACACCATTTAGAATCTTGACTGGATTGGAAATGCGCACCAACGCTATCAGCGAGATAAGAGAACTAATAGACAAAGCCGCTATTGAGGAATTAAATGAAGAGCTTGACCAGATCCGAGAGGAGACTTGCGAAAATATTCTGAAGATACAAAACGAGAACAGGAAAACATTCAACAAAAATAGAGTAGCAGAACCAAAATACACTTTGAATGAGCTCGTTGCAATAAAACGTACACAATTTGGATCAGGATTGAAACTTAAGCCGAAATTTCTTGGACCTTATAAGATAACTGAAATAAATAATCATGGACGCTACTCCGTGGAAAAAGTTGGAGATTTTGAAGGGCCAAGAAAGTCTAATACAGTGGCAGAAAATTTAAAAAAATGGAATCCGCCATTCGGGTCGAATGTGACGTCAGGAGGGCCGAATGTAGGATAGGATTTGACAGACTGACATACGTGGGATAGGATTCGACAGATTGACACATGTGGGACCTGATTTGACACTGATTTTATTTTACAGACTGACATACGTGGGATAGGATTTGACAGCTGAAATGTACGAAGTAGGCATCACTGAAAAGAACTAGACGCTAATATATTTGAAAACGGACAGACAAAAGAGTCGTTGTGAGGAAGCATAAAACAAAACAAAAAACATAAGAAAAAGAATCGAACTAAAAGGAAACAAAAATGTGAAATGAAAGAAATTTGAACTTAAGAATTTGTGAAACTAAAATGTATAACAAAATTATAATAAGTATTAAACAAAGAAAATAATAAAAGAAATAAATAGTTATGTTTAATAAACACCGTGAATTTAATTGAATCCTACATGTATTTTTTAAAGTTTAATTGTTGCAAATTGAATTTTCTAAAAACTGAAACTAAAAACAATTTATAGGCACTTTCGTATATAAAAAAAAAATCTAATAGGACGTAGCACAAGTTTTCTTATCAATATGTACAAAAAAAAATTATTAACCCTTTCGTTCCATAATTTTGATTTTTATATAAAAAAAAAATAATTTTCTCAAAACACCAGCTTTTTTTTGCTGAAAATGTGTGCTATGATAGTGAAGAACATTCTCTTCCTCGTAGTAGCTACGATTTTTACGGTGATTTTGTTTTTAGGTTAAATACGCAAAAAATGTTTTTTTTGCATACTTTTGAAGTTATATATGGAATTAAAAAAGTGGTGCACCTTGTTTCTAATAAAATCATCATTTAATACCATCCAAGCCAAAATAAAATTAAAAAATAATAAAAAATTCATGTCACCTTAAAATTACCATAACTTTGCAAAGAAACATTATAATTGACCATTTGCAAGCTCATTTACATCATATCGCTGGCCTCTACGATCCCTCATATCTTCCGCTACGAAGAGTATTGCAGTTCAATGCTTGCCGTGAAGAGTATCGTAATTCAAATTCTCGCAGCGAAAACTATCGTCATTCAAAATAAGTTTAAGCGCAGTTTTCATGTTTTTCAGTTTTCAAAATTTGATTTGATATCCCTGATATGGGATAAGATAAGATCACATGGAAATTGGGCTTTATGCGACAGGTTAAAATTAAATATGTAATAATAAAAAAGAATAATTTATAGCGATAAATAAAATATTTATTTTTAAATTTCTATATTTGAAGTGTAAAAATCATGAAATTGAGACGGTATAATACGTTTTTTAACCATTTTCTCCAGATCTTTTTTTTCGCTTATTGTTATCTACAAGTATAAGCTTTGGCCAGCTTATACTTTTATATCGTCTTCCATGTAAATTGTTTTTACAGCAAGTTGATATCGCATAAGCTTATTTTTAATTACAATAGTTTTCGCGGCGAGAATTTGATTTACGATAGCCTTCACGGCGAGCATTGAACAGCGATACTCTTCGTAGCGGAACTGAAGTACGATAGTTTTCGCTGATAATTTGAGCTACGATAGTCTTCGTAGGGACCAGCGATATGGTCGCGCTTTTAAAGGGTGGAGGTGTAGTGAGTATTTTATTAAAAGTCACGTTCAGCAACATTGCTAAACTAAATACATTTATTTTTCTGTCGGGAAGCTCTAATTTCGTTTCCCACGAAAATGCTGCGCCTGCACTCTTTAAAACGTAAGCAATATATTTTAAGTAGTTTTAAGTGAAGTTAAAATTTGCACAGCAGTAGCAAAATATATTTTGAATTGGTCTATGGATCTACTCACTTTATTTAAATACATAATTAATATAAAAAATTAAAGATAAAATAAAAAGACTTTGAATGGGACACAACAATCCAATATGTGTGTCCAGCGGTCGTTTCTAGAGCTTACATTATCGAACATTGATGATGTCAAACCATGCTTTGCGTTCAGTTTGTCGAGCATCCCATCAAACATCAATTGCAGTACAATATATGAGCGTCCACATGGAAGTAAACTGCATGAAATCCTATTTAAAATGAAAAATATTCACTTCGCTTGACAGTCAGTTCACACAGGATGTCAAGCCACATCAATGTTCGATAATGTGAACTCTAGAAACGACCGCTTGACACACATGTTGGATGGATTTCAAAAATTTTTGATTTTTCTGCTGGCTTGTCCAACCGTACAACGTGTGTGAATCCTGAGAGTCTAGCCCAGTGGAAATCTTCATTTCAAATAAGATTTCATGGAGTGAACTTCAATGGCATCTGTTAACAATAATCAGTTTTGTCAAGATTTTTTTTTAACTTAATAAAAGTTTTTCAGAAACTTGGAAGTGATTTTAGCAAAATTGAAATGCTGCGGTAGAAGTGCTTAAAAAGAAGATTAACTCTTAACAATCCTGTAACCGTAGAGAACAATTACAATGTTTCCTCTTCAGAGGTAAGAGCAGAGCTAAAATTTAATGATGTGTACGCTTCAAAATTTTCTGCAAATGATATGTGACCGCATGTGTGATGATATGAACGCAAAACGATATTTACAGTTATTCATGTTGTCAAGCCATGTTGGACAGCATGTGTGATAATGAGATATTAGCTCTGCTTTAACTTCTGAAGAGAAAACATTGTAATTGTTCTCTAAGATAACAAGATCGCAAGAGTTAATCTTTTTTTAGCACTTCATGCGGTAGAGTTTTGCCCAATTTCCTTAAATTTTATTAAAAGAACTCCATATGGATTTGTACATTTCGCTTATTATTTTACAAGTTTCTGGAAAGCTTCAAAAAAACCTTGCCAAATCTTGTTATTAACTATTATTTGAAATTAAAAATTTGCACTAGGCTTTACAGCCAGCGTTCACGCAAGTCATACGGTTGGACAAGTCGCCAGAGAAAATCAAAAATTTTTTTAAATCCATCCAACATGTATTTCAAGCGGTCGTTTCTAGAGTTCACATTTCGAATATTGATGTTGTCAAGCCATATTGGACAGCATGTGTGATAATGTGAACTGGGCTATTCACATTAAATTGTAATAGAAAAAATTTTTGCGAATTCTATTACGCCATTCACATTCACCGAATTTGAACGCCGGCGTATAACCTCGGATAAGTCTTGTGTGCCAGCCAATGTAAGTACAAGTCCTATGAATATGAATTTGTACGTAGGTGTTCAAATGTTAAGAATACATAAACAAAAATTTAAGTAAAATAAATGCAAGTATAAAAACAAGTATTCAGCTGAAAATTATATTAAGTTTTAGCATAAGTAAATTTTAAAATGAAAATATATAAGACAAGACAAATTTACTTGTTTTTTTTTATCATTTTTTCATTGAATTTTAATTTTAGTCTAAGTCGTAGCAAACTATGTTTTTTCGTTTGTTTTGGAAATTAACCCTACAAGAACACTGTCAGTCAGATGATAGGTCATCTGATAGACAGCTCTGATTAAAAATTTCTGTCAGAAGTTTCTATCAGTTTTTGAATAGCCGTGTGAAAAATCTGATGGAAACTTTTGTATGCATGTGATTTGACATCCTTTTCTATCAAATCAAGTTTTAGGTTTCATCGAACGTTCAGTTGTCTCGATTATTCTAATCTGTCATGATTGCATTATTTGTCATTGCTGACAAGTGAGAGTGTTTCTCAATAGTCAGATATGACGTAAATATGTCAGAACTGTTGGAAAATAAAAAACATAACCTTCGAAACATAAAACATTTGTTTATTATGTACATTTGTATGTATACTATTGCATAATTAAATTTAAGCTAAATACATTAACACATCACCTAATCGAAAACTTGCCACCTCTGGTAGCAATTTACAAATCATTAATGTTGAGTTCTTGCCCAATTTCTGCGTTTGTTGTGGGGGAATTACAGCCTCCTAGCTTTATTACGATACTCAAACAGAAAGTTGTTTTTTTGTGCCTGCGTAGAAGCACTTGGTCTCAAAGGTTTTGGTAAACCACGACCCTGTACATCAATACGTAAAGTAGCAACACCAAATGTTTGTTAAAATTCTTGATAAGCAATGCGGCGTGGTGCTTTACCAAGTGGCATGATACGAATGTGAAGGTTTTCCATTTCATCAATAGTCAAAAGTACAACCAAATGTCTGGATATGCTTGTGCATTGTGAGCAAATATTATGCTGAAAAGATTATATGTAAATAAGACATTTATTTTTATAATTTGATGTAAAATTACCTTTTGATTTGAATTATTTCCAATCGCGTAGTTATTCTTGCTTTTTATTTTTTACGCCACACAAACTTTTTTTTTTTTTTTCTATTAAATGTCAAATTTTCTATCTATTTCTTTATCTCTTTCCCTCTACTCCTTCTTATGGCATTAATGTTCGCAGTGGAACAGTCTCTTTTTCTCTGCTTTGATTTAATAGCAAAAGTATTTATTTATGTATTAGTAAAAATGAAAATCACTAGCAATGTGTTTGAGTTTCGGTCAGTCATTTCTTGAAGGGAAGAATGACATTTGTACGCCGACGTATGTGCATGTAAAAGGCTCAATAACAGCGATATTGTAAGTCGGCGTTACAAATCGACGCTGCGTGTAAGTAACATATATGTATATTTTTTCCTTGTTATTCCTTACGAGTAAAGACTTAACCAAAATAGACGTGACGAGACGGTAGAAATTGAACGAACGTTTGCACTCGTTTCGTCTGTTTTGACATTTAACCCAAAATGTTACGCTAGCCAACGAACCAAAAAAGCTGTTACGACGAGTAGCAACGTTTTGAAGTTCGGTTCTTACGGAACAACTCGTCTCGTCAAAATGTTTCGTTCACTTTCGATCAATTACGTTGGTTCATTTTGGCTATCAACACTGGTTTACATACACTCGAACTTACTCGTTACGTCTCATCTCGTCTATTTTGGTTTAGGCTTAAGCCACAATTAGGGCAGCAGTAGCAAAACTGCAGATGAGCAAAATCTGCCAACTTAAAGATTTTAGAGAACAATGGGATGATAAAGGGATGGATAGCAAATCATTCAGTTCGCTACCGATATGGGAATTGTTCTATTATTGTAGCAAAGCAGCAAAATATAAGTGCTGCATTCAAGCTGCCATACAATGAAAATATATATTTTTGTTAATTTTCTAATTTATCCAGCGCTAATAATGAAGTTTATATCAACAATTTTCTTTTTGAAATACAGCGCAAACTTTCATTTTGACTAGCTTGTGTACATACAGTTTTTGATATTGTGACAGATATTGGTGCTGCTGCTTTAATGCTGTTCCACATTGCGTTTTATTGCTGCTGCTGTCCTATTTGTGTCCCACATTATTGTTCTAATGTAATAGATTGGAAGCCTTCACAAAATTTTCTTTAGTTTATTACCCTTTTCTTAATGGCAGCACTCAAACCAGACTTTTAAGATAGGCCTTGCCAACATAAAGTTTTGGTGTTGCTATCTCTTTCATACCCATTTGAGCTTCAAAATTAATGACAGATGTCAGAAATAAAAGAAAAATTGCACGAATGCGGAATCCGATTAACGAAAATTGAAATGAAACAAAAAGGTAAAGCAAAATCGTTTGTCAATTTTTGTGTCGTCGCGACTCGTGTACACTATGAAATTGTGAATTTTAATTTTTAAGGTTTATGCAAAAAATTAAATGCAAAAAATAAAATAAACTGTTGAAAAATTACTGAAGATGTTAAATAAACATACAAAGTTCGCGAAATTAGGAAAATTGGTGTAAGAAAAGAAAGTGCCTGCAACGGAGTGAAAAAGTGTTAGTGAAAAAAATATAAAAAGGAAAACAGCGTTTTATTTATTGACTCTTATAGTAAACATTCTTTTTCGTTTTATAAAACCATTTTGAAATATATTTGATATATTTTAACAAATATTAAATATAAGTCGAATTTTCAACTTTCGATTGCTTTCGTATTGCACGACGTTTTTCGGTTTCTTTGTCTTCTGCTCCTCTCTTTTGTACACCAGTTTGGGTGACTCCCAACAGCGAATTTCCAAACAAAAAAGACCTTAATAGGCAGACAGTCAGCCATACGACGATCGGTCAAAAAAAAAAAAAGGAAATAAAATTCCTCAAATTCGTGTTTAATGCGTTGACAAATTTGTGAGTCTGAATGCATTCAGTATGTGGCAACTCGTAGTTTCCATCTCAGTAGACGTGTGGTTCCAGAAAAAGTCGATTTTATAGTAGAAACAAAATTAACAAATTGCAAAAGTGTCGCTCTGTCACATTGCATCATGGAAACTACGGCAGATGTAGCAGGAGCCGTTGTTACTGTATCGGGGACAGTGACAACAACAGACTCATCTGACAGCTGCCGCTTCACCACTGCGTCAGCTCAGGTAGATATAGGTGGATTTGCCACCACCAGCCAGTCAGGGTGCGGCTCCTCAACTACAGTGGGAATAGTGGGCGATGATCAGCGAACGTCTGCATCTACCGCAGTGTCAGGAGTCAGTAGCGAAGGTGATAGTGTTGTTACCACAATACCTGATTTGGGTCCCACAACAACAACCAATACTATGACAACACAGATGGCAACAACAGTCAATCGAAAATTACTGTTCTGTCGTCGTTTTAAGGATTCTGGTGGAATTTTGAGAAATTTTAATTCGTTGCCGCTGTTTATTTATGCAACATCCAATTCAACCCATGCTGCGTCAGCGGACGGTATTGGGGTGGGAAGGGAGGCAGCAGCTATTTTAGGTGTACTGGTGAGTTTTTTTAGTCTTATGACCCCAAAAATAGTTAAAAGCTTAATATTGATGCATATAACTATTTTTAATTCTTAGTGTCAAGAAAACCGTCAGAGCGAATGCAATAAATAAAATTAAATGTATGGTTATTTATTGATGCAAACATCGAAGATTTAAAAATAGGACAGGATTACACAAGTGGGTTTGACAGGTCAAATAAAAGCTTTTAGTTAACGTCTCACTTCGTCGATCAACCAAGCACGCTATAAGAAAAAAAGTACGGATATTCTGTAGTCTCACTTACACAAACCCCTTATTTTATAGACCATGTGTTCCTTGGTTACTGTCCATTTACAAAAATTCGTTGTATTCCCTCTAACTATTTACTAGAAGTTACTTAAGTTAGCAGCCAAATAATGTTCTAAATCTCTCTTTCAGGCAATTTTAAAATTAAAGATTCCTCTCTTCCAAAATAGAATAAATCGTCTAGTGAAGCTTCTATATTAAACAAGTCTTGTAAATAATCAGAGTTTTGAGTTATATTTAATTTTGCCTTTTTTTCGTCAATTGCTTAGCGTTCAATGTAGCATGCATTTATTAGACAAATCTATAGTAAAAAACGAAAAATTTAGTTTTTAGTTGTCGTGTGTCGTGCGTAATGCTTTACGGTCTCAGTTGTGGTCCATGGTTTTAGATGAAATCAATAACTTTTTTTTTATATTTTATTGTATTATTATACCTTTCTTATAACTTAAGCTTCCTGCTATATAAAACAAACTATCCTATTTCGTATTCTAACTTTGTCCTAAATTTTTACTTTTGCACTTAAATATTGATAACGAATTAATGAAAGTTCAATGTTCTTTTATAGATGTAAATACACAAAAATTAAATCAATTTTAAAAAATCGTAAGATAACTAGATATTTATTAACATAATTAGTTCGCTGTGTATGTTCACATCCAACAAACATTTGTCGCTTCTTTCAAATTGTCTACAACTTCTGTTTAAGGGTCATTTCAAAAGTTTAACCTTGTGATGACCATTGCCAAAGTTTAGGTACAAATTGCAAAAAATAGCATTCCCACTAAGAAGTACGCTTTTTAAGAAAAATGTTTGCATATTGCAAGCAAGTAACTATAAAAAAATCTTGGTTTTGCATTTGACGTGACCTTTTGACTACAAAACCCATTTTACAAAAAAATGGGGTAAACATACGAAACATACAGTTCGAGTGTCTGAGATCTCTGACGCGTGCTGCGTGGCTTGCGCTCGAAAATATTTAATAACTTCCGATCTAATAGATACCCCACTTTTTTGTAAAATTGGTTTGTAATTAAAAGGATAACGAACAAAATGTTATTTTTTCAAATTATTTCTAGTAGGGGAAACAGCATGTCGGAACTATGTTAACAATTAAATTGTTATTATTTATTATTATAAAAAAAAAACATTTTTTAATACACTTCGAAAGCTAACGTAACAAAGTGTAATTTAGTAATTGGGAAAATCCAGCAAATAGTTGATCGAAAATTCAGTTGTGAATATTTTCGAAAAAAAAATTTTTCTGCAACGATTTAAAAGAAGAAAAATTTTTTTATCACGTTTGAATTTCTTGTAAAAGAATGACCAATATACAAACATATGTATGAATGTAGCTTTAAAAATCTCTGTATAGTTGCAGTTGTAAAATTGCGCTTGGAATTTACCTCTCAGTCGATTCGATTTAGGTACGCATTTTTGATAAATTTTTAACCATGTAAGTAAACAAATTTGTGGAGGCAATATGTTCCGTTACACAAGCAGAAATAAACAAACTCCTTTAAAATAGTTATACAGTGCACAAATTTAATCTATGTCCTGTGCCTAACTTTTCGAGGAGATTTAGCTTTTTTAAAAATAATTTTCATTTCCTGATGGCAACCATTTTATTGATAAAATTTTTATTTTATTTTCTATTTTTACATAGGTGTTTCACTTACTTTCTGTAAACTTAGCAAAGCACCCTATTAAAAAAAAATGAAAAAATTGTATTTTCCACACCTAATAAGCGGCAAAAAAAAAATGGCATTTGTGAAGCCTATACAATTTGCAAGAGTTGTTTAGCTAATTTTGTGTATATTTTACTGGCTTATAAATATAAGTTTTCAGAATATTTTAAACTTGCATATTCTGCCCCTTCAGTTGAAAAAACTATGCAATTTTTAAATTTCAAATCAATTTTTTGATTTGTCCACAAAAATTAAATCAACTTGCCTAGCAGAAAAATGGTACCGTAATTTTACAGAATTCTGAAAAAAAGCTGAGCTTTTTTGTTATAAGCCATTAATATTCTGACTTACGACTACGACTTTTTTTTTACCGAAGTCTAAGAAGTTTGGTGTCTGAGGCAAAGTTGTTTTTCATGAAAAGAAACTTGCAAGCCTTCTAGAACCACGACTTTCTAAAAAAAATCTACATTGTTACATATGTAGATTAATATTTTTAAATTATTATTTAAAAATTTGAATAAAATTCTCCGTAAGAGTTGAGGCTAAGGAGTGGTGCTGGAGAGGTAGTGATCTCAGATTTGAAATAAAAAACAGCCGTACCATACCATTTACTGGTTAATGTACAGTTACCTCAAATCGCTGACGTGTAGGCTAAAATCTGATGGCAGATTAAAACTCAGCGACTTCAAATAACACTAAGTTGATAGTGTAATTAACAATGAAAAATAAAAAAAAATGTTGATCTCTTTGGAAACCATCAAAGTCTGAAGAATTATCAGCGGTGCTGCCCAGAGAACGAGCAGGCGCTCAAAGAGCGTAAAAATGAGAATGAGAAGACGTTTAAAGAGCGTTAAAAAGCGTAAAAAAGCGTGCACCTATACAGAATCATCAACACATGCTTATCGTTGCTTGTGGTAGTGGGCACCACTGATTATCAGCAACTACTCAAAAATATGCACTTTAATTATTTTCCTTGAGATTCTTAGAACTATCAAAAATCAAATAAATAGGCCCAAAAATTAATTTTTAAGAATTCATTGTCAATGTAACTATAATTTTTCAGAAAAATGCTTCAGATGATTTTTATACCTTGAAAAATTTTGTCTGTAAAAAATTCAACTTTTTTATAGGAGTTAACCGTTTGATCCACAAATTATTTCTAGCAGGAGAAAAAATATGAACTATGTATTTTAAGTTATTTTGGGTTCAAAATAAGATAAATTTCACGTTTTATGAAAATTGGACCAATAACTATAACTGTTTTTTAGATTATGTTGAGTATATGCAAAATTGGGTACCAAAATTTTCAAAAAACTTTATATTTCAACAAAATAAACTGTGCTATAATTGTATTAAATATAACTCAAACGAATAAATCATAAACGTTAATAAACGTCCATAGCTTTTTTGTTAGTTAAAATAACTCTATTTAAGACAAAAAAATGACTTTTAACCAGGGACCCAAAATAACTATTATTTTCTTTTTTCAGATTGAAAAAATTGCCCAGTTTTAATAATTATTTTTAAAAATTGATTTATAATTATTATGAATAAGAAATATTTTATTAGTTGTCAATAACTATTATTTTTCAATGGATTTTTTTACGTTGAGTCATAACTATTATGAATGAGAAATATTTTATTAGTTGTCAATAACTATTATTTTTCAATGGATACTTTTTTACGTTGAGTCATAACTATTATGAATAAGAAATATTTTGTTAGTTGTCAATAACTATTATTCTTCAATGGATTTTTTTTTACGTTGAGTCATAACTATTATGAATAAGAAATATTTTATTAGTTGTCAATAACTATTATTTTTCAATTGATTCTTTTTTACGTTGAGTCATAACTATTATGAATAAGAAATATTTTATTAGTTGTCAATAACTGTTATTTTTCAATTGATTCTTTTTTACGTTGAGTCATAACTATTATGCATAAGAGATATTTTATTAGTTGTCAATAACTATTAATTTGGAAAAAATATTTTTTTACGTTGTTTTGAAAAAAGTGTTCAACAGATTTTCATTTTTGTGAATTTTTTTGCACCAATCGATGGGGAGGTGCTTTTTATGACATCACCAGAGGTGGTCATCGGTTCGAAAATGCACGCGATTTTGACTCATTTTTGAAGTTTTTTTTGCTTCAATCAATTGGTTCGATTTTGGTCCGTTTTGAAAAAAAATTTTGTACCAATCATTGGAAAGAGGCCGAAGTCGAAAAAAAAGGTACCAAAAAGTGCCCGATTTTGGTCCATTTTCGAAATTTTGTTTGCACCAATCTTTGGAAAGAGGTCGAAGTCGAAAAAAAAGGTACCAAAAAGTGCCCGATTTTGGTCCATTTTCGAAACTTTTTTTATGCACCGGCCGTTGGATACAGGTCGAAAATAGATTTTGGTCATCATCAAAGGTGGTTCCGAGTCCCAAAATGTGCCCGATTTTGGTCCATTTTCGAAATTTTGTTTGCAAAAATCTTTGGAAAGAGGTCGAAGTCGAAAAAAAGGTACCAAAAAGTGCCTGATTTTGGTCCATTTTCTAAATTTTGTTTGCACCAATCTTTGGAAAGAGGTCGAAAATAGAAAAATTTTTTTATGAACCACCCTAAAATTTTTTATTGCTCCAATCGATTATGAAAGGTTGAAAATGCGTTTTGGATATCTTTTAGAGTAGCTCCGGAACTTGAAAACTACCAAAATGATCGAAAGCGGTCCTTTCCAGGGTCCGGAGCCACCCTCAATGATGTCAAATATTTATATTCGACGATTTCCCATTAATTACAGAAAAAAAAAATTTTTTCCGAAAATGGGTCAAAAACGGTTCTTTCTCGGGGCCGGACTCAGGAGCCACTCTAAGTGATGTCCAAAATCCATTTTCGACCTTTTCCAATTTATTACAGAAAAAAGAAGTTTTTTTCGAAAATGGGTCAAAAACGGTCCTTTCCAGGGTCCAGAGCCGCCTCAAATGAGGTCCAAAATTAATTTTCGACCTCTATTTAACGACTGGTGCAAACAAAATTTCGAAAATGGACCAAAACCGGGCACTTTTTGGTACATTTTTTTTCGACTTCGACCTCTTTCCAACGATTGGTACAAAATTTTTTTTTTCAAAACGGACCAAAATCGACCACTTTTTTAGTTAGGACCAACTCTGGTGATGGTCAAAGCCCATTGTCAACCTCTTTCCATCGATTTTTTGCAAAAAAAAATTCGAAAATGGACCTAAATAGAGCACTTTTAAGGATCGGTACCACTTCTAGTGATGGCCAATATCCTTTTTAGACCGCTTTTCATTGATTGAAGCAAAAAAAACTTCAAAAATGAGTCAAAATCGCGTATATTTTTGAACTAGGGTTTGTAATCCCGTGCCATATTTGTAATCTCGGGATTACTTTGATCTAGTCCCGGGATCCCGGGATCGATCCCGGGATTTTTAAATACCTGTTCTTGAAAAATTTTAACACATTATTTTAGTAAAATTTTAAAAAAATTAAAAACTTGACATTCCAAAAACATGTTTATAAAAAAATATTTATTAATTTGTAAGGAAATTCATTGTTTATATGATATTGTAGCGAAATTTGGTTTATGCTAGAAAACTCTTGAAATAAATACCAACGAAAGAAAACTAAACGATACTAGCTAGCATAAACATACTAGCACCATCTAGCGGCAAAATAATAAACTGAACAGACGCTGCAGTACACTATAAATAAAAAGTCAACAACCGAGAGAAATTATCGCCGTCGTACAACGTACAACGCCATCTAACATCTAGCATAATAGCTAGCTCAACGTCAGTGCGCCATGCGCACCATTCACCATTGTGGTGAATTGTGGATAGTAGTAGAATGCACGCTACAAAGTAGCACTGGTGGGTTGTAGAAAATGGTAGAATATACGCCACTTAGAAGGTACTGGATTATTCGAGAGAGTGATGACTGCAGTATAAAAAGGGTTGTCATCTGAGCTGAGAACACAGTAGAATTAAACCAGCGAAGCAATAAGCAATAAAGTGAATACAGTGTGATCCGTAGTAGAACAAAACAGTTTTCTATACAGTGTTAAATTAATATTAGAATTTGAACGTTAATAAAATAAACCATTTTATAACTAAATAAGTTTGTGTGTTTTTAATTGTTACACAATCCAGTGATCGAACTCAGAAAAGTGTGAGAGATCGAAATTATCGTCAAAGGGACAGAAATTTCGTAACAATTGGTGTCAGAAGTGGGATTGTGTAAAAAGAATTAACAATCAATTAATTAAAAAATAAATAAAAATGGTTAAGTTTGAAGATCTGAAAGTGGATCAACTGAAGAAGGAGTTGCAGCAGCTGAATCTGCAATCTACTGGCGGAAAGGTGGAGTTACAGAAACGCTTACGGCAGGCTCTTGAGGCTCAAGGTGTAAACCTAGAAGAGCATGAATTTTATAGTGATGTATCAGAATCAGCAGCGAAAGTGGAAGAAGCTTCTGGATCAGCGGCAAGTGGTGAAGTTGTAGATATGTCAAAGTTCGAGAAAATGTTAATGGCGATGACGCAGGTCATTCGAGAAGAAATTGGTCAGAGCTTAAGTCAAAATACACTACAGATGAATAGCAATATCCAGACCATTCGAGAAGAAATCGGTCAGAGCTTAAGTCAAAATGCACTGCAAATGGACCAGAAGTTAAATCAGAACGCGCTGCAGATCCAGACGGTTCGGGAGGAAATCGATCAGAGCTTAAGTCAGAACGCGCTGCAGATCCAGGCGGTTCGGGAAGAAATTGATCAGAGCTTAAGTCAGAATGCGACGCAGATCCACACAATGAATCAAAACATTGAAGCTGTTCGAACGGAGGTTTCCAAAATGGTAGATGGCCTCGATGCAAAAATGATTGAGTTACGAGATGACGTTGAATCATTCAAAGGAGAAGTTCAAAATAATTTTGAGGACGTTAATAAAAGGATTCAACAGTTGGAAATAAGCGAACCAACCACTCAAGTTATAAGAGAAATCAGCGCAGAGAGGCTTAAGGCACCCTCGTACGATGGAACAACGCCATTCAGTGTTTTCAAGCTCCAGTTCGAAACAACATCTGGTCACAATCGTTGGGATAACGAAAGCGCAGCTGCAGCGCTAATTGTGGCATTAAAAGGCGCAGCTGCAGAAGTTTTGCAAACGGTTCCAGTGGCGGAGCAGAAAAATTACAAGGCGGTGATGGATGCCTTACAGCGAAAATATGGCAGTGACCACATGAAGCAAATTCACAGATTGGAGTTAAAAAGTCGTATCCAGAAATCTGGTGAGTCCTTGCAGGAGTATGCTGCGGATATTGAGCGATTGGCACACCTTTCCTATCCTGACGAGTTAAGTGTCGTAGCAGAAAAATTCAAAATAGAGGCGTTTATTGACGGCATACGTGACTCAGAAACAAAACGCGAGACAATGAGGAGCCCGAAGACGACATTTAATGAAACAGTAACGGTTGCCCTCACGCAGGAGACGATTGCGTTGACATGCCGCCCATCACTGAAAACTCGTCGGATGGAGGTGGAGGCTGAAAAGAAAAATTCATCGTTCGCCAGCGGTAGCTTCAGCGGAAAATGCTACAATTGTGGTAAGCAGGGACACATGGCACGTGACTGCAAATCACGTCGTAAACGATCTGCATCACGTTCACCAAAAAGAAGACTTGGAAATAGGGTGAACGATGGCGAAAATGTTAGCGAGCAGCAGTCGTTAAACTAAAGAGAGTCAGTACAGCGGGGCGTGAGCTGACTCTTACAGATGATTGCCCCATAGTCTTGGTTTCGAAGCTCTGCCGAAATTCCAACAGCCTTACCATCGGTGGAAAAATCAACGGAAGACCATGTGAGCTTACTTTGGATACAGGCGCATCGCATTCAATTGTGAGGAAAGACTTATTTGAAAGACGACGAGTAACGCCGTTAAATGGGATCCAATTGAGAACAGCGACAGGAGAAATTGCGCAAATAGTAGGAAAAGTTACAGCGAGTATTCTCATCGGCAACAAAACTGTGGAACATGATTTTATTGTTGCAAACATCACCGATGAGGTTATCATTGGCGTGGACTTCATGATTCGACACGGGTTCACTTTGGATCTTAAGAAAAAAACGTTAAGGTATGCCAATGTAGAGTTGCCTTTAGACATTGGCTGTGGACAAAAATTAGCAATTGCAAGAGTCTACATAAGTGAGCGCTGTCGAATTGAACCCAATACCGAAGAAATTATTTGGGCCACAACAAATGAAGACTGTGGGACAAGCCATCTGTGGGTAGTGGAAGCAGATAAGAAAAATTTTAAGAAAGACCTGATTATTGGAAAGACCCTAGTAAACACAAGAACAGACAGAAAAATACCGGTGCGAATTTTGAATCCAACAAATAAGCCAAAATGGATGCAAAAAGGTGAACTTATAGCGCAATGTGAGAAAGTTACAGCTGTGATAAATTGTGAAAATGACCAGCAGAACACACAAGGTACAACTTTAACAAAATCGTCGGCCTTGGATGTATTGACGAAAGAATGGACGAAGGAGTTGTCTGCTCAGAACAAAAACAAAGCAAAAAGGTTTCTGCAAAAACATTGGCGGATATTTGCGTCCAAAGGAGAAAATAATGGCCGAACATCAGTTGTCAAACATCGCATTGATACAGGTGATTTTCAGCCGATTCGTCAACCTCCAAGGAGGCTAGCACTCGCTAAGAGAGAAGAAGTGACGGGCCTTATAGAAGATATGGCGCGAGAAAATGTCATTGCACCATCAGAAAGCCCATGGAGTTCACCGGTCGTACTTGTGAAGAAAAAGGATGGAAGTATGCGATTCTGTGTGGATTACAGAAAATTGAATGACGTCACTAAAAAAGACAGCTACCCGTTACCCAGAATCGATGATACACTGGATACGTTATCTGGAGCAACATGGTTTTCCACCCTGGACTTACAAAGTGGATATTGGCAGGTGGAAATAGATGAAAAAGACAAAGAGAAAACTGCCTTTAGTATTGGGAATGGTCTATGGCAGTTCAACGTCATGCCGTTTGGTCTTTGTAACGCTCCAGCTACGTTTGAACGGTTAATGGAACGAGTTCTCAAAGGACTACATTGGAAGACTTGTCTAGTGTATCTCGATGACATAATCATCATGGGTAAAGATTTTGATGACCACTTGAAAAATCTGGAGGAAGTGTTTGAGCGCTTGGAGGCAGCTGGACTAAAATTAAGTGCGAAAAAGTGCTCACTTTTCCAGCGTGAAGTCAAATATCTGGGGCACAAGGTTACGTCAGAAGGAATACACACAGATGAAGATAAAATAAAAGCTGTGAAAAATTGGCCACGTCCATCTAATCTTCATGAGTTGCGAAGTTTTCTGGGTCTATGCACTTATTACAGACGCTTTGTTCCTGGTTTCGCAAATGTTGCAGGCAGTCTACATGAGCTGACACAGAAAAATCGAAAATTCGAATGGAGTGGGGTACAGGAAACTGCATTCCAAAAGCTGAAAGAATTACTGTCTACAGCGCCAATACTCGCGTACCCAATACCCGGCAAAGAATTTGTATTGGACACCGATGCGAGTGGCCATGGTATTGGAGGAGTTTTGTCCCAAATCATCAATGGACAAGAAAAATTCGTCGCATATTTCAGCAAAATTCTGTCGAAACCTGAGAGGAATTATTGCGTAACTCGGAGAGAGTTACTGGCAGTAATGGAATGCGTGAAACACTTCCATAAGTACTTATATGGACAGCACTTTCTCCTGAGGACAGACCATGCGGCATTAAGGTGGCTACTTCAATTCAAGGATCCTGAAGGTCAAATCGCACGGTGGATAGAACGCTTGCAGAGCTATGATTTCACCATAGAGCATCGCAAAGGAAGCCAGCATGGAAATGCGGATGCACTTTCCCGTCGTCCATGTAAAATTGAATGCGGTCATTGTTCGCGAACAGAAAATAAAGCAGGAGCAATTGATGTGCGCCTTTTGAACGTTTTGCCTGAAGAAAAGTGGACAAAAGAGGAGGTAAAACGGGACCAGCGCAATGATACAGATTTGGCAACTATAATTAAGTATAAGGAGCTGGGTAGGAAACCGGCGTGGCAAGAAATTTCAAATGAAAGCCAAATCTGTAAAGCATACTGGGCGCAATGGCAAAGTTTGGAGTTGCATGACGGTTGTCTCTACCGAATCTGGGAAAGCGAGGATGGTAAAACTCGCTCAAAACTGCTGGTTATTCCAAAGGCCAAATTTAAGGAAATAATCGAGGATTATCACAACGGATCGAGTGGTGGACATCTGGGCATAACGAAAACCACAGAGAAAATAAAGAAACGGTTTTATTGGGTAGGATGCCAAGAATCAGTTGCTGACTGGATCCGCCGTTGTGACCAATGTGCAATTGCTAAAGGACCAAGGCAACGCACTCGGGGAAAAATGCATCAGTATAACGTCGGAGCTCCCTTTGAGAGGATAGCCATGGATATAGCGGGACCTTTTCCAATCAGCAATGCAGGAAATAAATACATCCTTGTGGTAATTGATTACTTCAGTAAGTGGCCAGAAGTATATCCCATTCCCAATCAAGAAGCAAAAACGGTGGCAGACATTTTCATCAAAAATTGGATTTGCCGATATGGAGCTCCACTTGAGTTGCATTCCGACCAAGGACGAAATTTTGAGTCGACACTTTTTAAGGAGGTTTGTGACATGCTTGGAATACAGAAGACACGCACCACAGCTTTGCATCCTCAGTCCGATGGCATGGTCGAAAGGTTCAACCGTACTCTAGAGGAACATTTAAAAAAGGTTGTCGATAAAGGACAAAAAGATTGGGATGAGCACCTACCAATGTTTCTGATGGCTTATCGGTCGGCAATACACGATACCACTACAGTCACGCCAGCAAAAGCCATTTTTGGTACAGACTTAAGGCTTCCAGCAGATTTGAAGTACGGAGTAAGCGTTGTCCCAGAAACGACCCATGCTGACGATTACATGTCGCGGAAAAGAGAAGAATTAGCAGATATACACGAGCTTATCAGGAGACGTACTCAATTGGCTAGCGACAAGATGAAAGCTCGGTATGACCTGCGAGCAAATACTGAAGGGTTCAAAGAAGGTCAACTAGTGCTGCTACATAACCCACAACGAAAACGAGGCTTGTCTCCTAAATTACAGACTCATTGGGAGGGACCTTACCGGATCGTCACAAGGATTAATGATGTTGTGTATCGAATTCAAAAATACCCCGGGAACAAAAATAAATTTAAGGTAGTCCACATCGAAAGGCTGGCACCTTATACTAGAAACGGAGAGACTCTTGTTCGGGACGAACAAGTTTAAGCGGAGGGCAGTGTAGCGAAATTTGGTTTATGCTAGAAAACTCTTGAAATAAATACCAACGAAAGAAAACTAAACGATACTAGCTAGCATAAACATACTAGCACCATCTAGCGGCAAAATAATAAACTGAACAGACGCTGCAGTACACTATAAATAAAAAGTCAACAACCGAGAGAAATTATCGCCGTCGTACAACGTACAACGCCATCTAACATCTAGCATAATAGCTAGCTCAACGTCAGTGCGCCATGCGCACCATTCACCATTGTGGTGAATTGTGGATAGTAGTAGAATGCACGCTACAAAGTAGCACTGGTGGGTTGTAGAAAATGGTAGAATATACGCCACTTAGAAGGTACTGGATTATTCGAGAGAGTGATGACTGCAGTATAAAAAGGGTTGTCATCTGAGCTGAGAACACAGTAGAATTAAACCAGCGAAGCAATAAGCAATAAAGTGAATACAGTGTGATCCGTAGTAGAACAAAACAGTTTTCTATACAGTGTTAAATTAATATTAGAATTTGAACGTTAATAAAATAAACCATTTTATAACTAAATAAGTTTGTGTGTTTTTAATTGTTACACAATCCAGTGATCGAACTCAGAAAAGTGTGAGAGATCGAAATTATCGTCAAAGGGACAGAAATTTCGTAACAATATTATACATACTTAATTATTAAATTATAAGGAGTTCATTCATTGTTTGAAAATTAATAGTAATTAATTTTGTATATTTTTAAAATATGTTTTGAGGAAGCAAAGCACATCCAAAGTTTCATCGCACAAACGATTTCTTATTTTAGTTGCGAAAAGTCCAGCCGCAGAAAAAGCACGTTCAGACTCTACACTGGTAGGCTTAATAGTCATTAAAAAATCATAGGCTCTTTGTAAAATGTCACCACGTGTTCCCCCATTTACTTTTGAATTTTCACTGATAGCTTCTCACATCGAATTGGTATCCTCGGCAAATGCGCTTTTTTTATAGCTTTATTAAGTTCGTCTGAAATAGATTCAGATGGAGACTCGGAAACAATTTCGAGAGGTGCCTCATTTAAAACAGAAAGTTCAACTTCAGATTCAGTCTCATTAGCTGTTTCTGATGTAACTGGATTTGAAGCGTGTAGTCTTTCGAGTAACTCAACTATTAATTTGCGGCATTTTGTTGAAGATGGAACTATTACTATGTCTATTTCAGATTCGGATTGAACGTTGATTCTACCATTGTGCAGATACTGAAGGATATCACTTATATCTGTTCGCCTTTGTTGCATTCGAAGAATGAGAGCTGAATACAATTTTTGACTTATCACGTTGTTAGCATCTTTAAGTTTTTTTAACATAAAAGTTATGGCAACATCGGCTGTGAACAAATTAGCATCCCGACGGTAAAGGGCTTCGACTGTAGCTTTTACTGGGATTAGCGCATTAATGATATCAGATACCATTTCAATCTCATTATTGGATAAAGCCAAAGATTCACCTTCAGGTAGACTTATGTCTATTAATGCCTTCTGTATACAATTTTTCAATAAATAGACGCATTCAAGCATTGACAAAAGACAGTTCCATCTAGTCTTGCAGTCTTTTATTAGAGCCATTTGCTTCCCAAATTCGCAGCAACCGAACAAAAAAAAAATCCAAGAATTTCTAATATGAAAATAGTCAAATCTCAACTGAAAAAATTTAAATTAAAAAATGTTGAACCAAATACGATTTTTTTACAAAAAATTTTAAGTGGGCTGTGAGTTTTAGGCATAAAAAAGTCAAATCCCGGGATTAAGTGATCGATCCCGGGATTTCGGGATTGATAAGAACAGCGGGATCCCGGGATTTCGGGATCCCGGGATTACAAACCCTATTTTGAACCGATGACCACCTCTGGTGATGTCATAAAAACCACCTCCCCATCGATTGGTGCAAAAAGATTCACAAAAATGAAAATCTGTTGAACACTTTTTTCAAAACAACGTAAAAAAATATTTTTTCCAAATTAATAGTTATTGACAACTAATAAAATATTTCTTATGCATAATAGTTATCAACGTAAAAAAGAATCAATTGAAAAATAATAGTTATTGACAACTAATAAAATATTTTTTATTCATAATAGTTATGACTCAACGTAAAAAAAATCCATTGAAAAATAATAGTTATTGACAACTAATAATATATTTCTTATTCATAATAATTATAAACCAATTTTTTGACATAAAACTTATAGTAGTTATGTCCCTGCTTTTAACTCAAAATTGATAAATGTATTGTCAAGCTCGTAATTTTTAGAAAATATAAGCACTTTTTATAACCATTTGAATCTTGGACCAGGATACAACAAATGCTAGACATTTTATGTAAAAATGTTAAGCAACTTATTCAATTTTAACGGTTCATTATTGATTTTAATTAAGTTCTAAAATCCAAAAAACCGTAACACCAACCATATAGTTACAGTGAGCCACAAAACTGTTCACAAAAAAACATATTTCTAGTTTTAAGGCTGAATTTTTTTTTTCTTTGTAAAAAAGGTTTTAAAAAAAGGTATGCAGAAAACTTGCAAATTCTTTAATCTAGCTGAAAAAAAAATCAAAACTAAAATATTTCACATTTTGATTAACTTACATATGTAGGTATTTATTTTTATACCAAGTCTTTTAAAACTAAATTTCAACACATAAAAATTTTGCATTTACTTAGTTTTTGACTGCACCTTCACACTGTGCTCCCTTAATAATTTTCATTGTCGCCTCATAAACCAATTTTTTGTTTCGCAGGTGCTTATGCGCATTATGGGACTCTGTTCTTCACTGCTTGACTGTTCCCATTTTCGTGATACCGCTTGTTTTGTTCTCTTTAATTTGTAAACTCGGTGCATTTGTTTCTCGTTTTCGCTTCCATAACTGCTGCTGTTTTTTTTGTGGAGTTCCGCTTCGATGAGTCTTTTTTTTTGAAGTACGATCACCCGGTGTTGCTCTGGATACCTTTTGTGAAAGAAAAACGTATTTTAAACAACAACTAAATTCGTTGCAGGCAAAATATGCCTGAAAGCCAAAAAGGGTGACGTACTGAAAATGCACTTGATGCAATGCTTGTGGGTATTTGTCATTTCCTATTCACGGTTCGATTTAATCGGAAAAAAGCTGATTAAAGGACCCATTGAATTCTTTTCGGATTGTAGTTACTACATGCTTCAGAAATAGCTTAAAGCAAGAAAAAAAATGGATCTTCGTACCTCATTATGAATGAAGTTTTTAGTACATTTACAATTTTGCTCAGAATCTTTGGTCATAAGTTTCATGCAAAACAAAAAACCTTATTTCATGCAGGTATGTATGTATCTTGGTTGAAATATATTTTAAGTGTTTATATCCTTTAAGAGTATAATGCCTTTATTTACCCAATAGGTCAAAGAATGTGACCAGGCCTTTTCGCAACCCAATTTTAGAACAAAAAAACCTTCAAACCATATATTTGAAATGTCTTACACTGTAGGTGAAAATATGTTAGCATGCTGCAATTTTATCAACAACCTTTGAAACAATATATAAATTATAAATTTGCAGGCGCAACAGTTTTTCAATTTGTTAACTTTTAAGAACTCAATGTGGATAATTTTTGGATCTTTTGCTATATTTATCAAAATGCTCCAGCTTCCAAAATTTTGCCCACTTATGCTTTAAACTATTTTGGATACATTTATTTTTGAGTTGTTACGATGGTCGATATTTCTAATTACAAATTTGTAGGGCATTTCCACATGTGATAAGTTCATTATTGCTTTGTTTTCGAATTGATTGATTTCGATACTGAAGTCAAACTCTATACCGGGTGGGAAACTACATGGAAAAAAGTGTTCTTGCAGTTTTTTTGTGCTAGTTAGTGGCTTTAAAAAATTTATCAAAGCACATAGTTATAGTAAAAAACGATTTTTAAATTGAAAAACTAAACATTTACTGTCTTATTTTTAGTCTTATTCCTTAGCGAATTTAATCTGCCATAATTTTTTATAAATTGGGTAATATCTGTCGCATGCGTAACCTCTCATTCGCATATAACTATACATAACTTCTGTGATAATAGTGCAAAATTAATTTTTTAAGCTTTTATTTTTTAAAATTTTAAAAAATTTATCTCACTGGCTTAGAACTCGAAATAAGAAGTCGGTTAAATTTTTGTTTTTCAATCTCTGCTGCACCCTGTTTATGTAAATATTTTGACCGTATGTTTTCTCTCTTTTTTTGTTTGATGACAGGCTCTTAAGAATCCGTTTTTTAGAAAGATCAAAAGTCATTAAAAGAAAAAAAAAATAATTCTAGATTAACAAATTGTATTTCAGTCTGATCTGAGAGCGACGAAAAAAATTAAGTTTTAAGTTTTTCTTGTCACATCAGTTTTTTGAATTATTCTTGTTTGAAATAGCAAAAGTGCTGTTTTGGCCATAAGTTAGTCATTTCATTCGGGCAACGTTAACTTTTTTTGCATTAGTTTCTTTTGACATATTCATACAATTAATACAAATTTGGAAGACACTTTGTGTGAGAATGATAACTTCATCAAAAAAGTCTCACAACTGATTTGTAGAAAATTTTTCAATGAGGCTATATTTTTTTGAAATGTTTCTTATGGTCTGCAGAGGGTTCTTAGCATAATTTGGATTGGAAAATAAATGGGCGATGGCATGCCCCCTATACATGAAAAGAATTAAATTCATCAACTTTTTGACGCAGGCGAATGAGACTTGACATATAAAAAAAAGATACAGGCAAAAGTAATTTTCAATAAACAAATGGGCGTTTGCACACCTCCAAAAATCATTGCATCGAAAATATTGATAGGTTGGATTTGAAAAGGAAAATTTTGACCTTCTGTTGGAACCGTATTGAGCTAAACAAATCTCTATTAAATAGTGTAAAATCACTTCAAATTTGCCACAAAACAGTGTTTTTGCACTTTGAAGCAAGGATAACTAATACAAAATTCTGATGTGATGCAAAAAAAAGAAGCTAAATCAAAAGTTCTGTTAAAAAAAGTCAATTTATTAAAAAATTATTGGTCTCATCCATGGAAACTTTTTGTGCTTGTAATACCCATTTCTGAACTTTCCTTTTCATGAATAAGGTACATGGTGATAACTCTTAACTCTTAATTTCTATGGGAATCAGAGATTACTTCTACTATATGTCTATATATTTTGAGATATGCCCTTTCCCTGGCTATAACTTTGATAAAATAATGACAAACTAAAAATTTAAGCATCGTTTAATGACAAGACAAATTGAATTACAAAAATACTAACTTTTCGTTTCTATACGAAAAAAAGTTTGTAATGAAAGCCATCGAAGTTACAACATGCTTGAGCAAAAATTAGTTTTTCAAAGGGCTGATTTGAGGAAAAAGCTAAATGGTCGAAAAATGACCCACACTGAAAATTGGGAAACTAAAGTTCTTTGCCTTGGAATTGAAAAAATCGACTAATAATTCCATTTTCCTAGTGCTGGTATTGAAGTGTAGTATATATGTATTACCCTTTTCTGTTTTGAATAAAACCAGCTTTTTTTTTAATAAACTTAATCGTTTGACTTTAAAAGTTAAAATTAATTTTTGTATCTGTTTTATGTAATTTAATTTTGTTGCTCTCTACAATTTTTCATCGTCATGGCCAAATGCAGCTGTTGTTGGTATTGTTGTGTGAGCCAATGTTAGTGCTGTTGTCAGTTGTGGCATATTGTTGGTGTAATAATTATAACAGAAACAGAAACAACAACAACAACTTACAATCATTTTCAATGTATTGCACTTACTGTACATAAGTACATAAGTATTCATATAGTATATACATATGTATATTTTTCGTTTTCCATTGTTTGTTGTTTCAGATAATGCATTGGAATAAAACATGGAGCATAACCACCATAACAACAACAATAATAACGACAAATGCTAGGTACAATACCGACAATGTTACTCACATAAATAGTTATTGCGGCTACTATGAAATTTGTTTGTTAGCTGCCATTTGTACACCTCTGCTGCGCAGCTCCCTCCCTTCTCATTACTCTATCATTCATAGCTTTGACGATCGCTCATTTGATTTCATTTCATTTCCAATTAATGAGCTTAAGAGCAGCAGTGGCTGCATCATCAGTGGTAGCAGTTCTGTTTTGTATGAAAACTGCAGGTGCTTGTGAGGGCTGCGGCATCGGAGTTTGAATAAGCAGCGTCAGTGCCTGCGCTTACTGCTTCCCTAAACGCTTGAATTGCGCTTCTGCATTTAAGCGGTGTAACTCACTGAATTGTGACGTGCTCATTCATAAGCTTCATCATTACCATCATCATAATCATCCAGAGCGTCGCAACTGACGTGGAGCATTCTTATATTGTTGTTCATATGGTTTTTAATTTATTTAATTTGCTTTTGTTAGGCAGGAACACAAATTTCGACTTAAACTTACCCGTAAGCTGTTAAAATTGCATTAGCCGGTAGCATTCAATATTGTAGCGGTTTCTTTGTTTTACTTGTAGACGTACAGTAAAACTTCAATAATCATAACTCATTCACGGTAGGTTTTAACCAACTTTAAATGAGTTACAAGAAAAACTTGAATGTGGAATTATTTGGGATGTTAATCAAAGTAGAAATGCATTAAAAGGAAAACAATCCTAAGAGCTTTTTTTTTCAATTTCATATTTACTGTTGTGTATAACGTGCGTATGAAATTTTAAAAACATCCGATTGTGCTCAAATTTTGACAAGTTAAAGAACCTAAAAAGACAGTCTCACAGCACGAATTTCAGCTCCCTAGGTATTCGGGGTCTTGAGTATTGTTAGGTCTAATTTCGAAAAAAACGCAATTTTTGAAAAAATAGCCGAATTAAATGCTTAATATCTCTAGGCCTGATCAACCATTTTCATTAGATGGTATCTCATTTAAAAGCGAATAGGAACGATCTGTCTTTAGTATTATAAATAAAACTACGACTTACGGCGCCATTTTCAAAGCAGTCATATTTTACTAAGACATAATTCACTTAATCGGGTCGCAAAAATAAGTCTTAAGGCCTAGGAGCTTAATTCTTTTTAAAGCATATAAGATGACATAATAAAAAAAAATTCATATCCAGAACTTCAAATTTGGATTTGTTGGCTTTTAGAACTAACATTTTTAAAACGGGCCAAAAACGGCTATTTTCAGGCTAAAATATGACTATTTCTCAGGACCCTGACCCCCTAGAGAATTGAAATTTGGGCTGTGGTGCCATCTATTAAAGTTCTTTGACATAACAAAATTTGAACAATATCGGATGTTTTTTAAATTTTGTACGTATGTTATACGTCTTTGGCCCTGTTCGAGTTGGCGACGACTATCGCATTCGAATGAACCACGAGCTGTATGAGCTCTACGCCGACATTGACATAGTTAAGCGTATAACAATACAGCAACTACGCTGGCTGGGTCATGTCCATCGTATGGCTAAAGAAGCTCCAGCGAAAAAGGTATTCGAAGAGAAGGTCCCCGGTCAACGACGAAGAGGGAGACCATGCCTCCGGTGGATAGACCAAGCTGAGGAAGCCCTAACCACGCTTGGCATTAACGATTGGAGAAGGCGCGCGCAAAACAGAGGCGCCTGGCGAGAGCTAATGAGGTCGGCCGTAACCTGACGACGGGTTGTTATGGCCATCTAAGTAGGTAAGTACGTATGTTATACATATGTCATATCATTAAAAAACAGTAAATATGAAATTAAAAAAAAAGCTCTAAGGATTTCTTTTGTTTCAGCATATATCGACTCTAACTTACATCCTTAACAATCCCCAATTAAAATTTTTGTTGTAACTCACACTTTTATTAAAAGTTGGTTAAAGCCCACCGTGCATTGCATGTTATTTTTAACTCATCATTTTATTTACAGAGTGAAAATGTGGTCAACCCTTCTATGGGCCATAGTCAAAATTTGACTCAAAAATTTTTGGAACTGAATTTCTCAAAAACTATGGGGAATAGAATAAAATAAATATTTGAACATTCATTTTATAACTTATAAAATTAATTTTTTTTTAAAAATGTTTCTCAAAATATCTTCGACATAGCATCTTTTTTTTGAATTTTTTATATGTTATTCTTCAATCAATCCCAAGAATAATATATCCTATTTCAAATCGATATTTCCGATATGTCTTTTATGAATTTTTTATTGAAGGCGTGCATCATTACAAATTAATGATGTTTTCCAAAGTTATGGGATTTTTAGAATTGATGGAAGAATAACATGAAAAAATCAAAAAAAAAAATTGTTGCTATGTCGAAAATATTTTGAGAAACATTGTGCGAGCCCTAAAAAAATGCATATTTTAAATGATTTTTTATTTTTATAAAACTAAAGCATTTTTTATAAAACTAAGTCTTTTTAAACAAAAAGGAAATATATTTAAACATTTTTACAATGAACTTTTTCAGTCAGACAAAGATCAATAATTCTGTAAGCACTTACAAATTGATCAATTATTTTATTCAATAAAAATGATTAAAAACATGTTTCATCTTTGTTGAATAAAAACATTGATCATTGTCTGACTGAAAAAGTTCATTGTAAAAATGTTTTATTACTATCAATAATTACACAGGACCACAAAAAAAAAAAAGACTTGTAGTTGAAAGTTGAGGTACCATACGGTATGTGTTTTGGTGTGCTAAGAACGAATCCCGGGTCAGAATTCGACCGTCACCCTCAGATTTTAACATAACCTCAAAATCCCATTTTAAAATACGGTAAAAGAAAGTCCTCAAAAAAAAGTATCAAAATCCAGAATTATATTATATTATAATACGTGCTTAGGTGTGCCAAAATAAAAATGAGTTTTAGTTGCCCACTTCTCACCCAGCACCATCATTTACCCATAAAGGGTCAAAAACTCATATTTTATAAAAATTCAAAATTAATGCATATCCGCAGGTATTTTGGTGCACGAAAGTAAGTAAGTAAACTCAGAATGTCGATAAAAACCTTTGGGTAGGTAATAAGGTACTGAGGTTGGTTTGGGGGTGATTAGGGGGTAGAAATGAGTTTTTATCGATATTAACAGCTTTAGTGCACCAAAATACCTGCGGATTTGTATTAACTTTCAATTTTGTCAAAATCTGAGGATGATGGGTACGTGTTGGTTGCTGTTTGTTTTACCATCGACTTTGTAGATCCACAGAAATTGAGCGTTGCATTTTGCTTTGCTATATCAATATAGCTTGAATCGGTTAAAACGCCTGGTAATTGTTATATCAAGTTTGATTGCTGCTATGTGGATATCTCTGATATAAATGGAAAAGACTGCCGAAACAGCATTAATCCGTATTATACGTTGTCTAGTCATCAAATCTCAAAATAATAATAACGAACTTGACAAACAATTGGTAAAGCCTGGTATCGAAAGTTCTGATGACGCAGGTAGAAAAAAACCAGTTTTTGTTTACACTCAGATGACCGACTGGACAGATCTGAAGATTGTTTTTGTGCTAAATATGAATCATTTTTCCATTATTGTAAATGTAATAATGCTATCTCACACTTGCAGTATATCACCTAGCTTTCCCTTTCAGTTTTAATTTTTTGACCCTCTAAATGAAATCTATCCTTCCCAAAATATAAACTTAACTGCATACATAATACCACACATCGTTTGTTTCAATTGAAACAGGCAATAAAGACAAAAAATAGTCAAACTTTGGAAAAATTAGGGAAAAGCTGAATTTTCGTATTAACCTTTCTTTTGTGGTTCTAACCCCAAAAATTCCCATCGATACGTGTGACGCTAAAAATGTTACACGGCAGAGTGGTCGCAAATCGTGTTTTTTCTTTAAAAATCGCTAGTAAGCGCAAATCTTGCCGATAGTGAACATTTTTTTTTTTAAATAAAAGCTAACTAAAATTCCAATAAATCGTCGTAGTCCGAATTTTGAAAAAAAGTTACTATTAAGCAGGGACGTGAACCGGGTGAAAAACTTGGTCGGTTCGGTTCATCGGTTCGAACAGTTTTTGCACTTTAGGATTGGTTCGTCAAAACGGTTTTTGTTTTCTTTGAACCGGGGTCTCGGTTCGGTTCAACGGTTCGGAGATGAAAAAAAAAAAAATTATTCAAATTTGAGTTATTTTTATTCAGTAAAAACCCAAGAGAATATAAAAATATATATGAACATATAATTTATGTCATACGCTTTAAGTACGTAGTAAAAAATTAGTATTTGATTTACAATAATCAGTTGAGGTTGATGAGAAAAATGGTTCGGTTTTCGGTTTGGATCAATCATTTGTCGAAAATTTCGGTTCGGTTAATGGTTCAGTTAATTATTAAAAAAAAAAACGGTTTCCCGGTTCAAAACCGATTCACGCCCCTGGATTTAAGTCAAATTCCGAAAAAAAATTTTTATTATTTTTTTTGGTTCAAAAATGGATACAAAGCGTATATCTTGTCAAAAATTATCCTTTAATTAAAGCTTACTGAAATTCCAACAAATCATTGGAGGCCGCCGAACATGGAAAACAAAATACAGTTTTTTTGAAAAAAGCCGAAAATTTTTCAAAAATTAAAAATTTTCTTTTTTAAATAGAGCTAACTTAATTGCCAATAAATCAGCAGACCCCGAATTTTGAAACAGAATGTTCGGTTTTTATTATTTTGATTTTTGGGTTCTATCAATGCTATAGGTTGCAAATCTTGTCGGAAATGAACAATTTATTTTTTTTAATAAAAGCCAACTAAAATGCTAACAAATCGTCGGGTCTTGAATTTTGAAAAATAGCTTGAGTGTTTAAATATTTGAAGTTAATTAGGTCCCAACAACATTTTTTTTATATGTTTTGGTTCAATATTGGCTGGAGGGCGCAAATCTTGTTAAAAATTAATAACTTTTTCTTTTGATTTTGTAGGCAATTTTATAAGCTACAAATTTGATTCGCATTATTTTTCAACACGATTTGGGACCACTGTGCCGTGTAGAATTTTTAGCGGCACACTTATCGATGGGGACTTTTGGGATTTTGTTTAGAACCACAAAAGGAAGGTTAATACGAAAATCCAGATTTCCCCTAATTTTTCTTAAGCTCGATTGCTGTTATTCCCTGGACTAGATTAGTTTTAATTTATTCGTCCAATAGCCGAACTTTTTTCTGTACTTTGTTTAAGTTATTGGATGATTTTCAATTTCTCAATTAAATCAAATGAATCATCCGACTATCAAACGAATAAAAACATTAAGTTGTCCGACTACCAGCGACAGCCAAATAGTACATAAGTCAAAATCCTGAGCAATATTTTCATCTAGTTGAGACTTTCGACCCCAAACTTTTTAAAACTTGTTTTCAAAGATGAATTATTCAGTGTTCTTGATTAAAAGTTTAAGAAAATAGATGACTTTTCATCACAAATAGAGGGATTAAATTTTCATACAATGATTTGACTCTAAATAAGGACTGTCTAAGAAAATACTTACGTTTTTATTTCTTAATGGTATACTCTACTTGATAATCTTATATGTATGTCTAGAAAATATACGATATTTGTCCTATATACGGTGATGCTTAATATGATGTATAATTTTTGGTGATATCACTTCAAACGCCAAAGATGCCTTAAAAGCATCAAAAAGTTCGCGAGCTGATTTTGTCCACTTACCTGCAAAATCCAGAGTTTAAGTATTTAACTATGGCAAAAATAGTTGGTGCATCAGAAAAAACGGTCTTTAATCTATTTCTAATTATAGGAAGGGTCTACCTGTTTTACGTATAAAACGTTCAGGCAGAAAACTAAAATGCTCTAACCTAAAACTAGCCGCGAAGATGAAGCGTCTTTTTAAGCAGATAATGCGATATATATCGGCTATAGCAGGTACATCAAAATCTATTGTACTAAGAGAAAAAGTAAATTAAAGAGATACAGAGTTCAAAAAGTTCCAGACCGCTCTGATGAAAAGCAGTTGGTGGCTCAGGTGCGATTCCGCAAACTGAATGAAAATTATCTGACTAAATTTCATTGCTGCGGTACTACTTACGTTAAAGCAGATTTTAAGCAGCTACCTGTACATGAATATTATACGTCACGGCAGAGGGGCATGTACTTAGTAAATTCTAAGAGAAAAATTTTTCGAAATTTTCGAAGCAATATATGGTTTGGCAGGTCATATGTACCTGTGGCCTCAGAAGAAGCTTCTTTGTTACGCAAGGCACAGTCAATTCAAAAGTTTATATAGACGAGTGCCTCGGAAAACGTCTTCTACCATTTATTCGTACACATGAAGATACAGTGATTCTCTGGCCCGATTTAGCAACCTCTCATTACTCTAAAGCTATGATGGAATGGTATCAAAGTAAAAAGATAAATTTTGTACCAAAAATATGAAGTTTGCCCAGCTGCCCAGAGCTTCGCCCAATCGGGAGATATCGGGCTCTAATGAAAAGAAATCTTTGAAAGAGTGGTAAGACTACAAAAAACTTACAAGACTTTAGACTTAAGTGAAAAAGATCGTTCCGTACTGTCGATGAAATACCTGTACAAAATGTAATAAAGGGCCTTAACAAAAAGTTTATTGGTATTTTTTTATAGCTGAAAATAAAAGTGACAAATTTTTCTGGGACAGTCCTTAGTATCAATTCCACAAGCAGTATATCTTGGTTAGTACAATGAAACTATTTTTTTAGTGTAAGATTCGTTATCCTTTTTCAAAAACGAAACTGCTTTTATTGTTAATGTTTTGCATTGGATTCTATCCTATTATTAAGCACTCATTTTGATATGAATTAAAATCCCCGAACCAAAAACTTTTTGCTACCATTAAAAAGATTCCAGCGTACCTATCTATATATGCGTACCATTTACTAATAACAATAAACAATCGATAAAAACAAAGAAAAATGAGAGATGGCTATTTTTGATTCAGCTATTCAAAGAAAAAACCGAATAAGAGAGAGAGAGACATTTAATATTAAAAATTCTAAACTGGGAGATCCATTTACTTTTTATGAGAACGAAATACAGCAACTTTTGCTGACAAAAGCAATCTTATGTGTCAGATTTTTTAGTTCTGATAGCGGAGTATCAATTGATTGCATTATGCTAAATTTTTTATGGCTTCTTTCCAAGTCAAGCTCAAGTCTTAACTGACTGCACTTCAGCGCAGATATGGTGTCTTTATTCTGTCAAATGTTAAAATTACACGCAATTTCAGGCTTGACAGATTTACTTGTTTGATTTGCTCTTATTTTATGCATTTGTGCCTGTGAATCTTTTCTTTAACCAGTCAGCCTTTGAGAGCCCTGCACTTTATGAGTGCTTAAAATAAAAAGAAAGTGAGCTACTGCATCGATAGACTCTCTCATGTACAATCTTTAGGGTTGCCGTTTAAAAACTTTGAATCTTAAAATGATGAACTTATAGAAATATGGTATTTTTTGATTCAAATTACTTCTGATATTCCAACCCCCTTGATTTTTTTTTTTAATAAAAATTATTACAATTGAACAAAATTATTTCATCGAATTTACAGCTTTTAGCAAACACCGATATTCATGTAAATTTACAAATCGGTCAATGCATATATTGTCTATGTAGAACAAAAAGTCACTATCTACATTTTCATGTTTTCGAGTTATAAGGTTTTATTGTTTGCTTTTTAACAGTTTTTGTATACACTTTAAGAGTTAATAACTTGTATTATTCAACAGATTTGTGTCGGTCATATTGAATTTTTAACGATAAAATTTACATTAAAAACCGCATAACTCGAAAACATGAAAATGTAGATAATGGCTTTTGGTTCTACATAGTTAGACGATATATTCAAACACATAAATATATTTCAAGCGGAATCAAACCAGTTTTCGGTTAATTACGGATTTTAGCCCAGGCTGTTTCATGCATTATACGCGGACAGCCGCTCTAAAATTTGAGCACGTAGGATTGTGACTTTGAGCTGTAAAAAATGTATTTATATCATTCCGGACACAATGCGTCATCTGTTATATATTTTTGTTATTTCTGTTTGTCGTCATAGCTGTTAAGCCTTCGGTTTAAAGACATGCTACGATTTATTTTTCGAAATTGTGAACTTGCCACTTATTTTAAAATGTGCGTTGCTCCCAATTTTGAAAATGTTTAGTTACTTTTTTTACTGTTTTAGGAGGGGGCGTTCAATTATTACGTAACGCAATTTTTGAAAATTTTTAAAATGGGCTAAAATTGAATCTCAAAATAAAATAACATATTTATAATTAATTGAATATTATTTAATCGAATTCAATAGTCACTTGCTGGAACCGATATTCATGTGAAATTTTCAAGGGTTAACAAAGCTATGGAGCAAACAAGAAATGACAAAATATATGACAGATGGCGTTTTGTGTGTATTAAAAAGTGCACTTTGTATATGTCATTAGCAGAACCCCTCATGGCTCAAGTGTTAAGAGCGGCTGTCCACACATAATTCATGGAATGGCCGGGGTTCGAAGAGAATGGAAGACTAAAAAGTTCTGAAATCTCCCACCAGATGGCGCTTTAAACAGTTTTAATAGTTTTAACTGCGCTTTAGCCGCTCGGAAAAACTGATGTCATACGAAAGCCAATTGAATGCCGGAAGAATTTTTTTTTTCATCTTACTCAGAATACATCTGTGCACTTATGATATTAATCTCACGTCAAAAAGACGTTGAGGTCTTTAGAAAAATCGAATTTGCTTAGAACAAAGTGGACTAATTGCTTTAAAAAAATTGTTTCATGGTATAGTATTTTTTTTTTAAAAATTCATAATGTGCTTAAGAATTATTGTATGTATTATACAAAATAGTCGAACAATTTTTTTTGTGCGAGACATGATTTTCCAGAAAATCGTTCATTTTAAACTTAAATTGCTTACAACAATCATAATAATTGTTATATATAAAGACTTTTCTGGGACTTATTTACCTATAACCTTTACTATTACTAATAGCGTTACTACAGTATTAAAATAACATTTTGTTTTGAAAATTCCAAGTAGTCGGCTCATATCACGAATTTTTAGCCAAATCATTTATTGCTGTAGCTAATCCAGATCCCGTCAACTTTTATCATTTTAATAAAACATTTTCGCTGTAGCCATTCAATAAAAATTTGAAGAAAGCATTTCATTATACACATCTAATTTCAAATCACTCTGCGCTAAAGAAGTTTCACATCAAAAACAATCTTACGTAATACGTTCTTCGAAACGCCCCCCGTCCCTGTAACGCATCGCAACGTTTTGCAAGATCCCCTTTCCCCCCAAACTGCGTTACGTAATACTTGAACGCCCCCTTACTACAATTCAACATTAATTATTACATGGAATTTACAGGTAAATATTATATAATATGTATACATGATTTAAGTCCCAGAAATTGTTCAATCTTTTCACTTACCTAACTCAGCTAGCGTTTTCCAAGCAATAGTCTTTGCTTTTTTAGTAGCCTGTATGCTAGTGGGTAATACTAACATGGGAAAGCAAGGAATCTTCTCCGATAGCCGGGCCGCCATCAAGGGTCTAAGCTCAGAGACGATAAAATCTAAATTTGTAGTACAGTGCAAGAAAGAACTAGCTAAGCTGGTGAGTCTGCTTGACGTAACTCTTATATGGACTCCAGGCCAGGTAATAAAAAGGCTGATAAAATAGCAAGGCGCGGTTCCTCTATTGACGAAACCGTAGTCTTGGATCATGTGCATACTTAGCTTGGTATAGTTAAGAAAATGGAAAAAATGTTCGCTTTTCCTTTCTGAGGCAGCAAAGAACTAGAGAACTCTGAAAACCTTAAAACAACCACGGCAATATGGCCATCGTATAGTAATTCAAAAACCACTGACTTGAAGTTCATTCAACCCTTTTTGCCGTATTGTCTGAATGCAAACGAGAAAGAATCTGTAAAGCACTTTTTCCGTAACTGTCCGGCCATCGCCAGAACCAGGCTCAGATATCTCGGACAAACTTTTTTTTGCAACCTCAGCGAATTCGTCGAAACGGAAATCGGATCGCTGCTTAACTGTCTCCAGAGAACTAACTGGATTCTTTTGTCAAGCTTCTTTCTTACCGGTTTTGTAGGGTTCCGTATGTGTTATTGAAACGGCACATTTAGTGTTTGCAGCATAGGTGCTAAGTCGCCACTCTAACCTAACATATATGTACATGATAAAAGGTTTCCAGTGTACGTTTAAATATTCACATGATTGGGTTTTTTTTTGAAAGATTTAAACATAATTCTTAAACAGGTTAAAGTTTCTATGATTTGTAATTCAAAATGTTTGGTAACTCTGGTTTCTTGTATTCAGCTCTCTATTGTGTGTGCACACTCACTCTCTTTCTCTTTACATTTACCTTTTGCTAACTAACATTAACAATCTAGCTAGACATTAGTGTGCTATGAATCAGACTCAGCGTTCAAAACAAAATAAATCCACGAGATACACTATCTTTCAGTATCGAATTCTCTGCATTCGCTATACCAACGTCTCTGCTCCAGCACTCGTGCGCTCGTTTGTTATTAACTGCTTCGAGTAGCAGTTGTCAAGCAATTGTCAAGCCGCGAACAACACACGGGTCGTCGTTTGGGTCGTCGCGTTCAATTTGTGCCTTTTTTAAAAACGTTCTGCCTGCGCGGCGCTACCCTAACTTTTACTTTGCGACGAACGAGTACGGGTATTTTGTTTCGGTATTCAGATACCGAGTTGGCTTGATGAATCTATGAAATACGCAAATGTCGCTTCTATGATTATCAGTTATTTGGTGCTTGTGTGACGTCATATTCCGTTGTCAGTGATCATCTGATTTGATGAAATTTATGAATTTTTCTTGTTGTTGTTGTATTTGCATTTGTGATCTTGATAAGAGCTTTTCGAGTCTTTCCAAACAAAAGTACGTGAAGTGAAGTGTTAAATGCAAAGCTTAAATTACATGAAATTACAACAAAAAATGAAGAGAAAATATCGCATTTTGTAGATACTAGATATATACTTATATTTTGTATATACATACATATGGCACGTATATGTATAGCTGATATAATAAATCTGCTTGGAAATAATTTCGCAGTAAAATCAGTGATAAAAAGTGTTGCCGTTGCCTTTATTGAAGTAACGTAAAGAAAAAAAAAAGAATTGCCTTCATAAATAGATTGTGTACGGATTTTTGCCTAATAATCTATAGTTTTAACTACCAGTTTCACTACTTAATCTACTACTATTTGTATCCTCACCCTAAACTGCACTTCTTTGCAACGCGATAAATTTATTGGCTTCACTTACGACCAAAGCAGCTACAACAACATATGGTGCCGCTGCTAATTTGGATATAGCAAACACGACGTGCTCATCATGCAAATTGCAACCACAACCGGAGCCGCACAGTGAAACCTTTAATTAAATGGTTAGTACCCGATTCAATTGTTGCATTTTTGCATCTGTTTTTTTTTTTGTTGTAGTCTTAAATGTCTGATTTTTATATTTTACTTGTAATTAGGCGAGGCTACTGTTTTGCTACATTCCTTTAATTCACAAACAGCACTTAGCAATTTAGCGATTCAGCGTTTTAGCAGCAATGACTAATAATTAAATATCTTCGCTTGTATGACGCTTGCTGAGTGCAATCCACTATTTGTATGAATTAATTATTGTGACGACGTCGCAGGCAGTCATTTTGTGAGTGTTGTAATGCGGGCCTCGAGTTTCACATTTTTAAGTTTTCAATGCCCTTACGCGATACGTACGGAGTACTCTGTTGTTTCGTGTACTCATTCACTCGAAACACTCACATCGTACATCTCACAGATATTTTGAATATTTTTATATGAAAGCGCTGTTTTTTTTTTTTGGATTTTTTGCCTTGGGGGGTTTTCTTTTATCGTTTTCATTTATTTGACTGCGTTTTTTTTCTCTTAATATTTGACGTTGTAGTTTGCGTTTTGGTGAAATTATCACTAGGCATTGTTAATTGGCAGCTTAATTGAAATTTTTCGTTATTTAAATACATAATTCATTTAGATATCTACGAGTTGTAACTTGCAGTTGTTAGGTTGCGCATAGTTAAAATGTTTTGTGTTGCGTCTCAAATTGTCTGCATGACGCTTAACTTAATAGGGGAGTTGCTTTGTGTTTAATTGTAGTCAAGTACATTTTGTTTAACCCAAGTGTTATGGTTTATTTTTATGTAGACACTTAAATTAACATATTTTCTGAGTTAAAGTGCGATACAATTGAGGTCAACGCTCAAATGTTGCAATGCTGATGATGATGGAATTTTCTTTATTGCTTTTGGAAATCTTTTAAATCCGAAAAAACTGAGTTCTTAGACTCTTCAAATAGATAATGTGAAAATGTTTGTATATATTTGCAAATATTTAATAATATTTAACAAATGGTTGATATATGCAAAATAAATAAATATTTATTATTTAAAAAATATTACTGTTCATATGTTTTGTTATAAATATCCCCGGTAACAAATATAAACAAACATTAATATCTTTAAATATTGATCATTACATTCTTTAATTACAAATATCCTCTCGACTGTCAAGCCGCCAATGTTTAAATAATGTTTAACTTAAACATATTGAGAGCTATATGAGTATAATGTTAATAAGAACATAAACTATGCAAGTCAGCAAAAACCGGAACATTATTCAACTTAAATAAAAAAAAACAAAGAAATTTATTTTCTTTCTATATATGTATGTATGTACCAATATTATTCAATTGGCGCCAGTTGAAAATCGATTTAATTATTTTTATACTTCTCGAAGGTAGATTTAACAGCTGTAACTTGATAACTCAGACCAAACAGTGCTTCAACATTGTGTGATGATATAACAATTTTTCTAATAATTTTCGACAAATAATTCAAGTTATTTTTAAAATTTATTTGCAATTTTTTTCTGTGTCTCCGAACTAGATTTTTTTTTTGACTTAAGCTTAGTCTAGTGTCTGTAGGGTTTTTTTCAGAAATTCCTGCTTCGTATATATGAGGCGCCCAGTTGCAAAACCGGCCAAGTCCAAAAAAATCAAATTTTGAGATATTCTCATATAACAAAATTAGACCATGCTTTATCTTTCTTCTATGGTTTTAGATAAAAAAAAAATGTTTGACAGAAATATTACACTTTTTAATTTAATTTTGATTCATGGGTTTCAAAATCGGCCAAGTCCATGAACTTGCTTTCAAAACCAGTCCAACGCCTTGGAATCAAAACCGGCCAAGTCCACTTTTTTCCAACGCCTGGAATCAAAACCGGCCAAGTCCACTTTTTTCCAACGCCTGGAATCAAAACCGGCCAAGTCCAGTTCATTGGTATCAAAACCGGCCAAGTCCAAAATTGTTTTCTCAAAAACATACGCAAATAAAACTTGAAAAGTCTGATCTGACGTGCTTTGAGTAAGAAATTTTATAAGCAATTTTGGGGGAAATACTTTTTAATTTTTTAATGAACATACATAGATGAAGATAAACAATTTTCGTTGTTTGTCCAAAAGTATGGAAAAGGGACTTGGTCGGTTTTGCAACTGGGCGCCTCATTTATTTAAAAAAAAACAATTTTTGATAATATTTTTGGGAGAAAATAGTAATATGTCTACCAATTTCTTTTTAGAAATACTATTTTTTTTAACTTCTGACATCAGAATAGTAGACATCAACCCATTTTTGTAATAAATACATTGATTAACGTTATCACAAAAAATCCAACCTTTAATCATACATAAGAAAAGCACTCTAATATATAATTTCATCAACATGTTCAAAAAGCGTAAATTTTTTAAGGTTCGTTGATTTTTTTTACAACATCAATGTAATGCCGAGTTAGCGTTTCTTTACTGTATTTGGTTGCCTTAGACAAGAAATATTTTATGAAATAATTTCTTATTACAGGATTAGCTATGTGTTGATAAAAATTATTTTAAAGGAAAGCTGATATTTCATCGAGCACAGCAGTATTGTCGCGTTGGATGAAATATTTGGACATCACTTTCACTTTTACTATCAATAGTTAGAGGCTCTTTAATCTTAACCACTTTTTGAATTGTTGTGTCATACCTAAAGGTCTAAAGTTACCAACAGCTCTGGAAAAGTACTAGACACAGACAACAGCTGTAAGCCGGATCCAATTAAGATTCTAAGTGATGCGGTTTTCTGTTGTTCTGCTTTAATCTATGACAACTTCTTAAAAAGTTTTAATATTTTTGTACAGAGCTTTTTGTTCAGTACTTTTAGTGTAAAAAACCACAAAAAAATTACAAGCGAAAAATGCATTAAAATGGGCAACGAGCTGCTTATTAGGGCGGATTAAATTTTTAAGTGGTCCGGAAACTCTATTTTTCTGAAAGTTCATCAAATTTTAAGCAAAAAAGTCCACTACACGATATGGTTACAATGAATTTCGAGCCCGCGAGTTTTTATTTGAAGTATTTAAAACTATTCAAACTGCTTATGCTGCCATCTGGTGACAGTATTCAGAACTTTACAGTTTCTCATTCTCTTCCTCAATTTATTCAAATCGGTGAATTAGTTTCGGAGTTATTCAAGTTTAAACAAAACTGTTGAACAACTCATGGCTTCTGTTTGCCTTTGTTTTATGAAATTTTCAATATGAAAAACTAAAGCTCGCTCGTAACAGCAGCAGGGAAGAGTTGTTCAACAGTTTTGTTTAAACTTGAATAACTTCGAAACTAATTCACCGATTTGAATGAAGACAACGTCATTTTATTGCTTACGAGTTGAGGAAGAGAATGAAAAACTGTAAAGTTCTGAAAATTATCACCAGATGCCAGTTTAAGCAGTTTGAATAGTTTGAACTACTTCAAATGAAAACTCGCGGGCTCGAAATTCATTGAAGCCATATGGTGTAGTGGACTTTTTTACTTAAAATTAGACGAACTTTCAGAAAAATAGAGTTTCCGGACTAAAAAATATTTCTCCATACAATTTAATCCGCCCTACTGCTTATACTAGTTTCAATGACCGCTACGTCATATCATTCTTAAAAAGTTATTGCCCTTTTAAAATGTTCGTCAATGACTTTAAAAGAAATGTTGGGTGAAATGTTTTCGAAAAATTTCTGTTTTTTAATTCGAATAGCTCATAGACCAAAAGGAGCTCAAGGAAATAAGTTTTCCACAAATTACCTTGAAAGATATTGAGGCTTAAAGTTGTTTCGACTCTGGTGTGTTCAACGTTTATATAATGAATTAATTGAAACATTTGCCAGATTCAGTAAAGAAAAGTGTTTGCTTGCATTGACGTTGAAATTAAAAAAAAAAAAAAAAATAGAAAATATGAATATTCTGCACCTTTTATCGATAAATAAAATATCGGCTATTTTTTTTTCTGAAATATGCTTTTTTATTGAACTTTCCTACTTAAAAATTTTATCTTAAATTTGTAAAATAGTTTACCTTAATCTTCCGCAAAAAATTGTAGTAAAATGATATAAATAATATTTTCAACGAACTTACAGTATATGTAGTATGAGCACAGAGAAATTAAATTTTTCCCTAAAACCTAAAAAGAAAACAATCAAGATTAAATTTTAACTTTTGCATGATATGAATGCGAAATCATTTTTGCTTAAACCTCGAAAATGTTTCGCACATTTCATTAGTACAATTCACACATCACTAACACAGTCATACTGATAAAAAACACAACACTCAAAAAGTCAACCTCGACTGATCCCAACTGGCGTTCAGTCATCAAGCACCCAATCAGTTGGCTACATCCATCCCACCATCCATCTATTTACAACCGACAACCATGAAAAACTTGCAAAATAATTCATTATTTTATCATATGAATTAAATTTAATTTAATCAAAAAATGCAAGGTATAAAGAGTTTGCAAACAAAAGCAAAACAAAGACGCGAAAAAAGAAAAAATTGATGAAATTAAGAAAAAAAGAAATTTGAGCACATATGCAGTTTTGTTCCTCTTATTATGCTTCATATTCTGGCTTAAGGAATTCTTAAACTGTGGCCATTAAATGGTCAAATTTAATGGTTTTCATATAAAAAATCACTGTATCTTTGAAACCAAAACATTTTGAAGTTTTGTGTAAGAAGGAAAAAAACTGTCGGTAACTGTAAATGTTAACTAGTAATGGCTTAAGTTCCCTGAAAAAAAGAAGTCATGTTAAGGGAAGATGGATGGAAAAAATATTTTTTTCTAGAAAACCTTACCAAAGCTTACCTCCTAAAGACCCTAGGAGTTGAAACAATTCAGGTGACAAATCCAAAACATTTTACTGAGTTTATTGTAATGTATTTGGTTTTTAGTATGTATGTATTTGAATCTTTTTTTTTTTGTCAATGAAATGTATTATGAAAATGTCAGATAAAGTTTAAGTTAATATTTAAGTAACAAGTATGTATATCAAATACATATATAGTATCTAATTTTCTCAGTAGAAGCTTAGCTACTAA
Source organism: Tricholauxania praeusta (assembly GCA_949775025.1). Classification (NCBI taxonomy): domain Eukaryota; kingdom Metazoa; phylum Arthropoda; class Insecta; order Diptera; family Lauxaniidae; genus Tricholauxania; species Tricholauxania praeusta. The sequence continues at coordinate 71,687,522 of OX459029.1, read as the reverse complement.
AAAATACCATTAAAAGTGGTACATATCAATGATGCTAAAAAAATCTTCTAAATTTTGGAACTCGAAACCAAGTTTTTAAAAACATCTCCCAAAATATTTTACTGTCTTAAAAATTACCAGGCAAATAGTTTGACCCTAAAAACGCACCCAATCTAGGGACCCGATTTTTTGATAGGGAGAGTAAACTCATTGATAATATTTTTACAAAACAATGATCCTTGAAGGTTCTCTAAGCTATTGCGCAATGTTTTAAATGAGAATCAGTATTCCCCTCTAAAATTGATATTTGACTGCACTATTCGCATATTAAGTTTTTATTTATATCAGAATATACATGGCAAAGCACACACATTCTTTTTTCTGAATGTAGGGTAATAAAATGTTTTTTACCCCTCTTATACACACACAACTTAAAACTTTATTATATTCACAATATATGTATGTAGTAGTTATGGTTTTTGTCATTATAAATATACGGCATTTTTTTTTTTAAATAACAATTGTTGCTTTTGTTGTATATTTGTTGAATATGCGATAATGTTCTACTTTCTATGGAAAATAATAAAACGTAAAATACAATAATTTTCTTTTATTATGTCTTTTATTCGGAGTGCCTTAAAATCAGTGACTGTTCCGATAAGCGCTAATGGCACTGTAAACATCCCAGTAGTGAATGTGTTATGACGTAGAATTTGATGCTTTGAAGCACAACATTGTTATTTTGGTAATAAAATCACAGATTATTGAATATTTTACTAACAGTTTCCATAAATTTATTTATTCCTTTGCCAATACTCCTTCACGTCGTTCGATCTCTCTCAAAATGTGGGTGCGTAACTTATCGAGTACTGTAATATTTTTTTTTTAATAAAATGTATCAGTAGATAGGCTCCAGTGCAAAAAGTAATCGTTTGATTCAAAATAATCGTTTTTCAGTTCTTTGCTGGCACCCCACCACGTCGTTCGATCTCGCTGAAAAATTGCATAAATCAGTTGTTTTTGACAATGAATCGAGTCTATGGTGCTTTTTGAAAAAAAATATACCGTGAGATAGAAGACAGCGCACAACTTCACTGATCATAAATAACAGCTTGATATTATATTTCCTGCCTTGTCTTTCCTTCCTATTTTATTATTTAGGCCTTAAATCGGGCGTTAATTTTTCGATACAGCCTGTGTGTGTTATACTTTATGTGACCAGTTTCTCGCAATTGTCAAAAGCATCTGACGCGTTCAAAGTAGAGTCACAGACCACGCATTGTCGCTTTATTGCGTCATGGCTTTCTAGGCGTCTTGTTTTTGGAGTTACGTACTAGGCGTCTTTGCGTCAAAACTTTTTCTGAAAACAGCTGACAGTTAACAAATTTGCGAACAATAAAAAATATGTTTTATAAATTAAAAAATTTTCTTAATAAATGAAACAGCTGATGACGTGAAAAAGTGCAGAAAATGTTGGAAGTTGCTCAACTTTTCGCGTCTTAAGCTTTTTGACGCGTCGTGCTTTGTAACTCAATTCATACAAATGCAGGGTATCAAATTTTTCTGACAGAAGCGTGTGCCGCTACAAAACGATGACGCGTGGTGTGTAACTCCAATTTTAAAAAGTTGAAAGTTGACGAACCTTAGGCATTGAAAGCAGCGCGCTTCAGTCGCTTTTGTGTAAATATTCTTCATATAAGGGCATATAATCAATTCATCTGTCAATGCGCGATTCATGCGCTGCTTTCTATATACCGGAGCCTTTAACGTAGTCGTTTTTATAATTCAAAGGCCACAAATGTAATAAGAATGAAGCAAATCCGACTGCTCTGACTGAAATTGTAAAAAGTTCGTGCTAAATCTGACCGCAAAATCCACTTAAAGTAGGACTGTTTTGCTTGGGTTGAAAATTGTCATTCCAGTTTAAGATAGATGAAAGACGAACTTAAAGACGAACTTAAAGACGAACTTAAGACGTCGTACTTATTTGAATTGATTAAACGCATAATTTCGAGTTCCGGATATTTATTTCACATCCTCGCCCTGTAAAAATAAATGAATACATACCTGAGATACCACATGTGTTGTTGTGCCGAAATATCACTAAAAATTGGCCTTACTCACTTATATTTTCCTAACGGGGTTGATAAGTTAACTGCTGTGAACATGTGTTTGTAATGGTGTATGTGGGACGTTCCACTTCAACCGGATCACTGCTCTGTCCGAAATTCGACGTGACGTATATAAGTAGGAAAGGGCTCAAATTATTTATTGACAATATTACTTTTAGACACAATGTCCCCTTCCTTTTAGAAAAGAAAAACAACAATCTTGCGAACCTAATAGGATAGCCAAAAAAAAATGTTTTTTTCTGTATTCACATGCAATTATGTAGATCGTTTATTCGATAAATTTAACTTTTTTCCCGATATTCTTAAATTTTAATATCTTGTTTAAGGCTTATCTAAAGGTGAATTTCGAAAATATTTATACTTCAAAATATATCTTTTCAAAAAGCTGTGAGTATTTTAAAACTTGACTCTCGTTTCCGTCTTCTTTGGGTCACCATATTACATAGGTCCGCAATATTGTTTCTTTACGAAAATGGAAACAAAATGCGCTTTCATTATCTGGAAAAACTATTCTCAACGAGTAATTTAACTGCCTCCGGTTGACATGGAACGTCCCGCATACCATATACAGCTATGAAACTTGCGAAATATGTATTTATGCATTTATTGCAAAAAAAAAAAAAAAAATTTAATTTTAAATCAATTTTTTATGGTTACAAATTAGCAATGAGTATCAATTACCGAATAGCATTTATGTACTCAAAATTATCAAAAAAAGAAATAATTTTATATATGAGGCATCAAAATTTCTGACAAATTCTTAAAAATTTTAGCTTAATTCTCATCAGGGATTTTTTGCTTTTAAATTAAAAACTCTTAATTTACAGCCCTCAAACTCAAACCAAAATTAGAAATAAAAAACCTTTTTTTTATTAGTAAATGCCTAAATTGAAAGAAAACGATAGCTAAGCGTTGTCCACGCACAGAGGGAAAAGTAAAAAAATTTTTTTTAATTCCTTTTACAGACAAAAAACCATTTTTGTCTGTAAAAGTTTTCGAAGACGAAAAGTGATGTAATTGAATAAAAAATTCACGTGCCCTTTGAATTTCAATAAGATCAAATTTATATTTGCATATTGAATTTGAAAATGGTTAAAATGGAAACAATCTGTAGTGTGGTTCTGTGGCGCACTGGCAAAATCACTTTCACCTTAAGGTGAAATCGGTTTTTAGAAGGACCAAAATCTTTTATTCATAATTATCTTTTTATTTTAAGCTGGATTACAATTTGAATTAGTTGGATTCGTATATGTTATTTTCAATCAGATGCTGGGTTAAAATAACCAGATTTCAACTTGACTCCAAAACTCTCAAGATAGTGTTTTTTTTCTCTCGATATTTGCTGCCATTCTGAGAAGGTATTTAGGAGCACAGCCCTGTAACTATCTGGTACAGGCTCCTCGGTTTCTGTGGTAGAACCGATTACCATTACTGTCTCTTTTCGGGTTTGCTTATATAAAGTGAAAAAACAAAATGAGGGAATTTTAAAACTTTAACTTAAACTAGTGTGTCTACAATTACTCGATGAAATATACTACTTCCCACGAATCCTAAAATCAGCTGAAAATCAGCAAAGCGAAGTAAATGCTTGCGGAACTAGCTCAGATGCAATGTGGAAAAACGTGTAGTTCGTGCCCCAAAGGCATATGAGAACACGCGCTTCAGTCGGGAAAGTTAGTGAATGGGAAGACATAGAGAATGAGCAAAGAAAACATGAAATGAAACATTGTAGCCAACATATAAGCCAGGTTAATATTTCTAGAACAACAACTGTAACAAAGGTTGATTGCTGCCACACTTTTGACTTTTCGCATTTCGCATTTCGCTTTTTCTTTTATTTTTGTTTTCTTTTTTGTTTTATTTTGAAATTGAAATAAAGAAAATCAGAAGAGAAAAAATTGCTAATTTAATTGTGTCTGACGAAGTTTGTGATGTTAATGATGAAGAACTACGTGCCACACACAAGTTGATACATCGCCACTTGCAGACACTTGAGTCGCTGATTCATTTTGCATCGTTGTCATTTTAAAGTGTCATTCTTATGCACACGCTGCTTTCCATATGGAATTTGAGTGGTAGGAATCTTATTTTTATTAATTTTTTTAAATCAAAGTTACAATGAATCCTTTGTTAATAATGGTAACATTTTTAAATTTTTAATTGTGTAAAAATAAAACTAACAACATGCGCCTGCCTCACTTCTTTTTTTGTGCAACGCAACTTTTCTACTTCTTTTTATTTCATTTACGTTTGCGTCTCATTAATGCAGCTTAGATGATTTTAAGCCTCGCTAAATATAAGACATATCGCGTAAAATTTGCCAAGCGTACCAGGTTAACATTTTTTATGCTGCGATATGTACAAATTTTGGTTATTTGTAGTTCTAGTAGAGATCGATTTAATTCCGGGAAGATTTTGCATTGCTTTGCCCACTGGTGGAAGAGGCGTGCCAAATTGCATAAAAATAAACTTGAAGTTCATTTCTTGTTGAACAGACTGTGCTATTGAGAACAAAATTTACATTTGCCCTTAGCCAAACTTTTTAAGGCTCTGTTGCACGTAATCTAATAAAAATCACAATAGAACTTTGTGCTGAAATATGAAAAATGTATTTTCCCATTTTGGAGGCGTGAGCCAGCCCATCCATTTTGTCATCGAATCTTACTTTTGTCTCTCTTTTACTATATATACATATATGAACCAAGTTTCATTTATCTGCGTCAAATAGTTGATGAGATATGATGAATTTAATTGTACTCTTATATGGGAGGGCGTGGCATTGCCCTTTTTTCCAAACCAAACTAAGCTAAGCTAAAACCCTTTTACAAACTATAAGCACGAGTATATATGTAGATTAAACCGATACGGTAAATATAATTGAAAATTTAACACGAGTTTTTTGAAGTGAATCTCCTTTGGCACGGATGTGATCTGAAATCAGGTGTGTATACTGCAACGCAAAAAGCGTAACTATTTTTTAGCTGTACTTTCACTAAGTATAGTTTTTTCCACGAAGGATTGAAATATCAAAAGCAATAGCAAAAAATAAGTGTGTGTGTGCGTAATGTGAATAAGTAATTCTCTTCAATGAAGGTTTAACTTCTACCACGTGTGAATTTTTTTTTCTTAATTGGACTATACTGCCGTACTAAGCGAAAAAGACGTATCTCAAAAAAATTCATTTGGAGATAATTGATGTTTTGTTTATGACAATTTGTTGAAATACCTGTAAAATTGAGATAGAGGAAATTTTCTTAGCAGACTTTTTGTATGATTGAACTAAGATGCCGACATTTGGAGTATTTCATTAGACGCGTAATTTCTTAAATTATCCGATGCCATAAGAATCTCGGATATTTTTTTTTTTTTTTTGAGATACGTCTTTTTCGCTTAGTACGGCAGTATGGGCAGTTTAAAAGATATAGAGGATCAACCAGCAGACTTTTAACTTTTTCGATTGCAGTGTAGTTGCCGCGTCCTTTGAATTTTTGGATTAATTTTCTTAATAGCCGTGTATTGCTGAACATATAAAGTCCCATAAAACTTTTTAATTTTAAGGACAATTAAGAATTTCAATTAGTTTTCGCTTTAGCTTTTCATGAGATTTGTTCTGCCTTATTAATATTTCCCAAAATAAAATGAACTGCAAAGTGTTGGAGACCATGCTGGCAGATAGTTCTATTTTATTTTTTATAAATTTTTTGAACTTTTTTTTTATGTATATTGACATTCTTGTACTCGTAAACTTATGTTGTATGTGCTAGATCAATTTCGCAGTCCAAGTTAAAGTCCGCATAGAAAATTCTTTCAAAAATGATTATGCCTTTTTTTAAGTGCCAAATTTAGCCGAAAGGTGAAGTCTTTATTAATTTGCCAACAGTTGCAGTGAGCACGCAAAATATATGCTCACTCCTCAGTGGGTCTTTAACTTAGCGTCATATGATAAAAATAGACATAGTCTACAGTACAAACACTTCCAACAACAACAACAATAATAACAACAAAGAAGACTTTGTCGACGTTGCACTATTCGCGCACAATTTCCGCATTCCAAGCATTCGGTTTTCGCTAAAACCAACAATGATGATGCACAGTGACGCACAATAATCATCTTGTAGATCACAATTTCTATGCTATCAAGATGACATTTAAAAAAAACAGTCCTCATTAATATCGCTTAGATCTTACAGATTCATTAGTTAAATTTTTATAGCTTGTGAAAATAGTTTTATCATTCGTATTACCCCCACGTTGTTGGAACGTCTTTTTGAAATCATTGAAAGATGGTGTAGATATGTACTTGTTAAACTGATTCCAACTAACGCCGTATCCAGTCTTGATCCACTGTAATTCGTGCCGTTTGAAATCGCTTTTGCTCGCAAATGCTCCACCTCCTTTTAGCTACATTACAGGCGATCAGCACGGTTTCGTGGCTTTGCCATGATCGTATGTTGGCCTAATTTGCGCCAGTGTGGTGTGGTGTCTATGTGCAAATTCGAAAGCGAATAATCATCATCAATTGAAGTGATTGCGAAAAAGGCCTGCGATTCTCTTAAAGACGACGACACCACCGATGAATATGGAATAGCGAATGGCAGCAGCAGTGTAACCTAAATTCTGTTGCGTGCTAGCAAACGTCAACATCACACCATGTTTTACCGGTTGTTGGTTGATTGTTGAAACTGAAATGTGAAAATTATAGAAATGAATCAACAAAATAACCAAGGGTGATAACGACAACAATAAACTGCATTATAAAATAAATTGCGTACTCTTTTACCTTTGATGTTGTTTTTTGTTGTATTTTTGTTTGATTAAAACTTGGGCAAAATCTAGCAGTAAATAAATTTGAAATTCATAAATTTTTAAAATTTTCCTTATAATTTAGAAAATATAGGCGAAAAATGAAGTTTCCATGCAAAACTCTATATTTTAGTAAGAGATTCAATTGCAAGACTTCTAACATTTTCGCATTACTTCTTGAAAATGTTGAAAAAGGAAACTTAGGTATCCGACAATAATAGAAAGTTAATGTATTAACTTATTGGCCAAAAGGGTGTCAAAAACAATAAACTATTCATTTGAGAGTATGTGTCCTTTTCTTCTCAAACTCCACAAAGTTTCAACGTTTTTTAAATCAATGAAAGTGACAGATGTTACTGTCGTTCTCAAAGGAATGAATTGGATTGCTGGTCGATGAGAAATGGTCATCGATAAATATAAGGAAAAGGGTCGGATAAAGGATAAAACCCTAGAGAACTCCAAATGTTTATAAGATAAAAAAATTGTGTAACAGTCTTAGCGATTCCATTTCTTTCTTCATTCCTAATTTACCTTCCACGAAATTCACAAATGTACTATTTCACTTCAGCTGACAATAACAGGAAAAAGAGGTTGAGAATAATGCAGGGTGTGAATGTCGAAATCCCACAAAACTTCAAAACACATTTGCCGTCAAAAAGAATGGTCTAGACCAGTGGTGGGCATGGGAATCTAACAAAAGTGCGAAACAACAACATCAAGTAACAACAAACGAAATTTTAAAGTTTGTGCTGTAATTTCCAAATTCGCCAAGATCACAAAAAAAAAAACCGAATTGCACTACAAACAAAAACAATTGCTACATTCGTCAAGACACAATGCGGCGCCGTCGCTTATGCCTTTGTGTGTTGTTTTTGTTTTGATTTGAACTCAAGTCAACGCTGTGCCTCTATAGCGTTCAAATTCTGCGAATTTTTTTTCGCTTGCTTGTGCGTCGAATAACGGTTCGGGCAATGAGGGTCTAGACCATAGATGGGCAAAATTTCGGAAGTAAGCGCCATTTACAACAAAGGCAACAAAAACAACATAAAAAAATCACTACCAAACTTCGATCTCTATGAAAAAAAGATTCTACACTCAACCAAAAGTCTATTCCAAGAATCGAACAAGAACAACACGACTGCAGAAATAAAAATACACTGGTCAAACGAAACGAGAGAAGCTGTCCTCAATGTGCGCATTGTTGTTTCCTTGCTCTAGGTCCCCTCCGGTTTTATTTTTCTTTTCTGAATGATGCAACAAATAATAATACAAATCCCATGAATAGTGCAAAAAAAAAAACAACACGATAAAAATGTGCGTAGCAGTAGTGAGTGCATCTTGTTTGTTGTTTGGATTATTTTTCTTAAAAAAAAATTAAAACATTTGATGTGACGAGTCACAAATGACTCATATTTCGTATTTTGGCCATCGCTGGTCTAGAGTTTAAGCTTCACCCTACAAACGTCAATGAGCCCAAATTTACTACGATATTTTTGAATTTAGCTAAATCAGAATAATTTTGAATGACAGTGAAGAATTTTAAACATTTTATATGGAAAAAATTCGAGCTGGAAGTTGCCGCAGGTATTTTCATTCGACTAAACAAGATACTAAAATGTATTCGGGTATAAATAACGAAATAAATGATACATAAATCAAATCACTCTCCGGTGACATTCACGGAGTTTTTAATTGAAATAGCGGAAGCCGGAACCCAATATCAATTTTATTGACAATGATTGAAATGTATAAGTTGCACTACAAAAAAAAAAAGTTTTGTTAGTTCCTTTTACCTACCAGATAAACTGCTTTAATTACAGAAGATAAGTGTGATTTTGGAGATTTTTACATTGATTTTGCAAAAGTTGAGGGTTCTAATTGATGGTGCATGTACAAAGTTTTTCTATCACGTCAAAATTTTGGCTTAAATGATATTCAACTTTTGTACAATTTTATTATTTTCACTCTAAAATGTTCAGTAACCTTACAAATGAAATTCTGCGCTAAAATGTTGCCCAATCATGGTGTCAATTGGGGCCAAAATTTAAAAGTGTAGAATTCAAATTAGCACAAAAAGATTTAATTTAATTTCTGTTCAAAACCAATAAATTTCTCAAAAACTTTGCGTCATTGTAATTAGAATTATATAGTAAAATAAAAACTTATATTTTGTTTTGTTTTTCAAGATTAATAACTTAAACGCCGATCATTAAATTATCTGATATAACTGTAAAAGTAAATATCTAGCAATCATTGTTTCGTTTCATTTTTTGTATCATTGTTTCATTGTTGTGACCCTGTCTGAAACTTTATTAATTGCAGTTCATTCAATGAAGCACCTCAGCAACAACAGCAAATTACTTATTAATTTCACTTAATGTGCAGGTGATAAATTACATTGTATTGATTGCAACTACGGTGGGTGGCGGGGAACTTTGTTGAATTCATATGCCGGGTGGCGGGGAACTTTGTTGAACTCATACGTAGTACATATGTTCGGTATGGTGCAATTGCTATTAATTCGTTTTTTCTTTTCATTTGTGACGCATTGTAAAGTATTGTTCCATAGTCAATCCTTTATTGCATATTGTCTTTTGTTTTCTTTTGTGTATTTTTACTGCATAATTATTTATACTTATTTTGCTGTTCAATTAATTATGTTGCACCTTACGTTGCAGACACCAAACCTCTATTTGCCCCTCTGCACCCTAACTCACCTTTGTTTGTTATTGCACAAAACTTCACTGCGATTGACTTTGATGCGATGCTTAGTTTCGAGTTAATTGACATTTGTTTGCATAGCAATTACATGCACTGTGAGAAAAATAATAATAATTTTATTTTTGGCTTATTGTTGTAATCAACAATCCCAATGAATTATGTACGCTTCCTGAGTAATTAAGATTGTTAGGCTTGAGTAGTTGATTTTTTCTTAACTTAAATGCTGTATATGCTCGTGTATGTACTAATACTCGTAGTATTATGAGGTAGCCTGAAAATAAAAGTTAACTCCCAAGTTGTAAACAAATTCGTTTAACTTGTTGACCTTTTGAGATCAAAAACTAAAGCGCCGTCTCGAGCAAACTTACCGCTATAGGTGAGCGATTTTAATGGCAATCATTTAAAACAAAATTTTCGCAACAATAAATAGAGACTCACATATCAAATAATTTAGCTAATTAATCAAATATTTTACTTGAATCTAAACTGAAACTTCAACCGGCAGTTTGACATCAATAGTGGAAAATAATGTCAACTATATGTTGATATTCGAATGATGATGTTCGAATAATACAAAGTTTACAAATTTCAAAAACATTATTAAATAAGTATTTATAAATTTTCTTTATTTTGGATTTTTGAGATATTTTGAGAGATTCTAATTTTCTATAAATTGCACACCTGAAACATTCCTTAGTTTTAGTCATTTCTGCATTTTACCACCGATTTTCTCCCAAAAATACCTTAATTTTTTCTTAAGTAAAGTTTTTAAATAAATAGATCTGGCTAAATGTATTACCTATTTTTGTAAATATCTCGAAAAATAAAATTTCAAAATTGTTTATTTCATTAATTTCGTCTAAGCGTTTAAACCGATTAGTATTACATATTACGAAAAGTATTACGTATTACGAAAAGTATTACGTATTACAAAATTACATACAATAGTGCCAGAGTATATATGTACAAATAATATGTAGAAATAACTTGTGTAAAAACTGAAAATGATGTATGTCACAATATCTCAAAAACTAAGCGTAAGAACATTTATTAAGTTATTTTTTTCAGAAAAAGTATTATTTTATTATTAGCCCTGATCCGAAATGCTGTAATAAAACTTCCACTTTATCATCAAAATCGGCCCGTTTTTCACTTATCTTGTTTTTGTGTAACGGTTTTACAAATAGCTTTCATACTGATATTTTTGGGACTTTTCTTGACTTCATAGCCATTGTCTACGCTCTTCTGCTAGTTATGTTCAGATTATCTTCTTTTTATGTTCTCTTTTAAATTTGCCTGATAATTCGTAAACGAGGTATATTTAGTTTTTGACAGATACATACATATATAGGGTTTTTGGCAAAGTTCAGAATTCAGCATTACATACAATTTTTTGAATTTCCAAGCCACATTTTTAAATATCTGCAATTTTGAAATTTTCAAAAAAATTTTTTCTTATTAATGTTATCTTTTAGTGTGCCTAAGACTGAAAATATTTGTATCCGGGAAAATTAAAAAAGATGTGAATTTAACAAAAATATAAATTTTTATTAATTATTGTTGCGTGTTCATATTACTCAACCGGGCTCGTATTTTGTACAAATAGAAACCATACTTGTTGGTGGCGTAAACAAAATTTGAAGAAAAAAAAAAAAAAAGTAACTTTTCCATGTATCTTACGGACACCTTAATGTACATTTTGAATTACCAATAATTTCGTTAATTGCCGAACAATTATCAATTTTAAGACTTGACAGTTGTACCTACTGAGTAGCATCAACTTTCTCCACTTTTAAAAATTAATCTACTAAATTCTAGTTTCGATTGCATTTAACTGAATACTGACTGCACTGAGTCCACAATTCCACTTAATTTTGTTTTCATCGTCGATTTCTGTGTTTTGTCTCGTCTTGGCTTCAGCTTTTCGCACTACATTCGTAGAAGGAAACCAACAAGTGTATCGTATCGTCTTAACGTTGGCCCGTAATTACAACGCAATAAAGTGTTACGCATCTGTTGCTATTTAGTTTCATTGGTTTTCAATAGACTCAAGTTAACATTTGCCTTCCCATCCCCATTTTCGTCTCTGAATCAGACTTGGACACGGCGGTATAAGCTTGCGGACTTACTTAACTTACGGTTAACTCATCTTCATCATTATTATCGTCATTATCGTGGCATGCCTTAGTTTAAGCTTATAAGTTTATGTTAAGGTTTACTTTATATTTTGAAATTAAATTAACTAACTGGGTTCGCTGCCAAGTTAGCAAACTTACTTACACTTCGAGCTAATGAGTGAATTGCAGCAGTGCAAAAGAAAAAGGAAGTCTGAAATTGGAGCGGCAAATATACGATAGATAGTATTTTCTGTTACAGTAAGATTTTTCAGCATTTTCTTTGCTTTGTTCTTATAGACATCATCTAAGTCGTTTAAAAACACATGGGAAAAAATTGAAAAGTTACACAGTGCGACAATTTTCCACCCAGGCTCAAATCACAGCCATGCTGATCGCATTATACGACAGCTCACAATGTTATTTTAGTACGCCAATTTCTAGCGGAAAATCATGTCTGCATGCTTAACCACCCACCCACTTGACGTCTGATCAAGCACCGTGTGACTTCTTTCCATTCCCGAAACTGAAATTGGAGTTTAAAAGTTATTTCTTATGATGACGTAGATATACCGTCAGGGTAGAAAATTGTCGCACTGTGTATTTGTACAAATGAGCCTATCGAGAGGCTGAAATGAGATTTTTCATTCTACAAAAATATTTTTCTACCAATGTTTTGTATAAAAATAGAGCAAAAAAAAAAAAAATTCAGAAAAATAGTACAGTCATTTGGTAGTAAAAAACGACGTTACCTGGAAAGTTTTGCGGTAGTTTTGAAAATGAGTATTTTTATAGATTTTGATGAGCTCTTTCTGAATTTCAGCTTTGCCACCTTGATAAAAACATATATGTATATACAAAATAAAACTAAAAGAAATTTCCTACAATATATGTTATAATCTTTTTTTTCGTAAAATCAATAGTTTTGACGTATGAGCGCCGCAAAGTGTACTTCCGTTAAATACGATAATGCCATTAGATATTTTTTTCTTGTTAAAAAAATTAAAAAATATTGAAAAATTACATAAATTGTAAGAAATTTCCTCTAGTTTTATTTTGTATATACATATATGTTTTTATCGTAAAATGAGTCAGTAAGGAGACATTGTCAAAAAACTGCTTTTGGGCAGGTGGCAAAGTTGAAATTCAGAAAGAGCACATCAATATCTATAAAAATACTCATTTTCAAAACTACCGCAAAACTTTCCAGGTAAAACTACCAAATTTTTATTTTTAAGTTAATTCCTTAGCTTTTGTTTTAGTATAGAAGCTATAGTAAGTATATCTACAAATGTTATTCAATTTGATGAACATTTTTTCCCCCAAATCGACGATTTAATGTTAAGTTTGCGAAAATAAATTTTTCAGTGTACTACACCAGTTAGCCTTTGTAAAGAGTAATTTTTCAAAAATTCATATTTTACAGTAAACAACTATTAGATTTTTGTTTCAGAAGTTCCTCATTTTGTCCGACACTATACATACATACAGCTGCGGTCAAAATAATAGAAACGGAGTGTCATTTATGAATTCAAAGAAGATATTTCGAACAACTGACGTTTTTTTTCTTCTAATATCTTAAAGCATAGTTACTTGATAAGTACACAAAATAAGCACATGACATTTTGTTCCAAAAAAATAACGGTACTCTCTAGGTTTGCTATTATGTATATTGAGTAATTTGTAATTTTGAGCGGTCAAAATAATAGCACTGTTCAACTCCTTTACTTCTTAACATTAGGTATTTACTCTTATTAAAAAAATTTGATCGTAACACGTAAGTTCTATTATTTATGTATAATACTGCAATGATTTTTTCAAGTTTTTGGATTTAAGTGGGCCGTGGAAAGCATTCTACGCCAGAGTAGTGTAAAATTATTGAAAATTCCATTTCGCAAGGTAAGACTTTTGAGGAAATTTAAAATTTTATCGGTGTTCAGCGAATATGGTTTCGAATACAATAAAATACACAAATAAACGAAAAATACGAAGACGAAAGCCTTCGCTCTACATAATGTGGCTCTACTTTGCAAGTGGCCATTTTAAGTACCCGTGCGCAAAATCTCTTTGTGATATGCATTTTTTTAAACAATGGAAGTGGTTGTGATTTCTGGGCACTCAAATTGGTTACCCTGAGTTTTCTTTTAACGTTTTCTACACTCGCTGCTATATAAAGCACTTTCTTTATTTCCGCAGCAGGCAAAAACGGATTATGTATCGAAAGTCGTTTCGAACAATTCACGTCCCGGGGAGACAAGGAAAGCTTTCTTCCTCGTTTTTTTGTATTTGTGTATCGTATTCTAAACCATTTTCAATGAACATCCGATAAAATTTTAAGTTTCCGTAAAAGCCTCACCTTGCGAAATGGAATTCTTAATAATTTTACTTTGCTCTGTCGTAGAATGCTTTCCACGGCCCACTAAAATGCAAAACTCAAAATAATCATTGGAGTATTATACAGCTCCATCTTTTATGTCGGTATGTAAACGCTGAATAACTTTCACATTTACCAACCGATTGATTGCATCAGATATGTTTTGGAAACGTCAATTCAGTACAATTTTTGCCATGGATAGCTTCACACCGAAACAACGCGCTGAAATAGTGACACTTTACATCGAAAACAGTCTTTCCATTGTGTTAACTCAACGTGCATATCGGAAAAAATATCGCGGCAAAAAGGCACGATTTCAGAGATCACCTGATTTAACCCCCCGGGACTTCTTTTTGTGGGGTTATCTGAAAAGCAAGGTTTACGCCAACCAGCCTCAAACTATTGACGAGCTCAAGGCAAACATTCGTGCTGAAATCGACGCTATAACACCCGAGATGCTCGGAAAGGTAATGGCAAACGCATAAAAAAGTAGTCATTTTGTAATTGCTTATAAAGGTGGCCACTTAATTGATATTGTTTTCAAAAACTAGTCCAAAAAAATTGTAAAGAACCAAACAGAATAAAAGTACATCACTTATAGAAATCGGTTGTTTTTTCTCAAAGTTATTCAATGTTTACATACCGACATAAGAGATGGAGCACCCTGTACAAAAATAATAGAACTTACTTTTTACCCACCTAGCATTTAGATGATCTTTTTTTTTTTTTAAATCAGCTATACGAGTCATTTTTGACTACTATTTATGACCAAAAAGTGATTACAAGTAATAACAGAGAAAAAAAAAATTCCGAAAATCACATTCCGATCTACCCAATGTTCAAAACTGATTGCACAGAAAAACAGTAACAATATTATCGAATATGACCTTAGAACTTGTTCTTGAGAATGTATTTTGAATTGTGTTCTATTTTGTAGTTTATAATAACTTTACTAGAAGTAGATAATATATAAATACTTTTATAATAAGTAAAATTAAGCATATAGGGCTGATGGTGATGAAAAGAACGGCAAGGACACGCGAAGGAACGTGAATGCGAAAAAATCTAAGTCATATGACTCGCAAATGATTAAAAATATGACTCAGAAAAGACTCGCAAATGCTTAGAAATATGACTTAAGTATGACTCGCAAATGATTAGAAATATGACTAAAATATGACTCGAAAATGAGTCGAAACTGATCAGAAAAACGGGTCATAAACGACTCTTCAAGAAGAGTCGCGGATAGGGTACCATTTTCTCCCGACAAAAGTATAATTTTTGATCAGAAAATGAGCGCATTTATGATAATTTTAATCAGACAGAAGACTCGAATGTGATCGGAAATTTCATAAAATGCTGGCTGGGTTAAGAGTAAATACCTAAACAGGAGAAGCAAAGGAGTTGAACAGTGCTATTATTTTGACCGCTCGAAATTACAAATTACTCAATATAATAGCAAACCTAGAAAGTACCGTTATTATTTTGTAACGAAATGACATGTGCTTATCTTGTGTACTTATCAAGTAGCTATACTTTAAAATATTCGAAGAAAAAAAACGTCAGTTGTTCGAAATATTTTCTTTCAATTCATAAATGACACCCCGTTTCTATTATTTTGACCGCAACTGTATATGTAAATCACAATATAATTTCACCACTTAAGCGCCCATACTAATCTATTTCCTTCAATTGACATTTATCAGCTTATGACGACTTATTTACCGGCTTATATCGACTTATTCAAATTAATCGCAAACTTAATAATACTTCAATATTATGATGTTATTTTTAAAATAAAACTTTAACTACAGCAATGGAATAAAGAAATCATATGCTGCCAATCATAATTTTGGAAAACTTTAGCGAAGCGCATCAAACTACATACTTTAAAAACGGAATGTCATTTTCATTTTGGTTGCCCTTAATAGCTCTAAGTGGTTTGAAGATATTGAACTAAGAAATGCAGTCACTATATACGAGTATGTATGTATGTATGTATCTTTGAATTATTGATTGCCCCTGTAATAAATGCTATGTTACAGTTTTAGACATGTAGTGCAAAATTGCGAACTTGATATGGCGTCCAAAAGAAAACCACCTAAAAAAACTTTACATTGTTAAATAAGATTACATTGTTGTTCTGGTAAAAAAAATCATAACTTACCTAAACTCACTTGCTCTTAAAAAGAAACTTTTAAAAAAAGACCCATCAATTTGAATAAATATGACGATTTATGGACGACCCCTAACTACCCATATACATACATATCATGACTAGAACGCCAAAGATTAATGTCTTCTGTTATTAATTTTCAAAGTGATAGGAGGGATTACTGTAACTTAGGGCAACAAGTAAGAATATTTAGCTGTAAATCGTGTGAAAATAAAGTAAAGAGTGAGCATTTCCAAAAGAATGTGGTCTTTTTGAAAACATGATTCGGATTCAGCACATAAATTGTGTATTCAGAAAATCTTATCTCCAAGAAGATTCGAGGTGTAATAGGGACTAATACCAATATTTCCAACATTTTATTTGAAACACAAAGTGCACAGAATCTGAAAACAATCAAAGAAAAAATCCATGTTAAGTTCTTCTAAAAGTTCAGTGTCTATTCGTCTACGCCGTTGTCTATTATTTTTGCTGCTGTTACACTTTTCATCTTTGCTTTTCTTTCTGTGACGTTCTTGACGCATTTGCTGTGTAAATAAACAAATGAAAAAGTAAATAAATAGACAGCTGATTTTTTAGCATTCGCGCATGGTTTTGAATTTTTATGAGGTGTGAAGACGTACCCAGTAATTTACTCTACGTGGGTTTGATTTCTTTTAATAAAAACAGCAAGTGGCACTGCTTCTTCTGCAAAATAGGCTTAAATTACTATTATTATTTTAAATTCTACATTTTTTCTACTTAAGTTACTACTATGTACGTATGTATGTTGTGTATGTTGTCTTTGTTTGATGTTGGCTTCCATACACTCGTAATTATGTGCGGAAATTATGACCTCATTTCATTTGTTCTCTAATATTTTTATTGCTGCTGTTTTTTTATTCATAATTTATATTTTTTTTTTAATTTTGGTTTTTTTTTTTCAACTCAATTGTTTGCGATTTCTTTCTTAACAATGTCAACAGGTTATTGTCATTTTTGTGGTTCTTTCGCATTTATTTCCTGTCATTCAATTTGGCTAGATGAAGAGTTTCTTGTCGGAACTATTTACAATTTTCATTCAAGAAGTTCGTATCTTGCTATGAAATCAAGCCATCAAATTGTGCCAAATCTAAATATGGTAGCAGAATTACCTCATCCTTTTCCATTTATTTTTTATGGTGGTACGTTTAAGATAAAGTGTCTGAAAACTTAAAATATCTTAAGATAATAGAAAAATTTTACGAGCAAATTTGAATACAGCTTAAAAAAATTTATAAAAATTCTTAAATTCATTAGGATTGTGGAAAGACGAAACATTACACTACTCAACAAAATTAACTTTTTTTTTTGTTGCCCTGTATGTCTCTGCGGATTTCTATAGTTTCAAGCTCACAGTTTACGAATATATTCATGAAAATGCTGGATTGGCTCTAGTTTTTATGATATTGAGGTATTTATCTCTCATATATATAAATCTCGTGTCACAGTGTGTGTTACCGAACTCCACCGAAAAGGCTTGCCGGTTTTTTTGAAATTTTGTGTGTATATTTGGTAGGTTTGAGAATAGCTCGCAGGCTATAAAAATTTTATTTAGGGTGCATATTAAGGGTGGCCCTCATATAAAATTATTTTTAAAATAGCATTTTCACAAAGACCACTACATCGTTTCACATGGAATTTACACCATTTATTTCATAAAAAATTTATATTATAAAAGACACGTGGTGTAAGTTCCATGTGAATCGATGTGTTTGCGTAAAAATGCTATTTTAAAAATATTTTTGTATGAGGGACACCCTAAATATGCACACTAAATAAAAGTTTTATAGATTCAACTAAGTATGTCTCTAAATATAAAAGACACGGGGTGTAAATTCCATGTGAATCGATGAAGTGGTCTTTGTGCAAATGCTATCTTAAAAATATTTTTGTATGAGGGCCACCCTAAATATGTTCCCTAAATAAAATTTTTATAGCCTACGAGCTATTCTCAGACCTACCAAATATACACACAAAATTTCGTAAAAATCAGTCAAACCGTTTCGGAGGAGTTTGGTAACAAACACACGAAATTTTTAAAAATGAGAGATAAATACCTCAATATCATAAAAACTAGAGCCAACCCAGCACTTTCATGAATATATTCGTAAACTGTGAGCTTGAAACTATAGAAATCCGCACAGACATCCAGGGCAACAAAACCACTGTTGACTAGTGTTATCAGATCATTTACAAAAATAGCACTTATGTCTTAAATTCTCAAAATACAATTGGATAATTATTCAAGTTACCAGATTAACATCCAATCTGCTATAATAATGTATAGTCTCTGCATTAAAAAGTTAACGTGAGATTTTTATTGACCCCCTTCTCCCATGGTGAGACTTGGTGAAATTTTTCCGCACCCCTCTTTTTAGAATCACGTAATTTATAGACGTCCCCTTAGGGGGTGTTTTGGAGATGTGACAGCTAGTGGCACAAATTGCGACACTGGGGGGCCGAAAAACAGCGTTCCGTAATAGCCGTAATAGAGCAGTGTCTTACATAGTTGTAAATCCCCAAAATCTGCGAAATGTGCTTTGTAGGGGCTGGGTATAACGGAATAGTGACACGTAAAAAACCCATTGTCGATAAGAGAAACGCTAAAATGCGCAAAACCACGCCCATCTAATCCAAAAATATTACATTTTGATACGTCACTAAATATTGCATTATCTCAAAATGTGTCTGGCTCATTGACCTACTTTTTTGCGCATTTTTGTCGCTTTTTAGCATTTTTTTTTTTGACAGTCAAGGCTTTCTTACGCGTCACCCTTCCGTTATGCACAGCCCCTATGAAGCACATTTCGCGGATTTCCGGTATTTACAACTACGTAAGACGCTGCTACACGTTAGTAGTTATTTTTGGAGCTGATACAAATGCATTTTTCTAGATCTCAACTTCGATAGAACGTTGCTAACGTAACTTTAGTTTCTGAACCTTTTTTGACCCTAATTTCATATATTCGCAGTCATTTTCCTTTTTACTCTAACGGGAAAGTTTTTGAAGTGAAAACTTCTTATGGCACGTTGTGCGGCTGAGGAAGAAAGTATAAATTCGCGACACCGACCGTCATCGGGATTCCCCGTCATGAATGCGATAGTAAAATTTGAATGCTTTATTGTTTCTTTTAAATAAATATTCCAAGTGGAAGACAGAGAGCAAAGCAGACACACTAACTGACACATTCCATTCTCATTCAACGATTGTTATGCTTACATGTTTGTTTCTTTCAAATTCTGCGTTGTTGCGTTGACAAATTGAGAATGAGAGCGAGAGTAAAATTTGAATACATATTCCGTTTTTGTCTTCCATTGCATTGCCATATAAAAAGAAAACGCACACATACCAACTAACACACTAAATTGCCATTAAACGATTTGTTTTCACTTCTGTCGGCACTCCCGGAGTGCAACCCACCGTTTTTTTTTTGTTTTAATTTTTGTTGTTTATTTGGAAATGGTATGTAGCAAAAAAAATCATGGCAGAGAAAAAATAGATTTTATTAACTTTCAAAGTGCACTTTATGTTAATTATTAAAAATAAATTTTGATGTTTCTTATGTATAACATTTTTTTTTTCACCATCGATTTCTTTGTGCTATTTTTAAATTTTTCGACATTCTTCCATATGTTCGACAATCAATCAATTTCTATGTTATGTAAATGTTTAGATGTTTTTGATACTCTTTGATTTTATCGACTTTTGGGATACTTTTCAATGCTATAAAAACTTTTCTAATAATTTAATACTCATATCGATTTTCTTGTTAATTATTGACGTTTATCTTGTTGTTATGGCTTATTTGCTATTTTCCATTACTATGAAAATTTTTCGAGTTTTCCGATAGTTTTCAAACTTAAGCGATTTGTTTTTTTCCTTCTTTTAATTTAATCGAGGTTTTCGGTACTTTATGGTAATCGTTTCTTATCAGATTTCATCAACATTTAAGGACTTTCCTATTTTTTGTCGACATCGGGTTGTGTCTTCTCGATTTTTGTTAAGTTTACAATAACTTATTCTACAGCACAATATTTACATATTATACCGTAAGTGCACTCGTTTTCATATTAAATTTAGAATGCTTGAAGCAAGAAACGCAACTAATGTAATATGTAATTGTAGCAAATATTTTGTTGAGTCAGCGCTAGATTTTTTGCCCATTTGTTGTAAGTTAAAATTGAAAATGCTTGTTAAGGATTCGCAAAGACACTTGAAAGGTAAGGGCATAGTTTAATAAGCGTAAGTGTTTTTATTTTTTAATAAAAAGTCTTGGAAAAAACAAAGAAATGTCACAATTTTGTAACAAAAAATTATCAAAAATTATCGCTTTACTTAACTTGAAACGGAAATTGAAAGAGGTCTCAAATTCACAAAGCTTAAATTGTGATTAAGTACACTCTTTGTTTTGTGTCTCTTGCAACATAAAACTACAAAATAATTGCAGTTCATTACATTTTTATTGAGCTGTTGAAAGGTAATTACGGTAAGACGTCGTAACTGCTCAATTACAGCGCCAAACAAATTTCTGCCAACCTAACAAAATGGGTTTTTTTTTCGATTTTTTGAATTTTATAACGCAATCGTCTTTTTTTTTTTTGTAGTTATTTCTATTGTCATGTTTTCTGTTGCATTTGAATTTCGTTATAACTTGAAACATGCGCTGGCTTGATCGCTGAACCGATTCGATTCACTCACTGAAACCCGTACTCTGCCCCTTACCAAAGACTCTAGTCGTACCCATACAATGAAAAATACAATATTTTTGCATTGTTAAGATTAATAATTTTCAACTAATGGCATCGGTATCTAACAAAACACATAAAAGTGTAGTATGTACGCGAGTGTTGTAAAAGTACGACAGCGCCATCTAACGCGAAGAATTGGTTTATGTGTGCACCAACTGCATAATCACATTATCAACAACAGTTGCTACTGCTGACTGCTGCCATTACGAAATTGTTATTCGAAAAATGAAAAATATGATCGAGCAAACTGGCAATCGTAAGCGATCTAATAATGCGAATGAAGCGAAACGCTTGTTACTAATGCTGTGCTCCTGCAATAGCCATCGCTTTAGTATTCAATGTTGCGCCTGAATTATTTTCATTAGTAGGTTGTTTTTACCAATTGTGATAAGTATGAAAATCTACAGCTAAAATGCTTGTGAAAACCTTTTAAACGCATTGATTAAAAATTAATTTTTGCAGGAGGTTGCAAGCATAGCATAGCGTTCGTTTTGACTCCAGAAAAATGTTTATAGAAAATTAAATTTCAAACGATTTCATCGATTACACAGGGCGACAAAATTCATATATAACAAAACAAAAAAAAAAAACATTAATTTGTATGGAGACCTGTAAATAATTTTCAATTTACGAAATTTCGGAGAGAAAAAAATGTATCGATATAGTTTCAAGTGTGTTTTGAAGAAGAAGAATAGTTATTTCGAATCTCATTAATGGTTTTATAGGAAAAATTACATTTTTATGTAAATTTTTGCCTCAAATATCTCGAATCACAAATCATTGTTGCCCTGTGTTTTCGGTGGTAACCACATTTTTGTTTGCATTTTCTAAGATATTTGTTGAAACTAAATCTTGGCACTTTATATGTTTTTGCGTTATTGTAAGAACCTCTAGTAGTTAACTGTCAGGAAAATTAGCAAGACCCATTTGTGAATCGTCTAAGCTTAATTTTCTGCAGGGTGAAAAAGCGGCCAAAATCGGAAGTTCACGCTTAGCTTGGAAAGTGTTTGAACAAAAGTGATTAATTGAAATAATTGCTCTTTAATTCTCTCATGTTTTGTCTCTATATGTACATATGTAAATAAGCTTACTTTTGCTAGCATCTTTCATGATGTTGCGCTGAGTTTCAGGAAGCAGATCCAGTATGACTTCTTGAAGAAGATCACCTCAACGAAATTTTTATTCTTTTGCGATTAACTTTACAGTCATGAAAACTTGTATCATAATTACAAGCTATGTATATCATAATTGAAAACCTAATAATTTCTCCCGATTTCTTATTTGTAACTACAACAACATTACTTACTTTACTTACTTAGATGGCCATAACAACCCGTTGTCAGGTTACGGCCGACCTCATTAGCTCTCGCCAGGCGCCTCTGTTTTGCGCGCGCCTTCTCCAATCGTTAATGCCAAGCGCGGTTAGGGCTTCCTCAGCTTGGTCTATCCACCGGAGGCATGGTCTCCCTCTTCGTCGTTGATCGGGGACCTTCCCTTCGAATACCTTTTTCGCTGGAGCTTCTTTATCCATACGATGGACATGACCCAGCCAGCGTAGTCGCTGTATTGTTATACGCTTAACTATGTCAATGTCGGCGTAGAGCTCATACAGCTCGTTGTTCATTCGAATGCGATAGTCGTCGCCAACTCGAACAGGACCAAAGATTTTGCGGAGAACTTTCCTCTCGAACACCCCAAGAGCGGCTGCGTCTGTTGTCGAAACCACCCATGCCTCAGCGCCATAAAGAAGCACAGGTAGAATGAGCGTCTTGAAAAGTGTTAGCTTTGTCGATCGAGAGAGAGCTCTGCAACGTAATTGCTTACTGAGACCGTAGTAGCACCTATTAGCAATTGTTATTCTCCGCTTAATCTCCAGACTGTTGTTAGTAGACATCGTGTATTTCGTCTTGCCCTCGTTTACCGTCAAACCCACTTTGGCTGATTCCTTTTCAATAGCAGTGAAAGCAGCAGTAACATCTCTCTTACTCCGACCGATAATATCAATATCATCAGCGTACGCAAGGAGCTGAACACCTTTGAAGAAAATGGTGCCATTATGATGCACACCGGCTTTCCGTACGATCCCCTCCATAATGAAATTGAAGAGATCGCACGAGAGCGGGTCGCCTTGTCTGAAACCTCGCTCGTTATTAAAAGTTCCGGAGAGGTCATTCCCTACCTTGACGGAGCTAAACGTATTGCTCAACGTCATCCTGCAGAGCCTTATCAACTTTGCAGGTATACCGAACTCAGACATTGTTGCGTATAGGCAATCCCGCACTGGGCTATCGAACGCAGCTTTATAATCGACGAAGAGATGGTGAGTGTCGATTTGATATTCATGGGTTTTCTCCAGGATTTGGCGTAGTGTAAAAATCTGGTCTATGGTGGACTTACCAGGTCTAAAGCCACACTGATAGGATCCGATCAGCGTTTCTGTATACGGCTTCAATCTTTCACACAATACGCTCGTGAGGATCTTATATGCGATGGAATTAAGACTGATACCCCTGTAGTTGGCGCAGATTGTCGGGTCTCCTTTCTTTATTACAGGACAAAGCACGCTGAGATTCCAATCGTCGGGCATGCTTTCCGCTAGCCATATTTTGCTGATGAGTTGATGCATGCACCTTATCAATTCATCGCCACCAGCTTTAAACAACTCAGCTGGCAGGCCGTCAACACCCGCTGCTTTGTTGTTTTTGAGTCGCTGAATAGCAACTCGAACCTCTTCATGGCTAGGTGATGGTACTTCCACTGCGTTATCATCGATTGGTGGTATCGTACTGCATTCTCTCTGGGCGGAATTGGTAGAATCATCGCCCGTAAGCAAGTTGGAGAAATGCTGCCTCCATAACCTCAGTACACTCTGTGTATCTGTAACCAGATTTCCATTTTCGTCTCTACAAGTGGATGCTCCGGGCTTGAAACCTTGAGTTAGACGCTTAACTTGTTGATAGAATTTTCGTGCATACTTCTTGCCCTGGTACACCTCAAGTTCCTCACGCTCACGCTTTTCCTGCTCCCTTTTTTTACGTTTTTTTTTTTTTTTTTTTTTTTTTTTTTGTTTTACAACAACATAATCTTCAAAAATTGTAGTCATCTCTAAAATTTTACCTAAATTATTATTTTATCATAATTACGGAATAAGAACAGAATAATGCTGAAGAACTATATCTAACGCAGATATGCTATTTATTCAGTTTTTTCGGCGACTTTGAAAAAAACAAAAACAAATAAAAACACAAACTTATATAACATAAATGAAAAGAACAACTACGATTTAGTCTGGAATGATCTTTTTTTTTTCGAAAAAAAGTCAAATCCGTAATGGTTCAGAAGCAGATAACATTTATCAAGACAGCAGCATACAGTAGCAGTGGCTGCCCTCAAAGTAAACTAAGTCAGCAGGGATCTTTTTGTGCAACCAATAGCTTTTTAGAGGAAGAAATCCTACTGTGTGCAACCAAACGTTCAATAATTAAAACTTGGCAAGCGACCAAACCAACCATCTAGCCAACACACACAGCGATGCGATGAAATCTACAACGACCAACGAAAGCCAACATTATGATGGCTCACTAAGCGATCGTTGGCATACTCGTACGAGTAGCGTAACCAATGTAAATTTAATTTCTTAGCGGTGCTTCCGACTTTCTCCGCTTGAGTACCGCGATTTTAAAGAATTTGCAACATAACATTTTCAATGCTCCTCAATACCGTATTGGCAACATATTTAACATTATAAAATATAAAAATTATTTTTATTTTTCTGGATAATTTGAAATGGTTTGTTGCCACAACAACTAGTTGAAGTTGGTTTTTAAAATCTAATGTTTTTCATTCTTCTTTGATTTAAAATTTTTATATGTGAGCCTCATCTAATTGTCATTTTTTGTAACATTGTGACATCTGTGACAAACTGACGTGTTCGTTGACGATCGAAGCGCTTGTGTTGGCGCGAATGTGCGACTGGACTCGATGGCTGTAAATGCTTTGTCTGTTGTGGTCTTCGTCAACATTTGTCAAGTGTCATTTGAAGTGTACGATTGAAGTTTGTATTGTTGTTTTTGAAATGACAGGTAATTGTCACTCTTCTTTAATTTTTACGTTGATCGCTTGCGATCAGCTATGACAGAAACATTGTGCGGTCAGGGTCGTCAAACCTATCATGATATAGGGTGATTAAATTGGAGAGTTTAATTTCAATGTGAAATGAAACGCATTAGATTTTGTTGAACTTGAAACATTGGACACCACGAGCAGCATTGCAGACTTCCACTCTTTTGATGAAAATTTCCATTACTTTTCGACATAAGTCCTGCAGTGGTTCACCAATAATGCGATAAATGGATACCGGAATACTGCGGTCTCGTAGTTTGTCTTCGACCACTGTGAGGATACTCTAATCTTTTGGAATTCAGCACTGTTATGATTCCATTGAGTTTTCCTATTAATTTTTCAAGCCTGCCACGAGATAAACGATTATGGCTATGGAAATAATTTCGATATGCGTAAATTGTGTTGTTAAATTTTCTCCATTTTGGAAATAGACTTTTAAACATGGAAAAGGTATAGCCAAATTTTAACTCTGACCTCCAATTGAAGCAACCTATACATTGTGGATAGAAATAAAAGCAATGTGGCAAGAAAATGGCACGACGATTGTTACGTTGTAGCTGACACTCTTTGCGTTAAGCTATTTTTTTTTGTAATGCAGAATCTTAGCGAGGAGCTAAGTATGCTGCTAGAAAGATTCCAATATGCAGCAAAGTGGTTGCAACAAAACTGAAGGAATCATATCCAAAACTTAGCCATATTTTTTTGTTTTATCAAATGCTGTGCATGAGCAATAGCCAATAGATGTTGTTACGCTCATAAACTGCATTGATTATCGTCAACTAGCCCCGATTTGTGTTGCAATCTTGTTAAACCTGTTGGATCATCGCATTCTGCTTTGTCTTTTTATTTGTCACAGCAATGATGACCTTGGTTGTGCTATGATATTACTGCTGCTGCTGTTGTTGCTGCTTTCAACGAGTTTAAGACTCGTGCATTTTCAAAAATTTTCCATCTCCTGTATTTTGTTGTCTGGTCACAACAACTTGTTCTTTCATCCATCTACAAGAGTTGAGGCTCAAAACTTGGCTTTCCTGTTTTCCAGTAATTTTGCAGCATCTTTTGCCACTCACAATTTATCTCATGAATTTCGCGTTATACTATTTAGGTCGTGCGACTTAAATCAGATTTTCCCCACTATTCGGTTTGTCGTAATATTTCTTTAAAAATAGATTTGTTTCTTCCGCATCTTCTGCCGCATGTTGCTGCTGTTGCTTCTACCGTACGCGCTTCATAGTCTCATTTTCGGCACTATGGTGGGTATTTTTGCTTTTCCGGTTTTCTTTCTATCGTCGTATTTTGTGGTGGAGTCATGCCACTACTAAGTGTCGTCGATCCACTGTAGGGGCTTGAGTTAAATTTGTGGCGTGACATTGTTTCCTCACCTTGTTGCAAGTAGGTGTAGTGTCTACTTGTTGCTCTCATGTTTATTTTGTGTTTGGAGTATAATTTGCTGAATTAATGGGTTAAGTGTGCTGAAGAAGAAGTGTGCTCTTCTTAGTTTATAGGGTTTTTATTTTTTCATTTTGCTCACCATGTTGAACCAAGCGCTGATAATTTTATAATTATAAGGTTCTATTTTGGCGCAACCAAAGTTAAGTATGAAATTTAGTTGGCTGACAATTAATTCGATTACGTTTCAATATTGCCACTTACCACATAAACTTTTCAATGGTAGAACCATTAAACGTTTTTTTAGAATATAATGGAATAATCATTGAATTTAGTTTTTAATTGATGTTTTATCTAATTTTGATTTGAAGTAGAAATTATTATATTCCATTCAATTGCTCTAATTTTTTACTCTGGTAGATTACAAATTACAAAAAAAAAAATTGCTTTGTTCCAGGAGGTTCTTACTTAAAATGTTTATGCTCTTCTTTTCCTCAATCGATTGGAAATGGTCGAAAAGGGATTTGGAGATGACCACCTATGCTGGTCTCTGATTTTCCTTATAGATGCCATTGGAAATTTTCAAAATTCATTTTCGACTCTGCCCTGTAGATACAAGGTAAAAAAATTGTACATATATTGGAATTAACTTTTCGATTTTGATTTATTTTTATTCGGATCCGGTTTTTTGAGTTTTGACAAAACACCTGTTTTCAAAATAATTCAGAAACTCGAAAACGAAATTTTGTATTACTCTCGTAAAAATTGTTTGGAAATCAATGGATGAAGACTAAATATACCCAAGAAAGTCAGCCATCTGAGATAAAAAAAATTATATAAAGAACTCGAAATTTTAGTCAAACAATCGTAACACAAAGATTTTGATTTTATTTTCAATTAAAAGCTATTATTATGTACTTGAAAATATGTATATATAAATTAGAAAGATTAAATATAAACCACCTTCTGCCCAAAAACGGTAATTTCAGCTTCCGTCCAACGTTCCTATGTACTAGATCAGTGAAGTGCACTTAGTGGCTCTATTTGCTCACATTGCTCTAACCGTTATTCGACGCACAAGCAAGCAAAAAAAAAATAAATTCGCAGAATTCAACGCTATCGAGGTACAAAATTCGCAAAATTTCAACGCTATCGAGGCACAGCGTTGACTTGAATTCAAATGAAAACAAGAACAAAACACAAAGGCATAAATGACGGCGCCGCATTGTGTCTTGACGAATGTAGCAATTGTTTTTGTTTGTAGTGTAATTTGGTTTTTATTGTGCTAATGGCAATTTTGGAAATGAAAGTAAAAAAACTTTAAAATTTCGTTTGTTGTTGCTTGATGTTGTTGTTTTGCTCTTTTGTTAGATTTTTGTGCCCACCGCTGTACTAGATCAATAAATGTAAGGTTCTTATGTGGTAAAATTAGTTCATGGATTCAACCAAAGATGATTTTCACTTCACACTGCGCTCATCCGAATTTTATTGTAAAGCCAAATTTTATCATCCATGCCACATTCACGTTCTCAAATTTCTGACGACGAATTTGAGTTAAACGAACTTTCTAACCACTTTGCCTACCAACCAGTCATTGGCCTGCTACAAACATACTCCCCGCTTACTCTGCTCGTTCAGTTCTCGCTAACTGCTTCCATTTTTTATTTATTAATCTATTAATAAATGAATAGGAGTGAATATCTATCCTGACCGTCGACTTTTCTCATAATTTTGCAAATAAACGACTGAATTCAAACTGAATGGAATGAAATGGTCGAAGTTTCCTTACACTGCATGTCCCTGTTGTTGGCTGCTTGACTGGTGCGAATCATCAACAACATGCGTGCCACTAAATTTTCCATTTATCGATCGCATTCATTTTGTCCTCATTTACGCCCAGCCAGAGACATGGCAACAGCTGCTATAGCATACAAACAAACAACAACGAAAAATAACAACAACATTTGCCATAAAACTATCAGCTCTTTTTCTGTCAAATGATTAACATTGTCCCACTCAGGAATTAACAGGTTTATACGGCTTTTCTTTTTATCCATTGGCGTAAAAGTTGTTCAAGTTGGCAACACTTTTTGTCTTTAATTAGGAAAATTTTTATTTTGAAAA
Source organism: Tricholauxania praeusta (assembly GCA_949775025.1). Taxonomy (NCBI): domain Eukaryota; kingdom Metazoa; phylum Arthropoda; class Insecta; order Diptera; family Lauxaniidae; genus Tricholauxania; species Tricholauxania praeusta. The sequence continues at coordinate 71,658,821 of OX459029.1, read as the reverse complement.
TTTTTAATTTAACTTGTCAGGCAACTGTTGAAACTTTAGAAAATGCAGGGTATTCAAGATGAAACTGATGATGTTAATCGTTAAGCTAAAAAACAAAAGTCATCATTATGTACCGTTATTTGCTAGCCGTTTACTGTTAATCAACCATGTTATTGGTAAACAAATTACACAGAAAATATTCAGCTTAATTAATTATTGATTTATTCACTCGTTATGAACTTTAATTTTCCATTAATGCATTGAATGCCATCGAAAATACTTACATTTCTAAGTGTTGCGCCAAGTGTACCGCCTAGTCGGTATCTATGTGCGAAAAAAACGACCGAGTTGCTAAGTAGCATACTCGTTTATACGAATACTCGCTTGTTGTTCTTTATTTTTTTGATTTCAAAATGCACAATAAATGAAATACAAATCTGCTGGGTAGCCCTGGCACTTAAGCCACTTGCTATGTAAACATAGCAACTATAATTTTACTCGTTAAGTTTGTGATTTTGTTTTTGGTTTTCCATACAACTATCTTTGCTTTCTATAGATAACTATAAGCGGATTGCGAATAAAACGCAGCTAATAAAGGGGCAGATACATGTAGAAGGGAGAATTTCGCTCTATTTTCATGATTTTTTTTTTAAATGAATCATTCATTATATAGTTTGGAAAATTGGCATATGGTTTGTTCACACTTTAAAATTATACAACAAAAAATTTTTTTAATTAGGTACTCAAAGTAGCCGGTTACTCTACGTTCTTCGGAGAAGGTTGCAGCGAGTCGTCTTGATCGGCAGTTTTATTGTTTTGAAAATAAAAAAACAAAATTCTGTGTGATCATCAGAGAGGTTATAAATCCATATTTGCATATTGCATATGCATTTTGCACATTTGGTACTATGTGGTACTTTACAGCAGGGGTCGACAGCGCCTAACTCTTTCCACTCTTTGCACTCTTCTACAACAACTTCGTATTGTTGTAATTCGCCGAATCGTTGACAGGCGCAACTGCACCAAAACAATTTAACCCTTGCGTGTTGTTGCTTTGCATGTCGTTGTTGGTAAATACGTAGCGCTTGCGACTGCGCACAATTCTTGCTATGCTTTGTTTGTTGTTGGTAATTTTTGCTTGTTGTTGGTAATTTTGCGAGCTGGTGCGCTGCCGTGTGCGCTACCGGCATGCGCGTTTTTGCTTTTATATGTTAATAAATCCTTATGGTACCGTATCCAACGATTTGTTGTTGTTGTTGGTTTTTTGTTATTGCACTCTTGAAATAAAATCCTTGTCGACCCCTGTTTAAGAGCATATTTTGGGTTAATTTGCATGTTTTTGCATATTTGAACATTTTCATTAGAAACTCATATAAAAATTAAATTTTTGGGGTTCTCGATGGCAGCCTTTAAGCTTTCCCAACCCACCTCTGCCACCATCTCCAATTATTACTCGATGGGGCACTTGGGTAGAAGCAGCAGTTTATTACAGCGGCAATTTTAAAGACGTATAGGCATCTGTTAAAGATCTCAGTGAAAATGATGCTGAAGCCATACGAATAACAAAAGGACTGCCGCGATCTACAAGCTTAAAAGCTGAGATAAGCTACATTAAATGTAATTTTTTAATACTAATAGTTGATTCGATTTTTAACTTAGAAACTCCCGGCTTAGAGCTCAAAGAAAGCGTAAGAGTTTTTGAAAATGTGCGCAAAAAGTTGGCTACTCTAAATCGTGCGGATATCAGTAACACATTTGAAAGCGTGATTATCTGTAATCTTTGATATCCATCAAATTCTTTACGAAGATACTACTTCAAAAAGCCCGTTTTGTGAACAGTACTCTCCTAGCTCGTTTTTTAAACGCACTACTGATTGAAAAGCGATGCAACTTTTATTCGAGAATTTGAAGCAGCATTTAATAGTTTATGCAAATTTGAGTCTTGTGGGAATGTAATATCTTAAGTTTTTGTATGTTCAAATATAAAAAATCAACTGATAACACAGTTCTTGAATTTTTTCATATACTATTTCGTGCAGAAACTAGTCCTCATGAATTTTTCAAGCTGTTTTTCGTGCATATTTTGGTGTTTTTTGAAGCATATTTTATGCGCTTAAAACATATTTTATTTTGCATATTTCCAGCCTCTCTGGTGATCATCAAGACAGACTTGGGTATTTTTGAATTAAATTTTTTTTAATTACAATTGCAAGTAATAATTCACTTGTAATTGAAAAAAGAAATTGAAAGTAATTGAATTTGAAGTTTTTTCAATTACATTAATTTCAATAACATTTAATTTAAGACTACAATTAGATGCAATTCTAATTACTTTTGTAATTGGACTAGTAATCCATGAAAATATAATCCCTTAGAGAATTGTAATCCATTACTTTTGCCATTTAATTTGAAACGAAAATGTAATTGATTACTGATTTTTCTGGAATCACATTTATTAAAATTTGAAACAATATTTTTTTTGAAGCGATAAAATTTTATAGAATTCACAAAAAATATTTATATGGAATGTAAAACAAGAACTTTCGCATGACTGACTCATTGAGTCAATGAAGTCGACCTCAGATTCCTCAAGCTATCGTAAAGAAGATTTGGTTTGTGGGCTCATCTTATAGCGTAGAGGTGCATACAAACGATCAATAATATGTATTTATATAAATGTAATTCATATTTATATCTTGTAATTGATGCCTTGAAATATTGGAAATTACAAGTAAAAGTAATCCATTACTTTTTATTAATAATTTTTGTATTCAACTTTTTAGTCATTTATACAACCAACATGACAAAGATAACAAGTGGATCAATTTAACCTGGTAATTGGTGACATATGTTTCGGCTATTACCACGTATATATACATATACATATTTATATGCATATACATAGCCTCATCAGACCAGTTTTGGTTAAGTTGTACTGAGAATCGAACACCCGAACGTATGCATTTTTGAATTGCGACGGCCGCTCTAACACTTGAGCTATTGGGTATGTGACCTTGATGTGTACAAAGTGCGTGTTTCTTTGCTTTTTAATTACATATTTTGGATTACAGTAATTTCCGTCGAAAATATTTCAATTAAAATTACAAGTAATTGAAAATACGTACACTTTCAATTACATTAACATGTAATTGTAATTGAAACATTTCAATTACAAAATTACAAGTAATTGTAATTGCATATGTAATTAATTACCAAATGTAATTGATTGCGCCCAAGTCTGCATTAAGATCATAATTTCTCATAATTTTTAAAATACGGTAATCGAACTCTACCATGCCCATTATTTTTGGAAAAGTAAACCGAGTTACTGGTTAGAATTCTTTTTCGGCCTGGTAAGCTGTTAATATGAAATTTGTTAAAGATTATAAAATCATGATGAAATAACTAAAATTACCACTCGGAAGCGATTTTTGGTATCGACTGTTAATGGTCTAAGCGCGAATATTTTGGCAAAATAACAAAGATAATTTATCGTTTAAGCCAACTAACTACAACATGTGAATACTATACATACAATAAAAAATTGCTATATCATTTAACGATACTTCTTAACACAGTTTCTTTATTCCTTACATATTCTGTTGCCTAGGGGGTTGGTCAATACAATTTATGCAAGAATAGTCGTTAATTACCTTCCACTTAGATGACGTAACTCAGATGTAAATAAATAATCAAAATTTAGAAAAATGCGCCAAATTTGCACAGTGTAAAATCACAGTGATTCCTGGTCAAAAACCTTGAAGAAGTGACTACGTTTTGATGTCTTTCCGTTTGCCGCTCATGCGAACTGACTCATGCAAAGCTACTGCTGTCTCAGTCACAGCTTTTTTTATGGCTTCAAGTTGAGATTTTTTTTTTATTATTTTTATTGAAGTCAACGTGGCAACTCAAGCAAAAAGAAACAATTTAATTGAGCCATGAACCTTGAGAACTTTGCTTTTTGTCTATTTAATTTGCCCGTATGCGTTTTTTTTTTGTATTATTTCTTAATTATAATTTGTAGTAGGGTAGTTAATTAAGTTTTTAGCGTTCACTTACCCATTATAAAATTGTACCTAACATAATTAATGTTCGCCTTAGTGCCGAATGATTTAATACTTAAATTACAAGCTTTGTAGTAGTTGAAAGTATTTAGTACGTACGTAAGTGCAATTAAAATTAGGGCCTAAAGAGTTTTTTTTTCAAATAGTAAATAATTAAATAAAATAAATAGATATTACTTTATTTTATGTAAACAGCACAAATCTTTGTTAAAAGATTGTTATCTCTGCTTTAAGCGGACAAATCAAAAGTTCGTTCGTTCTGATAACTTTAAAGTCAGGCAACTGTTCTGTTCTTCATATCACGCGTGATAAAAATATGTAATAAAAGTGTAGACGGCGTTATTTCAGTCAGGCTTAAAAGTGGCGATACATGTAATGGCTTTATGTTAATATGTATAATCATCCGAAAAAAGGTTTGCTTGACGTTTATCTCGAAATTTCAATGTCATACATAGATGCATCGCGCCCTGGATGTCCTCGTTTAGAGTCGTCCAGAAGTTAATGAAATTCGCTAAAAGTTGAGAAAACTGCCTCAAAGCTACTACGAACTTGCGAAGGATATATACCAGCGATGGTTACAAATGGAAAAATGTGCCAATTTTATTTCTTTACAACAAACACGTCGTTTTTCTTAAGAAAAATAATTTAAAAAAAACAAACTCACCACTGTTACGCACGTTTTTATCGTTTTGTTGTTTTTTTTTTATACGCGCTATGCGCCGGTCTTGTGTTATTGTTGTATCATTAAAACTGATCTGAGTTTTGGTTTTATTTAAGATCATACATTTTTTATTAAAAAAATAATTGTATGAAAATCACCTTAAAAAAACAACAGGTATACTTAACCACTTCTATAAACTGAAAAAACGAGGTTTATTTAAATCGTATTTCGAAGTATGTAAATCGTTCTTCAATGAATTCAATATTACAAAATTTTCAAATATTTGTAAAATTTTAACAACTACTGAACTCAATCGGAACGAGAACGGATTACACTGTAGTTCATTGCTTCAGAAACAATTTTAAGTCCCGATGGAAAACATAATGTTTGCGTGTTACTTACACATATGGGGTAAAACACGCGAAGACGCCAGCGAAAAAAATTTTTGGCTCCGATTTGGCTGAAATTTGGCATTATTGTAATATCGATGTCCAGCAATAGAACTGCGTTCAGGAATTTGCCCTAGTATTATTTGTTGTTGAGATACGCGGGTATGAAATTCACGATTTTTGTACTTTTCAGGATAAGTGTTTTTTCGAAAATTCGAAGCTTACAGCAAACTCTATCAATTAATAATTGGTATACCTACGATTTTAGGTTTTTACTTGTACTTTTCGAAAAAAATACCATATACATATCTCATCATAATTAACTTTTTATGTTTAAACGTTTTCTAATCCAGCTAAAATCTTGCAGCTATTAACGTTTTGCAAATCAATATAACTCGTGATATTTCAGAAATAAGGCTTCAAGTTGCCGAAAATTGGACTAGTCGAATGCGATTTATTACAGCTAATCGCATAAGTCCCAAATTATTTTTCAACAAAAAATTTCATAAATTAGGGTCTGTTTATACACCACGATTCGTCTCTAATATCCAAGCCTAAAAATATGCTGGTGTAATTCTTATATTTCTAATTAATTATTCATTAAGCACAGGCTAGATACTTTTTTCTTTAATTAAAAATATATTAGCATAATTTCAGGCTTGAAAATTAAAAACGAAATGAGACGAATCGTGATACATAAAGAGGCGCTAAATCTTTCTTTTTATTATAAAAATATTTATTATTTAAATTTGAAGTTTTAACACTTCTAAAAATCACCCTCTATGTTGAATATTTTTATTACTAATGTGATTTATTTTCGGTTTTTAATTAAACTTTAATAATTTTACTGCCTTATGCTGAATATTGCTATCATTAAAAATAGCAACATTGGCATTAATTAATGACTTATTGGCTTAGACTTTTCAATTGGCAGACTGCCGAAAAACTATGTATAAACTTTCGTAACACTTAAAGCACCCCAAAAAAACAATTTTTTGTTACAACAGCACTTGCAATCGCATGCATATGTGTGTACATATAATAAACAAAACTATAAAACCAACTGAAATCGACCTTCGTTCCTTGTACGTATGATTTAACATTAGAATCTGCTCGCATTCCATCTCACTTCTGCTTAATTTTCTTATCTGTTCTACGATAGAATTTCGGAGGCAGGATTTAATGTTCGTATCTTAATTTGTTTTATTTCGTTGTTTTTATTTTTATAGTCTTAACATACACACCCTTCCTAAAAACCCTAACCTCACACCTAATAGTTATGGGTTAATTGAGCGCGAGTGAATTAAAACTTGCACTAGCAGAATAAACTGCTATATGTATCTTATACTTTGTGTTAAGAATGTTTGGAACATTGCAAAATTGTTTTGAGTATTATACAATCTTTTGATTTTAAAATTTTTGTTTAAACTGACGTTAGAATGCTCTATTTAAAAGGCTTTAAGAACAGACAAGCAATGTAGTTCCTTTGATGAAAACTGTACCTTTGTTTTTCCCGTCGCCGGTTACAAAATAAGGCAATTTTTATGCAAAAAAAAAAAACCATAAAAAGTATTGCTATGAGGTTACTGATGTCTCTCGATCACACATATGATTACATTAGAATCGAGCGAAAGCTTGTTAAAAAATGCTACACACATTGGTTTAATCCTGGCCATATCTATAATTATTATATAGAATTTCTTATATGGAAATGGTTTGTAACGCCTTAGCGCAAAATATTGTGAACTGATTTTAATAATCTCTTTTTTGAAACAACATATTTGTGCTAAAGAAGGTTATTGTATACTTATTTTTTTATTTCTTAAAGCTAAATATCCTTTTTCCTAGGACTAAGTTTTTTCAAGACCTCACACAAAAAATATTGTTTAATTTTTTGTTGCTTATGCTGCTTTTTTATTCTTTCTTCTCATTTGTACCGTTTACCGTTTGGTTGCGAAGTTCAAAGGACAAACTTTCTTTTAATTGTTTTTTTTTTATTATTTGTTAATTTCGAAGAGAGAAGATAAAATGAGATGTTAAGAGAGTAATTTCATTATAAAAAAAAAACAACAGGACGTGCGCGTGCGAAGCCACTAGTATTGATATAAAAGTGACCAATATTAGAAACTTATGATTCTTTGGGAGTCGCCACGCTCTCTTACTGCAATGAATAAAAATTGAGAGTTTAGTTAGTCTTTTTGTGACATCCTACTAAACTATCTTTCTAAGAAATTTTATAAAATTTGAAAAATAAAAAAAAACAACAATAATTGTTGTTATTTAGTGTTACGCCCACTAATATAGTCTCTAAAATAAGTTAGTAATACTCAAAATCTAAATACTAAATTTCATTGCAATATCTTTTATGGTTTTTGAGATAAATTAAATGTAAATGAAGCCGCTTTGAAAATACACATCAGCATATAAAATGGTGCTCAAATTTGAAGTATCTTTTTAAATTTTAAATAAAAGACATAAATTGTGGTAACTCTTTATTAATTTTTTTTTGGAAATTCGGCAGGCTGGCAATCCTTTACCAAAATTTTGAATAACTTTTTCGCATAGTGTTGGTTCAATTAGTGATATTTTCTCAATGATTTTGTACAATTTGAGGATTATCTGCATAAACTTTACTTTTCAAGAAACTCGATAGTGTTAAATCGCAGGATCTTGGTGGGAAATCTACGTCTGTTCTTAGTGAAATTATTCGATTATTTAACTTATCTTTCAAAAGATCAATTGATTCTGTTGCTGTATGGCATGTTGCACCATCATCAAAGATGTGTATAATCATGGTGTTTATTTTGAAAACTTTGTAAATTTCTTATTTTTGCTTATCTTGTTGCATTGAGATTAAAAATAAATCTCACAAAATTTCTGCTTCCTAAATCAAAGTTGTGAACGGCGCGAACAGAGTTTGTGTCCCACTTTATTGAAATTTAACAAAAAAAAAAAGCAGACTACCTTCTACGTTTTAGTATGGTAAGTCCGTTTTTTTTTTTGTCAGATTTCTGGTGGAATTTCTATCAACTGATAGAAATATGCCTTCTCTTCAAATCTACCCTGTGTCCTTTTGAATAAGATTCTTCATTATGTCTAGCTAAGTATGTACATTGTATTAAGTCAAAAAGCCTTTCACACTGAATAAGAAAAGTTGAAGTTCACGCTGTGAAAACGATTTTTTTGAATATAACAACTCGTATTTGATATGAAGCAATTAAATATTTGATTCAGTCAAACATAAAATATTTCAACCAACATATACCACTGTTTGATTCAAATACAATATGTTTGACTCAAATAAATAGTTGATTGCTCTATATGAAATATACATTTGTTATATTCAAACAAATCCTTTTCTCCTTCTTATAAACAATAACAATTTTGTGTAAGAGAAATACACTTAATATTAAATATGCCCCATAAATAGCGTTTTTCACTTTTATATTAAAATCTGTTCTTTTTTGACCCAATTTTTTGCAGTTGTGTGCGATCTTAATTAACTCGATAAAATACATAGCAAATAAGAAATGATTGCACTTAATCTTAAATTACAACTTAAATAATTTTTATTTGACTTAATACCTAATTAATAAAATAACATGTTCAATTTTTCTTTCAGGTAAGTGCTTTATTCGTCTGGTCGTCTTCATTTAAAGGCAACACATAATCTTTAATGAGCTTGAATTTGGTAAGAGACTAATTTATATCATGTTGGATACGCTTAAACAGAAGAAAATACGCGCGTGAATTATGTTTTTAAAATACGATAGTTGTTTTTTTTTAACGAATTAATAAAACCAAGATAAATAACGAAAACATGAACAGAGTTTCACAAACGTTAACACATACACACACACGCAGAAGCGCCACAATGACTTTCTTTCAAACCCCATGTCATGGCCTATTGAACCAATCTCTAGATAGATATCGCTTCACTTCTTCGTTTTTTTTTTAAATAATTTCGCTTGATATCCGTTAATATGCCGCAGCAACCACAAGCATGGTGAAATTGTTTCCAGCCACCATATAAAAAGTAAAATAAATTAAATTAATTATTAATATCGCATAAAAAAAGACTGAAACTTAAAAGAGTAGCAGCGAAAGTGTTAAGCGAATCAGTTATCAACAACAAGCGCATGCGCTGCCTGCAACTTATGCTTTTGTCGTCTGGCTTGTCCGTTCGCCGGGCTGTCTATCACCATCGTCACTTGTGTACTTTCAATACAATTATTTGTTAATGAAATCTCTCATAAAGTCACTCGCTCTATAGTTGCTCCAAAAAAGATATGGATTTTACCACATAAACGGATACAAAAGAAATACCTAATAATTATTTTAATAAACTGCCGCCGCAGCTGATGGAAAAATGAAATAAAAAAAAACCGATATGCGCGGTTTTTATAGCACGCTGTGACGTTCCATTTATGCGGTTTGACAACAACAAAAAAAATGGATACAATAATTTCTTTTTTTGGTGATCAAAGGCATAGTGGTATTTTGCACCGATTTTCTATTTGAAGTTCAATCATAGGAACTCTGAAAGCAAACTGATAATGATATTATCCCTGCATATTATTCATAAATGTATACTTACGAGTACATATACCCCTCTAATTATGATTGTAATCTTGTCGCGCTTTGGTTGAAAGGCATTGGAGGGCGCTTTCAGTTTGCGTTTATTGTTGTTTTGTGCTGCTATTAACATTAATGTGAAAATGAAGCATAATACAGCGGGAAACGAAAGCGATTGTAGTTTTCGTTTTCAATATTGTCTTAGTGCAACTGCTTTTTTATGGCAAAAAGTTTTTAAACTAACTACTACATAGATTAAAAAAGTTCGAAATCAGATACAAGATCCCGAGTAGGAATTTCTATCAGGTAAGCCGCATCATAGTTACCTCTGGATCTGGCTAGGAATAGCGGACCCTAATAATGGAATGTTATCAGAAAGAGAAAGGTTAGCGATATTGCAGCCTTATAAGATATGATTTTGCCAAATCATGAACGTAACTGGACGATTCTGGTAAGGACCGGAGCTGGCTAGCCTTATATATGCCCATTTATGGAAAGCCCTAAAAAACCTATAGTGCTCTGTTCAGCTTAGCCTAGTTTCATTTGGCTCAAATAAATAAATAAAAATCAAGAACAATGCAGTCTAGTCAGATCAGTTGAAGGTGTGGTTAAAATTATTTTCGCCTTATTGATGTAGATTCTGTAAAAATCTATACATAAGGCCCTGATCATCTTTACCAAATCAGATATTTTGGTAAAATTAGAGTTAAATGTTAGAATTTTTATATTTTTGCTTAGGGGGCGTTCAAGTATTACGTAACGCAATTAGGGGGGAGGGGGGTCTTGCAAAACATTACGATGCGTTACGGGGGAGGGGAGGGGGGTTCGAACAACGCGTAACATAACATTGTTTTTGAAGTGAAACTACTTTAGCGGGTGGTTATTTGAAATTAGGTGTGTATAATAAAACTCTTTCTTAATGTGTATGTTTATTAAAAAACTACAGCCAAAACATTTTATTAAAATGATAAAAGTTGACGGGATCTAGATAAGCTACAGCAATAAATGATACATCACATTAAAGCACTCAACGAACAGAATGTCCTTAAACTATCATCTTCGAGATTGTTTAACCAAAACCTGAGATATAAGCGTGGAAAGATTTCCTATTTTTATCATTATTGCTGTAGCTGTTCTAGATCCCATCAACTTTTATCATTTTAGTAAAATATTTTCGTCTAATTTTTCGCCATTTTAACATATTTTAAACTTAAGCAAATGTTTATAACATTATGTGTAATTTTTTATCAAATAACAATATGAACAAGTTAAGGTGTTATCTTCAGCCAGGCCAAAACTCACATACCCTACACTGCACTGAAAGAACATATATTTCAATAAATGTTAAAAAGACGTTGAAGAGGTTGCATAATTCGAAAAAAGTGTGAAGTGTTTAAAAGGTTAACAGAGGTTGAAAAATGTTGAAAAAGTCGTAAATGTATGCAAAATGTTAAAAAATGTTGAGAGAGGTTGAAAAAACTCCAATTCGATTAAAAAGTCGAAAAAATAAAGGACAAAGAAATTTTATCACAATATCTTGCAGGGTTTACGAGATATGGTGGAATAAAGGTTAAAATTAAGGGCTGTGCCACGGGAATCTTTGGAAATTTGAAACCTAGCTTAATCCTAATTTACACTCAAAAAAAAAAAAAGTGTTTACCACAAATGATATAGATGGAACTACTTCAAGTGTTTGCGTGAAATAATAAAATGTTTGTCACAAAAACTTTTGATTTTACTTACAAAATAATAAAATTTTTTTTTGTCACAATAACTTTTGATTTTATTTACAAATTGATAGTTGAAAATTATTGTACAAAACTACTCTTTAAAACTTAACATAACATAGAACACAGCCTGGCAACATCGTCATCGTTCTTTGCTCCCAAACACTTATAAAAATTTGATATCGTATATGTGCATATCCATCAGATTGGGCCTTTTAGCTGGCCTCGTTTTTTTTTTTTTTTTTTTTGGAGTACATCTTCCAGCCATAGTTTTTCTTGAAGCTAAGGCTATCTTGAACTCATAATAAAGGTTGTTCAATTGAAATTCAGATAGCTATTTTTTTAATTTGCATTTAAAGTAAGAAATATGTGAAACTTTTCGTGTTTTTTAAAAATTGTCAATTTATTGGGGTTTTACGCTGTAGTCTAAAGACTGTACATCTTTCAGATATAGTTTTTTTTGAAGCTAAGACTGTCTTGAACTCATAATAAAGGTTGTTCAATTGAACTTCAGATAGATATTTTTTTTATTTAACTTTATATGTAACATTTCATATTGTTTTTAACTACCATCCAATTTTAACTATGTCTCCCTTAAAATTTTAATTGTTCCTCCTTGAATATTAATTAAAGATAGTCTTAACTTCAAGAAAAACCATGTTTGAAGAGACTCCTCAAAAAAAAAAAATAAATAAATAAAATCGAAGCCATGGTCGAGGTAAGATGACAATTTCGATTTTTTTTTTATTATTTTTTTTTGGAGCAGACTCTTCAAAAATGTTTTTTCTCGAAGTTTAGACTATCTTTAATTAATATTCAAGGAGGAACAATTAAAATTCAAAGGGAGACATAGTTAAAATTGGATTTTAGTTAAAAACAACATGAAATGTTACATATAAAGTTAAATAAAAAAAATAGCTATCTGAATTTCAATTGAACAACCTTTATTATGAGTTCAAGACAGTCTTAGCTTCAAAAAAAAAACTATATCTGAAAGATGTACTGAACAGTCTTTAGACTACAGCGTAAAAACCCAATAAATTGACAATTTTTAAAAAACACGAAAAGTTTCACATATTTCTTACTTTAATTGCAAATTAAAAAAATAAGTATCTTAATTTTAATTGAACAACCTTTAATATGAGTTCAAGACAGACTTAGCTTCAAAAAAAACTATGGCTGAAAGATGTACTCAACAGTCTTTAGACTACAGCGTAAGAACCCAATAAATTGACAATTTTTAAAAAACACGAAAAGTTTCATATATTTGATACTTTAAATGCAAATTAAAAAAATAGCTATCTGAATTTCAATTGAACAACCTTTATTATGAGTTCAAGATAGCCTTAGCTTCAAGAAAAACTATGGCTGGAAGATGTACTCCAAAAAAAAAAAAAAAAAAAACGAGGCCAGCTAAAAGGCCCAATCTGATGGATATGCACATATGTACAATGCAAGTAACAAAAAAGTTATTTCGAATCAAAGCACTACAAAATATGAACATGAAAAGTTTATAAGTGATAAATCGTTTGTTGAAATGAATAAGTGTTTGGGACAAAAGACAAGTGTTTGTCGAAACACTTCCATAAATTGAATCGTTTGACTGAAATATTTTGACTATTTGTCGTAAATAATTATATCATTTAGAAGCAACATTTTATGAAATGTTTTGTTAGAAGTAATTGAATCACTTACCACAACTTAACATTTACTTGTGTCAAATACATTGGTTTTTCTTATATTGTCTACAAATACTTATAGTTTAAGACAAAAGTTAAGTGTTTGCTTGAAATAATAAGTGCTTATATTAAGCATTCGGTAATTTGCTACAAACGCTTTCTAAACAATCCTTTTTTTGAGTGTAGTTCACATGTACACCAAATCACCAAGTTTCATCAAAATCGTTGCATTTTTTTCAAAATGGGATTGTGCAAATATACATAGAGTATGGGCGGTTGGCGTGTCCATAAACCGATTTCATCAATTTTTAATAGCAAGATGCCTGCAAAACGCTGATCAAGAATATATGTACTTTACCATAACTCCCACGCCTCTTTCTATATGTTACAAACGAAATGACAAAATGAATATACCCTCGGTGTAGGGTATAATAAAGAAAATAAACATCGCATGTATTTCCGGTACTTTTCGCAACATAATTGTGAGTTTTAGGTAAATATGGTCACTTGAGTGTTACGTAACGTTTAAGAGGGGGGGGGGGGGTAGAGGAAAACGTTACGGTGCGTTAAAAATCTTCAAAAATTGCGTTACGTAATACTTGAACGCCCCCTTAGCCTGCGTCAAGTAACATGTTAATCTGATAAATTATTCTATGGAAGATAAATAAAAACCAAAAATTATTTGAAAGGATATAAAAAGTACTTTGCTATGTATTAATAAAAATGTTTGTTAATACTAAATTTTTGCAAAAAAATAACGATTTTTTAAAAAAAAAAAAAATTAAATCTGAAATTTAGATAAATTGTCATACCTCAGAAGCTATAGCAACGATTTAAAATTTTGCAAAGCAATAACAATAACATATTAAATTAATTTTCATATTTTTGAAAATCAATTCAGGGTTTCTCAATTTATAATGATTTTATTAAAAGCTACATGCTTGACTTCTGATTTCTATACCTCTGAAATTAGATGCGTTCCCCCACTTTTCATTCCGTACTCGTTGCCAGTATTGAAAGCCTCGTAAGAAAACTTAAGCTCTTTTAAAAAATTGAGAGGTTCTCTTAATGTAAATTTATGTCATAAGAAATGTCAAAATACTTCTGTCACTGTTTATATTCTATATTACTATTTTATTCACAATCGAAGTTTAATTTTGTTGATTTTTATTGTATTGTTAAGTTGATGCACAAATTTTTCTAAGTTCTCATTCTCATAAATTTCAAGTAAAAAACCAAAATCTGAGTTTTTGTTGCTTGTCAAAATACATACATATGCTAACTATTGTACACATGTATGTACATATAACCTAACGTGACTATGTGATTTGCGTTTCGCGGGACAAGTCCGCGTTTTCGATTTTCCGTTCCGCGCGGTCGGCGTTTGCATTTCATGAAATATATCTCATTTTGCTAGGGTTTTCAGAATGTGAAAGTGAAGACATTTTTTAACCTAATTCAGGTCGAAAACTTTGTCTGAGCGTACAGTTCGTAAATTCTGTTGTACCGCGTAGTAGTTGTAGATTTACAGTACAGTTGTGTTGTGTAGTACCGCTTTAAATGAATATTTTGTTTGTGGAAAGTGGCATTTTTGAAAATATTCTTTTCAGTAGTATGTGAAAGTCGAAAATGCCTTAAAATTGTTGCAGTTATTGGCTGAAACGTAACGGCTTTCATGGGACTCGTACACCTTTTTCAAAACTTTGTTCAACTCTTATTAAATTTTTATATTATTTCAACGTTTTTAAAAATTTTTCAACAATTTTCATTCAACAATAAATGACTGAATTTTTAATTTGTTCAAAATTATGTTTTCACTTAAGGGGGCGATTGCTTTAGACAAAGTAAAATTATTAATTGTTCATTATATTTTCTCAAGGTGATTTTAACACCTTTTTATTACATTATTAAAGAAACTTGAAAACTTTTATTTTTTTAACAAAATGACGGATCTGCATAGCATCTCTTCAGAGGCATCAAAAACTGCTGCAGCTACAAAAATTTTTCTATTTATCTATAAAAAAAAAGTTTTCTTTTTTCGATTACTGATATGTTGAAGGGAAGGACAAAGCTATAAAATTATAAAGAAGCTTAAAATTAAAATTTGTATCTTCTGTTTAATCAAAAGTCCAGATTTTCGACAGTTTGACCCCAAAAAAATTATTTATTTACGCGATATCTATAAACTTTTAGGCACATCCTTCCGATAATTCTATGGAAACAAACCTCTCCAAATTTCAGTCTGGTCGGTCAATAACTTCTTGAGCTACAGCACGAGCAGTTTTTGCAAATACAGTTTCGAAATAATCGACCCTGACGTTCTTGACAATAACTTCATAGGCATTCAACATTTCGCTTTTACAGTATATTCTTAACATATACATATGTATGCACATTCGAATTATGAAAAAAAAAATTGTATTTCTCTAAAATTCTAAAATTATCGCCCCTTTAAGCTTAAATTCTATGGAATGACTAATAGTACACTTGAATATTTATTTATGATGTTTTATTCCGCATGAAACATAGGGTTAATGATCAATTGGCAACTGCTTGTTTATCGCATATTAATCTAGTTTTCCAAATACTTAACTGTTTTTGTTGAATGTAGGTACTTTTCCATATCTATTTCCAATACTTCGCGAGAATATGTTAAGTAGAATCTGTTGATGGGATGAATCGAGTTCTATTTCCAATATTAGATCTCAGTAAGAGTAGATATCGTTCAACAACAACTTTTCTAAAAAGCGTAATTAAGGCAAAAATACCTTCCGAAACTTTTTATTTAATAAATTAAAGAGTTGACACGTTTAAATTATTAGCGTGTTTTCTTTATTTTCTTATTTCATAAACCTCATGAAAGTACCTACGACGGTGAACAACGCATAAAGGTGTTAATTAGATGGCGTGCAATCAACGAACAACGTTGCCCGTCTAACACAACAATACAAATTAACATTTTAATCAAAAACTCCATTCCATGTGACGAAAGTCGACCGCAATTAAAAATCGAGCGCAACGGAAAGTGAGACAACGTCGCAGCGATAAGGAGAAAGAGACAACGCAAGTCTATGATACTTCCTGATCAAAGCATCATCACGACATGCGCAAGCGCATAATACTCAGTGCCGTCCTAATTCCTCAAAATTATGAATAATGAATGCAATCGAAATTTTAAATATCTACACACGAGTAGATGGAAAAGAAGACGTGAGCAGATTTTTCCAAAGAAAAATTGGAAAAAATTATTTCAAAATAATGGGCTGGAAAATAAAGATATGGGAACGAAAAATTAATTTCTGACAAAAATTGTTTTCTAAAAAGAAAAAAGCAGCTTAAGCTGTATGCTTAAACTTAAAGTGACACTGTGAATTGAAACATCAAGCAGAGGAGGTATTAAAAAAATGTGTACTTTCAATTACATTTCAATGACATGTACAAAGCTTCATGCAACAAATTAAAAATGATTAAAAATAATTGAATGTTTACAAAACCTTAGCTACTGTTGCAAAACACAACACGAATTAAGTTGAATCATTCAAACCACAACATACAGCAAACAACAAAATATTAATTGCTAATTTAAAACATTTTAATCGAATTTAAAAATCAAAATCGTTGTTAACAAGAAGACTTTCAAGCGCCGACTTGAAAAGATTACGTTGTATTCAACATGAAAAAAAAAAGAGGAAAGACCGTTAAAAGGTCATTGTCTTCAATTGATTTGAATGGCCCGAAAAAACGTTGATTTCATTTAAAGGCAACAAAGACAAAGACTCACATGCCAAAACCATGAACGCTTTTGAAGTAGCAAAAAGTTTAAAATTGAAAATAAACTGTTGGTAACCAAGTGCTAAAAGAAAGAGAAACAAAAAACAAATCACTGCGTCTCACTTCTTTTTTAGAATCAAATAAAAAAAGAAAACACAGAAAATCAGAAGCTCGGAAAGACCTTTTGACTCAGACAGAGGTTTATTTACTCATCGTTTTGGAGATCACAGTGGGGTAGAATTGATTGTTATGCCATTATGCTTTTCCATATTTTTATTTAAAACTCACGTTGTCATAGGTCGTATATTCAATTTTAGATCCATCATATCTCCAGAGCAGTCAGAATGCGATGAGCACGAATTTGTATGAAAAAATTGTCTTTAAGTATTTAGTTGTTAGAATAATTATTAGTTATAGTTATTATTTTACTGGACAATAAAAATGGCTAAATGTTGTCATACCAGTTTCATCCATTGCTAAATGGAATCATCAGTGACCTTTAAGCAGAGTGTGAGATGCTATCTATTTAGCTAAGAACCGTTGCAAAAAGTGAAACAATCAAAACCAAAACTTTTTTCTGTTGTGTGTCTTTGTTTGTTCGCTTCGTTGCAATCTTTATTGGCGTATCAAAACGAAGCGGCAAGCGCAAATCGTTAAGTAGTAGGTACCATGTAGTTTCTATGAGCCTGATCGGTAGATTACCATACATTGACAAAAGTCTGATTAATGAACGGATTTTTAGGGATAGGATTGATATAGACTTTGGCTTTTAATCCCCTATATTTGCGTTTAATATATGAACCGTATTTCGTTTGAAAACTCTGAATTCTAAAAAGTTGAGACAAAGTTGCAAAGAGTTTGCTGAATTTTATTATGAAGATGTTAATGAGATAGAGTTAGAAATGAAATATCTGAATTTAAAAGAATACTTCAAAATTGTTCACAGTGAAAATGAGGAAACTAATAGTATATTGTAAATGTGTCAACTTTTGAAAGAAAACAAAATTTCCAAATGTAGAAATCGTATTGAGAATCTTTTTAATCCTAATACCCAGAATTTAAAAAGTAACGGAAACCCAGAAGTGTGCCTGTCAGGCACATATGAGGTAAATTACTGAAAACCGTAATTATTTTATTATATTTAACATCCGATACGTAATTAAAAGACACTAGATATTTTTGATTTTTATTCAGAATTTATAAACAAGAAACAAAGGCTTTTTGGCGAAGCAAAACGTTTGTAATAAGCCTTAATTTTCACATTCTTGGCAAACCTTTGTGGCTTTATTTGCATCTAAATATGACAGCGTTTACGTTTCCGGGATCCTCAGACGGCTGAGGGTCGACTTCTTGGAGTAACACAATCGTAATATACACCTGTGTTGCCTTTCGAACATATTTTGCACACCGCAAAATTAGCAGCGCCAATCAAGTTCATAAAGAAAGTTAGAGGCCATCTAGTTTTTTTTAGTATATCTACTTCGCCCTGAATATTATTTTAAAATTAATTAACTTCTGAGATTTGTGTAACCTCATCCTCAAAAGTGTTTGCGTCATGATGTATAGTTGAAATAAAAATAGCTGCCAAGTTTTGGAACGTGCGATATATGTTATATGTTTAGAAACTCAAAAATAGTTCAGTTAATCTTTCGTGATTTGTGCCTCTAAGGCACATTCCTGAGGATTTGTTAAAAAAAAAAAAAAAAAAAAAAAAAACAATTAAAAATGTTTACTTAATTTAAAATATGTGAAAACAATATAACTCTCACATACAATTATAGGAATACATAAAATATTGGAGAAGAATATATTTAAGTTTTGGGAGTTACACTGTTTATCTACTTTCCGTGTCTATTCTAATAAAATAGTGTTCTGTCAAAGTCATAGGGGCCCCGTTATCCTCACATGCCCAGGGCCTGCAATAGGTTAAAGACGGCCCTGGCTGTGACATGCGCAGTTTTACGACATCAGCCAAGCCTCATTTTATATTTATACTCATAAAAGTATATTATATGAATTATGAAGTGGCAACTGTAGAAATCAAAAAATCAACATTTAATTTTGACAGAAAAGTATTGTAGTTTTAGCTTCAATTATAATAATAAGAGTAGCTCTGTGTTCAGAACACTGGAATACCGCAAGAGGCCTAGGTTCGAATCTGATCGGAGACAAATACAAAGATTAGTTGAGTTTTTTTTCAATTTAAGCTCAATTTTCTTCTATACAACACTTTTAAGAAGCGCATTACATATGCAATCCCCGCAATGACATCGTATGTTAAAAAAAATAAGCAGTGAGCAGCGCATTGGAAGCAGCTTCTGCTTTCCTTGAAGCACATCCGAAGCGTTTTGAACGCGCGTCTGTTTCCTGTTGGGATATCAAAACGTTTTAGTGTATATTAGTTATCCAAATTATTATGGCCATCCAAATTATTATGGCCAAGTTTCAACCAAAAAAGCACCATTTATCTTTTTGCGATTGAACAAAAGAATAATACGCACATTACTGGGATTCTAGCGGATCACTGCACTTTGTAGAAAACGAACTTCGAGAAGCTTCCATTTGTCGATTGATTTGTATAAATAAAAGTAGTTTTTGGCTCAAAAACGAGATAAATAAAAATCGGGCAGTCTTTGATGCCAGTGTGAAAGCCGTATTAGAATGCGGCTACATAACTATTAAAAAACTTTTACTATTCTTAAAGAGGATTCACAACATCGCCCGTCCCTACTGTCAGAACTTTTTTTATCCATTACCTATGTACACTAGAGGTCTGCATGTGTGCACTTGAAACGATCATCATATTAACTTTCGATTGCAATAAGCTTCGAGTGCTTGAACTTGAGGAACATTTTATTAGCAAGTGCAGCACTCACCTCTCCTGCTTGGTTTTTCCTTTTTTTTTTTGATTTGATTTGTGGTTTTCGTGCACAAGGGTTCGAGGAACTCGCAACGTGTCGAGTGGCTTGATGGTCGCTTCGAGTGCACTTATACAGACCTCTAATGTATACCCGAAGTTAAGAAGAATTTGGTTGCAATTTGGTTTCTTGTAGTTTATCAAATGCCTTTGGTTGTGGTGCAAACAAATGTAACAGTATCTGATGTGTTGCCACAAAATATTTAAAGTTTTTTATTTACTAAAAATTAATGAATAAAGAAAAACCTTTATTCACTGTGTAACCTTTCCCACTGTGTGCAACTTTTACCGCATATGGCGCTTTAGTGCTACCGTGACTTTTTCATCACTTCAAAGGCTCTGATCATCGATTCGTCTTCAAATGACAATGCACGGCGCCATCTAGCAGTTGCCTAAAGTATGACTAATATTTTGTTCTCCGTGTCTTGTGAAATTCCATTTTTTATGTTGATTATTAATTTTTTCTTAAACAGCTACATTTTGTTAGCGCTGCCTTCGAGGCATCTTAAGAGGTTTGTATTCAGGGAGTGATCAATTCAAGGTCTGAAATTTGAAAATTGTGTGGGAAAATCTGTTAAATGTTTGTATTTTTTTCTAATTTGTAACTTTTACATAATTTTTTGTTTTTTTTTTGATTTCACAGCTAATTTTTTTATGTTTTATGAAAATGAAAGTGCTCAACGTATTCTACCTTTTGATTACCTGTTATAACTTTTACTAAATAACCTGCTGCGTAATATTATTTTAAAGAGACTTTTGCGGCAAAATTTCACTTATGAATAGCTATGTTGTCGCCCTGTAATTTGATTTACCTAGTAGTTTCTTGACTTTTATTATATGGCTAAGCAACATTTTGTTGACCTTCTTTGAAGGTTTTCAACTTAATTGTAAGTCAATGGCTTAACATTTTGGCAGTTGGAGACGAGAGCTGTAATTGTTGTGTGTTTTCTAGCTTCATGTACTATGTGTGTGTTGCATATATGCATGTAAGTATGTGTGGAATAAAGTTTTCATTCCAGAATTCCGTTTCTTTTTGTAATATGGGTAGTAATGTTATGCTCGCATACATGGAAAAAATTATCCTGACACATTGCCAAAGCTAGGTCCCAGCCATCTATGGCAAGGTGAAGACGGTGCTGAAAGTGTTCGAAAAGTTGTAAGGATCTCATACGGTGCGCAGTCTTTATATTCGCAATCACTTTGAGCTATAGACTAAGACTTTGTGAACGTATTTTACTGAGATTTTCTATCAAACTAAAGTCTAAAAATTTTTTATTTAGCTGGCGCTTTTAAAATGATCAAAAATGCAACTTTTTTGTTGAGAGTTTTGAGTACATTTCCTAATTAAAATAAAATATATAAGCAAATGGATTTTTTTTCTCTAAAGCGTGATTTTAAATGTATATTCCATAAATGCCAATAAAAAAGATTATATAAAGTGTTCAAATTCGAGGTATCTTTTTAAATTTTAAATAAAGAGATAAATTGTGTGGAATCTTTATTTATTTTTATTGGAAATTTAAGTACATAAGTTCCGGTTAATAATGAAAAAGAAAGTCGTTCAAGTGACCTACTCTGCTAGCTCGGCAGGCTGTCAATCTTTTACCAAAATTTTGTATAACTTCTTCGCACAATGATAAATATCACTTATTTGCTCGATCATGTCGTCCTTGAAGTGTTGAGCAGTTTGAGGATTATCCGCATAAGCTTTACTCTTCAAGAAACCTCACAAGAAGATATTCAATGGTTTTAAGTCGCATGATCTTGGTGACCAATTAACTTCATAGTGCAAGAAATAATAGGTACTTACCCAGGATTGAGTTTCGGTGAGTCCAATCAGGGCCGTATGTTGTAATGTATGTTGTGCCTTGCATTGCAGGACCTCAAAAATTATTTTAAATAAAAGTTGATAGGATCGTTAATTGAATATATTTAAATTGAATTTTACCAATTATTAGAATCAGATTACGAATTTTCTATGGACGAATTTCATTAAAGATTGTTTAGTACTTTCCTTGGTACATATTGTTAATAAGAGAGGTGTCAGGTCCATTAACGTAATCTGATCTTCATTTTCGGTCTAGAAAGGTAAAATAGTAACAAAAAGCTATGTGCCAAATTTTAATATAAAATCTTCTGTAGTTTTCTTTTTATGATAACTTTCATTTTTAAGGAGTGTATAAAAGCCCCCTTATTAAGACTAACGATAAAATATAATATATATGAATATGAACCAATATTGATCAAAAGCTGACGCTAACAAAAGTGATGAGCAGATGTCAAAACCTAAAGTTTTTTTTTTTTTAAACTTCAATCATTATATTCCCTAAAAGCCAGCCAACATTCAAGCCGACATGACAACCACAATTTAAACTTCAAAATCATATTGGCAACAGCAACAGCAACAATTGTTGCAAAAACCAAATAGGGAGCATCATTCAAGAAACGAACACGCACACTCACGCAGGCACACCCATATCAATATAATTTACAACAATCAATTATGTTGAGTCGTTTATATCTCCTTAACTAAATTGATTTTTGAGCTGTTTTTTGTTGTTGTTGTTTTGTTATTGTACAATATTGTTGTTATCGCTGGTACCATATGTCACTTTTTTTTTGGCAAAAGATAAACAAAGCAAAAAAAATTAATACAGAAAAAATAAAATCTCCATCGAGACGAAAAAAAAAGAAGAATTGTTCGTGTTGTTGTTGCTTTTATACTAAATTTTTGGCACATAATAGGAAGTGATTTTTAATTCACATAATGTGTTGCTGTTGCTGTTGCCGTTGCCGTCGTCGCTGTCGCTGTTGAATTTGCGCTTAAAGCGTTTTTTAAACGCTCGATTTTTATAACCACCAAGTGAAAGTTTTAACTTTTGACTTGTGATTCGTTGCGAAAACTTAACAAATTTTACATCTTAAGCTGTCGAATGACAACAACAACAACAAGCCAAGTTATAGATTCCGTTTTTGTTATACGTCATTGTCTCATGTAAAGTGACAATATTGTTATGTTGCTGTAGAAGCCGTATGGCATTTTCATTTCTTTTTTTTTTGTAACGTAAAATTACAAGGCAAAACAATTGTATGCTCGTATAAACTCAAGAGAATATTGACAGAGCGTTAACAGACTCATTGTGGTCGTATCCATAAAAAGGTTTTACAAATAGTGATCGAAACTTTTTATTTTCGTTACACGTACCCTGTGGTTTAAAAATAATAATAATTCAATAAACCATTGGATTTTATGTCCTCAGAATGTGGAATTTTCATTCTACAGGGTGTTCCTTAAGTGTGATCTAAAATAAACCGCATAATAGCCATGTATTTGACAGATGGTGAGTGTCATAATCAAATAAAACGAATATGCCTACACTGAGATTGCATTGGGGCTTATTTCATTAGGAGTTATTTCATAATGAAACAACACCCAATTATAACGAATGAAATAAACACCAATTAAAACGAAATTGTCCCCAAACATTGACTGTTATTTCATTATAAAATAACTCTCAAAATGTATGGAAATTTTTGGGAGTTTTTTCATTACTTTTTTGGGGCTTATTTCGTTTGGGGCTTATTTTATAGCGCCGGAAACATAGACTCAAAATGTAAAAAAGTTGTTGGAAATTAAACTAATGGAATGCGATTTATTACATTTAGTCGTGTTGGACATACATATGTGTGTCGAAAATTATTTTTAAACAATAAAAAGTCCTTAAATATTTATATTCCCTAGTAGCATAAAAGGGTCTTATAGCTTCTTTTACAGGCCTTTTAAAGACAACTAGAAAGATAACATATTATATTTATAAATTATTTATAGGTGCTTATAAGAGCCATTTGGCGTATGAAGTATAAAGACACTTTCCCCTCATTGTTATATTTAAAGAGACTTGGTAAAGTATCTTTATGGGCTGTTTAAAAGACACATTAAAAAAAAATATATGTGTCTTGTCATGTAGAACTTTATTATATATAATTTAATTTTATTATCAAATTATTTAATTTGAAAATTTAGAACTTTATTATATATAATTTGATTTTACTTATCATTAAATTTAATTTTCACTTACAATTTATAAATTTGCAAAGTCAGTCTCGAACCCATGTCTCAGCGATTCGTAGTCCTACGCGCTACCTACTAGGCTACCTGTCATATATTATATTGTATGTCAAAGGCGAATCATATCTTTCTTTCATTTGTTTTGGTAAACTGACAAAAAAATGGACATGACGCCATATTTTTCAAGTGACTTATATGGCTACGGTATTAAGACAATAGAGACATGCGGTCTCTTTATCATGATTTTATATCTTGTTCTAGCAAGATATTATAAAACAAAATTTTGCTACAAAAGCGAAGTATCTTATTAAGTTTGTACACAGCTACTTAAAAGACATCACTGTTTTGTAAGCTGGATTTTTCTCTTCATAACTTCCCGTGATGCTACTAGGATTATTTCATTATAAAGTTCTATCACTCATATGCTTTAAAATTACGATTGCTAATGTTTGCTTGAATGACCATTTTTTATTTAGCAGATGTAAAACATTTTGTTGGAATTTAGCTAGCTCGTTTCTCGATGTTATAAATCAGCGATTGGCAAAATACGAAAAATGAGCTATTTATGGCTCATTACAACAAACACGTCGTATATCTAAAGAAAAATAACCAAAACAACAAACACATGTACTCACCCATACTACGTACACTTTTAACGTTGTGTCTTTTTTATACGGACTCTGCACGGAATTTTTATTATTCTTATTGTAGCATAATACAGAAAAAAAAAACAAAAAAACCGAAGCGAGCGAACAAGCAAACAACAATGCGCACATTGACGATACCGTCTCTCGTTTCGTTTGATCAGTATACTTTTATTTCTGCTCTCATGTTGTTCTTTTTTGATTCTTGGTATATTACTGATTTTTTTTGTTATCTAGACCAGTGATGGGCATATAGTGGCTCTATTTGCTCTCATTGCTCTCACCGTTATTCGACGTACAAGCAAGCGGAAAAAAATTCGCAGGATTTCAACGCTATCGAGGCACAGCGTTGACTTGAATTCAAATGAAAACAAAAACAAAACACAAAGGTATAAACAACGGCGCCGCATTGTGCCTTGACGAATGTAGCAATTGTTTTTGTTTGTAGTGCAATTTGGTTTTTTTTTTGTGCTAATGGCAATTTTGGAAATGAAAGTAAAAAAAACTTTAAAATTTCGTTTTTGTTGCTTGATGTTGTTGTTTTGCTCTTTTGTTAGATTTCTATGCCCACCGCTGATCTAGACCAAAATTATGGTGGGGTCTTTTTCTATTGTTGCAATAGTTGATTTTGTTGCTTTTGTTGTAAGTGGCTCCTGCTTCCAAAACTTTGCCCAACTATGGTATAAATACTAACAGAATAATCTGATATTAAAAGTATTCACTCACTCAATACCAAAAAATTAAATAATATCTACAAGTCTTTTCAGCAGAAAAAAAAAACTGCGAAAAATAGACGACACATAAACAGAAAGTGTTTAGTTGATAAATTTCAAGTGAGTTCGCTATGCATAAGTAATTGGCCAGAGATGTAAAATTTCAAGTACAAGTATCAGTACCGGTATCGATACATAACATCAGTACTTAGGTACCGATCAAGTACTTAGGCATCTATCTTTTTGTACTGTTGTTTAAGGGTACAAGTATCAAGATTCTCAAATGTATGAGTATCTACGAACTGTAGTATAAGAATCACTGCTGAATTTATATCCCATAACATTTATTTACAGCTCTGAAATGAACTCTGGCAAATTGAAGCTGAAATTTGAATTTAAAATAAAAAGTAATATATACATAAAACTGGAAATAATAATGAATATTACTATAATACTGATGAGCTTATTATGGTAAACTTCATTAGAGTGAGCTTCCGGTCATTATTTGACAACAACAAATATTTATTGTGCAAATAGCAAATCTGTCTTTATATGAAGCTGACAATTAAATAAAGCTGTCGGATAAACAGTTTCGTTTTAAGTCAATTATTTGTTAAATGCAAATATTCTGCTAGCGAAGTTGAAGGTTAAGCTAAAAATTGATGGCATATTACCACTTTTAGCGAAATTATGCAAAATGCATGCACGAATAAGTGAGAAACTAAGAATCTTCGTAGAAGTGTGCAGTGTACGTTTAAGGAAATTTCATATTTCAGGAAATTAATATGGGAATTCAACTGATTTAGGCAAAATCAGGTTAAGTAAGCGCGGGAGATAACATTTACCATCATAACTTAGGTTGCAGTTAAGTCCATTGTGTTGGTTTATTTCTAACTTCATTTTCAACTCATGCATAATATTTTGAAATTTTTATAAACTTCAATTTGAACTATGTAAGGACTGTCCCAGAAAAAACTTGCACTTTGTTTTTTAGTTACAAAAAAATACCCAGCAATTTTTTTGGTTTTTTTTTATTTTTTTATTAATAATGGCTAGTGTTCTGAATATAAATATCTAAAAACTAATTAACAATTTTGTTTTTTCTATAAAAATTTCTTACTTTTTTTTTAAGGCCCTTCATTAAATTTTGCACAGTTGTTTCATCGACAGTACGGTACGATCTTTTCCACTTAAGTCTGAAGTCTTGTAAATTTTTTGCAGTCCTGCCACTCTTTCGAAGATCTCTTTTCATTAGAGCCCAATATCTTTCAATTGGGCGAAGCTCTGGGCAGTTAGGCGGATTTGCTATTTTTGGTACAAAATTGATCTTTTTACTTGCATACCATTCCATCGTAGCTTTAGAGTAATGAGAGGTTGCTAAATCTGGCCAGAATATCACGATACCCTCATGTGCACGAATAAATGGTAGAAGACGTTTTTCGAGGCACTTTGGAATTGATTGTGCCTTGCGTAACAAAGAAGCTGCTTCTGAGGCCACAGGTGCATATGGCCTGCCAAACCCTATATTGCTTCGGAAATTTCGAAATTTTTTTTTCTTTGAATTTACTAGGCACATTCCCCTTCTTCGGTGATGTATAATATTCGTGCCCAGGTAGCTGCTTAAAATCTGCTTTAACGTAAGTTTCGTCGTCCATAACACAGCAGTCAAATTTAGTCAGGTACCTTTCATACAATTTTCGGGCTCGCATCTGAGCCATCAACTGCTTTTCATCAGAACGGTCTGGTACTTTTGGAACTCTATATGTCTTTAGCTTACTTTTCTGCTTTATCCTTTGCACAGTAGATTTTGATGTACCTGCTCTAGCCGCCATATCTCGCACTGACGTGTTGGGGTTCTGCCTAAAAAGGCGCTTCACCTTCGCCGCTATCTTTGGGTTAGAAAATTCTGGTTTTCTGCCTGAACCCTTTTTTCGTGAAACAGGTAGACCCTTCTTATAACTAGAAATAACCGTTTTGACAGTTCTTTCTGATGCACCAACTATTTTTGCTATAGCTGAATATTTTAACCCTGGACTTTGCAGGTATGTGGACAAAATCAGTGCGCGGTCGTTAGAAGTGCTATCTTCAAGTGTTATACATCATATCAAACGTCACTTTATATGGAATAAATATTTTGTCTTTTTAGACCTATAAGATTATCAGGTAGAGTATAATCTTAAAAAATAAAAGTGCAAGTTTTTTCTGGGACAGTCCTTAATTTGAGCATTGTCTTGAAGAAAGTCGAAGTTGTTATAATCGAACATCGCATTAAGGATTGAATCCAATTTCGCGGATTAATCTAAAAAAAATAAAAAACTTACTATAAATCTTTTGGTACTCTCAGAAAATTGAATCAATTTTCCATCACTTACTCAAATAAAGGGTGTTTTTTTAGTTTCGAATTGAAATAAAACATAAATTGTTCAAATCACCCGATTTTTGGTTCTATTAGCTAGATAATCTCATGCTATTTAGCATTTAAATATGATGTTGGATATATGAGCGCCGCAACTGGCCAATATTTAGCACTGTCTGAAAGTCGAAATTTTGTTCACTTTTTCGAGATATTGAGTACTTATTGGCGAAATAACACAATCTATGTGGATTTTCAAAGTGTCAATTAATGCTGCCTATTGAGCACTGAAACTTAACACAAATAATTCAGTTGTGTCAAATATTGCCATCTTGGAGGTCAATTGGACTTTGTAATTGCAAAAAATCACGTGAACTTGGAGTGAAATGAAAGTTGAAATTTAAGTGAATTTATTAAATTGTCACAACTTGAAAGCGTTGTTGTGGTGAAGAAATTGTTGGCGTTTCATTCTTACTGATAAGTAGAGCGCTCGAAAAAACACCCTATATAATTTTTCAGTTACAGTTCTCGCATAGTGCCTTGAAATTTGCGTGTTAATTCGATGGGGTGTTCTTTGCATAACATCGACTTTGTTGTAACATATTTCAATTTATGTTTCGAAAATATTTAGGGAATTCACTCGTATGTTGTATTACTTTAAAATGGTTGTCGTTTGTTTCCATATGAAAATAAAATAAGACAATACAACTCTGCATCGTATGTTTTTTGTATCGACAAAGGAATCCTTTTGCCATGGTATTGTTAAATTGATTGCCTGTGATTGGAATCCAAAATAATTTATTCCTATCCAGCTCTGGCTACTTCAATGGTTTCGCCTTTTTCATTAAAATGAAATCATTCGAGCTGACCGTTCTCAAAAAATGTTTCGCAATGAAACTTAAACAAAGATCTATTTGGTGTCAAAAATCCTAAGAGAGTTAATTTAAGAAAAAAAGTTCACCCACTATTTTTTCATTATCAGCAACCAATTTGGCAGTTGCAGTTCGAATTGATGATTCATGAGTGGAGTTTTTTTTTCACTGATTTCGTCTCTCTCTCTCTCTTTTTCACCTTGAGTTGTGTTGCGCATGCGTCCATTCATCCATTTGCGTAACAAATCGGGTGACTTTCGTTAATAAATTGCTGCATAATTATTTTGATTTCAAACAAATTCCTCGCAAGCCATTTATGTACGTGCGCTAAACACCAAAAATAAAACTAAACAAAATTGCGTTTTGAAACGTTTAATGGATTTTAATTTGGCCACGGGGACTAGTGATCAAATAACACCGTAATTTGTCTTGCAACTTTTCTAATTCAGTCCCAGCGTTGAATTAAATTGAATTGAATTAAAAAAAAAAAAAAAAATGGTGGCCTTTTTTGTATCAATTTAAAAAAAAATTGAAATTTACAAATTGAGTTTAATTGATTTTTATGAATGACAGCAAATTTTCCCCTTATGCATTGTTTTTTATTTTATGGATTCATTTAATTTTATTGTTGCTCCATATTTGGTTGACATACAAATCAATTGACAATCAGCAGCAGCAGCACGAAAACGACAGCAACAGCAACGACTACAACTGCAATAACACCAATAACTACAATAACACCCGAAACAAAATCGGCTTTATTTTCGCTTTTTGATCGCATCAATTTTCACATTTACATAATGGGTTTCGTTTGTTGGGTGTATTGGTGTAGGGTGTACCACTTAAGTTTTCTCATTCAAAGTAAAACTTCTTTTCTCCTTTGAAAAATAAATACAAAAAATTATTAGGTTTTCGCGTGATTTTATTACTTATTGTAATAAATTTCATTATGGGGGTTTTTCATTATTATCATATGGTTCGGACCATTTTTTTTTTAATATGGGCATTTCTCTCATGTTGAATCGGACGGAAGTTTTTTTTAAAGTGGAATAAAAGTCGGAGTAAAACACTTTTATTTTTTTCTGTTACTTTAAAGAATAGCCCTTTGATAGCACTATATTGAGTGGTAAAGTTGATGCCAGACGTATAACTGGTACCAAGATAGAGGCAATTAAAAAGCCATTCGAACGGGACAAAAGACGGAACTGTTTTTCATGGCCATCTATAGAAAAGCAGAAGTCAGCGAAACCTGGCAACATTTTTTAATGTGATTAATTTTAAAATGTTATGGCATAATGTAACTTTTTAATAGATTTCGTTTGATTGAAAAATCTTATTTACTTTTTTCTTACAAGGCATAATAATCTATTCGAACGGGACATATTTTTCCGTTTATGTTCACTTGGACAATTTTTCAAAACTACTTTAATATTTATATAAATAATAACATTTAAGATATAACTATACAGTAATTAAAAAAACAAATTTAAGGTTTATATTTATCAAATTAATTAGTAAGATGAATTTTAACAAAGAAAAGAAGAAGGAGTTGATATTTTTCTTAAAAGAATATAAAACTGGTCTTTTTGCTGTTAAAACGTTTTTCCTGTAAGAGGCGTGGCACGGCCCACTTTTCTTTCTTACGATTCAATCTATCTTTAAGCAAAATTTCATCAACATCGGTTCATTAGCTTAGCCATGGAAACGTTTTTTTCCATTAGGGGCGTGGCACTGCCTACTATTGAAAAAAACAAGTATGTATGATCCTCCTTCTCTTCACAACCTTTTCAACAAAAAAAAATTATACGATTATGTTGTGTTATGGTAGTTAATAACTGGTTTAACCGTTTTCAACTGCCTATTTATGTTTGCGAACATGACCAGCTTCAAACAGCTCCAAAAATTTAAAATTTAATTTTTTTGCACTCGCTTTTATTTATTTTTAATTATGTACATGAAACTCTGTTCGTGCAAAAATTTTGATACACTTGCTGCTGTTATCAATTTCGAAATGAAAACATATGATGTTTTTCTATGTTATTTGTGACTTTAGAACATGAACTAAAGCCAATTAAAATTTTACAGTTAATTGAGATTGGTTTGATGTTCTTGCATTGTTTTTAGCTAATTGACGTTGGAAGAGAGATTTTTCGGAAAGACTATCATCATGTATCACTTAAATATTTAAGGCAAAATACTATTCAATATTTCAAAAAAGAGAAACTGCATTTATGCAAGCTTGCAGGTGGTTTGCTCAATGTGATAAATGAATTCTGGTGTAAATTGCTAAAATTAACAAAATTTGAATATTTTCCTTAGATAATATCAGATAGTAACGCTTTTATAATAACTTTTAATTTTTCTGTCACGGTTGGCTTTTTGGCGAAAATGCCCATATATTTTAGGTCAACTAAATTTTCTATAAATTTGAGTCCTGCGTCTTGTTGCCTTGTTTTCTTGATATTTGGTATAATATTTTCACGAATACCCATTCCATGATAAAAAAAAAAATATTTTTGAAAAAGGAGAAATAAAGCTCATTTGCCCACAAATGTACTATAAGTACAGATTTTGCTTGCTAAACATAATAATAACCTATAAATATATAGCTATAGACTAATTAATTTTGTTCTTTTTCCATGTCCGAAATACCCTCCAAGTTTGTTATTTACATAAGTGAAATAGGGTCGCTCATCAACCTCATTTTTATCCATATAAAATGTATGAGAAATTTTTTTCTTTGTCCCAAAATTACTCCCATTTTTGCAAACTTTTAACATGTCGAAATAAAGCTGAGCTCATTTTATAAGTAATTTTCTTAAAATTATATACCAATAATTTAGTTTACTGCAAACACGTGCCGTCAGGAGCTTGACAAATGGCACAAAAATGCTTAAAAAATGCCTTTTGATTTTTTAAGCTTTTTTGCCATTTTCCAAGCTTCATTCAATTCAATAAGAGTTTGTGTATAGTTAACTAAATTTTAAGCATAATTCTATTATGTACCCACAAAATCAGCTCAACTTTATTTCGATACATACAATAAATACATTAAAATTTCTAAGCTGAAGATATTGGTCTGCTAAGTACAGGGTGTTTTTTTTTTACAGGTATAGACAGCGTTGCCGTTTTTGGTAGTTTCCTACCAAATCGGGTAGGTTTTTTTCCTCTTGGTAGGTTGGTAGGTTAAATCTGATTTTGGTAGGATTTAGGATAAATTTTTATGAAAATCGAAAATTGAAATTTCTTCGTGAAGTTTTTAGAATCAGGATGCAAATATTTACATCTGGAAATAAGCTTTTACCAACCCTATCTTCAACAAGTGGGTATGGTCTCTGTTTTCTTGCATACAAATTACGTTTAGGGAATACGCATATGCATGTACAATGTGACGAAATAGTGTTGCGACTGATCGCACATCTAAATTGTTGCATGTGTGCTCAGACCCGGCGTATTAGAAACAAAAGTTACTAGCGCTATTAATAACATAATTTTTTTGATCGCAGCTGTGATCAAAATCGGGCCGCTAAAAAAGGTCTTAAGTTCTAAGAACTAAACTTTTTTTATGGCATGGACTTCTTAATGAATATTAGTTTTACCATTACAGTAAGTTTTTGAGTAGATGATATGAATGGATTTTTAAAAATTTCTCGGATGGTACATTTTTCGTCTCTCGAGCTAAACGTTTTTTTTTTTGCCACCGTTCGTTGTTTATTTCAAATCCTTTTGTCCTCTTTATATCATTTAATAATACCGTGATCCGCTGGCAAAATTTGTAACTTTGCGATCGGTTTTGCCTTCAAAATGATTTTTAATTACTATTTTTCTTTCTTCTAACGTTCATCGCTTAATTGTACGCTGCATGTGTCATGTGGTAACTTTTTGCGCACACTTGCCCGACTTTTGATGTGAACGATTTAGCAACAGAAAATTTGTGCTATATGCGGTTAAGCATTTTAAACGACGACATACAAGAATATGTATTTTAAACAGCATTAAATGTTAATAAACGAATTCAATGCTGCAAAAAGATTTTTTTTTTAATTTGTAAAGTTTTGGTAGGTTACAAACAACTTTGGTAGGTTTTCGAGAAAATTTTGGTAGGAAAATAAATTTCTCAGTGGCAACACTGGGTATAGAGCTTCGAATTGAAATAAAACACAAGAAAATCGTTTTAATGTCCATCAATTTGGCTTTATTGGAAGGATAATTTTATGCCATTAATGTTTAAATATGATTTCGGGCATGTGGCCGCCGCGGCTGGCTCGAATAAAGCCAATTCTACAGGTCCAATTTTGAACCACTTTTTCGAGCATATGGGGCCGTATGTCGGCAATAACTCCACGAATGTTGGCTTCCAAGTCCCCTAACGTTTCTGGTTTGTTGGCGTAGACGAGCGACTTCACATATCCCCAAAGAAAATAATCCAATGGTGTCAAATCACACGATCTTGGTGGCCAATTCCGCGAAATTATGCGCTCATCGAATGTTTCCTTCAATAAATTGATTGTGACGTGCGCTGTGTGGCATGTAGCGCCGTCTTGTTGGAACCACAACTCATCCACATTCATGCCATCCAATTCGGGAACAAAATAGTCGGTTATCATGGCTCTATACCGGTATCCATTAACGGTAACTGACTCTCCAGCATTATTTCGGAAGAAGTATGGCCCAATGACTCCACCAGCCCATAGAGCACACCAAACAGTCAGTTTTTGTGGATGTAATGGCGTCTCAAGTGTCTCATGTGGATTCTCTTCACTCCAAATGCGGCAATTTTGCTTGTTGACGTAGCCATTCAACCAAAAATGAGCCTCATCACTGAACAAAATTTTGCGATGAAAATCAGCATCGAGATCAATCTCATTTTCGGCCCATACACCAAAATCACGACGCATTGCATGGTCTCGCGGCTTTAATTCTTGCACAAGCTGGATCTTGTAAGGTCGCAAGCCAAGATCTTTGCGCAAAATCTTCCATAAAGTTGATGGACAAAGCTCCAATTGCTGTGCACGGTGGCGAATCGATTCATTCGGGTTCTCTTCAATATTTTGCTCTACAGCGGCAATTGTTTCTTCGGTACGCACTGTTCGACGTCTCTGCGGATGCGTATTATCACATAGAGTAAACGTAGTGCGAAAACGACCCATGGTTAACCGAATTAATTGTTCTGATGGACGATTATGTCGACCATAAAATGGGCGGAGCTTGCGGTAAACTTCGCGAACTGAACCATTATTTTCGAAATAAATTTGCACGATATGCAAGCGTTGTTCTTTTGTCAACCTGTTCATGATGAAATGGCAAACCAAACTGAACATAAATGACATTAGAGTTGCCAGATTTGACCATAAAATGCCAGTTTTATCTCTATTCGAAAAACAAACCTCTAAAAAAACACCCGTTATTAGGCCTTCTCACACACTCTGGTACTTTTTGTGTTTTATGGTTGTTTAGCTGTTGTTGTTAGCCGAAATCCAAAGCTCAGGACTTGGAAAATAGGAGCTTATACTGAAGGCGCGTACCAGTCGATTTGATTGAAAAATAACATAAAAACTCAAAAAAACAAATTTATATCAAAACTATTTTAAAAGAAAAAAATTAATCCACCTACAGCTGCTAAATTAAGTACAGTTGCCACCAATAGGTATATGCCGACTTTTATGACTCTAAGAGCTATTTTGGGAACGGGTGTAGATTTTCTTACCAAATTTTCCAAGATATACCGACTTCATATTTCATGTCTCGACAACTTCTAGAAAAAAAGTAAGCAACTTAAAAGTGCAAAAGCTACCCGTGCCGCCCGTCTTAGGTTAAATCAAAATAAAAACGAATCAACTGGTTTACTGCCTTCAAAGCGGATATTCACTGATTCATCAAAAAGCGTCAAATTTCGATTGTGGTAACCATAGCTGAATCAGCCCAAAACAAAATGCGATTTCTTATCGTAGCCAATCAAGATATACCAAAATAGATACGGTCAGCTATAAAAATAGGTGGCTATGAAAGAAAAAGCGAATACGATTCAATAAAATACAAAATTCGATTAGAGAAGAAAGAAACTCTGAATAATTTGCATGCATAACGAATATCTTATCATTAAATTAAAAACTAATTAAAACAAATTTGTATTTAATTAATGGCAACTCAGTGGGGAAAAACAACCGCCCTTTTGAAATTTGAGAGCGTTAGGTTTTTTGTGTTTTTTTTTGTAATAGGGAAAAAATTAAAAAATCAAACCGGATGTGAAAATCGAATGCACAAATATTGGGAGCAACATCATTAAAGCATCATTGGCTTTTGCTGACGTTTGTTTGCGACTTTCGCTTTTTGTTGTCACTTGACGGAAACCCTTTTATGCAGATGCAATGAACGGCAAAATTACAATGTAGAGGGTGTGACGAACGCACAAACTTGCACAACAACAACAAGTGGATCTTCTGGCCTGCAACATTTGAACAGTTGTATCATTGAATTGTTCTTTTTTTAAACATTTTGTTTATTTATGTTGGAATTTTTTTCTGAAAATTGACTTAATGAATGAATTGTAAACAACATTGCAATGTAAAACCCTGTGAACGAATCGGACGCGCTTTACTTTGTTGCTGCTACGTCGAACAGAGCTGTGAGGAACAGTGCTGGATTTGCATAGAAAAAGTGGTCATAAATAAAAAGTTTATTTATTTCAAAAAAGAAATATTAAAAATTTGAAAAATTTCAATAATTGAAATTAAGTTAAGTTTTCTATTTTATGCCAATTTTTGAAAATTTTTAATATTTCTTAAATTTTTAAAATTTGCAAACAAATAGAAAACTTAAAAAAATTGAAAAACTTTAAAAAATTGAAAAAGCTGAAGATTTCGAAACTTTGAAAATATTATAAGAATTCCAAAAAGGATCGAAAAATTAACAAAAGTATCAATGGAATATCCAAATATTACTTTTAAGTTTCATAAATCTTTACTAAAATGCTTGTCAAATCCAATAGGGTAAAAAAACATGGATAAAATTTTCAGGGTTGGTACTCCTATATGTTCTGAGCATTTTGAGCCTAAAAAAGCTGAAATCGATTTTGGAGTATTTGAGAAATTGATGTTTTCTTGAAACGTAAATTTTTTATCTTTCAGCACATATGTATGTATGTATATAACGTTTAGGCGTAATTTTTTCCAGACTTGCAGTTTTTTTGTCATCTACTAGTACACAGCTACCTAAAAATAATATGAAAGCGAATTTGAATTGTGTTTGTTTGTTTATATTCATTAATGTTTTTGTGTTAAGGACTGTCTCAGAAAAAAATTGCACTTTGTTTTTTAGTTATAAAAAAATACCCAGCAATTTTTTTGGTTTTTTTTATTTTTTTATTAATAATGGCTAGTGTTCAGAATATAAATATCTAAAAACTAATTAACAATTTTGTTTTTTCTATAAAAATTTCTTACTTTTTTTTTAAGGCCCTTCATTAAATTTTGCACAGTTGTTTCATCGACAGTACGGTACGATCTTTTCCACTTAAGTCTGAAGTCTTGAAAATTTTTTGCAGTCCTGCCACTCTTTCGATGATCTCTTTTCATTAGAGCCCAATATCTTTCAATTGGGCGAAGCTCTGGGCAGTTAGGCGGATTTGCTATTTTTGGTACAAAATTGATCTTTTTACTTGCATACCATTCCATCGTAGCTTTAGAGTAATGAGAGGTTGCTAAATCTGGCCAGAATATCACGGTACCCTCATGTGCACGAAATTTTTTTTTTCTTTGAATTTACTAGGCACATTCCCCTTCTTCGGTGATGTATAATATTCGTGCCCTGGTAGCTGCTTAAAATCTGCTTTAACGTAAGTTTCGTCGTCCATAACACAGCAGTCAAATTTAGTCAGGTACCTTTCATACAATTTTCGGGCTCGCATCTGAGCCATCAACTGCTTTTCATCAGAACGGTCTGGTAATTTTTGAACTCTATATGTCTCCAGCTTACTTTTTTCCTTTATCCTTTGCACAGTAGATTTTGATGTACCTGCTCTATCCACTGAGGTGTTGGGATTCGGCTTAAAAAGGCGCTTCACCTTCGCCGCTACCTTTGGGTTAGAA
The DNA here is from genome assembly GCA_949775025.1 of Tricholauxania praeusta. Taxonomy (NCBI): domain Eukaryota; kingdom Metazoa; phylum Arthropoda; class Insecta; order Diptera; family Lauxaniidae; genus Tricholauxania; species Tricholauxania praeusta. The sequence continues at coordinate 71,622,321 of OX459029.1, read as the reverse complement.
AATTCTGGTTTTCTGCCTGAACCCTTTTTTCGTGAAACAGGTAGACACTTCTTATAATTAGAAATAACCGTTTTGACAGTTCTTTCTGATGCACCAACTATTTTTGCTATAGCTGAATATTTTAACCCTGGACTTTGCAGGTATGTGGACAAAATCAGTGCGCGGTCGTTAGAAGTGCTATCTTCAAGTGTTATACATCATATCAAACGTCACTTTATATGGAATAAATATTTTGTCTTTTTAGACCTATAAAATTATCAGGTAGAGTACAATCTTAAAAAATAAAAGTGCAAGTTTTTTCTGGGACAGTCTTTATTTACGAGCGGTTTTGAACAGAGTTAAGAAATAAATTTTTTTATCAAAACTTTTTGGTCGAAAAAATTTGATCTCATTTTTTCTATCTTCTACGTAATGGCCCAACTACTCAAAAAATTGTCAACCAATTTAAAACACCTCAGAGTAAAAATAGGCAAATTATAGATGGAATGACCCATATGTCAAGAATAAACAAAACAAAAGAAGACAAGAATTCTGACAACGAGCGCTTTTAGCAATGAGTGTGTAATGTGGAAATGTCGGTGCCTTATCTTAGCTGATTTTTGACAGAAGAGGTAGGCACAAAAATAAAGAAGAACTGTCACTTAGAATTGCTGCTATCATGATTATTCTACCATGATTTAAGGCCATGATTCGCAATAGTAAGTATCTAGTACTCAGTTTGTTTTTAACAAGAAATGTATGGGAAATGTTTTAGCAGAAACTGTGTGATTTTTAATATTGAATCGGGAGAGTTTCTTCTGTAGTGCGTTTTTTCATCACCTCAAGTGAGTGAGAAGACTTAACAAATAAAACGTAAACAAGAAACAAAAAAAAAAAAAAACTTACCATAGTTTTGTAAAAAAATTATTATAAATATCAATATTTTTTTAAAAAGTACAACCTTCAAAATATTTATTTCGTTTTTTCATGACGCTTCGGCCCTTTGTTAGCGAGCTTTTTTTTCAAATTTTAGTAAGCGGTGCAGGAGGCTTTCACTAAATTGGGTATTAAATTTCATTAAATTGGGAGATAATGCTTTCCGTTTAGATAGCTGTTGACATAAAATGAAATTCGAGCGATCTACCACTTTAAAAACACTTTCTCTTTAAAATTAGAAAGAAGGCGTATTGCGTCCAAAGTAAACCTCTGCTTTTTTTTTCCTAAGGACTTAATTGTCATGCTTGTCCTTAACCCTTGGATCAGAATTTTTTCCTCGACAGCCCTGCGAGCAGTCTTTTTGTTAAAAAGGCCCATATAAAACAGTTGGGAATGGTTAAATTCGGACATTTGAAGTCGCTTTTGCGCGAAATTATTCGCTCGTTGAAGATGTTCCATAGCAGAGCTATTGTAGGTTTTGCACAATTCTGCCCTCAGAAGCAAAAATTGCGTATCTCAAATTCATATACACCATGTCACAAAAGTCTACGTACGATCGATTTTTGCCTATTTTCATCGATTTGTTGAACTTTTACTTAATTTTTTCAAGCAGAAGGTTAATTTGATTTATTTTATTGTGATCATGTTTAAATTAGCTAATATTCATCACAAAACTTAAATACGTCTGCGCAGCAATGTACAACGCTGATCACAGATGATTGCTGAATGCAACCTGCAGGTATGAATGTGAACTACCGTTATTCGTGCAAAATTGTAATTTCTTTTGTTCTTAATAAGCGAAAAAGAGTACTTTCGCCATAAAGTATACTTATGTTTTTATATTGAACTTTTTATAATTTTTTACTTTTTATCATAAAAGTGATCTAAAAGAAACATTTGACGTCAAAAAAGATACCGTCTCATTAACATATATTAAAATTTTGTCAAAAGATTCTTCAAAAAATTCTTCCGTACGTAGAGTTTTGTGACATGGTGTACGTGATTCTTATGGCATTGTGTAGCTTAAAAAATTACGCGTTTAATGAATTACTCAAAATGCCGGTATCTCAGTTCAAACATATAAACAATCTCCTAAGAGAATTTTCTCTAGCTAAATTTTACAGGTATTTCAACAATTTGACATAAACAAAACATCACTTACATATTTCGAAACGCATTTTTTTGAGATACGTCCTTTTCGCTTCGAATCAAAAAAATTTCCATTATCACCCGATATTGAGCACCATTGATGGTAACTATGGCACCGGCTTTATTTTGGATCAAATATAAACTGCAGTTTTGCCTCGAAGATATTTAATTTGAAATTGATTCATGGAATATATTGCAATAAGGCCATCTATGTAAAGTATATAAATTTTTAATGATATTCAAATCCACTCAGCTTAATCTGTTAAAATAAAATCTCCAAAATTGACCTTACTATATTCAATTTTGAAATTTTTTTTTTGGAGTGGTGGTAGTGATTGTACTGTAAATTATCCATCTGTCGCAATCAATACGGCCTACTGTGTGCTTTGTCCATATTTTCTGCTTTCCGCTTTGAAATAAACAAAATTGTAGAATGCGTAGCTTTTCACGCTTACATTTGTAAAAAAGTAAACAACATTTTTGTAATTATACGAAAAAAAAACAATGTTTATGTATACATTCTGCATATCAAACAGAGCTGTAAAAAACTGCAGTTATGTATTAGGACTTATGAGGCTGCTGATTTGAACAGAAAAATACTGCAGTAATTGAGGAATGTTAAAAAATCAAACTGCAATCACCGGACACTTTCAAAAATATGATTAACAGTCTTAGTACTCAGCCAACTGACTTAAGGAAATTGATCAGCTGACTGACGATATTCAACACTGCAGTGACTGACGATATTCAACACTGCAGTGACTGACGACTGCAGATTGAGAGTTTCATTTCTTCAACTGCAACAGCGATGACTTTAGTTGAACTGGACTGCAGTACCTTACTGATATTTCAGAAAAAAAATGAAGCACCCCCTCAATGTTGACTACTGAAATTATTTTGATATTCTAAATTCTAAAGCCTCTGACGGAGGTTCAGTGCTTTTGCTAAGAAAAAAGAACTCATTTCAATATATTAAGGTTTCATAATCTTCATCTTTTACCTAATTTTAACTTTATGTTTACACAAGTTATTTAATCTGAAATTTAAAAAAGCTTTTAATGATTTGTTGGCAAACACCGCTGGCGTTTACTGCAACTTAATATTTTATTATTTTTTATTAATTGCGTTAATTTTTTCACTTTTGATGAGAGCGGTCTAATACAAAACAAATCATTTGATTAATACCACCTGTGTAAAAGTCCTTTAGGTCAACGACTACAAGCAAAACAACAATAGCTGCAGGCACTCCTTCAAATCCATGAACACAAAGTTTAATAAGCGGCAAAAATAAAAAAAATGTAAATCAAAGAATAAATATTTTATATGTTGGAAGAAATTTAAATGAATTTACATTTGGTATAACGCTAATGGCGTGTCTGAAAATTAAGAAAAAAAAACCTAATCCATTAAAATGATTTAAACAACAAAATTGTTACGGGAATGAATTTTTGTAAATCGAAAAAACGCAGACACGAATCGTAGGCAACTGTCAATGGAATGATTTATTACCGAGTTAAAGGTTTCATTGATTTTGGGATAAACTCAAGTGTTGCAATCAATTTTACAATTAGACGCTGTTGTGACACTTTGACCTACTTATAGAATTTCAATTTTGTACCCATCTTCAATGAGATCATACTAATTGTGAAAATTTATTTTTAATAATATTGGGCAATATTTTGAAACGGTGTCATCTGCCTGTGGCAGATATGGCTATAATGTTTATGTAGTCAGCTGGATAGATCAACATTATATTAAGAAGATCAGATTATTAATATAAATTTTGATTTTGATAATAAATGTTTCATTTCCTTTTTACAATGACTTTCCTCTATGAAATTGAGCAGTCCTTATCCCATGTCTTGCAGTGCTCCTAAATCAAGTTTTTTGACAAGGGATAAAAAGCTGCAGCATTTGCTCTAGAGCCTGTGGCACTTGAGCTCTATCGTTCCAGTCGAGCAAAAATCATTAGATATAACTGATAATGCAAAGTCTGAAAAAAAAGAACATACTTTTAAGCTTTGCCCACATACAAAACGTATGACGAAGCAACAGTATACATTTTGTAATCTGTACACAATGTGGAGAGCACAAAATTGAAGCATGCACAGAATGTGCAAAGCAAATTGAATATTTAAAGTTATTTTTCCTTTTTAGCTCATTAATATATAAATTCTTAAGTTCAATAAAGATTTTAGTTTTATTTACTGTTTAAAGTAGTTTTTCAGTTCCCTATGTAACTTAAATTCATATCTAACACTACTTCGTTTGATTTCTTGTACGGATCAAAACAGTTATCTGTGAAGCCTGTGAAATCTACAACTTTTGTCTAACATATCTAGAGTAACTTCGGGTATTGTGATGTAGGCATTTTTGTATTTTAAATTACACGTAACTTTTATAGCATAGCTTCTACTTCTTTATGTATTGTGGCTTGTTGATGCATTGTGCAGTATATTACGACTTCGGAGCCTTATAGCGTAAGCCAATTTGAAGCTATTTCAACAAAATGTAAAAAAGCCAATTGACACCCCTTAAAGAAATTGGCGGGTAACGTGATATATAGCGTTTAGATAATATGATGTACTATCATGAAAAGTATAACAAGTATAAAAGAGTAGAAACTAAAAATACAATTACATTACATTTTTTCAATAGAATTTTTATAAAAAAGGAAACTTGATTTAAACTGAATCAATAAGCAAAAAGCAAAACATTAAAGACAGACATACATAAATTGGAAGACAATCATTGTCAGCCCAAATTAAATCGCATTGCAGGCATTGAATTCAGGTTTGAATCTTTGTATTCCTCTGGAAGGATTTATTGCAAAAGCACAGGTAATGTCCTTGCTGGGTGGAGCAAATTGAACTATATCACATAACCCGAATTTCAGTTTTAATACACTCAGGTTATTTTTATTAAAACACATTTCAGCAAATAAAGAACTCACATTATTTATGACAAAGTATATTCACCCACTAACAAATTTTAGTACTTCGGCTTTATTTTGGGTTTAATTCATACATGAAATGCATAAAATAAAATCACGAAACTTTTGTCGAGAGTTGTTTATTTAAGGAAATATGATGGCATATCACATTACCCGACCACATCACAATACCCGAAGTTACTTTGTATTTAATATTTGACCTTGAAATATCAGGTACGCGAATTATGAAAGCACTTTTTTTATAAGAAATTATGTGTTCAATTCTTTGTTTTTTTTTGTGACCTTCGACCTTGAACTACTAAAATACATGCCAAAATCTACCCTAGTTCGCTTATATCATCCTAGATTGGATTGTTTTGAAATAAGTGATTCAATAATTTGCCTACACATTTGGTTAGATATTTTTTCCTTCAACTTTGCATTCAAGTTTTAATGTCTAATTTTGAAACATTATAATAGAGATTTTTAATCAAACCAAAAGATCTTAAGTTAAGATTTTTTAAGTTTAAAATTGAATTTTTGTGCAACTTCAAACAGAGCTTATTGCGTCACAATACCTGATAAAACTTAAAGTAATTTTCGTACAGTACAATATCGTCTCGAAAGGCTCTTCTACAAGTTTCGAGCTCTTGTTCGAAACAAACTTTGTTGTTTTTGTTGTTGTTGTTGAACTTAACATGAAAATTAATGCTATGTCTTTACGCTAAGCGAAGTCAATCAACCGTGGCAGCTGATGTTGTTAGTTATTATTTAATTGTTGCAATTGCCGCTGTTGTAATTGTTGCTATTGCCAATGATGTTGTTATTGCACATACACCGATGAACAATAAGCCAACATTTAAATAACTTTTATTGTAATGCAATGAAAACTGACGAATTCCGGTGCCTATATTTTTTTTTACCTTGAACACAATTATTTAAGCCATCAACAAAATGAGTATTTTACACTGCACAAATAGTCTTTAAAAATGTTATCGTTGAAATCATGGTAGCACGTAACATATACATTTACAAATTCTCTCAGTGTTGGTAGGTGGGGGGTACCCCGATTATAGGGTACCTATGAAGAAAACTTTTTAAATAGCAAAAGTATGAAATTGCATGTCATGAAATACTTGAATTAAAATAATCGAACAAACAAACCAAAAAAGTGTGCTCGCGCTTTAAGAACCTGTCCAAATGTAGAAGTTGTTGAATCACTCAGATACACAGTATGTACTGTTATAAATACACTCACACGCGTTCTTGCTCGTTCGTATCTATGTGTGGTTGAAGAGGTTTGAACATTTCAAGCTTTTTCTGTATAGAAGACGGTAGTAGGTTACTGCGAGTAAAATGCCATCGTGTGAAAAGTTCAATAAAATTCTATTTTCAATTTTGTTTCTGACTTCATGATTTCTACCGAGTATAGAAATCGATCAAACTTTCATTATTTCAAGCAACTGTGAAACAACGTCATCGCGTTGGTTGCGACCAACCCAATCAAAAGAATCATTGTATAAATGCTATTGATTACTTACCGTTGTGTCGTTAGTCTATGGTGTCTTCGTCATTGTCGTTCCACTCATTTACGCCATAATTTACCACCTTCGCATCGCATAGTTTCTACCAAGCGCTATACGAGCTAAATTTATGTTGTTCATTTGCACTTGGTTTCCCATTATTGAATTTAGTGTCATGTGATTTCTGGGGGAAATCGCTTTCAGCTGCGCTTATCCGCTTATTTAATTAATAAATAATTGTTGACTTTTGTTGCTTTTGCAGATATTTTTTGATGATATCATTATTTTACTTATCAACTTTGTTATTTGAATTGCATTATAGTACTTACTTTATAGCGTAATATGACAACATGACAAAAGCTTACTGACTGCTTTGCTTAAATATTATATATGTAAATATATACTTAGTTCTAGTATATTTTAGTACAGTGAAATCTTACCTTATGGCTAATAGTTATTTCAAATTACACTGACGGTCAAAGTGAAAAAAACCTTTTCAAATCAAAAAAAAAAAAAAAAAAAATTTCAAGAAGAATTGATTTTTGATAAAAAGTGTTAAATTTTTTGTTTGCTGTTTAAAGTAGTGTTGCTATAAGTATAAAAGCGAGTAGTATCTTCCATGATAAGGTAAAATCAAATTGTCAAACTCAACGCAATGAAACCCGGTTTTCAAAATCACAATCACACAAAACCAAAATTCCGTACTTTAAAACAATTCAAGTGCACAGTAAGTTAGAAATCACTTTGGTGATACTCCTGGTACTGCACTTTTTGCCTGTAGGCCGATTTGGTCATTTAAACCCAAGCCACAACGTTCGATCCATATTGGACGCATTCCTTCTTCTTTAGAAACTTGAAAGTTTTCGTTTGAGATAACCGTGTGACATACTCCACAAAAAGTTGACAATCGAGAATACTCTTTGACTTGGCTCTCTTCAAGAATACGTGAACGTATTTTAAGGTAAACTCTGGAACATATTTTTAAGTAGCTTATGCTTATACCGTATACCTCATTGCACAGAGATCCTATCTCCGTAAAACAAAATTTTATAGCAATCAAGGAAAACAAATTTCTTTACCTGCAAAATCGGAGTTAATGTCAATATAAATTATAATATAACTCAAACCCTGGATTAGACTAAAAACAAAAAATTTTCCATTTTTAGAGCAGAAATTTTTTTGTATTTAAATCTTGGCTCTAAGCCCCATCGGTGAATTTTTTTTGTTCTGATTGCTTATTTAATCGATTTTTATTTACCTGATTTGTATTCACCTTGTAATGACTTCTCATGTTACTCATACTTTACTACTTGCTACGTTTCTTAACCTCTTTCTTTGTACTTTTTTTGTCGTATTGCAAATGAACTTAATTTATTTGTTTACTTGCAAAATTGCCTATTGATTAAACATTTTTATAAAGAGTGAAATGTTTTCTGTTCCATATTTTACAAGTGAGTTAAAGTTGCTTTGTGCTTTACAGCTAAACAGAATTGCGAATAAATGGCAGAAACTATTTCTGCAGCTTTAAATTGGATATTCTTAAAGTTTTATTTGATTAACTCAGAAAAAATTAATTTGATAGACTCCAAAGGCCTAGAAATTACACGATTTTACAAACATAGATAGTTTTGCTTCAGATATGAAGATGGCAGATTTTTTCTTCTTCATTGAAAATTTGTATAGAAAATTAATAAAAATATGACAGTTGTTGCAACTAAGTAGGTATTTTAAGTTCATTTCAAATGATAAATAACAAATTTTTGGAGAAAAGTTTCATTCACTCCAATAGCCTAAGGTCAGAAGAATCAAGAGAGGTCAAAAAGCACTATTTTTTTACGCAACAGTGATATACATATGTGTGTATATGTTACACACACATATGACCCTTTTTATGTCCAATGTCCTAACTCAATGTGCACAAAAACGGATGCGGATCCGTTTCGAACCCGTTACGGATCGGTTTCGAACCCATTACGGATCCTTCTGCGCGAATTCCGTTTTTTATGCTTTGACGGATCTGTCTCGAACTTGGAATGGACTTCATATACGGATCCGTTACGGACTCGTTTTTTTTTTTTTTTTTAATAAAACGGATTCGAGACGAACTCTTTGTTTTTTTAATTAAAACGGATTCGAGACGAAATTGACGAAGTAGACAAATTATTGCGTGATTTTGTTGAAAAAATTCCCCTTTTATACAACGAATCGAATTATTTTTAATGTATGGGGCATTTCAGGCGAAGCGGACAATGCAAAAAAAATTAAATTTAGAAATTTGTTCATATTCGGCTTAATTGTACTTCTAGAAGGTGTAAACACTTCCAAAAATTGACGTAATATGAATAATGGATTTTTCGAAAGCGGTTTTTCGAACTTAACAAAATTTTAGTAAAATATGAAACATTGTGGTTTCAATAGGAAATTTACTGCTTTTTTCATTTATGAAATCAGATTGGAAATTTGATTTTTTTTTTTCTTGTGGATAACCGGAAGTGAACATTTCATCTCAGAATTAAAATAATTTCGACACATTTTATTTTTTTATTTTAACTTTAAATAAAGCATAAAATATACAGGTATATTGCTAAAATTTTTTTAACGTGATCTACATTAGTTTACGAGATATATGAATCGAAGTGCATACGTGCCGCACTTTGTATGGGACATGGCACTCTCTTAACCCTTTCCGTGTTTTTGTCGAATATATTCGACATTACATGAATTAATTTTTTGAAGGTCAATAGATAACGGTTAGTTTGATTTATTTTTGTTTTACTGAATTTCATTGTTCAGAAGGAGACATTAGCACAATATAATTGTTATAGTAGTAGTCGGTTGACTGTGTTATTCAATTTTTTACGGGTAAAATTGAAGTGACCATCAAATTTTTGAAAATGACAAATTTTATAAAGGAAACTTATAAATATTACATATTTATCTTTCTTATTTATATATTTTTCCTAAAATAAATAAATAATCACAATAAAACTCGATTTTTCTTTCATCAATTCACTAAAAAAAGCAAATTTGCAGAACATTTTTACGTCTTTGAGGGCCAATGTCGAATATAATCGACAATCTCCACAAGCCAGTTGAGGCATCTCAGGTAAAAAATATTATTTTTCCCGGCTTAAACACTATCATATTAGCCTACATGCCAATTTTCAGATTTTTATCTCGACCTAAAATATTTTTGACACGGAGAGGATTAAGTACTTTAATTTATATATCTCCTTAACTAATAAAGATCACGTTAAATTTTTTTTTGTGAAACATCTATATACCTAAGCCTTTTTTTAAAAAATAAAATACTTAAAAAATAATATGTCAAAGCTACTGAAAATTTAATTTAAAATTTTTACTTCCGGTTTTCCATACATAAAAAAGTTTAAAATTCGAATTTGACTAAAAAATTAAAAAGCGCACCCTTTTTACTAGTTAACTCAATATTGTTTATATTTTGTTATAAATTCCTTGATTCCAATAACAGCGTTCAAAAATGACGGTCCTTAAACTCCGCCAATTCTTCAGAAGCCCATTACTCGGCAAATATGTGTACACATTTATGTCTACTAGATATATAACTTACCGGAATATAAACAAATTTCACGACCTCACTTTTTTTTCATTGCCCGCTTCGCCTGAAATGTCCCGTATGTATAATATAGCGGTATATCCAATTATTAAAGCTTGAAATCCCAGGCGAAGAACTCAACTTAACAAGCTATGTTGAGGCACGCTAGAATGAAGAAGATGACGATAAACTGGGAAGCCGAAATTTTAAACTCAATGCATTTAAATATTTTAACTAATTCATCTTTAGAAAAGTGATGTTTAAGTAAATGTATTTCTTAACCTAACATAAGAATCTAAAAATAAAAACACGTCTTTTATTTCATTAATTTTGGAGTTTTAAAAAAAGTAGTATTTACCATTTTTGATCCGGTAGCATAAGGGCTAAGATTTTTGTCAGAGTTTTTCTTTAGTCTAGAGTCAACAAAAAAAATAAATTTCCAGCTAATCACCAAGAAAATATAGCCGTTATTAGTTTTGGCCAGAAAAATGTGCTATTTGACATATAAGTGCACTACCTTTAATTGATCGAAGCTCTGGGCAGTTAGGTGGATTCGCTGTTTTTGGTACAAAATTTATCTTTTTGCTTTTGTACCACTCTATGGTGGCTTTTGAGTAATGTGATGTTGCTAAATCGGACCACAGTACCCTTATGTGCACGAATAAATGGCACAAGACGTTTTTCGAGGTACTCGTCAATATGCCTTGAAATTTATTATACACTGTGTAATAAAAAAGCTTTTTCTCAGCCCACAGCTGCATATGGCCTGCCAAACCATAAACTGCTTCGGAAATTTTGTGAGTTTCTTCCCTTCAAATTTGCTCTGTACCTGCCCCTTCTTCGTAGTAGCATAAAATTCTTAATATCTTACTCGAACCTTATAAAAAATCGCTTTTGCCCTATGACAAGTAGGCCCACAAACCAAATTCGATCGGGACCTTGCAAGTTCTATGGCTATTACTAAATTTTAATAAAAAAACCTTCCATTATTTATCAAAAAAAAAACATTGAAAAAAAAAAATTAAAAATGCAAAAAAATTACACAATTGTGTAGAAAATTCAAAGCAACGAATGTAAAACAATTTTTGCACTTAATGATTGGGTAGTGTTTGTTACGGTTACCGTCTAGTAATTCCATCTAAAAATATTGTCGTCAACCGCAAAATACCCGCAGTCACAGAAACGTCGTCTTGTTACCCGCGTACAGAATCTACAAAACCCACAGAAAACAAATACTCGTGTCGAATTGGCTCAATGCTGTTCACATCAAGTGATTACAAATTTTGAAACAGAGTTTGTACCTTTGAAACGACCTCAACCGACAAGTTATAAGGTTGAATTAAAATTTGTATTATAATTTTTTTTTTAACGAATATATGGCACATAAATATGGAAAATATTATTTTATACACTTAAATAAAAGTTTTGTTATTTATGCTGCCCCGATAAGTTAAAAAGGCCGTACTTCAACTTTTTTCTAAGCGCTAGGACATTAGAAAGTCCTATGACTCAGTGGTGAGTTATATCGACCCTAACACCAGTTTTGCAGGTGAAAAAATTTGTTTTCCTTATTTTCTGTAAAATTTTGTTCTTCGGAGATAGTGCTTTCTTATATTACGGGGACAGTATATGTATGTATCTGGATGCGAATTGATTGTCATATTCATTTTAGTATGGAGCTTGGCTTTTTATATCACATTCTCTGGGGTTGACTTAGTTACAACAATTACGTATTTAAACCACAACATATAAAAAAAGGGAGAAACTGATTTTTATTTCAATGAGGGTGCCACGCCAAATCTGCACAATCCCGTATTTTTTTATTTATTTGGTATTTGCATCTTTTACGTCTATCAAGTTCCGTTACAGTTTGTTTAATAGTCCCAATCGTTAAATTATTTTTGCTCTATTGGGAGTGTCCTGGGGTATCTTTTTTAATGCTTTGGCTCAGAACTATATAAATTTGAAGATTTTTTCTTCTAATTACGTTAAAATGGTTTCTTGTGGCGTTTTTGTGAATTTTTGAAAAATATTTGTCATTAGACAAAACTGAAATATTGTTTTTCTTGGTCTTATCCTAAGATATACTGATGTAAAATTTGAACCAAATTGGTGAAGGTCGTGCCTCGGTTGTTGTTAAAAAACTTTGGAAATTTGGAAACATTTCAATTGAATTATCTCTCGTGACCTTTATCTCGCCACGGAGCATAGGTCCTCCAAAGGACAGTAACAAGTGCCTTCAATTCGCTCTAACATTTTTCCGATTCACGAATTTTCTGCTCTAGCGAACGTTTTTATGATGATTTAGCACGGTCGCGCTTTCTGCTACTCTAAGGGTTTCACTCCAATGCTTGCCGGCAGTTCTTCCGTAACGTGTATCCAACCTATTTCCAATTTCGCCGTTGATGATTTGAATCAAAATCGGATATTGACGGCATCTGGTGAGTAATGCGAAATTGGAAATGGGGTTAAGCCACCAAAATTTCAGAATTCGTCGAAGACAATTGTTGGTGATCACTTGTAAATTGTATAACAGGGTGCTGTTGGTTAACCAAGTTTCACAGCCGTATATAAAAACTGGTTCAATGTTTGGGTCAAGAATTTTCAGCTTCGTTGTCACTGACTGGAACGAAGACTACCATACAGCACGAAGCTAAGCGAAAGTACTTATTGCTTTGTTGATTCCAACATGGATGTCCATACTGGTATCGCTATCAGGTGATATTACATTGCCTAAATAAGTAAATTGATCTTCTTCTACTGTGCTGCATTCGCCTATCATGAAGTTCTTGCTGGCATCGTTTGGGCGAATGGACATTCTTTTTGTTTTATTTGTGTTGATTTTCTGGCAGTGAGTTTTTCTTCCATGTTGGACTGCTTGGTGGCGGAATGGCATATCTCATCTGCAACACATCTTCCAGATGTTCGCTGAAGTCCATTGGATGCCACGGTTTGTAAAGCTCTGCTGAGCAAAACGTAGAGGACTATCAGAAACAAGATTGGTGATGGCAAACAACCTTGGCGCACACCTGGGACAAACTCAAATGGATCAGAAAGTTGTTCATTATGTAATGCAATGAGATTAATGATCTTGGGTGTTCCATCTCGTCTGTTCAATGCATCCCAGATGCAATTTTGGTCGATGGTATCAAAAGCGGTACTGTAGTCGATGAAAGTTAAATAAAACGCTTTGTACTGATTTGTTGTCCGTAATCATCATTCATAGGCCCCGTAAAAAAGCCTGAGCCTTCTGTATACTTACATACATATTAGAGGTCTGCATGAGTACGCTTGCTGTGTCAACAGATTATTGTACTCGCTGTCGAGTACAATGGTTCTATTGGCATTCTGCGATTCATCAATAGACTCGCACAAAACACAACGATTCAACGACTTGTCTTTGACTCATATTTCGCTGTCAACGTTGTTCAAGCCGAACAAAACATTTACAAAACTGAACATGGGAAAAAGTAATGCAGCGAATCAACTGTAATACCAAGGCATGGATATGGTATTGATATTTGCATTGAAAATTTTCAAAAATTCGAATTTAAATAAATCCCCTTTTTGTGCTCTCTAAAATCTCAAACTTGAACAAATTATTAACTTCTTAATGAAATGGTCTAATTCTTATGGAAAACACTTTAGTATTATTCGCCTTTCAAACTGCCACGCCACAATCTATTGTTGCTTTTACTGCTACTACATCATGTCATTGATCTCAACTGTTGCTGATTGCTATTCTCCGCTCACTTATTCGACAAAAAAAAAAATCAACACTTGAAAGCGATCGCTTCAAGTCATGCGATGCAGAAATAAAACAATTTAACCATCGATGGGTAGGCGAATTGCGTTACCAGTTTCGTTTGCATCGAACAGACAACACAACTACGACATCTCAGCATTTGTGCAGTCGTTGTCTCCATGAGTAGTTAAATTTAGCCAGCAAAACTTAATGATCTCGTAGGCTTACTTGAACGTTCATTCGCTTATCCATGGCGCTAGCGAATCTTCCCAATAAACTTCAATGAAGCGGCCCACTTGAAGTTTTGCGCAACTTTAAAATTGCAACTGATTACGAAAATCGAAAAAAAAAATTAGCAAACATATTCTTTTTTCCATACATACATATACTACATAAGTATGTACATATGTGCAAAGACATATGAGTTTGCGAATTTTGTTAAATATTCTCTATATGGTGGGATTCATGTGCAAGCCTTTGAAAACTTCGAATGTGCAACATTTCAATTGCTTATTTGCTTTGTTAAGAAACAAGATATAAAAAAAAACATAAAATGTAAAAATTAGTTGTGTAGTTAGTTGAAATAATACTATTGTCTTCATTCGGGTAAAATTTGAATATCAAACAGTAATTCAGAAGTTATGGCATTTGAAACGCAAAACGATCAGGGAGTCAAAGCCGAACTGGATTCTGTTTATCTGAGATGATCCTACTCTGCACCGGATTTTGTTAAGTTGATGCTGTCATACCTTTCTTAAGGTTGCTGATATGACAAAACGTTATCCAGTAACAAACCAACAAGTAGAACAAAATGAAAATTTGGTGAAGTTTCAAACTACCAATACTTTTAGATTCGAAAGACCACAGTGTTGCTATACAAATAGTGTTACCTACGCATTACATTACTCAGGGCCGCATTATTGCCAACGGCAGTTTCATTAGGGAAAAAGTATTTTTTTATTTTTAATTAATTAAAAAAAAGTCTCATTGATTAATTAGCTTATTTCTAATTTTCATATTAATGAACAAAAAAACATGGCATGGTAGTAATATGGTTGCCGCAGGGGCGACAAAAAATATAATGCGGCCCTGATGATGTGAGTGTAGTCTGAAAGATGAAGATCAGTCTATGAATTCAGAGAAATCAAGTTAATGAAAGACAATACTTCAGTTAATAGAACTTCAATTCAAAGCGGCCTTGTTCGAGAAGAGATAAATGCATGAGTGAATTATTGAAAGAATGAACCGTTTTATGGCAATAAGAACTCTTCCACCACGATTAAAACACTTGCTCCCGCTTTTGGACAATTCATTAAAAGTGTAACCATAATACCCTCTCGCCAAAGTGAACCATTGAGCTGTCTGCAAGACAATATATAACAACACTCACTTCAAATTGTCGTAATCGAGCTTACTGACGTGGTCAAATTGTTTTCCTTAACATTGTTTTTTTTTGGTTAAAGTAAGCGTCTTCGATTAGCGACTCTCTCAAGTTAAGCCATTAAAGTTGAGCAAGCCATTTAAATATTTTCCAATATTGTATTTTTGATTCTTTTTCATCATTATGTGATATGTTTATTTCATTATGTCCCATTATGTCTCTTCCATAGAATGACTCCTATGAACTTGCACTTTGCACAATCAACACAAATGAGGACGGTGGTGCCATCGAATGTTTGCCATTGAGCAGCTCGAACAACAACCCAAGTGACAGTGCACTTCATCACCCAATGACGACATCGATTGCCACAGGAGCTGCAAACACAGCTGCCGTTGTTGGTGGCACACCATACCAACATCACCTCAATCTTAATCACCACCACCACCTGTTGGCTCACCATTCACCGTACAGCAACAATTATCATCTGCATCACAGCGGCAGTCACCAACATATTCACACCGAACAGACCAAATCACTGCAGGAATTGCAGAATGAAGTCGGTGCTCTTTTGGAATTTCGGGATTTGGTCATTGAAACATTTCCTGATCTCAAACATAAAATGGCTTCGATGTCCTCATCGTCGCCATCATCTGCAGCAGCAAATGGTGGGTCGACAGCAGTATCTGTGTCTGGTGCGAATACGTTGACGAGTAATGTGATTATATCCAATTCATCCATGACTTCCAGGTAATTTAAAGCGATTTGTATTTTGATTCATGATTCTTATGAGCTATAGAAATTTTTATTGTAATTCTTTAAAGACGTGAATGGGAACCAGGAATTAGGATAAAGCGTAAGCTATCTCAAAAAGAACCGTCCACATCGGTAGCAGCTAACGGTGCTAACAGTGCAGTGCCTGCTGCAGCTGCTGGTGAACTTTCATCGTCGTCGCTTTCGCGCAGTCGTAGTAACTCGCATAGCGGTAAAAAGGAGCCAAAGAGCGGTGAAAATAACAACGGCAGCGTAGTACAGGACTCCGGATTTTCAACGGAGACCAGTTCGTCCAAAGATGGTCATAGTGCTTCCTCAACGAATGGTGCTATGACGGTGAGTACTTGGACTAGCAAATAAATATTTGTTTTTCTAGTTGCGTATCTTTTTATATACAGGGTCCCATTGCATCAAATCGCCTTTCATGTCCCGAGTCCGACGACGAGTTGCTTAATCTGCTCGATGTCATACACAGAAAATCAAATCGATTACGAGAAGAAGTCGAACAGCTGCAAAACTATGAACGTGAAAATCTGCGATGTACTTCTGCCACATCAGGCACTGCCGAAGATGCAGCCGATGGTGTACGTAAAACTGAAAGTAGCAACAACAGCGATGGCGGCACCGCCACTACAGGAGGCCTTACACCGAAAACATTTCGTGAGCATGTTGAACGGCTCAATAAGGAGGACATTAAGCAACTACGCAAGGAACGTGACCGCCTGCTCGACAAACTTGCTGAAATGGAAGCGGAAACACTCACTGGGCGCATAAAGGCAGCAAAGATGAGTGATCAAGTAGAGGAGTTAATCAGTGTCAAAAGAGATCTCGAGGAGCAGCTTAAATTGGCAATGGCTCAAAAGTTAGAACTTAGTTCTAGAGTGCAACACTTGCAACAGCAACAGCAACAACAGCAAAATAGCAAAAGTTCATCAAGGTAATTCAATTTAATTTTTCTTTCACACTACATGTTTCTGTTAATATGCCTGTTTTAACATAGTCAATCGGATTATTCGAGTCAACGCTTAAACTTCTTGTCGTCGGCCACCACTATCCTCTCTACTGGCAGCGGTAGAACGCCTCTTCAAAGTTCTCCATCGACGGGCATAGTTCCTTCTTCAAGTGGAAATCGCAGCAGCGGTGTCGGCAGCGTAAATCAACAGCCAAACACATTCCAACCAGTTGTGATTGAACAGAACTCCACAATAGTTTCAGAGGCAACTAAGAACTTTTTAGCATTCCATCAAAGCGCAAGTAGTGATAGCAGACAGCTGCAGCTGCCTTTGGGCAGACTTGACGGTATAGTTAGTACGCCTGGTGGTCGAAATAGCAAGTGTAGGGTAACGGACGCAAAGCGATTCCAAGCCATTTTGTTGGAAACGAATGTGATTGAACTGCAACGCCATCTGTTGACGCTTACTGTACAGAATCAAGTAAGTAAATCGCTTGTCTAAATAAGAGTATAGATATGGAGGCATGAAATGTTCAGACAGAGGAATGCAATGCCGAATGTAGAGTATGTCTTAGATTCGTTTATGGTGAATGATAAGGGGTGCAAAGGAATTTAAATATAATTGATTATGTTTTAGGAAAGAGATAAATTATTAACATGGCACTTATTACTTTTCAAGGTCTTAATGCAGAAACTGGATTCGGCAACTAAATCAAAAACACACTTAGTTAAAAGACTGGATAAATCAAAAGACGATGTTGAGGATTTACGATTTCAAGTAAGTTTCTTGCTTTATGACTTTCTAAAGTAAATTATATATATTGTGTAATAGCTTGAGGAGAAAAACATAGAACTAGAAGGCACCAAAGCTCAATTGCGTGTGCTCGAGTCACGTATGCATTCATCCACACCCAGTACTGGAACCTCGTACACACATTCTCAAAACGACTATGAAACAAATCGTTCATCAGCCTCAACTACGTTAATGTTGAGCAGACGTGGCGGTCCCATTGATTCTCACGTGAGCGACTCACGCTCAGTTACACCCATTTCTGCGACAATGTTTCCTCCCCCCACATCAACGCAAATATCCACACCTAGTATGAAAGCTATGATTCATCTGCCAATGGATGAAATTCAGCAACATAGCAGCAGCACCGAATCAGCACACGATTTACAAAACGAGCTGCCACAATCAATTAATAAGCTGATGAGCACAAGTGTTGGTGGTACTAGTCCGTTTGCGCAACATAACACCTCCAGGCAGCAGAATATGAAGCGATTGGGTGCAGCAGCAATGGCTGTCAGTAAACCAAGCAAGATACCCTTGCCAGGAAGCAAAGCGGCGTTATACTTTTCAGGTAAAAAACAAAAACATAATAAAAAATGTTACCAATCCTTCAGTCAATAATTGTTAATCAACAAATAGGTAAACCACCAACAGGACGCCCGTCAACTGCTGGACGCTCACCGCCCTCGACCAATACTTCAACTGGATCTAATGCGTCTAGTAAATCATCGCTTAGCCGAAGTACAGGAAATTTGCTTTATGGAAAATCGCCCAATAGTCTCAAACGTGCGGATTCAGCGCAGAGCATACGTAAAGAAGCTTCATCCTCGCTTAGCACAAACACCAGTCGCAGCTCTACATCATCGATACCAATGGCAACTACGTCGTACTCATCGAAAACAAATGTCGGCTATACAACGGCAATAACTCCGTCCTCGAGAGTGCTACAAAACTCTCCGTTACCAAAATTAAAACGTGATTCATTGACGTCACGTGTGCGCCATTTGGATTCGCTGTCCCGAATCTATCAGCAACAACAGCAGCACCAACAAAATTCCAATGATTCAAATTTCTCTTCGTCTGGAGGTTGCGGTAGCAACAATACCAACAGCAATGTCGCATCTACTTGTATGTCACCTCCCAGCAATGGTAGTGGTTACCTTGTAGCTAGCACACCAAAAGCAAGCATATCGGCGCAACTTCGTAAGGATATGCAGCTCAGTAGTAATTCAAGCAGTTTCTCACAGGGATCGCAATTTTTGCGTCGTGCTACAGGTGGAAATGCAAATAGAGCAGAAGGTGTCGGTACCGCAGCCGCTGCTGCAACCACAAGACGTTTTAGTAGCGCGTCAGTTGTTGGAGCACGCATTGCGGGACGTATGCATGCGCACGATAATGTTGGAAATGGTGCTAGTAACGGTGGTGGCATCTCCAATAGCTCCACATCGGGTGTGGTAAATAACACTAGTGAGCATCATAATGCAAACAGTGTAGACACCGACAGTGGCAAGGTACGCACTTTAAAATCGACTTTTTTGGGTTGGCTTAAGATCTAAAACAAACTTAAGTAAAAAAAAAATACGTAACTTATTTAAATATTTCAATTACTAGAATGCAAATTTGCAGAAACGGCGAAATAAAATATGAATTGTAAATTCTTAAGGCAATTAAATTTAAAATTCATTGAAATTCATTACATTCAATACTTAACCATACATAATACATGCATGTTCATTCATACATCTGCAACAGTATGTAAAAAAATTGTTCACACTGCTTACTAAATAAAAATATTGCGAAGGAACTGTTATCTATCAAGACGAAACAAACTTTTTTCATAAAATCTACAATATGTCCAAAAACTTTTGACTGTGAACTTAAAAAAATTTGTTCTTGTTAGTTTTAGTTTCTTTGTAATATTCTAAATGTCTTGAAATAGTTTTGAAAATAGTGTAAAACCCTAACGGATGAAACAAAGATTGCATACAAGTTATGAACGCCTGTTCTCAACTGATGAAATGTGTGAATAGTTTTTTTTTGTCATACTGTAAATAAGAAATTACTAATATAAATTTTACCAAAAGTTAAAATCAGAACAGAATTCATGTAGGTACTAAAGAAATCGTAGCAAATTGATTAGACCATAGCTTTTGCGCATGCTAACACAAAATAAGATGAACCTTTTTCTTTTGAAAGATTTCGTTTTAAATCTCTTTGCAATGCATTAAAGTTTTAGTTATTGTTTTTGAAATTTTTTTTTTGTATAGTTTTATTTAATTTTATATAAATTGTCTATTTTAAACAGTGAATTAGGAATTTTTAGCAGTATATTTTGATTGTTCGAAATTGTAAACATTTATATAAATAGATTAATCATTTTAAAATTCACTCTACTTTTATTGCATAACTTGAAAAGCATTATAAAAACTTCTCAATGAGTTATTAAAATAAATTATTTAATATTTCGAGATGGCCGTCTGCAATCTAAACTAATACCGAAAATAAATTAAAAGCCTAAAATACTTTGATTGCTGTAAAAATGCCTATAAATTGCACAAAAATAAAAAATTTATAAAGCTACAAAAACTAAATCTTTCCGTCCCTGGCGTAAATTTAAGCCTTGTGCAAATTAAAATGGATTTAATTATAAAGCTCAGCTTTAGTAAAAATATTTTTACTTTACATAACCTATAATATGTTGGTTTTATATAAGATCTGCATATTATTATTGGTTTAGAATTATAGTAACAAAGACCTTTGAAATTAAATTTTATTTAAGATGATTACCATGAGACAAACATCAACTCTTTTAAGGCGACTTCTAATATTTAATGTGTAAAAGATTTCCAATATCTTACCTAAATCCATTCAATAGTATCACTAACTAAATTTTCCTTAAACTTTCTTCAGTAATTTTTTTAAAAATTATGAGATATGAAGTTCGCATGATTAGGATGAATTTTTGAAATTTACTCCGCAGGCGCTATATTTAGACTTAAGTCAGATTTTAAGAAAGATTTGTACTCAATGTGCTTAATCACCATAGCACCAACACCAAACTTTATCATCGTTTTTGTTAACATGCAATGCGCTTTACCAATTTAGCTACATTCTTTCGTAAGGTTTCTTAATGGAAAATTACTCATATTTTTAGATTTTATATATAAAAAATAACTTTCGTAAGATAATAAATATTTTTATTACAATACCATAAAACATACTTACATAAGCATATAAATACATACATACATTCTTACTGCATACATACATACATAAATATCTATAACAGCTGCAATTTATTGTGAAAAATAAAACCTTAACATATAGTCATATTAACTTTTGTGTTGTATTAAAGTGAATTATACATACGTTTATTATTCATACTGTAATTAAAATTCCTATTATAAGTGTTTTATTTTTTAATACACATATATAGTTTTTAAACGGACTTGCCTATTATTTTTAATTATTCCTAATATACGATATTTTATTTTTTGTAAAGAAAAACTAAAAACTTAAAATTTTTATGTCTGTTACTTCTATTATTTTATAAGTACATAATATGTATGAGTTGTTCATATGCAAAACTCATTCAGAGCACTTCAGATTTTTTTTACATAAAGTGAAAAAACTCTTGTAGAGTCTATTTTTCGAACTGACTGCTTGAAATTTGATATTTTAACGCAAAAATTCGTTCTGATGCCAATGTCATAAATATTTTTTCCTAAATTTTTGGATTTACTGAATTGTTGCTCTTTGAACTATCTGTTTTTTCAAGTTATGAGGCAGTATGAGACCTTTTCTTCTATGTACAAAAATACAAAAACAAAATTTCATAAAATTAAATTTAATAAAATTATGTTTTCAATATACTAAGTCATACTGCTTATAGAGTCTTGCACCAGTATTGATTTTTCTTAGGCTAAGCAGTTTTCTTCATCAGTTTGAGCTACGGGAATCCAAGGCATTGATTCAACGAACAAAAAGGCGCAAAAATCTTGATTTCCTTTGATGAACTTTGCACTTTGGCGACTCATATAATACGAACATACATATAGAATGCGTGCGAGTACATATGTACATGCAAGCACTCTTTTTTAAAAACAAATAAATGCACTTCTGTTATTCTTATTTTCTAGAATAAATATTATATATTTTTTTTTTGTATTAAATTATAAAATATACCTAATTTTCTACTTTTATAATAACTACAGTCTTTGATAATAATAAAAAAAAAAGAAATCAAATCAAAAAATTTTCAGAGCACTTTTGATAGCCAGGTCATTGCAACAAAAACTCACAGCTTTCATTTATTTTAAAAATATACACTTCATTGTCTTTGACTTATTTATGTATGTTGAAACATTAGAAAATCAGAGAGCTTTTCATGTTTGAGGAAAATAAAGTTCTGCGGTGAAAAGGAATAACAGCCTAAGTCGACTTAAGACAAATGGAGTTTTTACCAAATTTCAATTCTTTTTTGGTGAAATTTGCTCTCCGCATTATTAATAGCTAGATATGCTCAAAAATGAAAGAACATTTCATTCGGAACTAATGGAAAATTGGCTTTAACTTAATTTGTCTTCAGTCGAATTAAGTTGTTTTTCTTTTTTAACCACAAAGTTATTTTCTAAATAGCGTGAAGACTGTTGAAACACTGTTTTTATGCTAAAAATACTTTAAAACTTTACACTAGGTAATTGATAATTACCTAGTGTAACTAAATTTTTCTAATGTCCCAGAAATACAAGTTTAAATAAACGAAAACAAAGACTCAAGAATCGTAAATCGTGTTGAGGCACACATTTTTTAGTATATTGTATCCGCAAATGCATTGTATCGTTCAATTTATTGTACTCGTAAAAATGTAGAAAAAATCCTGTGTCAAATATAAGGTGCCTTAACATTAACTCGTAGTTAAATATGCCGGACGCCTTAGGAACGTCGTTTTAATTATAATCGATTAAGTTACTCGTAAAAGCCTAAACTGAAATTTCAAAGCTAAGGCATACCAAATCAATAGGATTTGCAATCCCGTAATCTCGGAAATTTAAGATGAAAATTTCAGAACTTACGCGATTAAGTTTTGCTAAGTGGTGAAAATTCAAAACATCTCTAAGTGATTCACGTTCTTAGCAGCTTGCTATGGGTTCTTATTTAAAGCCTACATGCATTAGAGATCTAATGAAAAATTTGATTTGACCAGATAAAATAATTCTAACTAATGATTCTGATTCAGCAAACTTAATTGAATACTATAATTAAGTCGAATCTAACGGCACATAACTTTTAAAAATGTACTTTTTAACAATTTTGAGCGTACAATTTACGGATAGCATAATTGCGAAAAACGAGTGCTTCTATATGATTTTTAGAACGTAAACATTTCAAGATGTTAAATCCAAAAATAAAGTCGGCTTGAAATTAAAACTAATTGTTAATATAGTAATTGTTGTGTTTTAAGTGTTTTATATAAATTCAAAGTGTAAGGCTTGACAAGAATTTTAATGACAATGACTACGATACACAAGATGATATAAAACTAACGTTTTGAAATGGAAGAATTTATTCTTGAAATCATAACAAGAAAATAATATAGAATCATAAATCTCATGTCTAGGAAGACAGCTTTATGTTTATTACCGATATTTATCAAAATTATTTTCATTCAATACTTTCAAAAATATGACAGATGGACAACAAAGTTAAAAGCTCTGTGGATTTTCTCATATACAATCAAGGGCTAAAGTTTAAATACAGCCGCTCATACTTCACTTTAAAAAAAACCAAGCATTTCAACAAAAATATAAGTTTGTAGCTTATGGGTGTATTTAAACTTTAGTCCTTGACCGTATGTATAATTGTTATTAGAAACACTATAAATTGCTGAAGCTTTGTCTCATCATGCTTAAAATGTGAAAAAACGCAGCCATATTTCAAGATGCAAGTCTTCGGTTTGTGGCTCTTTAAAAGTGTCATTCGTAAAATTGCTGCAAAGTAAAAGGCATTGAAAGTAAGTTTTTGGTTACAAACCAGCATTAAATGATTAATGTGGCCAAAGCGTTGAGGTTAACTCACATAAACAATATTCTGAACAAAGTCCTCATTTTTTCATTCGTTTATAGGAGATATAGTTTTTGTTTTTCATTACGAGTCAAGCAATCATATATCGTCGCTTATAAACTAACGATTGCCATTTTGCCACATTTCAGGAGAGCAAAAAAAAAAAATCATTTTGAAAAGATTTTATTCTTTTGTAATGAATTAAGTTCTCTTATATTCTATGCATTTGTTATTTAATAACTAACTTTAAAAATAAACTCAATTTTATTTTGTACGAACAGTTTTAGAATTTTTCAAAAAATTTAAGGTATAACATTGAATACTCAATTTTGCTGACTATTTGCTAATTAACAATGAAAATATCTGAAATATTCTCAATTCGTAATCACAGACATGACCGATTTCAACCTTTCTGTTAAACGTCTTGATATTATATCATAAGATGCGCCTTGTAGAGTACATTTTTTATGTAAGCAAAAGTCGATTTGAATAAGATTGAAGTGTATATTTAGAAATGATATTGCGCATACTTACATTTGAATAATCGTTCTTCATCTAAACCATCTTCATTATAACTACATATACATTTTTTTAATCTTGAAATTTTTTTCTACTTATCGTTTTAATGCTACTAATGACAACCCAAAATAAAATAAGTAAAAACTAACTAAACTTATTTACAAATTATTAAAAATTATTTCGAAGAAGCTGTGTCTAATGTTTTGATATATGTTTTTTATTTTATTTTTTTCTTTCTCCACTTTACATCTACCCATCTTTTTCTATCTCTCACATGTAAATGTACAAAACTAAATTAAAAAACACTGCTCCCAAATGTTATTTGGTCTTAAAATATGTAAAATATTCTCCACGTCCACAACATCTAAAACGAAATTCAAAACACAATAACTAAAAGATCGTTGAACCAACGAATGTTTGAAATGCTTACTAAATAACCACGCAAACATCAAAATTATAAAAACAAAGAATTTATTTTTCTAAGTGTAAATAAAAGCAATACATAAAATAAAGCAACAAAAGAAAGTGCTTTCGAAACTGCATGGATTTCTAGTTAACCTGTGTGTGTGTGTATTCGTATGTGTTGGTGGAAAGACAGAACTACACAGACGGTTTTTAAAGAAAACACAGCTTACATTTCAAATAGCTACCAAGAAGCGGAAAACGTTTGGAGCAGAATCTTTGAAGCAACATATAGTTAACACAATTAGTTTCTTCGCCGTCGTTGTCGTCATCTACGTCGTGTACTTCAACTGTTTCTTCATTCATCATTTGTTGTATTTGTGTGGTGCACCCCAAAAACGCACATGAGCAGCTTCAGTTTTAATTCGCGTAAGTTCTCTTATTTTTTTCTTTAAATCACTTTTTTTTTTATATATTATGTTGATACTTTTAAACTTTAGTTTTTTTGTAGTTTTAGTGTCTTAGTTTCATTTGTAGTTTTTAAAAAGTTGTACCCTTTCTTTTGGTTTTATTTTGTCACGCATCTCTCTTACTATGTAAAATTGCATTACTATCACATAGTGCTTAAGATGGCTTTTTTAAAATCTCGAAATCCTATTTAATAAATTTGCGTTAAAATGTTTCCGAACTTGTTTAATTTCGCTACGATTAATTTCCTTATTACGATATCAAAATATAAATTAAGTATTTATATAATGCGTTTTTACAAAGTACAGGAGATATATTTTTACAATTTTTCTACTGAGCACCAACTTTTCAATACAAACAACAAACATTTAATTTATATAATAGTAGTATTCGAACAAAGCTGTTAACTTAACGACGTAAAATTATTCGTTTATCGCATTGATAATTTTAAGGGACCTATACTTACACATACATACATAGTTTGAATACGTTTACTTGTTAAATTTCGCAATATGAACATCAATTTAAGTTCAAAAATCATCAAGCTTATAGTTTTCTTTTTTAGAAATATTTCAGGTTTTGTTAATTTTATAACGCTGACGTATGTAATTTACAGTGAAAAAATCATGCGTATTTACTGTAAAGAAATTTATTTTTGTTTCTTGCGCTGCTGTAAATAAACGTATTATATACTAAGTATGCACAGCGCATATAGTAATAGTCAATCTTCTGCTGTAAGAGTCAATCTTCTACTCCACTTTATTTTCGATTCACAAAAACTAAGGCTAGATACACAAAACATTTCTTAACGTTATAAGTTTATTTTATCGCATGCAATTGCTATGTCAGCAGTCTTTAGCATGGCAATTGCATACGTTGATATAGTATTACATTTTATGGAATCATGTATGACGCGCTACACTATTTGAGTGGGTCATACATGATTATGTAGATTCATATGTGGTACTCTACGTTAGTGAAAGGGACCACATATGACTCCACCATCCCTGGATTCAACAGTCCCTGTTGAAGTAGGATTTAACTTAAGTTCTACATTAATATTATTTTCCTTATTATTTTTACAAGTTCGAAAAATATAATGTAATACAAATATTGATACTAATATAAATAAAATGGTCAGTACAATATTCAAACCATAACTTACATTTCTATGGAATTTCAATTCCTTAATTTCTCTTATATTTTGGAATTGGTTAAGTTTTATTTCCTCAAAATTAATTGTTTCTTGAAAACTTACATCTTCGGATTCATTTTTTGGATAGTAAAATTTCTCTTGTGCAATAGCCCTTTCATTATAAAATGTTTTGTTTAGCAATGATACTTCACAATTGTAAAAGCTTATTAAATAATTTCTATTTAGTGTGATTTTTCTTTCGTCACAATTTTGCTTAAGTTTTATTTTAAATGCATTTTTCATAATAATTAGGTCATCATCCATGACTTCTACACTAGTTTCATTATTATGTTTTAGCTTGCAATTTCGAAGGTATACGCAATTTCTACTTTCTTGTAATTCTCTTAAGCTTGAATTTTCTTCATATAAATAGCTAATGTTATTTACTGTCACAACAAGTTCGTTATTTTCGTCAATTTCAAGAAATTTTTCGTTAGGAACTGGAGTTATAATTTTTAATTCTGTCGATATATAGGCTGTAGGAATTTTTATTGCTATAATAAGTGAATCGTTTTTGTATGTCATTATTCCCATTCTTATGAGTTTTAATTTATAAAAATCTATTTCAAACTTTTCAATTTCCTCAGCAGACAATACACCAGGGTGTATTATATTGTTTTTTGCAGAAGCTATATTCTCTTGAATCTGTGTTATCTTGTTTTCAAGAGACTTAAGTTTTAACATTTGGTCAGAATATAGCAGTCTTCTCGCAATTTCATTATGCCTAGTTTTGATGTCTTTATTTTTTACTTCATTGCTAAAAATTTCTACCACGTTTTCATGATAGCAATTTTTCCCATAATCTTCCTCTTCCTTATTCATGTAAAACTGTATTGTGGTATTGTCCGTTCTCAACATTCTGTTTGGGTAGTCTATTACGC
The DNA here is from genome assembly GCA_949775025.1 of Tricholauxania praeusta. Classification (NCBI taxonomy): domain Eukaryota; kingdom Metazoa; phylum Arthropoda; class Insecta; order Diptera; family Lauxaniidae; genus Tricholauxania; species Tricholauxania praeusta. The sequence continues at coordinate 71,595,061 of OX459029.1, read as the reverse complement.
AATTTAATTTTGTCAGAATATTGTTCCCTATCAGTCCGTCGAAATTTTTATTAAAATTGAATTCTAAAAATTCACTCATATAATTATCTTCTTTAAATTCTCCAAAAATCGGGAATTTACAGAGTGTTTTTACTCTAAATTTTTTACCTAATGCTATGATATCGATATTTGTGTCGGTTTTCCATTTTGGGTTGCAAATGTCTTCATTTATCAAACTGAACTCCGCTCCAGTATCGATAATGAAGTATAATTGCCTTATTGGAGTTTCAACTACTATATAGGGTAATTGCTTACCTGGTTTGTGGGAAAATTTGCCCCTGAACTACCAATGTCCATTGGTGTGTTATTACCCGAATGATTTCCCGAATTATTACCAGAATCACCTGAACTGTTGTTCTGGTTACCCCAATTGTTTCTTGAATTACCGGAATGATTTCCCGAATTATTACCAGAATCACCTGAACTGTTATTCTGGTTACCCCAATTGTTTCTTGAATTACCGGAATGATTTCCGGAGTTACCTGAACGGTTATTCTGATTACCCCAATTGTTTTTTGAATTACCCGAATGATTTCCTGAGTTATTTGACCTGTTTCCCTGGTATCCCCAATTATTTCTTGAGTTACCTGAATTGTTTCTTTGACTACTCCAATTGTTTCTCGAATTACTGGGCTGATTTCCTGAGTTACCTAAACGGTTTTTCTGATTACCCCAATTGTTTCTTACCTCATCGCTAAAGTTTGTTCTAATTGAAGAATCGTTAAAATTTCTTCTGAAACCGGTGGCTGTATAGCCTTGGTGTCTAGCTTCTACTACTATTTTAAAAGCCATCTCCAAATTTGCCGGGTTCCTAGCATAAATTAAAGTTTTAGTTGGTTCTGGTAGCTTCTCCTTAAAAACCTGCAGCGAAATTCTATTAATTTCTGCTGTCGTGAAACCTTCGTTTCCATGTGTTAGGAGCCTATTGTGTAACCTATTTCTGAATTTATTTATGCTATAATGGAGTTTTTCTATAGTGGAGTCCAATCCACATGTTTTTAACTTATCCATTAATTCTACACTGGATTCTTTTTCCCCGAAGTTTTGTAATAGGACTGTCTTTAACTGGTCCCAGTCCCCTACTTCCGCACTTCTGTGTATTGCCTGCCTAGTGCGGCCGGTACACTTATTCTTTAAATATGTAAATAGTATTCTCTTATTGTTATTATCAAACATATTTAGAGACGGGAGCACACTTTCGACTTGCTCAATAAAGTCAGGTAATTGGTTAATATCCGACCCATCAAATTCAGAAATTTCCTTTATGCAGGTTAAAACTAATTGAAACGATTGTATTAAGTTGGGATCCATGTTAGTATTTTTCCCTAATTTTTTTTTTCAATAAAATTTTATCCTCACCAATCGATTTACAAGAAAGCACAAAAACCGCGTTTGACTCTTCGAATTGTATTTAAGACGATAATGATTTATATTTTTCTTTCAAAAATTCGTTACAATTCTCACCCTTCTTTTTTTTTTACCCTTATTGTTGTGGTCCTTGTTGAACGAAATTTTCCTCGATGTCCAACGCCGGTTGCCTTGTGACAAAGAAAATGTTGTCTTATTCGTTGCTGGTTTTAATGTTGATGTTAAGTGTTGCTTCGGTGAGTTGATCTTCCAAACTTTGCGGACAAAAAAATTTTTTTTTTGGTATAACTGCAATACAGCCTGTCGGTCACTGTTGTTGACTGCCAGGAGGCTTCTCGCCTTTGCTGGTTACCCTGGTCTTTATATTATTAAATTTATAGTATTTAATAAATACTATTTATGTTAAGAAAACTCCTTTATGTTAATGTTTTATGTAACATAACTTTTTGTTTTCCAAAACTTTCACTTGATCGATTTTTTTTGTAGTTGCTTATTTTTTATATTTTATTTTATTTTATTTTATTTTATTTTATTTTATACCCTTTTTGGGTTGTTGAGTAAATTTTTATTTTATGGTTAAAACTTTTTCTCGTAGTTAAATTTTTTTTTCGCTTGAAAATAAAATTTTTTTTTAAATGTTTTCCGTCGTAGTTAAATTTTTTTTTCGCTTGAAAATAAAATTTTTTAAATGTTTTCCCTCGTCGCCAGTAATAGTCAATCTTCTGCTGTAAGAGTCAATCTTCTACTCCACTTTATTTTCGATTCACAAAAACTAAGGCTAGATACACAAAACATTTCTTAACGTTATAAGTTTATTTTATCGCATGCAATTGCTATGTCAGCAGTCTTTAGCATGGCAATTGCATACGTTGATATAGTATTACATTTTATGGAATCATGTATGACGCGCTACACTATTTGAGTGGGTCATACATGATTATGTAGATTCATATGTGGTACTCTACGTTAGTGAAAGGGACCACATATGACTATATACGGCTTTGTTCGAACACTTTAAAGATATTTCGCATAAGAAAACAACATATATCGTTTACATTACCTACTTATTGACGCTATTTCCGATGGTTTTTCAGGTGTTATTTCCAGTTAAATTACCTCCATTACAGTAAGAGAACAGTATGATTTGATTTGAAGTCTGAACTTCTTGGTGAATAAACATCATGCTAATCCTTAAACTCGAGTCTATATAAATTGAGGTCTTAAACTAGAAATAACTTTCCAAATACATACATACACAAATGCCAATTCTTATTATCAAATTATAAATCGTTTTGCATATTTGTTTTCGAAATATAAGGGGAAACGTATATACAGTAGGTGGCCAAATTATTGGGGACAGTACTCAAATTTTTGTATTTTCTAGTTTAACCGAATTTTTTGAGCATATAAATTAGTTTTCATAAAGTTTATTAATTTGCTTTTGTTGCTGGTATCATTATTGTTGGTTTTGATAAGCGGCAACATTAGTAGTCTGCGTCATCTACTAAATAAGAGAGGTTAAGTGAGATTACTTCTTATTTGGTAAAACGTGCTTTGTAGTTTAGTCGTTTAAAATTTGAATAAATAATTATTTGTTCGACTTTCCTGTAAATAATGGCTCTTATTTAATTAGTTTTACTGAGTTTCATGAGTTAATTTATGTTTGGACAACGGTATAGAGGTGTAATTTCAAAAGTGTTTATTTTTTGAATGGACAAGTCTTCAGACACGTCTATAAGAAAATATAGAGAAATAAAGACGTAATTACGTCACTCATCATATTCCCAGAGAGACAAAGCTACACTTGCAGGTGTTTAAAAGTCGGTTTTTAACCGCATTAAAAAAAAAAATAGATCAAAACGAGCCTCTGAACGCAAACCGCGTAGGGAAATGTGGTAGAAACAGAATCACCATGAATCTTTTGAACTACTGATTTTTATTGTAATATTCGTGTTTTAAAAATAAATTTCTCTAACGTGTCAAAATTTCAAGTTTTGGTTGACAAAAGTAAATTTTTCCGACGATGCCCTGGGGAGCAGTTCCACCCCGACAGCCTTGTAGAGAGGGCTAAACACCTGGCTAGCATCATGGTGTGGTCTATGATCCCAGCCAAAGGCATCGGACCCCTATACATCGTGGTAGGGACCATAAGGCAGGACCAACACAAGCGAGTACTAGGTACTCGCCTGCAGTCACAGCTTGAAGAATGGTTCCTTGGTGGCGAGAGTACCTTTTTATACACTATTCGGCACCTTGTCATAAAGCCAGGAGTGTAACTATAATTCTAGCTGACAAAAATATTAGCTATTTGCCTTGGCTGGAAACTCACCTTACTTGAACTCCATGAAGAATATGTGGAAACTATACAAACGGGCGATCGTAGTAGAATTGAATACCACCAAGCGGAAGTTGATTCAAGCAATCGTCAGAGAATGGCATTACAACACCGAACTCCAACAACATCGGAAAACATTGTATACAGAGCATGCCCGACCCATACAAGCCATAATTGCAGCTATGGGTGGAATCACCAAATATTATAATTATTTGCATCAAATTTTCAGAGAACGTAAATATTACTTTTACGAAAAAATAATTGAATGTACACTACGCAATATGTTGATTTTATTATCTTAATAGAATATTATAATAGGTAAATAAAAAATTCTTACTGAACCTAGATTCAATTATTTGCTCAAAAAAATGGTTCAAAATAGAAAATGCAAAAAGATGAGTACTGTCCCCAATAATTTGGAGTACAGGATCTTTTGAAGAAAAAAAAAAAAATGTTCAAATTAAGTTTTTCTCGGAAAAGATCTTTGCATCAATATAAATACATGCTATTAATATATCTAAAATGCTTGATGAACTTTTTATTTGATGTATCATGCTGTGCACTCAGATGGTTAGTTTTGCGAAAAAAAAACATTTTTATTTCATATTAATCAAAGAACGATAATACAAACATTCAAAGCAAAAATTTTTAAAGTCAAATCGAGGTCAACTGTAGTATTTAAAGACAAACCTATATATTTTTTATTGCAGATTTGAATTGTTTGTGGGAAAAAATAGATTTTTTCGCTTAAGTGATTTTTTCTCTAGAATTTTTAGCTTTTGCGTCATTGAACAGTTTTGGTCAAAAGTTCACTTTATATCATTTTTCTCCTAAACTATCAATTTTCAGTAAAAATCGCACTAATTGTAAGTAAAAGGTTCTTAAAATTTTTCAAATTATTCAGAATAATAAGAATAAAGAGAATCAATGTTACAATAAATTAAAAAAGAAAAACATTTTTCTGAATATTTCTATCAATTGAAAATTATTTAATCCAATTTACAGTCAATTGCAGTAACCGATATTCATGTGAAATTTCACAAATCGGCTTATGCTTAATAAACAATCATGCCAAAGATAACAAATGGAATAATTTAACCTGGTAATTGGTGACATATGTTTCGGCTAGTACATATATGCCATAGACTCATCAGACCAGTTTTGGTTAATTTGTAATGAGATTCGAATCCCGACCATTCCATGAATTATATGTGGACAGCCGCTTTTAACACTTGAGTCCTGGAGGTTCTGCCAATGACATGTACAGAATGCAATCTTATATGCACATTTAGCGCCATCTCTTATATTTTTTGTCATTTTTTGTTTGCTGCATAGCTTTGTTGAACCGTCGGTTCAAAGACTTGCTATGATGTAGCTTTAATATTTTGAATTTCGGGCCTCCGCCACTTATTTTTCGAATAATGGTTGGACACATTCTTCCGGTTGTAGAAATTTTAATTTGTTTTTAGTCAATTGCAATAATAATATGTAATCGACTAAAAACAAATTTATATTTCTATCAATTTTAAGAACTTTTTACTTTGTGTGATTTTTACTAGAAATTGATGAATTGGTTGATTTTTGTTACATGAACTTAAAATTTTAATGAGCAAAAAACAAAAAAAAAGGTTCTCAACTTGTTTCCCAACATTTTTTTAACTTTTTTACACAAATAGTTTAAATTTTCACGATTTTATGGAGTAATTTTTATTTATTTTGAGAATCCCGGGAATTCATAGTTTTCAACTTGGCAACCGTGGCGATATGGCTCGATGATTGCAAAAATTATCACAATTTAGCTCAATCGGCTCTTGTTTTTAAGAAATGTACATATATGTGTTGAGAATTCTTATTTTAGCCAAATACAGGCATTTATTTAAGATATGCCAATGTTATCCAATGTCCTCTATAAAAAATATATTTAACTGCCGCAGTGTGATTTTTTTTACCATTCAGTAAATTTTTATCACATAATGTTTACATGGAAAAATAGTTATCCTACTTTTTAAAATTCATGCTCCAAAAGGTACGTAGAATACAGATTGAATTATTTGTTTTCGTTATAACACTTTTTATTGATGTACAGTTAAAAACCAAGTTTATTGTAGAAAAACTGTGCTAACCAACATTTTTCATGTTCTATGTTAAGGTACAGGGTGCTCGAATATACTATTTATATATTGGACGTGTACATTTTTTCTCTTTTTGTTTTTCTTTTAATTTTGATTAATTTGATTTGCCTTATGTTTCACATTTTTTTCATATAATAAGTATTTTAATTTTCCTAATTATGCTACCATATTTTTTAAAAACATAATTAATAAATGATTCTCTTAATGTTTTCTACTTTGCAGAAATTGTCATTTTTCGATTATAAAATCAACAAATTTGGAAAACTTGGTAAAACATGTAGCAAAAGTAAAAATATTGCGGGGAACAATCCATACAAATGCAGCAGCCCTCAGTGGCATAATGACTTAGACTTGAAAAACTTTGATTATGCAAGACAAAACGACATTGAAGATATAAAGCTGAATTCAAACTTACAACAGGGGCATCGAAACCAAAGCTTTTCGAAAAATCGTGAACAATACATTGACTACAATATAAGCGATAACAGCAATGGAGAATTTGAAATCTCAAACGCATGGTTCAGCGATGCACTATGGACAGAAAGCTTTCTTGGCCACTGCAGTTTTAGTAGCTACGGCGAAGAAGACGAATACGGAAGCGACAATTTCTTTGTTACTTTTGATTATGGCTATAGTGATTCAATTGAAGTGCAATCTTCTGCAGAGTTTTATAAAAAAGTTAAAGCAGATAATAATGATACTGATGATGATGCTGTTTCTGGTAAAGTTGATGATAATTATGTTGGTGATGGGAATGCAGCTGATAACGATGCTCTTACTGATGAAGATGATACCAGTGCTAGTTATAATCAAGATCCAAATGTTTGGCTTTGTGTGCCGGAGGTAAAGGACGACGAGGCAGTGTTCCAAGTACATCACATGAAACATAATGTACAAAATAATGAAATGTTACTAAAGGAGAAAGAAGAAACCATTAACAAGTATAATGCACTGGGGTATAGAAACCGCCATAATCAACGATATAATTATGATGGTGATTTTATTATGGAAGAAACAGAAGATGATGACGACAGTGACGACGAGCAATATTTCTATGATAGTCTTGAATGCATTTAAATATGCGTATATTATATATATTATTTTATTCATTTTTGAAAAATAATCTACGTTTTGATGTTTAACTATTTATTAAATCTATTCTGTCGCAGTTATTGCTTTCAATTACTAGTGCTGCACCATTATGAACTTTTGAAATACATACCTATATAAAATTAAGTTGAAAATTCTTGTAAAAATTTTAGACTTGATATGCAAAGCTTTAAATCTGTGTTAAGGCTTCTTGCTTTCTTTAATTTTTCAAAAAACCTTATCAAAACATTTTTTTTATACACAAAATCTTTCTCAAAACACTATCTTAGAACTCTACCACGCAAATAAAGAGAAGAGTTTCTTTAGTTTCTAGAAGGATATATCCATTATAATAAACTTTCACATAAAAATAAAGTTTTAGTTGGTTTATTTTTTTTTCTACAATGGGGAATCTCTTTCAACAAATTTTGTCATTAAATGAAAGATCTGAAACTCCTTATGTCATTTATGTTTAATTTGTTTTAGGAGTTAATTAGTTTGTTATAAAATTATTTTCTGAAATCAAATATGAAAAACATTTGTAACGTCAAATTAAACTGAAAAATTTGTGAATATTTTGAAAGTTGATATCTAGCGATAAGTTGAGCATAAAATTTTTTAATAAATTAAGCATGTAATAAAACTAAATCAGTGGTGCATTTTAGCAAAAGGTTTTGGCTTCAAAAACTTATTTACTTCGGAGTTCGTGTGTGTATACTTATCGTTTGAAATATATAATCATAAACGCATAGTAGGTATCTACCCAGTATTGTAACTATTATTATTAATGTTAAAACATTAAATTCATTCATTTTGTATTATCTCCATAAAAACTTCAACTAAACATGTTAGTAAATTGTATCGGTCTGTTTAGTGCAATAAGTTTTATTAAATTATTATTTTGTTTTTTTTTACTTTGCAGTTGTTATAATATTCTTAATATATAACAAAATTAATTTCATTTGTAACATAATTGATTTTTCTTAAATAGAGAAGAAAGAAATTCATAAAATTACTTTGTTTAATTGTGTATTAATTAAATGGAGAATGCTTGAGTATAATTTTAATATATATATCATTTAAATTATTCTGATATCAATGCTGTGGTTAAATGAGGAAAAATTGCAAAAAAATATATTAAGATACATGTAAATAAAATTATTTCATAATTAGATTATTTAAATATTGTTAATGAACTAAAAAAGTTGATCAAATGCGTAGTCATTTATCATTTAATAAATTATATTATCAAATAAATATTTGTATGGTTTTAGTTTATTTCAACATATGCCCTTTTAGCTGAGGAATTAATACTTCGTATAAAATTTCTAATTTATTATCCTTTTGAAGACACCAACTATGGACTACATGTAAGTAATAATACACGAACCTTCAATCGGGCAAACTGCGATTTCAGACCATTATTTCGGCGTCATGAATCGCATGGATTTTGTACCACGACAGTGCACCATTGCACAAAGCCATCAATCTGTATTTTTAGCAGAAAATTAAACGTATGTCTTTGACCACCAAGCACCGTATTCACTTGATATGGACTAGTCTGACCTTTTCCTGTCCTCAAAGCTCAAATTACCATTTCGAGCAAGACGCTTTGGGAAGGTTGCAGCCACAACAGCAAGGCATGGAAAGATAATTTTGTGCTGATCAGCTATCTAAGCAATGTATAGGTTACCGGCCAAACTAGTTTTTAGGATAAACTAGTTTTTCCTAGGCCAAACAAGTTGATCCGAAGCGTGTTAGGATGAACCAGCTTAGCCTAGGATGAACTAAGGTTATTATTTAGTTTAACGGCCTCATTCCCTATTTTCTTGAAATTTTAGTATGTTAGGGTAAGTGGGCAGGCTTTGGCCGCGGCTTAGGGTTTATATCGTCCAATATGCCCAATAATATGCTTGCGGTGGCCTTCGGCCACGGTTCACTATACTATGTTAAACACAGGCTTCGCTAACAAACCAGCGATGGATATACTACAGAAAACCGCGAAGCCGGCTTTGGACGTATTGGAAGATGTAAGCCCTGAGTCGTGACCGAATGCCGCCCACTTACCCTAACAGATTGAAATGTTCCTAGGCTAAGCTGGTTCATCCCAACACGCTTTTTTTAAGTAATATATGCACTGTTAGTTAGAATGACTAATTATTGAAGCGAAATATTGTAAGTACTTACTTATAAAATACTTTGAAAATTTTTGGACCAAAATTCAGATTTTACTTTTTTTCTCATTTATATTTTTAATAGAAATTCATGTCACTCATTAACCATTTCAAGTTATAGTGTATTAAGGTGAATGCAGTGAAAACAACAAAGGCCTTGAGCTGTTGCACAAGAAACACCAAAGCTCTACTCTCGGAGAGACCACAGTTTTTTTCCTTATATGTACATATGTAAGCTTAAAAAATAGCGGTACATTTTTTTCGGTACTTCCTTATGTGCACATAAGAAAAATCGAAAAAAAAAATTAAAATAAAAATATTACAAATACATATTCAAATTTTCTTCATTTTTTGGTCAAATTCCGAAAAATGAAAATTTTCCAGTTCTGGTCGCAACTCTAGGAGTATTTTTTTTAAAATTTTTTAAATGGGGATATACTCGAATATGAATAAAATTTTCGGAAATCGTGTGTTCCCGAAGAATTCTACAACATGACATTATTTTGAACATGTCATGGACGTGGCACAGCCATAAACTTATATTTTTATAGCGTCATATCTCGCAAACATTCAAGATATGGTAATGAAATTTGGTAGGGTTATCAAAAGTATCTTGAATTCTGCCAAATGTGCGCGGAATTGAAAAGTGGGCGTAGCAATTTTCAATAATTGGAAACTTTGAATAACTATAGCTCAAAAACAGCACCTATAATTTAATTAAAAAAAAACTTTAAGGATAATACTATTGAAAGCAGTCATCATAACAAGCTACATACATATGTCACTATACTGCCAAAATTCGTTGAAGAGCGTGGCGCAGCACACAGACTCACAGCTAGACCTGTCAAATTAAGTGAAAACGCAGTAAATTTTGTGCTCCGCTATTTTATTAATTTTAAATGTATTTAATCATTCCAAAAAGTTATTACTTTACTAAAACAAATTTAATAGCCTAGTGAATAAAATAATATATAAATTCTTGTGAAAAATTGGAAAGATAGTGACTTTCAACAATTTGTTTCCAAAAAAAGAAAATGCCGCCATCTGAGTGCAAAGAATGCACAGTAAGATTGGTGCAAATTGATGATTCTATTGCATGTTCTGGCGGATGTGGCTGTGTTTTTTGTTTAAAATGTAGTCATATAAAAAGACCAGAAATTAAAATGTTGTGTGAAAATGAAAACATTAAATGGTTCTGTAATCAATGCACAATATCGAATACAAACACTAAATTTATTGAAATTAAACATTTGATACAAAAGTGCGAACAAAACAGTATTGGAAAATTAGAAATGAAAGACACATTTGAAGAAGTTTTTTTACATAAATTGGCACAATTAAAAAGTAATTTGGCTACTGAATTTAATGCACTGCTTGAGCATAATATAGAAGTTAAACTAAATAAATTAAAAAAAGACATTATGGATGAATTGTCAAGTGCGTTGAAAGAAAACAATGAGAAACTTAATGAAGTTTGTTCGGTTAGCAGCTATAATAACAATAAACAAATGTCATATGCAGAAGTGATAAAATCTAATGAAAACAAATTAGTCATTAAACCGAAAGACAAAACGAAGAAAAATAAAGAAGCTAAAATTGCGCTGAAAAAAGTAGTTGAGCCGACTGCAGGTCTCGTGAGTGGAGTGAAAGAGATAAACAACGGTGGTCTAATAGTCCAATGCAAAAACAAAGAGTCATGTGAGCAGGTGCAGCAGAAGATAACTGAAAGTATTGGAAATGATTTTGAACTAGTGAAATTAAGAGATAAGAGAGATATTAAAAAAACATTTAAAATTATTGGGTTAACAGAAAGACTGAGTAATGAGCGCTTAGTGGAATGCATTTCTAAGCAAAATGAGATTTGTATGGGAAAAGAGATCAAAGTAATTAAAATTTTTGAAAATTTAAATATAAGAGAATGTTTTAATGCTATTATTGAAACCGATTGTCTAACGTATGAGTCTATTTTGAAACAAAAGAGAATCAATGTTGAATGGGATTCTTGTATTGTTATTGATTACATGCGAATTTCAAGATGCTTTAATTGTTTGGGGTATAATCACAAAGCTGTAGATTGCATAAACAAAAAAGCCTGTGGTAAATGCGCAGGAATGAATGAAGCTAAAGACTGTAATTCTAATATAATAAAATGTATTAATTGCTGTGAGTTAGTGCAAAAAAAGCTCTTAGATGTTGATGTTCATCACATTGCTTATAGCAAAGAATGTCCAGCGTACAAAAAATATGTTGAAAATAAAACAAGGGCACGCAAATAGCAATCAGATAACACTACTATAAATTGTTTATATCTAAATATTAATAGCATTTTATCCAATAAAATTGAATTAGAAAGACTGATTGTAGTAAAAAATCCAGCCATTATATTATGCACAGAAACATGTACCACAAATGAAATTACTGATCAGGAGTTGAGCATAGAAACGTATACATTAGTAAGATGTGATTCGCATAGCAGGCACACTGGTGGTGTACTGATCTACGTGCATAAATCAATTGAGTACTCTATCAAGTACAACAAAATGATAGAAACAAATCTTTGGTGTAGCGTTATCAAATTGAAGCGTTTTAACCCTAAGTGGCAAATAGGTGTAGTATATCATTCGCCTAATTCAAGTGATGCCAATTTTATAAACTATTTAAGTACTGTTTTAGGTAATATATGCGAATTGTCGGAAAGCAATATTATTGTGGGTGATTTTAACATTAATTTTAACAAAATATCGACTTATAGCATTAAACTATCTGAACTGTTTCAGTCACATTCAATGTACCAAAAAATTGATTTTGACACCCGTATAACCGCTACATCCAAAACCAAAATTGATTTACTATTTTCTAATTCCAATGATATAGTGTGTGAAAAGTTAGAGGAATTTCAAATTTCAGATCATGAAAATATTTTATTTAAAATTAAACGTTACCCGAAATTTCAAATGAGATACGTTATTAAAACACTTTCTTGGGAAAGATATAGTAATGAAGCACTTGTGCATCAACTTCGCCTTTGCAACTTTAGCAATCTTAGCTCTTTTAATTTGGAGAATAAAGTCCTGTTAATTAATAACACTATTTTAAATATCATGAGTAATTTGACCTACGAAAAGGAAATCAAGATTAAAATTATGAATAAATGGTATGATCACGAATTAGCTCATATGAATAAATATAAATTTGAACTTTATAAACTTGCGAAAGTGTCAGGAAATTGGGAAGAGTACAAAAACATTAAAAAAAGTTATAAGAAACTAATAAAAATAAAAAAAGTAAGACATTTGGAATATAAAATAGCTACAAATAGTCATGATTGTAAAAAAATGTGGAAGTATCTTAAACAATCGATTTGTATGGTCAAGGAAAGTTCATCTATTAAAAAAATTATCATTGATGGTCATATTTTAATAAGGGAAGTAGAAATAGCGAACGGCTTGAATAAGTATTTTGTTGATAGCATTGTGGATATAAGCGACAGTATAGAATCAGTTTATATAGATCGTAGCTTCTCAACTCCAGTCAATTATGCTTTCAAATTTAACCTAATATCTTCTAGTGATATTGAAGAAATTGTCAGTAAATTCAAAGCAAAGAGAGGTGGGAAAAAGTTATTGTCTGAGGGTGTTCTAATAGATTCAATGCCATACATGAGTTTCTTTTATGCTCAAATCATAAATGAAAGTTTAAGTACAGGTATAGTTCCAAACATGTGGAAATCTTCAATTATAGTCCCAATTGAAAAAGTCAAGAATACTTTAAAAGCTGAAGAAGTGCGTCCAATAAACACGCTACCATGTGACGAAAAGATATTGGAAACTGTAGTTAAAAACCAATTAGTACAATATCTGGAGTACAATAAGATAATTATACCCCAACAGTCAGGTTTTAGGAAGAAACACTCCTGTGAAACAGCGTTAAATATGGTTTTAGCTGAGTGGAAAGAAGAACTAAATAGTAAAAATACTATAATAGCAGTTTTCATTGACCTTAAGAGAGCATTCGAGACAATAGATAGAAAAATATTACTTGAAAAGCTTTCAGCTATTGGTATTAGGAATGCAGAATTGAGGTGGTTTGAAAATTTTTTATCTAATCGCAAGCAAAGGACAGCTATTGGTTCTGCTATCTCTGAATTGATGAATATTAAAATTGGTCTCCCACAAGGTTCAGTTTTGGCTCCAATTTTATTTAATATTTACATTAATGATATTACTTCAGTTCTGAAATTTAGTTCTATAAAACTATTTGCCGATGATGCTTTAATTTCGATCTATGGTAAAGATGAAAACGTTCTTAGGGAAAAGTTACAATTAGATCTCGATGCACTCTATATATGGTTGTGTGCTAATAGGTTAAAAATAAACATCGATAAAACTAAATATATGATTATCTCAAGGAGAAACAATATTAACTTTGGAAAAGTTAAAATTAATATGAAAGAAATTGATAAGGTTCATACCATTAAGTACTTAGGAATTCAAATTGATGATAAATTAAAATTTGATGATCATATTAATTATACCATTAGCAAAATAGCGAAAAAAATTTGGTTCATAAAAAGAACATGCATGCTGTTAAGTAAATCTTACAAAATTATGGTATACAGGTCTATTGTTGAGCCATACTTTATATACTGTCCCACCATTTTCTTTATTATGAAAGATACTCAAATAGAGAAACTTCAAAAAATGCAAAATAAAGCTATGCGCTTTATTCTCAATAAACGATATGATACGTCAATAAAGGAAATGTTGTGCAGCTTGAATTGGCTTAGTATAAAACAATTGATTTTCTTTCATAGTATGAAATTTGTACACAATATAAAAAAGGGAAATTTGCCTGAATACCTTAGAAATAATGTTAAATTGAACTATGAAGTGCATGATAGAAATACAAGAAATAGAAACAATTTTAAGTTACCTCTGTACAAAACAGAGTCGGAGAAAAATAGTCTGTATTATAAAGGGTTAAAATGTTATAATGATTTACCTGAAGATATCAAAAACTTTGATGGTCACTTATTCAAAACCAAACTATATAATTACGTTAAAACTATAGAGATTAGATAAATTACATTGTGTTACATGTTTCAAAACTTAAGTAGAATTTACTTTAATTTTACTGTATTTTTAAGTAATATGCAATGTTGTATGTTATACATATTTATAAATAATTGTCACATTATCTTTAGTTTTTTAAAGCTAGGCTCATTTAGCCGTAATAAATAAATAAATAAATAAATAAATAAATAAATATTTATAAACGTTATAATAAGAGAACTAACAACGCAGTCGTTGGCGTTACCGTACAACGCCCAAATTCGGTTAAGACATAGCGCCCAAAATATAACACAAAGTCTTAATCTGAGTAAATTTATGACACAAAGATTGTATGAGAACAAAAAAAAAAAAAATAATCGAAAAATGACATAGCGTCCAAATTTTTTTGTGAAGAAATATGTTGTTGGCGAATTTGGACATTATGATTTCTAAGTTGGGCCCTATTACATCTGGAGGATGTAAATCCTGAGCCGCATCCGAAGGCCGCTTACATACCCTAACTATTTGTAGAATTACTGTGGCTAGCGACGCCGGTGTTGGATATATTAAATGGAATTTGGCTGGATTGCATCGGTAGGCGTAGCGCCTCCCATGTTAACAAAAAGTGGTAAGCGTGCCATTTTCAGACTTTTTTAAATATTTTTTGACTATTTCAACTTTTTTCGTCATTTTCCATATTTTATCGATTTTATTAGTTTTTGCAAGAGTTTCAACATGCTTCAACCTATTCCAACATTTTATTCGACTTTCTCAATTTTTTTCGGCTTTTCAACCTTATTAAATATTATTCAAATCTTCCGACTTTTTCAATCTTTTCCAACTCCTTCCATGTTTTTTTCGACTTATTCAACCTCATTCAATTCTAATATTGGACAAATTTGCACCGTTCCCAAAAGTCCAATCATAAATTTAATCGCACTTTTGGACTTATCTTTTTCAGGTTACAATTGAACATCTGAGATAATAAAATACCTTCAACGAATTAGTACTTTATTCAAATACATACAAATTCAATAGCCTAACGACATAAAGGTAAAAATTGGTAAAATCATACAAAAGTAGGTAACTTTGAACGACTGTATCTCAGTCAATTTTCATTAAAAGTACTTTTATGGGTCACCATTTTGACGCAAACTACATCACCTTTCTTTTATGTGAACAAAAAAATCCCTAAATATTTTCTGAAAAAAATTATACACAAAAATGAAAAAAAAATTCAAAATATTGAAATTTTTCGGTTTTTTTAAATAGTTTTTTTAACTTATTTTGATGAAAAAAATAAGTTCTTTGACTTTATAAAGTGTCACATCGATAGGAAATTTTATTCTCTACAATAAGTCTGATAATGTGTAAATCCTAAAAGTTTTTAGTTTCAAAGTTATGATTAAAAATATAAAAAGTGGCTAAATTTGCACCGATCTCAAAAGTCCAAGACTAAATTTAATCGCACTTTTGGCTATATCATCTTAAGGGTATAATTGAACATATAAGACAATAAAATACCTTTAACGAATTAGTTCCTTATTCAAATACATAATCAATAGCCTATCTTTTCAATATCATCCATGTTTTTTCGACTTTTAAACCTTTTAGACTTTCTATTCGTGTTTTTTCGACTTTTCACGACTTTTTATTATTCCAACCTGATTCAACTTTTTCCAACATTTTTCATCTGCCTTTCTCAACTGTTCAACACTTTTTTAAAGTTTTCAACATCTTTCAATTTCTTTAGATTTTTTTAACCCCATTCAACTTTTTGCGTGATTTTCAACTTTTTTCGAGTATTTACCTCTTTCAAATTTTTTCAACACTTTTGATATAGTATCGACTTTATCCTTTTTCACATGTTTCAATCTTTTCCAACTTTATTCAATATTTTCCATATTATTTGACTTTTCAACCTATTTCAATTTACTATGACTTTTTTAATCTCATTCAAATATTTCAACCTCTTTCAAATTTTCTTAACATTTTCCATATTTTTTCGACTGTTCAACCTCTATTAATTTATTTCGACTTTTCAACTCATTCAATTTTTTTCAAGATTTTCAACCTCTTTCAACTGTTTCAACATTTTTGAACTTTTTTTTAACATTTTTCATATTTTTTCGACTTTCAATTTTTCAACCTTATTCAAATTTTTTTTCTATATTCTATCGATTATTTTAGCCATTCTCAACGGTATGAACATTTTTCAACCTCTTTTAATTTTTTTCGACTTTTTCAACCTCATTTAACTTTTTTCGAATTTTTTAACTCCTTTCAACTGTTTTAAAATTTTTGAACTTTTTCAACCTATTTCATTTTTTTTTACTTTTTCAACATTTTTCGGCTTTTTCAACCCTTTTTAACATTTTCCATAAATGTACATGACTTTCTTTTTTTTCTAATTTTTCATCCTTTCTCACACTTTTCAAAAGTTTTCAGCTTTTACGATTTTTTGAACTTCTTTAAAATTGTTAAATATTTTCCATATTTTTTTAACATTTTTTCTTTCGTTTTTTAACCCAAAAAACGAAAAACCGAACTATGGTCGGTCTCCTAATACTGTTTACGCCGTTCACAGGATAATTTTCTTCAAACCCAATTCAATAGTATATACCTACGGAACCGCCTAAAAAAATCTCTTCGGATCTAAATTGTTCGCATTATCAGCCTCATGATAAATGTAAGCGTGGTTTGACAACTGTGGGTGGTAGTTCCCATGCAACTCAAATAAGTAAAACGCAATATTTTGGCACCTAAGGTAGACTTTTTCTACGTTTTAGAAAGTCGGTTTTTTTCGTAGAATTCAACGAAATCGGACACATACTCTATCCGGGCCGGTAACAGGTTTAAGCTAGGTACCTCAAATTGTGTGAAAATTATTTTTAAGCCCCATGCTAAAACATAGGAAACAAAAATAAAAACAATTTTCAAAATTTTCAAAATTTTCAAAATAAGCACTCCAATACTCATTCAATTATATATGTTACCGGCCAAACTAGTTTTTTGGATTAACTAGTTCTTCCTAGGTCAAACTAGTTCATCCGATGCGTGTTAGGATGATATACAATTTCAAAGACTTCTGATCATAAAAACAGTAAAAGATTGGAACTGTTTCGATGTATTTTTTAATGATAAATCGTCTCCCCAAGTTTCATCAAAGCCAGAAAAGCCAGAAAATCCGATAGTTGGATGAATATTAAAAAAAAAAAGAAAAAATCCGTCTATCGAACGAATGAATAAAAATAAATCTTTCTATTTTCGGATTTCTAGCCACTCTGAAAAGAAAGACAGCCCCATGTATATGGGTTGGTATAAGTCCGGAAAATAAAACACCATTATATAGTTTCGAAAGTTATTAGCAGAGTTTTATTGATATTTCATTAGGAATACGTTTTGTTTTCGAGTTATTATTTCAATACGTAATAATTGCCTTTTAGAATATGATAGTAATTACTTAAGTAACTAAGTAATTCGATTTACAATCACGGTTTTATAGAAGTGCTTATGTGTTTTTGTTTGTATCTTTTACGCCTATGTAAATAGAGTTTTCTTTTAAGAAACGAGGGTCTTATTGTAAATTTACTAGATAATACTTAAGTAATATATGTACTTCTTTCTGTAAAATAAATTGCAACAATTTCCAAAATTTTCAATACGAAAGAATTTCTACGGGTTGGGGTGGATTGTGCGCCGTTACAAAATTTTATGCAAACAGCAAATATTTTTCCAAAAATCTCTTATTTTTATTTGTGTTTCTGTGTATTAAACACTTACAATGTAATGTATGAACTACCAACTATTTTATGTAATTTATTTGTATATTAAATTTTAATTATTTGTTTATATTTTTTTTTTTTTTATAAAATGCTGTAAACTAACAAACAACAAGGTTTGTATACAAAGATTGCAACGTGTTTCACAAAAAATCAAAACCTTTATCTTACAATTTATTCATATATATGTATGTATGTATGTATGTACTATATGTACTTAAAGTTTTATGCATTTAAGTTGCAATATTCATTCCAGAGAATTTCCACAAGAGTGAAAGTCGCATCTCTATCGATTTCGATAAATCTTGATGGAAGCCTTTCTAGGGATCACAAAGAGGCAAATTCAAAGCCATTTATTTTTTTATTGGATTGAACTCGGCCCACTAGCACTAGAAAATTTAGATTTTTATACGCTGTTAGCATTCATTAGATATACATTTATGTTCGCGTTTGATAGCTTATAAAAACACAAATAAAGAGGTTAAAGGATATTTCTTATCGATTTATGGTATAATGTTAGACGCATTAATTTAATTTTTTTTAAATATACTTTTCATTGGTATGAACAAATTTTTTTTAAATTTTCGAAACATTGATACTCGTATGTGGGTGCGGGATATGTATTTCTGAAACATATTTGCTTATTTCGACCTATTGACATTCTAAGTCAGTAGCTTACAGCTATGTAATTGAAAATCAAAAAAGCTGCTGGAAAAATATACTATTCAGAGGTTTACCATATATGGACAATAAATACTCGCTAATCTTTTTTTTTTTTTTGATTTAAGGATTAAAATTTTTTAGCTTTCAAACGCGACTATGTAAAATCAAATTTTAACATAAAAATTTGGAGAAAAATTGCTAACAGAGCATAGCCTTTTGGTGATCTCAAGATCTCAAGGAAAACTTCCACCAAGTTTCACATCTGCTGAAATGCTCTAGAATGACTCATAAGTATTTTATTTTCTTCTTTAAGATTATAAACTTCAACGTTTTTTTTTTTTCAAAGTTTTATATAAATAATTTTACTATAATAACTTTTATTTTTTGCATACTATATATAGCCACATTTAAGGACTTACATTCTAAAAAAATTGTAAAGAGTTACAAAAGAACGGACAGGCTGTATGTTGCACTGTCTCGCTCTCTCTACAGTAAGTATAGCACCACAAGTGAAAAAGGTTTCATTTGTTAAGGTTTAAAGTTAGTTTTTTCCATATGACTTTTATGGCTTAATAAATGAAAATAAAAAGATTCACTTTTAGTTTTGGCTTGAGTGTAATTTACAGGGTGTGTAGAGTTGTGAAAATAGTGTGTACCGAAATATGAATGTAAACGTGTTCGAGAGAAGAGCATAAATCAAGCAAAAGTCTCTAATACGGCGTTATTTTCTAGGGGCAACTTCAATTTGTAAACTTCACAATCATAAAATTTTAACGCTACATTCTATGCAAATACCAAATACTAGTACGAGTACGAGTACAGGTATTCTGATTTTAAACATCTGATAAAAAAATATCATTTGTTCGAGTATATAATTTTAATACAGTAATAATATTTTTGCTTTTGGCTTAATTTGTCATTACAATTTTTAAGGTGCGAAAACATCGAGTACAAAAAAGACGACAAGCAGCATTGAGGCAACAAGTGATTCAGCAATTTGACTTTTATTTCTCTGCAATTCTTACACCAAAAGCATTCATAAGATTCTTATAGGTATTCAACAATACACAGGTATGGGATCAGAAAACATTCTTGTTTCACAAAAATTCAACTTTTGAGCTTAAAATTTGCTGAAACTATGTGTGTTACATGTATTAAGCGGAAAAGTAATGTAGGATTTTATAGCTCGATATGCTTGCAAAATTTCAATTTAGAATTTTCTTCTTTGTTTTTTTATTAAACTTTATGAACCAGTTAACAAAACAGACTATATACTATTTGATATAGTAAGCCTGATTTTTTACATTTTATATTTTGTATTTCATTTTTATCTTCGACTAAGTTCATATATTATTTTAATATTGATATATTCCATTTGATTTAGAAAATATTGTTCATAGCCGAGTTGCTTCCAAGGGATATGTTAAAAATTAAAACTACATATTTGATAAAGTAATATTCGAAAGAAAGTTTTAAGGAAAAACTTAACGGAAATGGAAGTTCCGTTTGAGCCTAGACTTGTTTGATACATATACTTATACATAAATTTATGGATTGAGCCTTTAACAAACTTTTTTTAGAAAGAACTATTTTACAGTTAATGGGTTGCATTATCAAGTGACCACCATTATTTAAATAATTACATGAAATAAAAACTGAATTAGGGTATGTGAACTTATTTCATAAGCAAACAAAATTAAAAAACAACACTTACAACTTAAAAATCTCATTGCTATAACTCATACGTGGCTCGATTGTGTCAAATTATTGAGCTTATGTAAATTTTCAATTCTTAATCAAATAATTAAAAAATAAAATTTCTTATCTTTATAGTATATGGGACGTTCCATGTCAACCGAGACAGTGGCCTGCCCAAAATTGAGCGCAGCTGAAAAACGTTTTTAAGGTGTCAAAATGTTCGTATGCTCAAGAGCTTTCATATGAGAACGGGTGTTTTCGAATTTTTTTTTTAAGGAAATGGCAACCCTAAAACGGCGCCTACATATAGATATCTATGTATAAATAGGCAGTTGGTAAACAGCCATAATCATAATCGCTAAATTTTTTTGTTTTTTAGGAAAGCTGTGAAGAGAGGAAGTGTAGTGTATATTTTTTTTTCAATAATAGGTGGTGTTACGCCCCAAACGGAAAATACGTTGCCTCGGGTAAACTAATGGACCGATTTTAATAAAATTTGGTTTGGAGATAGACTGAACCATAAGAAAAGTAATTAGAAGCTCTGAATTCTTATACGGGGCGTGGCATCACCCTTGATAGGAAAATACGCTGTTTCGGCTGAACCGCGTCATCGATTTTGATAAAATTTGGTATGGTGCTAGATTAAATTCTTTGTAAAGATATTTCTTTAGAGTGGGCGATGCCACGCCTCTAATAAGAAAAAAACGTTTTACTGCTAGATATTTGTTTTAAATAGGACATTGACACGCCCATAATAGAAAAATATTAAGGTAAGGTAAGTTAAATTAAGAGACCGATTAAATCCTGATCAAATTTCGTCAAAAACGGTCCATTAGTTTAGCAGTTAAAGCGTTTTTTCTTATTAGAGGCGTGGTCCAATAAAAAGGAATATCATTACTTAGAATTCAATCTAGCACCATACCAAATTTTATCAAAGTCGATGATGCGGTTCAGCCGGAACAGCGTTTTTTCATATTCAAGGTGATGCCACGCCCCATTTAAGAACTCCGAGCTTCTAATTACTTTTCTTATGGTTCAGTCTATCTCCAAACCAAATTTTATTGAAATCGGTTTCTTAGTTTAGCCGTGGCAACGTACTTTCCGGTAGGGGCGTGGCACCACCTATTATTGAAAAAAAAGTATACAATGCACTCCCTCTCTTCACAGCCTTCCTAAAGAATAAAAAAATTAATCGATTATGATTATGGTTGTTTACCAACAGCCTATTTACGCACAAATATCTATATGTAGGCGCCGTTTTATGGTCGCCATTTCCTTAAAAAAAAATTCGAAAACACCCGTTCTCATATGAAAGCTCTTGAGCATACGAACATTTTGACACCTAAAAAACATTTTTCCGCTGCGCTCAATTTTGGGCAGACTACTGTCCCGGTTGACATGGAACGTCCCATCTATGTTTCTACTGTACGTGTGTACGTCGCTGAAGTCCTCCTAAACGGCTGAACCGATTTGAATGAATTTTTTTGTATGCGTTTGGGTGGCACCCTGGATGGTTTAGAATCACAAATCAGCCCGGAAGATGGCGCATTTAGGGTGGCCCTCATACAAAAATATTTTTAAAATAACATTTTCACGAAAACCGATCAATTCTCATCGACTATTTGATGAATGAGAGTTGGTACATATATCAAAGATACAAGCAGAAGTAAGATTCAATAAAAAAATGGCCAGTGCCATACCCCCCATATGCGAGAACCGAAAACCGTTTCTCGGTCACATGTAAGCTCGCGAACTACAAAACGGATTTTCATAATCGTTTTGAAAATGCTTCTTATGGTCTATGGAAGGTTTTTGCAAAGTTTGGTTTAGAAAAATGGGCGATGACACGCCTTCCAAAATCAAATCTATCACATATCATCAACACTTTTACGCAGATGAATGAAACTTGGTACATAATTAAAGGTACGTACAAAAGACATGTTATGAAGAAATGGATGGTGCCACGCCTATAATATGAGAAAAAAGCCAAAAATTTGACATAGATGGATAAAATGTTGTACATATGTTTCTTATAGTTTATGGATGGTTCCAAGCATAGTTAGTTTGGGAAAATGGGCGCCTTCCATTATAAGAGGAAAATCAAATTTATCACACCTCATCAACTATTGGACGCAAATGAATGTGACTTGGTACATACATTCATAAAAGGTACGGGCAAAAGTTAGTTTCAATAAAAAAAAAAATGGGTGTTACCACGCCTCCCATATCAGAAAAGAACAAAATTTCTGATGCAGCTGAATGAGGTAAGATACACATACAAAAAATACGGACTTAAGTAATTTTCAATCAAAAAATGAGTGGTTTCACGCCTTCATATGCGAATAAAACAACATTATGCACATGTATGTATGTACATTAGGCATGTTAAAAAAAAGTCATGTTCTAGAATACTTCAAGAACACTCAATTTTCGAAAATTTATTCATATTCGAGTATTTCCTCATTTTAAATAATAAAAAAAAATAAACCTATAGCTGCTACCAGAGCTGGATAATTTTCATTTTTTCGAATTTGGCCAAAAAATTGATGAAAATTTGATTTTTTTCTTATTTATAATATTTTTTTAAAATACTTTTTCGATTTTCCTTATGTACACATGAGGAAGTATCGAAAAAAAACTTGCCGCTTGACTGAGGTCAAATCCTTTGTTGTTTTTACTGCATGCACCTTAATGCACTATAACTTGAAATTGTCAATGCCACTGCATGAATTTCCATTAAAAAATAAACGAGAAAAAAAAATAAAATTTGATTATTGGTCCAAAAATTTTCAAAATATTTTATAAGCAAATAATTGCAAATATTTTGCTTCAATAATTAGTTACTCTTACCAACATGCATTACTAACTGCATGATTAGTCAAAAAAAAAAAAATATTGAAAAAAAATTTAATGTTGATAATTTTTGGACCAAAAATGAAAAAATTTTTTCCTCTCACAAATTTTTTGAATGGAAATTCATGTAATGGCATTGACAATTTCAAGTTATAGTGTATTAAGGTGAATGCAGTAAAAACAACAAAGGATTTGAGCTGTTACACAAGAAACACCAAAGTTCTACGCGCGGAGAGACTTCAGTTTTTCTCCTAATGTATAAGGCTTAAAAAATAGTGGCAATTTTTTTTTCGATACCTTCCTATGTGTACATAAGGAAAATCGAAAAAATATTTAAAAAAAAGTTTATAAATAAGAAAAAAGTTAAATTTTCATCATTTTTTTGACCAAATTCCTAAAAATGAAAATTTTGCAGCTCTGGTAGCAGCTATAGGATTTTTTTTTTAATTTTTTTAAATAAGGAAATACTCGAATATGAATGAATTTTCGAAAATCGAGTGTTGTTGAAGTATTCTAGAACATGACTTTTTTTGAACATGCCTAATGTACATACTTATAATATAAAAAATGAGATAAATGAGACGTAGTAATTATATAAGAGACAAGGACTATAACAAATTAAATTCATCGCCCCACCTACCAGCAGAGCTTGAAATAAACTTTTATAAAAGTTTTTTTTTAGGTAAAAGTAAACTTTAAACTTTTATTTTTGTGAAATAAAAGTAAAAGTTTCCTTAAAACTTTTATATCCGAAAATAAAAGTAAAAGTTTTTTTTAACTTTTATTTCAAAAAGTCGAAAAAAACTTTTAAAAAAAACTTTTATTAATAAAAGTTTTTTTTAAAAGTTTTTTTGACTTTTATTAATAAAAGTTTTTTTTAAAAGTTTTTTTTTAACTTATATTTTTAACAGTCACATGCAAAGAGTTTTTTTTGACTTTTATTTTTCAAAATGCGAAAATAAAAGTTTTTTTTGTATGAAAGAACGAGGAAAAAACAAAAATAATATCTTGGATCACTAAGCAAAAAATTTCAAAGGAGAAAACTTAGGATTATTGATAATAAAGACCAAAGGAAAATACTTAAGATGTTTCTGAAAAGAAAGAAATTTATGTTAATTATGCACTTATAATTTTTAGAAAAATTGTGCTTAACGCATCAATGGGAAAAGGCCGAAAATGGATTTTGGGAGTACAGGGGAGGTTCCTGACCCTCCAAAGAGGTGTTTTGGACCCATTTTTCGAAAAAAATTTATTGCACGAATCGATGGGAAAAGGCCGAAAATGGATTTTGGAAGTGACAAGTGAGGTCCCCGACCCTCCTAAATGGGATTTTTGGACCCATTTTTCGAAAAAATTTTATTGCACGAATCGATGGGAAAATGCCGAAAATGGATTTTGGAAGTGACAAGTGAGGTCCCCGACCCTCCTAAATGGGTTTTTTTGACCTATTTTTGGAAAAAAATTTTACTCTTGCACTAAAATTTTTTTCCAAAAATAGGTCCAAAAAACCCATTTAGGAGAGTCGGGGACCTCACTTGTCACTTCCAAAATCCATTTTCGGCCTTTCCCATCGATTCGTGCAATAAAAATTTTTTCGAAAAATGGGTCCAAAAATCCCATTTAGGAGGGTCGGGGACCTCACTTGTCACTTCCAAAATCCATTTTCGGCCTTTTCCCATCAATTCGTGCAATAAAATTTTTTTCGAAAAATGGGTCCAAAAATCCCATTTAGGAGGGTCGGGGACCTCACTTGTCACTTCAAAAATCCATTTTCGGCCTTTTCCCATCGATTCGTGCAATAAAATTTTTTTCGAAAAATGGGTCCAAATATCCCATTTAGGAGGGTCGGGGACCTCACTTGTCACTTCCAAAATCCATTTACGGCCTTTTCCCATCGATTCGTGCAATAAAATTTTTTTCGAAAAATGGGTCCAAAAATCCCATTTAGGAGGGTCGGGGATCTCACTTGTCACTTTCGAAATCCATTTTCGGCCTTTTCCCATCGATTCGTGCAATAAAATTTTTTTCGAAAAATGGGTCCAAAACACCTTTTTGGAGGGTCAGGAACCTCCCCTGTACTCCCAAAATCCATTTTCGGCCTTTTCCCATTGATGCGTTAAGCACAATTTTTCTAAATATTATAAGTGCATAATTATCAGAAATTTCTTTCTTTTCAGAAACATCTTAAGTATTTTCCTTTGGACTTTATTATCAACAATCCTAAGTTTTCTCCTTTGAAATTTTTTGCTTAGTAATCCAAGATATTATTTTTGGATTTTCCTCGTTCTTTCATACAAAAAAAACTTTTATTTTCGCCTTTTGAAAAATAAAAGTCAAAAAAAACTCTTTGCATGTGACTGTTAAAAATATAAGTTAAAAAAAACTTTTAAAAAAAACTTTTATTAATAAAAGTCAAAAAAAACTTTTATAAAAAACTTTTATTAATAAAAGTTTTTTTTAAAAGTTTTTCAGAAAAACTCTTATGAAAAAGTTTTTCATAAAAGTTTTTTGAAAAAACTTTTATGTATAAACTTTTTGAAAAAGTTTTTTGGAAAAACTTTTATTCTATAAAAGTTTTTGAAGAAAGTTGATAAAAACTTTTATAACAAAAAAGTTTTAAGAAACTTTTATTTTGAAAACTTTTTGAATAAAAGTATAAAAGTTTCAAGGTCTGCCTACCAGTAATGCCAGATCAACGTCTGCTGTATGTATGTAAAAGAGTAGGGACGAAAGTTATTTCACTTGAAAAATGAACTGTTTCGCTATAACATTCCATCGCGTGAGTTCATACAACATAGCGCCACTACCGGGAAGAGCAGAACAACGTCTGCCGGGACTGCTAGTGTTATTATAAAAACTGCAATATTGTGTACGGTAAAATTTAATTTCCAAAGGTTCTTACAAACGCCTATTTTTTAATTCGTCGGATATAATATTGTGTTCAAAAAAATTAACTATGTGTATGCGTTTCTAACGCAGAAGCTGCATTAAATGACTAAGTGATCATCACCATACACATTTTTAAAAAAGTTTTGTTTCTGATGGTTACATGGAAAACCATCTCTTACTTAAATAATATAGTGCGCTGATTCCGAAATAAACAGTTAAGAAAAGTTTTCAAGTCACATTTTCAAGATATTGTCAAACAATGTGGTTCTTAAAAATATTTATCTTTAAATTAAAGGAAATTTGACTATTTTTCTTAACTCGCTATTTTTCTTTTGGCCGCCACTTTAATTTTTTGCAAAGATACACTTTCCACTGCATAGGGTTTTAAGATTAGCCGTTTTGAAATATTCATAGTGGCTTTGATATAGCTTACAGAATAACGAAACAGAAAAACAGAAATAAGTTCAATATTTTTTTATTGGTGAGTAAACTAAAGTTTAGTTAACTAAAGTTCAGTTAATTGAAATTGCAATAATTATTTAATCGAATATATGTACAGTCATTTTCAGAAACCGCTATTCATGTGAAATTTCACAAACCGGTTAATGCTTTATAAACAAACATGACAAGGATAACAAATAGAACAATTTAACCTGGTAGGTGGTGACATATGTTTCGGCTATTACCACATATATACATACATATTCATATACATAGCTTCTTCAGACCAGTTTTTGGTTAGTTTGTACTGAGATTTGAACCCCGAACATTCCATGAATCACTCTTAACACTTGAGTCATGAGGGGTTCTGCCAATGACATGTACAGAGTGTACTTTATATGCACATAAAGCGCCATCTGTCATATACTTTGGCATTTCTTGTTTGTTGCATAGCTTTGTTGAACCTTCGGATCAAAGACTTGCCATGATGTAGCTTTTTTCGAATTTCATGGCGTCCGTCACTTATTTTTGAAAGATATATGTATTCTTCCGGTTGTAGAAATTTAATTTGTTTTTAGTCGACTGATTATTATTAATTAATTATAAATTATTTATTATTAAAATAAATTTTTTTTTTTTTTTTTTTTTTTTTTTTTTTTTTTTATGTAGAATACCAATTGATTGTTATTTTTCATTAATAAATAAATAAATAAAATTATAAATTATAAAGCATTAACCGATTTGAGAAATTTCACATGAATATCGGTTTCTGCAAATGACTGCAAATTCGATTGAATAATTTTCAATTAATTAATAATAATCTGTTGACTAAGAACAATATAAATTTCTAAAGTTCAGTTAACTAAAGTTTAGTAAAGCTTAGACGATGCTCTCAAACATAAATTTCAGCCTCAACCGATTGATTAGATCGTGCGAGTGATGGCAGCGCTATATACGAAAATAAAAAATTTCAAAAGCAATCTCAAACTTCCTACAAGACTCTGCAACTCACTTTTTTCGTCATTTTGATATCAGAGGATGAGAGTCGCGTACTGGGCGTCATTACCGCCAACGATAGGAACTGCATGCCGTTGGGGCTGTAGTTTCATTAAGGAAAATGTGACTTTTCTATTTTTAGTTAATTTTTGTAAGCGCACAGCTTTTTCCACTTCAACGCAATACAACAAAACTCGATTTGTAGAAACATTGTCAGCCACAACCCATAAGATATTGAGATCGGTGGTTATATTTTAACAATTCCAGGACCATTAAAAAAAAGTTAGCCAGACTTAGCACAAAAACTAAGTAGGATCAAGTTATTACTAAATATTTTCTCAAAATTATTTTGGCAAGGTTCGCGAAAAATTCATTAAGCCATAAAATATATCAAAATCCAAATAATCCAGCCACACAGTGGGCTTTAACCAACTTTTAATAAAAGTGTGAGTCACAACAAAAACTTTAATTGGGGATTGTTAAGAATGTAGCTTAGAATCGATATACGCTAAAGCAAAAGAAATCCTCAGAGCTTTTTTTTTAATTTCATACTTACTGTTTTTTAATGATATTACACATGTAAAACTTACGTACGAAATTTAAAAAACATCCGATTTTGTTCATATTTTGATATGTCAAAGAATTTTAATATATGTCACCACAGTTCAAATATCAGCTCCCTAGGGGATCGGGGTTCTGAGAAATATTCATATTTTAGCCTGAAAATTGCCGTTTTTAACCCGTTTTAAAAATTTTAGTCCTAAAAGCCAAAAAATCCAAATTTTAATTTCTGAAAATTTTCGATTTTAAGTTTGCAAAATTTTTGTTTATAACTTAAGAGAAGAAAATTTTTAATACGATAAAATCAAAATAGACGTTAAATGCTAACTTTTATTCCTTAACGGTTTTTCTACATGACGCGTATATTTTGAAATACAAGCGTCCGAAAATCCATGTATTTTTAAAACTTGTGATTTTCAAAAAATCGTATTCTCGAAACTAAGTCCGGAAAAACTTTTTCCAAAAACACGTATCGAATATTTTTTGACAAAGTATCGAATAAAAATTGTTTCTGAGAAATCTAAATTTTCAATGTAAAAACGAGGTAGAATTAAAAAAAAGCTCTAAGGATTTTTTTCCTTTTGACGTATTTCAACTATGATGAACATCCCAAATAATTCCAAATTCAAGTTTTAGTTGTAACTCAACTTGTGTTTGGGTTTTTGTATTGGTAAAACCGTAAATTTGTCTGTATGCCCAGATTTTAGCCACTCTACAGCAAATTGTCATTAAAAACCTGAAGACACATATCCATACAAATGATGTCTTCCATAAAAGCCAAATTTCCGGCACCAGCAGCTGACATGCAAGCCCAAGCCATATGTAGTCGTGTGTATGTTCATCTTGATGTTTTCCGTATTCGGCTATCGCGACATGCTATCTGAGTCAAATAAGTTGAATTTTGATTCATCCACAAATAAGTATTACTGAGTTCCAGTACTCAGGAGGTCTTCAAATTATGTTCTTTGGTAAAAATCAGGCGGTTATTCCCATTTTAACTAATAAACGGTTTTTTGCGGACTACTTGCCAGTTAAAATCATTTTTGGTTTGGGCTTGCATGTCAGCTGCTGGTACCGAACATTTTTTTCATATTCCATTCAGTTTCAGAATTGTAGAGCGCTAAAGTTAAAAGTATGCACTGAATAGAATAAGCTGTGAGCCACTGTACATATGTCTAATATCAATTAAGTTTTTGGGAAGAATTTTGTTTATACAGTAAGACTCCTTTCACAAACCTACGCAATTTTTATTCCGATGTTTTTATATGGAAGCACACTCTTTTAAACTGATGATAAAAAGAGGTGAAATTTATGTCCACCGCTTTTCTGTCTGGTCGTATTTACCAAGTAGTACGTACTAAAAGGAAATTCTTATTTTAAAGAAATAATAGCAAGTACCAGAAACCTCTAGTCAAGTCTCATTTCCGTTTCATGTCCTCGAGCCACTGAGCTATTTACTTTGAATAAAGAGTATTTTTTCATCACCCTCTAAGACTTAGAGTCTAAGTGGTCTCAAGTTTTTTAATTTCCCAAAAAATTATTCTGAGGGATTGATGTACTTTTGTTTTGAAACAACGATAAATCATCATTGGCTTCATCAAAATAGAAAGTACTTTATTCACAGTAAGCGCGAACATTTTTCCATTAAGTTGCATATTCGAGATCCATCAGACCCTCCAATAATTCTTTAATTTGGCAAACAATAGACTTCTTAATTTATATGTATGTGTATCTAAAATTCCCGATTTGTAAAATAAAATGGAAAAATTATCCGGCTTTTAAATGAAATTTGACATAGAATTTTCAAACGAAGTCTGTTTGATCTGAATAATTAAAAACTTGTATTACCATGATTGGAGTGGTTAGAGCGTCAAAGCTCCAACGTGTAATACTACAGTGAAAGATTTATTTAACACCCATATTGATATAAAATAAAGTCTATGTCTGACAGCAACCCATTTCCGCTTTAAAACTAAACATGCGCATCAAATTATAAATTCACTAAAAATAAAATTAAATTAAATAAAATAAAACAAAAATAATTGATATGTAAAAAAGTTTTTTTAATTGTATTCATTTTGCATACAAGTAATAATGTAAATGTTTCTGTATTTGTCCTGTTAAATAAAAAGCAAATGTTTTTTCCCATCTCATAGTAAATTGTAGTTTTTCTTATGAACACAAAAAAAAAACTGAGCCCTCAAATAACCCTCAAACTCAATAAATTTTACTTGAGCTCGGCGTTTAAAAATATGAAATTTCGTGTACTTTCTTTTTTCATCCTGAATTTTTTTATACAGCGACGGCTGAAGTGTTAACAAAAAATGATAAATTTCGCGTAAGCCTGTAAAGTTCTAAGCACAATTGGAACGAAATGCGACAAAAACAAAACGAGACAACATGATTTTTCCATATATTAGAGCATTATACGTAATAGAGCTTTTTTGAGTTTCCTTTGCGCATCTTGCTCTAACACATTGAAAAATCATGTTTTTTTTCGCAATCGCATCATTACAGACAAATGAAAATCCCCCTCCTTCCCTAATATGGATGGCGCAGATGTAACGAAATTAACAACGTTGACCTTCTGAATATATCGGTTCATCCGGACCCGTGGTGAACAGATCATGTGTTCGATGTGCCGTAAGATTGTGTGAGTCTTCTGGAACGGTGCAAGGATTACTGTCAATTTGGACTTTGTTATAGCAAAATATAGAATATGTACAAATCACTTCGCAAAGCCACTTGGGAGCTGTTAGATCGAAGGCATGCTTTCAGACCCATCCGCCACAACGGTTCTGAATAGAATATTGCATTATCGGAACAGTTCGTTCTTTGGTTAAGCGATTATTTTGTGGATTAAGCTCTCTGCTAGTGTTGTACCTGACAGCCGACACTATTCCATATATCCCTCTTCCCACTAATCTTAACTATTTTTTTTCAAACGACGTTGCTTTGTATTTACATATGCAATTTATTGCCTTTAAGATTTGAATTCAGAGGTCGAAGTCTTAAACAGCGAAGAAGATAATTTTAGAAATAAATTTCGTAAGAATGCGGGCGTTGGGTTGCGTGTGAAAATTAGGAAAAACGTATGATCGCATATACGCTTTTTCTCCTTTTTGCAAGTTTTTTCTAAATTAAAATAAAAAGATCATGATATGTAAAAACCAGCGTTCAGAATCCATATTAAGGACATAGATTCCGAAAAATAAAAAAATAGTGCTAGCGGAATAGGTGCAAATCTTTATAGAAAACAACTATTCTTTTTATTAAATGTTTCGAATTTGATGAAAGTTTGTATTGGGCTAGCTTTTAATCAATTTTATTAATGTACATTTCATTTAAAAGGTTCGTTCTTTGCTAAGAAGGTTTTGTAAAGTAGATAAAAAACTGCAGCAAAAGCTTTTTAAAATTTTACTATGAAATGATGGTGCATCCCGGATATTTGAATAACATTCACAGCGGAAGTGTATATATCACTAAAACTTTCAAACCCAAATTCGTCCGAAATGTCTGGTACTGTAATTACAAAATATTATCGAAATTATTGCTAGATAAGTTTTAACAAAAAGTTTCGTAAGGAGGCAATTCAGACTTAAAGTTTCCACTTAAATTGAGGACAATACTTTCTCTGTGAAAATCTTCCAGAATAATAACCGAGAAACACCCCAAAGCAAAGCTTTATATTTATGATAGTTGACTTTTGATCAAAAATTTGGAGAATTTTATTTACGAATGTATGTACATATATGCACCAGCCGTAGGCTCAATTTTAGACTTTGACACTAGTAGCAGGGCTCAAATTTTTTTCCATTCTTAAAGCAAAACATTTATTTACTAGGAAATAGAAACAAATATGTTTGGCTTTTTTTTTTTTTGAACAGGTCTAGTATGTATATATAGTATGTTGTTGTATTTATTTAACGCATATTATGCTAATTTTAACTTAATTATAAATTTAATTAGTTTTCTTTTAAACTTTTTCTTTCTAAAGATGATCGCATTTTTACCGCTTAGCGGTGGCGATTGAATTTTTAATATCGCATTTTTTTTTGTTCATCAATCAATTGCAATAAATAATTATTTAATCTGCTTGATTGGTATGTATATATGTATGTACACATATAATTAGTTACTATGCATATGTATAAATTGTTTGTGTATGTTTATCATCGATAGTTTAAATTTTAGTGGATTTATTTTGTTTTATTTTGCTACATTTCAAGTTTATACAAAAATTTCTTGCATCGATTACCCAGTCAATCATGTATGTGAAAACATCTAGAATAAGGCTTGTTTGATAGTTATAATAAAAGTGAAATAAAACTTTCATTTTGATAAAACGAAACTCGCATATAATTGATAATAATTAAGTAATGAAGAGACCAGTCAGTCAGATCAAGAGCGGCATTCTTTACATATATTTTTTAAATTTGAAAATAATAATTAATACAAATTAACAATAATAAGCAAATTTCATGTGACCCTTTCAAGTTTCTCTTCAGTCGTTTGCCGCGCGACTTAAAACTATTTTTCCTGTAAAGTAAATGGCCTCTGGATAACTCAATTATATCTTATCTTATCTGTCTGTCTGCACGTATACAGATCATATACTTTGTCACTTTTATTTTTAAATTAAAATTTTTGCAAAAACAATATGTTTCAAATAAAAAAAAAAATGGGTTTTAAAATTTCGAATTCAATGAGCTTTCTCGACCATATTGACTGAGTATATGCATTTACGTTTTTAACTTTAATAAACTCATGTTCCAAAAGTGCAGTTAAATAAATTCTATTGTTTTTTTTCATGGCTTTGTTCAAACATATTGAGCAAACAAATTTTAACTTTTAAATGTTTTAACTACACATTATATTTTGTACTAAAATAAATATTTTATTTTTGCACATTCGCTCGAGCTTAATCTTTTAGAGATGCCAAAGCCCCACAACTTTACATTCTTCTAAATTTCACATTAAGATCTCACAAATTTAACTTTTGTTCAGGCTTCGCGTGGTAAATACAATAAATTTATTATGTTTTCGTTCTTTGTTTAATGTTAGTAACATAGTATATTTAAATTGTGTTAAATATCTAATAATGCTTTTCAAATTGTCATAAATTCACTTAATATTAGAACATATCATAAAAATATTTTAATAGTAATAATAATCATATGATGTACCGTTTGCAAGATTAATAAATAAACATTTTTAATACATTTTCTTGCCTTTACATGAACTATTTTGCCTTAGTCTCAAGCAAATGAATTGCAAATTTCCTGTTTTCTTGCTTAACAAATGAATATTGAATAAGAGTAATTCCTTTATGGTATCGCACGTATACCATCTAAAGTCGATCTTAATACTAAGCTACCTTCGACCCAGAAATTGGGTCGATCCAGCATATTTTGCCAGAGAAACAGCTCTTTGCCAGTGGCATCCATCCAATCGGCGTGACGTCCATAGCTTTTACCTAATAGTAGAACGATATGCGTAATTACGGATGGAATTTATATAAATTAATTGGTCTTACCTGTGCCTAAAGAGAAACGTATACCACCCAAAAACTCATTACTCGCTAAGCGATCATGATCCCAGACGGTCAACTCCAAAGCACGCTCTGAGAGGTCGTCTAACGAAACATCTTCATATACGAACGTATAATTCCAGCTTGGATGTAGTGAGCGTTTTACCACAGGAGTTTTTTGTTTTGAACTGCGTGTGCGATCGGGCAGCAAATAACTAAAATAAAAATTACATGTAGCTTATACCTTTGAATCTTCACAGGAAATCAAATAAAATTTGTTTTGTAATTCATTAATAATTTTTTTTTTTAACTTAGTTATGGAAAGCGACTGATAGTTGTAGCACTGAAAAGGACTGAATTAATCGGACAACATTGCCCGATTAATTCAGTTTCAGAAAATCGGTTTTAAGGTTTACGGCAAGAAAAAAATTAACTTAAAATCCGATGTAAGTTATAACTTATACATTTTGTTTTTAAATATGTTAATTACTATTTTTTGTAGCAGTTTAAGTATAAAAATGAAATGATAAAAATTAACTGGCAGCCATTTTTTCCCGACAACAATGAAAACTGTTTTCTGATGAGCTTATGTACATATATTTATTGTGTGAAACACGGTGTCAAAACATTAACATATTAATGGTAAATATTAAAATATAAGCAAGCATGACAAAAAAAAAGAACTACAACAATGAGGGTATTCATCGCGAAAAATACCTCGAAAACTGTGTAACCTGCATAAACTGAAAGTATTTTCGAGCCTTGAAAAAGATGTATGGAGAAAAGCTTACGCAAGTCTTTCGAGGCAAATTTATAGAGCTAGCAGCCTCGAAATTTTCCCATAAATTTAACAATATGATTTTTAAATATAATTATAAGGGTATTGCTAAACTTTGCTCCATTAAAGTTTGCTCAGTTTATACAGCTAACACAGCTTTTGAGGCATCTTCTTAGAGCAATACCCTCATTGTTGTAGTCCTTTTATGTCATGTTTGCTTATAAAAAATAGAGCAATGATTCTATTTGTAAAACTTTACAGCAATATTGATATTTGTTAACTGGTTGTAAGTTCATTGTTGTTATTCGGTTTTCTTTTTATCTAAAATCTGGACTTGGAGGGTCACTTTGTGATTAATTGCAGTTATATTCTTCAGACATAAGTACGATAAAGTTGCCAAGCAGCAAATATTTACTATTTATATACAATTGCTTACATGGAAATGATTTGTAACGCTTTGACGCAGAATATTCTAAATAGATTTTAATAATTTCTTTTTTAAAACAACATATTTGTGCTAGAGAAGGTTATTGCATACTTTTTTTTTTATTTTTTTGAAACTGTAACATGCATCCTTTTTTTCGCACAAATATGGTATTGAGGGTCGTCACTTCAAAAAAAAAAAAAAAAAAAAAAAACCGCCCAAAGGGGCGAAGTTCGCTAGTTTAATAAAACATTCATATTTTGCAAAGTTGTGTCGGGAATTTCGATTTGAAAGCAGATACTTTCTTGGAATTATGTGAAGAATAACTTATTAAAAAATCTAGAAAAAGAAAAAAGGTTACGTCGAAGATATTTTGAGAAGCATTTTTATAATTAAAAAAACTAATGTTTAAACAAATTTATCTTAAGTTTTTTAATTTTTTCATAGGTTTAAAGCATTTCTTAACAAACAATTTTTGAATTTTCTATTCTATTTCCATAGTTTTTGAGATATTTCGTTTCAAAAATTGTTATTGTTCAAAAAAGAAAAAAAAAAAAAAGAGGCCAGATATGAAAAGAATAACCGATATACATAAGTGTATACATCTACGCATATATCACCTCTTCAGGATAACAAATACATAACGGTTGAAAAAATAGTCTTCAATGTGAACAATAGGTATTCTTAGGTATTCTTAGGTATTCTTACAATTTTTACTCAAAAGCCATACCATTTTAGACTTTGTTATATTGTTACAAACCAGGGACGTGAACCGGTTTTGAACGGGAAAACCGTTTTTTTTAATAATTAACTGAACCACTAACCGAACCGAAATTTTCGACAAATGATTGATCCGAACCGAAAACCAAACCACTTTGTATAACGGTTCGAGGGTTCATTCTGACCAATTTTCAATGGAGAAATTTTCCCCACTTGTCTTATTTTTTTTTTTGTTATATATGGAAATTGATGAAATTTTTAAAGAAATAGGGAAGAATGAGTCAGAGTTCAATAATAAATAAGTAATAGATAAAATCAAATCTTTTGATAATATAAAGCGGCTTTCAAATAATGTTAATATTTTGAACTTTTGGAATAACTACCCTGCCAAAGAATTATTTGAATTAGCTTAAGTTACTTATGATTTTTCAGCAACCCAGGCTTCGGTAAAGAGGACATTTTCCACCCTAAAACTTATTTCCGGAGACCTGCGGGGAAATATTGAAGAGGACTTGTTAGAAGATGATGCTGATTATTGTAAGTCAAATTTTTTCTCAAATACTAATTTCTTACAACGTACTTATAGCGTATGACACAAATTATATGTTCATATATATGTATTTCTATATTCTTTTGGATTGTTACTGAATAAAAATAAAACGAATTTGCATAGTTTTTTTTTCATTTCCGAACCGTTGAACCGAACCGAAACCCCGGTTCAAAGAAAACAAAAACCGTTTTGACGAACCAATCCATAAGTGCAAAAACGGTTCGAACCGATGAACCGAACCGACCAAATTTTTCACCCGGTTCACGTCCCTGTTACAAACCAATCATAATTTAAGTGGAAGATAAGCATTCTACTTTAATTTTTAATTTATAATAAATTATTTAAGCTTTTGTTTCTCTATCAGACATACCTTTTACAGAAAGCATCACAAGTGCCGCTTGGCTTGATGGGACTTAGATGCTTTGCTTCCTTAACCAAAACATGTAGTTGACCACCTTTGCATGTTGTACGGTCCGCTTTTGAGCCACCACTTACTGATTTTATGCTACCGAATTTACGTAAATTCGAGTTGCTGCCGGTAGCGTTGGAGCCTCGCATGAAACTCATTTTCTCCGGAGGAATGTACTTGAGGCCAACCACAATATCACCGCGGTAGGTGGCTATTTCGTCAAAAGGTTCACTCTACAAAAATGAATAAAATTTTAGATTACATGGAATCATAAACAACGATGTTTGTTTTGTATTGTAGTTTCATTTACCCGCTCCTGCAGCATATACCATTGAGGTTTTGGATTATCGAACACTTTGCCCTGCAGACTGATGCTGACTTCACCAAGGAAATCATTACGTCCAAACATGTCCGAGTGCCAGACGGTTAACCACACAGTACGTGACTCAAGGCTTGACAGGGGCATGTGAAAGCGTAAAACTTCATCAAAGATTGGATTGAGCGTGTGTTTTTTCACTTTCGTTTTACGTTTACCAGCTTTCGACTTGTCAGGCAGCAGATAAACCTAAGGGATTAAAAATTTAAGTCAATGAAATAGTTGCTATTTTAATTATTGCATGAATTTTAGTGCTTACCTTGACATATGGATCACTTCGATTACGCTTTACATCAACAGCAGCGAGATCTTTGCATCGGACCACATGTATTTCTAAAGCGCTTAGTTTGTAGTTATATTGCATGTCAAACTCGACCTGTCCCTTAACGACTACTGTACCGTAACGACCTTCACCAGCACCAGAATAAACGCTGGCCATTGAATCGGAACGCAGCTACAAATAGTACAGAAAATATATATGACAATGAATTTAAATGTATAGGGATTTTGAAGCTAAGGTACAACTTCTTAAAGGTATTACTATAAAATTAAATTGACAAAAACTTAGTATACGGAATTGTTGGTAAGCTTTTATAAAAAAGTATTTAGCTATCGTATGGAAGCCTTATGGAGCAGGGTTAGATCTCTGCGCTTACAATCATAAGATCTTAAGTTCGATTCCTATTTAAACTTTTTATATTTTCTTATTTCATAATTTATTGGAGTTTTTTTTTTAACTTTAATCAAATTATCATCAAATTCAGATTTCCAGCTATGGTAACAAAGTACACTCAAGAGAAAAATTAATGATTTCGTGTTTGGTGCAACCATAAAC
Organism: Tricholauxania praeusta; assembly: GCA_949775025.1. Taxonomy (NCBI): domain Eukaryota; kingdom Metazoa; phylum Arthropoda; class Insecta; order Diptera; family Lauxaniidae; genus Tricholauxania; species Tricholauxania praeusta. The sequence goes on along the minus strand of OX459029.1, from coordinate 71,557,368 downwards.
GCTTATGAAAATGTTTTAATTGAAGAGAAATATTTTTGAATTCAAAAAGAATCCACATTGAATTAAAATAAAAAAGTGTAATTTCAAATATTTTGCAACTTCAAAATACAATTTGAAATTTTTTACGATTGAAGTAAAGTTGGAAAATTCATTCTCAATACTTTTCAAATTCAAAATGAATTTAAAGTTGTTTGTGTTGAAAATAAACGGAAAAAGTTTGTTTTTATTTTTGTCAACTTCAAAATTTGCTCTAAGTCAAAAATAATGTTTTTCAAATTTGCAATGCCATTTTACAGACCACAATGATGCTCATTATTGCGCCAAAAACCTTAGTTCAACCTTATTCCCACTCAGAAGGAAACTATGATTTCAACATATACTTAAAAACATAGCTCAGTCTAGAACGGAAATCTAAGCTTTGATTACACTAGGCAACAAAATGAAAAAAAAAGTCTCCTAGTTTGTTATGGCACTATATTTTTCACATAGATTTTGGCCCACAGAATTCGTAATTTTTTTTTTCAAGAATGCAGCAGCAACTTGTTTTCTTTGAAAATGATAAGCTGAACATTTTTGGCATTTCAGATTTTTTCTTATCAATTAGGTGATTTTCCGATTATAATTTTGACAGAAAAATAAAATGTTCACTATATTTCTTTCCATATCACCCAAACTACCAAGTCAATAGACAAAGTTGTAGGTAGTTCCATTTGATTAAGTATTTTATTCAGTCTAATCGGTCAGTTTAAACTTGAGATATGTTGAATTATAAGCTACAGTATTGAAAAAAAAAAACAAAAAATTTTATTTCAATTTTCATGTTCAGCTGGCCAAAATCTATTACAAAATTTTAATGGAATGTCAATCTCCAACAAAAAATTTGCCTCAGATGCCAAACTTCTCAGACTTCAAATAACAAAAGTCGTAGAAGATCTTTTGTAAAAGCCCCTTCAGACTATGTGAGAAGTCATATGCTATTTTGTATGTTTTTTGTATGTCTTTGCATATGATATGTCAAATCGCATAAGATATATTTTATTGTGTTCATACTGATATGATTTATGTTAAGAGAACTTGACATTTCTCAATAGTAATTTTGACATTATCTATCAAATTAATTTTTATTTGTAAATATTGTTTTTTTTTTAACAAGGAACTCATATGACTTCTCTTTTGAAATAGACTTGAATCTAATGTCAAAATAGTCATATGCTTTCTCATATGAAAACTCATTTGTGTAATATAAACATATTCACACTGTGAGAGTTGTCATATTTGACGACTCATAAGAATTTTTATATGACTTCTCACATAGTCTGAAGGGGCTATAACTTCAGGGTAATTTGCTATTATCTCGAAACACTGACGAACAATCCTTTTCTGGAAAAAAGTGTGCTCGAAGTAATAAACAAATTACGCTCGATGCCGTTTATCCTGTAAGCCTGCGTGTTTTCTAGTCAAAAATACTGAGCTATAATAAAAAAACTTTCTAAATCAAAGATTTTTTTTTATATAATTCGATTATTTTAAGGTCACTTTTTTTTGCACTAAATAATTTTAGAAAAGGCTGATATTTAGCGACCGGATGGAAACAAAATTAAAAATTAAAAAAATTCAGGGTCACAATTATAAATTGTAACCCTGAAGAAGGAGTCAAAAAAACTCCGAAACGTCGGGAAATTAAAACGAAAAAATCTTTTTTAAAATAAAATTTTAGTCTTCCCATTTTTTCAAAAAATTAAGTCTTTTATTTTATTTTTTAATTTTGTTTCCATCCGGTCGCTAAATATCAGCCTTTTCTAAAATTATTTAGATTTTTTTTTTTGTTTAAGCAAAAACACAAAGCTTCTTAATTAAGGTAACTTGGGCAATAACGCTAAGTCTACTATTTATAAAAGGTGCATTTTTGTAAAAAAGACAGGAGTTGGATCTTAAGATTTCCGATTTTGCAGATGTCTTTTTTGTAGGCAGCATTTGGATATTTAATAATTTAGCATTTCAACGTAATTCGAACCATTGTTGCGCTACAATTTTTTTAAATATATGAATAATTATAAGTATTTCTTAATATATTCTCATCTTTCCTTGCTTTATACCTTTGATTAAAATTTATTTTTTAATTTTTGTCTTTTATAGCGTAAATGACATTTCGAGTTTAACTTCAAAATCGGCCAAAGCTCAAATTTCAGTATTTCCAATTTTGACATTCAGTCTTAAAATTGTCACAGAAGAAAACATAAGTAATACACAAATGTATCAAAACTAAAATGGGATCTCAATAACTTCAATTTTTTTTTTTTAGTTTTTAAAAAGTTTTTAACAAAAATACCTATAATTTAAACAGCTTAGAAAATTTTAAAAGTATTGAGTTTCCATTTTAAATTCACACATTTTTTCAGTACAAAAAAAAAAAAAAAAATACTTAATACTAAATAAATAAATATTTAAAACTAGATATCGAAATTTTTGTTTTGGCCAACTTTTTAGCAGAATTCAAAATGCCATTTGCCTTTTAAGAGATAAAAATTAAAACAAAAAAAAAAATAATTTCCAAAGATACATACATACCAACTAATATAATTTTAATCAAAAAACTGGTGGGACGAAAAAGGTTTGGAACTAGTTGGTCTTATAAAAATATTTTTTTGTTTTTCATATATGTATGTATGTAGATGAAATAAATATTTAAATAGATAATTTAATAAATTTATGAATTTTACTTTTTATCCCTGCAAATATTAACTCCACGAAAAAAGTCGTCGTGACATAAAATGTTAGAGATAATCTGGTTTATCTTGAAAATTCACCAAAAATCAAAATTAAAGATAGAAAGTAGAGAAGCTTTTTCTATTGAAAACTTTTTAAAGTTTAGAAAAAACTCATTTATTTTTTGTTTTTCTGTGAAAACTTGAAAAAAATAAATGCAAAAATTCCAAGTGTTAAAAATTAAGTACATATTTGCAAATCGTCAACCAGTCAAATACTCCCATAAAAGAAAAAAAATAATCAAAAACGAAAACATCCAACTTCATGCATTTTGGCAAATAATGTTCCATCTGTACTCGCTTTGTGTGCTTTAGTAGTTATTTTCTTTTTCATCCTGGATGTTACCAGCACTTACCCCAAGTGAACTTAGACTGCTGCGATTCTGATGCATTGCTACGAGGCGATCGATGTCCTCGTCTGATTGCGCCGGCCATTGTTCACTCGTTCCAGAGCCACGTGCCTGCAACGGAGCCGCTGTTGCTTCGTTTCGTTGTCCAACCACTGGAGAACAACTCAATTCCACTGCAGCAGCCTTTGCTTCTTCTGAAAATGACAATAAAAATAAAAAAAAAAACATTTTTATCTGTGGCTTTGGTAAAATTTTATTTTCCCATAATCAAGTTATTCTGGTTTTATCTTTCATTATTCAGCTGTTTCTGCTCATTTATTGATAATTAAAAAATGTAAATAAATATGGTAAATGCAAAAACTACATACTACTACGTACGAGTATGTCCGTACGTGTTTGAGGCCTATTTTGGTTCTCTTTTATGATTTTTCATTATCAAAGTTTTATACATTCGCAGTTTTGGCGCAAGTGTTTTACTTTGATTTTTTATTTATTTTGTAAGTAATCAGACGAGTCGCCGTGGTTTACTTTAAAAACTGGTGTTCACCTTAAAGTTATGAAAATGTTGCGATAAAATTGTTTGCATTGAAATTGGACAAACGAACCCTATCTCTACGAGTTGTTTGCTTTGGCAAAGATGCACAGTCGCGTAATTTGGATTTTTACGCTGGGTGCGTACATTTTTAAGAATTGTTGTCTCTATCAACATGGGATTTTTTCACGAAATTTACGATTCAGGAAAATTTAAGATAAACTCTTATGAAAAGATTTTTTTTTCCAAGCCGCAAGTAGAAAAATCACGAAATTAACAAGAGAATTAATTTTTTTATTTTGGTGGGATAAGGCAAAAATAATTTCGCTTATTTGGTGTATTTCGGTTTCAGCGATCTGTCCAATTAAATTACTATACAAATAATGGGATAGTTATTGAACTTAGCATCCTTATGACCAGATTTTGATCAATTCTATATTTTTTATAATGAGAAACCTGAGCCCATTTTTTAAAAGAAATATCGCCCAAGAGCTGAATCTCAGTTACTGGAAGTTTTTTTGTCAGATGATTTACTTTAAAAGGCTATTGACGAATTAAACCCAAATAATTTAATCTGATTAAAAAGAAATCAGTTCTTTTAAGCCATTATCTATGCAAAAGAAAATTAAAATTTGTATCTATTGTAATGCAAAAAACCATTTTATTTCAATTTTACAAGATCCACAATGAATTTGGAATTTTCCGACTAAGTATAACAATTTTTCCTCTACATAAACCAAGCTTCAAAGATATCTAACAGGAATTCATTAAAAAAATATTTTATTTTTCTCTCAGTGTTGCATGGTGTGCTTTATGCAAATTTGTTTTGATTTACGATATTTAAGGCCGACGGAAATTCAGTCTGGACAAAAGTTAAAGTAGGTACATGCCATTCAAAGTGGTTTGATATCGCTTATGCGATTTTCAGTTCATAACAAACCGTTTTCATGATATGGGCGAATAGTTCCTATTAGAGGTCGGAAACTATCGATATCGATTCATCATTAATTTTTAAAATATATAAGCTTTCCTTAAATGTTTTTTGTGATTGTTTAATAGTTGTAACATAAAATAGTGGTATTTTTTAGCTCCTGATGATGAATTCCAAAGGAATTCCAAATGTCGGAAATAATTCAAAATAAAATTTAAGTACAATAAACGTTTTTTAATTTATTGACCTTCAGCCCGCAAAACTTTACTAATTACAGTTTTTTATACAAGCTCTCAGTTTTTTAAATCGTCTTCAGAAACAAATTAGATTTCAGACTTGGTAGGAACAATTCATTCCGAAATGCTTTTATTATTTTATTTTTAATGAATAATTCCTAAAAACTTTCCTCGTTATTGTATGCTAGTTTTTTTGTTTTATCAAAAAAAGGTTTTTTTTTTAACTATTTTTATAAATTAGAATTATAAAATAAAATATAATATATCTTAAGATACATAATTAACAACAATTAACTCCATTTATTTTTGCCAATTCACTTAGTCTTGCATCAACTGATTTAAAAGGTTCAAATACAGTGGACCCTGCTTAGTTGATCTTTTGAACGGCGCAAAAATTTTGGCTCCATCAAACAGATCGATTAAAAATTCCCGGACAATTGATCGCATTAATCAATTAAGCGAAGAAAAAAGTAGATATGTATTTTACTGGTCTTACCCCAAGAGTCCAAAATTCGAACCAGAAAAAATTTAACAAATTTCTTTCAGTTTTAATTAAAAGGTTGAGTTTGTTTTTTAATACGCATATAAAAAAGTAAAATAACTTTTTAAATAAAAGGAACTTTAACTTAATTAGTCATAAATTTTGGTACGTGTAGCATTTCACAAATAAATAATGTATGTAAGTATGTATGTACAGATGTATCCCTTAAATTTGCTTAAAAAAATCGGGTTGCAATTCAATTAACAGTCTATTGGCAAGGATATTTTCTCCATTTCTCCATATTTTCTAATTCTTTGAAATATTTATTGTACGGAAGAAAATATTTGCGAAGGGCTTAAATATTTTGAAGTATCTCGCTAACAGTTGAAACCCTATCAGTCGTTTCTGCATCTTTTTTGTCTGCATCTTCAGAGATTTCAGAAGTTACAATGGTGTAAACAATTAGTCGACTGTAAGATCCCCAAAGCACAATAATTCACTGTCGCATCTCACGTACTCCTCAAAAGCATTTTGCCATTCCGCATCATCGCTAATCGTTACTCCAGTAGCATCATCCCCGTCCTTAGTAACATCGTTGATCTCTTGAAAAGGGGAACTTTACATGTATTTTTCACTTGGGAAATATTTTTTCTGGTTATTAAAGCGGGGAAATCAACTAAGCGGGAATCATTTAACGGGGAATTTAGATGCATATTTCAAATGAAGAAAAATTAATTGTGTTTTTTTGGACCAGTTATCCGGGGAATCCAATTAACCAGGGATCTATTAAGCAGGGTCTACTGTAAAACTATCGACACTATCGATAGTTATCGTTGGCTTGTAGAAAACAATCGTTCACTATCGATAGTGCCGACTTTCGATAGTTTCCGACCTCTAGTTCCTATCTTCCTACCAAACTAAGCAATTCGGGCATTTTTTAAATAACTGCACAATTTGTTTTTTTCTTTACTATTTTGAACAATGAGTGTGAAAATAAAGTACGCTGATTAAACGAAACGAGAGAAGCTGTCCTCAATGTGCATATTGTTGCTTTCTTGTTCGCTCGCTTCGATTTATTCGTTTTTTTTTACAATAACAATAACCAAATCCCGTGCATAGCGCGTATATAAAAAAGCACAACGATAAAAATGTGCCTAGCAGTGGTAAGTACAAGTGTTTGTTGTTTTGGTTATTTTTTTAAAGAAAAATTACGTGTTTGTTGTAAAGAGCTAAAGTTAGTTTATGTTTCCTGTTTTGCTCATCGCTTAGTCGTTCCCTGACTTAAACAACAGAACAAACTGATATATTTGTAGGTCAAGGACTTCTGAATTATATGTCAGGCTCTGATACCTGTGCAATGCAGTTGTGACAGAACATGTAGCCAACAATTTAAGCGATTAATACAAATTGTTGAAAGACACTTCATTGTAATGTTGCAGCGCTTGAAATAATTTCGACGCCCAAGTGGGATTGGTTCCTCTGATCTCTCTGGCTACGCTACTTTTCCCCCGAGGTCACCGGGCTTGATGCCACCGGTTCTTTCACATTGGAGCTATTTGAAAAATTAATTATTTTTGTGAATAATCTGCGTACGACTAAGAAATACCAATAACACCTCTAATCGCAGAAGTGGCGGCCGTCTGAACTGTGCGAAATTCGCTTAAAGGGGCCCAGAGCGGTCTGGCAGTCAGCATTGCAAAAATTATAATTTTACCCGAATTAAAAATGTCACGTTTTAACTGAAATTTATTTTAAAAATTGAAACTAATATGTTTTTTTTTTACTTTTAAGTGTTTCTTAAAAAATTGTCGAAGAAGTGACTTAGCTATGTAGCTTGCGTTAATAAATTGTGAATTTGATGGTTGATATAAAAATGCTCGCAATTTTTTGTTGTTTTTTGTTCAGCTCATACGAATTTCTTAATCTGCGAGAAGCATTATATATTTTCTTTAAAAGCAACCAGTAATTATACTTTAGGTCAAAAATTAAATGCCCTCCACTACCTTAGATTTCCTCTAATTTTAAAGTGAATCAAGCAGAGTTCCTACCGCCAAGACAAAAATTTTAGCTTTTATTCCACGCAATCCTGAGGTTAAAAATCAATTTAACTGTCGAACTGACCTCGTTTGCAATTTGTTATGTTATTATATGTCTGAAGCCATCAAAGGTCGTACACGTATCAATTGAAAATTCCTGAAGGTAGACATTTTTAAGAATTTGTTTTTTAATTTATAGAACACATAACGTTTTAAAAGCAAATCGAACTTATTTTTTGGAGAAAATAATGAAAACTATGCAAATATTGTTAATCAACCACAAAGGTAGTCAAAGCAACAACGGCCTGCGCTTATTCGACCTGAATATTAACTGACTTAACAACGATTCTTGGTTGATTCGGAATCGAAGCTCTACTTATCATTATTTATCGAAATAAAATACTGCCGTCAGAATAGTATATCAATATAGTCCAGTTTTATTTAAAACTTCTAAGCCTATCCTCCGGAATACGCCCTACCTCCAACAGTAGTATACGTTTCAAGAAATTGCAATGTCGGACGCCGCATAATAGTGACAACTGCTGCAGAATGCGCCGCATCCTCTTCTAAAGTCTCTAGGAATCTATCTGAGTTGGAACGCAAGCTATCATCCCAGGTCCACGCACGACGCGGTTTCGCCACTTCGCTACTACAACGACGTGGACGAAAAGAAAATGCAATGGTGGTAGCGGATGCACCAGTTTCACCTTCGGGGACAGAAGCGGGTTGGGAAATCTGTGAATTGTGAGAGTGAAACTGTAATTCGTATCTCACATGTTGCATTACAAGCGGCAGCATAGCTGCAATTACAATTTTTACCAAATTTGTTGTGGCTTTTGTTCTTGTTGGTATTGAATCAACTAAATTGAAGTTAGGCGTACTTTGTGCATGTAGCGTCAATGATGTCATATTAGAAGTTGAGGCTGCGGCTGAGGCGGAAACTGCTGTTGCAATAGTGGTTGCAGACGCTTCCTTTAGTTTCATTTCTTGAATGTAGGCCGCAAATTTAGCATCTATGTCTTCATCTTCATCGGTGTCATACTGATAGCTGCTGCTGGTGCTGATGTTCGTACGCCAACGACAGCACCAAAGGTGTCGCCAACAACGCTTTCGTTTTTTACAGCTGCTGCTGGTGGCATTTTGTTGCCAATATCCCTTGTAGCTGCGTGGTTGAGATTGTGTGGTTCTGCCACATTTTTTTATGGCACAACAGCACAGATAGCGCCGCCATTTGTAGCGCCAACGTTTCTTGATTTTTTGTCGTTTTTGATCGCGTGCTGTGCTATCGATGTGGCTGTTGCGCATGCGATTTAGTGATGCATAATTGATGTTGTCATCACCAGTGCTGTGTGTTTTTGTCGATCGTTTGGGTTTTTGTTGCGATCTTGGAGTTTTCGGTTTCAGTGCATTTGCTTTTGCACTGTAAGTGTGCACCGCGACTGTATTTTTGTTAGTAATTGGTGGATCGCGCACGCTTCCACCATTTCCATCGAATGCATTGTACTGATTTTCTTTTGGTTTTCTCTTTTTATTGCCCAAAATGTGGCCCAACTTCTTCATTTTATACCACTTAAATTGTTAACGATATTCATGGTGTTCAATAAATACACATTCAAATTCTGCTGGTATCGTTAAGAGCCTTATTATATTGCAATACGAGATATATTACCTATATTTTCAATTTCCAAGCATAACTAGAGTAGTATTATTTCAAAATTTTAATAAAATTCTAAACTTATTGCCGAAGGCTTTAGTTATGATCAAAATCATCTTAATAAAGATTGATATGGCGACACAATTTAAATAATTGAACTTTACAAAAGAATAGTAAGCAGAATCTCTATGCCCAAAGAACTACAAAGTTTGAAAGCACTTCGAAACGAAAACGCATTGAAACATTTTGTACATTGGGAAAAGTACTGAGTTACTGAGTGACCGAAATAAATCGAACTGATTGGAGGAATCAGATGAAATAGTTAATATATGAAGCAAAACGTTTTCCTCAAAAAAAAAAAAACTAAAAAACAGTGTTGAAGAGCTACAAAACAGTGGCAATTTAATCCTACTATCACGCAATTACATACATACTTCGCTCATAAATTTTACTGTCGTATATTCACAAAATTCAGTTGAGGAAAATCGATTTTAAATTTGACTCGAAAATAGCTAAACAGGTTGGATACTTGTAGCATTACACATATTTGGCATCAATTAATACCCCAAAAATTAAATGCCACGTACATATGAGATGGCAATTGCAAAGCTGATGAACTTGCTAGGCAGGGGACTACTGCACAAATTCCTCAAGACAAGGAAGGTGTTGGCATGCCACTTGCTACCTGCAAGTTATTGCTTAAAGAAGACATGATAAAAAAGGCTAACATAAGATGGACCCAAGGGTTAACTTGCAATATAACAAGGCAAATCTGGCCGGAATGGAACGCTAAGCGATCTCTAGAACTGATATCCCGCACTAGACACAGTGTCTCGTCAGTTGTTGCAGTAATAACTGGCCACTGGCTTATCGGCAGACATGCGGAGAGATTAGGTATTCGGTCTTTTGACTACCGTAGAAGTTGTGGGGATGTGGAGGAGGAGGAAAACATTAAACATTTTCTTTGCTCCTGCACTTGCTAGAAAACGCCACAAAACACTTGGTTCGTTTTTGTTTGATGACCTGGAGGACCTTAGACATGTTAGCATAGGTCAGTTATTTAGTTTCATTACGAAATCTGGATGGTTCAATGAGAGGGTATAGTCAAGTACCCTGTGGTATCACAATGGACCAAACTTGGTCTAAGTGAGTCGGTTTTGTAACTGACTGCCACTCCTACCTAACCTACATATGAGTGGTTTCGGAAAACATACATGTTTTCATTCCTACAAATAGGTAAATTTTTAAATGGTCGTAGCTTCTATAACAGTATATTATTTTACCACTGATCCCGTGTTACATAATTTTTAATGAATTGTTATTTTCTTAAAAGAATGCCAAAACCGCATATCATTATCTTATAAAATTAAATTATCAGACCTTCCAATTTAACAGAACTGGCAGAATTTGGAATTTTTAAAATGGTAGAAAAATCTATAGAATAGTTCAAACTATGTCAGTTCTGTTAATTTAGAAAATGCAGATATCTCGTGTTCGAAATAAGAAAATGATATGCGGTATACGGCATACTTTTAAGTAAATAACAGTTCATTAAAAATGATGTAACATGGGATCGGCGGCAAAAAAATATGGGGTGATTTTGCAATTTTAAAGTACAATATCGAAATTTTTAATTTTTTTCCAGTCAATTTTCAAATTTTTTGTAAGAAAAAAAAAAAGAAAAACTAATTACAAACTCGAATTCCTCGATTGATAATAACTATTTAAAATAAAAAAAAAATTTGAATTACTTTAATATGCAAATTTGTCGACTCCGATTCGAAAAAAAATCAGGTCTGTTAATTTAGAAAAATGCAGATATCTTGGTTTTGAAATAAGATAATAATGTGTAGAAAGTAGAAATTCGGTACGTTTTTACTTTTGTCCGGTCAGTTGTCAGTTTTTTATAAGAAAGAAAGAATAAGAAAAAAAAAAAAATCACGGATTTGAATTCCCTGACTGGTAGTTTCCCGAAAACCATATCCACTTTGTTGGAAAATTTTATAACGTTGCACCATTTTTTAAATCAATATTTTGGAAAATGGGTTGTTTACTTAAAATAGAGGCTGCTAATCCAGTTTTCAATATTAACCTTAATCCTAGTAATGGGCCTTTTCCAGACATATAAGGCTACTATAATCCGCTGACACATCGTGAAAAAATCAAAATTTTTTTATTTTGAACCGCTCTAATACACATACAGCTGCGGTAAAAAGAATAGCACCACGGTGTCATTTATGAATTGAAAGAAAGTATTTCGAACAAATGACGTTTTTCTTCTTCTAATATTTTAAAGCATAGTTACTTGATAAGTACACAAGATAAGCACATGACATTTTGTTCCAAAAAAATAACGGTACTTTCTAGGTTTGGTATTATATTGAGTAATTTGTAATTTCGAGCGGTAAAAATAATAGCGCTGTTCAACTCCTTTACTTCTCAAGATTAGGTATTTACTCTTATTAAAAAAATTTGATCGTAACAAGTAAGCTCCATTATTTTTGTATAATACTCCAATGATTTTTTCGAGTTTTTGCATTTTAGTATTCTACATAAAAAATTAATGTAGTTAATTTCTTTATTAAGTTATTAAATGAATTTAATAAAAATATGTATCATTTTAAAATTTTTTTTGTTCCAAATGGGCATTTTTTCACTATCTGACAAAAACAGCCACTAAAATGTCTTTGCTTATGTACCAATTTACTGAAAAAACTATTTAAGCCATAGAGTTTTTAGTGCAATTGTCTTAAAAATTGTGTCAGTAAGTGAAAAAAAAAAAGATTAAACTACAAGTGCTCAATATTACTAAAAGATTTTTCTCACATTTTTTAAGAAATCGACATGACTACATTAAGCAAAATAATCTATAGATATACAAGTGTGTAGATTAGGGTGATTCAAATTTTTTATTTTTTGTTTTTTTTAAGGTGCTGTTGCTTAAAAAGTAAGTTTATGATATTGTAGCGAAATTTGGTTTATGCTAGAAGACTCTTGAAATAAATACCAACGAAAGAAACTAAACGATATTAGCACCATCTAGCGCAAAATGCTAAAAATAATAAACCGAACAGACGCTGCAGTAAACAATAAAAAGTCAACAACCGAGAGAAATTATCGCCGTCGTACAACGTACAACGCCATCTAACATCTAGCATAATAGCTAGCTCAACGTCAGTGCGCCATGCTGGTGTATTGTGGTGAAATGTGGATAGTAGTAGAATGCACGCTACAAAGTAGCACTGGTGGGTTGTAGATAATGGTAGAATATACGCCACTTAGAAGGTACTGGATTATTCGAGAGAGTGATGACTGCAGTATAAAAAGGGTTGTCATCTGAGCTGAACACACAGTAGAATTAAACCAGCGAAGCAGAACAGTAGAATTAAACCAGCGAAGCAGAACAGTTGAGTTTGAACAGCAAAGCAATAAGCAATAAAAGTGAATACAGTGTGATCCGTAAAGTGTTAAATTAATATTAGAATTTGAACGTTAATAAAATAAACCATTTTATAACTAAATAAGTTTGTGTGTTTTTAATTGTTACACAATCCAGTGATCGAACTCAGAAAAGTGTGAGAGATCGAAATTATCGTCAAAGGGACAGAAATTTCGTAACAATATGAAGAAAAAGCTCACGAAAATTCAGCTCTGTAACTCAATTTTATAAGGTGGCGCCGGAGCCTGTTAGTTTTACATGTAAATTGTATGGAAAAATTATTTTTTTCAAAAAAGGTGTCTAAATAAATAGGTGATTAGTGCTGTTGAGCTGAAAAGGGTCGTTTTTCGAATCCTTTAAAATGGCTATAACTTTGCAAGGAAACATCACAGATCACCACTTGAAAGCTCATTTTAAAGGGCAAGGATGGTACTAAATGATGCTTTTGTTAAAAATAAGCTGATCAACTTTCTTTGAATCCTATACATGGCCTCGAAAGTAGACAAAAAACATCATGTTTTAGGTACTTAGCCTCAAATATTTCAGGATTCAGACATGATGGGTCAATTCTGAGGCCAGATTCGGATTCAGCGTAAAAAATTACATCGAAAAACGACCCTTTTCAGCTCAACAGCACTAATCACCTATTTATTTAGACACCTTTTTTGAAAAAAATATTTTTCCATACAATTTACATGTAAAACTAACAGGCTCCGGCGCCACCTTATAAAATTGAGTTACAGAGCTGAATTTTCGTGAGCTTTTTCTTCATATCATAAACTTACTTTTTAAGCAACAGCACCTTAAAAAAAACAAAAAATAAAAAATTTGAATCACCCTAGTGTAGATACATATTGTAGCGAAATTTGGTTTATGCTAGAAAACTCTTGAAATAAATACCAACGAAAGAAAACTAAACGATACTAGCTAGCATAAACATACTAGCACCATCTAGCGGCAAAATAATAAACTGAACAGACGCTGCAGTACACTATAAATAAAAAGTCAACAACCGAGAGAAATTATCGCCGTCGTACAACGTACAACGCCATCTAACATCTAGCATAATAGCTAGCTCAACGTCAGTGCGCCATGCGCACCATTCACCATTGTGGTGAATTGTGGATAGTAGTAGAATGCACGCTACAAAGTAGCACTGGTGGGTTGTAGAAAATGGTAGAATATACGCCGCTTAGAAGGTACTGGATTATTCGAGAGAGTGATGACTGCAGTATAAAAAGGGTTGTCATCTGAGCTGAACACACAGTAGAATTAAACCAGCGAAGCAGTAAGCAATAAAGTGAATACAGTGTGATCCGTAGTAGAACAAAACAGTTTTCTATACAGTGTTAAATTAATATTAGAATTTGAACGTTAATAAAATAAACCATTTTATAACTAAATAAGTTTGTGTGTTTTTAATTGTTACACAATCCAGTGATCGAACTCAGAAAAGTGTGAGAGATCGAAATTATCGTCAAAGGGACAGAAATTTCGTAACAATTGGTGTCAGAAGTGGGATTGTGTAAAAGAATTAACAATCAATTTTAGAAAAAAAAAAATAAAAATAAATAAATAAAAATGGTCAAGTTTGACGAACTAAAAGTGGATCAACTGAAGAAAGAGTTGCAGCAGCTGAATCTGCAATCTACTGGCGGAAAGGTGGAGTTACAGAAACGCTTACGGCAGGCTCTTGAGGCTCAAGGTGTAAACCTGGAAGAGCACGAATTTTATAGTGATGTATCAGAATCAGCAGCGAAAGTGGAAGAAGCTTCTGGATCAGCGGCAAGTGGTGAAGTTGTGGATATGTCAAAGTTCGAGAAAATGTTAATGGCGATGACGCAGACAATGAGTCAAAATGCACTACAGATGAATAAAATAGACCAGAAGTTAAGTCAGAACGCGCTGCAGATCCAGGCGGTTCGGGAAGAAATTGATCAGAGCTTAAGTCAGAACGCGACGCAGATCCACGAAATGAATCAAAACATTGAGGCTGTTCGAACAGAGGTGGCCAAAATGGTAAATGGCTTCGATGCAAAAATTATTGAGTTACGTGATGACGTTGAATCATTCAAGGAAGAAGTTCAAAATAATTTTGAGGACGTTAACAAAAGGATTCAACAGTTGGAAATAAGCGAACCAACCACTCAAGTCATAAGAGAAATCAGCGCAGAGAGGCTTAAGGCACCCTCGTACGATGGAACAACGCCATTTAGTGTTTTCAAGCTCCAGTTCGAAACAACATCTGGTCACAATCGTTGGGATAACGAAAGCGCAGCTGCAGCGCTAATTGTGGCATTAAAAGGCGCAGCTGCAGAAGTATTGCAAACAGTTCCAGTGGCGGAGCAGAAAAATTACAAGGCGGTGATGGATGCCTTACAGCGAAAATATGGCAGTGACCACATGAAGCAGATTCACAGATTGGAGTTAAAAAGTCGTATCCAGAAATCTGGTGAGTCCTTGCAGGAGTATGCTGCGGATATTGAGCGATTGGCACACCTTTCCTATCCTGACGAGTTAAGTGTCGTAGCTGAAAAATTCAAAATAGAGGCGTTTATTGACGGCATACGTGACTCAGAAACAAAACGCGAGACAATGAGGAGCCCGAAGACGACATTTAATGAAACAGTAACGGTTGCCCTCACGCAGGAGACGATTGCGTTGACATGCCGCCCATCACTGAAAACTCGTCGGATGGAGGTGGAGGCTGAAAAGAAAAATTCATCGTTCGCCAGCGGTAGCTTCAGCGGAAAATGCTACAATTGTGGTAAGCAGGGACACATGGCACGTGACTGCAAATCACGTCGTAAACGATCTGCATCACGTTCACCAAAAAGAAGACTTGGAAATAGGGTGAACGATGGCGAAAATGTTAGCGAGCAGCAGTCGTTAAACTAAAGAGAGTCAGTACAGCGGGGCGTGAGCTGACTCTTACAGATGATTGCCCCATAGTCTTGGTTTCGAAGCTCTGCCGAAATTCCAACAGCCTTACCATCGGTGGAAAAATCAGCGGAAGACCATGTGAGCTTACTTTGGATACAGGCGCATCGCATTCAATTGTGAGGAAAGACTTATTTGAAAGACGACGAGTAACGCCGTTAAATGGGATCCAATTGAGAACAGCGACAGGAGAAATTGCGCAAATAGTAGGAAAAGTTACAGCGAGTATTCTCATCGGCAACAAAACTGTGGAACATGATTTTATTGTTGCAAACATCACCGATGAGGTTATCATTGGCGTGGACTTCATGATTCGACACGGGTTCACTTTGGATCTTAAAAAAAAAACGTTAAGGTATGCCAATGTAGAGTTACCTTTAGACATTGGCTGTGGACAAAAATTAACAATTGCAAGAGTCTACATAAGTGAGCGCTGTCGAATCGAACCCAACACCGAAGAAATTATTTGGGCCACAACAAATGAAGACTGTGGGACAAGCCATCTGTGGGTAGTGGAAGCAGATAAGAAAAATTTTAAGAAAGACCTGATTATTGGAAAGACCCTTGTAAACACAAGAATAGACAGAAAAATACCGGTGCGAATTTTGAATCCAACAAATAAGCCGAAATGGATGCAAAAAGGTGAACTTATAGCGCAATGTGAGAAAGTTACGGCTGTGATAAATTGTGAAAATAACCAGCAGAACACACAAGGCCCAACTTTAACGAAATCGTCGGCCATGGAAGTATTGACGAAAGAATGGACGAAGGAGTTGTCTGCCCAGAACAAAAATAAAGCGAAAAGGTTTCTGCAAAAACATTGGCGGATATTTGCGTCCAAAGGAGAAAATAATGGCCGAACATCAGTTGTCAAACATCGTATTGATACAGGTGATTTTCAGCCGATTCGTCAACCTCCAAGGAGGCTAGCACTCGCTAAGAGAGAAGAAGTGACGGGCCTTATAGAAGATATGGCGCGAGAAAATGTCATTGCACCATCAGAAAGCCCATGGAGTTCACCGGTCGTACTTGTGAAGAAAAAGGATGGAAGTATGCGATTCTGTGTGGATTACAGAAAACTGAATGACGTCACCAAAAAAGACAGCTACCCGTTACCCAGAATCGATGATACACTGGATACGTTATCTGGAGCAACATGGTTTTCCACCCTGGACTTACAAAGTGGATATTGGCAGGTGGAAATAGATGAAAAAGATAAAGAGAAAACTGCCTTTAGTATTGGGAATGGTCTATGGCAGTTCAACGTCATGCCGTTTGGTCTTTGTAACGCTCCAGCTACGTTTGAACGGTTAATGGAACGAGTTCTCAAAGGACTACATTGGAAGACTTGTCTAGTGTATCTCGATGACATAATCATCATGGGTAAAGATTTTGATGACCACTTGAAAAATCTGGAGGAAGTGTTTGAGCGCTTGGAGGCAGCTGGACTAAAATTAAGTGCGAAAAAGTGCTCACTTTTCCAGCGTGAAGTCAAATATCTGGGGCACAAGGTTACGTCAGAAGGAATACACACAGATGAAGATAAAATAAAAGCTGTGAAAAATTGGCCACGTCCATCTAATCTTCATGAGTTGCGAAGTTTTCTGGGTCTATGCACTTATTACAGACGCTTTGTTCCTGGTTTCGCAAATGTTGCAGGCAGTCTACATGAGCTGACACAGAAAAATCGAAAATTTGAATGGAGTGGGGCACAGGAAACTGCATTCCAAAAGCTGAAAGAATTACTGTCTACAGCGCCAATACTCGCGTACCCAATACCCGGCAAAGAATTTGTATTGGACACCGATGCGAGTGGCCATGGTATTGGAGGAGTTTTGTCCCAAATCATCAATGGCCAAGAAAAAGTCGTCGCATATTTCAGCAAAATTCTGTCGAAACCTGAGAGGAATTATTGCGTAACTCGGAGAGAGTTACTGGCAGTAATGGAATGCGTGAAACACTTCCATAAGTACTTATATGGACAGCACTTTCTCCTGAGGACAGACCATGCGGCATTAAGGTGGCTACTTCAATTCAAGGATCCTGAAGGTCAAATCGCACGGTGGATAGAACGCTTGCAGAGCTATGATTTCACCATAGAGCATCGCAAAGGAAGCCAGCATGGAAATGCGGATGCACTTTCCCGTCGTCCATGTAAAATTGAATGCGGTCATTGTTCGCGAACAGAAAATAAAGCTGGAACAATTGATGTGCGCCTTTTGAACGTTTTGCCTGAAGAAAAGTGGACAAAAGAGGAGGTAAAACGGGACCAGCGCAATGATACAGATTTGGCAATTATAATTAAGTTTAAGGAGCTGGGTAGGAAACCGGCGTGGCAAGAAATTTCAAATGAAAGCCAAATCTGTAAAGCATACTGGGCGCAATGGCAAAGCTTGGAGTTGCATGATGGTTGTCTCTACCGAATCTGGGAAAGCGAGGATGGTAAAACTCGCTCAAAACTGCTGGTTATTCCAAAGGCCAAATTTAAGGAAATAATCGAGGATTATCACAATGGATCGAGTGGTGGACATCTGGGCATAACGAAAACCACAGAGAAAATAAAGAAACGGTTTTATTGGGTAGGATGCCAAGAATCAGTTGCTGACTGGATCCGCCGTTGTGACCAATGTGCAATTGCTAAAGGACCAAGGCAACGCACTCGGGGAAAAATGCATCAGTATAACGTTGGAGCTCCCTTTGAGAGGATAGCCATGGATATAGCGGGACCTTTTCCAATCAGCAATGCAGGAAATAAATACATCCTTGTGGTAATTGATTATTTCAGTAAGTGGCCAGAAGTATATCCCATTCCCAATCAAGAAGCAAAAACAGTGGCAGACATTTTCATCAAAAATTGGATTTGCCGATATGGAGCTCCACTTGAGTTGCATTCCGACCAAGGACGAAATTTTGAGTCGACACTTTTTAAGGAGGTTTGTGACATGCTTGGAATACAGAAGACACGCACCACAGCTTTGCATCCTCAGTCCGATGGCATGGTCGAAAGGTTCAACCGTACTCTAGAGGAACATTTAAAAAAGGTTGTCGATAAAGGGCAAAAAGATTGGGATGAGCATCTACCAATGTTTCTGATGGCTTATCGGTCGGCAATACACGATACCACTACAGTTACGCCAGCAAAAGCCATTTTTGGTACGGACTTAAGGCTTCCAGCAGATTTGAAGTACGGAGTAAGCGTTGTCCCAGAAACGACCCATGCTGACGATTACATGTCGCGGAAAAGAGAAGAATTAGCAGATATACACGAGCTTATTAGAAGACGTACTCAATTGGCTAGCGACAAGATGAAAGCTCGGTATGACCTGCGAGCAAATACTGAAGGGTTCAAAGAAGGTCAACTAGTGCTGCTACATAACCCACAACGAAAACGAGGCTTGTCTCCTAAATTACAGACTCATTGGGAGGGACCTTACCGGATCGTCACAAGGATTAATGATGTTGTGTATCGAATCCAAAAATACCCCGGGAACAAAAGTAAATTAAAGGTAGTCCACATCGAAAGGCTGGCACCTTATACTAGGGACGGAGAGACTCTTGTTCGGGACGAACAAGTTTAAGCGGAGGGCAGTGTAGCGAAATTTGGTTTATGCTAGAAAACTCTTGAAATAAATACCAACGAAAGAAAACTAAACGATACTAGCTAGCATAAACATACTAGCACCATCTAGCGGCAAAATAATAAACTGAACAGACGCTGCAGTACACTATAAATAAAAAGTCAACAACCGAGAGAAATTATCGCCGTCGTACAACGTACAACGCCATCTAACATCTAGCATAATAGCTAGCTCAACGTCAGTGCGCCATGCGCACCATTCACCATTGTGGTGAATTGTGGATAGTAGTAGAATGCACGCTACAAAGTAGCACTGGTGGGTTGTAGAAAATGGTAGAATATACGCCGCTTAGAAGGTACTGGATTATTCGAGAGAGTGATGACTGCAGTATAAAAAGGGTTGTCATCTGAGCTGAACACACAGTAGAATTAAACCAGCGAAGCAGTAAGCAATAAAGTGAATACAGTGTGATCCGTAGTAGAACAAAACAGTTTTCTATACAGTGTTAAATTAATATTAGAATTTGAACGTTAATAAAATAAACCATTTTATAACTAAATAAGTTTGTGTGTTTTTAATTGCTACACAATCCAGTGATCGAACTCAGAAAAGTGTGAGAGATCGAAATTATCGTCAAAGGGACAGAAATTTCGTAACAATATGTACAATGTATATATGTATATGGTGTTTTTTCATAAATTTGGTTTTTAAATTGTTAACAGTGTTTTTACTGACAGGCGCATCGAAAGCCGACAGTTGATTTGTTCTCATTATGTTTGGCCACTCTATAATAAATTTTCTAAATTCACTAAAATTTCAACTTTAAACTGACTCGAAATTCATAAATTTTTTTGCAATTATGCAGCCAAAATCAACACTGAATTATTTTTTGTAGCCATATGCTTAGCTTCTGGCTTGTACTGTTAGGCTAGCAAAAATTGACGCTTTGGAAATTCACATTGCTCGTGTTATTTCGTGTTAGATCGAACGTTCGAACTTCAGACTGCGCTTAATATTGGCAAGTTGCTATGAAAGAATTTAGCTAATAGAGCCTAAAAATCGAGTTATTTTGACAATGTTGTTCGTTTTATTTCAATTCGAAACTATGACAGTCTACAAAAAAAACACCCTATACTTGGCAAAGAAAAATTGAAATTCAAATAACCCCAGAAGATAAAACAAACACCAGCATAATTTGAATATGCAAATACCAGAAGTTGCGAAATCGCGTGAAATTAAAAATTCGTTTGCAGTACACGAGTAAAGATTTCCAAACAGTGAAATATCACGATTTTTTTTTTCATATTTTTACAAAAACAAACTGGTAACGAATTTGAATTCTTCAAGTTAACCGTTCGATTTTCCGCACAGCCACAAACATTCCTTTATTTTAAGCCAGCAAATTTTAACATACAAACGAAAATATCGAATACAAAAAAAAGTACTTTCACTGCTGAAAGTTTATTGTTTTTAATTTTTTTCTTCAATTTTTTTAATTATTTCCGCAACATTAATGGTAGAGTTTCAATGATTTTTGTTTTCATTTATATTTCGCGCAGTTGGTTTGCCTCTTATATAGATACATTTTGTATTACTGTAGATCGCGACGTTCGACAAAATACTATAAATTCTTTCAAGATCAAAGTAAAAGAATCACAAAGTTTGAATTTGGTTACTGTGTTGTTAAACTCAACGGATACCGATCACACTTGAGTTCGAAACTTGCAATTAATTATTATGAAGAATCTCTATTCTAACAGCAGCCTCACCCCAGTGGCCAGTCAAAAGGTTAATCGAATAAATTGTGCCGCTTGGTGAGCGACTAATTGAATTCAGAGAATTTTTAAAATGCGCTACAAGTCGACTTTATGAAAAGGGTGTTGCATTTAGTTGTAATAATAATTAGAAGTAGATACATATGTACATGTTTTCATATGGACTTTTGCTATAAATTCTTAAATAAATCTTGTTTTCATATGGACTTTTGCTATAAATTCTTAAATAAATCTTGTTTCAAAGCTATTCGTTAGGAAAATTGGACTGTGGCATTTTGGCAGAGAAGCTTATGTTAATAAGAAAAAAGCTTAAGACTAAGGATGCATTTTTCATAAAAATATAAAAACGAATTTAAATAAATTCGGGAAAAATTTTTAGGTTTTCGATTTTTAGTTCACACCGCTACTCTGCCGTACTAAGCGAAAAAGACGTATCTCAAAAAAAAAAAGTATCCGAGATTCTTATGGCATCGGATAGCTTAAGAAATTTCGCGTCTAATGAAATACTCCAAATGTCGGCATCTTATTTCAATCATATACAAACACTTCTAAGATAATTTCTTCTCAGGTATTTCAACAAATTGACATAAGCAAAACATCAATTATCTCGAAATGAATTTTTTGAGATACGTCTTTTTCGCTTAGTACGGCAGTATTTGTAAATCTTGTAAATTTTTTTAACACAAAGTTTTTAAAATCATATAGCAAAGTATTTAAAATAATGATTAAGTCAATATAAAAAATTATATATCTCTCCTCCCTTGTCCTAACTGATTTGTGTAGAATCATCGCCAGTACCAAACCACTTTTCCTAGAAATATGAAATTTTAAACTTGTTATTTTTTTGTGATGTAGGCGAACAATTTGGAAACATTTTATGAAATTCAAATTTTAATGGAATTCCCGTAAAAAAATCAAATGCTCAGTTTTTCCATAAAAATACACTTTTTTCAGGATAACTTAATAGGAAAAACTAATCAGGCGAAATTTTTCATACTGGAAACATAATATTCGGAACATAAGAACTTTACGCTCACTAAAACTAAAACCTAAATGGGTTTCATACTTCTCAGAATAGCATAAATCATAAAAAAATATTTTTTTCTTGCTGACTGACCTAGAAACAACGTTCAGGCCAAATTATACTTATATCTCAGAAACATGAAATGCGGATCATACGATGTCAAATGATCTTGCTTGTAAAATACAGGATAAAAATAATTTATACAAAAAATTAAAAGTAGATCAAAATAATGAACAACTTAAACTCCAGTATAAGGCTGCTTGCAAGAATCGCGGAATATATGTTAAGAAAGTTAAAGCTGAGTTTTACATTGGCAAGCTCCGTAGGTTTAGAGGAGACCCAAAAAGGGAGTGGAATGTTGTCAATGAAATTTTAGGTAGAGATGTATGTAATAATGCCATAAGAAGTCTTGTTATTGATGACGTGCCTACTTCTAACTCACATGAAATGGCTGAAGGCTTAAATGACTGGCGCTAAGGTTACTAATTGTGTAAATACTGATGGTTCTTTCTGTGATTGTTTTCTTAATGATAAATTTTAGACCAGCAGTTTTATGTTTTCGCCTATTTCCTCGTTTGAGTTATTTAACCTCATTATGTCCCTCAATAATTCTAAATCCTCAGCTTATGACTGTTTTTCAAGCTCTGTTGTTAAAAAAATTGTCTATAATATTACAGACATTTTATCGTATATTTTCAATTTTAGCGTATACTCTGGCATTTTTCCTATTTTTCCATTTTGATAACTGCGTCTTTGTTCGTAGATATAACGAAAGCGTTTGATACAGTGCATCCTGAAATATTGCTGGACAAACTTTATAAGTGTGGTTTCCGAGGTTTCATTTTTTCTTGGTTTGCTTCATATTTGTCAAATAGACAACAAGTGGTAAAGGTTGGTGAAAATGTAAGCTCTAATATGAGTTTGAGCTTAGGTGTCCCACAAGGTTCTGTTTTGGGACCGATCTTGTTTCTCATATATATAAATTCTTTATTTTCATTAAAATTGAAAAGCAGTTTGACTGTTTTTGCTGATGACATGGCGTGCTCACTCATTAGTAAGTCTTTTCTTGATCTGTATTCCAATTTGAATCATGATGTAGATTTATTGAGCAGATGGTTTAAAGCTCATAGGCTAGTCATTAGTGATAAGACTAAACTCATGTTTTTTAATATCTCTGGACATGTTGTACCATTGGGACAGCTACACTATCATGGACCTTTCTGCAGTAAATTTCCTAAAGTATGTACTTCATGTAATGTAGGTTGTAAATATAAGACATATGTGGATAATGTACAATGCTCATCTAACTGTTTTGTGATTGAGTCTGTTGATTCCTATAAGTATCTTGGGTTATGGCTAAATTCTAAGTTAGATTGGTCTTTACATTGCAGTGAGTTGAGAAGGTATTTCAGGAACACAATTCGCCAGCTTTATGTGCTTAGGACTTATTGCTCTTCGGAACTTCTCAAATGTGTTTATTTTTCGCTTTTCAATTCTAAACTTGAATATGGTTTGACCTGTTGGGGTGGGACACATAAAAATAAAATAACTCCAATTTTTAAATTGCAAAAGTGTGCTATTCGGTTATTATGCAATAAATCCCGGTACGATAGTAGTTTTTGTCTTTTTGAAATGTTGTCTGCCGCTCAAGCATTTGTACTATTACAAGGTTCTCAGGCTATTTTTCTGTAATTCTGGTTATTTGTTTAACAGATTCTCCATGCATTATAATTTAAGAGCTAATTTACAAAATCTTATAGAAGTTCCACACCATAAACTGCAAATTTATCTTAACTGTTACTCTTCTGTGTCACCTAGAATTTTTAACCGCTTACCGGAAGATATTAGACGAATTCGAATTAAGGCTTTATTTCTTAAAAGAGTAAAATCCTGGCTTTTTAACTTTAGTTTTGACGATTTAGACAGAATTTTGCACGTAATTCAATGAATTCCTTGGGTAGATCTGGTATTAAATATTATATCACATTATTAATGCACATACATATATGGTTCTTTATTTTGAATAAAATTAAAAATTAAAAATAATATTATAGTAATGAATTCTTGTAATGTATTAGATAAGATATTTTGCCTGCGATCGCTACTAGCTCCTATGAGCTACAGATCGTAGTGTTTTTTCAATATTAACATGTATGTCACTAGAAATTAATAATTTTAAGTTATAGTTTGTGAAATATTATATTGAATAAAATTGAATTGAATTTTGAAAAAAAAAACATTTGTAGCTGAATGGTAGTGTGTATTTTTATGTTTATGTTGTCCGAGCCCCACAGTATGCCGGGTCAATTTCTAATTTTCTAACATTGAAATTATTTTAATATCTATGTATGTATTTATATTCACATGATCTGAGGGGGTATGTAGAGAAAGTGCGTTAAAGCTAAGAAAAAGTTATAAAAAAAATAATATAAGAACAATATTTTTTTAATTTCCAGATTATATTTTTTAAAAGCTTTTTATTTGATTTAAAGCTTTAAGTTAAATAGCTAATAAGGCTTATAGCTGTAGTAGCTGAATTCTATTATTAGCTTAGTAACTAACTAGCTTATTTATAAAAAATTGATGAAAATGAAAAAATGACGCTTGTATTGTTATAATTTTTCTTAGTTTTTAGCGATTTCACAACATATCAAGAAAAATAAAAATGACAAACAAATTATCAAGACGATAACTAAAGGGGATTTGACAAAATGACGTAGTAGAAGCAGAACGGCATGTGAGCCGTATAGGTTGAAATATGGTGTTCTAATCCAAAAGCAGAGCCCAATAAATGCTATGATTCATTCAAAACGTAGTGAAGGTATTTCGATTGAATTGAATAGTCTGCATATGAATTCGTAGCAGACTTGGAATAAGATATCTTTGAGTAAGATTACAGGAAAGCAAATAGTAGCTATGACTTGATTTACGGCATATTTTCGTGTACATATCTGTTTTCGTAGTGGGTGAGCGTGGTTATAAACTTTTTTCCTACTACCATATTTTGTCAAGACTTCGGAACCTTTTAAGATAAAGAAAGAATCATTTGGGTATAGAGAGATGCAGTGGCGGAGCTAGGGTCAAAGTTTCATAAAAGAATAAAAATATACCACAAAAAAAAAAAAAAAAATTAGCTCATCGAATTTTTTTACGTATGTCATCAAATGGATAGTGAGGACCATATTTTGCATTTTTGCAGGGGCGACTACTCCATTCGTCCGCTCGCCGTAGCTTCGCTAATAGAGATATGTCAAGATAAATCGTACCAAAAATATCTTTCAAATATTAACATATTCTGATTTGACCATACTAATAAGTCAACTATAGAAAATAAGGAGTAGGGACATTTTTTAGCGTATACAGCCTGTTCTTGAATTGTTTGATATAAATAAGTAGAAAAAATTATTAAGACCAAATCCATCTCAAACCATGCACGCGGTTTATTTCATGTTACGGAATTGGTTGTCAATTATATATGTTGTTTCACCTCAAATGCCTCTAAGCGCGCTTTAAACTCATATCATCTCTTTCTTATATTAGTACAAGTCCAAAATGAAATTTTAAGCGAAAAAAAGGTGGGGTTTCTCAGAAAATTAGCTTTGTTTTTTTCGCCCTAACTCTGCCAATTTTTAACCATTTGGAATTTTTTTAAAGATTCTAACAGAAGTTAAGAAGTTCGATGAGAATCAAAAGACAGAAGTTAACTATTTTGATTTGGATGGAAATGCCGCTTTTTTGAAACAATTTTCAGCCTAAAATGGGCATAACTTAAAATGGCCATAACTTCATAAAAATTTTTTTTTAATCAAATCGAGGAAATATGGGTCCCCTTATATCCTTTGAAAAACAACATATTTAATTGGCAACCAATTCCGTATTTTTCGCCTATTTGTTTTACTCAAATTGAGGTGCTCCACAACAGCAAAAACGAAAATGGTGATTTTCGACAGTAGTTGGTTCAACTTCGTTGTGTTACCTTTGCAAATTTTATTTCATTTTAATAACTCTAACTGTATAAGAGTGTTAGGAAATACTCAGAAAACAAATAAACTTCCATCAAAGTACAGCTATGAAATGTAAATTCCATACGGTTTTAAGAAATCATCAAAAAATAATTTCAATATTATGCTATTTTACTTCGAAACTTCATCAGATATCGCGTGTCAGCCAAGAGTAATGGCCAATACATAATTATTTAATTACACAAGCAAGCAAAATGAAAAAAAAAAAAAAACGTTAACATACAAAGCTCAGTCATAATTTATTTTTGTTATATACAATTTTACAATGATTTCATATATTTCATATAGGAAATAACTACTATTAATGTTTAAATCAAAACAAACAGCAAAAAAACAAAATATTGTTGCAAAACTCAGATGTATAAAAAAAAAAATATCTAAAGTTCAAATGACGCCTACACGAAGAGAACACAGTTTCAATTGGTAGAACCACCAACAACGCTTAAGTCGGAACACTAAACTGCAATAATCCGTAGTAACCTGAGAGATATGCGAGTCGTTTCTTACTTTGTTTTCGGTCTAAAGCGCTTGGTCAAACATTTTGTGTCGGCATGAGCTTAATTTTGGGCACAGTTAAATGACCTTGATTGAGTATATTTTGGATATGATTTTCTTTCAGCCGTGATTCGTTTATGTACCTACATACTATCTGTATGTACATAAGTAGTTGCTGCTGCATGAGTTGCAAATATAAGTAGGTATCTAGATAACATTTGTTTGAAGTATATGAAGAAGTTAATTTTTCACATTAACTGGCGTTTCTATTTAAGAAAAAAGCTAACTACTCTGGCGAGAGATACATACTTTTGACACGTTCGTACGTAGTATACAGATGTATGATTGTAATAATAAAAAAAAAAAACTTTTATCATAAAAAGTCCCAGCTATACTCGGTTCATATTAGTTATGTAAACAAAAATTTTAGTGTAACTTTAGTTTCGTCAAATAGATATTTCGGAATCTTATAAGTGTGTGAGAAATGCGAAGCCCATTTACTACAAGGCGAGTAATATCACTCGAGAAATATATTCAACCCTCAAGTCTTGGCGTTCGGCAATTTTTTATAGAGATCAATTCTGTTATCTCTCCTGAGCTTTGTGAAGTATGAAGTATGTTTTCCAAAGTCTGGAAAATGAGAAAATACAACCTTGGAATTTATTCCAAATTCATAATATGTACATTGTGGTGATTGAAATATAGATTTAAGCAGGTTTAATAGTTGCAATTACATGAAGTTAATATTCTGGTACAATAAGAGCTCATAATAATAATATTCACTCATTGAACTTTGTTGCTTCCCATAGAAATTACATGGGAAAGAATGCTTGTAGTTTCGTCTATATCTCGTGAAAGAAAACTCTTAGATCATAAAATTTTCCATTAAAAAGTATCTACTCATTTTTTTCGTCAAACGCTGTAGGCTTTACGGCATGTAAAAGGTTAAAATTATTTCGATCAACCGTTATCGTAAGCAGGTAAAAGTATTTTTTAATACTTTAATTCTTGCCAAATTATGAGTTGAGTTTGAGAGCCACTACGGGTCAGAACAAGTCAAAAAAGCTCTCTTTTGACTGCTTTTAGTGCATGGTGTAATGGAAGCTGTATTTTGTACATCGACACCGTTTGATGACCTTGTTTTTTCAGGTCAAAAACATTTTGAGGAGTTTTTTTTTATTTTTTTGTAATTCGACCTTTTTTTGAAATTAGAGCAACAACTTTTTGATTCGATCTTTTTTACAAATTATGAACGCCAAAACTAGAGGGTTGAATTTATATTTGAAATTATATTTGGTGGAGGTAGATGAGTAGAAATAAAGTCTGACATTCAGACTGTGCGTCCATTGTACCCTGCCCCGAAAAAGATGAAAATAAGATAGGTATCAAAAAATGAGTTTGAGTGTAAGTAGAAGAGTCACAAAATCGAATATCTTATTTTCGGAAAGTTCATTTTTAGTCTCTCTTAATTGATTGATGGAAAAATATTTTTTTAGAAAAACGGGTCAAAATAGGGCAATTTAGCTGAGTTCCTAAATTGCCCCATTTTGACCCTATTTTCACCCCTGATGATATTCAAAATCTATTTCCAACATCAATCATCAATTTATTAAAAAAAATGTCTACAAGCCCGGAAATTCGGTATCTTCTTTGGTGACATCCAAAATTCGATTTGGACCTGTAACCACCGATTGATACAAAAAAAAAAAAATGGAAACAAATTAACTCGCATTCAAAACATAATATGTTTTTCAAGATAATAGTAGTTGGCAATGTAAAAACGATTTTTTCTGAATAATAGTTAATGAAAATCGTAACAAAAAATTTAAAAAACCTAACTTTTCTTACCAATAATTATTACAAAGTAATTTGAATAGAAAAGAACTCTTGATTTTGGACAATTTTTTCAATCACAAAAAATCAGTTGGATCTTTGGCCAGAACCAACTACACTGTTTTAACTTCAAACTCAAAAAGCTGTATTTATTTGTTCGTTCTATAACTTTGATATTAGTGGTCCAGGAATAATTAAAGTTTTGCTTCAAAATATGTAATTGCAATTAAATTTTTGGAAGAAATTTAGGGATTCGGGTCTAAATAAAGTATTTTTACTCTTTGGTTTGGCGCTTCAGGCTCCATTTAGCGACATCCTTTTTACCCAATATCTTGCAAAAGTAGCAGCTTCGAAATAAAGATCTTACTTTTTTTAGACCATTAATTTTCAATATCTTATGCCTCGAACGTTTTTCTCTATAACTTGCCGTTTTCAGAAACAAAAATTTTTTTTCAAAAATCTATCTTTTATATATGTACTAGTAATATTTTATGAGGTATTTTACAAATTATCGAATCAAATTATCTCAAAAACTAAAAAAAATGTAGAGATAAAGTTTTTTTGTACGATACATCGTCGAAACTTAAATTTGAACTCAGGGATCATCTCTTTATTATACTCTAAGATAAAATTGCAAGCATTTTCCAAGTTAACTAATTTTTTGTTCGTTTTTTCAGGACAACAACACAGCAAAAAATATTTTTTATGTCCACTATATGTACATTTTCATCCTTACTTGTGGGGTTTTCAATGCTGAATTCAAATCAATATTACCAAAAATGCAATTACAATTTAAGCGTACATTTTATGATATATTTTAAAAATGTCCAGTCTTATTGAACAGATTGTATCTCGAAAACTATAAAATGTAACAAAAAAGGCTCCAAGTTTTTTTTAGATATTTGCACAGTGGATTGGTTTGTATGGAACGGTGGCCATAAAAAGTAATCATTGCGTTAGACTTTTGAAATTTGGTTTTTATATAATTTTGGTTTTTATACAATTTTATTTTTTAAAGGTCACTTTTATATAATAATAACTTTAGAAAAAGGCTGATTTTTAGCGACCAAATAGAAACAAAATTAAAAAAAATTAAAAAACAAACTTAATTTTTGTTGTAAAAAATTAAAAAGACTAAATTTTATTTTAAACAATTTTTTCGTTTTCATTTCCAGATGTTTTTAGATTAACCCTTAGCGTCATGAACGGTCATACGGAAATTTTCAAATCATTTTAGCATAAATATTTCCTGAAAAATATCCCAAATAATCATGGAATTTCATAATTTAAATTCGATTTTTTTTTTTAAACGTGGAGTCGTGAAAGACTCCAATATACCGGATTGTTATAAAATTGAAGTGCTGCCGCTAAGGGTTAAAGCCACCGAAATTAGTGTGTACAAAAATTATTTCGTTAATGGACAAGCCCACCTCCCATAAAAATGTGTGATGTGGTCGAGGATTTTTCTTAAAAATGTGTACCAGTTTCTATTAATTTGGCAGTGCTGATTTCAAAAATTTTACATAATATTTAAGTTATTAGAGAAAACCCGTTTTGAAGGCTTATCTTTTCTGATTTTGAAAACAATACATTTTACCTAACCCCTAACCTAACCTTCTTCCTTTCAGGGAACTCCTTTCTGAATTTAAGCATCCCCCTTCACACTCTAAGCTTTTACAACTGATAAGTAATGCATTGCAAAATGTGAAGAGATGAAAATATTTGTACCTTCAAATATTCCAATAGAAAAAAATTTATAAAATAAAAGTTGTCAAAATCTGCTGCTGGAAGTTTGAATTTGAGTTAACCATACTTTCTTACATATTATAAAAAAAATTTAAGAAATCTGGAGAAATGTTTTTCTTTTAGTATTAAAGTTTGCGAAATTTCTCAATAATGACTATTTAAGATCTAATTTTCAAAAACTTAGCATAATTCACATATAAATTGTAAAACCTCAAACAAACACTTTTTGAAAAGTATATTGAATGGTCTTTTCAAAAGTATGCTAGTTTAGTGAATTTCGATACCAGGAAATTAATAAGAGTATGTCACAAAGATTAATACATTTTGTTCTTTCAAAAATTACATTAGAAAAAAATCGAGTAAAATAAAATTGTGAAAAACTGCAGCTGCAGCTTTGGATTTTGGTTAACCACGCAATTTTGAAAATTTGGGGACACATATTATTTTCTGTCAATGTTTGCACTTTTGCTATTTTTCATTTTAATTTTTTCAAAAACAAGCATAATTTATATAACAGCGATAGAAGAAAATTAAATTGGTTTTTTTAGAGTGAAACCAATGTTATTTCCGAAAATATGCACAGCAAGTTAGCTAGAGCGTTCTATAAAACAATTGCTAATATTAAAAGTTTCATAGAAAATTTTTTGTGTTCAAAATTCATCTTTATGTCCACTGTGCCACTTAACCCAAAAAAAGCTTAGAGCTTTTATAGTTATTTTTTTCCCTTCCCTAAGTTTTATCTGACGATTGTAGTATAGTTTTTTTTTTAAGTCACTAGCGCTTTCATTTTTTTTTTTTTTTTTTTGTATTTACGGCAACGTGCTCCCACTGTGCGTCGTAATAATTTGCTCGAAATACAAAATCAAGAAAAGAAATTTTGTTTGCAAAATGTAAATTTTGTTTTTGGACTAAGCTAAGCCAAATACTTTACTCAGTGCAGTCTTAACAGATTTTGCCTGGAAGTTCTTGCTTAAAGCTCTTAGTTTCCATGTTGAATACTGGAGTGTGAATGTTAAAATAAAAGATATCTCTTTTTGGTAGATACTGAGCATAATAAAATTAGTTGGTTTTGAAAATTTACGTTTCAATATAAACGTCACGAGGACATTTCTAATCAGGAATCACTAATACAATTATCTGTCTGCATTCCCTGTAGAGTGACTGCTGTTCTGAAGCGACAGTAGTAAATGGCGCACCCTTCTAAATAAATGCTTCAACATGTGTTCTCTTGGACTTTTTTTTTTTGGCATGGCTTGGTTACCAAACCCTAATTTCGCGCCAGCAGGCTATATTTGTTTTCATCAATGATGATGACGATGAATGAAAAATGTTTCCAAACATGCACAACAACTACATAAAATTGTTTTAATCTATCACTAAGTAATTAAATGCGTGCTGCCTTGGCACAAAAATTTAAGCAACTTGAGATAAAAAATAAATATAAAATCAAAATGTGCTGAATAATAAAATGTAAAATAAAAATTCATGCTCACCACCAGACAAACTTAGACGCTTGCGAGCATCTTTCTTTGAATATAAGAAATTGTGCAATCCCAAGCTGGAACTGGACTTCTTTGCACTCAATGATGAGCTGGCACGACCTGCAATGCCCGGAGAACGGTATCTCGCACTCTTGGCGGCACTGCTGGATGGCGGGAAATTCAATGCATTCTGCGATTTGGTAATTGGCGTTGTTGTCACAGAGACCGAGCTGTTGTTAGTTGGTAGGCGTGGCAGTGAATTTGTGCTCGCTATCTGCGTTACTGCGGCCAAGCTTCGTGGTAGCGTTGAACGTGCGTTAAAATTACCTTCATCGGAGGAGTCTGTTTCGTAAATGGCGTCGGGCACACTCGAACGACGCACATCTTTGGAGTCTGTGGAGGAAACCCATGGTTTTGCCGGTGACGATTCCAGTTCCTGGTGCCTCTCATCACCACCGCCAATGCTGCCACAGGAACGAACACGATCTAACTGCTCACGACTGAGACTCTTGTGGTTGAACAACAAATCACCTGCCGAACGGCGCTTTGCAATGGCCAAAGCGGACGCAGACGATGAGTTATCACGGTCAAGTTGACTTAGTTTTGTTCTGGAATCGCCATTAGCCAGTAATGCCGACTCAAAACTGCCGCGCCACGAAAAGCGCTCGTAATCACTGGCGACACCACACTCTTCGCCGGCAGTGTCGCTTACGCCACTGCTCGACTGGTGATGATGCGGTCGCGAGGCGGCTGCAACGCTGCTACTGATGTTGCAACTGCCCGCCGCTGTGGTAGCCGAGTCCAATAGTAGATCGTGGGACTTGCTTCGCGCTAAGTTGTTAGCGTCTTGCTCCTGTTTTTTCATGAGTTTTGTTTGCATCTGATGGCTGTGATGGGGCAGATGTCCACGCACTGCCTTACCATGCCCGCTTTCAGAGTGACTCTCCTCTTCATCTTCTGTAGTTGTAGCTGATATTTTGGCATGCAAACGCTTATGGTGATGACGCTGTGGAGGCGTGGGTGAGTTACTGCCATGTGTATCGTTGCCGCTGCTCACTTCGTGCATCAATGCTACAAGACGTGTTCCTATATGTTGCATTACTTTAGCGAATAATTGTGGTGACCGATCTAAGCTGTGCGTGCTGCTGTTGGATATTTGATCTTCTTCAACAATTTTTTCAACATTTTCTCCACTGCAGCTCGGCACACCTTCTGCAATGACAATTGTAGGGTTCTGTTGCTGCTGCTTGTTGGCATTGCCTACAGCAATTTTTGAAAAAGAAGCCACAAGTTTTTGGTAGACCAACGCTGTGTCGGGATTGAGGCCGTGTGTCTCGTCCAGCAAGCCACCATCGCCACGATCCCCCTCTTCGTCTATTTCGAATTTACTTATAATTTGCTGACAACTCGCTGAGATTTGCTCCTTAAGTTCACCTTTTCTACTTTTTCCAGCAGCGCCTTCTAAGTCTGAGCTGGTGTAGTCAGAGGAGTCATAGGAATCGGACCAGGTGTCTTCGCTACTAAGGTATTCAACGATTTCTCGTACTTGTTCGTCATTTATGCCAGGCACAGTCTTCATTAAGCGTGTCAGCTCATTCTCAAAATAGGCGAGTTGCGAAGGGCGCGTTTTCATGCGGCGCACCGAAATAGGTGTGGTTTGATTGGGTGTTGCGCCTTTTGAGTTATTGGATGATGCATAATTTTGTTGCGCATTTGCAGTTGCAACTACAAGCGTTTTAAAGAATTGCCGCATCTTAGACATCATTAGATTTGTTTCCTCATCAGAGCTCCAATTATTAAAGCTGTCCTTTCGCACCAGACCAGCTGCGCTGCTTGTGGATGGCGGTAGAGGCGGTTTTTTAGTAACACCGTCTGATTGAAGCTCAGGTAACTGTACAGTGGCATCGGAACTAAGTAAATTAGTCGAAGTAGGAGATTCTCTATGCGCAATTGGTACCACCTCTTTGTCTTCATGAATTTGCTCCAAAGTTGTAGGGGATCTTGTTCGAAACTGTGTGCTCCCCGTAGGAACATCAGTCTCCGGAGTTTTAAGTAAGTCATCATTGCTGCCTACGAATCCACTGTCGCGACTGTGATGCTGTTGCTTTTTAGCCTGAGAGACAGCCATAGAAACAGGAGTTGGCGTTCGGCATTCTGTTGAATTTGTTGTTGCTTTTAGGTTTTCCTCCAAACTCTCGTGCAGCCGCTTTTCATCCAAGGAATCATGACGCTTGCGAACTTGTTTCTTTCGCTTGATTGTATCTGATGAAGCGCTATCAGTTGCTTTATCACCACTGCTACTTAGATGTATGATGGTTTCATCACATTCTTCAGATTCCGATGAGTCCAGCATATCGCCAACGCTACCGCCAAGCAGTGTTGACTCCAGCGAATCATTAGCAATTGCCTGCGAGTCTACCAGTAAGTTATCTAATGAAGAACTATGTGATCTTGGTGTACCACGGGCACGCACCAAGCGCTTACGTCGCTGACTTGGACTCGGATGTCCTTCACTGTCACTACCAACGCTACCGCTTTCATCAGACTCATTTTTCTCCGTAGTACTAAAACCCATAAAACCAGAAAGAAAATATTTTTCTAATCTAGAAGAGGCCAGCTCTGCAGCATTATTTATATCAGTGATAGGCTCTTCCGGTATACCAAGAGAATCAAAACTCTCTGAACATTCACTGCTCACCTCGGAAGTACTATCCTCGCCACGTGTATCTATCGAACTCATTACTTTACCATCG
The DNA here is from genome assembly GCA_949775025.1 of Tricholauxania praeusta. Classification (NCBI taxonomy): domain Eukaryota; kingdom Metazoa; phylum Arthropoda; class Insecta; order Diptera; family Lauxaniidae; genus Tricholauxania; species Tricholauxania praeusta. The sequence continues at coordinate 71,523,297 of OX459029.1, read as the reverse complement.
CTTAGGCCAAAAAAGAAATATTTCTCCAAGTCAGACGCAGAAAAACGATTATGATGATTTATGTTACGCTGCCGTCGCCGCTCCGCTTCATCCATCTCTTCGTCGCCATCATCATCATTACCACGTAGCGAAGCTACTTCGCTTTCTTCGCAACTTTCCTCAACAATTGTGTGTAAAGTGAAATCAATCGCTGAACGATGATAGCCACGCAGTTCCTCCTCTCGATCAATAAAAATACCACTTGCCAGAACAGAGTCATCACCATCAACACTGAGATCCTCAGAATCTGAAGCTGTAGGTGTAGTATCGTCATCAATCATATCCATATCGTCGCCATGCTGACTGATTTCCTCAACCCAGGAATCATCATCTGCAAGACCATCTTCAAGACAGATAGCAGGAATGTTAGCAGGCGTTTTTTTCGTCATCGAAGGCGATGATTTACTGTCATCATCATCATCATCATCTTCCTCATCATCGTTTACAATCTTTTGGTCACGCAATAAATCTACCGTACTCACACCGAAATTATCAATAGTAACATTATTCATTGACGACGGCGATAACGACGTCATTGTGACGTCAGGATCACGGAGCACCGAACTCAATGACTCACGCCTACTATTTGCTGTTGTTGCTGTTCTTTCATATAGATCGTACGTATTTGTTGTTGGTGCTTTTGTTTTAATTTGGCTAAAATCAGTTTCATAACTAAAATTAACGCCACCAATACCACTATCACTAACCGAGGCACTAACACTATCAACATCAACATCGACATCGACATTTCTATTCAGACTACTTATATCATATGGTTGTTTTTGTTGCTTAACACGTGTCGCATAAGGCTCAAGTGTTGTTGTTGTTGTGTTTGAATTTGTGTTGATATCGCTATTGGCGTTGGTAGTATTGGTAAACACAACATTTGAGGTTGCACTTTCGTTGTCATTCTCTTTTGTAATCATAACTAAACTACGATACTTTGCTGATAATGAATTGGGTGAACTGTATTTCGTTGGTGTTGTTGCTGTTGCGTTCGATGATTGCGAGTTAAAAATCGAGGGTGCGTATTTGTACCGTTCGGAGTTAGATGTCGTTTGAAAACCGAAAACATCGTCGTCGTCATAAACCTTTTCGTATGCGTTCACTATTTCACTTTTATTATCGGTATTGGCACGTTCGTCGGTTTTATTTTCACGTAAAACGCTACGCTGCAACGCACCTTCCTTTCCGTCGTCACCATCCCCGTCACTTTCGCTGTGGTCGTTTTTATCGCGACGCTTTAAATCTACGTCCAAATCGTTTAACATTTCATAGTAAACTGGTCGCTTTACGTTGGCCAAATCATTGGTAGAGGTAGACGACGCTGATGCGCAAGCAACTTTATTGCCTGCGCTCGCTGTTGTATGCGAGTTCGTTGTTCTTGTTGCTATTGCTGTTACTGTTGTTATCTCTGCAAAACTCTCTCGCACATTATTGCATTCACTCTCATGCTGGTCGGTTGAATTGGTGTGGTAGTCGTAAACCTGTTTTAGTTTTTGTTTTTGTTTCTCTTTATTGTTGTCTGCATGGGTTTGCTCAGGTGTTTTTTCTCGCTGCTGCTGCTGTTGGTAATCAGCATATGTTTTGCTTAGAGTTTGGTTTTCGTTTTGTTTTTTTGTTGTCTCTTTGTTTGTTGTTGTTGCTGTACTTTTAGCATGGAATTCTTTTGTGAAATCCAAGTTTTTAAAATCAGCAGATACTTTATTTGTGTTGCATGCTTCACTGAACGCTTGGTGTTGTTTTTCTTTAGTGGTTTGTCCAGCAGCTGCTGAAACGTGTTCGCACACTACCTGCTCGTTTAACTGTGTATCGTCAGTACGGTCTTGGACCTTAATTACGCTTGCGCCTGTACGTTTATGATTCGTTGTAGCTACTTCGTCGTCATCATCATTAACAGCGGCAACAACGTAATTATCATTATCTTCCATTTGCTTATGTTGTGGTTCTTTCGAATTTCTGTTCTGCTGTTGTGCTATGTCATGCGTATTTACGATTTTATTCTCGGAAACGCTAAGGTCTGCAGCTTCTACACAAACAGCTTTTTCCGTAGACGGTGTCATGCTACTGCCAAGCACACTTGATTGCTCACTAGATAACTTAGACTGTTCAGTGAAGTCAGCAGTACCTTTCTTGATCTGTGCTTCACAATTTCCAGCACTAACAATTTGTAATTCACTTGAACTTGCAAATTCGTTTTGTTTGGCTGTCGTTTTGAAATTATCGTTGTTGTCCTCATCGTGCTGCTGCTGCTTGTTGATGCTATTTTTAGCCAAGTTGCAATTTATCTTCGCCACCATATCGCACTCGTTTTGCGTCGCTGCTAGTGCTGTTGATGTTACGCTTTCGTTGCTGTCGTCATCATTGACGTCATGCATTGTTGCGACTAAAGGTGCAGAATTTCCACTGGTGACTGTAGAATCAGTTGAGCAGCAGCCGCTGTTTAATAAGTGGTCTTGATTAATCTTTTCCACATCATTTCGTAGTTTTTGCAATTTTAGCTCAAGCCCAGAATTTTGTTTGTTTAACGCCAGCAAGCGATTAACATCGTTCGCAATACTGTTGAGTTCCTCGCAGGCCACTTGGGCATCATCGATTAGCTGTGCTGCACTAACTTGTTCCGGTGCACTGGAGCATGCTGTGGGCGCTGATATTACGCTGTTGGCAGCCAGCGAAGCATTCGAAGCACTCGAATTCATTGCATTTGTAGAAATTGTTTCATTTACTGTTGCTGCTGTTGCATTAAATCGCTCTGATTGATTTAATTGCATGTGCAAAATTTCGATGTTGTTATTACCGCTGTTGCAGTTTTGCAGTTGCAACTCATTAACATGACTCGATTCGTTTTCGTTTGCCACTTTCTGCTTAACTGTGCCATCAGCTCTTGGCAACTTTGAATTTTTCGTCTGCGCCTCCAACTCTTCGTCGTTGTAAACGCGTATCGAATTAAGCACAACGCCCCCCAAATGATCGTCGTCGGTGATACCGCCAACAACAATAATACAATTGGCAATCTCATCGATTGATGTCGCCACATATTTGTTGCTATTATTGTTGCTGCCCTGTTCCTCTGTTGCGCTCGATAAGCTGTCGCTGTGATCGTTGGCATCATCACTATCACTTTCATGTCTTACGTGAGGTGACACGCCGGACCGCCGTCGCTGATATGTTGACGTTGAACTTGTTGCCAGCATTGAGGAATCATCCTCATTGATTGTTTTCACATAATTGAGTACGATGCCACTGCAGTCGGTGCGCTCAGTATCTGTGTCATTGTCAGATGAGTCCTCCAAATTGGCATCTGAGGATAGTGAATCATTTTCGGTAGAGGACTCGGCACCTGCGCCTGCTCGTCGATTACGTGGCCCAGCATGCCGATTGACCACAAAGATTTTTGAGAAATATCGTTTTTTGGGCCGCCTATCAGCAATTGTGCCGGTGTCGTCCGAGTCTACGGACTCTGAGCTGGAACTGGTCGTAGTACTGGCGTCATTTTCACTGCTAGTGCCACCATTTTCTTTAGCTGGATGCGGATCGTTTTCGTCCGCGTCTAAGTGACTCACAATCAAATCTTCGATGCCCGCAACACTCGCGATATCGTAACTACGTTGCACTAATTTACGCGGCGACGATTTGCGCTTCGTAAGTGGTTTTGCCTTACTGCTTGTCGTCTTAGGTCCTGGCACACCAGCAGCCGCATCCTCAGCCGCTGACTCAAGTTCTGAGCCAGTATCCGTTGCTGATGCGCAGGATGCTGACGACGAGGCAAAAACGTTTTCACTTTGTAAGTAACCCGCCGCTGCGGACGCGTTGTCGTTTTTGAGTTTTCCAATCGATATCATTGGATAATTTTTTTTATTTAAATTTCTATTTTTGAATTGCAGGCGCTCGTTTGGTTTTCGTGCTGCTGCTGCAGTAACCACCGCTGTCGCTGTTGTTTTACGGTAGACTGTTTTGCTGCTTTCCACCACCACCAGCGCGGCGGGTTGTTTTTTGTATTCAGTTGGTTCGTTTATTTTACCTACCACGACAGTATTTTCGTCTACTCGTTGTTGATGGCAGGCAGCCGTACAAGTGCTGCTGCTGTTGCTGCAAGTTTGCTTACCAATTTCGAGCGCGTCGCTGACTCCGACAACATGTTTACCGTTGCCCCCTACGTTTGCTGCCGCCGTTTGCACATCAAGTGGTTCACTTGGACCAGCATAGAACAGCACCGTTGACGATCGAGTGCTCGACGTCGTTTGTTTCTCCTCTTTGCCAACTTCCACTTCACTTGGACACTTGGATGCCGATGCCGACGACGACAAGTGAGATGCTTGAGAAGTTGAAGTTGTTGTTCCTAGTTTTTCAGGTACTTGAAGCTCAAAAGCTGTTTTCTGTCTTGAATCGTTTCGAAACACGTTTGTGGTAGTGATTGTGGTCGCTGGATTGTGGCTGTTGCTCACGAACAGCCCTGGCAGCTGTTTTACTTTTGTGCAGACTTGTTTATCGTCTTTGGCTTGGTCTTGCTGGCTGCTGAGTTCACTTGAATTTTCCACTAATTGCTCACTAAAGTTCTGAAATAAACCTTTTTTATCAGCAACAACAACATTTTCGATATCGTTTTGTTTTTGTTGTTGCTTATCAATTTTTTCGTTATGAATTTGATAACTCTGGCTGTTTTGCCATTCACTTTGCGCTGTTGACGCTATTTTTTTGTTATATTTTTCACCTTCCGCCGACGTTTTTGACTCGCGGTTTAAACGCGACGACAGTTTAGTTGCTACTGAAGCGAATGTTTCGCTAGCGGCAGCAAGCAACTCCTCAGACCCATTCGAGTGCTTGCGAATATGCGATTGTTTATCGGCTGTAGTGTCGGCGTTGGCGTCAGCGTCGGCGTTGGGGCTTACTTCAGTGTTACTTGCATGCTCTGTTGCTTTGTAGCTTAGCTGTAGTGCATTGAGTTTGCGTTGGTGGTGGCTGTTACTTGTGCTTGTTGGTGGGTTTGCAGCTGCTGTCGGTAAGTTGGCATCGTAGACATCAAAGCTTCCGCCGCTGTTGCCGGTGAGTGTTTCGGTACTGCCGCCCAGCATGGTACCGTAGCCAGACGACGCAGAACATTGCGACTGGTTCATGTTTGTGCCTAGCGAGTAGGTTGATGAGCTTAACGATGTTGGTGCTAATGGCTTAAAGCCAGTCCTAGCACAGCTGGCCAACTTTGTCTGCAGTAGACTTGATTGTGACGATGATGGCGACGATAAATGCATGCTTTCGTTGAAAGTTGACGACATTGCGTCCAGAGTGGCTGCATTAGAGTAGGCAGCAGCCACGGCTGCAGCTGCTGCGGCTTGCAAGCTACCGCTGCTTGCTGTTTGTTGGACCAAATTGGGCCCAGCTGCACCCCAAAGCTTTTGTATAGAAGCACAAAGATTTTCATCGTTTTCTATATTTAAAGTAGTCAGGCCTGCAGCTGACACCTTACCATCCATGCAACCATGCTGGGTACGCAACAGTTCACTGGGATGCCAGTTTTGAAAGGCAGCCATTGGCACTGGTATCGGCACCGGCACAGGTATCGGCACATATTGTGGCTGCGCTGTATTAAATGTGGCGGATAGTGAACGCTTTCCTCCACAAGTACAGGCACCACTCGGCGAGCTGTGTCGATAGTGTTTGTGGCCGTGATCCTTGTTAAGCAAACGTGTCTTAATGCGTGCCTTCATGCTGAGGTGTTGTTGATGCTGCTTCGCTGTCAAGTAGCTGTCTGAGCTCGTCTGCGAAGAGCTTTCACCTTGCATGAGAATTTCTTCATCAGTGCCAGTGTCACTTTCACGGATACGCGGACAGAAAGTGATGGGCTTACGGTAAAGCAGCGGTGAGTCCATGGGCGAAATTGTGCTGTCGCTGGACTTAAAATCATGTGGAATGCGTCGTGAGACCAATGGGGAACCGTCAGGAGAATAAAGTAGTTGCTTAGTGATGCCACTGCCGTTTGTGTTGTGCATTGAAGGTTCGAAATAGTCCCAATCGCCATCATCCAACGTTATGCTATTGCCATTGTGTGTGGATGAAGCTGTCGAGCTGTTTTCTTCAAATTCTTCATCCTTGCATGAGGAAGAGTCTGAATTTATGAAGACAAGTTTGAACTCATCAGCTTCCATATTATATTGGGTATGATTGATAGCAATGGATTTTAATTCCAACTCCGATGAAGTTTCCAAATCGTAGATATCTGCAAATCATTTTAAAGGATGAAGCAACATTTTTGGTTATCAAATGTCAATTAGAATTTCAATTGTTAGTAGTTAAAAAGCAAATTACTTGTAAGCAAGTTGTGCACTGCTGATTTTTACTTTGCGAATATTCCTTCACCAATATTTTGTTTGTTGTTAAAATGTGTTCTGGCACTTTTTTAATTAAAACTAACTACGATACTCGATTTTATCTAAACAGATAATATATTAATGTGATATAGTAGCGATAGTTAAAGCCAATATATGTTGTTTTTGTTATTTACACACATACACACATTCACACAATAATTAATAAATTATAATAAAATAATAAAAATTTAGCAGTTTAATACATAAATCCAAAACCACATTTAGATAAGCCAACATTTTATTTATCAATTATTAAAGACACGCTTATTGCTAATAATTTTTGCATTTCCAATCAAATTGTAAAGTTCAACTACGATGAAATAAGGAATGTTTTTACAAGAATGTCACTGTTGTTTCAAATTGGCAGCACCGCTTTCACATAACCCCGAGCTATGGGTTTAAGAAAAATGTCTATGGACGTAACAAAAAATCGCAATAAATAGTACTTATTATGTAAGTCCTTACACAAAGCACAATGAACTAGATAAATTAAAACAAAAACTATAACTATTTATCTTTTTAAGTTGTAATTTCTTTGGTGTTGACACACACACATATTGAACAGTAAGCTCAATAAAATAACATTTCTAAAACTATAAGAATTCTCTATAAATTTCATCCAAGAAGATTGCAGTCTTAAGACCATAAAAAATTTATTTAAACACGAACCAGCCGCAAAATCTTCTCCCATTGTACGAAATCATAAAAAACCTGTTGCAGAAGATGACCAGCAGGCTGGTCGAAATGCATCCAAATTGAATTATAAAATAAATAAAAATAAAGTTTTTTAAAATTACTGCAAAATCAAAATAAAGTGTTTTATGATTTCGTACAATACCATAAAGTATATCGTGCCAGAGCTTCAAGGATAAATAAAAAGAAAATCACAATATCGCATTGCGCTTAATAAGAAAATCTTTTGAAATCATGTGGATGTCCTTTTAATATGTGAAATACTGATGTGGACAAGATTAAAACAAAAACCTTATTTAGCTACTAATTGGAACCCTTGCAAATCTCTTGAAAACCTCATTTTTTATTTTCAACTTAAACTATAACAATTATAATAACTTGAAAAAACACTTTTTTGATTTGAATAGGATTTGAAACTGTTCATACTCTAAGAGCTTCATTTGCTGGCGCGGCTGCAGTGAGTTGATTTGCGTCAAAGCACAATTGTGTGGTTAAGTCAAAAACACTTGTGTTAAAAGAAACATAATATTAAAAAATATGCATTTTAGGTTTCATTTCATATTTGTATATAACATCCACTATGAGATCTACTAAATTTTCAAAAAATTTTCTCTATGAATTAAAAGTGATTTGTCGATGGAAAAATCTTATTATTTTGATGGTTTGAAAAGAAAACATCGTAAAAAGCTTAATAATACAATCCTATTGAGCTCTGTGTGCTAGGGAAGGTCTAAAAATTTTCTAAAAAAATTAAAAAAAAAGAAGAACACTGAAAGTTTGAAGCTCTGCCTTCAAAGTTGTGCTGACAAAGCCCTAACATGTAGTGAGAGAATTACGCTATCTTCGGACTACGCTTCAAACAACTTCAAAAAATTAAAGAACAAATAAATTTTTAAAGTTCATTAACGGAAAAATGACAAGGAGAGATTTAAGCTATACTTCAGGGTTGAAAACATATATCAATTGCATGAAATGAATGGAATGACAGCAAGAAGCTGAAGGTGTCATTTCTTAAATCGCCTTAATGTGACGCAACTAAAAGCTGATTCTAATCCCCATATCGCATTTAGTCATAAATTCGTAAGTATCTAACACCCCCGCCCCCCCCCCCCCTTCCTTTTATCGTCATTTCACATATTATGAGAAACTATGTGCATAGATGAACAATTTTTACATGATTTTGAAAACAACAAAAAAAAATTTAAAAAAAATCTCGATAGTTTTCTGGATTTTCCAAGCACCCCAACTTAGGATAAGACTTAGAATAAAATATTACACTTTATTCTAATGAGCATTTGTTCACGAGATATCGAAGCTCAAAAACTGAAATTTTGCCAAATGAACTATTTTTAGAAAATTCATTAAAATTCATACATGGACTTAGTGCTATTACTAATAAAAAATTAAGAACCTCGGAATCCGATTATACTAAATTGACTTTGAAATGGCATTTGAGTTTCTACCATCAAATATGAAAAAGTTTGGCATTCAAAAAATGATACCATTTAGAAAATCTATACACATTTTGGGGTCAGAGGTCATAATTATCTATATTTTTCAAAAATATGAGGGGTCTATTGCTGCAGTTTTTTACAAAAAGATTTATTTGAACATATAGTTCAACTATTTTAAATTAAATTTTGCAATAAGGTAATAAAGAGCTAAGTTTTCAAAATTAGGCTGTAAGATTTTTTAAAATGTGTTCAAATATTTAGCCTAGATTTTGAAAGGAAAGGCTCTGTAAAGAATTAAATGATTATTAAAACCCTATTTTTGAAGCGTATAAAACGTGTATGTTTCCTTTTAAATTTGATGACGAATTACATTGCAGTAAGAAGAGTTGGAATTTTGACTATCTATTTGCGAAACCAAACCTTTGTAAAGTGTTTCAGTGAATTTATGTTAATTCTTTTTGTTACTACCATTTGGTTTCTTTAATTTATTGTGTTCGCAAAAAATGCGCATTTTTTTCCCGTGATATATTCAAATGTTCATTTTCTTTAGGTGCACTGTTTTAATTAAATCCACTTTTGGTGCATAATTTGTCAATTGTCCCTGGGCTGAAAATTGGCCAAATTGTTGTCCTATTGAATAGTACTTCTCATACCAAAAATTAGTTTACTTATTGAAATATGTAATATGCTGAAGGGCGCACAATTGGACTTATCTATATTTTCAAACTTTTGTAACTTTTTCTGGATGCATAAAAAAAAATTTACCTTAAACGTTTTCAATAGAGTTTTCTAATAAGTTCCAGTAAGTTACAACTACTTAAAAAAAAAAAGAATTGAGGTCCAATTTTAAAAATTAATTTTATATTTGGATATTTTTTAAATAATTTAAAAAAGATGTGAATTTTTTTCCATAAGATCATCAATTTTTCAGAGTGGCAAACTCATTAGATTTAAAGCAATTGACCAACGAGAAAGCGTGCAAAATTTTTGCTTTTATCCCATTTGCCTCCTTAACTATCAATGTTCAGTAAAAATTACACTGTGTTAAAAGTTCTTAGAATTGGCCAAAATATTTAGGAAAATATTTTTGTATTGTAACAATGACGTCATGATTCTAAAAAAAAATGTCAATGAAATAAAAACTAATTATTTTTTGTGTCCTTTGACTAATCTTAAGAAATAAATTTTTAATGAAAATTACTCCTAGACGACAAGCTAAATAAATTTTAAAATGGTTACATCGACCCCGCCATTAGATATTTTTAAAAATAATTTTTTTTTTTAAAAAAGGCAGATATTTTCAAAAATAATTAATACTAACCTATATGTATTAAACATTTTGTTTTTTGTTCAAAAAGTATATGTATGTATGTACCTTGGGTGATTCAAATTTTTTGTTTTTGTTTTTTTTTTTTAAGGTGCTGTTGCTTAAAAAGTAAGTTTATGATATGAAGAAAAAGTTCACGAAAATTTAGCTCTGTAACTCAATTTTATAAGGTGGCGCCGGTGCCTGTTAGTTTTACATGTAACTTGTATGGAAAAATTATTTTTTATAAAAAAGGTATCTAAATGAATAGGTGATTAGTGTTGTTGAGCTGAAAAGGGTCGTTGGTACTAAATGATGCTTTTGTTAAAAATAAGCTGATCAACTTTCTTTGAATCCTATACATGGCCTCGAAAGTAGACAAAAAACATCATGATTTAGGTACCATAAAAGGGCGGTGTATCTTAATAAAATTCGAAATTGACCTGATTTTGTTTGAAATTTAAGTTCCCTTCAAAAAGCCCCTTTGCCACTAAAATTAGAATGTCTTTGCAACCATTAAAGCTATAGCTTATGTTTTTAGCATTTTAGAATCTGTATTAAATAGGCAATTTTTTAACAAGTTGGCCACTTAGGTTGTCATACATTTTTTTTACACCACACCAGCTTAAAATTTGAAAAAAATATGGAGCAAAACGAAAGTTTTAAGTTCAACATTTATTTTTAGAGATCCACTGTACCCAGTCCTGGATTATCCCATAAGCAAATTAAGCAATTGCTTAGGGCATCACGTCTTGGGGGGCACCGAAAAAATATTTGCTCGCGCATGAAAGACAAGGCTGTTTGGAAAATGTGTTCAATTAAAAATATCGCTGGAGAAAAAGTAAGAAAAATTATATGAATTATTATACGGAAATGGGAAAAGTGTAGCAAAATTGATACATTTGATGAGAGTGGATAGCAAAGTCGCAAATGTGTTATTTTTTGCTTTAGTGTAGCAAATTTACTACGATAGTGATGATTTGAAAGCTCGCGCAAAAGATAAGCTACCAGATGTGGATTTTAAAGACACGCGTCAAAGACGAAGGAAAAAAATGCCGAATGACGGTCCAGTTCCTGAAGTATGTCTCAGCCCGAGAGATAAATTTAAAGTCATGACTTTTTATTGTGTCCTTGATAAGCTGAATATAGAGGTGCGAAGACGGGGAGAAATATATAAAGAAATAGCAGACAAATTCTCATTCCTGACTAAAATACCCGATGCCGATAAAATTATGTGCCCCGATCAAACATCAGAATACAGTCAGCATTGTAAAAATTTAGTAGACGCATATCCACAAGATCTTAATACCGATTTACAGACCGAAATTCAGCAGTTTCTTTCATATGTTGTAAATAAAATAAGTTCCAGTGATTTTCCTTGCACAAGCTCATATCAAACTCACGCATAATTGTACAAAATAATGCATGATGATAAAATTGAATCAGCTTTCCCTAATGTGGATACAGCCTTGCGCATATTTTTATGCCTGATGATATCGAACTGCACAGCGGAACGATCTTTTTCGAAATTGAAAATAATAAAAAATGAGAAATAACGACCATGCTACAAGGAAGGTTCGATGCTTTATCAATATTATATATAGAGCCAGATATGTTAAAAACGTTGAGCAAAAAAACTATTGTCCGCGAATTTAATGCCCGTAAAATTTCGTAAATACTCTAATGTACGTAATAATAAGTATGTATAAGTACCGTAATAATAAAAACGTTAAACAAATTTTAAGGACCAATTCTAGTCTACTAGCTAGGATAGGGGCACCACTGGCGTGGATTGCTTAGGGTATCGAATAGTCTTAATCCGGCACTGACTGTACCTACGGTTTAATTTTAAATCACATATGATAGCATAACTATTTAAAAATATTATACAAAAAAATGGACCAAAAATATTTTCATTTGTGGCTGTGGTACCAAAGCGACTGACAAAGGTCACATTTTTTTGTAAATATGAAAAAAGTCGATTTTCTCGAAAACGGTGCGATTTTTACTAAACATTATTTTACTTTTTCTGACCCGCCTTGAGGGTCGCCCATCTGCTGTTAGAAGGTTATCCACTATTTAGGGGACACCCTGTATGCATATATTTTTTTTTCGATTTTCGAAATGGGACATATGCGAAAAGATGCTCCATAATATACTTAATAAAAAATATTCTTGGCACTTTTTGATATTTTTATGTTTTTTACTGCCGCAAAGACATTTAATTTAAAAAAAAAATAATAATATTAACTACGTAGCGTTTGTTTGTATGGGATAAAGAAAAATAAAAGAGCTTGGACGTGTCCAAATTGTGATTTTTATTATAATATTAACATAGAAGTATTAAGCAGACCACATTAATTCTATAATTGTATAACCATAAATATCTCCCTCTTATATGACAAATTTTCCGGTATTCTACGCAAATTTGTACTCCTTTTTTGTATTAAAACAGGCATTATTTTTCGTGATTCCAACCTCGTTTTGATGAAACGGTAAGATGGTTGATGATGGTAAGATCCTTCAATCTATCTGGATTTTCAATGCATTCAGAAATAATTTTTATCGATATATATATGTTTCATTAGATTCGGCTCAGATAATTTATTGTCAGATCTAGCCTGAAAGTTAAATTTGGGTAAAACAAATTGCCGAATGAGACCGGACGATGTGGTTTCTTTTTTCCTTATTTCCAGTATTTTCAAGGCTGAAATCCTAACAGATTTTGACTTGTCTGCAAGCATCGATATTAGGATATTTTCAGGATGTCCAAAATAACCACTAAATAACAGGGACATTATTTATTTTAATGAATCACTCATTTAACGAGAAAGCAAAATCGTTTGGAGCAAATGTTTGGCACCATAAATGCAAATTGGTTGAGTTTTAATAATAAACCCCCTAGGAGAATATACTTCTAAGATACAGTTTGTAAGAATCTGCAGATTGTCATAGGGTTTTTGCTGAGCTAACATACAACATTATTTCAAAAACAGATGAGAGCTTATAATGTCATACCAACAAGGCCAAAAAAGGTTTCAGAAGGTATTTAGTTGGAAAAAATTTTGGAGCAAGTTAACCTTAGGAACTCTTTGAATTCTTTATGTTTCTTCTTTTATAACAGGTTTTTCTTTAATGAAACACAGGATGTTTTAACGACAATTTTCGCTTGGATCTTTGTTTTAAAATATCAGAAGTTGCGAATGAATTTTCTAAAATTTTCTACTAAGTATGTGCTGCGAATATTTTAACTGATCGCATCAAAATGGGTTTCATTTGAAAAGTATATGCATAAGTAAACTTTTCAGTTTATCATTTGTTATACCTATTTATACATGTAATACCTTTTGTTCCTATTTATATGTGTGAGTTTTTGTTACACATTTTCATACAATTTCTAAATTTTCTTTTCATTAAAAAGCCATATTATTTTTTTTTCGGAAGAGACGCAAGTCATTTTGCTTTTCCATTTAAATCGACAACGTATTGCCTGATCTACATCAACAAATCATTTGGAGTTTACCACACTTGTTATTAACGGATTCAAGCAAAATCAGCAATCAAATATTATATACACTGACTTCATCAAAGATTTTGACTGCGTAAGTCATCATCTACTTTTAAAAAAGCTGTATTTAATGTGATTCCCTTCAATGATATTAAATTGGATGAGATCGTGTCTAACTGATAGGAAACAACAAGTTTAATTCAACAACATGTTTTCTAAACACATAACGGTTTTATCTGGAGTTTCTCAGGGCAGCCATCTTGGGCCCACACTATTTTTTGCTGTGGATTAATGACCTACCCTCTGCTACAAATTCGTCTCATTTTCTAATGTATGCTGATGATGTAAAGCTGTTTCAGTCTTTTAATGATTTTTATTATAATAAAACTCTTCAATCAAACCTAAATGAACTTGTTAAATGGAGTGATACAAGCCTGATTACCTTAAAAAGTTTAAATAAATGAAAGATACAAGAAAGAAAAAATTCGAAACTTCATATTCAATAAAGGGTTTAGTTAAGTCTAGAAAAGGTTGAAAGTTTCGTGAACTTAGCCGTCACAATGGATAAAAACTTCCAATTCACTTTCATATTAGTGTAATGGTGAACAAAGTAAAATGTGTCCTTGGATTTCTAAAACGATGGTATATGGAATATGAAAACCCTTACACGGCCAAACTGCATTTCACTTCTCTTGTTCTACCAATATTGGAATTTGCGTCAGTGCTATGGAATCCACAATATTCGTTATTTTTAATAATCCAGGAAAAGATTAAGTAGAGACGCATTCATGTCTTAAGACATGAAATATGTCATTCTAATTACGAACAGTTCTGCCCATTTCGGTGTATATGTAATGATTACAATACCCTTTGTCATCTTATCACATCCATGGACTTTTACAATAATATAAATCAAAACATAATTATATAGCTTAAATCTTGAAACTGTACATTTTACTTTGCTTCTGCTAAGCCTCTGGGCTTAGTAGAAATTGTAATTGAATTTGTAATCGGAAATCGCTTGAGCCATCATTTCGTTCAACAAAATAATGCAGTCCCGGTCTCCGATCCGTAATATTGACAGATGCACGTCTCGTGCGGTTGCGCAGGTAAGTGGAACCGAAGGGACCGATACAAAAAAAAAACCCTTGGCCGCACATATGTACGTATTATTTAACTGAGCATTTTTCGTCGAAAATGTTCAAAAACACTGAATATCATTATATGGTAGAACAAACGTATGTTAATAATTACGTAATTGTTGTGTGGATAATTGCCCATTCTATAACCCTAGTCTGCACCTAATATTGGTCCGACTATTATGAAGCATGATGTTATGAAAAATTTAATTGTTTTTTCATTTTTGATGAAAAATATTTTGAAATCTTTAGTGTTAAGTGTCATCAGACTGACCATATTCAGCAGATATATAAGGATGAATCGATTGAACCACATAAAACATAGATAACATTAAATCTTTTTCAAGACTCCTTAAAAAGTAGATAGTTTTTTGATATGGAAATATTAACTATCCTTTAGCCGTAGGGCATAGTTGGACATGTCTCTTTTGTATTAGAGATTGCAATTAAATACATTTTGTTAGATACTTTAGGTGCACCCATATTCCATTAAGTGTTTCACATTAAAATTTATTTTTCTAGGTATAAATGCATGAAATGTTATTTGCCGATATATATTATGTTTGCTCGGTTAGTTTAAATTTTTCAGAGTTCTTAATAAATATATCCCTTAGTTTTTGTGACCATTGTTATGGTTATTAAAGCTACCACCGTCACCATTTAATTTCTTAGCCACAAGCCCCAAGTTTCTATGTTCAAATTAAGGAAATGGTTTGTTGTTGCCACTTACCCTCTTCGGCTGCCTTTTTCTCTTGACGTCGCTGAAGGACGACTTTTTTAAAAACAACTGCTGCCGCCTCGACCGCATGCTGTATCTCCTGCTCCCCCAGAGTGGTGGTGTGTTGCTGCATGAAAGGATATGAAAAGTTTATGAATGATATGGAACTTATATTGCTTTCAACAGATACGCTGTAAATTTATTTTATATTTCGAGTACTTTTGAGGTTCGCATTGTATCCAGTGTATTGCCTACCTTTGTGACTTTAGAATTTATTTCATTTGCTGCTTTGCCATTTGTCTCATTGTTTTCTTTACCGTCGTCATTCAATTTATTCTCTGGACTTTGAATCGCTTGGGATTTCGTTTCAATTTTTTGTTTGTCTTCGTTTCCGCTTGTGGACACCGGATGTTGTTCATTTGGTTCAAATGCTTTGTTAGATTTCAATGATATTTCAGAATTCCTTCGTTCATTGTGATAAGCTTTCAATGTGGCTATAAAGAAAAAAGAAAACCAGGTGTTTTTTTTTTAAGTGTTTAAGTTGGCAGTGGTAGAAATTTTGTTAAATGCAAAAAGAAATAAGTAGTTCGAGTTATCATTATGTGGGAGGATTTTCAATTTTAAGTTATTGTTATTGAATCAGTCATTTTGGAGAAAGGAAAACTGTCAAATATTCCATGAAATGAGAAAAATCGTCTTCAGATGATAATATTCGGTATAAAATGAAGGATTTTTTATCTGACCAAGGGATGAAACTTAATGCATTAACTTTTAAACAATAAGTAGTTTTTGGGTGATAACGGCAAGAAGTGACCAATGTTTTGCACGTATTGTCAACCACTCAATCTCTTATGTTTGGATTATGACTACATATATCGTCAAGCTTAAAGTGATTACCATTGACACTAAGCCATATAAAGGGTGAATTAAAGCTATCGAAGCTAGAACGTCTACTCAAAAATGACATTTTAGCTTCTGACGGACCTATTGCACCCATTAAAATAAGGTTTTCAAGTGAGAAAATGAGCTGTACGATGGAACTTGGTGGAAATGTTTGATTAGTCCATAAAATCAATTTAATCAGAAAATACATAAGTTATAGAAGATCAAAAAATGAGTTTTAGAGGATAGCCCAGTACACTTTCTTGTGGATTCCTGCATTAATTTCCTGATATTCGGAAGATAGCTGAGGAGTGGCCGATGCGACGTAGGCATTGCAATGCCTATAGCATTTATAATAAAAAATACTCTAGTTATGACACATATTTAAAATTTTTGTAATAATATTTTCTATAAGATAGGAGAGCTAACTTTTTGTAACCCATATAATTGATTCCAGATAGAAGCCTTCAAAGTAAGAATTTGTTGAAAAAAAACCTAAAAAAATGGATTTTTTTACCTATTTTCGATCATAGCAGTCATAAGGTTAATACTATTTGCACATTTTGTACCTTAAAATGTTTGTAAGACTCCATTCTGCACTATAGAAAAATTTAAAATTGGTTGGCTGACAAATAAAGTTCTTACAAGCATTAATGTGAAGTATATGCTCTCAAAAGTGAATTTTTTTGAGTTTTGCAATTTATATGGAAAATTGGAGCCAATCGAAAAAAACCATTGCGATATTTGGATTCTACGAAAAATTTCACTATAGGAAATGTTATCGCCATTCGTTGTGAAAAATCTTGTTGAGTAGTGTTATATGATTGACTTTAGTATATATTTACTGTTACTACAAATAAATGTAACATTATTTTTCTTTGAAATTCCATACAAAATATATGCGGGTCAAAAACGACCAGCCAACGTAAGATTAGTGGAATTATTTAAAGGTCGGTCAACGGTTAAAGTATTTTTTTCAAGTAAATCACCGAAAATTAAATAATTAAAAAAAAAAACAGTCAATTGTCAATCAATCAATTGAATGTGATTCATTGACTAAAAACATATTCTTCCCATGACCTTGAAAACGTCTTAGCTAAGTGAACATGGAGAAACATTTTTGTAGGTGCATAATATCGATTTAACTGAAATCTTGTTCGGCCAGTCGGAAGTGAAATATGAACTAAAAACTTTGCATTTTGCAATTTTCGACCTTGCGTTTCTTGTAGAAGGGGTAAGTTTTCGTTTGGGAAATATGCGGTGTATGATTAACGTGAACATACGTCCCGTTTTTAACGGGACAGTCCCGTTTCCAAGCCTCCTGTCCCGTTGTCCCGAAAGAAGACGGAATCGTCCCATTTTCAGAAAATTTTTCAATGAATTTTAATCCATGTAATAGCTGTACTTCACGCGTAAAACAAAGCGTAACGTCGTTGTTTGAAATCTGTGATTGGCTACCCGCGTTCAAATATTAATAAAAATGTATGTCATTTATATTAAAAATTGAGATATTTCTGTTGCAAGTCTTATTTAAAAAGTAAGCCCTACATTTTGAAGAAAATTGGCTCCTCCGAAAAATATATTTTTTCTTTTTAGAAATATCATTCCGAATCTGCTTGAATAACTTAATTTTTTTAATTCGAAAGTGTTTTTCCAATACATATTGTATTTCTATGCTTAATAATTTCAAGTTCAGTATATACATATGTATAGTTTATTTTTAAAGGCCGCGTCCCGTTTTGATGCAAAAAAAAAATGGTCACGTTATGTATGATATTGAATATGTGTATGTAGCATGTACGAGTATTATATTTATCAATAATTCCAGTGTTATATTGTAAAAACTGTCTGATATAAAATGGTATGCTGAATCCGGAAAACAAATGAAAAAATTTTCTACTTGAGCCTTTTAAAATATTGACAAACTTTGTCAATTTTTGTAAGTGTGGTAGTTTCAAAGGTTTAGTAAAAATTACCAAAACTATGAGTAAATGCAAACAAGCGTCAAAATGTGTTCTGGAATTTTTAATGGAGATCAGCAGTATCGTTAAGAAAAAACTTAAGTATCGGCCTCACTCATTTCTTAAAAAAAGGTGAAATATTGGCTTGCTGCTTAGAATGTTGTGTTATTTATGACCTCATAATTGGATTTATCAAATATAGTACCATGGGCGACACAATCTATTTTTTTCGACCTTTTGGCCTTTCAATTAGCTTTCAGGTGATAAAATCCGGAAAATCGAAATGGAAAAGTATTAAAAAGTCGGGTGACAAAGTCGTTAAATGTGTAGATAAGCAAGCGACAGTAAAATCAAGTTTTCTCCATATCAAAATCTAAGCTTTTACCATCTTATAATTTAATTTTTTAACATTGCTGACCCGAAAAAAAGATCATCCACTTTTTCCCAAAAAAAAATTGACTTTTTATCATATGAGGGAACATTTTTTATTTTTTTTTTTTTTGAGAAGTGTAAGGATTGCTTCTTTTCAACTTAGCAACCTTGAATCTGGATCTAATGTAGATCCGGAAGTCGATGAATTTTCCTTGATAAATTATTAGCAGAGTATCTTAAAAATATATAAATAGTTTAAGCAGATTGAACGATTATATGTACATTAGGGTGATTCAAATTTTTTTTTTTTGGTTTTTTTTAAGGTGCTGTTGCTTAAAAAGTAAGTTTATGATATGTCGAAAAAGATCACGAAATTTCAGCTCTGTAACTCAATTTGATAAGGTGGCGCCGGAGCCTGTTAGTTTTACATGTAAATTGTATGGAAAAATTATTTTTTACAAAAAAGGTATCTAAATGAATAGGTGATTAGTGTTGTTGAGCTGAAAAGGGTCGTTTTTCGACGTAATTTTTTACGCTGAATCCGAATCTGGCCTCAGAATTGACCCATCATGTCGGAATTCTGAAATATTTGAGGTTAATTACCTGAAACATGATGTTTTTTGTCCACTTTCGAGGTCATGTATAGGATTCAAAGAAAGTTGATCAGCTTATTTTTAACAAAAGCATCATTTAGTACCATCCTTTCCCTTTAAAATGAGCTTTCAAGTGGTGATCTGTGATGTTTCCTTGCAAAGTTATAGCCATTTTAAAGTGACATGAATTGGATCCCCTACAAAGGGTTGCAACCCAACAATATTAACCAACGGGTTTCAAATTCATGTCACCTTGAAATGGCTGCAACTTTGCAAGGAAGCATCACAGATCACCACTTGAAAGCTCATTTTAAAGGGAAAGGATGGTACTAAATGATGCTTTTGTTAAAAATAAGCTGATCAACTTACTTTGAATCCTATACATGACCTCGAAAGTAGACAAAAAACATCATGTTTCAGGTAATTAACCTCAAATATTTCAGAATTCCGACATGATGGGTCAATTCTGAGACCAGATTCGGATTCAGCGTAAAAAATTACGTCGAAAAACGACCCTTTTCAGCTCAACAACACTAATCACCTATTCATTTAGATACCTTTTTTGTAAAAAATAATTTTTCCATACAATTTACATGTAAAACTAACAGGCTCCGGCGCCACCTTATAAAATTAAGTTACAGAGCTGAAATTTCGTGAACTTTTTCTTCATATCATAAACTTACTTTTTAAGCAACAGCACCTTAAAAAAAACTAAAAAAAAAAAATTTGAATCACCCTAATGTACATACTATATCGGGAATACAATGCAGTGATGAAATATTTCTGTTTGAAAGGTTTTAAGCTTCAAGAAAATATTGATAATTGCCAAAATATTCAATCTTATTATAAACATATCATTGATCGAAAATAGTTAATTACGGTTAATACATAGATTATGATATACATAATTAATGTGGAAAGGCGACCAAAAGTGACATAAATAACAATTCCAAATATGACTGAAAAAAGGCTCCATATTGCTAATTTCTAAAAGAGCGCGTCGGCAAAGTTTTGCTTACAAACTTACTGTTCAACTATAACATTTTGACATTCTTACAATTTAAGTATTTGAAGTAAAAATTATAATAGTTAGTTGATTTTTCAAATGAAATTAATTGCTAGAAAGTCCAATAACCTTTTGTTGACTATATTTCTATCTGACATTTAACCACTTGTTGCAAAACCACCGCTAAATGGGTTGCTTCAAAGTTAATTCTTTACCTTCATCAACATCAATTGTAACACCTGCCCTGCTATTGCGCCTCTTAAGTGCAGGAATTTTTGTACTTGGACGTGTCTTATCCAGAATATCAGCTAAAGGTTTCGGGCTTGGTATTTTTGTAGGTTCGACTTTCTTTTGTGTCTGTAATAATAAGAAAATTTTAGATCAATTCTCAATTTATTATTTGAATAAAATCTGCACATACTTGTGTTTCTTTTTCGGGGTGTGAAAGTGAGCGTCTGGTTACTGGTTTCGGAGCATTCGGCTTCACGCCTGAATCCTCTGATATTGAGCGCATTTGTTCAGGCTTACGCCTTTCATGCGACGCCTCATCAGCGTCTATGACACCAACAGTGGGAACCATAGTCGCGAGGGTCGCCTCAGTTGCTGCTGCTGCGGCTTGCACCTGCAACATCTCATCTTGCTGCATCTGTAGCTCACGTGATTGTCGACGACGCAAGCGGTTGTGTGCAACTGGTGTACGTGGCAAAGCACCACCGCTGGAACTCAGGTTGCCGGGTGCCGTACCAAGCGTAGATTCACCGGCACCATAGTATCCATAGGTATGATCTGCTGCTAGCACATTTTCAGCACTGTGCACCATGGTGCGCTGCTGATATTGTGTATAGCTACCGTCATCGGAACCATCATTGTAGATGATACGTGGCTCACTGCTAAAACCAGTATTATAAGTTTTTTCATATTGTGTTTCGTCGACTTCAAGGAAGCTATTGCTACTATCACCAAAATAATCAACATATTCAGGACGACAGTCTTCCTCTTCGGTAACATTTTGAAACTGTTGTTTGGCCTCGCCGAATGTACGTCGGTGAGCATGATGATCATCTTTAACGCAATCCTGCCTCACCAAACGACTCGGCGAGCGACTATTGATAAAAAAAAGAAGAGAGATTAAGAATAATGTGTTTTTGGAGGTAAGCAAAGCTACGACTACCCACCTCGCCGAACGATTAGTTGGAATTTCCGGCAAAAGACGACGACTTTCTAAGTGATATGGCTTTGTGATCGTATACTCCTCATTACTGTGACTACGCACTTTGATCATCTTGGCATGATCACGGGACTGATGAATGTTTACACTTTGGCTGCTTGAGTAGTGTTCGGATCCGGAAGAACTATCAGCAATATCAACAGTGGGCACGTTTTGTTGCGAGAGGAATGGTCTTGGGTTCTGGGGAAACAGAAAGTTTTGCTTTTGGCGTGGTGAAATTGGCATAAACTTTGCTTGGGAATTGATATTCGCTGCTCCTGGTGCATGTACTGACAAGGTGTTACTGTTAAATGCTTCGGGATTGGGAAGAGTTAGCTGGCGTGTAAACTCCGGCGAACGACGGTATTGGGGCGATGCTTGACGTTTGGGTGGTGATGTCGGCAATAATTTTACGTGTTGATCTGGATTCGGAAGAGTAGCTTGTCTCATCATTCGTGATTTTGGCATCGCTTGTTGTTGACTGAAGTCCAATTCGTCACTTGTGGAGGCTTCAAAGGTAGATTGTTGCTGCTGTGGCGGTTGTTGCTGCTGATAGGCTGACGCAGTACTCAGGCAGTTTGGAGAAGTTGGTAACATTTTCGCACGATGATGAGGTGTCGTATATGCAGCTGATGGTGTAGAACCAAGGTTCATGGGACCGCTTGGCTCCGACATGTTGCATGGAAATGAAGTTTGGCGCATAAACGGTGGGTAACGTTGTTCACCAGGCGATCGTTCGGGAGAACGAGAATAGTTGCGATTTGGAGAAGTGGACATGTAGATTTGAGGCTGGCATGGATTGGCTGGTAGGGTTGATTGTCTGCGTATCTGAGTAATAAAATAACAAGTTAATTGTGATTGAGATGCAGCAGTTTAAGGGAACAAAATTTGTATAAACCTGTAAACGATGATGAGGAGAGCTACCGACTATTGTCTGCTGCTGCTGCTGTTGTACTTGAGGCAAGCCGATCGGTAGCTGTTGCAATTGCTGCTGCAACTGCTGTTGCTGTTGCTGCTGTTGTTGTTGCTGTAAGAAATTGTCGCACTCAAGCGTCCCTGTATTCATGTGTATAATGTCGTCGCTGTTATAAGCACTTGGGTAGAGTGGACTTTTTTGAATTTGATGGGGCGATGTTGGTGCTGTTAGATTAACGTTGTTGTAATTTGCCAAATTAGCTCCGCTTCCAGACAAATTTGAATCAATATTTGGCAAATTGCTTGGTAACGTGGACTGTCGTAGAACACGTCGCTGTGGATTAACATGATATTCGATTGGAGCTGCTGGTCCCACACCAATACCGCTGATTGCTGTGGCGCTACCAGTGCTGTAGTTGATCGGGTGATTACGTGGCAGCTGATGGCGTATGAGAGAGGGATAACTGCCCGCTGTTTGTCCTTCGATAAGGTTTTGTTGCTGTGGGTATAAGTTATTGCCAACTATATTCGGTGCTGTGGGATTGTTTTGGTCGTCTTCGGTGTCTAAAAATAAAAAAAAATTATGATAGATATTACTTCGGCAAAAAAGTATTAAATGCGTTTCGCTCAAAATAAGTATATATGTCATTTTTTTGAAAGTGATATAACTCAATCTCTTCTCGTTTTGAGATATCAACAGTATTGAATTTCAGTCAATTGAAAAGCTTAGCGATTTAGGAATTATGCAGCTCTCCAAAGAGTTGCCGGGTAAAAAAATAAATGGTAACTAATTAAGAAGTAATCGATGTTGCTGAATCGGATAAATCAGGCCCCGTACACATTTTTATACCCTACACCGAGGGTATATTTACTTTGTCTCTCCGTTTGTAACACCTCGAAGGGGGCGTGGCAGGTATGGAAAAGTTTATATATTCTTGATCAGCGTCACCACCTGAGTCGATTTAGCGATGTCTGTCTATCTGTCTGTGTGTCTGTCTGTCTATCTGTCTGTTGAAATCAGGTTTACGGGAAAATCAAGAAAGCTAATTGAATGAAACTTTCACACACAGGTCACATCTTTTTGCAGGCATCTTGCTATTGAAAATGGGCGAAATCGGTTGACGGACACGCCTACCGCCCACACTCTATGTAAATTTACCCAGGCCAATTTTGAAAAAAGTTGCAGCGATTTTGATGAAACTTGGTGATTTGGTGCACATGTGAACCAAATTAGGATTAGGCTGGGTTCCAAGTTTCCAAAAGGTCGTACAGGGGCGTGGCACAGCCCTAAATTTTGTCATTTAAACTACCATATCTTGTAAGCTGTTTAAGCTATTGCGATGAAATTTGGTAAACGGATACATATCAAATATATCTTGAATTGAGATAAAAGTGGGCAGAATCGAGAAAATGCGCGTGACACGTTTCAACTGTTAAAAATTTTGATTCTGTATATCTAGGGCTACCAGATGGCCTTAATACAAAAGTAGCACATATGAAAAAATTGGAATTTTGTAAATGAAAACCTTAATTTTTTTTAATTTCATACAAATATTTTTGATGAGCAAAAAAAAAAAAAAGGTCCTCACTTCCTAACAAAAAAACCCCAGCAAATTAAAACAATAATTTCAAATAACTATGAGCAAAAAAAAAAACAAAAAAAAGGTCCTCATTTGCACGAGAAAACTCCAGCAAATTACAAGAATATTTCAAATGCAAAAGTAGTGAAAAGTAGCGCATTTCAACCAAAAGTAGTACATTTCGAGTCAAAAGTAACAAAGTAGCAAAGCCTTGCAAAAGTAACACTTTTGCTACTTTAGTATCGCATCTGGTAGCCCTATGTATATCTCAGAATTGGCTCAAACGATTTCCATAAAAATTTTGGGATGATGCCGCTGAAAGCAGTCATCAATACAATCTCAGCTACTTTACTGAAAAAACTCGCTCAAGGTCGTGGCACCGCCCACAATATTTATAAACGTTATATAAAGAGAACTAACAACGTAATCGTTATGAAATTTAATGAGGTAGATATACTTCCTATAAGGTCTCTTATAACAAAAATTTGGTTCAATACGTTTATTGTTATAGATAGTGTGCTATGAGAGTAATCTTCATAAAATTTGGACTATAGATGTTAGTTACTATAAGCTTTAAAAATAAATTTTGACAGGATTGCATCAGTGGGCGTGGCACCTCCCATATAAACATAAATTTGTAAGCGCTGTTTTAAGTGAACTATTGCAGCAATTGCTATGAAATTTAATGTAAGTGGTTCAGTTGCTATAGAGTATATCTGAATCAAAATAGGCTGAAATAGCACCAGTGGGCGTGGCACCTCCCATACAAGTAAAATACGGTAAGTGGCATATTTATCGAAATATGTGAGTAATCATACTAAAATTTGGTGTAAGAGCTGTAAGAGGGCTGGATTGTACCAGTGGGTGTGTCACCGCCCTAAATGTTAAATTAAACTGCGGCACATATCGCAAAATATACAAGCTATTGTGCTTTAATTTAATATGAGGATGTCGATCACGAATATAGTTTATTGAACCAAAAGTGGGCGGAATTGGACAAGTAGACGTGGCATATTTCTAATTTTTCATTTCTATTCGATTTTTTTCAACATTTTTCTTATTCTTTCGACTTTTTCAACCCTGTAACTTTCCCAATATATCCTATATGTATTTGTTCGACTTTTTCAACTTTCTTCATAAGTTTCTTTATTTTTTCGACTTTTTCATCCGTTTCGAATTGTTTCAAGTTGTTTCAACTTTTTTAGAGTTTTTCAACCTCTCTCAACTTTTTTCAACATTTTGCATATATTTTCGACTTTTTCAACATTTTTCAACCTCTATCAACCTTTCTAACATTTCACATTTTTTTCGACTTATTTAACCTCTTCAACGCCTTTTTAACATTTATTTAAAACATACTTTCAACGCAGTGTAGGGTATGTGAGTTTCGGCCTGGCCGAAGATAACACCTTAACTTGTTTGTTCTTTTTTTTGGAAATCTGTGATTTAAGTTTTACGTCGAAAAATCTCTAAGAAAGGTTTTCGGATCCCTGGCAAATTGCATTTTCAAAAGTAGAAAGCTTAATATCTCAGAGAAACATCTTACAATTCTGGATTCTGCGACCTTGGACGACTTAAAATATATATTTTTTTTCAGTGTACATAATTTTCTTTTCATGATGTTCAATGCATTTTTCTGTAAGCTAACAAGATTTCGAGTACAAATAATAAATAAAATAAAATAACTTTGTGTGCATTTTTTTAGCAAAAACATTAAAATAACGCGAGAGTCTGGGAAAGAAATCGGACATTCTAAAGTTTTTCTGTTTTTGATGCGAAGTGGAATAAATTGGAATTTCGTTTTAATTTAGGTATGTAATTACTTTAAAAAATAAATGGCAGGAATTGATGTATCGTTACAAATAAATATTTCATTCACTTTTGCAAATTTTCTGCTCTTTTTTAATTTTCAAAAACCAATCGCTTAAGAAATCACTTTTTTGATAAAACTTGGTGATTTGGCGCACATGTGAACAAAATTAGCATTGGCCTAGGATTCAAGTTTTCAAAGGCACTTACAGGGGCGTGGTACAGCCTTAAATTTTAAGAAAAAAAGCTTTTGTTATAGATTTTTGTATGCGGATGCCGATCACGAGAATAATTTATTGAACCAAAAATATGCGGAATTGGAAAAGTGGGCGTGGCGTATTTTAAATCTTTAACTTTGTTTTCATTTTTTCGACATTTTCAACGGTATTGAAATTTATTCAACATTTTCTTTTTATTCTATCATTTTTTAACTTTTTTTACTATTTGAGCAGTTTTTAAGTTTTTTCAATATTTTTTGAACTCTGCAATTTATGTATATCGACTTTTTCAACAGTTTTTTGAGTTTGTTTGGACGAATTTTTCAGTACCTTCAACAATTTTAGACTCTTTCAACCTGTCACAACTTTTCACTATTTTACATATTTTTTAAATTTTTTCAGCGATTTTCAACTGTTTCAATATTTATCAACCACTTCCAACTTTTTCGAGTTATGCAATCTCTTTCAACTTTTCGACATTTTCCAGTTTTCCCAAAGACAGTTTTCGGCTGATTCAATATATTTCGAATTTTCTTAATCCTAGGATCAAATCAATGGGCGGCCATCTGGGGCTTTAAAGTAAAGGAACAAAATCTCACACAAATACAAAAATTGGTACGGCCAAGCACCAGACAAAATGGCATCTCCCATATATGCATAAGCTTCAAAACGCTTCATAGAGAGTTATTTAAGTAAATGTTGTCAAATTCAATGTGGGTACGCTTATTCAAACAAGCCAGCATATAGTGTGGTGGAAAAAATACCCTTTTAATAAAAATTTAAGACCTACGCACACTTTTACTGTTGACGCGGTGTAGGGCATTTACTTTTGGCGAGGCAAAGATAACATCTTTACTAGTTAAAGTTAAAATTATATTTCTTTTGAAAAAAAATTCGGTCAAAATGTGAACTTAAATTTTTGTCGGCTTTTGGTGTTGTGTTAGCAACCTTTTCAATACCTTTCCAACGATATGTAACGCTCATTCACGCGCTAGCCATGCCTGAGCTATGTCGAAATGTAAAGGAAGCTTTTTTTGTACAAAATTTGACTTAATTTGGTATCATTAAAGAAAAATTTTCCAAAATGGGCTTGAGCAATGTTGTTAGTCTTGGTGAGCTCCCATATCGAAACTAGAAGTCAAGGGCCTCCAAAGCGTTCATTGACTACTTCACAGGTCCTTGATCATTATGCAGCAATTATGGATCTCGGCGGAAAGACCAATAGCATTTCATTAAGATTAATTTAATATTTTTAACCGTTTCGTTATTGATTACACCTTTTCTTCAATGGGCCGATCGACTTCGTATTTGTATTGAAGATAAGAAAGTACATAGATACATTTTCATTGGTCGGGCATGATTTACGTGTATAAGAAGATATTGTTGGCTTTAGTTTGAATAGAGGATTATTTGGGATGTAATTTAGGGTCGATTACATATGTCAGAAGAAAGGATAGTCCCTGAGCTTTTTTAGACTTAAGTGATCTTAGTGGATTCTATGCTCTTCAAATTGCGTGCAGAAATCGCCAATATTGGTTAGGCCTCTAAGGAATAACTTAAGATAAAATATTCTCCTGTAAGAATACTCAAACTATTGAAATAAATTTAGTTTTGAAAAGTTGAATTTTTTGCTCGCTTAATTTTTACGGTTGTCGTGTGATTTTACGCATTACCGAATACCGGATTCAGATAATTCAACAAAAAATTACATCAATAACGTAAGGGACCATTTGTATGTAGATATGAATTGTTTTTTGAGATATCGCAAATTTTCTGACTCAGTGATCGCAGTTGCATTTTTTATGATCGCTACGTATGTACATTAGACATCTTCCAATAAATTGCATGTTCTAGAATACTTCAAGAACACTTGATTTTTGAAAATTTATTCATATTCGAGTATATCGTTATTTAAGAAATAAAAAAAAAAATATTCCTAAGGTTGCTATCAGAGCTGCAAAATTTTAATTTTTCGGAATTTGGCCAAAAATATGAAGAAAAATTGATTTTTTTCTCATTTATAATACTTTTTTTTTCGATTGCAGGAGAATGCAGTGAAAACAACAAAGGATTTGAGCTGTTACACAAGAAACACCAAAGCTCTACTCGCGGAGAGACCACAGTTTTTTCCTTATACATGGGCTTAACAAATAGCGATAAGTTTTTTTCGATACTTTCTTATACTTACATAAGGAAAATCGAAAAAAATATTATAAAAAAGAAGAAAAATCAAATTTTCTCCATTTTTTATGTCCAAATTCCGAAAAATGTAAATTTTGCAGCTCTGGTAGTAACTCTAGGAATATTTTTGTTTTTTTAAATGACGATATACTCGAATATGAATAAATTTTCAAAAATCTAATGTGTTCTTGAAGTATTCTAGAACATGCCATTTATTTGAACATGTCTAATGTACATACATATGTATGTACATATCGTTACCTTAATATAGAAAGGACCTATCTGCCATTTTTGTTACTTAACAGGAGAACGAAATAGCTTAATATAAATTTTTAATAAAAGTATTAAAGTGAGTTATGGGTTTTTTATGTGGTTGTTATTGCTTTATTTTCAATCGTAGCACAAACATTTTTTTTATCAATGGTGTATCAGTGGATAACCTATCAAAATCTACAAAAAACTCGATTTTGAAAAAATTGTTAGTTAGGGCCTTCTATATTAAGGTTTAACTGCATATCGCTACGTCCAACGTATAAGTACTAAATAAATAAAATTATTTAAGATTGAAACTTTATTCAATATTTCCAATTATACCATAAGTTTTTGTTGAGTTTATAATTGTTTTCCATATTAAAAACTTGTAATGTAAACACTTTGTATCAACAATTTTAGTTTGATCGGATATACTTTTTAGTTTATGTTTTTATTGAAAAATATAAAATATTCATTCACTTCAAATAAATAAACGAAATAACAACTTGAAACGGTTTTATTAAGATCGCAAAATATTCCAACAAAGGTTATGGGCCCAGGAGATCATTAATAAAAACCACATATTAATTCAACAAATTTGTTATGTCAGCAATGTACCAAATTGAAAAATTGGAAGAGTCCAACTATGACGGCTGGAAGGTGCACATGCGGAGCGTTCTCATTCATGCAGATTTATGGAATTATGTAAATGGAGTTAATGTGATGCCGGGAGATGGCAGTGGTGATGCAGATTGGATAAATAAGGATCAGAAGGCATTATCAACGATCTTACTATGTATGAAGAGGTCTCAGCTGAATGTAGTAAAGAACTGCAAAACATCAAGAGACGCCTGGGTTGAACTGGAGAAAAAATATCAACCATGTGGACCAGCGCGAAAAGTTTTATTGTTTAGGCAACTATTGTCAATGAAAATGGGACTAAGTCAAACTATGTCGGAACATCAGAGGAACTTCGATGACATTGTTGAAAAACTAGTGGAAATGGATATCATATTTCCAGATGAGCTGCTAGCTATAATACTAATGAATAGCTTACCGGAAAATTTTGAAAGTTTTATTGTGGCGATAGAATCACGAGATACATTGCCAACAACCGATGCATTAAAGAATAAGTTAATGGAAGAATTCGAGAGGCGTAGTAGCAAATGTGAAAATGATAGCAGCCAACAAGTTTTTTGGTCAAAAACTGATGCAGATCGACGTGGAGAATATCATAGTAATAAAACGAAGAAGGACAAAGGTGAACGAAAAGTTTCAAATTTGAAGTGCTTCAAGTGTGGGCAAATAGGACATTTTGCCAGGAACTGTATGAAGAAACATACGGGAAATAGTGCCATGTTACATGGAATGCATACGCAAGAAATAGATCGATATGCTTGGGTGTTTGATAGTGGTGCAACGTGCCACATGTGTAACGAAAAGAAGATGTTTACACAAATTAAACGACATGTGGAGAAGATTGAGTTAGCAGCCGAATTAAACATTAATTCAGATGGCGTCGGTGATATTCTTCTTTTCACAACGAAAGGCGAAAAAATTATACTGAAGGATGTCTTATACGTACCAAAGTTCCGTTATAACTTCATTTCCATCAGCAAACTTATTGATGGACAAAATGTATTGTTTGAGGAGAAAGAAGTCAAGGTTTTAGATGTCAACGGAGAAATAGTGCTTAGTGGAGAACGGTATGGGCAGTTGTATATTTGTCATAGTCAAATGAATACAAATAAATGCGCGTTTGGAGCTAAGGTGGACGATTTTTTCCTTTGGCATCAACGTTTTGGTCATCTTAATGCCAAAAGTATTTCAGAATTATCCAAAAAGGAAATAGTGCACGGAATGGATGTAGTAAAGGAACCAGAAAATTTTAATTGTGAAATATGCTTTAAAGCCAAGATTTGCGTTCAGCCATTCCCAAAGAAAGCATCTCATCGCAGCAACGCAGTCTTAGAACTGGTTCATACTGACGTGTGCGGTCCCATGCGGATTTCTTCCTGTGGTGGTGCACGATATTTCGTTCTTTTCATTGACGACTTCTCAAGAATGATGTTTGTTTACTTCCTCAAAAGGAAAGGAGATGTATTTCATACATTTCAAAGTTTTGTTGCAATGGCGGAGAGGCAGACGTCAAGAAAGCTGAAGATGCTGCGTAGCGATAATGGTCGCGAATATCTGAGCTCTGAATTCTCAATGAATTTGGAGAAATTAGGAATAAAACGTCAGTTTTCCGTGGAATACACGCCTCAGCAAAACGGTGTGGCGGAACGAGCGAATAGAACAATCGTTGAAATGTCTCGATGTATGTTAATTGGATCCGGACTTGTTGAGCCACTGTGGGCAGAAGCAGTCAATACGGCAGTGTATCTCCGTAATAGATGTAACTCTAAAGTATTGGATGGAAAAACACCAATAGAGTTGTGGAGTGGTGTCAAGCCTTCTGTTGCACATTTGAGAGTGTTCGGATGCAAGGCGATTATTCTGGACAAACGACCTGGGAAATCAAAGTTTCAGGCTAAAGGTATTGAGTGTGTTTTGACTGGATATTGCTCAGAGTCAAAAGCTTATAGACTCTACAATATTGAAACAAAGAAATTGTACAAAAGTCGAGATGTAAAATTCATGCAAGAACAAACAAACAATGAGTTTAATAATGAGTATGATATTTTTACAAAGTTCCAAGATACGGGCAATTGCGAAAATCAAAATTTTGATGCAACAGATTTGGTGATCAACGCTCGTGAATCAGATAAGGTTAGTGATATACCTTTAGAGAGCAATACTCAGCCAATTTGTACAGACATTCAAGTACCGCAAGTTGAGATGGATAATGATCCTCAATGTAAAGTTTTGAGATCAGGGAGACGCATTTATAATAATTTATTAAATGTAGAAGAAAAATCAAACGATAATCCAACATCATTAAAAGAAGTGATGACAAGAAGCGATCAAGATATGTGGGCCGATTCGATGAGAAAAGAATACGATTCACTGATGGCAAAGGATACTTGGAAATTAGTAGAAAAGCCAAATAATGTTCCGGTAGTGAAATGCAAGTGGGTTTTCACTATAAAACGGGATAAGAACGGTAATCTTGATCGATACAAGTCAAGGTTAGTAGCGAAAGGATGTAGTCAGAAATACGGTATCAACTATACAGAAACGTTTTCACCTGTAACACGCTACTCAACTGTGCGGTTAGTTTTAGCTCTAGCTGCAGAATTAAAGCTGTATGTACATCAGCTGGATGTTACCACAGCGTATTTAAATGGTGATATTGATGAAGATATCTACATGGAACAACCAGAAGGATTTGTGGATCAAAAATATCCGGAAAAGGTATGCAAACTACAAAAAGCTTTATACGGCTTAAAGCAATCTGGTCGAAAATGGAATGAAAAGCTGAATGAAATGCTCAAGCAAATTGGATTTATCCAAAGTAAAGTCGACCACTGTGCATACACAATGCACTCTGGAGATGAATATGTCATCATTATTGTTTATGTTGATGATATATTACTGGTTTGTTCAAAAATGACATCGATGGAGCGTATTAAGCAAGAATTACGTTCGAAATTGGATATAATTGACAAAGGTCCAGTCGATTATTTTCTGGGGATGGAAGTGGAAAGAAAAGAACCCACTGGACCATTAAAAGTATCACAACAACGACTTATAACGGAACTTCTTGAGGAACATGGAATGCTATCAACAAAATTGTGTAGTACTCCTCTTGATCCTGGTACAAATTTCAAGAAATGTGTTGATTGTGAAAATTGTGAAAAGGTGAATGCAACCAAATATCAATCCCTGATTGGATCTTTGATGTACCTAGGAATATGTACACGACCGGATATTTTACACTCTGTGAATAAGCTCTCACAGTTCAATAAAGAGCCACACCAAGAGCACATGGCTGGAGCAAAACACGTCTTAAGGTATTTGAGTAACACTTTTAATTTTGCTCTTTCTTATAGACCAACTGGAAAACCATTGATCGGTTACGTTGACTCTGATTGGGCTGGGAGCAGTGATGATCGAAGGTCATACACTGGTTTTGTTTTCTTATTAGGCGGGGGTGCGATTTCATACGAAAGCAAAAAACAATCGACAGTTGCGTTGAGTACGGCAGAAGCAGAATATATGGCGATATCTGCTGCGACGAAAGAAGTTCTTTATCTAAGAAATTTGATTGAAAACCTTGGGTTTCAAAAGTTTTTGAAGCATGCAACAACACTATGTGGAGACAACATTAGTTCACAACAACTCGTTAGAAACCCTGTATATCACTCCAGAAGTAAACATATTGATATAAGAGTTCACCATGTTCGAGAGATTTATCAAAATGGAATTCTTGATCTGAAGTATGTACCATCAACGGAGAATGTTGCAGACATTTTAACGAAAGTTCTTCAAAAGCAAAAACATAATTATCTCTATCCGAAATTGGGTATCGTAAAACGGTGTTTGCATTAAGGGCAGCTGTTGAGTTTATAATTGTTTTCCATATTAAAAACTTGTAATGTAAACACTTTGTATCAACAATTTTAGTTTGATCGGATATACTTTTTAGTTTATGTTTTTATTGAAAAATATAAAATATTCATTCACTTCAAATAAATAAACGAAATAACAACTTGAAACGGTTTTATTAAGATCGCAAAATATTCCAACAGTTTTATATACCTAAGTACCGCTTAAGTACCTCAAAAATTTGACATTTTGGTTGAGGTACTTAAGCGGGATTAAATATAAAAAATAAATAAAATGGGAAAAATGGCTAACACTGTATCACAAACAGTCAAAAACTAAAGTTCACTTTTTGACCGACTATTTTTTCAATAGGTACAAAGTTCGCTTAAATTTTTTAAAAACGCTTAAAGCAACCTTTAAGGCTCCTATACTTCGCGTTCCGAAAAATAACGCAGTTATGAATTTTTTTAATTGTAGATATCAAGCCCTACTATGGTGCCCTCTCTTTAAGACCAAAGAGAAAAAAAAAGTGTTGCTTTTGATACAGGAAACCTATATGCTATATATCACGCAAATAGAAAACATCTTTGCGGACCAACATTTTTTTTAAATTTGAAATAGTCGATATGATACAATTGAGAGAGGAGTATCATTACAAAATGAGATGAACGAGACAAGAAAACAGATTTATGGATAATTCCATTAAAAAGTGAAAAATTTTCCGAAATGTTATTAACCTCTTGAATATCACTAGATGATCATTTTTATAATTATTTGAGCTTCGTAGAGACTTTTTCCATATATCACTTTCCAAACAAAAATATGGGTTAAGAAGAATAAAAATTATAACATATTCACTTACTTGAGATTGTCCAAGATCGCCGTATGCTTTTCCTTAGCACATCACTTGTTGGCAAATGATCCACAGTTCCAGTTGAGCCACGCGTAAAATCTCTGAGCCAATCACCGCTGGACGCTTGAATTTCCCTGCAACAAGCAAAACAATTCCACTTTACAATCAGAAAAGAAGGCATTACTTCAAAAACACATGATAGAAAGAACAATGTCACACGAATACTTCGAACTGCTTGGTAAAAGAGCTCAAGACTAAATGAATAAAAAAATGAAATCATGCAGACAGACAGACAGACAGACCGATGCACAGATATCGAGTAGGGGTTTAACGGAGGCAGTGCAGCACCAACAAGGCTGCAGCCATAAAACTTAACATTACTGCTAAGCTTCGGCAACCTACACTTCTGGGTTGGGTTTTGCATCCAGCTGTCGCAAAGAAAAAATTGTAAGCATCAGCAGCACCAAATTTGGTTGCATCACTTCCAGAAGCAGCAACGTACTCGTGGTTCAATTATGGTGATGGGCTTGATGAGATGCGTTGGTATTTCTTGTGCGATATTTGCGTACAGCAGCAGATACACCATTAACACCAGCAACAAAAACAATTAAAATGAATAGTATAAGGTGGGCTTCTTGAGTGCGAAATCAATACGATACGTGGTAGACTTTTTGCCAATATGAAATTACGCATTTTTTTCAGCAAAAGCGAAAACATTTAAAAAATAAACCACATTATTGGCAATTTTTTTTTTACTTGGTCTAGTGGTATTTAAGCATCAGATTGCAGCAATCGACAGTCCTGGACATTGTTATTGCATTTGCATCTCTTATATTGAAAATCAATACAATTTTGAATAAAATTAAAATATAGGGAAATTATGCCTTTGTACAAAATACCGCATATTCTTCAACAAGGATAGCTAAAAAAATTAACATTGAAAATTCGGAAATAAAAGTCAATCTCATGTTTTGCACATTATCAGACTTGACTTAAAATTTGGTTAATAAACAACAGTTTTCAACAAAAATTTTTTAGGAAAATCGATCTGTACATACATTGCTAAAAATTACGATATATTCTTGAATATCGTTTAAAAAATGTTCGATATTTCTTATAAAAGTACGTGTAAAGCGAAAATTTTGAGGCATTAAAAATTTAAAAAAAAAAAAAAAATTGTCAGTTTTCATATATTAAGATCTCTTAAATAGCTTTATAAAAAAATTTAAAAAAATTACCAAAAAGTACATACTTAACAAATAAAATGTTCATGAAACCAAAGATGCAAGGCAAAATGGTGTACTATTTGGCGTGGAATGCCTCATACACAATGTCGCCAAAATCTTATGATAAATACGTAAAAACGTTATGTTTTTTGAGTTTCACAAGTTTTATATTCTGTGATTCTAGTCCAGAGATGGCAAATCCAAACAAAAGTTAATTCTTCCGGCTTCTTTTTAAATATGATAAGCTCTCATATAACAGTCCAGGAGCCGACGACATCAAAAGTGCCGTCATCGCGGATTTGGAAAGTTCTACTGAAAATTGAGCAAAAACGGGTCAAAGCTCATCAGAAAGAGCATACAATTAATTCCATTGAAAAGAGCATACAAGTATTTACAAAAAAAAAATAAAAAAAAACTTATCTTATTCTTGATCTACGAAATATTCCTAAGCTCTGAAAGCTGTCTTCACAAAAAAAAATGATAAGCAATTTTTTATGGAAAATTTTTTATTGTTTCCAATGGGCTTGATCCCGTTTGTTTCGGATTTTTTTCACGAGATATAGACGAAACTGTGTAGTAAAGCATTCTTTCCCATATAAATCGTTGGAAAACTAAAAAGTTGAGCAACTAGTAAATATGAATATTATGAGCTCTATATGCACCGTAATTTATTTTTCATGATGATTTTGCGATTTTCAAATAGAAAAACGTTATTTTTTCTTTGTTTCGGAAGAAAAAATTAATCACGGACTTGAACTCCTCCACTGAAAATAGTCCGAAAACCACTCCTATTTTATTGGAAAATTCGAACTCCTTTAACTTGCACCATTTTTAAAATCAATTTTTTTTTCCAAAAATAGACAACTTCAAACAGGTGGCGCTAGTCCAGTATACAATATTAATGAAAATTCTTTGAGCAGCTTTGTCTAGATATGTAATGCTATAAATATCCGCCGGCATACATATTTCATGGAGGTGACAGGCGTAATCTCCTTTTTTATTAAGCCATTGTTTCCTTACGAGGCTTTTAATACTGACAAACGAATATGGAATCTTAAGTTGGGGGACACATCTAGTTTCGGATATATAGACATCGGAAGTCGGAGGATATACGTAGCTTTTAATAAAATCACAATAAGTTGGGAACCCTTAAGTCACTTTCCAGAATATGGACGTCATATAAAAGTTATTGTAATAAGCTATAATATTGACTCACAAAAAGTTTGAAATCCGTGCTACAATTTTCGATATATGACAATTTTTATAAATTTCAGATCAACTTTTTTATAAAGCTGTTATTTTTTTGTAAAATATGTTTCATCAACATACGTTTTCATTAATACATTAACAAATCACTTTTTATGTCATTTTAAGTTAAGTGCTATTTATTGCTGATTTTTCTTTGACAGCCTTATTTATCTAAAATTAAAAAGAAAAAACGATCGAAAAATTACTCAGGTTGCTTTTGTCAATTGGCTATACCTTTCAAATATTTTACATACATTTTCTACAAATTTTCTACTTTAAAGGTCGTAAACGACATTCCGGCCGATTTTACATCAACAAACAAATGAAAGAGTACATCTCAACAGATAATAATTTTATAATTCGGAAATGATGACTTTACAATCTCCTCAACAAATATATGTTACCGACCAAACTAGTTTTTAGAATATCGATTTTTTCCTAGGCCAAACTAGTTCATCCAAATCCGAATCCGGGTGAATCAGTTTAGCCTAGGAAAATGATAACGTTTTCAATAACTCAGTTTTTGTCGTGAACTTATGTAAGCCATTACGCCTCATAAAGGGCCGTCCATAAATTACGTCAGCCAAAATATGGGGGAGGGGGTCCGGCAAAGCCTCACCAAGGGGAAGGGGGTATCAACGAAAGTCTCAGATCAACTTTTTAATGCAAATAATATACATTATTATAACAAATTACATCTAAAAATCATAACACAAGTCTCACGGACGTCCCCTAAGCTAATTGGAGATTCCACATAAATATCACACTAGAATGATCCTATTTTTATTTTTGTTTGTCAACTTCTGGGCCACATTCTCATTTGTTTATAGTTATTTGTGTCGAATCAGACCACAAACTGACAATTTAATTATTTTATTTTGGCTTAAAGAGGTCGTTCAGCACCTGTTTTGCACCGATATAAAATTTATTTGAATGTTTCGCTCCCATTTTCAACTTTGGCAAGTCGAAATAAATTTGCGGTCATTTTAAAGAGATACAATTTTTTGTATTGCGTATTTCATATATTTATTGAATTAAGACGTTTGAAAAAGCTTTTTTTTTATGATAATTTATGTTGTTTTACTTTTGTTTCTTAATTTTTTGCCTAACCTTAAAATACATTGATTTGAAATGTTTTTATACCCTACACCGAGGGTGTATTCACTTTATCTCTCCGTTTGTAACACATAGAAGGGGGCGTGGCAGGCATGGAAAAGTGTATATATTCTTGATCAGCACCACCACCTGTGTCGATTTAGCTATGTCCGCCTGTCTGTCTGTCAGTCTGTCCGTATGTTGAAATCAGGTTTACGGGACAATCAAGAAAGTTAATTGAATGAAACTTTCACACACAGATCACACCTTCTTGCAGACATCTTGCTATTGAAAATCGATTCACGGACAATTTCGAAAAAAAATGCAGCGATTTTGATGAAACTTGGTGATTTGGTGCACATGTGAACCTAAATTTTATCATTTATACTACCATATCTTGTAAGCCGTTCAAGATATTGCGATGAAATTTGGTAAACGGATACATATCAAATATATCTTGAACTGTGATAAAAGTGGGCTGGATATAAAAAGTGGGTGTGGCACTTTTTAACTGTTAAAAATTATGATTCCGTATGTCTCAAAATTGGCACAAACGATGAGATGATGACTGCTAAAAGCATATTAAAAATTTTTCATTTCTATTCGATCTTATTCAACCCTTTAACTTTTGCCAATATATTCCATATGTATTTGTTCGACTTTTTCTTTCCTCTTTCATCTTTCTTCATAAGTTCCTTTATTTTTTCAACTTTTTCTTTCCTCTTTCATCTTTCTTCATAAGTTCCTTTATTTTTTCGACTTTTTCATGAAATTAGAATTGTTTCAAATTTTTTCAACCTCTTTCAACTTTTTTAGAGTTTTTCAACCTCTCTCAACTTTTTTCAGCATTTTGCATATATTTTCGACTTTTTCAAACTCTGTCAACCTTTCTAACATTTCACATTTTTTTCGACTTATTCAACCTTTTCAGCGTCTTTTCAACATTTATTTAAAAGGTACTTCTAGTGCAGTGTAGGATATGTGAGTTCCGGCCTGGCCGAAGATTACACCTTAACTTGTTGTAATTTTTCTTTTTATTGTGAGCTTTTTAGTTAAAAATACCTTTAAAGCCAACAAAACAGAAAAAAATACAAGTTATTTTTCACGAGTCTTTAGGCCGACATAAAAAATTTTTTGTTTCTTAAATTTTTTTTCTTGAAAAATGGTGAAAACACAAAAAAAAGCACATATTGTTGGGAAATTAGTGGCTCCATCGCGCTCCGCGGCTCAAAATACATGAAAATCCATAGTCAGAACGTATTTTAAAACTGAACCTACGACCTGTTATTTTTAACAGAGTTGGCTGAAATTGTACTGGGGTATAGTTAAGTTGTAAGAAAACCGTTTCAGGCTAGGAGACCTAAGCATTTTAAATAATCGATTTTTACGTATTTCCCTAATGTACATTGTATGTATCTAAAGAGACAACAATAGTAGCAATTAATCATTTTGCTAACTTGGCAGCAATCGCACTATTAAAGGCGGTACCACGGAGGATGTATCAGAAAGAATCAACAGAGCGAGAAGTGCCTTTCTACAACTCCAGCAAAATATGGAAGGCAAACATAATTACAGACAGACCAAACTGTGAATGTTTAAGTTAAAGGCTTTCAGTCTTGCTCTATGCTTGCGAATATAGTCCGTCACAAGCATTCTGAGGAGAAGAATACAAGCTGCTGTTTGAAACAGAGATTAAGATTTATTGGTCTCGCACCAACTTCAATCACGAGCTTCATTTGGCTGCCAACCACACTTCTATATCAATTGATATGAAAAGAGAAAGACCCAAAATATATTACCGTAGAATGATTGAAATTAATGCGTTCAAAATTTAGAATGCTTTGGCCCATCATAAAACAACAAACCAGGCAAGAAATAGCTAAAGAAATTTCTTCAGGCTCTACACTCTTAACGAAGTTATAGGATAATTGCTGTAGTCAGGGTAACAAAGTCACCGGGATTGATCCGGTCTGGTCGGGAATTTCATGGCAAAGCCGAAGACCTGGTAGAAATTGAAATATTTTTGAAATTGTTGGAAATTCGAAGATCATTGAGAAATGAACTTAAAATGTTTAACGAGCAAAAAAAAAAAAAGTCAAGTTTTTGACAAAAAATAAATTAAAATTGTTACCATTTTACGAATTTTATAATTTATATTTTTAGAAGGCCGGGAATTGCTTCTGTGCAATTTGGTAACCATGGTTGTAGTAATAGTAATTTAAGATTCCTTTCAGAGTAAAACTTTTTGATTTAGATATAAGAAAGATTGCGTACAATTTCATGACTTGAGATATATAAACTTTAGTCCTAAGCTAGAATTTCTCGAATTTTAGACAACAGTAGTAGTGAAATTCAACAAAAATTTGAGACTCCTTTGTTTATTAAAATTAAACTCAGTTTTAAAATGTGTTAACTAAATTTTTGGCACGCAGTTTTTGAGGAAATTTAATTACCTACTAAATGAGAACTCAAACTTATTTGGCTGTGCTTAAGTTTTCAAAAAAAAGAGCAATTTGATAAGTCCCCATTGATTGAGGTAAAATTGGCTATTAGCAGTCATATCCAACACAAATAATAAGATTAAACTGTGTCCCAGAAATCTACAATTGAAAAAATCGAACGCACCATGCTATTTGTGGTGTATGGAATAAAGACGTAGAAATTAGATAACGCACACAAAGTGCACTTTGAAAATGCAGTACAAGTAACATTACATTAGCAAGTACAATGTTAACCAAGCTAACAAGAGAAACCATGGAGTGTTCTTCTTCTTGGCTTGACTGGTAAAAGTTACTTCGAACTACATACAAACATACGCGTACATAAATCCATTGACAAATAACATTAACTACAACAACAATAACTAAAGTACTTACGTTTGACATTTAATTGACAAGCAGTTACACATACAAGTAAAAAACATAAACAAACAGTTAAACTGTCATTGAGAAAACAACAGCAGTGCCAATATTTTGACATATGTCTGTTCGTATTTTGACACACAAAAAAATTAAAAGGAAAATTTCACCAATGCAATTTCAAGAGAAAAAACAAAAAGAAACAAACAAGACGAGAGCTTAAGTGGAAAAAAAAAGAGTTTTTTTTGGAAAAGTGTGCAACATTTCTGTGTTTATTAAGTGCCAGATTTCAAACATAAAATATCTCTAAAATTTTGGCAACGTACACTGAGAAAAATAAAACAATAATGAAAGGAATATAGATACAGCTAGAGGAAATTAGAGTGAGAGTGAGAGAGAGAGAGAGAGATTTTTAAGTTTCTCCACTTACATTTGTTTGTGACACACGACACAAACCCAGTCCGTGGTGCGTGTGGTAAATTCGCGGCACGCCTTGCATACGCGCAACTTGCACACGCGACAGGGCGCCCCCCGATTAGTGATGCGCCCCAGTTCTGTGTTGCAGCGCGAACAGTGGCGGTTCGATTCGTGTAACAGTGGGTGTGGCTGGATGTTATGGTTGTTTTGTTGTAGCTGATGTTGTTGAATGAATTGTTGGTTCTGCGGGCCATCGAGCGACCCGCTTGTTTTAAGAGCGCCCTTTCTGCGCAACGTATACAATTCGGCCCTCAGCAACCTTCAAAAGTTGGATGAGGATTACAAACAGGCGGGCAAAAGAGTGCGGTGCGATACATGATGGTGTACGTGTAGTTAAAAGATGTGTTATTTTAATTTATTATATTTATTTGGTGTGTTAAAGCGAAAGGAAGAAACAGATCGAAAAGTGAAAAGAGAAAAGATAATTAGTTACACATTTCTGGTTAAGTATTTCAAATGCAATATTTCAAAAAAAAAAAAAAAATTGGAATGGGATGGGAAAAATCAAAAATCGGTTGCAAAAGAATGTCATTTGTATGGGTGATTCTCAAAATTAATATCCACGTTGGTTATCCCGCACAGTAAATGAAAGAAAAAAGTTTTAATGCTATGGAGCACTTGCTTTGCACCTGTGCTGACCTAAATCATTCATGCCCTCATCGGATTAAATAAATCAATTTGAAAGCCAGAGCCCAAATAATAAGGATAAAAAAGCAAATTAAAGATTAATACGCAAGCGACACAATCTAAAGTGCTCTGACTGGCAATAGGCAAAAAATAGTGGGTTACCTCCTACACCGAATCGAAGACACATAAATTTAAGTATATGATTTTCTTCGTTGAAAATCGTAGGTTGAGCATTTTTAGTAAAATTTTTCTTTCATTTGCTAAGTTTGTTCTTGAAAGAAGGTCAACCTTTACTTTATTCGAGAAAATATTTATTAAAGCTAAGAATACTTTTTAAGGAATAATTTACTTAAAATAGGAACTGGTTTCTTAATGATATTTTCTTTCCTGTGATATTTTTTCTGTAATGAAGCAGTCAAAGAGCAAAATAAAGGTGAAGTAAATTTGTACTTATCTTTTCGATAGCCTAAGTTTCTCGTATTGTATTCAACAGTAATATTACTGGTTATTATTATATTTCTTATAAGTAAATAAAATACTATTTCTTTGATACGCCAAGATTACATACTCTATAATTCATCATTTTTAGTATTACTCCTGAAAGTCTTGTATTTTTATTTAATTTGTATATCTTCCTGTTTTTTAGGAGAGATGTTTGGTGTCTGGTACGTGTAGGGTCATAAGCTTTTTGCTAATATGTCATGCTCCTATCAATAAACACTAAAATTATTCTCACAATAAATCATATAAGCTCTTTAACTGCAGATAATTTTACAAATTTGGTTCAGTAGCTCCTAAGGTAGTCCCGAATCAGGTTCAGATTCGTTTGGGCGGTGGGCGTTTTTGTAAACCGATTATAACAATGTACCACAACCTACAGTTGAAAAGTGGCCAGTTCACTGAATGTCAAAAATTTGAATACTTAAATATCCCATAATCTTTATTCCGTAGACAGACAGCCAATCCGATTGACAG
This sequence comes from Tricholauxania praeusta, assembly GCA_949775025.1. Classification (NCBI taxonomy): domain Eukaryota; kingdom Metazoa; phylum Arthropoda; class Insecta; order Diptera; family Lauxaniidae; genus Tricholauxania; species Tricholauxania praeusta. Next base: position 71,481,252 of record OX459029.1, on the reverse strand, counting down.
ATATCCATTCCAGTTTAACTTCTAACATTGCACATTACTTTGTGCAACTCATTGTTGTCTTAAACGCGAAAATATTTAACGCAGCTTAATTTTAAAAAATCGATATGCAAAAGTGTCAATTTTTTAAAAATCGATGCATTAAAATATCAATAAAAACTTGAAATAACAAAAAAACCGTTGCAAGGTATTTATTTTTTTTCAGTGTGTTTTATTTTATATTAAAAGCTGAAAAAATAATAAGCATATTCATATTATTCTCAAATAAATAAAAGGTTTAAAACCAATTTTTCTGTGAGTCTACGATTTTGAGCAAAAAATAAATAAAATATAAAAGTTAATTGCTCGGTGACATAATATACTAAAGTTAAGGTTTCATTACTCCAAACATTTTTTTTTTACAGTAAAACCAATATCTTAGTAATAATTAATTTCTTAGTATTTTACTGTTTCACGATACCTCATTTCACGACACCACCAGTTTTGCACAACATAAAAGACTTTATAGATTCATGTAAAATTTATGGAATTTCGATGTAAGTTTTCTTGAAAACTCTTAAATATATTTGTATGGAGATAAGATACATAAATCCACACAATGTTTCAGTTTAACTTAAAACTACCCCTGCATTTATGTGCACAGTATTCGCAGAAATGTGTCTCGGTTTGATCTTAAATGTCAGCAAATGTGAGGTGGTTCAATAGCGCTAATGTGGCCATAAAAGGACAGCTTACATTGTCGTAAGTAGATGTACGCCAACGGAGTCACGCATACAATACGAAAAAGAACCATTAAAATTTAGTCATCCGCTTTTGTTTCACGAAAATTTAATTACATAAAGTTGTTATGTACTGTGAGAGCAAAAGTGAGTACACAAAGTAACACTGCTACTCACAATTACAATGCGCTTTGTATTGTGCATCCTACTCCACAATTATCCGTTAATAGCTCCTCAAAATACGCCTAGCATGTTAGCGGGTTATATATCTTGGCGCTTGTCCGATTTTTAGCTTTTTGTAAATTAATAAACGGAACGAGAGTTACGAATTGTGTACATTACGACATCAACGATTTAAAATACGACTTTTTTTGGCGGAGTAATTTGTCAAACTTTAGAGGTCATTGAGAGAGCACGTGCTTACCACAGTGGTTCCCAAATTGAGCTTTGCTGGGGGAGCTTTTACCGTTAATAAGCGAAGGGCCGGTTTCACAGTGTTTATTTAACCAATTAGTTAACTTAAATAATGTCTGTTAGTTAACTACCAAATATAAGTTGTTCAGTTTCACAGTCCATTGGTTAACAAATGATAATTTCTTGTACTAAATATGGCGTCACTGCACAAAACATATTTTTTTTATTTGACATTTCAAATAAATAATAAATTTTTTAAATATTTCAAAACAATCAATGGACATTAATAATTTTTTTCTTTGTTTTTTCACAATAAAATGTATACTTATGTAAATGAAATGTAAAATACAAATAGATCAAAAAGTTACTGACCGAACCGGCTGAAATTTGGAGAGGTTTCTTTCTATGGTATTATCGGAAGGATGTAATCAAAAGTTTAAAGTTATCGCGTAAATAAATAACTTTTTTGGGGTCAAAACTGTTGAAAAAAATAGTCAAAAACTTAAGCCTTTAATTAAACAGCAAATATAAATTTTAATTTTTAACTTTTTTATAATTTTAAAGGTTTATCCTTCCCTTCAACATATCAGTAATCGAAAAATAAAAAACATTTTTCTTTCAGATATACATATGTATACATTAGGGTGGGTCAAATTTTTTCACGACAAAGCGTCTAGCAAAAACGTAATCTACGGAAAATTCTAAGAAAATTTTTCAAAGAAACCATGGGTCCAAAATCAATATCGAGCCCCCGATATTTGCCGAGAACATTTTTATATGCGACAATTAAAAAAAAAAAACATATCATTGCTTTTGCTTTCAAATTGATGTTATGATTAAATTGTGCAGTTGGAAATTATCATGTATTGCGGTGTTAACACTTTTTCGCCATTGTAACTTTTAAAAGCATTTCTCGGAGATGGACATATGCCGTATCAAAACTATTCTGCTTTAGCTTACCAAGTGTTTTGAGCGAACTCAATTTGCCAAGTGGTCGCGATATTTTAAGATACTATTTTTTTTTTGAGTGAGCGATCCAGAAATGAAAGCAAGATGTCCTCGTATTCATTTTTTACTCGCAAGTAGCGGATAAATTAATTGAAATTCGGAAGGTCTCCGAGAATAAATTTTAGGGTGAAAAATGCCTTCTCTACCGAAACCTGGGTTGGTGGAACACCAAAAATCATTTGAGCTAATTCAGATAATTCTTTGCCGGGGTAGTTATTCCAAAAGTTCAAAACATCAACATTACTTATTTGAAAGCCGCCTTGTATTATCAAAAGATTTGATTTTATCTACTAATGATTTATATATGAACTCTGTTTCATGCTTCCCTATTTTTTTGAAAATTTCATCAATTTGCATATTTAACAAAAGAAAAAATAAAAAAGTAAGGAAAATTTGTCTATTGAACATTGGTCAGAATGAACCCTCAAAGCCTTATGAAAAGTGGTTCGGTTTTCGGTTCGGATCAAACATTTGTGAAAATTCTCGGTAAGGTTAATGATTCAGCCAATTAGTAAAAAAAGTAATTTTCCGGTTCAGAACAAGTTCACTTCCCTGTAATAAATATTATAAAGAACATTTTATTTTTGCAGATGAAATGATGACAACTTGTAAGATTTTCAGCATTTATGATTATTTTTCACAAGACCTTTCCAAAATTCGGCCTGGTCATAAAAATGTTATCATGATAAAAACAGATTCAGAAAGCTGACAAAACCAATGACATGTGTTGTTAATTTTTTTAAAAGATAAGTAAAGCAGTGTTTTCTAAAGAAGTTGCTTATTTTTTATAAAAATTTCATATTAAAATCTTCTTGTTAAAAATCGGGGGCTCGATATTGATTTTAGACCAATGGTTTCTTGGTCAAATTTTCTTAGAATTTACCGTAGATTACGTTTCATCTAGACGCTTGGTCATGTTTTTTCAACCCGAACAATTTGACCCAGCCTAGTATACATATATATATATTTTAAATAACCGCCATTTCGTTAAAAAAAATTACATGTTTTTTTACACTTTATTGCTGTAATAAAAATATGTTAAAATTTAAAAATGATCGAATTATTTTATCATCTTGAAAAAAATTCATGGAAAATTACTAATTTTACCTGGTCTAAAGGAATCGCCCCTTAAATTAAATGCCAGTTATTCAAGCATTCTCAAATGAGGCCAGAATATATAAAATATTGGAATTGATTTTTTAATTTTCGGTCATTTTTACAATTGTATTTCGAGTTCATACTGTCAGTGCTGTCCGTAGTGTTTCACCGAGGCTACGAGGCAGCCTCGTTTTTGACTACGAGAATGAGGCGAGACCGAGGCGAGAACGAGGCGAGATGGAAAAATAAATTTTCCTCGCTTGACCGAGGCGAGGCGAGATCACACGGCACCTCGCCTGGCACTCGCCTCGGCCTCGCCTCGTCCTAGCCTCGTTTTCGAAACCAAGAGCGAGGCGCGAGCAGATTCAAAATATGAATGTAATTTTTATAATAAAATCTATATTTAACTAATATTTTAGTATTTTATTTTGAGTAAACTACTTTGTTTTATTTTTAATCCGCATGTGCTTCTTACGAGTTCAGATTTGGTCCAAGCGCTAATGCACAGAAGTGCTTGGATCGCATCAGCTTCTATGTGACTTCGCCTCGATTGATCAGTTAGGGAAGCATGTAAGGCTATGTAAGGCTATAAGCAAAACTGCAGTATTGACAACACTGCATTGAAATTGATTTATTCTAATAGTCTTTCTAAGGACCGGTAAGGTGAAGCGAAACGCACAGGGTAATGCTAGTATATAAATAAAGATCAATTTATGTATGTTCGTTGCTAATGGACTCCTAAACCGTTCAACCGACCGACGAAAGATTTGACATACATATATGTTTCTTATGATTTGGGATGCTCCGTAAATTTACTTTATCATATCTCAATATCTATTTGACGTAGATAAATAAGATTTGGTACATATTTTGCTTATAGTTTGTAAAAGGTTCATAGCTTAGTTTGGCTTGGAAAAATAGGCAATGCGTCTCCTTCCCATATAAGAAAAGAATTAAATTCATCATATCTCATCCAATTCACCAAAAATAAAAACAGATATTTTATTTTATTTCTTGAGGCTTGATCAGCCTATCAGCCCTGATACATATATAATTTTTTATTTATTTTAATAAAAACCTCGCTTTTTTACCGAGGTGCCTCGGCCGAGAACGAGGCGAAGCGAGGCGAGGTGAGGCGAGGCATGTGAAGGCAAGATCTCGTCCGAGGCCGAGGCGAGGCGAGACTTAAATTTATAAAACGAGGCGAGACCGAGATCAACTAGAACCTCGCCTCGCCTCGGCCTCGGTGAAACACTAGCTATCCGTCAAACTAGTTTTGTGAAATAAAAATTTTTCTTTTCAATAAAATATGAAAACAAATTTATAGCCAAAATTAACTTTCTCAAAAAAAAGCCGTTTGCTACGTTAAATGGTATCACGATTCCGAAAATCGCACTTACAAAATTTTGATACGCAATTGTTGCATTTTCAAAAACCGGTTTTAATTTTTTTTTTTAAAAAGCCTTCATCCCAGCTTTAAGTTTTCCATATCAGAACTTAAAATGTAAAATGTATAATTTTGAAAATGATAAGCAGATTTCGAAAAAACTAATAAAAAGAACTTCGTCTCAGAGATTTTAAAAAACAGGCAATTCTGCTATACACCAAATAAATGGAGTTTGTTTGTTTCAATTATGGTAAAAAAACTACATTATATATAAGGCGATAACATTTGCTATAATTTACTGTCGTCATATTCTCCTTTATCCTCATTTACTTAAGGCAGAATTAATTAACTAACGAATATATTAAAAAAAAACATGAAATTTGGCTACAAATTGACTTCGGAAAATGGTCAATGCTCAATTTCACAGTATATGTCCAAAGTATATTTAAAGACAAAGAAAATAGTCGAACTTAGTTTTTGAAGAAATTTGAGTGAAATTTTATAATTTTGATTTTTTTTTTTCATATTTGAGTATTTGAAATAATTCTGATTTCCGGTTTGCCTCTTAGTCATCGCAATATCAGAGTCTGTGACTGAAATTTAGTCTTTCAACATTGCCTCGTCCCAAGACCCTGTGTATCGATGTTACATAACCTTCGTTTGACATAATTTGTACAAAAAAAATATTTTCCTCACAAATACATAATAGAATTTATCCAACTTACAGTTAATTTTATTACCTTTAATTTCTCATACAATTAAGTCTTAATTGATATACCGAAACTTGAAGTAGGGTAGAACCATTTTTTAAAAAGTTTTATCATACAATATTTTAAAAAAGAAACTTGAGAAGTTTCCAAATATATATATGCACATTTTTTTGTTTTGCTTTAAAATCAGTTTACTATTTTTCACTAAAATTCGCCCACTGGTTGAAATTCAACTTTTGAAGTGAAGTATTTGAAAACTGATTTAAAAAATAACAATCTTTTGTTCTCTTTCCCAAAAAATAAGATTCATGGTATTATGTTACCCTAGCCTTATCTAACCCCCTTAGAAGTAAATACATTTCCTTAGTCAACGTTTACACGAGGAAACTCTTGCCGCAAAGTTTCCTTGTTTGTAGGCAAGAAGGGAAAAACGAAAGGGTGGTGTACAGAATTTTTTGTACCCGCAAATTCTCTATCGTTCTGTTCGTTAGCTCATATTATGCTTTGACTCTACGTTTGTTGTGGTGGATCGACGCAGTAACTGCTTTGATATTCGCAAGCAGAAAGAAATTCTATTTTTCGTGAGTAAACGCAAAAAAAATTCACAAAAGGGAATGGACAAGAATTTGTTTCATCGAATTTCCTCGTGTAAGCCTTGACCTAGAGTTCAATCTTTATTCGCACCAAATTTCATGAAAATCGATTCATTGGCTTAGCAGTGAAAGTAAGTTTTTTTCTGAGTAGAGGCGTGGAACCGCCTATTATAAAATAAATATTGTTTTCATGTCCAGTTAATCTCTGTATAACATTTTCAATTAGACGACTTAGCGTCCAAAGCAAATTCAGAAACTGTCACTCATTTTCTTACGAGAAAACAGAAAGGCACACAGCTTAAAGTCCGCTTACCACAAGTTCAGCTAAATACAAAGAGATAAGGAATGATCACTACAACATATAGTGCTGTCATCATTTATCTAATTTTCGAAAGTTTGCATATCGCTGTATGAGGCTACTTGAATAAATACCAACACAAACACGAACATTTGACTAAAGTAAAATAAAAATTTCACTTAAAAGTTCTCTAGGATATAAAATGGATGAATAATTATGAAAGTGATACTAAAAATATTATTAAACTAATTACACGGCTGCACGACTATACGCCTACGATATCACTACCGCAACACAATTCAAAAACACACAGACGCATACACAGACATGCGCGCACATATGCTAGTGACGCAATTAGGATACTGAGTTGGTCCTCAAAAATCGGATTTTTATAAAACTTAAAATTACCTACTAGTGAAAATATAAAGTAAAATCTGGGCTTTGTTGTTAGAAAACAATTTTACCCTGAAATTGTTTTTTATAGGTAACATAAAATCCGTTACCTCACTACGAGTACTTCCGTACCGTAGAACAACATTTAAGAACGTTCCTGAGCTGTAACACCCTTTAGGTCACAAAAGTCTCTTGCAACCGTAAATGTGAAAATTAGATATGTCACCATGCTGGGGGCTGCCTTTATGAAATATCAGAATAGCAGTATGTACTCCTTATATATAAACAGTGTATATTATTCACATTCAATTCTAACGTAGTAATTAGATTTTTTTTTAGTCTAAGTTGACATACTCGTAATGATAAGTTATGGAAAGACACATACAAAGTGTCTTGCGTAGTATATCGGACAGCACGTTTGTTATGAGTTTGTGTGGGCTAAGTCCTTATCCGCTCGTAGAACCTCTCACAATTTTCGCAAATGTCATAAAAACCAAAGATAATACTAATATTCGACATTTTTCCAAATTTTGACTTGACTAAACCTATGACCAAACTTAAATTGAGTACACCAAATGAAAGGTGTGTTCCGATTGGCTGCGCTCATTCGGTTTTTTCTATGGATGTTTTGAATAAAATATTTCAGAAGTCTGACGAGATATAAATATTTTCCGATCGGATTTAAATTTGGTACACCCAAAGCTTTAAAAACTGCACTCTGCTATACCACGCGCAATACTTTTGTAATTGGTGAGTTTGAGATGAAATTTCTTAGTCCTAACGTATGTATAAAAATCATAAAATGGTATTAAGATTTTGAAAAGATTAAAGCTTACAGATCATGGACAAAAAAAAATTTTACAATTTTGGAGAATTCTGCCGCCAGACTTAGATCTAAGGTCTAAGAGTATCATGTTTTGTTTAAAAAAATGTTTGGCTAACTACCTCATCCTTATGACTAACACATACTTTAAGTTTCTATTTGGAATTGAAATTTAAAAAACTGTGTTTTCAGCCAAACTCACTTCATCAGACTTTCATAAGACAACTGTGGCAGATCACACCTGTCTTGTGATTTTACGTTAAATTTCTATACGTCTCTAATTAGAGGACGACTGCAGTTGATACAGTTACCAAGTAATGTAATGTTTATGGACATCACTTCACCCTTGGTTTGAGTCGAGATATATTTTCAGCTCTTGCAATTTTTAGAACGGCCACTAGGTTGAGAAAATGCAACTCCACACTGAGCGTAACCCTAAGGCTTCACGTAACTGGTAGGCAAGAACCGAAGTCCTAGGTCGACAACTCGTGGTACCAGATTCTTTCCACTACCAGTTTGAGCTTACCATAACGTCCAAGGGCACTGGTAACCACCAACAATACTTGTCGATGTATGTATAAACTGTATGTCGATGTATGTATAAGCTCAAGAAATTCATTGTCGTAACGTTATGTCGAAAATAAAGCCCATAATAAGCGATAAGTCTATCGAAAAGTCATTCGGAATTCTTGATATCTTCTTAGGCAGCAAGTTTTGCGATTTTCAGAGTTCTTGTATCTTCAATGAAACTTTTATGGGTCCCTAAAATATGTAAACATGCACAGAATGCAAGCATTTTATATTAAAAAATTTAAGTTTCTTAGAAATTACTACCGAAAACCACGTCGTAAAAACAATCACTACAATGACGACCGAAAGCAAACTGTTGAACAGGCTGACATTCAATTGTTTTGGGCAACCTTCAAAACGATTGTATCCAGGCCTTTATCCAAACATATTTTTTTATTTGAAATTTTGAAATCAATACTGGATTTAATTTTTTTATTTATTACTCATTCTTTGAGAGCAGAGCTGAACACTTTTCACCCCACCTTAGCACCGCCACCTGTGGGTGCAGAGGCAAGAACTTTTCTGTGTTAAAGTTTTGCGAACAACAACTTTTTTTTTGATTAGGGTCATCCATCGATCTTAATTCAGCATGAAGCTTATCGATGTGACAAATGTAACAAAAACTATGTGCCCTGGAATGCCGCGGGGAACAGGCACGACTCACCAATGCTATAAGGTCAATGTACTTTCAAAAACCAGTTACTGTATGCCTTGAACTGTCATCACCAATGGCTACCATTTGGTCTGGTTCCCATTCAATTGCCTCATTTAATTTTTGCGTGTACTTTGGCGGTTTTTATTTAATGTCCTTCATGTCCAACGGCGCACGGAAAAAGCAAAAGTTCTCCATGAAAGTGGGCGGTCAAAGTGATATGGGTGGAGCGCACACAGTGCTGTGGTTTATTCGCAATGTTGCACACAGAACGAAACACACAACGTACACACAATCGTAAATATAAATACAAACAACAGTTCGGTTTCGTTGAAAGCAAAAAACACGCGTTTCAAATTCTGCTGATCTGCATGCCGCTAAAGGTCAACATGTGGGTAATTCATTATTTCAGAATTACGCTAATGTGCGTACGTTCACGCACGTATGCCTGCGTGTGTGCGTTTGTCTGTTGAAAACTAAAGTGAGGGGCAGCACGCGCCCCTTCAGCAATGAAACTTTTGAATTGGTCAAAATGTTTTTATTGTTTTTTTTTTTTACTACGCAGTTATTACTGCTCGTATAATTGCTGATATCTGGAAATGCTTTTGAGGAACTGAAGGCCAAACCAACAAAACTTAAGTTTCGCCAATGTATTTTGCTACAATATTTTAAGTACTTTTTCATTGCGAGTATGGCAAGTTGTAGCATGTAAGCCAGGAGTACCAAACATTTTAGTTTCCCTGCGCCACATTAGAAGAAAGTGAGTTACACTACACATAAAATTCACTTGATATAAAGGAGCATTTTTAGGTAAAAGAAACAAAAGCAACTTTAATTCATAAAGCTTTCATTATAAAATTATAAAACAAAACAAACGTTTTTTTTTGAAATCAATGCTTCGAATTGGGTTCGCTGGAAGTTGTAAGCCTCAGTGAGGTTATCAAATATTTTGATTCTAGCCTTATACTTTGTGTGCGTGATTAGGGCGACCAGAAATGAGCTATAAAAAACGAATTTTAAGCGCTTAAAAAAGCCTTAAAAAATCCTAATATATGCTTTTAAAATAAGCAAATAAAATTCAATTTTTAAATATACTTTATTTCTTTTTTGAAACTCTTCACTTAAGTATTACAAGGCAATGAACAATTAAATGCATTTTTAAGTTGAAAACTCCTACGTTCTGCTGTTAGAAAATTATTATAAATCGAAAAATTTATTTCTACGTCACAAGAAGTGACAGGGCAATATTTAAAACAGGTAAGCTCATACGGAGAGAGTGAAATCCGCATTTAAATATCTCCTTCGGGTGTATTTTTTCCGCATTTTTAGTCACACGAAAAATTTGGGTGTGGTCTTAAAACAGTGGGTGGCGTCCCCTCAACTAAAAATCAAATATTGCTATATCTTTACACCTAAGACAGACTTTTTCTACGTTTTAGTAAGTCGGTTTTTTCGTTAAATTTCAACGAAATTTTACATAAATTCTACCCGCGCCGCTTACATACAGGTGTGAGCTAAGAAGCTCAGATGTTGCGACAATTATTTTTATTCTTCAAGCTAGAATATAGGAAAAAATAAATAAAATCCCTCTCCAAAAGTTTGAAAAAAAACACCCTAATATGTACATTAGAGCAGTTCAAAATAAAATTTTTTTGATTTTTTCACGATGTTGTCTGTCATTTTGGTTTCTAGTCTTAATTGTTTCTGTGATATATGTAAGTATGTATGTGGAAATATAAGAAATTAAGACTGCAAAATATCTTGTGTTAGAACTATACATAAGAATTTGTCAAAGATTAACCTTAAATAGAAATATATACATATATCTATATATATAGTACATATATATTTACTTATTTATTTATATAGTATATAGTATGTGTACTGGTCAGAAAACAATTGTTTAATATTCATTCAGCTATTTCTATAAGTATTCTTTCAACGTCTGAAACCCATGGAATGTTGACATATCCTCAGAAAAAAAACTCAACTTGAAAAAATCGGTAACATCTAGAAACCACCTAGTTTGACAATAAAAAAAAAGTTTAATTCCATTTTGAAATAATGTGTCGGGTTTGTAACAATGGTTTCATTACATATCTGTAGCTTTGATCCAAAAGATGGCAACATACGAGCAAAATTGAGAGCATTAAACAAAGAAGGACTTTCTCAGGCGTCAACTTAACGTCCAGACGCAATATAATAATTCGAAGAATATGTCTTTATCTACAATAAGAGTTGTGTCATTGATAAATGTCTTTAAAAATTGATTTCGGTTTTTTACCAAATCTGCATTTTTTTCAGTTCTCATTTAATTGCTCGGAAATTATACCTTAAATTAGAAAAAAGTTAAAAGATATGAAGGGGAACATTGCATATCAATTTTTCAATCAATAAAAGCTACCAAAACTTTGTACGTTAAGTACAATAAGCTCTGTCCCTTTCAAAGAAAGTATCTGCAATTGTTCATCTGATAGAAAATGTCTCGCAAAAAAATTAAAAATTGATACATTTTTGTTATCACTTTAAAACAGAGCTTGAAATAAACTTTTATAAAAGTTTTTTTTTAGGTAAAAGTAAACTTTAAACTTTTATTTTTGTGAAATAAAAGTAAAAGTTTCCTTAAAACTTTTATATCCGAAAATAAAAGTAAAAGTTTTTTTTAACCTATATTTCAAAAAGTCAAAAAAAACTTTTAAAAAAAAACTTTTATTAATAAAAGATTTTTTTAAAAGTTTTTTTTGACTTTTATTAATAAAAGTTTTTTTTAAAAGTTTTTTTTAACTTATATTTTTAACAGTCACATGCAAAGAGTTTTTTTTGACTTTTATTTTTCAAAAGGCGAAAATAAAAGTTTTTTTTGTATGAAAGAACGAGGAAAATCCAAAAAAAATATCTTGGATCACTAAGCAAAAAATTTCAAAGGAGAAAACTTAGGATTATTGATAATAAAGTCCAAAGGAAAATACTTAAGATGTTTCTGAAAAGAAAGAAATTTATGATAATTATGCACTTATAATTTTTAGAAAAATTGTGCTTAACGCATCAATGGGAAAAGGCCGAAAATGAATTTTGGGAGTACAGAAGAGGTTCCTGACCCTCCAAAGAGGTGTTTTGGACCCATTTTTCGAAAAAAATTTTATTGCACGAATCGATGGGAAAAGACCGAAAATGTATTTTGGAAGTGACAAGTGAGGTCCCCGACTCTCCGAAATGGGATTTTTAGACCCATTTTTCGAAAAAAATTTTATTGCACGAATCGATGGGAAAAGGCCAAAAATGGATTTTGGAAGTGACAAGTGAGGTCCCCGACCCTCCTAAATGGGATTTTTGGACCCATTTTTCGAAAAAAATTTAACTGCACGAATCGATGGGAAAAGGCCGAAAATGGATTTTGGAAGTGACAAGTGAGGTCCGCGACCCTCCTAAACAGGTTTTTTGGACGCATTTTTCAAAAAAAATTTTATTGCACGAATCGATAGGAAAAGGCCAAAAATGGATTTTGGAAGTGACAAGTGAGGTCCCCGACCATCCTAAAAGGGTTATTGGACCCATTTTTCGAAAAAAAATTTTGCTCGTGCAATAACATTTTTTTCGAAAATTGGGTCCAAAAATTCCATTTAGGAGGGTCGGGGACCTCACTTGTCACTTCCAAAATCCATTTTCGGCCTTTTCCCATCGATTCGTGCAATAAAATTTTTTTCGAAAAATAGGTCCAAAAATTCCATTTAGGAGGGTCGGGGACCTCGCTTGTCACTTCTAAAATCCATTTTCGGCCTTTCCCATCGATTCGTGCAATAAAATTTTTTTCGAAAAATGGGTCCAAAAATCCCATTTAGGAGAGTCGGGGACCTCACTTGTCACTTCCAAAATCCATTTTCGGTCTTTTCCCATCGATTCGTGCAATAAAATTTTTTTCGAAAAATGGGTCCAAAACACCTCTTTGGAGGGTCAGGAACCTTCCCTGTACTCCCAAAATCCATTTTCGGCCTTTTCCCATTGATGCGTTAAGCACAATTTTTCTAAAAATTATAAGTGCATAATTATCATAAATTTCTTTCTTTTCAGAAACATCTTAAGTATTTTCCTTTGGACTTTATTATCAATAATCCTAAGTTTTCTCCTTTGAAATTTTTTGCTTAGTGATCCAAGATATTTTTTTTGGATTTTCCTCGTTCTTTCATACAAAAAAAACTTTTATTTTCGCCTTTTGAAAAATAAAAGTCAAAAAAACTCTTTGCATGTGACTGTTAAAAATATAAGTTAAAAAAAACTTTTAAAAAAAACTTTTATTAATAAAAGTCAAAAAAAAACTTTTAAGAAAAACTTTTATTAATAAAAGTTTTTTTTAAAAGCTTTTCAGAAAAACTCTTATGAAAAAGTTTTTCATAAAAGTTTTTTGAAAAAACTTTTATGTATAAACTTTTTGAAAAAGTTTTTTGGAAAAACTTTTATTCAATAAAAGTTTTTGAAGAAAGTTTATAAAAACTTTTATAACAAAAAAGTTTTAAGAAACTTTTATTTTGAAAACTTTTTGAATAAAAGTATAAAAGTTTCAAGGTCTGCTTTAAAAGCTTCGTAATTCAGAAAAATACAACACTCAAATGGTTGAATATTGCCCACTAATTAACTTATTTCTGTCGTTTACAATCCAAAGATCCCACATTTTTATTTGATTTCTTATTTTGTGGCATTTAAATTGTTGTTCCTTAGTCAGTAGTATCCCTTTGATTTGGAAAAATTTCTTTATCAATGCGAAAGAGCCAAAACCAAAAACAATTTAAATGAAACTTCAATGATAAAGTCATAAATGTCATTATAAAAGAAGTGACCACAAAAATAACCCTCTCCCCGGAGACGTATAAATAACATTGCTAGCATTTCGGGGCCATTTATAAACCCCGAAAGGAAATTTTATTATTGAATAATGTGTAAAATGCGGTCTTATCTAAATGTAGAGCAACATGACAAGGGTCGGCACACACAGTAACACATTTTAAACCCACACATGCTCACATAACAAAACAACACATTTGCATATTGGCTAATAGACATGGTGGAGGAATTAAAACCGGAAAGAATGAAAAGCTTTTGTTAAGCGTTGTGCGCTCAGAATGGGGGGTAGGTGGATACGAATGTACAATGGTCTAATAATAAACTTTAATATTTAAATTTTATTTTCTATTAAAAAGAAAATCAACGATAACGATTAAAGCGTATTGATTTTTGCTTGAAATGTAGCAGAGATTGAAATTATATTTTTATTTTTAGCAACACTCTAAGAGATGAAATCAGAATACAATATTAAATTTCATTAATAAAAATTGGCATCAATTGGTAATGTATTAAATTATTATATGGGCCATTCTTTAAATAACTGCACACTTTTTTGACTGTTTTTTCTCCGATACTCCAACAAAAAAAAAAATCATAATTTCCAAAGTGATGTCGGGAATTTCGATTTGAAAGATGTTATGTCGAAGATATTTTGAGAAAAATTTTTACAAAAAAAAGTCATTTAAAGTAAGTTATTTTTTATATAACAACATATATCATTTTAAGTTTTTTTTAATCTATTCACATTAGTTTTAGAGATAATCCATTGCGAAAAATTCCAATTTATTAAAATAAAGTGAGTAGTCATATAAAGAGTAACCGATTCATTTAAATATATTAATTTCAGCGTTAGGAAGCTAAGGGAAATAAATAAGCTTTGCTTCCCTTAACAAGTGTGATGCAAAGTGGCCATTTATATTATATTAATTTTCAAACTTTTTTATTTTTTTATTTTTTAGATTACAGTCTCTTGGAGATTGAAATACTACGTTTGATGTCCAGAAGCGGGTAAGACCCATTGAGTTTTTCTATTCCAGTGAAAGATCAACTGAAAATTTTTAATGTCAGAGTATTTCTTGGCGATTACATGATTTGGAACTTAACTGTTTGGTTTGGAAGAATTGGACCAGTCGGTAATATTTTGCGAAAATGCACTTTTTCGTGCCGTGGTATGGCTGAAAGAGTTATTGCTCCCGTTTTCATAGAAAATGAGAGAGATCAACCTGGAAGAACATGAATTGGAAACTGTTTACGCCCAGTGGTCGAAGATGATCTGGAGGCATGGTTCCAACAGGATGGAACTACTGCGCAAAATATCTGGGCAACGATAGAGCTCCTCCTTTCACACAGTATTGTATCATCGATTGAGAAGTAAAACTTGCTAAGTACATTTCCTTTTGAAATTAAGTTTGATCAAGTTTCATGTTTGAAAGTAATGTTTACTGTGCAAAATTTATATTTTTAAAATAGTGAGTAATTTAAATGGTAGTAGACTTTAAGCCGATCTGTTGTAAATTTGTTTGCCTAAAAAGTGTCGAGTACGTCAGCTCAGACTGAATTCTAAGTTTGTTGATGAGTTTTTTTTTTGGATTCAAGCTATCGTAACTTATAAATTTAATTTTTTTTTTTTGACTGAAATTTTGTTAAAAATATTCATAAATTCATTTGTATTCACCCACCGAACTTTTCACTTTTCATAGTAATTCGTGGACATACATATTGCTCAAAACAATTTGGCCTTATTTCTTTATGTTGTTGAGGACTATATCAGTTCTGATAAGTAGTCATAAACCAAAAAAAAAAAAATGGTGATTATGACCGAAAAAAATGGACTTATGCCGGGTACTCATGCGGACACTGTGCAACGAAAGATGACTGTTCCAAAGTTTGACAAATAGTGAGCACACTAGGCATATTATGATATCCATAAATTGTAAGAAACTTCTCGATAAGTTCCAATAAAAGAACGATTGTTTTGTGGGGGGATGGCGAAAAGGGCAGTAGTCCTGGACGGAAAATAGTCTTCGGTATTCAATGAGATTTGCAAATTTTTATTAATAAGAAACAGTGTCAAAACGGAGTAACCAATTTAATGGTCGAATGTTTCAGATCAATGGCTCAAATTTAGCCGTGTAACGTTGATAATAATTGAATTAGAGTCGTTTGTCTCGTGGCATATTTAAAGAACAATAGATCATCCCCATAAAACAGTGTATGGCAAACCTACACAGACGCATGTCAATGTGTGCCTCGAACGTAATCGAGACATGCCGAATCGTATTTCGCAGCGTATACGACGAGTATACATACACCCAGCCTCTGATTGAGTTCTGCCGCAGTTGCCCGAAGGAGGCAGAATGCCTTACACTGCAATAAAGCTACCAACCGTAGTCTTATATTTGATAATTCGGCTCAGCTTTCGTCATTTACAATGATGGGCAACAACATGCACGCAAAGTTTTGTTCCATGGAGCTCTACTTCTGCTGAAGTATACTACGTATACACAAATGCTCTTTATTTACTCTGAATTGCGCTCTCGTTAGTGCTCATCTATGGTCATTTTCATGCAAAAATTATTATTTTCTTAAGTATTTTATATGAAAAAGTTAATTCCGCTTTGGTGCTGGACTTATCTATGTACTAAAATGTGATTATGAAAAAAGGTCAGGTAAAAAAGGATTACAAAAATTACATACATACACCAAATTGTGCTAATGTCCTTCGGTTTCGACTGCCATCTTAATATAAGACGAGAATTTAGTGAATGGACCAGAATTTAGTGATTTGTTAAAACGACGAAAGATTGTGTTATATTTATGGAATCCAGTGCTCCATGTGAAACGATATTGCTACCAATCTGATTCAAGCTAACCGTGACGACTTTAATAGTATCGCATGAAGGATTTCAAACTTATATTCCTAAATATAAGACCATTTTACATTACAGCGTAGTCTTAATGCTTTTAACATTTTTTCTTACTACATACCTACGAAATATATTAAGCAACAACTTAACTCTTTTTTCTTTATTTTCCAAAAAAAAAAAGAGTTTTTTTTTTGCATTTCTAAAGAGTTTGTCCTTGTCCGTCAAATTGGCTAAATTACTTGCCACTTGCTGTAAAGAGCAAATAACGTTGAATGATTAATTACTTGAAAAATTGAAGAGCTTCCCATTATGTTGAAAAGTTGAAATTGAAGCGAAGAATGGACAGAAATATTCGGTAGGGCTTATGGCAGCACTTAAAGTGAGCCACTTTAGAGATGAAAAAAAAAAAAACAAAAACGCCCTAAAAGACAGCGTTAAATTGTTACATTGTTGCTTTATTGTTGTCACTCCGTTTATTGCTGGTGCTGGTGCTGCTGCCACTGCTATTGATGTTCTTAACTGCCAATATTAATACCCGGAATCGAACAAAGAAAAATAAAAAAACAACAAAACAGACCAAAAACAATCAATACAAAAATTCAACTAAATTAAAAGCCGTTAACGCCTCTTTAAGCTTCAAAAGCCAATTGAGGAGAGAACACAAAATGAAAAAACAAAAATACACAAGAAAAAAGCATTAAACAACAACAACAACAACTGAGAAGCAACAAAAAAAAAGTGCTGGAACGTGCTCCCTATTAAGCGCAACTACACTCTGCAAGCTTATTCGGCCGATTTACTGTTATTTTGTCGGTGGTTACGGTTACAGCATTTTCCGCTTGGAGTTCCGTCAATAAGGAATCCCTTAAAAGCACCAGCAGCAGGTGGGTGACAGCGAGCGGAGAAGGAACAGCAGCAGTACTCAAAGAACTTAAAGCACGGCCAAATCAAAAACAAACAAATACGTAATAAAAAAACAACAATTTCTTTGATTTCAGGCAGACGTTCCGTCTCTTGTGCCCCGGCAAATCCACGCAACACCGCCGAGTAAACACTACGTACTAAAGGAAAGGAAAATAAGCGGAAAAACAACCGCGTACTACTTAAGAAGTTATTCACGAGGTGCCATTTAAGTTAATTTCAATGCCTTTTAAGTGAAACATTTAAATAATTTTTGCGAATTACACTAAATACTAAATGCTGCTGTTTGTGTTCTGTTCTGCTTATTATATTATTTTAAAATTCTGTTTATTCCATATAAAAACCCAATAAACATTTGAATTTACGAGGTACAACAGCTACTTCTTATTAATGAAGAGTCGTCTATCATTCTGAGATAGTGGTAATAAGAAATGTGCCTACCCCTCTTCTATGATTCCTTAAAAAAAAATTTTGCAGTGAAAAATGTTATGCTATCTACTTACTTATGTATTATGTATATGTATGTACATATATGGATCATCCAACAAGAGGTAACATTTTAAATCAATAGAAAATAGCAATATTTTTGTGAAAAATTGTAATATTTGAATTTTATTCTAAAGCGCACGTTCTGCGGTTAATAATGAAATACAATACATATATGTCTCGGCTATGCCTTTAAATGGTCATTCTGTTGATGGAATTTTTCATCACGTTTTCACATAATTGTGACTATATTTTACGAATTACAGCTCTGATGTTTTCTTAGTACTTAAATCGTTGGTGCAGTATGGAGATAGTCTTTATCTTTAATATATGTAGCATTAAAGAAAAAAGTTTAATGCTGTTAAATCTCACTATCTGAAGCGGCCAATTGAAGTCTTCATTTTGAGAAGTCTGACGTCCAGGAAATTTGTCACGCAATAGAACCATTGCTTTACGAGCTGTGTAACATGTAGCGCCATTCTGCTTAAAATAAACGTAGTCCACATGCATGGCATCAATTTCAAACGAAAGGTAGTCAGTTCGGTAACGGTCCGATTTCTGTGATCGAATGAAGGTAGACACAACTGGTTTTCAGTTTCATTCTCAGCTACGACGGCAATATTTTCAGTTGACCTGAACGGACAAACACGAGTTGGAGTCTACACATCACTAACCTGTTTTGGACGTTCAAATTTATCGATTAAATGCACAATAGCTCTTACAGTAGGAGCAGTACGATCGTTTTGCAATATTTTACCGTTTTTGTAGTGAATTTTCACTATTTCAACACGTATCGATCCATATTTAATAACCGCACAGCAGAGTTTCTAGTTTATATTAAAATAACAATATAGCTACTTTTACAAAAATATTGCGTTTCTCAATTGATTTTAAATAACCCTTTATACGGAACATTCTTTGAATTCATGATTTATATGGGTGGTATTTGCAAAAATAGATGAAGTCGACGACGCTGACGACCAATCCTATCTGGAAGCTTCCATTCATTTTCACTTTTAAGCGATTCGCAAAAAAAAACCAAGTTTGATTTGTAAATAAACAAGCAATTCAAGCCTAAGTCCTTTCAATGTGAACTCTCATTAATTTTTTCAAGTCCTTTTGAGCTTGGCTTATGAGTCGAATGAGTTATTTCTTTGCGAGCCGAAATAGAGTTGCAAGATTCATTTCAATACAACTAAACACGGCCTAATTTAAAAGGAAAAGTCCAATAATATATTTTGGAAGTCAACAGTCGTCAACCCCTCTAGAAGCTAAAATAATGCTAGTGGAATGAAAGCATCGACGAAAGTTTTAATGTATCTAGTAGCATCGAAAAATTCGAAAGGTATCGAATAGTATAGAAAACATCGATACAAGAAGTATCGAGCATATCGAAACAGTCGATAAGATTCGGAAGGTATACAAAAATCGAATAAGTTAAAAAATATCGAATACTGTTGATGAAAAATCCAACAAATATGAAATTATCGAAGGACTCAAACTGGGTCTAATCTTTCCATATTATACATTTTTTAAGTCAACTAAAATTGCAATGTTGCCTTAATTTGTAGTCATAATTTTTAAATAGCAATGGAAAGAGGTAGGCCAAGACCTTACAGGGACTGTTAAGCCAAAAATAAAACACCGATGTTAATAGAATGCCAAATTAAATTTAGTTCACACAAAATTTATTATGTTATTCTCATTATTTGCACAAGCTTAATGTGACACCTCCATAAATATCCCTAACGTATGAAATTTTGATTCAGATTATAAACTGGGTCATGAAATCGTTTCGTTGTCAAGACTGAAAACAAAAAACAAAATAAAATATAAAAGTATCTGCGAAACAATACATTAACTAATAAAATGACCTTGGTTGTCTGTTAATGAAACAATTAGTTTGTTGTCGAGCTTATCTCGCTTCTGGTATGTCACTGTCGCATCAACGCTCGCAACTCACGGTGGGCGTTAACCAACTTTTAATAAAAATGTGAGTTACAACAAAACCTTTAGTTGGGCATTATTGGGGATGTACATACTTCAGAGTCGGTATACGATAAGACAGAATAAATCCTTAGAGATTTTTTTTTTTTCAATTCTATATTTTCTGTTTGTTAATAATATTACTTATCTATATCAGACGTATGAAATATAAAAACTATCCAATTTTGTTCAAGTTTTGACACGTCAAATTTCTTTAATATGTAGGAACACAGCCAAATTTCAGCTCTCTAGGTGGTCGGAGTCCTGAGACTGAGCCTGAAAATAGTAGGCTTGTGCAAAACAGTTCCGAAGACGGAACGGAACTGGAACGGTTCTTTTGTAAGCCGGAACTAGTTCGCGGAAACATGTCCGCGGAACTATCTAGTTCCACTTGTTATTTTATTGCCCTGGAAAAGGAAATGGAAAGTTCCGATTCCTTATTTAGACGCTGTTGGTAAGAAATGAATTTGAACGCTGAAATGTTTTAAAACCAAAATTAAACTATAATCAAACAAATTATAAATTTGCAACACAAGTAAAATTGATTCAAAATTCAAAAACCCGAAAAATTTAATGCACTTAAAAAATCGTTAGCAGTTCCTTTATTTTGTGCTGACCGGTGTTCCCATTTTAGTGAATTTTACTAGAAATGGCATAAAAGGGAGTAGAAAACAGACAAAAAGGAACAAGAACATCAAAAAGTACTAAACATGTCCTCGAATATGCCTTATCAAAAAGTACTTAACATGTCCGTGAATATGTCTTATCAAAAAGTACTAAACATGTCCGCGGAACTATTACTTTCCTAGTTCCTATGGGTTGCAAGAGCGAAAAGGCATGTCCGCGGAACTATTAATTTCATAGTTCCTATGGATTGCAAGAGCGAAAAGGCATGCCAGCGGAACTATAAATTTCCTAGTTCCTATGGATTGCAAGAGTGAAAAAGCATGTCAGCGAAACTATTACTTTCCTAGTTCCTATAAATTGCAAGAGTGAAAAGTTGTAGTTCTCCGCTGTTATTTGACAGTTCCATTTCGTTTATAATGGGGAAATAAAAAGCGCGAAAAGAACATCATACAAGAGCAATAATATATAAATAACTCTTCATTTGTCCTGCTCGCTCCAATGTCGTAAGCACAATGGCAGGAAAATAGTGTGAAAACATTGTCGCTACAAAGTGGCGTGCAGGTTAACATTTTGCTCTGTCTAACACAGGGTAGCAAAAAAAAAAACCGCGGGTTGCACTCCGGGAGTGCCGACAGAAGTGAAAACAAATCGTTTAATGGCAAGTTAGTGTGTTAGTTGGTATGTGTGCATTTTCTTTTTACATGGCAATGCAATGGAAGACAAAAACGGAATATGTATTCAAATTATACTCTCACTCTCATTCTCTATTTGTCAACGCAACAACGCGGAATTTGAAAGAAACAAACATGTAAGCATAACAATCGTTGAATGAGAATGGAATGTGTCAGTTAGTGTGTCTGCTTTGCTTTTTGTCTTCCACTTGGAATATTTATTTAAAAGAAACAATAGAACATTCAAATTTTACTATCGCATTCATGATGGGGAATCCCGATGACGGTCGGTGTCGCGAGTTTATACTTTTTTCCTCAGCCGCACAACGTGCCATAAGAAGTTTTCACTTCAAAAATTGCTGGAAGAAGTATATTCGGCTCAGTAGCCTCAACTGTGAATAATTAAATTTGATCTAAGTATTCCTTATGTTTGAGAACAAAAATTTATTCTGATTGCATTAAGAAACATCATTGCGAATTATGTAAGTATAAGAAAAAAATCAGGTTAAGAAAGTACCTGTACCTGTGACTAAATAGCTTAAACATAATTTTTCTTAAACTTAAGATAAAAATCTGCTTCTTCTAACAGACACTATGACACCACATTTATCAAAATCGGCTTATTCGTTGCCGAGTTCTGGCTGTTAGAATATTCAAACTGCTTAAAACGCCATCTAGTGACAGTTTATCAAAATACAACTGACTTCAAAAAAATCTGCTTGTTCTTAAAAAAACTATTACACCTCATTTGTCTAAATCGGTTTAGTAATAGCCGAGATATAACGTTTTAAAGTTTTTCAAAAAACCAAATTTGCTTGCTGCTGGTTCATGGTGGCCTGGTATTTCATATTTTTCTCTGCTTTGGGCTGCTGGTTCTGCTTTCGGCTGCGCTAGCAGAGAAAAATTTGCTAACCGGAAGTCAACATATGTATGCTACAAATCTAAACATTTTTTACAAAAATTTGCTTACTTTCATGGGCCAATTTTTTCAAAAAACGTTGCCTACTTTTAGGCGCTTGTGATAATTTACCCCTAAAAGTATGCACACTTTCCGACAAATTTCAAAAATAGCGCCTAAAAGTAGGCAACAATACCTAAAATTTTTAAAATCGTTGCCTACTTTTGGACGCTATTTTGAAATTTGTCAGAGATTGTTACATACTTTTAGGGGCAAATTATTAATAGCGCCTAAAAGTAGGAAACGTTTTTTAATTTTTTTGAAATCGAGTCTTCAAAATTCTAAAATCGAGTTCGTTTCCCAAGTCTTCAAAATTCCAAAATCAAGTTCGTTTCCCAAGTCTTCAAAGAACATTCAAATTTTACTATCGCATTCATGACGGGGAATCCCGATGACGGTCGGTGTCGCGAAATTATACTTTTTTCCTCAGCCGCACAACGTGCCATAAGAAGTTTTCACTTCAAAAATTAAAAAATCGGAACTATTTGAACATGATAAAATGAATTTGTAGGAACGATCGAAAATGTGTCCGACAGATGACATAGTTCCAGGAACTATTTAGGTTCGGAACTACCCATCTCTAGAAAATAGCTGTTTTAGACCGTTTTAAAATTTTAGTTCTAGAAGCCTACAAATCTACTATACACAAAAAATAATTTTAGACCTTAAGACCTTTTTTGTGACCAGATTAAGCGCAAAAGATCTCTGTAAAATGTGGCAACTTTTAAAATGGTGCCCCATATGGAGGTTTTACTAATAATACTTAAAAATGAGATATCACGCAGTGAAAATGGTTGATCAGGTTCAGAGATATTAAACATCGAATTCAGCGTTCAGAATTAGCGTTTTTTGCAAACTTTGATCTAACAGTACTCAGGACCCCGCTTGCCTAGTGAACTGAGATTAGGGCTGTGATGATATCCTCAAAGGTTCTATAACGTGTCAAAATTTTAGCAAAGACAAATATTTTTTAAATTATAATATCCACTATAAATTACATCCCAAATAATTCCCCATTCAAGTTTTTGTTGTAACTCAACTTTGCATTTAAACTTGCTTGAAGCCCACCGTGAACTGCTAATATTTAGTATGGGAACACAGTGCAGTTACCTACTACGCACTACAGTGCAATATAACAAATTTGTTGGAAAATTTGTGACTGCAAATATGATGTGCATTTCCCATGACGGTTCATTCGCAGCACATTTCCAAAGGCAAAATTTCAACCAAAAATTGCAAAATTTTGCTCAGTTATTTTTACAATGGTGTGAGAGTACCACGATAATTCTAAGATACGAACTATCCGAGTTTTTAAAAAAAAAAAAAAATGTGTAGTCAAAAAGTAACATCTTTTTTTACGGCTTTTTTAAATGGCTTACATGCAAATATACATACCCTGAAGTTTCATTTAGTCTACAGTGGAAACTCACAAATTAGAACTCTTGGGAATTAGAATTTTCCATATATTAGAACCTGATTTTGTCATGCATTGAATGCTCTAAAATTAGAGCTTGTGGTTCTAATTTCAGAGAGTTTCCTTTTTTAAGTTTTTTGCACATTTTCTTCTTTCGAACCCGAGATATCTGCATTTTTCTAAATTAATATACCTGGCACAATTTGAGCTATTCTATAGATTTTTCTACCATTATCAAGATTTCAAATTATGCCAGTTCTGTTAATTTACAAAAATGCAGATATCTTGGTTTTAAAATTAGATAATGATATGAGGTTTCGGCATTCTTTTAAGTAAACATTTAAAATTAATTTACCACGGGATCGGCGGTAAAATAATATTTGAGGTTTTCGCCTAGAAAGTGGAAAATCGGTACTTTTTTGCTTTTATCGGGTCAATTTTAAATTTTTTCGTAAGAAAGAAAGAAAAAGAAGAAAAACCAATCACGGATTCGAATTCCCCGATTGATAGTTACCTTAAAACCATACCCACTTTGTTGGAAAATTCGATAACCTCTGTAACTTGCACCATTTTTTAAATCAATTTTTTTGAAAATGGGTTGTCTACTTAAAACAGAGGGCGCTTATCCAGTTTTCAATATTAACCTTAATCCTAGTAATGGGCTTTGTTCAGATATATGTATAAGGCTATTGTAATCCACTGACACATCGTGAAAAATCAAAAAGTTTTATTTTGAACCGCTCTAATGCACATATTTGTATAACGTTTCCGAAAATGTGTTTCAATTTATTAAAAAATTTGAGAAAAAATGTTTTCAGTACATACCGAATCTTGAACATTTTTTTAGAGAATTTCACAAATCTTTTTAAATTGCTTTCCAAAATAGCTACTCACAATCAAAATCCGTTAAGGTTTGTCGACTGTAGCGACTTTTGAGCATTTAGTGTTTGTTTACTACTCAGCGTAACACACAATAAAACATTAGTGGTGTTCACACCAGCTTCGTTAATTCGTTAGTCGTTGTAGGTTACTTTTAAGTGTGCATTTTGTTTTTATACAATTGTCGAACTGCCGAACTTACGAGTAACAAAGTGACTAGGTGGCATGCCTGATAAATTTCTGTTAGCGATCAGCTGTTCAGACTTTGCTTTTCGTTTTAGTTCGTTGCCAAAAAAAAGTTGAACGAACAAAAAAAAATTCCAAATGGAAAAATCAGCTGTCTATGCCAGGTTAACGAAATAAAACAAGAAGGGTCTTCACAGCATAAAGCTTTACCGAATTACCAACTTACAGTTAACCAAACTCACAAGGCTGGTGTGAACACCGCTATTAATTAAGTTATCACTTGCAAATCAAATAAAAATTTCCGTGTTTTGAAATCTTTCAATAAGAACTTTGATTTGGAGACGTAGCAAAATTTACTACGATCGATTCAGGAAATACCAAAGAACATTTTAAATTTCTGTTTTTTGAGATCGGAATTAGTTGTGCAACATTTTATAAATTTAAGTCAAGTTAAACAATGACGGAAATTGGAGGAGGTTCCTTTTTACAATTGAAAACATGCAATATAAAAAAAGGACAAAAGATTGATATCGGTTCATTTAACATTAATATATCTTGCTAACAAAAAAAAAGTATTGATATATTAGTTCATTTTTTAGCAGCACATTTCTAAGAATATAAAAAATTCACCAAAAAATTTTTTTTTCCAGCTGAAATTTTCCTGAATTTGAATATTAGAAATAGGTAGATAAAACATATCGACAGATATGAAAAATTTTAACTTTTTCCAATAAAAATCAATACTTAAATAGTTAAGTTTTTTACGAGCTAAATTTTTTCTTAAGTAAGTATTTCCGAATGCCCCAGTGGATTATGGTCACCCTACTCGGACTGCATGAAGATCAGGAAGACTTAAATACTGTCCAACAAAATATCAGAGGTTTAGTGCACTTACATATCAATTGATACTTCCTAGGTTTTTTGATTCCAGAACACGAATCCACTGCGATTTATGAGATTAGAAGTACGCTCAATCCAATAGAACTCAAGCTTTTATTAATTTACTCGAAAATTATGAATTTAATAGATATTCTTACTTTTCGAAAGTTAGTTGGTTAAGTATAAGGTTTCATAATTTACGAAATTAAATGGAACTTAACAGAACTTCACAATGATATCTAACTCTCTGGTTTGAAAATTTATGTGGGCTTAGCCCCCCCCCCCCATTTGTGGTACAAACTGTAATAGTTTTCGAAATGAAGTTGAAACCATGGACGTTTTAAATGAAAGCAAACACGGTCCTTTATATAATAAAAACATTTTTAATTGATACACGAATTTAATGATAGGCTTCAATAATTCCATAACCAAAATATCAGCTAAATAACTTGAAAACTCACTACTCCAACAAACTCGAGCATTGGTTTTTCAAAAACAATGTGAAATATCTTACTAATTTAATCTTGCTACCTTTTTTTACTGTTGTAATTAAAAATTTATTAATAAAACTATTTTTACCCAAATATGCTGATTTATATTTAGTGAATTTTATGAGTGGCCCAAAACAACTAAATTTCTTCTAACGTGGCCCAGGGAATCTAAAAGGTTGACACTCCTGCTATAAATGATGACATCAAATAACGTCAAGTAAATATTTTATTTGTTCTTCTCAGTATATGATTTAGATATTTGTATGTTATTTTATATTTATATGAAATCCTGTAATTTAAATGTGCAACATTTTTTGATGCAGCAAAAAACATACTGAAATTGTAGTATCCGAAATTTATTTCTCCAATTTTTCATCGCGTTTTTAGTATCTATTTTTGAATAAAATTTTATGCTCTTTTTAATGGCAAAGTTCGTAAACACTCCTGTGTCAAGTTCGATTTTAGCTGCACTTTTTAAGTATCGTCATTATTGTTTTTTCATACTTAACGCTTTATTTTAGTATCCTAGGGGGGCAGCGCACACTTAAAGTACTTTTTTCAATGATCCAACAGCAGACGTCGTATTTTCTGAGTGTATCTCTGTGTTTTTGTATTAGACATGGCATGTGAAAGGAGGATTAGATTTTTACACCAGTTTGTTGAATGCGCAAGAAGAAGGGTAGGAACTTTTAATTCTTTACTTTAAATCTGTGCAACCTATTGAATTAAAACATTTATGTAAATTCGGGATGTAAATAAGTTATTTTAACTTAATGAGGCCACCATTCCACGTTAGGTAGCGGACTGAAGCCTTTTATGCTCCTCAATTCCGGGCTAGTTCTTTCCAGTTTTGCAGCTGGAGTGATTTGGATTCGGCGTTCATATGTTTCATCTGGCTATCAATTTATGATTGTCTCAGCTGAATCGTTTCAATAAAGTTCAATTCTTCTCCATTAAAATAACAGTGCAAAAACAATCTCAATTTTTTTTCTGCACAGTTCCTCAGTGGATTAAACTCTTCATCGCTCTCCATATGAAAAATTGCTAAGGCTAATCGACTTAAATGTTAAATGCTTCATTTATTATTAATCTTCTTAGCGAAGCAATAAATAACAAATTCCTATTCACAATCAGTAAGGTAAGCCTGAACGTAACTCAACGACCAATGATACGATATTTGCAGAACCAATTACTTGCTACATGAGGCATTCTATTGCACATGCAGTAACTTACAAAGTTTATGTGAGAATTAACTTCAATGAATCACATCAAACAACAAAGGATAATATTTTATGTTTTCTTGATAACGTAATGTTGAATTAAAATGTTAATCCAAAGTTACTTTCGATTATTTTAAAATTTACTTAGCTCTTGTAATTTTCATACATTTTTAAAAATTGTAACGTAATAATGGTACGACATATGTCGGTATGACTTATGGTAAATAATCAACTTGTCAAACACTACCCACAAAACTGAATTCGGAAATCAAGCAAAAACT
This sequence comes from Tricholauxania praeusta, assembly GCA_949775025.1. NCBI lineage: Eukaryota > Metazoa > Arthropoda > Insecta > Diptera > Lauxaniidae > Tricholauxania > Tricholauxania praeusta. The sequence goes on along the minus strand of OX459029.1, from coordinate 71,453,888 downwards.
CCTTTCGTGATGTTAACTTCGAATTAATTTGTATATAAGTCAATAACAATTTGAAAAAAAAACCTTCAAGTTTTTAAAGTTATAAATTTATTATTACTACTTAGCTCTTAAGGTTTTTCTTTTTCAGAAAAGCCCAAACATTTTAAAGTTAATTAACCTTCTGACTTAGAGTCAATAACGTACATACATATATTGTTTTTAAACATTTTCACAATTCGTCACCTTTTCTTTACATACAAAATCATAACAGATGTCAGCGATCGAACTTTCTGGTTTTTGCCTTCGATTGCTGTAATTCAAACCACTTTGCATAATTATGGCATAAAGATCATTTAATTATAATTGTTTATTATATATTGCTGAAAAGATATTTACCAATTGCTACAAGATAACACATCTCATAATTAAGCATCAAATATTATTAACATTTATATTCAAGCAAAAGCAAATCAAAATAAAACCAATTCAAATGAAAAAAAAATAATAATATGTAAAAAAAAAACTTAAAATAAAATTAAAATTAAAAATAAAAATAAAGAGAAAGAAAAAGATAGATTATTATCAAATCAAATTAAATTTAGTTAATTGTTAGACACAGTCCACTCGTGGTTGAAGTGAAACCTTTAGAAAACTAAACTGCAATAGAATGCTTTATTAAAATGATAAAAGTTGACACGATCTCGGATAGCTACAGTAATAGCATCAAATTAAAGTACTCATTGAGCAGAGTTCCCGAAAACTATCAGCTTCGAGATCGGTTAAGCAAAAGCTGAGATATAATCATGGAAAGACTTCCTATTTTTTCAAGCAATGATTTACTACCTAAAGCCTTAACCAAAATAGACGAGACGAGACGGTAGCAATTGAGCGAACGTTTGCACTCGTTTCGTCTGTTTTGACATTTAACCCAAAATGTTACGCTAGCCAACGGACCGAAAAAGCTGTTATGACGAGTACCAACGTTTTGAAGTTCGATTCTTACGGAACAACTCGTCTCGTCAAAATGTTTCGTTCACCTTCGATCAATTACGTAGGTTCATTTTGGCTATCAACATTGGTTTAGATACACTCGAACTTACTCGTTATGTCTCGTCTCGTCTATTTTGGTTTAAGCTTAAGCCTTGCCATAGCGAGAAGAAGAAAATCTACTACTCTCTCTCTCTCATTGTAATTGCTATTGTTTACCAACTAAGCGTTGTTGTTATTGAAATTTTAAAAGCAATAGCAAATTACAATGAGGGAGCGTAGTAGATTTTCTTCTCCTCGCTATGGCAAGACTTAGGTATTAGTGCATTGCTTGAAAAAACTTAAAAAAATAGGAAAGTTATCTACGCTTATATCTAATAGCTAATGCGCAACCGATCTCGAAGCTGATAACTTTTGGACACTATGCTTGATAAGTATCATTTATTATATATCATTTATTGTTGTAGCTATTCTAGATCCCGTTTACCATCGAGAAAAAAACTATACTAAGTGAAAGTAAGACTAAAAAAAAATAGGGTCGCTTTTCGCGTTCCATTACACACACCTAATTTCAAATCACACCCGTTCTAAAGAAGTTTCACTTCAAAAACCAAAAAGGTTCCTTTGGAATAGCGTAGATGAATCTAATTGCTTGCAATATATTTGAAAAGTTATTTCAAAATGGAATCGCGGTTACAAAGTAAGAGCGTTTGAAATCAAACTATTGGATCACTGTAAAATTAATTTAAGGCCTTTTCGTGATTGTGCATAGTGCAGCACCTCATATACATAAATATTCTGGACAATTATTATAAATAATCTTATGTAATTTAAGGATAATTCCGTAACTGAAATTGTTTTTTTGAGATGGGCCACACTGCTATATCTTACCAAGCCAAAAATAGATCCATTCAACTTACGCTTGCAGACGAAATCTGGGCAGGGATAAATTGGGCAATTAAAAAAGAAAAGTGGTACATGGTAAGTGGTAGGCTTATAACGAAACACATTTTTAAGTGATACGCAAAGAATGAGCGGATGACTCCCCAGACCGGAATAAAACTGCTTAGTGGTCACCGTAGTCGCATCATAACAACTTTAAGAGCAATTTAATTCATACTCAAATTATTTCACATTATTAGTAAAAAGAACAATAATTCCGTTAAGAAAAACCTGTGGCTCATATCTTGCCAAGAACAAATCTTGCCAACACATTTCGAAGGATTGAACTTAAGCCTGGTATTAACTGACCAAACATGAATTTTATCAAAATCCTCACTTATTCTGACGACATAAGTAGTCCTGAAAAATTCCGATTGGCCGAGAAAAATAAATCGCACTGCAAAGTTTATTAAAGGAGGAAGGTCTATGGCAAAATCTTTTTTTTTTTATTTACTTTGATCATTCACCGAATACAATCATTGCCGAATTTTAGTTTGAATTTCTTTCAAAGATGACAATAAATAAAAGAAAACTACGACAGTTGGCATAAACAAAGTTCACATAAGAAACGAACTCGGTGCATAAAAAATGTGAATAATAACATTCCGTACGTATAAATAAAATTCGAATTCAAGAAAAAAAAAAATTCTAAGAGTTGCTAACGCAAAAATACAACAAAAATCAATATTCAAATAAGCCGAGTCAGAAAGAAGCAACATTCTAACGCTTATGATGGGGTCAATAGCAAAAACATTATAAACGTAGTCTACGGCCGGTCGGACAGCTTGTTTACGATTATGAGTCAGAGCCATTTGCATGAGAGTCACGTCAGTTGGTGTTAACTTTGTCTTTCATGAATTCGCTTAAGCAGCAATTTTGCATTTCGTTAGAAAATAAAAAAACAAAAACAATTGAGACATGTTGATTCAACGCTAATGTCGACAAAACGCTACTTCACATGAATGTGTCTACTGAAAATTTTGTAAATAAATGATATTCTCGTTGCAGAGCAGAGGATTAATTTTTATATCGCAAGATTTGGTAATAGTAAACAAATGTTGCCAAACAGAACTAAATAGCTTTCAAGTAATTTTTTCACAAATTATAAAAACGATACATCTTCAATTAGTTATTTAATTTAAATGTTATTTGGTCCTACTTGGAGCAAAATAAACACAGGGTGTCCGCTGGGAACGTATACTAAGTACTTTGTTTGATTATAAATTAAAGTTAAATCAAAGAGAATGGATTCAATATTGAAAAATGATTTATTTAATGTTTACAATTGTGTATGGAATATAATATCATATAAACGTCCGCCTCTGCGGACAAATTTCACTCGGTGTTGCATTAATTTCATCACGAATATTTTGTTTTAGTTGCTCAAGAGTTTTCACAGAACTTGTTCTTGAGTTATCTCCACAAAAAAAAATGTCTTGAGCAGTCAAATCCAGCGACTGCGGAGGCCCGTGGAAGCCAGTCAGCAATGTTTAATAAATTAAAATATGCCGCACTTCTTTTTAGTTAACATTACGCAAAATCCAATAATAATATTGGTTCTGTCATAAATATGGTAATATGATCCAAATTATAGGTGTGGCACCTCCCATGCCTGCAAAAAGCAGTGTGCTATAGGAATAATTATTTTAAGATTTGGTGTATAGATGCGCGTTACTATAAGCTTTGATATATAATATTAAGGGTTGAATCTTGTCCCAAACATGGGCTGCTACCGGATTTCTGGATCAATTTTCATTAATCAAGATAACAGCTTGATATGTGTGCCAAACGATAGAACTCGAAAAGCCTAAATAGAAAATATAGGGTTGCGTTCTCGAATCCTGTCCCAAATATTTATTGCCACCCATTTAAGAAACATTGGCCATAAAAATGGGAGACAACCCATGTTTAAGACCGGATTCGACAAGGCAACCCTATATATTTTATTTAGGCTCTTCGATCCTATCGCTTGGCACACATATCAAGCTGTTATCTTGATTAATGAAAATTGACCCAGAAAACCGGTAGCAACCCATGTTTGGGACAGGATTCAACCTTTTATATTATACTATAGGTATAGGACTCACCGAGTTCTATCATTTGACATGTATTTTTAGGTATAATATTATACGGTTTCAATTAAAACAACAAAATAGGTTGAAATTAGGGCATTATCGGGACAAGCTTTTCAAGTCAACCCGGGTTCGTTAGTTTGTCTACCAAAATGACTCACTACCTTTCCCATGCATTTCATTCTATAATCTTATACACTCGACTTTTCTACAGCGGGCTCTTGGGCTAACAGCAGACGTACTGTCGGGCCTGATATCAGAAGGCAACAAAGACGGACCCCATTTATATTAAAGCTTTCTACGTATTTTTTATTTCATATGTTGCAATGTTTTATGATTCGACATTACTTTTTTGTCATCTGCATTGCACATTAGGCATGTTCAAAAAAAAGTCATGTTCTAGAATACTTCAAGAACACTCGATTTTCGAAAATTTATTCATATTCGAGTATTTCCTGATTTAAAAAAATAATAAAAAAAATAATCCTATAGCTGCTGCCAGAGCTGCAAAACTCTCATTTTTTGGAATCTGTCCAAAAAAATCATGAAACTTTGAATTTCGATTTTTAAGGATTATTTTTTTTATTTCTTAAATGAGGAAACACTCCAATATGAATAAACTTTCGAAAATCGAGTGTTCTTGAAGTATTCTAGTACATGATTTTTTTTTTTTTTTAACATGTCTATTGTACATATACTGGTAGAGTTTTTTGTAATCATATTCGATTATAAATTAATAAACGTCACAAAAAATAAACATTAAATATATCAACGCAACGTGGATAAAAAAAAAAATTCAGATCCAATGACGTAATGCAATTATTGTTTTTTCCAAGTACTTCTGTGAGCCCTCATATGGCGAGCGGTTTTAGAAGGACTGTCTTAGCGCGTCATTTTATATAAAAAATAAAATACATTTGAAAGGAGTTGAGAAAGCCTGTTTCTGCCAAAGGAGGGCCTTCTAGAAGTGCCGCTTGCTCGTACCCTTGCCTTCTGGGATATGTTTCCAATTACCAGGTTAAAATGATCCATTTGTTATCTTTGTCAAGTTTGTTAAAGAAAAAGCATTAATAAATTCAATATTTACTAAATGATTGCAAGTTCAACGAAATAATGATTAATTTTAATAAATAATAATCAGTCGCTAAAAATAAATTTCTTTTATATTTACAGTCAAAAATATAAAACTTTAAAGAGTCCTCTACTTGATGAAATAAGTCCATGATTGGTTAAGTGACGAAAAGTATATAGTCGTTTGTATATGTACTTGTGCTCGTGTTGTTTTACTTTAAGTACTTTTCTTTTAATTACAAAATTTTCCCTTTGAATGAAAAACAAAAGCCCACTTTCATCACTACAAAATTCGGATTGTGTGCTCGAATGGGGCAATGAAAGATACGTTTTCAATAGAACACTTCAAACTCAACATTAAGTCACTAAGTCACGCCTCCATGATATGTGAAGTGTTCATTTGATTACATTAAATATTTACTGCATACGGCTGTTTTTCGAGTGACAAATACTTGCCTACACATACACACATATGCAAATACTCGTACAGGTATTCGTGTACGCGAGTGGAAATCCTAGTGAGAAACAAATTTTTTTTTTTAAGTCTCTAATAGAGAATTCTGTCGAGAATTCTCGGCCAATATATTTTTCCCTGCTTTTCGCGAAATTATGGAATAGGTTATAAAACCATTTCTTATTAAAAATGCAAAACCAAAAACATTATTCCAATGTATTAAATTAATTAAAATATGACACACCCATAACTTGATTTACGGCCCAGATACATTCCAGTAGAGATGTTCGAAAAGTGAAATGTTGTATGGCGAGGTATTCGTTTTGTTTTAAATTTCTTAGATTCAGAATCTGTCGCTTAAAGCGTTTAAAAAATTGATCCGTAGAGATTCAAGGATAATATGTTTTGTAGTTTTTATCTTCGTAACCACTAAACCTTTGCGAACGTATTAAGGTAATTATACTACTTATTAACTAAAGCTATATAAATAAAAATTACTGAGCATATTTAGCTGCAGCCTTTTCTTAATTTACGAGTAAGACATTAGTAAATTTTTTTCCCCAAAACTTAATGGCATAATCTCTACTACACTCAAATAAAAACTTAATTTTTTATTTTGTTTGAATGGCAAATATTAACATTCAAATTTGTTTTTAGGTATACGTTCATTGAAATCCTAATAAAAATAGAAATATTAATCGATTGAGAAAAATGTATGCGTACTCTTGAAGGAAACATAACAGTATTACTCAAGGTGTACAAAAATTATTGAACTCTGCTGCAAGAAATCTTAAGCTGTGATCATTTTAAGTAATGCTCATTTTGAAGAGTGAATTAGTCATCTGAAGGCAAATTGGACAACAATCAGCACAATCAACTGATGCATTACCGATTGATTTGGTTGGGCTTAGGCCGAAAATTTAACGCATATCTGTCACCGTCACCGTCACCTTCACCTGTCACCTTCTCTGTTTTTTTTTTTTCTTTTTTTTGTCCCCAAAGCTAATATTACCACTTACAGAAAGATACTTGAGTCGATAGAAGCCAAAAAGGCAAATTTACAGAAAGAGCTGAAGACTATTCTTCAAACAGCGCACGAAAAATATATGAAAGACTGGATCAAGCGCTGGCGTAGTTGCATTCCAATCCTACTTTTACGGTGATAAAATAAATTTTGATTAATAAATGGTCTCGTTTCGTTTTATTTAATATTTCCGGATATGTACTTTCATAAGTAAGTTTCTCGATACTGCATAAATAATTGATGATATCATATGAGTAAACTTCTTCAAAACGAAGAAACTTAATCAAGTGTTTCATTTGTGAAAGATTTTTATTTCTAATTTTAAAATTATAAAAGTTTCATATATGATATATTGTACTTAAGTTCTTACTGGGTATCTACACAAATTAACGATTGAATACAGAGGCGTACTGTAAGTATGCGGACAAATGAAGAACATTTTTTCTTAAATATATATTTCGACTTATTAGTTTGTTCACATTGAAGAGGAAAAAAAGTCCTTACTTTTCAAATCTAACATTAGTGCAGTGCCTCTTTAAAATCGCGGTGCATTTCACCCCCACTCTTTTCTGACGGTACGGCTCTGCTTGAATACTTACTTTGCCGGTTAATAGCAACGGGATAGCATATATTTATGTAAAAAAAAGGAGAGTGTATAATAATGAAAGTTGTAGTACCCCTGAATGAGCCGACTGTATCGTAGTTTGAATTAACAACTCGCTATCTTCATCGGATTGATTGTCAGGTGTGAGTTGGTTGAAAATCGTAGATGTGCAAATAAGGTTAGTGAACTATGGTATCAATCCAAGTACGGGGTTAAGTTACGTATAAATTTTGTCGTATCCAAATAGCGAAAGTGGAGAAGCTTTTCATGTCAAATAAAAGGTATGCGGGTCTTAAAAATTACATTCAAAGTTGTTGAACTGATCCATTACGTTCAAGCTAAGAAGTTTTGATAAAATACACCTCCCATCTTTTAAGATTTTAACGCAATTAAAGTTTCAAAATTTCTTTTTGGTAATTTTTCACAGAATTTATGTTAGGGGATTTCCTTTTATCCAGAAAACGTCGTTCTTTTTATCTTTCTGAGAGCTTTCATTCATAGCAAATATTCTTATCGACTTTTGATTATATACGACTTTGAATTATTTGATTATTCGAATTTTTAACAGTTTAAGTATCTTTTAAACGTTGTTCGATTTTGCAAAAAATTCCGATATTTTTCGGCTTTCTAAAGTTTAGTGACATTTTTTGGCTATTGACCAGTTTTCTATTTTTTCAACTTTTTAAGACTTTTCAAACATTTCTCAAATTTTTCTACATTTTTTGATCGATTGAAATATTGCAAATAACATTTTTGAGCCTTTCAAAATTTTTCTACATTTATCGTATATTTATTACAACATTTTCTACAAATATTCGACTTTTCGGCACTACTTTCTTATACTACTAACACAACGAAACTAGTATGACTAATTTTGCCCATACACTCTACTGAACAGGAAGCTCAGTAAAATAGTTTGAATTATTTTCTTTTCCGAAAAGAAAAAAATTACTTTTCGGTGAGCTCACTGCGTAAAAAAATGAGTCACAAAAACACAACAGAAATAAGAATATTGGTTTTGTTTTGTTTCACTTTTTGTTTGAGTTCGCAACAAAATCTATGCAAAAGGAAAAGATATCAGGCTTAGGGACGCTCACTCGTCGGCTTGAAGGTCACTGATGATTCCGTCTAGCAATGGATGAAACTGGTAAGACTAGCATTAGCTTGGTTTCTTGTTTTTGTTTTCTCTTTTGTTCTTGTAGTTTTTTTGGTGTCATCACACACTGTTCTAAACAGAAAGCTCAGTAAAATAATTGTACCATCATAAAGTTCGCAAATGCATACTTTTCAATTCTATAGAAGTTTATTTTCCATCTTAAAAACGTCTTCAGGACCTTTTTTACCACAGATATAGCAATTGAAATTTATCAAGAACCACAAAAATTTACAGTTTTGCTTATGAAACTATGTATATATATATATGAGTAAAGCTTTGTAAACCTAAATAAAGATTTTTTTTGTACACTGGGAAAAAGTTTAGTGAAATTTTGAACTTGAAACTTAACAATCAAAGTTTGGAAAATTATAAGAAAAGCTGGAATATTCTATATTGAGCTATGAGTTAGTTTATTACAAATTAATGCTTAGATCTTGTAACGTAACATTTTTTGGAGTTTTTCTATGTCTCTAAAGTACATTCTTCTTAAGCAAATAATTTTTTGTTTTATTTTAAGTCGACTCCAATTTGCAGTGGTATACCACTTCGAAGAGCGGGCATCTATTAAGTAATTTGTATGTTTTATCGATCAAATAAAAATGAGACAGCAAATATGAATGAGTTTAATCTGCTGCATAGGTTAGGTAAGCCTATTCGGGCTGTCCAATAAGCTAAATTACGTACGCAAATGGATCAGAGCTTCTTCCGTGTGACACTTTTAAAAAGAAGCAAACAGCATCGTTACTCCCACACCCATTTGAATTCTTTAATAAAAAGGGGCGAAATTACATATTCTGTTGATGACGTACTAGACACCTAGATTATTGATCGGACATTTACAGAGAAGTGCTCAGCATTTTCCGTCTCTTCTTTGTAGCAACACCTTCTACAGAAATCATCGTGAGAATTCCCAAACGCATAGCATATTTGCCAAAAAGACATTGAGGATATCTACCAATTGTTTTATCTCCAGCTTTGCTAAAGCTCTGTAGCCATTCCGACATGGCTTTTGCTTGAAAGGCACTACAGTAATTTGGTAGCCTGAGAGCTTTGATGAGCTCATGAGAGAAAATATCAACGTTCTTTTTTAAATTTTGAAGCAGCGTAATAGCCTGAACACAATTAGAGCGGTGACGGTAAAGCGGCGACAAATATTCGCTGTAAAAAAAAAAAACGCGACGAAAAATCGTTTGCACAAACACAATTGCGGCGTACTACGAACGACGACAAATTTAGCTGTCATTTTGTTTACATGAAAAAAGTTTTTATTAAATACAAAAATTAAGTTATTTCAGCAATTTCTTTTATTTTATTCTATTTAATAATTGTGCACAATTCGCATTTCAAACGTAAACAAAAGAATTGACACAAGCTAATTGGAAATGCAACACTGATCGGACGGTGAAATAGAATTAAATCTAAATCGACGGCGAATCGTCGCAGCTCAACAGTCGTACGCCGCAATTCTGTCCAATTTCACATGATCAAGTATGTTATAATTTTTGACAGCGAATATTCGTCGCCGCTTTACCGCCACCGCTCTAATTGTGTTCATGCTATAAGAGGTAAAAACGAAACGTTGAATTCTATTGCCTTTTACCAAAATTTGTCCACGGGGTGTTGGGGTAAATCGTTGATGAAGTTTTAGCAAAACAATGTTGCGTGAGGCAACTTTAACACACATATTTTTTCGAACTTTATTTTTTTTCTCATTTAAATGCGCAATATTTTGGCATATTTTCGAGCAACGCTTTTTTATATTGAAATTCATTGTGTTAGATAGTGTTGATTGCGAATTGTGACATGATTTGGGTTTTTCTCAAACCACACCGAATGCGACATTTTAATAAATAAAAAATTACAGCTTAAAAAATACGTAACAATTGTAACCGAGCAAACAAAAAAAAATAATTTACACACCAAATCGGCAGTAAGTCAGCAAAATTCTTTAAGTACAAAATTGAGATCATTTCAAAGCAAAAAATTGTTAACCTGATATTATTATTCGCAAAAGAACTCAGCACTCATCAGATAACTACTTTTTTCCATGAATGGAACAAGTGTTCATTAATCAACCCACAATCGATCTAAATGACTGCATTTAAATAAATGATTTATCAAAAATGATGTATAGCTTGATTTATTGTCTGAAGCGTTCCTTGCTGTAATATGAGTGGTTATTATTAATATCAATATTGTGATTACAATTGGATGAGCGATTTAAATAGCCAACTGAAGAATTACGACTTGTGCGCAAACAACGTTTTGAGTTGGAGCTTTCGCACATCGCCACGGATCGCATTCTTGAATTTATAAACATTTTGAAATACATAAACAAAACAGTAAGTTTTGCTAAGAAAAATAACTAAGTTTTCATGAGCGATACCTTTCACGGAAATACCTGTAAGCAAAAAAATAAATAACTCGATGTGTTTATGTAAACTTAGATAATATTTCACATTTTTGGAAAGTGACATAAGTAAACTGACAAGAGATATAAAAAAAAAATTACGTCAAATTTTGAATTACCTTGAAACCCCAACAAATTCAAATATTTCATGCTTCAGGTAATGACCATGTAATGCCTCAATTTCAAAACACCCTTGCAAAATGAAATATTTTCCCATCGAATATATTTTCACACGGGGCGAACGAATCATCCCTGTTCATACGTTGCAACTAACAATTTATTATGTATTAGAGTGGTCCAAAATACGGAATTAATAAAAACAAAGTATTTTTTTCATGCAGTGTCACGGAAAAAGATTTGAAATGCTCATTTAATAACTTTCAGGTACCTGTTTTTTCACTATGAGGCCCTGGGTTGCCAAGTTGAAAAGAAGGAATTTCTGGAGCCCTATTCTGTAATGTGATGTGAAAGCAGTGCGATACGAAAACCAATACGATTCAATTTATTTAGTTGCGTATAGCATTGTTTTCGCATACAGAATAGGGTCCCTGGCCTTCCCGAAAAGTAAAATTTTTATGTCTGAAAAATAAATTTCTTTTGGGACAAAATTGATAACCAGATTTTTTTTTAGTCGCCAATATGAAAAAAAGTTCTGGAAAAATCTTGAAGACATTTTTTTGTGCGATTAAAACGAAAATGGACATATAACAAAAATCCTCCAATAAACAGCTTTTTCCAGGCTTGGCCGCTTCCAAAGGGGCAGATTTACACTCTCTCTAATTTAACATAAAAAATAATATTAATTGAATATTATTTTAATCGTACCTTTTCAAAATATTGTTGAATTAATTAATAATAATCAGTCGACAAAAAACCAATAAAATAAAAAATTATATGTTTCATGGTATTTTAACAAACAGAAGCGTACTTTTTATAATTTGTGCTACACTCAGAAATAAAATCTGGTAAATGTAACCAAATTTTTACCAAACCTCAGGTTAGAATTTTCTAACCTGCTGGCCCATGTTGTTAAGTCTAACTAACCTGGGGATCAGGTTAACTACAAAATTTTCTCAAAAAAACGAAACCGAATTATTTGATCCTTATTACTGCTTATTAATTGAAACTTAATTTATTTATGTTGCATTTTAAAAACTTCAGAGAATTTAAGTTTTTATTTGTCACCGATGAGATTCGAACCTAGGTCTCCTACGTTATGTCACTGTCCAAAGATGCGCACATCTTTACTAGTGTTTCACCGAGGCCGAGGCGAGGCGAGGTTCTAGTTGATCTCGGTCTCGCCTCGTTTTATAAATTTAAGTCTCGCCTCGCTTCGCCTCGCCTCGTTCTCGGCCGAGGCACCTCGGTAAAAAAGAGAGGTTTTTATTAAAATAAATAAAAAATTATACATGTATCCGGACTGATAGGATGATCAAGCCTCAAGAAATAAATTAAAATATCTATTTTTATTTTTGGTGAATTGGATGAGTTATGATGAATTTAATTCTTTTCTCATATGGGAAGGAGAGGCATTGCCTATTTTTCCAAACCAAACTAAACTATGAACCTTTTACAAACTGTAAGAAAGATATGTACCAAATCTTATTTATCTACGTCAAATAGATATTGAGATATGATAAAGTTAATTTTTTTCTTATATTGAAGGCATGGTACCGCCCATTTTATTAATTGAATCTTAGTTATGCCTCTACCTTTTATAAATATACCAAGTTTTATCTGCATCAAGTAGTTGATAATATATGATGAATTCTGTTTTTCTCTTATGTGGGGGTGGCATCACCCATTTATCGTAAGCTATATTACGGAGCATCCCAAATCATAAGAAACATATATGTATGTCAAATCTTTCGTCGGTCGGTTGAACGGTTTAGGAGTCCATTAGCAACGAACAATACATATATTGATCTTTATTTATATACTAGCATTACCCTGTGTGTTTCAGAAATGAAGGGGGTGATGAACTAGCAAGGCGTGGTTCCTCTCTTAATGAAGCCGCACCGGAACGTGTTTTCACTCCACTCGGTTTAGCTAAGAAGAGAATTTTCTCGCATTTTCTATCTGTAGCAGAAAACCACTGGAAGTCTTTACAAGCCTGATCAGCCAGATCAATCTGGCCCTATTATAATAAGCTGAGAACCACCTTCGTACTGTCTAAGAGCCGATTTGACATCGAAGGAGTCATAGCGATCTGCACAAACGGACACTGGGCAAACGGCAAGTATGCTGAAAGATTAAGTATTCCATTCAATTCTTCCTGCCGCAGTTGCATTTCGCCGGGTCACGTAAATGTGGTATTAAAACGGCACAATCAGTGCTACTTATGGCTTCAAGCCTGTTCTCTTAGCCACCACTCTAACCTAACCTAACCTCCTACTTTTCACTTTCATTTATTTTTTGCTGAAATTTTGTGAAGATATTTATTAAATCATCATTTTCAAGACTTTTGCATCATCCCTACAGTCAATTTTTTTTTTTTTTAAATTTCATAATTTTTTTTTTATCGAAATTTTATTTACTAGAAAAAAGGTGGTTTTTTACATCCCAAAAATCCAAGGAAAATGAGATTAATTGCATCAAATTAAAAAAGAATTTTAGTTTTATATTACGAGGACCATTTTGCCGCCCCTTCGCCTTTCTCTAGGTATGCTAATGTTTAAAACATCTTGCCATATAATTTAGGAACAACATGCCGTATGAGCAACTTTTATTTTCTACCAGAATTAAGTGTCAATGAACAAGTTGCCCTCAAATGACAAGGGAAGTAATTGTTCATAATTATGTACCAGGTCCTTCACCAACATACGATTTAAGTTTAATAATAAATCGATTATAATTTAAATGCATGCAATTTAAAACAGGTCCATCTTACTCCTCTTGGAAAGTTTTCGTTCATAAATTATCTTGAGGTCTGAACTGTATAAATCATACTAAATTTTTGGAAACATCCACTGCATTTGCTCAGGCTTTTCAAACCTACATATCAGATATGATTTATTAAAGCACGACCACGGGTATAAACAAAGGACCTCCCTCCAACCCCCAAACTGCTAGCGTAACGTAAGTAAAGTCAATTTATGGCAACATTACGTTCGACGCGTGTCTGCAAAATTGTCAAAGGAAACCCAACAGCCAGACGATGACAAGCCAGAACTACCAAAAATATACCACCAGCGTCACCACCCGCTTATTCATTGCACATGTTGACACTGTCACCATACAAGAGCTAGGCATTGTTTTCCTTGTTTCTTTCTTTTTTCCTTCTTTTCTTTCTTCAAAGATTTATTTAGTTTTCCTCTTTTTTTTTTGTTTTGACAATTTTCCTTTTGTTTTGCGTCAAGCAAAGTGGATCGTGGGCTGACACATGGAGGCGTTCACAGCATCTCACATGTACGAGTATAACAAGGCCATGTGCAGTTGCCGTCAGCACTTGCGGCATTCGGTTGGAACATGGCTTGGGCAAAACCGATCCCATGGTATGCGAGAGTGTGTCAGTGTGTCATGCGACAAATAACGCACCAACGTAGTTGATGAATTCCAGAAATTTTGAGGCTTGGGCATGGAATTGTTGCCAAAGGTACGAACATACACAATGGTACGGCATGCGAGCTTGCGATAATAAAAATAAATAAATAAAAATTCATAAAATATTTATTAATAACAATAAAAACAAGTAACAATACTCGTACAAAATCAACCACATTCAATCACGTCAATCGTGTAGGTTTGATTGGTATAGCTGACTGACTCGCTTGCAATTTTTGTGTACTTTATGCAAAACTTGCGAAAACGAGTACATACATCGTAATTTTAAATTACAAAAAACTGTAACGAATCGTTTAAGCACAGCTGGTGGTGTGATACAGTATTCCCTCGCGAAGTCGCACTCTCGGATAATTCGTTGAAGTTAATCGGAGGTGGTACATACAACGTCATTGGTGGTGCGTGCCCATAGTTAATCGAAATGTTTAACCCTAATTAAGTCAACATGTGCCTCAGAGGCACATTTTTGACTTTAAAGAACTGTAACTTTTTTAAATAAACAAGAATATTAATGAAACTACTTGACTTTGTTTTTTCTCTATTTTTGTACATAAAATACTTCTTTTCATTTTTATATAAGCTTGCATTTGCATTTTATTTCAAAAAAACTAAAAATATACCTAATCAACTCAAAATGTGCCTCTCAGGCACATACCAGCTTGATCAAAAAGTTTTAGGACTCGTCACCGTGTGGCGCTCTCGTTCGTCCGATTTCAATTCTCTTTTTTTTGTTGTGTTGGTAGAAGTGTCATGGACGTTATGTCAAATTTTCAGCTTGACAGCTTGACATTTCTTGAAGTGACGCCGTATTGTGTGCATCTACTTTTGTGTGTGGTTTCGATTTTTTACAAAAAAAAAAATGTCATCAACTTTGCAGCAACGAGTTTGCATTAAATTTTGTGTTAAAAACGGATTTAACGGTGCGCAGACGTTGGAAATGTGAGACGTGGATTTACGAGTACGACACGCAATCCAGACATCAAGCGAGTGAATGGCGTTCACCCAATGAGCCGCGACCGAAAAAACCACGTCGTTTTCAATCGAAAAAGAAGGCGATGCTCACGGTTTTCATGGACTACAGAGGTGTTGTGCATCATGAATTCCTCCCAGAAGGTCAGACCGTCAACAAAGAATATTATTTGGGCGTTTTGAGACGTTTGCGTGAAGCAGTTCGCCAAAAAAGACCGGATTTGTGGGCAAACAACTCGTGGATTTTGCATCACGACAACGCGCCGTCGCACAATGCGATCATTATTCGTGAGTTTTTGGCCAAAAACTCCATGAATACCGTCCAACATCCACCGAATTCGCCTGATTTGGCTCCCTGCGACTTTTTCCTGTTCGGCCACCTGAAGAAACCGCTCCGCGGATCGCGTTACAGCAGCCGAGAAGAGGTCATCGAAAAATCGAAGATGGCCCTGATGGCCATACCGACGGTCGAGTATAAAAAGGCTTTTGAGGACTGGGTCAATCGTTGGCATAAGTGCATTGCAGTCGATGGGGAGTACTTTGAAGGAGACAATATCGATTTTGATGAATAAACTTGTATTTTTCATTTTAAAAATAAAGTCCTAAAACTTTTTGATCAAGGTAGTATGAGACTTCGCTTACAAAAATTTTGAAAATTCAAATCTGAATCACTGTATTCTAAAGGAATATTTATCAAGAGAGGAGAAATTGAAAGAGTAATCAACGAGAGTGGTGAGGACGAGGAGGATTTTGATGCATTCGAAACAAGTGATGATGGGGAACGAACTTTGCTTCCGAAGGCGGAGATAATGACTATGAGTGTGTCGGAGAATATAAGGATTCTGATATAAAAATATATGAATAATGCTCAGACTTGGTTAAGCTTATCGAGTAATAATTAAATTCTATTGCTATAATATGTTCGTTGGAAAATATGGAACCATCGGAAAATCATCGACAAGTGCCGCACCATCTAGACTTCTTCTCCGCAGTCAAAACTTCATTCGCGAAGCGATAAATAAAGTTCTTTTACCACCACGTTAACATATTGATGCTACTGCCGATGAGTTTGGTCTTTTCTCTGATGACGATGCTATAAACACTGTTGTTGTAAACAGAAACAGAAATACCTCCCAAATAAAAAAAGAGAAAGTGAAAATATGTTATTTGCATTCAGAAAAAAACATGACACTTGCTGGTTATGTTCCAAAAAAACAAGTCCTTCTATTGCTGTCTTACTGCAGTCACTATGATAGCAATAACTGCCTTTGTTATATGGTTGAGTAAATATCCCGATTGGAACAAAAATAAACGTGAATTACGACGGAAGCTATTTTTGAAAAATTTAGTTCAGAACATCGTTGTTCCACATATTATCTCGCAGTCTATCGAAGCTTTCTAAAAATAATGTTCCCAATGTTTACAATCTTCTGCAAGCAAATTCGGATCAGAAAATTACAGAGCCTAGCACCAGTAAAAAAGGAAACTCTCGGCAAAGATGTTACATGTGTCTTCTAAAGCTGTGCAGATTGTATGAGCAATTGCCTCATATATGAAACAAAATTCCAAAATTCTTTAAAAATATCATGATCTAGTATATATATTATATATATATTTATGTTCTTATTATTTCCTAAAGCTTATTATATAATATGAATTTAAAATAAAATATTTATTTTGTAAATCTAACTAAAAATTCATAATTTTCTCATATGTGCTTCTGAGGCACATTTTGATTTGATTCGTTATAGAAGTGTCCTGACTTAATTAGGGTTAATTATTAACGAACGCATTTTAACTTAAAACGCATATTGAGACTTTCTTTCGTGTCAAGGCATGCGTCGAATGAAACTTTTTGAAAATCGATGAAATTTCATGACGACGATAACAACAAAGCAACTTAAGGTTACCAAATTTAATTTTAAAGCCACAACAACCTAAAGGCATGTCCTGATAGTGGGCAATGTAAGGACATTTCAGATGTTCTGTTAAAGATCTGAGCAAATCATTCTCAAAATGAAAAATCGTTTGTTATTTTTGCATGCGAGTGCGAATGCATAAATCTGAACCATAACAAAGGCAATAAAATTAATTACACCGTAAAAATTTGTGTTTAATTGAAAAGGAACATTTCTGCTTTATGAGCTGTGACGAATATATTTTTAGTACTCATTAGATAACGTCTGAAATAATATACACATAAATGCATATATATACATATACACATCGTTGCAATAGAAATAGGTACATATATCTCTTAAAGAAGTAAGTTAAGTTAGAATTACCTTTTCCGTTCTATCTAAAGGGTTACCAAGTCCCCAGAAATTTCATTTCAAAGCTGGGGGCCTGATATGAATTCAAAAATCTCTGAAATAGAGATAAATTTTCTTGTAAGAGAAGAAGCACCACCTACTTAAAACTAAATACCTCTCCTCAGGGTTCAATCTATCTTCGCACCAAATTTCATGAAAATCGGTCCATTAGCTTAGCTGTGAAAGAAAATGATCTAATCAATCATTGTACCAAATTTCATCAAAATTAGTGTAGTAGTGAAAATGTTTTTTTAGATGGCGGTGCCCAGTGACGTTCCGTGCACATTGGGCGCCCGGGGTAAGAATGGATTTGGAATTTCAAAAATTTTGTTACTAAAATAAAAATCCTCATGTTTACGTCTCGAAAACCTTAGCAAAATGAGATATATTTTACATTAAATTACAAAATCACCGACACATTCTCTCAAATTATTTACATTTACTAAGGAAAATAAGAAAAGTTCACAAGATTAACAATAAAAAAAAATTAAACTCGACCTCGCCCTCGACCCTCCTAGGAACGCTCCTGGCGGTGCCACAACCACTTAAGGAACTTAGAGTTTCTAATAACCTTTCTTAGGGTTTAATCTATATCCAAACGAAATTTCATTAAAATCGGTCTATTGTTTTAGCCGTGGAAACATCTTTTTCTGTTAGGGGCGTGGCACTGTCTACTATTGGGAAAAAATTACATTCTGCAATGCCAGTTTTCACAACCTTTCCAACCAAAAAAAAAATTAAGCGACTATCTTGTGTTTTGCAGTTAAAAGGGATAGAACCGTTTTACAACTGCCTATTCATACATAGAGATGCTGACCAAAATAAAATATATTTTGCATACAACATAAAGGTAATTTTTTGTTTTCTAGAAGACCGGAAAATATTTCTGTAAGACTTGGTAACCCTGTCTATCTGTATGAGCATTTGTTATTTTATTATTATATTTCCGACGGAGAGGTTAAAGAAAATGACGGTTGTATAAAATTGGCGTATACAAGATTAATGGATAAAACTTTTAGTAAAGATGCCATTAGATTTTACAAATTTAGCTAACGTGAGTCCCTATGCAATATTTTCAAGGTCGAAGGTAACAAGAAACAGATCTTCGCTACTATCTCATTAATTCTTGGATGGACAGTAATCCACTCTGAACAAGAGTTATAAATTAGAGAGTTTCCCTGAAAAAATGTTGTGTGCATTGTTAACGTTTATTGAACCATTTTCATGATAACGTTGAAAATAATAGTAAACATGTCTCCCTTCCAGTAGTAGAAATTGGAATTTGCTATATATAAAAATTTATTCCAATTTTTTCACGAAGCGATTTCATGACATAAGGACAGTTACGATACAAGTAGTGTAAAACGTAAGACAATAATTTTCAGAGTTCATTTCAAGCTAAATGTTAATTGATATTATCCCTTATCGCACCAAATCTATGATCTGGGTTGGCAAGTTACCAGGAGCCAAGCCCGGAATTTCATGTCAAAGCTAGGGACCAGGTAGGAATTAAAAAATTTCTGAAATAACCGGGAAATGGAAGATTTTTGTGGAATGAACTTGAAAAATTTACGAGCACAAAACAAAAAAAAAATGTCATAGAGTTTTCCCCACACAAAAAGGTCATCAACTTTTGTTTACCACTTGAGTGAAAAACTTTTCTTTTTTTTTTAGAAGGCCGGGAATCGCTTCATTTCAACTTGGCAACCCTATCTGTGATTTATTTTACCAGCATTGGCTTTATGTCATGAAAATTGTTTGTCTTTTAGTCAGTAGCGTCATTTCACCAAAAGCTTGGGGGGTGAGAGTTTAAATAACATATCGAATCGATGATATTTTGAATTGAATCGATGTAATTAATAACAATATCATATCCTTGGGGGGCGGGGCCAATGCCCCCAGCCGTACCTAATTGACGCCTCTGCTTTTAGTAGAAAATCATATTATCTTAAACTTTTGTCTGACATAAATTAATACACGAAAAAAAAAGTTTTTAACTTTTGACCTTGATATTATGAAAAGGGTTCAACCTAGGTGAGCAATGCTCATAAATTTTTTTATGAGAAATTTTTAAGTCTATTTCTATTGTTCAGGGTGAAATTCCGGTTGGTCAATGGGAAACGTGTTATTGACATTAAGCTGTTTTTGTGACCTTGAATATCTTGCTTAGCTACAGATCTGCTCAATTTTATACAGCCGCCTGCTCCTTGAACTAAATTTTATCAAACTTTATATTTATTTATTTATTTTTTGAGACATTGCTATATACATATATCGGTCATTCTTTTAAAAAGTGCACCCTATGTTTTTTTTTTGACGTTTTTGAACATTTTTTGAAACGAAATATCTCAAAAACTATAGTAGATAGGACAAAAAATCACTTTATCATATTTGTTAAAAAAGACTTTATAAAAAAGTCAAAAAAAATTAAATAATTTTGTTAAAACAATAATTTTTTTAATTAAAAAAATTTTTTCCAAATATTTTAAATATAAATTTTTTTTTTTTGTTTTGATTTTTTTATATGTTATTTCTCAATCAATCCTAAGAATGCATGTGCTTTCATATCGCCATAACTTTGGAAACTATGATTTTTTTTACTGATGACGCGCATCATGTTTTTTCAACATAAAATGGAAAATAGCATACAATTCATACAATAAGGCTGATGCGCGCCTTAATATAAACTCATATTTTCCAAAGTTATGTCGGAAATTTCGATTTGAATGCTGATACATTATTAGGATTGATTGAAAATAACATTAAAAAAAAAAAATAAGAAAAAAAATTTTACAAATTTATGAAAAAATATATAATTATATACTGATGAGCAAACAGAAGAAACATGTAATTGAAAACATAAATAACATGCTCCATTTATGTGTATTAACGGTTTGACCAAAAAAAAAAAACAATAAGATCCACCTGTTTCGTTTCTCCTAAAAACATCACAAGGCCCTTATTCTTTCTCAAACCACTTGCAATATTCCGCTACTTGGAGCCCCTTGAGCTCAGAGACCGAGGCTATAGCGCCCTCTAGCTCTGCCTTAATCCATCTCTGAATTTAACCCGTTAACCAAAATATCTCCTGTATACAACGACTCAACGTTGTTTCAGATTTTGGGATATATTTATTTCACAATAGTGAATTATATGTAATATAAATGAAAAATAAACTTTGATGAGAAACTAATTTTGACTTCTAAGGACTTATGTTCGAAAATTAGGTCTTGTAAAATTAAACCCAACACATTATGAAAAAAAGGGGCACTTAACCAAAAAAATGATTCATAGATTAAAGTTCCGTGAATTGATTTTAACTAATGAGAAAAACACTCAAAACCTTATATCTGAAGAGGCACTTTTGCGACACAAATGTTATTTTCTAACAGCTAAATATCAAACTGAAAGTAAATATTAGAGAGCCACTGTTCGTAATAAAGCTCGCATTATCAAGCACGCCATCTTTGCATCGATTTAAAGTTTTTATGTTGCATGCCATGCATTACGCATGTGCAGCGTCATTGCAACATCATTTTGTCGATCAATGAAGAAAAGTGAATGTTGAGTAAATGTTGACGGTTGCTTTCATAAACGATTCGTTAGGTCGAGCTTCAACGCCAGTACGCTGCAGCTTAGATTATAATTACGACCAAGTGTTGAGCACTGCACATCTGACGTTTGAGCACCGCTTGTCTGAATTTGCTTCGCATATTCCAATTTTTATGTCCCCTTTTAATGAAGTAAAAAAGTGAGAAAAAATAATGGAAGGTGAATAATGAACGTCTGAGTAAAAAAAATGGAAAGGCTATAAAAATGCCGAACAAAGGAAAGTAGTCATTGCCAGTTGGACGGACGCACAGGCAAAAAGACAATACGAGTACCTATCGGAAAAGTTTCTATGACTTAAACTTAGGAGACAAATAATGAGCAAAACCAACCATTACGAGTCACACAGGCAATTCAGCAGACGCAACAGTTTATTCGACAAAAAAAACCGTACAACATCAACAACAGCAGATGCAACAATTACTTCATTGTCCAGCCGCGTCACAATCCCCATGTCGACTGTCCGTCTACTTTATCATCGGCACACCGTGTGTGTACCGCAACAAACTCTTGGTTATGTTAATCTCGAGTTACTTGTACGTGCACTACTTAGCACACAGCGCCGTATAAAAGCTCCGTAGGCTATGCAGCGCACAGTGGAAGATGCGGCATTGTCGTGGTTTGCGGAGACACCGTAGTGCTCAACCAAGTGGAACACGCTGGGCAAAGTGAAATGGATTTAAATCCACTTTTACTCTGTTGACCGGTTTTTGTACGTTACTAGCCATTCGCATGAGTTCCCAAGGGGTTGGAGGGAGCATCGCATATACTTAAATGTAGCGTGGGGTAATAGAGAAGCTGGGGATCGCTTAAAAAGAAACAGCCGAAAACAACAAAAGTAGTCGGCAAACATTTTGCTGGCATTATTATTGCTCTACTTAAGTACTTGTCATTTTTGGTAACATTTTTGGAAATGTTTTATCTTATGGCTATAGAATTAGAAATTTTAAAACTCGCAAGTTTGATAAAATTTTTTAATAAATTGCTTGGAAGTTTTATAAAAACCATAATATTTATTTAAAATTGGTACTATGCTGGACAATAATTCAAATAAAAATTAGATATAGAACATTCTATATAATATAGTTGCACAAAACTCAATCAGTTGGCTTTTGAATAACTTCAAAGTGAATCTTTCATATGACGTTCCTGATACTTCAGCGATACTTTTATCTCATTAGATTTATTTGCTTCCTTCCAAAATAGACATTTTATTTAATCGCAAACCCTTTGTCTCAGTTAAATTTAGCTGCTGAATGAACCTGGTGATTGTGAGGTTTATGTGAGTAATATGAGGCTATTACTGGAACTTTCTCTTCAGATTATTATGCTGCTGAAAAATAACGTCTTTTAATGTTCTTGTGCCAAGTTAAATGTAAATAGATTGGCTAGCAACCATTATTATTTCATTTATTATTCAATTACATTATACAACGGTGATCTTGGCGGCACACACATTTTTCCAATCGAGTTTGCATAATTCAAGAGAGGTGGTCAAAATTGCATCTTACATTTTCGAGCAGAAAACGTTAAAGTTTTTTAATATTTGAACACATTAAAAATTATGTTAAGTTAAGTTCGCTATTTTGTCATGAACAACAACAACAACGCTTGCAAATTGTGAAAATTCTCAATTTATTTCAATTCGAAACTAGGAAAGTCTTCAGAAAAGCCCACCATAGTACTAATTTTTTTTATCAATTCAGATATATGTAACCTCGGATTTTACAAAAAAAAAACAGCACCCGTTAGGTTTTTGAGATATTATTCAATAATTTTAGAATTTTTTTATAATATTTTAAATAAATAGTACAAGTCTTGTGTACCAACACTTAACAATTTAAAAAGTTTTTATATTTCCATATAGGGGCCTATTAATCTAATCTTTGCGAAATTTTAGTTGTTTGTTTTTTGGCAGCTATTTATTATTAATTATAATTAGACGATAAATGAACTTAAAGCCAGAGTTAGCACCGATCAAAATTCATAGAAATTTTTACAAATTGATACAATGTTTTCTTTTGACAAAACTTGATAGCAAATGAACAACAATAGCTTCAGAATAAAGACATATGTTTAGATTCTGAAAAACTCATTAGTATGTTTTTGGTTGATGCTACGTCAGACCTCAAATTATATCCGAGATTAAAGCAAACATAACGAAAAGCTCACTATTAATTCCAAGCAAATGTGGTAAATTTTATGATCTATTTTTAGAATCTCACCCTAAGCGTCATGTGACGTCGGATTTCGAAGATCACACCATTGCATTGAAAATTTCAATCAGCTGTTCAAATCTGCGATGACGTCACCTGAGCTTATTATTTGCAATTACATTGTTATCATAGTTTCTAAATTATCTGTATGTGTTTGTAATACACGGCCGTCGACCTAATTAGGCACTAATTGTTCAAAATCCTGCGATGAAAATGTGTATAAAAAATTTGATTATTATGTTCGATCGTGAACTTTACTGAACTTCCAAATATATACCAAACTTTAGAAACCATATATCCCCATTCATGTCACATTAAGTTGCATGTGCTAAAACAACAAATAAAAAGGTCCATCAAAATTAATTCAATTTGAAAGCTTTTGATCAAAAGCAAAGTTTAACTTAATAGTACGAGAACCATTTAGCCGCCCCGTTCGTCCCCCTAGCTACGCTACTGCTTACAGTTATGCAAAATGATATTGTATTGTTTTTAAAAACCTTTGAGAAGTCCAAATAATTTTGTGTATCGTACTATTCCGTAGCACTCCTTTTGTTTTCGTGATCTTAAATAATGTTCACAGTACAACGTTTTATATATTTTCGTCCTATGGGCGGTAGAAGTGTCCTTAAACCGGGTTCACCCATTTTCTATTTCACTAGCTATAATTGAAAACGTAGCCACTGTATCAAATTTTATTAAATTATTCCGCTTGGTTTTGCCATAATCGTGATTTCCACAGAAAGATGGGCAGCTAAACGGACTCAGAAAGCGAAGATTATTAAGAATAAATATAGTTTTTTGTAACTGACACACCCCTCCTATGCGCTACAAACGTAATTACGAACTTAATATGGTTACGAAAATTACTTTTCACTAAGTGCCAAGAGAACTGAAAATCAGAATTAGTCAAATAATAAAAGAAAAATATAATTGCAGTCGATGAAAAGACACTGCAAAGATTGCAAGATCCAGACAAAGATTATGCATTTAAGCATAAGACCTAATAGAAGAACCTAAAAAAAGAATGAAATGTTAAAACATTTTATTTATTTGATTAATATTAATATTAATTTCATATCAATTATGCCAATATACTTTAAGTATATGAATAAAATATTTGTTTACTAATTCTAGTTTAGTTTCAACCACTGCTACACGGTATCATCAGTATGCTTTGTTAGCCGAAGCTTAAAAATTCCCAAGGATACTATGTTTTAATTTTTGCACTGACCAGTTAAGAATCATGGCAAAATATAAACACAGTGCGCCAAAATTCTACATTTTGTGGCCGCTCCGTTGAATGATTTTCTGGCGATACAAACGAAATTGCAATTACTCAAGGAGCTTACCCATAGTAATTTCTTTGTTTACGTTTTTGGAACAGAGCTTGAAATAAACTTTTATAAAAGTTTTTTTTTAGGTAAAAGTAAACTTTAAACTTTTATTTTTGTGAAATAAAAGTAAAAGTTTCCTTAAAACTTTTATATCCGAAAATAAAAGTAAAAGTTTTTTTTAACTTTTATTTCAAAAAGTCAAAAAAAACTTTTTAAAAAAACTTTTATTAATAAAAGTTTTTTTTAAAAGTTTTTTTTGACTTTTATTAATAAAAGTTTTTTTAAAAGTTTTTTTTAACTTATATTTTTAACAGTCACATGCAAAGAGTTTTTTTTGACTTTTATTTTTCAAAAGGCGAAAATAAAAGTTTTTTTTGTATGAAAGAACGAGGAAAATCCAAAAATACTATCTTGGATCACTAAGCAAAAAATTTCAAAGGAGAAAACTTAGGATTATTGATAATAAAGTCCAAAGGAAAATACTTAAGATGTTTCTGAAAAGAAATAAATTTATGATAATTATGCACTTATAATTTTTAGAAAAATTGTGCTTAACGCATCAATGGGAAAAGGCCGAAAATGGATTTTGGGAGTACAGGGGAGGTTCCTGGCCCTCCAAAGAGGTGTTTTGGACCCATATTTCGAAAAAAAATTTATTGCACGAATCGATGGGAAAAGGCCGAAAATGGATTTTGGAAGTGACAAGTGAGGTCCCCGACCTTTCTAAATGGGATTTTTGGACCCATTTTTCGAAAAAAATTTTATTGCACGAATCGATGGGAAAAGGCCGAAAATGGATTTTGGAAGTGACAAGTGAGGTCCCCGACCCTCCTAAATATGATTTTGGACCCATTTTTCGAAAAAAACTTTATTGCACGAATCGATGGGAAAAGGCCGAAAATGGATTTTGGAAGTGACAAGTGAGGTACCCAACCTTCCTAAATGGGATTTTTGGACCCATTTTCGAAAAAAATTTTATTGCACGAATCGATGGGAAAAGGCCGAAAATGGATTTTGGAAGTGACAAGTGAGGTCCCCGACCCTCCTAAATATGATTTTGGACCCATTTTTCGAAAAAAAACTTTATTGCACGAATCGATGGGAAAAGGCTGAAAATGGATTTTGGAAGTGACAAGTGAGGTCCCCGACCTTTCTAAATGGGATTTTTGGACCAATTTTTCGAAAAAAATTTTATTGCACGAATCGATGGGAAAAGGCCGAAAATGGATTTTGGAAGTGACAAGTGAGGTATCCAACCTTCCTAAATGGGATTTTTGGACCCATTTTCGAAAAAAATTTTATTGCACGAATCGATGGGAAAAGGCCGAAAATGGATTTTGGAAGTGACAAGTGAGGTCCCCGACTCTCCTAAATGGGTTTTTTGGACCCAATTTTCGAAAAAAAATTTTATAACACGAGTATTATTTTTTTCGAAAAATGGGTCCAAAAACCCTTTTAGGATGGTCGGGGACCTCATTTGTCACTTCCAAAATCCATTTTCGGCCTTTTCCCATCGATTCGTGCAATAAAATTTTTTTAGAAAATGGGTCCAAAAATCCCATTTAGGAAGGTTGGGTACCTCACTTGTCACTTCCAAAATCCATTTTCGGCCTTTTCCCATCGATTCGTGCAATAAAGTTTTTTTCGAAAAATGGGTTCAAAATCATATTTAGGAGGGTCGGGGACCTCACTTGTCACTTCCAAAATCCATTTTTGGCCTTTTCCCATCGATTCGTGCAATAAAGGTTTTTTCGAAAAATGGGTCCAAAACACCTCTTTGGAGGGTCAGGAACCTCCCCTGTACTCCCAAAATCCATTTTCGGCCTTTTCACATTGATGCGTTAAGCACAATTTTTCTAAAAATTATAAGTTCATAATTATCATAAATTTCTTTCTTTTCAGAAACATCTTAAGTATTTTCCTTTGGACTTTATTATCAATAATCCTAAGTTTTCTCCTTTGAAATTTTTTGCTTAGTGATCCAAGATAATATTTTAGGATTTTCCTCGTTCTTTCATACAAAAAAAACTTTTATTTTCGCCTTTTGAAAAATAAAAGTCAAAAAAAACTCTTTGCATGTGACTGTTAAAAATATAAGTTAAAAAAAACTTTTAAAAAAAACTTTTATTAATAAAAGTCAAAAAAAAACTTTTAAAAAAAACTTTTATTAATAAAAGTTTTTTTTAAAAGTTTTTCAGAAAAACTCTTATGAAAAAGTGTTTTATAAAAGTTTTTTGAAAAAACTTTTATGTAAAAACTTTTTGAAAAAGTTTTTTGGAAAAACTTTTATTCAATAAAAGTTTTTGAAGAAAGTTTATAAAAACTTTTATAACAAAAAAGTTTTAAGAAACTTTTATTTTGAAAACTTTTTGAATAAAAGTATAAAAGTTTCAAGGTCTGTTTTGGAACAGACCATAATTTAATATTTTTTGCTGAGCTTCCAGTTCAGTACTTTTAGTGCAAAAATGGAAACTTTTATTGGCTTATTCAATTGATTTTTCTCAGTCCAATACTGCTCTCAGAAGCGAAAAGGGCGTATCTAAAAAAAATCATATTCGTGATTCTTATGGCATCAGATAGCTCAAGAGATTATGCGATTATGATTATGAATTACTCCTAGATAAAAAATAGAGAATTTTCTCTATCTCAATTTTACAGGTACTTTAAAAAATTGACATAATAAGCTCAACGAAACTTAGGTGATTATTAAAGGAAGTTTTCAAATAAAATGATATAAGCCCCAAACCATGTAATTTGATATTTTCTTCTCTGATTTTTAACGCCATACCAAGTCCCAAGAAGAAATTCCAGCGCAACAACTCATCGAATTGGGTGAGGTCAGGGTAAAACAAAACTAAAACTGAATAAGAAATCATAGCTCCTAGATTTTTAAAAGTCGCTCGGTTTTATTTGAATTAAAAAAAAAAAAACGTCTCATAAAGCTCAATGAGGAAATATATGTTACTTTACCCCATGCCATTGTATCATTCAATATGTTTTACTTGGCAAGTTGGAGGCAACAGTAACACAATAGGATGAAAGAAGTAATTAGTCAAAAGAGTATGGATAGAATCGTAAAATGTTTAAATGGATTTATGATGTGGTATGTGCTCGTTTTAGTTCCTCGACTTCAGATCAGTCAGAAACATGTAATTTAACTGATTGCGGAATGAAACCGAGAACACATTTATAGAAAAATTTAAAGAAGTTCATACTGAGATGTCAAAGACCAATGCTAGAGTCACAAACAAAAGATAGTCAGGAATAGTGATTGTATTTAGGTTTTGCGGAAATATACTGAACCGAAACTCGTGCTCGAAGCCAAGTTTATCGTCGCTCGAGCAATTTTTAATCTGTTTCACTCCCGTCTCGTTATCGCCGATTTCTCTCGGTTATACACGTTATTATACGAGAAATAATTTTTTAATATCGTCTCGGAATCGAGAACTACAACGATACCACAGACCAACAAAAAAAAAAAAGTAGGGGAAGTAGGGAGGATTGGCTCGACAAATTTTTTTTTTTTTAGAACTCAGCGGAGAATTTTACAAACGTACATACATACATACGTACATATGTACGTAGAAACAAAAATTTAATTTTTTCAATATTTTGATGAGAAGAGTGGCGGAAATGGGGGGAGTTTTTTTCGAACTCAACGAAGAATTTTACACAAGAATCAGTGGGTTTGGTTTTCGGACCAAATTTTTTTTTTTTTTTTTTTTTTTTTTAACTGACCAATGTAGTTATCGATTCTCGGTGAAGCTCTAGTTATTGCTGAGCATCGTAAATGAAGATTTTTAAGAAATCTATATTGGATTCGTGTTTAACGTTAAAAAAACCTGGATACCCTTTTTTATCCTATTGGACCACTCCATCTGAAGAAGTCTCAAATTTTTTTCAAAGGCTTTGGTAGAAACGCAAGCAATTTTACCATCATTCAATTGGATTCATTTGTAAAATCGGTTAAGAGGTCAGAGTTGGTAGCAAATTTTCTATATTTTCGTAGGAAATCAACAGAGAATAAAATAGCGAAATTTGAGTTTACGAAAACAATTCAACTTTTGGTTTGAGACCATGAAACTGGTTGTGTTGCTGTCTAAGCTGTGTCAGAATGCATTTACGTTTTGCTTTTCCTGTAGACGATTTAGCTCTCTGTTATTTTACGTTGTTTGTTGATTTTACGGCTTTCAGTATGGCGCTGTGTTCGTGCGCACACCTTGTGTTTGTGTGTACGAATTTCTTTGTGTACGTGTGTGGGTTGTTGACATGTTTAACTTAAACTTTATTTGAGCTCACTGCTGAATACATTAGAGCTGTTCAAAAAGAAAAACCAAAAATTATTAACAATGTGCTCTAAACATAAGTACATCGTTTGAAAGGTTCTTTTTGTACAATAACTCTTCCTAAGAAATCGATTCCGATTTATGAGAAGTCAATAAATATCCTCATTTACCCAGTGGTTAAATCTATTATGATTTAAAAGTACTATGGGGATTAGTTTTGACCTGTGATGCTTATCATATGTCACATATTGGTCTCTTAGTAAGAATTGAGGAAAAAAAGACATTTTTAACGATATGGATCGCATTGGTATGTATTATATATTCTGTAATATTGGGACAGATTTTGGTGTTTAATGTCTCTAGTATACGATTTATGGAATTGATCTCTGAGTTATAATAATCGTTCTGAAGAAGTCTATTCAGCGACATAAGCTTTTTAACTGGTAGTCGTCCACATATTTTCGATTTTGAGTGTATGGATTATATTCAGACTTATGGGTCTGGGAGTAATTGCAATTTTTAAATTTATTCATATCGCCTAAAAATTAACTAGGAGATGCAATAAATATTTTTGTTTTTTCAACAACTCTGGAATACAATAAGTGGCTTTGTAAATGGGTTGGGGTATAAAATTCGTATCTGAAAGGGGTATCAAATTTAAAGAAAATTTTCATAAGAAAATGTTTTGGTCAGCTGATTTGCTGTTAGTGGTGCAAAATTTGCCATATCATACATTTACATAAAATAAATTATCCTATGAGAAAATGTGTCATAGGACAGATCAAAGAAAATAAAATTGATTGAAGTTTATAAGTTGGTTATAACTCAAAATAGCTACAGGACTGATTTAAAAGTTTTATATATCATTTTCAAAGCTTCAACTTAAATTTTAATTTCTGGCCCTGAGTAGGGCACACAAGAGGTCTCATGAACCTGCTGCTTTTGTAATGGTAACATGACAAGGGACTACTGACATTCAATATAAGTAAGGATAATCTTTAAAATAATTGGATTTATGTTTGTCATATTTGGTAACTACTAGTTGCAATTTGTTTGAAAGTATTCTTGTCGCACATATCCAAAAAAACTTGAAAGTTTCATAAATCAATGAAAACTTGATAAGACATCACTGCTTTTGAGTTTATAATGTTAATACGTTTTATAATAATAAGCACGCTACTCAGCAAGCCACTCAGATACATGTCAGTTAACTCATTTCTTCTTAGACTTCTCCTTAGCCGCGTTTGCATTCATTGGGATTCTGATTCTGTACTTTATAAATTATTAAAATTATTGTTATGAAAATTTATATTGTTTTCTCTGCTGTTGGTTTATTAATCTGGTGCTGTGTTCTTTCCGCCCATATCAGAAACGTGCTTTCCTCTTTCACAAATTCGCAAATCAACAAATCTTTGGTGGCTTTCTTTCTTTGCCATTCATTCGCATGTGTCTGTGCGTTTATATAGACATACATACATATGTACATATGTGAGTGTCTGCGAAAGGCACATTGCATTTCCTGTGTGGAAAATATTTTATTAATAACCACAAAATTACATAAATTTGCACAATGGCAACAGTTGCCGGTGTTGTCTTTGCGCGTATGTGCTAATGTTTTTCATATTAATTTTTTAGATCTTTCGTCAGAGTCTTTGCTTTTCACCCTTCCATGCAATTTTGAGCTTTTGAAAACTTTTGACAATGTGGCATCAAAAATCGATTATGATGTACTTAAGTGAGCAATTACTTTACAAAATAACTAATATTTTAGTTTAAGCTGAGCAAAATCACGTTATGAATTTTGGATAAGCAACTTATTAGCAACCTATGCCTCCTCACCACCAAGAAGGCCGACATGAAAAAAGAACGTACTACCTTCATATCTTCTTCGGAAGAAGTACGTCAGAAAATCAACATAAATAAAACAATGGCGGCAATATGATAGGCGAATCTAGCACAGAAGAAGTGGTTAACTTTATTTACCTGGGCAGCGTAACAACACCTGATGGCAGTACCAATCAGGATATACACGCTGGAATCAACAAAGCGAAGGCTTAGAAATTCACCGAGGACCGAGAAATAACGTATCCCAATAACGATATTAAAAAAATGATTTCTCGTATGACCTAGAAATTCTGGCTGATATGTCGTGCTCGGCGGCAATGTAGTGTTTATCACACGAACACGGTACGATACTTTATGAATTTTCGTATCGTTCTCGTATCGATGAAGCACAACGAAAGGTACCTTCGCTCTTCGATTTTGTAAACGACAGCAAAGCTCAAAATCTTTGAATCAAACGTGAACCCAGTCCTTTTGCACGACTCTGAAACCTAGTTAACCAACAGCACTCTGCTGATCACCAACGATTGTATTCTCTGAGTTCTGAAAACTTGGTGGCCTAGGACAAGCTACAATGTCGAATTGGTCTCCAGATGTCGTCAACATCCGATAACCTATTCGGCCGCGGTTCAGGAGCTTTGCTAGCGACAGTGGTTCTACGTGAAAGTTAGGGTGAGTAGATGGCTCAGGATATACAACCTCCAATATGTACAACAATGGCTTCCCGGCAACCTTTGGACGTAGACGTCATAATGAAATAAGTCCCAAATATTGGCTATTAGTTCATTTATTCGTTTAGGGACGATATCATTACTTTGCGTTGGGTCTTATTTCATATTTTTTGGCCATTATTTCATGGGAGATTTTTTCATTGAGGCTTATTTCGTGCACCCGAAAAAGTCTCCACATTGTTTTGTGACTATTATTACTTTAATTTTATACAGACCATTCTAAGAACGTCGCTGTCATAAAATATCATTAAAAACTTTAGAACACATTCATTCGAATAGTTTCCAAGTGATCAAACACCGTTCTACGCTCGCAAGACAATATGGACACTTTTTTTGGCAATCACCATTATACTAAGAAAACAATTTCTCAAATTTCATATAATCCATTTGAGCTTTTACAAAGCATTAATTTATTGAAGTAATTTTGTATCATAATTTTTTTTAAATTACAACGTTTTTGAATAATCATTTAAAAATAAACTCAGAAATGTGCCTAAATTAATGTTCGAAATGAAAAAAGGGCCCCCAAAAATTTTAGTTTTATAGTTGTAATTTTGAAACTAAGACAAGTAAAATTAAGGAAACTTCCATTTAGATGTTGACCAACAAAATATAAAAATTCTACTGCTAGTTGCATATCTTTTGCTTAACGAGCTTAAGCTGATACTGATGCAATTGCTGCATTTTCTTCATTCGTCTGGATTCATCAAAATATCGTTATTTCTTTCACTAAACTTTTAGGTTAATACACGACTCATAGTTCTTTAATCCCACTCTGCTTAAGTACCTTCATTGTACTCTTAAGATAATAAAATACACTGTGGCTTTAATGCGCAAATGCTTTGACTTTTATTTGCTTGCACAATCCCCCTTTTGATAAAATCTTAATATATAATGATTTTTATTAAAGCTATTAATGCCATCAAATTGTGACTTTTATTGTTTGGTAACAAGATCATCTGGAGCTTCGTTTTACTTTGGCTCACTTCTTTTCCAAATTAGCAACATTAACTTCTTCTGTGGGTTTCTTTCTTTCCGCATGCTTCCGTCATTGTGTTTTGTTAATAACCCGTCATCATCCTAACTATGGTTCTCATAGTAATTTAATTCTCTTCAAATATGCACAACTCTCTTGATAACTGTGGTTTTATTTGCATTTCAGTCTTTGTTTCTGGGCAGGCATTTCATTATATGTATATAGTCGCATTTTTTAAACAAAGAAGCAAATTTTTAATTGAAATTATTAATTTTCTTATTTGACTTTTGTAAAATAGAATAAGAAAAAGTTAGCTATGGAAGATTTTGGTGCACGGTGCCGGGTAAGTCCATATACGTATACCCACCGTTTGGTATAAAATTTAGCCAAGTTTGATGCACACTAAGGCGTTTTTAAAAACAAAGAGATTGAACTGAGAAAACGATATAATTGAATATAGCAAATGTATGTTAAATATGGAGCAATCAAATATTTATTTGAGTCAAACATAAGTATTTTATTTGAACCAAATAGTGGTGAATTTTGATATGTGTTTGTTATAAATAATGTGTGCATACTCTTTATCAAATATGCATATGTTATATTCAATTAAATTTTTTTTCTCATAGTACAATGATATGTTTTACCCAATGCCACATATGAGTTAAATTGAAAATGTAAACGTCTGTGATAGAACCTTTTGTAAGTTCGGGAAGCAACTATGGTCCCAGCAATGACTAGCAATGAAAAATTTGTTTTGGATCCTGATGTTGGAAATTGGAAGAGGAATCTTCAGAAAGATGAAGAAGCACGAAGAGAGAAATATAACGGTTTCAAAGGAAAAGTACTTCAAAAAAGGGTTGGCACTAACACAAGATGATGAGAATATTGTCGACGGTGAATACCACTATAATTCTTTATATAAATATTTTATTAATTTTTTTTTTTTAATTGAAATTTGCGCACATGTAATAAAACAAAGAATATATTTTTTTCATCATATTTTTTCGATAGATTTCGAATCAATTAACTTTCAAAATGTTCAACATTCAACATTGTAGTTCTCCAATTCCATTTAAAAAACATTCGCTTAAGTATCCAATTCAAAAAAAAATACAATTAGATATTAAAAAACTGACCAATAGCTTAAGTTGATCGTGCCGAATATTATAGTTTTATCGTCAATTTTAATTATATGTAGTATATAATATTTCTAATTCAAAATAAAATAAAAAAAATAAATAACGTCTATTCATGGTTATTTTTAAGCCGGACTTTAAATTAACTACTCGGGACTTTCCATTTGCTGTTTTATATTTTACTCCCTCAAAATTCATCTACTTGAACGTTACTTCCCTGTCTCTGTAACCCTAAATTTTTTATTAATTCCAATTTACTAAACAACCTTTTGAAACTGGCCGAAGATACTGGCAATGCCGTTCGTAGGAACAAATCGACGTTTATTCATATTTTTGATTGCAGTTCACAGTTTTAGAAAAGTCTTTCTGTCTGTCTATCTGCCTGTCACAATATCGTTAGCAAATGCGTGTTAATTATTTTAACAATGTCTCTGCCATATTTTGATAAATAAAACAGGCGTGGCACCTTTTTTACATGAAAAAAATAAAAATCAAAACACTAAGCTAAGGGTATTACTTAAGATAATGCAACTTAACTTTGCAGAAACACTAAAAATGATATGGATAAGTGGACGAATATTGATATACGAGTATATATATATATAAGCAAAAACTTAAAACACTTGAGATTTGTATGTAAATGTTGTCGAATTCAATATGGAAACGTTTGCTTAACTCAGCAATCACTCGACAAATGAATTCCTTCCCAGACTACTGTCGTCACTGGAGCTTTATGTTTTGCAGGCTCTGATTGTTCCAACACATATGACTATCTTAATGTTAAATCTAATGTACCAAGCATTAGAATTAGATCTTAAGGATTAAAAAGACCAATAGAAATTGAAATATATTTTTGAACCTTTGCCAAAAGAGATCATACGGCAATTGGCTTTCTTCTTGTAAAGGTATAGAAATACAGCAAACATCTTTCCATTATGCTCATCAGGAAAGTTCAAGCCGCAGGGATTTTGGTAAGGTGAATAGGAAGCAAAATTGACAACACTTAACTACGCAAGTTGTCTCATTGAATTTTACAATTTGAACCAGTTAGTGGGTCATGTATGGGTGCTCCCTTAAAAAATAAATGCAAAATATTTTACAATTCCTTAATTTCAATATACATATTTTTGATTGAATTATTTGAATAGAACAAACGTCAAACATATGTACTCGAGTTTACTTCGTCAATCGGAGAAATTTCTCATATTAACTTTAATCGACAATTCGCACGTTAATAGCCGATTACACGACATAAGTTATCGATTTTTGTGACCAACTGGCGATTAAGACGAAGTCGATAAGTTAAGCTAACAGACCATACTGGTGTAGATTGGGAGACTTAAGAGGGCTGTAAAGGCTAAAACTCCCGCTAGCCAATAACTTTGCATAATATATGTAGGTATATTACGAAAAATACTGAATAGAATATTCTATTAACCTAGCTTCTTTACCATTTTTAGCTTCAGACCAGGCTTTCGAACATTGTAAATTTTGGGTGCGGGTACGGGTACGGGTTCAATGCATTTAAATTTAGTGAGTCCGGGTTCGGGTTCAGGTTAAATTTTTTTCCGAAAAAATAAAAAAATTAAAGAATTTCACTTTATTTTAGAATGTTATTTTATTTATTTTTGGAAAAAATGTTCACTTAAACGAACAAGTAGAATATTCTCTAGTGATTCTTCGTAAAAATGCACCATTTGCAAAGCTAAAGCAAACTCCAACGCAGAAAAACCCCTCTCGACACTGACTTGAGTTGCTGGAACAGCTAATATGATCTGAGCAGCTTCACACAATAGAGATGTGTCAATTTTTTTTTTTTTTTTTTGTTAGCAGAATTCTAAAATCTATTTTCTTTAGAAATCCTAGGATAAGTCTGATAAGTTTTGTATTCTTTGATATTGAATTGTTTTCCCTGTCCTCTGCCAGCTCTTCCAGCATGTCTGCTTTTTCATCTTCGGAATAAGATACTACTACACTTGAGTCGTTAATATTTTCAGTTGTAAGTTCTATACTAAGTAGTTTGTGATACCTATTCGGGCTGTAAACGTATATGGACCAAAACGCAGACTGTTACGTTACATTCGTATGCATATTTTGACATAAATTGTTCCTAAAATACATGAAATGGAGTACTTTAAATATTTTTTATGGATGCATCTAAGAGTATGCTTCTGTAATACCATTTTGTATTATAATAAAAATGTTTGTATGCCTTGTCATTTAGGAGCTATGAACGTGTCAGCATGGACTGTTACGTTACATAATTTTGGAAGAAGATTTCAAAGTTGCCTTACATTATTGGAAAAGTCTGCTCTTTTGGTGGACTGTTTTCAACATGAAGCTTATAATTTCTAAGCTTTAGAATGATAGTAATTAATTAAATTTTAATTTCATAAAAAAACATTGTTTTTGAGTTCTATAGAAGCAAATATGTTCGGACTGTTACGTTACACGAAAAGACTGTTACGTTACCTTTGCGATCTACGTTGGTATATAAAGTAAAATAAAGCATTAAAATGGCTTAAATTGTTTAATTTCACAATATATCATTAATTCAGAGGTCTTACGATTAGACATTTAAGAAGCTTCAGGTAATTGACATGGAATCCAAAAGAACCAACAAAGCTCTAATTATTCACTGAACTCATTAAATTTTATTAAAAATAATTTACAAAGTGGAGATCAAAAAATTAAAGATCGTATACTTGTTTCGAAGTGGTAAAAGTGATGATTGTTCACATGAATTTGGTGAGCCGACTCTGTATCGCAGATCCTTTTAACACTAGCGAAAATCGCAGGCGCGTTCAAAATGTAATTTGTATTGAAGAAATCGCGTTCATTACCTTCCTCGATGGCGATTCTCTATTCTGTACGATGAAATGCAGTAACAAAGTCTGAAGCATAGTTCACGATACATTTACGAGACAAAACATGCTTCATCACAATCATTTTGGTAGTTGCGCCTATACCATCGATACAACCTTTCCCGTGAGAAGAAGTAAAATAGTCTTGACAGCAAAATTTACATGTAGGGAATAAGAGTAACAGATAAATTTTGTGTGCATTAAGTTGTCAGATACGAAAACCTTTGATTGAAATTTTTCGCTGTGATAGAAGACAGTAGTAAGCAAAGTTAGCTGTTTTTGATACCAATGTGCACTTTGCACTTCGTCTTGTCTCTGCAGGCGAAATTTTCAGCAAACTCAATTTGCAGCGTTCCCTCCTTGTTTAACTTATCATTTGATGCTCTAGGGCGATCTAAAGTTCTCAGTTCGTTCTTCTAAATATTATCGATGAAAAAAGACTGTTACGTTACAAATTGTTTTTGGCTCTGGACACACACATAAGTAAATGACCTCTAATTTCTTATTTTTTTTAGAAAATAGACTAAAAGTGCTCGGAGAAAATGCGGTCAATCTCTTTTGTTGACGTGCTAGATTTTGCACCAAAAGACTTTTTGGGATTTTTGACTTTTACGTTACATCAAAAAATGCGGTCGAATCCTTTTTCATACGAAATGCTGATAACCTATTTATTCCTTCAAAAATTATATTTAGTTACTTTCACTATACCTAGATCTACCTCATAAAAGCGGATAGTACGTATAAAATAATATATATTGAATACAACGTATTTTTTTGATTCGTGTTGTATTTTTGTCAATTTTTATTCATAAAGAGGCAACAAGGAAACAAGTCTAAATTCTGGCAGCAAGCAACAGATTTCGGGTTGACATTTGTGTTTCTCGATGCTTTGGGATATGTACAACCAGAAAGTAATGAAAAACCCTCGAAATTCAAGAAAAAAAATTTTTCTCCGTGGTTTACTTTTTTGCGTTTTGGTCCATATGTGCATTTAAACCTAAATTGTCATTTTAGCCGGCCAAGTTATAAATTTTATGGAGCACACTCTTCAACCATAATTTTTCTTGAAGTTAAGACTGTCTTGAATTAATACTAAAGGAGGAACAATTAAAATTCAGAGGGAGAAATAGTTAAAATTGCAAAGTAAAAAGTTACATATGTATGTATAAAGTTTTGTAATCTAATAAGCGTTAGAGCATATAAATAGTGGAATTCCAGCGAGTTGGACATCAAGCTTTGCTTTTTTAAGCCTAATCTTTATACCAAAGAAGCTCCAGGCTTCTTAGAAAAATCTCTGCACTTGGTAACATTAATATTAACTATGATATTGATATTAAGTATGAGTAAGCATACCAACTGTACTTAATTAGTAAGTACAATACTTATTTTCAGCTTGTCGTACTTATTTTTTAAAGCGTACTTAATTTGTACTTATTTTTCAAAGCGTACTTAATTTGTATTTATTTCGGCTGAAATCTGTTTCTCAAATTTATAATAAATATAAATATCATTTGCGTTGGCCCGATGATTGCAAAATAGTTGTAACTAGAATTCCTTTAATTAGTATTTACACACGAATGTTTCAAAAATTTATATGTGCCATCACTAAATTTGAGTTTGACAGCGCAGATTTGTAGTTCTTAAAAATGTCAAACCTACTTTCAACTTTTTGTAGGCATTGAAGCATTGACAGATTTTGTGTGAGAGAATCGTATGGGAAAATAGAGTGACAAAAATTAAATTTGTAAACAATACATATTTGCTGAGAAAATCGTATGGGAAAAGAGAGTGACAAATTTTAATATGTGCATTCTATAAGTGTTGAAAAGCATACCATGCATGCATGCTTTTGATATGTTTCGCCTTACATGCTTCGTGTTTTTATTCATTAAATGGTAATGGCGCCTCAACGCCGTAAGTGTATTTTTAATTCGGATCTTCAGAAAAAATATCCGCAAATGAAAAAAGGAAAAACAGAAAGTGATATATCTTGTAATTTGTGCGACGCGGAACTCAACATCGCAAACGCCGGAAAGAGTGAAATCGATTAGCATTTGGAATCCAGGAAACACAAGAAAGCGTTGCTGCAGTATAAATGCGTCGACTTTTACCATTTTTTGAAATCGCAACCGCAGCTATTGCGACAAATTTCGTGTCAAGAAAAATACAATTTCAAAGAGCAACAGCGCACCTTGGCTGCTGTCGGTGAAACTGCTGCCGCTAAAACTGCCTCATCCAACAAAATGTCGATTGGTATTACACAGAGCGAACATTAATTATCCTTTAAATTTCTGAACATGTTTTCAACTTTTAATTTGTACTTATTGTTGAGAAATACAATTCAATAAAGAAATTTCGATATAAAAACAATAGTTCGGAATCATGGTGTAATTATATGGTGGGTGCAATACAGGATCGTTCTCTTACCACTAAAGCACACCGCGTTGACAACTGTTCGTTTCATTTTTTCTATGTTCCATTTGATTTTTCTCTATACCGCACCCACCACATAATAACACCATGGATTGATATTGTACTTATTTTCAACTATTGATTTTAGGTAAATGTACTTATTTTTTCAAACTCAAAGTTGGTATGCTTAAGTATGAGCTATGCACCTGAAGTGAATTATATCGTTATATAAGCTAGACAAGACTTCTAATCCTTTTAATTCTTCATTTGAATTCAATTCTTCTTCTACATCTTCAACTTCTTCAAAATCAGGAAATTCACATTAATTTCTTAGGAGTTCAATGAAAATTGTCAAAGAAAGTAAAAACCAAAAACAACAAATACTAATCTTGCTTTGAGCAAACAAATTCTGTGAAATATGAGATTTGAAATTTTAGAAACTCTGTAAAATATGTAATTTGAATTTCTAAGCGCAATAAAAATTGAACCTGAATCGAATTTTTGAATGGGTTTGGGTCCGGGTTCACATAATGTAAAAAACAACTAGTTCCGGAGCGGGTTCAGGGTTCGGGTTCGAAACCCTGCTTCAGACACACAAGACAGAACCTAAGAAACTACTCCAAGATAAAAACTTAAGTCAAAAAAGTAGTTATGAGTCAAAGTGCCCAAAGTTTTCATTGTTTCTCTATAAGAGTCCTGTGAAAGTGAAAAAAAGTCGCACTTAGAAAATAATAGAGCTGGGAAAAATCGTTAAAAAAACATCGATGTTTTCGATGTTTTTTGGCAACAAAATCGATTATCATCGATATCATCGAAATGAAAAAAAAAACAGTTTTTCAGCCATCTCGGGGCAGAGTGAAGCTCTCTTTTTGGATATGATACTGCCCGCTGTTGAATTGACCCTCTCCGATGATGTGGATGAAGCCGGAATAAACAGATATCGCAAGGCCACTCTTCTTAATACATCACAATTTGTATGGTTATTCCAGTCTTGAATTATATCCGTTTCCTCACTTAACTTAAAAAGTGTCACTTGGATCTAGTTTCGGAGATATGGACATCGAAAGTTGCGGACATAGCTTTTGGAAAAATGATTATACGTTGGGAACCGCTGAATAGAAAATAGTAAATGTGAGTTTCGCAAGAAAGGTAATTTAATGGCCCACAATAATGAAGCGTGAAGTTTTGAAATTTGAGTTACTGTTTTGGAGATCTGACGAGTTTTCTGAAATTTTGACCAATTTTTTTTTAAACCCTATTTTTTTCTAAAAATATGTTAATAACCTATAACTTTTTAAGCACGTAAAAAAAGCTTAATTTATTCCCTTTAAAATGGTGTATAATTAGTTGTACATTTTTTTATATTTATACCCTTCTTAAAGAAAAATAAAAAATTTATTCAATGATCAATAGATTTCGATGAACATCGATTTTAATCGATTTTTCCCCAGCCCTAGAAAATAATTGCTTAAAAATTATAACACTTAAAGTTAGTACAATTCTTGTCGCATATATTGACCAAACACGGCCAACATGTGAACAAACAAATGAACATTATGAGAATTCGAGATATAAGCACAAACAGTTTTAGTTTCTAGAACTCTCTTTTAAATTGGGCATTGGGCTACTAAAACAAGAAAAACTGAAATAAAATCAGTTCTAAATACTTTGGCACCCGTTTTTCTCTATATTTGTGAAAGTGAAGATTTCCAGGTTTTAATTTCGAATTGATGGAATTTTTTTCTTCCAAGGGCTTAATTTTTACGATCAAAAATGGCCCATTGAAAATTTAGATTCTTAATGTAGTGAACTGAGGTATTTTTTTTTTTGGTGAAATACAATTTGAGTTATGTAGCAATCTTTTTTCATTTTAAGGATATAACGACTAAAAGGACACCTAAATCGAAAAAATATTGTCAAAACTTTTTTAACTTTTTTATTTCACCTTAAAAGGATTTTTAGATTCAATGTTTCTAAAAAGAACACACTTTTGGACCACTCTAATATAATGTACAATTTTTGTTCGTTTATGAAGAGGAGATGAATTTTCTAATAGTTTTATGAATGACTTTGCTGCATCAAAGGTAAAATCTCCATTGCAACGTTGCAATGATGAAATATTAAAACTGAGTGCTTAGTAATGCAAAATCGCAGCAACCTTAGAAGCACAAACTCTTTGTTACTATGTAAAATTGGATTAAAAATAGATCCACGCTGCAGAAAAGATAGAAACCCCAAAATTTAGTTCAAGTATAAGGTTGCGGAATTCCAACTATGTACAACAATATAAGTAAGAAAAGAGCAACGATAGGGAAATATGAGAGTAATGACTTAACGCTTCAAATTTGGCATAGTACTGATTATTTTTGTATGACTTTACGTTAACGTACTCGTAGTTACAAAAATAATTACAAAGACGCCAAGTCAAAAACGAAAAGTTTTAGCTGATTGCAGCTTTTTTCTTTT
This sequence comes from Tricholauxania praeusta, assembly GCA_949775025.1. NCBI lineage: Eukaryota > Metazoa > Arthropoda > Insecta > Diptera > Lauxaniidae > Tricholauxania > Tricholauxania praeusta. Next base: position 71,412,472 of record OX459029.1, on the reverse strand, counting down.
TTTTTTTAATTAAATTTGCACCTAAATAGCATTGAATTAATGAAATTCAACACTTTTGCTCCCCCTCAAGTAATAAGAAAACATTTTTTTTTTACCTTTCGTTGTGGAAATTTTTGTTGTGTCGCAGCAATCTGCAGATACAATTGTATCTTTGTATCTGGTCGTTCGTTGGTTAGCGTGTTTTGGTCTTCTTGCATATGAAAACTGAGATAAGGAGCAGAGAACACATAAAATTAAGCCTGGGGAAGAATGTTCTATAGTCGTGTTCTTATAAGATATTCGTGAATAAAATTATTTTCTGCTCTGCACTTAAAATGCTTTGTTTGTATCTACGAGTATGTGTAGGTTTTTTTTTTCTTGTGACTTTTTAAATAATAAGCATTTTCTTTGTGCTGTAGGTTTAATTTTTATTTGTTTAAATTTGTTTGTTTGTTTTATTTTTTCATTGTGATTTGTTTGATTCACAAATTTAGCTCAATCGCCGTTCGTTTGATTTTGTTCGATATTTATTTTTTTCTTACAAAGATTTCGTTGTTTTTTTACGTACAATTTCTTGTATTCACAATTTAGGGTTCGCGTTGTATCTATATGTGTTTATTTGTATTCCAGGTAGATACGCTTTAATCTGAGACGTTATTTGTTTTTTCTTCGTTATTCCCGATGACTTTTTTGTCAGTAAAGTACTAAGCCAAACTCGTTTCATGCACTAAACTCACGCTCGCCCGTTCGTTGAAATGAACACGTAGAACCCCGATCGTTGACTGTTTTAGCCACGATCGCTGTGATTTCTAACCAACGACTTGAAGCAGTTGAAAGCGAGTTGAAAGCTACGTTTGTAGACTTTTGTGTAGAGTTTTTTGTACAGAAGTGTTGCAGCAACAGGTAAAATGTATCTAGATAACCTGTTGCCACGAACATATGATGCAAACTATTCTCTCACTCTCTTTAGTTATCTGTGTTTTGGTTTTGTTCACCTTTTCTTCGGTTGCATTTTATTTCTTTTTTCATCTTCTTTGTCATAAAAGTTGCAATTAATTTTCATTTAGGCTCTCACAGAATTTTCACGTTAATCAATTTGTGAGAATTTTTGACGCGATTATTCACTCCATGTTGCATGTCGCGCCCATTCAATCTTTGGCTGCAGCTATCGTTTTGGCGAAGCCTGTGGTATCATGTATTGTTCAAATACCCATTTTCTTTGTTTCCACCGCACACTTGAGAGTATTTTGACAAACTCCGCATAGTAGTTGCCAACTGTTGTTATTTATTAATTTGAATTTAATTACTTAAATGGTTGTTAATTAGCTTAATTTCAATCCACTGAAATGTCGACCGACAACATCAAGGGTTGCCAAAGCTTTGTATCAGTCAATTGATTGTATCTACAAATGAAATAGTCAATTGTTATGGCAAATCCAATTGTTTATTAAAAATAATTGGAAAATAAGCAGCTGTTGCACTACGGACATACTCATACACACAGCAGAGTGGGACGAAAATCTATTTCTTTGAAAATGAAATCATTAAGTTGAAATATAGCGCTTTGTCATGTTAATAAAATTTTTGAGAAATATTTATATAGATTCTTAAAATATATCCTCAGCTTACACAAGCTTCTAAAGACAAAAATTTTCCTGGTATACCTGCAAAAACAATACACGTTCTATAAGTTTGTCTTTAAACGACATAATAGCTTTGCAAATGTTCCACAAAGTCAAAAAGACTTTATTTTGAAGACCATCTGCAAGTCTGGGAAATCGTTAAAAGTCTTGATATTTCAGACATATTATTTTGACATGATAAAGAACAATATTTTTGCTATTATTCATTTCATTTTCACAGAAAAATGATTTTTAAAAGTCTATACCTTAATATATAAAAAAATGCGGTCGAGATAATTGATGTGTTGTTTATGTCAACTTGTTGAAATTGAGATAGAGGAAATTCTCTTAGGAGTTTTTTATATATTTGAACTCAGATACCGGCATTTGGAGTAGTTCATTAGACGCGTAATTTCTTAAGCTATCTGTTGCCATAAGAATCACGAATATGATTTTTTTTTAGATACGGCCTTTTCGCTTCTGAGGCAGTATAGTGCAAGAAACTTATGTGGTATTTTGGTATAAATTTATTCGACCACTTCAAATGGTCACCAGTGGAATTGCCACCAGGCTTAGAAACTACTAAGTTAAGTTTTGGACTTAATAAATTATTTCCTAAAATATTCATGCTTGACGTAATTTTGTCATTTCGAAAGGCTATACATCATTGATGGCATTTTCGGCATATTTGTGCTTTTTTCGGTGCATTTGCGTCGTGAAAAATTGTGTTCAGTACAATCGGCCTATTTTCAGTATATTCGGAGCATTTTCGATACAAATTAACATGTTTTTAGTAAATTTATCTGGAAAATGTCTGTATTTTTTTTAGACAAAAAGTTAAAATTTCGTTGAACTTTTGAACTTTAAGTAATTTTTTCATGTTGATGTCAACAAGAGTACGTACATTCGACATCTAAAAAGTACATTTCAACTCTCCATTCAGTACATTTCCTCAAAACAGAAATGCCATCACTGCTATATATATTTATTAGTCCAATAGGTCCGAGCTAAATTATTATTTTTGAGTGGTCGCTCATTGGAGTTACAATAGATGAAATCTTGGCTAAAAAAATCAAGCCTTTGTTTTTGCATGTGCATAGTTTTAATATTATTTTGAATTAAACATATATATCGATCATTCTTTAAAAAATTGCACACTTTGTTTTTTTTTTGGTTTTTTTGAAACGAAATTTCTCATAAACTATGGAGAAATATGACACAAAATTAACATTTTTGTTTAGTCAAGCCATAGTTTCATAAGAAAAAATAAAAAACTTTAAAATAAATTGCTTAAACAAGAATTTTTTCAATTATAAAAATGTTCTTGAAAATATCTTCGAATATCATGTTTTTTTTTTTGATTTTTTTTTCATATGTTATTCTTTAATTAATCCTAAGAACGTATCTGCTTTCAAATCGAAATTCTCCATTCCCCATGTTGAATAAAGTGGCGTTTTCATGTTATCTTTCTTGATCCCATATCAGCGATGTCAAATCAAATTTTTGTAAGAATGAAAAAGCATGCGAGCAGAACCTAAAGCTGCGTTTGGAAGTTAAGTTCTTAAATCTATTCTACATCTTCATGGATACCGTGGTAAATTTTCATATAAAATGTTTTATAATGGGATAAGTTGTTCCGAAATTATGTCAAAGTTTCATGAAAATCGCGTTGGGAGAAATTGCTGTTTCTCCATCTTTTTATATGCCCCATCTAAGCAACTCTTGGTTACTTTTTATCAGAACTCTTTTAGGTATATGCCATGAAAAAAATTAATTTATATGAGGTTAATTTGGCATGGTCGATTGTTTTTCAAGTAAAAGTTTTGGTACATCAATATCCATACACTTGCAGCAGTTAAGGCTTTTGTATATTTTGGTTCTGCATAAGTAGGTACATATTGAGAATTTAGTACAAATAACTTTCTTGCTTTGCCTTAAATTTCACAAATTAAAATTGTTTTGCAAATGTGCAGCGCATCCGATCTTAGGAGGAAATCACACTTTGTTAGTAAATTACAGGTAGGGGAAAGTGGGGTAGCTTTGACACTTAATTTTCCTTAAACAAATAATGGATTTTAAAAATTGTTGCTGTTTTTTATACATTGACTATTTGGCATCAAACCTCGAAAAAGATTTTTAAAAAAAAACTACGTAACCGTATTTTTTTTAAACTTTTTCAAAAAAAGTCATTTTTGTCAAAAGTATCCCAGCACGGGGCACTTTTGACTTTATAAGGGGCACATTTAACTTCGGACTTCGGTGCACTTTTTACAATTCATATTCGGTTTTACAAGCAAATGCGTTTTTTTTTTTTCAAAAATATGGGGCTATAGAATTTGCTATTGGTTAAATTGGAAACTACTTAGTTAACTTTTTTTAAAACGATTTATTACAAAAGAAATAACGAAAAATACATATTAATTCGTTCAATTCAATTAAAAAACTTAACATAAATGAGTTCAAAACATAAAAGCTATCAGTTAATTTTAAAGCATTTCAACTGTAAGTTCACTTAAATCACACCTTGAAACATATTCAACTAAATTTTCTGTATGGTGGTGTATATTCAGATGTCAAATGTACCCCTTTGGCAGAAGTTAAATGTGCCCCAAACGTTCAAGAGACGTTTTCCTATTTTTTTTTTTTTATTATTACTGTTTTATTTTCACAAAGCACACTTTAATTGTGTTTTTACTTAAACGTAATGTTGCCACTCAATTTACAAATACAACCACATATAATTCACAAAACGCTTACGTACTTGGTATCGAAAATTACATCAGGGATCGCGAAAACAGAAAAACTCGTGCTACTCCGAAGGGAGTTGAAGAAGAAGTGTCAAAGTTCATAACTTTTTTTTAAGTCAAAGTAGGTTGCTTTCTGCATTTAAACTTTTTGGCGTTTCATACTGAAATTGGCAAAGTCAAATGTGCCCCAGTGTCAAAGGTACCCCACTTTCCCCTATCGCTTTGTTTATTTTATTTATTGCGTTGCTGTGAAATTGTCCTACTATGCTGGCTGTTCTGTTTGATATTTTTATGTTATCAAATAAATGCGAATTTCTTGGTGAAACCGGGCATGTATGTATGTCATAAATTTGTTGACTCCTTGTAATGGAGACGGGTCTAATGTATGCCATAAAGTATAGTCGGTACTGTGAAAACAAAACTTAGGACAAGACTCTCAGGGCACCGATCTGACCAAAAAATAGAACCGGACAAGTTCCTAAGACAACTCTTTCGGCCCACTGTGCAGAATTTGAACACTATCCAAACTTTGACGATGTGAATATCTTACAACAAGAGAACCAATATGACAAACGACTAATTTTAGAGATGCTTCACATTATTAATACTCCCACTGACTGACCTGAGGATTAACTTTAAGAGTGACACCGGAAATTGTGCTCACATATATAACCTTTTTAGTTAAAAACTGAATTAGTTCAAATTATGACCTCAATAAACTTATATGTAAGTCTGTGCCATTGTCTCGTTATTTTTGTCCATGTTAGTGAAAGTGTTTAATTCATATGTTACTTTTAAATAATTTAAGTTTATTGTGATTATTTATATATTGTTGCACATTTTAAAATTTTTAGTGACTCCCCGAAAGTTGAAGAGGGAACTTCTTCGAAATAATGGGTAAAACATTTTAAGTTATAATAAATAAAATAGAAACTGACCTATCAGCCGAAATAAAATTATAAAAATTTAGTAAATAGGGCGGCAAACTGGATCTTCGCACCGGGTGCCGAATGTGCACGGTACGCCACTGCTCAAACTTAAGGTAAAGTTGAACTGACTTCCTAGATAATGTAGGGTAGTAAAATTTTTTTCAAATTTGTTCATGCGCTGTTCACAACACATTATTTATGAACGACCCTAATGTGATGACATACCCTGTTGTTTTTTATGAAATGTAAAATTCATAAGTTCTCGTGCTACTGTCAGTCGTGCATTTTGAGTCAGTTTACTTTCCAGCATTGCATACATGATTACTATAGCCTTACATTATTATTAATTATTGTAAACCTATAACAATAGGAGACTCCGTTCATAAAAAGTTTTTCAAAATGTTTTGAACGAGATTGTTACTCAATATCAATAGATTCTTAAATAAATACTTATATCTTTTTTTATAAAAAAAAGTTATTGATCCGGAAGAAAACTCAATTTACCAAACGTTCAACCTTGCGCAAAATATTGCGAAAAAATTCAAAAAGTTGAAAATTTTACGCAATATAAAATGATTGCGGGTAATTTGCGACAAGGTAGAGCAAAGAGCGAGCGCTTCCACATTTTTGACCTGCAAATGTGCCGAAATGCGAATCGCATTATTTTGCGCTGCGGTGCATTTTGGAAATATATTGCAAGATTATAGGTAAGAATGTCCTTATTGAAAAGTGCCAGTGCAAAATTTATGTAAGGAAAAATATAAAATAGTAAAGATCACGAAGGAGCATCAAAATTGGCAGAAATTGAGTCCTCAGAACAATTATGATATCACGACAGATGTGTTGAGCAGCTTAAAATCTCCACTGATTGGGTGTGGTATTATTTAAAAATTTCTAAAATGTTATTCAATTCTACTTCAAAACGACTCTAACGGTTTTCATAAACATTTAAGAGCTACACTCAATAAAAAATTTTATTTACCACAAATGATACAGATGGAACTACTTCAGGTGTTTGGGAAAATTTTTACGAGAAACAATAGATTTTTTGCAACAAAAACTGACAAGAAATCAAGATTGCTGTAAGATATCTCTTAACAGAAAAAAAATGAGACTGTGCCAGTAGGTGTGGCACCTGCCGCACAAGTAAAACACAGAAACTTCTATTTTTAATGAGCCATTTTATTAAAATTTAACACTAAGATTTTAATTGCAGCAAGTTTTTACTAAATCGAAAATGAGCGGAGTGACACCAGTAGGCGTGGTACATCCTCTTCAACCAAAAAACCATTAATGACATATTAAATAAGCTTTTAATCTTAGAAATTTAAAAAAATTGTTGTTCAATGATGCTGATTGATACAGCTTACACTGGATTTAATGTGCGGAATTGCATTAGTTAGCCTAGAACTGGTCACCAAAAGCCTTAAAGAAAGTAAACTCTGACCTCAGAGTACTGGAGTTCTGATCCAATTTCGTTTGCAATTTCGCAACGTTCTAAACAACCGTGTTTTTTGCAATTTTAGGGTTAGAATATCTCAAAAATTTGATGTGATAGCGCATTTTTGAAGTCGGATCGCATCCTTAACCTCTGAGAGTATAGTCTGACGTCACGCTTTCAAAAAAAAAATTGGCTTTGTTTTTTTATTTGAGATAAGAAAATTACGAATACAAAGCAGAATTCAACAGTAAATAGCCCAATATTTTATGAATTATAAATTTGAAATTAGTGATGAATTGACTTATACACTTAAATTCATATATGTATTCTAAGACCCCAAGATAAAAGTTTAGTGACGCCAATATAAATCCTAACTGTTCGCCTCATGCTCGCTCTAAATAAAAAAATCAACTTTTAAAAAAAATTAAGCGAGACAACTGATAAGCCGGAATACATGTAGTCCTAACTGAAATGAAGAATAGAAGAATGCACGAGTGAAATTGAATATCCGTTTAAATTTGCACGTGTCCTTTATAATTAGCATAAATCATTCGTCAGGAAAATGTTGTGTCTCGCTTATTACGGAAAATGACGCGTTGTTAAACCAAACTGCGGTAACGCTATTTCATGCCGTTGCCGAAGGCAGGCGAGCTGTTTTCTTGTTTTGTTCAAAGTGGGGTCGCTCCTGTGTAGCGAATTTCCTTGTACTTGGTAACAGATGATGGACAACTTTATGAGACTACGTTTATTCGTAATTTACCTATTCGTGGCAATATTCTCAACAGGTGTTTCCGCAAACGTTTAAATTACATCAATTATGGAGCATTACTTACATACTTTTTTTTTATAGGAGTTAGCGTGTATTAAATTGAAAAACATACAAATTCTGGACGAATACATTTCGTTTATGAGACGTGCCGGATAATCACGTCAATTAACAGGGGCGGATTTAAATATTTAACATCGAAACAAATCCGCTATTTATGTGAGAATAATTGATTTTGACACATTATAAAAGTCTAATGCATTCAGTGGCGGAGCAAGATACATTTTGCGAGGCCCCTTGATGGATGACGCCAGAAGAGCGGATTTTGTTGAGAGAAAAATTTTTTTGATATTCAATTTTTTATTCATAAAAATGCAAAATTCTTCATTGTAATTATTTTACATTACTGAGTAAACAATTAAAGAAACATACATTTTCTGCGTTTAGCCTTACTGAACTCCTTACTAGCTGTGTCGTCATCCAGATTAGATGACATATTTACCTCGATAGATAAAACTGCCAAAGCTGAAATTCTTTCCTGACCCATTATACTCCTTAAATAATTTTTTATTAGTTTTTATTTTGAAAAACTCCTTTCAGCTGAGGCTGTACTTACTGATTCTGTAAACAAAACTCGGATGATTTTTAATTTAAATTTTAAATTATTTTCAATTATGTATTGAAGCAGCTGTTTCACATCTTTAATGAAATCGGGTAAATTTGTGACCATTGTTTGTGATTTTTTATATAATTCGTAAGGTTGAAAGTCTCTGCTCTCACCCACTCGCAGGAGTGTGTGTAAATCTTGCAAATTTTTAAAATATACTCTTTTGAAACATTTTTCAACTTTATCATATCATAGAGGAAACCAAAATTCTCAAAATGTCGATGCAAAGACATATGTAAGTCTTGAATCCATATTGCTCATTATGAAATCAATAATAGTGTTAAAAAAATATATTTCGTACCTGCTTCTGGGAGGCTGTATAGGTTCATCCCTTCTTCCATAATCGAACATTCTTTTCTTTTTGGCTACTCTTTTATTTTTAAAGTCTTTTGGCAGATCATAACTGCTTTTGTCAATAAATTGACGAGCATTTTTCAAACCCGGGGGATGGGGCTGCTTGTAGAAGTCCACGTAAGTGGGGAAAGTCCTGATCGCCACTCACTTGGGAGTGGCCAGAGATGATTCTTTTGCAAGCAGTTCAAGCAGCTCACAAACTTCCGGCCTTTTTTGGCCAAGTATCCTCTGGAGATCCCTTGGACACCCGTCCGGGGGTGAGCTAGTTGTGAGAAGGCGGGTCTCTCCTAGACTTAAAACTTGGAATGTGTGCGTAGGGTTTGGGTCCCACCACACATTATCATCATTTCCAATGAAAACCAAATTAGCCTCGGATAATAGCCCCCACTACGATGACGACCACTGCAAACGAAAAACGGACAATGATTTACGGATATGCACCTGGAATGTCCGGACCCTCCATAGGGAAGGTGCAACTATCCAACTGGCGGAAGCCCTCGTAAAAATAAAGGCTGACATCACCGCCATCCAGGAGATGCGATGGAAAGGACAAGGCTGCTCTAAACGGACGAACTGTGATATCTACTACAGCGGCCATGCGGAGAGGCGCGAATTTGGTTGCGGATTCGTTGTAAGTCGAAAATTACGCCACCTAGTTTCCCGGTTCACGCCAATAAACGAAAGGCTGGCTACGATCCGTATCAAGGCAAAATTCTTCAACATAAGCCTAATTTGCGCGCACGCCCCGACGGAGGAAAAGGACGATGCCACCAAGGATGATTTCTACGCGAGCCTAGAGGACGTGTATGACCGTTGTCCGACCCACGATGTAAAAATAGTCCTCGGCGATTTTAACGCGAAGGTCGGAAGAGAAGGCATCTTTGGCGCTACAGTCGGTCAGTTCAGTCTCCACGAGACCACTTCAAACAACGGTCTGAGACTGATCGACTTCGCCGCGGCGCGAAACATGGTAGTTAGTAGTACCAGATTTCAACACCTCGACATTCACAAGGCCACCTGGCTATCCCCGGATCAAAAAACGAAAAACCAAATTGATCATGTTGTGATCGACGGAAGGCACGCTTCAAGCATTCTGGATGTGCGTACATTTCGGGGGGTCAACATTGACTCCGACCACTATCTTGTTGCAGCTAAGATCCGCATGCGGCTATGCAATGCGAAGAATGTACGCACGGGCATGCAACGAAAGCTGGACGTCGCCAAGCTGCAATCACAACGGACTGCCGAGGCGTACTCCGCTCAACTCTCGGTTAAGCTCAACCAACCAACCTCTGGAACCGACGACGCCGGTGGACTTTGGGCACACATCTCCCACTCCATGCGTGCTGCTGCCGAGGAAGTCATTGGTTTTCGACGCCCACAACCTCGAAACCAATGGTATGACCAGGAGTGTCGCGATGCGACTGCTGAAAAAAACGCCGCATACAAGAAGACGCTGCAGTCAGCCGCAACGCGAGCCGTGCGAGAAAACTACCGCGAAAAGAGGAAGGAAGAGAGGCGCATTTTTAGACGTAAAAAAAGGGAGCAGGAAAAGCGTGAGCGTGAGGAACTTGAGGTGTACCAGGGCAAGAAGGATGCACGAAAATTCTATCAACAAGTTAAGCGTCTAACTCAAGGTTTCAAGCCCGGAGCATCCACTTGTAGAGACGAAAATGGAAATCTGGTTACAGATACACAGAGTGTACTGAGGTTATGGAGGCAGCATTTCTCCAACTTGCTTACGGGCGATGATCCCACCAATTCCGCCCAGAGAGAATGCAGTACGATACCACCAATCGATGATAACGCAGTGGAAGTACCATCACCTAGCCATGAAGAGGTTCGAGTTGCTATCCAGCGACTCAAAAACAACAAAGCAGCGGGTGCTGACGGCCTGCCAGCTGAGTTGTTTAAAGCTGGTGGCGATGAATTGATAAGGTGCATGCATCAACTCATCAGCAAAATATGGCTAGCGGAAAGCATGCCCGACGATTGGAATCTCAGCGTGCTTTGTCCTGTAATAAAGAAAGGAGACCCGACAATCTGCGCCAACTACAGGGGTATCAGTCTTATTTCCATCGCATATAAGATCCTCTCGAGCGTATTGTGTGAAAGATTGAAGCCGTATACAGAAACGCTGATCGGATCCTATCAGTGTGGCTTTAGACCTGGTAAGTCCACCATAGACCAGATTTTTACACTACGCCAAATCCTGGAGAAAACCCATGAATATCAAATCGACACTCACCATCTCTTCGTCGATTATAAAGCTGCGTTCGATAGCCCAGTGCGGGATTGCCTATACGCAACAATGTCTGAGTTCGGTATACCTGCAAAGTTGATAAGGCTCTGCAGGATGACGTTGAGCAATACGTTTAGCTCCGTCAAGGTAGGGAATGACCTCTCCGGAACTTTTAATACCGAGCGAGGTTTCAGACAAGGCGACCCGCTCTCGTGCGATCTCTTCAATTTCATTATGGAGGGGATCGTACGAAAAGCCGGTGTGCATCATAATGGCACCATTTTCTTCAAAGGTGTTCAGCTCCTTGCGTACGCTGATGATATTGATATTATCGGTCGGAGTAAGAGAGATGTTACTGCTGCTTTCACTGCTATTGAAAAGGAATCAGCCAAAGTGGGTTTGACGGTAAACGAGGGCAAGACGAAATACATGATGTCTACTAACAACAACAAGAGAGCACGGGATCTAGACTCTCATGTTACAGCGGGCAACTGTAAATTAGAAGTTGTCAAGGAATTCATCTACCTTGGCACTGCCGTAACCAGCAACAATGATGTCAGTCTGGAGATTAAGCGGAGAATAACAATTGCTAATAGGTGCTACTACGGTCTCAGTAAGCAATTACGTTGCAGAGCTCTCTCTCGATCGACAAAGCTAACACTCTACAAGACGCTCATTCTACCTGTGCTTCTTTATGGCGCTGAGGCATGGGTAGTTTCGACAACAGACGCAGCCGCTCTTGGGGTGTTCGAGAGGAAAGTTCTCCGCAAAATCTTTGGTCCTGTTCGAGTTGGCGACGACTATCGCATTCGAATGAACCACGAGCTGTATGAGCTCTACGCCGACATCGACATAGTTAAGCGTATAACAATACAGCGACTACGCTGGCTGGGTCATGTCCATCGTATGGATAAAGAAGCTCCAGCGAAAAAGGTATTCGAAGGGAAAGTCCCCGGTCAACGACGAAGAGGGAGACCATGCCTCCGGTGGATAGACCAAGCTGAGGAAGCCCTAACCGCGCTTGGCATTAACGATTGGAGAAGGCGCGCGCAAAGCAGAGGCGCCTGGCGAGAGCTAATGAGGTCGGCCGTAACCTGACAACGGGTTGTTATGGCCATCTAAGTAAGTAAGTAATTTTTCAAACCCAGTTTGTCGATATTCTTTAATCCAGTCAGAAAAAGTACGCAAGTGTTCAAGAGCAATGCTTAAATGGACTTGTACAGATTTCCATAATTTGCTTATAATATTAATACGCGATAGTATCTGATACCATAGATAGTATGTAACGATATGATAAATTCTAGGCCGAACATTTCGTTTAAAACTGAATTACAATCACTGACAGTTTCTGAGTCTTCCGTGTGCCTTTTTAAATTTTCAATGCATTCAACAACATCATCAAATTGCAATAATATGACCTTTACTGTCGAGGCAGTTTTTCACCTTGTGTCTGATAAAGGCTTTATGATAAGCTTTAATTTGTCTTTGATTAACTCCCACCGTTTGCTGGATCTTGAAAATAAGTACCAAATAAATTTTCTAAATAAAACCAAAAAAAATGTTTTTGCTGCCGTGGAAGAATTAGCTGCATCTACCAACAGCAGATTCCAACTGTGACACCCGCACGGTGTAAAAAATGCCCTACAATTAATATTTGATATTCGAGTTTTAACTCCACTGTTTATGCCTATCATATTTGCACCATAGCCGTATCCTTGCCCACGACAATTTTGAATATCTAGTCCATTTTTTTCTAAAAATTTTCCAGTATTTCCAAATAACTTGGTACTTTTTACCAAATATCTTAATAATCTTACCAAGTACACTTGGTATTTTTTACCAAAAAATCTTAGTACTTTTTACCTATTTTTTTCTCAGTGCAGATTTTTAAAAACGAATGTGGTAGGTTAGTATTCTCAGATAATTTCCAGCCAGTGTTTTTATTATTTATTGCTAGATGGGTAATTATATCTATGTTTGCGTTCGCGGGCTTTTGAGGCGCGAGGCCACTTGGATCTATTCCTTACCGAGTGGATAGGAACGAATATTTAAAGAAAATTCATTCAAAAATTTATATAGTGAAGTCATATAAAAATACAATTTTTATGAAAAATTATGTAACTTTTTTTTAATTGAATATGTGCGAGAAAAACAAGAATTCATTAAAATAATCTAAAAACGACTTCTGATATATTCTATGTATTAGGAAAAAACGAGTTTTTTCAAAATTAATTAAATTGAAATCGAAGTTTACCTTCCTTCAAAAAATTAGGAATATTTGAAAATATAATTATATGATTATATTATAATAAAAATGTATCAATAAAAATGTGTTTTTCGTGCAAACGAAAAGTGTAATTTTCTGCGAACAAATAAGTTTTTTCCCATTCCCTGCTAAACATTTTTTGCAGTGCACTTGTTTCAACGTTTCAATTGAAACTGAAGTGTTGAATTCGTTAAGCAAGAGCGAATGCTCTTGGCCGCTATAGGGCCGTGGCCATATGGGCTGCCGGATGGGCGATGGGAAATCGTCAACAGATATCAGCTGTCAAAATTATAACACACTTGATCGAATGAAATTTCATACGGCGGACGACTAGAAACCTGCTACCATTCGATTGAGATGTGGGCGACGATCAGTGTTGCATTTCGAATCAGCTTGTGTTAATTTTTTAAATTACGTTTGAAATGTCAATGAAATCATAATGGCAGCTGAACTTTTCGTCGATCGATTTTCCGACGGGTATTATTTTGACAACGGATAATCGTTGACGTATTCCCGTCAGCCGTTCATATTCTGTTTAACACAAGAGTCTCAAATTTTTATTGATAGGGTATTTTTTTTCTACCACACTATGTGCTTGCTGGCTGGACTGACTAGACGTTCTCATATTGAATTCGGTAATATTTACTTTGATAGTTCTTAATACCGCTGTACTAAGTTTCTAAGCTTATGCTTAAATGGTTCGTGTTACGCCCTCTTGTCAAAATCTGCTCATTTTGAATCTAGTGCTTGTCCAGACTAGTCCATATATTTGAGTGGAATTTGGTTGAATTTCTTGTACCTTAAAAACTCTCTCGGAATAACGTTTTAAGCCTTTTGCTTGTGAAATAATTAAAGTTGTCCTGGCTTAAGCCGACTACAAAGTTGTCAAGGAATAAAATGAAATAAATACCAGTTTCTGACCTTCTGACAGACCGTTATATCCTGGTGGTCCATATGACAGTAATATTTTTTTAGTCAAAATTTGAAAAAAATTTTACGATTTATTTTTTATTTGTTTCATTATATATTGTGCATTCCACATCAAATCGGACACCATTTTGCTTTTGCATCTCTGATTTTTCCGAAAGTTTTTTTTCTTTTAGTACTGATTGAGAGTATTCTCCATAATTTCTTTGAATTTTTTTTCATCAAGCTGAATTATTAAGCTATTGAACTAAGAGTTTTGCGAATTTTGTTTTAAGGCTATTGTCGCCAGATAGTTCAATGAGACTCTCTTCTTCTTGCTAAGTAAATAAGCTTCTGAGTGAATGAGTTTGCCGCTTTCATAATACAATTAACATGGTAGTGCCGATGCTAAATGTTGATTCTTCCTCTATATATTAGTTGTGTCTATAGCTGTCAAAAAGCTAAAAAAATTATGTTTTGTTAGAATTTTTGTTTTTTTTTTTTCTTATTATACATTTTTTAAATACTTTTTTTATATAAACTTCAAAATGCAATAATTTCTGTTTTATTGCACCTTTTTGACCTGTACTCGGGCTCATTTTCTTCGTTTTTACGTAGAATAAAAAAGTATTATAGAACTTTTCTTCAATCTTCATAGTTTTTTGACTACGGCGTAAAGACCAAATAAATTTACGCTTTAAAAAATTATAAAAAAACCTACATATATTTCTTACTTTAAATGCAATTTTAACTATGTCATGTGACGAAAACCCACGGTTCCACCCACACTTGTTCCATCGTCCATTCCCACCTAGATTTTGCGAAGCGCTTGATAGAAACAGTATGACAAAAGACTTTGCAACTGTAGCTGCCAAGATATAGAGTTTTAATTGTTTTTGTTATATGGGAGATGACACTGGCCTTGTTGTGAAACCCCTCCAAAACAAGAAGCTTGATGCAATCAATATGCATTCATATATCAAATTTCAAATCTCTAACTGTCATAGGTGCCAAAGCATAGCGTTTTAAATAATTCAGTTATATAGTAGGGCTTAATCCCCATTATCCGATCCCGCAAATATTTTTCACTAATTTTGGTGCATAAAATTCACAGTTGTAGCTATCATAAGTATAGCGTCTTAAGTGTTTTTATGGGGTGTGGCAGATACCTCACCTTCACCTTTAACTCCCGAAACGCTTCTCAGAACCCTTCTGTATGTCGCTTTTGACCTTTTCATAGGTGTAAGGTGTGATAATGATTCTGGAAACGTAAGGACCAACAGAAATTCATACAACCATATATTGTAGCATTGTCATTTTTTGTGCTTGACCGAATTCCTAACGTGGTGATCAAATAAGATAGTATCTTTTTCTACAAGTTTATAAGCTAAAAAACTGTCAAAAGTGTGTAAAGAAAATAAAAACTAAAAACAGAAATTTTGAAATATATTTCTTCTTTGAAAGAAAAGAGCATAAGCAAAAAAAAAAAAAATAACAAATAAACAAAAAAAGAAAAATCTCTCATTTGTTCCCGCGACTTTTACTTTTTTAACCCAAATATGAGTAATTACACTGTCAATACCAGAGCTACAAAATCTAAAACTCAGCTCTTAACCTTGACACCAACGCAAGGTGACTCTCCATCTGTTTGCCCTAAGCCACCTGCGCTCACTACTCAAGTGCTTGATGATCGCCTTAGCAAGCTGAGTGAAATGCTGCTAAACAACATCAAAAGTGAGCTCAATAATATTCGAGAAGAGTTCAACAGAAAGGTCGAAGAAATTGAGCGATACTATGCAACGAAATTAAATGATGTAAGTGCTGCAGTGACAAGTTCAGTTGAGCAAATGAAAAAAATTGAGAATAATTGTACGGTGAAAATAAATAATGCAAATGCAACTATGAACAAAATTGCAGAACGTATTGAGAAAATAGAGGGTGAGTCATCAGAAGATGTGCTCAGAGAAGGCCTCGATAGACTACAGTCTCAAATTTCTGCGATGGAGCGGAGAGAAGTTGCGACTGATGCTGTTCTTTTTGGTGTCCCGGAGAATAATGATGAGAACCTTGCGGAAGTTTATAAGAAGCTGTGTGCTTCTATTGGATGTAAGCCACCTAATTTGAGGAGTATTTTTAGACTGAAGAGAAACTTTACTAATATGAAAGCACCCATCATTATGAAGTTTAATAGCTCTTATGAGAGAGATCTTCTGCTTAGGTCTGCAGCTGCGTATCGAAGAAAGCATCACAAAGAACTTTCGTTGAATGATGTTGGTCTAAAGTCCAATGCAAGTTGCTACCTAAACGAAAGCCTCACCAAAAGCGGGCGCCAACTTCTGCAGAGTGCAATTCGTCTCAAAAAAAGTAAGAAAGTGTTTTCTGCATATGCGAGAGGCGGTGTGGTTTATGTCAAAAAGTTTGAGCATGGTGAAAGCTGTGTAATCGAATACTTAACTCAACTTTCCGATATAGCTGCGGCTGATAATCTTGCTGATAATGTTTAAGCCAATGTTGAGAAAAACTTTATTATACGTATTTATTGTAAGATTATTAGTTATTTTCCTTAAATTTCTTAATTTTTCCTATTTTCTAACTTTTTTAACTACCTGTAAAGAGAACTGGTTAATAATGATTTTTGATAGTGAGTGTTTATCTTTTAATTTATTATCAATTATGTCTAAATTTTCTTATACGTTTTTCTCTGTTAATGCTTTGCTCTAGAAGTTCTGTTAATGGTGTTAGAGATAGTAGCCTGGTGCAAATTCTGTGTGCACAGCATTCTGGTCTAAAGGTGGTTCACTTCAATGCTAGAAGTCTTAATTTAAATAAGCTTGACCATTTAAAATTTGTTTTTGAAAATTCTTCAGTTGACGTTATATGTGTTTCCGAAACGTGGTTCCATAGCGATGTGGAGGACTCCGTTTATAACTTAACTAATTTTAAACTTTTCAGGAATGATCGTACTGGACGAAAAGGGGGTGGAGTTGCCATATACTGCCGAAGTAACTTAAATGTGAAAGTTATTAACATGTCAGCTTCAAGCAGCAATGTTGAGTATCTACATATTTGTATATATGATAATAATACCAAAGTATTTCTTTCTTGCGTATATAACCCTAGTAAGTGTAATAGTTTAGAGCCCTATTTTTCGGAACTTAATAACTTCTTAATTGATTTTGACTTTTTTGTGATCTGTGGAGATTTTAATATAAATCTCTTATGTCACGATAACGCATCAAAATCATTTCTTGAAAATATTGTATCTATTGGGATGACGGTTGTTAATGATGAGGAGCCAACTCGATTTTCGTATAATGATAATCCAAGTCTATTGGATTTTTTTATAGTATCTGAGTTATCAAGTGTCTTGTTGTTCGATCAAATTCATTTTTTATCTGATCACGACTTACTATTCTGTACTCTTAAACTTAATTTAAATCGAAATGCGTGCTCTAATATTGTTTCGTACCGGGATGATATCCAATTACATTTGTCTAGCCGGATTGGCCTACTTGATGACCTGTGCTACCGAATGAATAATGACCTTGACTCTATTAGTGAATGGGCTACGAATAATTGTCTTCAGCTAAATGCAAAGAAATCCTATGTTTTACCTATTTCGAAGGACAAAATTTACTTGGAAGACATTCCTAAACTATGCATAGGTGGCATAGATCTTAAGTTAATTAATAATGCGCTTAATCTTGGCTTTCATTTGAATTCTTCGCTGACATGTGCTGATCATATCAATAGTGTAGTCAGGAAAATTTATTGCACTCTACGTAATCTCAGAATGTCAGCTGATTTTACACCTATTGATACGAAACGTAAACTCATTATTCAGTTAATAGTCCCTATTATAACTTATTCGGAGGTAGTATATAGCAAGCTAGATTCAGGTTCGAAACTCAAACTAAAAATTGCTTTCAACCATGCCACACGATA
The DNA here is from genome assembly GCA_949775025.1 of Tricholauxania praeusta. Classification (NCBI taxonomy): domain Eukaryota; kingdom Metazoa; phylum Arthropoda; class Insecta; order Diptera; family Lauxaniidae; genus Tricholauxania; species Tricholauxania praeusta. Next base: position 71,394,608 of record OX459029.1, on the reverse strand, counting down.
CGTATATGGGCTACATAGATACGATCACGTATCTAGTTTTACTAAAAAAATACTTGGGTGTGATATAATAAGTTATCTCAGCTTTAGAAACTGCTTGTTTCTTCACAGACTCATTCAATCAAAGACGCCATCTTACTTGTTTGACAAATTGCAATTTAGCCTGTCACAAAGAAGTAGTTTTCTAATTATACCAAAATTTAATTATTTGAATTCATCCAGGTTATTTTTCATTAATGCCATCAGACTCTGGAACTCATTGCCAAGCGACTTGAAATCTATTAGTGATATAAGAAAATTTAGACAGTCCATATTTAATTTCTTCTCTCAGAGATAAAAAAAAAAAAAAAAAATTTAACCTTTTTTCTCCGTTTTTAATTTTTAATTTTTAAATAATTCTATTCTATTTTTAACTAATTTCATTTACTTTTAATCTTTCTTTCCTCTTTTTTTATTATTATGTTATCCAACTGTATTTATTATATTGAATTAGATTTAAAGCTCTTAAAAACAAAATTATTTATTTAATTTGTAATTTATATACACTTTGTTATCAAATGCTTTGTATTATAAAAGAACTTAGTTCTTGTTATACGTAAATTTACTAGAAATAAATTGAAATTGAAATTGAAATTGAAATAAAAGTATTAAAATGTTTGTAAGAAATTAAGACTACCCGACATAGTAAAATGACCCATGTACTAATAGTATAAAATTCAAAATTTTCGAAACATTTTTAATGTAAAAAAAAATTTTAAAAATAAAAAACATACATTTTTTTCTGTAAAAATAAAACCCCCACTTCTGCAAGTGCATATGTATGTATGTGAGCCAAACCGCAAGCCATTCAAAATAAATTGAGACAAACAATAAAAAATGGCGCTAAAAACAATTTCCTTTGCGTATGATTCAATTTTATGCGATATCCTTGTGGTTCGCGTTTCTGCGGTTACATGCGCGACGCCAGCTCAACCCGACTGTTTTCAATCATAATGGATTTTGTTTGACTTTGCATTTGTTGTGGTTAGGCCGCACGTCTAGGATCTGAGATTAGGGATGCTGATGTTGAATGTACGTGCGGTTTAATGCCGTAGAGCAGGTGACAAAATACAGTTTAGTAGGTGGAGGAGTTTGTAAAGGGGGACATCCTTCAATGGGTTAACGTGGAACGTGCAATGTGTAGCATCAAACAACCAAACTTATATCTAGGGTAAATGGTTAAGTGCTTTAGTGTGCGTGGAATTGTGTGGGAGGCTGTGTTTCCATGAGTGCATGTGTATGCGTGCATATCTATTGACTTACATTATTCTGGCCGCATCGCGTTGGCGTACATTCTCGTCCCGGTTCAATACTTCGATTATCATCTTCCGCTCATTCTCCGACAGACTCTCTAATACTTGGGATGTCGCCACGGCCAGCTCGGGTCCCAATGCTTCAATCGTCTCACCCGGAATACATGCGGTCGCCGTGCTGGTTGTTGTGGTTGCGGTAGATAGGGGCACCATTGGTGCTCCGCTTGGTGCTCCCGTTGACATTGGTAATGTTGTTGTTGCATTGTTGCTGGACATCGTATTGCTGTATGCCACATTATTGCTGTTCTGCTCCAAGACGGTGGTGCCGGCAACGCTGGTTACTCGATTTTTATTTGTGGTCGGAGTCGGAGGCAGACGGGCGCTGCGTCCACTTGACATAATAAAGATGTCGCACTGGTGGCCTTGCTGCGATGGTAGCGAAAAACAACAGCAACAACAACAACTCCTACAACAACAGCAATATTAGTGACGACAATGATCCCGATGAAGTCAACAACGAAAGCAACACCATGGCAATAAATCTTTAAAGTGCAGCTGCAAAAAAAAAAAGGAAAAAAAAGTTAACAAAAATGCATTCATTTTATAAAACTGAAAAGAAGGCAACTTGTGGGGGAGACCTGGCAAATGGGCACAGTGGCTTTTAATTTACGTGAAACGAATAAAATTATTGCTAATACATACACTTATACTATTAAGTTATATTAATGATACATTAGCGTTGCCATGTTATTGATAATTTCTTGATGAACTATGTGAGAATTATTGCAGCATTTCAGACAAAAGTCACAAAGCATGGAAATGTAAATTAAATTTGGCTTTTTGTGGAAAATTTAAGACAATTTTTTAAGTGGCGAATATTTGTTGATATCACCAACACGCACTACCCCAATACTATTATTTTACTAAAATATATTTACAACTATACAAATGAAGATGAAAATAAACAGAGCAAAGTAGGACGCACTTATAAATTTTACAAATAGCATTCTACGGATTGATTTTTTTAAGAAACAATATTTTCATTTAATTTTTAAGGACTACATACTAACAAAGCACAGTTTATACAACAAACAGATAAAATGCAATTACTTAAATCATTTTTAATGACATTTTCTTAACTCATTCCGTACTGCTCAAAGAAGTGCTCATACAATTCCGATAAAATTTCGTAGAGAGCTTATATTAAGCCATAGAAGTTGTCTGGTAAAATTATTATCTTGTAATTTGCTGATTAGCTGAGATATGGTATGGGTATTTAAATGCCCAATAGGTTCTAGACATGCCTGTTTTTGGAGAAAATTAAAAACATTTTTATATATTTTGAATTCTATTTTGATTGATATTTACTTTGTGGGGCTTTAAATATTTTACTATTGATGGGACAAACACCACGATGGTATTCTTTGAAGAAAGTGACATACAAGTTCACGTTGCATTTCAAGCAACCAAAGCAACCAAGCACGTTCACTCGAAAATTGAATTGGGACACCACCTGTTGCAATTCACATTTTCGTCAAAAGCAATGTCATTATTATGCCTTAATCACAGCAGTTTCAATTGCATTGCTGAATCGATAAAATGCAATCAATGCCTACTAAGTTATTTGTCCTTCTATGTTCAAATTGTTTTTCTATATATGTAATTTACATTTACTAAAATATATGTATGTATCTAGATTCTAGAACTTGGTTCTGGCTGTTGCGTATTTAAATATCCATAGATGTAGCCTCAGGTGTGTAGTGAATGTGGTTTGTAAAATTTCGAACATTACTATTGTATTACATAAAAAGCATATTAGACTAGCCGACACTGGGAAACTATTTTGATTATCTAATTTTCTGATTTTTGGCTGAGTTTTTCCGGCCAATTATTCGGGAACCTCTAATAAGACCAGCAACCACTCATATAATTGTTGGCTTAAAATGACAATGTACAGTGATATTCCTCTAAGCCGAACTTGAAGGGACCAGAAGAAATAGTTCGTTTTAAGCGAAGTTCGTTTTATATGAAAACTTTAATAAAGCAGTGACACACATATCGCACACATTTAGCAAAGAGGCACAACTCAAAATTTTGGAATTTTCAGAAAACGCAAAAAACTTTTTTGAGTTTGGAAACTATTTTTCATAAATAAAGTGTGGATTATTTAGATGAAGGTACTAACAGAATATGGTTGGAAACCACGTCGCTATCACAACAGCTTAAACTCTCCGACACTAAAAATAGGACATATTGTAACCTAATTTCCATTGCAGCATGAAGAGAGATATAACAGTTTTTTGACACCAAAGTACAGCAAAAAATGAACTAAACTTTTTTTGTGCTGATAGATATGTGCATGATGAACAGTTTTAACAAGTAAACTCGAAAATGACAAATTTTGAGTTGTGCTTCTTTAGCTTAATGTATGCGATATGTATCTGAACGCAGTTAATTATTATTTACAAAACTTTTGTGAAATATTATGTATCATTTTTGAAAAATTCACTTATTTGTGTTTGTTTTGTACTCATATTAATTAGCCTTGTTTATGTATACATCCACTTCAGTTAAGTGATCAAAAACATACTGTGGGGTATCCCGTGTAACATCTGGGATTTTTTGGTTTACGTATCACTAGCAGTTTCCTCTTTTCTGTGCCCGTTAGACTTACCACTGAAAGCACGATTAGTCTTTTTTTTGAAAGCTTTCCACCTCACCTTTAAAGAGAAGGGTGCAAATTTTAATGAAAATAAGCCGATTTCATCGCCATTAAATATGTCTTCATCTTTAAAAAGTTTTTTAATGTCTGGTTATTTGTTTTGCAACCAATCATTGACTACATCCATATTGACGCTGTGACGTTTTTTGAATCTTGTAATCCAATTTTGACTTAAATTCATTAAATTCATAGGGAAAGTTCCAATTTGAAAACACTAAGCAAGATAATACAAAACGAACCGAATTAACATACAAAATTTCTCGACGTACTTTTGCATTGGCAATATTGTAAAATGCGTGTTTGAATTTTTGAAAATGGTAGAAAAATCTATAGAATAGTTCAAATTATGGCAGTTCTGTTATTTTACAGAAATGCAGATATCTCGGGTTCGAAATAAGAAAACAATACATTAAAAATGATGGGCGGTAACATAATATTTAAGGCGTTCCAGCTAGAAAATGGAAAATCGGTACTTTTTTACTTTTGTCCGGTCAATTGTCAATTTTTTTATAAGAAAGGAAGAAGAAGAAGAAAAACAAATCACGTATTTGAATTCCCCGATCGATAGTTTCCCAAAAACCATACTCACTTTGTTGGAAAGTTTTATAACGTCTGTAACTTGCACCATTTTTTAAATCTAAATTTTTTTTAAAATGGGTAGTTTACTTAAGACAGAGGGCGCTAATCCAGTTTTCAATATTAACCTTAATCCCAGTAATGGGCTTTGTCCAGATATATAAGGCTACTGTAATCCGCTGACACATCGTGAAAAAATCAAAAAGTTTTTATTTTGAACTGCTCTAGTACACATACACACAGCCTCTGCTTGAGTTCTGCCGCAGTTGCCCGCGAGAGGCAGAATTCCTTACCCTTACTTAGACTGACCGAGACATAAAAGATATTGTAATTTTTTTTTTAGAATAATTTTTAATGTGTTCCTTTTGATTTTATATGCAATATATTTGAGATTGTAAATCAAAGCCATATATTTGATTACACAGGACCACAAAAAAAAAGTCATGTTGAAAGTACTACACGATATGTATTTTGGTGTGCTAAAAACGAATCCGGGGTCAGAATTTATTAATCACCCTTAGATTTACATAACCTTAAACTCACACTTTAAAATACGTTAAAAAAAGTCCTTCAATAAAATAAATAATCAAAATCCAGAAGATAGACCTTACTTATATTACGTATTTAGGTGTGCTAAAATAATATCTAAAAATAAAAATGAGTTTTAGTTGCACACTTTTCCCCTGCACCCCCATTTACCCTCAAAGGGTCAAGAACTCATTACTTATAAAAATTCAGATTTTCGTGCTCCAAAATACCTGCGGATATGCAATAATTTTGAATTTTTATAAGAAATGAATCTTTGTCTTTTTGGGGGTGCTGGGGGAAAAGTGGGCAACTAAAACTAATTTTTATTGCAAGTTATTACTACCTATATACGTAATGTAAGTAAGGTCTACCTTCTAGGTTTTGATTATACTTTTTTTTAGGGACTTTCTTTTTAATGTATTTTAAAGTGTGATTTTGAGGTGATGTCAAAATCTAAGGGTGATGAGCAAATTCTGACCCCGGATTCGTTTTAAGCACACCAAAATACATACCGTATGGTACCTCAACTTTCAACTACAAGACGTTTTTTTTGTGGTCCTGTGTTATCGATAACTAAATTGCACACTACAAGTACTGTAAGGCTTAAATGTTAGTAATGAGCTTGTACATTTTATAAGCTAAGAATCTTGCTGAAGTCGAACATCGAACAACATTTGCTGTGATAAAAGCATTTCAAATAAACTATCCAAAAAATTTAATTTCTCTTAGCTTAAAACAAAAATATTCATTTTTTTTATATAACCAGTCCGTGGTACTTTTTGTGTCAAATTTATTTATTTTGTTGCTACGAAAATTCACATGAAGTGGTGGTCTAGTGTCGTAGATGGAATCAAGGCAGCTAAATTATTTGAAATTATTCACATTTTCTTAAGAAATAATGTTATTCGCTGTAAAACTTTAAGCATTTGTATAAAATAAATTGCGCTGTTACACATTTTTGAGAATGGCGTAGTTAACATATTCTCTTAATTGCCCTTCTCAAAATAAATCTTATGCTACGCCAATGGAACGTGTTAGAAAACTTGCTGTACTTTGAAGAAGATGTATTACACAGACTTTCACTAAAAGACTTCAAATTCTTTGTATTTTTATTGAAAAAATTATTGATTAATGGTATACTTATCAGCAAATATATAACTAAGGTCTTCTGCTAAAAGTTCAGCAGAAGAACCAAACATCTTACGTCTTGTAATCTCATCCTAGCGCAAAGTTCTCTTCTATAACGAACTTCTGTTTATTGTTTTTACAAAATTTTTAACTGTCGAGATAAGATTGGAAGGTCCTTTTAAATTGTATATTCATTTATGATCATTTTATTGTTAGTTTACTGCAATTTTCATTGCAGCGTTTGACACATAAAGCGGAATTTCATCGAACAGGCCAACCCACCCATTGAAATGAAACAAAAGGAAAAATCAGGGGCATCAGCAAATGAACATCGGCATCGAAGGATTCATTAACTAAATAAAAGAAATTCACAATGTAGCAGCTGCAGCAGAGATTCAATAAAGTAAATACACAACACAAACAACAAGGAATTAAAATTGAATTGAAAGCAAACAAATCAACCATTTTAATAAGTTTATTTAATTGAATATCGAGCCTGCTGTCAAACACAAACATGGCATTCGAGAAGGCACACACACACAACAAAAAATGTATGTGCATGTATGTGAATGTAAAAAAGCTGACAGTGACTGATGCTATTAAAACCACAGAAGAAACAAAAGCAGCAAATATTGACTACACACTACAACAAAATTTTAATTTCATAAAATATCAAACTTAGTAGAGGAAAATTAGACCTAGCTAAATTTTCCTATTAAGACCCTCAAAAATACTTTTAATTGAATTCGTGGATTTTTGTTTCTTAGGGCTGAAAAGTGCATTATTTTAATTTCTATGAAATATTAGTGCTTTACTTGATATATTAGCCACACTCGTTAAAATAGATGTTTTAATGTCAGTTATCGGGTACGATTGAGTTAGGTAAAAACCGGAAAATAATCAGTTTTTTATCATTAAATTGGACCACAGAAAGGGCCCATTGTACACACAGTACTTAAAACTTTCCATGGATCCTACACCCGAAATAAAACTGTGTGAAATATTTAGTTAGATTTATGTAGGCAGAATTACTGCGATCTCATTTAGAGTACTATTGTACCAATCATAACTCAATCAATCAATAATTCTTTAGCTCTGGAGGTGCTCAGAAGTTAAAGCTTAAAGAATCTGGCTTAATTTCTGCAAGGCTTGCGCGGGAGATGATCTCAAGATTCCAATTTTTTCGGCCAAAGGATACAAACTTTTATTAATATATTAGAAGCATCCTGAAACAATTTTAAATAAAAAAGTTGGCATTTCCTACTATTGCGATTAGTTAGCGATTTACTGATAGTCGCTCATATGTTTCTTACGAAAAAGTTTCAGAAACATTTTTGAAGTGATACTTCTTTAGCACTGAAACGCAAAATGCGACACTACTTTTTTAACCGTACTTTGACTTGTTTCTTTAGTTGACGAGATCTAGAATAGCTTCAGCAATTAAGATGTATCGAATTAAAGTACTCATCGAGCAGAGTGCCCGAAAATTATCAGCTTCGAGATCGGATAAACAAAAGCTGAGATATAAGCGTGGAAAGATTTAAGTCTTTTCAAGCATTGCACAGTGATTAACTAACAAAGCCTTGCCATACTGCCCACAAAATCAAAAGTGTGTATCTCAAAAAAATTCGTATCGAGATAATTGATGTTTTGTTTTTGAGATAGAGAAAATTCTCTTAGGAGATTTTTTATATGTTTGAACTAAGATACCGGCATTTGAAGTAGTTCATTGGACGCTTTTCGCTTTTTATTTTTATCATTTTAATAAAATAATTTCGTCTCATTCTATCGCAGTTTATCTTTTTAAAGGTTTCACTTCTATCACGTGTGAACTGCATGATTACATGACTTTTTTTTTTACTCTAACATAGTTTTGACAAACGAATCAGATATCGACCATATAAGTCGTCATTTCACTGCCATTAAAATCCGATCAATACTTTTCAAGTTATAAATTTAACATTTTATTAAGAAAAATTCCTGAAATTTCAAATAATTTGTAACAACTCTGGACAAAGCAAACTGATTTTTAATAGTTGAATAATCTTATAGCTTATTAAATTATCTTCAGTTCAGAGTTTCTCAACTTTTAGAAAAACCTCTGGATTAGTGCATACTAGAACTGTATTGAAAGTTCTTAAATGTACTTGTTAAATAACTACGGCAATTTAATTTTATTTTCGTATTTTTAGTCATATTTTTTGGCTTTGGCAGTGAAGCAACGACTTTTATGGCATAACGCGCTATGCAAAAGGTTCGTTTGGCAAAGTTATATTAAGAAAATGTTTTTGTAACTTTTTCTTATGAAGCACCTTTAAGCGAAATTCAGTTAGTAGCCGATATTTATCAATATCGGAATGTAAACGATACTAGCGACCTCTTAATTTCAACCCATTAGCTTAAAATTTTTACAGCGTCCTTCTAATATATTAACGAGACTGAAGGAGCTTAGTTTTTTAAATAAATTTTTATATAAGAAGCATTAATGAATTTCGAGGCAAATGTTAAAAGTAATCCAAAATCATTTTGGGATTTTATAAACTCGAAGAAAACTTGCACTTCCATTCCTACCTGAATTACTTTAAATGGTGTTTCATCGAACTCGCTGAATAATTCTGTTAATCTTTTTGTGGAATTCTTTGAATCCAATTTTGCAGCCAGTAATTTTATTTTTGATCCAATAGTATTAGAGGAAATCGAACCATTAATTGATTTTGGCTCTCTCCAGTTAACGTTGGAGGATATTATCTGTGGTATTTCGGACTTGAAAAATTCTCAAAAATCTGAAGCTGTTGGCATTTGTGCTTATCTTTTTAAAAAATATTTTAAAACCATATCTGTTACTTTATGCATATTATTTGATAAATCGTTAGCAATGGGTAACTTTATTGATGCCTGGAAAATTGCGTTTGTCAGCCCTTTATATAAAAGTGGCAATAAAAGCAATGTTTCTAATTATCGTCCGATTTCAAAAAAAATTTACTTTTTAATATTATGAAATTCAAAAATCATTCAATCCGTACAGAATCAATGATGAATTTTTTTCTCTTTTGCCCAACAAACTAAGTAACCAACTAATAGCAACCATTTAACTTGAAATAAATATTCTTACATAGCTAAATTGCTCCTGGAGGAGACCCTCATCACACATGTCATGATGTAACTGAAATATGAGTAACCCAACGTAACAACGTTAAGTCGAATTGAAAAGAATTGAATTTTCTGTGCTATTTCATCACTGACACAAACATCACAAAGTCACAAAAGTAACAAATGGCGAACGCCTACAACTTTGGCGCTGCATCACAGATCTCAATTCTGTTGGCAGGTCCTTTCAATGTTAAAATAGGAAGGACACCCACACATACTTGTTCACTGTGCACAACACTATTACATGTCAGACATTCAAATGACAGCAATGACAGCTTAAATGTTGCACAAAAGCCATTACAGCAACGTGATATTGTTTTCATTATAAATGTCGTTGCCGTTGCTTTTGAGCAGACATAAATAAACATTGCAATCAACGTAAAAAAAACGTGCAAATGCATTATATCGATTTTTTCCCAGTAGGAAATGCAGTAAGGCCTATGACGCCATAAAAGTCCTTGCGTATGGCCAAAGATTAAAAGTAGGTCAATCATAAGCTTCTCCAATCCCAAAGTAAAACGTCAAAGGTAAATGTAAGAAGAAAAAAAATGATGGAAAACCATCACTTAGACACAAAAAATAGTGCAAATGAAAAAAGGAACTTGGGAATAAGGACTTATTCCGAAACTCAAAGCAAACAGCGATGCAACGGCCTCTGCATTCACAGATCGAATATAAAACAAATGGTATTCAGAAGAGCCCAGAGGACATTTCTTGGACAAATTTTATTGCAATAAAAAAACACGATTAGTGATACGAGTACACAAAACCTTTGAAAAAAATAATAAATTTGGATCATACAATTGGACAGAGTTGATCTTTTCTAATGACGTGACTAAGGGATAGTCAAATATTGGTTGAAATATTTGTTCTCAAGGAAATCTTATACAACATTTGCTGAAGATTTTTTAGGCGATTAATTTTTCAATATACTATAAGCACAAGTTATACTAATTCTTTCCTTCTGTTTATATTGCATGCATATTTTTGATCATCACTATTCCCCAAATCAATCTAGCCAGCCCCATCTTTCCTTCTACATTTTTTAAGGACAAAGATAGATATATTGATAAAATTTACTGTGCTAATAACTTATTGAACTACTCTGCAAGGACTCGAACTCGATATTTTTTTTCAATTACAGCTAGTTGGAGGCGGTCTGCCAAATCCTTAGATCGTAAACTATAAAGCTGCATTTGATAATACGATAAAGGATCACTTCTATGCCACTATTTCTGGATTCGACATTCTTGCAAAGCTCATCCAACTTTGCACGATGACGCTGACTAATACCACAGCAAGAATTGGCAAGGGACTCACCGAGTCGTTCGAAACGAAGCGAGTTTTCAGACAAAGTGATTCTTATCATGCTATTTCTTCAATTTGATGATGGAAATATAGTCCGTGCTGCAGATATCAACATCTCCGGGAAGATGTTCTATAAAAGTGTCATGCTGCTAGCGTACACTGATGATATTGGTACCAATTCAAGAGCTGTCAGCGCAGCATTCCTTAACATTAATAGAGTCGCGTCCAGTGGGTCTTGTGCTGAACGAGAACAATACAAAATATTTTGTGTCAACATATACAGAGTCACGGCACCTTGGACAAGACGTTACTGTTGACAACTACACATTTAATGTGGTCAAAAATGTTGCCAATCTTGGATCCAGCATTAACACCAATAACATTGTCAGCCTGGAGATCCAGCGAAGAACAACTCCGCCAACAGGTGTCGCTTTGGGCTCAGTAGGTAATTGAAAAGTAGATCTCTCACTCTCTCGACGAACAAAAACAGCGCTCTACAAATCACTCACCCTCCCGGCCTTTTTGTACGGCGCTGAAGCATGGACAATGGCGAATAACAATGAGATGATATTGGGAGCATTCGAGAGAACAATTCTTTGCAAAACTTATGGTGCAATCTGCGTGAAGAACATATACCGCATAAAATAAAATCACAACCTGTACGCCGACATGGACATAGTAAAGCGCATAAAATACAGCGGCTGCTCTGGCTGGGTCATGTTGAGCGAATGGACAGCAACGCTCCGGCTAAGAAGGTACACTTTTCGGAATGTACCGTGGAACTCGCAGAAAAGGACGTTCTAATCCCCTTTGGAAACAATGCCTACCCTGTATAAAACTATAAAATTGCTCAAATATTTAAAAAAAAAACCTTCTCATACACACATAGCACATACCTATGAGTAGGCATAGGTAGAGGAATGTCTTAGAGAGGCTGCATCTCATATTATCAATGGATATGGCGACTTGTAATAATTTGAACAAATTAGATTAAACACTATATTTAACACAACTATTTACGAGCAACACTGCAAGCTTGCTAATTGGTTTGTTTTTCTTCATACTCTTGGCAATCTTCATTTCGCCTTGGAAAAGAACTAAGTTTATTTTAATTTACTCTGAATGACCATCTTTATAGAACTGATCCAAGTAAGATATTTTACAGCTTTGACTTTTTTTCAATATTAAATGAAAGTTAAATTCTATGCAGTTATTAATTATATTAATGCAAGAGTCCTGGAATCAGTAAATACCTTGTTGATTACTTAATTGTGGACTGGATGCTCCCCATTCCCGCCTTTATAAGCAGTTATGAAAAATTAGAGTCAACCGGAAAACAAGAAAATTGAATCAGCAGCCACTATATCAGACATAAGGACTACTGAAAATTGCTCTTCACTACAAGGAAATGGTAGAAACGCATATGTTATTGATAATAATTTAACTAAAAGGACACTTTAACAACAGGATATGTTACAAATAAAACCTCTTTAAAGACATTAACATTGGAGCGTGTAACGCGGGTGGTCCCATGCCATCCCAGTCAATATTTGGAAGATTATTTAATCTGCCACCTTCCAGGAAATGCATTTGTAAATTGACATTTTTTGCATTTTTAGATTACGCAAACATACGAGTATTTATTGCATTAACATCCAACTTTATGTGACTACCAACCATATTCCTTTCTCAACTGAGATTATGAAAAGACGCTGGCACTTGATAGACCACGCGGTCTGGAAATATGTTAAGGAAATTTAGAGCTCAGCACGTTCGTCGAGCCCACAGGGAAATACATGCAGAAGAAGATCTAGAGAATTGTGAAGGCGAATGAGAGAAACTGATGCTTCAAAAATCGGAACGAAATGGCACAACATAAAACAGCGAGCCAGGGATTGAAATAGCTACATAAATGTAGTTCAGGCCGTACATTACTACATGTCGGAGTTAAAGTATAGTACTTGTAGTAATCATATCTGTGGGCATTTGACAAAGTAACCTCTTTCTAAAGTTGAAGCTTATATTCTGACTACAGAAATTGAGCTCCCTTTTTCTCAAATAGAGTTTCCATTTCTGATTCAGGGGAACCAACATACAAAATTGGCGTGTAGTCTTGTGTAATCATTTTCAAATATACACAAATTTTAAAACGTCACAAAAAACACAAACAAATATAAAATATCTGCATAAATTACTTGGATGAAATTAAACAATACTTTCAAGTCCGATGGCGCAATAAATATTTTAATTTCATTTTCAACGACAATCGTTGGAAAGTTTTGCTTATGATTCATATTAATTCATAAAATGTTTGCTGGGATATGAAAAATAGCAAATGTTCACTTGCTAACATTTACATACCGCTTGTATTCGTATTGTACATAAGTATGTTTTTACACACGTATCTACACACATAAATAGTTTGTTGGTATGTATGTATGAATTTCGCATCGCTACGCATCACTCAGCGGAAATACTTTTCCGACGTTTTTACTTCCGCTTGAAGTTTCCCATGAGCGACATGGTTTTGCTAATTTAAACTTGTGCTATTTTTGTTTTGATATGAGTATTTTTTGAAAAAACTTGGCAATGAGGTTTTTTATGAATGGTAAAAGCTTTTGATTGAGTCCTCAGTTAAATGTTAATTTTTTTTTCTAATTTTAACTTAATGCATTGGAATGAAATTAACTGAATTTAATGAAATTCAATATTCATTGAAATAACATTTGCAATACTCTCTAGTGTCATGGCAAAAAAAAACTTTTGAATGAGTAATATCAAAAGAGTTATAAAAGCAATTGTATATATAGGGGAAAGAAATGTAGAATTGATATGATTCTTAACTGGTCAATGCAAAAAGTGAAATATGGTATGCTTGTGAATTCTTAAACGTCGGCTAACAAAGCTTACTACTGATGATACCAAATAGCAGTGGATGAAACTAGCATAAGTAGCTAGTTGGCCATTTTTGTTTTCTTTAATGCATTTTGAGAATATATTATAATAAATTAGGATCTGTTCCAAAAGCTCAAACAAAGCAATAGCTTTTAGTTGTCCTAATGGCCTCCAACGGAATGCTTCGCTACTTTTCAAAAAGGTACAAAATCTCAAAAGCACCAGTCATGCGAGAAGGGAGTGTATTAGACATATGGGTGACACTTCCCATGGAAACCTAAACTACAAAATACTTCCATAGTATTATTAGCTGAAGCAAAAGCTTCAAGTTTTTTCATATTTTTTCAACAAATTTTGATAAAACTTTATACAACGACGTTAAAAAGCAAAAGCATCTTCCAGACGAAAAGTGAAAGAGAAAGTCAGAAACTTTGATTTCTATAGCAAATAAAAACTTTAACATAAATTCAAGTTCTAAATCTTATACAAGAATATATAAATATCAGTACTGGATTAAGACTGTGCAGGCCAAAGGCTAAACACTGAAAAGGTACCCCTATATATAAAAAAAATAAAACATATGTATTTAAAATTAATTGATGCTCAAAAAAAAAAGCCATTCGATTGATTCTTTTCTAAAAATGCAAAGATCAGTCATAAGCTACATAAATTATTTTTTCAAGTGCCACACAGAAATTCTTTTTAATGGCGGTGTCGAAAGGGCCTCTAGTAGTCTTTTGTCATGTAAGGACAGTCCCAGAAAAATCTAACGATTTTATTTTGTTTGATTATACTCTACCTGATAATCTTATAGGTCTAAAAAGACATAATATTTGTTTTACATAAAGTGACGTTTAATATGATGTATAACACTTGGTGATAGCACTTTTACCGACAAAGATGTCTAGCAAGCAACAAAAAGTCCGCGAACTCATTTTGTACACGTACCTGAAAAATCCAGAATTAAAATATTTAGCTACAACAAAAATAACTGATGCATCAGATAGAACTGTTTTGACGGTTATTTCTAATTATAAGAAGGGTCTACCTGTTTCACGAAAAAAAAGGTTCTGGCAGAAAACCAGAACTTTCTAACTCAAAGGTAGTGGCGGAGATGAAGGGTCTTTTTAAGCAGAATATGAGATATGGCGGTTAGAGCAGGTACACCAAAATCTAATGTACAAAGGATAAAGGAAAAAAGTAAGCTGAAGACATACTATATAGAGTTCAAAAAGTAGCAGACCGTTCTGATGAAAAGCAGTTGATGGCTCAGATACGAGCCCGAAAATTGTATGAAAGGTACACGGTTAGAAATTTTGGAATAAATTCTAATACTTTTGGGCTTACATATATGACTACACCAGAATTGTATTAAAATCCAATACTGTCTAGATATTAAAATTCATTTTTAATGCAAATTTGTATTAAAATTTAATACTCGTTTTTATTAAAGTTTAAAAAAAAAATATATGTCGTATCCACTAAGATTCGAACCTGGTTCCCTTTCAATACAAGGGTTGCATGAACATTTTAATGACATCAGCCAACGTAATATCATATTTACATTGGCTAAATGTTATACTTGCGATAGCATCAAATTGATTCCAAATGTTATAAAATATCGCTTTAATGTTTGAACTGTATTAGAATTTAATACAAAATGTATTACAAAAGTTTGTAATACATTCAAAAGTATTAAATTTAATCAAAATTGTATTAAAAATCTTTGTAATACTTCGCTTGTATTAAAATTTATTCCAAAATTTCTAACCGTGTACCTGACTAAATTTGATTGCTTCGTTATGGACGACGGAACTTACCTCAAAGCAGATTTTAAGCCGCTACCTGGGCACAAACATTAAACGTCACCTAAGAAGAGGCATATGCCTAGTAAAAAAATTTCGAAACCATATATGGTTCGGCAATTCCTATGTACCTGTGGCCTCAAAAGAAGCTTCTTTGTTACGCAAGGCACAAATTTATATAGATGAGTGCCTCGAAAAACTTGTTCTACCATTTATTCGTACACATGAGCGTACACTGATGTTCTGGCTCGATTAAGCAACCTCTCATTACTCTATGATGGAATGGTATTAAAGTAAAAAGATCAGTTTTGTACTAAAAATAGCAAATCCGCCCAACTGCCCAGAGCTTCGCCCAATTGAGAAATATTGGGCTCTAATGAAAAGAAATCTTCGAAAGAGTGGTAAGACTACAAAAAACTTACAAGACTTCAGACTTAAGCGGAAAAGACCGTTCCGTACTGTCAATGAAACAACTGAACAAAATTTAATTAGGAGCCTTAAGAAAAAAGTAAGAAATTTTTATAAAAAAAAATCGTTATCAGTTTTTAGTTAATTATATTTTGAACACTAGCCATTATTAATAAAAAAAGAAATAAGACCAAAAAGTTTCTTGGGTATTTTTTTATAACTGAATAACAAACCGAAAGTTTTTTCTTGGACAGTCCTTACATATGAGCTGTTAAATTTTAAGGAGGGGCAAGTCCCCCTTCATTGAAAAGACAAAATTAAGTATCTTGAACGGTATAAAAGTTATTTGATTTTTTCTTCTCAACGAAGAGGGACCTTATCCCACTTTCAAAACAAACGTCTCATATATGACGTTGTGACAACAAAAAAAAATATTTCTGCAGCACCGGGGCTAATGCCTCTTCCATTCCCACCTTAATCCACTGCTGGCAAAGATAAATAAAACATTGTAATTAAGAATACATTTTTCAAAATATTCAAAAGCAAGGAAATTTAAACAAATGCTGAACTCATGATGGTTCGGAGATCGCACACTTTTTAATCTCACACAAATTCAGTTTACATAAATCATTGACAATGGACTTAGTTATTTACTGCTGTCAAAATCAAACCAAATCATATATGTATATTAGGACATCAAAAATGTCCCTTTCAGGAGGATCATCCATATACATACATATCGTCATATGAAATCTAAAAAGAACTAAGTTACAAAAAACTCAAAATCGACTTTTTGATTAAATTATGATGCACCGTATCAAAATACATGTTCCTGCAAAATTTTACACTCCTACAATTAATAACAACGTTCTTAAGCTTAACTTGAAAAAAATGTTAAAAAATGTTGGTTTATTTTTCATTTTAGAAAATTTTTCGCTTCTCCTGTTGAATTTTTTCTACATAACTTAGGGCTTTTTTGATTTCATATGACGATATGTACATACATTATATTTATAAAGGCTATGTCTTCCGGTTATGAAAGACCTTACCTAATGCGAGCAGACTTTTTTGTTTGCATACATATTCTGTTTAAGCAATAAAAGCTCCACATTTGCGGAAAAAATATAGAAATAATCGCACTGTTGCAAAAGAAAATTTATTCCGATTCTTTAATTTTTCAACCGCACTAAGGCAATAATTAATGTGCGAATTTCGATGAGATCTCAGAATGTTCTACACCCTTCCAAGTTACAAATCGAATTAAAACGCACAATGGACGTACAGCATTTATACTCAGCTCAAGTGGGACATATAATAACGGATCTGACTTTCGTCTCAGACAGATATGTCGAAGTCTACTGTTTCAGTTTCATATACATAATCTCGTTTCCAAATTTAGATTCGGCAGAAAGTATGAGATGAGATTACATATGCGATGTCAATGGAGCAGTCCGGAGAAAATGTAAGGGGACCTCACATATATTTTATGCACAGATAGTTTCAAAAGCACATGTGGTACTGAGTTTTGTTGGTATCTGGACGAAAAAACCAAAAGAACGATTTTAATGAAGAAGAAGTAAGGCGACAGTATACATGCGTTGCGTGCTTGATTAATGGAAAGAAATTTTGGGGCAAATTGAAACACAATTGTTGATTTCTACATTTCTCGCCTTTCCCATGTTGCTGTTTTGGATAACTGAATCTTTTTGGATATAAGGTAGCTATCGCAGCAGAATTTGGCAGATTATTTCTGAAACTGCTAGCACATGACTCGAGTTAAAATTGTTATCTGCACGGTTAGAAATTTTGGAATAAATTTTAATACTTTTGGGCTTATGTACATATATGACTACACCAGAATTGTATTAAAATTCAATACTGTCTAGAATTCATTTATAATAAAAATTTGTATTAAAATTTAATACTCGTTTTTATTAAAATTTAAAAAAAGATATATGTCGGATCCACTGGGATTCGAACCTGGTTCCCTTTCAATACAAGGGATGCATGAATATTTTAACGACATCAGCCAACGTAGTATCATAATTACGTTGGCTAAATTTAATACAAAATGTATTACAAAATTTTGTAATATATTCAAAAGTATTATATTTAATTAAAATTGTATTAAAAATCTCTGTAATACTTGCTTGTATTAAAATTTATTCCAAGATTTCTAACCGTGTGTGTTTCCCTTATACACCTTAAATCCTCCAGACCCTGAAATCTTAAGTTCGGAAGCATGTTCTGCCGATTTTCGATTTAATTGTTGATAAGTACCACAGGATATGAACTTTAAGCAAATCGCTTGAGAGCATGTAGAGCAGAGAGCGGATCAAAAGAGGCAAAAATTTATGTGATTGCTTATGGACGCTCCTCTACTTAACTTGATGTTGTTTTGGTAAATTGCTACCGAACTCAGACTAAGAGAATTAAAAAATTAATTACAGCACTATAAAACATCACTTTGGCCTTACAATGACCCTGCGATTCTGAATTCTCAAAGTAACTGAGTTCAAAAATATAAAATTAAATCGATATCGTTCCTTCGAAATTAATATGATTTCCATTTTAGGTACCAACAGAGATGATATTAATGTATTTTTTAATAGTTAAAATAGTTCACCTATGATATTTAAAAATCTTCACAAACAAACAAACACAAGGATTCCTCATTATTCATAATGCAAACGATTCCCGTCAGTTAATTAAAAGTTCTGGCCGGATATTATAATTTCCATTATGATACAGCAACAGCAACAGCAACAGCAACATAAATAAAATAAAAAATTAACTTATTATTAACAAATTATAATTAATAACAATTTGCAGCATAAAGAAAAAACAGAAAAGGCAGCACACGCTCCTAAAAGCAGACAACACAAATTGCTACATTACCATTGAGCATAAATTATGATACTCGTAAAATTACTGCAAAAGTGAGGGCACGGCAAGGCCGGATTCAAGCGGATGTCTACGGTGTCAGCATCAGTTTCAGATTGGTATCGATATGAAACACCGGTGAAAGTCATATTAATTCCAGGTGAACAAATGGCGCGCCACATTTTAGCAGTTCTGCTCTCAATTAGCATTTTGTGTCTACAGGTGCAGTTCAACAGTTCGGCCTTCGGCGATCTCATCGGGGAGAGGCCGTGGGAACACGAACTGTAGCTGACTGGCTACAACTGCGGTCAAAAATAGTATATCCGGTTATGGTAAAGATGCGACCGGATGCTGCTACAGCCGTTGCGATTAACCCGATTTATCAGTGAAAATTTATTTGTATACAAACGCCACTTGGCATTTGCCACATTCACAACTACAGCTGCAGCTACAGTCACGCTCTCATAAACACACGAACAGTGTTACCGAAACAGGATATCGATTTAATCATTAGAGTAGCTTTAATTTCCTATTTCCGTTTTATGCGACCTCTTCCCTCTTTTCACAACATTTTTCTATTCCTTACATTCCGTTTTTTTCGCTGTGTTGTCTTTGTTCTTGTTGTTTTGCTGATGGGGATGATTGTTTGATTGTATGAATGCAGAGTAATGTTTTTGTGTATTCATGGAAGCGGGACAAGTGTGCAGCATAATTGAACGCGATGTTGGCGTAATTACTTTTTTGACAGTTCGTATGAGTGTCAAATGTAGATTACGTTGATTGCACAAAAATAATAAAGGAAAACGCGATACAAATTGGAATAACAATTTATAAGCAATGCCTTAATTAATCAAACCGTTGCGAAAAGTCAAGAGAGTGTTTATTTGTAAACATTTTATTAAATTGTACATAAATACATCAAACCATATCCCTCACATGAAAATGAAACGCATTTAATTATGTCCATCACTCCTACTCAATAAATTGCAATTTTAATTAGTTGTCACGTCTACTCATAGTGTGTGTATGCGGATATACCAAAAGTATATATATATATGTATGTTAAACCGGGTCGATTTCTATGAAGCAAAAAAAAGTCAGCCAGAGACCGACTCAAAAGTTAGAATGACCCTTAAAAACGAAATCTGCATCATTTTTTTTTTCGTTCCGAGAAAAACCAATGGAGCTTTTTTGATTCTCTTGAAGGTCCTTTTTACTTACTTACTTACTTGGGTGGCCATAACAACCCGTTACCGTGTTACGGCCGACCTCAAAAGCTCTCTCCAGGCGCCTCTGCTTCGCGCGCGCCTTCTCCAATCAGTCACACCAAGCGTGGATAGGGTTTCCTCGGCTTGGTCCTTTCATCGGAGGCATGGTCTTCCTCTTCGTCGTCGCCCAGCGGCTTCCGCATCAAACACCTTTTTCGCCGGAGCTTCTTCGTCCATACGCACAACATGTCCCAGCCAGCGCAGACGTTGGATAGTGATGCGATTGACTATGTCAATGTCAGCGTAGAGCTCGTACAGTTTGTGGTTCATTCGAATACGAAAGTCGTCGCCGACATGAACAGGACCGAAGATTTTGCGAAGAATTTTTCTCTCAAACACCCCAAGCGTAGCTGCATCAGTCTGCGTCACAACCCATGCTCTGCGCCGTAAAGTAGCACGGGTAAGATGAGCGTCTTGTAGAGTGTCAGTTTTGTCGGGCGAGAGAGGTCTCTACTACTCAATTGCTTACTGAGACCATAGTAACACCTATTAGCAAGAGTTAGTCTTCGCTTTATCACCAGGCTGACATCGTTTTGAGTGTTCACGGCGGTGCCAAGAATGTCATTTTTGGCTAAGAAAAAAAAACGTGTTTTTTGCTCGCAACTCTTTTTCTTCACATAATGGATACCTGAATTTGCTTGAATAATAAAGATTGCGTTCTTGCAAAAAATTGGACGTTACAAAATTTCAAATTTATTTGCTGTTAAAAAAAATCGTTTTTTCCATACAAAAAATGTGAAAAAATAGATTTCTGTGACGGAATATTATCTATAATAGAAAAAAAAATGTATAACTTTTTAACGTCAAGTTTTTTGCAATAACGCAATCTTTATTTTTTGAGTAAATTCGGGTATCCATTCTGTGAAGGAAAAAAGGTACGAGCAAAAAAAACATTTTTTTAGCAAAAAAGACCATCAAGGGAATCAAAAGTGCTCCATTGGATTTTCTCGGAACGAAAAAAAAATGACGCAGATATCGTTTTTAAGAGTCCTTCTAACTTTTGAGTTGGTGTCTGGCGGAATCTAAATTTCGACCCGGTCTAAAGTATGTGTTGGTCTTTCTTTAAATAACTGTACACAGGGTTTCATGTCAATGTCGTGGGCCCGGTAGGAATTGAAATATTTCAATAAAATTGAGTACATATTCAAATTTTTTTACTAAGCAAAAAAAACAAGGTAATGAAGTTTTTCCCATACAACAATTTACTTTTTTGCGATAATATTAATTATTTTTAAATTAGCTGACAAAAAAAAAAAAATCTGATCAACTTTTCAAAACAATTTTAGTTTTTTTTTTTTCATAAAAAATTTTCATAAAAAGTCTGAGTATTCCTTCTAGTATAGTATTTCTCTCGAAGGTAAGGCTTAGTTGACTGGATCTAGAACAGCTACATCAATAAATGATATATCAAGTTGAAGTACTCATCGAGCAGATTACCCGAATCTTATCAGCTTCGAGATCGGTGGACCAAAAGCTGTGGTAAACATAAGCTTAGAAAGATTTCGTTTTTTTTTTTCATTATTGCACTGATTAAGTGCTATAGTCTTGTCATAGCGAGGAGAAAAATCTACATAGGTACTACCCTCAATTCTTTAATTGTTTCCCAATGAAACGTTATTGAAATATCAAATCAATTGCAAAAAATAAGTGTGTGTGTGTGCGTAATATAAGTAAGTAATTCCCTTCAGTGGAGCTTGATATTTGATAAGAAAGAGCAAAGGAAAAACAACTTAGTGTTATGTTCTTGAAGTCTAGAAACTATAATAATGTGATGCAAATTTTTCAAAAGATTCACCATTTTTATTTAATTCTTATCATTTTAATGAAACATTTTCGTCCCATTCTATTGCAGTTTAGTTTTCTGAAGGTTTCACTTCTACCACTTGTGAACTGCACAATTTTTTTTTTTTTTTTTTTGACTTTTTTGAACATTTTTTGAAACGAAATATCTCATAAGCTATCGACAAAAAAAGTTCTTGAAACATTAATTTTCTTATTTAAAAAAATAATTCTCAAAATATCTTCCATAAATGTAACATCTTCTTTTTCTTGTTGATTTTTTATATGCTATTCTTCAATCAATCCTAAGGACGTATCTGCTTTCAAATCGAAATCATAAAATGTTTTTTTGTTTTTCTTTTTATTTGTAAGTCTTCAATCAATACTAAGGATGTATCTGATTTCGATTTGAAAGCAGATACATCCTTAGTATTGATTGAAGATTAATAAATAAAAAGAAAAACAAAAAAAAATTTCATGTTGAAAATATTTTGAGAAACATCAATAAAAAATTCATTTTTTCCAAGTTATGGCGGGAGTTTCGATGTGAATTTTTTTCTCCAACGTTGTACACGGTTCGCTTCAAGCAAGATCGAGATCGATTAAATTGTCAACCAAATCTGACAATGCACAGTTATTATATAGTGTTCAGAGATTCCAAATACATAATCCGCAAAATCGGAGCTGCTCATTTACTCGTTTTATGACCATTTTAAGGTTAGCAATTTGGCCGACACGGTTCGTTTCAAGCAAGATCAAGATCGGTAAAAATTGTCAACCAAATCTGGCAATGCACAGTTATTATTTGGTATTCGGAGATTCCAAAAACAAGATCCGTAAAATCGTACCCGGTCATTTAATCGTTTTATGGTCATTTTAAGGTAAACGCTTTTACCGATTACTTTAATAAAATTATGAAGCGCACCGTGTACAGTTTTTAATGCTTTTAAGATCAAGTGAAATTTTGAAATATGCTATGATAATTGTTTTTTATGTATTTTGAGTCGCTGAACACGATGAAGTCACTAATTTTTGCAAATATGCAATAATATTTGCAATTCTTTTCCATGGAAAATGATGAATAACATAACATATATAAACATTTTTTTTTCTTTGTGAAAAAAAGTAGTCAAAAATACTCTTAAAACTTTTTGAAGATAATAAAAAAAAATTGTTTTTTTTTAATTGTTTTTCGGCAGACAAAAAAATGTTTTTTCTTGTATCGACTATTTTCCATGAAAAATGGTGAATAACACAAAAACATTTGCATATTTGCAAAAATTAGTGGCTTCATCGTGTTCAGCGACTCATAATACATATAAAAAACCAGGGACGTGAACCGGGTGAAAAATTTGGTCGGTTCGGTTCATCGGTTCGAACCGTTTTTGCACTTATGGATTGGTTCGTCAAAACGGTTTTTGTTTTCTTTGAACCGGGGTTTCGGTTCGGTTCAGCGGTTCGGAAATGAAAAAAAACTATGCAAATTTGTGTTATTTTTATTCAGTAACAATCCAAAAGAATATAGAAATATATATGAACATATAATTTATGTCATACGCTATAAGTACGTTGTAAAAAATTAGTATTTGAGAAAAAATTTTACTTACAATAATCAGTTAAGATTGATGAGAAAAATATCTTCCAACAAGTCCTCGTCAATATTTCCCCGCAGGTCTCCGAGAATAAGTTTTAGGGTGGAAAATGTGCTCTCTACTGAAACCTGGGTTACTGAAACATCATAAATAACCTGAGCTAATTCAAAAGTTCAAAACATTAACATTATTTGAAATCCGCTTTGTACTATCAAACGATGTGATTTTATCTATTAATAATTTATTTTTGAACTCTGTCTCATTCTTCCCTATTTCTTTCAAAATTTCATCAATTTCCATATTTAACAAAAAAAAAATTAAACAAGTGGGGAAAATTTGTCCATTGAAAATTGGTCAGAATGAACCCTCGAACAGTTATAAAAGTGGTTCGGTTTTCGGTTTGGATCAATCATTTGTCGAAAATTTCGGTTCGGTTAATGGTTCAGTTAATTATTAAAAAAAAGCGGTTTTCCGGTTCAAAGCCGGTTCACATTCCTGTAAAAAACAATTATTATAGCATATTCTAAAATTTCACTTGATCTTAAAAGCTTCAACAAATGTACACGGTTCGCTTCATAATTTTACTAAAATTATCGGTAAAAGCGTTTAGCTTAAAATGGCCTTAAAACAAGTAAATGACCGGGTACGATTTTACGGATCTTGTTTTTGGAATCTCCAAACACTAAATAATAATTGTGCATTGTCAGATTTAGTTGACAATTTTTACCGATCTTGGTCTTGCTTGAAACGAACCGTGTCGGCCAAAGTGCTAACCTTAAAATGGTCATAAAACTAGTAAATGAGCAGCTCCGATTTTGCGGATTATGTATATGGAATCTCTGAACACTATATAATAATTGTGCATTGTCAGATTTGGTTGACAATTTAATCGATCTTGATGCAAGCAATTTAAAACGGAAAAAAGTAATCTAAGTATTAATTTCGTTTAATAAAAAAAAAAATTTTAACATTTTTTTTAAAACGACCCCAAAATTGACTCAAAATGGAAAGTGCATTGAATATTTTAGAGGACCATCTTGTGGTACAAATAGAAGTGTCCCAAAATTAAACTAATGCATTTGGTGGACTTCAAATTCAACAAAAAGATATGCAATTCTCAGAACTGAAAAAATTTCTTGCTCACTGGAATGAACAGATGGACACAACCGCAAAGTGGGCTTATTTAGAGTCATTTTCCAGGGTGGGCCTGGCCCCTGAAAAACGATGGCCGATGACCGAAGCCAAACAAAAATAGAGTTGAGTAGAGAGTAGAGTAGAGTTGAGCTACATTTTATTTAAATAAAACTATACAAAAAAAAAGTTCATGAAATATGCTCATAGCATTACTTATTGACCTGCTGTTAGATTTAAATAAACTTAATTTTTTACTTTATATATCTTTACTAGTATACCCAGCAGACGTTGTTCTGCTCTCACTTTCCATGTCCCTATATCCAGCTCCATACGCAAACCTATCCCTATCCCCATTGTTACCCCAACCCTAATCCATTCTTATTTCCATCCCTATTACCATATCTATCTCCATCCCTATCCTTATCCCTATCCCTATCCCTATCCCTATCCCTATCCCTATCCCTATCCCTATCCCTATCCCTATCCCTATCCCTATCCCTATCCCTATCCCTATCCCTATCCCTATCCCTATCCCTATCCCTATCCCTATCCCTATCCCTATCCCTATCCCTATCCCTATCCCTATCCCTATCCCTATCCCTATCCCTATCCCCTATCCCTATCCCTATCCCTATCCCTATCCCTATCCCTATCCCTATCCCTATCCCTATCCCTATCCCTATCCCTATCCCTATCCCTATCCCTATCCCTATCCCTATCCCTATCCCTATCCCTATCCCTATCCCTATCCCTATCCCTATCCCTATCCCTATCCCTATCCCTATCCCTATCCCTATCCCTATCCCTATCCCTATCCCTATCCCTATCCCTATCCCTATCCCTATCCCTATCCCTATCCCTATCCCTATCCCTATCCCTATCCCTATCCCTATCCCTATCCCTATCCCTATCCCTATCCCTATCCCTATCCCTATCCCTATCCCTATCCCTATCCCTATCGGTAAAAGCGTTTACCTTAAAATGACCATAAAACGATTAAATGACCGGGTACGATTTTACGGATCTTGTTTTTGGAATCTCCGAATACCAAATAATAACTGTGCATTGCCAGATTTGGTTGACAATTTTTACCGATCTTGATCTTGCTTGAAACGAACCGTGTCGGCCAAAGTGCTAACCTTAAAATGGTCATAAAACGAGTAAATGAGCAGCTCCGATTTTGCGGATTATGTATTTGGAATCTCTGAACACTATATAATAACTGTGCATTGTCAGATTTGGTTGACAATTTAATCGATCTTGATGCAAGCAATTTAAAACGGAAAAAAGTAATCTAAGTATTAATTTCGTTTAATAAAAAAAAAAATTTTAACATTTTTTTTAAAACGACCCCAAAATTGACTCAAAATGGAAAGTGCATTGAATATTTTAGAGGACCATCTTGTGGTACAAATAGAAGTGTCCCAAAATTAAACTAATGCATTTGGTGGACTTCAAATTCAACAAAAAGATATGCAATTCTCAGAACTGAAAAAATTTCTTGCTCACTGGAATGAACAGATGGACACAACCGCAAAGTGGGCTTATTTAGAGTCATTTTCCAGGGTGGGCCTGGCCCCTGAAAAACGATGGCCGATGACCGAAGCCAAACAAAAATAGAGTTGAGTAGAGAGTAGAGTAGAGTTGAGCTACATTTTATTTAAATAAAACTATACAAAAAAAAAGTTCATGAAATATGCTCATAGCATTACTTATTGACCTGCTGTTAGATTTAAATAAACTTAATTTTTTACTTTATATATCTTTACTAGTATACCCAGCAGACGTTGTTCTGCTCTCACTTTCCATGTCCCTATATCCAGCTCCATACGCAAACCTATCCCTATCCCCATTGTTACCCCAACCCTAATCCATTCTTATTTCCATCCCTATTAACATTTCTATCTCCATCCCTATCCCTATCCCTATCCCTATCCCTATCCCTATCCCTATCCCTATCCCTATCCCTATCCCTATCCCTATCCCTATCCCTATCCCTATCCCTTCTATCCCTATCCCTATCCCTATCCCTATCCCTATCCCTATCCCTATCCTATCCCTATCCCTATCCCTATCCCTATCCCTATCCCTATCCCTATCCCTATCCCTATCCCTATCCCTATCCCTATCCCTATCCCTATCCCTATCCCTATCCCTATCCCTATCCCTATCCCTATCCCTATCCCTATCCCTATCCCTATCCCTATCTCCTATCCCTATCCCTTCCCTATCCCTATCCCTATCCTATCCCTATCCCTATCCCTATCCCTCTATCCCTATCCCTATCCCTATCCCTATCCCTATCCCTATCCCTATCCCTATCCCTATCCCTATCCCTATCCCTATCCTATCCCTATCCTATCCCTATCCCTATCCCTATCCTATCCCTATCCCTATCCTCCCTATCCCTATCCTATCCCTATCCCTATCCCTATCCCTATCCTATCCCTATCCCTATCCCTATCCCTATCCCTATCCCTATCCCTATCCCTATCCCTATCCCTATCCCTATCCCTATCCTATCCCTATCCCTATCCCTATCCCTATCCCTATCCCTATCCCTATCCCTATCCCTATCCCTATCCCTATCCCTATCCCTATCCCTATCCCTATCCCTATCCCTATCCCTATCCTATCCCTATCCCTATCCCTATCCCTATCCCTATCCCTATCCCTATCCCTATCCCTATCCCTATCCCTATCCCTATCCCTATCCCTATCCCTATCCCTATCCCTATCCCTATCCTATCCCTATCCCTATCCCTATCCTATCCCTATCCCTATCCCTATCCCTATCCCTATCCCCTATCCCTATCCCTATCCCTATCCTTCCTATCCCTATCCCTATCCCTATCCCTATCCCTATCCCTATCCCTATCCCTATCCCTATCCCTATCCCTATCCTATCCTATCCCTATCCCTATCCCTATCCCCTATCCCTATCCCCTATCCCTATCCCTATCCCTATCCCTATCCCTATCCCTATCCCTATCCCTATCCCTATCCCTATCCCTATCCCTATCCCTATCCCTATCCCTATCCCTATCCCTATCCCTATCCCTATCCCTATCCCTATCCCTATCCCTATCCCTATCCCTATCCCTATCCCTATCCCTATCCCTATCCCTATCCCTATCCCTATCCCTATCCCTATCCCTATCCCTATCCCTATCCCTATCCCTATCCCTATCCCATCCCTATCCCTATCCCTATCCCTATCCCTATCCCTATCCCTATCCCTATCCCTATCCCTATCCCTATCCCTATCCCTATCCCTATCCCTATCCCTATCCCTATCCCTATCCCTATCCCTATCCCTATCCCTATCCCTATCCCTATCCCTATCCCTATCCCTATCCCTATCCCTATCCCTATCCCTATCCCTATCCCTATCCCTATCCCTATCCCTATCCCTATCCCTATCCCTATCCCTATCCCTATCCCTATCCCTATCCCTATCCCTATCCCTATCCCTATCCCTATCCCTATCCCTATCCCTATCCCTATCCCTATCCCTATCCCTATCCCTATCCCTATCCCTATCCCTATCCCTATCCCTATCCCTATCCCTATCCCTATCCCTATCCCTATCCCTATCCCTATCCCTATCCCTATCCCTATCCCTATCCCTATCCCTATCCCTATCCCTATCCCTATCCCTATCCCTATCCCTATCCCTATCCCTATCCCTATCCCTATCCCTATCCCTATCCCTATCCCTATCCCTATCCCTATCCCTATCCCTATCCCTATCCCTATCCCTATCCCTATCCCTATCCCTATCCCTATCCCTATCCCTATCCCTATCCCTATCCCTATCCCTATCCCTATCCCTATCCCTATCCCTATCCCTATCCCTATCCCTATCCCTATCCCTATCCCTATCCCTATCCCTATCCCTATCCCTATCCCTATCCCTATCCCTATCCCTATCCCTATCCCTATCCCTATCCCTATCCCTATCCCTATCCCTATCCCTATCCCTATCCCTATCCCTATCCCTATCCCTATCCCTATCCCTATCCCTATCCCTATCCCTATCCCTATCCCTATCCCTATCCCTATCCCTATCCCTATCCCTATCCCTATCCCTATCCCTATCCCTATCCCTATCCCTATCCCTATCCCTATCCCTATCCCTATCCCTATCCCTATCCCTATCCCTATCCCTATCCCTATCCCTATCCCTATCCCTATCCCTATCCCTATCCCTATCCCTATCCCTATCCCTATCCCTATCCCTATCCCTATCCCTATCCCTATCCCTATCCCTATCCCTATCCCTATCCCTATCCCTATCCCTATCCCTATCCCTATCCCTATCCCTATCCCTATCCCTATCCCTATCCCTATCCCTATCCCTATCCCTATCCCTATCCCTATCCCTATCCCTATCCCTATCCCTATCCCTATCCCTATCCCTATCCCTATCCCTATCCCTATCCCTATCCCTATCCCTATCCCTATCCCTATCCCTATCCCTATCCCTATCCCTATCCCTATCCCTATCCCTATCCCTATCCCTATCCCTATCCCTATCCCTATCCCTATCCCTATCCCTATCCCTATCCCTATCCCTATCCCTATCCCTATCCCTATCCCTATCCCTATCCCTATCCCTATCCCTATCCCTATCCCTATCCCTATCCCTATCCCTATCCCTATCCCTATCCCTATCCCTATCCCTATCCCTATCCCTATCCCTATCCCTATCCCTATCCCTATCCCTATCCCTATCCCTATCCCTATCCCTATCCCTATCCCTATCCCTATCCCTATCCCTATCCCTATCCCTATCCCTACATCTGTTGGAGTTAACAGATAATTGTGACTGTCAAATAATAACAGACAAATAATTAGCAATAAATTAAAATTGCGACTATAATTTGAGACTTAAACTATCCTATCTCTCAAGTTGGATCGAACTGCACATGGTGTGCGAATTTTATTATAATCGGTTAAGTGGTTTAGGAGTCCATTGAGGACAAACATTGTGACACGAGATTTATATATATTAAGATGTGTATGTAAATATTTTGATTTAATATTAATATTTATTTTAATTTTCTAACTGGTTAAACCAGTTTTAGTTTTCATTGTTTTACGACAAAAATATTTAAAACTTCTTTGGGCTTGACGTTTTCTCCAATATATTTATTTTCTATATGAAGAAGAGAAGTGCTTGAGAACCTTTCTTCTCCCATAGTGGATCTCAGCCAGGTATTGATCCGCCTCATAGTTGAAAAACTGCGCTTACATTAGGCTGAGCTAACTGGTATGACAATGATATCTTGTAATAATTTGTAAAGATTTGGACAAACATCTTTTTATACGTGCTCCTTCAGAACTTCAATTGTTATGTCTTTTTTTAAGTATCTACGTTTCTTAATGTTAAACATTCAGCTTCATCATCAAACTGCAGAATATTCTTATAATGACTCATAAAAAGTTTTCTATTTTCGAGATCCAACTTCAAAAATGCATCAACCGATTGATTTCAACCCTGTTTTTCATATTAACTATTATACTATCCATCACTGGGTAATGGACGTTTATTTTCCAATATTCATCGATACACGTATCAAACAGCAAATCAATCTAATTTTCTTTACCGAGTGTGGATTAAATATAAGAGCACCTGATCTTAATCACCGAGTCGATTATGTCGGTTATGTAGGTTTTAGCGAAATTTCATGCTTTTCTGCAAACTCTTCAATTTTTTCCAACAATCATCAAAACTGTTCCGGTTTTATTCGACAGTAGTAATAAGCCTAATACCATCGTGTTAACTTGCCCGAGCGTTGCATTTAGTATTTACTCAAAGCATGGATTATATGGACTAATAAAGCCGAGTGGAACACGTGTAAGCAAAACATGAACTCTGACTTTGAAATGGAAGTTAATAAACCTATGATTTCTACCACAGGTTTATCTCTATTTTGCCTTATTTCTTTTCCCTGTACTGTTTTAAGGGCATCATAATTGTTTATTACAGCCTTACAATTTTCATACCGACAGCTCCATCTTGTGGCATCTAAGCATTTCCTTTCACAACCATCCTTTATATCAAGAGAATCTTGCAATTTTTTTAGATGAGCCTGTGTTAATGTGGTGAAACTTGTACAATTATAGTTTCTGTAGCTTTATATAGATGGATGAATGCTTTGATGCTGGGAATTCGCAAAGTGAAGCCTAGTACCCGAAAATTGATTAATTTCTTGTAAAAATTGAAAACTTCGAACAAGTTTACAATTTCTAAAGACCGAAATGAAAAGAAGTGGGTGTTAATATAAATGGGATTTTATTTTGGACAGTGAAAATTGTGTTCACCGTACAATTTGCTGATTGGGCTTACAACCATTTTAATTTTGTATCATAACATACGAACTAGCTTTAAATGGTTACAAAACAATAACTAAGAAAATTAACAAAATAAATTCTTAACTAAACGGATAATGGAAAAATTAGACTACGAGTACGTTTGACAATAAAGTCACTTTAATCGGACTTTGATCGCTTGTAACTTCATCAAATCACATTCGATTCTCATTAACACCAACCCGTTAGTAAGAAAAAAAACTACCTTTTGAATGGTGTGCAACTCATTTAGTTCGAAAAAAAATTTATGGAAATATGGCCAAATAAATAAAAAAAGAGCAAAAAATGGGTTTTCGGGGGATAACTCAAAAACGACTCTTAAGAGAAAAAAATGGTTGACATTTTTGGAATTTACGACCCAAAATACATAAAAAAGTATGTAAGAAATCAGATATCGGTGGCCTCTTAAAGACATTCCTTGACGTACCAGATATGCCCAACTTCCTTTTCATGTTGGGAGGTAACTTACTCATGGACATCTATCTATCGACAATGAGCTGCAGACTGCGCGTATTTTTGCAGAGCCTCTTAAAATGTTTTCCATTTGCTGTATCTGGTGATTGTAAACTTTTCGTTTTGATCGCGCATTTCTTTGCCGAAGATTCTGCACACAAAGCAACATATTTTATCCACATTAGCGCTATATTCTAACCAAATATATTCCTCGTAATTTTTTTCAGTAAACGCTCGTAATTTTTCATCAATTTTGTTCGGGAAAAGTCAATTCGAGGTTGGCATGGTCCAGTTTGAAGTGTATGACATTTGACTGCGTAATTCGTTTACCTATATTTTTCTATGAGACAAAATGTTTGCGGCTGAAAGTTCTTGGTGCTGGGGATGTGCCTGCAGACTTTACATTTCCTGCACTACCTGCCCCCCTCCTTCCCCCCTTTATGCGCCCATTAGTCTAACATTGAAATCCAAATTTTATCGAAATTGAAAAAGTTAAATATAAAATGAAGAAACAGTAATACTCGTATGGATACATATCACAATATTTGAAAATTAAAGTGCAAAGAAATTTAATCGCAATGAATACCAAGCACCATATTTCCGCCCTTCGAGCTTTTGTGGCCTGGATGACGGCCCCCCTCCCCGCAAAGCGCTGATTTTTGGAAGTAAATTCTTAAATTTTGCGCACCCATAAAATACCATCACATGTGTACATACATCGATCATTGCACACTAGACATGTTCAAAACAAAGTCATGTTCTAGAATATTTCAAGAACACTCGATTTTTGAAAATTCATTCATATTCGAGTATTTCCTCATTTAAAAAAATAATCCTAGAGCTGCAAAATTTTCATTTTTTGGAATTTGGTCAAAAAAATTATGAAAATTCGAACTTTTTCTTATTTATAATATTTTTTTTAAAATATTTTTTCAATTTTCCTTATGTACACATAAAGAAGTATTGAAAAAAAACTAACCGCTATTTTTTAAGCCTATACATAAGGAGAAAAACTGTGATCTCTCCGAGAGTAGAGATTTGGTGTTTCTTGTGTAACAGCTCAAATCCTTTGTTGCTTTCACTGCATTCAACTTAATACTCTATAACTTGAAGTTGTGAATGCCACTACATGAATTTCCATTAAAAAAATTAATGAGAAAAAAAAATTTTTCATTATTGGTCCAAAAATTATCAAAATTGAATTATTTTTTAATATCTTTTTTATACGCTACACCGAGGGTATATTCACTTTGTCCTTCCGTTTGTAACACATAAAAGGAGGCGTGGCAGGTATAGAAAAGTATATATATTCTTGATCAGCGTCACCACCTGAGTTGATTTAGCGATGTCCGTCTGTCCGTCCGTCTGTCCGTCCGTCTGTCCGTCCGTCTGTCCGTCCGTCTGTCGGTCTGTCTGTCTGTTGAAATCAGGTTTACGGGAAAACCAAGAAAGCTAATTGAATGAAACTTTCACACAAAGGTCATATCTTCTTGCAGGCATCTTGCTATTGAAATTGGGCGAAATCGGTTGACGGACACGCCTACCGCCCACACCCTATGTATATTTACTCAGGCCATTTTTGAAAAAATTTGCAGCGATTTTGATGAAAATTTGTGATTTGATGCACATGTGAACAAGATTAGGATTTGGCTAGGTTTCAAGTTTACAAAGCTTTCTACAGGGGCGTGGCACAGCCCTAAATTTTAACTTTTATACTACCATACCTCGTAAGCCGTGCAAGATATTGTGATGAAATGTACATGTATGTGATGATGGGTACATTTCAAATATATCTTGAATTGTGATAAAAGTGGGAGGAATCGTAAAAGTGGGCGTGGCTCTTTTCAACAGTTAAAAATTTTGATTCCATATATTTCAAAATTGGCTAAAACGGTTTTCATAAAAATTGTAGAAATGATGCCACTGAAAGCAGTCATCAACACAAGGCGTGGCACAGCCCACAATATTTGTAATCGTTATATTTAGAGAACTAACAACGTAATCGATATGAAATTTAATAAGGCAGATATACTAGCTAGAAGGTATATTTTTGCAATTTGGCGCAATGGAACATGTGGGCGTGGCACCTCTCATACAAGCAAAAAACGTTTACTGTTATGGACAGTGTGCTAAGAGAGTAATCTTCATAAAATTTGGCTTAGAGGTGTCGGCTGCTATGGGCTTTGAAATTAAATGAGAAATGACGAGATTGCAGTAGTGGGCGTGGCACCTCCTATATTACCATAAAGTTGCAATTGGTATATTGATTGAGCAACAATTGGTATGATATTTAATTTAGGTAGCTTACTTGCTAAAAGGTATACCTGAATCGAAAATGACAAAAAAACCACGAGTGGGCTTGGCACTCCCCATACAAGTAAAATACCTTAAGTGGCATATCTTTCGAAATATGTGATCAATCAGACTAAAATTTGGTGAAAGGGTGTTGCTTATAAAAAGCTATTTCTGGATAAAAATCGGACCATATTACACCAGTACTACCGCTCTAAATTTTAAGACTAATTACGGCATATATCGCAAACTACACAACCTATTGGACTAAGATTTGGTATGTGGATGTCAATGACGGAGCGGAGAAGTGAGCGTGGCACATTTAAATTTCTTAGTTTTTATTCGATTTTTTTCAATATTTTTCATATTCTTTTGACTTTATCAACCTTTTACTTTTTCCAATATATCCGATATGATTCGTTTGACTTTTTCAACCTCTTTCATTTTTCTTCGTTATTTTCTTTATTTTTAAGACTTCTCCAGCGATTTTGAATTGTTTTATCATTTCTTAACCTCTTTCAACTTTTTTGGAAATTTTCATATTATTTCGACATTTTTAAGAATTTAATGAATTTAATGGTTACCATATTTTATCGACTTTTACAGTCTTTTACAACTGTTTCAACACTTTTCATCCCCTAAACCTATTTTACATTTCACATTTTTTTCGACTTATTCAACCTCTTCAACGTCTTATAACATTTATTTAAAGGGACTTTCAGTGCAGTGTAGGGTATGTAAGTTTTGGCCTGGCCGAAGATAACACATTCACTTGTTTTTAACTTATCATGCCTTGTTAGTAAGAGTAACTTATTATTGAAGCAAAATATTGTAAGTGGTTGCTTATAAAGTACTTTTTGGACCAAAAATCAAATTTAATTTTTTTTTTCTCGTTTATTTTTTTAATAGAAATTCATATAGTGGCATTGATAATTTCAAGTGATTGTGATAGCTTAAAAAATAGCGGTAAACTTTTTTTCGATACTTCGTTATGTGTACATAAGGAAAATCGAAAATATATTTAAAAAAAAATATTGAAAATAGGAAAAATTCAAATTTTCATAATTTTTTTGGCCAAATTCCAAAAAATGAAAATTTTGCAGCTCTGGTAGCAGCCATAGGATTATTTTTTAATTTTTTTGAATGAGGAAATACTCGAATATGAATAAATTTTCGAAAATCGAGTGTTCTTGAAGTATTCTAGAACATGACTTTTTTTGAACATGTCTATTGCACACGAATTTAAATCAAATACTTAACCAATAACATCGACCTATCGCCGTATTCTCCAAATCAAGATCCGTATGACTTTTCTCCTTCACCAAACTCAAATTACCGCTTCGTGGGGGTCATTTCAGTTGCTCAAAAGTTAATTAAAAACTAATTTTTAGAGTGCATTGTAATGTAAGTGTTTTGTTTAGTGGAAAAATATATTACTTTCAATGGGCCATATTTTGAAGGCAACAATGTAAGTTTTGATGATTCAATTAATTTTTAATGCCTTATAACCGAATGCATACTACAGATTTGTGTTCCATTTAAAGAGTGATGTTTCGAATAAATCTGGCACGTTAAGTAATGTTGTATTTGAACAGCATTTTCTGTGATGACCTCCACCTACAAGTTGGAAATTTATTTTCCTGTTTTTTGATGCTGCGTAATTGTGATGATTTTTTGTGGACATACATATGTGTGTATTCAATTATTTGAAATGTCATGTTAACTTCGTCTAGGAATCCATTTCGGTTTCATTATTTCCTTCTTTTTTTTTTTTGCTTGTGATGTCCTTTGTCTACTTTATCATGCTGTGTTACAGGTAATGGATGATGGAATTAGGTTAATAGAGAAGATTGCCATTTCCGGCTGTTGAATTTTTAAAGCAAATTTCAAATAAAACTTTTTTGAGAGAAAATCATGAAATGCCAGTAAAAAAAAACCACATTTGATAGATGAATTTTACATTATTCTTGATTTAAAACAAAATCAATAAATATCAACTGTTTTTACGCAAATAAAAGTCCTTTAATTCTACTTATAAACAGAATCTTTTGTAGAAATATTTTTTCTTTAACATTTTTTTTTTTTTTAAATATCTGCTAAAAAATTCGTCATAATCATTTAAGGGGAATTGAGCAAATAAATTCGGATCTCGTTAATGTGGCAACATTAGTCAACATTGATTGGTTGCAGTAGTAGCCGGTAGATTATCTATGGTAACATGTGGTTGTTTGTATGAAATCTGATGGCTGATAAATTGTTCATACGAGCGTGATTGATCTGAAATGGATGAGACAGCAGCAAAGTAAAAAAAAATAAATAAATAAATAAACAGCGTAAAGTAATTTCCTCCTGTGTAAGCTGTATAAAAGTCTGTTTTATGGTGGGATGGAGCAAACCACAGCCAAATAACACTCAAATCGATTGATGGAAGGCAACACGTTTTGTGACACGAAAGAATAAAAATCTAAAACTAAAATATAAATAGGGGAGGTAGTGTATTTTAGTAGGAGTTATTTAAATATTAAAGCATGATAACAGTTAATTTTTATTAATAATAGGCAAAAAAAACGCTTTAAATGTTTCAAAAAAAAAAAATGTACACGACTGGCATATAAGAACCGATCCTTTTCTAATGGTTTCGTACACACGCTAGAAAAATGTACAAGTATCGTATATTAGAGTACTCAGTAAAAATTGATAGCCAAAGGATTTATATTTACAGTTCACACACTGACTGACCACATCTTCTCTGAACCAATTTCATATGACACACTCCACGATTTTTTACCGAAATCTAGTCTTCACGAAAAAATACATGCCAAAAATGTTTTTTTTTTTTTTCAAATCGGTCATCGGGTACTTTGAAGTAAACCTAATTTATGCCTGAAACATGAATCTATAATATTTATTTTTCATTTTACTGTTTTTTGAGGCTTCAATATGGCGAAATTTCAACGAGCAATGGAGTGACGGTTAATCAGAGTGCCGGTTAACAATGTGACGGATTATGTAGGTTCCACTGTATTTCGTTTCACAAAATGTCCAAAAATGTTCAGAAAAATCCCCAAAAATTATGTATTTCAAATCAAGGTCATCGGTGACGTGTACCGTTTTCCGAATAATTACTAAAAATATTTTGATTTAGGCTCTCTGATTTGGGTGTTATGACGTTTTGTTTCAAAGTTTTAGGCAATTTGACCATAGTCGAGCGTAATGGTTTCACTGGAGCCGTGACATAGTCCCCACGGACATAATCCCCATTTTTGCTGTGGGGGTTATGTCCGCAAAATTTTCGGACATAGTCCCCATAAAAAAGCGGACATAATCCCCAAAGCCATGGGGATTATGTCTGCATCAGTTTCGGACATAACCCCCATAACAATAATTTTGTCTAGCTACAGTAATTCCACATAAAAGTTAAGGTAAGTGGGCGGCCTTCGGCCGCAGCTCAGGATTTAAAACTCCCAAAAATCCAACACCGGCTTCGCGGCGGCCTTCGGCCGCGGATCAGTCTATAAAATATCCAACACCTTGTTTGCTAGTCACAGTAATTCCACATGCGGACATAAACCCCACAGCAAAAATGGGGATTATGTCACGGGTCCGGTTTCACTTCATCTGGGGCCATTGTGGCATAACACCCAAAATGTCATAACGACCAATTTAGATTCCTTTGCTCAACCGAATAATGCCTTTCGCTGCCTATTATTAATTTATTTTAAAAATTTCAAAAAAAAATACTTTGATTTTACTTGAAATACTTAATAAGTTTTCACACCAAAAAATATATATTTCTGACTTCTACCCAGAATATTTACTATTCCTTTGATAAGCTAAATTCATCAAAACATTCCAAAATCTGAAATACATAGATACATACGTATGCAACTAAAAATATTGCAAAAATCAAACACGCCACAGATGACTTCATTTCATCGCTAACCATTGAATTCAACCGAATCTTTGAACGTGCAGCAGTTCCTGACAGCTTCAAAAAATCAGTTATATTTCCACTTGACAAAAAAGGAAACCATGAAGATCCATCAAACTACAGGGGGATTTCTTTCCTTGATACCAGTGCTAAACTATTCGCCGGGTTTATACACAGTAGGCCAACCCAATGGGTTAACGAGAGAAAAATTTTGTCCGAATTCCAGGTGGGATTTCGGAAAAGTTACTCAACAGCAGACCATATATTTTCAATTTACAATATTGCTGATACGTACTTGAAGAAAAATAAGAAATTATATTCGTTCTTTGTTGATTTTCGTGCAGCCTTCGACTCAATTGAGCGAGGTGCTCTTTCCTACAAATTATTTGAGATAGGTCTGTTCAGTAGGATCATTAAGGTTCTGAGAGCCTGAGCATACGGTAGTTGGAATGCAACTAATGATGAATAGGTTAGGAAATTACTGCACGCACTGGAATTTGGTAGTGAATCTACAAAAATCAAAAATGATGGTATTCAGAAGTGGTGGGGCAGACTCGCGAGAAACGAAAAATTAACTTTTAATGGAGACTGTTGAAACTGTGCGGGAGTACAAATACCTCGGAATTCTTATAATTTCAAACCTGAAAATAAAGAGGCACTTCGACGGAAAGTTATCTGAAGTATAACGAGCGATTTTTGCTGTATGGGAGCGCTGCATCAAAAGCAACGACATCGAACATAGTGCAAAGCAAAGGTTAATCCATTCTACAGCAGCGTCAATTCTTTTATATGGAGCGCAAGTCTGGAGATTTCGTTTTTTTTTTTGAAGCCATAGAAAAACTTCTGCGGTGCTTTATTTAATGAATTTTTAGGCTACCAAAAACACCCCAAAATACATGCTTTATTTAGAAACTGACACTCCACCTATGATAATGGATACTCTTGGCATGCACTTCAACAATATTGCTAAAGTTAAGGAGATGAAAAATGATACCAAAAATAATTTTTAATAACATGAGAATCAATGCCTGGCCACCGATGCGGCGGTGCGAATTTAATGATTGTTCAAAATGAAGACCCGTCCTTACTGAGAATCAAGTTCAACGTCATGCTTGAAAAACTTGGAAATGTGCTGTATGACAGAAATGTAGCGGAAGCCAAATCCTCGTTGTTTAGATGTTTTTACAGTCACCTTGAATACAACCTTGAAAAAAATACAGATAAACATTAATAAGAATAAGAAACAATAAGAAAAACATTGTTTTCAAAACGAGAGGGGAATTATTGAATTTGAACTATATGTCACACAGATCCGATCTTCCAATACTTTGCAGCCTCTGCAATATGAAGACACGAGAAGATAACTGTCATTTCATTGCAATATGCCCTGTTTTGAAGGAGTTTCGGATGAGGTGTCTTACGAAGAACTGCCTGAATAATGACGAGTTGCATAGTGTATTAAACGGAGAGAAAATATGGGATGTACTGAATAGTTACATATGTTGTTGCAGCGCTACGTTATAGAAAATTCATAATTGAAGAAGACTTTTTAAATCGAAATCATAATTACATACATGTAATATTAAGATCTTTTTTGCTTTTTCACATGATATATTTATGTTCAAATTTTCAGTCTGGTTAACGGCCATAGGCCAAACCATATAGACTTAATTATATAATCACCATTTATAATATTTTATATTTTGAGATAAAGTCACTTAACTAACTGACTATTGCAAAAAAACAAATGTTCGGAATCGGAGATGATGCTATGATTCTATTGATCGCCGCTGTATGCAATGAACCAACAGGTAAATAATGATCCCATGTTTTTCTTAGGTAGGAGTAAATTTTAAAATAAAATTACACATTTCCTAACAACTAAAATAAAGGTGAAACTTGGACTTTTTCATGCATGAGCACCAAAAATTGGGAAGAAACTTACCTGCTACGATTCGTTTTAGTAAGCTTTTGAAGTCCGTTTTTCTAAAAACTTTGATTGAAATCGATTTTTGATTGACACATTACTTTGTTGTTGGTTTCTTGTTGGTTATTTGAATATATGGTATACGTACTAGTATTTAGAATTTCAGAATTATTGCAATTACGATATGGTCAATTTCAATTTTTATTTTTTATTTTTTTGTATTCAAGCCTCATTTAATTTTTCCACATTTTTATATATATTTATTTAATATGTTTTATGATATATATATAATGTATATATATATATATATGTAATTAAGCACAACACATTTTTGTTACTGAAGGCAGCTCAGTATATTTCATAAATTTATTAGGTTAAGTGAATGAATGACTCTCCAAATTTTGTATTTTAGTTCAGTAATAAAAAAAAATATTTACACACTGTTGTCTTAGAACATTTTGACTTTTCTGAGTAACTGTTGCAAATACATAGCAAATATCGGCATGATAACTTTGGAATCCATCAATTTATTACCGATTTAAGTATCTGTTGATTTGAAAATTTACTTTTCCTGGGTAGCAAGTTAGCTTTAAGGTTTTATATAACAAACGGCGGATTGTTGGTTTTTACTTAAAACTGCCGGGATTCTGTATTTGAGAATGCGTACAAGTATATTTTGTATTTATCTTACACAGATTTACATACACACATTTGTGATTTTGTATTAAAGTTGTTTTAGAGTCATATGTGCAAATGTTTCTTTTCTATTTGTATCTTACTAAATTAGTTCTTTTATTATATTTCGTTTCAATCTTCGAATTATGTGTGAATTTTCTAAATAAATAATGATGTTTGGAAAACGTTAATAACGTATAAATTGAGTGTGACATCAATTCTAAAATTGTTAAATATTTATATATCCTTTTTATCATGTCGTAAAGCATTCACATTTTTTCTTCCCCCCTGCGCGATATTCTTGCAGCGTTATGCTCTGAGAAGTGCTCTGAATCACAATCTTAAGCCAACAAAGTCGATTAAATGGCCGTTTGTTATTGAAAATTAATTTTTTTCTCAACAATCAGATTATATTAATTTTGCCATTCCATTTATAACGCATAAAAGGAGGCGTGGCAGGTCAGATGTTTATATTCACACAAATACTAGGACAGACATTAGACGAATTTTGAGAGGAATTTTTAAGCCTTACGTGTTTTTTAACGCTGAATCAGTTTGGCATTCATGATATAAAATCAGGATACATGGAAACTGCATTACAATTCAAGAACTGAAAATCGAACCCTGAACCTCGGGGTTGAATGTGCATGATCACAACTACAACTAAGCAACAAGAGGGAAAGGATGAATTAAACTGATGAGTTACAACTTTTTCGAATGGTGACTGTATCAAAAACAAAAGTTTCACACTTTTCTGATGAATCAACAGATTTTGTCTCAAGAACTTTTAAAATCACAAATAATCACCCCTATCATGAATATCTGGAGGAAAACGATTCTTGCGGATTTTTTTGTTTCTCGAGAGGAGTATTTTGCGATCATAAATAATTGAGGAATGGAAAACTTCATATCCAGTCAGTGCTGCCAAAATATTTCCAATTACATACTTCCATTCAGTCCAAAATCACAGTTGCATTTTTCATATGTGACATTAGCTTATCAGTAATTTTGCATATTTGATATTAGCTTATCTGTCAGCTGAACAATTTAGTAAATAAAAATTAAGTGCATTTATCTATAAAAAAAAAATATGTTAAAAAATCTTTTTATCAAATAAAATTACAAAATATTGCTAGCATTGACTCTTTCCTCATTAAATTCCTCGCCAAAACGTTAGGGAACAAAATTTGCGTTAAACGTCAAAAAATGTTCCCCACAAAAGTATTGCCGATAACCTCATTTTCCAGGAAGTTCGTTCCCATTCCCCAAAAATCTTCCACGATCGTAAAACAGGGGATTGGAGAAAAAATCCGAAGAAATGTTTATTCATGATAGCGGTGAATAAGAAACTTTAAGAAAAAGATAAAAATTTAAATAATCTCTTTATAAAATAAAAATATTGGAAATGTATGATATCAAAAGATTTTCAAAAACTATTGCATATAAGGGGGAAAAATGTAGAATTTTGATGCACTATGTTTATATTTTTTGCTATGATTCTTCAATGGTCAACGCAAAAAGTAGAATATAGTATGCATGCAGATTCTTAAACGTCGGCGAACAAAGTAAACTGATGATACTAAGCGTAGCGGTGGTTGAAACTAGTACATATAAGCAGCTAGTTGCCCATTTTTTGGTCTCTTTAACGCATTTTGCGCAAGTAATTTTTTTGTGTTTTTTGCACTAAAAGTACTGCAAAAAAAGCTCTCAAAATTAAGTCAATGAACCTTGAAAATTAAAAGCCTAGAAACCTTTATTATGAAATTATGTTTCAACCCATGAATTGGACATGATTCGACAAGATAACCCGATATTCTATTAATGCTCTTCGAGCTTTATAATTTGACACGAATTTCAAGCTGTTATC
This sequence comes from Tricholauxania praeusta, assembly GCA_949775025.1. Classification (NCBI taxonomy): domain Eukaryota; kingdom Metazoa; phylum Arthropoda; class Insecta; order Diptera; family Lauxaniidae; genus Tricholauxania; species Tricholauxania praeusta. Next base: position 71,352,620 of record OX459029.1, on the reverse strand, counting down.
CTTAACAAAAGTAGACCCAATAAACCGGTGGCAACCCATGTTTGGGACAGGATTCATGAATTCAACCTCATATATTCTCTTTAAGCTCTTCAATCACATCCTGAGGTATACATAATGCACTTTTGACATTAAATTCAGTTTTTTTAATTATGGTCCTCCTTTCTTATTCGAGTTATTGTCGATTAATAAAATTTTCATAAAATATTTTAAAAACACTAACTATAAAAAACAAAATATCGATCAGTAACTTTCGAAAGGACTTTATGTTTTTTTTGTTGCTGAACATTTTATGTGCTGACTCTAGCAACTCTAAGTTTCACCGTGTAGAGATTTGGCAGTGTTGCTCGAATCAGCTTATAAAGCCTTTCAAAGGGCAGGTTTTATTGGCCCGTAATTACAAATTTACCAACAATATGGCGACTTAAAAATTTAAATTTCTGAAACCTCTGTGTGACAAATTTCTTACAGATTGGAACAGTTTGCATTTTTTCTCCGCCATTTTAAATTAAGGGCAAAAAAAATCTGGCTGCACAGATTAATGGAGAATTCAAAGACAAAGATTTTGAAAAAAAATTGTTTCGATCGGTTTAAAGAAGAAAAGTCAAATTTTATATCAAATATAAATATCAATTATAATTTACTCCGATTATTTTGTTACTAAAAAAAGGTTCACAACAGAAAACGAGAAAATGCGGATCAAGCGGAACGGGAAATCAAAAACGCGGTCCCTCGAAACGCAGATCACAAGGTCACGTTATGTTAGAGTCTAATACATGGCTGGAACTTAACCTACTTAAGCCTTCCTGAAAATAAATTTCGTATTATAAGTATTTACTCTACACAGAAACTTTTTTTTTATCCATTGAATTCACTCAATCGTCGTAAATATTCATTTAAAAAGTTTACCGATCTACATTAGGCTACAAAGTATACAAAGAAAAACTTTTCCCGTTTTCCACACTTTTTTTTTTTATTGCCCATACAGTTGATACTTGAAACGAAAGTATTTAATGGCGTGCATTGAGTAAATTTGCATATCAATGAAGCAAAAACAAACTACCGAATCCAAATTCAGACGGGGAGAGAGCGAGTTTTTATTTAATTCAGGCAACTGTTGCTCTTTTCCTGTTTATTGGTGCAGACAGTTGAGGCACACACAAACACTCCAACGCATAAGCGCATACAAAATAACACACATTCAAGAGTTCACATACATATATACTGCATAAGTATGTATGTATTTATGTACCTACAAATAAAAGTAAATGCTCCAAAGGATAGCACTCATACAACTTGTGGCATCTAACGGAAATACGAAATAGTAGTAGAAAACGTAGTCAAACAACAAAACCGTGAAAGAGCTTAAAAAGGGAGCCATTAAGAGTTGCTCTCAGTAGCTCAGTGACAGAGAGCATCTACGAATATAAATGTGAGAGTGTAATATTGGGACGACAGTTCACCCTACCACTCACCTCCCCATATACAATTTACGTTATTTCCATGGTTCCCTTCTTCCAAAATATTTCATCTCCAGTGCAGTGTGCCTTAGCTACTGTTTGCATTCTGTCGCTATTGACAGCGCCAAAAAGATTGCGTTCAGATGTTAACGGTTAAACAAATGTTTTTGGCCAACTACATACATATATACATTAGGGTGTTTATTTTGAAAATTTTGTAAATGGATTTTATTTTATTTTTGCCCATATTTTAGCTTGAAGATAAACGGAAAACAGAAGAGACAGACATCAAATATAAAATGCGCGATGTCCACGCTTTTAGTATTCATTTGCTTTTAAACTGGGTTATACTTTGAAGAAAGTCAGGTACATGACATCAGTGTATTGAGCAGAAAAAGTCGAGATGGCCCATACTAAAAAATCGAAATGGTAATAAACTCATCAAACTTATTTTTATTTGGCTAAAAGATATAAGGCGATCTAATGAAGATTTGGTATAGTAAAGAAAAACTTAAATAGCAAATAAAAGATTGAAAACTTCCATGCTTTCCAATGCTATGTTGGGAAAACCGTATAAAAACAATTCGCAAAAAAAGAAAAAATACGTAAGTATCTGCATTTTCAAAAATACTGACAGCGTTATATAATAGCAAATTTACATAAACATTTTGTTTCACCAAATTAATGGTGGTATTTTACAAAAAGTAAAAGTCATTGGTATAGTAAGTTATACATCAAATTACAATGAAGATAGAAAAAAATTACATTTTTGAGATTCTTTCTTACTCATTTACTATGCTTAGTCAAGTTTATAATTTTATTATTTAATTGATCAAAAACAATCTTTATATTTACATACAATCAGGCCCGTGCGCAGGAATCATCCATGGGGGGGGAGCTTAACTCTGACATTTCGTGATCACAAAAAAAGTCAAAAAACGGTTTACTTTTAATATTGACATTTAATTATAATTAAATACATACAGATGTACATGTGTTTATGTTATGATTCGTTATTCAGTTATCATTACGTGAGTAGCTAATTCTGCAAGGGTACTGGAAAAAACTCGTCCAAAACTCTTTCCACATTGATTTCGATATCGTGATGTGCGAGGCTAAGCCGTTCAGCCAATGTGCGGACATAGTTGATCTGAGGTATGTCTTTAGACGACGTAGCGCTGAAAAGGAGCGTTCATTTGTTGCTGTTGTCACAGGCAAAGTTGCCATAGCACGAAGCATTCGATGGACATTTGGAAACGCGTCTTCAGTGCTTCGAGAGAAATTCTGATGTCTTACCCGGCAATGAGTTGACGCCAAAGTTGTACTCCAGTGTTCCCAAGTCGTGTTTTTTGCTAGCTAGAGAGCGCATTTCTTGTCGAAAATGAAAAACTCGAGCTCCGACGATTTATTGGCATTTTAGTTCTTTCGTTTAAAAAACAAAAATTGTTGCGTCTTTTTGATTTTTCGTTCAAATGCCAATAAAAACATATGTGCGAAAATTCACAATGGGGGGGTTCGAACCCCCAAAAGTCCCTCCCCCTTGCGCACGAGCCTGCATACAATACAGGAATCTCTAATATTGGGTTTCTTGTTGGTTTTATGCATTTCATAGGGGGCGCTAAAAATATAACTTGAGAAAAGCATTCATTGTTGTCCCTAAAAGCAATGACAAAGGAATGCGGTGCAAAACAAAATTTGAAGACTGGTAAAGTATACACTCAGGAAAAAAATGCAATGTAAATTTAAAAATATTTTATTGATTCAAAGCCGCAAATTTTTAAGTTAAAAATAGTAAAAACAATCTTTTTCTTCTTTATTTTTAACAGTAAATTAAATTTTTCCTGCGATTTCTTCGATGTACACGTTTATATGTAGTGGAGCAAATGTAAATTTTAACTTTTAAATTTTTTTTGAAAAATTTTGATTATTTTTCAAAAAATCGCGAATTGAATATTCAGATATAAGATTTTTGCTTAATTAATATCTCGTTAACGAAAAGTGATAAAGTCGTGCTGTTTTTTTTTTAAATAATTCTAAAGAAGCTTTAATTTTCGAAAGAAATTATTTACTTGTTGTTCATAAGCGATTTGTCCAAATTATCAACAATTTGTTTAAACAATTGTCAATTATACTATGTTCTAAGTCCAACTGAGAAATTATTTATTTTGTCCTAGATGCGCTAAAAATTACTGATTGCATTTCAAAAATAAAAAATTTGCACACTATAATATTAAGAAAGATAGCTGACGCAGTGCGACGATATTTCTATGAATATCTTGTTATTTTTATGAAAATCAACTGACTCGACTCGGGTTTCGGCATTGCAATGCATATAGCTCCAAAACGGCCCGCTACACTTATTTTGACTCAAATACTATTTTTATACTTAACTTCAATCGTAAAAAAGTTCAATTTGCATTTTAAATATGAAAAGTATTCGAAATTACTATTTTTATTTTACATTCAACGAACACAACTTCGACTTTCAAGACGGTGCTGTCGTGTTTCAGTCGTGTCAGTGTTTGTTTTGTTTGCTTTAGTTTCTATAGTGTGGTAAGAAGTGAAAAATTTGGATAAGAAAGAGTACAAAATTACTAAAATAAATAATAAATAAAGAAAATATGACTAGCGAAGCTGGTGTTCGATATACCATAGGATGTCAGCTTTGGGCGGCAGCCGATTCTTTCACTTAACCGAACTTTTATGTAGAAGTACTGCGGCAAGCGAAGTGGGTAACAGGCCATCAGGCGATTGAAACTAAAATGTTCAAGTATCGATATCTCGAAAATCAAGCGAGATATTTGTTTTTTCATTAAACATTTTCGATTTATTTTGACATCTTCTATTAAAAACTATCGTCAGATCACGGCGTCACGGAAATCGTAATTTCTGCGAAGATTGGAACGTTGCAGCCTTGACCAAGTTTTTTCGCGGGGATTAAGATTTCCGTGGCGCCGCGATCTGACAATAGTTTTTAATAGAAGGCATCACAATAAATTCATAATATTAAATAAAAAACAACACAATCTACAATATTAGCATTATAAGATAAAGAGATTTAAAATCTCTTCAACAATTAGAATTTTAGGAATCTTGGCCTAGATACTTGAACGTAAGAGCTTCAGATTTGGTAATTTCTTAATATTTTCGCACAAAATATTTACTCTAGCTTTTATTATATTTTTGCTAGTATTTGCAGATCGAAATAGATTTTACATTTTTAATCGAGGGGAAAGATTATCTATTACTTGCCCCATGAGATCATTTCAAAAAAGTCATATAAAATTACAATTCCGAAAGTATTCACCATGACTGTTGTAAAAGTCTTTTTCACAGATGCAACTCCCACAAACGCTATGTTATTTTTTGAGTTACATTTTATTAAATAAGTAAGTTTATTTTATTTTAGATTCTAAAGATTTCATATTGGCTAAACTTTTGAACTCTGTACTGACACCAACTGCAAGGTATAAAAATTGAGATACAGACCAGGCGTTGTCGCTTTGCAGCGGCACACGCTTCTCTCAGAAAAAGTTCAAACCCTGCAATTGTATGGATTGAGTTACAAAGCTTAGAAAGTCAAAAAGCGTATGACGCCAAAAGTTGAGCAACTTTCAACTTTTTCTACGCTTTATCAGCTTTTTCATTTATTAAACAAACTTTTCAATTTATGAAACACATTTTTATTGTTTACAAATTTGTCAACTGTTCTCATAAAAAACTTTGACGCAAAGAAGCGTGATATGTAAATCCAAAAACAAAACGCCTAGAAAGCCGAAACGCGATAAAGCGACAACCAAAGAATATTCTTTGGTTACAACGCGTGGTCTGTAACTCCACTTCAAAGGAGCAACCGGGGCAATACGGAAAAAGACAACCATACAAGATGCAAATGATAGCTTTGTATAACACTTACCAAATGTAAATGATTACAGCACGAAAATTCGCGATATCATCTCCAAATATTATAGTAAAGGTATCACAATACAACCATTTCTAATAGTAGAAGGACTAACTGCAACCAATTTGCTCGAAGCATGTTGACCTACATGACCTACACATATGGTCAAAATAATAAGTACACTACCTGATATCTTATTAGTTCTCAATTATTTTTTGTTTTACTGAAAATATATATGGAAATTCTTTTTTATTTTGATAATTTCAATATGGCAATACCTTTAAAAGTGAAAAAGAAAAAGGGATTTCCCCGAATTTTTCTATACGCGTATGTTTTCATTTAAAGGGCTTATTTCACTTGGACAAAATAATAAGTACATTAATCATTTCTTTAATTTTGCAACAATCTGATCGGCTTTTTCGTACAAGTTTGTTAATTTTATTTATTTTCATATTTAGTTATATAAAAAGAAAAAAATTTCATAGATGGGAAGGAATCAACATTGCACTGCCGAGGAGAGGCAGATGGTTTCGACACTCAGAAATTATGGCCAAAGTCTTCGTACTAATGCCGAAGCCATGGATCAGTCAATTTTTTCGTCCAAAACGCTTTAAAAGCTAAAAAATGGTTGAAACCCGCGGAAGACCAAAAAATTCTTCAACAACGATAGATAATCATATTGTCACTGTCGCAAAAAAGAACCACTTCGCATCTTCAAGAGCCATTTCAGCAGACATCGGCAATGTGATCTCGTTCCGAACGGTACGTCGATGATTACAACGAACCAATTTACCTTGACGGATAGCGAGAAAAGTTTCTATGCTTTGAAAAAAAAAATTGAAGATGCGTTTATCATTCGCAAAGAAACATTCAAATTGGTCCGGACCAGACGGGGAGAAGAAATAGCGTAATATTTTGTGGAGCGACAAGTCAAAAATAAATATGTTTGGAAATGACTCCGCCCGAAATGTTCGACGCCCCAAGGGTAAAGAATTTCACGTACGCTTCACAAAAAAGACTGTACTATAAAGCATGGGGGTGGCCATATTATGGTCTGGGGTTATTTTTCATGGTACGGTGCCAGACCAATACATCGAATTTCCGATAGCATGACCAGATTCCACTATAAAGACATTTTGGAAAGTACGATGTTGCCCTATGCTGAGGAAAGTATGCCGCTAAAATGGACATTTCAGCAGGATATTGATCCTAAGCATACTTCCAAGTTGGTGAATAATTGGTGTCAAAACAATAGTGTGACCTTGCTTAACTGGCCAAGTCAATGACTGAACTTGAACCCTTTGGAAAACCTTTGGCGAGAGTTGAAGCAGAGAATAGGAAAGGAAGTATTCCAAAATAAGAAGCAATTATGGAGTTTTGTCCAAAAAACTTGGTATGAAAAACCAGTAGAGACTTGCCGTAAGCTTATCTCCAGTATGTCAAAAATAGAACACAAAATTACTCAAAACAATGGTTGATATACCGGCTACTAACGATGAACTTTAAATATCAACAAATAGAGCCGATAAAATCGAGTTAATTTTTTTTTTTTTATTAAAATGTACTGAATGTACTTATTATTTTGTCCAGTCATTTTAATCCATTTTTTACTTTTTTGATAAGACTGAAAGATATTTTTGCTTTTTATTAATGTTATACCTTTTTATTTTATAGGCAAACTTGAAATTCGGATTGTAAAATAAATTTCATTTTATTTAAGGAAACAACATGACTTAGCCTCAAAACCTAATCCTTAGCGTACTTAAGTATAAAAAAATTTGCGAGGGATACTCCGAGCTTTCCAATTTTTGGGGGTTTTAAGCCCTCCGTAATGTTGGTGGCCCAACAATTTACAATCTGGTTCTTGGGAAAAAAGCTTGAAGATCTCTGGCTTAGATTGTAATAAAAAACTAAGAAGAGTCACAACCATTAGAGTTATTTACATCCCAGAAACTTCAAAAAAAGTAAAAACATACCAAAACAATACACGAAATAATAAATAAATAAAAATTTTTAGACTTTGCCATTTTAATAAAAAAGTTTATTCCGCAGCAACATCAGACCTCGCTCAAAATTTTACTCAATTAAATGTTTGTGATTTGACAGAGGGGAATGAGTTCTGATGCTTCCGTGGAATGAGTTTTCGATATTGCAAAGTCTCAGCTATGTAGCAGATATTGGACTACTGACTACTGAGGTATGGAAACCTAAGCTTTGAAAAAACATCGGAAATCAGCTAAGGCAATTATTGTTTTTGTGTTTAATTATAAGTATTATTTTATGTTCAATTTTTGAATTATTTCAAACATATTTTTCGAAAAGCTTTCGAAAAAAACGAAAAAAATAAGTGTTCACCAAGATCAAAGGTTCAATAGTTATGGAAGTACTATATATGTATATACAAATCACCCACTTCAAAAGTGACACAACTCAAAATTTTTCAATTTTGAGTTTACCTTATCAACTGTTCACAATGCATAACTCTACAGCAACGTTTTCACAAACAGCACTTCATTCTGCACTGGTTTAGAAGTTTTGTTGCTGTAAATAAAATTCTTTGAGTTGTGTCAGTGTGAAGTGGGTATGCGATATGTATTTATTGCATACCGATTTTCATCAAAAATTTTGAACAATTCAAAAAGGAAACTATGTTTTTTGCTAAAAGTTTCACCGCTCATTTTAAAAATAAAACTTGGAAGGGTGTATCTTTGGCCTCGCCAAAAATTAAATAGACTACATCGCATTAACATAACGTAAAAGTGCACGTTAGCCTCAAAATTTTATGAAAACATTTTTTTATGCCAAAAATGTAAAAAAAAATAACCCAAAATTAAGTTTTTATCATTTTTTTTTTTTTTTTGCTTTTTTGCCTATGACATTTTTTGGGTCAGAGATAGGTACAAATGCTGGGTCATAACATTTTTTTGTTAAAAATTGACCAAAATATGGCCACTCGAACATAGCTTTTTTTCGATCTTTATCCCTTTTATACAGATATTGTTTTCATTTCTCATAAAAAATATATTTTAAGTTTATTGGTTGTCATTGGAATATATTGTAGCTTCTTTGTAGGAGGCATAGTGTAACATGGTCCTAAGCAATTGTCGCTTTCAGCATATTAAAAAAAGTGCAATTTTTTCTCTGACGCAGTTACCACCAACACGTGAAGCTATCAAGCAGCATGGCATAAGAACGGTTTTCCAAATCCAGCAGTGGTAAGGAAACCACTTTAACCCTCTGAACTGGGGTTGGAAAAACTCTAAATATGGATTAATTGCGATTCGCACAACAGCACCTCTTGCGCCAGAAGTTTTTCTCAAAAATGTGGCTTGTGGTTTCATGTGACAACTTACTCTCGACTAACAGCAAGTGGGATTTAAGCTGTTGCAACATTTTTATGTCGACTCAAAATTGCTGTATGGTCAGCAAATGTATAGGTAACTAACTAATCATTTGTGGAATTATTTGACGTGAATAAAACATATAGAAAGGGACCCAAGGCACTGCTCTGCAGCGCTCCTGCTCTAATTGAAAAATCAGACGTAGCAGAAGTTTTATGTGTAATTCTGAAAACCCTATTTGCCAAAATAGGTCTCTAGTACCTCGTGAACATTTTGGGGTAAAAGCAACCTTATTTCATAAATAAGTCCCTCTCTATCAATTGCGTGTTGAACATCGAGGAACATAGCAGAACAGTATTCACGATGCCCGAATTCTTTCCTTATTTTATTAGTTATACGGTTTGCCTGTTCAATATTCCCTGTTTTTCCTTATATCCGAACTGAAGAGAAGGGATAAGATTTTTTTCTTGTGAAAATGGCGTCAATTTTGCTAACAGCAGTTTTTCAAGGAGTTTTGAAAGACAAGTAGGCAAACTAATGGGTCTATATGAAGATGCCAAGGTGGGGTCTTTTCCAGGCTTTTGAACCATTATAATTCGATATTTTTTCCAATCACGAGGCAAGTGCCTATTATAGCATTAAATAGCCTGGTAATAAATGCTAAAGTTTGAAAAGGTAGCTTTTTAAGCAATATGGGTATAATACGATAAAGTCCGGGAGATTTTTTACTTATTAGTTTATTTTGGACAAAACTTGCGACCTCGCTTGAAGTTATTCTTTTTCAATAGTCTATGTGTTTATGGTTTGCTATGTAGACATAGACCACCAATGATGGAATTTGGTTTAAAAGCTAGACTTAAATGCTCTGCAAAGACGTTAGCTTTATTTTCATCGCTTTGAGCCCAATGCCCTATAGGAAGTATAACGTTTTAAAGTTTTTGTTTGTATAAGAGGCGTCACATCTTCATGTAAGAGTTTTCTAATTTTTGGTCTTATGCTAAACCGAGCCATTTCTTGTATTAGTGTGAGATTTGGTTCCAATTCCTTAAGATTTGTCTCTATGTGGTGAAACGCCCACTTGCAGAAGATCAAACCTTTAAGAATAATAAGTAAAAAAAGAAGTTTTGTCAGTCAGCCTTCAGGATATTTAGCTGAATATATATTTTATTTTAGCTGAAATCTCAAAAGCTAAAACAACCGCATTTACATGCTTCAGAATATATGTATCGGAGCACAGTAAAGTTTGCAGTAAAGCCGTTAATTTCCGGACAAAATTTCAAAATTTCAAATTGATAAGAAATTGATGCACCAAATTTGTTTTGCATGAATTTGTATGAGGCTTTCGTTGTTGCTGACATACCGCTGCATTTGGGACACTTCTTCAAAAATTATAAGTGGATAAATAGTACAAATACCAACTTGATGGACTTAAGTCCAATTAAAAAAATCACTTTTTGCGGATTTCTATTGACGATACCATCAATATTCAATGACGATACGTTGCGAACGTTATCGTCGTAGTTTTGGATGAAAACGAGTGCATAAGCCTAAAGACATTATTTCTTATCGTAACTGAGCGCACTGTGAACGATTCCACCAATTTAGTTGATAAGGTCGATAAAAATAAGATTCTTATTTTTTAACGGCAGCATATTGGCTACAGATATTTTGTTCAAATTATTACATGTAGCCTGTGTAGCGTTTCTGAAGAAATAAGAAATATTTGTAAAGATGCTGATTCGTTAACAGCAAATGGAAAAAATATTTTTTGAAAACTCGATCACGTGTGGAATTAAAAGGAAATTATGATTTCCATCTAAACAAATCGGAATATGAAACAATTAGAAAATGTACTAAAGGGACTCAGCAACAATTGGGAACCAGTTAGTTTTCGTACATTCACACTAAGGATCTCATAGCGGAATCATTGCGAAATTGTGCGGATGGAACTCACTAAAAATACAGATCCATTTATACTTTGTCAATTCGTTAAAAATTCATTCTGCAGTAGGCATTATTGCAAAGCAGGCTCAAAATAAGTTAGATACAGTGCTGCAAATTAAGGCTTTCAGAAAATCAAACAAATCGGAAGTATTTCGGATTTGGGTGTCGAAAACAAAGTTGTCAAACACTATTTTCAACTGAACTGGCTTCTTTTAAATATACATACTTCGATTACGTCTGTTAGTGTGAAGAGATCATTCTTCATGTATAAAACAAATTAAAAGCCTTATTTTTCAGAACTTCAAAAAATGTTTTTTATCTATTAATTGAATTTTAATCGAATTTACATTTTATCGATGCCAATAAGGTTTTTTCTCAAAATTAGGTACAAAAATACATTTTGTATGCGATTCAAAGACTGAATTCATTTGTTTATGCTTATGTTATATTTAATAAAAAACACATACACTAAGCGAAAGGAATTGTATGGAGCAAAAAAAAAGTCTGCCCAACGGGGTTTGAAAAGTTAGAGGGACTATTAAAAACGATTTCGGCATAACTTTTTTTTTCGAAAACAAAATTATTTATTGTTGTGAATACATTAATATCAGGCCCTAAGAAAACATTTTTTTTTGGGATTTTTACATGAATTAAATTTTCTTAAAACACTATAAAAGTTGGATATACATAAATTTAGCCTTATTGGGAAGGTACTACGGCAATTGTTAATTGTGCCGTCAACATCTTTTAAAATTGAATTTTATGTATCTAACAGAGAAAGGCCAACCCCGATTAGCAGATTATAACTCTCACAATATTTCTGGTACGCAAAAATTTCTCTGCTTTTTAGCAGAATGGCAAGGAACACTTAAAGTCAAAGTGTACTCTGCAGCTGGTTTTTTATAAGCTATTACTATTATTAAGTTTTTTGAAAAAGAGATCATTTTAGATTAGTGCGAAAACATTTAAAAACTGACAATATACCTTTTTAAAAAAAAATATCATCAAAATCGTGTGAAAAATCAATATTTTTGATCTCGAGAAATTTGTTTCGAATGCAGCTGTTAAATTTCGACATAAGATCAATTCAAATTGCTTGCACCAAACTATAGTTAATCCGAGGTTAATGTTTTTGTCACTGATTATATTAACTGGTAAATACCCAATACATTTAGATTATCAAGGTTTTTGAAAAGCACTATAAATGTTTTTAATGATTAAATGACAGAGTGTGAGTTACGAATGTGTAAAGTTAGTTTCTAAGAGTTGACGTTTACGAATATGAAATTATCTAGGCAAAAAAAGTAAATACGTGGTGAAATAAACGTTTATCAGTACATAATTATAATTATAATATAATGCATCTCCAGAAAAAGCTTTTTAATAATTTTTCTGAAATTAGGTGTTTAACACTTTTTCGGAAGTGGCAACTCAATTAAGTTGATCAGTTTATTTCAAGCACTTTTACTTATCGAAATAAAAAAAAATAAATAAAATAGGGGTATAAGTTACCCCATCATTCCTCACCTGGCTACAGCCCTTGCTCAGACAGACAAGCGCACAAACACATGCATTCAATACAATTGTGTGTATAGTAATAACGTACTTGTGTTTAAATTTAAATACTTTTTCAGGGGTTTGTTACTTTATTTAATGAAGCTGTTTTAATTTTATTTTAAATTCTATAACTTCGCAGTTGAGGTTAAGAACAAAAAATTGTACAACGAAGAAAAGCACACAATTTTAATACAAAATAGTAAAACAATTTTTTTTTTAACTATATACACCTCAGTCACTGTTATAACAATCTTGGCTGTCAACAAATGGCAAAAAAATTACATGTTTCTATTACACAATATTTTACTATTTGAGTTTTTAACAATTAAAAAAATCGTATTTACACTGATTTACGATATTAAGAGAAAAAACAACAAACTTTCACTGTTTTTTATCAAAAAAAAAATAATTTTGCTTCCCGGAATTTTCACTCGTACTTCCGACGACGACCTTAACTAAACGACAACAATCCAGGCACTGAATTCAAACATTCTGGCGAAAGTCCACCGACACCAACGATTGCCTGGATGGTTGCTGGCTGCTCTCTACGCGTGTTAGCCTAAAAAAAGCACTCGTGCAACACATTGCCACTTCGCCCCCCACTCTGACAACATTAACCATTTCCTGTCACCCATGCTGCCTTTTAAATCGTAAACATGCTTTACTGTTGCGCTTATCATTACGTTTTTCCCGTAGTCCTGGTCCAACTCCCACAGCAACACAGGTGGTCGGTCCTGTGTTTCATTGTACTTTTTGTACAAGAAACTGTTGCGCTAAACACGTCAGAAACTCTCACTCCCAGTCTCTCTCAATACGGCTCTCTCTTTATCAATGTTTCCTGCGCTCTTTTAAACTTATTCGCCTTTAGATTAGAATTGCCAGCTGGGTTTTTTAAATTTTAATATGTTGTCAACTAATGAATGGTGAGATGAATATTAATCAACATAAAAAGTTAAGTAGAGAATCGATTGTTGAAAACATTTCTTCTTTCTTCACAATGTTTGTTATCATCAAATCACCGAATAATCATATAGGCCATTACATTTGAAAGTGGTATAAGTTTACTTTTTCAAAAAAGGTAAACAACACAAGGCCCGTGCGCACGGGAGGGATTTTGGGAGTTCAACCCTCCTCCCTCAGAAAGGTTTTCGACAACAATTTTGAAAAATTGGCATAAGTTTACTTAAGGGACAACTCTCATATTTTATTTATTTTTTTAGGGGAAGTAGCGTGCTATGAATAAACAATAAATCTGCAAAAAAAAATTATCGCTCGGATCTGGCTTAGAAGATATAGCCATCGAAAGTTGTGGATATAGCTTTTAGAAAAAAAGCTATAAGTTGGGAACCCCTGAATGGATTTCCAAAATATGGATATTATATGAAAGGTAATTTAATGAGGTCTAAAATTGTGCTGCAAAAAATTTAAATCCGTTGGATAGTTTTCGAGATATGAGGTTTTTTGAAAAATGTTGACCCCTTTTTTTGAAAGAAACCGTTATTTTTTCCAAAAAATGTATTATTAACATAATAATTAATTAATAATACATTTTTTGGAAAGAATAACGGTTTTTTAAAAAAAAAGAGGTCAACATTTTTCAAAAAAACTCATATCTCGAAAGCTATTCAACAAATTTAAATTTTTTGTGGCACAATTTTATGCCTCATTAAATTACCTTTCATATGATATCCATATTTTGGAAATCCATTCAGGAGTTCCCAACTTATAGCGTTTTTTATAAAAGCTATATCCGCAACTTCCGATGGCTATGTCTCCTAAGCCAGATTCGAGCGATAATTTTTTTTGCAGATTTATTGTTTATTCATATACCGCTACTTCCCCTAAAAAAATAAATAAAATCTGAGAGTTGTCCCTAAAGTAAACCTGTTCCAAACAATTTTTTGAACTTCATGATTAGGAAAACTTTGAGTTTCATTCATCTTGATACAAAATTCTTCTTCTTCTTGTGTCTTTTATCTCCTCACGGAGCATAGGGCCTTCACAAAACTCTTCCTCACGAATTTCCTGTTCTAGGGATGTTTCCACTCTAGTGCTTTTCGTAACTTGTGTCTTATCCATTTCCACTTTCGCCGTTTTATTTGAATGGAAATCAGATCTTGACGGCACACAGTTGGAGAACGAGGCCTTAAATAGGAAGAAAATGAAAGAGCTAGAAAAGTTTTTTATGACAATCCTATGATAATACTTAGGTAATGAAAAAAAGAAACTATAAAGTTCTAAATTCTTTTTGGGCTTAGTCACACAGTGACTAAAAACTTTCTATATAAGCAACTGCTAGATAGGGTCATTGATGGACTTACGCCAGGGCCCGTGAGGCCCAGACCTAGGGCGGCAAAAAATAAAGAACGACAGAACTTCGAAGGCGCAAGAATATGAGTATAATTGATATTAATAATTGACTTGGATTTGTTTTATTAATAATGTATGAAAAGTTTCCAGTAAATCATATTAAATGATTTTATTAATGAATTTAGTTTTTAGATTGCAAGTACTTATATGTACTTTTAAATTTCTAATTTATCTATGTTGGTCTTTAATAAAAATCTTTTGGGTATTAATTTAAAAGCCGCAGAACTATTTTTGTTTATAAAAGCAATTTTCATAAGAAAATAAATGTTTTGTTTTTTTTTCTAATTTAATTTGATGAATCATCAGAATAATATAAAAGTCAAGGCACGGGCAAATGACAGAGCATCTGTTTCTGTGCAAGAAAATTTTCGAACCACTATTATCCCATTTTGGATATTCTGAGCGTACAGTTAGCCGGACGTAAAAGTGTGCACGAAGAGCTTTACTTAACTTCAGTTCCTTTGATAATTTATCCAAAAACCAATAAATACATAGTTATATCAAAAATAATATTTGATAATTTAAATATTTAACATGGCGATAACATTTTTTATAATAAAATTTTCCGTAGAATCCGAACATCGTAATGTTTTTTTTTCGATTGGCCCTAATTTTCCATATAAATGACAAAATTTAAAAAATTCACTGTTTAGAGCATATACTTCACATAAATGCTTGTAAAAACTTATACTATGTTGTCAGCCAATCAATTTTAAGTTTTTGTATGTTCTGGAAGAAAGTCAGCTAAAAATTTTAAGGTATAAAAATTGGAAAATCTTGCACATCGGCAAGGGCGGCATCGAACCTAAATCCGCCACTGGATAGGGCGCTTTTGTCAACTCGCTTGAAACTATATGCCATAATGTAGCATAATGGCGGAAAGTACATTGTTTCCTTTTATTATTGCCTTTATATGAATTGTACAGATTTTTCAAAAATTAGAAGGGTCATTCCATCTATAATTTGCCTATTTTAAATTGGCTGAAATTGTTTGAGTGATTGGGCCATTACGTAGAAGATAGAAAAAAATGAGGTCAAATTTTTTCGACCAATAGTTTTGATAAAAAAATTAATTTCTTAACTCTGTTCAAAACCGCTCGTAAATAACACAAAAACATTCATAGATGAATATAAACAAACAAACACAATTCAAATTCGCTTTCATAATATTTTTAGGTAGCTGTGTACTAGTAGATGACAAAAAAACTGTAAGTCAAGAAAAATTAACGCCTAAACGTTATATATATGCTGAAAGATAAAGAAATTGACGTTTCAAGAAAACATCAATTTCTCAAATACTCCAAAATCGATTGCAGCTTTTTTAGACTCAAAATGCTCAGAACATATCGCACCGTCAAAACAAAAGGGCCGCAAATCAAAATAACGAGTTTTCGAGTTATGTATACTACTATATAGCTCATTATGTGATCTTAATTTTAGTCTTACCACCATATTTCTAGCTCAATTAATAACTTCTAAAATGAATTTTTAGTTAAGGGATATTTTGTTCTGTATTTTTTCTTAACAAAGCAACACCGCCTCATTTCAAAATATTAATATTTTGTTGTTAAAATAAAGAAAAAACAATTAAAACAACAAAGCCTTAAACCGAAAACGATATTTTAAAATATTTTCTTTTTAAGTTTTTACTGTAGCAAATCAAAACAAGGCGGTATAGTTCTTATAAGCCAAAAATATTTTCAATCAAAATAATTACAACACTGCCACATCTCCAAATATGTTAATGTTACTCTATAGATTTGTGAAATAAGCTTGTAGTATTTCAGTTCAAGACTGTGATAGCTATAAATATGGCTGTCTTCAAATTCAGTGAAAAATCTTAGATTCTTTAATCTCAATTTTCTCGAAACTTAAAATTTTGAGATGCGGCCCTCTTGTTCTGACGGTGCGATATGGAAGTATCATCCCTGAAAATTGTATCTTTGTTTTTTAACCTATCTGATTTGACAAGCATTTTAGTAAAGATTTATGAAACTTAAAAATAAAATTTGGATATTCTATTGATACTTTTGTTAATTTTGAGATACTTTTTGCAATTTTTACAATATTTCCAAAGTTTTAAAATCTTCAGCTTTTTTCAATTTTTTAAAGTTTATCAATTATTTTAAGTTTTCTATTTTTTTGCAAATTTCAAAAATTTGAGAAATATTAAAAATTTCACAAATTGACATAAGTTAAGTTTTCTATATTATGCCAATTTTTGAAATTTTTCATTGTAATATATCCCCGTATTTTCTTAAGCATAAAAGTACCAGGAGACCGACCAAAGTTCGATTTTTCGTTTTCAGGTTGAAAATGTCGAAAAAATGTATTGCAATTGAATGAGAAGTCGGAAATATTTAAAAAATATTGAATATGGAAACAAGTTAAAAAAAATTTAAAGAAGTTGATTATACATATTGTTACGAAATTTCTGTCTCTTTGACGATAATTTCGATCTCTCCCACTTTTCTGAGTTCGATCACTGGATTGTGTAACAATTAAAAACACACAAATTTATTTAGTTATAAAATGGTTTATTTTATTAACGTTCAAATTCTAATATTAATTTAACACTGTATAGAAAACTGTTTTGTTCTACTACGGATCACACTGTATTCACTTTATTGCTTATTGCTTCGCTGTTCTAACTCAACTGTTTCCTCAGCTCAGATGACAACGCTTTTATACTACAGGCATCACTTTCTCGAATAATCTACAAGCTGCCAGATGGCGTATATTCTACTATTATCTACAACCTTCCAGTGCTACTTTGTAGCGTGCATTCTACCACCATCCACAATCCACCACAATTCACCAGCATGGCGCACTGACGTTGAGCTCACAATTATCCATGTTGCTATTATGCTAGATGGCGTTGTACGTTGTACGACGGCGATAATTTCTCTCGGTTGTCGACTTTTTATTGTTTACTGCAGCGTCTGTTCGGTTTATTATTTTTAGTAAAAAAACTGCACTTTGCGCTAGATGGTGCTAATATCGTTTAGTTTCTTTTGTTGGTATTTATTTCAAGAGTTTTCTAGCATAAACCAAATTTCGCTACACTGCCCTCCGCTTAAACTTGTTCGTCCCGAACAAGAGTCTCTCCGTCCCTAGTATAAGGTGCCAGCCTTTCGATGTGGACTACCTTTAATTTACTTTTGTTCCCGGGGTATTTTTGGATTCGATACACAACATCATTAATCCTTGTGACGATCCGGTAATGTCCCTCCCAATGAGTCTGTAATTTAGGAGACAAGCCTCGTTTTCGTTGTGGGTTATGTAGCAGCACTAGTTGACCTTCTTTGAACCCTTCAGTATTTGCTCGCAGGTCATACCGAGCTTTCATCTTGTCGCTAGCCAATTGAGTACGTCTCCTGATAAGCTCGTGTATATCTGCTAATTCTTCTCTTTTCCGCGACATGTAATCGTCAGCATGGGTCGTTTCTGGGACAACGCTTACTCCGTACTTCAAATCTGCTGGAAGCCTTAAGTCCGTACCAAAAATGGCTTTTGCTGGCGTGACTGTAGTGGTATCGTGTATAGCCGACCGATAAGCCATCAGAAACATTGGTAGATGATCATCCCAATCTTTTTGTCCTTTATCAACAACCTATTTTAAATGCTCCTCTAGAGTACGGTTGAACCTTTCGACCATGCCATCGGACTGAGGATGCAAAGCTGTGGTGCGTGTCTTCTGTATTCCAAGCATGTCACAAACCTCCTTAAAATGTGTCGACTCAAAATTTCGTCCTTGGTCGGAATGCAACTCAAGTGGAGCTCCATATCGGCAAATCCAATTTTTGATGAAAATGTCTGCCACTGTTCTTGCTTTTTGATTGGGAATGGGATATACTTCTGGCCACTTACTGAAATAATCAATTACCACAAGGATGTATTTATTTCCTGCATTGCTGATTGGAAAAGGTCCCGCTATATCCATGGCTATCCTCTCAAAGGAAGCTCCAACGTTATACTGATGCATTTTTCCCCGAGTGCGTTGCCTTGGTCCTTTAGCAATTGCACATTGGTCACAACGGCGGATCCAGTCAGCAACTGATTCTTGGCATCCTACCCAATAAAACCGTTTCTTTATTTTCTCTGTGGTTTTCGTTATGCCCAGATGTCCACCACTCGATCCATTGTGATAATCCTCGATTATTTCCTTAAATTTGGCCTTTGGAATAACCAGCAGTTTTGAGCGAGTTTTACCATCCTCGCTTTCCCAGATTCGGTAGAGACAACCATCATGCAACTCCAAACTTTGCCATTGCGCCCAGTATGCTTTACAGATTTGGCTT
The DNA here is from genome assembly GCA_949775025.1 of Tricholauxania praeusta. Classification (NCBI taxonomy): domain Eukaryota; kingdom Metazoa; phylum Arthropoda; class Insecta; order Diptera; family Lauxaniidae; genus Tricholauxania; species Tricholauxania praeusta. The sequence goes on along the minus strand of OX459029.1, from coordinate 71,333,749 downwards.
TCATTTGAAATTTCTTGCCACGCCGGTTTCCTACCCAGCTCCTTATACTTAATTATAGTTGCCAAATCTGTATCATTGCGCTGGTCCCGTTTTACCTCCTCTTTTGTCCACTTTTCTTCAGGCAAAACGTTCAAAAGGCGCACATCAATTGTTCCAGCTTTATTTTCTGTTCGCGAACAATGACCGCATTCAATTTTACATGGACGACGGGAAAGTGCATCCGCATTTCCATGCTGGCTTCCTTTGCGATGCTCTATGGTGAAATCATAGCTCTGCAAGCGTTCTATCCACCATGCGATTTGACCTTCAGGATCCTTGAATTGAAGTAGCCACCTTAATGCCGCATGGTCTGTCCTCAGGAGAAAGTGCTGTCCATATAAGTACTTATGGAAGTGTTTCACGCATTCCATTACTGCCAGTAACTCTCTCCGAGTTGCGCAATAATTCCTCTCAGGTTTCGACAGAATTTTGCTGAAATATGCGACGACTTTTTCTTGACCATTGATGACTTGGGACAAAACTCCTCCAATACCAAGGCCACTCGCATCGGTGTCCAATACAAATTCTTTGCCGGGTATTGGGTACGCGAGTATTGGCGCTGTGGACAGTAATTCTTTCAGTTTTTGGAATGCAGTTTCCTGTGCCCCACTCCATTCGAATTTTCGATTTTTCTGTGTCAGCTCATGTAGACTGCCTGCAACATTTCCGAAACCAGGAACAAAGCGTCTGTAATAAGTGCATAGACCCAAAAAACTTCGCAACTCATGAAGATTAGATGGTCGTGGCCAATTTTTCACAGCTTTTATTTTATCTTCATCTGTGTGTATTCCTTCTGACGTAACCTTGTGCCCCAGATATTTGACTTCACGCTGGAAAAGTGAGTACTTTTTCGCACTTAATTTTAGTCCAGCTGCCTCCAAGCGCTCAAACACTTCCTCCAGATTTTTCAAGTGGTCATCAAAATCTTTACCCATGATGATTATGTCATCGAGATACACTAGACAAGTCTTCCAATGTAGTCCTTTGAGAACTCGTTCCATTAACCGCTCAAACGTAGCTGGAGCGTTACAAAGACCAAACGGCATGACGTTGAACTGCCATAGACCATTCCCAATACTAAAGGCAGTTTTCTCTTTGTCTTTTTCATCTATTTCCACCTGCCAATATCCACTTTGTAAGTCCAGGGTGGAAGACCATGTTGCTCCAGATAACGTATCCAGTGTATCATAGATTCTGGGTAACGGGTAGTTGTCTTTTTTAGTGACGTCATTCAATTTTCTGTAATCCACACAGAATCGCATACTTCCATCCTTTTTCTTCACAAGTACGACCGGTGAACTCCATGGGCTTTCTGATGGTGCAATGACATTTTCACGCGCCATTTCTTCTATAAGGCCCGTCACTTCTTCTCTCTTAGCGAGTGCTAGCCTCCTTGGAGGTTGACGAATCGGCTGAAAATCACCTGTATCAATGCGATGTTTGACAACTGATGTTCGGCCATTATTTTCTCCTTTGGACGCAAATATCCGCCAATGTTTTTGCAGAAACCTTTTTGCTTTATTTTTGTTCTGGGCAGACAACTCCTTCGTCCATTTTTTCGTCAATACTTCCATGGCCGACGATTTCGTTAAAGTTTGGCCTTGTGTGCTCTGCTGGTTATTTTCACAATTTATCACAGCCGTAACTTTCACACATTGCGCTATAAGTTCACCTTTTTGCATCCATTTTGGCTTATTTGTTGGATTCAAAATTCGCACCGGTACTTTTCTGTCTGTTCTTGTGTTTATTAGGGTCTTTCCAATAATCAGGTCTTTCTTAAAATTTTTCTTATCTGCTTCCACTACCCACAGATGGCTTGTCCCAAAGTCTTCATTTGTTGTGTCCCAAATAATTTCTTCGGTGTTGGGTTCAATTCGACAGCGCTCACTTATGTAGACTCTAGCAATTGTTAATTTTTGTCCACAGCCAATGTCTAAAGGAGAATACTCGCTGTAACTTTTCCTACTATTTGCGCCATTTCTCCTGTCGCTGTTCTCAATTGGATCCCATTTAATGGCGTTACTCGTCGTCTATCAAATAAGTCTCTCCTCACAATTGAATGCGATGCGCCTGTATCCAAAGTAAGCTCACATGGTCTTTCGTTGATTTTTCAATGGTAAGGCTGTTGGAATTTCGGCAGAGCTTCGAAACCAAGACTATGGGGCAATCATCTGTAAGAGTCAGCTCACGCCCCGCTGTACTGACTCTCTTTAGTTTAACGACTGCTGCTCGCTAACATTTTCGCCATCGTTCACCCTATTTCCAATTTTTCTTCTTGGTGAACGTGATGCAGATCGTTTACGACGTGATTTGCAGTCACGTGCCATGTGTCCCTGCTTACCACAGTTGTAGCATTTTCCGCTGAAGCTACCGCTGGCGAATGATGAATTTTTCTTTTCAGCCTCCACCTCCATCCGACGAGTTTTCAGTGATCGGCGGCATGTCAACGCAATCGTCTCCTGCGTGAGGGCAACCGTTACTGTTTCATTAAATGTCGTCTTCGGGCTCCTCATTGTCTCGCGTTTAGTTTCTGATTCACGTATGCCGTCAATAAACGCCTCTATTTTGAATTTTTCAGCTACGACACTTAACTCGTCAGGATAGGAAAGGTGTGCCAATCGCTCAATATCCGCAGCATACTCCTGCAAGGACTCACCAGATTATTGGATACAACTTTTCAACTCCAATCTGTGAATCTGCTTCATGTGGTCACTGCCATATTTTCGCTGTAAGGCATCCATCACCGCCTTGTAATTTTTCTGCTCCGCCACTGGAACCGTTTGCAATACTTCTGCAGCTGCGCCTTTTAATGCCACAATTAGCGCTGCAGCTGCGCTTTCGTTATCCCAACGGTTGTGACCAGATGTTGTTTCGAACTGGAGCTTGAAAATACTGAATGGCGTTGTTCCATCGAATGAGGGTGCCTTAAGCCTCTCTGCGCTGATTTCTCTTATAACTTGAGTGGTTGGTTCACTTATTTCCAACTGTTGAATCCTTTTATTAACGTCCTCAAAATCATTTTGAACTTCTCCTTTGAATGATTCAACGTCATCTCGTAACTCAATCATTTTTGCATCGAGGCCATTTACCATTTTAGCAACCTCCGTTCGAACAACTTCGTTGATCTGCGTCGCGTTCTGACTTAAGCTCTGATCAATTTCTTCCCGAACCGCCTGGATATTGTTATTCATTTGTAGTGCATTTTGATTTAACTTCTGGTCTATTTGCAGTGCATTTTGACTTAAGCTCTGACTAATTTCTTCCCGAACGGCCTGGATATTGCTGTTCATCTGTAGATTTATTGTCTGCGTCATCGCCATTAACGTTTTCTCAAACTTTGACATATCTACAACTTCACCACTTGCCGCCGGTCCAGAAGCTTCTACCACTTTCGCTGCTGATTCTGATACATCACTATAAAATTCATGCTCTTCCAGGTTTACACCTTGAGCCTCAAGAGCCTACCGTAAGCGTTTCTGTAACTCCACCTTTCCACCAGTAGATTGCAGATTCAGCTGCTGCAACTCTTTCTTCAGTTGATCCACTTTTAGTTCGTCAAACTTAACCATTTTTATTTATTTATTTTTTTTTTAATTGATTGTTAATTCTTTTTACACAATCCCACTTCTGACACCAATTGTTACGAAATTTCTGTCTCTTTGACGATAATTTCGATCTCTCCCACTTTTCTGAGTTCGATCACTGGATTGTGTAACAATTAAAAACACACAAATTTATTTAGTTATAAAATGGTTTATTTTATTAACGTTCAAATTCTAATATTAATTTAACACTGTATAGAAAACTTTACTACGGATCACACTGTATTCACTTTATTGCTTTTAATTCAAGTGTTCCACTTCACTGTTGAACTACAACTGTGTCCGAAAACTCAAATGACACCCTTTTATACTACAGGCATCACTTTCTCGAATAATCTACTAGCTGCCAGATGGCGTATATTCTACCATTATCTACAACCTACCAGTGCTACTTTGTAGCGTACATTCTACCACCATCCACAATCCACCACAATTCACCAGCATGGTGCACTGACGTTGAGCTCACAATTATCCAGAATGTTGCTATTTGATGGCGTTGTACGTTGTACGACGGCGATAATTTCTCTCGGTTGTCGATTTTTTTATTGTTTACTGCAGCGTCTGTTCGGTTTATTATTTTTAGAACTTTGCGCTAGATGGTGCTAATATCGTTTAGTTTCTTTTGTTGGTATTTATTTCAAGAGTTTTCTAGCATAAACCAAATTTCGCTACAATATGTACATATGTATATGGAAAATGTTGAAAAACGTTGAGAGATGTAGAAGCAGGTGAATAAGGTTATTAACTCGATAATAAGTATATGAAAGTGATGAAAAAGTTGAAAGAGATTGGAAGCTCGAAAAAAGTTGAAAGTCTCGAAAAAAGTTGAATAAGGTTGAAAAGCCGGAAAAAGTTGAACGAGGTTGAAGAAGTTCAAAAAATATGGAATATGTTGAAAAAAGTTGAAAGAGGTTGAAAAATTTTGAATAACTCGAAAAAAGTTGAATAAGGTTGGAAAATTCGAAAAAAAAAATTTATAATGTTGAAAAAAGTTGAAAGAGATTGAAAAATGTTGAATGAGGTTGAAAAGTCGATTGAATTTAAAGGGGTTGAAAAACTTGAAAAAAAGTTGAAAATTTTGAAATAAATTTAACCGCCGCCGTTGTTTTAAAGCAACACCAATTTCGAAAAATTGTCAAAAATAAACGCGTAAAGATATCAAAGCGTTATTGGGCCATTATATACCTTGAACAAATAACTTTCGACTTATTTATCTATTTTCTTATTTTTGTCTTTATTTATAGTCTTTGTCAAATAGGTCAAAAAAACATCTTTTTTCAACCTTTTTTTTGAAATTTGAAAAAACTTAAAACCGATTTTTTTTTCTTCTTTCATGTCGCGAAATTACTACTAAAAAATCAATCTAAACTCCTATTATAACGAAATTATTTTCGTGTATTATTTGAACTTCCTAGGAGTGATTGAAATAAGGTGTTGCTTTAAAGCAACAGATCGAGCAACGACCGAAAATCATGCTGGGTCAACGGACGCTCTTGAGATTCGACATTCTTTCGTATCATGAAATGCAATTTCCATGCGTTTGCTAACGCTGATCCAAAGAGTTCACCCACTTGGGCCACCACCATTTTTTTCCTCTAATTCGTATCCGGTAGTTTGCAACAGCATTGTCGTGTAAATCAACACCACCCATTCCGTGATTATAAGTATTGATCAGTTTTGGCTGCATGATTGCTTCTTTTTGTTTTGTGAGTTTATTCCACCGGGTTGTTTTATTTTCCGGTTCGATTTCATCGTAGTTGGAAGCTATGGTGACTTCGGCATTATCTTGCCACCGAACAAGTAAAATTTTATTTGTACGATCGAAACAATGATCATAAGATCCTTTTGCCAAGTTTCGACCAGTTTTCAAATGTTCTTCACCCCCTCGTAAGCGATTGGATCGAATTGTTCCTGTTGCATGAAATTTTCTTACCCGTAATAAGCAGAGCAAGTAGTATGATGTGAAGAAATTATCAAAAAATATTGAATGTAATTCCGGTTGCGTGACGTTTTTCAGAAGTTTCAGTACAACATGTGCACCTAATCCAATTCGCTTGTCATAGTTATCATTTTTTCCAGTATATGGAAGAGATGCAAATAAATATCCATTTGATGAGCAAAAACACCAATTTTTGAAGCCAAAGCGAACAAGCTTGTTTCTTATAAACATTTTGAAAGAATGTTTTCGAAAATATGGCACCATTTGTTCATCGATGGATAAATCGTCCGCAAAGATGCCAAATTGAGTGAATTTTTGATTCAACAAGTCAATCAATGGACGCACTTTGCTCATTGGGTCGTTTTTGTCAATTTTATCATTGTCACATAAGTGAAAAGCAGCTTTTAAACTACGAAACGTTGACCGACTCATTGCTTGCTTTACAATTGGCAAGCCAAGATCAGGTTGATTAGACCAATAATTCTCTTGGTAAGAAAGACGGTGATAACCAGACAATATTTGTATACCTAAGAACCGTTTTACTAATGTCACAGTAACAAAGGCTTCTATATTTTTTGTTTTGGATGCATAAGAGTTTGTCTGGTCAACCAAAAAACTAATAACTTCTTTATCAAAAAACAGTTCAAACAATTCTTTTGGTGAGTAGTGAGCTAATACAACAAAATAAAAAAATATCAAATCAAATGACTAAGTTACTGCACAAAAACATATTACTTTACCAAAACGTGATGCTATTTCTTTACATTTTTCACTAAGATGATTATCATTATTTCGCTTCTCGAACGTAAATCGAGAAGTTTTTCTCCATTTTGGAACGCCGAACGATTCTAATGGCGAATATTCTGAGGTTGACTCTTTCTTTCGCTTTGATGATGATCGCATTGCAGTTTCCGATGACGCTGCCGTTACTGATGACGTTGCCGTTATTGATGATGTTGTTGGTGCTGATGGAATTGGAGCTTCAGTTGGCATTGCTTCATGATAACTCACGTTTCGATCAACCGCCGGTGCTGCAGCATCATTCCATACGTCGTTTACATCATCATACTACATACACGCATTGAAATTATCAGCAGCTTCCATCACATTGTCGTCAAGAAATTCTTCGTCACTTATGTTGTCTGCCTGTGGCGGAACATAAACAATGTTATGTGGAAAAAGCCCATCTTCTGTTTCATCCCAGCTGTCCAATACATTTCCAATTTCAACCATCGATAGATATCGATTACATGCCATTTTTCTCACAAAATAAGCGAAATCACTTTAAAATCGAAAATTATTCAATAAATCAATTTTTTGCAATGAATTCACTCACACAATAGAAAACAATAGAAAGTGTCAATCGAGAATTAAAAAAATTACAAAAAAGGCGCAAAAACGCATGTAAAAAGTGCGAAAGAAAATAATATCCCACAGAGAAAAAACATATTGTAAAGATAACACATTCCGCCGCTGTTGCTTTAAAGTAACGCCATTTTCCGGGAAAACGGGAAATCGGAAAATTTTAAAAAGTCGTAATTTTCATCTCGGTACCGAAATAAGTCTTTTCTAAAAAAATCAAGATAAATGACCGGCGGAGAAAAAAGTGGCGGTTAATGGGTTAATGAGATTGAAAAAGTCGAAAAAAATAGAAAGAGGCTGATAAAGTTGATAATATATGAGCACAGGGACGGACTGGGATACCAACGTGGCCCGGGAATAACGGAACTTGCGGCCTTCAAACCTATAAAAAAAATTTAAAGTTGAAATCATAAGCCTTATCGCCCAACTCACAACTACACCTTAAGTCCTAAATCCAACTAAGTAACCCATTTTCACCAATTTTCAAATCATTCAAACAATAAAACTTTGAGTCTTAAATCTAATTACACCACGCCCAGCGATTTGCAGTAAAAAAATGTTAATAATTAAACTCAAATAATTCTTAAATATGAAATAAGTATGACTTAATGATTCTGGAAAACAGCATAGTCTATGTGTTTTGGAATAATTGAATGCAATTACATAATTACAAGTAATACAAAATTATTAACTACTTATTTATTTTATTATTTTTAATACAATAACAATTTTTGGAATACTGAACTTTTTTCTACAATGCTGTTTATTATCACTTCTAGTGAAATACTTTGTACAATATCTATTTCACTTGACATAGCATAAGCTCTTCTAGTCTGTCTTGTGTCAAAGTACTTCTTAATCGATTTTTGATTAATCTTAAAATACTGAATACCTTTCACAAGCTACTTGGGTAAATGATAAAGTGAGCATATACTTATGTATATGTTATACCAATGAGGGGAAACGTTCCCGTCAATAAATTATACCTGTTTAATAGTCGGTAACAACAAAGAAGTTTGAAAAAGTCTATAAAATAACGAAATTACTGAAAAAATTGAGAGAGGTTGAAACGGGTGAAAAAGACTGATAAAAACGATAACAAATGAAAAGTGTTGAAAAATTTAAAAGAGATTGAAAAACTCGAAAAAATTGAAAATTTCGAAAAAAGTCAAATGAGGTCGAAAAAGTCGAAAAAATATGGAAAATATTGAGGGAAATTGAAATAGGTTGAAAAAAAGTTTAATGAAATTGAAGCAGTCGAAAAAATTTAGAATATGTTAAGAGAAGTTGAAACAGTTGAAAGACGTTGACTAACTCGAAAAAAGTTGAAAGAGTTTCAATAACTTGAAAAAAGTTGAATTAGGTTCAAAAACTCGAAAAAATATGGAAAATGTTGAGAAAAGTTGAAAGAGGTTGAAAAATGTTGAAACAGTTGAAATAGATTGAAAAACTCGAAAAAAATTTAATGAGGTGAAAAAGTCGAAAAAATATGGAAATTGTTGAGAAATGTTGAAAGAGGTTGAATAACTTGAAAAACGTTGAATAAGGTTGAAAAATTCGAAAAAAAAGGGAAAATGTTGAAAAAATTGGAAAATGTTGAAACAGTTCAAAGAGGTTGAAAAACTCGAAAAAATTTGATAGAGGTAGAGAAGTCAAAAAAATATATTGATAATGTTGAAAAAAGTTGAAAGAGATTGAATAACTCGAAAAAAGTTGAATAAGGTTGAAAAAATCGAAAAAATATGGAAAATGTTGAAAAAAGTTGAAAGAGGTTGAAAAATGTTCAAAAAGTTGAAAGAGTTTGAAAAACTCGGAAAAAGTTGGATAAGGTTGAAAAATTCGAAAAAATATGGAAAATGTTAAGAATAGTTGAAGGAGGTTGAAAAACTCGAAAAAAGTTCAATGAGCTTGAAAAAGTTCAAAATGTATTGAAAACGTTAAAAATTTTTTGAAAAAGTAGAAAAACTAGAAAAAAGCTGAATAAGGCTGAAAAAGTCGAAAAAATGTGGAAAGTGTTAAAAAAGTTGAAAGAGGTTTAAAACTGTTGAAACAGTTGAAAGAGTTTGAATAACACGGAAAAAGTTGAACAAGGTTGAAAACTTCGAAAAAATATGGAAAATAGTGAAAAACTTGAAAGGGGTTGAATAACTCGAAAAAAGTTGAAAGAGGTTAAAAAACAGGAAAAAAGTTGAATGAGGTTGAAAATGTCGAGAAAATTTGGAAAATGTTAGGAAAAGTTGAGAGAGGTTGAAAACTGTTGAAATAGTTGAAAGAGTTTGAATAGCTCAGAGAAAGTTGAACAAGGTTGAAAACTTCGAAAAAATATGGAAAAGTTGAAAAAAGTTGAAAGATGTTGAAGAACTCGAAAAAAATTGAATGAGCTTGAAAAAGTCGAAAAAATATGGAAAATGTTGAGAAAATTTGAGGTGGAAAAACTCGAACTAAGTTGAATGAGGCTGAATATATTGAAGCCAAATTTTATTAGGATCACTCATATAGTGTACTTAATGTAACATAAAATGTTTTAAGCTTGTATGGGAGGTGCCACGCCCACTAATGAAATCCCGTCAAAATTCATATAATTTCAGATCTTATAGTGACCGACACCTCTACACCAAATTTAAAAAATATTACTACATATTAGCACACTAAATGTGGCATTTAACGTATTTGCTTATATGAGAGGTGCCACACCCATTAATGATATCTCGTCGATTTTCGTTTAATTTCAGAGCTTATAGTAACCGACACCTTTGCACCCAATTTTAATGAAATTACTCCCACAGCACACTAAATATAACTATTAACGTTTTTTGCATGTATGGGAGGTGCCACGCCCACTGATTTAATCCCATCAAAATTCATTAAACTTAAAAGGTTATAGTAACCGACATCTCTTTACCAAATTTTATTAGGATCACTCATACATGGCACTAAATATAGCCTTAAACGGTCTTAGCTTGTATGGGAGGTGCCATGCCCACTAATGTAATCATGTCGAACTTCATTTAATTTCAAAGCTTATGGTAACCGACATCTCTACACCAAATTTAAAAAATATATAATAAATAATAGCACACTAAATGCAGCATTTTACTTTTTTCGCTTGTATGGAAGGTGTCACGCCGACAAGTGCCATTGCGCCCACTTTTGGTTACAAGATACCCAATAGCCATTGTATTTACCATGTTAAATTTCATAACGATTGCGTTGTTAGTTCTCTTATTATGACGTTTATAAATATTGTGGGCTGTGCCACGCCCTTCAACGAGTTTTGCCAGTATAGTGGCATAACTTGTAATGATAACTGCTTTCAGCGGTATTGTCTTCAAAATTTTTATGAAAATCGTAGTCGCCGTTTTTTAGTAATATTGAATCAAAATTTTCAATTATTGAAAGATGCCACGCCCTCTTCTCCAATTCCGCCTTTTTTTTTGGTGCTATTGAAGATATTTATGATTTGCATCAGTCTACCAAATGTCATCAAAATATCTTAAATAGTTTGCGAGATATCACGTTATAAAAATTTAAGTTTAGGGCTGTGCCACGCCCCTGTTAGAGTCTTGAAAAACTTAAAACCTATCCCAATCTTATTTTGTTCACATATGCATGAAATCCCCAAGTTTCATCAAAATTACTGCAGCCGTTTTCGAAATAAAGTTCAGTCATATACATATAAAGGGTGTCCCATAAATTTTGAAAAACCTTCTAACAGCAGATGGGTGACCTCAAGGCGGGTCAGAAAAAGTAAAATCATGTTTGGTAAAAATCGCACCGTTTCGAGAAAATCGGCGTTTTTCATATTTTCGATAAAAATCCGACGTTTGGTCATTCTCTTTGGTACCACAGCCACAAATGAAAATATTTTTGGTCTATTTTTTTGCATAATTTGTTTAAATAGTTATGCTACCATATGTGATTTAAAATTAAGCCGTAGGTACAGTGGTTCTTTAAAAATAGCTGTTGAACTTAAAACTTTCGTTTTGCTCCATATTTTTTTCAAACTTTAAGCTGGTGTGGTGTAAAAAAATGTAAGACAACCTAAGTAGCCAACTTGTTAAAAAATTGCCTATTTAATACAGATTCTAGAATGCTAATAAGCGATAGCTTTTATGGTTGCAAAGATATTGCAATTTTAGTGACAAAGGGGCTTTTTGTATGGAATTTAAATTTCAAACGAAATCAGGTCAAATTCGAATTTTATTACGAATAATGCATGCAAACTCTGAATTACGTCGTGTTAACAGCAACAGCTACCCTAACCGTAATTAAGTAATATAATTTTATGATCTTGTGCACCACCTCATTTCATAATCTACCTGTACTATGGGCACAGAATGTGGCATCCGCCTTAAAATTGTGTGAAGTGTTAAAAAATTTGATTCATGATTTCGAAATGTGTTACGTAGAAATACACCTTTCTGTGCTTTACCTAAGCTTATTGTATGCATTCTTTCGCTATGGTTTACCTAATCCTGTAGAAAAGTGATTTCAAAATCATAAGAGCAAAAAGTTACAACGATGAATCGAAGACACTACACACCTCTCGAGTATGCAAACATGCATTTCATTTACGGCGAATGCAGAGGCAACGCAAATGCAGCTTCTGCACTTTACAGAGAAAGATTCCCGAATGCATAGCGCGTATTCTGAAGGAAGAGCTCCTGGTACTGGGGTTGGCAGTGCCAGTAAAGGAAGACCACAATATGAGTATGATAACATCGTGGTAGGTGAAATTGAAAGAGATCTATCAGTTTCTACACGAGTAATTCAAAGACGCACTGGTATTGGAAAATCAACTGTCCGTAGAACTTTACAAAAGTACCAATTTCATCCATACCACGTGACGCGGGTTCAATCGCTGCTGCCTAGAGACTACGCTGCAAGAGTAAATTTTTGCCGCCAAATATTGGACAGATTAATCAAAACCCAAATTTTTTTAAACAAATATTGTGGAGCGATGATCCATCATGCCGACGAGATGGATTCTTAAACTTACACAGTTTACATGGCTGGTCCTTGGAAAACCCCCACCTCATGAAAAAGGACCACTCACAATACCAGTTTAAAATTAATTACTGGGCGGTGATTTTAAATGGGAAGATAATAGGCCCCTATGAATTGCCAGCAACCTTAGATGGCGCTGAATATTTGCGTTCTTGAGAGAACAGTTGCCAGTACTACTAGAAGATGTGTCGTTGGAGTTAAGAAGAACGATATGGCTTCAAAATGACGGTTGCCCTGCTAGCTACAGTCTATCTGAACGAAGACACTTAGACCAGTGCTGGTCCGGCAGATGGATCGGCCGATTGGGCCCGATATTGTGGCCTCCACGGTCACCAGATTTAAATCCTTTGGACTTTTTTTATTGGAGCTGTCTAAAAGAAAAGTTTAGCGAACATTGCGAAATCATGAATCAAATTTTTTAACACTTGACAAAATTTTAAGGCGGGTGTCATTGTGTCATTCTGTGCCCATAGTACAGGTAGATTATGAAATGAGGTGAGAGATCATAAAATTATATTACTTAATTACGGTTAGGGTAGCTGTTGCTGTAAACACGACGTTATTCAGAGTTTGCATGTATTATCTATTACATAAAATTCATTTTTTGTCTGTCTGTCTGTATGTCCTTTATGGACGCGAAAACTATCCAGCCGATCTTGATGAAATTTTTACAGTTTCTTATTATCGATCAGGCGGGTGTCATAGGCTATAAATCTTTTATTTAGGGTGCATATTTAGAGTGGCCCTCATACACAAATATTTTAAAAATAGCGATTTCTCAAACAGAGGCACATCGATTCTCATGAAATTTACACAGTATGGCTTTTATGTTAAGGGGCACAGATTGGATGGTAAAAATTTTATTTAGGGTGCATAATTAGGGTGGCCCTCATTCAAATATATTTTTAAATATCATTTTCACGAAGACAAGTAAATCGATTCACACCGAATTTACACTACGTATCTCTTATGTTAAGAAGCATAGCTCAGGTCACAAAATTTTTATTTAGGGTGGCCCTCGCACAAAAATATTTTTTAAATATCATATTCATAAATACAGTTTTGTCGATTCACACCGAATTTACACCACGTAGCTCTTTTGTTAAGAGGAATAGTTAAGGATACAAAAATTTTATTTAGAGTGGCCCTCACACAAAAATATTTTTTAAATATGATTTTCTCAAAGACTGCTTAATCGATTTTTTTGGACTTTACACCACATGGCTTTTATATTAAAAGGCACAGACAAACTTAAAAAAGTTTTATTTAGGGTGCATATGTAGGGTGGCCCTCATACAAAAATATTTTTAAATATCATTTTCACGAAGACCACTAAATCGATTCTCATGGAATTGACGCCATGTGGCTTTTATATTAAGAGGCACAGATAAGGTCGTAAAAATTTTATTTAGTGTGCACCTCACACAAAAATATTTTCAAATATCATTTTCACGAAGACAGGTTAGTTGATTCACACCGAACTTACACCACGTAGCTCTTATATTAATAGGCATAGCTTAGACTACAAAACTTTTATTTGGGGTGGCCCTCTTACAAAAATATTTTTAAATATCATTTTCTCGAAGACTTTTATTTAGGGTGGCCCTCACACAAAAATATTTTTAAACATCATTTTCTCGAAGACCGCTTAATCGATTCTTATGGAATTTACACCACGTGGTTTTTATATTAAGAGGCACTGCTTAGGTTGTAAACATTTAATTTTGGGTGCATACTAAGGGTGGTCCTCATACAAAAGTATTTTTAAAATAAAATTTTCACGCAGACTGCACATCGAAAATACACCACGGTTGAGGTGAAATGATGCGCACAGGGTAATGCTAGTTCGTAATAAAATTCGAATTTGACCTGATTTCGTTTGAAATTTAAATTCCATACAAAAAGCCCCTTTGCCACTAAAATTGCAATATCCTTGCAACCATAAAAGCTATCGCTTATGTTTTTAGCATTTTAAAATCTGTATTAATTTTTTAACAAGTTGGCCACATTGGCTGTCATACATTTTATTAACACCGAATCAGCTTAAAGTTTGAAAAAAATATGGAGCAAAGCGAAAGTTTTAAGTTCAACATCTATTTTTTAAAGAACCGCTTTACCTACGGTTTAATTTTAAATCACATAATATATCATAACTATTTGAAAATATTATGCAAAAAAAAATGGACCAAAAATATTTTCATTTGTGGCGGTGGTACCAAAGGTCGTATTTTTCGAAAATATGAAAAAGGCAGATTTTCTCTAAAACGGTGCGAATTTTACTAAGCATGATTTTACTTTTTCTGACCCGCCTATAGGTCCATCTGCTGTTAGAAGGTTATACACTATTTATGGGACACCTTGTATACATATACACGGTGGGCTTTAACCAACTTTTAGTAAAAGTGTGAGTTACAACAAAAACTTGAATTGGGGATTGTTAAGGATGTAAGTTAGAGTCGATATTTGGTGGTACCAAAGGTCGTATTTTTCGAAAATATGAAAAAGGCAGATTTTCTCTAAAACGGTGCGAATTTTACTAAGCATGATTTTACTTTTTCTGACCCGCCTATAGGCCCATCTGCTGTTAGAAGGTTATACACTATTTATGGGACACCTTGTATACATATACACGGTGGGCTTTAACCAACTTTTAGTAAAAGTGTGAGTTACAACAAAAACTTGAATTGGGGATTGTTAAGGATGTAAGTTAGAGTCGATATATGCTAAAACAAAAGAAATCCTTAGACCTTTTTTTTTATTTCATATTTACTGTTTTTCAATAATATGTATAACATATCGACGAGATTTAAAAAACATCCAATTTTGTTCAAATTTTGATACGTCAAAGAACCCTAATAGATGGCACCACAGCTCGAATTTCTGTCCTCTAGGTGGTCGGGATCCTGAGAAATAATCATATTTTGGCCTGGAAATAGCAGTTTTAGCCCGTTTCAAAAATTTTAGCTCTATAAGTCGATAAATTCAAATTTAAAGTTACCGATATGAATTTTTTTATTATATCATCTTATATGCTTTTAAAAAAATTAAAGCTTCTAGACCTTAAGACCTATTTTTACGACTCAATTAAGTGAAATAAGTCTTTGTGAGAAATTACAGTTTTGAAAATGGTTTCCTAAATCGTAGTTTTATTCATAATACTAAGGACTGATCTTATTATGTTTGTCTGTCTATTCGCTTTTAAATGAGATAGCATATAGTAAAAATGGTTGATCAGAGATATCAAACATTGAATTTGGCTATTTTCGCAACCTAACACTACTCAAGACGCCGAATACCTAGGGAGCTGAAATTTGGGCTGTGAAACTGTCTTTTTAGGTACTTTAACGTGCCAAAATTTGAGCACAATCGGATGTTTTTTAAATTTCATTCGTATGTTATACACATATTATACTAGATAATATTACTAAAAAAAGCTCTAAGGATTTTTTTCCTTTTGATGCATTTCTGATTTGATTAACATCCCAAATAATTCCGCATTCAAGTTTTTGTTGTAACTCAACTTGTCATTTAAAGTTGGTTAAAGCCCACCGTGTATACATACATATACAGTTGCGGTCAAAATAATAGAAACAGGGCGTCATTCATGAATTGAAAGAAGATATTTCGAACAACTGACGTTTATTTTTCTTCTAATATTTTACAGTATAGGTACTTAATAAGTACACAAGATAAGCACATGACATTTTGTTCCAAAAAATAACGGTACTTTCTAGGATTGCTATTATATTGAGTAATGTGTAATTTCGAGCGGTCCAAATAATAGCAGTGCTCAACTCCTTTTCTTCTCAAGACTAGGTATTTACTTTTATTAAAAAAATTTGATAGTAACAAGTACTTAAGTTCCATTATTTTTGTATAATACTCCAATGATTTTTTTGAGATTTTGCTTTTTAGTGGGCCGTGGAAAGCATTCTACGACAGAGCAAATTAAAGTTATTAAGAACTCCATTTCGCAAGGTGAGACTTTTACGGAAACTTAAAATTTTTTCGGATGTTCATGGGAAATGGTTTAGAAAACGATGAAATACACAAGTACACGAAAAACACGTGGAAGAAAGCTTTCCATGTCTCCCCGGGACGTGAATTGTCCAATACGGCTTTCGATACATAATCCTTTTTTGCCTGCTGCGGAAATAAAGAAAGTGCTTAATATAGCAGCGAGTGCAGAAAACGTTAAAAGAAAACTGAGTGCCCAAACAATGGAAGTAGTTGTGGACTCTGGGCACTCAAATTAGTTTTCCTGAGTTTTTTTTAACGTTTTTTACACTCGCTGCTATATTAAGCACTTTCTTTATTTCCGCAGCAGGCAAAAAAGGATTATGTATCGAAAGCCGTATCGAACAATTCACGTCCCGGGGAGACATGGAAACATATATGGGACGTTCCATGTCAACAGGGACAGTGGTCTGCCCAAAATTGAGCGAAGGGGAAAAACGTTTTAAAGGTGTCAAAATGTTCGTATGCTCAAGAGCTTTCATATGAGAACGGGTGTTTTCGAATTTTTTTTTTAAGGAAATGGCGACCATAAAACGGCGCCTACATATAGATATCTACTTAAGTGTAAATATTGAATTGAATTGAATTGAATTGAATTGAATTGAATTGAATTGAATTGAATTGAATTGAATTGAATTGAATTGAATTGAATTGAATTGAATTGAATTGAATTGAATTGAATTGAATTGAATTGAATTGAATTGAATTGAATTGAATTGAATTGAATTGAATTGAATTGAATTGAATTGAATTGAATTGAATTGAATTGAATTGAATTGAATTGAATTGAATTGAATTGAATTGAATTGAATTAAATTAAATTAAATTAAATTAAATTAAATTAAATTAAATTAAGTTAAATTAAATTAAATTAAATTAAATTAAATTAAATTGAATTGAATTGAATTGAATTGAATTGAATTGAATTAAATTAAATTAAATTAAATTAAATTAATTTAATTTAAATTAAATCAAATTAAACTAAATTAATCCACCCTGTGACCTCACCGATTTGGCTCAAATTTTTTCAGATGGTAATTCACGTGAAATAAGAAAACCCATATATTACTGTTTTTCGCAACTCTCAAGGAAAAGCGAGAAAATCATGTTCAAAGTTTTCCAATAGTTGTCTTATACAAAAAAAAGTTTACCTTCGTTCGAGCAGCAGAGTAGAAAATTGGTTAACGAGTTAGCGTATGATCCTGGGGGTTACTAGTTCGATTCTCCGCTGATGTAATTTTTTTTTTTAATTTTTTTTTAAACTTTTTTTTTTTTCTTTATGTTTTACTTTTAGAATACGGAAAAAGTTCAGAACTATGGAGTACTCTTTATTTCAAAAACTTATAAGCTATTTTCATTATACACTTTTATTACAATGTTCTGGATGATACATATCATAAAAACAAATAAAACATAAAGACTTTCTGCTAAAAGAGCATCATAAAAATGCTGAAAAACTCTTCGGGCTAAGACCTGTAACATCTTACAAAGAGAGAACATAAATTACTCTCTCTTTTCCGTTCTCAGTAACAGGTTTTCGAGTACAGGACGCTTTTTGGGCTAAGTCCTGCAAGTTGTACGAATGCATTATTGTACTGGAACATAGCTATTATTGTTGGAGAGTTCACTGTTGATAGCAGCCCTGGTTTCATCTAATGTACGCTATTCACACACACTGAATTTGACCGCCGGAGTGACTTCGGAGTTGTTTTTTAATTGTGTGAACGCGAAATACGTCGGAGTAGTAGCTCAGTATTTCTACGTCGTGTGAGTGGTAACTTTTGCGCCTTAAATGAATATTTAAATAAATTAAACATTTAAAATTGCATTCAGCTAAAATAAATTTAAAAACTTAACATAAATAAAGAAGAATTTTAGAGTAAAATTAAGAAGAGAAATTTATAATAATAGATGTTTTCTCTTTTTTATTTTTATTGTAAGATTTATTTATGTTAAATTTTCAAATTAGCTTTAGCTTAAAGCCCAATTTCCATGTGATCTTATCTTATCTTATCCCATATCAGGGATATCAAATCAAATTTTTGTAGGAAAGAAAAAGCATGCGAACAGAACCTAATGCGCTTGGAGAATGCGAGAGTGATTAGCATACATTTGCTATCTTCATAGCATGTGATGTCCTCCCTGATATTTGATGAGATAAGATCACATGGAAATTGAGCTTAAAGCAATTTTATATATTTAATTTACTTATGTATTAATTTAAGATATTTTGACATTTGCACGTCGTAGCAAACTATTTTTTTTTTTTTTTTTGAAGTGAAAACTTCTTATGGCACGTTGTGCACCTCCGTAAGAAAGCATTCACGGCTGAGGAAAAAAGTATAAACTCGCGACACCGACCGTCATCGGGATTCCCCGTCATGAATGAGAGCGATAGTAAAATTTTAATGTTCTATTGTTTCTTTTAAATAAATATTCCAAGTGGAAGACAAAATGCAAAGCAGACACACTAACAGACACATTCCATTCTCATTCAACGATTGTTATGCTTACATGTTTGTTTCTTTCAAATTCCGCGTTGTTGCGTTAACAAATTGAGAATGAGAGCGAGAGTAAAATTTGAATACATATTCCGTTTTTGTCTTCCATTGCATTGCCATATAAAAAGAAAACGCACACATACCAACTAACACACTAACTTGCCATTAAACGATTTGTTATGCTTGCATACTTCTTTCTACGTGTGAAATTAATTTTCTTAGTCGGCGTTTACACGAGGAAAGTCTGAGAGGCAAATTCTTGTCCATTCTCTTTTGTGATTTTCGTTTCGCGTTTGCAACATATGACAAACTTTTTACCTCGTCCCTTTCGCTTTTCCCCTCTTGCCAACAAACAAGGAAACTTTGCGGCAAGACTTTCCTCGTGTAAACGATGACTTAGCAATTTTAAAACTTAAATATTTTAATATTTAAGAGGAATATCGTGATAAATATCAAATGAACAGTAAAGAAAACAAAATTATTAGTGATTATATCTAATTAAAAATAGTTCATTGTGTCGTATCATACAATAGTATAATAAACATTCCATTTCCAAAAACAAATCCAATTTTTGATTATTTTTTGCAGTACATACATATTAGTGGAGATTACATTTCCGTGGTGCAACGATCCGACGATGTTTTTTACATATTTCTATTGGTACTATCAAAATCAAGTTTTTAAGTATCGATGTTTTCTAAATCAAATCGATACCTCGAATTTTTTTTATATAGTTTTTTCGAATTGTTTTGACGTGTTTTATCGAAAACCATCGTCATATTGTGGTGCCACGGATATCGTATTTCTAACGGTACTTCCAAAGTGAAATTTTTATCAGATTCAGCAATCGTAATCGTTCCCATATATATAGCTTAGGGACCACCCAAATTACTTTAATTTGAATGCTGCGAATATTATACCACCTATAGTTCCCATTTTCCACCCCTATTTCACAAGGCCAAAAATTTCTTCGCAGCAATATGTTCGCCGGCATCGTATTTCGGTGCGTGTGAATGTGGTTTACGGGACTGTCAAAAACAGCTGATGTTATTTTATTGTTAATTTCATCGTGAGCTATGAAATATTAAATTTCTCAAAGTAAATTCTACATCGCATGTTAATTATTTGCAGTGCATCATGGTTAATTCTGGTGAGACTTACTGAATACTACCCGAGTATTCTGGTTTTGTAATTGTTTTTTATATAATATGCGAATACGTTAATATCAGCAGAACTTATATTAGTGAAACAGGCACCAAAAGAAAAATTGGCTTAAGTTTACTTTAGCTCCCATTGTCCAATGGTAATTAAACTAAAATTTTCTTCTGTGCTATTTAATTCTAAGCACAAATATGTAATCAAAAAAAGTCGCTCGGATCTGGTTTCAGAAGTTGCAGATATAGCTTTTGTAAAAATCCCTATAAGTTGGAAACCTCTGAACGGATCACAAAAATATCGAAGTCATAATATAGATAATTTAATGACCTACAATAATGGTTCGCAAATTTTTGAAATCTAACCCATAATTTTGGAGATATGACGATTTTTCTGAAACTTTGACCATTTTTTTTTTTTTAAAAATGTTATTTATTCCAAAGGATGTATTATTAACCTATAATTTTTTTAACATGGTAAGAAAGCTTAATTTATTCCCTTTAAAATGGTATATAGTTTGTTGTAAATTTCTAAATTTCTTTTTGACCGAAAAATAAAAAAATTAATTCAATAAATTCCTATGGAAACTATGTTTTTATGGTCAAAAACAATGAAAAACAACAACTACAACGACTATCACAACAACAACAGTTATTATTTGACGATTCTTTATTAAGAATCGGGTGCGCGATTTTTCATAAAAAATGTTCGCCAACGGCGCTCTTTTTTCAACATAACCTTACTTTTTATAAAATTATTAATTTATTAATAATTAAATGCTTATTGAACTTTAGCCATTTTTCGCAGCGATCAACATTTTTATGTAAAATTTTACAAGTTGATACAATGTTTTATGTATTAAACAAACGTTGATAACAAAGGAAAAAAAACAACAACTCTAGAAAAAAAAAAAAAATTATTAATTTATATAATAATCTTGTCATTTTATAATGAGATTCGTCTTATAATAATTGTTGTTGTAATAGTCGTTGTTGTTGCTGTTTTTCATTGTTTTTGTTCATAAAAACATAGTTTCTATAAGATTTCATTGAATAAATTTTTTTGTTTTTCCTTAAAAACGGTAAAGGGAATAAATTAAGCTTTCTTAAGATGCTAAAAAAGTTTTAGGTCATTAACACATTTTTTGGAAAAAGTAAGGTTTTTTCAAAAAAAAAAAAAATTGGTCGAAGTGTCAGAAAAATATTGATATTTCCAAAATTATAGGTCTTTTCTTACCAATTTTTTAGGCCATCAAATTATCCTTCTTATGACACACATATTTTTCATTTTCTATTCAGCGGTTCCCAACTTGGGGCCGTTCAAGTATTACGTAACGCAATTAGGGGGTTGGGAGGGGTTTTGTAAAACGTTACAACGCGTTACGCAACATTGTTTTTGAAGTGAAACTTCTTCAGCGGAGGGTGATTTGAAATTGGGTGTGTATAATGAAACGCTGTCTAGATTAGGTACGGCAGTAAATATTATATTTATTATTTAAATAAGTAACGGTGCGTTACGGGGGGGGGTCAGAAATCTTCAAAAATTGCGTTACGTAATACTTGAACGCCCCCTTATAACCATTAGTACAAAGTCTATATCTCCGAAACCAGATCCGAGCGACTTTTTCTTAAATTTTTGTATTTTTTACCCCCTATATACCCTATATACCCTTGAATATATACTTGGACGCCCCCTTATAACCATTTTTACAAAGTCTATATCTCTGAAACCAGATCCGAGCGACTTTTTCTTAAATTTTTGTATTTTTAACCCCCTATATACCCTTGAATATATGCTTGAACGCCCCCTTATAACCATTTTTGCAAAGTCTATATCTTCGAAACCAGATCCGAGCGACTTTTTTTTAAATTTTTGTATTTTTAACCCCCTATATACCCTCTATTTATACCTTTTATTTATTATTTAAATAAGTAACGGTGCGTTACGGGGGGGTCAAAAATTGCGTTACGTTATACTTGAACGCCCCCTTATAACCATTTTAAAAAAGTCTATATCTCCGAAACCAGATCCGAGCGACTTTTTTTTAAATTTTTGTATTTTTAACCCCCTATATACCCTAAAAAAAATCAGCTAAAGTAAACCTGTTTCAAAATTTTATAATGATAATGTTGTATAAATTCAGAATTTTTTCAAATGTAAGGTATTATTATGATAATCATCTTAATCATAATAATTTTTTTTTATTGATTTTGTCCATTGATACATAGTTTTCATAAGGATTCATTAAATATTTTATTTTGTTTTCCCGTAAAAAGGGGGGCTAATATCCAAAAATTAAGAACAAACAATATGCCATTTTAAAGAAAACAAATTAAGCTTTCTTAACATGCTAAAAAGTTATAGGTTATTAATACACTTTTTGGAAAAAATACCGCTTTTGTAAAAAAACATTTGTCCAAATTTCAGTAAAATCATATCTCAAAAACACTACAGGTTCAATTTCACAGATTTTCTTACATTTATTGTAGGCCATTAAACTATCTTTCTTATGACTCCTATCTTTCAGATATCCACTTTGAGGTTCCCAACTTATAAAGATTTTTACAAATGCTATTCCTCAATTTTCGATAGCTTTATCTCCGACACCAGACCCGAGCGACACTTTTTGATATTTATCCTTAGAACTGAAAACCAAATAAAAAAAGTTCGGTTTAATAAAATTTGGTGAATAGGAGCTAAATCCTTTCGAACCAAAAAAATAAAAATCTTTTTAATGTTTTATAGCAAGTTGCTTAAATTTTTTTGACATTGATGTCTTCTCTTCGACAATATTTCAATCATTTACATCCTATTATATACAGTTGAACTTCGATTATCCGTGATGGTTGGGACCGAGCTCATCCCGGATAATCGAATCAGTATTTTATATTATTCATTATCAATTTTCAAAGTTGTAAGACATAATATGTAAGCGCAAGTATGTATGCATATTATTTTATTGTTTACAGCATCGTTTTACAAAAGTATTTAGTTTTAATAGTCAGTTAATGTTATTTGTCTACTACGTTTAGTTTTTATTCTTTCTCTTAGAAGATGCTGTTGGGTGCGGTAGATTTGAATAATAACATGTTCTGTGACACCACGACAGCTAAAATTTTCCATGAAGTCAAGTAAAATTCTACGAGCCTCAGCTAACTTTTATTTTTCTTAACGACATTGTATAGAAAATATGTGCAGCGAAAGATATTAGAATAGGCATGCAATAAAAGAGATTCCCTTATTATATCATCATTCTCTTTCTCCATTTTACTGTGCGTGTCGTATGAAAAACGGACAAAAACACATAAACAGTTAGATTTTTCACATCACGGATAATAGAGTCAATATGAAGAACGTTAAAATTTTTAAAACTTTCCGGATAATAGAATTACGGATAATCGAAGTTCAACTGTATAGTACTATATCAAACACCTGTTTCACTAGCCACAGTGATTTTACATAAAAGTTAAGGTAAATGGCGACTCATGCTTTAAGTCTCCAAAATGTCCAAGACTTAAAAATAAAAGCCACACGTAATTAAGATCTGATTGGCAGGAATGTACTTACATATTAGTATTCATAATTTGAAATGAAAAAGTGTTCGAAATATTCCTTTTCCATATCATAATTTTCTAGGTGAGTAAAGTAGCTAATCGGATATCCATCCTAAATAAAACCTTATTGTAATGATACCCAGTGAGTAGAAAGGCCCTGCACTAAGGGGACCCTACAAGATGTTTTTATGGGAACAACAAAACTTTATTTTTAATTAAATACTATAATTTTTTTCGACCTGATAAGTGACGCTAAAGTGAGCAAGGTGGTGGCACCCTATGCTAAGAAATATGCAATTTTTGTAGAGTTTCTTCAGAAGCTTAAAGTAAAGATATTTATTTATTTTGTCATTAATGAGAACCGCAGAAAATTAACTACTTTTTATTTATTTAAAAAACAATTCTAAAGTTAAAAGGAAGATGTTATTACACCTCCCTAAAAAACTTTACACTATTCTACTTTTTCCAGTTTTTTTTTTTTTTTTTTGTGGTAAATGTCATACCCGTCTGAAGTTGGTAAACAATTTCATCATTGTATCATAAAAGAAAAACCAATAATAACTGCATTTTTTGTGATAAGAGTCTGACACCATTCCAGATATATAATTTATTAAAAATATTTTATGACTTTATTACCAATTAAAAAAAAAACTATCAGTACAGGTAAAATCTAATAACTTATTTTACTTTAATCCTATAGAACAGTCCCGCTATAGCTGTTGTAATCCACAACTTTCTAAAGTTGCAGAACCTCAAGAATGTCCTACATCGCCTTTAAATGTAATAGTCTAATAAAAATCATCTTGTTATATATGTAAGTGCATTAGCAATATTATTTACTCGATTAATCTAAAGGTAAAATTTATCTGTACCATTTTGAGTAAAAAGTCTACCTTACGAACAAACATCCTTCATGAAAATTCTTTATAAATACACGCAAATGAATTAAACCAATGAATGTAACAAACGGAACAAGTTGAAGCACGTGAAGTAAAAGATTCTATTATTAAAATCGAAAAACTCTGTAAACACAAAATATTAACACAATAAGCAATTTTAGCTAACTAAAAATCAACAACAGCCCTTGGCTACATCACCATACGCACGTTGTTAGTTTTGATTTGATGCAGAAAAACAAAAAACAACCTTGTTGCCAAACATAAAGTGGGCGCTCTTCGTATGCACTTTATTTCGATGTAAATTATGCAAAATTAAAACATTAATTGTAAAAAAAAAAAACATTTACAATAGAAGAAGAGTTACAGTGTGGTGCCCAAAAACGAACCATAATTGCAACGACAGGCATAAAAAAACAGCAACAGCTGCTATTGTTTGATGCGTCTTGCGTTGTGCCGCTGACTAAAAGCCAGGCAAATCAGTTATTCAGAGAGCAAATTCTCTGCCAATTGCAATTTGTTACCCAAATTGTACAGACTTTTTTTCAAATGAAGAGAAGAAAATTTATAACAATTAAATCATTAACAATAAAACGGCTAATAACAGTGTGCCAGCAACAGCTGAAGCGTATTAAGGAATTCATAATACCAGCTTCCTCCTTTTGCAACGTCTTGGTAAAATCTAACTTACTGTTTAACACATGACAAACAAACGCACTGCTGTCATTATCGTGGCTCTCGTGATACTCGTTTGCCTGGTGGTCGGTGCTAACTTTTACTTCATGTATTACCTGAATGCAGAGGAAGGTCAATTATCCAGCACACGGGCGCTGGAAAATATGATACGTCATAAAATACGTCATTTGAAACCAGCATATTTAAATCGAAATCCCAGATTTTTTATGTACCGGAACAAGCTGCTGAAGAATTACAAGCCAGCAGCGTATGAGAATGCATCTGTATTATGGGATATTGCCAACTGGGTGAGTAACATGCTTTTGGTTAAGCTCTTTGTTTTTCTTTATGTAATTTTAATTTTATTTCCGTTTTTCGTGATTTATAGTGGCCACAAGAAAATGAAATTTTTCCATTGTACGACAGTTCTATGGGACAACTATTACAAACATTGCGTTTGGAACCGTTCACCAAAGTCACTAACTTAGCTAGGGGCACACAGTTAAAATTGCTTGTTAAATTGAGCAATCAACAAAAGGTAATCTTTAAACCACAATGGTATGACCGTGATGCGGTTATAGATGGTCCTGTCTATGGTGGAAAAGATCGTCATACTGCTGAAATCTATGCATTTTATTTAGGAGCTGTTCTTGATTTTCGTTGGACACCGATTGTAGTAGGTCGTGTAGTAAACTTGAAAGCAGATCTATTCGATAAGGGCGATAACGAGCTACAGAAAACAATGACAATCACAGAAACTGAAAATGGAACAGAGCAGTTTTGCCTTTTTGGTAAATGTCATTATTGTAATGAGGAGGAGACAGTTTGTGGAAATGAAGAGAATAATATTGAAGCTGTGTTGATATATTTGATACCTGGTACTTTGGCAAAGCGTCGTTCGCCATGGCAAAGAACTTATAAGGATGACAAAAGAGCACCTTGGGAGGATGATATGAATTATTGCAAGTAAGTTACAATAGAATAGAAAATCGATTGCACAGATCAATTTTGCGATAAAATGGTTTGGTCGATCAGCGATCGTTCTAAATATCTCTTGATATTTTTTGAATCATACAAATATGTTGTTTTAACTATATTTGATAATAGCTGTTCCCATGATTTTGTATGCGCATCCTGTATCCTTCTGCTCTCTTATCGGCTATTCTATATATTTTATTTCACGCTATCAAAATTGCTTAGTTTTCAGCTCTCCTTAATAAATTCATCTTGTTTAATTACACCATGGAAAAAAACAGCAAAAAGCACAAACACATTAACTTGCATTCAACGGTTTGTTACGTTTGCATGCTTGCTTCTATTCGCAATTAATTTTTTAAGCAATTTAAAAACTTCCATGGGTGGTTCGTGGACATCGATGGCTAAATTCAAATTTAAAAAAACCGCAAGTACAGAAACTTTGCAGTGTCAGTTAACTTTAAAATTCATTAGCCGGAAACAAAAGATACCGTTCCCTTGAATATAATTTTGAGGCGAAATATTATCTGACGATTTTTAATAAATTTTCTGATTTTGACAAATCAAAGCAAAAAAGCAAATTTGCTAAGCTCCGCAAAGTCTGGCATTCTTCATCGCGATACTCAAAATGTTCGCGTAATGTGAAGCCAGTTTTTGTCGTGCCGCTATGTAACTTGGTTAGTAACTAACAAATGTTTACCAGCAATTATCTTTAACGAATTTTTAAAATTTGGTAACCCAGGACCATCTTCAAATTAAATTCATTTTCAAATTAAATTTCAAAAATCACCATCCGAATTCTGCCGACAACATTAGAGTGGGAGCTACAGGTAGCAGGATACCAAGAAACGGAACTTAAATCAACTTAGAAACTACCGCTGGATTACGAAATCCGTGCATTGGGGAAATGTTTTAGGGGATTGAAGTCACTTGCAAATGACCGTGTATTCGTGGAGCTAAATTGAAATGTGGAATTATGTGGGATTCTACATTCAAAAGTTAACAAGTTTGGATTATAAGCTAACTTGTAGGAAATGCAAGACACATTTACTGTATTGACATACTAAAAGATGTGATGCTGCCATATGCCGATGTTGCCATTCCACTTAAATGAAGGTTACATCAGGACAACGATCCGAAATATACCTGTAAGATCTGGCTTCAGAGCAATAGCATAGAAGTTTTTGTTTGACCTGCCCCGACCTGAATCCTTTTAAGATATTGTGGGATATCTTTAACATGAATATCAGCAGGAAAAATTCAAAAAACCACGGAAGATCTATTTAAACCTTAAAAATATCCTGGGAAGGGATATCATTAATAAATTAATATCCTCTATGCCTTAAAGAGATGCCTGTGTCGTCCAGAATAAAGGGTACGACACTAAGTACTAATTTTATTTGTTTTTATTTACCATAAAAAAGGGGGTGCTTTAGTTTTGTTCGTTAAATTTTCGGGTTTAAAATGTTCTTTTGATGTTAAATCTTGACTTATGAGACGCAGATTTTTTTAATTTTTTGTTGACAGTTATAAAGGTATAAGTAAATAATAAGAATCTTAATATAAGATTGTTCAGGCTATAGGTCCGTTTTTTTTAAAAATTATTCAAATAAAACTCTTTAATGTTTTAATGTAATATTTTTAATTAATTATTTTTTTCTTTTCAATATTTCGAACTCCTTCGGCGTTCGTCTTCAGGAAAAATATGATTTACACTGAAAATATAATGACACTTATATTAAAACTTATAATTTAACAGAAAATTACAACAAAAATAAAAATATTTTAAAAATTATTGCTTACAATTGAGCTAAAATCTAACCACTTATAGTTAGTGTCGTTTGTTAACTAAATTATTTAATCGTTGCTATCTTATGTTTTATGATTATGTGTCTGTAAGTTTGAGCACACTTTTCCATGTCTGTTTTGTAGTTTAGTCGTATGTTTGATGGTGTGTTTATTATATGTAACATTTCTATTGTGTAACGTTTTTTGTAATTTGTCTCTTGTTGTAATATTCTTGTTTCTTGTAAGTTGGGAGAGTGCCCCATGGTAGCACAGTGCGCCGCCAGTGCTGTTTTATTGTCCAAAAATCCTTTTCTT
Source organism: Tricholauxania praeusta (assembly GCA_949775025.1). NCBI lineage: Eukaryota > Metazoa > Arthropoda > Insecta > Diptera > Lauxaniidae > Tricholauxania > Tricholauxania praeusta. The sequence goes on along the minus strand of OX459029.1, from coordinate 71,305,924 downwards.
GTCTTATAGTCCGATTTATGTGCAGCTAATCTTGTCCGTAGCTTTGATTTTGTTGTTCCAACATATATTTTATTACATATGTTGGATCCGTCACCATTACATATACAAATTGTATAAGTAAATAAAATAAATACGAGTTAAGGTTCAATAATGTCGTTTTCATAAAAAATTTATGATATGAAAAAAGAAAACATGAGGGCTGCTTAAGTTTTGACCAGTACTGTATATTAAAATCCTTTATATGTAGTACCATACTTTTTTATTTTATATCCTGTTTTATTGATGAAATTCAAAAAAAAAAAAATTACACACGCATAAGCTCCAGAGTTTTTCCTATTTTACTAAGTTATTTGTATTATTCGGTGTATATGAAATAACTTAAATACAGTGGAACCTCGATTATCCGTCAGGCACGGGACTAGCAGCCTGATGGATAATCGAATATATGGCAGAATTTTGTTTTGATTCTGTATGGTAATGTAGTTTTGCGCGACCATCCAATGATTCCATTTGAGAGACACACTTTTCGATCTCATCAGCATTCTTCTTTATATCATTAATTGTGGTTCGCGGAATAGTAGATACACCTTTTTTGATTTCTCTAATGATTTCCATTTTTTTTTTTTTAATCGTAAGAACGGTTCTCTGGCATTTTTGCTTACCAGATTCGGATGGTTGAGGCTCCATTGTGAAGCCAAAAAAAATTGTGTAATCCACTTGACTGGGCGAATAAAGTGCAACTGACCAAAATCAATTAGAGAGCGCACATGAACAAAATCAATCATGTTACGAAATTGAATCACACACAAAGTAAACTAATTAATGAATTTCTGCGAAATTTTCATCTCCGAATTTCGTAAGAAAATTTCAGACAGAATCGAAACAAAACGAAAAAAAAGTTTGCTGACAAAATGTGACGGTTAATCGGAGTGACGGTTGGTCGGGAGACGAATAATGGAGGTTCCACTGTATTGTTAAAATAAAAAAAGCTTAACTACAAAAATATTTTTCCAATGACAAGTAAAAACTCCACAATTCTACATTTTTCGAAATTAACTGCTTATCTTGTTTGTGTTAGTAATTTGAAATGTTATTAGCCGTGTTTTATTGGCTTTGGTTAAACCAAAATCTCATACTAATGTGTGAACCAGCTAAATTTCTAGTTCAATTCATATAACTTTTTTTGTCTTTGCTAAAGTTTGAAGCATCATAGACACAAACCTAAAATAATCGAAAATATATGGTAACTGTACTGGAACTTTGAAGAAGCGTTCTTAGGTCATGCGAGGTCTTGTGCACCCAGTCAGTGCTAGGCCCAAATATTAAAATAGAAACACATAATAAAAATAAAAGCAGTGATGAAACAACAGAAAACGAAAAGAAAACTTTGGTATTAGCGTCTGCGACACTATAAAAACAGTTTAAAATCATTTGAATTTGAAAAAAAAAGAAAATTATGTACTGGTATGTGAGGCCCCTTACCGTGCTAGGCTCCGTTCAACCACACGACCATAAAGCCGGCTCTGATTTTAAAGTAGAATTTCTGTCAAACATTGTCATGCCACCTATAGGTCAAATGCAGAATTATAAAAGGTTAAACTTATGCGTTTTATTCACTTTTAGGTTTAACCAAAGCGAATAAAACACGGCTATTGTTTCATAATGTGAGTAAGAATTGTTCGAAATCAAAATTGTCATTGATGCCACCTAATTTATCTCGTAAGTGGAAATAGAATACCCAATGAACCCTATAAAATTCATCTTCTCTATATATATAAAAATTGAACGCCGTTCGTCTGTCGCACCTAAACTCGCGAACCGCTCAACGGATTTTCATAATTTTTTTTTCAAAATGTTTCTTTTAGTCTGCGGAAGGTTATATGTATAGTTTAGTTTGGAAAAAAAAAAGACGATGCCACGTCCCCCCCATACAAGAGAAAATTTAAATTCATCATATCTCATTCAATATTGGACGCATATGAATGAAACTTGGTACAAATATATAAAATACGACCTTAGAAAATGTTCAATGAAAAAATGGGTGTTACCACGCCTCCCGTAAGAGAAAAAACTAAAATTTGTTATATCTCAGCACCTATTTGACGCAGATGAATACAATTTTGTACATATCACATGTTTCTTATGGTTTATGGAAAGTTCTTAGCATAATTTTGTTTGCAACAAAAAGGCGGGGGACGTGGTTATAAGAGAAAAATCAAATCATCATTTCTCATCAACTACTAGACGCAGATAAATGGGACTTGGTATATATATAAAAGATAAGGTCTAAATAAATTTTAATGAACAAATAGGCGGTACCACGCCACCATATGTGAAACAAGCAAAATTCGTTATATGTACCTCAGCACCTGACGCAGATGTATAAAATTTTGTACATATGTTTCGTATGGTTTGTCGGAAGTTCTTAGCATAGTTTAGTTTGAAACAAATAGGCGACGCCACGCCCTCCGACATAAGAGAAAAATCAAATTCATCACATCTCATCAACTATTGGACGACTGGGACTTGGTACACACATACATATGTATATAAAAGATACGGTCTAAAGTAAGTTTCAGTGAAGAAATAGGCGGTATCATGCCTCCAATATGAGAAAATTAAGCGCCATTCATTCATTGTGTTGATTCGCTGTGCGCTATTTATTCCATTCCAGTTGCGAATTTGCTTTATTTGAAGTGAGTTTTTTTCAAGTAAAGTTTAGAAAACAACAAAAAATGTGAAAAGCAAATATTTCGATATTTTTCTTTACGTAGAAGATTCTAAATTTCTATGCAAAGTTAACATTTTGCACTTTGTAAAAATTGTGTTTTCGAAAAGTATGCGGAACGAATGTATAACGGTTGTTGTATGCAACTTTCTGTATGTTGACATTTTTTATTTTCTTTCCGAAGTTGACATTGCGCACTTACATATGTAGTTAGATAGGACGACAAATTGCGGTTATTCATTTTTGAATTCACTTAATTTGCCAGGACTGTCACTCTACAACTCAAAGTTGGTGCACTTATTATTATGCTTCGCAATATAAACCAACCCCGAATTTGTAATGGCACCAGACTTGCCGTGAAAAAACTAATGAACAATGTCATCGAAGCAAATATTTTGAAAGAAAAATAAAAATGCGATTTTGATTTCCCGATTTCCTACCGATTTTCCATTTAATTTTAAACGTCTTCAATTTCCTGTTAGTCTTGCTTTTGCGATCACCATCAATAAGCCGTAAGGTCAATCTTTGGAAACTTGCGGTATCAACTTGGAGTATTCAGTTTAATTACACGGGCAGCTTTATGTTGGATGCTCACGAGTAGGCAAACCAGCATTGCACAACAGATGGAAAAACAAAAAATTATTATTTACCAAAATGCATTACAATAAACTCATTTTAAAAAGTAATCAAACGATTTTTTAATTTTTGAAAAAAAAAAAAAACATTTAACTATTCGGCCAGTCGACAAATTTTTTCTTTTTAGTTTTGTGTGTTGATATTCGACCAAGTTTAAAATTATGTTTAGAATTAAAAAATTTTAGGCTTTTTTGGTCAATAAATTTTGAAATGCAAATAAAACAAATTTATTTCATTTTTTCTGTCCGACGTTTCGGTGGGGGCTTCCACCTTCTTCAGGGACAATTTTTAATCTAAGAAAAACACAGGAGAACAAAAAACGTGTGACACTTTTTGTAGACTTAAATTTTAAACAAATGTTGACTTACAAAAATTTTTTGTTTCTTTGATTTTAAATTGACATTACTGCGACTTGCACAAACATTTATACGAAAAACATAAATATTGCACAAGAATTGTAAATGAAAATAATTAAAAACGACACAATTTAATAAATTAACATTTAAAAATAAAATAAAAATTCAAAAATATCACATCACTATTGCCGGTTTAGAATCAAGTTATAGTTTGAACTCAGTTTGTCTTTGTCTTCTTTGGTGTTCATGGTTGTTTTTATTTTTTCTTGTATGCGTAAGCTCTCAAAAGTATACCGTCGTACCAAATTTTTTCTTTAGACAACTAAGAATATTATTTTCGCACGCGTAGCGAAGCAAGCGAGGGTCTGCTAGTAGAGTATAAAAAAAAATCTCTCTGAAATTTCTTCACACAAGATAAAATCCCTAAATGGGCATCTTGGCTTACATATATTTTTGACAAACAAAAATTGTTTACTTATGTATGTGTATTATTAACTAACAGCTGTTTGAAGTCAAAAAATATGTTATTATGCTGTGAAAAGTAAATCGTCGTGTATTTACGTTACAAACGCTTCGATTTCTCTTCGAAATTGAAACTACATCAAAAAGTTTTCGAAATGAAAAGTAATTGAAACTACGCGGAATATAGAACAGATCGGATAACCTTTTATAACAGCTTAATGCAAATAATTCCAGAAAGAAATTGCCTGATTCTGAAGAAATTTTTTTAAAATTTTGTATTTCTGCATTAAAAAAATGTGGGATATTTACAACATACATGTGTATACATGTGTGGACAAAAAATGAGAAAATTACGGAAAAACTCGTATAACTAAAACATGCTGGAAATTACCATATCTAGAATATAACTATTAATAAGTGACATCCTTAGACCTAGAATGTTTTCTGAACACTATCGGTTTATTTTGCCATCTTATTATTTTCAATATTTTTTTATTATCTTGTATGCAATGCAAATGTCCTTTTTTTATTTCTTTCGCTAACAATTTCTAAAAATTGCGGCGAACAAAACAACAAATATTCATTGACAGAATAGTCAGCAAAAGTCAAAATGAGCTTATTAATTTTTAAAAATTAAAAAACCCGACTCGAGTATTTTTTCACTCCCCCCTTTATGTGCCCAATTTCCAAAATGGGTCTGCGCCTTAAAGGCTAATGTGCACTAGATCTTAAATTTCGCTTTTTCTAAATAAATATTTCCTATTCATATTTATATGTTTTATTTTTATAAACGTAAAATTAATATTTTCGATATACATATGTATGTATGTATGCACATTAGAGCGGTTCAAAATAAAAACTTTTTGATTTTTTCACGATATGTCAGCGGACTACAATAGCCTTATATGTATGTATGTCTGGACAAAGCTTATTACTGGGATTAAGGTTAATATTGAAAACTGGATTAGCGCCGTCTGTTTTAAGTAAAAAACCCATTTTCAAAAATATTAATTTAAAAAATGGTGCAAGTTACAGAGGTTACCAAATTTTCCAACAAAGTGGGTATGGCTTCTGGGCAACTATTGATCGAAGAATTCGAATCCGTAATTAGTTTTTCTTCTTCTTTTTTTCAAAAAAAAAATAAAATTCACCGGGAAAAAATTAAAAAATTCCAATTTTGTACTTTAAGGTTGCAAAATCACCCCATATTATTTTGCCGCCGATCCCGTGCTACATCTTTTTTAATGTATTGTTATTTGCTTAAAAGAATGCCGTCAACCGCATAACATTTTCTTATTTCAATTCCGATATATCTGCATTTTTCTAAGGGGGGAAACCCCCCGAGCCATCTCATCTTTGCAATGGGGCCCGTAAATCGGAGGCACGACAAAACATTTTTCGTTTTTTTACCATAAAATACAATTAATGGCCCCTATTATGAGTGTCAATAAAAACGACTTGACTTGAAATAAAGCGAGTTAATAACCGTATCATATAGGTCCCTATTGCGGTTGTCGATTTACAATAGATAAACGCTTTTTTTCTATTAGCGATTTTGTTTGGTATTGTGTTTATCGATCACAATCGCTGGGTGCTCTATTATTTTGTTTTGATAGATAAGATTTTTTTTATATTTTAGTAGAAATTTCATTATTTTTTAAATTTTTCACACAAAATATTTCAAACTGAATGAAACTAAACGGCTGTCTCAAGAAAAATAATAGTATTTCAAAACGCAATTTTTTCTATTGAGTTTCGTAATACCAAAATGGCATCGTTTATAGCAAATCGACAACCGCAATAGGGACCATAATCATATTGACTTGACTGAGTGCTATTGTGAATTTTTCAAAGTTTGACAACTTTTCAAATTGAAAAATTAATGATTTGACAATTTATTTATTGTATCATATTTTGGAAATAATTGATAAAATATGGAATGATGCGAGGAGTCGTGGCCGGTAGCTGACTGCAATTCGTGAAATAGGTTGTGCTTCATTAGTGTCTCTCTAACACAACCAAAAGATTCTCTTTTGCTGCAATCAAGTAAAGTATTGAATTGATGCTTACATTTGGGCAAAGAGCAACAATGCATGCTGAACTGTCATCGTTGAAGTGCATAGACTGTTTTCGTGAACAGATGTTTTACGCTAAATATTTTACCGAGTCTAACACTAGCTACCGTTACGCCTTCTATGCGTGGAAAATTAATAATGTATTTTGGTCGCTTCAAGTACATGTTGTGCATTCTCAAAATAAAAAAAAAGGCTTATGGACTCCCAGACTAGGTATATTATTTCTTCTCTTTGGATTGCAGAAAAACAGTTTTGTATTACTAAGTTCAAGCAGGGTTTTCAAATACAAGGTGCATAGTAAGAGTTTTGAGAATAAGCCGTCTTTCGACTGTTTAATGGTTTTAAGCACTTCGGGGCCGTCCATAAATTACGTGAGTCAAAGTAGGTGGGAGGGGGTCCTGCAAAGTCTCACCAAATCTCAACAAGGAAGAAGGGAGGTCAACGAATATCTCACGTCAACTTTTAAATGCAGAGAGTATACATTATTATAGCAGATTACATCTAAAAATCATTAGCAAGCAAGCCTCACGGAAAGAAGGGGGAGGGGGGGGGTCCAAATTTTCATAAAAACAACTCACGTCTTTATGGACGTCCCCTTATGAAGAATAACTGAGCACATTAAAGTTTTGCTTTAATGTCAGACTGCGTATTTGACCGCATTTTTTTTTGCTCAAAGCTCTGTATGAAAGACTACAACATGTAATGGTAGCATACTTTGCCTAATTTTTATGTAATGGCTATATTTTCATCATTTAAGGAGAGTTACTTCAGTTAATTTTAACTCTAAGGATAAGTACCTATCTAATTAAAAAGTGGTTGTCTGATCTAATTTCGGAGATATAGCCATCGGAAGTTATTTTTCATAAAAAAAAAACTGAACTTATATAGAGAGATTACACTGCTCAACGAAAACTCCTCCATATCTTAAAAACAGTCCAACCGATTTCAAACTATTTCACACCATTAATATACCCTATGAAATTACCTTTCATATGACATCAATTTTGTGAAAAGCGCTCGAGGAATTCCTAACTTATACTGCTTTTTAGAAAACCTATATCAGCAACTTCCGATGGCTATAACTTCGACACTGGATCCGAGCAAAACTTTTTGGTTACATTCTCATTTTTACCCATACTACGTTTCTTCCAAAAAGAGAAAAAAATCGGACAACTGTCGCTAACCTTGAATTGTGCTCCCAGTCGAGTACTTTCGGTTGATAGACAAATAATAGTCAATTTTATTGACTCCAGTCGAAAAAATTGACACTTATAATACGAGTCGGTCATTCACAATGGATTTAAATTCACTTGTGTCGACTATTGACAAATATTGACTGAAATCGACAAGTGTCGAGTCAAGTCGTTTTTATTGACACTCATAATAGGTGCCAGTGTTTTCACAATTTTTTTCTAAACATATAAGTTTTCAACGCATAGTTAGCTTAAAGTTGAGTCACAAAGTTTTTAAAAAAATTTGTTCGAATCTTGCACGCTCATTTCACTGTACTGGATTGAAATCCGGTTATTTTATTCTTTTTTATTATTTGAAAAATTTATTTTCTTTTATATAATATGTAGCTGGTAATGCCGCTATTCATTTGTTTGTGAATTGTCACTTTTTTATTGAATTCGTACGTTATGGTTCGTTTTATTTTTGTACACCGCAACAGCGCCATTAAAAGAACGAGGCCACGTAGGTTTATTGTTATAATTAACCCTCTAACCGGTAAGAATGCCGTTTATGTGAATGCAAAACGGTTGCTGATGGGTTGGAAATCTCATCAACGTTCTCTTCCACCAGGCAAAGAAAACGAAAGAGGCATTTTGAAGAAAATTAAGGATCTGATGACACGAACACAGACGATCAGGAGACCGATTTCAGAAAAAAAACACTTTTCTCGTCATAGTTAACTTAGATTTGATGCCATGAAAGACTTAAATGGGACTTTTTCTTTTCTGCTGCTACAGGAGCTGAAATCAGACGTTTCTGCAGAATTAAAAGATTAAATTATCCATCTGAAACATACCTACGAAGCCAATTTCGAAGAAGAACCTACACCATATACTTTGCTGAATTCAATCTTTGTTAAAAATTTGGAGACGATTTTTGCTAATGTATGTGTTGCTCTTCGTGCGTTTTTCACTATACCTGTAACTGTTGCTAGTGCTGAACGTTCTCTTAGTGTTCTTGCTCGAATAAAAAACTTTCACCGATCGTGCTCCACACAAGAGCAAGTATCAGGACTTGCGACTCTTTGCATAGAGGCCCCGTTAGCCAAACAGTTGGATTTTGATACACTTATAAAAAATTTTGCAACCCAAAAAGCAAGAAAAGCGCATCTCTAATGTGAACAAGTTGGAATGCGAATGAGAATGAATAATTTGATATTTAATGTTTTATTGTTCTAAGGTTCGAATTAAATAGTTCAAGCCAAATATTAGACGACTTTTTCACTCTCTTTTTCCCCTCTATTTACAATTGACACCTGGATTAATAAATTCATATTCATTGTGAATAATGACTTTTTCAATGATTCGATAAAAAAACAAAGCCTAAAAATTTTGATAATGTTGTCCCTCATAAAATAAACATATATTATCGTGTCAAATTCAGTGATGTATCAGTGAGCAAAAACCCAATTTCCTCAGCATTTATTTATTTTTTTGCGAAATATAATTGAGCTAATTATCTCTCTATTGAACTTAAGATTCTCAGATTTCTACCTAATATTTATCAATGGAGCAGCGATTTTGTAGCGTCATTTCATATAGATGCTATTAGATGGTATTATTTCCTGTTTCCTGTGTATGGTAAATGTCAAATTGTCTTAATAACGAATTTGAACAATCGGAGCTATTTAGTGAAAATGAGAAGTTTGCTCTGAGAGAAAAGCTATCAGAACACAAACACTTTTCATTAAATCCAATTCACTTAGCAGCAAGAATCCAAATCCTGGATCCAAACTCACAAGGATGCGACTTGTCTGCAAATGATTCTATGGACGCAAATGAATTTCTCCATGATAAAGCCATAAATATGGGATTGGAAGAATGTGATATAATGGTGGAGTTCGGAAAATATCAAAGTCGTGAAGGACTTTGGGGACGCCATTTCACATGGAAAGCGGCTGAAAAAAATAATGCGTTATTATGGTGGAAGACATATGCACCAGAAAGTTAACTGAATCTAGTCCCCATTCGAATACTATCGGCGCTAACAACATAGCAGCTGTAGAAAGGTCATTTAGTAAATCTGGATGGATTCATAACAAGAAACGAAATCGAAATCGAAACACTTTAATGGGCTGAATACTCAGGATTGTTTTGAAGTTTTTCTTAAAGTTTTGTTAGACAATGTCCTAACTCATATACCTTTAAAAAAGAAAATCCATAAACTTCCGTGGTATACTAATGGATTGAAAAAGCTTAAAAATCTTCGTAATAAATTTTGTTTAAAATTCAACTCAACGGGTCTTATTGAGTTTAAAGAGAAATTTGCTCATTATAAACGTGAATTTGATTTTCTAAACAAATTCCTTTATAAACAATATATTTTAACGCTTGAAAGTCGTATGAAATCTGATTCGAAATCCTTCTGGAGATATGTCCAGTCCAAAAAAGGTTCTTCATTCATTCCTTCATCCATGTTTTATAATGATAATGTTTCTAACTCGTTAACTGAAACTGTTGATTTATTTGCAAAGTTTTTTGTTTCTAATTTTGATAGTCATTTTGTACATAACAACCAACTACAGCTTAATAATGATGCCTCATTATTAAGTTTTGGTGCCCTTTGCCTGACATTAGAAGATATTGAGAATGGTATTCGTAGTTTAAATAATTCCTTTAAAAGTGACCTTGATGGACTTAGTTCTTACTTGCTGTTAAAATGTGTCAAATCAATCTCCGTTCCACTTTTGTTGATTTTCAACAAATCTCTTTTGTGTGGTGTTTTTATAGATAAATGGAAAATATCTGTTATTTCTCCTATCTTTAAATCAAGAAATAAAAACAATATTCAAAACTATAGGCCTATCTCAAAACTCACTAACATATCCAAACTTTTTGAAAAAATTGTAAAGGAAAAAATTTTCTTTGCTGTTAGAAATTTAATCTGCCCTCAACAACATGGCTTTGTTTCTGGTAGGTCTGCTATTACGAATGTTAGCATCTTCACTAGATACTGTATCAATTCATTTGAAGATGGCAGTCAAGTCGATGTTATATATTCTGATATCTCGAAAGCCTTTGATAAAGTTTCACATTATCTTCTGATTTTGAAACTTTCAAAAATTGGATTTCATTCGACTTTTCTGTCATGGCTTAGTTCTTATCTTGCCAATAGGGTCTCTTTTGTATCCATAGAAAATGTTCAGTCTCAACCTTTTTTAGTCACTTCTGGTGTGCCACAAGGCAGTATCCTTGGACCATTACTTTTTATTAATGATATTTCAACTTGTTTTTCCTCTGTCCATTTCTTATTGTATGCTGATGATTTAAAAATTTATTTCAAAGTGAACAATTATTTAGATTGTATTACTTTGCAATCTGAATTAAATAATGTCTTTACTTGGTTCCAAATTAATAATTTAGCCCTGAATTTCCAGAAATGCTTCCATGTAACTTTCTCTAAGTGTAGTTCACCTATTTCGTTTTCATACTGCTTTAATGGTATGGCTTTGATTAAAGTTATGGAAATTCGTGACCTTGGTGTTTTCTTTGACTCTCGTTTTAGTCTAACTAGTCATGTAAACCGTATTATACCGAAAGCATACTCTTTACTTGCCTTTATTAAAAGAAATAGTTCTGCTTTTCAAGATCCATTTACTTTAAAACAGCTTTATACCTCCTTTGTAAGATCAAACCTTGAATATGCTTCTTTCATTTGGAACCCTTATTATGGGATACATATTACTCGTTTGGAGCGTATTCAAAAAAAATTTCTTTAGTTTGCTTTACGCTTGATACCATTCACTGAACCATTTCCTTCCTATAATGCTCGCTGTTTGCTTATAAATCTTGATAGTCTCGAAAATCGGCGTCTTGTAAATAGTATTATGTTTATATATTATGTAATTAATGGTAATATTGACTGTCCTATTCTTCTTGAGTTGATTGTTTTTAACGTTCCTTCCAGAAATTTACGCTCTTCTGAATATTTTCATGTAAAGTGTCATAGATCCAACTATGCCATTAATGAGCCTATTAATAGAACTCTCTTAATATTAAATAAATTATATAAAGATAGCTCAATTGATTTCAGTATGTCTAAATTTAATTTTAAATCTGTTTTGTTGAGGCTATTACATTAATTTAACTAATTATAAGTTATTCAAGCTCTTTATATTCTAAAAAATATTATATATTATTTAAGTACCTTTTATTGTAAATCAAATTGTTCTAGTCTGTAAGGTTTTTCCAAAGACTCAATAAATACTAAATACAAATAAATACAAATACTACAGAGCGTGCTGAAAAACTCACATTCATTCTTACAACTACAAATTGTGCAAAAAGATATGGGGGATGCACAAACAGATTATAATTTCAGCGGAGAAGTTTCTTCTTAATACTCAGATATTTCTGAAAATGAATGAATAATTTTCTTAAACATATGTTACTTACACGGTTAGAATTCTTGGAATAAATTTTAATACAAGCGAAGTATTACAAAGATTTTTAATACAATTTTGATTAAATTTAATTCTTTTGAATATATTACAAAATTTTGTAATACATTTTGTATTAAATTCTAATACAGTTCAAACATTAAAACGATATTTTATAACATTTGATGCTATCGCAAGTATTACATTTAGCCAACGTAAATATGATACTACGTTGGCTGATGTCATTAAAATGTTCATGCAACCCTTGTATTAAAAGGGAACTAGGTTCGAATCCCAGTGGATACGACATATTTTTTTTTTTTTAAATTTTAATAAAAACGAGTATTAAATTTTAATACAAATTTGTATTAAAAATGAATTTTAACATCTAGACAGTGTCGATGTCACACGACAGGCATTTGAGTGCGGGCAAACAATAATTTTTTATTCTCCTTCACTTTTTGAGTGGAGGCCAGTCACACAAAAGTGAAATGAGTGCCGGTCAACTTCTGACGTTTATAATTATTTATTAATTTTTCTACTCCATTTTTAAATGCGTTCTTGAAAAAGGAGTTGTGTTTCACTCGTTTTCTTGATGCCATTCAAAATAAGTATTTTTAAATGTACTTTTTTCGCTCCTTAACACAATACTTTTTTTATTTTCTACCTCGCAACACTATTTTGAGTGGTGACTGCTGTCATGTTCGCCACTCAAAAATTAATTATTTTGCCCGTCGTACAAAAAGTTCATTCTCTTTCGTTGCCATAGAATTTTTTATTTATTATTTATTTTTCGATAGAAACAACAACAAATTTTGCTTGCGCGAACTAAAATGCCTGTCGTGTGACATCGCACTATTGAATTTTAATACAATTCTGTAGTCATATAAGTAAGCCCAAAAGTATTAAAATTTATTCCAAAATTTCTAACCGTGTACTAATTCTTTCCTAATTTTATTTAATAAAATGAATTTCTTTAACAAAATTCTGCAATTTAAATCATCCACTAGTACTTCCAGCAATAAATACATAATAATATATAAAATCGATAAATAATAAAATCGAAAAAACCCAAGTTGCTCGTGAAAATGCTGTTTTTGCTGAGCAAAAACATTGGGTTTTTGCTCCGAAAATGAAAAAACCTGATTTGGTACCAGTGCTGTCGTTTGTACTACAATAGTGCTTTTGTACTACCCTTCAGCCACGCGTACTACTCTAGTACCCAACACTCAATTTGTACTACCCATAATTTGTTCCAACTAATCCGCAATTTGCACTACTCCACCATTCTTTGATCTCTCATGCTTCAATTATAATGGCATGCAAGTTATTAAACTCATCCCTGAAACTAAAATATTTAATTCTTGAAGTGTCAAAATCATTGCTCATTATTTTGGTTTACTAATTTTGACATTAGTCGCTCAAAAATGTATGAGAAAGAACAAAAATTTTAGCATCGCATCAACCCTTACAATTGAACTATGAACGATCATAATCAGTGGTGCCCACTACAACAAGCAAACGATCTCACGATAAGCATGTGTTGATGATTTGTTTATCAATTCTGTATACGTGCATGCTTTTTTACGCTCTTTAAGCGCCTGATTGTTCTCATTTTTACACTCTTTGAGCGCCTGCTCGTTCTCTGGGCAGCACCGATCATAATTTATGATTCATAAAAGATTCATACCTTTATATCGCGACTAATTTCGCTTGCATTAATTTTTCTTGTGCGCGTCTTTAAATATACATACTTACTTTACTTACTTAGATGGCCATAACAACCCGTTGTCAGGTTACGGCCGACCTCATTAGCTCTCGCTAGGCGCCTCTGTTTTGCGCGCGCCTTCTCCAATCGTTAATACCAAGCGCGGTTAGGGCTTCCTCAGCTTGGTCTATCCACCGGAGGCATGGTCTCCCTCTTCGTCGTTGACCGGGGACCTTCCCTTCGAATACCTTTTTCGCTGGAGCTTCTTTATCCATACGATGGACATGACCCAGCCAGCGTAGTCGCTGTACTGTTATACGCTTAACTATGTCAATGTCGGCGTAGAGCTCATACAGCTCGTGGTTCATTCGAATGCGATAGTCGTCGCCAACTCGAACAGGACCAAAGATTTTGCGGAGAACTTTCCTCTCGAACACCCCAAGAGCGGCTGCGTCTGTTGTCGAAACCACCCATGCCTCAGCGCCATAAAGAAGCACAGGTAGAATGAGCGTCTTGTAGAGTGTTAGCTTTGTCGATCGAGAGAGAGCTCAGCAACGTAATTGCTTACTGAGACCGTAGTAGCACCTATTAGCAATTGTTATTCTCCGCTTAATCTCCAGACTGACATCATTGTTGCTGGTTACGGCAGTGCCAAGGTAAATGAATTCCTTGACAACTTCTAATTTACAGTTGCCCGCTGTAACATGAGAGTCTAGATCCCGTGCTCTCTTGTTGTTGTTAGTAGACATCATGTATTTCGTCTTTAAATATACATAATTAACGTAATTTTTTCTTTTGCTGTTATGGAGAAGTATGCCACAAATTTACCAAGGTATAACTTGATAGGAAAATTATTTATTTTTTATTATAGGTTTCTAATAAAGTCGAAAGCAGAAGCCGCCAATTTAACCAAAGCTGGTACCAACACAGAAAAAGAATCTGTCCTTCAAATAGCTTCATGCAATAAATACATACTATAATAAATGAATTTCAACATATACTGTTAACTTTTATTAATACTTTCTTACTATCATAGTATGAGTAGGTGTAAGTACAAATATATTAGTGTAGTACTACCCATTTTCACATAGTATAGTACTACCCAAAAATATTAAATTGAGCACTTAAATTTTTTTCGAAACGACAGCACTGTGTACATCACTGATCATATTATTATTATTATTATTATTATTATTATATATAGTTTACAATTAAAATTATTAAACTATATAAAAAAACTAGCACTAGCTGCGAAGGCCTTCGGCTATTAACAGTGATTAATATATATTAATATATGATTATATAATTTTTAAGAGATGAATTGTACATGTTAATTTTTATATTTCATGGTATAACCTAGTTGTTTTTAAGAAATGCGTAATGTTTTTAAGGTCACATAAGTTTGGATTGGAAATAGTTGATAGTGGCAGGGAATTAGGGAAAAGAGAGGATCTGATGGAGTGGAAATGTGGGCAAGTATTGAAAATATGTTCTAGTGAAATATGTGAAGATGTGTTACAAAAGGGGCATGAATTGCTTAAACTATGGTCTATTAGGTGAAGGTGGGTCAACTTTGTGTGACCTAATCTTAGTCGGGTGATTTTAACCAAATCTAATCTATTGAATATACGGTCTAGTGGAAAGTTAAGATAGTAATGTATGTTATTTTTCTTTTTATTATTATTTTGATATGAAGTTGATGTAGAATGCCAGGTTTGAACATAATTGGAATTTGATATACCTTTAAGTAGATTATTTATGTCGGAAGTGTTAAAGTTATGTGTTGCAGTAAGGGGAGCATTAAAGGCAGCTTTAGCGTTTTGATCTGCGATTTCATTTCCCATTATACCGATGTGACTAGGTACCCATATAAGTTTAATTTTTGGATATTTACTTATAAGGATTTGTCTTAATTCAGCAATATAAATGTTGCTGTTCTGTGTATTTTCTATAGCTCGAAGTACGGATAAGGAATCGGAACATATTGCAAAGTTATAATTCTTCGTTGCAGCAAACTTTACCGCTTCAAAGATAGCTATCAGTTCTGAGGAATAGACTGAGCTATAAGATGGTAAAAGGGATGTTTTAATTACTGATGATTCAGTAGTAATACAATAGCTACATTGAGAGTTCATTTTCGATCCATCGGTATAAATAAAAGTGTAGTTAGAGTAGTTGACCTTAAGTTCTTGAAAAAGTTTACGGAAGATATTGGGAGCGGTGGATGGTTTGTTTAGATTGTGTAAAGATGTATTTATGCATTCATAATTAAAGTGCCAAGGTGGAAGATCTATTGCTGGTAGTTTTACAGGTAGGAAGGGTATATCATTTTCTTGACACAAGTTAATGATTTTGTGTATGACGGAATCGAATTTCCTTTGTCGTTTTGCTTTCTTTATTTTAAGAATAAGGGATGCCAAAGGTGTGTCGTTGGCTTCAATGAGGGATTTAAATAATTTTGCAGTGGTATGGTTCCGATGATTTTCTAAAGTTTTCATATTGGTTTCGAAGAAAAGGTTTTTTATGGGTGTTGTGCGAAAGGCACCTGTGGCTGACCTAAGGGCGGAGTTTATTAAAGAGTTTATCTTATTTAAATTCGACTTAGAAGAGTACCCGTACAGAAAAAGTCCGTAATGGATTTTCGAAATTAGGAGAGCTTTTATGACTGAAACTATTGTAAGAGTACTGCAGTTAAATTTGTTGCTAGACAGGCATTTTATAATATTAAGTCTGTTTGACAACGGTTGTAGTAGATGCTCTATGTGGGGTTGCCACCTATATCTATTATTGAAAATGATTCCCAAAATTTTTAACTCATTTGAGTTTGTTATGGGTAAGTTGTTTGTGATGATTTGCGCTTGGCACATCTGTTTCCGGCAGATGTGTAGATGTTTGCATTTAGGTAAAGAAAGTTCGGCTCCAGAGTAATCGCACCAAGATTGAATATTTGAAAATAAATACGACCAGTTGATATTTTGATTTTTTGCTTTGTTAAGCGTTTTTAAAATAAAGAAATCATCTGCGTATGAGCAAAATTTTAAGTCTTTTTGCAGTTTGATTATGGTGCAAAGCTTGTTGTAAGCTATGAGGAAAAGAATTACAGATAAGGGAGAACCTTGAGGAATCCCATTAAAAGTGCTCATATTCTTAGAGTATGAACTTCCAATTCGAACTTTTATTTTCCTTTTTGTCATAAAATTGAAAATGTAAGAGATCATTTTTGCGCCGACTTTCCATTCGATGAGTTGATCAATAATAGTGTGTATACCAATCTTGTCGAAAGCCTTAGCGAAGTCGAGGGACACAATAGATAAATGTTGGTTTTTTGATAAAGCTTCGGTTATCCAAAAGTCTAAATAGATTAGAGCATTGGAAACAGATTTGCCTTTCTTGAAACCCATTTGATGACTATCGAGAAATTTGTTCGAAGTAACAAACCACCATAGTCTGTTGGCTATAATTTTGTCAAGGACTTTAGCGCAGCATGGGTTAAGAGAGATTGGTCTGTAGGATGTGATTACTGTTTTATTTGAGTTAGGTTTTAAGATAGGAATTACTAAACTATTTTTGTAGAATTGTGGAATATAAGAATTAAATATTTTATTGTATAAATTAACGATTCTGTTTTTAACACATATTGGGAGGTTTTTGATCATAGGATATGAGATCCTGTCGACTCCTGGGGTACTACCTTTTAATTTTTCGAGAGCTATGGAGAGTTCCATCTTGGTGAAGTCTTTTTCTATAAGAGACGCTTTGCTGGAAGGTGTAACTGCTGAAAAAGATGACTGTATGGCTTGCTTTTTGTTGCAGAAAGTGGAAGGAAAGTTTTTGTCTTCGGAAAGTTCTGACCAGTATTCGCAAAATTGGTTGGCAATTAATGGTTTACTTGTTATTGATATTGTATTATATATTGGGTGTTGAATTGATTGAATACTTAATTTGTTTTTTAGACCGCAAAATCGGCGAATGTTCGACCAAATTTTTACTGTGGGGGTTTGTGGGTTAATTTCTCCTGTAAAATTGGTTATTGATATTTTCTTAGCAATTTTAAGTTCCCTTTTAAGGATAGCATTAGCTTTTTTATATTTAATTATATTTTCCATTGTAATATTCTGCTTTAGATTAAACCAGTGTTTTTTTTTTTGTTGTTTTAGACTTTGTAAGGTTTTGTTCCACCAAGGAACATTGTGTTTAAGATATTTGTTTGATGTTTGGGGGATGCATAAGTGTGCACTAGATAATAAAATTTTTTGGAGATTTGCAGCTTCCTGATTAACGTTGTTGCTGATTTGTCGTTTGAAGTTTTGAGCAGTGGCTTGTATATGAAATGAATCCCAATCTGCAAGATTGACTTTAAATCTTGGTTGTGGTTTTTCGTTGCCATAAGTATCTGACTTAAATAAAGAAATTATTATCGGAAAATGGTCACTACTGTAAAGGTCATCAGATATGAACCATTTAGCTTGGGTTGCTAAAACGGCCGAACAGAGTGAAAGATCTATATGGGTAAAGGTTCGTAATGTGCTGAAATGTGTAGGTGAACCATTATTGAGAGTGACAAGTTGAGATTTGTCGATGTATTTCGATAAGATATTTCCTCTTTTGTTGTTTTTTGGGGATCCCCATTTACTATGCCAGCTATTAAAATCTCCTAATATGAGTAAAGGGGGGCTTATAACATCAAAAACATTTTCAAGCGTTTTCTTAGAAAATGACTTTTTTGGTGGGATATAGGATGAAATTATAGTAAATTTTTGTTTAGATTGAATAGTGACTGCAATAGATTCAAAGTCGTCTGATATATTTAAAACTTGGTGCTCGATTGAATTATGGATGAGTAAAGCTACTCCTCCAAAAGAATTAGATGGATTAGGGTTTGTGTGGATGGAGTAGTTAAGCGGAATGGGGAAGTAGGAAGAATTTTGGATATGGGTCTCTTGAAGAGCAATAATTTTAGGACTATAGTGTTTTATTAAAAGTTGTAAATGGTTATAATTGTTGTTGTATCCTCTAATATTCCATTGAATAATGTTCATTATAATATATTGCTATAAAGAAAACTGAATATACTATATATAAGTATTGAACAAGTATAATATAAATGTAATTTGTATAAAGTGTAAGTATGTATACTATTATTTATTCATCAGTGACCATGAAATCTTCATCTTCTGTTTCATAGTTGCTGTTGTTGTTGTTGGCGCTTGAGTGACTGGTTGATGGTTTATTATTATTCTTCGCTTTTAATTGCGATTTGAGACGATTTGACATATTACGGGGAAAAATTTTAAGCTTGGTTTCAGATAAATTTAGAATATTTGGGTTTCGGTTTGGTAAAAGAGGTACTGATGTTGTAGTGCTGGTGTTTATGGTTTCTGTAAAATTATTGTTATTAGGGTGCTGTTGAATTGGCAATTGTTTTGGATCAGTGGCAGTTAATGTTGTAGTTAGATTATGTAGTTGCTTTGATGAGTGCATTGTTTCTCCTACTTTTGTTGTTGTTGTTTTCGTAGTTGTTGAAGCTGCTGGAGGTGAGTTTGTCAGTTGAGAAGGAGAAGATCGGAGAACAGATGAGTATGTGGAATTGAGTTGGTGTCTTTCTTTATATATTTTATGTGCTGTTTTGTTGTCAACTTTTTGGGTGGTTTTGATTACTTGAATCTCTTTATTTTTAATAAAAATTGGACAAATTTTGTTATACGCATTGTGTTTGTAATTTTCAATTTCATTTTCTTTACAGTTTATGCAGGCTTCTTGGTGGGTACATTTTTCGTTTTGAGCGACATCGACATGGAAATTAGCTCCGCAATTATAACAAAGTTTGTCTTTGTTGCAAAATTTAGAGAGATGACCGAATCTTAAACAATTGCTGCATCTAAACGGTTGCGGAATATATGGCCGTGTATTTATTTTTTCGTAACCAACAAATACTTCTGTTGGTAGGGTTGGCAGTGAAAAGGTTATAATAATTAAACCTGACTCAACTAAATTGTCACTTTCTTTTTTCATTATTTTTTTTACTTCAATCACATTTTGTTGTTTAAGCTCGTTCATAATAGTTTCTTCGGAAATACCTCGTAAGTCATTTGAGTAAATAACTCCCTTAGAGCAATTAAGAGAGTTATGCTCAGTCACATTGATCTGTATTAAGGGAGTTATTTCAATAAGTTGAATGAGTTGCCTCGCCTGAGATAAGCTCTTAGTTTTTATTAGTAATGTCCCGTTTCTGAGTTTTTTACATGTTTCAACTTCACCCGAGATTGCACTGTCTATTGACTTTTTAATCAGAAATGGAGACACATTAGCTAGAGTTTCTGAGCTGTTGGCTCTGCTCATTACCAGGTATTTAGCACCGAAAGAGATATTTTTTACACATTTGCTTTTGTCAAACTTCAGCTTGGGGGCATTGCTGCTCGTGTTTGGCGTGGGGTCAGGGGCCTGCTTCATTTTGAGAGCACGAAGCACCGGTTAATTAATTAGTTTTTTTGATATTGATCAATACTTCACTTTTGTTAGCGACCAGTGTTTTTAATAAGAAGATTTGAAAATTATCGAGAGAAAGTATTGATTCAAATATGTATACTATTACTGATTGGTTATAATGTTTAATTGCAGTTTTGCGAAACTAACTGAACTCTGATGATACGGTAGGACCGACTAAGACGACGTTCACTTGAACACGACTGATCATATTACATAGTGTTTCTTCAGAGAGTTGGGGGTAGGGGCCCGAATTTATACCTCCCCCGGGCCCGGACTTTCTCTCAGCAGCCCTGGTTTTAGCTTGAGGCTTAAAAATAATTGTCTCAAAAAAAAATAAAATCCATCTACAAAATTTTCAAAAAACACATATGCAACGGAAAATTGGAACTCGACTCAGTCACCATAGTAGAACTGTATCCTCGTATTTTTTTTTTTTTTTTTTTCACAAATAGAAGTGGACCTTCTCACATAACCAACTCATTGAATTACTGTACTTTTTTATTATTGCAGACCGTTAAAGTCTAAAATAGAGACTATACGTTTGCTGGACCTCATTGATGTTGCCATATTTGACTACCTGATTCAAAACGGTGATCGTCATCATTACGAAACTCGTGAAGAACGCGTAGTTTTAATAGATAATGGTAAAGCTTTTGGAAATCCTAATAAGGACCATTTAGATATTCTGGCGCCGTTATATCAGTGTTGTTTGTATGTTACGCGAAAACTTTCATTTTGTGCGATATATTTTCACCAATTTTATTCTATTTTAGACTACGCAAATCTACGTGGGATCGTTTGCAAGTATTTTCTGGTGGTGTTTTAACAGAGATAATTGATCGGCTTTCTAAACATGACGTTCTTTACCCACTTATTACAGACAAGCACAAACGTAGCTTAGAACGCCGTCTATTGGTCGTATATGCTGTTGTGGAGTATTGCATGGATAAAGAGGATGATAAAATGTTTAAAACATTGTAGATAAGTTTTATAATAAATTGCGTGAACTCTACGTATTTTATATTTTTGGGGTAAAAATATTGTATTACTTGTCGTCTTCTAGCTTTTGAAATATGTAGGAATTATTTCTGAAACAGCATCTAATCTATATATTAATACGTGAACATCGAATCTTGTGGTACACTTTTTTAGTACTTTTTAGGCACTGTTCCATAGATGTGCAGAAAAAAAAACGGCGGGTTGCATTCCGGGAGTGCCGACAGAAGTGAAAACAAAAAGTTTAATGGCAAGTTAGTGTGTTAGTTGGTATAAGTGCGTTTTCTTTTTATATGGCAATGCAATGGAAGACAAAAACGGAATATGTATTCAAATTTTACTCTCGCTCTCATTCTCAATTTGTCAACGCAACAACGCGGAATTTGAAAGAAACAAACATGTAAGCATAACAATCGTTGAATGAGAATGGAATGTGTCAGTTAGTGTGTCTGCTTTGCTTTTTGTCTTCCACTTGGAATATTTATTTAAAAGAAACAATAGAACATTCAAATTTTACTATCGCATTCATGACGGGGAATTCCGATGACGGTCGGTGTCGCGAGTTTATACTTTTTTCCTCAGCCGCACAACGTGCCATAAGAAGTTTTCACTTCAAAAAATCAGGTGTATTTGTTGCCGTTAAGACAGGTAAAATAAAGTGAACATATTTACATCATTCCCCCATACAAAACGCATTAACCCCAAATGGAAAAAAAACGTCACGGCTGAGATGCCTCACCGATTTTTATGAAATTTGATATGGAGATAGATTGAACCTTGAGTAAAGACATTTGTTTAAAGTGGGCGGTGCCATGCCCATATCAAGAAAAAACGTCTCCACAGCTGAACTAATGGACCGATTTTGATGAAATTTATTTTGGATATAGATTGAACCCCAATAAACATTTTTCAAAACGCTGAGTGCTTTTAGTTAGCGTGGCACCACTCCTAACAGAAAAATCGTTTTCACTGCCAAACTAATAGACCGATTTTTATAGAACTTGGTACAGGGATAGATTAAATTTTCAGGAAAGGTGTTCGGTTTAAAGTGGACGGTGCTACGCCCCCAATAGGAAAATATTTTTTCACAGCTAAAATAATGGACCGACTTTGATGAAATTTGATATGACGATAGATTGCACCCTAAGGAAGAGAAAAGGTGGGGGATAAAACAACATGATACCCTGATTTTAATTTTTCGGAGCGATGACAAAAAATATCTTTTTCCAGTTTAGTTTTTTAATAAGTACTAAAAAGTATTTATTGTTACTTTTATGCGCGCTTCATTAGAAAATCTATATATTAATACGTGAAGATTGAAAATTGCGGTACATTTTTTTAGTATTTATTATTAAGAGAGGGGATGAAACTTATATCATTCGAAAGGTATTGTTTCATAGATGTGCACAATAAAAAAAGAATGTGTTTATTTTGAACGTAAAGCAGGTAAAATAAAGAGAATATACACCGATGATTTCCCTATACAAAACGCTTTAGCCAATGAAATGAAAGTATTTTAATCGTTTTCATGGCTGTATGAGCTATGTACATAACATTTAGATTTTATTAAATATCATAAATTTAATTGAGTCGTGGGCGTAAAATTTTAAAGGCTAACAATTTTTTGGAAACTTAACACGCATAAGGTTGGGTAGTTTTTAATATCTTTTTATTAATACTACGTTGACATCCAAAATTATCACACCTTTATTTAGTATTTCTTATAAATGAAGTGGAATGAAACTTATATCATTTGAAAGGTACTGTTCTATAGATGTGAAAAAAAGTGTGTATGTTATCGTTAGGGCAGTTAAAATAAAATGGATGCAAAATGCTTTAACCAATTAAGTGGAAGCGTTCTTATAACTTTCATGGCTATATGAGCTAAATTAATAATTTATTGCGCTGTTATAAAACTTAAAGAATTTAAGAATTTGTCATAGAAATGCTAATATATTTAATTGAGTTTTCAACGGCAAATTTTAAAGAGACAATTTTTTTTGGTAAACTTAAAACCCATTAGGTTGGGTAGTTCTTAATATTTATTATTACTGCGTTCATAAACTATAGCACAATTTATGTATTTTAAGAAAATGTGCTGTAGCATGTTGGATATTGAACCTCAGACGCTCATACTGACATATTTTGTGCTTAGATATGTTCTCTTTAAGCTGACATTATCAAATTTTGTATTCACTTGACTCTCTCCATAAACCGTGATCAATATCTCCAACATTGCATTTTTTCCGCCTAAAAATCGTTCATTTAGTATAGCACAAATGATTTAAAGTCAATTTTTTTCAACAAAAACAACAAATTTTTATTATAATTTTTTATTATTTATTACGAAGTGGTTCCACCATTTGATTTGGTGCATTCAAATATCCTGTTTCGCATGGAGTGTGCTAAATTTTGTACCAGTTGAGCATCGAGAACCTCTCACTCTTCAAATATGGCTGTTTTTAATCCAGCAACACTTGAAAACTGTCGTTTATCAGCATATATTCGCCAGACAAGAATCCCCCAAATGTTCTCAATTGGATATAAGTCAGGAAAACAAGCTGGCTAATCCAAAACATTAACATTGTTCATTTCAAGCCACTCTTGTGTTATCTTGTTGGCGTGGACAGCAACCAACTTGCAGCTTGTGTTCCAACAAAAGTGTGCAAAACAACGATTTGGAATATGCTCAAGTGCTCCAAACAAATTTGCAGGCAAAAATTGGAGCTTATGCCACGCCGCTTCAAGCGTCATAAGGATACACGGTTAGAGTTTTGGCGGAGTAATATGGACAGAGACTGGACAAAGCTAAGCTTTTTTAATATGCTCCATTTTATCTTCGTTAATGGTTGTTAATTTCAACTGGTAATTTATTCTCATGAAAAGATGTTCAACTTGGACGATCCGAATGACAATATAGGATTTTGCGTGATTTAAAAAAAGAACCCTGATATTTTTCAAAGAGAAATTTTAGTGAAGATTATTTTGTGATATGGGGTTTTTTACAGCTCAAAGCACTTTGGAACTACAAGTTGTACCCACAAAACTGATCAGAGAGTTGT
This sequence comes from Tricholauxania praeusta, assembly GCA_949775025.1. Taxonomy (NCBI): domain Eukaryota; kingdom Metazoa; phylum Arthropoda; class Insecta; order Diptera; family Lauxaniidae; genus Tricholauxania; species Tricholauxania praeusta. The sequence continues at coordinate 71,281,804 of OX459029.1, read as the reverse complement.
ATTGTCAGCTATTGAGAACTAGTTTGCTTCCATATATGGAACAAAATAGATGCTGTTACTACATATTTCAGCAGGATAACGCCGCTGTTCTCGCCAGGAATGAAACACAAGAGTGGCTTGAAATGAACAATGTCAATGTTTTGGATTGGCTATCTTGTTTTCCTGACTTATATCCAATTGAGAACATTTGGAGGATTTTTGTTAGGCGAATGTATGCTGATAATCGACAGTTTTCAAGTGTTGCTGGATTAAAAACAGCCATATTTGAAGAGTGAGAGGTTTTCGACGCTCATCTGGTACAAAACTTAGCACACTCCATGCGAAACAGAATATTTGAATGCACCAAATCAAATGGTGGAACCACTTCGTAATAAATAATAAAAAATTATAATAAAAATTTGTTGTTTTTGTTGAAAAAAATTGACTTTAAATCATTTGTGCTATACTAAATGAACGATTCTTAGGCGGAAAATATGCAATGTTAGAGATATTGATAACGGTTTATGGAGAGAGTCAAGTAAATACAAAATTTGATAATGTCAGCTTAAAGAGAACATATCTAAGCACAAAATATGTCATTATGAGCGTCTGAGGTTCAATATCCAACATGCTACAGCACATTTTCTTAAAATACATAAATTGTGCTATAGTTTATGAACGCAGTGTGTATAATGAAGTAGTTTATTTTCAAAATATACTTTTTTTTATATTGCAGAAGGAATTTAATTTAATAAATATATCAAGGAGCATAAAAAATGCCACATCAGAAAATAAAAACCGATTCTACTCATGCATTTTACCGTGGTTTTTACTTTTTGTCACTGAAAATTTTACGATCCCATACGTTCAAAAACCGGAATATTGCTCTTTATATTAACTTTTTTGACAGCATAGTTTTGCCATATTATTTTTGTTTGAAAATTTGGTTTTATTGATTAATAGAGATTTGAATTTGCGTTTAATTGCAGTGTTTTTTTGTTTGGAAAGTTTCCAATATTCAATATGGGTCATTCCATCTATAATTTGCCTATTTATACCCTGACGTGTTTTAAATTGGCTGAAAATTTTTTGAGTGGTTAAGGCATTATCTAATATATAGAAAAATATTATATCAAACTTTTCCGACCAATAGTTTTGATAAAAAAATTAATTTCTTAACTCTGTTCAGAGCCGCTCGTAAATAACACAAAAACTTGAATGATGAATATAAACAAACAAACACAATTCGCTTTCATATTATTTTTAGGTAGATGACAAAAAACTGCAATTCTGGAAAAATTAACGCCTAAGCGTTATATATACACTGAAAGAAAAAAAAAATTACGTTTCAGGAAAACATCGATTTCTCAAATACTCTAAAATCGATTTAAGCTTTTTTATGCTCAAAATGTTCAAAACATTTAGGAGTACCATCCCTTAAAATTTCATTCATGTTTCTGCACCCTATTTGATTTGACAAGCATTTTATGAAACTTAAAAATAAAACTTGGATATTCCATTGATACTTTTGTTATTTTTTCTATGTTTTTTTGCAATTTTTATAATATTTTCAAAGTTTCGAAATCTTCAGCTTTTTTCAATTTTTAAAAATTTTTCAATTTTTTTAAGTTTTCTATTTTATGGAAAATTTCAAAAATTTAAGAAATATTAAAAATTTTAAAAATGGAAAAATTTTAAAAATTGGCATAAATTGAAAAAAGTTAAGTTTCTCAAAATGTTCAGAAAATATAGGAGTACCATCCCTGAAAGTTTCATTTATGTTTTTGCACACTATTTTATTTGACAAGCATTTTAGTAAAGATTTATGAAGCTTAAAAATAAAATTTGGATATCCCATTGATACTTTTGTTAATTTTTCGATATGTTTTCGCAATTTTTATAATATTATCAAAGTTTCGAAATCTTCAGCTTTTTTCAGTTTTTAAAAGTTTATCAATTTTTTTAAGTTTTCTATTTTTTTGAAAATTTCAAAAATTTATGAAATATTAAAATATTTAGAAATGGAAAAATTTCAAAAATTGGCATAAAATGAAAAACTTAACTTTTTCAACTTTTTTTTGAAATTTTTGCATTTTTAAAATTTTCAATATTTCATAAATTTTTGAAATTTTCAAAAAAATAGAAAACTTAAAAAAATTTAAAAACTTTTAGAAATTGAAGATTTCGAAACTTTGAAAGTATTATAAAAATTACAAAAAAACATCGAAAAATTAACAAAAGTATCAATGGAATATCCAAATTTTATTTTTAAGTTTCATAAATCCTTACTAAAATGCTTGTCAAATCAAATAGGGTGCAAAAACATGAATGAAAGTTTAAGGGATGGTACTCCTATATGTTCTGAACATTTTGAGCATAAAAAAGCTTAAATCGATTTTGGAGTATTTGAGAAATCGATGTTTTCCTGAAACGTAATTTTTTTTTCTTCCAGTGTATATATAATGCTTAGGCGTTAATTTTTCCAGAATTGCAGTTTTGCGTTAATTTTTCCAGAATTGCAGTTTTTTGTCATCTGCTAGTACACAGCTACCTGAAAATAATATGAAAACGAATTTGAATTGTGTTTGTTTGTTTATATTCATCATTCAAGTTTTTGTGTTATTTACGAGCGGCTCTGAACAGAGTCAAGAAATTAATTTTTTTATCAAAACTATTGGTGGGTAAAGTTTGATATAATATTTTTCTATATATTAGATAATGCCTTAGCCACTCAAAAAATTTTCAGCCAATTTAAAACACGTCAGGGTATAAATAGGCAAATTACACTGTGGAATAAACTTAGGTTAGCAAAAGTTAGGTCGATTCTGACAGTGAGGGGTCAAAATAGAGGCTAAATTAGAAGACCCGTAGTTCGAATTTTTTTTTAACCGACCTTCGAACTTTGCAGTCAAATGCCGATTTTCAGCATATTGTTTGTATGGTTTTTTGGCTATAACTCGTCGACTAATTGATATTTTTCAATCTGTAAAAGCCAAAATATTGCTAGAGACCTGTGCAACAATTAAAATTTTTTAAAAAATTTATTTAGAAATTTTTTGTGGTGCTTATGAAGCAAAAATGTTGGAAAAATTATTTTATTTTTTTTTCATGCTTTTTGAAAATATTTTCCACAAAACTAAGTCTTTTTTGCTTTCTGTTTGATCTATAATATGCTTCTCAGTTTCTTCAATAAATTTCATTTGAAAAAAAAAACAATCATAATACGAAACTTGCGTTTTCCAGCTTAGTATTAATTTACTTCTCATTTTTTATGTACCAATTTTGTTCAGTGTTGGTTTTGAACATATATTTAATACTTCTATATTGCTACTATAGCCAATTTTTGTTCACCCAGAATATGACATGTTAAATGCTATCAACTCTACTGCGCATGACCGAAAATTGACAATAGATTTTATGAGAACCAGTAGCGGTTGATTTTATTTATTAATTTTTTTTTTTCAGCTCGCAAGATTTGATTTTTGATACATATTCAAAACATTATAATTTCGATTAGACGAAAATTAAATTAAAAATGTCGCAGTACTGTTATTTATGTTTAAAAGATAAAGATTCAAACGAAAATGTAAAGTTTCATGGGTGAGTAAAATTTTAATATGCATTTCGCACTGCGTAAGGAATAAATTTACCAAACTAATTTTATTTAATAATCAATAATATCAAAATTCCATTATAGATTGATGTTAATTTCTTGCGAAATAAAACCAAAACTTTTTTCCCATCAATAAAAAATTGATTTTCTTCATTAGATCTAATTTTTTTTGCGCCGTCCCTGAGTCCATTTGGCATTTAATACATTTTGTTTACAAATATTTTAAAAAATCAAAACATACAAAACTAGCGCATGCGCAAAACAAACTGTAGATTTTAGATATGTCAACAATCTTGGTGAACTTCAAACACACTGAGCAGGTAGGTTAGTAGCAATATAGAAGTATTACATATATGGTTTTGAAGAAACATTGAAAAAGAAATTATAAAAATATGGAAAAAATATAATTTTGAAATGTCAGTTATAAAAAGTTTTAAGTAAAAAATTTAAATAAATTAAATTAATGATTTGGCCAGTCGCCGTTTAGCAGGCGTGTGTGGATCAACATCACTGCTCTCTCTAATATCTTGGTCATCATCAGAATGGCCGATAATTTCGTCCAACAGATATTCTAGAATTTCATATTTGTCTTCCCCTTCTTCCTTTTTCTGGTCTTCCTCTTGTTCAAAGGTGTTTTTATACCACCAACAAATTTCAGCGAGTAAAGCATCTGGAGATTTCTTTCCTCTGTACCTGATACGAAAATAGTTTTCAATCGTTAACATGTTTAAATTGTGCACTCTGACAAAGATATTAGAAAAATCTAGGAATTCAAAATATGCACACTCTATAGTTACCTTATTTCAAATGGAAGCGCAGTTTGGTGATAACGTTCGCCTTGCTCATCAGATTCAGTTGGCAACTGTTGAGCGAGTTGATCAAGATGCTGATGCATGAGATGAATTTTGTACGACATATTAACCCCAATTTCATCGAAAGCTGCCAACATGTTTGCAACAGATTGCCTGTAGTTGTCTTTGCGTTCTTTACCCAAAAGTCCTTTAATGACTGCTTTCAATGCGAGCCATGCAATTAATTCTCGGTCTGTCAGAACTTGGTCAAAATCTTGACGACTCATTAGTTTCCGTATCTCGGGACCATTAACAACCCCTTCCTGAATTTTGGCGTTACTTAGTCTTGGAAAAATATCTTTTAAGCGGTTGAATACTGCTGGTCTTTTTGCGATATATTTCAAAAAACTTTTAGCAATGCCAAGTTTAATGTAGAGCAACGGCAACAAAATTTTCATTTCAGGAACAAGACTAGCCTATTGTCTTTAGGCCATTTCCGTCCAATGCGACTACTCCAGTTATGCTGTTTGTACTGGTTTCTTCCTTTAATACCTTCTCCGTATCGTGAATCCCAATCGCACAAAAAACACGGATATTTTGGACGGCCAGATGCTGTTAAGCCTGTAATCAATGAAACTATTTTGAGGTCGCAGCAAATGCTCCACTGGTGTTCCTTATATTTGACTACTTCCAGAATGTGTTTCAAATTATCGAAATTTTCACTAGTGTCAGTGCTATACGCATTCGGAACAGAAGGCATTCTATTTGTCTTGTGCAAAAGCACAACTTTTAAGCTGATTAGTGAACTATCGATGAATAAACGCCAATCATCTTTTTTATAGGTTAACCCTATCGTCTCCATTAACTTTTCAACATCGTTGCAATAAGCGAAATATTTTGCATCATTCACATTAAAGAACTTTTCTAACTCTTTTTGGCGTTTTCGATATGCTGTTACTTTGGTACCTTTCGCCAGCAAATTATTTCCTTTCAAAAATTACGCCATTAGTTCTGATTTTTTCTGAGTCAAACACAAATTTGCAACAATTCCATCCAATTGGTTTTGTGTGACTAGGATTGGGTCCTTTGATGTTTCATAGGATGTACCTTCACCAGGGTCGTATTCTGAGAAGAAATACATGGATGTAGCAGCTGCGGTTGTAGTACTGATTTCTGTTTGAAGATCAATACTTCGGTATGTTGGTACTGGAACGAATTCTGAGTGCGGTAATGGTAATTGGGCACTCGGCACTGCTACATAAGTTTTATTCTTTTCTTTCCTTCTATTCAAAGTTTTATGGTAGTTGAAACATCCATAGCAATTTTCTTCTTGATGCGGGCTGTTGTCTAACCACATCATTGCTATACCAAAAGGCATAGTCTTCTTCTTTTCACTTTTCCATTGCATAAGAGTTGAATAGCAATTAAAGCAAACTTTTTTAGGGGCATAGTTTACGTCAGTGCAAAACTCTTGCGAGAAATATTGTTTAAAGGCTTCCAAAAATAAATCACTCACATTGCCACATTTTTCATCGCTTGCTATGAAACGTTCACAAACATTACAAAAATGGTCCATTTTACATTTTGGTTCCGACATTTTTAATACAATATATATTATACAATGTTTTCTTTGTTATTTTTATGAAACCGATGCACTTCACTTAAACCACTCACAAAATGAAATAAGTTCCAAAAAAATTAATAGCGAATTTTATCACGACCGAGCGAAAATTAAAAGACATCAGCATCAGCTGAGTTTCGAGTCTTAACTGAATCTTTATTTTTGAAGTTTGTTCGCATGTACGAAATAAAAAAAATCACTACCTGTGCGGTGGTTGAAAACAAAAAAGTTGTTTTACTAATTCCTAATTCTTGGAAGTTCCCTTTTTAATTACTTCTACCTAAATCGCTATTTATTTAATGGTTTTGGGATTTTTAACGCAAATTATCGACTAAGACCATTTTCTTTTCAAATGAAATTTATTGAAGAAACTGAGAAGCATATTATAGATCAAAGAGAAAGCAAAAAAGACTTAGTTTTGTGGAAAATATTTTCAAAAAGCATGAAAAAAAAAATAGTTTTTCCAACATTTTGCTTCATAAGCACCACAAAAATTTTCTAAATAAATTTTTTAAAAAATTTTAATTGTTGCACAGGTCTCTAGCAATAATTTGGCTTTTACAAATTGAAAAATATCAATTAGTCGACGAGTTATAGCCAAAAAACCATATAAGCAATATGCTGAAAATCGGCATTTGACTGCAAAGTTCGAAGGTCGGTTAAAAAAAAATTCGAACTACGGGTCTTCTAATTTAGCCTCTATTTTGACCCCTCACTGTCAGAATCGACCTAACTTTTGCTAACCTAAATTTGTTCCAGTGTTATAGATGGAATGACCCATATATTTATTTTGAGTTACAGTTGCGATTTTTGTCAAAAAATTTACGGAAAATATATTTTTGTTATGCCTTGAAGAAGGACGATAGCAGGTCGGACTGAACGGTAAAGAGATAAGGAGGAATAATTTTTGTGCCAAAATCAAATAGACCGATTAATAGGAATAATGTAAAACAAATAGAAATTGATAATTCTGTGTTGTTTTGCATTTAAATGTGCATTGAATGTAATTCCAAAGATGAGGTGAGGCTAGGTGAGGTGAGGTTGGGTAAGGTGATTACTGAAACTAAATAAGATCGTAGTCAATGGACAAAAACGTTTTGTTAAGAGGCCGGTAAAATTCTTCAAAAATTAAAATATAATTCTTTAAGTGTTAATGGTCGAATTTCGACATCAGGCGATACTAGTTTTTATTAATGCACAATTCATAAGAGCGCAGTTTGTCAAAACGACACATATAATCGTAAAAATAAATGTTTTCTCAATTTTAAAATAAAAAGTAAAATGATTATTCGAGCTGTGAGCTATGAAAAAAGCTTCTGCACTTCCACAGAAGCACTGTGGACAGCGAAAGTGGTGTTGTCATATTATAGGATTTAAAAGCTAATCTTACATACCCAAAATGTAATGCGGCAGTACTGTTGCTAGCGAAGCCAGTGTTGGGCATAACATAATGTGTAAGCCAAAAGACACGGCTGATATCCAAGCCGCTCACAGTTTCCCGCTAAATTTGTTCTTTTCGCTGAACAATCAATTTTACATCGCAAGAAATTAAAAAAAAAATTGCTAAAATTTTAATTACTTAATAAAACGCCGCTCAAAATTGAATGATATACTCCTTATTTAAATAAAGGGTGTTCAAATTTAAGGTCTTTTAAAATTTAAAAAAAAAGACATAAATTGTTTAAAATCTTTATTTATTTTTATTGGAAGTTAAAGTATATTAGTTTCGGTTATGAATGAAAAAGAATATCGTTCAAGTGACATCCTCTGCTAGCTCGGCAGACTGTCAATCTTTTTTATCAAAATTTTGAAAAAAAATTTCGCATTATGTTCAATTAGTAATATTTGCTCGATGATATTGACATAGACTTTACTTTTCAGAAAACCCCATAAGAAATTCAAAAACAACATTTTTTAGTTTTCCTTCTCTACCTGTAAGTGATCACTTAAAAAAATGAAGATGAATAAAAAACCATCAGCACCAAAAGTCAACTGTGACTTTTGAAAGATTGATGCTGCTTCAACTTACGAAAGCTGAAAACCTGCTGCTGCTTCAACTTGCGACTTCACCATCAATTTCAAAACGAAAATTACCGAAGATAATGATTGCAAAAGTGCTTGGCAGTTTATCAGCGACAGTTTTCCGCTTCTGCTGTGACCGCGACTGTTCGATTTTCGCAAGCACAATTTTAAGCAATAGCAAAAGTAGTGAAAAACATCAAAAGGGATTGCATTGGTGGGCGTGACACTTACCATACCAGCACAAAATGTTTAACCCTCTAACCGACCAGAGTGTCTCGAGGCACTCATAGAAAAATTCGATTATTTGTCAATAATTCTCTTATTTTTTATTTAAACTGATGACAGTGCCTTGAGAGACATATCTAGGTATGCATCAGGACAACCATCCGAAAATTTGATAGAAGTTTTTGGTTGGCCTGCCCCGACCTGAATCTATTCTAAAAACCACTGGAGATCTATTCAATCTTTAAAAATATCCTGGGAAAGGATATCGCAGGATATCATTAATAATTTAAAATCCTCTTTGTCTTAAAGAGGTGCCTGTGTCATCCAGAACAAAGGGTACGAAACTAAGTACTAATTTTAAAAGTTTTTATTTATTATAAAAAAGGGGGTGCTTTAGTTTTGTCCATTAAGTTTTCGGGTTTAAAATGTTCCTTTGATGTTAACTCTTTATTTATGAGACACAGATTTTTTTTAATTTTTGTTTGTCAATAATAAAGGTACACCCAAAAAAATCTGCTGTAAAAGTGTTGAAAAATGCTGTAAATATTACTGCATTTATCGTCATTTTCGAACCGAAATCATTTGCAGTCATTATTGCAAATATATCGTTGTACATTTGAAGAATTGGATGTGAAAATAAAAAAATTTGTAGTAAATTTCACAGCAAAAGCATTATTTATAAAACAAAATTTGCTTTTGGTTGTACTGCTCAGATTGTAAAAGTCATAATTTTTGCTATCAAAAATACAATTTCCACTTTTACAGCATTTTGCTGTGATAAATACTCTAGACTCGTAAACAAAATACATATGTACAATAAAAAAATTTCAATTTTCGTTTGTTTATGTTTATGATTATATTTATTAACATTAAGAATTACACAGAAAGTACTTATTATTGTACACTTAACAGTTAATAGTGTTTGCTTACATAGACGTCCTCAACCCACTGTGTGGTGCTCAATTCCGTGCTCACAGTTCTGCATTGCGTCAACATAAGGAAATAATTTAATTTTTAAGTTAATGTAACTTACAAAACTAACATACAATAGTGCTTACCTCACTTTTTTTCCACTTTCTTTGCTCGTCTTCGAACTCCAATTGCAAACCAAATTGCTGGAAAATATTTAAGAAGTGACCTCAGGTCTAAGTAGGAGCAAACTTCTTTTTGTTAGTCCGTGGCCTTTCAAAAGACGAATCTTTTATATAAAGCATGTCCAAAACATAAAAAATGTACAACTTACATGCTAAAAATGCCACCACTTTTACACAACGTAAATTTTTTCACGACGTCCGCGTCAAGCAATAATTTAGATTTTTCTTTTAAATTTTCAGCCGGAAAATTGTCTTTTTTACATTCACAACTTTTCTGCAGATGCTACACCAAATGTTGTAAATTTGAATGCATAAATAGCGATATCACTTTTAGAGCTGTTGCGAATTTCACAATTATCTTAGTAGATTCACAAAATTTTATAAGCAATTTTGCAACACAAAATTACAACACGCTGTGAATTTTAAAAATAGAAATCGAGATCATATTAGCAAATTTATTGTATAATTTATTGCATTTACTGTAAAACTTATAATTAATTGTGTATGTGATTGCTTTTGTTTTCAAATTCGTAAATCGACAAATAATTGTAAAATGGACCTCCGCATTTTGTAAAATTGACAACGGATATTTTTTTGGGTGTATAAGTAAATAAAAAAATTAAGTTTTGGCCAATACTGTAAATATTAGAGTTCTGCGCAAGTTTGCCCCTTTTGGACGTTTTACATATTTCCCCCATTTAGGCCAAGGCAGTTGATCTTCGTATTGTCTCTCCACACCACCTACTCCATTTAATGAGCGAAAAACCGGCATGCGTCTTAGCGAATTTTACATACCTCTGGTTAACTGTCACCAAACGAGCGACAGTTCGTTTGGATGTTTGTGCATTGTATTGATCAATTATTTTGCGTTGTATGTCTGTAGCAGTCTTACGATGATCTAATTTTGTGTTGCGCACAATCTAGCGATTCTTGTGCTCAGAAGTATTACGAGGTCGCTTTTTGTGAGGAACGTTTTTTGCTGTGTCATACTTATTGAAATGACCCATCTTTTTGGAGCAATTTAGCTGTAATGCCATCGGCTGATATCTAATGCCTGTCTTTCGAAGCTTAAAAATTGGCTTACGCATGGCCGGTGTACAACTTTTACTACTACCCTGTAACGAACCTCGCGCCGAGGTTTTATCTCGTCGGTAACCAAGGTTCTGCTACAAAAATTTATAATTTTGCAGGTGGCTAACAAACCTAATATGATTAGATTTCAACAAAAATAAATAACAATACGGGAGTTTCTTTTTTTTCAAATACGTTATAATATTTATTTCTACATTGATATGACATAACCTACTAGTTTACAGTTATTTTAGGATTATTCTACAATGTAGCCGTTTTCCGTTTCCCGACGTTGCATGCGCGCAATCCGACGTTGCGTAGCTGCCGTACGATGGATCGTGACGCGGTTACTCTGTCTTATATCTATGTTATGTTGTTGACTGCTGTTCTGCCGGTACGAATGATAACGTTGCACACAGACGTGCGACAGAAACATCAACGGCAAATACTACAGGGAGGCTCAATGTTATTCTGCCGACATGACTGATAGCGTTGCACACAGTCGTGTGACAGAATCTTCAACGGTAAAAACTACAGGCGGGGCCGAATATTATCCTGCTGACACGACTGATAGCGTTGCACACAGTTGTGCGACAAAATCTTCAATGGTAAAAACTACAGGCGGGGCCGAATAATATTCTGCCGACGCAACTGATAGCGTTGCACACAGCCGTGCGACAGAATCTTCAACGGTAAAAACTACAGGCGGGGCCGAATACTATTCTGCCGACGCGACTGATAGCGTTGCACACAGCCGTGCGACAGAATCTTCAACGGTAAAAACTACAGGCGGGGCCGAATACTATTCTGCCGACGCGACTGATAGCGTTGCACACAGCCGTGCGACAGAATCGTCAACGGTACAAACTACAGGGAAGGGTCAAATGCCATTCTGCCGACACGAATGATAGCGTTGCACACAAACGTGCGACAGAATCACTGGTACTAGGTACTACAAGCGCTGAATGTTACTCTGTCAACACGACTGTTAGCGTTGCACCCTGACGTGCGACAGAAGCTTCAGCTATCTACCTTCTAAGTTACTTGCTAAGGTCTACTACTAACTACAGCTTACCAGGGTGGAGTTGATCAGGCTGCGACTGGCGACCGACTCATCACACTCCAAGTGCGCTGTCTCTTATATACGCTATTCTCACTGCTGAGTGTTGAGAATGAACAGCTGTTTGTCAAGTCTCCACAAACAGCTGTTCCCTAAGTGTTGCCGTTTGACTTAAATTTTAAGACTAAGACTTAGCATAATTTTCTCTTAAAATATAAAAATAACACAGATATTCATTAATTCAGTAAATGATACAAAAAAAATAATAATAATAATAGAAATATATAAATATAAAGGGAAAAATCGAAGTTTAAGTTGTAGGCGGAAACGCGGCCACAACTTCCGCCTTTACAACCCATGATTAAGGATATGTTAATAAGCGAATTCGGTTAAAAATTGTTCTTATAAGCAATGACAATGTTGTTTCTGGAATCTTTTATCAAGTTATTCTTTTATTTTTTGCTAAATATTTTTATGTTTCCAATTAGTTGACTCAGTCCAATCTGAGGTTTTAGCAGAAAATCGATCATAGATTTTTATGTAGGGAATTTTATTTTAAGCTTTTATATGTCCCACATTTATATTATGTATAAATTTTCTGGTACATATAGAAAAATAAATGAGAAAAACTGCCAGTAACACAATGAATGCCTTCGTTTCTAATTAGTTGTCAACAGCTGTACATCTATAGCACATAATAAATTTCAAATACTACTCACACCCATCATTAGAAGATTGCTATCCTATTGTTGGCAATTAAAAATAAATGTCGATATTTACTACGATTCAAAATTTTTAAGTACGAATATCGTTAAAAAAAAACAATATTAATCCAAGTATATTATATATGTATATGAAGAGCTGAGATGCAAAACCCGCCAAGTCCAGATTTTGCGTTTTTAGGAAAATCGAAAAAACTGTTTTCAACTGAAATTTAACTATAGTAAAAAAGTAGATTGATCCATTGTAATAGTTGTCGAAAGTCATTAAAATCCTGATTTTTCATTACATTTTATGACCTAATATATAAGGACTACAATAAAAAACCTTTGGACTTGGCGGGTTTTGAAACAAAAACTGTGGACTTGGCGGGTTTTGAAATAGAAAACATATTGTTTTGAAAAACAATAATGGTAAAAGGTTTCGAAATCATTTTTTAAAAATGAATTTCAAAACATTTGAATAAATGTAGACTAAAGTTTTAATTACACAATATAATTTGCATGTTATAATAACAAAACTATTTGTGTTTATGAAAGCCGAATCTTTTTTAATGAAAAATTGGACCTGGCAAGTTTTGATTTTCAGAAATGTGGATAAAAATAATTTATCAGAAATTATTACAATCAAAAGTTTGTGAAGGGAACATTTTTTTTTACAATTTAGAGTATTTAGGCTTGTAAACAAACATTTTTTCTGTTCTCTCCTACAATATCTCACATTTTAATTTTTTGGACTTGGCGAGTTTTCCATCTCAGCTTTGATATTTCATACACACAAGAGTGGTACGTGAAAGAGAATTTTTTTCCAATTAATCTTTAATCCATGCGAAAGGTTGCGTACTAATGTATTATACGAGAGCCCCTAACATCATTCAAAGAGCTCCTCAGTGTATAGATATAATATTCCGCCCACTTTTGGTTCAACAAATTATATTCATTATCGACATCCTCGTGTTAAATTTCAGCACAATAGCTTGTATAGTTTGCGATATATGCTGTAATCAGCCTTAAAATTTAAAGCGGTGACACACCTACTTATACAATCCAGTCCGGTTTTGATTCAGAAATAGCTTTCCATAAACAAACCCCTAAAGCCTAATTCTAGTATGATCGCTTACATATTTCGATAAATATGCCACTTACCGTATTTAATTTGCATGGGAGGTGCCACGCCCACTGGTGCTATTTCAGCCGCTTTTGATTCACATATATTCTATAGCAACTGAACCACTTACGTTAAATTTCATAGCAATTGCCGCAATAGTTCACTTAAAACAGCGCTTACAAATTTATGTTCATATGGGAGGTGCCACGCCCACTGATGCAATCCCATCAAAATTCATTTAAAGCTTATAGTAACTGACGTCTATACACCAAATTTATGAAGATTACTTTCATAGCACACTATCTATAAGAAACGTTTTTTGCTTTTATGGGAAGTGCCACGCCCACAGGTACTATTCGTTCAAATTTTTGTAACTAGAGACCTTATAGCAAGTATAACTACCTCATTAAATTTCATAGCGATTACGTTGTTAGTTCCCTTAATATAACGTTTATAAATATTGTGGGCTGTGCCACGCCCTTCAACAAGTTTTTTCAGTAAAAAGGCTGAGCTTGTATTAATGACTAATTTCAGCGGCATCATCTCCAAAAATTTTATGAAAATCGTTTGTTCCAATTTTGAGATATGCGGAATCAAAATTTTTGAATGTTGAAAAGTGCCAGGCCCACTTCTACGATTCCGCCCACTTTTTTTCATAATTTAAGATATATTTGATATGTATACTTACTTACTTGGGTGGCCATAACAACCCGTTACCGGGACACGGCCGACCTCAAAAGCTCTCTCCAGGCACCTCTGCTTTGCGCGCGCCTTCTCCAATCATTCACACCAAGCGTGGATAGGGTTTCCTCGGCTTGGTCTTTCCATCGGAGGCATGGTCTTCCTCTTCGTCGTCGCCCAGCGGCTTCCGCATCAAACACCTTTTTCGCCGGAGCTTCTTCGTCCATACGCACAACATGTCCCAGCCAGCGCAGACGTTGAATAGTGATGCGCTTGACTATGTCAATGTCAGCGTAGAGCTCGTACAGTTCGTGGTTCATTCGAATACGGTAGTCGTCGCCGACGTGAACAGGACCGAAGATTTTGCGAAGAATTTTTCTCTCAAACACCCCAAGCGTGGCTGCATCAGTCTGCGACACAACCCATGCTTCTGCGCCGTAAAGTAGCACGGGTAAGATGAGCGTCTTATAGAGTGTCAGTTTTGTCGGGCGAGAGAGGTCTCTACTACTCAATTGCTTACTGAGACCATAGAAACACCTATTAGCAAGAGTTAGTCTTCGCTTTATCTCCAGGCTGACATCGTATTGAGAGTTCACGGCGGTGCCAAGATAGGTGAATTTCTTGACAACTTCGAAAGTATAGTTGTTCGCAGTAACAAAGGATCCAATACGCCGCGTCTCCCTGTTTGTGGACAGCATATTCTTTGTTTTGCCCTCGTTCACCGTCAAACCCACTTTAGCTGACTCTTTTTCGATAGCAGAGAACGCAGCAGTAACATCTCGCTTACAACGTCCAATGATATCAATATCATCGGCATATGCAAGGAGCTGGACACTTTTGTAGAAAATAGTGCCATTACGATGTACACTGGCTCTTCGCAACACCCCTTCCATCACATGATATGTATCCGTTTACCAAATTTTATCGCAATATTTTGAACGGTTTACAAGATATAATAGTATAAAGGATAAAATTTAGGGCTGTACCACGCCCCTGTACGGACCTTTGAAAACTTCAAACCTAGCCTAATCCTAAGTTGGTTCATTGGTTCACATGTTCACCAAGTTTCATCAAAATCGCTGCAACTTTTTTCAAAATTGGCCTGGATAAATATACATAGAGTATGGGCGGTAGGCGTGTCCGTGAACTGATTTCGACCCTTTTCAATAGCAAGATGCCTGCAAGAAGGTGTGATCTGTGTGTGAAAGTTTCATTCAATTTTCTTGGTTTTCCCTTAAACCTGATTTCAACAGACGGACAGACAGACGGACATCTCTAAATCAACTCAGGTGGTGACGCTGATCAAGAATATATACACTTTTCCATACCTACCACGCCCCCTTCTATGTGTTACAAACGGAGAGACAAAGTGAATATACCCTCGGTGTAGGGTATAAAAAAGTCAAAATAAAACGGATTTTTATTTTGACAATAGGCCTTACTTATAGCTCTTAATTAGGCCTATAATTGGTGCTAAGGTTCAAGATAATTGCAAAAAAACAAGGCGTTCGCACGGGACAAAAACAGAATTGGTTTTCGCAGCCAACAATTCAAACGCCGATTTCAGCGAAACCTGAGGCAATATTTCAATGAGACTAATTTTTATAATATAATATATAATACTTTTTATTTAATTTAATTTAAATTACGTGTTTAGTCCCGTGCGACGGACGGACGGACATTTTTTTCCAACATGATATATATGTTGTTTCTGTTGATCTTTTACGAAATCATATATAAATAAGCTTAGTAAAAATGTTTTTAAATCAACAGAAGCATTCAAGGTATTCATTTTCACATGATAACAACAAACAAAAGTATATAGTATAAGTATTGTGTAGTATTAAATATAATAAAGAAAAATAATTTTAAATTAAAATAGTTTCAGGAATATGAAACACAATGTTTTTTTCAGAATAGGTAGTTCTAGCAGTGTTGCCAGCTTTTTTAGGAAAAACTGCAAATTCTGAAACAAAACTAAAAAACTGCTACCTCCGAAATAAACCAAATTTTTTTGAAAAATATAAAATTTTAGTGGTTATTAAAAGTTGATGACCTTTTTTTTGGTCATAATTTTATAAAATAAACTGCGATTTGCAAAAAAACTGCTAGCGTGTCTAAAAAACTTGAATTTGCAGTTAAAACTGCTAATACGGTAACACTGAGTCCCAGCTGCTTTTATTTCTTGACCATCGCAACAAAAGAAGTGCCGCTGTGATAAACCTGGAATGCTTTTTACTTTTTTCCATTTTTCGTCTAGATTATACAACAAGGAATGTTCTTTAATCCGATCAGATGGCATATAATACATTTTAACCCCATTTGTTATCTTGTGAATATTGATAAAATGAAAATTATTTCATTATTTCCTTCAGCCAACGCTTTCCACTTTTACTAGCATTCCGCATTCTTTCCTAGTTTTTAAATTTTAGTTAATCTTTCTTCAACTTTTCTCTCCACCGTTTGCATTTCTCTTTATTTCTTTCGCTGCCGTTTTTGCTCATCTAGATTTCAGTTATTTAAAAGTATGTCGAACTATTCATTTTCATTTATCTAGAAAAAAAATTCATTTTTTAAATTTCCCACTTACGGTGTCGCACGGGACCAACTTTATCTAAATACCAAGATCACACATCTTCATATTTTTCAGCAAGGTTTTTTTATTTTAATTGTATAAAAAAATCTCTGTTTATACTCAATATTTTATGAACTTTCTGCATGTACTTTCGACGCACTGATAACAAATGTAGTTTTTAAAGGTCGCACAGGACATCGAAATATGCGTAAATGCAAAGCAAAAACTTTATATCCTCAGAAAGATTTTAGAAAACAAAAGTCAATGCATAATGTCTCTCTTTGAATTTTTTTATCAAAACAAAACGTGCTTGTGCGACTTTGCATTCGAATATCTCGAAAAGTGTTATAAATAAATGTAAAATTCGCTTACATTAGTTAAATTTGATGGTTTCCCAATGAAAATATGATAAAACAAAATGTTTTCGAGAACTTTTAATTTATTTATCTCAGTGTACCTTGCGGTGGAAAAGCCCATATGTATGTATATTATGTAATTTAATTACAAAAAAAAAGTTTTGTGAGGTTGCTGGCTAATGTGGTCAAATTACAAAAAGTTGGTCAAGGACAAGTGGAGACTTTAACATAGCAAAGATATTTTTATTTTGAGTGCAATGGTATGTAAATATAATTGTTTCAACCCATTTTCGAGCATTGTATGGTCATAGAATCACAAAAGATAAATTTACTTCAAAATAGCCAAGAAAAATTTTGCGGAATATTCAACTGAGTATATAATTCTAAACTATTTTGCTGATGACTTCGTATTTGACTTTTAAATGCCTGTTTTTAAATATCCTCGGGTATAACTTATTTATACGTCACATGGGATTTAGGTCGATCTAATGCATACAGATCTAATTTTATTGATTATATCCCAAAGGAATGATCTCCTTATAAAGCTTGTGGTTATGTAAGAAGAAGCCATTTCAATGAAAAAAATATCAAATTATTTTATTTTGTTACAGTTTTTGATTAAGTATTAAGTGAAACTACTTTTTACCTTTTGCATTACTAAATGTGAAAAGTTTGTTAAATTTCTTATTATTTGCTTTATTTGAGTTGCCCTGAAAAGAAGAAGTTAGAATTCAAATTGTTTTTTTTTTTTGTATATTTATTTACCTTTCCATGAAATTGTGGTTTAATCTCTGTGCCTTTTGCACGCTTTGCACCTCCTTGAAACTTTCTAAAGTCAACTTTCTGATAATCAAAAGAAGTATGCTGCGATGGTTCATTGGACACTGCAGTTGGTTTTTTTTTGTTTTTGTTGTTCCTCTTTTTATTCCTTAAGAAATCATTCCTTCCGTTCTTTTGCTGTTGCATGTGCTTAGGAAAAACTGACGTGGACGGCATTTCTTCAGGCGCCTCATCGTCGTCTGTATCTTGTGTCAAATCTTGAATATTAGCTTGCTTTTCTTTACTTCGTTGACCTTGGATTAGTTTGTCATCATTCGGTATTGACACTTTAAGCCTTTTGGGATTTATTGCCTTATTGCTATTAGAAGCTTTATTTATCACAGACTCCTCATATTTGCGTTTAAGCAGTTCCTTTACCGGCAAACTATATATATCATCAGGATTGTCTTTCAGGTTTTCATTTTTAGGCTACAAAAAACAAAAAATCTATTTATTAACTACCAAATAAAAATATGTAAAAGTTAAGAAGTACTTCCTGCTTAACGTCTAAAGTCTGTAGCAGTGGTGCAGCTGGACACAGTTCCTTTTTTTTGTTTTCTTCCTCGATTCGAGCAGCTTCTTCAATTTTCTCTTTTTCAACCAACGGAAGAACAGCCAAATATCGATCATAAGGGCTAATAAACTTTATTTTCTCTATGATTTTAAGAAGTTCTTGATTCTATTAAAAAGTAAGATTTGCGGTGAGATGTTAAAATTTTAAGAATATCCTAATTTAAGTACCCCTCTATGCGACGTTTCAAAAACATTCATAGTCGGATTGTTCAGCAATAAAGATGGCAATTTTGTATATTCAAGTGTTTCAGCCTTATTTCTTGAATTATTTAAGTTCAGTAATGTTGGTAAATCATCGCGAAACTCTTCACAACGTGATAGATCGTGTGGACAATATAATTTGCTATTGTAATCTTTAGTACTATTAATAGCTACTCGATTAATTGTGTCACTTTCGATTATCGGCTAAAAGGAAAAAAAAGTAGTTCTTTCTTAAGTACATAGTTAAATAACATTGCATATGATATCAAAAAATAAATGTATATATTTACTAGTTTTAAGTATACGGGGGAGTTCACAATTAAAACACAAATTATCACAAATTTCACCTCAAAATAGTTTCCTAGCTTATATCAAAGTGCGAACTTCGGTTTTGTACAACATTGTGTATTCAATTGAAAGTTGCTACTAACAGCGGCCCAGAAATGCGGAACTCGATTCGAGATGCACTGTTAAACACAGTGGCGAATCTATAATGATAAGTGGGTTCGTTTTCGGCGGCTGGAGTTGGGCAAATTTTTTGGATAAAAGACAAAATATGCTCTGCAGATTACGTAAACATACTTAGTTCTACAATGTTGCCTTATGCAGAAGAATAAATGCCTCTTTAATAGGAATTTATGCACGACATTCATCCAAAAAGTTCGTCGAAAATGGTGAAATCTTGGATTTTTTCCTCTGCTCCCTCTTTTTGCAACTGTTTTCAGAGCATAGTAATTCATGTTCTTAGAGTACTCCATTATACTGGCCATATCTGAATTTTTTGGCCTGATTTTTTCAATTTTTTAAAAGCATCACTTTAAACTTGAGAACAATGTTTTCCATGATCCATTTAAAATAAAAATCGATTAAATCTAGCAAGTAAGTAAAGGGTCCAAACATAAAGTATTTACTTTATCATTCTGAAATATAACTTACCACTTAAGAACAATTTTATTAATTGAGTTTGTCCAAGGAACTTAAAAATATATTTTGTCGAGTGGATGCAGTAAAAAAATGCATGAAAAAAAGGTAAAGAGGCGATACGACAAGAAACTGCCGAAAATTCGAAGAACAGAGATAGTTTAAAGACAAATTTTATATGATTTTATGATTAGGACACGAACTAACTGCCCAGATCAGAAATCAGAAACTACACGACCACAAAAATCACTGGACAGCTGCAGCGATAGATCTAAGAGGCGGAAGCTTAAGGATGTCAATAATGAAATCGGAGGTGAAAATATTCAAGAAACTTTCCTACATCAATTCCTATCACAGACTCAATTCAAAAAATCCCATAACACACAAGGGATTCTTAAAAGTGTATAGTGAATATTTCACTGATTTCTGTTTTCCTATAGATGACCATGAAAAACACTTCCATTTTTGGTCACGTGCGAATCGCTTTTTTATTGTATTTATCTTGGAATCATCATTACGTCTGCCATCAACTTTACCACTAAATATAGTACCTACTACCAAAGGACTAAAAGTAAATTCCTAAAAGTAACAGAAGAAAAAACAAAGTGTTTTACTTTGACTGTATTCCACGTTCGACACCATGAAAATAACCATATATAGTATCATTTTAATCAAGTATAATATTCTGCTATATCACACCATGCTTTCATTTTTAGTTCTGTCTGCTTTCCTACTGTTAAATCAGATGTGGATGTTAATTGTCGTAATTACTCGTATAACGAGTAATGATGTAAATCGCCTACACTTTACAAATGTCAAGCTTGATGAGCTCCAATTCCTACTTTTTTTTCCTGCAGTCTTTTTATTTTTTTGTTTCATTTCATCGTTTATTGAAAGAGACTTAGCATTTCTTGTTGAAGCCGTTAGAGTAGTTAGTGTAATTCATATTAGAGAAATTTAAGTTATGATTTGATTTAATTTTTTCAATTTTATAATAATTGCTATCAGGGCCGCATTTAGAAATCTGAGGCCAATGTCAGATGGGGGCCCCAAAAATTTTTCATGTTATTATAAATTCTAAATGTAATACACAACTTAAGACACTTAAATATAGTAACTATATTTGCAAATATGTACATACATGTTACACACAATGAATCTTAATCTACTTTAGAAAAACTTTGCGACCTTTTTTATTTACAAATGATATAATAAGATCGTCAAAATTTAAACTACGAAGAATGTCATATTCTGTAATAAGAATAACTAAATTGACTAATCGATCTTGGTCCATACTCGTCCGCAATATGTTTTTGACGAGTTTTAATTTCGGGAAAGATCTTTCTCCACTGCAGTTTGTTACCATCATTGATAAATAAGTTCATATAGCTATTTTTGCATTGCAGAAAATGGGCTGCAGGTTATTTTTTAAGATGATTCGATATAAGAAAAATTCGATCGACTCATCCTCCTTTTTACCATATCGCTCCGAGAATATAACAAGGTGTTCTAGTTCATTTCTCAAATTTGAACCTAATTCTGCAGGATAGTAATTCACCAGCTCCTTAGCATTCTGCTGGACCCGGGAAGGTTTCCTTCCCCTTAATTTAGCTAAGAAACTGAATCATTGATACACGATTTCATACCCTGCGATACGTTGATCTAACGACATAATAATCTGGTCAACTACAGGGAAAAATACATATGCATGTCTGCAGTAAACAGTATTGTAGGTGATTTGGCTTAGACAAAACGGTAACTCTGAATAATGTTCGGTATTTGAACGTAAGTCATGAAGCATACAAATAGGTCCATTATGTTACGTTTTTCATGTGTTACTTAAGTTTCTTTAATTATGCTTAGTGTTTATTCTGAGCGAAGAACTTCATACACGGTGTACAAAGAGGACATGGATGTACTGTTTAAATAAGATTTCCGCGTTCACAAAAATCATTGATAATAATTTTTAATGCCTTATAATCTGATAACGAATCAACGGAATCGGGTCATTCACTTTATTGAGCTTTTTGTTTTTATTATATTTTTATTGTATTATAATATTTTTTTCAACTATCGTAGTGTGGTGATTGCTATTTAATATTAAGTTTACTTAATTACTCCCATTTTTTCGGCATCAAAATTCTTGGTTAAATGTCAGGTGCAATTTTTAAATATTAAGATACATCACTTGTTAAAGTTAAAAATTAATTACAGTGGACCTCACAAAGAGGCCTATATAAATTTTAAAAACCTACTCACCTTTACTAATGGTTGTTCCCTGGCACGAAAAATTATCTGGTGCAATATGTGCAAGTTTTGCCGCACCAAGGGGGGTATAGGATTACAGCAAGCCAAAATACCTTGCATTTCTCTTGGTAAGCTTTCGGAAATTTGCAGCATCATGTGATTGGGCAGAACGTATCCATTACTTTCATCCTCTTGTCGTGCAACAATATCACGCCATTTAAATATTTCGCGCAACGCATACAACTGTCGATTATCAAAAACGCGTTTTGACTTGCGAAACAAGTCCAAATGTGTTTCAGGTCCAACAATTGGTTTAACATAACGCTTCTTGCAGATTTCAGCACTGCGCTGGTAGATGGTACGCAATATATTCATTTGATCGTTGGACATATCGAGAATATCATTAGTTATACGCTCATATATGTAGATTAAAAAATGCGTGTCCTGACGAGCGTAGGCTACCAGCTGTGGTGGAAGTGGTCTTATTCGCCAATCGGCCAGTTGAAATGTTTTGTCTGCTTCTATGTCGCAATAATGCTTAAGCAAATACGCCAAAGAAAGCCTTGCATAATTAAGCGCTTTTGCCGCCTGATGCGTATCAAACATATTCACAATGTAGATTGAAAGATCACGTTGCAACCACAAAATATCGAGATCAGCACCATGAAATATTTTTACTACTTTAGGGTCTGTGAATACTACATTTAAAATATGCATATCATCACGTAGTTCCAAAGCATCAAATAAATAATCTTTAATGCGTGTAGAAACTTGAACAAGGCAAGTAATGCCCTGAAAACTACGATACGAATGATGTTCTACATCGATAGCGATTTCCGAAAAGTTACTAAGTTCCTCTAGGGCAGTTTTTAGTTTCGGTACAGTATCTACATACATATAGTTGTTGTTAGTAATTTCAACTGGAGTTTTGGGCGACTTTCGCTTTAGTTGATTCTCCGAAACAGTAAATTTTGTCAATTCAAACTCATATGGATGTAAATAGCTAGAAAGAAACCAACTATAAAATGGCAATATGTTTTATGCTATTGAACTCACCTTATAATAATTCCTTGATCATCGTATTCTGGCAATATAGCTAATGGCTTTAAAGAATTTGGTTTATCCTTCAACTTTGGCACATAAGGTGTGGCAGCGCTGTTATCGACTGGAATTTTAAATTTAATTTGTGGACGTGCTATATTTTTTGCTGTTATCAAACGGGCTGCCATGGGACTTGTGTCACTTCCTTTTAAATTCCAACTGCCTGCTTTGCTACCGGCAGACTGAGAACTTATACAAGTTTCCACAACTATTGTCTGTGGATTTTTTTTAATACCTGCCAATTCATCTAGGTTCGAACCTATACGTTCCAGCATAGCATCATTGCACTCCAGTAACATTTCAAACTGCTCATCTCGTTGGCGTCTACATATATATATATATGAAAGAAAATCAATATATTTTTAGTGTGGTACTGAAATTTATTCGGAATGTTTTAAGCGTTAAAATAAAAATATTAATTAACAAATAAAAATTTGTTTTTGTTTGCGTTTTTGAACCAGATCATAATTTAATAATTTTTTTTTTTTTGCAGAGTTTCTGTTCAGTACTGTAAGTACAAAAAACACAAAAAAGTTACAGCGCAAAATGCATTAAAGAAAAAAAATGGGCAACTAGCTGATTATACTAGTTTGTTAGCCGACGCTTAGGAGTCTGCGAGCATACTATATTTAACTTTTTGCACTGACCAGTTAAGAATCATAGCAAAAAATATAAACATAGTGGGCCAAAAACTCTTTATTTTTTTTCAACTTTATATGCAGTTGCTTTTGTAACTTTTTTGATATTACACATTTCTTAACTAGCGCTCCATTGAAAGCTTATTTGGCGATACGAACGAAGTTGCAAGTGCTATATGTATGGGAGGTAGTAGTGCACGCGGGCCATTTATTTACATGTTCCAAAATTTTTTGTTGTTTTCGTCTAAAAAACATCTGTACCGAATTTCAAGACTAACGTTTTTGGTTTGAAAATAAATATTTTAAAGAAATAGTTTCAACTACATCCCACCTTTTTATGGGAGGTAGGCGTATCTGTGAACCGATTTTTGGTGTTAGCGTCTGCGACACTATAGAAACAGTTTGAAATCATTTGATAACAATAATTTGAAAAAAAAAAAAATTATGTACTGATACGTGAAGCCCCTACCGTGCCAGGTCCCGTTCAACCAAACACTGTCATGCCACCTATTGGTCAAATGGAGAATTATAAAAGGTTAAACTTTTAGGTTTAACCAAAGCGAATAAAACACGGCTAATAAGTCAAAGTGATGTAAAAAAGAACTTAATAAACTTTATTTAATGGGCAAAATTTTTTCATCAATATAGGCTGGTAGATAATGAAAACGTTAAATGCAAATATTTTTCAGCAGTTTTCCGAAATAAAAAAGCAAAAAAAAAAAAAAAATAATTATTAAATTATAATTTATAAACATTAAGTACGCATTTTATATATACAAAATACTCGCATTTTCATTGCACATTATTTTTAAAAAATTATTTCTATTGAAATGCATAGTGGGATTTTGTCGTAGATCGTTCATTATAAAATTTTTTTTCTATTGAAATGAGTGACGGCACCCTCAATTTTTTTTACATATATTCAATCTTAAATATTTAAGGCTAATAACAAAAATACAAATTTTAATTTTTCGTATGGAGAAGGCAAAATTATAATTGATTTTTTGTTTAAAAGTTATAAAAAAATATAAAAATATAATTGTTAAATTTTGTTTTTATTATGAATAGAAAGTGCAATTATTTGTTAACTTGTGTACCAAGTTTCATAATTTTATGTTAATAATTTTGAGAGAAATTAATTTTTCAATTAAACTTGTCGAAAATTTTCATTGCATAAAAAAAGCTAGTAACAATTAAAATTTTAATGAATCCTTTGAGGCAAATTATTTAATTGGTAAGTACTTTAGATTGATATATTAAGCTTTTGATTTCAAAACAAAGTGGAATTTTTGGTGCCCACTTGGCGTGATCTGACTCGTATGACATACAGTTGCGGTCAAAACAATAGCACCGCGGTGTCATTTATGAATTGAAAGAAAATATCTCGAACAAATTAAGTCTTTTTTTCTTTTAATATTTTAAAGTATAGTTAGTTACTTGATAAGTACACAAGATACACATGACATTTTGTTCCAAAAAAAAAAGGTACTTTCTAGGTTTGCTATTATATTGAGTAATTTGTAATTTCGAGCGGTAAAAATAATAGTCCTGTTCTACTCCTTTACTTCTCAAGATTAGGTATTTACTCTTATTAAAAAAATTTGATCGTAACAAGTAAGCTCCATTATTTTTGTATAATACTCCAATGATATTTTCGAGTTTTTACATTTTAGTGGGCCGTGGAAAGCACTCTTCGACAGAGCAAAGCAAAATTATTAAAAATTCCCTTTCGCAAGGTAAAATTTTGAATAAAATTTAAAATCTTATCAGATGTTCTGCAAAAATGGTTTCGAATACGATAAAATACACAAATAAACAAAAAACACGAGGCCGAATGCCTTCCATGTCTCCCCGGGACGTGAATTGTTCGATACGGCTTTCGATACATAATCCGTTTGCGTCTGCTACGGAAATAAAGGAAGTGCTTAATGTAGCAGCGAGTGTAGAAACCGTTAAAAGAAGACTCAGTGAAACCAGAATCCACGGCGAGTTCCATTGTTAAAAAAAAAATACATATCACAAAGATATCGGACTTTGCGCACCGTGAGAGTAAGATCGACTTTTTAGTGGAGAAGACACTCGTCAATATGTAAGGCGAAGTCCAAACACAGAATATGACCCCTGGAATGATCTTACCACCATTTCATATTTTACTAAAGCTTTTTTCACTTAATTTGGTCGCAAATAAAGATCTTAATGTCTAGAAGCTTAAAAATATTTTTTGTGTATAGTAGATGACAGAAAAAAAATAAAATGATATCCATAACTTTAAACTTAGATTTGTGGGCTTTTAAGACTAAAATTTTTAAAACGGACTGAATTCGGCTATTTTCAGGCCGAAATTCGGCTCTTTCTCAGTACCCCGACCACCTAGAGAGTTGAAATTTGGAATGTGGTGCTATCTATTTAAGTACTTTGACGTGTAAAGTTGGAAACTCCTGAACAGATTTTACATATATTGATGTCATATGGAAGGTTATTTTACTGTCTATAAGATTGCTGCATAAAAATTTGAAATAATTTCCACGTGTTTGGAGGTATGGAGGTTTTTTGAAAATTGTCACCATTCTTTTTTTTTAAATAACTGTTATTTTTTCTAAAAATTGTATTACTAAACTGTAATTTTATTTAGTTATTATTAGCTCAATTAATTGACTTTAATTTCATATAACATCAATATATTTAAAATCTCAAGAGTTTCTTATAATGATTTTTAAAAAAGTCATATCCGGAACTTCATATGACTATATCTCGAAAACTAACTCCGAACGATACTTTTTTTAATATATTCTTTCTCAAAATTAAAAACTACTAAGAAAAATTATTTTAAAAAAGTGGCAGCTTAGGTCAAATTTAATTTTGAAATAGGGTCCGTAGGGGTTAAAGATAAAAATTTTAAATTAACTTTTAAATTTTTTTAACCCTATTTCGAACCAATTGAGAGGGCGTCCCATTTGATTTTCGCAAAAAAGTACACTTAAGAACTACCCTAATGTACATACATATGTATGTATATGGTTTTATAGTCGTAATTTAGTTCACATTTATGCGAATTAAAAAAACTAACCGCCATATTGAACTAACCGGGAATTGAATTTATTTTTATTTTATTTTATTTATTCATTTATTAATTTATAAGCTGAAACAGCACAGCCAATCAATAATTACAAAGTCATCGTAATGTGCAAAAAAGTAAAAAAATAGTAATATTGATAAACCATAATACATTATACTACTAATTCATGAAGCAGCGAAATATTTAAAAAAAAAAAAGAAGAAATATATACCAATCCATTGAAATATATACCAATCCATTGTGTCACTCACCCCACCCCACCCAGCCACCTTTTTTCGTGTAGGCAAAGGTAGTTTTGCATTTAAGCAGTAGAGACGCTTCAGAGCAAAATTTAAGGAAGAATACAAATGATTAATATGATATTCAAAAGAGAGGCAGCTATCAAGTACTAAGCCCAAGCATCTTAGCCTTGGTACAAATTCGACTAAATTATTTTGTAGGCTAAGATTAAGGGTGATTGATGGCGTTCGGGACTAGTGAAGAGAATAGCTTTAGTTTTGGAAGCATTTATTTTTAAGCCATTACTAGTCATCCATTTAAGAACCTCTTCTAAGCAGTAGTTTACCGAATCCTGTGCTATATTAATCAGTTCTGTTTTACATAAAAAAGTAGTTGTATATCATCAGCGAAGATAAAAGTTTTGCTGAAATTTCTGTCAAGACTATCAACAAATTTTTATTAACATATATGCCATGAACAGTATCGGTCCAAGGACTGAGCCTTGAGGTACACCACGAGACACGTCCAAAACATTTGATTTACGATCATTAATTTGCACAAACTGTTTTCTACCAGTTAAATAAGAACTGATCAACTTACAGGCAGATGTAGAAAAATTAAACCGCGTGAAAAGCTTGCTGGACAGCAGTTTGGAATCGATCGAATCAAAAGCCTTGGATGAGTCAAGTGACAACAAAACACAAAATCTATCAGGACTTACATGTTTGTGGATAGAATCAGTAAGAGATAAGAGTAATGAAGTAGTGTTGTAACCCTGTCGGTATGCAGACTGGCAGTCATCAATAAGTGCAAACGAATTGAAGTGTGCCAAAATTTGGGATTTTATTAAATTTTCAACTACCTTCGACATAATAGGCAAAACGCTAATCGGACGCATGTTGCTTTTTTCGGAAGATGAGCCATTTTTTCTTAACGGTATTATCCTAGCAATTTTCCATACATCAGGAAAAGTTGAAGTTGTCAATATAGTGTTCACTATATGAAGAAAAATAT
Source organism: Tricholauxania praeusta (assembly GCA_949775025.1). Taxonomy (NCBI): domain Eukaryota; kingdom Metazoa; phylum Arthropoda; class Insecta; order Diptera; family Lauxaniidae; genus Tricholauxania; species Tricholauxania praeusta. Next base: position 71,254,080 of record OX459029.1, on the reverse strand, counting down.
ACCCGATACTCGGAAATGCTATTTTTAAGAGCTTCATGGGAATTCTATCGTATCCAATGGCCTCAGATTTAATTTGCAGAAATGCTATGCTTAGCTCCTCAAGTGTAACGTTCCTAAAGAAGAACTAATTCTGCCTATACAGCTCAGAAGGCTCTTCAACAATCTCAATGTTAGGAAACTGGTGCGATAGAAAAAATGAATTTAATTCGTCGGCATCCAGATCAATATTTACCTTTTGTAGAATGAACACACATCGCTAATTATTAACAAGCTTAAAAAAATCAACATCTTTAAAATTATTTGCTCGAAAAAAGGCCCACACATATGTAGATATAGATATTGCAGTCTGTAAATTTTTAACTTTTGGGAAAATTTAACAACCTATAGCTATAACCGGTTGGCCGTCTGGTTTTAATCAAAATAGCTCTCAGCTTTGCTTTAGAACTGCAGCAAAGATCATATCCTGAACTCCTATAGTGGTCTTAAAGATTGAAGCCCGTTTCCAGGAATTCGATCCGATAAAAAACAATAGAAGCATCAAGTTAGCATCGAAATTTCTTACTTCATTTTCAGAGCATCTTAATGAAATATTTTGGGAAATACAAGCCTTGCACAATGCTGTGAAAGAAAAAAGTTCGAAAACTTTGATATATTCTGGCAGCCTGAGTGTCCTTAGCACATTGACCAAGAAAAAAGTAAGCACCAGCAACTACATAGCAGGGAACCTAAAATCTTCAAATTTGATGAAAGTAATTTGGATTTTAGGTCACATAGAAATCTCTGGAAATGAATACACAGACTCGACCGCGAAACAATCGTCGCAGCTCTTGCCTCAAGTTGCGGGCACCCTCTGCTTGGACTCAGGCCCTTTTTGCGGTTGTCGATTTGCGATAAAATCGATAGCCATCGATTTAATAGAAACGATGCCATTTTCGTATTACGAAATTCAATAGAAAAAATTGCGTCATTGTGACTTGAAATATTATTATTTTTCTTGAGACAGCTGTTTAGTTTCATTCAGTTTGAAATATTTTATGTGAAAAATTTAAAAAATAAAGAAATATCTACTAAAATAAAAAAAAATCTTATCTATCAAAACAAAATGATAGAACAGCCAGCGATTGTGATCGATAAACACAATACGAAACAAAATCGCTAATAGAAAAAAAGCGTTTGTCTATTGTAAATCGACAACCGCAATAGGGGCCTCAGTTACACTAAGTTTCTATTCTGTCGCTCAAAGGGAAACACATTAAAAGTATAGAATTCTTCCAGCACTTTTTGATTAGACTCCCTACAATTCCAATCATTCTAGAGCAGAGTGCATATCTCTAACCAGAGCGTGACTTGGTAAAACGTGGTTCAAAACATCACACATACAGTGGTGGTCACGAATTTAGCACAGACTGCAGTGGCAACTTTGGTTTGAAAATATTAATATTGCCGTTTAAGACTGGAAAATAATATTTTTCCGTGAGCATTGTTTACTTCTAGACGATGAAGTACCGTTACTTTAAATGGTTGTTTTTACTCTTATTACAAACATTTGAAATTAATGCGCTTTTCAATTTGGACACGATTTAGAACAATTTAAAAATAGCGCTTATTTTTAAAAGGGTTGTTTGATTTTTTTATTACGAAAGGTATGCTTAAATTATATAATTTTTAGTTTAATTTTACCGAAAAATATTTTAAGATATGGCAAAAGGAAACTGGTGTTCAGAGGTTCAGGTATAGAATGCATTACAACACATACAGCAGTATAAGAGCACTAAAAATGTAAAATGCTGTTCAAAAAAGCGCGAAACAACAACGAAGTAGTACAGTTTAATTCATAGAGCTAAAATATAGACAAAAAAAAAATAGAATCCATCAACAAAATTTTCAAAATAAATATCCTACTATATACATGTGATAATGGCAGAAACATATGTCACCAATTACTAGGTTAAATTGATATATTTGTTATCTTTGTCATGTTTGTTGAATAAAAAAAGTATTGATCAATTTGTAAAAATTAGAATGTTTGGTTATAATAAAATTATTTACTTTTAATAATTTTGATTAAGTTTTTTATTTTTAATAATGTTTCTCAAAATTTCTTTCACACAAAAACTTTTTTTTTTTTAATTTTTTGCTTTCAAATCGAAATTTTCACCATAGCTTTGGAAAACGCATCAGTTTAATTGTATGAATTGTATGTTATGTCAGATACTTCGATATGAAAGCAGATGCATTCTTAGAATTGATTGAAATATAACATAAAAGTGTCGAAGATTTTTGAAAAAAATTTTTATAAATAAAAAAATGTAATAAATGTTATTTTATTGAGCTCAAGTTCAACATAGTGTGTACCAACACCAAAAAAAATACACTTAATAAAGATAGATTAAATAGAAATATGGGGTAACAACGCTAGCAAAGCAAAAATTCTTTTTTCTGTTTGTTATCTTTTTTTTGTAACTCCTTTGATATCACACTTTTTCTTGTAGGCGCTTCGTTGCATGATTTTTTGGCATGTCAAAACGTTGATTACACTAGCCGACGCCAAAAATTTTCCATGACATTTCTTAATTTTTTATGATGTAGTTAGGTACCCTAAGTTCAAAAATATGTTTGATCGATTTTTCTCACTGTTAGTTTTTTTTAAAAATCTTTTTCAGTGTATTTCCAGTGTATTTTAATTTTTTAGGCCATATCTCATGCAAATATAAACCGATTTTCTTCGAATAAATTTCAAAAAAAAGGTAATTAGATTCCCCACCACTCTTGTAAAGACAGGTTTTGGTTTGAATATACAGGTTACGAGATAAAAGCTGACACATTTGAAAAAATTGATTTTTTAAAGTCTGTATCCAATTAAAAATATAAATGTTTAAAAATACATCAATTTAGCTCTTTAATTACAAAGAAGAAACTCTTAAAAAGAAAATAATGTTACGAAATTCCTGTCTCTTAGACGATAATTTCGATCTCTTACACTTTTCTGAGTTCGATCACTGGATTGTGTAGCAATCAAAAACACACAAACTCATTTAATTATAAAATGGTTTATTTAAATCACAAAAGTTAGTTTTCACACGGTACAATTGTCTATTTCATTAACATTCAAACTCTAATATTAATCTGGCACTGTATGTGTCCCTGCTTACCACAGTTGTAACATTTTCCGCTGAAGCTACTGCTGGCGAACGATGAATTTTTCTTTTCAGCCTTCACCTCCATCCGACGAGTTTTCAGTGATGGGCGCATGTCAACGAAATCGTCTCCTGAGTGAGGGCAACCGTTACTGTTTCGTTAAATGTTGTCTTCGGGTTCCTCATTGTCTCGCGTTTTGTATCTGAGTCACGTATGCCGTCAATAAACGCCTCTATTTTGAATTTTTCAGCTACGACACTTAACTCGTCAGGATAGGAAAGGTGTGCCAATCGTTCAATATCCGCAGCATACTCCTGCAAGGACTCACCAGATTTCTGGATACGACTTTTCAACTCCAATCTGTGAATCTGCTTCATGTGGTCACTGCCATATTTTCGCTGTAAGACATCCATCACCGCCTTGTAATTTTTCTGCTCCGCCGCTGGACTTACTTACTTACTTAGATGGCCATAACAACCCGTTGTCAGGTTACGGCCGACCTCATTAGCTCTCGCCAGGCGCCTCTGTTTTGCGCGCGCCTTCTCCAATCGTTAATGCCAAGCGCGGTTAGGGCTTCCTCAGCTTGGTCTATCCACCGGAGGCATGGTCTCCCTCTTCGTCGTTGACCGGGGACCTTCCCTTCATATACCTTTTTCGCTGGAGCTTCTTTATCCATACGATGGACATGACCCAGCCAGCGTAGTCGCTGTATTGTTATACGCTTAACTATGTCAATGTCGGCGTAGAGCTCATGCAGCTCGTGGTTCATTCGAATGCGATAGTCGTCGCCAACTCGAACAGGACCAAAGATTTTGCGGAGAACTTTCCTCTCGAACACCCCAAGAGCAGCTGCGTCTGTTGTCGAAACCACCCATACCTAAGCGCCATAAAGAAGCACAGTTAGTATGAGCGTCTTGTACAGTGTTAGCTTTGTCGATCGAGAGAGAGCTCTGCAACGTAATTGCTTACTGAGACCGTAGTAGCACCTATTAGCAATTGTTATTCTCCGCTTAATCTCCAGACTGACATCATTGTTGCTGGTTACGGCAGTGCCAAGGTAAATGAATTCCTTGACAACTTCTAATTTACAGTTGCCCGCTGTAATATGAGAGTCTAGATCCCGTGCTCTCTTGTTGTTGTTAGTAGACATCATGTATTTCGTCTTGCCCTCGTTTACCGTCAAACCCACTTTGGCTGATTCCTTTTCAATAGCAGTGAAAGCAGCAGTAACATCTCTCTTACTCCGACCGATAATATCAATATCATCAGCGTACGCAAGGAGCTGAACGCCTTTAAAGAAAATGGTGCCATTATGATGCACACCGGCTTTTCGTACGATCCCCTCCATAATGAAATTGAAGAGATCGCACGAGAGCGGGTCGCCTTGTCTGAAACCTCGCTCGGTATTAAAAGTTCCGGAGAGGTCATTCCCTATCTTGACGGAGCTTCACGTATTGCTCAACGTCATCCTGCAGAGCCTTATCAACTTTGCAGGTATACCGAACTCAGACATTGTTGCGTATAGGCAATCCCGCACTGGGCTATCGAACGCAGCTTTATAATCGACGAAGAGATGGTGAGTGTCGATTTGATATTCATGGGTTTTCTCCAGGATTTGGCGTAGTGTAAAAATCTGGTCTATGGTGGACTTACCAGGTTTAAGGCCACACTGATAGGATCCGATCAGCGTTTCTGTATACGGCTTCAATCGTTCACACAATACGCTCGAGAGGATCTTATATGCGATGGAAATAAGACTGATACCCCTGTAGTTGGCGCAGATTGTCGGGTCTCCTTTCTTTATTACAGGACAAAGCACGCTGAGATTCCAATCGTCGGGCATGCTTTCCGCTAGCCATATTTTGCTAATGAGTTGATGCATGCACCTTATCAATTCATCGCCACCAGCTTTAAACAACTCAGCTGGCAGGCCGTCAGCACCCGCTGCTTTGTTGTTTTTGAGTCGCTGGATAGCAACTCGGACCTCTTCATGGCTAGGTGATGGTACTTCCACTGCGTTATCATCGATTGGTGGTATCGTACTGCATTCTCTCTGGGCGGAATTGATGGAATCATCGCCCGTAAGCAAGTTGGAGAAATGCTGCCTCCATAACCTCAGTACACTCTGTGTATCTGTAACCAGATTTCCATTTTCGTCTCTACAAGAGGATGCTCCGGGCTTGAAACCTTGAGTTAGACGCTTAACTTGTTGATAGAATTTTCGTGCATCCTTCTTGCCCTGGTACACCTCAAGTTCCTCACGCTCACGCTTTTCCTGCTCCCGCCACTGGAACCGTTTGCAATACTTCTGCAGCTGCGCCTTTTAATGCCACAATTAGCGCTGCAACTGCGCTTTCGTTATCCCAACGATTGTGACCAGATGTTGTTTCGAACTGGAGCTTGAAAACACTAAATGGCGTTTTTACATCGAATAAGGGTGCCTTAAGCCTCTCTGCGCTGTTTTTCTTATCACTTGAGTGGTTGGTTCGCTTATTTCCAACTGTTGAATCCTTTTATTAACGTCCTCAAAATTATTTTGAACTTTTTCAAGATTATTTTGAACTTCTTCCTTGAATGATTCAACGTCATCTCGTAGCTCAGTCATATTTGTGCATCGAGGCCATTTACCATTTTGGCAACCTCCGTTCGAATAGCCTCAATGTTTTGATTCATTGCGTGGATCTGCGTCGCGTTCTGACTTAAGCTCTGATCAATTTCTTCCCGAACCGCCTGGATCTGCAGCGCGTTCTGACTTAACTCCTGGTCTATTTGCAGTGCATTTTGACTTAAGCTCTGACCAATTTCTTCCCGAACGGCCTGGATATTGCTTGTCATCGCCATTAACATTTTCTCGAACTTTGACATATCTACAACTTCACCACTTGCCGCCGGTCCAGAAGCTGTTGATTCTGATACATCACTATAAAATTCATGCTCTTCCAGGCGTTTCTGCAACTCCACCTTTCCGCCAGATGATTGCAGATTCAGCTGCTGCAACTCCTTCTTCAGTTGATCCACTTTCAGTTCGTCAAACTTAATCATTTTTTTTTTTTAATTGAGTGTTAATTCTTTTTACACAATCCCACTTCTGACACCAATTGTTACGAAATTTCGATCTCTTACACTTTTCTGAGTTCGATCACTGGATTGTGTTGCAATCAAAACCACACAAACTTATTTAATTATAAAATGTTTTATTTAAATCACAAAAGTTAGTTTTTATACGGTACAATTGTTTATTTCATTAACACTTAGACTCTAATATTAATCTGGCACTGTATAGACCACTGTTTTACTTATTTACTTAAAATCCACTGTGTTCAAATCTTGTTCAAATGTACTTTACTACTTAAAGTCAACTGTGTCACTTTATTGCTTAAATTCAACTGTTCTCGACAACTCAGATGACAACCTTTTATACTAGTCATCACTTTCTCGAATACCTTCTAGTTGGCGTATCGGCGTTGAATCCACAATTATCCAGAATGTTACCAATACCTTCTAGATGGCGTATCGGCGGCGATAATTTCTCTCGATTGTCTACTTTTATAGTGTACTGCAGCGCCTTTTCGGTTTATCACTTTTAGTACAAAAAAACTACATTTGGCCGCTAGATGGTGTACAAGTATTTTTATACAGCCAGTGATGCTAGCTAGTATCGTTTAGTTTTCTTTCGTTGGTTTTTATTTCGAGAATTTTCTGGCATAAACCAAATTTCGCTACAATAATATCAAGTTTTTGCAAATCTGTTCATAAATGCCAAAGTTATAGCCAATTCAGTATACAAAGTTTCATAATTTAATTTAATTTTTCAGTTTTTTCTTATTTATAGGCTATTAGTCTAGTAGAATTAGTCGTGAAAATGAGAAAAAAAAAAATAATTCGTTACAGCATTCTGACAGCAGAACATTGTTGAAGACGCTCTTGTAAAAGAGGACAAAAGAAATCGAGCCGCAGCAGCTATCCGGGGTGGAATGGGGTGCATCTTTAGAGGTCGAACACAGATTTTGACGATTTCTGGCTTAATTGTGCATCCTACCAAAAAATCTACAACTTTTGCATTAATCATTTTCATCTTAACCTCAAAATTTTTCGAAAAAATGGCTTAAAACCGGTATTAAGAGGTTGTTATCAAATTTAATTTTTAAACCAAAAAACTGAAATTTTCAACTGAAAAATTATCTAAGTAACATAGTTTTTGTATTTTCTTTTTTTCAATTAATACATGCACTGTTAGTTAGAATCAGACTTGGGAATTTTTGGATTACATTTTTTCCAATTACAATTACAAGTAATCCTTACCTGTAATTGAAAAAATCAATTAAAAGTAATTGTAATTGAAGTTTTTTTTCAATTACATTAATTTAAATTACATGTAATTTAAAATTACAATTACATTCAATTCCAATTACTTTTGTAATTGGATTAGTAATCCATGAAAATGTAATCTTTTTGATTTTTGTAATCCATTACATTTGCCAAGTAATTTGAAACAAAAATGTAATTAATTACACATTTTCTGCAATTACATTTATTAAAATTTGAAAAAAAATTCTTACACGCGATAAAATTTTTTAAAATTCGATTGGTTAAGAAGATTTGGTTTGTGGGCTCATCTTAAAATGTAGAGGTAGAGGCATACCAACAACAATATGTTTATATATATTAGAGCGGTTCAAGAAAAAAAAAATTTATAAAAATTTTCAATTATTAAAAAATGCCATGCGCACTTTTCTAATTCCGCCCATTTTTTGTACAATTAAAGCTATTTATGATCTTCATCCGTCTACCAAATTGCATTACAATATGTTTAATAGTTTACGAGATATCACGCTATAAAAATTAAAGTTGAGGGATGTGCTACGCCACTGTTAGGGTCTTGAAAAACTTAAAACCTAGCCCAATCTAAATTTTGTTTACATATGTATGTACGGAATCCCCAAGTATTGTTAAAATCGATGTTGCCGTTTTCAAAATAAACTTCAGCCACATACAAATATACATATATATATATATATATGTCGTAGATTAAAAGCTTTGCCACTGTTTGTAAAAAGTACTTGTTATAAAATATGAAATGAGATTGATGAAATTGGATAAAAGTGTCAAATGAAAAATAAATTATTCAGAAAAAATAGAAAAAGTGAAAAGAAAACATTAATTTTACGTGCGCCCACGGGATCATCGCGTTTCATAAGAAGAACAAAATGACAGAGACGACATCAGAAGTGGGATCAACTCCTCGTCAACAGCTAGATGAAGAAAAATGGAGAATGCTGTTGGGCAGCAAAATACGAACTTTTTGGCCCTGTTGCAAGCAGTTCAAGTGCCAAAAAAAAAGGAAAATTGAACAGTTACCAGAATTCGATCCTGACAGAGTGGGCGCTGATGCAAGTGCATGGACCAAAACTGTGGAGATGTGCATGGCAGATCAACCATTGGAGGGCGCTCCGTTAATGATTGTCCTAAGTCAAGCTTTAAAGGGACAAGCTTCCATTTGGTTTTCGCAAGTTCTGTTTCCTGAGATGACTTGGAACGACTTCAAGGATATTTTCATTACCAGATTTGATTGTCCTGAGACAGGTGCTGCATTTTTAATCAATTTGCACAACAGCAAACCCAAGGATGGTGAGAGCTTAGCTTCCTATTCATCAATGTTAATGACATCGCTTACAACAAAGTGGAAAAATTTTACCATCGAGCAAATAGCAGCTACAACTGTATTGGCACATATTGCTCAAATTGAGCCACAAGTGCAACGCCTCGCTTTTACTGCCGATATTACTACCAGGGCGCAATTACAAAAGGAGCTGAAGGCAATGGTTTTTGCAAAAAGGAAACTTTCAACAAATTTTCTTGAGCATGATGGTTTCGATGTAAAGCGACAAAAATCGTTGATCAAGTGTTTCAGCTGCGGTAAATTGGGCCATAAATCCGCAATGTGCAGACAAAAGAAGGATGACAAGCAAGGTCTTAATCATAGAGAATCATCACGTAATGGGTTACCACAAGTTTCAGCTACTATATCTTGCTTTAAATGCCAGGGTGTTGGGCATTATGCATCTCGTTGCCCTAAATTGAATGAGAAGTTTGGAAACAATAAAAATTCAAGTGTAATGACAAGTCGACGTGTAGATTTATGTATGGTTGAGGCGCCTTCAGGTGTTTTGCGGAAGTCAGATGGTGACAGATATACATTGGCGGCTTTGGACTCTAAGCGAACTTATAAGTACTCACATGATCGCTTGCGTAAGATACCTGATGACGACCTCACTGAGTATGTTGCTGATATAACAGATATTGATTCAGAATAAAATGTTATGTTAATTTATTTCTCAATTTAAAACATTACTTTTATTTTAAAGGCAATGGTAACAAGTACCTTAATAAGGCATGGTAAGTATAATATTTTATCACTGGATGTAAGCGATAGAATGTTGTCTTATCGCTGGATGTAAGCGATAGGTTGTTGAGTTTACCGCTGGATTTAAGCGATGATTGTTGAGTTTACCGCCGGATTTAAGCGATGATTGTTGAGTTTACCGCTGGATTTAAGCGATGATTGTTGAGTTTACCGCTGGATTTAAGCGATGATTGTTGAGTTTACCGCTGGACTTAAGCGATGATTGTTGAGTTTACCGCTGGATTTAAGCGATGATTGTTGAATTTATCGCTGGATGTAAGTGATAAGTTGTTGTGTTTACCGCTGGATTTAAGCGATGATTATAGTATTTATCACTGAATGTAAGGAATAGATCGTTATTTATAGCTAGATGGAAGTATTTATTTGTGATTTTTTTTTTTGTCACATGAACTAAAGAAATTTTTGGATTTTGGGTCAGGAATTGCCGAGTGACATGATAGGTCACACTGAGACGTGTGACATGTCAGGATAGCCGTATTGATGGCTTAAGTATTTTAAAATGGAACGTCAAGCACTATAAAGTGTTTGGATGGAATCGTGGGCTGCATGTTTAAGTTGATGTTTGACGCAGTTGGTGAAGTTTTGTTTGACATTATTTGTAATAAAGATTATCATAAATTGAGACATGGTAAAAAGGTCACACGAGGACGTGTGACATGTCAGAATGGCCGTGTCGTAGATTAAAAGCTTTGCCACTGTTTGTAAAAAGTACTTGTTATAAAATATGAAATGAGATTGATGAAATTGGATAAAAGTGTCAAATGAAAAATAAATTATTCAGAAAAAATAGAAAAAGTGAAAAGAAAACATTAATTTTACGTGCGCCCACGGGATCATCGCGTTTCATAAGAAGAACAAAATGACAGAGACGACATATATATATATTTATAAACATACAATTTAAGGTCGTTTAATAATATTAGATGTATGGATACGTTTTTGTGTTTAGTATTAATTAGTTATATCTTGTAATTGATTACTTAAACAGTTGGAAATTACAAGTGAAAGTAATCCATTACAAATTTCGTTCAATTACTTTGCTTTTCAATTACATATTTTGGATTACAATAATTTCCGAGGAAAATATTTCAATTACAATTACAAGTAATTGTAAATGCGTAACTTTCAATTACATTAACATGTAATTGTAATTGAAAAATTTCAATTACAAAATTACAAGTAATTGTAATTGCATATGTAATTGATTACTCCCAAGTCTGGTTAGAATGAATAGTTATTGAAGCAAAATATTGTAATTACTTGCTACACGAAACTGTTTGGTGCAAAAATTAAAAAAAAATTTTTTTTCTCATACATTTTTTTGAAGGAAATTCATGTAGTGGCATTCACAATTTCAAGTTATAGTGTATTAAGGTGAATGCAGTGAAAACAACAAAGGATTTGAGCTGTTACACAAGAAACACCAAAGCTCTACTCGCGGAGAGACCACAGATTTTCAATTTTTCGGTAATTTTTTCCATTGCCTTTTTTTGTATACCTTTTTTTTATTTATCGAAAGAAGACTTAACGACGAGTAAGTGAGCCAAAACAGAACTCCTTAAGAGGTGTAGTTTTAAGAGGTTGAAAATTTAGGTTTTTTTGGTTTAAAAATTAAATTTAACAATAACCTCTTAATGTTTCCGTCTGAAAAAAATACTGCCTTTGTGTAACACTAAAAAGTATCTTTTGACCAATTTTCAGCTTCATAGAAACTTTTTCGTCACAGAAACAATTTAAAAGCCAAAAAACCGGTTTTCAACCATTTTTTCGAAAAATTTTGAGGTTAAGGTGAAAATACTTAATGCAAAAGTGGTAGATCTTTTTATTTCCTCCAAATTTTGGCTTAAACTTTTTTTGATAGGATGCACAATTTAGCCAGAAATCTGTGTTCGACCTCTAAAAATGCACCCATTCCACCCCGGATAACTGCTGTCGGTTCGATTTATTTCATCCTCTTTTACAAGAGCTTGTTCAACAATGTTCCGCTGTCAGGGTGCTGTAACGAATTATTTTTTTTTCTCATTTTCACGACTAATTCTACTGGACTAAAAGCCTATAAATAAGAAAAAGCTGAAAAATTGGTAAAATAAGATTATGACAATTTATACTAAATTGGTTTTGAAATTTATTCGAAGAAAATCGGTTTATATTTGTATGAGATATAGCCTAAAAAATGAAAATACACTGAAAAAGAATTTAAAAAAAACTAACAGTGAGAAAAATCGATCAAAATTTTTTTTTAACTTAGGGGACCTAACTACATCATAAAAAATTAAGTAAGTTCATGGAACAAAAATAAATGTCAGAAAAGTCGGCCAGTGTTATTTTCGTAGATTTCCAGGAGAGAAAAAAAATAACAGTTTAAAACCAAGTTGCCATTAAAAGTTTTACGCTCACCTAAAAAACTACGAAAATTACACAAACCATGGCGCTGCTACCACCATGTTGTGTAGTCGTGTGTAGATTCTACTTGTTGTTTTCAGTATTCGGCTTTCGCGACATGCCATTTGGGTCAAATAAGTGGAATTTTGATTCATCCATGAATATTACTGAATTCCAGTACTCAGGGGGTCTTCAAAAAATGTTCTTTGGTAAAAATCAGACGATTAAAATCATTTTTGACTTATGAACGGCTTTTTGCGGACTACTTGCCAGTTAAAATCCTGTTTGGTTTGGGCTTGCATATCAGCTTCTGCTACCGGAAATTTGGCTTTTATGGAAAATATCATAAGTATGGACATGTGTCTTCAAGTTTTTATTGACAACTTGCTGCAGAGTGCCAAAAATCTGAGCATACAGACACATTTACGGTCTTACCAGTATAAGGACCAACATACATTTCAAACAAAAAAGCCTTAAATGTCATTTTAAATTGAATGGCGTAATATTCCGCCAGATACCACTAAAAATCTTGCTGCTTCCACTTTTAAGCCGTAGTTGACTGAATAGGCTACCACCCTAAATATTAAAAATTTCAAAATCATTAATCATTACAAAAAATATATTTTTTAAACTTAAATTTTTTCTCTTTCAAATGACATGAAAATTTTTTTAATATTCCATTTAGATTCAGAATTATAGAGCGCTGAAGTTATTATTACTATTATTAATTTATTTAATTATGATTAATTATAAAAAAAATAATCAAATGCGCAGCACTGGCTACAGAGGCCTTAGGCTGTCTTGTACGTAACTTTTATCAATATGAACTGTAATTTAACAGAATATGAGAAAGATGACTTAAATGAAAAATTTTAGTATCTTTTACAAACAGGTAAACGGCAAAAATATTTTGTGGGGAAATGTTGCGTAGGAGATTTATTGGGTCTTCGTTTTTGAATAATGTGTTCTATTGATACTGCATTGCCGCAGAGAATGCAGTTACTCTGGCTCTTTCCCTGAAGGAGATGCGCGTGTGTTAGCATAGTGTGACCAAGACGAAGACGGATGTACGGCTTTAGGAAACATGTTTTAATTTCCGCTGGGTAAATGGATTTGGTGCAATCAGGATTGATAGTGGAATAGTGGTGAACATAAGAGGACCAATTTGTTTTATTAAACGTCTGCCTCCGTCTACGAATCAGAATAAAGATGTCTTGTTTGGAGATTAGAGATGATGAGATAATCGGAGCATTATGGACTCCTTTGGCGGCCATATCAGTTTGTTCGTTGCCCTTGATGCCAGCGTGTCCTGGTATCCACATTATTTTCAATTTCATGGGTGTTGCAATCACTGCGTCTCTAATAGCTGAGATAATGGGATTGAGGTTAGATGGGGAAGCAATGGCATCAATTGACGATCTACTGTCTGTGCAGATTATATGCTTGCCTTTGTTTGCTTTTGCGAATTTAACAGCTTATAAGATTGCAGACGCTTCAGCAGTAAAAACCGAACAAATGGGGTACAGGAGACCTAATTTGATTGGATCACCATTTAACTTCACCACTGCAAATGAAGTAGTTTCGTAGTAGCCTTCATTAGTAAGAGTTTTTTCTATTTCAGTGAAATGTTCTCTGTAAACTACATTAGACGTATCTTGCTTTGGGAGACTTTGAAGCTGGTTAATGAAAGACTTTTTAGATATGAGTCAGGGTGGATGCAGCTCCTTGTTTGGTATAGTTTGTTTCAGCGGGATATCCTGATTTCTGCCAAAAGAAATGCATCTGAAGATCGTTGAAGGTATTCTTGGTTTACGTTTTCTTGAGACAACGTTTTGAAAATCTTTGCGAAGTACTAAATTCGTTGAGAGCAGTAATTTTGGCAGCAGTCGATAGGTGAGATCAGAAACTCTGATATGCTGGGGAGACAAGATTCCGTAAGCAAATTTTTTGTAGGAGTAGTTGGAAAGGCACGTAAACTTCTTCGAATAGCGGTGTGGTATGTACACCATGTCACAAAAGTCTACGTACGATCGATTTTTGTCTATTTTCATCGATTTGTTGAACTTTTACTTAATTTTTTCAAGCAGAAGGTTAATTTGACTTATTTTATGTACAAACATATAAAAATTTATTGTGATCATGTTTAAATTAGCTAATATTCATCACAAAACTTAAATACGACTGCGCAGCAATGTACGTACAACGCTGATCACAGATGATTGCTGAATGCAACCTGCAGGTATGAATGTGAACTACCGTTATTCGAGCAAAATTGTTATTTCTTTTGTTCTTAGTAAGCGAAAAAGAGTACTTTCGCCATAAAGTATATTTATGTTTTTATATTGAACTTTTTATAATTTGGATTGAATCCGTTTAAGTTTTTACTTTTTATCATAAAAATGATCTAAAAGAAACATTTGACGTCAAAAAAATACCGTCTCATTAATATATATTAAGATTTTGTCAAAATAAATTCATCCGTACGTAGAGTTTTGTGACATGGTGTAAATGCAACGAGTCGAATATTATTTTTAGCAGAATGACCATAAATTTGCAGTGCATAATCAATTTTAGAAAGGATTAGAGCTCGGGACCCATTAACGAGAGAGGTGATGAATAAGGGAATGTTTGGAAGAAAGGTATTTAATAATATTTAATCTGGGCTGTAAGGACTTTTTGATATGTATGCAATGAGATTTGAAGTTGTACTCAATTACTACACCAAGGATTTTATTTTCGCTCATATTTTGTATTATAGAGCTATTGAATTCAAGAAGAAAATTATCACACTGAATTTTTCTACATATATGAAGAGTTTTCGTTTTTTCTAGGGATATAGAAACACCCGCGGACAGAGACCATGAAGAAATTTCACTCAGAATATTATTGAATTTGTTAGTAACAGATGTTAGATTACAATGGTTTGAATAAATTATGACATCGTCTGCGTATATTTGATAGTTAATGTCAGAATATTTTGCAAGAATCATACTTATCTCCTCAAAAGCAATTATAAAGAGAATAGCAGAGAGGGGAGAACCTTGGGGAGTACCATTGTCTAATGGAAAGGTTGAAGATATGTAGCCGTTGATTCTCACTCGACATTTTCGATTGCATAGACAACTTTTTACGGAATTAATAATTTTTGTACTTATGTTCCATTTATTTAACTGCCTGAGTATGGCGTGTCTAGAGACAAGACAGAGACATGGTTTCTTTTTGATAAAGCGTTGGTGACATAATAGTCAAAATGAAGTAGTGGGTCAATTGTGCTGTGTGCTTTTTTATAGGCGGACTGATTGCTGCTAAGAATATTCTTTTTTTTGCATACCACAATATCAAAAATCTTTCCAAGACATGACAGCAAAGAAATTGGACGGTAGCTGCTAGATTCTGAGGCGCATTTACCTGGTTTTAAAATAGGTATTATGCAGGCACTTTTCCATGCATGTGGGTAAATACCACTGTTGAAATATTGTTGTAGAGAAAAACAAGTCGTAATTTAACATGTGTTGGCAGGTTTTTGATCATTGGGTACGAAATTCGATCGATGCCAGGTGTCTTGCCTTTCATCGAGGCGATGACAAACTCAAACTCTTGTAGAGAAATTTCACAGTCAATTTTATAGGCATGAGAAGATAGTCGAGAAGGTTTAGATGTAACCGTTGAAAGCAAAGCGTTCTTGTTAGAAAGAAATTAGCTGTGGAAGGTGTTGTCGGAGCAAGACGCAGAAAAATGAGATGCAAGATGCTGCGAGATGTCTACAGGGGATGTTAAAGGACCGTTGGCTGTTTGTATCTGCGATATAGACGAAATTTTTGGTGTTCCAGCAAGCATTTGGATATCAGCCCATATCTTTTTAGGCTTAGTCATAGGATTGATACTATTCAATTAATTCAAATTAATCTTTTTTTGCTTTAGCAGCCAAGCGAAAATGTACATTCGCTTTTCTATATTTGATTAAGTTAGCATCAGACGGATGGAATTTAAAGTCATGCCAGGCATCTTGTTTTATAGCTCTCAGATGAGATACTTCAGAATTCCACCAAGGGACAGTAGAATTCATCGGCTGATTTTTAGTTTGAGGAATAGCAAGGTGGCTTGCACTTATAATAATTTTTTTAATCCTGGAGGATTCTTGATTAATGTTTTGAGAGACCTCAGTGCTTCTACAAATAGAATCACAAATAAATTGAAATTGAACCCAATCAGCAGAACCTGTTTTAAATGTTTTTAATTGGCTATGGTTGGAGCTGGAATTTATATTAAAAATGATTGGAAAGTGATTGCTTCCATGTAATTGGTCCAGCGCATGCCATGAACACTTGGGGGCAATAGATGAAGAGCAGAGAGTAATGTCAATATGAGAAAAAGAGTTGTGCGTAGAGAAGTGAGTAGCAGAACCGTCATTGAGAGCAATTAAGTCCGAACTAAGAAGGACATCTTCAATTAGACTTCCTCTAGAGTTAGTGTAAGGTGAACCCCAAAGTGGGCTCCAAGCGTTTAAATCGCCAGCTAAAATTATTGGGGAAGAGAAATTATTCAAAATTTGAGTGATATCAGAAGACTGAAAGTTCTGACTGGGTGGAATGTACATACAGATAATCGTATGTTTGTTTTGATTTGTTTTGACGCAACATGAGTTTCATTTAAGAGAATCAAAGATGGGAACTTTTCTTTTATTAGCATTTCAAGTTCTATATAGTTGTTAAACAGTCCATTTAAATTCCATTGTAACACTTTAAGCATTTAATTCTAATAATAAGAGGATTACGACAAATCTTCATATATTTATAAAATACACCACTTAAAATGATTTTAGTTTTGATAATGTATATAAATTTACATTTGTTAGTATATGCACGAATTTGAGAAATGAAAAAACTTTCAGATACTTTGATAATAGGGTCAGAATACGCGAAACCGACATATCTGAAATGTTTTTCGAAGTTTTTTATATAAATCAGTAGCTGCAAGTGGTAGAAATTAGTGTACGGAAAAATTTTTTAAAAAAAATTGTTGCAATAATTATTGCCAGTCAAAGTTTTCATTAAACTTTTTTTTAAAATGCTATAAGTTTTAAACTGCTTGACTGATCGTGACGAAATTTTTTAGTTTCTGTAGATAATAACTAAATAAATTTTTCTATCAAGAATTGAATTTTAATGACTTGCTGCTCCGCCTCGAAAAAATCTGAAAATAAATTACAGAGATGCATTGAACCCATCCAAACTAGAACTCGTCAAAAAAATCGTGGAGCCTCAATTAGTTTTGACGGTATAAATATTATAGTGGTACCGGGCGGACGAAAAATGCAGAAAAATGTTATTGTTTTTCAAAAAAATCAATAACACTAGTTTACAAGAAAAAGGATCGGGTTTCTCATAGACTTTTTTCTATGTATTTTGGGGCGTAGTTTCCAAAAATGGCAACCATTTTTTTTTTTCTTAAGAATCGTTATCGAGATATCCCCAAAAAACCCCTTTTTCGGCCCTTTTTTCATTTATTTGGCTATTTCTCGATTAATTTTTTTGTGAATCAAAAACGCTTTTCAGCACTCCAAAGATATTTTCACTCTCTTTCTAACGGTATGCTGTTTCCTTGAATCAAATAAGATTTGATGAAGTTACAAGCACTCAAAGTCCAAAAAATCTGACTTTTTTAAAAATCACTAAATTTCGATTGCTTCATTTGAATGAAAATGTTTTCTTTTTCATATTTTTAGAATTACAAATGAAAGACTATTCTTTTGCAAATATTTTAAGGATAATTTTGCGGATGTTGGACGGAAGTTATTTGAGAAAACAGTAAACAACTTGCAATAAAATTTAACGAAAATACATTTGTTTTTTATCTAATTTTATTGCAAGTTTTTTCCTTTTTTCTCGAAATTTTTCTACATTTTTAATCCGACATTTCAGACATGTCGGTTTCGCGTATTCTGACCCAATAGAAAAAATGTATACATGTTTTCTGTAAAAAATAACTCTAACTTGGCTATGTTTCTAAGATAGCAACAAAAACACAATTTGAAAATAATGGGCATAATTGAAAATAATTAAAAAAATAAATAATGACGTACATATTATGTAATACGGAAAGAGAGAACAATTTCTTAATCGCTAAACTCTGCGTCAGAGGAATTAGGCAAAGCTGTTGCTTGTAATTGAGGCAAAATTTGATCTATAGCGATAGAGTTTAGTGAGGAAATGTTATTATGATTGTCATGGTCAGTGTTCGATGAATTTAAGGTAAAATTTTGTGAATGAGTGAGAGACAGATGGTCGGAAGAGCGTGGTTGGAGATTAGTTAATTATTAGTTAATTAAATTGAGTGACAGTTTTGCTGAAATTTGAAGAAGAATTTTTGTCTTGTTTATTTACATTTGTTGATGATGATGAAGGCACAGTTATTATTGTTGCTGTCGAGATTATTATTGTTGTTAATATTATTTACTTTAAGAGCCGTTGTGAACGGTATTACAGGTTTTTTTTTGTAAGAGAGGATAGTAGTGTTGTTGTAGTAATTGGATTTTGTTCTTTGTACAATTTCTTAGCATCAGACATGGTGCATTTCTTTTGTGTTTTTATTTTAAGAATTTCTTTTACTTGCTTATATTTCGGGCAAAGTGGGGAAGAAGCTGGGTGAGGAAGGGAACAATTGGCGCACATTTCACGTATGCAAGATTCAGGGAGATGAGGAGGTAGATTACATGTGGTCGGAGAATTGCAGTGTTAAACCGAGTGACCTAGTTTTTGGCAATTTTTGCACCAAATTGGATTCGGGAAATACTCTTTGACTTGAATTTTGTACCAAGCTATGTAGATCTGTTTTGGGGGAGCGAAAACATTGAAAGTAAGAAGGATTAAGCTTGAGGGAACGTATTTCTTTTCATCGACTTTTTTTTTTTTTGTAAATTTATAAACACAACTTTTAGGCTATCCAGAGTTTTAGTTTCGGGCGTGTTTATCAAATTGCGGTCGAAAATTAATCCTTTGCTAGAGTTAAGCGAATCATGGTAGGACACTTCCACAGGGCAGATACCACCAAATGTTTTATTTTTCATAAATCTTTCAGCAACTTTTTGGGTCTTAGCTAGCACCAATAAACTGCCGTCACGTAATATACAGCTGTTGTCAACTAATTAGAAACGAAATCTTTCGTTGTGTTATTGGTAGTTTTTTGATTTATTTTTCTATGTGAACCAGAAAATTTATAGATATTATAAATGTGGAACATATAAGCTCTAACAAAAGAGAATAATTGAATTCAAATTCATAGCATAAAAAGTTTTGTGAGAGATTTTCTGCTCAAACCTCAGATTTGACTGAGTCAGCTAATTGGAAACAAAATAATAATTTGCAAAAAAATAAAACAAAACCTTGGTAAAATATTCCAGAAACGATAGTATGATCTTGTCAATGCTTGTAAGAACACTTTTTGACCGAATTTGCTTACAAGCGTATCCTTAATCATGCGTTGAGGCCAAAAATTGTACACCTGTTAGTTTTACATGTAAATTGTATGGAAAAATTATTTTTTACAAAAAATGTATCTAAGTGAATAAGTGATTAGTGTTGTTGAGCTGAAAAGGCTCGTTTTACGATGTAATTTCTTACGCTGAATCCGAATCTGGCCTCAGAATTGACCCATCATGTCGGAATCCTGAAATATTTGAGGCTAAGTACCTAAAACATGATGTTTTTTGTCTACTTTCGAGGCTATGTATAGGATTCAAAGAAAGTTGATCAGCTTATTTTTAACTAAAGCATCATATAGTACCATCTTTGTCCTTTAAAATGAGCTTTCAAGTGGTGATCTGTTATGTTTCCTTGCAAAGTTATAACCATTTTTAAGTGACATTAATTGGATCCCCTACAAAGGGTTGCAACCCAACAATATTAACCAACGGGTTTCAAATTCATGTCACCTTGAAATGGCTGCATTGTTAATTTAACAAGGAATAATAAAGGTGCTCTTGTTTATCTAATTGTTATGAAATGTAAATATTGGTATTCTAAAAAATCATTAACAATATAAAAGCCCACACAAAAGCTTTCGTGGTAAACTTGTCAAATTTTGATTTTTAAATTTTAAAATAATAAAATAACAAATAGAGTAATAAAAAAAACTGGAATACACAAGGCAACGTGTGACAAGTTGTTAAGACACTTTCTGAAATTAACAAAATAGTTAAGAAAAGAGTTTTTACAGCCCTATTCTGGTAGCTTAACAAAGCTGACCACATTAACAAAATATTTAATATTAACAAGTTGTTAATGTTCCGAATTTTGGCAAAAATTTGAAAGTTCTTTGTCTTACTATTTTGTTACTGTCAGAAAGTATCTTAACGACTGATATTTTAGTATTAAGCTAAGTAAAAATGCTTTTTTTTTATAAAATTTAAAAGACAGAACAACGTGGTTTTAAATATTTACAACCAAGTCTTAAAAAAACATTTATTTTCATTGATATCCATAACAAAAAATTTTGGATTTACGACTATCGAACCCACGCACGTGAGCTATGAGTTTACAGTCCTAACTACTTCGCCACGTTACCATGTGTGTTTCAGTTGTTCATTACTCTTTTTGTTATTTTATTAATTTAAAATTAAAAAGTCAAAATTTGACAAGTCTACCACGAAAGCTTTAGTGTGGGAAATTCAAAAGCTTTAATATTTTTAATGATTTTTTAGAATATTAATATTTACATTTCATAACAATTAGATTAACAAGAGCACCTTTATTATTCCTTGTTAAGTTAACAATCAGAATAGGGCTGTTAATTTAATAAACTTAAATTTATTTTGTGTTGCCTGTATGTATGAGAGAGAATAAGGCATTATTGATATTTACAGACACATTCCTTTGCTCAGGTTATACAATTTGTTATAAAAAATTTAAATTTTGTAAACATAAGAAATTAAATGGCTGAAAACGCTACAATTTAATTGTAATTCTGAAACTAGAGCAGTCCCTGCAAAATTAAGTACACCTTTTATAGACTGGCATTGGCTACTTGAATATAGGTGTCATAAGAATGATAACTTAAAGGACTAAAATAATGATAAGTTTTGAAATTTAACTTATTATTTTGGAGATATGACGATTTTTCTGAAATGTTCACAATGTTTTTTTCAAGCGAAATTTTTTCCATAAAAATGTGCTAATGACCTATAATTATTTTAGCATGCTATGAAAGCTTAAAAGGTAAAGAGTTTGTTCTAACTTCTATCATATATTTACCGGAAAACAAAAAAATTTATTCAATGAATTCTTTTGAAAAGTAGGTATGTATTTATGCACAAAAACAATAAAAAACTAACAACAAAAACTACAACAATAGCAATTATTATAAGATTCTTATTATAAAACTAAGAAATCGTGCGCACGATATTTAATAAATTTTTTTGCCCGCGACGCTACTTTTTCTATTATAAATCGCGCGAGCGATTCGGCGATTCCAAAATCAGTATGCTAGCAAAGCCGGTGTTGGACATAGTATAGTGGAACGCGGCCGAAAACCGCCTCGAATACAGCTTTGGACACATTGGAGGATGTAAGTCCTGAACCGCGGCCGAAGACTGTTGTGTGGAATTACAGTGGCTATCAAAGCCGGTGTTGGATATACTAAGCGCTAAGTCTAGGTTATCAAATCATTTTTTGGAATAAATAACGGTTTATTCAGGAAAATCGCCCTATTTTCAAAATTATAGGCTAAATTTCAAAACATACCACCTATATTTTTTATATCCATTCAGGGATTCCCAACTTATAATAATTTTTACAACAGCCTTATCCACCACTATATCTTCGAAACTAGATCCGAGCGACCCTTTTTTTATGTTTTTTTGCTAAAAACTTCAAAAAGTAAAAAAATTAAGCAAATTATTATACCTTTGTATATTTCCTCTAATATTTTGCCTTCTTAGTACATTTGATATTAGTTCAAGTAAGCGATCTGATTCCACATCGATTACTCGGCCAAATGACGGATATGCGCAGTACAAATCTCTTGACGTTCCAGAAGGAAAAGCATTAGCAGACTTTGTTGCTTCCACAATTTCAGTAAGTCCGTTCTTGTAAAAAATAAGAATTTTGAAAAACGTTTATGTAAATCTAACTGCACAATACCTTTGTAAAATCTTCCACAGATGCAAAGTTACCGATGGGAGTCTTCCTCTCAGCTGTTTTAATTGGTTTTGCATTGTTTGCAGCTACATCTGCTACATTGTCAACTTCTTCTACCATTACTTAGCTTTATGCGTCTACTCAAAACAAGACTTTTATTCCTACACCCTTTTTTTTGACTATTATGCTTGCGCAGCGTTTTTAACCAATCAAAATTTTACTCAGATTCAACAGCATTAACTCCAAAAATTGTGAGGTTATTGGATCTTTTGAACCAACAATTTTTGACCAATATTTTGACATCTGTTGTACTTTGGTGGTCTTATTTAGAAGATATAACCAAAAACACAAATAAAAGTTTAGCTATTGCATACATATTCTGAACACATTTTTCATATGAACATTTACGACTTGTAACGCCGAATCATAAGTTATCTGTTATTCAGCCACTTACGCTATTCACACACACAGAATTTAAGCGTCGTCATTACATAAGTAACCAACAAGCCAATTTCAAATATGTGGCTGGCAGTGCAATAATTTCAAAAAAATAAATCATATCTACGTTTCCAAGTTATCTTCTTTGATCTTTCACAATCAATTTTTTGTTAGAAAGAAAGAGCATGTGAGCAGAACCTAATCCGCTTGACGAACGCGTGAGGGAATAGGCATACATTGCTACCTTTATAGCATGTGATTTCAGGTGATCAAAAAAATTCAAATTGTTGAACTTTTGCTTTAAAAATTGATTTCATGCTATAAACTTGGCAGTAATTTTCGTTGTCTTCAAAATTGTTAATTTCGGTTGAAATTTTGGTTTTGAAAAAAAAAATTGTGATTCGTTTACAAATACACATACTGAAATGTCTTACTTTTATAGCAAGAATGACATACATTCATCTCGCTTAATATGGCAAAAATATTGTGATATGGGATAGTAGAAGATCAGAAAAGATAACGTGAAACGATAACCAGCAGCTTAATGCTTGAAACAAAATTAAGGCAGCATAGGGTTATCAGATGCCTGGCTTACGAAAGTAGTACATCTGAAAAAATTTCCAACTTTCTAATAAAAATCAAGAATTGTATAATTTTTTGGGTTTCCATTAAAATATTTTTAATGAGCAAAAAAAAGTCCTCGTTTTTGTACGAAAAACACTACCAAAATGATAACAATATTTCAACATTTTCTATTTTACAATGCAAATTTCAAAAGTAGTAAAAGTATGATATTTCAATTAAAAGTAGTTTATTTCAGGTGAAAAGTATTAATGTATTTTTGCCTTGCAAAAGTAGTACATTTACTACTAAAGTATGTCATCTGGTAACCCTAGGGCAGTAGCAGCAAATCTGCACAACTGCAAAATCAGTCAACATGAAGATTATAGAGAACAATGGGATACTAGAAAATCGTGCGGTTTTTTTCCCGATATGGAAATATTTCTATTTTGACTGCGGAAGCAAAATACCTGTGTGGCATTCAAGCTGCTGTATGAAGCCCAGTTTCCATGTGATCTTTCTTGAACTTATCTTATCAAATATCAAGGTGGACATCACATGCTATAAAGATAGCAAATGTATGCTATTCACTCTCGCATTCTCCAAGCGCATTAGGTTCTGTTCGCATGCTTTTTCTTTCTTACAAAAATTTGATTTGATATCCCTGATATGGGATAAGATATGATCACATGGAAATTGGGCTTAGCGAAAAAGAACGGTTATACACGCAAACAAGAGAAATTTGAGCAAAACTGACAAACATGATTAGTGTGAGCCATCATACTGATGATATATTTGGCCATTTTAACGCTTGAGTTGTCAAACTGTTTAACAAACAGTTTGATCAACAATTTGTTAGTCTGAATACTATTGTTGGTGATGGAAGTGAAATTTATTGCTAAATAAAACAATAAGTGTTAGTAAACTAATTTTAAAACTAAATGAGCTTATACAGAGAAATTATATCGCGATTTCCTCGAAAAGGCCTTGCTTACAGTTTTGCTTACGGTTCTGGTGTTAAGCAGCAACTTGGCTATGATGCTGTGAAAATACAGAAAAATAATATTATTGATTTAATTTTTTGTGTTAAAAACGCTCAGGAATGGCATAAGCAAAATCTAGAAAAGCATCCAAGTCATTACTCAGGTATCCGTGTTTTAGGCAGCGACTTCATCGCCGCTTACCAGGAAAATCTTGGTGCCGGAGTATATTTTAACACTCTGGTGCCACTAAACGATATAGGAGTAACCATTAAATATGGAGTCGTAAGCGAAAAAAAACTTTTGGATGACTTGCTTAGTTGGCGATACCTTTACCTAGCTGGTCGATTACAAAAGCCAGTCACACATATCGTAACTCCAAATCCAACACTGACCGAAGCTCTGAATAAAAATTTATTGAATGCATTTCAAATTGCGTTGCTTCTGCTGCCGGAGCGCTTCTCGGATTTTGAATTATTTCACACAATATCGGCTTTGAGCTATAAAGGAGACTTCCGAATGATCTTTGGAGAAAACAAACATAAAGTACACAACATAGTGCGGGCGCAACAAAAGGATTTTTTTGAACTGTATCGTCCAGCTATGCAAAAATTATCGGATTACATTGCCGCAGATTTTTCCGCTAAAGAATTGGGCGCAAATCGACCGATAATACAATTTGAACAGGACAAGAGTCTTGCTGCTACAGAATATCACTTACGCAATGCGCCAACTAAATTGCGCACGCGATTAACTAGAAACACTGCATTTCAAGGCAGTTATGCTGAGATTGTAGACCACATCGCTGGAAATCCAAATTTGAGCAAAATTGTACAGGTGTCTGTTAATGACATAGTGTGGTGGAGTAGCATAAGGCAGTCACTAAAAAACATATTAAGTGCAGGGCTGGTCAAATCAATGGTTTACAGTTATCGCAAAGCGATGAAGACGTTTACCAAGTAAAAATTTTTTTTTTTTGATATATAGCAATGCTTGGGAGAAAATTCGATGTTTATTACAGAGATGAGTTCACTATTAATTTTAAGATAAACGTGTTCATATTGCATTTATGCAAAAAGCTTATTTTTTAGTTGCGTTCAAGTGGGAGGGAATGAATGTGCACTACATAACGAAAAATTATAGTTAAATTTTATGCTCAATTACTGATTTGAAGTTTCATTTTTGTATAAACAATTAAAATATTTCGAATCAGCAACCCTTTTTAAGCCTTTGCCTAGCTCTTTTCATCGTCATTCCGATGTATCTGCTTTATTTTAATAAGAATAGCTGGGGCATACATCTAGTTGCTGGATGTGATATGTAAAACATCGCATTTCTCAACCATGTGTAACTCCCTACATTCATTAATCCATGCATAGTTGAGTTACAACAAAAACTTGAATGGAGAATTATTTGGAGTTGATATACATATATATGTACATCAAAAGAAAAAAAATCCCGGAGCTTTTTTTTTAATTCCATATTTACTGTTTTTTTAGTGATATACATAACACACGTACGAAATTTTAAAAAAAAATCCGATTTTGCTCAAATTTTGACACATCGAAGTATTTTGAAAAATAGCACCAGTGCCTCACCAATGACCCTAGGTGGTCGGGGTCATGAGAAAGAGCCATAATTTAGTCTGAAAATAGCCGTTTTTTTTTTGTTGGAAAGTTAAAAAGAATTTGTGGAGCTGCCTCCTTTTCCTTGTTATTCAAAATAAAGTTTGATGCAGTTATATCTAACGCAAAAAAAGTGTGTATTTTAAAGTTAAAAAAGTAAAGTTTTGATTAATTGGTGGCTCTTCCAACTGAATTATTATATGCATATTCGTCATTACTTCTGAGGATATTGTATAGAGTTGCGCTGTACTTGCGAAATCCAATTAAGATTAATAGATATATGTACATTAGAACGTACCACAAAAAAAAAATTTCACCATACACCATCGAATCTCAAGCATTTATCAAGGCAATTTCGAAAAAAAAAATTTTTTACCGAAAAAAGAGGTTTCGCATCTACATTTTTCTTCATATCATCGGCATTTACAGCACCATCTTAAAGTATGATATATCAATAAATGTTTTCGTCTCAAGTAGACCAATTTATTGCTTTAACCCTTTCGCGTCCAGAGTTGGTCATAAACAACTTCAATACTAAGCCTTGTTTAAGTGACACAATCGCAATAAATTTTTTAAATTAAACACCTTATTGATTGATTGCTATACTCAGAATAAAAAAACTTCAAAAAAACAACCATTATATTGTGATCAACAAAATTACGACGCATTTATTAAGATGAAAAAAATTAAGAAAAAAATTAACTTGTGCAGTAATTTCAGCGCAAAATATAAAAATTAAATAAAAATACTTATATATTTTTCAAAAATCAAAGTACGCAGTTTCACGTTAAAAAGGTGGAATTAAATATACAATTTAAAACATTTGAGAAATAGTGAGTTATTACGCTTCTATAATTTTTTTTTGCTTTTAAGCAACTTCTAATTATCTAGTGACCAGATTAGTCTAGAAAGCTTAAAATTTTCAAAATACCTGATATAGACTTGATAAGCCTGGAAATTAAGAGTAAAATTGTTTCTGTCAGCTGGCCTTGGAGCGGACGCGAAAGGGTTAAGGGTCACTGACATCAAGGACCCCGTTCTAGTACTTACCCACTAGACCTCAGTTCTTATCATCTTAATGTACCACTAGTGTCAGAAAATCAAAGCTTGCAAGAAATCAGTAAACCTTTCTAACGGAAGTATTTCGATTATTCCATTAAAACTATTTTAAACATTTTTTTTTAATTTTTTGCCGAACGTAGGGTTTTTTGTTTTATTTGAAAGATAAGAAGTGCGAATTTAATTGTACCATATGGTGAGGTTTTACGAGATTGTGGGCAACGGCTCGAAGACACTTTATTTGATTTTACTTTTAATTTTTTAATTCATTTTGTAGAAGTTGAGATCTGGTGGGTAAATACTTGAGGTCAATGACCTTAGGAGCAAAAAAAAAAAAATTTAATAATACGTTACCCTACGTTCGGCAAATAATTAAAAAAAATTTTTAAAATAGTTCTAATGGAATAATTGCAATACTTCCGTTGGAAAGGTTTACTGATTTTTTGTAAGCTTTGATTTTCTGACACTAGAGTGGTACATTAAGATGGTAAGAACTGAGATCTGCTGGGTAAGTACTAGAAGAGTCGTTGATGTCAATGACCCTTAAAGAAAAAATTGATATTTTCGAGACAAAAACATTGATGTATCATATTTTAAGATCGGACAGTAAATGCCGATGATATTAAGAAAAATGTAGATGCGCACAATCTATGCAAAAATAAAAAATTTTCGAATTGCCTTGCAAAAATGCTTCAAATTTGATGGTGTGCGGTGAACTTTTTTTTTGCCTCTAAGCTGGTACGGTCTAATGTTCATACCTCATAGATACAAAATTAAGTTATGTTAAATACTGACTGATGCTTATGTGGTTTTCATAATTTCCATCCGTTACTGTTCTGTTACTAATATTGACGAGTTGATACATTCGGTGAAGATTTGTTGCACAGTTAGGTCACTAGCGCATTTAAGATAGACAAACAACGATTCGTCCCTCAGGATGTAGCAACTTAGTTTTGGGTGTGATCGAGCCGCAATCAACGGAAAATTCTATTTATCTGCTTTTTTGGTATACCTATCAGATTATCCGTATAGATGAATTGGCG
Organism: Tricholauxania praeusta; assembly: GCA_949775025.1. Classification (NCBI taxonomy): domain Eukaryota; kingdom Metazoa; phylum Arthropoda; class Insecta; order Diptera; family Lauxaniidae; genus Tricholauxania; species Tricholauxania praeusta. Next base: position 71,226,297 of record OX459029.1, on the reverse strand, counting down.
ATTAACCTTTTGTGTAATGGTTGTGACATTAATTTTTCCACTCTGCTATCTTTTAATGACGTAGGTGGGGTTTTGTGTGTTTGCATAGGTTTAATTTTTCGACTCGAGTCTATTGTAACGTGTATGGATTTTGCGTTGTCTGGTTTTCATTACCCCCGGCACCAAGATATTCTGGTGGCCACATTTTGATTTCATTACCGATGTGCATATCTCTTATTTTATTAAGCATTTTCCCCGCCGTAAATGACGGGATTCGAACCGATTTTAAGACTGAAAGGACTATCTACAAATATCTAATTCTTTGTTTCATTTCAAGAACCAAAGAAGTAGCACAATAAATAGCCGAGAAGGCCTCAGCAGTTCCGATTGAGGCAGGTTCAGAAAACGTATGAAGCCGAAGGTCTTGTTCATTTTTGTAAACGACAGCGTAGTCCACTCAAGTAATCTAATTTTTTTAGGTGTCAGCGAAACAGCAGCTCCTGTCTTCAATCTAAAATTTAGTTTTGCGTTCTCGCATAGACTAAGGTCTCATTATATTTTCAATGTTACAACGGGACGTGGCGCCACCCATATAACAAAATCAAAACACTATATCTTGACAGCTATAGTTATGAAATTTGATACGTGGATAAATATTGTTTTATAAAATATGAGCGGAGTCGAACAATGGGGAGTGGCTTACAAAAGTAGCACATATCAAAAAATTTCAATTTAGTAATGAAAACCAAAAATATTATTGCAGTGTTGTAATGAAATCCAAATTTTTTTTAATTACATAGAAATATTTTTGATGACCAAAAAAATAAATGAAATAAATATTTTAATTTATATTTTATTTCCAATGCAATCAAAAGCAAAAAAAAAAAAAAAAAAAAAAAACGTGCTAACTTCGAAAGTAGTGAAAAGTAGCGCATTTCAACCAAAAGTAGCACATTTCAAGTGAAAAGTAGCAAAGTAGCACAGCCTTGCAAAAGTAACACTTTTGCTACTTTAGTATGCCATCTGGTAGCCCTATGTCTATGCTCTTTCAAAGTCAGGTGTCAACATCGAGATATGATTTCGAGGTGATAGTGAATTCTTACGCAGAAGTCGATCGGCTCAACCTCTATTAGGCTTGAATGTCACTGGGTTGCAGGATATGAGATCTTGATTTTCCGAAAATTATGCAATTCTATTAGCCACTTCTAAAACTTTGTACAAGCACGCAAGTAGCGGTATCCCTATGTGGTGACCAAATGTCTATTTGGCTTCGTATAGATTACCGCAGCCACTTTCTCATCTGAGATATGTCCAGTATCTTGTTTTAATCTTAAAAGTCGAGACTCGACTGTTAGTAGATTGATTTATATAATTTTATAGGAAATGCGATCCAAACATAGGGTTTACCTTTGACCGTAAAATTGGTTTTCAATTAACTTCGCGTTACTTGTGGTATTTATAGAGAGGAAAATAACTGTCAGTTCAGTTCTATTTTCTATTCTTTTCAAATTTTGTGGAGGGGGAATGTAAAAGAAATAATTGTAATTATATTTTAGTTTGCACTTCGATTGCCACAACCCGAAGAGGAATAAAAAAACGCATGCGCTTTTGTAAAAATAAAAATTGCGGCCACAATGGAAAATTTCACGTATAATTTTTGTAAAATACATATGAAAAAAAAAATATGAAAATTTAACTTTTAACTCAGTATGATTTTTACTGAAAATTGGTAGTTTAGCAGAAAAAAATTATAAAAGGTGGAATTTTGACCAAAACTGTTTTTTAACTGACGTAAATTTTTGATTTTTTTTTTGTAATACAGTTGAACTTCGATTGTCCGTGATGGTTGGGACCGACCTCATCACAGATAATCGAAAAACCTGGATAATGTATTTTGTATTATTCCTTATCAATTTTCGAAGTCGTAAACACATAATATGTATGCGCAAATATGTATGCATATTATTTTATTGTTTACAGCGCCGTTCTACAAAAGTATTTAGTTATAATATTCATTTAATGTTGTTTCTCTTTGAAGATGGTCGTTCATCAAGTAAATTTTTTCTTTAATTGTAAGAACTTTTCTTTTTCTTGACGCCATTGTATAGAAAATATGTGCAGCGAGAGCTAATAGGCATGCACAAAAGAAGATTCCCCTATTATATCATCATTTTCTTACTCCATTTTACTGTGCGTGTCGTATGAAAAACGAACAAAAACACAGAGAACACGGTTAATAGAAGTAAAATGAGCAACACTAAAATTTTTAAAACTTTCCGGATAATAGATGTTCCCGGATAGTAGAATTACAAATGATCGAAGTTCAACTGTATTTTACAAAAATGTGGCTTTTTGTAGTTCTGCCTTAAATTTTGACGATGGCATTGATCCCGTTGATTTTGAATGTCCCATATACGTGTGCATACGTATGTTATACTTATAGTAGGGTAAATAATTTGTGATTAGACATCGTATGACATATGTATATGATAGATTGGTTTAAACGCTAGGATTTGTACATACAGCGTTTTTGGACATACTAAAAATAAAAAGTAGGAAAAATTACAAGTTTCGCTGTAATCTTATAAAACACCGTTCATAAAAGGCTTTGTAAATATGTATGTACACATATGGTCAAAATAATAAGTACACTACCTGATATCTTATAATTACGGCCAATTTTTTCGTCCAAAACGCTTTAAAAGCTAAAAAAGTGGTTGAAACCCGCGGAAGACCAAAAAAATCTTCAACAACGATGGATAATCATATTGTCACTTTCGCAAAAAAGAACCATTTCGCATCTTCAAGAGCCATTTCAGCAGACATCGGCAATGTGATCTCGTTCCGAACGGTACGTCGATGATTACAACGAACCAATTTACCTTGACGGATAGCGAAAAAAGTTTCTTTGCTTCGAAAAAAAAAGTTGAAGATGCGTTTATCATTCGCAAAGAAACATTCAAATTGGTCCGGACCAGACGGCGAGAAGAAATAGCGTAATATTTTGTGGAGCGACAAGTCAAAAATAAATATGTTTGGAAATGACTCCGCCCGAAATGTTCGACGCCCCAAGGTTAAAGAATTTCACGTACGCTTCACAAAAAAGACTGTAAAGCATGGGGGTGGCCATATTATGGTCTGGGGTTATTTTTCATGGTACGGTGCCATACCAATACATCGAATTTCCGATAGCATGACCAGATTCCACTATAAAGACATTTTGGAAAGTACGATGTTGCCCTATGCTGAGGAAAGTATGCCGCTAAAATGGACATTTCAGCAGGATATTGATCCTAAGCATACTTCCAAGTTGGTGAATAATTGGTGTCAAAACAATAGTGTGACCTTGCTTAACTGGCCAAGTCAATGACTGAACTTGAACCCTTTGGAAAACCTTTGGCGAGAGTTGAAGCAGAGAATAGGAAAGGAAGTATTCCAAAATAAAAAGCAATTATGGAGTTTTGTCCAAAAAACTTGGTATGAAAAACCAGTAGAGACTTGCCGTAAGCTTATCTCCAGTATGCCAAAAATAGTACACAAAATTACTCAAAACAATGGTTGATATACCGGCTTCTAATGATGAACTTTAAATATCAGCAAATAGAGCCGATAAAATCGAGTTAATTTTTTTATTTATTAAAATGTACTAATGTACTTATTATTTTGTCCAGTCATTTTAATCCATATTTTACTTTTTTGATAAGACTGAAGATATTTTTGTTTTTTATTAATGTTATACCTTTTTATTTTATTTGATATGTTGTAAGAAGTTAACTATAAATTTGTTTTTCTATTAAATTAAATAAATGTTTGCCTACATGCCATTGAACTAATTATGTGAACGTGTACTTATTATTTTGACCATATGTGTAAATAATATCAAAAAAAAAAAAAAACATGGAAAAGAATTGTTACGCTTTGGAGTAATCGCAATGACGGATTTAATAACTAGTTTCTTTACCTTTTTTCCGCAGTAAAACAAAGCAAAATACGAACTTATTGTAAATTTTTATAGGAGTGGAATTTTTAGCCTTAATTGTAACCACACCTTCACCTTCAATAACACCATAAAAACAAAATTATCTATAATTGAAAACAATTTCTTTTAATGAATTTAATTGGAGTTCCTGGTACAATAACTTAAAAATAGCTTTTATTTTATTTATAATGCTATATGTCATAAAATATTGTGTGAAATTAAATATGCATTACACATTTTAATGACCTAAATGATTTTTTAATGCAAGAAATTACTAAAAATCTTAAATCACTATTTCTCGCAATCATTGATTTCGAACTTAACCCGTTAGTTCGGGAAGCTTCAAATATGCTCTCGCTTTTGCGTTACCATTTTTACAAAAATGCTGCTGTATATTAATGTTTGTACATATTTATTATTTTGGCTTAATCTTTCCATCGAACGAATTCAGTTTATCGATTTTAATTACATTTATCTATTTTACAAACATTTAAACTGAGCAATTGTAACATACATATAGCCCTCTTATTTATACAGATAAATACTGCTAATCAGTGAAATAGCACAGCTGTGCTATTCGTAGCACATATGGATGCCCAGTAGCAAAATGTCCAAAAGTAGCACAATGTCAAATGATACATTTTCGCTATAGTTTTTTCATAAGTTGTCAAAATCGAACAAAACATTCGGGAAAAGGCGAAATTTTTATTTTTAATTAATTAAATAAAACGCAATTAAAATTTTGTATATCAACATATGAACATAAAAAAAAATTATTTCAAACATGGAATGCCAAAAAACGTAATACAATGAGCGCAGTTGACTTTTCAATAGTAGCTCGGATGAAAAATAACGCTCGGCAACACAGCTGCTAATAATATTGACTACTGCCAATTTACAAGTTTAATGTAGCTCATGTATCTGATATTTCCTGCAAATAATTTTTTCCAGATGAATCAACAGTTGCAAAGCTTAAATTAAATATTTACAATTATGTCACAACACAAGACAAACATTTATAAACTAATATATCTATGTATGTATAAACAATTCAGATTTCTGCAGGGTGGTGAAGTAGACAAGGTAAAACCTATTTCAGATAAAACTAAAATGAATAAGTCTTAAAAATGTAGTCATGAGTAAAAATATTGTTATTGTATTATTTTTAAGAAATGTTATATTTTTCAAAAAATAAAAGAAAATAATTAGTTTTTAATACTTTTAAATACTAATTGTTAAAGTTAATGCCTAATTTCTTTTGAAATGTTTTAGTTGTTTAAGCCTGACGAAATATTGAAAAAAAAACTATTTTTCAGCGATATCTAAGCTTTAAGAAATACATAATTGTTATTTACTTTATAGTAACAGTAAAAGAATTTAAGCAATAAATATCTACTGCTTTTTGAAATATAAATAAAAACTTAACGCAGTTTTATTCCTTTACCTTTATTGCAGCTCCATCGCTACTAATTAATTCTCATTAACATGGCAAGTACCGATTCTGACACTTCCGGATCACATAAATACTCTAAATCAAGTAAAAAACGAAAACACAAATCAGAAAAAAAGAACAAAAAGGACAAACGAAAAAAACATCGAAAACGCACAAAAAGTGACACAAATTCCAGTGAAGACTCTGACATAAAAATTAAACAACCGAAGATTTTAAATTCACTTACCACCCATATTATAGCTGATGCCTTTGGACCAGCATTGCCACCACATCTTTTAAAGCTTCAAGGTGAGGCAACGGCCGTAAACTCTATGATCGGTCCAGTTTTGCCAAATAATTTTGATGAAGCGTCAGTAAAAATGAAACACTCTGATGTGCATCAAGCAAACATTAATGAAAACCAAATCCTAGATAAAATTGAAGACAATACTGCAGAGTTATATGGCCCAATGCCAATTGCAGCAGATAAGCCATTGAGTGTAGCTGAGCGAGAACTTGAACAGCGAGCAATAGAGCTTAAATTAGCCGCTATTGAGAGCAATGGCACAAAAATTATCGATCAAAAAGTGCGTGAGGAGTGGATGTTAGAGTTGCCCGATGTAGGTCTAAAGGGTGGACTAGCAGCTTTGTCTAACTTAAAACGTACGTTTCATCAGGGAAAAGAAAAACCGGACTTTGGCGATCGGTAATTTACAAAATAGACATATTTATAGTTTTAGTCTGTATTCTTATAACTCTCTACAGCTCTATTTGGACTAAAACCCCACAAACTGATAACAAAACTCAAATGCCTTCAACGTCAAAGAATATCGTTAAAAATATGCAAGAAGATGCACAGAGAAATTATGATCGATTACGTGATAAAGAGCAGGAGCGGATAGCAAAAAAACACAAAAAGCGACATAAACGGGATGAGTCTCTTGTAGAACTGCACCAAAAAAAACTGCGCAAAGAGCAAAAACAGAAGGTATTTTGTTAAAATAAAATAAATTATTTACAATAAGCTCAAATATATAATTATTTATCAACTTAACTAGGAAAAGGAGTTAGCAGAAGCTGGTGCTAAGCCTGAACGCCGCCCGTTTAGTCGTGATGTTGATATGAAATTAAATAAAATTGACAAAAACCAAACTAAATCGATTGTAGACAAAGCTAAAATTTTGAACACTAAGTTTGCCAGTGGACACACGAAATACCTTTGATCTTAAATTTATTCAAACATTTTACAATTTTACTTAAAACAAAACTTTTTTTATTTTTAAAATAAACATATTGTATTGAAAAATTTTAATACTTAATCTTAACGTTGAGGTGCAGGCTTAGGTTTTGGTATTTTTGCCAACAACAATTGTATTTCGTCCTTTTCTTTCCAATCTTTCCAGAGTTCAAAAAGATTAACTATAGCACGTACAATTTCCTGAACCTTATCCAAGTCGACATTGAGTTCTGCAAACCATTGTCTCATTGAATCTTTTTGCAAAATTACACAAGCTATTTGCAGGCATGCAATTGCAATCTAAAATAAAAATATTTATTATTTTAAATAATGTAATATAAAAAAATCTTTTAAGCTTTGAACATATGTGGACTATTACAAGCGTTGTTCTTTTAAATTTAAATATATCAATTAGGAGCAAAACTCGGAATTCTCTTTTTAAAATGAAGTGAGACCAAACCAGTCGAGTTAAATTATCAAATATCAATTTAAACAAAGCTAAAAATTCAAAGAATAATATTTTGATTATTGGATTTGTTGCTGAAGGAAGTCAAATGAAGATGTGTGGTGTTCGAGTCTTCAAATGTTGAGGATAACCTTGTTTCCTTAAATGGCAGTGTAATTGGAAATTGGAAACTGTAAATATCATCAAACCAGGGGCCGAATCGCGGCAGTCGTTATCGAGTAAGCAATCGTATCGAATAAAATTTCGAAACGAAAAGAGTTGCTGGATCGCGGCACTCGATTCGAAACGGGACGAAATTTTACGACAAACTTATCGATTTCTTTTATTATCATATGACAGAGTACGTCAAAGTTTCAATTTGAATTTAGTGCATTTGATAAGATTCGGGCTTAAAAAAATGAATCCGGTGTTATTTTGTTATTCGGAGTCGGAGGAGGAAGGCCAGGACATGCGGATGAGAAGACAAGCAGCCCTGCAAGAACGTTTCAATTATATAATTCGTTATTTGTGTGTTATTGCTACTGAAAGTATTGGTTTAAATCTAAAAACATTCAATTATTTTGTATAGAGCGTGAGGACAAACCTAACTCATACTTTTCTATACGTGTGAGTTTGTATCCCTTTCTGTCACATGTGTTGTTATTACAGTGAGTTACTATGATGATCTCTTTCGCACTTGTCATTAATAGTTGTGTCTGTTTACTTTCGTAGTTAAATCCGTAGTCAAATAATTTCAGAGAGAAGACAGGAATTTTTCTCAAAATGATATTTAACTAAAAAAAGCAAACAGACAGGAATTAGTTAAAAATGTAGTTATATGACCCAAGTGTCAAAAACGAAAAATTTATTTTATTACGATCGTCAAATTTCGATTCGCTACAGATTTTTTATTTTGATTTAGTTAAGCAATTTTATATTTCTATTTTAACAATATAGGTATCAGTTGATAGGTTATTTATTGAGCTTTAATTTAGTGTGTAAAAGTTTCATATCGGTGGACTTATAAGCAAGAAAAATAGGTTCAAAAATTAAATTTGCACAAAAATGAAATTTTTATTTATTTATTTTTTTGAACAGCTGTTTGTTTTTTGACACTTGACAAAATTTAACTACAAAAATTCTTTTGGCGATTTTTGTTAACTATTTTTCGGAGAGAGAGTGAACAGCTACAGAACTACATTTGAAAGTAAACAGACACGAGTTAGGCAGTTTTAGGCAGATTTAGGCAACAAAAGGCGCCTTAAGTTAACTTTTGGCGAGTAAACAGACACACCTAATAACTAGTGTATAATCAATTAGATACCTTATGATTTTGGCAAGCTATATAGGTTAGTAATGTCTCATAAATAACTCCTCGTCTTCGACTTGAGCAAACTGATCAATTTTCCTATACTTTCTATTACTTGAATCAAAATTTCTCATTTCTTTATTTAAAGCATTTCTCAACGTTCATATTTTGAAATTATTTTTCCTTTAATTTAAAATTTTTAACAAAATTTGTCAAAAACGTTTCATTTGCAGGCACAAATAATTTCACTTTGACAAAAAAAATCAGAATTAAATTTAACTTCAAAAATAAAGAGTAGAAGATATGCTCAAAACTGTTTGTCTTTTTTAGCCATATGTAACTATGTCAATATATTGTATTAGTGTTGGTACCGATAAGAATTTTTTTGCAAATGTGTTAGAGAATCGGTTATTACCCAGTGTGCCAAACGAATTCGTTACGAATTCGTCTTGAACTCGTTTTCGTATGAAATTCCGCTCGAAAAAACGGAAGGATCGTCCGCATTAACGAATTCGTTTCGAATTCGTAACGGACTTCAAATAAAATGTTCGTTTTTTGTTCATAAAACGAATTTTTTTTGTTCATAAAAAAATTAATTTTATTTAAAAAAAAAAAATTTTATTATTTAATATGCAAATTTTAAGACTTTATTGCATATAATATTATTTTATTATCAAAATCGAACTCATGTCCCAGCGATTCATAGTAATGCGCGCTAACTACAAGGCTACCTGCCATATATTAAAATATATATCAAAGGCGAATGATATCTTCTCTCATTTGATACGCTTTATTTACAAAAAACGAATTCGTTTCGAATTCGTTACGGACTTCAAATACGAATTCGTTTTTGTTCATAAACCGGATCAGTTTCGAATTCGTTTTTTGTTCATAAAAAAAATTTAATGTTTTAAGCTACTTAAAATTGCTTAAAAGTTTAAAAAAACTTATAAAATTTTTAACTCAAATTTTTTTGCAAAAACTTGAAAATTTTGGAAAAAAAATTAGTTTTTTTTTCGACTTTTTAAACATTTCTAATTCCATTAAGAATAAAATTTTTTTTCAAAAATTTTTCTTAGAAAATTTTTCCGGGATTTTTTACAGCCCAATTCTAAATAGAAATTACTGAGGAATTTTTTCTCTTTTCCCTTTCCTCTCATTCTGAATAAAAAAATTCGGGGAATTTTCTCTCTGTTCACTTTTCTCCTATTCTAAACGAACTTCGAAAATTTAAAAAAATTTTTGCGTAATAAATAGGTATTCTGAATTTTAAAAAAAGGGAGAATTTCATTTTATTTATTGAGAATTTTTCCGACAGTAAGTTGTGAGGGAAAGCTGTATAAAAATGTAAGTATTTAAGTTTCGCAACGTAAATCGCTGGTATTCCAAATAAAAAAATCATGGCAAACACCGGGATGGGATGCATCAACGTAACGAATCTTAAACTCAAGATCACACATCTGCAAATATATAAGTTTACGATATAACAAAACGAAATCTCTTTGCAATTACATACAAGCATAACATTTAAACTGTATTTTCCTTTTCTATTGAATTATAAATGCTTATTTTTAGAGGCAGCTATGATTCGAACGTGCGTTCCATCAACGCACCCCACAACACCGGGTATAACATGCTTGACGTACAGTGCTAGCGCAATTTTTCTTCTCTCTTCTGTTGTTCAACAAATATTAATCCACCTTGGACACAGTTGCGCTTCAAAAATGTCTAGCACTTCTGATACAACTTTGCTGAAGCTTACTTGGGCCAAAGAACGTCGTTATTCGTTCCTATTCCCGTTTGGTACACACCTTCAGCAAAGATGCGCTCAGTTTCACAAGCGGAGAAAGTACGAATTGCTTCTTCGCTGACTGAGTGTGAGTTGTGAGGATTCCCAATAAATATTTAAAAGTGGCATTTTTTAATTTATGAATAATATTTCTCAAATCTGTAAAAAAGAAAATCCAATTACTACGAATCGATAATTGGACTATCAGCAAGCATGCTGAAAAATTAGGTATTCAACCCTATTTGCCGCAAGAATCAATTGTTACTGTCCGGCCCTTGACAGAACCAGACTCAGATATCTACAACAAAGACAAGCTGTCTTCAACAACTTCAGCGAATTGGCCGAAAATAAAATCGGATCGCTGCTTAAGCACCTAAACAGGAATAACTGGATATAGCTTTTGTCGATTTTAAGGCTTCATCAATTCTTTTGACAACCTTTTACCAGTTTTGCGGGTGGGGTATGTGGTATTAAAACGGCAAAGCTAGTGCTACTCAAGGCTTACAGCATGCTTGCTAAGCCGCCACTATAACCTAACCTAACAAATCGATAAAAAGTTTATTAAGAATAAATCGTTGCAACTCCACCGAGTACATTGAGTCTCGCAAATCCCGCCTAACAGGAATAACTGGATATAGCTTTTGTCGATTTTAAGGCTTCATCAATTCTTTTGACAACCTTTTACCAGTTTTGCGGGTGGGGTATGTGGTATTAAAACGGCAAAGCTAGTGCTACTCAAGGCTTACAGCATGCTTGCTAAGCCGCCACTATAACCTAACCTAACAAATCGATAAAAAGTTTATTAAGAATAAATCGTTGCAACTCCACCGAGTACATTGAGTCTCGCAAATCCCGCCTCATAAGCCTCGGTTGCTCTTTATGCTGCTGCTCTTCAACAACGACCTCCTCCACCACCATTCTAAATGCTATGCTATTTATTTTTCCTTTACATTGCTATATAATATTGGGCTGATTGTAAATTCAAATAAATATTTACATAAATTTAACAACAAATATTTTTTAAAAACAAACTTCACTCAAGTGTCAAAACGCAGCAAAACACTTTTCGAAAATTCGAAATCCTCACTCCCTTTTTTTGAGGGGAAAAATTTTTCTCGAGAGATTCAGAATAGAAGTATTTATTTCTCGAGAAAAATAAAATTCGTGAGACATGAATTCCTCGAGAATATTTAGAATCGGGCTGTTAGTTTTTCCAAAAAATTTGAGCAAAAAATTTTATAAGCAATTTTAAGTCGCTTAAAACATTAAATTTTTTTTATGAACAAAAAACGTGTTCGAAACTGAATTCGTTTTACTTACAAAAAACAAAACTCGCAACGATTTCGTTTAATGAACAAAAAACGAATTCGTATTTGAAGTTCGTTACGAATTCGAAGAGAATTCAAAACGAATTCGCGTCCGTTTTTGTGCACATTGGGTACGTTCTTGCAGGGAGCAGCGTAAGACACATACAAGTTAAAAATACATAGATATATTGAAAGTGATTTATTTGCAGATTTAAGAAACGTTTTAGGATAATCAAAGAAGCTTTTAATTATGTGCTCTCGGAGCTCAACTTCAGTGGTCATTTATCCACAGCAGTGCCGCCAACGCTTCAGCTAGCAGTAACACTTGCACTATTGGCCGGCGGAAGCTTTCAACACATAGTTGGGAATGATTATTTAGTTGGAATATGCCAAAGCACAGTCTGCTTCACGAAATCATTTTAATTATGTTACAAAAGCAAGCAGAAATGTCTACTTATGAATATTTTTAACTTAAATTCGACATAAATGTGAATTATAATGGTTTATTTTTAGTTTGAAATAAGATATTAATTATTCACGTAAAATAGAAAATAAATTTCAAATATGTTCAAATAAATTGGACTTCCTTAACGTTAATTCGAAATAAAAGTAGATTATAATGGCTTATTTTAGTTTTATATGTAACAAAAGGGGCCGTTCATAAATAACGTAAGACAATTTCATGACATTTTTGACCTCCCCCCTCCCCCGAGTAAGATTTCGCAAGATTCTCACAACCCCCCCTCCCCCTTCCGAAATCTTACGTAAGACTCATAATAAAGGTGAAACTAGTCAAACACGCGTATTTTTCATGGGATGTATTATTATATTTAATTTAAATATACACGAAATTACCAACTACACATTTGTTTTTCAAGATGAATAAAAAAAGTCATCTTAAGTCATCGTTAGTTCATGCGCTTTGCAACCAGTTTGATAGTGAACCTACAATTGGCACACCCGGTTCGTCTGTTGAATTTTCTGATTCACATTCAAACTCTGTAACATCAATATCCTCGTCTTCATGCCACTCTGCAACTTGACAAATCTCCGTTTGTTTTAAAACGCAAAGGCTTTTCCCCTGTCCGCGTTTCAAAATTGAAACTGGGTCAATCATGTGAGAACGACTACAGTCTTTTCCTTGGAGTTTTTTCTGCATTACAGTAGCTTTTTTCGAGGCAAAGTACTGGCTTCAAATATCACAAACTCGATCAGCTAAGACGTTTGCAAGTGAAGGACAAAAAAAATCGTAAGGCATAATTTTGACCTGTAGATGTACTTTTGACCAATCGTAATTTAACGCTAAGAGAAGAAATAGAGGACAAAACTGATTGCTGTTTTGGTCTACTGTTGAAGAAGGAATCGAAAGCGAATCTTGTTGAAGAGGGCAAGGGGGTGGCAAAAAACCGGGACAACAACAACAACATTTCAAACTCGACGTATCTGCGTGTAAATGCCTGAATAATAGCAAACTTGTGAGACGGTGTTACAAGTCGACCCTGCGTGTAAACAACATACTGTATCTTGAAATAAATACCAACAAAAGAAACTAAACGATATTAGCACCATCTAGCGCAAAGGTGCAGTTTTTGTACTAAAAATAATAAACCGAACAGACGCTGCAGTAAACAATAAAAAGTCGACAACCGAGAGAAATTATCGCCGTCGTACAACGTACAACGCCATCTAGCATAATAGCAACATGGATAATTGTGAGCTCAACGTCAGTGCGCCATGCTGGTGAATTGTGGTGGATTGTGGATGGTGGTAGAATGCACGCTAAGCACTGGTAGGTTGTAGATAATGGTAGAATATACGCCACTTAGAAGGTACTGGATTATTCGAGAGAGTGATGACTGCAGTATAAAAGGGTTGTCATCTGAGTTGAGAGACACAGTTGTATCTAAGCAGTGAGGTGGAACACTTGAATTAAAGTAATAAAGTGAATACAGTGTGATCCGTAGTAAAGTAAAACAGTTTTCTATACAGTGTTAAATTAATATTAGAATTTGAACGTTAATAAAATAAACCATTTTATAACTAAATAAGTTTGTGTGTTTTTAATTGTTACACAATCCAGTGATCGAACTCAGAAAAGTGTGAGAGATCGAAATTATCGTCAAAGAGACAGAAATTTCGTAACAATACATATATTTCATTACATAAACAGAAGAGAAGTTGTCCCGTTCAGAGTCGATTACTTAAATCGATTGTAATCGATATTTCTGAATCTTTCGTGACTGTCGAAAATTCAAATATATACACAGACAAATGAACTTAAGGGGGGAGGGGGGGGATCTGAACAATTTTGTTTCCATTTTTTTTTTTTTTGATAGTACAACTCTTCAAGAGTATTCTGCTAAAATTTGAGGTCGATTGCACCAAAACTGACAGGGGTACTTTATGGCCCCGGAATCGATGATTCTGTGTTAAAACTTTAAATGCTTTTTTCTCGAATATAAATGTTCAAAGTCGGTGGACACTGTAACTCAAAAACTATTTGACCGATTCTCTTGAAATTTGGTACACTTTTTAATACATAAAATAACAGGTAGTGGCGTCGAGTTTTTGTTTTGTTTTTATTATAATTAGTTTCACAATAACAAATATATAGATTTTTGTATTATTTTTTTTAAAAAAATCCAAAATCTTAAAAATCGTCAAATAAAAAAAAACTCGACGTCACTACCTCGAAAAACTTATAAGCTAACCAAATTTTTTGATTTAAATGATCCAATGATGAGTTCATGAAATTTTCACTGAATACTCTTTTAATATTGTACTTTTATATGTTTTTTAAAATAATTAAATTATTATTACCATATCACTAAAAAACATTCTTAAATTTATGCTTAAAATGTAGCACTCAGACCCTACCCCCTCCTTAAAGCCAATTTTATATTAGTTCCGAGTGAAGTTTTCTTTGATTTTTGAGCAATTTGTTAGTATTTATTTAGCTCTTATTAATGCCCAAAAAGCGGAAAGAAAATTTCACCAAAAACTAATGGAAAATTTGCCAAAAATCCATTTGTCTTAAGTCGACTTAAACTGGTATTCCTTTTCGCCACATATATTATTTTCTGTATACATATTACTTCAAATTAACTAAATGCATATTTCCCCTTATATATTTTTCCATATTTCGATTGCACATTTTTTGAAATAATTTGTCTTTGTGTAATTATAATAATTTGCTTAGTTACTCTTCGCAGAATAACTGCCCTTTGCTATCACTATACAAAAATTAAAATTAAAATCAGTTGAAAGAATAAATTATGTAAAACTGAAATATGAACATTGTTACCATTAAAACTTGCGTGTACTATTATAAATTTGTCAGTAACCGGCTGGCAGCAAACCTGCCGCCGCACAGTGGCTCCTTTTTCAAAAAGTGATTGCTAAAATCAAATTTTCTATTTCTGATTTTCGAAACTTTTTTTTTTATTTAAAAGATAATTGACCAAAGGTTCTAAAACCGAAAACTTTTTTGATTTATGACATGTATTTTGGTTTTTATGGGTGCTCAAAGTTGGATAACTTTTTATCGTTCATTAAAATAGCATTTTTTTACATTTTTCGCAATATTAAAAATGGAAAATTTCAAAAGTTTGAAAAAACATGGGAATTTGAAGTACGCTCTCTGAATTTATGGTATTTTAAAATAAATAATTTTCACAAGATGTAGAAAAAAAATTTTAGTTAGTAATTTTCATGAATTTTTCAAAAAAGATCGTTTTTAGCATAGTTTTTCAAAATTACCTTGGCCTATAATCCACAAATCAATGTCAATCAAGGATTGGTGAATGAGAAATTATAGTTGACATATCTGCCAACAAAAATCATATAGGTCTTACCTGCCAATATTTGCCAGGTTAGAAGTTATAGCTACTTATGTGACATGATATGCATAAAACTGAATTTGTTGTGTGATGACGATTTTCAGTCTATGATATTTTGACTTGGAAATTGTTAATCTGAATTTGATAGAATGTTTTTAGCGAATATAGACATCACTCAAAATAAATTAAAAATTGTAAATATGGACGTTACCACGCCCCTTTCTTAATTTATTCTTCCTATTTCCAAAACTATTTGACGCAAATAGATGCATATGTAAAGAGTACCTAGAAAACTTCTGTCCATATTGTAGCGAAATTTGGTTTATGCTAGAAGACTCTTGAAATAAATACCAACGAAAGAAACTAAACGATACTAGCTAGCATACACCATCTAGCGTAATGGTGTAAAAATAATAAGCCGAACAGACGCTGCAGTACACTATTAAAGTCTATAACATAGAGACATCTAGATTGTGAAATTCATACAACGTACAACGCCATCTAGCATCTAACATTCTGGATAATTGTGAGCTCAACGTCAGTGCGCCATGCTGGTGAATTGTGGATAGTGGTAGAATGCACGCTACAAAGTAGCACTGGTGGGTTGTAGATAATGGTAGAATATACGCCACTTAGAAGGTACTGGATTATTCGAGAGAGTGATGACTGCAGTATAAAAGGGTTGTCATCTGAGCTGAGTGACACAGTTGAGTTAGAACAGCGAAGCAATAAGCAATAAAGTGAATACAGTGTGATCCGTAGTAGAACAAAACAGTTTTCTATACAGTGTTAAATTAATATTAGAATTTGAACGTTAATAAAATAAACCATTTTATAACTAAATAAGTTTGTGTGTTTTTAATTGTTACACAATCCAGTGATCGAACTCAGAAAAGTGTGAGAGATTATCGTCAAAGAGACAGATTTTATGTAATAATTGGTGTCAGAAGTGGGATTGTGTAAAAAGAATTAACAATCAATTAAAAAAAAAAAAATAAATAAATAAAAATGGTTAAGTTTGACGAACTAAAAGTGGATCAACTGAAGAAGGAGTTGCAGCAGCTGAGTCTGCAATCTACTGGCGGAAAGGTGGAGTTACAGAAACGCTTACGGCAGGCTCTTGAGGCTCAAGGTGTAAACCTGGAAGAGCATGAATTTTATAGTGATGTATCAGAATCAGCAGCGAAAGTGGAAGAAGCTTCTGGATCAGTGGCAAGTGGTGAAGTTGTAGATATGTCAAAGTTCGAGAAAATGTCAATGGCGATGACGCAGACAATAAATCTACAAATGAACAGCAATATCCAGGCCGTTTGGGAAGAAATTAGTCAGAGCTTAAGTCAAAATGCACTGCAAATAGACGAGAAGTTAAGTCAGAACGCGCTGCAGATCCAGGCGGTTCGGGAAGAAATTGATCAGAGCTTAAGTCAAAATGCACTGCAAATAGACCAGAAATTAAGTCAGAACGCGACGCAGATCCACGAGACTGTTCGAACGGAGGTTTCCAAAATGGTAGATGGCCTCGATGCAAAAATGATTGAGTTACGAGATGACGTTGAATCATTCAAAGGAGAAGTTCAAAATAATTTTGAGTACGTTAATAAAAGGATTCAACAGTTGGAAATAAGTGAACCAACCACTCAAGTTATAAGAGAAATCAGCGCAGAGAGGCTTAAGGCACCCTCATTCGATGGAACAACGCCATTCAGTGTTTTCAAGCTCCAGTTCGAAACAACATCTGGTCACAACCGTTGGGATAACGAAAGCGCAGCTGCAGCGCTAATTGTGGCATTAAAAGGCGCAGCTGCAGAAGTATTGCAAACGGTTCCAGTGGCGGAGCAGAAAAACTACAAGGCGGTGATGGATGCCTTACAGCGAAAATATGGCAGTGACCACATGAAGCAGATTCACAGATTGGAGTTGAAAAGTCGTATCCAGAAATCTGGTGAGTCCTTGCAGGAGTATGCTGCGGATATTGAGCGATTGGCACACCTTTCCTATCCTGACCAGTTAAGTGTCGTAGCAGAAAAATTCAAAATAGAGGCGTTTATTGACGGCATACGTGACTCAGAAACAAAACGCGAGACAATGAGGAACCCGAAGACAACATTTAATGAAACAGTAACGGTTGCCCTCACGCAGGAGACGATTGCGTTGACATACCGCCCATCACTGAAAACTCGTCGGATGGAGGTGGAGGTTGAAAAGAAAAATTCATCGTTCGCCAGCGGTAGCTTCAGCGGAAAATGCTACAACTGTGGTAAACAGGGACACATGGCACGTGACTGCAAATCACGTCGTAAACGATCTGCATCACGTTCACCAAGAAGAAAAATTGAAAATCGGATGGAGGTGGATTTTAAAAAGAAAAGTTCATCGTTCGCCAGCAGTAGCTTCAGCGGAAAATGCTACAACTGTGGTAAGCACGGACACATGGCACGTGACTGCGAATCACGTCGTAAACGATCTGCATCACATTCACCAAAAAGAAGAATTGAAAATAGGGTGGACGATGGCAAAAATGGTAGCGGGCAGCAGGCGCGTACGTGGAATCAGGGTTCGATTCCGGAGAGGGAGCCTGAGAAACGACTACCACATCGCAAAGAAAGCCAGCATGAAAATGCGGATGCATTTTTCCGTCGTCTATGTAAAATTGAATGTTCACGAACGGAAAATAAAGCTGGAACAATTGATGTGCGCCGTTTGAACGTTTTGCCTGAAGAGGAGGTAAGATGGGACCAGCGCAGTGATCGGGATCGTGAAAAGGAGGATCCAGAACGGCCAGATAAAGATCGTGAGCGCTGAAGAAGAGAAAGGGAACGCGAACATGAGAAAGAGCGAGAACGAGAGCAGTCACGTCGAGAACGTTCTCGAAGTCGGGAGAAATCTTCTAGACGTCGTTCTAAATCGCGTAAAAAGGAACGTGAGAAAGAGCGTGATAAAGATCGCGACAAGATGAAAGCTCGGTGTGACCTGCGAGCAAATACTGAAAGGTTCAAGAAAGGTCAACTAGTGCTGCTACACAACCCACAACGGAAACGAGGCTTGTCTCCTAAGTTTCGGACTCACTGGGATGGACCTTACCGGATCGTCACAAAGATTAATGATGTTGTGTATCGAATCCAAAGATACCCCGGGAACAAAAGTAAATTAAAGGTAGTCCACATCAAAAGGCTGGCACCTTATACTAGGGACGGAGAGACTCTTGTTCGGGACGAACAAGTTTAAGCGGAGGGCAGTGTAGCGAAATTTGGTTTATGCTAGAAGACTCTTGAAATAAATACCAACGAAAGAAACTAAACGATACTAGCTAGCATACACCATCTAGCGCAATGGTGTAAAAATAATAAACCGAACAGACGCTGCAGTACACTATTAAAGTCAATAACATAGAGACATCTAGATTGTGAAATTCATACAACGTACAACCAGAGCTTGAAATAAACTTTTATAAAAGTTTTTTTTTAGGTAAAAGTAAACTTTAAACTTTTATTTTTGTGAAATAAAAGTAAAAGTTTCCTTAAAACTTTTATATCCGAAAATAAAAGTAAAAGTTTTTTTTAACTTTTATTTCAAAAAGTCAAAAAAAACTTTTATTAATAAAAGTTTTTTTTAAAAGTTTTTTTTGACTTTTATTAATAAAAGTTTTTTTTTTAAGTTTTTTTTAACTTATATTTTTAACAGTCACATGCAAAGAGTTTTTTTTTGACTTTTATTTTTCAAAAGGCGAAAATAAAAGTTTTTTTTGTATGAAAGAACGAGGAAAATCCAAAAATAATATCTTGGATCACTAAGCAAAAAATTTCAAAGAAGAAAACTTAGGATTATTGATAATAAAGTCCAAAGGAAAATACTTAACATGTTTCTGAAAAGAAAGAAATTTATGATAATTATGCACTTATAATTTTTAGAAAAATTGTGCTTAACGCATCAATGGGAAAAGGCCGAAAATGGATTTTGGGAGTACAGGGGAGGTTCCTGACCCTCCAAAGAGGTGTTTTGGACCAATTTTTCGAAAAAAATTTTATTGCACAAATCGATGGGAAAAGGCCGAAAATAGATTTTGGAAGTGACATGTGAGGTCCCCGACCCTCCCAAAATGGGATTTTTGGACCCATTTTTCGAAAAAAATTTTACTGCACGAATCGATGGGAAAAGGCCGAAAATGGATTTTGGAAGTGAAAAGTGAGGTCCCCGACCCTCCTAAATGGGATTTTTGGACCCATTTTTCGAAAAAAATTTTATTGCACGAATAGATGATAAAAGGCCGAAAATGGATTTTGAAAGTGACAAGTGAGGTCCCCGACCCTCCTAAATGGGATTTTTGGACCCATTTTTCGAAAAAAATTTTATTGCACGAATCGATGGGAAAAGGCCGAAAATGGATTTTGGAAGTGACAAGTGAGGTCCCCGACCCTCCTAAATGGGATTTTTGGACCCATTTTTCGAAAAGAAATTTATTACACGAATCGATGGGAAAAGGCCGAAAATGGATTTTGGAAGTGACAAGTGAGGTCCCTGACCCTCCTAAATGGGATTTTTGGACCCATTTTTCGAAAAAAATTTTATTGCACGATTTTGGAAGTGACAAGTGAGGTCCCCGACCCTCCTAAAAAGATTTTTTGGACCCATTTTTCGAAAAAAAATATTATTGCACGAATCGATGGCAAAAGGCCGAAAATGGATTTTGGAAGTGACAAGTGAAGTCCCCGACCCTCATACATGGGTTTTTTGGACCTATTTTTCGAAAAAAACTTTATCGCACGAATCGAAAATGGATTTCGGAAGTGAAGGGGTGGTCTCTGAACCTCCGGAAAATATTAATTTTTAGTTGAAAGTTAGGTCCTGGTGTTGTTTAAACTGTTTGATATGCGTTAGGATTGCTTGAAGAATAACCTATAAAAGAAATCAACTGAAAAAAAAGATGTTATGTCGAAGAATATATTTTAAGAAACATTTTTACAACCTAAAGTAAATACATATATAAATTTAATTAAAATTCAAGAAAAAAGAAGTGTACAGTTATTTATAGAATGGCCTACAAACGTATGTGTATATTATGACATACCGTTTCATATATAATTAAATAAAAATTGCATTACAATAAGAGTTTAAGATGTGAAGTAGATGACAATTGAGTAGCGTTGAGCTAATTTTAGTCAATTTGTTGATTTTAACATCATACCTGCATGATGGATTTAGGAACTGAATATTTTATGTACAGGTATAGAATGTGAAATCTTTTTGCGAATGAAAACCTTAGAGTATCAGAGAAAAAAAACTTACAAAGAATGATTCACACAGGTATACTCCACATGTATCTACATACATATATACAATCGTTAAACGGCTACACTAGTAAATAAAAACACTTGTGGGTGAAATGAATAGATTTAAAACTTCTATTTGCAGGTAGCCCGAATAAAACATAGGTAGTTTCGATTTCTGAATATTTCGGAAATTTTGATAGTTATTTCCAATAAGCCTCACAGAAAAAAACAAATAAAAATTTATTGCCTCCTTCCTCCTGATGAAATTTTTTATTACCCGTTCAGACCCTTACGCAAAGTCCTTGAGTTTTTTTTTGTTGAGAATTGATTTGTAAGCGACAATTTATTAGGATTTTAGTTCACCGAAACAAAAAGCAAAACTTTCAACATAAATTTTGAAAAAAGGATGCAGCACAGTAAACGGTGCTTTTGAAAATTCAAATATTCGAAAAGAAATATTTCCTTAATATGCTTTTGATATATTTTTTTGCCTTAAAACATAAATTTTTGGCTGCAACATTGTTTGCATAAAATGGGTCCAAAACAGATCGTGGATTTCTCCTGTCGCCTTTAAAATCCATTTTCGGTATTTTCCCATCGATTCGTACAATAAAATTTTTTTCGAAAAATGGGTCCAAAAATCCCATTTAGGTGGGTCGGGGACCTCACTTGTCACTTCCAAAATCCATTTTCGGCCTTTTCCCATCGATTCGTGCAATAAAATTTTTTTCGAAAAATTGTTCCAAAAATCTCATTTAGGAGGGTCGGGGACATCACTTGTCACTTCCAAAATCCATTTTCGGCCTTTTCCCATCGATTCGTGCAATAAAATTTTTTCGAAAAATGGGTCCAAAAATCCCATTTAGGAGGGTCGGGGACCTCACTTGTCACTTCCAAAATCCATTTTCGGCCTTTTCCCATCGATTCGTGCAATAAAATTTTTTTCGAAAAATGGGTTCAAAAATCCCATTTAGGAGGGTCAGGCACCTCACTTGTCACTTCCAAAATCCATTTTCGGCCGTTTTCCCATCGATTCGTGCAATAAAATTTTTTTCGAAAAATGGGTCCAAAAATCCCATTTTGGAGGGTCGGGGACCTCACTAGTCACTACCAAAATCCATTTTCGGCCTTTTCACATCGATTTGTGCAATAAAATTTTTTTCGAAAAATTGGTCCAAAACACCTCTTTGGAGGGTCAGGAACCTCCCCTGTACTCCCAAAATCCATTTTCGGCCTTTTCCCATTGATGCGTTAAGCACAATTTTTCTAAAAATTATAAGTGCATAATTATCATAAATTTCTTTCTTTTCAGAAACATGTTAAGTATTTTCCTTTGGACTTTATTATCAATAATCCTAAGTTTTCTTCTTTGAAATTTTTTGCTTAGTGATCCAAGATATTATTTTTGGATTTTCCTCGTTCTTTCATACAAAAAAAAACTTTTATTTTCGCCTTTTGAAAAATAAAAGTCAAAAAAAAACTCTTTGCATGTGACTGTTAAAAATAAAAGTCAAAAAAAACTCTTTGCATGTGACTGTTAAAAATATAAGTTAAAAAAAACTTAAAAAAAAACTTTTATTAATAAAAGTCAAAAAAAACTTTTAAAAAAAACTTTTATTAATAAAAGTTTTTTTTAAAAGTTTTTCAGAAAAACTCTTATGAAAAAGTTTTTCATAAAAGTTTTTTGAAAAAACTTTTATGCATAAACTTTTTGAAAAAGTTTTTTGGAAAAACTTTTATTCAATAAAAGTTTTTGAAGAAAGTTTATAAAAACTTTTATAACAAAAAAGTTTTAAGAAACTTTTATTTTGAAAACTTTTTGAATAAAAGTATAAAAGTTTCAAGGTCTGCGTACAACGCCATCTAGCATCTAACATTCTGGATAATTGTGAGCTCAACGTCAGTGCGCCATGCTGGTGAATTGTGGATAGTGGTAGAATGCACGCTACAAAGTAGCACTGGTGGGTTGTAGATAATGGTAGAATATACGCCACTTAGAAGGTACTGGATTATTCGAGAGAGTGATGACTGCAGTATAAAAGGGTTGTCATCTGAGCTGAGTGACACAGTTGAGTTAGAACAGCGAAGCAATAAGCAATAAAGTGAATACAGTGTGATCCGTAGTAGAACAAAACAGTTTTCTATACAGTGTTAAATTAATATTAGAATTTGAACGTTAATAAAATAAACCATTTTATAACTAAATAAGTTTGTGTGTTTTTAATTGTTACACAATCCAGTGATCGAACTCAGAAAAGTGTGAGAGATTATCGTCAAAGAGACAGAAATTTCGTAACAATATAATATGGGCTTTACCCCACCTCCAAAACGCTTGATTTGTCACTTTTTCCAAATCATTTCACTCTTTTTAAGAAAATTCGCTTTTGTATAGCGAAATAGTAATACTTGCCTCAGATATTTATATCTAAGTTTTTAATGCAATTTAAAAATATCTAGTACTCGTAATGTCAAATATAATAAAGCTGTATTTTTTGTATAGAATACAGGTAGATGCACTTCTGATAACATTGAGCTCTAGTGCAGGCCAACTTTATAAACAACTGTTTTATTACGGTAGATATCATACCAGGAATTTAGCTTATTAGGTAGTTCAATTTTTTCACTGAACAAGTATTATGTTTGAGGTTTGTGGCACAATATTTTGTACCTGTATTTGCATAAAAGTCAAATTTTAAGCCTCAATAACACAGTCTTTTCTGACTATTTAAAGTGTGAGCTACGCAAGTTTCCAAGGAAAATGAGTATATCTTATGAAAATTTGTTTGAAATATTTGCAAACAGCGAAAATGGAGATGCATTTGTGGTTGCGGTAAAAAACAAATACCCGAAACATATTAAGGATGAGCATACACAAAAGTTAAAAAACTTTTACTGCAACACAAAGAGATATTGGGTGTCATGTAAGAGAACCAAAGCGTATTTTTATATAAAGTATGCAGACTTTCTGAAAAAGGACTTTGAGCTATCACTTGATGATATTCCTAGCACATCACAGGCCTCCAGAGGAAGACCAGCAAAACAAATTGAAAACTGTGGGGAATTTACGAAAAAGAGAAAAATAGCAGTCGCCACTGGAAACATTTCAAAAGAGAACTTAGCAGATGCGCTCAGCATGAAGTACAACAAAGATCATGAAATGAAAAAGGCAGAAATAACGACAAGAGTTTTATTGGCAAGCCCAACAAGAGTCGATTGAATCAAAAAAAGTATTCCTACTCCACAACGTGATCCCATAAAATATGACGGTTCCAGTGCTTTAGCGCTTTTCCAAGATTTGGGGCTTTCAAAGGAAAAATATAACAACTTGAGAAATTCATTAAGAAGCCACATCGTAGATGTTTTTCCAGCTACAAAGTTGTGTCAGAAGCCAAAAGGGAAGCGGTTCCTGGTAACTGTACGGTGATAGATAGGTTAGGTTAGGTAGGAGTGGCAGTCAGTTGCGAACTGACTCACTTAGACCAAAAATGATCCATTGTGATACCACAGGGTGTCTCACTATACCCTCTCGTTGAACCAACCAGATCTCTTAATAAAACTTGATAGCTGACCTATACCAACATGCTTCAGGTCATCAAATAGAAACGAACCGAGTGTTTTGTGGCGTTTCCTAGCAAGTGCGGGGCAGGAGCAGAGAAAATGTTTTATGTTTTCTTCCTCCTCCACATCTCCGCAACTTCTGCAAAAGTCAAAAGACCTAACACCTAATCTCTCCGCATGTTTGCCAATGAGGCAATGTCCAGTTATGACTGCAACAATTGTCGAGACACAATCACAATAATCACAATATTCTTATTTCTAAACTATACAATCAATTTAATGTTTCGCGTATATCTTTCAAACTTTTGTTTTCCTTTTTATCAAATCGCTCGCAGTTTGTGAGCTGTAGGGGTAGCACGTCTAATATCCTTAGACTGTCCTCTGGCGTACCCCAAGGTACGATACTAGGTCCATTGCTATTTATGCTGTATGTTAATGACATCGTACCTTGTGTCTCCAAATGTACTGTTCGTATTTTTGCCGACGACATCCAATTATTCAGTTCCAGCTCTAATCGCACCTTTTCCGACTGTATTGTCAAAGTTCAAGATGATCTATTATCTGTTACTAGATGGGCTAGTGATAACCATATTTCAATTAATTCACAGAAAACTTAAATCCTTACATTCGGTGATGCTTACAGCATTGATACTTTCAGTAATATATCTTTTAACACCTGCTCCGTAAGCAAATCCGATTCTGCATCTTGTCTCGGGATAATTATTGAGCCTAGTCTGAAGTTTGACAAACACATCAATCAAGTTATTTCTCGCGTTAGCTTTTTGCTTAAAAAACTATACAGTTTAAATTTCTCTCTCCCTTTCAAAATAAGACATCTTCTAGCATATGATATCTTAATGCCACATATACATATGTATACTATGGCTTAGAAATTTATTCTGGTACTAATCTGAGCAACCTGCATAGACTGAACTTGTGTTTTAATAGAATAATAAGGTATGTCTACCACCTGCGACCTAGAGACCATGTTACTGATTATGTACACCAATTTCTAGGATGCTCATTCGTAAACCTTATCTCAATGCGATGTCTATATTATTTCTATTGCTGCATAAAATACCAACAACCTGCATATATCATTAATTTATTTTCTTTTCTTAATACGAGAAGGAACTGTCAGTTACGAATTCAGCCCTTTTCCTCTGCCTACTTTGAACGCTCTTTTTCCATAAGAGTAGCTAGACTTTGGAATCATATGCCACCACAGCTAAAAAATTTTTCTTTGAATCCTAGAGTCTTCAAGAAGCTTGCCTTAGTACATTTGGCGCGTTCTGAATAATAATTTTTGCTATTTAGAATTAAAAACTACTTTTTCTTTTTGTCTTATGTTCCTTAAGTGCTCATCGTTCACAATTGTTCCATAAGTGTAATCCCAATGTCTTTCCTATTTCTTTTCTCCAGAAGACTGTGCGTTAGGTTTTTTATTTTTATATCGTTTTTATTTAAGTTTGCTAAATTTAGAAATTTATAAAGCGTTGTAAACTCCTATCAATATAAGGCCCTTGTATGGGCATTTAAATAATTGATTAATTGAATTGAATAAATGAATAAATCTGCCTAGTTATATTACAAGTTGACCTTGAGTCCACCTTTTGTTAGCATTTTTTACCATTTCTTCTTTAAGCAATAACTTGCAGGTAGCAAATGGCATGCCAACACCTTCCTTATCTTGAGGAATTTGTGCAGTAGTCCCTTGCCTAGCAAGTTCATCAGCTTTGCAGTTGCCATCAATGTTCCTATGCCCTGGCACCCAGATGAGGTGAATATTAAAATGCTGGGCCATCTCATTTAGAGATGAGCGACATTGTTGGGCCACTAGTGAATTAAGGAAGACTGATTCTAGAGATTTTATAGCAGCCTGACTATCTGAATAAATGGTTATATCCTTTCTGGATACGACATTCATCCTCAGCCAGGATGCTACTTCTTCTATAGCTATAACCTCTGCCTGAAAAACGCTACAGTGGTCTGGTAACCTCGCAGCGATGCTAATTTTCAGTTCCTTAGAGTAAATACCATAACCCACCTGGTTATTTAGCTTGGAACCATCTGTGTAGAAATTAATATGGTCCCTTCTCCCCGGGATTCCTCCCTTCCAGTCATCCCTAGATGGAATGTGAGTTACGTAATCCTTATTGAATGAGATTACTTGAACAATATATACGGTGACAGATACATCAGCTGAAGTTAGACTCCTAGGTTTACTAGATCATACCGCTAAGCGAATTTTGAGCAGTAAAAGCAACCATGAAATACAATCGTTCCCAGATAATATTTCTTTGTTAACAAAGTGGGGCTGTGATGGATCATCTGGACAAAGTGCATATAAACAAAAAATTTCTACAGAAGATGGACAAAATATTTCAGATGCCAACATATTTATGGCTTCAATAGCCCCACTTCGAATAAGGAATGAAAATGCTGAACATTGGAAAAATCCTAGACCATCATCAGTTCTTTATTGTCGACCTATAATGTTTAAGTAGGCAAAAGAATCTTCAGATCAAATAAGAAGCACCATCAGCAATATAAAACAACAAATAAATTAACTTCAACCCACCATATTTAAAGGAAATGATGACAAAAAAATTATAATTAGACACGAATTATTTTTAACAATGATTGACGGCAAAGTACTTAATGAGATAACTGGCACCAAATCTACTAGATCTTGTGCTATATGTAAGCGTTCACAAAAAGATTTCCGAAGTAATGAAGACTCCAACGATGAACACAATTATGAGTACGGCATTTCGCAATTACATGCAAGAATAAGATCCATGGAATTTATACTGAAACTAGCCTACAGCATAGGAAATGATGATAATCCAAACAACCAAAAGTTAAGAAAAAAAATAATACAAGATCAATTTCGAGAAAAACTGGGTATTATAGTAGATACTCCTAAGCAAGGATTTGGTAACACAAATGACGGAAACACAGCAAGGCGATTTTTTGAGAAACCAGAAACAACTTCAGAAATAACGGGAGATTTCAAGTTATTTTAAACGTACTATCCTGTAGAGAACCCGTTAAAGTAGAAAAATTTGAAAAGTATACCAAGGAAACTGCAGACATATTAGAACATAAATACAGCCAAAAATTACTGGCACCCTCTGTCTATAAGATCTTAGCTCATAGTGGACAAATTATCAATTATCAAGCCTTACCAATAGGAGAATTATCAGAAGAAGCCCAAAAGTCTAAAAACAAAGATTATAAGAAGTACAGATATAGCAATACATGCAAAATTTCACGTATTCGACAGAATGAGAACTTGTTCAATATACTTTCAGCATCTTCAGATCCTTTGATTTCATCACTTAGGCACGTTAGGTCACGAAAAGAACTGACTGATAAATTCTGTAGTACTGTTTTAAGTTTCTTAGATATCCAAAATAATGATGATATTTTTATAGAATTGTAGATTGTTGTTGATTTTTTAAAGAAATTACCTAATTTATTACTGTAACCCTTTTTTAAAACTTTTCTAGCCTTTGAGAAAGACTGTTTATAAATTATGTTAAGAGATAAAAAAATAAATGCATATGAATGAATTAGTAATAATTAAAAAAACAAATTTTTTAAAAAAAGTATTTAAAAAATTTTTATATTATTAAAAGTTCATTAATTGAATAAAGCGCACTAAAATTTATAAAAAAAAAAGTTTTTTATGAATTCATGTCACTAAAAACTAAAAATTTAGAAATTTGGACTTTCACCTCTTTTTAAAAGTATTTATAGCTAAGCCTCAAACCTGAATCTTATATATGTCATATCTACGGAAATTACCAACCAAAATCAAAAAACTTTACTCAAATATCTTTACCCGTTCAAAAGTTATGATTTTAGCAACGCGAAATCGCAAAAGGCGCCACTGTGCGCCGTAACAGAAGGCTTTTCGCTATTAAAATTTTAATAAAGATTGTTCTTAGAGGGGTCGGAGATTCCCTGACGACTTTCGAATTGCTTTTTAGACCTTTTCTCATTGGTGCAGTTTAAATTTTTTAAAAATAAATGGGCCAAAGTATCCCTTTACGAAAGTCAGGAACATAACCTATGACTTCAAAATCTATTTTGGTGCAGTTAAACTTGTTTTTCCAAAAGTAGTCGAAGCACCCTATAGGGATGTCAGGAACCCACCTGGTGAGTTCCATAGTCCATAGATTACGTAAAAACCGATTTACTAAAACGTAGACAATATTTTGGCAATTGAGAGGAAAAATCATAGTGGTAACGTGAAGAACACAATTTGGCAGCACGATCTTTAGTAAAACAAATCATGCGATTGCCTTAAGCTTTTAGCGTTTTTACTCACTGAATAGTTTGAAATTTTGCCTGCTCAAAATAATAATAAAATTTTTTTAATTCTTTTTTGAGCTTTCTTAGAAAAACGTTAAGTTTTCTTTTATTAAACCTTAAAATGCATTGAATTGACAGCAAACATTTTAGTTGAGATGGGTCGTATGCCACATTGCTCTGTTGAGGAATCGAGACTGACTTTAAACTTGAAAAAACGGAAGAAAATCTCTTTAATACATTGGCAGATTGCTGAATAGATCTCACAATTTCCTGAGAAATGATTTAAAAATAAACAGTAAAAAAATCTCGTGGTAGACCACCAAAAACCGCTCCAAGAGTTGATCTTCATATAGAAATGAGACACATTTAAGTCTTTTAAGACAATTTTAGCAGAAATTGGGAACGTGGTTAGTGCTCAAACAATTCGACGACGTTTACTATGGACTAACATACCTGGGTGCTTAGCTAAAAAAGTTTCTTTGTTGCAGAAAAAAAATTTGAGCATGATGCTAAATTTTGCAAGGATCACGGAAACTGGTCAAGACCTGAATGTGAGAAAAAGTGGCGTAATATCTTATGAAGTGATGAAACTAAGATCAATTTATTTGGCAATGATTCAGAAAGGATTGTGCGATGGCCTAAAAGCAAAGATCGAAAATATTATGTCCTGACCAGTTTCCGTGAACTTTGCAAAGTTTTGCCTCATGATAAAGTTTTTTTTCCGCAACAAAGAAACTTTTTAAGCTAAGCGTGATTAGTGATTTTTCTTTAATAGTAAGCGGAGTTTCGCCTTCAACAGGAAAATACGTTTCCACGGTTAAATAAGTGGACTGATGTTGATGAAATTTGGTTTGGAGATAGATTGTACCCTAATAAAAGGTATTAAAAGTTATTTAAGAAGACTTGGCATCGCCCCTAATGGGAAAAACGGTATCACGGCTGTGCCACTACAACGATTTTGATGAAATTTGGTATGTAGATAGATTGAATCTTGATTAAAGATATTTGTTTTGAGTGGGCAGTACCACGCCTCTAACTGGTAAAAATTTTTAACTACTAAACTAATGAACAGATTTTGATGAAATTTGATACAGAAATAGATTGAACCCTGACGAAACGTATGTTTTAAAATGGAGGGAACCACCTCTTCAATAGGAAAATATGTTTTCATAACTTTACTAATGACTGATTTTGATTAAATTTTGTATGGAGATAGGTTGAAGCTTTTGTTTTTATGTGTCGCTCTAAACAGGAAAATATGTTTTCTTAGCTAAACTAAATTGACTAATTTTGATGACATTTGGTATGGAGATACGTACAGCCGTGGACAACTAATTAGAAACAGTTTGTTCTCTTGGCTTTTACAACCTTAAAAAAAAATTTTCATGCAACGGTTGTTGCATTTGTTGTTGTTGTTATTAGATATATTTTTTACATTAAACTTTTGGTTTCACAAATATTTTTTGAACATTTTTTAGATTGTATTTTTTTATAATGAAAACTTTCTTTACAAAAATTAAAAATTTGAAAAACAAATTTTTAAAACTAGGAATAATTAAATTTTTAAAGTAAAATTATGATAAGTGTTTTTATATGGTGTAATTGTGAAAGTGTAAATGTAGAAGTGTGAATGTAAGAGTGTAAATGCGGGGCACCACATACATGTGCCCTTTTGCGGTTTATGTGTTTGTTGTTGGTTTTATTGAAGAAGTGACCTTTGGATGATGTGATAATTAAACCTTTCAACACTTTTAAAACGACAGAAAACGTGCCAAAAAAAAAAACGGAACCGTAAAACAACGGATGCAAAAGTTTCTCGATTGGCTAAGTTAGACCCCAAAATAACCCCTAGGAAGATTCAACGCCAAATTTTGGATCAAACTGATGCTATGATATCCACTCGTACTGTACGGAGACGTTTGGTGGAATCTGGGCTTCACGAAAAAGCTTCACGCAAAAAGCCTCTAGCGACGAAAAAATAGAAAAAAAGGATTTTTTTTAGATGTAGTAAAAGCCAAGAGGACAAACTGTTTCTAATTAGTTGTCCACGGCTGTATATTGAACTCTAAGAAGGGATAGATATAGGGACAGGGCAACATTTTAGCATTTGTATTTTTAAAAGTGATGACAAAAAATAGCTCTTTTTTATGTCAGTTTTTTAATACCAGAAGCATTGTTAATGGTTAAATTTCAACCACTGGGCGAGCTCTAGTCCAAATAATTTTAGAATTTTTTCTGTCCTAACTGCAATTATATAATTTTAATTTTCAATTAACAGAAAAACTAAAGATAAATTTCAATAACTTTTTTTAAGTACCGTGCATTAGGGGTAAAATAATAATATAAAAAAACATAAATGCTCCTTAAGCCACAAATGTTTTTGCTGTGAATACACTCTAAGTGTAAGTTATATCAACTTACCTGATATGGTGGATACAACAGGCACACATCAGTGCGTAGGGAATCATTTATAATACGCCAACTAAGTGTAAGCAGCTGATCCTCTTGGCCCATGTCCTGAACCAATTGCAGCAGGGGTCGGTATGGCTGATATACAATCAGACAGCAATCGAGATTTTCCAGTAAGTAAAACTCGCATTCGAGTATGTGGTTAGTGCGATATGGAAATTCCTGAGCGTAGGCATAGTTAAATTTAGTTTTTATTGCTGATTGACAAATCGAAATGAGACGAGAGTTCGAAATGACGCCAAATTCCTCGACTTTTGATGCCAGTAGTATACATGTGGGTGCAAGTAGCAGCGGGTCTATATTCTTCAATGAGTTGCGCGCGTAAAAACGTTTAAAATATACAGTGGCCGTGGCAATAACTTGTTGACGCAGCTTCAGTTGTTCTCCCAGCACCTGAATTACGTTCGCAAAAAATATAAAAACTTTTTGATACTCATCCTCGGTCAAAACCTGCAGGTCGAATTGGCGTTCACGCATCAAATCCTGACGATCGAGGATCCATTGTTGTGAATGAGAGCTTTGCCAAAAGTTTCCAGCCATGGATTAAATGAACTTCTTAAAAGAAAAAATGTAGTAATTTAAAATCACAATATTTTTTATACGTACCTTTCAATTGTCTAGATTTTTCTTACTTGAATTCAATATATTCTTAAATTGTTAAAAAATAAAATTAATTTCCGTGACGTTTGGTTATTCCTTCTGTTGGTATTTTTTTTTTCTTGACATTTCTTTACAGTTGTCAAAATACAGCGGCTAATTTTAATTCGACTAGTTAGTACCTTGACGTTTTCTTTTGTGTTCAATTGCAAACGTTGAAACCGTCGCCAACTTCAGTTAAGCAGTGTTAAAAATTTTCTTTGGACCACCTTCAAGTGGCAAAGTTTGCGAAAGATTTTACTTTTAAATATATTGCAAAATAAAAACGATGGCTTTGCGTGTGCTAGCTATTTCGAATAACTTAAAGAAGTTCTCCAAAGGAGCAGAATTACTTAAAGTAAGCCTTAATTGTTTTTGATAATTTTTTAACAGCAAATTGCACTACAGAACTTGCAATTACGTAATTTAAATTGTGTAAAAAATCATTAAGGCATTTAAAAGATTATAGCCCTCTTATAACAAGAACCTCTAAGAAAATCCTGGCGGCATCACCATCAAAAATGTTAATTAAAGGACTTAAAATCAAAATTATACATGTTTTTAGGTTATGTTTTTTATTCGAAATCTTCACTGTTCGACACTACAAAATATTTGTTTTTCATTGCAGCGCTACAAAGCTTCTGACGCAGCTAGCCTTAAGAAAACACTGGTCAACATCCCTGCCACTTGCGTCACCCAACTAGATAATGGACTTCGCGTAGCAAGTGAAGATTCTGGATCATCAACTGCCACCGTTGGCCTCTGGATCGATGCTGGCTCCCGTTCTGAAACCCAGCAAAATAACGGTGTTGCTCACTTTTTAGAGCATATGGCATTTAAGGTATTTACATTAATACAGAAATAGGCTTAAGTTTATTTTAGCTGACATTCTCCAAATCAATTTATTTTTTAGGAGTAATAGAGGGTTAAAAATAAAAAAATATAAAATTAAAAAAAAGTCGATCGGATCTAGTATCGGAGATATGGACATCGGAAGTTGCGGATATAGCTTTTGGAAAAATGATTATAAGTTAGGAACCCTTGAATGGAAAATGGAAAATATTGGTGTCATAAGAAGGATAATTTAATGGCCTATAATAATGGTAAGCAAAATTTTGAAATTTGACCTATAATTTTGGAGATATTACGATTTTTCTGAAATTTCGACCAATTTTTTTTTTTAAGAATCTTATTTTTCCCAAAAAATGTGTTAATGGCCCATAATTATTTTGGCACATTAAGAAAGCTTATTTATTCTCTTTAAAATGGTATATAGCTTGTTCTAAATTTTTGCGTATTTACTCCCTTTTTTGCCGGAAAATAAAAAAAATATTCAATAAATTCTTATGAAAAGTTTGTATTTATGGACAAAAACAATAAAAAACCAACAACAACAAAAACAATTATTATAGGACCATTCTCATTGTAAAACTTAAAGATTTTTATTAAAAATCGCCAGCGGCGCTCCTTTCTTTCAACATAACCTTACATTTTAAAAAATTATTAATTTATATAATAACCTTATTTTTAAATTTGCAACTAAAGGGCTTAGTATGGTGCAATATATACATTTGTGCAATATTTTTTCCCTCTGGATGTTAAGTGTTTATGTGTTTTTTGCTGTTTTAACGTAGTGGCGTCAATATTTCGTTTTAAAGTTTTTTAATTTATTTAAATAGTTTGAAAAAACCCTGAAGATGACTTCCAACGGAAGTCGAAATGTCGGTATGAAATAAAATTAATTAAATTGAAAGTTTAAAAATCAATCTTTAATTTGTAAAACGACCTGCAGGTCATCAACACTATACTATAAAAAGGTCATTAAATATCAAAAAAAATAACCTTATTATTTTATAATGAGAATCGTCTTATAATAATAGTTGTAATTGTACTAATCGTTTTTGTTGTTTTCCATTGTTTTTGTCCACAAAAACATAGTTTTCATAAGAATTCATTGAATAAATTTTTTTGGTTTCTTTAAAAAGGGTGTAAATATGAAAAAAAATTTACCAAACTATGTATCATTTTAAAGGGAATCGATTAAGCTTTCTTAATATGCTTAAAAAGTTTTAGGTCATTAACACATTTTTTGGAAAAAATAAGGTTTTTTCAAAAAAAAGTTGGTCAAAATTTCGGAGAGATAAGTAAAATGATTGGTCAAATTTCAGAACTTTGCTTACCAATATGGTAGGCCATTAAATTATCTTTCTTATGACACCCACATTTTTTATTTTCTATTCAGGGATTCCCAACTTATAAACATTTTTACAAAAGCTATATTCGCAACTTCCGATGTCTATACCTTCGATACTAGATCCGAGCGACTTTTTTTTTTAATTTTATACCATTATTACCATTACAAGCACCTTTTTTCAAAGTAAATAACTTTTCCCACAAAAACTCTAAAAAGACCACCAACTAAAACAATAAAATAAAATTTACGACAATTGATAAACAATTGTGACTTTCCCACCAAATTTAAAATAAACAAAATTAAGTCAGAATTCCAAATTCTCTAATTTCAAATAAAATCAAAAATTCAAGTAAACCAAAAATAAATCCAAGTAAAATTCTCAAATTTAGAAAGAACTACTTTGATTTATTTTCATCCCCTTTTGACTTGTGCTGTTTACTCATCTAATAAGCAGCACAAATGCAAGCAACAACAACAATTACCCATGCATTTGAATGCACTGTCCAAGTGTAAGAGCGAGAACTAAGCGTATTAGGTTGCACCAGTGCCAATGACACATTTAAGTCAAGGCCAATATTTTGGTGCACTTGTTGTTGGTGCATTGTATTACTTTATGGGAAACCTAAATTTGTGATCGACCAAAATAAACTGATTGGCGATCAAAGAAAAATACGAAGAAGGGAGAAGGAGTTTCTAAAATACTGGTAAAAAGTAAGTTTAGAAAGTACTTGTAAATTTTGTATATAAACTAAGAATTTAGAAAAATAAAATCAGAATTAAGACTTTATTTTGTTTATTTTAACTTTGGTGAGAAAGTCAGAATTGTTTATCAATTGTCGTAAATTTTATTTTACTGTTTTAGTTGGTGGTCTTTTTAGAGTTTTTGTGGGGAAAGTTATTTACTTTGAAAAAAGGCGCTAGCAATGGTAATAGTGACTTTAGGAGTATACCACACCCTTTTACAAATAAATAAAATTGGACAATGTCAGCTAAAGTAAACCTGTCGTTCGGATCTGATTTCGGTGATATAGCCATAGAAAGTTTTGGATTTATATTTTCCTTAAGTTAGGAATCCCTGCACATTTTGGAGAAAACGCATTTAAAATGTAATTAATAAGAGAAAAGCTAGTTTTTAGAAAATAAATTGATTGATGTTTTTTTTTTTTGATATATGGGTATTTTCTTGGTGTCCAACGGGACCGTCGTACACTTTTAAAGTGGAATAAAAGTCAAAGTAAAACATTTTCTTAGGAGTAAAATTACCTAGGTGGCGACACTCAAACAGTCTTAACTTTTTTGTTTATGAAACGTACTAAAATTTTTTTCAGCAAAAATTTGTGTAGACTTTACAGAACAATTCTGTGGAAAAATTTTGTTTCTAAACATAAGAGAAGTTGGTTTAAATTCTATTTGTTTATTACTATAAAAACTTAATTTTTTATAAATAATAAATAAAATTTTTATAAAAACTTTATTTCATATAAATTGCAAAACATTTCTTGTCCTATCACGAAAATTTCAATAAATTTTTCCCAATGTTTACTGAGAAATCGCTATTTAAAAAAACACGCACTCTTTTGCTGATAACTTTTTAAAAAATCTAAATTTTGCACAAATAAGTATGAGGCCTTAATATTGATCAATATATCTTCAAAGTTATGCTATAAAAAGTTTAGTTTAATAACTTTGGTTTTAGTGTGTCCAGTTGAGAAAACTTTCAAAGTGTGTTGTGAACAAAACACAAATCTGCTGGGTAGCACTCGCACTCGCTATATATGGCTAGCAACGAGTGAAGTATAAAACCCAGCTAATACATATAATCTTATACGAAGTTATTTGGAAAAGAAAACTTTTTTCGTGTTGTTTTAACCACATTTTTTTTATGTTTTGTTTCTTTTTGTTTTATTATATTACCACTGTTTTGATAAAAGCTCACGTATACAACTCCAATATAATATATAACATCCCAGTGTGCCAAACGAAACGAATTCGAAACGAACTCGTTTCTTCGTACTATTTATCCGAAACGGATTCCGTTACGAATTCGTCTCGAATTCGTTTTCGTATGAAATTCTTCTCGAAAAAACGGAAGGATCGTCCGCATTGACGAATTCGTTTCGAATTCGTAACGGACTTCAAATACGAATTCGTTTCGAATTCGTTTTTTGTTCGTTTTCGCTTCATAAAACGGATCCATAAAAATAAAAAAATAATTTTATTTAATTATCAAATTATTTAATATGCAAATTGTAAGACATGATTGCATATAATTTTATTTTATTATCAAATTAAATTTTAAGCCCAATTTCCATGTGATCTTATCTTATCTTATCCCATATCAGGGATATCAAATCAAATTTTTGTAAGAAAGAAAAAGCATGCGAACAGAACCTAATGAGCTTGGAGAATGCGAGAGTGAATAGCATACATTTGCTATCTTAATAGCATGTGATGTCCTCCCTGATATTTGGTAAGATAAGATTACATGGAAATTGTGCTTTACTTACGACTTACAAATTTCCAAATTTGGGCTCGAACCCATGTCCCAGCGATTCATAGTCATGCGCGCTACCTACTAGGCTACATGTCATATGTTATAATATATGCCAAATGCGAATGATATCTTTCTCTCATTTGATCCGTTTTATTTACAAAAGACGAATTCGTTTCGAATTCGAAACGGACTTCAAATACGAATTCGTTAGAAAGTCCCGCAAAAATTTTCAAAGAAAAATTTTCAAAAAATATTTTGTGTCTTAATCGACTTGGAAATGTTTAAAAAGTCGAAAAAACTAGTATTTTTTTTAACACAGAAACTACAATTCGAAACGAATCCGTTTTATGAACAAAATACGAATTCGTATTTGAAGTCCGTTTCGAATTCGAAACGAATTCGTT
This sequence comes from Tricholauxania praeusta, assembly GCA_949775025.1. Classification (NCBI taxonomy): domain Eukaryota; kingdom Metazoa; phylum Arthropoda; class Insecta; order Diptera; family Lauxaniidae; genus Tricholauxania; species Tricholauxania praeusta. The sequence goes on along the minus strand of OX459029.1, from coordinate 71,189,636 downwards.
AATGCGGACGATCCTTCCGTTTTTTCGAGAGGAATTTCATACGAAAACGAGTTCGAAACGAATTTGTAACGGAATCCGAAAACGGATTGTTAGTTTCAGTGTTAAAAAAATATTAGTTTTTTTCGACTTTTTAAACATTTCTAATTCGATTAAGGAGGGGTAGGGTTTTGACGCTACATTTTAGGCATAAGTTAAAAAATGTTTTTTAGTGATATGGTAAAAGCAAATTTATTTATTTAAAAAGCATATAAAAGTACAATATTTAAAGAGTGTTCTGTGAAAATTTAATTAAAAAATATTGCAAAATAAGCCATTGGCAGCAAATTTCCGCGGACGCCTAAAAAAAAAGGTGGTTTGCGGTGGACAAGATATCTCATCACGTTATCATCGGAAAAAAAAGCCTCCTTTAGCTTATAAATTTTTCAAGGTATTGACGAAGGGTTTTTTTTCTTTGACGATTTTTAAGATTTTGGCATAATTTTTAAGCCAAAAAACGAAATCAGTATATTTATTATTGCAGAACTGGTTGTAATGAAAAAAAAACCCCCCTCGTCATTACCTGGTTTTATATGTATTAAAAGAGTGTGTCAAATTTCAAGAAAATCGGTCTAGTAATTTTTGAGGAAAAGTGTCCACCGACTTTGAAAAGTTAGTTTCGAGAAAATCACGTTTTAGCACTGTCTTTTTTTTCATATACTTACACAGAATCATCGAGACTCAAGACATTGTATCTTCGTCAGTTTTATTCCAATCGACCTCAAATTTCAACAGGATATTTTTGAAGAGTTATACTATTAAATAAAACAACAAAAGAAAATGGAAAAACAAAATTTGGCAAAACCCTACCCCCCCCCCCCCTTAAGACACAAAATTTTTTTTTGAAAACTTTTCCGGGACTTAGAAAAATTTTCCAAAATTTTTAAATTTTTTCAAAAAAATTTGATCTGTTTTATGAACAAAAAACGAATTCGTATTTGAAGTCCGTTACGAATTCGTTTTACTTACAAAAAACACAATTCGCATCGATTTCGTTTTATGACCAAAAAACGAATTCGAAACGAATTCGTATTCGAAGTCCGTTACGAATTCGAAACGAATTCGTTTTACTTGCAAAAAATGGAATGCTCACAAACGAATTCGCGTCCGTTTTTGTGCACATTGGGAAGTAGTATATAGTTGTGTCTGTTTACTCGCCAAAAGTTAACTTATGGCTCCTTTTGTTGCCTAAATCTGCCTAAAACTGCCTAACTCGTGTCTGTTTACTTCCAAATGTTGTTGTTTAATATAAGCTCGGAAATGAGAGAAATAAACAGCTGTTCACTCTCTCTCCGAAAAATAGTTAACAAAAATCGCCTAAAAAATTTTTGTAGCTAAATTTTGTCAAGTGTCAAAAAACAAAACAGCTGTTCAAAAAAATAAATAAACAAAAATTTAATTTTTGTGCAAATTTCATTTTTGAACTTATTCCTCTTGTTTATAAATGTACCGATTTGAAACTTTTGCACACTAAATTAAAGCTCAATAAATAACCTATCAACTGATATTGTTAAAATAAAAATATAAAATTGCTTAACTAAATCAAAATAAAATCTCTGTAACGAATCAAAATTCGACTATCGTAATAAAATAAATTTTTTTGTTTTTGCCACAACTTATATTTAATACACTATTTTCACAAATGTTTTCATTACATGTTTTACTTTAGGGAACTGCTAAACGCTCTCAAACCGACTTAGAATTGGAGGTCGAGAACATGGGTGCACACCTGAATGCATATACTTCACGCGAGCAGACCGTATTCTATGCTAAGTGTTTATCAAAAGATGTCCCAAAGGCGGTTGAGATTTTGGCTGACATCATTCAAAACTCAAAACTTGGTGAGAGCGAAATTGAGCGAGAGCGTTCTGTTATTTTGCGTGAAATGCAAGAAGTTGAAAGCAACTTGCAAGAAGTAGTATTTGATCATCTGCATGCCACTGCCTACCAGGGCACCCCATTGGGTCAAACAATTTTGGGTCCCACCAAGAATATCAAGTAAGTTTTATTCCCTATAGAAATTTAATTCTTTGTTTAAACTTAGCAATGTTGGATGTTTAATGAAAATTGAAATAGACCTATATTTCAACTATGCGAAAACTATTGTTGGGGGCGTGACACTATAATATTTGCGCTTTAGGATGTTTGCGGTAAAAGTTCTGTGGTGATACTCTCAAAGACATGCTTCGAATATCTCTCGTTGGGTACGATTTGTCTGTTTTTAACGTTCTACCTTTTCTCTAGTTATTGTGATATCTCGTTATCACTTTATTTTTTTGTCATAACCCGATTTGGTTTTATTTTCTTTTGCACTTGCGGCAAAAGACATGCGACATTTTTATACTATCCGGCATAATATATTGTGTAAACGTGCCCCTGGGGCCCGCAATTTAGGGGACAATCGGTATGAGCCGTCACTCCTAAAGCAAAAAAGAAACGCTTCCAAAAAAAAAAACAATGTCAGCTTTTCCTGATCTCCCCATTCCGAAAACCTCTCTTCCCCAAATACAGATGTGGTTTCATCCACAAACACTGAAAAACCTTTATCACATTACACGTGTTTGCAGTGCAAAAATCACTTCATCTTAGTAAAGAAATCGAAAGCATTCCTGAACTTCGTGATGGCAGCCTTTTGTTCCTCGTGAAAAATAAAATTATAGCTGAAAAATTTATTTCTGCCATCAATTACTTGGCCTGTGTAACATTAAGTATAAATTCCATGAAAACCTGAATATTGTGAAAGGTACGGTTTTTGCTCCTTGAAGATGAGATCGTAAGTGAATTGGGAAAGTGGGATTATACTCTTCTACTCAGAATGTTTTATTTAAACACTTCAAAACAAATTGATCATTGATTAGGAATTGGAAAAGTCACTAAATCAAAGTTGCCCCAATTTTTGTTTTGTTCTTGCAATTCCATCGAAAATAACTTTTTGTTAGAACAAAAAAATTTGGTGTTATACTTTTCTGGACTAATTAGCTGTTAAAGATAACGTGCAATTTTTGCCTTGCATAACATTTTAAACAATCTTGAAAGTGTTTTAGCTTGGAGTCAGATCTTTCATTGGATAAGCGGTATAATTGATATAGATGAAATCAGGCCAAATTTTTTAAAAAGTGGCCACGAAAAAATATGAATACATAAAAAATTTTCAATTTTGCTACATGTACGTAAAGATTTTACGTAAAAAATAAAACAACCAAAAGAAAATCGACCGTAAAATCACAAAGTTGTCAACCGCTTCACCAATTGAAAACTTTATCATATTATTTGTTTGTCATTTTAATACCTTTAATTTGGTACCAAGAACGATTAAATTGAACATTTCTAGATTGAGATATGAATTTTAAAAGTGAAAGGAGATCGAAAAAATAAAAAAGAAAAATATCTCAGAAACTGTAACATAATCATAATTATTTTCGAATGCTTATTGTTTAATATAATATAGGAAGTTTTCGTATTGAAGTTTTATTAAGGAATAATACAAAATTATTTTCAATATAACATAAATATCAATTATGAAAAACCTGAAACAAATTCACGTTGTTAACTTGATTTCTCAACACACCTCCTCAAGTTGTTCCAGTTTGAAATGCCAATCCAAGTGAATTAAAACAAAATTAGTCTTTTAGTCCAAAATTGTCTTTTGGAACTGGTTTCGTTAAGAAATCTGCAGTCATTTAATTTGTTGGGACATATTTTAACTCCACGATCTTTTTCTCTGCCGCATCTCTAATGAAATGATATTTATAATCAATATGTTTAGTCCTTGAATGATTGGCTCCGAATTTCGCCATGTGTTGAGCACTTTGCGAGTCACCGAAAATTGTGACAGGATTTTTTACTGGGAACCCAAGTTCTTCTAATAGATAACGAAGATACATAGCTTCTTTGGCTGCTTCTGTTAGAGCTACATACTCCGCCTCGGCACTTGAAGTTGCAATTACTTTTTGTTTACGTGATTCCCATGTGATAGCACCTTAGCAAGAATATAACAAAAACCAGATTGCGACTTACGATCATTGACATCTTGTGCCCAGTTAGCATCCACAAACCCCATAACAGGCGATCCTGTTTTGTGATATGTCAACACCACATTCTTCGTCGAGTTCAAATATTTAACTATTTGAAGTGCTGCTGTCCAGTGTTGCTTCCGTGGATCTTGTGCAAATTGTGATAACATGTTAACACTACATGCAATATCTGGTCAGCTTAAAATTGCAATATGCAATAACGAACCTATAGTTCCTTGATACTTTACTTGCTCAATTTTTTCAGCTTCATCAAATATTTTAGGCTCCTTCTCCAAAGATATTTTTGTTTGCATTGGAAGACTGACAGATTTCGAATTCTCCAATTGGTACTTCTTCACCAAATTCGTAATATATCTAGGTTGTGATATTGACAGCCTATTCTTACTTAACTCTATATCTAATCCAATACAATGTTTTGGTTCATCCATATCTAGGGCTACCAGATGGCCTGCTTACAAAAGTAGCACATATCAAAAAATTTCAATTTAGTAATGAAAACCAAAAATATTATTGCAGTGTTGTCATGAAATGCAAATTTTTTTTTAATTCCATAGAAATATTTTTGATGACCAAAAAAAAAAAAAAAAAGATCCTCACTTTGTACGACAAAACCCTAGCAAATTAAATAAATATTTAAAATAAATTTTACTTTCCAATGCAAACATCAAAAGCAAAAATTAAAAAAAAAAAAAAAGGTCGTAACTTCGAAAGTAGTGAAAAGTAGCGCATTTCAAGAAAAAGTAGCACATTTCAAGTGAAAAGTAGCAAAGTAGCACAGCCTTCCAAAAGTAGCACTTTTGCTACTTTAGTATGCCATCTGGTAGCCCTATCCATATCTCTATTGTGTGCAATAATTATGTCATCAACATACAATGCGACAAATACCATCAAACCATTATTTCGTATAAAATAAATGCATTGGTCATGATTTGATTGTTGCAATCCAAAATTTTTAAGAACAAAATCTATTTTTTTGAACCATTGTCTACCTGCCTGCTTTAATCCATATTGCCTTTTTAACTTTTCTTCGTTGTTCCTCTTGAACAAAATGTTCTGGTGGATCCATAAAAATTTCTTCACTTATATCACCATTCAAGAGTGCTGTTGACACGTCTAACTGTCGTAGTTTCAAGTCATTTTCAACAGAAAGAGCATATATTAACCTTAAAGAATTCTGTCGTACTACTGGTGCAAAAGTATCCATGTAATCAAATCCTGTAATGAATATCCTTTTGCAACCAACCGAGCCTTTCGTTTCTCAATTTCTCCATCTGGTCGATATTTAGTGGTAAATACCCATTTACAACCGATAGTACTCCTTTCTTTTGGTAATTCCGTCAATTCCCATGTTCCATTTATCATTAAACAATCATACTCACTATTCATCGCTGATAACCATTCTGTTTGATGAGCTGATTTCATAACGTTCTTGCACTTCTTCCCTAATTTGATTATCTACTATGTTTGATTGGCTATCTTCAAGTTGTATTTCCACACTATCTTCAAAGGCTTCATCTTCTTCGTTATATAAAAAATCTCTTGAATTGACAGATTCATGTTTGTTTTTCTTAGCTTCATTATAGCTTATCCGAAAATCAATAAACCCGTCTTCATTTTCTTCAATTTGTCTTTTGATAATTTCTCCACTTTTTGTTGTTTTTTCTCCTTCAATGAAATGAACATCACGACTTTATATAATAGTCTTTGTGCCTTTTTTCCACAATCTATAAGCTTTTGATTCTTCAGAATACCCCACCAGAAGATATTCTTCACTTCTTGGTTGCCACTTATTTTTATTTGACTTTTTATTTAAAACAAAAGACTTGCTGCCAATCTGAGGAAAGTACGAAATTTTTGGAACCATCCCCGTCTAAATTTCTTCTGGTGTCTTATCTTTATTTAAATTTGTAGGACATCGATTACGAATATATGCAGCAGTGTATACAAGTTCAACCCACAACATTTCCGGAAGTTCCGCCTCTAGCATTAACCATCTTCCCATTTCAACAAGCGTTCTATTCATACGCTCTGCAATTCCATTCTGCTGTGGTGTATATTCTACGGCTAACTGGTGCTTTATATCATAATCTTTTAAAAAATTTGAAAATTCATGACAAATTAGCTCTCTAGCATTGTCAGTTCGAAGAATTTTTATTTTCTTTCCAGTTTCTAATTCAACACTTTGTTGAAACTCCTTAAATGCAGATAAATAGTCTGATTTCTGTCATAAGAATTTCACAAAAACTTTGCGAGAAAAATCATCAATAAAGGTGACAAAATACAGCTTTTTCCCCATGGCTTCTATTCTCGGTCCACACAAACCTGGGTGTACAAGTTATAATACTTCTTTTGTTGACTTCGTGATTCTTTTAGGGAAGCGTTCCTGTGGCTGCTTTCCTCTAATGCAACTTACGCATTTGATATTTTCTGTATCAAAATAAGGCAACCCTTTTACCATTCATACCATTTCAACCCAGGTACAAATAGTGTATTATAAAGTCTAATTTCTTTTATAATATTTTGAACATTTATTTTTTAAGAAACAGTGCCTATTCCTTCAACTTTTAGCTTTTTATTGTCAGCCAATTGAACATATCCTGCGTACCCTTTATCAATATTGTCAAAAAAATTTTCATTGTTTGTCATATGTGAAGTAGCACCACTATCTAACTACCACTTTTGATTGTGACAACTTTGATTAGCCTCATGCATTGTATAAGAGTAAGAAACAACGAATCCACTAGATATCATGTTTGAGCAATTTAAATTGAGTTTGTCTTACAATTCTTAGCCATGTGATCTGCCTTACCGCACTTGTAACAGATAATGGTTTTAGACATACCTTGATACTTTGATTTATTATGATTGTTGCAACGAAACCTTTCTTTAGCTGCGTCGTTGTTGTTGCGTCGAAATCGCGCTTTCATCGCATCACTGCTTCGCTCACAATCTTCAACATTGATTTCATCTATTTCTAATAAACGCGATCTAATTGTATTTAACGACGGAAATTCATTTGCTGTGCTGAATGCTGCCTTTATTTCTTTGAATTTTTCTGATAATCCATCTAAAATTATAATAACCTTTAACTCATCTTCTATCTTACCATCCATTTCCTCTAGTTGGGTATTCCATGTGTCAAACTTCCAGGTATTTGCTTATCGTATGTGATTCACTCATCTTAAGATTTACAATCTGTCGATATAATTCTGCTTTCTGCCACGTTGACTTCCGTTTATACGTTTGCTGCAAATAATCCCATATTTCCTTTGATGTAGAAAATCCTTTTACCAATGTTATTATCTTTGGTGCCAGTGCCATTAAAATATCAGCACGCACATCTTGATCTTTCCCATGCCAACTCTCTAGCTCTGGAGGCTCTGCCGGTGCTGGTAATTCACCATTCACTATCTTCAGTAGTCTGCTTTTGTGTAACAGCGCCTCCATTTGCGTCTTCCAAATTGGGTAATTATTCCCATTTAAAATTGGGATTTTTTCCGTCAACGACATGCTTGCCGCCATTATTAATTTATTTTAATCTTCAGAGTCTGTCGACTTGGAGCTCTGGGCCCATAACCTATTGTTTAATATAATATACGAAGTTTTTGCATTCCTTATTAAGGAATAATAAAAAATTATTTTCAATATAACATAAATATCAATTATGAAAAACCTAAAACAAATTCACGTTGTTAAGTTGATTTCAACAAAGTACAACTTGATTTCTCAACACAGCTGAAAAAAATATATAAGAAAAGTAACCTCTCGTCAAAGGTACATGAAGAAAAAATCATTTTGCTATAAAAATCAGGTACACAACTTTAAAGTCGGTCATTCATTTTATTTCACTTATTTCCGGTTTGTGAATAATAGGTTTGTTCCTACCAGATTTTGTGGTAAAAATTGAAAAGTGTCAAATCGCGATTTTCGAGAGAGTAAAAGCTGAAATTTCTCTGACTACTCGAATGACCACAACTCTGGCAGGAACAGAAAAATGGGTAAAAATTGAAAACTGTCAAAAAGTTGCGCGTATTTTACTAAACAAACAATGGCCGAGTTCAGGAGCTAAAGTCGTAGTTGCATAACCATTTGGTTAACACCTTCTGAATGCAAGGCGAGTGAAGTATTTTCGAGAATATTATTGAAATAACTCAAAAAGTAAATGACCGATTTTAAAGTTTTCTACCTTCATAAATTATCGTGAACTTTGATTTATTTCAAATGCATAAAGTGAATTTTAAAACAATGCTTAGTATAAAAACAAGAGGTTTAGCGTAAAGTAAATTTTAGCCAAAATTATTTTACATTTTGAGTTAAACAGTTATATTATTTCTACTGAACTCTACTTATTGCAGAAAAAAAATTAAGTGTTTATAAACAAAGCATAAAAAAAAACAATAAAGTTGCAGGAATTTTTGCCGAAAAGTAAATAAGTTTAAATTTTGTGTTCTCATTTGATTATTCAATTTATTTTATGTGAGTAAAGTGCAATTATTAAAGTGCTATTTGAAAAACGTAAAAACATTTTACTTAAATTCTGAAGTGTACATTAAATTGCATATTATTAAAATTTTTTTAGTTTGAGATGAAGCAGAACGCAGAAAAAGTACAGGAGATAAGCGTAGCTTGTTCGATGGAATTGTGAAAACAAAAAAAAATTGTAGCATCTTTGATTTAGCGACACTTCCAATTCCTTATGTATTTTTTAGCAATTATTCGAAAAATTTTTTCGTAAAAAGAAGTTTTGTTATTTTCGTACAATACTGCAATGATTTTTTCAAGTTTTTGCATTTTAGTGGGCCGTGGAAAGCATTGTACGGCAGAGCAACGTGAAATTATTAAAATTTGCATTTTGCAAGGTAAAACTTATAAGGAAATTCAAAATGTTATCCGATTTTCTGCGAAAATTGTTTCCAATACGATGAAATAAACAAATAAACGAAAAACACGATTACGAAAGTTTCCTTAAGTTTAAAGATATGTCAGCTTTAGTTTATTCTGAATATTTAAATAAAATTAGGCTGGGTATTCTTCATGACCCCAAGCATTTTTAGGGATTTATCAATTCAAAAAAAAGAGTCAGAATTCAAAACAGTTGAAGGCCTCATTAGCGAAGCCCTAATTATAGCTGGGTTGTTTGCTAATTTGTTTAAGGAATCATTTTCTACAGAATTACTTAGCCCTGAGATCAACTATTTTGAATATATAGATAACGACCCTTTAATTTCGGTTGATGAGATATCTTTCTCACCTGACCTCATAGAGAAATATATCTCATCTGTTGATGATGACTTCAGCTCCGGGCCTGATGGTATTCCTGCGACAGTTTTAGTCAACTGCAGCTCTGTGCTGAAACAGCCCCTCAGTTTTTCATTTAATAAATCTATCAGAGAAAGCTTTTTTCCTTAATTTTGAAAAAAAGCATACATAAGCTCTATTTTCAAAAAAGGGTGTAAAAATTATGTTTCAAACTACAGGCCCGTGGCTAAGTTATCATCAATACCAAAAATTTTTGAATATACATATTTACGATCAGGATAAGGTGTGCTGTAGTGAAGTCATAACAACTCGTCAGCATGGTTTTGTTAGTGGCAGATCTACAGTTCTTAACCTCCTTGATTTTACTTCTTTTGCATTAAGCTCTCTAGACTCTGGTGGGAAAGTTGACTGCATCCACACTGACTTCAGTAAAGCATTTTTACAAATTAGTTACCACATGATTTGATTTTGTTTTAATTAAAAAAGCTTGGATTTCCTTTAAGTTTTGTCAGCTGGATTGAATCTTATTTATCTGATCGTTCGTATCAAATAAGATTTCGGAGGGTGATTTCCTCCCCATTCAGCTTGACATCAGGTGTTCCACAAGGAAGCCATCTGGGGTCGCTCCTGTTCATTTTAGCAATTAATGACGTAACACATGTTATTGAAAACTCTCATCTGTTAGTATATGCAGATGACGTGAAAATATACAGGAACGTGAAGGGGGTTGGCGATATTTTTCTACTTCAGTCTGACTTAAAATCCTTTGAAGTTGGGTGGTCTAAGAATAACTGTAAGATGTATCTTAATCCTGATAAATGCCAAACTATGATTTTTACCAGGAAGAAAAATATTGTGGAATTTGATTATAAATTAAAAGATAAAAATATTTGTCGTGTCGATGTAGTCCAAGACCTAGGTATACATTTTGATGCTAAGTTGACTTTTAATGAGCATATTAATCAAATTTGTTCAAAATCCTCATCTCTGCTTGGCTTTATTAAGAGGTGGGCAAAAGAATTTAATAGCCCTTTGGTAACGGTGACTTTATATAATACAATAGTGCGTCCTCACTTAGAGTATGCCAGCCAAGTATGGTCACCATTTTAAAATATTCTTATAAATAGAATTGAGAGAATTCAAAAAAACTATATTCGTTTTGCTCTCAATGGCTTAAATTAGAATGAATCTTTAAACCTTCCTCTTTATGAGATCGTTTAAAGTTATTACATATTCAGTCTTTGAGCTCCGGTAGAAATATTGCGGATATTCTTTATCTGCATAAACTTGTAACTGGGTCTCTTGCTGCACCAGAGCTTCTTAACTACATACATTTTAATACTAATCGAAGAAGTACTCGTAACTCTTATCAACTATGTTATCAATCGGTTAGTATATCTCCTTTTAATCGCATGACAACTCTTATTAACAATTAGCTTGTCAAAAGGTCAACTCAAGCTTAGATTGAAAACTAATTGGAACTAAATTTGTAGCCTAATGTGACCCCACAGCATGCAGGGTAAATTTTTTAGCATTTATGCTTTGGACCATGTAAATTTATACATATACATATTTTAATATCTATATGCTTAAAAAAAATTCTGCTTGAATCTTATTTGAAAGATATTTTTGTGTACTACAGAAGTTAATATCATAAAACGTTTACAAGAAGTCCGTTACTTGTAGAGGTTGCCAACTTAAAAAGTGATTTTGTTTACAAATATCTAAGATAAAATTGATTATGCGTATGCATAAACCTCATTTTTGTCAGAGTCAAGTTCACTCTCACTTCACTATTCACTTTTACTAAGTTTATTTTTATTTTTTACTAGAAAAATTTATTTATTGCAACATTTATTGTTTTAGATCTATTGGGAAGAGCGACCTAAGCGATTATATTAATAATCACTACAAGGCGTCACGCATTGTGTTAGCTGGAGCTGGTGGTGTTAATCACGAAAGCCTAGTCAAACTGGCTGAACAGAACCTAGGCAAATTACAAAACACATATGATGGTAAGCCACCAGCAGTTCTACCTTGCCGCTTTACTGGCTCTGAAGTGCGCGTCCGCGATGACACTCTTCCATTGGCTCATATTGCCATTGCAGTTGAAGGTTGCGGTTGGACCGATCAGGATAACATCCCATTGATGGTTGCAAATACATTGATTGGTGCCTGGGATCGTTCCCAGGGCGGTGGCGTTAACAACGCTTCCAATTTAGCACGTGCTAGTGCTGAAGACAGTAATAATTATTTATATTATAACACTGTGTGACAGCGATTGTTGGCATACAGCTTTTGATGTGGAATGAAAAGGTTTTTTAATTTTTAAAAAAATAATTAAAATATTTCGATTTGAGTGAGAGGCATTTTATCCTTATAAAAAAGCTATGAGATTGCAATTTGAATTCGTCTACACTTGTCAAAAAATCGCTTCTAATTTCCACATACATACCAAAAATTATAATCCTATCTTAAGCCGTTTTTGTTCTAAAAAATGATGCTTATTGTATAATTACTGAGTATAATTGTACATTTAGCCTTTCCAAAGGTTTAAAAATGACTCAAACCAAACATTATCTTTATATTTGAATTATTTTTTGAAAATATCAAAATCATAATCTTTGATCCAATTTTGCTTACTTAGAAAATATATTGATATGAAATCCTTTCATTCCAAGCAAAAAGCTCAAAACTCTCGCATATTATACTGATAAATGTATGTATAATCAAACATATACCATTTGACAGATTTGTGTCATAGTTTCCAATCATTCAACACTTGCTATAAGGATACCGGCTTATGGGGAATATACTTTGTCTGTGATCCTTTGCAATGCGAGGTAAAAACCCATTAAATTCAACTTGTAATATTTTTTTAGAAAATGTCTTTTATAGAACATGCTTTACAACGTTCAAACCGAATGGATGCGCCTCTGCACTATGGTTACTGAAGGTGAAGTTGAACGTGCTAAAAATTTGTTAAAGACAAATATGCTCCTTCAACTAGACGGTACAACTCCAATCTGTGAAGATATTGGCCGCCAAATGCTTTGCTATAACCGACGCATCCCACTTCACGAATTAGAACAACGCATTGAAGCTGTTTCTGTTAGCAATGTGCGCGATGTTGCCATGAAGTATATTTATGATAGATGTCCAGCTGTTGCTGCTGTTGGTCCAGTTGAAAATTTACCCGAATATAACAGGATTCGTTCATCTATGTACTGGTTGAGGGTCTAAGCGATTAAAATGCTTAGAGTAGTTTAATTTAAATAAACACACATTAACCGTAAAGAAAATGTAATTTAACAAATTAAATCAAAGAAAATACATTTTTGAAAAATGTAAACAAGAAAAATTAAATATAAAATTGCAAATTAACGTTTGTTTCAAAAATATAACTTATGCTAACCTAAGTTGTTAATCATAAATAAAAACGAAAAACAAGAAAATAAGTCTATGGAAGAATTCTATATTCAGATAAAGTTTAGATTTTTGGTTATTAGATGCATAACTATATGAAATATTTGCATAATTGAAATGAATCTTTGTTTCTTTGTTTTTTGAAAGCCAAATAATTTATTTTGCAAAAGTCGCAAAGAAAAAATGAGAGTCAAAAACAGCTGATCATTTCCCCTCCAAAAAAAAATTTCGTTTTTCCGTATCGGGGGCTCGTAAAACTCATTGCCTGCAAAGATGACCGATAGCTATCATTTTTTTAAAGGATATTCATTTCAAATAATAGGCTGTTAAGGTGAACATAGTAACAACAGCAAATGATTTGAACTATTAAACAAGAGAAACAAAAGCTCTACTTGCGCTGATATCATGAACTTTTTCTATATACGAGTATATAGTGTTACGAAATTTCTGTTCCTTTGACGATAATTTCGATCTCTCACACTTTTCTGAGTTCGATCACTGGATTGTGTAACAATTAAAAACACACAAACTTATTTAGTTATAAAATGGTTTATTTTATTAACGTTCAAATTCTAATATTAATTTAACACTGTATAGAAAACTGTTTTGTTCTACTACGGATCACACTGTATTCACTTTATTGCTTACTGCTTCGCTGGTTTAATTCTACTGTGTGTTCAGCTCAGATGACAACCCTTTTTATACTGCAGTCATCACTCTCTCGAATAATCCAGTACCTTCTAAGTGGCGTATATTCTACCATTTTCTACAACCCACCAGTGCTACTTTGTAGCGTGCATTCTACTACTATCCACAATTCACCACAATGGTGAATGGTGCGCATGGCGCACTGACGTTGAGCTAGCTATTATGCTAGATGTTAGATGGCGTTGTACGTTGTACGACGGCGATAATTTCTCTCGGTTGTTGACTTTATTTATAGTGTACTGCAGCGTCTGTTCAGTTTATTATTTTGCCGCTAGATGGTGCTAGTATGTTTATGCTAGCTAGTATCGTTAAGTTTTCTTTCGTTGGTATTTATTTCAAGAGTTTTCTAGCATAAACCAAATTTCGCTACACTGCCCTCCGCTTAAACTTGTTCGTCCCGAACAAGAGTCTCTCCGTCCCTAGTATAAGGTGCCAGCCTTTCGATGTGGACTACCTTTAATTTACTTTTGTTCCCGGGGTATTTTTGGATTCGATACACAACATCATTAATCCTTGTGACGATCCGGTAAGGTCCCTCCCAATGAGTCTGTAATTTAGGAGACAAGCCTCGTTTTCGTTGTGGGTTATGTAGCAGCACTAGTTGACCTTCTTTGAACCCTTCAGTATTTGCTCGCAGGTCATACCGAGCTTTCATCTTGTCGCTAGCCAATTGAGTACGTCTTCTAATAAGCTCGTGTATATCTGCTAATTCTTCTCTTTTCCGCGACATGTAATCGTCAGCATGGGTCGTTTCTGGGACAACGCTTACTCCGTACTTCAAATCTGCTGGAAGCCTTAAGTCCGTACCAAAAATGGCTTTTGCTGGCGTAACTGTAGTGGTATCGTGTATTGCCGACCGATAAGCCATCAGAAACATTGGTAGATGCTCATCCCAATCTTTTTGCCCTTTATCGACAACCTTTTTTAAATGTTCCTCTAGAGTACGGTTGAACCTTTCGACCATGCCATCGGACTGAGGATGCAAAGCTGTGGTGCGTGTCTTCTGTATTCCAAGCATGTCACAAACCTCCTTAAAAAGTGTCGACTCAAAATTTCGTCCTTGGTCGGAATGCAACTCAAGTGGAGCTCCATATCGGCAAATCCAATTTTTGATGAAAATGTCTGCCACTGTTTTTGCTTCTTGATTGGGAATGGGATATACTTCTGGCCACTTACTGAAATAATCAATTACCACAAGGATGTATTTATTTCCTGCATTGCTGATTGGAAAAGGTCCCGCTATATCCATGGCTATCCTCTCAAAGGGAGCTCCAACGTTATACTGATGCATTTTTCCCCGAGTGCGTTGCCTTGGTCCTTTAGCAATTGCACATTGGTCACAACGGCGGATCCAGTCAGCAACTGATTCTTGGCATCCTACCCAATAAAACCGTTTCTTTATTTTCTCTGTGGTTTTCGTTATGCCCAGATGTCCACCACTCGATCCATTGTGATAATCCTCGATTATTTCCTTAAATTTGGCCTTTGGAATAACCAGCAGTTTTGAGCGAGTTTTACCATCCTCGCTTTCCCAGATTCGGTAGAGACAACCATCATGCAACTCCAAGCTTTGCCATTGCGCCCAGTATGCTTTACAGATTTGGCTTTCATTTGAAATTTCTTGCCACGCCGGTTTCCTACCCAGCTCCTTAAACTTAATTATAATTGCCAAATCTGTATCATTGCGCTGGTCCCGTTTTACCTCCTCTTTTGTCCACTTTTCTTCAGGCAAAACGTTCAAAAGGCGCACATCAATTGTTCCAGCTTTATTTTCTGTTCGCGAACAATGACCGCATTCAATTTTACATGGACGACGGGAAAGTGCATCCGCATTTCCATGCTGGCTTCCTTTGCGATGCTCTATGGTGAAATCATAGCTCTGCAAGCGTTCTATCCACCGTGCGATTTGACCTTCAGGATCCTTGAATTGAAGTAGCCACCTTAATGCCGCATGGTCTGTCCTCAGGAGAAAGTGCTGTCCATATAAGTACTTATGGAAGTGTTTCACGCATTCCATTACTGCCAGTAACTCTCTCCGAGTTACGCAATAATTCCTCTCAGGTTTCGACAGAATTTTGCTGAAATATGCGACGACTTTTTCTTGACCATTGATGATTTGGGACAAAACTCCTCCAATACCATGGCCACTCGCATCGGTGTCCAATACAAATTCTTTGCCGGGTATTGGGTACGCGAGTATTGGCGCTGTAGACAGTAATTCTTTCAGCTTTTGGAATGCAGTTTCCTGTGCCCCACTCCATTCAAATTTTCGATTTTTCTGTGTCAGCTCATGTAGACTGCCTGCAACATTTGCGAAACCAGGAACAAAGCGTCTGTAATAAGTGCATAGACCCAGAAAACTTCGCAACTCATGAAGATTAGATGGACGTGGCCAATTTTTCACAGCTTTTATTTTATCTTCATCTGTGTGTATTCCTTCTGACGTAACCTTGTGCCCCAGATATTTGACTTCACGCTGGAAAAGTGAGCACTTTTTCGCACTTAATTTTAGTCCAGCTGCCTCCAAGCGCTCAAACACTTCCTCCAGATTTTTCAAGTGGTCATCAAAATCTTTACCCATGATGATTATGTCATCGAGATACACTAGACAAGTCTTCCAATGTAGTCCTTTGAGAACTCGTTCCATTAACCGTTCAAACGTAGCTGGAGCGTTACAAAGACCAAACGGCATGACGTTGAACTGCCATAGACCATTCCCAATACTAAAGGCAGTTTTCTCTTTGTCTTTTTCATCTATTTCCACCTGCCAATATCCACTTTGTAAGTCCAGGGTGGAAAACCATGTTGCTCCAGATAACGTATCCAGTGTATCATCGATTCTGGGTAACGGGTAGCTGTCTTTTTTGGTGACGTCATTCAGTTTTCTGTAATCCACACAGAATCGCATACTTCCATCCTTTTTCTTCACAAGTACGACCGGTGAACTCCATGGGCTTTCTGATGGTGCAATGACATTTTCTCGCGCCATATCTTCTATAAGGCCCGTCACTTCTTCTCTCTTAGCGAGTGCTAGCCTCCTTGGAGGTTGACGAATCGGCTGAAAATCACCTGTATCAATACGATGTTTGACAACTGATGTTCGGCCATTATTTTCTCCTTTGTACGCAAATATCCGCCAATGTTTTTGCAGAAACCTTTTTGCTTTATTTTTGTTCTGGGCAGACAACTCCTTCGTCCATTCTTTCGTCAATACTTCCATGGCCGACGATTTCGTTAAAGTTGGGCCTTGTGTGTTCTGCTGGTTATTTTCACAATTTATCACAGCCGTAACTTTCTCACATTGCGCTATAAGTTCACCTTTTTGCATCCATTTCGGCTTATTTGTTGGATTCAAAATTCGCACCGGTATTTTTCTGTCTATTCTTGTGTTTACTAGGGTCTTTCCAATAATCAGGTCTTTCTTAAAATTTTTCTTATCTGCTTCCACTACCCACAGATGGCTTGTCCCACAGTCTTCATTTGTTGTGGCCCAAATAATTTCTTCGGTGTTGGGTTCGATTCGACAGCGCTCACTTATGTAGACTCTTGCAATTGTTAATTTTTGTCCACAGCCAATGTCTAAAGGTAACTCTACATTGGCATACCTTAACGTTTTTTTTTTAAGATCCAAAGTGAACCCGTGTCGAATCATGAAGTCCACGCCAATGATAACCTCATCGGTGATGTTTGCAACAATAAAATCATGTTCCACAGTTTTGTTGCCGATAAGAATACTCGCTGTAACTTTTCCCACTATTTGCGCAATTTCTCCTGTCGCTGTTCTCAATTGGATCCCATTTAATGGCGTTACTCGTCGTCTATCAAATAAGTCTTTCCTCACAATTGAATGCGATGCGCCTGTATCCAAAGTAAGCTCACATGGTCTTCCGTTGATTTTTCCACCGATGGTAAGGCTGTTGGAATTTCGGCAGAGCTTCGAAACCAAGACTATGGGGCAATCATCTGTAAGAGTCAGCTCACGCCCCGCTGTACTGACTCTCTTTAGTTTAACGACTGCTGATCGCTAACATTTTCGCCATCGTTCACCCTATTTCCAATTCTTCTTTTTGGTGAGCGTGATGCAGATCGTTTACGACGTGATTTGCAGTCACGTGCCATGTGTCCCTGCTTACCACAATTGTAGCATTTTCCGCTGAAGCTACCGCTGGCGAACGATGAATTTTTCTTTTCAGCCTCCACCTCCATCCGACGAGTTTTCAGTGATGGGCGGCATGTCAACGCAATCGTCTCCTGCGTGAGGGCAACCGTTACTGTTTCATTAAATGTCGTCTTCGGGCTCCTCATTGTCTCGCGTTTTGTTTCTGAGTCACGTATGCCGTCAATAAACGCCTCTATTTTGAATTTTTCTGCTACGACACTTAACTCGTCAGGATAGGAAAGGTGTGCCAATCGCTCAATATCCGCAGCATACTCCTGCAAGGACTCACCAGATTTCTGGATACGACTTTTTAACTCCAATCTGTGAATTTGCTTCATGTGGTCACTGCCATATTTTCGCTGTAAGGCATCCATCACCGCCTTGTAATTTTTCTGCTCCGCCACTGGAACCGTTTGCAAAACTTCTGCAGCTGCGCCTTTTAATGCCACAATTAGCGCTGCAGCTGCGCTTTCGTTATCCCAACGATTGTGACCAGATGTTGTTTCGAACTGGAGCTTGAAAACACTAAATGGCGTTGTTCCATCGTACGAGGGTGCCTTAAGCCTCTCTGCGCTGATTTCTCTTATCACTTGAGTGGTTGGTTCACTTATTTCCAACTGTTGAATCCTTTTATTAACGTCTTCAAAATTATTTTGAACTTTTTCAAGATTATTTTGAACTTTTTCAAGATTATTTTGAACTTTTTCCTTGAATGATTCAACGTCAACTTGTAACTCAGTCATTTTTGCGTCGAAGCCATTTACCATTTTGGCAACCTCCGTTCGAACAGCTTCGTGGATCTGCGTCGCATTCTGACTTAAGCTCTGATCAATTTCTTCCCGAACCGCCTGGATCTGCAGCGCGTTCTGACTTAAGCTCTGATCGATTTCCTCCCGAACCGTCTGGATCTGCAGCGCGTTCTGATTTAACTTCTGGTCCATTTGCAGTGCATTTTGACTTAAGCTCTGACCGATTTCCTCCCGAACCGTCTGGATCTGCAGCGCGTTCTGACCAATTTCTTCTCGAACGGCCTGGATATTGCTATTCATCTGTAGTGCATTTTGACTCATTGCCTGCGTCATCGCCATTAACATTTTCTCGAACTTTGACATATCTACAACTTCACCACTTGCTGCTGGTCCAGAAGTTTCTTCCACTTTCGCTGCTGATTCTGATACATCACTATAAAATTCATGCTCTTCCAGGTTTACACCTTGAGCCTCAAGAGCCTGCCGTAAGCGTTTCTGTAACTCTACCTTTCCGCCAGTAGATTGCAGATTCAGCTGCTGCAACTCCTTCTTCAGTTGATCAACTTTCAGTTCGTCAAACTTAACCATTTTTATTTTTTTTTGTTTAATTGATTGTTAATTCTTTTTACACAATCCCACTTCTGACACCAATTGTTACGAAATTTCTGTCCCTTTGACGATAATTTCGATCTCTCACACTTTTCTGAGTTCGATCACTGGATTGTGTAACAATTAAAAACACACAAACTTATTTAGTTATAAAATGGTTTATTTTATTAACGTTCAAATTCTAATATTAATTTAACACTGTATAGAAAACTGTTTTGTTCTACTACGGATCACACTGTATTCACTTTATTGCTTACTGCTTCGCTGGTTTAATTCTACTGTGTGTTCAGCTCAGATGACAACCCTTTTTATACTGCAGTCATCACTCTCTCGAATAATCCAGTACCTTCTAAGTGGCGTATATTCTACCATTTTCTACAACCCACCAGTGCTACTTTGTAGCGTGCATTCTACTACTATCCACAATTCACCACAATGGTGAATGGTGCGCATGGCGCACTGACGTTGAGCTAGCTATTATGCTAGATGTTAGATGGCGTTGTACGTTGTACGACGGCGATAATTTCTCTCGGTTGTTGACTTTTTATTTATAGTGTACTGCAGCGTCTGTTCAGTTTATTATTTTGCCGCTAGATGGTGCTAGTATGTTTATGCTAGCTAGTATCGTTTAGTTTTCTTTCGTTGGTATTTATTTCAAGAGTTTTCTAGCATAAACCAAATTTCGCTACAATAGGTTTAACAAATACCGCTACAATTTTTTTTTTTCGTCACTTAAGTGTAGAATAGATAAATAAAAAAAGCATCATATTTAGCATCCGGCCAAGGTTTATTCTGGCTGTAGACACAGTTCTTAAGCTTAATTAGTACCGCATGCTACAACCTTCACTCTTCTATGCCATTTGTCTTCATCTATACTATTTATATAAAATTAATTAAATGAAAATGGTTTGCTACACTTTGGCGCAAAGTATACTCAATTGATTTTAATAATTTCTTTTTTAAAGCCACATATTTTGCTAAAGAAGGTAATTGCATACATATCTTTTTATTTTTTAAAATTGAACATCCTTATTTTTAGGATTAAGTTTTTGCAAAAACTTACACAAAAATTGTCGTTTGATTTTCGTTGCTGAATTCTCTCATCTCATTTGCACCGTTTGTATTTGGGTTCGAAGTTCAAAGTACAAACTCTATCAATGGCTTATTTTTGTAACTTTTGAAGAGAGAATATAGAATGAGATGCTAAGAGAGAAATTTCATTATGGAAAAAACAACGGACATACACATGGACTCGATATTGGCATGTTCCGATTTCCCAAGGAGTGCTCTCATAATATTTTCCTCCAAGATGAGCCAATTAGCGTCCCAGATCTCCTATCCGGGTGACCCAGATCGATAATTACCACCTGAAGTTCAGGGGCTGAGAGCAAGCTGGTCCTATGCCCCCTGCTCGCTTCGTTCACCAAACCCTCGTCTCCGCACACTTCGCTTCGCTCATAGGCTCTCTTTTATGTATAAAATACACAAAAAAATAACGTAGATTTCCGTTTAGTTTGAAAATTTTATTGTATTAATTTATTTTATTCTTTAATTAATTTACTATGTATGTATATATTTTGAAATTTTATTTTTCTCTTGCAAATTGAGTACAGTTGAATATGTGTAAAAATAAGGAGTGTACGGAAACCAAAATGAGAAAGATTGGGTCCTAAGTATTGCAAAGTCACTGTAAGAAACGGAGGTGGAAGTGTAATGGTCTGGAATTTCTTCTCTGGTCAAGGGATTGGGTCAATTCATAGGATTGAAGGAATTATGAATCGTTTCATGTATCTTGACATGCTAAAAGATGTGATGCTGCCATATGCCGATGAAGAAATGCCACTTAAATGGAGATTCCAACAAGACAATAATCTAAAATACTCGTCTTAAGTTTTTTAGGCCTGGCTTCAGAGCAATAGAATAGAAGTACTTGGTTGGCCTGTACCGATCTGCATCCTATTGAAAACTTGTAGGAGGTCGTAAACATGCAAGTCAATAGAAAAAATTGCAAAGCCACGACAGATCAGTTTCAATCCTTGAATACAGCCTTTGAAGGGATACGCAGGATATCATTAATAATTCAGTGTCCTCTACGGCTAAAATATGTGCTTGTGTCGTCTAGAATAAAGGATTCGCAACTAAGTACTAATTTTAAAAGTTTTTACTTACCATAAAAAAGGGGGTGCTTTAGTTTTGTCCGTTAATTTTTTTGGCTTAAAATGTTCCTTTCATTTTAACTTTTTATTTATTTTTGGGCAATACTGTATGTATTTGACCACGTTGTTTTAAAACGAAAATATAAAAAAAAAACGGCGGGTTGCACTCCGGGAGTGCCGACAGAAGTGAAAACAAATCGATTAAAGGCAAGTTAGTGTGTTAGTTGGTATGTGTGCGTTTTCTTTTTATATGGCAATGCAATGAAAGACACGGAATATGTATTCAAATTTTACTCTCGCTCTCATTCTCAATTTGTCAACGCAACAACGCGGAATTTGAAAGAAACAAACATTATTTTATTATTTTATTTATTTATTTATTACTTTTCGCATTTACTTACAATTTATATAACTTATTCAAATTTTTAATATTCATTCTTATGAAGAAAAGTAGGTAGTGACATTTATATTTAAGATAAAAAGTACAAATTCACTTCATTATTAAGTAGTAAATTAATGATAACAATAATTCAGTGAGGGGTGACAAGTTTCAATACACAAGTGTGATTAGAAAGAGAAAAAAAAAACAATGCTTTAAAATTATATATAATTTTTAACAGTAACCAAAGATATTATTATATCTAATTTTTGCAAAAAATAACACAAAATAAAATATTCAACATAATTAGGATTAACAATTTCTTAATGCAGAATTGTAACATGGCAATCAATTTCAATCACTCAGCAAATTTTCTATTGCGCTGAAATCAAACAACATAAGCCAATGCTTCAGTTTATTAACAAAAACTTTAGAAGAAACCAATAATCTTAGATTAAGAGGAAGTTTATTATTTAAACGGCACGAAGTTACATCATAGAAACACTTAAGAGCTCAAGTGCGAAAAAATGGCACATTTACGAGGTTCATGTTGTTAACACGAAGATTTCCTACATTAAAAACCCTGTGTATTAGATAGCCAGATCTTATGAAGAATATTTTGAGTACTTTAAAATAATACATATGACGCACAGGAAGAGTTTTTAAGTCCAAAACAGTGGAAAACTATGATAAAGACGATTCTTATTCGAAATTTTTCTAATTAAATGTTTTTGCAGAGTTAGTAGAGGTTTAATCCTACTAAAGTAAGTCCCTCCCCAACAAGCTATACCGTACTGCAGTTTTGAATTAAAGATTCCATAGTAAATGGAAGTCAAAAGTTGGATGGAACACACATTTTTTAAATAATAAAAACTTCTGAGTGTTGAGCAGAAATAGTTCCTTAATAGATCTATATGACTGATCCAGCTCATTTTAGAGTCAATAATAACACCTAAGTATTTATACTCTTTAACAGCTTCAACCCTGAAGCAGTTGTTATTACAGCCCTCATTGTGATTGTAAGACCTGGCGTAATCATTAGGATTGCAAAAGCAACTGATCAATTTAAAGCGATTGCATTCAGGGGCATGAAAATGCAATTCAGCATCAATGTCACTCTGTGTACATAAATTGAAAAACATTAACTTAGTTTTGCTACTTATCAGTAGACGGTGTTTAGCAAACCAAATACGAAGCAGATTCAAATCCCAATTAATATCGGCAATCAAGTTCAATTGATCAGAAGATCCATAAACACAGCCAATATCATCCGCAAAGGCAGTCAAATGGCCTCTAAATTGTTGCTCAAACAGAGAGTTTATGTAGATAAGAAACAATAGAGGACCCAAGACGGAACCTTGGGGAACACCTAGATTAAGAATTTTTATCAAGCTTTTTGTAGTAATAATTTTCACTCTTTGCGTTCTATTCGATAAATAGGAAACAAACCCTTGCAATATAAAGCCTCGAATGCCAGCATTTTCTAGTTTATTTAAAAGAATTTCGTGATTGACCATATCGAAAGCTTTAGTTATATCAATAAATAGACTGGCGGTCGATTTTTTTTGTCCAAATTACTAAAAACTTCGGAACAAAACCTTAGAAGGGCATCTTCAGTCGATTTACCTTTTCTAAAACCAAATTGCTCACAGCAAAAGAAACCACAATTATTCAAAAATTTTTCTAACCGAATCTTAATTGCTTTTTCGAAAATCTTACTTATCGTGAGGAGTAAAGAAATTGGACGATAATTAGTTTTGGTCTTACGGTCCCCTTTCTTAAAAAGTGGTAATACATCCGCACATGGTGCTTGTAGAAGTCCACGTAAGTGGGTAAAGTTCCTGACCGCCACTCACTTGGGAGTGGCCAGGGATGATTCTTTTGCAAGCAGTTCAAGCAGCTCACAAACTTCCGGCCTTTTTTGGCCAAGTATCCTCTGGAGATCCCTTGGACACCCGTCCGGGGGTGAGCTAGTTGTGAGAAGGCGAGTCTCTCCTAGACTTAAAACTTGGAATGAGTGCGTAGGGTTTGGGACCCACCACACATTATCATCCCAATGAAAACCAAATCAGCCTCGGATACTCGAACTGTGATATCTACTACAGCGGCCATGCGGAGAGGCGCGAATTTGGTTGCGGATTCGTTGTATGTCGAAAATTACGCCTAGTTTCTCGGTTCACGCCAATAAACGAAAGGTTGGCTACGATCCGCATCAAGGCAAAATTCTTCAACATAAGCCTAATTTGCGCGCACGCCCCGACGGAGGAAAAGGACGATGCTACCAAGGATGATTTCTACGCGAGCCTAGAGGACGTATATAACCCACGATGTAAAAATAGTCTTCGGCGATTTTAACGCAAAGGTCGGAAGAGAAGGCATCTTTGGCGCTACAGTCGGTCAGCTCAGTCTCCACGAGACCACTTCAAACAACGGTCTGAGACTGATCGACTTCGCCGCGGCGCGAAACATGGTAGTTAGTAGCACCAGATTTCAATACCTCGACATTCACTAGGCCACCTGGCTATCCCCGGATCAAAAAACGAAAAACCAAATTGATCATGTTTAGATCGACGGAAGGCACGCTTCAAGCGTTCTAGATGTGCGTACATTTCGGGGGGTCAACACTGACTCCGACCACTATCTTCTTGCAGCTAAGATCCGTATGCGGCTATGCAATGCGAAGAATGTACGCACGGGCATGCAACGAAAGCTGGACGTTGCCAAGCTGCAATCACAACGGACTGCCGAGGCGTACTCCGCTCAACTCTCGGTTAAGCTCAACCAACCAACCTCTGGAACCGACGACGCCGGTGGACTTTGGACACACATCTCAAACTCCATGCGCGCTGCTGCCGAGGAAGTCATTGGTTTTCGACGCCCACAACCTCGAAACCAATGGTATGACCAGGAGTGTCGCGATGCGACTGCTGAAAAAAACGCCGCATACAAGAAGACGCTGCAGTCAGCCGCAACGCGAGCCGTGCGAGAAAACTACCGCGAAAAGAGGAAGGAAGAGAAGCGCATTTTCAGACGTAAAAAAAGGGAGCAGGAAAAGCGTGAGCGTGAGGAACTTGAGGTGTACCAGGGCAAGAAGGATGCACGAAAATTCTATCAACAAGTTAAGCGTCTAACTCAAGGTTTCAAGCCCGGAGTATCCACTTGTAGAGACGAAAATGGAAATCTGGTTACAGATACACAGAGTGTACTGAGGTTATGGAGGCAGCATTTCTCCAACTTGCTTACGGGCGATGATTCCATCAATTCCGCCCAGAGAGAATGCAGTACGATACCACCAATCGATGATAACGCAGTGGAAGTACCATCACCTAGCCATGAAGAGGTTCGAGCTGCTATCCAGCGACTCAAAAACAACAAAGCAGCGGGTGCTGACGGCCTGCCAGCTGAGTTGTTTAAAGCTGGTGGCGATGAATTGATAAGGTGCATGCATCAACTCATCAGCAAAACATGGCTAGCGGAAAGCATGCCCGACGATTGGAATCTCAGCGTGCTTTGTCCTGTAATAAAGAAAGGAGACCCGACAATCTGCGCCAACTACAGGGGTATCAGTCTTATTTCCATCGCATATAAGATCCTCTCGAGCGTATTGTGTGAAAGATTGAAGCCGTATACAGAAACACTGATCGGATCCTATCAGTGTGGCTTTAGACCTGGTAAATCCACCATAGACCAGATTTTTACACTACACCAAATCCTGGAGAAAACCCATGAATATCAAATCGACACTCACCATCTCTTCGTCGATTATAATGCTGCGTTCGATAGCCCAGTGCGGAATTGCCTATACGCAACAATGTCTGAGTTCGGTATACCTGCAAAGTTGATAAGGCTCTGCAGGATGACGTTGAGCAATACGTGTAGCTCCGTCAAGGTAGAGAATAACCTCTCCGCAACTTTTAATACCGAACGAGGTTTCAGACAAGGCGACCCGCTCTCGTGCCATCTCTTCAATTTCATTATGGAGGGGATCGTACGAAAAGCCGGTGTGCATCATAATGGCACCATTTTTTTCAAAGGTGTTCAGCTCCTTGCGTACGCTGATGATATTGATATTATCGGTCGGAGTAAGAGAGATGTTACTGCTACTTTCACGAGGGCAAGACGAAATACATGATGTCTACTAACAGCAACAAGAGAGTGCGGGATCCAGACTCTCATGTTACAGCGGGCAACTGTAAATTAGAAGTTGTCAAGGAATTCACTTACCTTGGCACTGCTGTAACCAGCAACAATGATGTCAGTCTCGAGATTAAGCGGAGAATAACAATTGCTAATAGGTACTACTACGGTCTCAGTAAGCAATTACGTTGCAGAGTTCTCTCTCGATCGACAAAGCTAACACTCTCCTAGACGCTCATACTACCTGTGCTTCTTTATGGCGCTGAGGCATGGGTGGTTTCGACAACAGACTCAGCCGCTCTTGGGGTGTTCGAGAGGAAAGTTCTCCGCAAAATCTTTGGTCCTGTTCGAGTTGGCGACGACTATCGCATTCGAATGAACCACGAGCTGTATGAGCTCTACGCCGACATTGACATAGTTAAGAGTATAACAATACAGTGACTACGCTGGCTGGGTCATGTCCATCGTATGGATAAAGAAGCTCCAGCGAAAAAGGTATTCGAAGGGAAGGTCCGCGGTCAACGACGAAGAGGGAGACCATGCCTCCGGTGGATAGACCAAGCTGAGGAAGCCCTAACCACGCTTGGCATTAATGATTGGAAAAGGCGCGCACAAAACAGAGGCGCCTGGCGAGAGCTAATGAGGTCGGCCGTAACCTGACAACGGGTTGTTATGGCCATCTAAGTAAGTAAGTACATCCGCACATTTTAGAGCCTCTGGAAATACACCTGAGAACACACTTTTATTAAAAATATAGGCTAAAATATCGACTACAAAAAAGGCAACACTTTTCAAAAAATTATTAGAAAGGCCATCATTCCCGCAAGAATTGTAATTTTTTAATTTGCCTATAAAGCTTAAAAGTTCCTGTGGCGTAATAGGCTCAAAGTAGAAACTATTATTTTGCAAAAAAATTATCATGAGCAAAATTGGAGGAACAACTCGAAGAACAAGTTGGATAATAAGAGTTCGGTAAAGAATTCTCAGCCAATGAAACAAAATAGTTATTAAACTTGTTAGCAACTTCAAAGGGATCTGAAATAATAACATTATCATCGAGTAGCTCAATGCAAACGCTCTGATTATAAGATTTATTAATTATTTCGTTAACAATTTTCCATTCACCTTTAAGGTTACCACGAGCTGCATTAAGTTGATTTTTATAAAAGTTATTACGACAAAAATTAATTTCTTTTTTTTAATGCAGAGCATAACTTTTTATATTTATTTGCTAAAGCAAAGTTAGTAGGATTCTTTGAACACCTAATTCTAAGTTTATTTTTTCGATTAATTCTTTTTACCAAATATCTGTTTATCCAAGGTTTCCGTCTTATCGGTGCTTTCTTTATATTTCTTATACTAAAACTACACGTCTTAATGTGATAATTCAAAACTTTTATTAGCTTATCGTATGCTTTTGAAGCATCATTTTCATTTAAAACTTCATCCCAAAATTCAAAACAAAGCTAGTTTTTGAGTTTACTATAATTAATTTTCAATTTGTTTGGTAAGTAGCATTTTTGAGTTTTAGTATTAGCCGCAATATTTTTTATTGATAAGGCTGTCATATTGTGATCACTTATTTTTAGGTCCAAGTTACTTGCATTGCAATGAGTTTGAGTATTTATCGAAGAAAAACGACCATAAATATGATCCAGGCATTTACCCGAAGCTAATCTAGTAGGCTTATTAATAAATGAGGTCAAACCATGAGATGCCAGTAAAGTTGAATAGCCTGAGACCTCATCATTAATGGCTAAAATATCAAAATTAAAGTCACCAAGAATGATAAGATTTTTCGACTTCATACTATCTAGTAATTCAGAAAATTCCTCATGTTTCGTCTTTAATCTTGCAGGATATCTTAAGAATATCTGCACTCACAAGTAAGTTGTATTACCGTACAGTCATATATATCTTTAACAAAGCAACCAACTCCTCCGGTGGCATAGCTTTCGTTTGTGTTTGCATAAAAATTATAACTAAGCATTTTATAATCAGCAACCTCGCAACCATAAATCCAAATCTCCGAAACAAAAACCATATCCGGTAAACATTCAAAATCTTCCAAATGTGATTCAAGGTGTATAAAATTTTCTCTTGAGCTTCAAAAATTTTGGTGAACAAACAAAAAATCAGAACTATTAGAACTACTAACGCAATTTGAACTGAAAGCCATATCACAATTTTCTCTTACAGAATTAAAGGTTCGGTCGATTGCAATGAGATCATTATGGTAGATCATTTATTATGTAAATAATTAAGAAAATTAAATAAAGTTAGAAACAAACAAGATACTAAATTTTGTTTAAATCTTCAAATGATCTTATAGCAATCGCCCTACTACCTTCAATTTTTTTCAAATAAATATTTTTAAGCCAGAGATACCTTTTTCCTTTTGTACTGTCTTCGCTTTCATAAATAGCACCTGAGTATACCTCGTCAAAGAGTCATTTATGAATATTTGCCCCTTGACGACAGTAGCTCCGCTACTAAATACCAATTTCGATAATTTATTTTTCTTTTTCCTTTTTTCAATCATTATTCGTTGTTTTGTGGCATAATCTTTTAGTTTAACGCAAATAATTTGCTTTGCAGCAGCCTGAGATTCGGCACCAGAATTAGTATTTTTTTTAATTTCTTTGACATAGCTATTTTCAATTTGTTCATCAGTAACATTAACATCCAGGCCATCGCAAAACATCTTTAAAGCAGTGTTTTTCGAATTTTCATTGTTTACATTAGCAATGCGTACAATTTCAATAACATTCTTTAATTTGTTTTGATGCTCCCAGTTTAATTTGCTCTCAAGAGTGCATATACGTGTTCTCAGCTCTTCATTTTCTTCCCGAAGCTCTTTTATTGCCGTCAAAAACTCTTTGTTGAGAGTTTCTAAAGTGGTTAATTTTGTATAGAGCATCTGGAGAGTTATGTCGCAGTTGCCATCTCTTTCATTTCCACTTAATTTACTTTTTTGCATAATATCTGTTCTTTTTATTGCTCCAGTATTGACCTTAGTACTTGTTGTTTGAGCAGAAGTCTTTTTTGGCGCGATTATATGTGGTGATTCACTATTTTTCTTTTTGTTGTTAGTCACAGACACTGTGTTCTTTGTTATTGCCTGCATTTGTATTGAGACTGCATCAGGCATTTGAAGAGATTTTCTTAGAAGAACCTCACACTTATTGCAACGATAAGCGCGACCGCTTGCTTTCAGATATTCTAAATCATCTTCTTTAAAATTTATACAATTGCCGTGAAACGAAAAGCCACAATCACCGCAAGTAACTTTGAAGCTGTCTAATCTTTCGATTTTGCCTAAACAAATAGAGCACTGCATTTTTAAATAATTTCGATCACGAGTTGAACTCTCTTGGTGCGCACCCCACGACACTCAGTTAAGAACTGTAAGCATAACAATCGTTGAATGAGAATGGAATGTGTCAGTTAGTGTGTCTGCTTTGCTTTTTGTCTTCCACTTGGAATATTTATTTAAAAGAAACAATAGAACATTCAAATTTTACTATCGCATTCATGACGAGGAATCCCGATGACGGTCGGTGTCGTGAGCTTATACTTTTTTCCTCAGCCGCACAACGTGCCATAAGAAGTTTTCACTTCAAAGATTGCTGGAAGAAGTATATTCGGCTCAGTAGCCTCAACTGTGAATAATTAAATTTGAGCTAAGTATTCCTAATGTTTGAGAAGAAAAATTTATTCTGATTGCAGTAAGAAACATCATTGCGAATTATGTAAGTATAAGAAACAATCAGGTAAAGAAAGTACCTGGACCTGTGACTAAATAGCTTAAACATAATTTTTCTAAAACTTAACTTAAAAATCTGCTTCTTCCTACAGACACTATGACACCACATTTATCAAAATCGGATTATTCCTTGCCGAGTTATGGCTGTTAGAATATTCAAACTGCTTAAAACGCCATCTAGTGACAGTTTATCAAAACACAAATGACTTCAAAAAAATCTGCTTGTTCTTAAAAAAACTATTACACCTCATATGTCTAAATCGGTTTAGTAATAGCCGAGATATAACTTTTTCAAAAAACCAAATTTGCTTGCTGCTGGTTCATGGTGGCCTGGTATTTCAGATTTTTCTCTGCTTTGGGCTGCTGGCTCTGCTTTCGACTGCGCTTGCAGAGAAAAATTTGTTGACTGAGCAACAGCTAACCGGAAGTCAACATATGTATGTGTAGCATCATCACTTTATCAATTTCACTTTGATTTTATTCGAAATAAATTTCATAAGTAATCAAATAGTTTTAAGTTTTGATTGTAAAAATTTTCAGAACATTATTAAAAAAACTTGATACTTAACAGAATGCTGTTAAAAATTAATACCTTAATAAATATATAATTAATTGTTTAACAAAATAAATTGTAGACATTTATTCCTACAGTATGCTACAAATTTAAAAAATTTTTCCAAAAAATTGCATACTTTGATGGACCAATTTTTTTCAATTAACGTTGCTTACTTTTAGTCGCTATTGATAATTTACCTCTAAAAGTATGCAACACTTTATGACAAATTTCAAAAATAGCGCCTAAAAGTAGGCACCATTATCTGAAATTTTTTCTACTAGAACTTGCATTTGACACTTCTCGTTTACCCTGCGTTTCATG
The DNA here is from genome assembly GCA_949775025.1 of Tricholauxania praeusta. NCBI lineage: Eukaryota > Metazoa > Arthropoda > Insecta > Diptera > Lauxaniidae > Tricholauxania > Tricholauxania praeusta. The sequence goes on along the minus strand of OX459029.1, from coordinate 71,159,341 downwards.
CAGTGATAAAATAAGGTCCATTAAACTATCCATTTCGTTCAAATACATTTATTTTATGAAAATAACAATCAAAACTAAAAAACACGACAAAAATAAGCAAAAAACTGACAAATAGAATTCCTTTCATTGATAGTGTCGAAATGACAGACGCTCGCATCATTAGTTGTGTCTGTTTCCTTTCGTGGTTAAATTTGTAGTTAAATCCGTAGTCAAATAATTTGAGAGAGAATACTGCAATTATTCTCAAAAAGATATTTAACTAAAAAAGTAAACAGACAGGAATTAGTTAAAAATGTAGTTATATTGGCGAAGTGTCAAAATCGATAAATTTATTTTATTACGATCGTCAAATTTCGATTCGCTACAGATTTTTTATTTTGATTTAGTTAAGCAATTTTATACTTCTACTTAAACAATATAGCTATCAGTTGATAGGTTATTTGTTGAGCTTTGATTTGGTGTGTAAAAGTTTCAAATCGGTGCATTTATAAGGGGCCGTTCATAAATTACGTAAGACGTTTAGGGGGGGGGGGGGGGGGGGGTCGGCGGATTCTTACTACATCTTACGAGAGGGGGGGAGGGGGTGAATGATCATCTTACGTAAGATTTAAAATGCGTATTCATACATTAAAGTTGTATTAACGCATCGTCATTTGTGGCAGTAATGAAATATATTTGAATTTTCGACAGTCACGAAAGATTCAGAAATATCGATTACAATCGATTTAAGTAATCGACTCTAACTTCTCTTCTGTTTATGTAATGAAATATATGTATGTTGTTTACACGCAGGGTCGACTTGTAACACCGTCTCACAAGTTTGCTATTATTCAGGCATTTACACGCAGATACGTCGACTTTGAAATTTTGTTGATGTTGTCCCGGTTCTTTACCACCCCCTTGCACTTGTCCTCTTCAACAAGAAGATTCGCTTTCGATTCCTTCTTCAACAGGAGACCAAAACAGCAATCAGTTTTGTCCTCTATTTCTTCGCTTAGCGTTAAATTACGATTGGTCAAAAGTACATCCACAGTTCAAAATCATGCCTTACGATTTTTTTTTGTCCTTCCCTTGCAAACGTCTTAGCTGATCGAGTTTGTAATATTTGTGACCCGTACTTTGCCTCGAAAAAAGCTACTGTAATGCACAAAAAACTACATGGAAAAGATTGTAGTCGCACTCACATGATTCAACCAGTTTCAATTTTGAAACGTGGACAGGGGAAAAGCCTTTGCATTTTAAAACAATCGGAGATTTGTCAAGTTGCAGAGTGGCATGACGACGAGGATATTGATGTTACAGGGTTTGAATGTGAATCAGAAAATTCAACAGACGAGTCGGGTGTGCCAATTGTAGGTTCACTATCAGACTGGTTGAAAAGCGCATGATCTAACGATGACTTACGATGACTTTTTTTATTCATATTGAAAAACAAATGTGTAGTTTGCAATTTCGTAATATTTATTTAATATGTAACATATGTACTTATATTAAAATTAAATATAGTAATATAGTACATCACATGAAAAATACATTTTTTGACTAGTTTCACCTTAATTATGAATCTTACGTAAGATTTCGGAAGGGGGGGAGGGGGGGGTAGTGAGAATCTTACTAAATCTTACTCGGGGGAGGGGGGGGGGGTCAGAAAGTCATGAAATTGTCTTACGTAATTTATGAACGGCCCCTAAACAAGAGGAATAGGTTCAAAAATTAAATATGCACAAAAATAAAATTTTTATTTATTTATTTTTTTGAACAGCTGTTTGTTTTTAGACACTTGAAAAAACTTAACTACGAAAATTCATTTGGCGATTTTTGTTAACTATTTTTCGGAGAGTGAACAGCTGTTTATTACTCTCATTTTCGCGCTCATATTTAACTACATTTGGAAGTACACCCAACGCTCTTTTTACACGGTACTTTTTTACACGATTTTGAAATAACACGGTTCAAAAATAAGAGCAAATAAACTTTTTTACACGAATTTTTTTTTTCTTACACGAATCTCAAAAAATTTTTTTTTAATTTCAATTCTAAGTAGAACAGCTAAGCTGTGTATACAGCAACAATAATACAATTGGGGGAATGTCCGAATGTTATAATTAGTTTTTTTTTTATCTGATTGCACTTCAACTTGAACCCAGCATTAGGTTATTCAGTATTTATTTTGTGCTAAAGCGTTCAGTTCGTAGTTTTAAAAGTTGATGTTCAAATTAAAGTTTTTTTTTAATTCGATGGTTAAATTTAAAGTAAAATTTGATGTTAACATTTTACTACTAATAAAGGTAAAGTGTTAAATTTTCGGTTTATATAAGTTCTATAAATATGTTATATTATTTTACATCATTGTTATATTTTGTACACACCCGATTAATAAAATGCATAAGCAACAACAAAATATACCAAAGAGAAGAGCAATTTCGTTAGAAACTAAAATAAAAATCTAAGACTGTCTTAACTTTTTTTGCACGGTTTTTGGGAAAGTTTTTTATCTTACACGATATTTTAAGGTTGTGGAACATATCCCCAAATTTACCATATATCGCATGTATTTTTTTACACGATTTTTTTTGCACGGTTTTCTAAGGAACGTATCTACCGTGTAAAAAGAGGGTTGGGTGTATACAGACACGAGTTAGGCAGTTTTAGGCATTCTTTTTTGGCGAGTAAACAGACACACCTAATATGATTTACAAAAAGTCAGGTCAGGTGTCTTGACAGCCAATATCGTACATTTTTGTAAAGTTTTTCAAACGCCGATCAAAGTTGGTCTTAGCGCGACCGACCTAACGCAGCATTGCGATTTCAGCATAAGAGATTTTTGTGGAAGCATGCGAAAAGAAATGCGATATGCTGCCGAGTTGTGGAAAACCCTCCATGTTTATCTCTTATTTCATTTATTTTAATTAATTTTTCACGCGCAACTAAACCTTTTGCTATTATCTACATTAGGGTGGTTCTTAAGTGCACTTTTTTGCGAAAATCAAATGGGACGCCCCCTGAATCTGTTCGAAATAGGATAAAAAAATTTAAAAAATTAATTTAAAATTTTTATATTTAACCCCTTTGGACCCTATTTCAAAATGAAATTTGACATAAGCTGCCATTCTTTAAAAATTAAAAGATCGTTCGGATCTAGGTTTATATATTAAATAAAAGTATCGTTCGAATTTAGGTTTCGAGATATAGTCATGTGAAGTTCCGGATACATTTTAAATATTTTGATGCTATATGAAATTAATGTCCGTTAATTGGGCTATCATATTATGTTAATAAAGTTACAGATTAATGATACAATTTTTAGAGAAAATGAGTTATTTAAAAAAAAAATGGTGACAATTTTTAAAAAACCTCCATACCTCAAAATACGTGGATATTATTTGAAATTTTAATGCATCAATTTTATAGACAGTAAAATGACCTTCCATATGACATCAATATATGTAAAATCTGTTCAGGAGTTTCCAACTTAAAATGATTTTTAGAAATGCTATATCCGCAAATTCCCATGATTATATCTCGAAAGCTAGATCCAAATGATACTTTTTTTAATATATTCTTTTTTAAAATTAAAAGCTACTTAAGAAAAAATAGTTTAAAAAAATAGAGACTTATATCAAATTTCATTTTGAAATAGGATCCGTAAGGGACCTTATAATGGTGATAAGTTCAGTGTGAAAGCTACAGTTTAAATTACGAAATCAAATCAATATAAATAATAAGGCTGATTTAGATGCCAGTATGAATCGCCTAAGTTACATACTTTTCTCTGATTTTGTGATACGGAAACACATTTTAGTCAATTTTAGGTACGGGAGCACAACTACATATATATTATGTCTATTACAAAAACAGAATAACAGAATGACTTAAAATGCTTTAACTGATTCAATAAAGGAAATATTTCCAAACCCACTATTTAAAAACAAAACCATTTTATTTTTTTTTATATACATATATGTATTTATGTATATCTCATCGTTGCAATCGCGACCTTCAAAACATTTAAACATACTAATTAGTCGTGAATATATTTGACAGGAATCCCACTCAATCCTTTTTGCAACTTTGCTGGATCAGTGCATCCTAGAGCTTGGTCAAGACCTCTCCATGTGCGATCCTCAAATGAAAGTCCAATGTTTGTTGTCATTACCTTCATATTCCCTTGCGTCACTAAGCCCTGTTGCTGATCACTTAATGCTGAGGTATCAGCTTCTTCATTTCCCTCAGTAGTTGCTTGCCTCATGCGTCCAGTAACCAAACTGACATCTGGTTCTTTTTTGTTTTCTGCTTTAAATTCGATAAAGCTGCGGCCTTCAGGTAACAAATCCTTGAAGTCAGTCACATAATATTCTGGATACTTCATGTGCCAGGCAGGATTTAGTGCCATTTCAGCTTCGAACACTGATACAATTGGTTTATAGAATTCTTTCGATGTATACATATTGTTAAAAGGACATCCGATAAGCACGAAGCAGTCAATTTCCAAAAAATTTGCAAGCTTGGCTGGATTTATGCGACCCACTGAAATTATTTGTGTCTTAATACCAAGTTTCTTTGCCATCTCTTGAATGCGTGCAACTACTTGTAAGTAGCCCTCAGACGTGAGCGTAGCAACAATCAGCCCTAGCGTTTGAGCATCTTTACATTTTTCAATATAAAAATAACGTCGGCGTATGTAATTGCTGGTAAGTGGATTTTTTTCATTAAAAGTATTACTTGAAGGATCGTATATAAACCAGTGGTCAGCTAAAACAGATTTCAAATTTAATATCATCACTTTAATTATAACTATTAATAACCTTTTGATGTTAAAGATAAATTGGCAAAACGGCTGTTGTCTCCACCTATAAATATGCAAATGCGATCTTCCGATGGTTCAAAATCACATTTAAGATCTTCTGACAAAGGATACAACTTGATATGAAGTTCCTTAGTTGGTAGTACTTCACATATTTTACCTGAAATAAAAAAAAATACGTTTTATGAATATTTCATAAGTGACACAAAAATTATAGTATGTAAGTATATGTAAATTTGGGTGGTTTTGTAACGCGGACTCTTTTAAGTACATTTTAACACATTTCACCCGGTATATTATTATCACGTATATTTTGCTTAACTTGCTGAACGGTTTGTGGTTTGATTGCATAAGCTTCTCTTCAGATATCCCTAAAAAAAAAAGAAAAGCTTGGAACAGATAAATTCGGAGACCGTATGGAAAGAGGTCTCAAAGTAATTCCATTGTAATTCTGGCTATATGCGGTGTGGCACCGTCTTTTTGAAACGACATGCATATCAAGGTCAAGGTATGCAGTTCTGGCATCATAAAGGTTTTAATCATTTCACGATATCGTTCTGTAGTGACAGTTACCGTTTCCATTTTCAAAGAAGTAAGGTCCAATGATTTCTCCTGGCCAAATTGCACACCAGACTGTCACTCTTAATGGATGTAAAGGTAACACACGAATAATTAGAAAATACGCCACGTCACTCAGGCCCGGATTAAGAAATTTTCAGCCCCTAGGCAGTTGCAAAAATTGCAACTCCCCTCCTCAAAACTTTTTCATTTATTAGAAAAAATTATTTTTAATTTTTTGATCTCCCATAAAATATTTTTGATGAACAAAAACGGAAAACACTACCAAAATTAAAAATACAATTCATAACTTTTTCAATCATATTTGCCGCCCTTCAAATCTTGCCGCCCTAGGCACGTGCCTACTCTGCCTGTAAGGTTAATCCAGGCCTGACGTCACTGATTAAGAGTTTTACAAGAAAATCAGGGTTGCCATGGACGAGTTGTAACATCCTATTGGCTTATATATGGCAACATAAATGGTCTAATGGAAGAAGCTTATGTGCTAATTGAATCTGAAATTAAAACAAATGCAAATCCTTGTGCATAATTGGTCAAAGTTGTTTTTCTTAAAACAAGTTCCTGAGCATGGTGTCGAATTGAGGTTGATGGCTCGTTTTGAACGCTTTCTTGAACATCAGCAATTTCGTATTGGTACGTTATTTCTCTCAAAAGTTTCACGTAACTTTTTCATCATAATTGTAGTCGATACATGATTTACATAAAGTGGTGTAACAGTTAAATCACGTGGGCTTATCGAAAATTTTTCATAATAGATTTGTGACATCTTTACTCCACGACAGCCAAAATGAACTGACAAAACATATATATTTACCAAAATGACGGCAAAACAAAGTTCAGTATCTTTCCATACGTGGTACAGGGTGTTTTTTTTAGAGGTATAGAGCTTCGAATTGAAATAAAACACAAGAAAATCGTTTTAATGTCCATCAATTTGGCTTTATTGGAAGGATAATTTTATGCCATTAATGTTTAAATATGATTTCGGGCATGTGGCCGCCGCGGCTGGCTCGAATAAAGCCAATTCTACAGGTTCAATTTTGAACCACTTTTTCGAGCATATGGGGCCGTATGTCGGCAATAACGCCACGAATGTTGGCTTCCAAGTCCCCTAACGTTTCTGGTTTGTTGGCGTAGACGAGCGACTTCACATATCCCCAAAGAAAATAATCCAATGGTGTCAAATCACACGATCTTGGTGGCCAATTGACAGGTTCATTCCGCGAAATTATGCGCTCATCGAATGTTTCCTTCAATAAATTGATTGTGACGTGGGCTGTGTGGCATGTAGCGCCGTCTTGTTGGAACCACAACTCATCCACATTCATGCCATCCAATTCGGGAACAAAATAGTCGGTTATCATGGCTCTATACCGGTCTCCATTAACGGTAACTGACTCTCCAGCATTATTTCGGAAGAAGTATGGCCCAATGACTCCACCAGCCCATAGAGCACACCAAACAGTCAGTTTTTGTGGATGTAATGGCGTCTCAAGGGTCTCATGTGGATTCTCTTCACTCCAAATGCGGCAATTTTGCTTGTTGACGTAGCCATTCAACCAAAAATGAGCCTCATCACTGAACAAAATTTTGCGATGAAAATCAGCATCGAGATCAATCTCATTTTCGGCCCATACACCAAAATCACGACGCATTGCATGGTCTCGCGGCTTTAATTCTTGCACAAGCTGGATCTTGTAAGGTCGCAAGCCAAGATCTTTGCGCAAAATCTTCCATAAAGTTGATGGACAAAGCTCCAATTGCTGTGCACGGTGGCGAATCGATTCATTCGGGTCCTCTTCAACATTTTGCTCTACAGCGGCAATTGTTTCTTCGGTGCGCACTGTTCGACGTCTTTGCGGATGCGTATTATCACATAGAGTAAACGTAGTGCGAAAACGACCCATGGTTAACCGAATTAATTGCTCTGATGGACGATTATGTCGACCATAAAATGGACGGAGCTTGCGGTAAACTTCGCGAACTGAACCATTATTTTCGAAATAAATTTGCACGATTTGCAAGCGTTGTTCTTTTGTCAACCTGTTCATGATGAAATGGCAAACCAAACTGAACATAAATGACATTAGAGTTGCCAGATTTGACCATAAAATGCCAGTTTTATCTCTATTCAAAAAACAAACCTCTAAAAAAAACACCCGTTATATGGCTTCCACAATACTCTTCGATTTCGAACTTAACTCAAAGGTAACATAAACTGCAAACATAAATTGGAAAATGGTCCATTTACTAACGCCTTATGTTGTTAAACTAAGTTCGCGTAACGTAAGTGATTTACTTTGAAGACATAGACCAGTCAGAAAATGATCTTAACTGAATCGGAATTATACAGTCATACAAAAAAGTATTCAAAGAGTTTAAGATTTTTTTCTTTTTCTACTTAATTATTACATTTTAATTTAGATATACAATATTTTGATTTAAACTCGAAGTCTTATGGAGGCAAAAATTTACAAAAACCTATTTGAATATTTTTTAGATAAAATACCTTAAACTACTTACTTATACTACCTACTTAAGATGAAACTAGTTCATTGATATAACTATAATCAGAACCCATACATTTAATTAGAAAATTTTGAGTGAGCCTATTTATCTTGTCAGAAACTTTCTCAATGTCAGCCAAGGCATGAAGTCTATTGGTGGAATAGAACCATGGTAGATTATACATAAGCTTTAAAAGCTTGTTATGGGAAACTTGTAATTTTTTTATATGACAGGAAGCGCTAGTAGACCAGGCTGGTGCTGCATATAACATAACAGAGTGGAAAATAGATGATAAAATTAGTTGCTTGTTGCTTATAGTGAGACTTGACTTCCTATTAATAAAAGGATAAAGAAGTCTAATTAATAGGTTTACCTTATTTATTGTATACGAGATGTGATCTTTGAATTTCAACTTTGGGTCAAAAATTATGCCTAAATATTCTACTTTCTGATCCCAAGCAATAGCAAAGTTGCTAATGTTAATGTTCGATTGTGGTCTATAACAGGGTTTTCGCTATCTAGTGAAATATATTGCCTGAGTTTTATCATAATTGAGCATTATTTTCCATTTATTGAAGTAGTCCACGATTTCTGTTAATGCTCTTTCTAATTTAGCAATTATGTCTGAAGCCATAATATCTGAGCAGAGTATTGCTGTATCGTCAGCAAAAATGGATAGGGTACAGTAATTTAAAACAGGAAAATCAGCAGTGTATATATTATACAAAACAGACGATAAACAAGAACCTTGAGGGCAGCCAGCGGTGACAGGGAATGACTGAGATCTATATGAACTAATGTGAACCTTTCGCACCTTTCGGAAAAGAAGCTTTGTATTATTTTTATAATATCTTGAGGGAAATTATATTGAATCATTTTAAAAATAAGGCCGTCATGCCATACAGAGTCAAAAGCAGCTTTAGCATCAAGAAGTATCATACCCGTTGAATTTTGCTCATTAAATTTGGAATTAACTAAGTTTTTGATTCTTATTAACGATTGAACAGTATTGTGATCTCAGCGAAACCCAAATTGATGGGACGGAAGAATATTATTGGCCTCTATAAAATTAATCAATTTTTCTTTAATGACTTTTTCCAATATTTTACTCACCGACGACAATAAACTAATTGGCCGGTATGAAAAAGGACAATTTGGTGGTTTATTAGGCTTGAGTATTGGTATGACTTTAGATTCCTTAAAAGTCTTGGGAAAATAACCGAAAATAAAGCAAGCATTTATTAAAATCGTCAGAAATTTATCTGCTTTCTTTGGAAGTGCTTTAAGGCATTTATTGTTTATTCCGTCGATACCTGGCGATTTTCTATTTTTTAAATTTTGTATAATGGCTGATACCTCAGAAAAACTTGTCATAATATTGCCGGAATGAATTGGATTTTGCATTCGAAAGCGATCTAAAGTGTTTATAACCTGGCTAGTAGTAGTGGGGTCACTGAGGTTTGCAGATATCGTGTGGTTTGAAGCAAATGATTTTGCTAAGATTTCACATTTTCTAGGGTAGCACAAAATCTTGTGTTGTTATGAATTAATATTGGAATGTTTTTAGGCTTCTTCCTTAAAATTTTTTTAACTTTCCAAAAAGGGGAAGAGCCTTTATCAAATGAGGATAGCAATTTATTCCAAAACTTGTTTCAAAATTTATCTATTTCTTCTCGAATTATCAGGCTTAAAATTGTCATTTCGTTACAGTCAATAATGTATCCATAACGTTGCCAATTTCGTCTATAGCTATTTCTAAGCGTTATTAGTCGTTTGATATAGTACGGCAAAGGTTTGCTTGTATTAGTGGGAAATTTCAAAGGAACACTATGAGCAATTGCTTCATTAATAGTATTTTTGAAATCGGTTAGCATTGTATCAATATTGTAAGAGGTGGTTATAGAATTAATGCAAGGCAAAGAGAAATGTCTGTTTATGTGTCTGGTATAAATGTTCCAATTTGCTCTATTGAAGTCATATTGAGAGAAACGAAGTCTTGAGGAATGACAATTTAAAATCATTTTCACCGGCAAATGGTCTGAGCTAAGGTCATTAATAACTTCAGCATTAAGTGGGATATCTATTAAGTTGGAAATAAAAAGGTCCAAAGTTGAGCCCTGTCTATTTGCGCTAGTAGGTATAAAGGTATAATCATTAGGGTGAACGATATTAAAATTTTATGAATCCTGTTTTTCATATAAAATGTTTCCCCAGCAGTTAGCTCTGATGCATCGCCAAATATGGAGCCTACTATTATAACAGGTATTTCGCAGGTCCAGCTCCAAGTTCGCAAAAAAGTATTTAAATCATGAGCAAATTTTCTTGTCAAGTGTCATATGAAGAGCTGAGATGCAAAACCCGCCAAGTCCATATTTTGCGTTTTTGGGAAAATCGAAAAAACTGTTTTCCACTGAAATTTAACTACAGTAAAAAAGTATATTGATCCATTGTAATAGTTGTCAAAAGTTATTAAAATCCTGATTTTTCATTACATTTTATGACCTAATCTATAAGGACTACAATAAAAAAACTTTTGGACTTGGCGGGTTTTGAGACAAAAACTGTGGACATGGCGGGTTTTGAAATTGAAAACGTGGACTTGGCTGGTTTTGAAAGTGAAACCTCGGGACTTGGCGGGTTTTGAAAAAATATTAATAGTAAAAGGTTTCGAAATCATTTTTTAAAAATGGCTAAGTTTGAATTAATTCCAAAACATTTGAATAAAGGCAGACTGACATTTTAATTACACAATATAATTTCCATGTTAAAATAACATAAAACTATTTGTATTTATGAAATCCAAATCTTTTTTAATGAAAAATTGGACTTGGCGGGTTTTGATTTTCATAAATGTGGACTTGGCGGGCTTTGATAAAAAGAATTTATCAGAAATTATTGCAATCAAAAGTTTGTGAGGGGAAATTTTTTTTTTTACAATTTAGATTATGGAGGCTTGTAAACAAACATTTTTTCTGTCCCCTCCTGCAATATCTCACATTTTCATTTTTTTGGACTTGGCGGGTTTTGCATCTCAGCTCTTCATATGTAGCGACGAGACCAAATTCAATTTATTTGGACCTGACTGTGGTAACAAGGTATGGCAAAATAAGAACACGGAGCTGGACCCACGAAATACCTGTTATACAGTAAGACATGGTATGGCAGTATGCTTCTGTGGGGGTGCATGGCAGCAAATGGGGTTGGAAGTATGCAATTTATTAATGGGAAAATGGACCACTTGCACTACATCGATATTCCCTAAAATAGTTTAGAGTCTGGCGCTAAAAAATTGGGCCTTTCAGGACGATATTACTTTCAGCAAGATTACGATCCAAAACAAATTGCACATGATATCTACGAAGCTATGGATCCTTTACAACACTCCAAATATTTTGCAAACTCCTCTCCAGTCCCCTGACATAAACCCCATAGAACATTTGTTTTCCGATTTGAAAAAATCTTCTATACGTAAGCACCCGATATCATCAATAAACCAACTTAAAAAAGTCATCCCAGATGAGTGGGCTGCTGTGTCACCAGAACGGACAAAAAAACTAGTTCAATCTATGCCAAACCGCTTGAATGAAGTAATTAGACTCAACGGATATGCTAAAAAATATAATACTATTTAAATGTTTAATACTATATAAAACATATTGAAATGAAATTAAATTTACGAATACTTTTTTGAGGCGTTGTTGTTGTTTTTTCTTTTATTTATTCTTTTTGAAAAACGTTCAAGAGAGTTCCTCTAATTTCTGTGCCTTTCTGTTTAATTTTCAGTAAATCGCTTAGTTGTGGTTATTTTATTGATAAATGGAAAATATCCTTTATAACACCTATTTTTAAATTTGGAAATAAACATAATGTTCTCAATTATAGGCCGATTTCCAAGATAACAAACATATCGAAAATTTTCGAAAAAATTGTCAAAGAAAAATCTATTTTGCTATAAAAAACATTATCTGCCCTCACCAGCATGGTTTTGTTCGGGTAGGTCTACCACAACGAATCTTTCTGTGTTCCTTAATTACTGTACATCAGTGCTTGAACAGCGATATCAGGTTGATGTCGTTTACTCTGATATATCAAAGGCGTTTGATAAACTTCCCCATCACATACTGCTATTAAAGCTTGCTAAATTTGGTTTTCATTCAATGTTCCTGTCTTGGTTAGAATCCTATCTTTCCAATGCGGTATCACATGTTGTCATTGAGAAATTCAAATCTCATCTTTTTGTGGCGACTTCGGGTGTACCCCAAGGTAGTATCCGTGGCCCCCTACTTTTTATTATTTTTATAAATGATATCTCAAAATGTTTTAAGACTGCAAATTTTTTACTTTATGCGGACGATTTAAAGGTTTTCTATAAAATAAAAAATCATGATGACTCTCTTTTACTGCAGTCTGATTTAAACAATGTTTATACATGGTTCAAATGTAATAACCTATCTTTTAAATATTGATAAATGTTTCCTTGTTACTTATTCTAAACTTAACTCGCCAATCACTACTAATTATAATTTTGATAACTTTAATATAAAAAGGGTTGTTGAGATTCGTGATCTGGGTGTAATTTTTGATTCTGAACTAAAATTTAATAGGCACCTGAATCTCATTGTCCCCAAGGCTTACTCCCTTTCAGCTTTTGTTAAACGAAACAGTACTAATTTTTCTGATCCTTACACTTTGATTCGGTTATATACTTTATTTGTTAGATCAAATTTAGAATATGCATCTTTCATATGGAATCCTTTTTATTCCATTCACATAACTCGTTTAGAATCGGTGCAAAAAAGATTCCTCAAATTTGCTTTGCGTTCGTTAAACTTTATAGAACCTGTGCCGTCATACAAATCGCGTTGTATGCTTGTTAAAATCTCCACTCTCGAAAATAGGAGATTACTTCATAGTATTATTAATGGGATTATCATTTGCGATCAGCTTCTTGAACTATTATCTTTTAATATTCCGTCAAGATCTCTCCGAAATTCGGATAACTTTTTCATAAATTTTCATAGAACAAACTATGCTATTAATGAGCCGTTAAATAGAGTTCTCATAGCCATAAATAAGATTTATAATAGCAGCAAAGTTGATTTTTGCATGCCAAAATATTATTTTAAGAAGTCTATAATTTTGTTATTGAGTAGCACTTAATCAAACTTCTATGTATATATTTTTATTTTGATTCTATATATTTGTATTAATTAATATATGCTTAGTCTGTAAGGTAAATTTGTACCATAGACGTAAATAAATAAATAAAAATAATTATTTTAAATAAATTCTGTGAAAATAAATTACATGCAAAACATAAAAAAAAGACTGTTTCTTAAAAAAAAAAATTACGAATACTTTTTTGTATGACTGTATTTTGTTTTCTAAAGTTCTAACCCTGCAGTGCAAAATTCAACTTGAGTGAAAAAAAACCAGTAAGTATAGTAGTTAGTTGCAAAACAATTGGTATAAAGTGAGTACATTTTGTCTCACTACGGGATTAGATAACGGTCATGACACCTCTCACATTTGACACAGATGAATGAGACGTGATTCATATATAAAAGGTACGTGTAAAATTAAGTTTAAATGAAAAAATACGGGGCTGTCACGTCCCCCATAAGAGAAAATATTAAATCGTTTATTTCAGCAATTATTTGACGAAAATGGATCAGATTTCGTACATATGTATGTTTCTAGTGGCATTTACATACATACATGCATATATTGATACATAAAAGTAAAAGTAAGTTTCACTGGAAAAATGGGGCGTTTTGTTTTTATTTTACGAATAAGAAGAAGAATTGAAGAATTTTGATTGCATTTAAGGCCACTTTTTATGAAAATAAAATGAGTTTTTTCCCAGTAAGTTTTAGAAAACAACTGAAAATGTGACAAGTAAATTTTTCGTATACAGAATTTTAATTCTGAATCATTCTGATTGTATGTAAAAAGTACCAACGGGTTACATACCATATTTTTGATACTTTTTGTCAGGTACGTGAACCGCTTTTTTGACTAACTAAGTGAACCACTAATCGAACCGAAATTTTACACAAATGTTTGATCCGAACCGAAAACTGAACCATTTGTTATAACGGTTTGAGGGTTCATTCTAACCAATTTTCAATAGAAAAATATTCCCCACTTTTTTATTTAACCCTTTGTTAAATATGGAAATTGATAAAATTTTCAAAGAAATAGGGAAGCTTGAGACAGAGTTCATAAATAAATCATTAATAGGTCAAATCAAATCGTTTGATAATACACGGCGTCTTTCAAATAATGTGGATGTTTTGAACTTTTGGAATAACTACCTTGATAATGAATTATCTGGATTATCTAAAATTATTGTTGGTGTTTCAGCAACCCAGGTTTAGGTAGAGAGGGCATTTTCCACCCTAAAATTTATTCTCAGAGACCTGCGGGGAAATATTCACGAGGACTTGTTAGAAGATATTCTTTTCATCAATAAAAACTGATTATTGTAAATCAAATTTTTTATCAAATAAGAATTTTTTACTACGTACTTATATCGTATGACATAAATTGTAACTATGTACATATATATTTATACATTCTTTCAAAGAAAAAAAAAACAGTTTTGACGAACTAATCCAAAAGTTCAAAAACAGTTCAAACCGTTGAACCGAACCGATCAAATTTTTCACCCGGTTCACGTCCCTGCTTTTTGTGGGTTTTAATCGACTAAGTTCCATCGATTTATTTGATCTAAAGTAATCGCAAGAATTATCAAGTATAGAGCAACAATTACAAGGATTCTGTTGATACATTTATTCGTTTTATATATTTTTTTGCTTCATTCAAATCTCCAAAAACAGCGATGGTGTCAAGAAACAAAACAAACTAATTTTTACATCTAAGATAGGCCAAAAAATTAAAGGAAGAAGCATCGTTTAGCTTTACTGCCACCATTATACTTGCACCATGCTAAATACCCCAGGAAAATAAGAATTTTCCTGCGAAAATAAAAGGAATACTCTTTTTTTTTATTTCAAAAACAAATTTTTTATTTAGTCAAAATTTAACACGGAGCGATATACTTGTATAATTGTTAAAAATGTAAAAGGGAGCGATGGAACTCGGTGTGGTTTTGAAACGCAAGTGTGGGTAAAACCGATTTTCAACTTAAACGTCGAGGTCGGTGCTGGCTGAATTCTATGGCCCTGAAGGAATATGTGCTTAGAGCAGCATATCCCATAATGAATGGCACCAAATTCAATTTAGAAGGAATTTAATCGCGCAATAAACAACAACAACGATCGCGATGGCTATTGCTCCGTAGCGCAACAGACTATTTGGATATTGTTTTTTTTTACCGTGAACAAATAAACTAAACCTTATTGCGCTAGCCTGTATATCCGTACAATTTCTTACTGTGCACACAAACAAATCACGGTTTGATCAAGTAGAAAAGCTTCAAAGATATTTTATGAAGAAAATGTTGTATCTCCATGATAACACCCCAAACTATATGTTACATATAGAACTAGGTTTACTTACCCTATTCTACCAAACGTTGAAATCGCAGTTTAGTTACATAAGAAAAGTCCTTAAGCTACCCTCCCATAGACTACCACGTATTTTGGCTAAAAAACAATTGCACTAAACATCCATTGGGCGAAAGACTGGCAAGCTTCAAAGAGTCAAACTCAAAACTTTCCAAGTACTAATCTTGATGCTCTGCACGAACAAATACTTAATAATGTGCGTTCAAAATTTCATGATCTTTATCCATTACTTGACTTAAATTGTCCTGAATACTTTATAGATCAAAACACAGCACACACGAGGACTTGTTAGAAGATATTCTTTTCATCAATAAAAACTGATTTTTGTAAATCAAATTTTTTATCAAATAAGAATTTTTTACTACGTACTTATATCGTATGACATAAATTGTAACTATGTACATATTATTTATACATTCTTTCAAAGAAAAAAAAACAGTTTTGACGAACTAATCCAAAAGTTCAAAAACAGTTCAAACCGTTGAACCGAACCGATCAAATTTTTCACCCGGTTCACGTCCCTGCTTTTTGTGGGTTTTAATCGACTAAGTTCCATCGATTTATTTGATCTAAAGTAATCGCAAGAATTATCAAGTATAGAGCAACAATTACAAGGATTCTGTTGATACATTTATTCGTTTTACATATTTTTTTGCATCATTCAAATCTCCAAAAACAGCGATGGTGTCAAGAAACAAAACAAACTAATTTTTACATCTAAGATAGGCCAAAAAATTAAAGGAAGAAGCATCGTTTAGCTTTACTGCCACCATTATACTTGCACCATGCCAAATACCCCAGGAAAATAAGAATTTTCCTGCGAAAATAAAAGGAATACTCTTTTTTTTATTTCAAAAACAAATTTTTTATTTAGTCAAAATTTAACACGGAGCGATATACTTGTATAATTGTTAAAAATGTAAAAGGGAGCGATGGAACTCGGTGTGGTTTTGAAACGCAAGTGTGGGTAAAACCGATTTTCAACTTAAACGTCGAGGTCGGTGCTGGCTGAATTCTATGGCCCTGAAGGAATATGTGCTTAGAGCAGCATATCCCATAATGAATGGCACCAAATTCAATTTAGAAGGAATTTAATCGCGCAATAAACAACAACAACGATCGCGATGGCTATTGCTCCGTAGCGCAACAGACTATTTGGATATTGTTTTTTTTACCGTGAACAAATAAACTAAACCTTATTGCGCTAGCCTGTATATCCGTACAATTTCTTACTGTGCACACAAACAAATCACGGTTTGATCAAGTAGAAAAGCTTCAAAGATATTTTATGAAGAAAATGTTGTATCTCCATGATAACACCCCAAACTATATGTTACATATAGAACTAGGTTTACTTACCCTATTCTACCAAACGTTGAAATCGCAGTTTAGTTACATAAGAAAAGTCCTTAAGCTACCCTCCCATAGACTACCACGTATTTTGGCTAAAAAACAATTGCACTAAACATCCATTGGGCGAAAGACTGGCAAGCTTCAAAGAGTCAAACTCAAAACTTTCCAAGTACTAATCTTGATGCTCTGCACGAACAAATACTTAATAATGTGCGTTCAAAATTTCATGATCTTTATCCATTACTTGACTTAAATTGTCCTGAATACTTTATAGATCAAAACACAGCAAAGCTTATAAGCTTTGTATTTAAAGCTAGAGGCGGTCTTTTGGATATCAATGCAAGAGCATTAAAAAAAAAATACTACCTTTCACTTTCTTGGTATATGTCCAGTTTTTAACACTACTAGACGTAGTTGTTTTGGTAAAAAAACACTTTCTATTGATGATGTCTACAGCATATTGAATGGTAAAAATTACACCGACTTATACACTTTTTTATCATTTAGCTTATAATATAGAAAATGGATACTAAACGAGCTCGAATAAAATTTAAAATTACTTGTTAAAACAAGAGTACTAATTAAGTATGAATTAATATATCATATCCATTATAAAAAATTAAATATTGAGAATTAAAAAAGTTTAAAGTAAACCGCGAATTCTTATTTAATATTTTGTGGGGCCGCCACATTAAGAAAACACAGTTGACGCCGCAACCTTTTGTGTAATTACAAAAAAAATCAGTGAAGGAGTTATTGTGGTGTAGAGTGGTTTATTATTAATAGATGTCCAACCCCATTCCCGTGGATCCAGGTCTCTTCCTAACCATGTTTTAATCTGATAATATACTCTGATCAGAAGTGGTGGTGATAAAATGGGAGGAAGTGATGATAATTTTTCAGGCTTATTAGGTCTCGTGCATTTTACAAAAGTCTAATTACTTTCTGTGGAGCTCCGTATGCAGAGTAAAACATATTACAACATGTATTAGAGTATTTGTGGATTAATTGTTTTGTTTAAATACCTCTGCTGCTTCTTGTAGATCTACAGTTGCAACAGCTTAAATGCATTTCTTCTATCTCGCCGAAAAAAACACTTGTGCCACAAGCACTTACATATAGCGTGCGTGAACAAAATATGATCTCTATAGGGATTATAAATTTGTGTTAATCTTTCCTTGTTCAAGTTTTAAAAAGTAAACATTCTGATAAATGACACTGCGGCCTATTAAAATTATGAGATCTACATATTCACCAACAGCAACTATTGTGCACTTAATTGATTCTTCAAAAGTCTAACAACAACACCGTTCATCTTCACCAATTGTTGTGAGCTTAATTGATTCAGCAAAAGGTTAAAAATAACACAGTTATGTGGCCCCACTCAGCATATTCGCCGTACATGGCCCATGCGACTTCTTTCTATTTCCGAGGCCAAAGAGAACCATGAAAGGTTTTGCCATTATTGATAAGATAAAAATATTAACGGTGAAGGAGCTGAAGGCCATACCGAAAAGTAAGTTCTAAAAGAGCTTAAAATAACTACAAGTATATTATATCTCAGGGGGATTACTTTGATAGGGACAAAATTGATGTCGATAAATAAATAAAGATTTTATTAAGAACAACGAAAATTCCTTTTATTTTTTGATCAGACCTAGTATACCCAATAGGTCCGTTCCATATTATTTTAGAGTAAATCCAGTAAAGCTGTCGAATATGAAAGAGTATGGCACAGGAACACAAAAAAAAACATTCTTTAGTCCGGGAATAAACGTCAAGCATTTTTGAATGTCTGATATGGAAAAAAAATTTAAATTTCTAAGCATAGACAATAAACGCCTAAAATTAAATGTAGTAGAAAAATAAATTCAATTCTCTAAACGCAAAGAATTAAATGGAAAATAAAAAAAGGTGAAATAAACTTAATGTTTACAATTCAGCTTGCTCAACATAATTCAGCAAATATTTTTTTGACTAAATCCTGTAACCTTGAACCAAGAGAGAATCTCAATTACTCTCTCATCTACGCTCCCTTTTACAGGTTTTTCGAGTACGGGAACGCCTTTCAGACTAAATCTGACTAAATTC
Source organism: Tricholauxania praeusta (assembly GCA_949775025.1). Taxonomy (NCBI): domain Eukaryota; kingdom Metazoa; phylum Arthropoda; class Insecta; order Diptera; family Lauxaniidae; genus Tricholauxania; species Tricholauxania praeusta. The sequence continues at coordinate 71,140,474 of OX459029.1, read as the reverse complement.
TGAAAAGTCTGACTTGTTTCGACTATTTCAGGAACGAACATAATAATGCACATTTAAATGTCACATCAATGCTGTGTAGGATGATCCAGATGACCAAAAGACAAATCTAGATAGTCAAGAAATTTCAATGCCTCCGTTTGACAAACAAATTCTCGGGCATGTAAGGGGAATCTGAGAAATTCCATGTCATTTCATATGACAGAGATGTTGTGACACAACTTTTTGGTCTTTTTTATTAAAAATGGCTAGTGTTCAGAATATAAATAACTAAAAACTAATTAACAATTTTTTTTTATAAAAATTTCTAACTTTTTTCTTAAGGCCCTTCATTAAATTTTGTACAGTTGTTTCATCGACAATACGGTACGATCTTTTCTACCTAAGTCTGAAGTCTTGTAAATTTATTGTAGTCCTACCACTCTTTCGAAGATCTCTTTTCATTAGAGCCCAATATCTCTCAATTGGGCAAAGCTCTGGGCAGTTGGGCGGATATGCTATTTTTGGTACAAAATTGATTTTTTTACTTTGATACCATTTCATCGTAGCTTTAGAGTAATGAGAGGTTGCTAAATCGGGCCAGAACACCACAGCACCCTCATGTAGAACACGTTTTTCGAGGCACTCGTCTATACAAACTTTCAAATGGATTGTGCCTTGCGTAAGAAAGAAGCTACTCCTGAGGCAACGGGTGCATATGGCCTGCCAAACCATATATTGCTTCGGAAATTTAGAAATTGTTTTTTTCTTTCAGAAACATGCCCCTTCTTTGGTGACGTATAATATTTGTGCCCAGGTAGCTGCTTAAAATCTGCATTGACGTTAGTTTTGTCACCCATAACGCAGCAATCAAATTTATTCAGGTACCTTTTATACAATTTTCGGGCATGCATCTGAGTCATCAACTGGGTAATTCCATGGTAACTCGCGTTACGTCCAGAAAGTATTTTTGAGTTTAATGATGCCATAAATTTTAATTATTTAGGTTAACTAATAAAATTGGATTCTTTGTGAACACAACATTTCTCATGTCCTACATTAGTCTAAAAATTCAGTGTTAAAAAAGTATTTATCCAGTAAAATAATAAATTGTGTTGGTAACTCGTGTTACCAGTTTTGGACAGCATGTTCAGAGAGTAAATTTCATTTGAAAGTTTCTCCGAAATTTGTGAGTAGACTGCTTCATATTTGACATAAATAAATGAGCAATATATCAATAAGCTTACCATTATTAGAAACAGCGATAATGGATCGAAATTTTTAAATTAATTCAAGAATTATTGGTAACTCTTGTTACCAAATACTTTTATACCAATATAAGAAGCTTTTTCTAGCTGTAATACACAAGAATAAAAATAAAATCAAAGTTTAATAATTTAATAATCTTAAATTTGACACTTGGTAGCAAAACTACTATTATTGAACATTAATTTGGTTATAGTTGAAGATTGAAAAACAATAAAAAAAATAATCATATACCGTGTCCACATTTACATGGAAATACCCAACTGCTTTTCTTCAGACCTGTCTGGTACTTTTTGAACTATATATGTCTTCAGCTTACTTTTTTACAGTAGATTATGATGTACCTACTCTAGCCGCCATATCTCGCACAAAGGTGTTGGGATTCTGCTAAAAAAGACGGTTTACCTTTGCCACTACCTTTGAGTTAGAAAATTCTGGTTTTCTGCCCGAACCTTTTTTTTCGTGAAACAGGTAGACCGTTCTTATAATTAGAAATAACCGTCAAAACAGTTCTATATGATGCACTAACTATTTTTGCTATAGCTGAATATTTAAACTCTGGATTTTGAAGATACGTATGTGGACAAAATGAGTTCGCGGACTTTTTGTTGCTTGCTAGACATCCTTGTCGTTAAAAGTACTATCACCAAGTGTTATACATCATATTAAACGTCACTTTATATAGAACAAATATTGTGTCTTTTTAGACCCATAAGATCATCAGGTATAGTATAATCAAACAAAATAAAACCACAAGTTTTTTCCTTATGAACAGCTCCGAACCTTTCTTTCTTCCATCGTTTCAAAAGAAAATATAATACTTTCCTACTTTTTAATATCTCGATTGAGGACATTTACTGGCAAATAAGCCCAAACCGAGAACGTTTACTAGTTTTCGAGATAACAAAAGCATCCCAGGACACTATAAATGTTCTTGAAATCGAGAACGTATGGCAACCCTATATTTTGTTTAGTTAGACACTCCTTAATATAAATATTTTTCTTGTTGGCGTACTCTTTTTCATCTGGATTATTCAACGCAACGTTGATGTGCCACTTGAATGTGTAGTATTGTAATTGTTGAAGGAATGAAGATGATATACGAAAATTACTTCTGGTGTCAAGTATTATTATTATTATTACAATTTATTAGCCTTCAAAAAATTATAAAAGCTAACATTAGATGAGAGCACTGGTTGCTAAGACCATCGGCTCTAGATACAAAATATTTACAGTTATAAGTTTACATAAATATTAATATGAAGTTATATGATTATTTTGATTGACTTTATGAATTCGTAAATTTTCTCAATATTCTCTGTTGATGGTTGTTTCAGCGAGTCCATGGGTTTGGAGGTACCAAAAATCTTCTTCCTGTGAGTTGAGTGGTCTGGGCAATAATTTAGTATGTGGATTAGAGAGAGGTCTGTACCACATGTGGAACAGGTGGGGTGCGGTTTTTTTTCAAAAATGTGGAGATGAGTTGCTAAAGTGTGGCCCAGTCTGAGTCTTGAAAATATTTTGATTTTGGATTTGCTTAAATTTGGAGGGTATTGTGGAGGGTTGTAATCTCTGTTTATATATGTGTAATGATGGTAATTGTAGCCAAGCCATGATGTTAATCTTGATTTTATTAGATTATTTTTAATGTATTTCTACATGTCCAGTTTTTCCACTGTATTATCCATAGTAATAGGTGCATTGCACGCATACTTGGCGGCTGAGTCCGCGTGGTGGTTTCCATCAATATTAACGTGTCCTGGTATCCAAAGAATTCGTAAAGATGATTTGTTACAGTAAAGAATATTTCTAATACGGTTTATGGTGTACCATTTGTTGTTTGGGGAGTTCATTATAGCTAGAATTGTTGAAAGGCTGTCGGAGCATACTATTGTTTTAAGATAAGTTTGGGTTGCATAAAGCATGGCATTATAAATGGCCAGAGCTTCTGATGTAAAAATTGAAGAAAAGCACGGCAGTATTTTTAAGGAAACCGAATTACCACTGTGATCAGTTACAGCCGATGACGTACAAACGTTGCTTATTTTTGATCCATCTGTATATAAAAATGACCATCCAGCGTTTTTGAGTTTGTTGTATTTTTCAGTGAAGAGTTTTTTAAATAATAAGTCGGGTGTGTTTGTTTTTTTGAATAAAGATAGTGAAATGTCACAAAAATTAGCGTAATTGCGTCCCGGCGGATCTACGTTGCTAGGTTTTTGAAAATTGATTTCTAAATTATGTTCTTTTGCTAATTTTAATGAATTTAAAATTGCTGGAGACGATCTCCAATTTCTTTTAGAATCATGTAATTTCTGAATTTCATCATCTATGATTGATTTGTTTTGATAGAGAAGCTTAGGTAAAAGTTTTGATTTGCATTCGTAAATATATTCTTCGAATGAAGGGAGTCCTGCTTCAGCAAGTAGGTTTTTTGTTGGTGTGCTGCGTAAGGCGAATAGGCTATGTCTGATGCTTTGATGGTACATTACTTTTACAATGTTCAGTGTAGATTTCGGAGCATTTCCACATAAAAATAGGCCGTAGTGAATTTTGCTTAGGACTAATACTTTTGTGAGATAAATTAAAATATTTATATGGATTTGACATTTATTACTGGCGAAAAAAGTTATGAGATTAACTCTTGCTACAAGAGCTTTTTTAAGAGAAATGAAATGATTTTTCCATAAGTAGTTTTTTGAAAAAATTATACCCAGTATCTTCATTTGTACAACGTTTTCTATTGTGTGTTGATTGAGGATAATTGTGTGGTTGTGTGCGTCGCATTTAAGTTTACGGCATATATGCCTTTTTTTTTGTTTTGTCCCAGGAGATCTTAGCTCCAGAGTTGTTACACCAATTATTGATATCGACTAAAACGTTTTGTAATGAAAGGTTAGTTTCGTAATTGCTGTTTTTCTTGCAGAACACGTATAAGTCGTCAGCGTACAAGCAATGATCCACGTATTTGTATTTCTTCACGATTTGGCTGATGTCATCAAATGCGATTAGAAATAGCACAACAGATAAGGGGGAGCCCTGCGGGATCCCGTTGTGTAGTTGGTAAACTTTAGAGTGGATCCCGTTTACTCTGATTCGAAATTTGCGGTTAAATAGAAATGATTTTATGTAATAGAAGATGTTGGGCCCAACTCCCCATTTGTGTAAAGTATTTAAGATGACGTGAGCTCCAATTCTGTCGAAAGCTTTTTCAAAATCTATTGAAAGGATAGAAACGTGATTGCGTGTGGAAAGTGTTTTTGAAATATAGTTATCTAAGTAGATAAGAGCGTCAGTACAACCTCTTCCTGATTTAAAAGCCACTTGATTACGTGCAATTAGGTTCTTCTGTTCTGCAAACCAAAATAGTCGAGTTGCAATTATCTTTTCCAATACTTTACTTAAGCAGTTAAGTAGAGAAATCGGGCGGTATGATGAGATGAGCAAACGTTCCTTGGAGCTTGGAGCTAGATTTTGAATCATTTTATATGATATTCTGTCGGGGCCTGGTGTTTTACCCTTTACTTTCGCAAGGTAGTTTTCAAGTTCGAATATATTGATATTTTTTTCTATCTCCGACGCTAACGGATTTGTATTTTTACTGCAGGTAAGTTTACGGAGAGATTTAGCTTGTCCAAATTCAGTTGAAAAATTAGAGTCTGAAGAATATTGGGACCATTTATTAGCAAAGTAGTCGGAAATTTGAGCTGGCTCAGATAGAACTGTATTTGACGTTTGTATTGCTAGTAGCGTTTTTAGTGTGGAATTGACAGTTAGCCTGCGTATCTTGCTCCAAATTTCGCTTATAGATGAGTTAATATTTATTTGTTTAGTAAAATCTGCAAAGCTTTTCCTTTTACATTGTAACATTTCTCTTCTGAAAATGGCGTTGTTTTTTTTGTATGAAATAAGATTTTGTTGCGTTGGACTTCTACGGAAAACATGGAATGATGTCATTTTATTTTGTCTTAAAATTGATAAATTTTTGCTCCACCATGGGACATGGGACTTGTAGCAATTGGAAGATTGAGGTATGTTGTTGTTAGCAGCGGCACGTATGGATTTAGTAATGGATGCGGTTTCTCTATTCACATTTAAGGACTGGGGCCGACTCTGAAGTTCGAGAGTGACATTTTTGTTGTAGCTGGGCCAGTCGGCAAAGTCTAGGAGAAATTTTTTTTGAATATAAGATTTGTTATTGTTTCTCGATAAAAGTTGGTTGATTTTTAATGGAAAGTGGTCGCTATTGTGTAGATCGTCAATGATGTCCCATTTGATGTAAGGTAGTAATGACGGTGAGCAGGTAGAGACGTCGATGTGTGTAAGTGTATTGTGAGTAGAGAGGTGTGTAGGTCTACCATCGTTTAGTACACATAATCCAGATGCCAAAATGGCGTCTTCTAAGGTACTACCTCTGGTGTTAATACGTTGGGAGCCCCATAATGGACTCCAGCTATTGAAATCTCCAAGCATGACAATGGGTGTGTGAATAGAGGAAAGGATATTTATTATGTCTTGTTGCAAAAAAGTTTGGGAAGGCGGTATGTAGATTGAGACTATAGTAAATTTAATGTTCAACTGTATCTCGATAGCGATTATTTGTAAGCTTGAATTTATAATTATTTGTTTATGTGGAATGTTGTTACTTATTAGCACACCCACACCCTGTTTAGAAGTTTGGTTTGTGGTGGAGTTAGTGAAGTAAGCGAGAAAGTTTTTTGGTGGTATTGGAGTGAAGTTGAATGAGCAATGGGTTTCCTGTAATGATATGATGGAGGGATGTTGCTCTTTTATTAGTAGCTGAAGCTCGGATATATTATTGATGAAACCTTTGATGTTCCATTGTAATATAGTGAAACTCAACTTGAAGATTAGGACTCGCTTTTAGTAAGAATAATTTTACAAAAAGGAGAAAAGTTACAAAGAGCATTTTAAGTAAAACTGTTAAGTTTATGGATCCGATGAATCAGAGATCATCGATTCGTTGTCAGAAACAAAATAATTTTTTGATGCGATAGTATCCTGTGTTAATTTTGACAAAGGTGATAGAATATTTGTATTTTCTGTGGTAGATGTTGAAGTTGATTTTGAAATTTCAGAGTTTGTTGATGGTTTAGATGTGTCGATTTGGGTTATAGTTGGTGTTGATAGATTGTTGATTGGAGATTGATGATTTATATTTTTCTTGGTGTTCGTGTTTGAGGAAGTAGGTGTATCTGAGTTGTCGTTGAGATTGTTGGTAGTGTTTGTAGCATGTTGTACTCGAGGGAGTTTGCTGTTATTATTTTCTGTAGTTGGTGTGGGTGGTCTTTTTTGCTGTGAAATAATGTTCGTATTTTGTTGATTTTTTGGATTGACAGTGTCGGCGTATGATGTTGTAGTTTGTTTTGAAGGATTTATTTTTTGATTATAAATGCGGTGGGCAGTCCCCATGGAACACTTTTCAATGGTTTTAATTTTAATAACTTCTTTCATTTGTTGATATATAGGACAGTTTTTATCTGAGGAAGAATGTTCATTACTACAGTTGGCACATTGAAGACGGGTGCAAGGATCTGGAGTGTGTGGTGGTAAATTGCATTCAGTGCATGTTGTTGGGTTAGAGCATCTTTTTTGGGTATGGCCTAAAAGTTGACAATTCTTGCAACGCATAGGTGTTGGGAAGTAAGTTTGCACTTTCACTGAATACCAAGCTACTTCAACTGTTCTAGGTAATTGGTAGAGGTTAAATGTGAGTACCATGCTGCCAGTAAATGAAGATTTGTTATCAATCATTTTCGTGTACTTATAAACACCTACTACGCCTTGATTTTTCATTTCTTTTACAATTTCGTCTTCATTAACATTTATAAGGCAGGGAGCATATATAATTCCTTTAGTTGAGTTGAGTGTGTCGTGAAGTTTTACTGATATAGGACATAGATTGGACAGGGTTTTGGCTTTTAGAAATTTTTCAGCGATGTGGTTGTTACGGACGAGTAAGAGTAGACTGCCGTCTTTTAGTTGACTTATCGAGTCGATAAGTGTTGAAATTGAATCCAAACCTTTTTTGATGGCAAAAGGACTTAGTTTCCTCAGCCCATCACCTGCAGAAGTAATAACTAAATATTTTGGGTTGGCCAATGTTGTATTTCTTTGTGGAAGCGTTGGGAAATTTTTTTCACTGGGGTGATCCACATAGTCAGCTAGTATGCTAAATCTATTAGACGATTTATCCGGCGGCCCCGGGGCCATTTTGTTATTTTGTTGTAAAAGTTAATGAAGTTATGTGTGAGTTTAACCAGTAGTAAAGAAAAAAAAATGTATACGTAAAGTATTACAAAAGGTAGAGTACTGTAATGAGAAAACAACTATGAAGAACCGTTATCAGACACGCGGTAGAAAAGAATAGCAACCAATACGTCCGAACGATACGAGAGATAGTCTGTGACTGTGGTGTCAAGTAGTCATTACGGGGGGATAGGGTTTTACCAAATTTTGTTTTTCCATTTTTTTTTTTGTTGTTTTGTTTAATAGTATCCTGTTGAAATTTGAGGTCGATTGGAGTAAAACTGACGAAGATACAGTGTCTTGAGTCTCGATGATTCTGTGTAAGTATATGAAAAAAAAGACAGTGCTAGTTTTTCTCGAAACTAACTTTTCAATGTCGGTGGACACTTTTTCTCAAAAACTACTAGACCGATTCTCTTGAAATTTGACACACTCATTTAATACATATAAGACTAGGTAACGACGAAGGGGTTTTTTTTTTGCATTACAACTAGTTCTGCAATAATAAATATACTGATTTTTGTCTTCTTTTTTTTTTAAAAAATCGTTTTTTGGCTTAAAAATTATGCCAAAATCTTAAAAATCGTCAAAGAAAAAAACCCTTCGTCAATACCTTGAAAAACTTATAAGCTAACCAAATTTTTTAGTGTTTTTGATTTCAGATGATAAAGTGATGAGATATGTTGTCCACCGCAAACCACCTTTTTTTTAGGCGTCCGCGGAAATTTGCTGCCAATGGCTTATTTTGCAATATTTTTCAATGAAATTTTCACAGAATACTCATTAAGTATTGTTCTTTTATATATTCTTTAAATATATAAATTTACTTTTACTATATCACTAAAAAACATTTTTAAACTTATGCCTAAATGTAGCGCCAAAACCCTACCACCTCTTTAAGGCACCCCTAAACTAAAAATATGGAAATTGTGACAAATTCACAAAAAAAAGTAGTTTAAATAAAAAAATAACAAAAGTATTAAGTAGTATCATTAATGAAAACAAAAATAAAAACATGCTGGTTAAAGCACCGATCAAAATAGATAAATTTTGAAAGTTGAGACGAGGTGTATCGAGAGAATATATTGAAAAGTCTAACTACAATGTTAGACCGAGAAGAAAAATAAAAGGTTAAAACCGTGGATAACAACGATAGTTGAAAAGTCTATTTGAAAAATTTACTATTTAAAAATTATCGAAACATCCAAACAATATCTAATTTTAATTATTACGAAGGAATGAGGAAAAAAAACTATGAAGTTACATTAAAGAAAGTCGTAAAAATTCCATCGACCGAAGTTTGAAAAATGAAGCACAATCTCAAGCAAGAATGAGATTACTAAACAATATTGTGAATAGTAATGCAAAGAACCGAAGATCTCTAGAATTAAGATGCGGCTGTTCCACAATTTTTGATAGTTCTACAGTTGCAAATATTTTTAAAGATAATTTTTCCACGATTACTTTGAAATATTTTCCACAAAATTAGCAATTCTCCAAGATGCTAGACCAGTCCTGGTGTTGAAAAAAATGTGTTAAATATTAATAACATATTCTTCGAAACGATTTCTGTTTTGGAACTTTTGAAAATTATAAGGTTTCGCAATGAGTCCAACTAGTGTGGATGGTATGTATATCCAATAATTCGCTTTTGTACTTAGTTTATAGAAATGGATATGCTTACTTACTTTCAAGTACATCATCCTCAGGTTTTTTTCTGTAGTCTAGTAACTGGTGATAGCCTATGTCTAAAAATATACAAGTTTGTTTATTTTTGCAAACGTCCTGGATAGTATGTAGGTGTGCAATGAGTTTTTGCAGTGAAAGGTCCTTCTCAGGAAAGATGTAAAGCACTGGCAAGCGCGACACTTTACTGCGGCATGCATTGCCAAAATGAATTATGCAGTCGGCATCAACGTGAGCTGCAGCAATCTACGTAAAGCAAAAATTGCAATAAGTCTTGGTATCCGTTTATAACCCAATGTGCTCACCTCATCAACGCAACAGCTTCCATAAGATGTGTCAGCCAAAATAAAAAGTTTTGCTTCGTCACCAATGACTGATTTGAGACTGTCGCTTATCGCAACACTGTGTACTAGGTAGGCATCGGGAAATTGCAGGCAAATCTTTTGGGAAACAACCAAGAAAGAAATATATATATATTTTTTAAAACAGTTTTTTAATTCACACTTAACGCCTTACATTTTTATAGCCATTTTGTTTGATCCACTCACTGCTAAGCTTCTTATGCCTATCGTTCCAAATATGTTGCAGAATCAGATTCTCATCATTGTCACATTCATTTCGTCGTTCTAATGCAGTGATTTCTGACGATGAGAACGCTGAGGAAGTCATATTTTGTTCTTTTATTATTTTTTTATTTCTGCAATGCAATTTTCCTTTTACTGTTTCTATCCTGTTGTTTACACGGTTTTCTACACACCCATCACGGCAGTTCACAAGATTTTTCGTGCTGTCCAACATTTCTTGACACATGTGTGACTGTCAAAATCGCTTTGCGTTCACATTATACAGCGTGCCATTAAAAATCAATTGCAGAAAAATGTATTAGCGTCCATATTGAGTTTATGTTTTACTTTTAGATTTGCGCAGTGAGTCCCTGAACGTTGTTGATGGTATCTTTTCAAAAAATCAAACTGTCGAAGCCAATTTATGCACAGTTCTTTCCTTTCCTGGAAACGTATTTCTCTCATTCTTAAGAAAAAATAATTTTCCTGTTCATTCTTCGGAAGAACTGAGATTTCATGTCAAATAATACTTTCGAAACGATACCAAAAATTAAAATTCTTAGTTTCTGTTAAAAATTTTCAAAATTTAAAAACCATTCCAAAGTTTTCTTTAGTATTATGCATACACTTGCAACGTACATATAAATATGGGGCATTCCATGCCAAATCACCGAGGTTTTGGCCCGACCCTCTTCGATTTCGCTAATTTTTTGATATGTTTTAGTGCGTATTAAAAGGAACAAGCACACCAATTTTCAGTCTTGTATTCAAACCCGTTTTTGAGTAATTGGTTTTTTAAATTTTAAGGCAAAAAAATTTCAATTTACTAGGACAAGAGCGATGGTGTCAAAAAGCAATACGAGACAACATGATTTTTCCTATACGTTGGAGTAAGATACGACACAGAACTTTTTTGACCAGAAATGTCGAACTTACTCTTGCAAGTGAAACTGCAAAATTTATCGCTGAGCGAATAGAAGAAATTCTATTTTTCTTGAGATTGGTTGGTAACATGGGTAGTAAGAAAACGAAAACAACAGAAAGAAATCAGCATCAGCAAGATAAACAGCTTAAAAAATCGTTTGTTAAAAAGCTCTTTTATGTGTTTTTATAAATGGCTAAACAGAACTGGGACGTGTGACTTATCTTCTGGTCAAATCGCACCAAAAAATAGAATTTTTTCTATTTCTCTGCGATAAATTTTCTAGTGTCAATTTTGTAGTCACTACAAACGTATAGGAAAAATTTGTGCGATATTGCACGTTCCATTTTTGTTTGGGCATTAATCTTCGCTCGTCCCAATTCTCTTTAGACATTTAGCCACAAGAAATTTTTTCTAATTGCCAACGATTTTGACATTCTTCAAATTTTAGCCACAAGACATTTTTCTGGGAAATTTCATATTCGGCTTAATTCTACTTTTAGAAGGTGTAAACACTGAATTTTTTTTATACAAGGCTTAGTTGTCAAGTTGTGGACTTCCGAAAATTGACGTATTATGAATAATGGATTTTTGGGAAGCAGTTTTTCGAACTTAAAAAAATTTTAATTAAATACGAAACAATATGGTTTCAATAGGAAATTTACTGCTCTTTTCAATTATGAAATCAGATTGGAAATTTGATTTTTTTTCTTGTGGAAAACCGGAAGTGAACATTCCATTTTAGAATTGAAATAATTTCGACATATTTTATTTTTTTTATTTTAACTTTAAAATAAAGCATAAAATATACCGCTAATATGCTAAAAATTTTTTAACGTGATCTACATTAGTTTACGAGATATATGAATTTGAGCGCACTTTGTATGGGACGTGGCACTTTCTTATTTGTATTTTGTATTTGTATTTTATTTATTTATTTCCTCCCTAATACAACAAGATATATATCTTATAATTAAAGTATTAGGTACACAGTGATAATAATAGTTTAAAAATTAAATTTTACAATTCTTTTGAAATTAATTAACAAATATTAAATGAATTTAATGAAATAAAATAAAACTAAATTAAAATTAAAATTAGACCACGTAATATACATTTATAACTAATATAGCTAAAATATTATTGCAGCTGTGAAAAATAATTCATAAGTTTATTTTTATATTGCACGGGATGGGGAATTGTTCTTAGGTTTGGAGGGAGAGCATTCCAAAGACGTATTGCATGTATGAAAAATTGCCGCTCTGATGTTAAGCATGAGTGGCGTAATTGAATCAGTGCTTTGGCCCGAGTCGATCTTGCAAAAATAATTTTTCTTGAGAGATAGCTTGGTTGCATTTTGTACATCACTTTATGCAATAATATCAAAGTTCGAAACTTTAAAACGTTTTCGAACGTCATGTTGCACAATTTGTATGCATATGAAGAGACATGATCCATCCGTCTTAAGCCGAAAACGTATCTAGCTATATTATTGAAAATAACCTTCAACTTTTGCTTGGCAGTGGAGTCACAATTTGCAAAAATTTCGCATCCATACAAAAGAGTGGGAAGAAGATATGCCCTTGCAAGCAAGAGCCTTACCCTTGGAGGAGTAAAAAATTGACTAATCCATAGCTCACGTAGCATCCCATAAACTTTTCCAATTGTGCAATTAATATGGTTATTCCATGATAAGCTTCTGTCAAAGTGTATTCCAAGGTTTTTACATGAATCTACAAAGTCTATGTTACTATTATCTAGCGATATTTTGGGAAAACATGAAACATTCATTATACTTTTACTTATCACTAAGCACTTAGATTTTTTTGGATTAAGGCATAAACCATTTTTACTAGCCCAAATTGAAACACTATTAAGATCCACATTTAAACTAGCTACACAGTCAACAATGGAATCACGATTACAACTAACATACAACTGCACGTCATCCGCATACATATGAATATTACAATATTTTAAACACTTAGGTAAATCATTTATATAAATTGAAAATAGTAGTGGGCCCAAGACAGAGCCTTGGGGAACTCCTCTTATAGTGCTTAAAAATTTAGACACAGAATTGTTTCCAAAAACAGCTTGCGATCTATTTGTCAGGTAGGAAAATATTAAATTAGAAGCAGTTGGCGAAAAATTAAACATATTTAGCAGTTTTGTGCATAAAATGATGTGGTCAACACTATCAAATGCCTTGGAGTGATCTAAGAGCACCAACAGATTAATTTCATTATTGTCTAGACCAACTCGTATATCCTCAGTCACATCTATTAAAGCTGTGACGCAACTACGACCATTTCTAAAACCAGACTGTCGATCGGTTATTAGTCCATTCTCATCAAGAAATTCACTTATTTGCCAATATAATATTAGCTCAAAAGCCTTAGACAGAAAAGATAATATGGCGATTGGACGGTATTCGGAATGTGACTTAGGGATGGGGATAATTTTAGCTTTTTTCCAATTGCTGGGAAATATAGAAGTAGTTATAATAGAGTTAAAAATATAAGTGATGAAAGGAAGAAGAATTGGAAGCAAAATTTTTAAGAAAATGGGGTGTATTTCGTCGAATCCAGTGGCATTGGATTTAATTTTTAATATACTTTTTAAAACGTCGGCCTGATTAACACATTTAAAGCTGAAGTTTCTATTTTGAAACAAATTCCTGGAGTAACTTATGGAATTGTAAGAGTTTTTAGAAACCGGGAGAAATGGTAAGTTGACAAAATTATTGTTTAGGTCGTCAACGTCAATTAGATCATTTCGCTGACTTATGACTTTCCCAATTCCAATGTTTCGTATCTCCTTCCATGTCTTTTTACTACCTAGTGCTTTTTTAAACTTTTCGTCATAAAACCTAGCTTTCAATGCCCTAATCAAACAAACCACTCTTTTTCTAGATTCTTTAAACTTCGTGTACAATTGAGGTGTTTTGTAACGTTTCCAACGGCTGTATGCAGCATTACGTTGCACAATTAAGTTTTTAACGGTATTATTGAACCAAGGTTTTTTTTGATTAACTATCTTCTTAGCTTTTAGTGGCACAGACTCATCAAAAAGTTTCTTGACATTCTTTTGAAGAAAGTCAATTTGATCGTTGACTGACACCATTCTGTAAATAATATGCCAGTCTACATTTCTAGTTTGTTCGTCTAGTAAAGCGTAGTTAATTTGCTTAAAATCTCTATAATGAAAAGAGTTAGCCATATTTTTTAACTGAAAATCATATATTAAAAATATCAGATCATGTTTTGAAAAGAAAGGGACCGCTAATTGATCATATAGTAGTGCTTTAGAAAGGTCATTAACGAAAATAAGATCTAAAAGAGTATCTGCAGACTTGGAATAGTGAGTGGGAGTTTTTTTTATTTACAGCGGTTAGCCCCAGGGTTTCCATGGAAACACTCAGCTGATTGTCTTTTAAAACATTGCAATTGAAATCTCCTAAAATCATGACGTCTGGGTGGGACAGGGACACATTTTCTATAACACTAAGAAGACTTGACATATTCACAGAACGATTTGGACGATATACACTACCTACAAGCAGTTTATTAATCCCGTTGATTATACTAACAAAAACATACTCAATTTCACTATCGGGAGGTGACAAGCAAAGCAGTTTACAAGGTATGCCATTACGTACATATATTGCTGCACCGCCAGCATGACCATACCTGTCAGCTCGATAAATTTGAAAGCCGCTTAATTTAAATAGTGCATCAGTCATACATTTAGAAAACCATGTTTCGGATACGCAAACTATATCTACCCCGGAGCCCTCAAAAATAAATTTAAACTCATCTGTTTTGTTTACAAGGCTTTGTGCATTAAAATGACATACATTTAAACCATTGTGCTGCTTACTAAGAACACGAATCATATTATGAACATTGTCTTTGGAATGAACGAAGTCGTTAATTATTGACGCCATAATTAAAGAAATAATTTCCATTGACGCGTGCAAATACGTAGAATTTTGGTTGCAATAATATGGAAAAGTTTTTTAACAAACATAGAGTGGTATAAACATCAAAAAATTGTTTTAAAGATAAAAGATCTAATGCATACATTTTATTTATATAGATAAAAGCAAGTACTATAAAAATAACAATTTGAATTAGCAAGCTAACGCAAATCAGAGTTGGTTTTCTTGATATATGTAAACATAAGAATAAGAGCATACTAGCGAAATAAATTATCAGAAGATGAAGAGAACCTGTTAAGATCGTCAAGAGAAATTACATGATCAGCTTCACCACTATCCTTCTCTTTTCTAACATAAACAAGACCTCGTAAAGTAAAAGCAGATGCTATAATTTTTTGTTTCTTCATTCTAATAGCAGCGCGCAAAATGTTGTAATTTTCTTTTGTTAAGCTTTCGTTTATAAAAATAGGAGCGTCAGAATTGAAACCAGCATGACGTAGACGAAGAGTGTCACGATGTTGGCGCCTATGCTCAGCAATTGACTTGAGTACGGAGTTTTTGTCAAATGCCGTTTTGAGTTTTATTATGATGATCCCATCATTATAAGTACGCTGCGAAGGAGAGCGCAAACGATAAATGTTTTGCACTTTTGGTGGCGCAATGTTTATGTTTTCGCATATATCGTTAAAAATTTTGGCTAAATTTTCATTTTCAGCAGACGGAATCCCGTGCAGACGTAGATCGCAGGCTAGCATCGAATTCTCTTGCTTCATCAGTTTTAATTTGAGGTGGCTTACCTCTGATCTTAGGGACTCCGCCTCAAGCATTTTAGCTTCAAGAGCAACAACCCTATCAACTGCAGCACTTAAGTCACGTTTCAGCTCCACTATTGTCTGGCCAAATGCATCTAATAACCTTTGTTCAGACTCAAGAAATTTTGTTGTAATTAGCTCAGTTTGTTCAGTAAAACGCTGCTCTATAAGCTTAAGTAGCCGCTGCATTAAGTTTTCATTATCCGACTTAGGAGTCAAAGACGATGCATTGGTTTTTTGAAGGTTGCGTAGCTTACGAGGAGAAGTCATTATTAGCAAAATTTGTTTTTATTTTGTTTTTCGTATAAATATTTTTGTTTATTTTTTTTTTTTTTTTATTTTTCTGAGAAAAATAATTCTGCTCTCTTTTTGAGATTTATATGCTCTTTTGTTTATTTTCTTTATTTTATTTTTTTTTATTCGGAGTATTAATTTTGCGCGCAAATATTGAGTAGTGAAAAGAGTTTTGTTTTACTTTCGAAGTTTTAACTTAAATTGCAATGTTCTTTTATTGTATTTATATAGGACAAATTATTATTATTTTGAGATCTCTGCAAAGCTCTTAATTACACTTGAGATTTGTAGCACTTAAAGTTCATTAAACTCGCTGTATAACACTTTTATTTGATAAAATCCTAGGAGCGCTTTAAAGTACGTCCGAACTGCTCGACTGTTTCGCACATTTCTTAAGTACTTTAATTTATATATCTCCTTAACTAATAACGATCACGTTAAAATTTTTTTTGTGAAACATTTATATTCTTAAGGCTTTTTTAAAAAAATAAAATATTTAAAAAATATTATGTCAAAGTTACTGAAAATTTGATTTAAAATTTTTACTTCTGGTTTTCCATACATAAAAAAATTTTAAATTCGAATTTGACTAAAAAATTAAAAAGAGCATCCTTTTTACTAGTTGAATCAATATTGTTTATATTTTATTATAAGTTCCTTGATTCCAATAACAGCGTTCAAAAATGACGGCCTTAAACTTCGCCAATTCTTCAAAAGCCCATAACTCGGCAATTAAGCCTCATACGAAAAAAAAATTATGTGTACACATTTATATCTACTAGATGTATAACTAACAGGAATATAATCAAATTTCATGACCTTACTTTATTTTCATTGCACGCTTCGCCTGAAATGCCCCATATAATTATAATTAATGTCTAAACAGAATTGGGACGTGCAATATCGTCCAGATTTTTCCTATACGTTTGTAGTGAGTACAAAATTGACACTACAAAATTTATCGCAGAGAAATAGACCAAATCCTGTTTTTTAGTGCGATTTGACACAGAAGATAAATCGCACGTCCCAATTCTGTTTAGACATTAACTTGGGTTTATCTTGCCTTGGTCTTTTTTAACATAACTTCTTTCAACAACAAATTGCATGTCGCAATAGGCGTGTCAATACCTCACTTGAAACTTGTGAAGTATGTAGTCCCCTGCCGAGCAAGTTTATCAGCTTTCCAATTATTGCCAACGCTCCTTGGCTCAGACACTCAGATGAGGTGAATGTTAAAATGCTGACTTATCTCATTCAGAGACGAGTGGCATTTCTGGTTCACTATTGAGTTTAGGAAAACTAATTCTAGGACTTAATGACTACCTGAGTAAATGTTAATGTCTCTTTTGGATAAAACTTTTATCTTTAGACAGCGTGCTACCTCTTCCATAACTAAAACCTCTGCCTGAAATACGCTATTATAGTTTGGTAACCTCTTAGCAATCCTTAATTTCTGTTGCTTAGAGTAAATACTATAACCCACGTGGTTATTTAGCTTGGAGCCAATCGTGTAAAAATTAAATACGCGGTAATCCTCGCTTCTAACCATCCCTAGATGAAATGTGAGTTGTGTAATCCTTCCTGAACGAGATTACTAGAACAGTATAGTCCAAGTTTGAGGGTACAGAATTTATACCATGAAGGATCAACGAGTGCCCTGTTCTTCTCTCGGACTGGTAAAATATTTCTTTGAGTCTAACGGTGGAGCAAGCTGTAATTCGTTTACCTAATAGCCCACAACGTTGCAACAAACTTAAATTTTTATGGGAAAAATAAAAATTGTTGTTTAAATCAGCGGCATCAATTGGGTAGAACCCAATGTCCCGCCCTTCCCCCAAGGATCTGATACTCTTAACTAATTTACCAATTTATCGCATACTTTTAATTGAAAATGTCACATTAATATGTCATTTAAACTCTAGTCCCCTCCAAGGTTTTAGTGAAATGACACCACTGGCTTAAATTAATGTTGTATCAATATTTTAGAATAAAATTATAAAAGTAATTATTTTTCCTAAAACCGCCACTACAAAGATATTTTCAATGTAAAACAAAGCTGAGTTCAAATAAAGCACAAATTTAAATTATAAAATGATTTCATTCTCGAAATTATAATTGTACTTGAACTGTTTATGATACCATTCCAGGGAATTATAATTTCGTATCGATTTAACCGATTCCTTGCAAAAGGAATGTTGTTTCTGATTCTCATTTTCATAGGCATTCCTTAAGATTCGAAAAGAATCTGAATTGAGTTTCCTCCTAGATGTTGTATCAATCAATTGTATTGAAGCCATCATCATCATGTCAAACATGTGAAAAAATGAAAAACGATTAATTATATTAGTGAAAGATACAAACTTAATCATCTTGAAACCATGGACTTTGAACCCACTCCTTTAAATTATTTATAAATCGTTTTAGTTTGGGTTGTTAATGTCAGAAACTACTTGTTGCCTCTTTTTAGCTGAAGTAACAGTGGAGCGAATTTACCCTCGGAGTCATCTTTTTCTATGGTTACATGCCCGTTTGACATCCGTTTAATTAAAACAGGTGTTGGTAAAAACGCCTCTCCTGATAGTCGCCAAAGGCTAGATCGTCGCACACAACACGGGACAACCTCGCATTTTACTATTTCAATCAAATCGCTTTTTTGAAAAAGGTGTAATTATGGCTTTTTAATCTGGGGTACCAGGATGTGAATAGACTTCTTGATGTTTTAATATAATTTAATTTGTAATATATTTCTTCAGTAATGTATTAAGTTATAAAGCTTTAATTTTTAATTCTTCCTTTTTTGAATTACAAATTTGTTTATGCCTGTTAGTTTTTTGTTGCTATATGCTATTATATTGTTCTTTTTATACCCTACACCGAGGGTATATTCACTTTGTCTCTCCGTTTGTAACACCTCCAAGGGGGCGTGGCAGGTATGGAAAAGTATATATATTCTTGATCAGCGTCACCACCTGAGTCGATTTAGCGATGTCCGTCTGTCTGTCTGTTGAAATCAGGTTTACGGGAAAACCAAGAAAGCTAATTGAATGAAACTTTCACACACAGGTTACATCTTCTTGCAGGCATCTTGCTATTGAAAATGGACGAAATCGGTAGACGGACACGCCCACCGCCCATACTCTATGTACCCAGGCCAATTTTGAAAAAAGTTGCAGCGATTTTGATGAAACTTGGTGACTTGATGAGCATGAACCAAATTAGGATTAGGCTGGGTTTCAAGTTTCCAAAGGGTCGTACAGGGGCGTAGCACAGCCCTAAATTTTATCATTTATACCACCATATCTTTTAAGCCGTTCAAGATATTTCGATGAAATTTGGTAAACGGATACAAATCAAATATATCTTGAATTGAAATAAAAGTGGACGTAATTGAAAAAGTGGGCGTGGCACTTTTCAACTGTTAAAAATTTTGATTCCATATATCTCAAAATTGGCACAAACAATTTTCATAAAAATTTTGGAGATGATGCCGCTGAAAGCAGTCATCAATACAATCTCAGCTACTTTACTGAAAAAACTCGCTCAAGGGCGTGGCACCGCCCACAATATTTATAAACGTTATATAAAGAGAACTAACAACGTATTCGTTATGAAATTTAATGAGGTAGATATACTTCCTATAAGGTCTCTTATAACAAAAATTTGGTTCAATAGTACCTATGGGCGTGGCACCTCCCATATAAGCAAAAAACGTTTATTGTTATAGATAGTGTGCTATTAGAGTAATCTTCACAAAATTTGGTCTATAGATGTCAGTTACTATAAGCTTTAAAAATAAATGAATTTTTACAGGATTATTAAGCGCTGTTTTAAGTGAACTATTGCAGCAATTGCTATGAAATTTAATGTAAGTGGTTCAGTTGCTATAGAGTATATCTGAATCAAAATTGGCTGAAATAGCACCAGTGGGAGTGGCACCTCCCATACAAGTAAAATACGGTAAGTGGCATATTTATCGAAATATGTGAGCAATCATGTTAAAATTTGGTGTTAGGGGTTTGCTTATGAAAAGCTATTTCTGCATCAAAACCGGGCTGGATTGTACCAGTAGGTGTGTCACCACCCTAAATTTGAAATTTAACTGCGGCATATATCGCAAACTATACAAGCTTACTTACTTACTTGGGTGGCCATAACAACCCGTTACCGGGTTACGGCCGACCTCAAAAGCTCTCTCCAGGCGCCTCTGCTTCGCGCGCGCCTTCTCCAATCATTCACACCAAGCGTGGATAGGGTTTCCTAGGCTTGGTCTTTCCATCGGAGGCATGGTCTTCCTCTTCGTCGTCGCCCAGCGGCTTCCGCATCAAACACCTTTTTCGCCGGAGCTTCTTCGTCCATACGCACACCATGTCCCAGCCAGCGCAAACGTTGGATAGTGATGCGCTTGACTATGTCAATGTCAGTGTAGAGCTCGTACAGTTCGTGGTTCATTCGAATACGGTAGTCATTGTGAACAGGACCGAAGATTTTGCGAAGAGTTTTTCTCTCAAACACCCAAGCGTGGCTGCAAAACAAAGTATATGCTGTCCATAAACAGGGAGACGCGGCGTATTGGATCCTTTGTCACTGCGAACAACTATACTTTCGAAGCTGTCAAGGAATTCACCTATCTTGGCACCGCCGTGAACACTCAAAACGATGTCAGCCTGGAGATAAAGCGAAGACTAACTCTTGCTAATAGGTGTTACTATGGTCTCAGTAAGCAATTGAGTAGTAGAGACCTCTCTCGCCCGACAAAACTGACACTCTACAAGACGCTCATCTTACCCGTGCTACTTTACGGCGCAGAAGCATGGGTTGTGTCGCAGACTGATGCAACTATACAAGCTATTGTGCTAAAATTTGGTATGCGGATGTCGATCACAAATATAATTTATTGAACAAAAAGTGGGCGGAATTGGAGAAGTGGGCGTGGTATATTTCAAATTTCTCATTTCTATTCGTTTTTTTCAACATTTTCCATATTCTTTCGACTTTTTCAACCCTTTAACTTTTTCCAATATATTCTATATGTATTTGTTCGACCTTTTCAACCTCTTTCAACATTCTTCAGAAGTTTCTTTATTTTTTCGACTTTTTCATCAATTTTGAATAGTTTCAAATCCTCTTTCATTTGTTTTAGAGTTGTATGGTTTTCGGGCAGTTATCGATCAGGGAATTCGAATCTGTGATTAGTTTTTCTTCTTCTTCTTTTTTTCTTATAAAAAAATTGAAAATTGTCCGGACAAATGTAAATAAGTACCGGTTTTCCACTTTCTAGTCGCAACACCTCAAATATTATCTTACCGTCGATCCAGTCATACATCATTTTTAATGAACTGTTATTTGCTTAAAAGAATGCCAAAACCGCATATCATTATCTTATTGCAAAACCAAGATATATCCGTGATGTTATCTTTCTATGTGTTTTTATGAATAATGATAATTAATATTATTTCACTGATTATTATTTTATTGAATACGTCCCTGGTTTGTATGTTAGCAACAAACTTGGTTATGTCCCGTTCGCTTACAAATGAAACTAGCTATCAAAGAGTATCTCTTTGCTAGCTATGTCCGCCATTTGGAAACAGAGTTAGATATGTCCATTCATTTTATTAAAATAACCCTTATTATTTAAAAGATACCATGCTAAATATTATGTTCTTAAAGTAATAAACACATGCTATTCTTTTATTGTATGGATTTTTTCTTGGCTATAGCATGTTAACAAGTTTTTAAAGTGTTTTTCTCAGTTTGTGTAAAATCACATCCGTGTGACTTGTCTACTTTTGTTTGTAGACACCTGTAGCGGAATTCCCTAAAACACAAATTAAAATTGTCGTTAAGTAACGACAACGTTAGTTAACAATTTTTTCGTTTGCGGTAACGAATGTCGTATTCCCAAAGTAATAGCTAACGACAAGCATATCGTTAATAATGCTAACGCAAACATCGTTAAAAAATTTTGAAAACATGGCAGCACAGTCATTTGACAACCAAAAAATAAATAATAAAATAAACAGCCGTAGAAAAATTTAATGCTTTTGAATACATATTTAACAAGGAGACCACCGTTGCGACACCGATTTGGCTCAAATTTTTCCAGATTGTAGTTCACGTGATATAAGAAAACTGTGTATCCGTTTACACTTTTTCGCACTTCTCAAGGAAATGCGAGAAATTCGCGTTCAAAGTTGTTTCCTAGTTGTTTTATCCAAAAAAAGTTTGCCTTATTTTGACTAGCAGAGTAGTATAGAGGGTAACGAGTTAGAGTATAATAATGAGGGTCATTAGTTCGAGTCACAGCTGATGCAATTTTTTTTTTTTACCTTTTTTTTATTTTTTTTTTACTTTTCTTATTATAAAAAAAAACTTTTAAAACTAACTAACAAACTTTTTTTACCCGATTTTGATAAAGCCCGGATCAGAAATAAGAACCACTTACACGAATTTTTTGTTCTAACACGAGTCCCAAAAAAGCTTTTTTTAATTCAAATTTTTGCAGTGTCTTTAGCAACAAAATACAATTGAGGGAATACCCGAATTTTATTTTCAGTTTTTTTTTATTTCATTGTACAGTAAGTCCCGCCTACGCACCTCAACCAAAATGTCAGCTTTTTGAGGTACTTAAGCGAGACCCGCTCAAATCACTTACCATACATAAAATTTCTGGTCCAATTGTAAATATTGAAGAAAAGGTTTCAATCTTAAATAATTTTGTTTATTTAGTACTTATACGTTGAACGTAGCGATATACATTTATGTACCTACATATCGTTACTTTAATGTAGAAAGGCCTTACTTAACATTTTGTTTCAAAATTCAGGATCCGCTGATTTGTTGGCAATTAAGTTAGCTCTCATTTAGAAAAGAACATTTTTAATTTATAATTTTCAGTCCTAAGCAATTTCTAGAACCAAAAAACTTAAAAAAAATTTTTTTCGGCCATTTCCAAAAAATAGGCTCCAAGGATTTTTTGGAATCTAAATAAGCTTTAGTTAAACACGATTTGTGATCACTGTACGCTGCAAGCACCTGTAACAAGATGCTTATGACAATTATGTGCGTTATTACACTGCTTGAACTTCTAACTTGATTTTTGGCCGATAATGCTGAAATTGTTTTTTTTTTCAAGCAGCTACCAATTGACTATTAAATAATGGACCAAGTCGGACGTCAAGCGGAACAGTTTGCAAAACTTGCTTTTCTTTACATCACACAACCCACTCTGCTGCATTGGCCCGCAAGGCAATCTCATCGCTAAAAGTGGATCGCTAGATATTGCATTGCCCTTTTTTTTGTGTGTATATAATGAACACAATTTATTTTATCATTATTTTTGCTTTAATTACAGTTAAAAACGTTTTTTTCACAACTAACGACACCAAATCAAACGTCTTTAACTTAACTACAATTGTTGTTCAGTAACGATAAGGAACTGTCAAATTTAACGATAAGTTTGACTAACCTAGTTTTTGAGAATACCATTTAACGACAATGTTGTTATTAGCAGTTAACGATAACAACAATCGTCGTTAACAAGTTTGGGAATTCCGCTACTGATATCATTATTATAAATGTCAAAATGACTTAAACAGTCTGCACTTTTAATATAACTAGCGTATATAAAGTTACCCAGAACCAATTTGAAATTTATTTCCAATTGATGATATAAAAAAGCAAGCTGCACTAACTCTGATTGGAACACTTTATTTAAATTGCTCATAATTTTTAAAAATATATGTTTAAAACAACATATATATTTTAAGGTCATGACTCGCCATCATATTAGCAAGTTTCTGTGATTTTATACCGTTAACTTCTACATAACAATCTAAAAAATACAATTGCAACAACTACTTCTAATGCAAGCCATCGAGTAAGCGACAATCCCAAAATTTTATGAGGCTTTACATTACAGTAATCCTGAAATTCTCTAGATTCGTTAAGTCTTTTAGGATTGCATGAGAAAAATGTATAAATATTTTGACATACATAGATCCT
The DNA here is from genome assembly GCA_949775025.1 of Tricholauxania praeusta. NCBI lineage: Eukaryota > Metazoa > Arthropoda > Insecta > Diptera > Lauxaniidae > Tricholauxania > Tricholauxania praeusta. The sequence continues at coordinate 71,116,738 of OX459029.1, read as the reverse complement.
CAATTCCTAAAGGAACTAGAACTATAATAAACGCAATTAACAAGCGTTCGTTACTCTATTTTCTTTTTTCATTGCTCTTTTTCACTTAACGGAAAAAAAATCCAGTCTGAGTCAGTGTTTAATTGACATAAAACGCTAGAAGTTTACCTCTTAATAGTATTGTTGATTTGTTGCCGAGCTATGCAAAAAATGTGCCAAAATGAAAAACAGTGATCCAATGTGCCAAATAAAAAAAAAATGTGCCAGTTTTGGCACAATTAGCACAAAATCGGCAACCATGTTCATCACTCATTTTTATGTCTGGCCGTGGGGTTGCGTATAAAAGCTACGTGGTGTAAGTTCCATGTGAATCGATGCAGTGGTGTTTGTGAAAATGCTATTATAAAAAAAAATTCTATGAGGGCCATCCTAAATATGCACCCTAAATAAAAGTCTTATAGTTTACCACCTATCCTCAGGCCTACCAAATATACACAAAAAATTTCATAAGAATCGGTCAAGCCGTTTGGGAGGAGTACGGTAACAAACACTGTGACACGAGAATTTCATATATTACTTAGATTGATTATTTATTTGCAATCTATCTTAAGTTAGACATTCAGCAAATGATATAACTACTTAAATTTAATATAACAGGCATAGATAAACTTCAATAAGTATATCTACATATGCATACATATATATATACATACAGTTACTCACAAAATTGAGTATACACCTTGATTTGAAAGGAATAATGGCAATTTTTAAAGAAATTAAAAATGTTTAGTAAATAATTTTAATACCAATCTGACGAACTAATAACGAACATAAGTTTAAATATTTTTGAGACATAACACAAAAAGTAATCATAAAAACGTAAATTAAAGCAAAATTCATGTCACAAAATTAAGCATACAGTTCATTAAAATGAAGTATATAGTTCATTAAATTTTAATTAAAAAAGATATTCTTTGATTCCAATAATTGGTTGGACCACTTGCTGCATCTGTTACAGATTAAATTCGTCGTGGCGTAGAATCCACCAGTTTTTGGGTGAAAGAGTGTGAAATTTATTCCCACATCTTGGCTATCGCTCTCTTTAAGTTCTCCTTGCTCCACGAATGAAAATTTTTCAATTTTATTTTCACTTCTCGCCATAAATGCTTTCTTTAGTCATAATTGAGTCTATAAATTCCATGGATCCGATGCCACTAGCTGTCATAGTTCCCCACAGTATAACTGACCCATCACCATGTTTGACTGTGGCTACTCAATTTTTAGATTGCAGCGAAGAATTAGTATTTTTTCATACAATTGATATTTCATCTGATCCCCAAAGATTAATTTTTGCCTCGTCCGTGAATATCACCCTTTTCTAAAAGCTCGGTGGCTTGTTCAAAGGCATTTAAGCAAACTCCAAACCTTTTTTTTAATTATAGAAAAAATAAATTCTTTTTGTGTGCAATTAATCCGTCCAAATTATTTTATCGCAGTACTCGATGAACTGTTTTTGTGGATATCGGCTTGCTAATAACTTTGGAAACTTCTGCTGTCGATTTCGGCACACTGGCCTTTAGATATTTTTGCAATTTACGTAATATAATTCGCTCATCACATTTTGATAGGAGTTTTTTCTGCCTCTATCTATAGAATTCATCAATGTACTTTCGTATCTCCACTTGTTTATAATATTTTGAACTGTATAATTAGGTCTTCTAATAATTTCACCAATTTCGCGATACGATTTTCCTTTACAATATCATCTCATCACCAATTATCTTATTGCAAAAGTTGTATCCTTGCTAGTGGTCACCATTGCGAAACTAACGCTCAAAACGAAATGAGCTTGTATTCAAACTATTAGTCGAAATAGCCCTACAAACTTTAAAATGCTTTCCAATACTTCCGTGATAAAAAAAAATCAAATTTTATGTCAAAACTGGCAAGTGTATACTTAATTTCGTGACTTGAATTTTGAAAATTGCCAATATTTCTTTCAAATCAAGGTGTATACTCAATTTCAGACTATTATTTCAACCTGGATATAAACATTGTATTTTTATCTACTTAATCTCTAACTATTATATAACTATTTAAATATTTACATCAGATATACTTATTTTCTGAATGGGAGATCCAGCACATGGTGCCGTTTTAATCTATTAACCTCAAAAGTGTCATCAAGTAAACAAAGAGCCGCCAGGTTTGAGTGATTACTAAGCCGATTCAGATATTTTTCACTATACTTAGTAATTTCTTTTTTAACGTGTGGTAAATCTAGGTCATAGTGCAGCGTTTGATTGGTGACAAACCAAGGAGCATCAACTATTTTTCTTAAAGTTTTGGACTGAAATCGCAGAATGATTTCTATGTTTGAATTACTAGCTGTGCCCCATAGCTGAATGCCATAGGTCCAAATAGATTTCAAAATTGGTTTGGTACAATCTGATTTTATTTTTAGTACTTAGCTTTGACTTTCGACCAATGAGCCAATACATCTTTTTAAATTTACAGTTCAATAATTGTTGCTTAGCTTTTATATGTTTTTTCCATGTGTGCCGACGATCCAAATGCATAAACTAAAATAAAATAAAAAATTCGAAATTAATATAAGAAAAACAAAAAAATAATAAATCCATCCTAGCTAGATCACCGGTGACGCACTGACATATATTTTTGCACTTGCATTGAGAAATTAGGAACAGTTCGTTCCACTCATTTGCTTTGTATTTTCTTGGGACTTTTAAGATTTTGTTACGCGCGGGATGAAAACGGAAAGAAAAAACTCGCGAATCTTCAGAGCCAAGCACTCAGACTTCCCCGCTAGGGCTGCGGTTTCCCGAAGCCGCATCTTGGCGTACGCATAGAAAAAAAAAACAAAAAAATTTACAAACGGGAAGCAAAATCCCACAGGTCCCTACTACTTACGCTCACATTGTTTGTTTTCATCTGCATCATCGTCGGATCTCCACCCTGCCATCTCCCCCAAAATTATTCACCTAGCAAATCTTCATGTTAAAAGAAAAAAAATTTTTAATTTTTCTTTAATTCAATTAATTTTAATTTCATTTCCTTTTCTTCGTTTTGCGTTTTTTTTTATATATGGTATATATACAGAAAATAAATATACATCTATATTTTGCTTATAAGTTTATAAAAATTAATGTTTTTTGTTTTAATTTTTTTTATCTCTAATTAAATTGAACGTATTATTATTAATACAAATTTTCCAACAGAAACTAAATTATGAAAAAATAATTAAGCAACGAAACTAAACTTAAAATGCATTACACATTACAACAAATTTACATCAGTTTTACTTGTGTAATTTTATCTATTCTCTAAATACAAACTTAAAAGAATTTAAAAATAAAAATACCTATTTCTTTATCCCTTATAGACCAAGAGCTAGTGGACCGTCCGAGTAACGGTATCTCTGTAAGGCTAGAAATTCTTATGGTGATGAGTCATAGCTTGCTAAGTACAATAACCATCACCTGGCACGCCTCAGCCCTGCACGTCATCAACCCCTATATTTTTGAAAGTGTAGGAAACATTTGAAAAAAAAACTTGTTCCTATAAGCTTGAAATTTTTATACCATTTTGTTTATTCATTATAGAGTTTGAAAAAAAATTGACAGGCGTTTTCGATAAGCACAAGTACCAGACAGGTGAACCCAAAGGTGTATTATGCATAAATTAAAATAAACTTTATTCTGTATAGTTGAAATTTATAGAGGTGTTTCTTTACGCGATTTAAAGTAAGTTGGTACAATGACAGGCGGTTCTGGCTAGCATAAGTCATTGACAGGCGAGGGGAAAGATGCCATGGGAGTGCGAGTAAGAGGCGTAACGTGAACGAAGTGATGCGAATGAGACAGTTTATCTAACGGTAACATTGAAGGGTCGTCTAGCTGCTTTTGTAGGAAGATTTGAAACGAAAAATTTAGTCAGTTCTAACAACGATTTATCTACGTGAAGTCGTGTTCAACTATCTCACGAAGAATTTCGCTGTTTTATGTTGTGAATTATTTTAAAGTTTAAAATTTCAATTTTATATTAATCTTAACTATACATTAATAGTGATTGTGCAGTTATCTTTGTGTATTGAAACTTTATATTCATATTTAAGTAAATAGTGAGTAAGATGGAATCGGGGCACGTGGTTTATGTGATTTGCAACCATGATATTGTTGAAAAACCTGTAAAATTTACAACAAGTACTTTGGATAAAAGCAAATCAATATTAAAAATTAGAAAACAACATAATTTAAAATTTCATGACATTTCTTTGCCAGGGGAAGTTGATGATAATACAGGCTATCATGTGAAGTGTTACAAAAACTTTCTTGCTGTAATGAAAAAATATCGCCAGAACGAACCATCAACTTCATCTAATGTACCAGCATCATCTACAGGTATTTTTTTATTAACTTATATACTCTTTATTAGGTTCCATCTATTGAGTAGCAATTTTTTAAACTGGTTACTTCACAGAAGCATGTTTACTACTAAATATATATTAATTAGCATTAGCTAATTTGACATTATGAGCAGTTTTAAGTAATATAAGAACTGTAATGAAATTAAAGTTAAAATCGAAATTTTTTTTACAGAAATGTCTGATGTAGAAACAGAGGGAATTGGCTCTTCAGTAGATATTGAGGGAAGCGAAGCATCAACATCTGAAAGTATCGATGATAAATTATGTGTCTTTTGTACAAATAAATATAAAAGAGTTAAAGGGCGGTTTCAACCCTTGAATTCCTCAGAAACAGAAAGTTTGATGCAAGCTCTGAGAGAATTTGGCGAAAATAATGAATTTTATCAAAAAGTAAGCAATATTGAGAGTCCCATTATTTATTATCATAATAGTTGCCGAACAATTGCATTATATACATTACAACAAGAAAACAAGGTAATGAGATCACCGAAAAAAACTTGGAAATATTATCATGATGTGTCAGCGGACCTAGAAGAATATGCGATAAAAAGAAATTCTGCACAATTATGGAAATTCATCAATACTTTTGAGAAATTTTTAAATCCATTTCAATTAAATTTAGATGATAATTGTCTGTATAATATCGGTTATGGTACAGTAGCTTCAAGCGTAGTACAAGACTACTTATTAAATTTTTTAAACATCGGTGAAAATTTGAAAGAAAAGTTTATTTCTGAATGTTCAACAAACGGAGGGAGATTCGAAGAAAAAATTTCCCAGGTGAAAATAATGAATTTTGCTTCAGAGAAAAAAAAGAAAACAATTAAAGTTGGTAATAAAGTTCACGAAATCCGTGTCCAGCGTGATTTATTTGGTCGCCTATTAGCTCTATCAATGGAATCTAATATCGATGTGGAGAAAACATTATCATACCCTATTACAATCTTCCGATGTCACTTTGTCACGAAGATGGAACTATTCATAAAACTGCAAAATCAGCAATGATTGAAGCTTTACAAGCAAATATTCCTAATAACGAAATACCAGAACCGTTCGATGCTGTTATTTTTGATGGGTTTTATTTACTCCATACAATGAAAAATATTCCAAAAACATTTGGTAATATTTCTAAAAAAAATCATGTCCATTTTAACAGCAACACATGCTTCACGAGTAGATATCATTTTTGATCAGTATTTTTCGCCATCCATTAAAGATTATGAACGAAACCAACGCCACGAAGTACGTAACATCCAATATTTGATTACTGGTCCAGAACAAGTCAGACCAGTTGATTTTATTAAAGAACTCCGTAACATAGAATTCAAAAAAGCGATTGTAGATTTTTTGATTATGCACTGGAGGACAAATAAAATGGCTGAATTTATTGGAAATACCATCATCAATTTAAATTATAGAGAATGTCATATTTATAGTGTCCATAACAACTGTGTGATCACCAATATTAATGATAACTTATCGTGCCAGCAACATGAAGAAGCTGATACGAAAATAGTACATCACATATGCCAAATGAACAACGATATATCCAATGTTTTAATAAAAGCATCCGACACAGACATTTTAATAATAATGCTCGGAGACATGGACCACCTCTGCAACAATAATTTAAACATCTTTATGGAATATGGCAAGATCAATTTAAAAAAATGGATTAATATTTCGCAATTATATATAAAATTAGGACCCCTTTTATGCCAAAGTTTACCTGGTTTTCACGCATTAACCGGATGTGATTTTAATCCATGTTTTGTGAGAAGAGGCAAAAAGAAACCTTGGGTTTGTTCGGAAATGCATTGATGCGTCGCATTTGATGAGCATAATGTTTTGAAAAGCAAAATTTGGCATCACTGCAAAAGTTGAATGTTTGGAAATGCAACTCTGATTAAGTAGATGCGCAAACTTCGCATAAACCAAAAAGGAACTGCAGAAAATTACTTGTGTTGGCGGAAAAATTAAAAATTAAAATGGAATCTTATTAAGCAGCAACTTGAATCAGCTGGCATCGCATCAGCTTGCATCTATGCAGCAGTGATGCCAGAATTTGCTGCATTTCCAAACAAACCCCTTATCGATTATTACAAAAAAATATTCGATTTCAGAAGGCATTTGCAGCATTAGGTAATGCTGAAATAATAGAGAAAAAAGATGAGGTTTTTCCAATACTCGAAAAGTTCGTCTGTCAACTGTACGGGATGAAATCTGCCAATTTAAATGAAGTACGATACGAAAAGTTTATCGCCACATATAAAACAAGTGGTACTGAGGTGTTTAAGAAAAAACTGATTAGTTATGATTCCTCAAATTTACCTCCATGCCAACGGGAACTGCAACAACAATTATTGCGGTCTGTATACATTGCAAATATCTGGAGAAATAGTCACTTAAAAGTGCAACGGTTCTTAAACCTGAAGATAATGGTTGGAACTTAATCGATGGAACCTTTGTTTTTAATTGGTTTGAGGGGAATACAGTTCCTTCTTCTATCTACGAAATATTATTACAACAGCCTACTGATACTGCTGAGAATGAGTCAAGTGAAGCTGAAGAGCACATTAAAGGTAATATACAAATCCTTAATTTTCTAAAAATATATGGAATTCTATATAATTGAGCGCAAGATCCGAGATTAAGCGTTATTATTAATGTATTAAGACTTTGTTTCTTTTTAGATGATGAAATCAGCGATGAAGAATCATATGACGATGAAGAAAGTAATGATGACACATCAGATGATGATGAAGATTGATTTAAAAGTCTTATGTACATTATGTTACAACTAATAAAATACATTTTACCCATAATTTCTATTTTTACTTAATGTAATTTGCATCAACGATATGAGTTTTCATGCTACGCCTCTTACTCGCACTCCCATGGCATCTTTCCCCTCGCCTGTCAATGACTTATGCTAGCCAGAACCGCCTGTCATTGTACCAACTTACTTTAAATCGCGTAAAGAAACACCTCTATAAATTTCAACTATACAGAATAAAGTTTATTTTAATTTATGCATAATACACCTTTGGGTTCACCTGTCTGGTACTTGTGCTTATCGAAAACGCCTGTCAATTTTTTTTCAAACTCTATAATGAATAAACAAAATGGTATAAAAATTTCAAGCTTACAGGAACAAGTTTTTTTTTCAAATGTTTCCTACACTTTCAAAAATATAGGGGTTGATGACGTGCAGGGCTGAGGCGTGCCAGGTGATGGTTATTGTACTTAGCAAGCTATGACTCATCACCATAAGAATTTCTAGCCTTACAGAGATACCGTTACTCGGACGGTCCACTAGCTCTCCTACTATTATGAGGGGTACCCCGTTGCTGGGTGTTGTTGCTGTTGCAGGCGTTGATGCTGGCGTTGAGGCTGGCTGGATGCTGGCTGCTGCAGCGGTTTTCTTAGGTTAGTAATTTTATTTCCTAGGTTTTATTGATGGGTTTTGTAACTTTTCTGGTTTAGTTACATTAATTTTTTTATTGTTTATATTCTTTAATCTTATGGTAAAATGGTTTTTTAATTTTTTTTAATTAATTGTTTAGCAATTTTTCAATAACCTTTTTTGTTATATATTCACTTTTGCTGAAGCAAATATTGTTTTCAAGTTGTTTTTTTTTTTGATTTTGTGAGCAAATTTAGGAATTTTCTTTTTTCACCTTTCTTAATTTTGATATTTTATTTTTATGTGAACAATAGTCCTTCGGCTTCACTTTCGAGATGCATATTCTTGTAAACTTTGTAATTTTTTTTTTTCTTTAATTTCTTAATTTTTTTAATTTGCATCAATGCAGCTACTTAACCAAGTTTTGTACATTTCTCGTGTATTCAATGCGAGTCTTTGTACGAATTTCCTTTCACTGATGCGGTTGCTGGCAGCGCTAGCTTATAACTTCATTCGAGGGCGATAAACGAACTTTACGATTGGACTTGTGATTAAAATTTTGCTAGCTAGGCTAGATTTATTTCACGTTTTTCTTTTTTTTTATTCCACTTAACAACGTTTTAGCAATTTATTTGGCTAATTAATCAACCACAAAAGCGACACTTGCATAGCCTTTTTTTTTTTGAGAAGAACTATACTTTTTAGTTTAGCGCGTTTACCCGCATTTTATTTAATAGTTTATACCGCACCTTTTTGCAAAAATTATCCAAAAGTAGTATTGTTTTCTTCACTATTGCAGTAGCATTATTTTATTTTTTTTTTTATGGCTGATTCCAAATCCTCACGTTTTGGAAACATTTTATTCTTTGTAGCTGCTTGCGACCACGCGTATATAAATTTCTCGGCAACTGAGCGATATTTTATTACTATTTTTCAAGCACCCGCACACGTTGGATATTTTACGGCAACTGAGTGATTTTTTATTATTATTTTTCAAGCACCCGCACACGTTGGATATTTTTCGGCAACTGCCTGCAAAGAGAATAAATAATCTAAAGAGATGTCGTCCGGTGGAACGGAACAAAAGCTTTTCAGAAATTAAGTTCGGTTAACTTATGGTCTAAATTTTCGTCGTGAATAAATTCCCCTGAACAATTGAAAATGAAAAATATGTCGAAATACGAGCGAAATACAAGCGAAACTCAAATGAGAGAACTGACAACTCACTTATTCGCTTTTGTTTTCGTTCGTATTGTGTTTTCTATTATATTTCGCATGCTGCATAGAAATTTCATTTTATATGCAATTCATATTGAAAATTTGTAATTCATTTTATTTAAATATTCATGTTAAAAATTTTTATGTAATTAATCGAGATTGAATAAATCACAAAAAAGAAAAACATATGAAATAAAATAGGAAAAATAAAAAAAAGGAATATCTGAACTGGGATTTGAACATACATAGATCTTTTTTGTTTTTTGTTCAAATTGGCTGAAATTTTGTTCATATTAAAAGCAAAAAAAAAAAGATTAGATTTGAGATTTACATACATATGTAGGTTCTTAGCTTATTTTTTTGTGGTTAAGTATTACAACTAAATGTTACATTGAATAAAATTATAAAAAATGTAAAAATAACTAAAAACATAAGTTTCACAATCATTTTACTTTACTACGATTTTCTATTGTAGCATAAACGAAGCAAAGACCTTCACACACACATGTATGTATATGTATGTATGTGCTTGTCTCGTTTTTGTCTGTTGATCTTTTTGTGCATAATAGAAAATCATCCCTTATTTTGTGATCTTAACAATGAAAAGCGAAAAGCTTCGCTGCATTGTCATTTTCTGAATTATACAATAATATACATAAATATTTGTAAATAGTTATTGGTACATGATAGTATTTAATTGTAAATAGATATTGATAAGAACAATATTCTACTTTTAATGCTGATTGATAAAAATTTAAGTCCTCTATTTGAAATTCGTGACGGCTGATCAATAGCGAAAATGCTACGTTGCATTTGCATTTGCTACATCAGTATCGGAATTTGGCAACAATGTATTAATTATATTCAAATTTGAAAGGAGCTAGAATAAACACCAATTTTCTTTTGAAAGTCATTTATGCACATACATATGTATGTAGATATGTATGTATTTCCTTTTATTTTTGCTTGCATTTTTAGTTAATTTTTCTGAAATTTACTTGGACTTGGACTTATTCGTTTAGTGTATTTTTGGCATTGTACGGTAAATTTTTTTCATTTTTTATTAATTCAGTCTATGAAACAATTCTTACAGACTTATGGATAAAATAAGAAATAACAAATAGAATTAAATACAAAATTATAACAGAACTTATAATTTAACAATAATAGAAAACTAAAATTATGAATATAAGTTTATTAACATTTTCTTAAATAAATTTCTAGGAATAGAAAAATCTATGATCTGAGTTGCACTTAAATTATTAAATTCAATAAGTGCTCTCGTAATAGGTGCATTCAATGCGTAATTTGTCCTGCAAATTGGTAGGGCAAATAAATTTGTATGACGTAACGTTCTGCAAGGAACTTTAAATTTTACAAGTTCAAGCAAATAAGAAGCATAATGGCTCAGATATTGCTGTGATAGATCTTTTAAGAAGAACTGGAGAAATACCATCAATGTCAGGTTTTTGAGGGTTTTTTAAACTGCAAATGTCATTCATAATATCTTCTACTGTAAGTTGAAGCGAGCCAAAATCAATTACAGTGTCAATTTGCTCCAGTAACTCAGTATTATAACAAGCAATATTTGACTCAAAATTCGATTTAAAGAAGTCAACAAAAAGGTTAACTGATTCATGCAAAGAACTTGACAAATTTCCAAAATCTTATGGTTAGTTTTATTTTCAATCGGTTTTTATTTTTCCGTGGCCACAGAAAAAGGTATTAGAATGGTTAACCAACACATATAATTGGATATCTAATTGGCTAAGCGGTTCAAAAGATATCAAGCAAAAAAGGCCAGATTTGAAAAGAAAGTAATCAACTGAAACTATATTTTTATTTGGAGTCCATTTAAAGAGGAAAATAAAATCAAATGAATATAGGATTCGATATGTAGCGTTGAAAATTACGGGAAATCAATAAAAACTAAAATTAATTTTAAAATTAATTCATGCAAATTACTGTTTAATGTGTAATGTGAGTAACATTAAGAGTTCAGCAGTTAAGACGAGATGAAAATTGCATTTTTTATATCGTTGCGTTCTTATAAAAACTGTTGGTTTGGGTTCTGGAAGTTAACAGGTTAGGAACAAACAAAAAGACGCGTATATATTCCCCTTCATGGACGTATATTTCCCTTCATGGACGTATATTCCCCTTCATGGACATTAATATGTTGAGCATCTTTGACCGTGGAAAAAGATTTTCAACTGCAGCGCTTGAGAGCATAGCAGAATTATATTTAATAAACAGATTTATGAATATCTGTACCCTGAGGAATGCCGCATCGTTGAACAAGTCTTTAGACTGAGTGACAGAACTGAAAAAGTCTTCGATCCAGTTTATCAACCGGAACGTACTTGTTGTCAGAAAGTGGTATCTTTTTGGTAAAAAGATGGTACTCGATTAACGATTAACGGACTTGGGGAAATTTAACGGAAGTTAACGAGTCCGTTAACATTTTTTAAAGTTAACTTAAAAGTTAATCCGTTAGTAAGTATATATGTTAACTTCGTTAATTAACGGTTAACGAGTTAATGCCCAGCTTTGTTAAATGCTATCAAAAGTGGCGGAATTGGAACAGTGGTCGTGACATATTTCAATAATTGAAAACTTTGATTCGATATTACTCGAAAACGGCACCGAGGATTTTCATAAAAATTTTAGAGTTAATACCGCTGAATGAGGTCATTATAACAAGCTATGCCACTATACTGGCAAAACTCGTTGAAGGGCGTGGCACAGCCCACAATATTTATAAACGTTATAATAAGAGAACTAACAACGCAATCGTTATGAAATTTGACATGCCAAATATACTGGCTATTGGGTATCTTGTGACAAAAAGTGGGCGAAACGGCACCTGTTGGCGTGGCACCTTCCATACAAGCGAAAACAGTTAAAAGCTACATTTATTGTTCCATGAGAGTAATATTTTTTAAATTTGGTATAGAGATGTCGGTTACTATAAGCTTTGAAACTAAATGGATTTCGATGGGATTGCATCAGTGGGTGTGGCACCTCCCCTACATGCAAAAAAATTTAAGTGTTATATTTAGTGTGCTATGGGCGTAATTTTTTTAAAATTTGGTGTAGAGATGTCGGTTACCATAAGCTTTGAAACTAAATGGATTTCGACGGGATTGTATTTGTGGGCGTGGCACCTCTTATAGAAACAAAAAATGTTTGAGGATACATTTAGTGTGCTCTTGGAGTCAAATTTTTTAAATTTGGTGTGGAGGTGTCGGTTATTATAAGCTTTGAAATTAAATGAAAATCGACTAGATTGCATCAGTGGGTGTGGCACCTCCCATATAAGCAAAACACTATAAATGTTATATTTAGTGTGCTATCGGAGTAATATTCTTTAAAATTTGTGTAGAGGTGTCGGTTGCTATAAGCTTTGAAATTATATGAATTTTGATGGGATTTCATTGGTGGGCGTGGCACCTCCCATACAAACTTATAACGTTGATGCCATATTTAGCAAACTAAAGGAGTGATCCTAATAAAATTTGGTCTCAATATATTCAGCCTCATTCAACAAGTTTTTCAACGTCTTTCAACTGCTTCATTATTTTTCAACCTCTTTCAACTTTTCTCAACGATTTTCTACATTTTTCAAATATTTTCAACGCTTTCAATATTTGATTGACCTTTTCAACCTCATTCAACTTTTTTCGAGTTTTTCAATTTCTTTCAACTGTTTCAACATTTTTCAACCTCTTTCAACTTTTCTCAACATTTCCCAAATTTGTCTGACTTTTTCAACCTCTTTCAACTTTTCTCAACATTTTCCATATTTTTTCGAGTTATTCATCCTTTTTCCACTGTTTCAACATTTTTCAACTTCTTTCAACTTTTCTCAACATTTTCCATATTTTTTCGAATTTTTCAACCTAATTCAACTTTTTTCGAGTTATTCAACCTCTTTCAACTGTTTCAACATTTTTCAACCTCTTTCAACTTTTTCCAACATTTTCCATATATTTTCGAATTTTTCAACTATATTCAACTTTTTCCGAACTATTCAAACTCTTTCAACTTTTTCAATATTTTTCAACCTTTTCAACTTTTTTCAACACGTTCCATATTTTTTGGACTTTTTCAACCAGATTCAAGTTTTTGTCGGCTTTTCAACCTTCTTCATCTTTTTCCGAGACTTTCAACTTTTTTCGAGCTTTGCAATCTCTTTCAACGTTTTCAACATTTTAATATACTATCGAGATTATCAAACTTTTTTACCTGCTTCAACCTCTCTCAATGTTTTTCAACATTTTTCATATATAATCAACTTCTTTCAAATTTTTTTTAACTTGTTTTCGGCTTTTCAACCATATTCAATATTTTTCAAAAATTTTCGACATATCATTCAATTGCATTACATTTTTTCGACTTTTTCAACCTGAAATCGAAAAACCGAACTTTGGTCGGTCTCCTGGTACTAAATGGTTATATACGATTTGATTTACAGAAGCCCTATTTATGTTAAAAAAGCCCTATTTTAGTTCGAACTTTGGCCCTTTTACAAATATGCCCATATCATCCCTGATACATACATGTGTGTGTAAAGGTCTTTGCTTCGTTCATGCTACAATAGAAAATCGTAGTAAAGTAAAATGTTTGTGAAACTTTTATGTTTTTTAGTTATTTTTACATTTTTTATATTTTATTCAATGTAACATTTAGTTGTGATACTTAGTCACAAAAAATAAGCTGAAGAAAGCAAACAAAAATAAATGAACATACATATGTATGTATGTAAATCTCAAATCTAATCTTTTATTTTGCTTTTAATATGAACAAATTTCAGCCAATTTGAACAAAAACAAAAAAGATCTATGTTCAAATCCCACTTGAGCTGGTGTAATGTTTTTTTTTTTGCTTTTCATATGTTCAAATTTGAACAAAAATCCAAAAAGATCAATGTTCAAATCGCAGTTCAGGTATTCCTTTTTTTTATTTTTCCTATTTTATTTCTTATGTTTTTCATTTTTGTAATTTATTCAATGTCGATTAATTAAATAAAATTTTTAAAATTAATAATTCAATAAAATGAATTACAAATTTTCAATATGAATTGCATATAAAATGAAATTTCTATGCAGCATGCGAAATATAATAGAAAACACAATACGAACGAAAACAAAAGCGAATAAGTGAGTTGTCAGTTCTCTCATTTGAGTTTCGCTCGTATTTCGACATATTTTTCATTTTCAATTGTTCAGGGGAATTTATTCACGGCGAAAATTTAGACCATAAGTTAACCGAACTTAATTTCTGAAAAGCTTTTGTTCCGTTCCACCGGACGACATCTCTTTAGATTATTTATTCTCTTTGCTGCCTGTACGCAAAGAGACTAAATAATCTAAAGAGATCTCGTCCGGTGGAACGGAACAAAAGCTTTTCAGAAAATAAGTCAAAGAGACTAAATAATCTAAAGAGATCTCGTCCGGTGGAACGGAACAAAAGTTTTTCAGAAAATAAGTTCGGTTAACTTATGGTCTAAGTTTTCGCCGTGAGTAAATTCCCCTGAACAATTGAAAATGAAAAATATGTCGAAATACGAGCGAAACTCAAATGAGAGAACTGTCAACTCACTTATTCGCTTTTGTTTTCGTTCGTATTGTGTTTTCTATTATATTTCGTATGCTGCATAGAAATTTCATTTTATATGCAATTCATATTGAAAATTTGTAATTCATTCTATTTAACTATTAATTTTAAAAATTTTTATTTAATTAATCGAGATTGAATAAATTACAAAAATGAAAAACATATGAAATAAAATAGGAAAAATAAAAAAAGGAATACCTGAACTGCGATTTGAACATTGATCTTTTTGGATTTTTGTTTAAATTGGCTCAAATTTGAACATATGAAAAGCAAAAAAAAAAACATTACACCAGCTCAAGTGGGATTTGGACATAGATCTTTTTTGTTTTTTGTTGAAATTGGCTGAAATTTGTTGATATTAAAATCAAAATAAAAGATTAGATTTGAGATTTACATGCATATGTATGTATGTTAATTTATTTGTGTTTGCTTTCTTCAGCTTATTTTTTTGTGACTAAGTATCACAACTAAATGTTACATTGAATAAAATATAAAAAATGTAAAAATAACTAAAAAACATAAAAGTTTCACAAACATTTTACTTTACTACGATTTTCTATTGTAGCATAATCCATGGATGTGCAACCCATAGCTCAATTAGCTCTTTTAGCTCTTACAACAATAACAAAAAATATTAAGCTCATCTCGAGCTCTTTCCGTTATTCGAGCAAAATCATTTTGGTCCGCAATCACCGCATTGCCAGGGATGCGCACAAATATTTTTTCGCGAGCTGGCGGCTACAACAACATCAATTTAGATAAAAAAATCAAAAACTTTTTGCGAAAAAATTCTTAGTATTGACGAACATTTTGAAATAGCTGCGGCTAGCTAATTGCATGTAAACAAAAACAAAAATCTCAAGGTGAAGGAGCGAATGACTTGAAAACAAAATCACGCAAACAATGAAGTGCGTTGAAGAAAAATTACAGCAACAAAATACATGCGGTGATTGCGGACCAAAATGATTTTGCTCGAATAACGGAAAGAGCTCGAGATGAGCTCAATATTTTTTGTTATTGTTGTAAGAGCTAAAAGAGCTAATTGAGCTATGGGTTGCGCATCCATGGATTATGCTACAATAGAAAATCGTAGTAAAGTAAAATGTTTGTGAAACTTTTATGTTTTTTAGTTATTTTTACATTTTTTATATTTTATTCAATGTAACATTTAGTTGTGATACTTAGTCACAAAAAAATAAGCTGAAGAAAGCAAACACAAATAAATTAACATACATACATATGCATGTAAATCTCAAATCTAATCTTTTATTTTGATTTTAATATCAACAAATTTCAGCCAATTTCAACAAAAAACAAAAAAGATCTATGTCCAAATCCCACTTGAGCTGGTGTAATGTTTTTTTTTTTTGCTTTTCATATGTTCAAATTTGAGCCAATTTAAACAAAAATCCAAAAAGATCAATGTTCAAATCGCAGTTCAGGTATTCCTTTTTTTATTTTTCCTATTTTATTTCATATGTTTTTCATTTTTGTAATTTATTCAATCTCGATTAATTAAATAAAAATTTTTAAAATTAATAGTTAAATAGAATGAATTACAAATTTTCAATATGAATTGCATATAAAATGAAATTTCTATGCAGCATACGAAATATAATAGAAAACACAATGCGAACGAAAACAAAAGCTAATAAGTGAGTTGACAGTTCTCTCATTTGAGTTTCGCTCGTATTTCGACATATTTTTCATTTTCAATTGTTCAGGGGAATTTATTCACGGCGAAAATTTAGACCATAAGTTAACCGAACTTATTTTCTGAAAAGCTTTTGTTCCGTTCCACCGGACGAGATCTCTTTAGATTATTTAGTCTCTTTGCTCGTAGCAGGTCTTTAAAATTGTCTTACGAGAGACAGAAAAAAACTTTCAAGATAGTTCCCAGAATACCAAAACGTCTTAAGTAAGAAATTTGTCTTACTTAAGACTCTGGTGAGTTATAAGATAGTTGCCAGAATAGCCCTGTAAGTTTCACTGGAAAAATGGGGCGTTTTGTTTTTATTTTACGAATAAGAAGAAGAATTGAAGAATTTTGATTGCATTTAAGGCCACTTTTTATGAAAATAAAGTGAGTTTTTTCCCAGTAAGTTTTAGAAAACAACTGAAAATGTGACAAGTAAATTTTTCGTATACAGAATTTTAATTCTGAATCATTCTGATTGTATGTAAAAAGTACCAACAGGTTACATACCATATTTTTGATACTTTTTGTCAGGTACGTGAACCGCTTTTTTAACTAACTAAGTGGAACCACTAATCGAACCGAAATTTTACATAAAACTATTTATGAAAGCCGAATCTTTTTTAATGAAAAATTGGACTTGGCAGGTTTTGATTTTCAGAAATGTGGACTTGGCGGGCTTTGATAAAAATAATTTATCAGAAATTATTGCAATCAAAAGTTTGTGAAGGGAAAATTTTTTTTTTACAATTTAGAGTATGCAGGCTTGTAAACAAATATTTTTTCTGTCCCCTCCTACAATATCTCACATTTTCATTTTTTTGGACTTGGCGGGTTTTGCATCTCAGCTCTTCAAATGACGTTAGATCTTTTCGCATTTGTGAAAATAGGTTGATAATTTGCTGGACATGAGTACAGGCTGAAGAAATTATTCGAGTCGGATCTTGTTGTTTTGCAACAATATAGAAGCATTAACAATTTTCAGAATATGCTATCGAAGCTGAAAGTTGAACCGCTTTTGAAGAAATTTCGGTGTCCTTGCTATGCTTAAAATTTGGTTATGTTTCAGAGATAAACAGCAACAATTCGCTGAAAGTATCAACGCATTCATGCCATTCTACCCATCTAGTCGCACACAACGTTTGTAGACGATGGTTTTTGTTTGTGGACTCCGTTCGGAAATTTTATCTTCAATAGTTGTACCTTTTTCGAGAACAAATTTGACACATGAAACTGAGCCTAACATGTTTCAGAAATATCTCATGATTTGCCTCAGCACAAATTCAGAGAGTGAATGAAACAATAAGTGTAAAATGCTAAAGGTTGAACTTCAGATGTCAAAGCCTCAACTCCGTTGATTTTTCTAGCCATGTTCGATCCTCCATCATAGCCTTGACCACGCAAGTTTTTAACAGACAAATCCAATGATGTCAATTCACTTATCATTGCTCATTTAATAGTATATGCCTCAGTCGATCTAATGTGAGTGAATCCCAAAAATTGATCTAATAGGATGCATTCTTCTAAGTCCACGTAATAATTGCATACAGTTAGTATGTAATTCTTTTTTACTGGCATCTGTTATCCCATCTCATAAAATTGTACAAAATTTGGTATTTTTTATTTTTGAAACAATCTTTGATCGTATTCGACAACCAATAACATCAATAATATCATTTTGTACGGTTTTACTGATTAAAGCACAATTTTTGGGCGCTGTGTCTGTATGAATTTTTAAGTCATGATCACCGGCATCTATACGAAATGCAAGTAATGGTCGCAATACTCCTCGATCTGAAAGAACTGTTTTTCTTCAGAATTCCTGTGACCACGTAGTGATAAATTATTGTGAGAACAAAATAGCATGGTTTTGTCAATTGGACCTAGTCGTTTCCGATTGTTCTTAATTATTTTTCTGAAACGTTCTTGAATCGAAATATTTTTTGGCGGCTCTCAGGGGGGGCTTCAGCCCCCATTTCCCTCCCCCCCCTTGTATCCGCCACTGCACACCACTGTAGATATGTAAGTGGTTAGAAGACCGGTGGATGTTGCGGATAAAAAAAGAACAATTAATTCAAAGTCTCAGCAACGTATTTAGTTTTTTCCAAGTATCTCTGTGAGCCTAGTTGGGAAGGCCTGTTCTGCCAAAGGAAAGCCTTCTAGAAGTACTGCTTGCTCAAGCCCTTGCCTGCTGGGGCACTGAAAATCTCTCTGTGTAACGTTTGAAGATATTATTTGCATGGGAGGTACCACAGCCTCTTGGCTTATGAATTTGTGTGAAATTAACTAATTCTCTCACTACAAAACTTAAGATTTTTGATTATATTGGAGGTGTCCCACCCTCTTGGCACAGTGCGCCCACTTTTGGTCTGGTAGTAATCTGAATCATTTTTATTTGTTTGCAATTTGGTTTGAAGTATTTGAGTATACCACACCTACTTAATAAAAATTACGCAAACTTTGTCAAGAGCTTGTTAAAACTATTCGTATTATGCGTGTGAAATTTAGTTGAATCAGGAGTATCCTAGATAGCTCGTTAACTGATTTTGCCCACTAGCTATAATTGAAAATGCAGCTAGTGTATCAAATTTAATTAACTTATCGACCTTTGTTTTTCCGTAATCGTGATTTTCACAGGAAGATGGACATCGCTAAACAGACTGATTATATGCTGATCAAGAAAACACGCCTCGAAAACATTGCGTTACAAACGAAAAATAAAATGAATATAAGTTCTGTGTCTAAGGTATACAAATAATTAAAAATTGGTGGTGTTATAACTCTGAGTGTGGTAGAAAAAAAACTCATCCTTTTCACAATAGTATAGAGTAAATAGACTTAGTTGAATAAATCTTCATCACGAATTGCCGAAAATGTTCAAACGACGAGTATTGAATTGATAACCCATGTTTCACTTTTATTCAGAAATAACTAATATTGTAAATAAGTTCCAAACTTGATGTATAGTTTTAAAGGTTAGAAAGAGCTATATGGCAATATTATTTATTTATCTGCTTCATAGCCAACGGCAAAGAGCTGTTGCAAAAGCTTGCGCAGTTGCTACAACTTTTCTGATTTCGGTTTCAATTCTTTTGCAACATTGATTAAACAAAACTCTACTTTTTTAAAGTAGTAATCCTTATTTCTTAGGCATAGGTGCTGAAAGTTCAGCCAAGGCTTTTGCTTCAGCTTCAACATTTCTCTTCTTTTCCTCGGCCAATTTTGCATCGCGTACAACCTTCTGTTGAGCCTCGATTACGCGAACTTTTTCTTCCTTTTTGGAGAGTCTATTCTGATGGAATGCTCCGTAACCAATGCCTACGGTTAACAAGGACCATCTGCCAAACTTAATAAGAGGAGAAACACGCACAGCAGCCTGAGACATCTTTCTTTGCTCTGAAGATTTTGAGTTACGTAATTTGTATGGCTCAACCAAAAATCTGAAATTAAGTTCACAAAACAAATAAGTAAATTTCATATAAGGAATAAAGAAAGAAGCTAAACTTTTCATAAAATATTTATCAAAAAGGATAAGATTACCAGAATTCAATGATCCCGTAGTCTGCACGGAATAAAATGTTACAGCAAAAAAAAATTAACCAATAAGTTACGACACCTGAAATGTCAAATTATGACAGTTCACATGATTCTACACGTTGTACGGCAAGGCTTGACAGCATGTGTGACTGTCAATATCGTTATGCATTCACATTATACAACATGTCAAACATCACTTGCATATAAATTTTGAAGTGACCACATCATGAAACTTTTCAATCAATTCAATTCTCTGTACGTTGTATTAATTTAATGCATGTAATTCTAGGCTTGATGGCTTTCGCTTACACGCGTACGGTTGGATAAGTCAGCAGAAAAATCGAAATAAATTTTAATCCGTTCAATATGAATCATATAATGCCTCTTACTAACGTTGCAATCTCTGGTACAACAGCTTTTGCACCCCCGTACGATTATGAAAATTGTTTAACAGATTAGTCGTGTTTTATTCGCTCTGGTTAAACCAAAATCTCATACAAATATGTGAACCAGCTCAATTTCTAGTTCAATTGATTCACTTTTTTGTCTTTGCTAAAGTTTGAAGCATCATAGACATAAACCTAAAATAATCATAAATATATGGCATCTTTGCTGGAATTTTGAAGAAGCCTTCTTAGGACACGCAAGGCCTTGGGCATCCAGTCAGTGCTAGGCCCAAATATCAAAATAGAAACATATAATAAAAACAGTGGTGAAACAACAGAAAACGAAAAGCAAACTTTGGTATTAGCGTCTGCGACACTATAGAAACAGTTTGAAATCATTTGATAGCAATGATTTGAAAAAATTATGTACTGATACGTGAGGCCCCTTACCGTGCTAGGCCTCGTTCAACCACGCGACCAGGAAGCCGACTCTGATTTTAAAATAGTCATGTCACCTGCTGGTCAAATGCAGCATTATAAAATGTTAAACTTATGCGTTTTATTCACTTTTAGGTTTAAGCCTAATTTCCATGTGATCTTTCTTGAACTCATCTTATCAAATATCAGGGAGGACATCACATGCTATAAAGATAGCAAATGTATGTTATTCACTCTCGCATTCTCCAAGCGCATTAGGTTCTGTTCGCATGCTTTTTCTTTCTTACAAAAATTTGATTTGATATCCCTGATATGGGATAAGATAAGATCACATGGAAATTGGGCTTTAACCAAAGCGAATAAAGCCTGATTTCCATGCTATCTTTCGTTATCCCATATCAGGGATATCAAATCAAGTTTTTTTTAGAAAGAAAAAGCATGCGAACAGAACCTAATGCGCTTGGAGAATGCGAGAGTGAATAGCATACATTTGCTATCTTTTTAGCATGTGATGTCCTCCCTGATATTTGATAAGATAAGATCACATGGAAATTGGGATTTAAACACGGCTATTGTAACGTTAGTATGGCTGTACAGAACGTTGTACCACCGGTCGCATGAAAAATCAATTTTTTTTAAAGCCCAATTTCCATGCGATCTTATCTTATCTTATTTTATCCCATATCAGGGATATCAAATCAAATTTTTGTAAGAAAGAAAAAGCATGCGAACAGAACCTAATGCGCTTGGAGAATGCGAGAGTGAATAGCATACATTTGCTATCTTAATAGCATGTGATGTCCTCCCTGATATTTGATAAAATAAGATAAGATAAGATCACATGGAAATTGGGCTTAATACTTTGACGAATCGCATGACTGGTTGCAACGCTTGTATGTACGTTGGTACAATTTTACCTCATTTTTGGTTTTGTCAAAATTGTTGCCTGATGCAAACGTTATTAAAAAAAGAGTTTATTGTGGCGAAGAGTGGATATGACTGAAAACGATAGCAAAAATGAACAAAAAATTGTATGAGAAATCGTAGGGTTTGTAAAAAAGAGATCAACCGATTGCACAGCCGTTGTACAGTGGGTCTCAACGTTAGTACGAGACATGATTGAATAATACAGGTTTATGCAAAAGTCAAATGCTTCTTCTTCCATAGTTGGTTTAATGTCAGAATTGATCAACCACAACAAAAAGTGATAACGTTTTTATGCGATTTGAATTTTTTTGTGAAAAATAAATATTTAAGAAAAATTCATTAAAATTTGAATAAATTTGTTTTAAAATATAAATTAATTTGTTTCCGCGGATTTCTCGAAGGAAAAAATATATTGCAAAGGTTCGTTTACTTAAATGATTGCAAAATACGCATAAATTGTTCATTGCATCTTTTTATTTGTAGAACATTAACGGCTGCTTTTAGCACTGCGCAGCTGATATTCAATCGCGATATAATTAAAACAAAAGTACGCTGCCACTTTCCTCAGCCCGCGAAGTAAAGCGCATAAATGTACATGGCTGGGAAGCATCAGAGGGACGTCATGTTTTAATGCAGTGGATACTTAAGTGACGACATGTATTATCGTATTAGAGGTAGAAAACGGCAAATTTGTTCAGTTCTTTAATTCTTTAACAAAAACAAAATAGTTTATTTCAACTTTAATTATAAAATAAACTAAAAAATAGATTAAAGTTACGAAACTTAAAATTAAGTTTTTTGTTTACCACCCAAAAACGTTGCAGACGATAAGCATAAGAAGCTAATCATGCTTCAGCGTTAGTATGAAACTCAACATCACTAAATATGTTTCGTGGCAGCGCTGCCGCAATATAAGGTTCCATTAAAGCATCTGAGAAAATCAGATTTGTGACACGAATTGTAATTGTTTTTTTCGTGTTTTTGCTTTGTTTAACAATTCTGACATTCGTACATCTGACTTTTGACTAATGACTTTTTTGAGTTTGACAGCTTGCGAAAACCTTTATAGTTGAATCATGGTACGAGAGGCTATATGACGCGCTCAGAACAGAAGTGAAGCATAAAATTTGCTAGAGGAAAAGTGAACTAAGAAATTTCTAAGACCAAAAACGAACTTTCGTTCTGCTTTGCCTATTTAATTTTGTATGTATGCGTAAGTTATAACTCATCATGCGCATTCGGTTATTTCGCTGTAGTCGGCAAGCAACAACGACTGATACGTTTGATTACTTGTGTTGTGAAAGATTTGACTGTACATTCATTCTTCTGTTTATTTGTTGAATTTGCATTTGACTTTAGCTCCTTGGTGCATTTGGTGTACTTTTTATTAAAATAATTAATTTTATAAAGTTTTTGAAGTGAAAACTTCTCATGGCACGTTGTGCACCTCCGTAAGAAAGCATTCGCGACTGAGGAAAAAAGTATAAGCTCGCGACACCGACCGTCATCGGGAATCCCCGTCATGAATGAGAGCGATAGTAAAATTTGAATGTTTGTTGCATGTTGAGGCCAACTATGTCGCATGAATGGACACCGCTAGATTGGGTGTTGTGGCAATGTGTGTAGTTTCTGGCAGTGTACTGAGAAACCAGTACTACCGCTTTGAAAACCCAAATGATCTGCATTTCATGCATTGAATAATAAAAACTTTTATTCACATAAAAAAAAACAATAGGAAAGTTGACCTTCAGACTGTGACTAAGGCTTGGTGCTATAGTGTACTTGTTTTTTTTTTTTGTTTTGTTGAGGTTAGGTTTGTGTGGCGAACAGAAATGTATCCATATCTATTGGGTGGGACACACAAATGGTATCCTCCGGATTCTTGGGCAGATTATCCTTGTTGTGATGGCGCAAAGAGCAAGACAAATTAGAGAGTTCATAAAGAGAAAGTTATTGAGAGAAATGTTGTTAAGAACTTAATCCGAATTGAGACATGCCAATAGGGAATATGTTTAAGTAGTAGTGTTAGTAGATGGATTGATTTTATATTTAAGTAAGACTTATATTAAGTTTATCTATTTGCATTTATGTATGATTTTAAAGCGGATTTTGGTTTTGTTGCTGCTGCTGGGCCTAGAAATTTAGGGCTTGACGACAGTAAGTTTCAGCGCAAAATATCGTAGTTATTTCCACCATCGCTGAAAACGGTCAAGTCCGTCGTAAAAAAAAATAATAAAAAAATTATAAAAGTTAAATTTTAAATTAAAAAAAAAAAATTAATACGTGTGTGCAGAAAAATTTGAAAGTTAGGAAAAGTGTCCTGCAAGTGCTAGTACATTAAAAGTATAGTGATCGTGAGCCGAAATTCTGAACCTTATATTTTGGAAAAGGAGGTAAAATTTGAAATTGTAAGGCGAAAATATAAGTTCGTTAGTAAATGCATCACTTATTTAGGAAAGTAAGCCGCGAAGGACGTGTGGAGAAGTGGTTCAGCAGCTAAGGCGAAAGGTGCTAAAATTGTGAAAATTCGAGAAAATTTGATGTAAGCATATAAAAAAAAAGAGAAATATAAAAATTAGCAAAATCCGATTTTTAATCACCTATATACATGCCCAATAAATTTATAATTCTTATTTTATGATAGTGTGGCTGACAGGCAAAATAGATAATTCTGGAGGAGATTTGGACGAACGAGCCTACACACAAGATAAGTCAGCCACAATAATTTTTTTATATACATATATCATAATTTGAATTTTTAAACCGAAAATACGTGGTTACAATTTTTACAAAAAAAAAGAAAGAAAAAAAACATCGCACAAACGTTTAGAATAAAATTCAGCGAGTGACACAAACCGCTTGCTGCGACGCTCGTACCGTGGAGCAAACACGAAAAAAAATCACGAAAAATCGTCTATATGCGCGCAAATTATTTTTTTTTTGAAAATTGAAATATTTTTAAGTGTTTAGGCTTAGATTCATCTTATTCCATTTGTCTTAAGTGTTTTATTTTAAAATTTTGAAGTACGAACTGTAAAAAAAAGAAAACTCTGTGCGCGTTTTAAGTTAGTTTTTTTTGTTGAAATTTTCAGTTTTTTTTTTATTACATTTTAAGGAAGCTTCTTTAGGGTGGTCCTCAGTTTTTTTATTACTAAGCGAATCCCGATTTTTATGTTTTGGTTTCTTATTTTTTCGGTAACAATGCAGTTTTCTTGTTTACTTGTCGTTAGTTAAAATTGTATTTTGATTTCTGTTTTACCGGAAGTAATTATTATTAATTAATCTGTGCTCTGATACTCCATAAAATTTGTCATTCTTTAAATGCATGATATTTTATATATGTATTTTTTATAGATTAAATTAAATTTCATCATATTTCTTTCATAATATTTATATACGTATGTTAACCAACTTTTATTTCAGAGTTTTTTTTTCTTAGTTATCAGTTCTTTTTTTGCTTTATAATTTATAAAGAAAAATGTTGATGCCGTAATAAAGGAACTCAGAGATGAATTTGTGCTAAGTACTTTCCATGGGAGGGGATGTTGACGCTGACCGGAAATGAGCCGTAGAATGACCGGAAATGAAAATTTAGAGTGGTTCTGCGGTGATTTGGTAGTGGGTGATATCCCTAAAATGGAGAGGGTATCACAGGTTGAGTGGGCGCAGAGGGAGTGAAAGTTTCCTCCCTCTTTCGTGTGAAATGGCCCGTTTACCAGTGAGGTTTTATTTATATTTTATTGAATATGATTTCCTTTTTTAAATAGTGAATTTTGCAGTTTTTTTTTTGTTCTTTTTTGGCAATAATTATGTCTTTTCTAATTGTTGCAGTTTTTCGTGATATTTATTTAGTATTGAAATTACAGTTCTTTTTTTTATTTTTGCCGTTTTAATTTAATCAGTTTGAAAAAAAATTAGTTTAAATTTCACTTCCATTTGGAACAAATTCGTTGAACAAATTTAAAAATTTTTTTCTGTTATAGATCATTTTTAGTCCCAAAATTCGATTTTTCCATACAAAAAAAAATATGGACAGTGAAGAGCTTGAGGTTTTGGAGGAAAAATTGTCCAAGAGCAAATTTTAAAATATTTATCAGAAAAAAATTACAATTTTTTTTTTAAACATTAAACTAAATTAAATTATTTTTAGTTGCGGCCGCCTCTTATCCTTTGCCTTTAATTAAAATGCGATGAATGGTGGAAATATCGCAGTTAAATTTGTTTTTTATTTTTTAATGAAATCATTAACTTCTAGTTAGTAAATAAAAAATTGTTTTTTTTAAGAGTGATCTCATAATATAATGCAATCAATGCACAAACATATATACGTTGTATATGAATGCAATACCTTATCAGTTTTGTATCAAATGTATGAAATTTTTAATTTTTGTTCAATAAAATTTGATTAATAAAACCGATTTGAGTAAGTTATACATATATGTATGTACATAAGCATTGTTGCTTAAGAAAATTGAAACACTTCCATGAGATTGTCCTTAGAGCATTAAGGTTCTTAAACGGGTTATTTTTAAGTACGTTGAGGTACCTAAGCAGGATATTCTTAAGTACCTTGAGGTACTTAAGCGGGAGTTTTTAAGTACCTTGAGGTACTTAAAATATATTGAACATAATTTGTAATGGATTACTTTTACTTGTAATTTCCAATATTTCAAGTAATCAATTACAAGATATAAATATGAATTATATTCATATAAATAAATATATTCATATATTGCTCATAATATAAATTTCCATGGAAACCATTTTTTTTATGACTTTAGAATTGTTGTATTATTGCGAAAGGGGCAATGTGCATTCTAATAAATTTTTTCGAAATAATTTTTTTTTTTGTAGAAAACTTTATAAATATAAAAAAATTTTGAGGCGCATTATGTATTTAAGAGTTTCAGAAGAAACTAGTCGAAAAATTTTTATTCGCACACAGTTTTTAGTTCTGGCAGATTGCTTTTGATTGAAATTTATGTAATTGATATTGCATACATGTATTAAAACATTCTCATATTTTTCAAGAAAATTAATTGGTTCAAATAAATGCCAATAAATATCACAAACGTAAATACTTGTTATAAATATTTACATAACTAACAAACACAATCATAATAACACCAATACAATTTTTTAAAGCGTCTTTATTGCTTGGAATGGCAAAAAATAGCGCTTTAATTACACTTCTAAAACATTTTAATAACTAAATTATTGCACCTTTTGTAAAAAATATACAGTTCGTGACATAGCAATGGGGAATTTTTTTGCATTTTTCCTTCTGTAAAGATATGTGAAATGCTAAATTCTGATTCCCAAAAGCGCTTTATAAGCTATATGACAGTGCATTCCTGATCAATTCCTAGTAGCAAGAAAAGCAATGCAGCAATGGTTCTTGCTAGAAATGCGCTGTATCAGCCAAAAACTTGCAACGTGTGCTACTTGGGTAGTCTTTATATAAACTAGATTTAATTCCCCATCTTCATCTTCAACTTCTTTAAAATCAGGAAATTCACATTCATTCTTAGGAGTTAAATGAAAATTGTCAAAGTAAATAAAAACCAAAAACAAAAACAACAAATAATAATCTAGCTTGGAGCAAAAAATTTCTGTGAAATATGAGATTTGAAATTTTAAAAACTTCTGCAAAATATGTAATTTGAATTTCTAAGCGCAATAAAAATTGAACCCGAACCGAAGTTTTGAATGGGTTTGGGTTGAGGTACGGGTTCACATAATGTAAAAAAAACATTGTTCCGGAGCGGGTTCAGGGTTCGGGTTTGGTTCGGGTTCGAAACCCTGGCTCTATGAGTTTTCTGTGGTCCAATTTTAATTGCGCTATTTGGTGGGTGGTGGGTAGAGTGGGCGTGGAAAAGAGATAATTCGGTGATGTGGTAAAAGAAAATCACCAGAAAAATTTTCTTCAGTGCGATGATGTATATGACGTATGATTGTTTTTTAATTAAGCATGTCGATGGTCACTTCATTTGATTTCAATCAGATCATTTTGGCCGCAAAGTTTTTTAAGTCCATCAAAGTCCGTATAAAAAGGTAGTAAGATACAAAATAAAGGGCCAACTAAACCATGCATAGGCTAGCGTAACCTACTGTCCAATTCGAACGAAAAGTCTGTCAAGTGCTTCACAAACTCAGAGTAGACTTTTTAGTGGCTATGTTGTACTTCGTTAAACTTAAGAAACGATGTAGGCATATTTGCAAAACTATGGAATATTCCCACAATTACATAAATTTTATTTCTTATATTTCCTAAATAAATGGAGTTCATTCAGAAAATGTTATTGAATGACATTAATTGCAAATCTATGACCATTTTATAAATTAAAAAAAAAATTAAGTAAAATAGCTAATTTTTCAATGCTGGTGCAGTTTGTGGGGAAAAGTATATGCAAATGCAGAGCGTGGCATCACTGAATTATCAATCAAATTATTGTATGTATGTGTGCGTAAATTAAAATGCATATCTCTGCAACTGCACTCCAAGGTAGGGCTACCAGATGGCATACTAAAGTAGCAAAAGTGCTACTTTTGGAAGGCTGTGGTACTTTGCTACTTTTCACTCGAAATGTGGTACTTTTGGTTGAAATGCGCTACTTTTCACTACTTTTGCATTTGAAATATTCTTGTAATTTGCAGGGGTTTTCTCGTACAAAGTAAGAAGTTTTTTTTTTTGCTCATCTTTGCTCATTAAAAATTTTTTGCTCACGAAAAATAATGGTATGGAATTAAAAAAATGCAAAATTGGAATTTTAATTTTGCTTTTCATTACTAAATTCAAATTTTTTGATATGTGCTACTTTTGTAGGCACGCCATCTGGTAGCCCTACTCCAAGGCCATTCCCTTTTTTCCACATTTTCAAATAATTTCAAAACAAATGGATTTTCCACTTCTGGCTCCATTGCAAACATATTTTTTTATGCATACAATGCATAGCCAGCTGATTTCTTACAGAAAGTGCGTCCAGTTTCGCTCTTTCCTTCAGGAAATGACATTTATGGAAATTGAACGAAACTTTTTGTTAAGTACGTTGTAGTTTTAATATACGATTTGTGTGTATTCGCACACTTGCATAAGCTGACTTCAGTCAAGAAATGCATGGTTTAGTTGGGCCTTAACTCTGACACTAACTGTCAAATGGGCACGACAGCACCATAATTTACGTTCCACACTCATATCATTAACTACATATATCGATAGTTAGAAACAATAATTCATTCTCATATCTAAAATGAAAAACAGCTGAAACTCGTGTTTGATGCTGCTGTCAAATTAATAATAATTTCATTTCATTGGTTTTTTACTCTATTTAAATAGTTACAAAAATGAGTAGAAACTACAAAGAAGACCAGACAAATGAAGTGGAGGCATTAGATTCAATATACTGCGGTGAAATGGAAAGTAAG
This sequence comes from Tricholauxania praeusta, assembly GCA_949775025.1. Taxonomy (NCBI): domain Eukaryota; kingdom Metazoa; phylum Arthropoda; class Insecta; order Diptera; family Lauxaniidae; genus Tricholauxania; species Tricholauxania praeusta. The sequence goes on along the minus strand of OX459029.1, from coordinate 71,087,660 downwards.
TACGCAAATTAATTGAATTCAGATTTTTATAGTTATTTTACGAAAAATAGTACTCGCCAGTGATCCTTTCCACAAATTTAAAATTCCGATTGCTACCGAGGAATACAATGCTGATGACAACAAAAAGGGAATCTCTTGCAAACTGTTGTTTACATATACCGCCAAATATCCCGATGAAGCACCTGCCGTTGAAATTGAAGACTCCATAAATTTCGAAGATGCGTATGAAAGGGATCTATTGGAACACTTACGCACCACAATTGAAGAAAACATTGGAATGGAAATGATATTTTCTCTAGTAAGCAGCGCTCAAGAGTGGCTTAACGTACGCTGGGATGAATACAAGCAAGAACTTGCGAGCGAGCAAGCGCGGAAGGTGCTTGTGGCCGAGGAAGCGGAGCGTAAGAAGTTTGAAGGTACTCGTGTCACAGTTGAAACATTCATGAAATGGAAACTTGAGTTTGAAGAAAGTACAGGAATACAAGCAAAGCGCGACAAAATAAGTGACTGCAAGAAGTTGACTGGCAGGGAGCTCTTCCTTCGGGACAATACACTCAATGAGTCCGATATTAAATATCTTATGGAGGCGGGCGACTCCATCGAAAACGTTAAAATTGATGAAAGTCTGTTTCAAAATATTGGTGATTTGGATTTGGGTGACGAAGATGACGACGATGACGAAGACTGGCAGCCCGGAGATGACGATGATGATTAAACGAATGAGCATATGAAAAATATATCCTTTCGGGGATCTCTTTATTCCAAATTTAATAAAGTTTTTTTTTGTCAATTTAAATACAATTTTAAATATGCAGCAGACTTAGTTGCAGAATACTATTACTCTCCACAGATTCTCCTCAATATTTTTCAGACAAGATCCAAATCAGTAATGGCATTTCAGTGCATTAGCTGTCAATACAAGTAAAACTTGGTTAAATTTTTAAAATATCAAAGGAGAAATGACGCGGTCATTTAAAATTTTGAATATGTAAAATTCGGCTTGAAACTACCAAAACTCAGTTAACATAGGCCGAATAAGTTTTCCTATAAAAAATAACAAATGTACCGAATTTTTTTCTATGAATGGTTCACACACTGGAAAACTATTTTCCTTTGCTTTTAAAACTTTCAGCAGGTTCTTATATCTTTCCCATTAAATCTAAGTTCTTGTTTGAAGGCAAATACTTTAACCATTTTCTTATGTGATGAAAATGAACTTGGATATAACAAATTCGACTTGAAACTATCAAAACACAGTTAACATCGGCTGACTAAGTTTTTCTTTCCTATGAAATCCTATAATCTAAGTTTTTGTGGACAGGCACATATTTTAACCATTTTTTTATATCATAAATGGAACTTGGAATTTTAAAATTTTCGATAATCCCATATAATGTTTGGCAAAATGGTCCACGACAAAATATGGGAAATGTTAAAAAAGCTAAAAGAGGTTGAGAAGTCGAAAAAATCTGGAAAATGTTTTTAACGGCACCCGGACATAGCCCCCACGGACATAATCCCTATTTCGTAAATGGGGATTATGTCCGAAAATTTTCGGACATAATCCCAATTTTTGGTATATGGGCTGCGTCCGAAAATTTTTCGGACTTAATCCCCATGGTGGTTATGTCCGAAAAATTTAATTGCTAGCGAATCTGGTATTGGAAATAGTAAAGACTGATCCGCGGCCGAAGGCCGCCGCGAAGCCAGTGTTGGATTTTTTTGAGTCTTAAATCCTGAGCTGCGGCCAAAGGCCGCCCACTTACCCCTACTCTTATGTAAAATTACTGTGGCTAGCAAACTTGTGTGTTATATAAATTACAGATTGATCCGCGACCGAAGGCCGCCGTGAAGCCGCTGTTAGCTTTGGGTATTATGTCCGCTATTTTATGATGATTGTGTCCGAAAACTTTGCGGTCATAATCCCCATACCAAAAATGGGGATTATGTCCGAATAATTTGAGGGTTATGTCACGGCACCGTTTTTAACAGCCGCGTTATTAAATTTCATGGCGATTACGTTATGAGTTCTCTTATAATACGTTTATAACTATTGTGGTCTGTGCCACGCCCTTCTTCAAGACTTGCAGGTATAGTGACTTATCTTGTATTGATGACTGCTTTCAGTGAAATCATACTTAAAATGTTTATGAATATTGCAGGCGCATTTTTTTTTTGGGTTTGCTTGAAACGGCGGCCATAAATACTAATAATTGCGCTAGACTCTTGAAATTTTTTACATATGTTTTTATGTTCAAATGTCTAACGGATACGCCACCCTCCCATACAAAGGTAGGATGTGGTTGGGACCTTTTTTTCAAAACGGGTATCAATTTCCATTAATTTGGCACTGCTAATTTCAAAAATTTTACAAATTTCGCGATATCTTTTATAGTTATCAAATTAGTAGTGCAAAACCAAAAACGGTGGCAATAAACAGTAATAATAACGCTAGTCTTGAATTTTGGCAAAGACGTTTTTTTGGTTAAAACAAAAAAAAGTTTGTGCATATGAAAAACATCGGTTCACGGACGCGCATACCTCACATACAAAAGTGAAAAGGAAACCTTTTCTTCAAACTTAGCAATGCTGTTTCAAAAATGTTAAAAATTGTGCGATATCTCTTATAATTTCCAAGTTTTTGGAGAAAAACAGTTCCGAAAGCTGTTATTTAAAAGCATTCAAATTTATATCTTTTATCTAAAGGGAGATGAAAAGGCGAAAAATATGCCTTACCTTCTCCCCTTTCCTGAATAAACTCCCTTCGGAATTTAAGCACCTCCCCTCACGCTGTAAGTTTTTACAACTGGTACAATTATTGTATAGCATTGCAAAATGTGAAAAAATATTTTTTCCTTCAAATATTGCAATAGAAAAAAAAAATCATAATCAAAATCACAAAAAAAAATCATAATCAAAATCACAAAAAAAAATCATTAAAAAATTCTGAAAAAATGCTTAACATGCGACCATACTAAGTACCCGTGCGCAAATTCCGGTATGTTAGTGATATGTTTTTTTTCAACAACGTAACTCGTCGTGGATTTTGGGCACTCAAATTGGTTTCCCTGAGTCATCTTTTAATGGTTTCCACACTCACTGCTATATTACGCACTTTCTTTATTTCCGCAGCAGGCAAAAATGAATTATGTATCGAGAGCCGTATCGAACAATTCACGTCCCGGGGAGACATGGAAGGCATTCGGCCTCGTGTTTTTCGTTTATTTGTGTATTTTATCGTATTCGAAACCATTTTCGCAGAACATCTGATAAAATTTTAAATTTTATTCAAAATTTTACCTTGCGAAAGGGAATTTTTAATAATTTTGCTTTGCTCTGTCGAAGAGTGTTTTCCACGGCCCACTAAAATGTAAAAACTCGAAAATATCATTGGAGTATTATACAAAAATAATGGAGCTTACTTGTTACGATCAAATTTTTTTAATAAGAGTAAATACCTAATCTTGAGAAGTAAAGGAGTAGAACAGTGCTATTATTTTTACCGCTCGAAATTACAAATTACTCAATATAATAGCAAACCTAGAAAGTACCGTTATTTTTTTGGAAAAAAATGTCATGTGCTTATCTTGTGTACTTATCAAGTAACTATACTTTAAAATATTAGAAGAAAAAAAACGTCATTTGTTCGAAATATTTTCTTTCAATTCATAAATGACACCGCGGTGCTATTATTTTTACCGCAGCTGTATATCAAGCTTTACTGTAATCATAGTCAGAACTCTAAACTATTCTAAACAATTTTTTTATGGTTCACAAAAGTTTCTTTTTTTAATACTCACAGTTAAAGTAGGTTTTTTCAGTGTATACAACATTTTGTTGCTATTAATAACTCTGCTTAGATTTTATGTTATTTCTACCAAGCTATTATTTCAAAGTTATTTCAAAGCTTTGAAATTAATTTTTTTTAAAAAAAACAAATACTTTCACTATTTCACAATGGATTTACAAGACTTTAAAGTTTGCGCGCAAAATTCAGCGAACTTATAATATTTTTGACGTTTTCTTTATACTTACTTTCAAGGTACCGTTATTTTAAGTATTGCCCTATAGTCCAAAAATTTTTAAAGTTTTAACCTAATTGGGGAATTTTTAATATATTTGCATTTAAATTCTATTAAAAAAATCAACTTTTTTTTTTGATTTTAGTAGCGCTAGATTGCCAAAATAATACACTGTGCGACGTCTTATCTAGTCGTTGAAAGACTTTACAAAACAAGTAGGAGTGCGACTTTTTATTTTATCGTGTGCGACCAAAAGTGAACTTAAAACGACTTTAGCGACTATTTGTGGACTTAATTATTTTTTTAAGACCCTTACATAGAAAGGCTGAAGTGTTTCTTAATATGTTATTGAGCTAAAGTGGAAAAGATTTAAGAAATGATAAAAAAAACTATTTAAATACTCTATGGCTTATTATGGAAATGATTTGTTCGTTTCATAACCACATTTGGTCGTCAAAAATTTCATATGCCACATTTTAACGTCAGTTTGTTTCCAAACACACGACTATTAGTCGTTTTTGGTTCAAAATTAGTCGTATGGATATTGTCTCTACCATTTTCATTAAGATGTGTGGAAATGTATGGAAAACATGAAATTTTTAGAAAAACATTATATTTTTAGGTAAATTTAAGAGAAGGGCATTGTATTTTTTCGAGGTAACGCATATAAATTTATCAATAAAATTTTCAGCGTTTTCATTTTGCAAATAATTTTCATGAAAAATACTAAGTTTAGAAAAAGAAAATAAATAGACATTATTAATTTATAAAAATATTATCAGAATAATTTTAGAACAAATATAGTCTTGAAATTGGAAAAGAATTGTAATAATTAAACAAATCCGACTGGTTATATAATAAAATAAGTCGTGAAATTTCCTCGTATTTAATCGCAAAGGGTCGGGTCATAACTATTCCATTTTCGGTCAGAAAAGTGGAAGTCGGCAAAGTACACACATGCAATTAATTTTTCCAAAATTGAGTCGTAGCGTGGTCGCGGGGACGTCGGAAGGGTCGGATGTAGTCATCTTCCGACGTCGTAACGACGCACATTGGGAAAAACATAGTCAAAACACCCGCATTGGAGGTATTTCAAAAGTTACAGGGATAAATTTATTTTTTCACTTTTTGTAATTTAAATACATCCAGCATGTTGAAAAACAATTTCGCAACTCATTTGACCGAAGAGCCTTTGCAAAACAGCCATCTTAAGTTGAGCTTCTAATAAAGTTATTTTTTTTAATAAAAAGTATCATTATCAATGCTTTATGTAGATGTCAGTAGAATCGATATTTTTCAATGCAATATTACCATTTCTTATAAGTAGAATAAAAATATTCCCATAGTTGATTTGTTTTTAAAATTTTATTTTAGTTTTACTTATTTACGGAGGTATGAGTAAATAAAGTTAGGTGTCATGTTTTAAGATTTTTTTTTAAAAAAAAAGGTTTTATGGACTAGAACTTTTTTGGTTCCATATGGATCCACTAAATTTTCTCAGTACTGATTAGTAGAATCATTTACCTAAATGATGGTATCAAAGTCAGCTGCAGGAGTTTGCAGATGCATCAATTTTAAGATGTCACCTCATTTATGAAAAAATTTGAAACAAATTTTTGGTATGTAAATTTTTTTTTTTTCAATCCATTTAAAGCTTACCTAGCTTTTTAAATAATTATGCGACCAACTTATTAACACCTTTAAACTTACCTATCGGTTAGAGATAAGCTTTTATGCTTACATGCTGTCGTGATGACATCTAAATACTCGCATCCAGATCAATACAAATATGAATATCGCACACATTTAGCTAAAGAGGCATAACTCAAAATTTTCCATTTTCGAGTTTACTTGTTAAAACTGTTCATCATACACATATCTGTCAGCAAAAAAGAGATTAGCTCGTTTATTGCTGTACTTTGGTGTCAAAAAACAGTTATGTCTTTCTTCATATTGCAATAGAAATTAGGCTACAATGTGCAAAAGTGTCCGATTTTTAGTGTCGGAGAGTTCAAGCTGTTGTGACTGCGACGTAGCTTCCAACCATATCCTATTAGTATCTGCATCTAAACAATTCACACTTTATTTATAAAAAATAGTTCACAAGCTCAAAACAGTTTTATGCGTTTTCTGAAAATTTGAAAATTTTGAGTTGTGCCTCTTTAGCTAAATGTGTGCGATATGATCTGAATCTAGCAGTAGTCAGATTCTAAAATAAGTAGCTTATGCGCTTCTAACAAAATAAATAATTGAGAAAGAGACTTACCGTCAGAAGTGCAAGCTATGCTGAAATAAACTGAGCTTCAAACTTTCAAGATGAAAACTTACATTGAATTACTCTAGTTTTTTCTTATGATTCATTTAGTACTTGCTGTACTACCACAAGTGCCAAGGTATAGCGCTTAAAGTGTTTTTGTTGGATAGAAAGCACCACCCTCCGTTGTCCAAAAAATTTAAAACTATGTTCTAAGCCTTTGCGATGTCGAAGCAAATATAGTCTGCAAATTTGAGCAGTCGGTTCAGTAGTTTCCAGGTCTATAGATAACAAACAGACACACATTCATTTTTATGCATATATTTTTATTAGAAAAGTGACCAAGCATCTAAAGAATTAAAAGATAAATTTTTTATTGAAATGCATGCAGTAGTTTAAGCGTAATGCGGCAACATTGAAAACGTAGTTATTATTTTATTACATGGATTTCGCTAAAATATACCCACTTCAAACTCTTTTTTAAAAGTTTTTAGATGTCAAATTTTAAAATGCTGACACACGTATTTACTTATTTTTGGCTAGCTTCAAGAATCCGTTGACAGAACTGTAATATTTTAGTTTAGTTTAACACAGCGTAGTTCTTCAAAAGTCTTAACTTCCTGCTGTAGGGTATCAGTTCTTTGCGTTGGAAATTAAAAAAAAATTCTATCAGAACATTTTTTGAAAATTTTCAAAGTAAATAACCAAAGTACAAGTATCTAGCATTAACAGTATAGAAGCTATCGCTCAAAACAGGCAATGCGTGCGTTTTGCCTATGTTTTTCCCAATGTGCGACGTCTTTACGACCATATATAAAAAAGTATTTCAAATCCGGGGATATACATATGTATTAGGCTGTATCGAAATGTATTGACGAAATTAAAATCAAATTCCTGGCCCAAATTATGAAGTAGGAAAGAAATATAAGGCAAGAAATATCATTTTTTTTTGCTTTAAAATAAATTCCTGGGTCAACAAATAGCTTTTATTTATGAAAACTGTGTAGTTTTTCACTGAAGCCATTTAACGGTACATTTTTTTCCAAAAAGCACCTTAACAATCGATTCATTGTCAAAAACAATTTATGTATGCAAATTTTCAGCGAGATCGAACGACGTGCTAGAGTGTCAACAAAGAAATGAAAAACAATTATTTTGAATCAAAGAATACTTTTTGCACTGGAGTCTACTTAATGGTACATTTTATTGACAAAACATTACAGTACTCTATTCATTGTCAAAAACAACTGGTGTATGTAAATTTTTAGCGAGATCGAACGAAGTGCTAGAGTGTCAGCAAAGAAAGAGAAACGATTGTTTTGAACCAAACGAACAGTTTTTGCACTGGAGCCTAGCTAACATTGCAATTTATTGAAAAAAAAAAATATTACAGTACTCGATTCATCATCAAAAATAAGTTACGCATCCAAATTTTGAGATAGATTGAATGACGTTTAGAAGTGTTAGCAAAGAAAAAAAGTCTAGTGAAATAAGGTTTCTACCTCGGAACCCAGCTATATACGTATTGAGTGGATTTCAAATGTTTTTTTTTTTTATTTGGATTTCTAAAGCCATCAACTAAAAAGTTTACCATTTCAAAATGACCGCTGTTTCGTTAATCCAAAAATACGTCCACGGCCTATTCAATTAAATATAAACCGCTATAATGCGTGAAGTATTTTAGGTAGCGACTAAATTTCACACAAATACTTGATATGACTTAGCGGCGTTCTGGACAACAATTAGACAAATGTCTACAAGAAGGCGTGGCACCTCCCATACATGCAAAACTTGAAATGCTGTACTGATGGAGTTATTGAATGTAGAGTAACCATATAGCTCTATACAAAAATTAGATGCATTTCGACAAGTGGGCGTGTTACTTTTTATGCATGCGAAAATTTTAGAACGCTATACTGAAGGAGTTATTTAAGATCTTACTACCAAATTTCACACAAGTACTACAAATGGATCGTACAAGCTAGGGACAAAAATTGTGCGGGTTTCCAAAAGAGGGCGTGGCACCACAAGCCAGTTCCAAGGCCCCTCTATTACAAGCAAAATTTTTAACATGATATACTGAGGAAGTTATTGAAGGTAGAGTAACTATGTGAAAAATTATCTTCAGCGACGAAGCTCAATTAACAGAATTGCCGAATTTGGTCTGAAGAGCAGCCAGAGGTAGTTGAAGAGCTGCCAATGCACCCTGAAAAATGCACTATTTGGTGCGGCATCATTGGATCGTACTTTTTCAAAAAATATGAAAATCGCAACGTTACAGTCAATGGAGCAAGGTACCGTGCGATGATTACCGATTTTTTTTTGCCCAAAATAGAAGGATTGGAGTTGGTTGACATGTGGTTTCAACAAGACGGTGCCACATTGCACGCGATACCATGGATCTATTGAGAGGCGAGTTTGGTTAGCAATTAATCTCACGTTTTGGAGCAGTCCATTGGCCGCCAAGATCATGCGATTTGACCCCACTAGACTATTTTTTGTAATGCTACCTGAAGTTCTCGTGTACAGGGACAAGCCAAACACAATTGCAGCCCTGGAAGACAACATTACAGCTGCCATTGGTGAGATACCGGCCGAAATGCTGGAAAAAGTATGCCTAAATTAGAGCTTACGGGTGGACCACCTTTGGCGTAGCCGCGGGCAACATTTACATGAAATAGTCTTTAAAAAATAAATGACGGGAATTGTTGTATCGCTCCAAATAAATATTTTATTCACTATTGCAAAATTTCTGTACTTTTTTTAATTTTTAAAAACCAAACTCTTAAGAAATCACTCTTTATTTTCTTGATTTTTAGAAGCACCATATAATGTTAAAATGCATAAAATACCCGAATGAATAATGTTAGTGATGTCAGCATTTTCATTAATAAAGATAAAGGCAGCATCTTGTAAATCTACGATTTTCGAATAATTTAGCAAATTTGTTTTACCCTTTTTGAAAAAACGCTGAAAATGTATCACATCCAGTTAATGCAAGTAATAACAAAATATGCTTCTTACACATTGGTAATGTTTGTTCAAGGCTTTTATTACAATAAATTTTAACTGAGGAGGTATTAAAGCTGTTAATAAAATTAAAAGATCGATATCTTCAGTAACAAAAACCACATTTTCAGATTCAATATTATATGTCGTTTGTATAATTAATGTATCAGCATCATCTTCTGCTTTAACATTTCGATGAAACTGATTTTGTTATTGCTGTTTGCAGGGAATCTTTCTTGCCAAATTTTCAAAGGCATATTTTCATCAAAAATAAAATCTTTTGAGGCATTTTTCAGTGATCGACTATATCTTTCAACTGTTTTAGTCCAATTAATCTTGCTATATCCGTCAAAAACGATGAAAACTTTTTGTCTAGTGCTTGGATAAACCACTTCTTGTGTTTGTGTGAAACTTAGTTGCATTTTATTAAATAATTCTGTTGGTGTAGCATTTTAAAGTGTTTTCTTGTATTAGAGGTGCCACGCCCTCTTTTGGAAACTCGAACAATTTTTGTCCATAGCTTGTACGATACATTTGTAGTGCTTGTGTAAAATTTGATCGTAAGATCTTAAATAACTCCTTCAGTATAGTGTTTTAAAATTTTCGCTTGTATGAAAAGCATATAATTTTTGTCTAGAACTTTTCCGAACTATTCGTAGTACATGTGTGAAATTTGGTTACTCTACCTTCAATAACTTCATCAGTACAGCATTCCAAAATTGTTGTTCAGAGCGTCTCTAAGCCATATCAAGTATTTGTATGAAATTTGGTTGCATAACCCTAAATACTTTACGCATTATAGCGGTTTATATTTAATTTGAATGGGCGGTTGGCGTGTTTTCGGATTTACAAAACGGCGGTAATTTTCAAATGGTAAACTTTTTAGTTGATGGCTTTAGAAATCCAAACCAAAACAAATGTTTAAAATCCATTCACTATAGCTGGTTTCCGTAATTTTTCATTTATCTATTATATAAAATTAATTTTTTGTCTGTCTGTCTGTCTCTTATGCACGCGGAAACTATCCAGCCGATTTTGATGAAATTTTTACAGTATGTTAGTATCGATCAGGCGGGTGTCATAGTTTATAAAAATTTTATTTAGGGTGGCCCTCATACACAAATATTTTATAAATAGCGATTTCTCAAAGACAGGCCAATCGATTCTCATGAAATTTACACAGTATGGCTTTTAAGTTAAGGAGCACAGATTGGATGGTAAACATTTTATGTAGGGTGGCCCTAATACAAATATATTTTTAAATATCATTTTCACGAAGGCAAATAAATCGATTCACACCGAATTTACACTACGTATTTATGTTAAGAAGCATAGCTTAGGCCACAAAACTTTTATTTAAGGTAGCCCTCACACAAAAATATTTTTAAATATCATTTTCTCGAAGACCGCTAAATTGATTCTCATGGAGGCACAGATAAGGTCGTAAAAATTTTATTTAGGATGCATACTTAGGGTGACCCTCATACAAAAATATTTTCAAATATCATTTTCACGAAGACAGGTTAGTCGATTCACACCGAACTTACACCACGTTGCTCTTATGTTAATAGGCATAGCTTAGGCTACAAAACTTTTATTTAGGGTGTCCCTAACACAAAAATATTTTTACATATCATTTTCTCGAAGACCGCTTAATCGATTCTCATGGAATTTACACCACGTGGTTTTTATATTAAGAGCCACTGCTTAGGTTGTAAAAATTTTTTATTGAGTGCATACTAAGGGTGGTCCTTATACAAAAGTATTTTTTAAATAAAATTTTCACGCAGGCTGCACATCGAAAATCAGACATGGGGGTAATGCATTACTTTCAATTTTCCATTAAACTTTAATGGTAATGGAAAATTTTCCATTACCATTAAATCATTTTAATGGTATTTTTTACCACTATGTGAATATGAGAAATTCTGCAAGTTTTCATATGTAGAGGCCTAGATTTACGCTCCAACATAATACATTTGGCGTAAATAACTTTAAACTTAGTTATTTATTGAAATTTTGGAAAACTTTATTTTAATTTAAAGTCGAAAAATTTTCAATTTTAATTTTCAATTTAATGGAAATTTTTCCATTACGATTAATTTGAATTTGATTTTAAATATTTAATGCATTACCCCCATGTCTGTCGAAAATACACCACGTTAAGGTGAAGCGATGCTCACAGGGTAATGCTAGTAAAGACTAATTTCACTAGACTAATAAATAAATAAATTCTTTAACTGTAGGTTTTATTTGTTAAAAAACTTATAAAACGCCATTGAATTTAACAAAAATATTTTCTTGTGTCAAATTTTAAGCGCTTTGTTAGTGAAATAAGGGGGTTGTACTCATAATGCCTTCTCGACATGCCTTTGAAGCGTCCGCAGTTGATGAATCCGTGACGAGCTTAACATGTCTTTCAGTGTTTGAATTATTTCGTTGTCCAAGATGACATCACCTGTCTGAGCAAGTTTTTCGATAGTTTCGTATGACATTGTGCGAGTTACGTCCCCACAACTTTTTCATTCCAAACAACCAAATATATATGTATGTATGTCACTGCAAATACTAGGAACACAACACACTCCATAGAGACATACATACACATTCCATAAGCAAGAACTTATTTACATATATCGTAGCACTCAATAGAGACATACATACATACCTGCATACATATTTGAAGATCAAATAATTAAATATGTATGTTGCTATGTATGAATAAACAAACCGTTCTATGCAGTAGCCTTTTGGATTTCGCTACTGCATAACTGGAGGTATCGAGTTCGGCTGCCGTTCCAAATGCAAAATACGCTGAATAACATATTTTGCACTCAAGGCCAGCCGAACTCGAACGCCAAGTACAGCATAAAGTAGAGTAAGAAAAATGTATTAAGCTAGTCTTAAGATTCCGTTATACAATAAACAACAAACCTAAGTTTCATTGCTGTGTTTTATTGTATATGTAATTGGCGCAGTCTTGGTTCTTTAATCAGAAGATTAAAGAAGAACTTACGAAAATTAAAGAAATTAAATTAAATTTAATTAAATAATTAAAACCGTTGAAGTCACGATCTGTTCGTATATAAAAAAAAAAAAAGAAAAAAACGCATCCATGGCAAATCAAATCGCACAGTGCCTAGCTGCACTAACGGAAATAGTGGCTCGGCAAAATCACCAAACTGTTAGATCAAGAATTGAAGCCGATATAAAACATTTGGCAATATTTAAAGAGAGCCTGGTACTCTCCCATCCTATATATCATCAGTATCACGGATCCTGTTAGATCACCCAGGTAACGAAGTACTTGTTTTTCAAATTATTTTTGATAACAAAATTCAGGGTGGGGCGAAAAACGTCCTCAGCATCAACCCCCCTGCAACATGGGAAGAATGCCTATCGAGGCTAAGGCAGCATTACAAACCGAAGAGGGACCAGCTTGACATTACAAGAAACATAGGGAATCTAAGGGTAAGGAGTATATTAGACTTAGATAATAAGATAAGAAAATTGGTCGAAGATATCACAGAATATTCGGCTTATAATGAGAATAGCCAGACTATGCTGGAAATATTCAGTGGTATGATCGTCCAAAAAGTAAAAGAATTGGTGGCTGGACCCCTGGCTTACGCAATCATGAAAAAATGTAATTTAACAGAAATAAGAAATATTGTTAGTGATTTCATAGGACAAGATTACGGCAACTTAAATAAATTCAATAACTCAGTGCATAGTGAACAACAATACGTGCAAAAAGTAAATAAAAGCACTTATAATAGTTTTAACTCAAATTTTAATGGTAGGAAGGAACAGAATCAATGCTATAATAGAAATTCTCAGTATAAATCCCAACAATTAAACGATAACCGCGAACAAAATAGAGATAGTAATAGTTTTCAACGTAGGGGACAATATTATTCTAATCAAAACCCCAGTAGACAAACACAAAATCAATCAAATAGAAGGTCTGGAAATTTCCGACAGAGTGGACAGGTACCAATGGACGTTGACCATATTCAACGAAAACCTCAACATGAAAATTTTCAGTTAATGGCCCAGGATCATATCTACCGATAATAAACCTAACAATCGACAGAACAATAATAAAATGCCTAATCGATACCGGATCGACAATTTCTTTATTAGATCAAAATAAATAAACCCAATATGAAAGAATTAAAATAAAAGACAAGTTAGAATTTAATACTCTCAGTGGACAAACCTCAATTTGCGAGGAAATCATTACTCCTTTGCCTAAAGAATTTAAGGAAAATAATCGTATTTGCTGGAAGATCACGAAATTCAAAAACAAAACTTTTGATGCTCTTCTAGGCCAAAACATTCTCAAACCGTTTAAAGCAATAATAAATTTTGAAGAAAACTTTCTTTAAGTAAAAGGTGAAAAAATTTATTTCGATATCCCTTGTCCATACAGCTATGACGAAATTCATTTATTAGAGGGTGGTGAAACAGTTGCTTTATTAGATAAACTCCAACGCAACGATATGAATGCGGAAGAAAAAAAGTATTTAGCAAAAGTTATTAACGAAAATAATGACTTATTTTTTCATGAGGGTCAGAAGTTGACTCATACTCATGAGATAATGCATGAAATCATTACTACAACCAAAGCACCGTTATATACGAAAATATATAGATATCCTCAGATCCATGAGGTGGAAATAACGAAACAAATATCGGATATGTTAGATCAGGGGGTCATTAAGTAATTCCCCATATAACTCACCACTTTAGATAGTCCCAAAAAAAACGGATAGTTCCGGCAATAGAAAGTGGCGAATTGTAATCGATTACAGAAAACTCAACGAAGTTACTGTAAGCGATAAGTTCCCCATTCCAAATATTGAAAATATTTTGGAAAAGCTAGGAAGGGCACAATACTTCACTACCCTTGACCTAGCAAAGGGCTTTCACCAAGTCCTAATTAAAGAAAGCGACAGAAGGAAAACAGCATTTTCGACTCTTCAAGGACACTACGAATTCGTAAGGATGCCGTTCGGACTTAAAAACGCCCCGGCAACCTTCCAAAGGCTGATAAACTCTGTACTTCGGGATTATATTAACAAATTTTGCGTAGTATATCTTGATGATATACTAATTTTTAGTACCTCCCTTAAGGAACAATATCAGAATATCCAGAAAATATTTGAAAAGCTTAGACAACATAACTTAAAATTACAGATAGACAAATGTAATTTCTTTGCAAGGGAAACTGAATATCTTGGTCACACACTCACCACAGATGGGATAAAACCGAACTTATCTAAGCTCGAGAGTATACGAAAGCTGAAGCTTACTGAAAACCAGAAACAAATAAAATCATTTCTGGGAATAACTGGATATTACCGCAAATTTGTGAAAGATTATGCCAAAGTAGCATACGGTCTAACAAAATTCTTAAAAAAAGGTGCAAAAGTGAATGTAAGAGATTCACAGTACATTGATTCTTTTGAAAAGTTAAAGAAGTTATTAGTCAGTCCGCCTGTATTAAAATATCCAGATTTTTCGAAGAAATTCAAACTAGTAACCGACGCTAGTGATGTCGCCCTGGGAGCCGTTTTGACCCAAGATTTACACCCCGTGAGCTACGCAAGTAGAACCCTCAATGAGCATGAGAGACATTATTCAACCATTGAGAAAGAGTTGCTCGCAATCGTTTGGGCGGTCAACTACTATAGACCGTATTTGTACGGTAGGGAGTTTGAATTAATGACGGACCACCAACCCTTGGTATGGCTACAAGCAAAAAGTACCGATAGAGATATAAACCCAAGGCTACAACGTTGGCTGCTAAAATTAGGGGAATATAATTTTAAAATTAGTTACGTCAAGGGAAAAGAAAATAATGCAGCCGATTTCCTTAGCAGAATTAATGCTTTAGGCACAATCAATATGTTGGGGGAGTACTTATCTAAACAAACAAAAAATTCAACAACCGATAACAGTAAAAAATTACAGAAACCATTTCCCAGCAATTATGAAGAAGTAACAGTCCCAACCGATGGTAGTTGTTTTTTCCATTCAATAAGCCGTGGACTAGAAGAATTAGGCATTCACTTAAATGCGAGAAATTTAAGAAGCATATGTCATAATTACATAAAAAAAAGAGACCACGTAGCGAAAACGAAAGAAGTTACCTACTGCCTATTATGAACGATAGTCATTGGGGTGACACTGAAGTAGAAGGGAAAATCATAAGCCAAGAATTAAAAATCAAAATTCATGTCATAGAGAAGTTATCCGTTAATAAAAAGACCATATATACACACACAATAGTTAATGGTGACTCTGTAATACAAGCACAACCAGACTACAATGATCAAAACATAGTACATATTATCAATAGAGGTAATGGCCATTTTAACGCTGTTCTTAAACAACAGGACTCTGACTCAACAAGGGCAACGATCCACTCTCAATCAGAAGAACGTAACGACCACTTTGTTATTCTAGACACAGTCGTTAATAGGTTTCCCACTCAACTAATTCTGACTGATAACAAAATTAAAGATGTCGAAGAACTTAATTCCAAACAGAAAATTTACTTAAACTCAGACGACATCAACAGTAACCATATGTCAGACATATTTCGTAGGTATTTACAAAAAGGAAAGGTAGGGATTTACTCGGAATTGTCCGACAGTTTATACAATAACGTCCAACAAAAACTTATTGAACTGTTTGGCAATGGCTTATCATTTGTAAAATGTACATTCCATGCTAAAGACATGAGAAATGAGAATGAAACTTTTAAGCAATTAGAAAAATATCACAAAAGTGAAACCGGACACGGTGGTATTAGTGAAAACTATAATGGTTTAAAGAAACTCATTTATTACAAGGACTTAAAGAATCTGATTCAAAAGTACATAAACAACTGCGATGTTTGTAACAGAGCGAAGTACGACAGAAATCCTGTAAAACCAAAGTTTAACTATACGGAAACTCCTACTAACCTAAATCAGATCATTCATGTAGACGTATATGTCAATAAAAAACATAGTTTTATGTCTTTCATTGACAAATTTTCGAAGCATGCAGTCGTTTTTCACCTAGAAGATAGAAATAGCTTCACACTCGTTGAGAAGTTGAGACTATACTTTTCAGTAAAGCAAAAACCCTCTCGATTCGTTATGGATAATGAATTCAACTGCATTAACGTAAAAAATTTTCTAAGAGAGCAGAATATAGAGGTACACTTTACTAAGTCAAATAGTCATACCGGCAGCTCTGACGTGGAAAGGTGCCACAATACAATAAGCGAAAAGCTTCGTGTCTTGGAAGCCGAAAAGAGTAGCTTAAGCACTCAAGAAAGAATGTATAAAAGTGTTAAATGGTATAATAAGTCGTTCCACTCAACAATTCAAGCTAGGCCAATAGACGTTTTAGAAGGAAAAGTCGAAAGCAACGACATTGTAAAAAGACTTAAAGAGGCTAAACAGAAATGGATAGAAAAACGCAATGAAAAACGCGAAATTTATGACGAAATCAGAGAGGAAGGGTATGTGAAAAACTATAAAGCATTAAGGCATAAAAATGAGCCAAAATATCGTAAAATGAAATTGCGAAACGTCCATCCAACGAATATCAAAAGAAGCAAGAAATTTTCAAACGAATTCAACGATAAAAGTATTGACGCCGACAAGAAAAATAGTCAGAATAATAAAAAAAAAAATAAAAAATAGTAATAATATCTACACTTCAAATTGAAAGAAAAACTATATAATAATATTAGACCGGCAGCTAGCGACAGAAATTTGGTGTTGATCGAACCACGTATGCCTTTCAGGATTCTAAGCATATTACACTTGCTGAATAATAATTTTGTAATATAAGGGTTGGCGTCTGGGGCATTTCGAAGAATAGCGAATTTGAAATTGCAATAAAAATAGACATTTTTAACCAATCGAACCACGTATGCTATGTGTATTACATGAAATTTTAAGGCAAAATAATCCATCAGAAACACTTGGCATACGTGTTGTGCTGGGTCTAAGGGCCAATGCCCACTCTTACACATGCAAACAAAATTAGCATTTTAAGTCAATCGAACCTTGTATGCCATATATATTACGTTAATATTTATGGAGATATTTTTATCGGAAAACCATCGGCATACGTGTAGAGCAGGGACTAAGGACTCTTGAAGGCATGTGGATGTGCAAAAGAAATACCCATTTTGGAACAATCGAACCGTACATGCCTTCGTAAGATAATTCAAGTGACAATGTCATTTAAAAGATAAACATAAGGGCATACGTCTTCAATGGGACATAACTAACGGCATACGTTTTAAACACGGTAAAGTTTGACCAAATTTTGAAACAATCGAACCACGTATGCCCTTAAGGCTTTCATTAAATAATCATATTAATAAGTGATTTTTTAAATGACATACGAATCCGCCGGGGCAATCGCGTTAAACAATAAAAAAACCAATGTCATATTTTAGGTAATTTAAGACCAATCGAACCATGTATGCCCTTAAAGTTTTCATTCAATAGTTATGTAAATAAGTGATTTTCGAAATGACATACGAATCCGCCGGGGCAATCGCGTTAAACAATAAAAAGTATGAAAAAAATATCCAAATAAAAAGCATTGATATGTTCGCAACAAGTAAATTTTTTCAATTACATATGTGAACCAGCGATCTCCAGCGCCTAACCCTTTCCACTCTTTTACCACAACTTCGTATTGTTGTAATTCGCCGAATCGCTCACAGGCGCAGCTGCACCACTATGCTTTGCTTTTTGTTGGTAATTTTGCGTTGTGTTTTGTCACCTTTTTATCTATATATTAATACGTGAACATCGAAACTTCCCAGCAGATTTTGTTCATCGATAGTAATCTAAACTTGCATCTATCTCATAAACTTTTTATCGCCTCTAGAACGCATGATTTTTAGCACGGGGATATCATAGAAAAAGTAGTGTATGACTCTTTGCGTTACCGAGTATGTAAACTTTTTATCGATATAAAAAAAAATATAAAAAAATGTTTGACCGAGTATCGAACGATTTTGATGAAATTTGATGTGAAGATAGATTGAATTTTAAGTAAAGATATTTGTTTATAGTGGACGGTGCCACGTCCCTAACAAGAAAAAACGTCTTTACGGCTAAACTAATGGACCGATTTTGATTAAATTTAGTTTGGATACAGATTAAATCCTAAACATGATTTCTAAAAACACTGAGTTCCTTTTGGTGCGCATGACATCGCTTTTAAAAGGAAAATCGTTTTCACTGCTAAGCTAATGGACCGATTTTGATGGAATTTGGTACAGAGATGGAATGAATCTTCAGGAAAAGTATTCGGTTTAAAGTGGACGGTGCCACGCCCCCAATATGAAAATATGTTTTCACAGTTAAGGTAATGGTCCGATTTTGATGAAATTTGATATAGAGATAGATTGTACCCTAAAGAAGAGAAAGAGTGGGGAATAAAACAACATGATACCCTGATTTTGATTTTTCGGATCGATGACAAAAAATAGCTCTTTCCAGTTTAGTTTTTTGATACTAATAAGTATTTTTTGTTACTTTATTTGCGCTTCATTAGAACATACATATCTTTATACTTTGAGCTAGCTGACCTTTATTAAATGAGTAATATAACTAAATAAACAATGAAATAATATGCATACATATTATGTATTTTCAACTTTGAAAATTGATAAGTAATAAAATAAAATAGTGATTCTATTATCTGGCATTTTCCATTATCCGGGATGAGATCGGATCCAACAATCACGTATAATCGAAGTTCAACTGATTTATTTTGAGTTACAGTTGCGATTTCGCTTATTTTTTAAAATTATTGTTATAAAATAAACGAAAAACATAGTTGTGTTATGCTTTGAAGAAGAACGATAACGGGTCGGACTGAACGGTAAAGAGCTCCTTATTTTTGAGTCAAAATCAAATAGACAACGTAATAGAAATTATGTAGTACCAAGAAATTGATAATTTTATGTTGTTTTGCTTTTAAATGTCCATTGAATGTAATTTCAAATGTGTGGTGAAGTGATGTGATTTGTGAAACTAAATAAGATCGTAGTCAATGAACAAAAACGTTTTGATATTAATTGGCCGGCAAAATTTTTCCAAGATTAAAATTTAGTACTAACGGTCGACCTCAGGCGATACTAATAAATATAAATTCACTTGTGTGGATGCATTGAAAGAAATCAGTGAATGAAGTAGGAATTGATATAGTATTTAAAATAGGTACAGGCAAAGTTCAAATAAAACAGGGATTCTAATTTCTGAGCAAATTTTTGCATTCCTCTCTCTAAAGTCAAAATGATTCCAGCAGTAGCATCTGATTCGACGTTGAGCGAAAAACAGTTTCACACAAAGAGGCGATATCATTTTCGAATGTATTATTGTCTTGGGCAAAATGGAATAATTTATCAATTTCGAATATCGTCAAAATCCAATAAATCCGTAGTAAGGCGGTTAAACTCTTGTCTAAATCATGCAAACGTAGTCAACAATATCCAATTTTTTTCAACCCATCTAAAATCACTGTTTCTGTTAATTTTTTTAAATAAATTTGTTTATTAACACTTAGTTACTATGTAAAATAAATAACTAACTAAGATTCTTTTCTCATTATGAAAATGTTTGGAGTAAGTATTGAAATTCTCTTTGTAAAAAAAAGCTTGGAAATTAGAAAATATATTGTGAAATAAAATCCTTGTGATGTGTAAATTGAGAGAATGAGTAAATCAGAGCCAAACTTTCAGATACAAAGCTGCGTATGATATTATAATTTCAACAAATTTCTATTAAATATTTTCGTGAACAAAAAACACTTTACGTAAATATAGTATCACCTAATTAATAAAAAATTCAATTGAGTATATTTAAGCAAATTTTTTAAGACAGATTCCATTGAAATTGGCGAAAACCCATATTCATCGACAATTTTAGGATGATTCCGGCCTTCCCTAATGGAAATAATTTAAGGGCTTTCTAGGAAGATATCAAACCAATATCAATATTTCTAATTAATATTTTTTTTCATAGTATTGTATTACTTGTCGACTGGCCAATAAGTGATGCTATCAAACAGATTTGTGTTACTCACTCTTATTCTCAAATAACATTGAAAACAGCAACTTGTGATTTGTTGAGACTGCTTCCGCCTTCATAGCTTCTACGTTACAGATAAAATTTAAAAAGTTCGCAGGGCTCAGTTCAAATATTTAATCTTTAATGCGATTGCCCCGGTCGATTTGTATGCCGTTTGTAAAAATTACTTAAGTCAATGATTATTTCTTGAAACTCTAAAGGGCATACGTGGTTCGATTGTTCCAAATTATTGCAAAATTTTGTCGTATTCTCACTGTTTTTATAGAGGTATGCACCACAGTCATCGTATGCCCTTTTGCATATACACATTTTAAGGTTAGAACTTTAATCTGCAATAAATTTTATTCGTGGTTCGGTTGTTCCAAAATGGGTATTTCTTTTGCACATCCACTTGCCTTCAAGAGTCCTTAGTCCCTGCTCTACACGTATGCCGATGGTTTTCCGATAAAAATATCTCCATAAATATTAACGTAATATATATGGCATACATGGTTCGATTGACTTAAAATGCTAATTTTGTTTGCATGTGTAAGAGTGGGCATTGGCCCTTAGACCCAGCTCAACACGTATGCCAAGTGTTTCTGATGGATTATTTTGCCTTAAAATTTCATGTAATACACATAGCATACGTGGTTCGATTGGTTAAAAATGTCTATTTTTATTGCAATTTCAAATTCGCTATTCTTCGAAATGCCCCAGACGCCAACCCTTATATTACAAAATTATTATTCAGCAAGTGTAATATGCTTAGAATCCTGAAAGGCATACGTGGTTCGATCAACACCGAATTTCTGTCGCTAGCTGCCGGTCTATATGTGTGCATTTGTAGGTGACTTGGATATTTATGATAATTCTGATACTGTGGACATCGAAAGCAGGTCGTACCCACCTAACTATTGAAAAAATAGAAACGAACCTTGGCTACTCCGAAATAAAGTTAGACAACATCGATTTTATTAAAAACTATGACACGATTTTACATGTTATAAACTAAAAAGAAATTCTGAACATACTTGAAGATTTGCAAACAAATATAGTGCAATCAAATTTAAAAAGGAATGGTCAAATCTTAGAATTACAATTGAAGCATATTCGGAGCAAAGTTCATACACTTATTCCACATAGGCAAAAGCGAGGATTGTTCAATTTCATAGGGAATGTTCAAAAATGGCTCTATGGAACAATGGACGATTAGGACCGACAGGACATCGAAGGACACCTGATAATCGTTGATACGAATAACCACAACGCTATAAATCTCTTAAACAGACAGGTTAAAATAAATGACAACTTCAACCGGACATTTGTCACGCTAAAAGACGCTATCGAAAAAGATAGGAAACTTATACAAAATATCAATAATTATACAGACAAATTTTTCAAGCAGACAATCTACTTGGACTATGCCCTCAAGTTGAAAATTTTTCAAGACAACATTGAGCAGATACAAGATAACATCGTCTGCAAGGTTAGGCATACTAAATAGCAATATCTTAACAAACGAAGAAATCGAAGAATATGATATCGATTTAGTTAAATTACAAAACATAAAACTAGGCGTAGCAATAGATAATAATGAAAACATAATTTTTGTTATTAAAATTCCAAGAGAATCTATTATATTGCAAAGAACTCTGTTGTTTCCAATAAGTGACAATACCAATAAAGAGCTACTGTTTGAACCTCAAGAAATTGTTAAATATAATAATGAAACATATAATTACAATGGCAATAAATACCTAAATAGCCTAAAAAAATGTAATAATTGTATAATAAGGAAAAATTGTATGAAAATCTTAAATCTTGTTCCTGAAGTTGTTGAAGTAAATCAAGCACTTGTATTAGTAAAAAACCAAAATGGCACAAATTTTTCGAGTTCTTGCGATGAACGCAACTTTGTTATGAGAGGGAGTTACTTGATCAACTTCAGTAACTGCTCAATAACTATAGATAATCAAACTATTCAAAACTTCCAAAAAGAATATAAACATAGCTTACTAATATCTAACTATTTTGAAACTGTTAAAGAAAAAAATAGAAAATTAATATTTGACAAATTGGTACTTGAAAAAATAGAAAACATTAAAGAAATAAGTGAATTAAAGTACACAAAAAATACACATTATGCTTATGGAAGTATTGCCATAATAATGATTGTAATAATTATTATAATTTTTGTAATACTATGTTGTAAACAAAAGAAGTTTAAAATTAAAGTTAAAAATATGATACCTAGGGCAATCCCACAGCCTATAGCAATAGAAATGTCAACAAATGATCAAACACTACCAAAAAGCCTTGTAGTACCAAATACAAAGGAAAAACTTTCAATATTTTAAATAATCAAAAATTGTTTCTAATTCTAAGATAAATTTGTAAAACTAAGAAAAATATACATTTAATAAAGAGATTCAGGAGAATCTCAAATCAAGGGGTGGAGGAGTTACGTCCCCACAACCTTTTTCATTCCAAACAACCAAATATATATGTATGTCACTGCAAATACTAGGAACACAACACACTCCATAGAGACATACATACACATTCCATAAGCAAGAACTTATTTACATATATCGTAGCACTCAATAGAGACATACATACATACCTGCATACATATTTGAAGATCAAATAATTAAATATGTATGTTGCTATGTATGAATAAACAAACCGTTCTATGCAGTAGCCTTTTGGATTTCGCTACTGCATAACTGGAGGTATCGAGTTCGGCTGCCGTTCCAAATGCAAAATACGCTGAATAACATATTTTGCACTCAAGGCCAGCCGAACTCGAACGCCAAGTACAGCATAAAGTAGAGTAAGAAAAATGTATTAAGCTAGTCTTAAGATTCCGTTATACAATAAACAACAAACCTAAGTTTCATTGCTGTGTTTTATTGTATATGTAATTTGCACGTGTATGGTGGTTCGGTATAGTACAAGTTCCAGTCAATCAGGCTTTCGTAATTTTCGCAATCGAACTTGAAGCGCGAATTTCTCCAAATTTTTCTTGGAACATTTTTGCATAGCACATTCATCGTATATTACAGTATTCATGAAAAATATTGCCTAGGTGCGCAAAGTAACAATAATTGGGAAAAACAATTTTCAATCCCTAGCTTTCACTTTCTTCCTATTTATGACCACGATCTCCCACTGTGAGGCGTCGTTTTCGAGTAATATTGAGTCAAAACTCTGCCTACTATTGGATATACGTAGTACATACATGATCTGCATCCATTTACCGACTTTCATCACAATATCTTGCATGGTTTGCGAGGTATGACGCCATAGAAATTAAAGTAAGGGGCGGTGCCACGCCTCTGTTAGACTCTTCAGCCGTTTTTGATGCAAAACTTTAAAATATAAATGCGTATGTCTTCATTCTTTAAATAACTGCACACTAGACCTGTTCAAAAAAAAGGTCATATTCTAGAATACTTCAAGAACACACGATTTTCGAAAATTTATTCATATTTGAGTATTTCCTCATTTAAAAAAATTAAAAATTACCCTATAGCTGCTACCAGAGCTGCAAAATTTTAATTTTTTGGAATTTCGCCAAAAAAATGATGAAAATTTATTTTTTTAAAATATTTTTTCGATTTTCCTTATAAGGAAGTATCGAAAAAAAATTTACCGCTATTTTTTAAGCCTATACATAGGAGAAAAACTGAGGTCTTTCCGCGAGTAGAGCTTTGGTGTTTCTTGTGTCACAGCTCAAATCCTTTGTTGTTTTCACTGCATTCACCTTAATCGAAATAATTTGAAATTGTTAATGGCACTACAACAATTTATTTATAACAATTTATTTTAATGACAAAAACCAACAAAAAAACATAAACTTTAAATATATTTATTTGTAATTAAATAACTTGTGAATTAAAAATTTGTGAAAAAAGCAAGTTCGCTTTTTTTTTTGTTGGTTTTTGTCATTAAAATAAATTGTTGTGACTAAATAAATAATACAATATCTATTATTTAGATGGAAAAATTATTTAAAACAACAGTGGAATGTATTTTTTCAAACATTAAAATAAAAAAAAAATTTAATTTTTATCATTTTTGGACCAAAATGGAAAAAATTTTTCTCTCATTTATTTTTTTAATGGAAATTCATGGTAATGGAACATTTTCAATTACCATTAAAATTTTTCCAAGATTAATTTTTAATGGTAATGGAAAATTTTCCATTACCATTAAATGTTTTAATGGTAATGGAAATTTTTCCATTACCATTAAAGTTTAATGAAAAATTGAAAGTAATGCATTACCCCCATGTCTGGGAGTAGGTTCCTAGCCAGTATGTTTGGATGTTGCAGTAGTTTTTGTTGATACGATCGCTTTATGTTTTCCTGTATCTGCTTAACGAAGGGTATACCAAGATCTTGGTGTATGTTAATATTCTTGACATACCATGGTGCGCCGGAAACAGTTCGAAGTATTTTTGACTGAGACCTTTGCAATATTTCTATATTCGATAAGCTTGCGTTGCCCCACAGCTGGATTCCGTATAACCATATAGGTATAATAATAGCTTTGTACAAAAGAACTTTATAGAAAAAATATTTAAAAAAAAAAATATTATAAGTAAGAAAATTTTCATAATTTTTTTGGCGAAATTCCAAAAAATTAAAATTTTGCAGCTCTGGTAGCAGCTATAGGGTAGTTTTTTTTTTTTTTTTTTAAATGAGGAAATACTCGAATATGAATTAATTTTCGAAAATCGAGTGTTCTTGAAGTATTCTAGAATATGGCCTTTTTTTGAACAGGTCTACTGCACACTGTTGTTTTTGCCTTCTTTTCAACATTTTGTGAAATTAAATACCTCAAAAACTATGGGGGCTATATGGGAACATCCATAAATTATGTGAGGTGTTTTTATGAAAATTCGGACTCCTCCTCCCTTATAATTTTTAGATGTAATCTGCTTTAATAATGTATAGTCTCTGCTTTTATAAGTCGACGTAAGACTTTCGTTGACCACCCCTCCCCCTTGGCGATATTTTGCCAGACCCCCTCCCTCCTATTTTGACTAACGTAATTTATGGACGGCCCTTTGTTGAAAAAACATGGCATCATTTTTGTTTAAAAATGTCCTAATTTTATAAAAAAAAAATATAAAAGTTTACATAAATTTGCTTAAAAGTTAATTTATTTATTTATAAAAATGTTTCTCAAAATAAATTCGACATTAAATATTTTTTTTAAATCTTTTTATGTTTTATTGATATGAGAATAAATCCTATGCTTTCAAATCGAAATTCTCGACATAACTTTGGAAAATATCATACAATTAGACTGATGCGCGCCTTCAATAAAAAATGTTTACTTTCTAAAGTTATATCGGGAATTTCGATTTGAAAGCATACGAAAAAATCAAAAAAAAAAAAAATGAATAAGATATGTCGTAAATATTTTGAGAAATAGTTTAGTAAGTTAAAAAAATTAGTTTGAAGTCGGCCGACAAGCATTAGAGTAAAACCCTCATTGTAGCAGAAAACGCGGTCGTCCTAAAGTATCGTGATCGAACAGGAAATACGTGAATCGGCGAAATGTTGTAGAGAGTTGAAGAAACACCTAGAAATCGTTACTGATCGTTCACGTTGGAAGAGTTTTATGGGGGCCCTGTGCTCAGTGAGGAGATAAGAGACACAAGAAATAAGATCAAAGTTAATTTTGTTTTATTTTTAATTTATTCGTTGTATTTATGAATATATTTGTATGGCCATATTGGGTGTCTTGCAGCAAGATGTAAATATTTACATATAAGATAATAACCTTAAGCAAAATAACATTCAAATTAATTTGATATCTAATAAATTTTGCTGCTATCTTAGCAACCACAGAATATATTATTAGTGAATATTTACATCTTTTAGCCAAGCACCTGCATTTAAAAAATTTCAAGATAAATAGCTTTTGCATTATAATTTAAATATTACATTTGTGGTATTCATGCAAACGTATGCAACCATACAAATCGCATACACATTTTATAATTCATTACTGGCTTATAAGAAGTTTTCTATGTGTTTACATGAATATCGTCAATTGTTTTTATTTATTTAGCGTTTAAGCAAATAGGAGTTATATTTGATACAATAAATTTACTAGAAGTATAATATAATAACTTAATGATTAAAAGTTTACCTGGTCCCAAAAACTATTTATTTAATTTATGTTTAAAATCGTTTTATGATTTTAGTTGCGAATAACTTAAAAATTATTTTAAATGATATTGTTTTTGAAATTTGTTAAAAATGTAATGCAACTTTAAGTACTGGAAATGTTATCCGGTAATATAAAACCATCCAACGCACTGTGTGACATATACAATAGACATATTCTATTTCGGGCGAGAAATTTCTGTTAATATATCAATATGTATAGTATTGTATTTATTCTGTATCAAGCCCTTGTGCATAATGTACATACAAAAAATATTTCCTTTACCCACAATTGATTAATTAAAAATTATGCACTTGTATGCGACCTGTGAAAAGCGGACTTATCTTTACAGAGATGATCATTGAGGTTTTGCCGTATTCTTTTAGATGGAAGAAGTCTATATTTAGCCACAAACCCTAAAATTTTAAAAGCCATGAGATTTTAACAATCAGGGATCAAGGAAATTGGTTTTGATATATCGGGCATTTTACGCGAAGCGGGCAATGAAAATAAAGTGAGGTCGTGAAATTTGTTTATATTCCGGTAAGTTATACATCTAGTAGACATAAACCCGTAAACATATTTTTTTTTTCGTATGAGGCTTAATTGCCGAATTATGGGCTACTGAAGAATTGGCGAAGTTTAAGGACCGTCATTTTTGAACGCTGTTATTGGAATCAAGAAATTTATGATAAAATATAAAAAATATTGATTTAACTAGTAAAAGGGATGCTCTTTTTAATTTTTTAGTTAAATTCAAATTTCAAATTTTTTTAAGTAGTAAAAATTTTAAATCAAATTTTCAGTAACTTCGACATAATATTTTTTTAATATTTTATTTTTAAAAAAAAGCCTTAAGAATATAAATGTTTCACAAAAACAATTTTAACGTGATCGTTATTAGTTAAGGAGATATATAAATTAAAGTACTTAAGAAAGTGCTACGTCCCATACAAAAAGCGGCACGTATGTACTTCAATTCATATATCTCGTAAGCTAATGTAGATCACGTTAAAAAATTTTTAGCATATTACCGGTATATTTTACGCTTTATTTTAAAGTTAAAATAAAAAAAATAAAATATGTCGAAATTATTTCAATTCTGAGATGAAATGTTCACTTCCGGATTACCACAAGCAAAAAAAAAATAAAATTTCCAATATGATTTCATAATTGAAAAGAGCAGTAAATTTCCTATTGAAACCACAATGTTTCATATTTTATTGAAATTTTGTTAAGTTCGAAAAACGGCTTCTGAAAAATCCATTTTCATATTTCGTCAATTTTTGGAAGTCCACAACTTGAAAACTAAGCCTTATATAAAAAAAAAAAAAAATTAAGTGTTTACACCTTCCAGAAGTGTAATTAAGCCGAATATGGACAAATTTCCAAATATCATTTTTTTTGCATTGTCCGCTTCGCCTGAAATGCCCCATATTCGAGTTTTGAAATATTTGAAACATGTTTTTACCTGTTAGGGGCTGTTCATATATTTATTACGTAACGCCCCAATCTGTCACACAAGCCCGAACCAAACCCAACTACAAACTGTCGCATTACCCGAACCCCTCACCCCTAAGGGGGTACGTGATATATGACCAGCCACTTAGTGCGTTACTAATATTTTCCTTCCTGAATTTTTCACAAATTACTCTAACTTTTCTAAAATTTCCAGCTCATTCAAAAAATTTTTAAAAAACTTGAAGCTTCAATTTTTTTTTTTTGCATTTTATAAAAAGCTTTTAAGTATCTGTTTTTCCTTAATACACATACATATATATATCGGTCATTCTTTAAATAACGGCACATTTTCTTTTTTTTTACTTTTTTGAAATTAAATTGGATAAAAAAACTTAAAATCTTTTTCGGTTAAAAATACTTTAATTTTATAAAAACAAACAATTTCAATTTGAAAGCACATCCTCTTCTTCGTCTCCACAACTCCTGCAGAAATCTCTGAAAGAGGCACCATATTTGGTGGCCATTAGGCCTACAACACAGTGGCCCGTCAGCACTCCTACAACAGTTCTTAACTTTACTCTGCTGAGCCTTAAGAGAGTTTGTGTCCTTCCTAGCTTCAGTTTAGGCCACGTGTTTTTAGACGTTCTGCATCTGGCGGTAAGATTCCACCTTCTGTTTGTTTGTTTCTTGGTTGTGTCCTCTATCCGATAGTGTAGCTCTGCCAGAGGTATTCTAAGATCTACAACTTGTTGATTCTTCGGTTGTTCTGATCCTATTTCGATACATTCGTCAGCTTTCTCATTTCCGGAAATATCATTTTGACCGGGCACCCAGCAGAGGTCTTTAGTATGCTGTCGGGTGGAACGTAGTGACTCCTTCTACACACCTAGACTTCACGATTTTGGCGTTCGGTGCTTTGATCGCTGCCTGACTCTCCACACATATGGTAATGATAGAGGAAGTAAGCTTCCTGTGCCGTATTACCTGTGCGGCTTGGTCTATAGCATAGATTTCAGCTTGAAAAGCACTACAATAATTGCGTAGTCTGAAAGACAACTCATGCCCCATATTTTACGAGTAAACACCCGCTCCTACACCAAATTCCATCTTGGATCCATACGTGAAGATTCGTAGCTCCCTGCCTCTCAGAATTGTGCCAAAGTTCCACTCTTCTCTTGTTGGAAAGCTGATGTTGTAGGCAATGTCGAAGTCAAGTATTGGGACTCCGTAATCACTTGCCGTGAGGCGAAGTTCCCGCTGTATATCCTTTAAAATAGATCTGTGACCTTCAGAATTTTGAAGCTTGTTACATTCTTTTAACCTTAGAATCTCTTTTGCCGCCGTATTTCTGATGTATAGATCAATGGGAACGAGGTGCAATATAATTTCCAGGCCCGCCTGTGGTGTCGATCTCACTGCTCCCATTATACCAAAACAGGCCAGTTTCTGCAATTTACGAAGCCTGTTGGCAGCCTTCCACCACACCAGCGCTTCGTGAGTTAAAATAGGTCTGATGACCGCTGTGTACTATACATCCAATGTACTAACGTGTGGTGAATAAAATCTGGACACTTGTTAAAAAAAATTTAAAATCGAGCGTATATAACTAACAACAAAAATTCTAGTGAGAAAAAAAAGTAAGCCTTTGTCGATTGTTAGGCGTCAAAATTATTATATACTATTCACATTTAATCGCAAAAATGTATCTTAACTAGTTGCAGTGTCGTAAAATTATTTGCAAATTTTGTGACGATTTTCCAAATAAAACTAAAAATTAAATTTTCCATCACTTTAAAAATATGGGATATAAAAAATCGACCATATATTATACAATTAATCTATTCAAATATAAAAAAAGCTTTAAAATGAAACTTGGCTCTGGCGTGAAATCGCGCAGCAAGACAGCAAATTTCGGGCTCAGGTAAAAGCAGATACAGTAGGCCGGATTGCAAAATCATACCGGCATATGCGTGATGAATGGCGAGAGTTTTTCTACTGTGGAAGGCAATAGATGGCAGCCTTTACATTACTTTAAAACAACCTGAACACATCAAATATATACAGAAAATCAAGTTCCCTGGAAAGGTTTTGTTATGGTTGGCAATCAGTGAGCGTTGCGTGAATGAACAGTTAAACTTTTTGAGCTAATTTGTAGCGAAGTGTTTCCAGCAAGGAAAATCGACCAAAAAATGTTGATTGTTTAGCTAATGCAATTAAATTGTAGCTGAAAAGAATCGACACAAAAGGCATTCAGGAGTCTATGAGAAAACTACCTCAGAAAATATAAAAAGCAAATCTAAATGGAGAAAATAATTTTTTATAAATTATGTTCAAAATTAAAAGTACTTAAATAAATAAAAAATAAATTTAAAGCAAAAATTTTAATATTTTATTTCAACCACTTAGCGGTTGTCCAAATTTCATTCATCATACGTTATATACGGTTTTGCACCCTATTTTTTCCCAAATGTTCTATTACACGTGTAGAAAGCGCTCAAAGCCTTTCTAGTTCTTTCATCCACGTTCCTCTTCCATGATAGCTTGGAATCCAGGATGAATCCGGGATGTTTCGCTTCCTTAGCAAGAGTCAGTGTGGTACCATTTAAAGTTGGCAAATTAAATATTTAAATAATATAAATGTTTTATATTTCCTTGTGGACAAAACGAGTTCGGTCTTGCTTGGATTGACACCAAGTCCGTTACTATTTGCTCAGACTAGCAGTTTCTCTAATGCTGATTCCATCAGCTCACTGATCGTAGAAAAAAACTTTCCCTTTATCAGTATGACGACGTCATCCGCGTAGGCAACCACCTTGATCTTCGATCTTTCCAGCGAGCATAAGATTTCGTTTATGACATGATTCTACAGGAGTGGTGAAATAACACCGCCTTGTGGAGTACCTCTCGTAACTGCCTTCCTCCTCATTGATGTTCCCAGGGTGGAATTAATAACCCTGTGACTAAACATATTGTTAATCCACAGAGTTATTTTATTATTTACCCCTATGCGCTCCAGTGCGGTACTAATTGACCTTAATTCCACTTTGTTGAAGGCACCCTCTATATCCAGAAATGCACCTAGAACATATTATTTTTTATTTGTAGACCAGTTTCAATGTAGCTAAGCACCTAATGTAAAACAGAGTCCACAGACCTACCTTTCAGGCATGCGTGTTGCGTCTTACGTAAGTTGTGCTCATTTAGAGTGCTCTCCACGTGCAGACCTACCAGTCTCTCTAGTGATTTTAGTATAAGCGACGATATACTAATTGGCCTGTAATCCTTGGCAGAATTATGATTCGCCTTTTCCGCTTTCGGGATGAAGACGACCCTAACCTCCCTCCATTCCTTACCACATAAAAAGTTTTAAAAAAAAGAAAAAAATCGAAGATAATTTTAAAAAAGCATGGTGCTCGCCTTTATTAAAAAATTCATATTTTCCAAAGTTATGGCGGGAAATTCAATTTGGAAGCAGGTGGATTGAGTGAAGTATAACATATAAAACATAATAGAGAGTAATTTTTTCATCGAATTTTTTATAGCTTTTGAGATATTATTTAAGTAAACGTGCAATAACTATTTAAAGAATGACCGATATGTATTCTCATGGAACGTTTTCTCCATTATATGTACTCCAAACATTTAAGTAAACTGTTTTCAATAGCTTTGCCTGAGCTTTGTAAGTTAAAATGGTTCAACATTGAAAGCAGCATTGAAAATTAAATGTTTTTGTTGAACAGTTCGCCAATACACCCTGAAATCGTCGTGGATATTTTCATTTTGTCCCATTGTAACACATAGAAAGTGGTCATGCAATTATGGAGACTCAAATCTTTTCGTGGTGAGCGTCGCTTCTTAAGTCAATCCAGCTATATTCACATGTCTGTCTGACTGTCCACATATAAGTTCAGTTTGGCATACAAATTTGATTACGCTTTTCGGTAACCGAGGTTTTTTACTTTTTGATCAGATTTGTGTCGGCCGGCGAATTGATCGGACGCATTTCTTTTTACTCCAATATAATATTGTGTTTCAAGTGTTTGTAATCAATAGTAATATATTTCAAATACTACGCAAAGGCGCTAATCGAATGCAGACGAATTTAGGCAGTGCACACAAATTATGTTAACTCATTAAGTATACTAAAATAAAAACTGAAAAAATTTACCGACGACGCCAACCGTAATAAGGGTGATTGTTACTATCTGAAGCTCAGCTGACCTCCAAAAACAATTTCACCATGAATGGTTACATTTCGATACCAAACACCCATATGGAAAAAATTTCGGAAGTTCAGGAATTTTAATAAAGATCCGTTTAAAGATTTCAGCATTAATTATCTTTAAGCTACACCTATTTGCTTGACTGAGTTAACTGAGCACATAACTATATCGCCAATATATTGCTATCAAAATAACAAAATCGACCAAATTCAATTTTATAGATTTTGGCATAACGAAGAACTTTTCTCATAGCCAACTACAAAGATAAACCAGCCTGGAGCTATCATCAGATCATTCCCCGGTAATAATAAAAATAAAGTCTATCGAATCTTAATAGACAATACTATACGCGCAAACTGTCTAGGTTATCGCAAATGCATCAGTTCTCACACTGAGAAAATGATTTGTTTGAATATAACAATGCATATTTCAATCAGCAATCAACTATTTATTTGAGTCAAACATGTTGTATTTGAATCAAATAGTGATATATGTTGGTTGAAGTATTTTATGCTTGGCTGAATCAAATATTTGATTGCTCTATATCATAAATAAAAATTTTTATATTCAAAATAATCAATTTCTCAGTGAACAAGATGTTGAAACAATTGTTAATGAGCTCAAAACCACACTAACGCAAGCCTTACATCACACAGCGAGATTTTATAGCATAAAGACTAAAAAATTTATACTTTCAATAAAATTTGTAGTTTAATCAAATTTAAAAGGAAAAACCAGTTCCGAACCAGTCATCAAACTATTCGTTATGAAAAGCGACAAAAAAAAAATCAAAATTCCTCAACAGTTCTATGATTCTGCTAGATCAGATTCTAAAAAGGGAATCGCCAGTGATAACACCATACCGCCTTTTTCGGCAACACCAGAGGGGATCCATGACATAACAAAGGAGGAATTGAGTCCACAGAAATCTCCAGAATGTGGTCTCATCAAACATTAGATGATAATCCAATTGCCAAACACAGCAGTGTCTAATTGCAAAAAATCTCTACACAATGGAATACACATAAAAAGTAAATATATAATACCTTCACATCAATTTGGCTTTCGAGAAAATCACAGTGCGATTCAACAGGTACACAGAACAGCAACCGTCATAAAATCAGCACTCGAAAATTAACAGTATTGCACAGCAATCTTCCTAGATGTCGTCCAAGCGTTCGACAAGGTTTGGCACGAAGGCTTATAATTTAAAATTAGAAAATTATTTTCTTTTATAAAATTCTCGAATTTTACTTAACAAACAGGTTTAGAGTCAAGTTTAAAAGGTATATTTCGCGCAATTATATCATCCGAGCAGGAATAGCTCACGCCAGCGCACTAGGACCGCTTCTGTACTTTAAATATACAGAATTGCCCAACGATGCAAATCTTTAGCAGACGCTCGTCCAAAATAAACTGTGGGAACCCTGAGAAAAATAGAAGAGTGGTTGTCCAACTGGCGCATACACGTAAATGAGAGCAAATCCCTCCATATAACTTTTACACCTTATAAAGAAACCTGCCCACCGATCCTTCTTAACAATATAAAAATTAGAAGTACACTTGGACAGACGCCTAACATG
Source organism: Tricholauxania praeusta (assembly GCA_949775025.1). Classification (NCBI taxonomy): domain Eukaryota; kingdom Metazoa; phylum Arthropoda; class Insecta; order Diptera; family Lauxaniidae; genus Tricholauxania; species Tricholauxania praeusta. Next base: position 71,053,817 of record OX459029.1, on the reverse strand, counting down.
GAGAAAACACTTAGAATCCAAGAAAACTCAAAGTAAACTAAAAGCATTAAGTCTTCTTTGGCTTCCACATAAAAATTCTAAATTCTAAAAATTGAATTCGATTTTTGGTTTAGTACATTTGACATGAAATGCGTCATATATGGGATTCAATATAATCTTAAATCTCAGTTTAGTTACAAATAATTAAAACAAACGAAAGTATTTTTGATAAGTGTTTTATGGAAAGGTTCATCGCTGCCGCAAAACATAGAAAACTGTTTGTTTGATATTGGGTTCAACGTTGTTTCTTTGTGTGTTGTAAGTCTTTAGCGTTATCATACGTCCTCAGCCATTTAGAAGCGAAAATGTCGTTTTTGGGCGACCGATCTAGCTCAGATAAATTCTTCTAGAATTTTGAAGACTAAGGCAATGCATTTTTGTTTGCGTTTCACACTATGCTCAAGTGGTACAGGCAGGGTTTTTTGGGGGGTTATTTAATATAGAGAATGAAAAATATTTGAATAAAAAGCATTGATCAATTTGTAAGAGTTTACAGAAATATTATTCTTTGTCTGACTAATAGAATTCATTGTAAGAATGTTTAGTCATAAATGAAGTCTTTCCTCTCAGGTTTTGCTTCCTTTTCGATTTTTTAATACTTTATGTAGGCTAAGATGCTCTGATGTCGAAACTCCTCTAGTTCGATCTGGACGTGTTGTGTTCAGAAAGCCTGTGAGAATTTAGCCAAAGTCTGTTTCATATAACTGGGATATTAAATCGTACATTGCTTCAAATACTTATCTAATGATTATGCCTTCAGTTTGGGCCCATTGAAATCAGCGTCAATGCCATTGATTTTGCTTTACATGTGAAGTCTGTTGGAGGATTTAAGGCCAATTCTGAAAAATGTGTCACGTTAACTTTTCTGGATGATTAATTACTGTATGCGGGTGCAAAATGACGGCAAAGTAGAGTTGGGTCGATCAGTTTCATTAAATCTGATGTTTGGACCAAGGTCTGGAGTTTTTTTATTATAATAGAGTTGTGAATTTTGCCTCAAGAACGAAATTGTATGAGCTATTGCATTCTTTTACCCCATTAGAAGCTGCTAAGTAGTTTAAGCAGCATTTCAACTGTTGTATGTTATTTTGTCAGAGGCATTTATGGCAATGAACCTGAGGCACTCGCAAAGAGTGTTCTCTACTTTACAAAGTCTGTAGCCGTTAAATGTATAGTTCCTGCTGTAAAGACGAGAAATTTGTGGATGTGTGGTATTGACTATGACGGAAAGAAGAAGTTGAGGTTTTTATATCGGCAACAGATAAAATAAATTTGAGGATATGTTCGACTTAAATAGTGATTAATTTCATCCTTAGTTAGATTTTAAGAGTTGTCAGATAGGTTAAATAAAGCCTTAAGCTGTCTGTTGAACTGCATTCAAATATCTTCATATTAATTATTAAGATTTAATCACGTAATAAGAAATCCGTCAATTGTTAGGTAGGCCATTTCAACAATACCTCTTGCTTCGATACAGACCTTTTGGTTCATATGAAAACATTTTTCAACATTACATAATCTGAGGTATATAGGTAATTGCTAATTTGGGCGAATTTTTAAACAGATGTTACATATATTTGCCACTACATTAAGGGCCTGGAACTTTTCTAGCAGTTCGTCAGTTGAGGAGAGACGAGTTATATACGAATTATAAGAAACATTTTTTGTAGCTTCGGTTAAGTTCCACAAAAATTTTTTATAGATTTCTTAAAAAAAACATGTTTAAACTAGACTAAAAAGAAAGTGGAAAAAATTGACTAAAAAATTTGAAAAATCCCCAAAAAAAATTAAATTCACATGTAGTTTGGAAAAAAAATGCAAGCACAGAAAACTTACACGAATTAGGTGTACTCGGGATCTTTTCCAGTAAAAATTTTTTTTGATGATATCAGTATTTATTTGGAGAATTGCTCCCAAAAATGGGGATAAAACTATGAATCTCTCTCAGCTCAACTGAAAAAATTCACAATAATTTTTTCTTTCAATTTTAGTTTCGTTTCGAGCAAAATCGGATGTTTTCTTTTTAAACATATGTAATATCATTCAAAAACAGTAACTATAGAATTAAAAAAAAATCTCTGGAAGTTTTTTCCTTTAAATGTATATCGACTTTAAACAACATCCCAAATAATTCACCTTTCAAGTTATTTTTCTAATTCAACCTTGCATTTGAACTTAGTTAAAGCCCGACGTGATTTTTCATACTAAAATCTAAAAAAATTAAAATTTTCCCTAGCTAATTAAAAAAAAAAATTTGATTATAAAAAGTTAAAAATGGAAGAAAAAGTTTCAAAACATTTAGTGGATTGCATTTCTATAGAATTTTGAAGCACTGAAGTCGAATCTTTGTTATGCAGTGTTGCCATACGGAGTTGTTGGGAGTAGGGGTTCGGGAGTAAAAAAACAAATAGGTGAGCCCCCCATACAAAAAAAAAAAAAACTCAAAAAGCTATACCTTGGTATCTGACAGTTACAACTTGGGAATTCGGTATTTAGATCTATACAGTCTGTGATAAACACATAGCAAATATAGCCGGGATTTAAAGCTTGGTAAACTGTGCTACTTCATTTTTCATTAAAACAAATGTTGCTGAATTGGAATCACTTTCTCCATTAACCAGTGCCTCCTAACGATATATATTCTGGAAACGTATAAAGGATAAACGGATATACATATGTACGTGTTACATTTAATTTTATACCGTAGATAGATATTTTAAAGCCTCAGTCCGATGAGTGTTTCCAATAAAATTAAAATTTTTTAATTAGTCGAGTATGTATGTACACATATGTATGTATGTATGTATGTGTAAGTGATAGCATACAATTTTAAAAATATTTTTGGGTGTACTTAGTAACCAGAATTTCAGATTTATTTAAATTTATTAAATTAAATTTATTTCTCTGATTATTTAAAAATTACCATAGGTTGACAACACTAGAGAATATGTATTAATATAGCAATTTTGTAATTGTGAATTGCATATACATATGGCATTTTAATTGGTATTCAATTTATGATTAAAGTGCTATTTTTGGAAGTATTTTTATTTTTGCGAATGCATATAATATCATATTTTTTATTTTTTTTTTTTTAATTTCAAGTAGATATTTTAATAGAATAATATCTTAATAAATAGTAACATGCTTGTAGGATACTTTAGTTTTTGCTAAATTTTTTTTTTTTTTTTTCAATATCAAGCTATGTATGTATATACGTTGTGTGCTATTTTGTGCATAAAATGTATTATTAATTTAAGTATTTTACTAGTAACTAACTCACAGATTTGAATTATGTATTTTTGAAAAATTTATAAAAAAATAAACTACATATTAATAGATAAAAAGCTAAATTTCACAACAATTTTAAAGTGCGATTGTTGCTAATATATAATATATATAGAAGTAATAAGATTTTATGTTTCTTCAGCACATTCATTGCAGGGGCTGGATCCATTTTCCGATAAGGAAGGAAGTATACAATCACCAGAGAGTTGTCTAAAAAAGAGAGAAAGTTCAAATGAGACTTATATTTATACAAGAAACAAACGTTTGCAATTTTCAAAGTCATAAATACATAATATGTATGCGCAAATATGTGTGGTTATTATTTTACTGTTTACAGCACCGTTTTACAAAAGTATTTAGTTATAATATTCATTTAATGTTAGGCGTGTTTTTTTTTGTGACGCGGCTACCCGCTAAAAAAAAAATTTTTGTATGAGAATGACAGTTCATTTAGTCGGCGATACTCATCGCCGACTAATTTCTCATACAAAAAAATTTTTTAAGCGGATATCCGCGTCAAAAAAAACACGCCTGTTGTTTGTTTTTGTTCTTCCTCTTAGAAGATGGTCGTTAATCAAGCCAATTTTTTTTAATTGTAAGAACTTTTCTTTATCTTGACGGCATTGTATAGAAAATATGTGCAGCGAGAGTTAATAGCCATGCTCAAAAGGGGATTCCCCGTATTATATCATCATTTTCTTTCTCCATTTTACTGTGCGTGTAGTATAAAAGACGAACAAAAAAAGCACAAAGAATGAAGCAGTAAAACTTTTCTCATCAGAGATAATAGAGTCAATCACGGTTAACAGAAGTAAAATGAGCAACGTTAAATTTTTAAAACTTCCTGGGCAATAGATTTTCCCGGATAATCGAAGTTCAACTGTTATTTGAAGATGTCGGCTATGATGGCCAAGCAGAGATGAGGATTTTTTACAAATTTTATTAACATGCTCATTAAAAGTCAATTTAGCATCAAAATTATTACCTAGGTCTACTACATCGACGCAACAAATTTTGTTATCTTTTAATTTACACTCAAACTCTACAACATGTTTTTTCATGGCAAAAATCATCCATTCCTGTATATTTTTCTGTCATCTGCTTATACTAACAGATGTAAGTTTGTAATGATGAGCGATCCGGAGCTGAAGTCATTATCAATAGATGAGACATATTACTCTATGAAGTCAGACGAGAAAGATATCTGATTAACTGAAACTTAGGGGTCGTTATCCATACATTCAAAAAAGTTGATATCAGCGCTAAATGATTTAATAGAAAATGATTTTAGAATGAAATTAGCAAACAACCCAGCCTGTAATATTCAGCCTAATTTTATTCAAAAGTTCAGAATAGACTAAAGCTGACATATCTTTAGATTCAAATAACAGTCGCTGGTAAGCAACGTGGTCATTTTGGTCCTGGCTATAAACGTATTCTTTCAATGCTCTATTACGGCCATTGCAAATTTTCTTCAAATCCTCTGTATGCAACGGCTGAAAAAAGTTCACCATAGAAAAATCTAATGCAAACTGCATTTAAATTTATTCCTGCCGAATATTCGTTTCTTGCAGGAAAACCGGAAATACATTTTATTTTGTAGATTACGTCTGATTGTTGTTGTTTGTCAATTGGTGTTTTCGTTTTTGTAAATATTTTTGTTAATGTGGCGACTGGCCTATGTGCAAAAATTATGTTGTCGTTTTTTATAATTTCTTTTAGATGTTTTGTCTCAGTTAGTTTAGTTATGTATGGTACGCGTAGGTATATAAAAAATGCAACGCAAGTGAAGGAGGAAAAGAGGAAAAGTGGAATAAAATCTATGTAGGAAAAACAAAAAGATCGTTAGGAACTCGTATGAAGGAACATGAAATGGACATAAAAAACAAAAAAGAAAGCACGTAAGACATGAATGTAAATATTTAAAACCACGTTGTCCTGTCTTTTAAATTTTATAAAAAAAGCATTTTTACTTAGCTCAATACTGAAATATCACTCGTTGTTAAGATACTTTCTGACATTAACAATATAGTAAGGAAAAGAGCTTACTTTTAGTCGAGAATAAATGGGTTGAAATATTTCAATATTTTAAAAAAAATTCCATGCCTTTTTAAAGTATTTTAAACATAGTAGAATTTAATTTGTGTTTACCGGGTTCAAATGCCTCCACCGAAATGGTATTTTCTATTTTAAGCAATATATGGACTGACGAAAAGTTCAATATGAAAATTGAGACTGTAAAATCTATTTTAATAACGAGGTGCAACTATGATCTTAACTGCTTAGAGCTTAAGTAATATTTACAAAGTCAGGAAAACATTATTAAAAAAACTTATACCTCAGAAAATTACTAATGATTTGCATTTGATGCATATATTTTTGTTACACTATTCTGCCGACATCGGATAGCTTAAAAAATTGCTTGTCTAATAAAATGCTCCAAATGCCGGAGTCTTAGTTCAAACATATAACAAATCTCGTAAGAAAATTTTCTCCATCCCAATTTTAAAGGTATTTCAATAAATTGACATAAGCAAAACATCAATTATTTCGAAACGAAATTTTTTGAGATACGCCCTTTTTTCTTAGTTCGGCAGTATTTTTAATTAAAATCAAAACCAATGAAATTTGATATGTTTTTTTTTGTGAATTTTTGTTACTTTCAATGTAAAAAAATATGCTTCTACAAACACAATTCTGTTTCTGTTTTTTCAATTTAAATTTAAGGTCACCGTATACATCATATTAAATCCTTTTAAAAAGTATTTTATCCAACTTTGATTTTGTATTATATATTTTAAAAACGCTATTTGTCATTTATAGTTTTGTAGTCATACGTTAATTCACAATTTGAGCCTTAAAATGGATCGTTGGCTAAAAACTGGATCTATACTCAAACAAGATATGGGTGAAAGCGATTCTGATGAGGGACCATCAACCTCCATCAAGAAATGTAAAACTAGAATGTACTGTGATGAGCATTTATCATTTGGATTTACTTCTGTAAGCAAAGAAGATTTAGAAAGGCCTTTATGTGTGTTATGTCGCGAAAGCTTATCAAATGAATGCGTGAAACCCGCCAAACTCCGACGTCAATTGGAAACAAAGCATAGTGAGCACATTAGTAATTCTATCGATTTCTTTAAAATCAAAAAATAAGAACTTGTTTCAAGTCAAAATCTTATGCAAAATACCGCAACTGGTAGTATCAGCAAAAAAGCAGTAAAAGCATCATATGAAGTATCCCTACTAGTAGCAAAAGCTGGAAAACCCCACAATATAGCAGAACAACTAATTCTTCCTGCTGCAAAAGCAATAGCCAATACAATGTTGGGGGCCAAAGCAACAAAATATTGAAATTTGATTTCCTTATCGAACGATACGGCCAAGAACAGAATTGCAGATGTGTCATGCAATATAAAAGAGCAATTAATTTCAAGAGTGCTTAAAAGTCAATATTACTCACTGCAATTAGATGAGAGTACCGATGTATCTAACAATGCTAATTTGTTAGCATTTATTAGATATGAATTTGAATTTAAAATTCAAGAGGATTTGGTATTTTGTGATTTCCTACCACCGTGTATTACAGCTAAGGCAATATTTAACACTTTGAACCATTTTATAAACGAAAATGGAATCCAGTGGTCCAGTGGTGTTGGAATTTGCACTGCTCATGCAATGTCAGGTAGAAGAACTGGATTGATTGCTCTTATTGAAGATGTAGCACCTCAGGTCGTTTGGAACCATTGCTGCATACACAGGGAATCATTAGCTTCAAGAAATATGTCAACAGATTTGAAAAAAATATTGGATGAAGTCGTTAAAGTTTTCAATTTCATTAAGGCTCGCCCACTTAATTCCCGTGTTTTCAAAGTTTTGTGCGAGGAGGTGGGGAGTCAACATAAACAACTATTATAACACACAGAAGTACGTTGGTTGTCACGAGGGAAAGTACTCAATCACCTTTTTGAACTTCGTGAAGAAATAAGATTATTTTTAATGGAAACGCAATTTGAACTAAAAGAATGTTTTAATGATTTTCTCTGGTTAGCTAAGGTTGCTTACTTGACTGATATTTTTTGTTATTTTAATGAGCTAAATTTGAGCCTACAAGGTGCTTCAAATAAATTTAAAGTTGAAGATAAAATAGAAGCGATTATAAAAAAAATCGAATTATGGTCAATACGCATTCAAAATTGTGTGTATGAGTCTTTTCCAACACTCAGCGACTTTATAAAATTTTCTAATCTCTAAAAAGCAGCTTCCGGAAGTATTTTCCCTGTCTTTATTCTGGCAACGACTGGATCAGGGACCCATTCAATACAGATGTTAGTTATGCTAAGCAATTATCGACATTAGAGCAAGGTATGCTTGTGGATATCTCTTGCGATACGTCTTTGAAACTAAAGTTCAATAAAATTGAACTAACTAACTTTTGGTTACTGTTAAAATCCGATTACCCTGCACTTGCAAATAAGGCCCTCCAAAACTTGATTCCGTTTTGTACAACGTATTTGTGTGAACAGGCTTTTTCGGTACTATTTATATATATAAAATCAAAGTATAGAAACAAGCTTAATGTAGAAGCAGACCTGAGGATAAAAATTTCGAATATAGAGCCGGACATTGTGGATTTGGTTTCAAGAAAATTTAAGAAAATTTAGTTTATAAAATAACCAATAGTCACCAAAAAAATAAATTTCATTATAAGCTTTATTATTATTATATTATTTATTAAAAAAAATAGGAAAAAAAACAATCTATTTTCTAAGCTCTATTTTGATCAAGAAATATTTGTCTGAGTTTAATGTACGAGTACATATTTTGACTTGTAACTATTTTAATTCTTTGACATTTCTACAATTTGTATTCATTTGAGTTTTACATTTAGATTTACATTACATGAAAATTCTTATAAAAAATGTTTGCCTCTATAAATGCGCAAGATTTGCTAAAATACAGAGAGGTATGATTGTCAATATTTATTGGAAAGTAGTGTCAATTAGAGGTCTGCATAAGTATAATCGTTAAACCACGAAGCTTTTACCGAAGGCATTTTAATTGATTTGAATGCGTATAAATAGCGTTTGTTTGTGTTACTGTTACCATCATTATAAATTTTTCTTCTTACTCGTAACTAACTGTACGTAAATGATTGCATCATGTGTATGCATAATACGCATGTATACTGCGAGTACAACGAGTACCGCGGATACTACTCGTTTGATACGTTGTACTACGCAATAATACACTCTAACATGCTTAGAAATGATTAGTGAAGATTAGTCATAATTTTATGTGTGCAGGCGAGTTATGTCCATGTTTTTCTAAATAAATTTATTCTATGTACAATATTATAAAAAGAGTTGTTGAAAACAAAAAAGGTGATAGGTTTTCTTACTCTATTTCCCATAGTTTTTGAGATATTTCGATACAAAAAATTTTCAAATAACTCAAAAAAAAAAAAATTGTGCAGTTATTTTAAGAATGACCGATATCAATATGCGCATGTAAACTTTTTTAATTTATCGTTATCTATATAAATAAAATTTTTTTTTTATATTGATTATTTATTTGCAATCTATCTTAAGTTAGACATTCAGCAAATGATATAACTACATACTTAAGTTTAATATAACAGGCGTAGATAAACTTCAATAAGTATATCTACATATGCATACATATATGTATACATATGAACATAATTAAACATACAAAAAGATTTCAGACTATTATTTCAACCTGGATATAAACATTGTATTTTTATCTACTTAATCTCTAACTATTATATAACTATTATATAACTATTTAAATATTTACATCAGATATACTTATTTTCTGAATGGGAGATCCAGCACATGGTGCCGTTTTAATCTATTAGCCTCAAAAGTGTCATCAAGTAAACAAAGAGTCGCCAGGTTTGAGTGATTACTAAGCCGATTCAGATATTTTTCACTATACTTAATAATTCCTTTTTTAACGTGTGGTAAATCTAGGTCATAGTGCAGCGTTCATTGGTGACAAACCAAGAGCATCAACTATTTTTCTTAAAGAATTTGATTTGTTTAAGACTAATAATTATTATATTAATAATTGAACAATTTTATATTGAACTTTTTTAGTCATTTTTATTCAACAAACATGACAAAGATAACAAGTGGATCAATTTAACCTGGTAATTGGTGACATATGTTTCGGCTATTACCACGTATATACATATTTATATGCATATACATAGCCTCATCAGACCAGTTTTGGTTAAGTTGTACTGAGAAGGCTATGTATATGCATAGAAATAAGGAGAACTTGCCAATTTTTCAATAATAATAAAAAGTAGCTGGAAATTTCCAGAACTTTGAAAATATATGAAAATATACATATGTAGAAAATCATAGCACAGGTGTAAGCAAAACAGCTTAAAAGTGCTATGGCAACAAAAAACATAACTCAGAAAGATAACAAGAAAAAATGGAACAATGCGTGCGGAATGCAAAGAAATACGCACTTTGTACACTTCAAGGTCACATACCCAATAGGGTGTTCGAATCTCAGTATCTCAGTACAACTTAACCAAAACTGGTCTGATGAGGCTATGTATATGCATATAAATATGTATATACGTGGTAATAGCCGAAACATATGTCACCAATTACCAGGTTAAATTGATCCACTTGTTATCTTTGTCATGACGCAAGAAACGAGAGCAGGAAAGGCACGAGCGTGAGAAACTCGAATTGTTACGGGGCAGGAATGATGCTCGAAAATTTTACCAACAAGTCAAGCGTCTAACCCAAGGTTTCAAGCCCGGAGCATCAACCTGTAAAGATGAACATGGAAATCTGGTTACGGATACGCAGGGTGCACTGAGATTATGGAGGAAACACTTTTCCAAGCTGCTTGCTGGCGATGACTCCACCAATCCCGCCTTTGGAGAAATTAACCCGATGCCACCAATCAACGACGATGGTGTGGACGTACCACCACCTAGCCATGACGCGGTACGAGTTGTGATCCAACGACTTAAGAACAACAAAGCGGCTGGTGCCGATGGCCTGCCTGCTGAATTGTTCAAGACCGGCGGCGATGAGCTGATAGGGTGTATGCATCAACTAGTGTTTCACCGAGGCCGAGGCGAGGCGAGGTTCTAGTTGATCTCGGTCTCGCCTCGTTTTATAAATTTAAGTCTCGCCTCGCCTCGGCCTCGGACGAGATCTTGCCATCACATGCCTCGCCTCGCCTCGCTTCGCCTCGTTCTCGGCCGAGGCACCTCGGTAAAAAAAGCGAGGTTTTTATTAAAATAAATAAAAAATTATATATGTATCAGGGCTGATAGGCTGATCAAGCCTCAAGAAATAAAATATCTGTTTTTATTTTTGGTGATAAATTTAATTCTTTTCTTATAAGGGAAGGAGACGCATTGTCTATTTTTCCAAGCCAAACTAAGCTATGAACCTTTTACAATATATAAGCAAAATATGTACCAAATCTTATTTATCTACGTCAAATAGATATTGAGATATGATAAAGTTAATTTTTTTCTTATATTGAAGGCATGGTACCGCCCATTTTATTAATTGAATCTTAGTTGTGCCTTTTATAAATATACCAAGTTTTATTAATCTGCATCAAGTTGTTGATAATATATGATGAATTCTGTTTTTCTCCTATGTGGGGGTGGCATCACCCATTTATCGTAAACTATATTACGGAGCATCCCAAATCATAAGAAACATATATGTATGTCAAATCTTTCGTCGGTCGGTTGAACGGTTTAGGAGTCCATTAGCTACGAACATACATATATTGATCTTTATTTATATACTAGCATTACCCTGTGCGTTTCGCTTCACCTTACCGGTTCTTAGAAAGACTATTAGAATAAATCAATTTCAATGCAGTGTAGTCAATCATGCAGTTTTGCTTATAGCCTTACATAGCCTTACATGCTTCCCTAACTGATCAATCGAGGCGAAGTCACATAGAAGCTATTGCGATCCAAGCACTTCTGTGCACTAGCGCTTGGACCAAATCTGAACTCGTAAGAAGCACATGCGGATTAAAAATAAAACAAAGTAGTTTACTCAAAATAAAATACTAAAATATTAGTTAAATATAGATTTTATTATAAAAATTACGTTCATATTTTGAATCTGCATATGATTCTTACGAGTTCAGATTTCGTCAAAACGCGCCTCGCTCTTGGTTTCGAAAACGAGGCTAGGACGAGGCGAGACCGAGGCGAGGCCGAGGCGAGGTGCCGTGTGATCTCGCCTCGCCTCGGTTAAGCGAGGAAAATTTATTTTTCCATCTCGCCTCGTTCTCGCCTCGGTCTCGTAGTCAAAAACGAGGCTGCCTCGTAGCCTCGGTGAAACACTAGCATCAACTCATCTGCAAAATATGGCTAGTAGAAAGCATGCCCGACGATTGGAATCTCAGTGTCCTTTGTCCTGTACTGAAGAAAGGTGACCCGACAATCTGCGCTAACTACCGGGGAATCAGTCTTCTTGCCATCTCTTACAAGGTCCTGTCGACTGTACTGTGCGAAAGACTTAAGCCGTTTGCCAACACACTGATTGGGCCTTATCAGTGCGGCTTTAGACCTGGTAAGTCCACCATAGACCAGATCTTCACACTACGTCAAATCCTGGAAAAAACCCACGAAAAACAGATCGATACCCATCATCTCTTTATCGATTTTAAAGCAGCTTTCGATAGCCCGATACGGGATTGCCTGTATGCCACCATGCAGAGTAGGAAGGGACCTCTCCGAACCATTTGATACCGAACGAGGTTTCAGACAGGGCGATCCATTATCCTGCAACCTCTTCAACTTTGTGATGGAAGGGGTGTTGCGAAGAGCCAGTGTACATCGTAATGGCACTATTTTCTACAAAAGTGTCCAGCTCCTTGCATATGCCGATGATATTGATATCATTGGACGTTGTAAGCGAGATGTTACTGCTGCGTTCTCTGCTATCGAAAAAGAGTCAGCGAAAGTGGGTTTGACGGTGAACGAGGGCAAAACAAAGTATATGCTGTCCACAAACAGGGAGACGCGGCGTATTGGATCCTTTGTTACTGCGAACAACTATACTTTCGAAGTTGTCAAGGAATTCACCTATCTTGGCACCGCCGTGAACACTCAAAACGATGTCAGCCTGGAGATAAAGCGAAGACTAACTCTTGCTAATAGGTGTTACTATGGTCTCAGTAAGCAATTGAGTAGTAGAGACCTCTCTCGCCCGACAAAACTGACACTCTACAAGACGCTCATCTTACCCGTGCTACTTTACGGCGCAGAAGCATGGGTTGTGTCGCAGACTGATGCAGCCACGCTTGGGGTGTTTGAGAGAAAAATTCTTCGCAAAATCTTCGGTCCTGTTTACGTCGGCGACGACTACCGTATTCGAATGAACCACGAACTGTACGAGCTCTACGCTGACATTGACATAGTCAAGCGCATCACTATTCAACGTCTGCGCTGGCTGGGACATGTTGTGCGTATGGACGAAGAAGCTCCGGCGAAAAAGGTGTTTGATGCGGAAGCCGCTGGGCGACGACGAAGAGGAAGACCATGCCTCCGATGGAAAGACCAAGCCGAGGAAACCCTATCCACGCTTGGTGTGAATGATTGGAGAAGGCGTGCGCAAAGCAGAGGCGCCTGGAGAGAGCTTTTGAGGTCGGCCGTAACCCGGTAACGGGTTGTTATGGCCACCCAGGTAAGGTAAGGTAAAAAAGTTCAATATAAAATTGTTCAATTATTAATATTTTTCTTAAAGTTTTGAACTGAAATCGCTGAATGATTTCTATGTTTGAATTGCTAGCTGTGCCCCATAGCTGAATGCCATAGGTCCAAATATGTTTCAAAATAGGTTTGGTACAATCTGATTTTATTTTTAGTACTTTGCTTTGACTTTCGACCAATGAGCCAATACATCTTTTTAACTTTCCAGTTCAATGATTGTTGCTTAGCTTTTATATGTTTTTTCCATGTGTGCCGACGATCCAAATGCATACCAAGGTATTTTACAGAGTCAGATTGTGGTATTTCGGTATTATTAAGATATACTGGAGGACAATTTTTTCTATTTAAAGTAAACGTGACGTGTGCTGACTTTCCCGTATTTATCGTGATTTTCCAAGTTGTGTCAGCCTTGCAACAAATTCAAATGAGTTTGAACTACAGCTGAAGCTTCTAAGGGACATTTCCTACTTGCAGCTAAAGCAGTGTCGTCTGCATAAGTAGTTACAAGAAGGTCATTCGACGTGGGCATGTCAGAAGTGAATAGCGTATAAAGTACAGGCCTTAGGGCACTCCCTTGTGGTACACAAGCGCCAATTTTGTACATTTTTGACACTTCGTCTTTACACTTGACATAAAAATATCTGTCGCTGAGATAAGATTTCAAAACAAAGAAGAAAGGGGCAGGTAGAAATTTTTTGATCTTATATAGAAGATCAGTGTGCCAGACCCGATTAAAGGCCTGTTGTACGTCTAAAAATACAGCGCAACAGTAATTTTTATTTTCAAGACTTTCTTGGATTATATTAACAACTCCATGGCATTGTTCGGAGGTGCCGTGTTTGTGCCTAAACCCAAACTGGTGTTCAGGTATGATGTTCTGCCTCTCTATAATCGGTAACAATCTTTTTAAAAATAATTTTTCGAATATTTTGGAAAATGTTACCAGTAAACACATTTCCATTGCTGTGGAAAATGATCTAGTCGTAATATTGCATTAAACGAAAGAGTAAGGTAAGAAATTGCTTTCTCTTGAAGAGATTTTAAAACTTTGCTTTCAATTCGATCGTATCCAGACGTTTTATGATTGCTTAATTTAGCTATTTCACTTTCAACCTCAAATGTAGAAATTCGATTAATTGGAAAGTCCATTTGACAAGCAATATCTAAGAAACTACAAATATCCTCATCATTATTGGTATTGACAAAATAAATAAAATGATAGCCGTTTTCGATGAACGGGATTCACGCAAAATCTACTGAATCAATTTCGATCAAAGTTTTTTAGTTATCTTTCTTAGGCGCTTGGTCTTAACATAGAATTAAAGTTATCACGATATTCCTCTTAAATATCATAGTATTAAAGTTTTAAAATTGTTGAAAAAAATTAATTTCACACATAGAAAGAAGCATGTAAGCATAACAAATCGTTTAATAGTAAGTTAAGCCTTAACCAAAATAGACGTGACGAGACGGTAGCAATTGAACGAACGTTTGCACTCGTTTCGTCTGTTTTGACATTTAACCCAAAATGTTACGCTAACCAACGAACCGAAAAAGCTGTTATGACGAGTAGCAACGTTTTGAAGTTCGGTTCTTACGGAACTCTTACGTCTCGTCAAAATGTTTCGTTCACTTTCGATCAATTACGTAGGTTCATTTTGGCTATCAACATTGGTTTACATACACTCGAACTTACTCGTTATGTCTCGTCTCGTCTCGTCTATTTTGGTTTAGGCTTTAAGACTTAACCAAAATAGACGTGACGAGACGGTAGCAATTGAACAAACGTTTGCACTCGTTTCGTCTGTTTTGACATTTAACCCAAAATGATACGCTAGCCAACGAACCAAAAAAGCTCTTATGACGAGTAGCAACGTTTTGTAGTTCGGTCCTTACGGAACAACTCGTCTCGTCAAAATGTTTCGTTCACTTTCGATCAATTACGTTGGTTCATTTTGGCTATCAACATTTGTTTACATACACTCGAACTTACTCGTTACGTCTCGTCTCGTCTATTTTGGTTTAGGCTTTAGTGGGTTAGTAAGAGTGTGTGCGTTTTATTTTTATATGGCAATGCAATGGAAGACAAAAAACGGAATTTTCCTCTCGCTCTCATTCTCAATTTTTCAACACAACAACGCGGAATTTGTGAACAATGAAGAATGAAAAAAAAAATTACAGTAGGTTCGCAGATAGAAAACACACATGCTGTCCTACATGGCTTGACAACATGTGTTACTGTCAATATTGCTTTAAGTTCACATTATGGAGCATGCCATCAAACATCAATTGCAGAACAATTTGTGAGCGTCCACATCGAAGTAAACTGCATGAAATCCTATTTAAAATGAAAAATGTTCACTAAGCTTGATAGTCAGTTCACACAGGTTGTATGGTTGGACACTGCCAGCAGAAAAATCAACAATTTTTGAAATCCATCCAACATGTGTGTCAAGCGGTCATTCCTAGAGTTTACTTTATCGAACATTGATGTTGTCAAGCCATGTTGGACAGCATGTGTGATAATGTGAACTTGGTTAATTGAATGTGTTAGTTAGTGTGTGTGCTTTGGATTTTGTCTTTCACATGGCAATGCAATGGAATATTTATGGAAGAGAAAACAACAACAACAACTCTTAGATCTGTGAAAAAGAATCAAAATTGACTGTAGTTCTATTTAAAAAAAAATTAAATTGTTTGCCTTCGCAGAAAAACAGGCTACGCGTACAAAGTCGCGGGCATCTGCTAGTACTTAATAAATTATAACAACAAAACAAAAAATAAACGTTGGATTTTCTTAATAACAATATAGGACCGTAGCTATAGTCAATTTTCTACATCATTCTAAAGATAAAACTACTAAAAGTTATTTTGAACATATCTAAAACGTGATTTTGATGATAAAAAATTACTATAATGCTGTACATTCGTTTTATTTCAATTATCAGATAAATAAATAAAAAAAGTTGTACATGTTAATCTTCTGCCAACGCCTTGGTGCAAAAATAAATTCTCCCTACCTCACTTTCATCGAATAAATAAAACAATAAAGCACGTCATTCAGTTCGATTCATTACCTTCAGTTTTGTTGTGCGTATACATACACGAAGTTCACTCAACTTTTTTTACTTTACGCTATGGTACTCAAAAGAAATGTGTACTTGTAATTAGAGTAACAGAAAACTGAACGAGTAAGTTTTTGGTATCCGTGCAGACCTCTAGTGTCAACTTTTGGACCTTCAAATCCGGAAAAGACCTTTGAAAACCGGAAAAATTAAAGCAAAATAATAAGACTTCGTTCCTTAACTTCATCAGATAACCGGACATTTTATGTCTGATTGAGTTTGACAACCAGACAAAACTTTCAAAAACCAGACTGTCTGGGTGAAAACCGAGCGGTTGATCGATAGGGGGTCCTCGGACTACATAAGTTTAAGAACCCCTGTCTTAGTCAATTTAAATAGATTCCTGGTTAATATTATTAACAAGACTCAATTGAGTTTAACCATATATAGCTTTGAATTAACTAGATTAATTTTTGTTATTTTTAATCAGACTTCTGCTTGAAATATCCAAATTTTGACATGACACCAAAACATTACGTTTCCTACCAAGTTGAATTAACTAGGTCTTGATTCAGTGCAAGAAAAACAGTTTAAATTGAAACACAAAATTATTTGTGATCTTAAATCTTTGTGAAATTATGTGAAAAAATTAAGGTTTTATTAAACACATTTTTTTTGTTATTTTAAGTGGTAAAATTAAACATAAGTTATACTTAACAAAAGCATGTTTTCAATTTCAAAAATAAGTAAATATAAGTAATTTAGAGAGAGGCATGATACGAAAGGCTACATAAAGCGAACAATAGTTACGCTTCACATTCTACTTCTAATTTAAAAACAGAAATAGTTATTACAACAACTACTATGCACAAAATATTTTTGTATGGCACATACGATCATTTCGCCCACAAGCAAAAAATGCATTGAAACATACGATTAAATATACTTACAATCAATTTTTGGCGCAACTATAAAAATTTCAGCTACAATATTTTACCAGGTGATGCGGGGTGTAGAGTAAATTTGCACCAAAAAAATTAATTTCGGAAAAATGGAATATATGTATGTACATAATCGTATTATGATCATTTCGCGGAAAGGAGTCGATATTACGATGTACATATCTTGTCCAAAAACTCGATAACAACAAATTTTTGTTGAGATACATAATTTTTCTTTGGATTCAAATACATTTGATCAATTGTTAAACTTGTATTGAGTTTTTTTATTAAACAGCAACATCATTTTAGTATTAAAACACAAACTTTTTTTAATTACATTTCATTGTTGCATCAAATTCACATAACACTTCGTTATTTTATATTTTGGTAAGAAGTAACGAAAAATAAAAAAAAAGTTACAAAAATAGCAAATGTAGCAATAAGAAAGTTATAAATTTGCCCATCTTTGCACTGGACTACATTTCTTGTAAGGCAAGTACTTTCTTCCCTTAGCATTCCCCTACTGGGGACATTGCTGAAATATTTCGAAACAAATGCTTACCTGTCAATAGCTAGATGATAGGCACCAGGCGCAGAATTTGATCGTCCAGCACGTGTGAATCTCTCAATACGTGAACCACCACGTTGTGGAGCTCTTCCAGAAACACTCCTTAAGAAAGGGTTTCCAAATGAATGATTTTTTAGCATAGTTTTAATCAGAATTAAAGTGTCCAATTTTGGAATGCTTTTCACAACCGAGTTAATGTCATCCTCACTTATTTGAATTAAACAGCAATTTTCGTCTTCTGTTGGAAGTGGGTTGACTCCACCT
The DNA here is from genome assembly GCA_949775025.1 of Tricholauxania praeusta. Classification (NCBI taxonomy): domain Eukaryota; kingdom Metazoa; phylum Arthropoda; class Insecta; order Diptera; family Lauxaniidae; genus Tricholauxania; species Tricholauxania praeusta. The sequence goes on along the minus strand of OX459029.1, from coordinate 71,035,904 downwards.
GCTGTTACCCATGGATGTTCCTGGAAAAATTTATAAAAGGAAAAATGTGTCAAGTCTTATTACTCTCACGTAAAGTAACATAACCTATGAATAAAATGAGACATGGATCATAAAAATCTATGAACGCGTTTTGCTTTTATTCACAATTAAGTGAAGGTATCTTCATTGAAACAAAAAATCAATATTCTTGTCAAAATGAGATACCTTCACTTACTTGTGAATAAAAGCAAAACGCGTTCATCGATTTTCAAGATTTATGTCTCAATTTGCTAATAGGCTATGTGACTTTACGTGAAAGTAATAAGACTTGACACTTTTTCCCGTTTTGGATTTTAAATGATTTTTAAAAATAAAAAATTTTAATTTCTTAGGCAAAAAATTATGTTTGTTCTTCATAAATTTATTTATAACTGCAAAACTGTTGATTATGTAGAGAAACAGTATATCAATAGGTTAAAGCAATTATAATTTTTAATTGTTTTAAGTTTGTTGCCGCAAAATCGGACTAGTAGTTTTTGAGTTATGTCAAACAAAAGAACCCCAAACGTGACAAATTCCCCATATGATACATACTAACTTCAAATCGATATATCTCGATTCCTAGACGTGATCCAGCGAAACGCCGGGATACGTATAACTTTTTTTTTGACCAATATAACTTTTCCCGGTACTCAGAACCCCCGCCGATTTTGGCTGTCGCACAGTGTTATTAGCAAAAGTATTTACCTTTATGATGTTAGAAAAATGAGTGTCAAATATTAAGAATATGTGTACTCAATAAGGGTATTCCTCTAAACGCGAAGATGCCTCGAAAACTGTGTAAGTTGCGTAAACTGAGAACATTCGAGCATCAAAAAAAATTTGTATGCAGCAAAGTTTACGCAAGCCTCGAAAACTTTTAATGAAAAAGCCACCTCGAAAGCCGGACAGTAAACCAGTGCTGCCGTTTGTCGAAACAATTTGCCGCCAATTTGAAATGTCTTTTGAAATTTTCACATTAATTTAACATAACGATTTTTAAATATATTTAAAGAATTTTTGTTTTTTTCCTATTTGTGTTTTGTTATTTATTTACTTAATTCTACCTTCTTTAATGCATTTTCTCTTTTTGGTATCATACATTTTCTTTTCATGGCTGCGGGTTGCCATTGCTTATTCGTTTGCACGTTTGCATAGATAGAGCGTTCCCGTAAAAAAATTCAAAATCTTTCGAGTTTTATATGCTTTTCGTGTTTTCGCTTTTAGAGAAATACCCTTAATATTTTAGCCTTACCCACAAGTTCCTCGAAGTTTAGTCTTAAACAAAAACCAGCAAAAATAAAAAAAAAAAAACTGCCAACACCATCTCCTCGAAGTTTTAACATGATTTTACTACGAGATTATCAAAGGCAATGTGGTTTCAAGTGCCATAAATTGACAGTCCGCTTGCGTAAAGTTTTTCTTAATTATGTAATTCTAGTCTGGTTTTTTGGGTAGAACACGGTATCGATTAATTTGTAAAAAAGATTATAAATTTTAAGGGCTCTAACGTCTTCAGCTCCATAGATATAGAGCATTAGTGACAAAACGGGGAAATTTGTTGTGGCTTGTTCTGGAACCTCCAAAATGAGATTTCACAAAAAGTTCCTAGGAAGATTTGGTTCGTTCTTGAACTTTTTGGGTAAAATTCTGTAAAACTGTCAAACACGAGAGAGTAAGAAAATTGCGCTCTGTGAAAGAAAAAAAATTTAAAGAGTACAGGAACGGAACAAACCATTTTTTTAGCACGAGAATAAATGTCAAAAATTTTTGAATGTAGTTGGAGCAAAAATTTAATTTTTTAAGCCCAGACAATAAATAAACATCTTAAATTTAATGTAGTTGAACAATAAATTGAATTCTATAAACGCAAAGAATAAAATGGATAGCAAAAATAGGCAAAATAAACTCAATATTTACAATTCAGCTTGCACAACATAGAACAGCTGATAGTTTGACACTTTTAATGAGTTTACACGCAAAAATTCTTCTAGTAAAAACCTTCTTCTTACAAAGAGAAAACATAAATTACCCTCTCATTTCCGTTCTCATTTACAGGATTTTCGAGTACGGGAACGATTTTTGGGTAAAAGCCTGCAAATTGTACTAATGCATTATGGTACAGGAACGCAATTATTATGAATGTATAAACTCCGGTTTTTAATCGTAAAGGCAATAGCATAGCGAAAGAATTTCGACTCTTTCTTAAGGTGCGTTTACTCAGCGCACCCTTAAAATGTTACTCCTGTTTTTCTATTACTGGTTTTGTATATAAAGAAATCTGATGAGATGGGGATAATTATGTGCAGAGATCTTAACTAACCCCTGCATTATACAGTCCGGTAGAACATCAACTTTATTAATCCAATACTTTTTGAGCACTGACGAACAACATGTTGTAGATGTCATACATATTAGGTTTTGGAAAATAAAGGAAAAGATGATGTAGTCGACTGTGCTAGTTCTCAACAAAGAAGACATCGGTGAAAATGTATTTTTACCTGATACATAAAAGTATGCATTTTCTTGTAAAAAAAATGGATATTCTGATTTTTTATCGAAAAACTTTTCTCGGCTCTTTTTTTACAAGGGATTTGTAGTGTATCGACTCATGCGACTACCACCTACAACCCAAATATTGGACACGTATGTACATATGCGTCACGCGAAACGCTCAACTGCACAAATAGTCCCTCAATTCGAATCATTGGAAATTGTATCCTAGTTTTTACGAAAGTGACGAATGGGGTCATTTCGTTAGCGCATTTCTCATTTGTAAATGTAAGTTATGGTAAGTAGATATAAAAGAATCTAAGTATATAACATTATTGTAAATAGTGTAATAGTTTATTAAAGATGGTATAAAAACACTGAAATAAATGAAGTAAGTATGTTTTTTGCTCATCAACTTCACCGAGTTGGTTTTTATTCAAGAGTAAAATACGAAACTAAAGACGCTTTCCTTTGAAGAATAGCGAAAAGAAACACTTTGCTTTCCTAAAAACGTAATTTAGCAAGAGTGGGTCCAAAAGCAGTATCTGCTGGTCATCTTTAGGATATCTATAAACATTTCGAGCACTAGGCGTTTGACCACAACCTGCTAGTTTCGGTACAAAAACTACCAGTACAGTTAAACCAGTTAAGATCCAGATAAAAAAAGATCTGATAGAAGAATACGTGCTTTTTGTGAACAAAAGTGCTTACTCTGAAGATGAAGTAGCGTTTCAGCAAGATGACCTGAAAATGACTTTAGTGACTTACGTAAAACGGAGGGACATTGCGTATAAAAGGATAAGTAATAAAATAATATAAAAAATTATTCATTGGAGATATCTTATCTATGGGGACTTAAAAGTTTTCTGACGATTCAGAGTACGAGGAACTAAGTTTTCGTAAACATTTATGTCAGATTTCAGCTTTTGACCAGCCCGTAAATTAAATCGGAAAAGTTCTTAATTGTGGAATTTGAATAAAACAATTTCGTGCATAACTATTTCAGATGCACTTACCAATATCTATGCATTATATAGTCTGGAATCACACAAACATTTTTTTTTTCTTTCATTGTAAGGAAAGGTGATAAAAAAAACAATTTATGGCAACAATTTAAAGTTAATTTGTATCCCTAGTTATTATAGTTAAGTACATTAAATAATGAAAACGTGTTTATGCATGAGAAATTTATTTTTAGCCTATATTTTATTTTATGGGCATTTTTCACTTTTTTAATAAAAAATTGTACTGCTTTACCTTTAGTTGCGGCAACGTTATTCTCTCGATCGGTTCTTTAGTCAACATGCGTTTTATGCAATCTCTAAGTTCAGTGCTAATTTTTGGAGATTCATGGAAAACAAGCGGATCATTTTTTATTTTTTCATACAGGACTGGAATCGAAGTTGCAACAAAAGGGACGTTTCCAAAAACAAGTGAATAAAGTGTTGCTCCCAGAGCCCAAACATCGACTGCTTTGCCACTGTACAAATGCTAAAAAAAAGCAAATAAAATTATTTATATAAGGACTGTCCCAGAAAAAACTTGCACTTTGTTTTTTAGTTATAAAAAAATACCCAGCAATTTTTTTGGTCTTTTTTCTTTTTTTATTAATATGGCTAGTGTTAAGAATATAAATAACTAAAAACATAATTAACAAATTTTTTTTTTTTCATAAAAATTTCTAACGTTGTTCTTAAGGCCCTTTATTACATTTTGTACAGGTGTTTTATCGACAGTACGGAACGATCTTTTTCACTTAAGTCTAAAGACTTGCAAGTTTTTTGTAGTCTTACCACTCCTTCGAAGATTTCTTTTCATTAGAGCCCGATATCTCCGAATTGGGAGAAGCTCTGGGCAGTTGGGCGGATTTGCAATTTTTGGTACAAAATTGATCTTTTTACTTTGATACCATTCCGTCGAAGCTTTAGAGTAATGAGAGGTTGCTAAATCGGGCCAGAGAATCACTGTACCTTCATGTGCACGAATAAATGGTAGAACACGTTTTTCGAGGCACTCGTCTATATAAACTTTTGAATTGATTGTGCCTTGCGTAACAAAGAAGCTTCTTCTGAGGCCACAGGTACATATGACCTACCAAACCATATATTGCTTCGAAAATTTTGAAATTTTTTTTTCTTTAAATTTACTAGGCATATGCCTCTTCTTCGGTGATGTATAATATTCGTGCCCAGGTAGCTGCTTAAAATCTGCTTTAACGTAAGTTTCGTCGTCCATAACACAGCAGTCAAATTTAGTCAGGTCCCTTTCATACAATTTTCGGGCTCGCATCTGAGCCATCAACTGCTTTTCATCAGAACGGTCTGGTACTTTTTCAACTCTATATGGCTTAGCTTACTTTTCTCCTTTATCTTTTGCACAGTAGATTTTGATGTACCTGCTCTAGCCGCCATATCTCGCACTGACGTGTTGGGATTCTGCCTAAAAAGGCGCTTCACCTTCGCCGCTACCTTTGGGTTAGAAAATTCTGGTTTTCTGCCTGAACCCTTTTTTCATGAAACAGGTAGACCCTTCTTATAATTAGAAATAACCGTTTTGACAGTTCTTTCTGATGCACCAACTATTTTTGCTATAGCTGAATATTTTAACCCTGGATTTTGCAGGTATGTGGACAAAATCAGTTCGCGGACTTTTTCTTGCTTGCTAGAAATCTTTGTCGTTAGAAGTGCTATCTTCAAGTGTTGTACATCATATCAAACGTCACTTTATATGGAATAAATATTTTGTCTTTTTAGACCTATAAGATTATCAGGTAGAGTATAATCTTAAAAAATAAAAGTGCAAGTTTTTTCTGGGACAGTCCTTACATATATGTATACTATAGCAATAAAAACAAATAATCCAATATATGTACATATATATTCCAAATTTTAAATTTTTACTTAAAGTTTTATCGGCGTAATTTTTATTTAAAAAAATATCCTGTACAGATTGAGGCAGGCTACATTTAAAATTGCAAAACTTAGGCTCCCTTGCTAATGAAATTAAAGATATTAAAGGCATTGTTAATAATGCTTTAAACGCTAAACTTAAATCTTTTAATAATGCTTATAACAACCAGCTGAACATTGAAGTACAAGAAACTCAATCATTGCCTAATTTCAATACAAATATTGCTGTTCTCGAACAAACTTCTCCTTCGTTAGTCTCTAATGTCAACACTCTTTCGACTGCTGCACTAGCTTCTCGAACTTCTCCTATCACTACAACTGAAGGTGTTTCTCATAAATTTTCTGATGTTGTTGCTGACCGAATGCCTCAGCATGCCTCTACCTCCAAGGCCGTTGCTGATAATTATTCTCGCTCAGCTGCTGCTGCTAATCATGATGCTTTTTCGCCAAGCACTCAGTGGGTGGAGGTTAGAAAAAGAAAAATAAATAAAAATCATGTTGTTATTGGGCAAGGTAAATCTGCAGAATTAGATGTTATTGTTGATGTTAAAAAGAAATGGGTGCATTTATCTTCGTTTAAACCTACGGTAAGCGAAGATAATATTATAGCCTATGTAGAAAAACATGCAAATATTCCGAAAGAACACATCCAATGCCACAAATTAGTGAAGAAAGAAGCTGCACTAGAATCGTTAAAAAGCGTTAATTTCAAACTGGGTGTCGCTGAATGTTACTATGACGATATACTTAAACCATCGCTTTGGCAAACTTCAGTGAAAGTACGTCCTTTTCAATTTTTTCCAACGCAAGGGACTCAACAGACCCCGAAATAATTAGTAATAAAACAAAACTGCAGTCTCTTAAGATCTACTACCAAAACATTTCTGGTCTTAGGACAAAGTCTACAGCAGTTTTACTGGCTACATCGCAGTTGGATTATGATGTTATAATACTTGTAGAAACATGGCTCAATAGCAATTTTGGTGATGGTGAATTTTTCAACCCGTCCCTGTATCATGTCTACCGTAAGGATAGAGATGCTGTCGCAACTGGATGCTCAAGAGGAGGAGGAGTGCTTATTGCTGTAAAACGCACGGTGCGCTCATCTGTATATAAGCTAAAAAATTCTGATACCTTACTCGATCAGCTATGTGTCTCTATTTTTGGACCTAAGGAACAATTTGTATTTTGCGTTTCTTATATTCCTCCCAACAGCTTAGATTCATTGTATTTTGCTCATGTGGACAATGTTTTAAATTTATCAGATTTAGATAAAACTAATACGCATTTTTGTGTTCTAGGCGATTTTAATCTCAATGCACTCTCCTGGTCTTTTAGTGCGAATGGAAAAAATTCATTTCCAACAAATGTGAAAGCTAGTCATGAAATCTATTTGGTTGATGGTTTCTTTTGTTTTGACTTAGTTCAAATTAATAATTTGCTTAATAAATTAAATCGCATTTTAGACTTAATTTTCATAAGTAATTCAATAAAATATAAGCTGGAAGAAAGCATATTTCCAATATCCCCGCCGGATATGCACCATGTCCCGCTCGTGCTTCAGGTTGAGTTCTATGAATATTTAAAATTGCCTAAGATGATTAATATGTTAAACTTTAACTTTAATGCTTGTAATTTTGACACAGTTAATTCTATTATAGAGAGCATTGATTGGGGTAGTAAATTTTTACACAATGATACTGCCGTCTCTTTTGATATTTTTTGTTTTGAAATCAACAATATTTGTAGAGAAGTTGTGCCATTGATACGGCCAAGATTATATAAATTACCTTGGTATACCAAAGAATTAAAAAAGTTAAAAAACTTAAGAAATAAGTATTTTAATAAGTTTAAAACCACAAATGATTTCATAGATAGAAATAAGTATTTGTATTATTTGAATGAGTTTACTGTTCTTGAAAAATTTTTGTATAATAACTACATTTTAAATTTTGAAAAAAGTATTAAATCAAATCCTAAGTCCTTTTGGCAGTTTATACACTCAAAAAAATCACAATCTGATATTCCATCCTTAATGACCTTCAATGGAAATTCGTCTAGCTCTGTGGCTGGAATTTCCAACCTCTTTGCAAATTTCTTCATGTCCAATTTCGAATCTGACACTGGTTTAACTGATAGCTCTGATATTGATATCGATTCCTCATTTAATTTTGGCTCCCTAAATGTTACGGAAAATGATGTTGTGAAGGGAATACTGAATTTGAAGTCGTCTGTAAAGGCTGACTGTGATGGCTTCTCCGCTTTGCTATTTAAAAAGTGTGCTTCATCAATCTGTAAGCCTTTATGTCATATTTTTAATTTGTCTTTGTCATCTGGTGACTTCATTAAAAAATGGAAAATCGCGCATATTACGCCAATTTACAAAAGTGGAAGTAAAAATAATATTTCGAACTACCGCCCAATATCCAAGCTTTCAACTGTTTCAAAACTTTTTGAATTAATTGTAAAAGATAACTTGGTTTTTCCGCTCTCAAGAATTATATCTCCTTTCCAGCACGGCTTTGTTTCTGGTCGCTCAACTGTGACTAATTTGGCAGTTTTCACTGATTATTGCTTTTTAGCTTTTGAGGAAAGATGCCAGGTGGACACTATCTATACTGATTTCTCAAAAGCTTTTGACAAAGTCTCACATGGGATCCTTGTGAAAAAATTGGAGAAACTAGGCTTTCACTCTACTATTTTGAAATGGATAGTCATATTTATGCGATAGACTTTGCCATGTTGTGGTCGACGGCATTAAATCAAAATCCTTTGTTCCCACCTCTGGTGTTCCCCAAGGAAGTATCCTTGGGCCGCTAATTTTCATACTTTTCATAAATGATATTGGTTCCTGCTTTTTAAAAACTAACTATCTGCTATATGCTGACGATTTAAAATTGTATCTCAAAGTTAGAAGCATCAATGATTTAATTGATATTCAATTGGATTTAAATAGACTCAATACTTGGTGCCTTAATAACCGCCTAGCTTTAAATTTAAAAAAATGCTTTCATGTTACGTTTTCTAAACTAAGCAGTAATATTATTTTTCAATTTTCCATCGCAAATACATGCTTAAATCATGTCACTGAAATGCTAGACCTAGGTGTCTTACTTGATTCCAAATTAACATTTGCTAATCATTTTAACTACATAATACCGAAAGCATATGCTATGTTGGCCTTTGTGCGTCGTAATAGTTCCGAATTTAGGGACCCATATACGTATAAGCTTTTATTTGCAGCATTTGTTAGGTCCAGGTTGGAATACGCTGCTTTCATTTGGAACCCTTTTTATGCTATCCATATTAATCGTCTTGAAAGAGTCCAAAAAATGTTTCTGAAGTTTGCTCTTTTTTCGTTAAATTTTACTGAACCTATTCCTTCCTATAAGTCTCGATGTTTACTAATTGATTTAAAATCACTTGAAAATAGACGTATCATAAATTCGCTAATGTTTGTCTATGACATCATTTGTGGTAACATTGATTGTTCTAGCTTGTTAAGTAATATTAATTTTTTTGTCCCAATCAGAACTACTCGCCAGAATAAGCTATTTTTTATAAAATGTCATAAGACTAATTATGCATTAAATCAACCTATAATAAGATCACTTATTGAATTAAATGAATTAGCATTGTTAAATGAAATTGATTTTTGTTGGCCTAAGGAAATATTTAAAAAAATAATTAATAATTCTTACCTTTAATTTCTAGTTTTAATTTAAGTTTTGTAAATAATATTATTTCTATATCTAGCCTGTAGAACTTGGTTTCACTTGGCTCAAATAAATAAATAATAAAACATAATAGGTCTGTTCGAGCCGGAAAAAATAGGTAAATATATTTAAAGTTCTACCACAAAAAGTGTTCGATCCGGAAAAAATGTGGTGGTTGAGAGAGAAAAAATGAGAATTAAAAACAGCTGATCACTTCCCCTCCAAAAAAAACAAAATTAATTTTTCACCCAGACAAATTTCTTTGAAGACTATCAAAATCGTTGGCAACGAGACTGGAAACTCACTTCTGACAAGCGAGGGAAAAAATGTCTTGTCTTAATAGTATATGTCCAGTACTTTCCTTATAAGCTATCGATCCGGGGATTCTCAACGTATAACGATTTTATGTAAGAAAAGCTTTCGATTTCCGATGTCTATATGAGGCATCCAGTTGCAAACCCGGCCAGGTCAAAATAAATCAAATTTGAGATATATCTCATATACCAAAATCTAGACCATGCTTTATCTTTCTAATATGTTTTAGATTAAAAAAAAAAAAAATTTGACAGAAGTATAAAATTTTTAAAATTATTTTTGATGCATAGACTTCATAACAGGCCAAGTTCATGAACTTGCTTTCAAAACCGGTCCAACGCCTTGTAATCAAGGCGGACAAGTCTAGTACATTGATAATTTGTTGATTAATATGTCAAAACCAGCCAAGTTTATGTTCAATGAATCATAACCCGTAAAGTCCAAAATTGTTTTCTCAAAAACATAGGCAGATGAAATTCGAAAAGTCTGATCTGACGTGTTTCGAGTAACCTATTTTATAACCTATTATGCGGAAAACACGTTCTAATTTTTCAATGAACATAGGATGAAGATAAATGTTTTTCGTTGTTTTTCCAAAAGTATGAAAAAGGGACTTGGCCGGTTTTGCAACTGGACGCCTCATATCTCCGAAGCTAGATGCGTTCGCAACTTCTGATTCCATATTCGTTGTCAGTATCAAAAGCCTCGTATGTAAAGTAAACTTATGCCTACAATTCAAAGATAATTTATCAAGCTATAAAAATCAGGTACAAAACTTCAAAGTATGGGTGAAAACATTTTATGGCTCTTACTTGGCTGAAATTTCGCAATATTGTGGTATCAATGTCTAGTAATAAAAATGTATGAGAATTTTGCCCTAGCAATACTTTTTGCTGAAATAAAGCGGTATAAAATTCACGATTTTTGTACGTTTCCAGAATAAGTGTTTTTTTTTTCGAAAATTCATAGCTTACAACAAACTTTATCAATTAATACACCTACGCTTTTAGGTTTTTACTTGTACTTTTCGAAAAAAAGTTCTGCTTTTGCAAAAAAAAAAAAATTTACGCAAAAATTTTTCTGCATTTTTTTTCTTGAAAGACGCAATTTTGAAATTTGTTTTTTCTTAAAAAAAAACTTTGATTCATTCTGCGCTTAATGCTGCAAGTTTAATCGTGAGGAAAAAATTATTTATATTTTTTTTTTTAATTTAAAAAAAATAAGAGCTAAAATTTTTAAACTGATATGTTTTTTTGAAAAACCCATATGTTATGTTTTTTTTAAAAAACCCATTCCTTAATATTCTTTTAGTGAGCTTCAGATTAATGCTCGATCCGCAAGCTTCAAAATGGTATGCCAGTAACATTGGGGTAAGTAGTTAATTAAAATGTTTGAACCGTTAAACGAGTGCTGTACTGCGCGTTGAGTAGCTACTGTACTGATTTTTAGTTTCTGTTTAGTCTTTTGCAATATAATTTAAATTACATATCATGTTTTTAAAAATGGTGTTTAATAATATCCTAAATTATAAAAAAAACATCAACAATGAACATTAATTACGTACAAATAAAAATTTCTGTTTTTGTCTAATTTATCTATTGATAAAGATCGTGATTGCCGCCCTTATAAGTCGTCCAAAATTTAGCGCCCTAGACTGCAGCCTACTTAACCCATACGTACGTAAATCTGCCCCTGCCTTGAGTGTATGAAATTGATCAAACACTTAGCTTTTATTCGATCTTTTCATACATATATATTGCCTCAGTGTTTTAAAGCTAGATATTCATTATTATGTGGAATAGACCTACGTTCATAGTTCAAAATTTCATAATTCATAATTTTCAATGGCTAGTACACGAATGTATTTATTTATTTTATTTTTATTTATTTATTTATTTGAAAAATAATGTGGTTGTACAATTAGATCAAAGTCTTATGTAGTACATCAGCAAGTATATATGTTTATATCCGAAGGAAAAAGTAACTTAAATAAATAATAGTATACAGTGATATAGAAAAAAAAATAAAAATAGAGCTAACAATTATAAAACCTATTTACCGCCAATTTAAAGTGCACTGCATTTCGAATTTTTTTAATTTGAGTTGGTAATGAGTTCCACAGTTTGACAACACTAACATAAAACATACGAGAAGTAATTAAATAGTTGGATTCCGGTACTAGGATATTGCATGTTCGAGTTGATTGTAGAAAACATAGTTTTGAATACAAATAAAGGGGACGACGGGTGTTGATGAGTTTATGGATGAACATAAGATTACGAATATAGTAAAATTTGGTGATGTCATTGTTGAGAATTTGTATCGAATAATTGGAGATGTGATCATATTTTCTTTTAGAAAAAACATATCTTGCTGCTGTGTTTAAAGCCAGCTGCAAGATATGCCTCGATGCTGCATCTAAGGTCCCATATACTAATTCACTGTATGAAAGGAGAGGTATTAAAAAGATTTTAACAAGCTTTAGCTTCATCTCTTGGCTCACAAAGTCTGCAGAGGACCATAGTTTTCGTATTACGAAGTACATTTTCTTTACTAAGTGGTTGATATGATCCCTGCAGCTCAAGTTGAAGTTAATTCTAAACCCTAAACTAGTTACGGTCTTTTCATATTTGATTAACAACCCATCCACCATTATGGGAGGCAGCAATTGACTGTCATAATTTATATGTGAGATTGCAAGAGCTTGGGTTTTCAATGCATTTAATTTTAAATTATTTTCTTTAGCCCACCACTGTATTCTATTTAAGTCTTTATTCATACGACATATCAAATCCTCTGAGAGGCCAATGGGTCTCGAAAGATATATCTGTGAATCATCAGCATAGAGATGAATTGAAACATGTTTACAGCAGTAAACAATATCATTTATAAAAATACTAAAAAGGATTGGACCCAAAATCGATCCCTGAGGAACACCCGATAAAATTTCACTTAAGTTCGAAAAACTGTTTTGTGTGCGCACTCGCTGGAATCTATTTGTCAAATAAGTTTTTATAAGTTGCAAAGCATGAATGCCAAAACCATAATATTTCTCCAATTTAGTGAGCAATACCTCATGATTAAGCGTATCAAAAGCCTTAGAAAAATCTAATAAAACAAGAATTGTTAGATCACCTTTGTCATAGCTCGGGCGAATTTCTTCCATAATTTTAAGCATAGCCGTAGCACAGCTGTGACCTGCCCTGTAGCCTGATTGATTTTCAGAAAGAAGATTATGTTTATCGAGGTGGCAAACAATTTGTTTCGATAAAAATTTTTCAAAAACCTTCGATAAGGCTGGCAATATACTAATAGGCCGAAAGCACTCGTGTGATGTTGTTACATTCTTCTTTGCAACAGGAGTTACATTAGCTATCTTCCATGCTTCAGGAAAAACTCTGACAGTCAGAGCGAAATTTATAATGTGAGTTAGTGGTCCGATCACAAAAGGAAGAATAATTTTGATAAATTGAAGACTAATTTTGTCTTCTCCAATAGCATTACACTTAATAGCATATACGCATTTCATAACATCAACCTCACTTGCCATATCAAAATCGAACTTATTCTCAAAGTTCCGAACAAGATTTGGATTAACATGAAACATGGAACTATCGACCATAGAATTTGAACGCAAAAAGTATCTATTCATGTCATCAGCATCAAAGTTACAGTCACTTTTATTATTTTTTCCGACTCCTATTCTTTTCAAGTTGTTCCATAGCTTTTTTGATGGTAGGCTCACATTAAGTTTGGACAAGTAGTATTGTTTTTTAGTATTTTTGATTAAAAGAGCTACATAGTTTCTAACCCTACGATATGCTTCCCAATTAGCATCAGTAGAATTGTGTCTCCAACGTGAGTGCGCTTTACTACGATTTCTAATCCACAGGAGAACTTCATTATTAAACCAGGGCTGACTCAATTTTTTTATTTCTACTCTTTTTAAAGGTACATGTTTATTAAAGAGGTGGTTCACTAAAGCAGTAAACCAATTAATTTTATTATTAATATCGGAGTAAAACCGGCAATCATACCACGGCAATAAAGCACATTCTTCCATTAAACGATTATGGTCAATTCTGTTGAAATCTCTAAAGCTAATAAGCGAATTATTTTTAGGTAGATTGAAGCTAATGTGATAAGACAAAAAGAGCATATCATGATCTGAAATTCCTGGCAGTGACAGTTGTTCATAATGAATCAAATTGCTTTCATCTATAACACCCAGAACATCAAGCAAACTCGGTTTAGCATTTGGACCAAATCTGGTAGGAGAGTCATTTATTATCGAGATCCCAATACCATTCATTTCAGCCAATAAGCTTTCAGATCGAGAGTCTCTTTCTAGTAAATTAATGTTCAAGTCACCACAGAGTATAATGTGTTCGTAAAGTGGACAAAAATCTAATAGCTTATCAAAAAATTTTTTTAAATTTAAGGTCTTTGATGGGTTATAGACACATACAATGAGGCATTTTTGACATGCATCTCCAACTTCAACGCATAAAAATTCAATAGGATCAGAAACATCAGACCTAAATATAATAGTTTTATTTAACTGCCTTTTCACGTAAATAGCAACTCCACCGCCTCTCGTATCAGTTACCCTATCATTCCGAATTAACTCATAATCGCATAGATAATACATTTTATCATCATCATCCTCTTCAAACCAAGTCTCCACAACACACACAATATCAATACTTTGTTTTTCAAATACATAATTAATAAAATCTAGTTTCGATACATTTAAGCTGCGGGCATTAAAAAAACAAAGCTGAAAACCACGGTGATATTCACTCACCAGACGCAAAACTGTATTTAAATTATGTTTGTCAGTGTTCAAACTCGCATTTGGTCTATTCATTGACGTACATTTGTTTTGCACTTATAAATTGGCAGTTTATAATGTAAATGAAGTTTAAAATGGTAACAGTGATTAAGTAAATATATAAAATAAAATGTGATAAATTCAAGATACTTAAAATATAATGTTTTTGTTTACTATAAGTATGTGCATGCATGTATTTGCGTAATAACATATTTTTTGTTGTTATTTTTATGCAGTACTGACAACGATATCATCAACACTCTTCTTATCGACTACTCGTTTTGCTTGTCCCCCATTAACTTTTCGTACGAAGACCTGTCCACGAATTGAGAATGCAGTTGATAAGAGTTTTTGACGCTTAAGACTAGATGCGTAGTGCATGAGTTCACGATTCGCCCTTGTGAGGCTTTCATGCATATACACATTTGTATCACCATCCACTCCAATATCACTCAGAGTAAGCGATCTCTTATTTGCCTTGCTGAAGCCCGCAAGAGACCTGAACAGCTGACTGCGAGCATGAGATGAGTTTAGCTTTATTATTATCGGCGAATGCGTGTTTTTATTTTCCTTCTTTTTAGGTATACGAAAAGCTTCACGCACCGAAGGCATTTCGTGTCGCAAAGCTTTACAGATTTTAGAAAAAATTTCAGTGCAGTTGATGTTGTCAGAATTGGGAATGCCGTTGATTATTAAATCTGAAGCAACGGCTTCATTTTCGCATTTCTCCGCATCTCTTTTGAGTTCATGCAATTCTGTTTTCAGTGCAGCGATATCATTGCACGATGCTTCAACAGCTGTCAGTCTCACTTCGATAAATTTCATTGTTGTTTTAAAGCTTACCAGATCAGCGGACAGTTCATCAATTCTCTGCATAACTCTTTCTTCACTTCTCTTTAGCATCACACTCAGTTGCTCAATTATCGATTCCTTTTGTTGATTTATTTCCAATTTCACTTGCTGAATCCAGTGTGCTGCCGCCGGGCTTTCGGTACGTTGTATTTTCTGCTGAACTGGAGTTTCGTTTTTTTGAGGGGAAGTCTTCGTAGTTCTTGTTGTTTTTCTATTTCCAGACATGACTCAGTGTTTAGAATATTTAATACACAAGTATATTGCAAAATTAATTTTTCGATATTATTCCAAAACCCCACGTATAATTTAAGAATTTTTTTAGTGCGCGACGTTTCAATAACTATACCACGCAATTTTTTTCAGATTCGGGATTTAATCAAATGGTACTTAACGTGAAAAATGCGATTTAATCGGCAGTACAAATTTAATACGTCTACTCGCTATGCATAATATTATATATTATCAAAAAATTACGAATGTAGTACAGGGTAAAAGAAGAAATCATCTTTTAAAAAACATAAAATACAACTGACGCATATGGAATTATTCTCACCTGCCCTGGAATTAATGTCTCCGGCGCTCTAAATGCAGGTGTTCCTGCCGTGGATCCATTATTCATTGTTGCATCTTCACCAAGAAATTCATTGCACACACCAAGGTCCGCAATTTTAACACGTCCGCACTCAGTAAGCAATAGATTTCCCGGCTTTATGTCAGCATGAATAATTCGCTGGTAGTGCACTAAAATTATGATGAAAAAAACATTACCAACATTTTGTATTTAATTAGTTTCTTAAATTATTAAGACTATTTGGTCACAAACGGTACATATTTTTACGGAAAAACTATAGTAGAAAATATACGAATTAAATACATATAACAGAATATATTCAGAATCATATGCTACATATGTATAAATTTCGAATATTTTTTTTGTATGCAAACAATATAATCCGAATATATTTTTGAATATAGGCAAAATATACAAGTTTTGAACTTTACATGTATATTAGGGTGGTTCTTGGAATAAAAATTGAGAAAATATGATAGAAAAATATTACGAATTTTTTAAAATTTTTATTTTTAGCCCATACTGACCCTATTTTAATATGAGATTTTGCCTAAGCCGCCATTTTTTTAAACTATTTTTTACGTGGTTTTTAATTTAGAAAAAGAATCGGATCTAGTTATAGCCATGGAAAGTTGCGGATATGGCTTTTCTAAAAATCAATAGAAGTTGGGAGTGCTTGAATAAATTTTAAATATATTGATGCCATGGAAACTAATTTTACAGTCTATAAAAATGGCGTAAAAATGTTGTAATCAGGTTTTTTAAAAATTTTCACCATTTTTTTTTTAAGACCGTTATTTTTTCTAAAAAATGTATTATTAATCTTTAATTTATCAACGCATTATGAAATCCTAATTAATTTCGTTTAATTCAATATGTTATTTGATACTAATTATTCTTTTTTATGCATATTATATACAAAAATAATGAACAAATTGGTGCCTATTTATATAATGTATATATTTCAATTAACTAAACATTATGAACTTACAGTCATTTTAGCAAAGACCAATATTGTAAATTTTACTTATTGATCAATGCTATTTTTTATTCAACAAACATGACAAAGATAACAAATGGAACAATTTAACCTGGTAATTGGTGACATATGTTTCGGCTATTACCACATAGCCTCATCAGACCAGTTTTTGGTTAATGTTGTACATGGAATCGATCCCCTGACCGTACATGCATTTCAATTGCATATCTGTCGACGGCCGCTCTAACGACTGAGCTACTGAGGAACTGACCTTGAACTTTGGCTTAGAGACTTGCTATGATTTTATTTTTCGAAAATTGTGGTGTTGCCAGCCACATATTTTTTGAAATTGGCGTGTTCTCCGTATGGTTTAAGAAAGTTGATTTTTGCGACTGATTATTTTTATTTATAATTAAACATTATGAACTTACAGTCATTTTAGCAAAGACCAATATTGTAAATTTTACTTATTGATCAATGCTATTTTTTATTCAACAAACATGACAAAGATAACAAATGGAACAATTTAACCTGGTAATTGGTGACATATGTTTCGGCTATTACCACATAGCCTCATCAGACCAGTTTTTTGGTTAATGTTGTACATGGAATCGATCCCCTGACCGTACATGCATTTCAATTGCATATCTGTCGACGGCCGCTCTAACAACTGAGCTACTGAGGAACTGACCTTGAACTGTACAAATTGCGTATATCCATTTATTATCTCTTGTCACTTTCTCGCTTGTTGTCACAGCTGCTAAGCCATTGGCTTAGAGACTTGCTATGATTTTATTTTTCGAAAATTGTGGTGTTGCCAGCCACATATTTTTTGAAATTGGCGTGTTCTCCGTATTGTTATCTTTGTCATGTTTGTTGAATAAAAAATAGCATTGATCAATAAGTAAAATTTACAATATTGGTCTTTGCTAAAATGACTGTAAGTTCATAATGTTTAATTATAAATAAAAATAATCAGTCGCAAAAATCAACTTTCTTAAACCATACGGAGAACACGCCAATTTTAAAAAATATGTGGCTGGCAACACCACAATTTTCGAAAAATAAAATCATAGCAAGTCTCTAAGCCAATGGCTTAGCAGCTGTGACAACAAGCGAGAAAGTGACAAGAGATAATAAATGGATATACGCAATTTGTACAGTTCAAGGTCAGTTCCTCAGTAGCTCAGTCGTTAGAGCGGCCGTCGACAGATATGCAATTGAAATGCATGTACGGTCAGGGGATCGATTCCATGTACAACATTAACCAAAAACTGGTCTGATGAGGCTATGTGGTAATAGCCGAAACATATGTCACCAATTACCAGGTTAAATTGTTCCATTTGTTATCTTTGTCATGTTTGTTGAATAAAAAATAGCATTGATCAATAAGTAAAATTTACAATATTGGTCTTTGCTAAAATGACTGTAAGTTCATAATGTTTAATTATAAATAAAAATAATCAGTCGCAAAAATCAACTTTCTTAAACCATACGGAGAACACGCCAATTTCAAAAAATATGTGGCTGGCAACACCACAATTTTCGAAAAATAAAATCATAGCAAGTCTCTAAGCCAATGGATTAGCAGCTGTGACAACAAGCGAGAAAGTGACAAGAGATAATAAATGGATATACGCAATTTGTACAGTTCAAGGTCAGTTCCTCAGTAGCTCAGTTGTTAGAGCGGCCGTCGACAGATATGCAATTGAAATGCATGTACGGTCAGGGGATCGATTCCATGTACAACATTAACCAAAAACTGGTCTGATGAGGCTATGTGGTAATAGCCGAAACATATGTCACCAATTACCAGGTTAAATTGTTCCATTTGTTATCTTTGTCATGTTTGTTGAATAAAAAATAGCATTGATCAATAAGTAAAATTTACAATATTGGTCTTTGCTAAAATGACTGTAAGTTCATAATGTTTAATTATAAATAAAAATAATCAGTCGCAAAAATCAACTTTCTTAAACCATACGGAGAACACGCCAATTTCAAAAAATATGTGGCTGGCAACACCACAATTTTCGAAAAATAAAATCATAGCAAGTCTCTAAGCCAATGGATTAGCAGCTGTGACAACAAGCGAGAAAGTGACAAGAGATAATAAATGGATATACGCAATTTGTACAGTTCAAGGTCAGTTCCTCAGTAGCTCAGTTGTTAGAGCGGCCGTCGACAGATATGCAATTGAAATGCATGTACGGTCAGGGGATCGATTCCATGTACAACATTAACCAAAAACTGGTCTGATGAGGCTATGTGGTAATAGCCGAAACATATGTCACCAATTACCAGGTTAAATTGTTCCATTTGTTATCTTTGTCATGTTTGTTGAATAAAAAATAGCATTGATCAATAAGTAAAATTTACAATATTGGTCTTTGCTAAAATGACTGTAAGTTCATAATGTTTAATTATTTCAATTAACTATTAAAGGTATGATGTTAGCACACTCTTCAATTATGGTTTTTCTTGAAGTTAAAACTATCCTTAATTAATATTCAAGGAGTAACAATTAATATAAAGTTAAATAAAAAAATAGCTATCTGAATTTTAATTGAACAACCTTGAGCTTCAAGAAAAACTATGGCTGAAAGATGTACTCCAAAAAAAAAAAAAGTAGACCAACTAAAACGCTAATTCTGGCGGATTTGCGCATATAAGCGCATATTTGCCTGAAATGTCTTGCAATTCTTCCCTTTTGCAGGTAACTGACAGCCTGTCGAATCGAAATCGGCAACCTTTTACCTGAATATTTCTTAGAATATTCTCTATATTAAGTACGTACAACATATACGCAAATTTTTGAAGAGGTTTTTCCACAATCATGCAACTGTAATACATAAAAAAACGGACATATAGGCAAAAATGTAATTCGGCCATTTTCCATTCAATTTTATATAACAGGGGTCTACAAACAAAAGTAGACAAGTCCCACAGATGTGATTTTACACAAACTGAGAAAAACACTTTACAAACTTGTTAACGTGCTATAGCCAAGAAAAAATCCATAAAATAAAAGAAAAGCATGTTTTTATTATTTTAAGAACATATTTAGCACGGTATCTTTTAAATAATAAGGGTTATTTTAACAAAATGAATGGACATATCTAACTCTGTTTCCAAATGGCGGACATAGCTAGTTTCATTTGTAAGCGAACGGGAGATAACCAAGTTTGTTGCTAACGTACAAACCAGGGACGTATTCAGTAAAATCATAATCAGTGAAATAATATTAATCATCTTTATTCATAAAAACATAGAAAGATAACATCACGGAGATATCGGTTTTGATATGCGGTTTTGGCATTCTTTTAAGCAAATAACAATACATTAACAATAATGTACACGGGACCGAAGGTAAAATAATATGGGACGTGTTGCAACTAGAAAGTGAAAAATCGGTACGTTTAAGTTTTTTCCGGTCAATTTTCAATTTTTTTTATAAGAAAGAAAGAAGGAGAAGAAAAACTAATCATGAATTCGGGTTCCTCGATCGATTATTGCCCGAAAATCATACCCACTTTGTTGGAAAATTTGATAACTTCTATAACTTGCACCATTTTTCAAATCAATATTTTTGAAAATGGGTAGACAACTTAAAACAGAAGGTGCTAATCCAGTTTTTAATATTAACCTTAACCCTAGTAATGTGCTTTGTCCAGACATATGAGGGGCCGTTCATAAATTACGTAAGACAATTTCATGACTTTTTGACCCCCCCCCCCCCTCCCCCGAGTAAGATTTAGTAAGGTTCTCACTACCCCCCCCCCTCCCCCCCCTTCCGAAATCTTACGTAAGATTCATAATTAAGGTGAAACTAGTCAAAAAATGTATTTTTCATGTGATGTACTATATTACTATGTATATTTAATTTTAATATATATATGGTACATATTAAATAAATATTACGAAATTACAAACTACACATTTGTTTTTCAAGATGAATTAAAAAAGTCATCGTTAGTCCATGCGCTTTTCAACCAGTCTGATAGTGAACCTACAATTGGCACACCCGATTCGTCTGTTGAGTTTTCTGATTCACATTCAAACTCTGTAACATCAATATCCTCGTCGTCATGCCACTCTGCAACTTGACAAATCTCCGGTTTTTTTAAAATGCAAAGGCTTTTCCCCTTTCTACGTTTCAAAATTGAAACTGGTTGAATCATGTGAGTGCGACTACAGTCTTTTCCATGTAGTTTTTTGTGCATTACAGTAGCTTTTTTCGAGGCAAAGTACTGGTCACAAATATTACAAACTCGATCAGCTAAGACGTTTGCAAGCGAAGGACAAAAAAAATCGTAAGGCATGATTTTGAACTGTGGATGTACTTTTGACCAATCGTAATTTAACGCTAAGCGAAGAAATAGAGGACAAAACTGATTGCTGTTTTGGTCTCCTGTTGAAGAAGGAATCGAAAGCGAATCTTCTTGTTGAAGACGACAAGTGCAAAAGGGTGGTAAAGAACCGGGACAACATCAACAAAATTTCAAAGTCGACGTATCTGCGTGTAAATGCCTGAATAATAGCAAACTTGTGAGACGGTGTTACAAGTCGACCCTGCGAGTAAACAACATACATATATTTCATTACATAAACAGAAGAGAAGTTGTCCCGTTCAGAGTCGATTACTTAAATCGATTGTAATGGATATTTCTGAGTTTTTCGTGACTGTCGAAAATTCAAATATATTTCATTACTGCCACAAATGACGATGCGTTAATACAACTTTAATGTATGAATACGCATTTTAAGTCTTACGTAAGATGATCATTCACCCCCCCCCCCCCTCTCGTAAGATGTAGTAAGAATCCGCCGACCCCCCCCCCCCCCCCCCCTAAACGTCTTACGTAATTTATGAACGGCCCCTGAGGCTAAATAAATAAAAAAAGTTTTTATTTTAAACCGCTCTAATATACATTTATATAAATAACTTACCATGCATGACCTTTCTTTTTCATATATAACTTCTTTTTTTTTTTAAGCAAGAATGATATTTTAATAACCCTAATAAAAACGCGCACGTAG
Organism: Tricholauxania praeusta; assembly: GCA_949775025.1. Taxonomy (NCBI): domain Eukaryota; kingdom Metazoa; phylum Arthropoda; class Insecta; order Diptera; family Lauxaniidae; genus Tricholauxania; species Tricholauxania praeusta. The sequence continues at coordinate 71,014,177 of OX459029.1, read as the reverse complement.
TTTTATTCATAACTCTACTTAGAAAACTAAACTTTTATGGTTTGCTGTTAATCTGTAAGTTAGTATTTACAAAAACAAAGTGCATTTTTGTTTACTTTTAAGTATTTTCTATTATATTTCAACAACAACAAAACAATACAGAGTTTGACAAAAATAGGTTTTGACAGCAAAATGGTCAGCGAGCCCATAGTGCACTAGTCGCCGTGATATATTTGCTACAACGATTTCATGTCACGAATTTTGAGGGAATTTACAGGCAGCCCTTTATTTGAATATCTAAAACAAAACAAAGTCACTTGTTTTGCAATGTAAACAAAGATCCGGCCCTGGAATTACCTCTCTTTCTTCGCAGCATTTGTCTTCTATTTTTCCGAATGTGCCTGCCTTTTTCTACCTTTATTTGGAAATACATCTCAAGCATTATAATTCATTTTGCATTTGCAATTAAAATAAGCTTAAATGCTTCAATATTTCCCTAACTTTTTATTAATTAAGTGGAACCATATTTTTTTTGGTCTAAAAACCGAAAATGACCGATATCTCGAAAACGACGTGAAAAAAAAAATAATATAATTTTCGGAATCAGCAGCTGATTTTACATGAGAAATGAATAGTGGCATCTAAAGTTCGGAAATTCTTTAATTATTTGTAAGCTAGTTTAATTTTGTGTTTATCTCATTATTTTTTATTGGCTTAAGTTTACTTTAGTACAAATCCTTATTTTTTTTATAATTATGGGTATGGGTTAATATAAAAAAAAATTGGTACAACTGATACAGCATTTAAAAGCAAATAAATTGAGCTTTCTTATGGTGCTAAAAAAATTATATGCTAATAGTACATTTTTGTAGAAAAATTAACGTTATTTAGAAAAAAAAGGGTCAAAATTTTACAAAAATCATTATGTCTCGAAAACTATACAATAAATTTTAAATGTTTATGTGTTGATTTTATGCCTTCTTTAATTGCCTTTCATATGGTACCAATATTTTGGATATTTTTATATGGTTTTTCAACTTATACTGATTTTTATAAAATCTATATCCGCAAATTCCGATAGCTATATCTCCGAAACTAGATCCGTGCGACCCTTTTTTTTTGCATATTTATTTTTTATTCTTATAGCGCTAATTTCCTTAAAAAAATTAAAAAATTTGGGGGAGTTGTACTAAAGTAAACTTGTTCCTTTTTATTTCTTATGGATTTTGTGTTTATTTGTAAAATTTTTGATACTATTAATTTTTACTTTATGATTTTAATAGATGAATTAGGTACATATTTAATATATCATAAAAAATTAACTATTACGGACTACGAAGTGGTTGAAATCCTTTGTTCTCTTAAAGAAGGCGATCGTCCAGAAAAGGTTGGGTACAACTGTGTTAGGCGAATACTAGTGTGCGCCATATAAAAATCGTAGATCAAATAATTTTCCACAAAAAAGTCTATCTATACTTTTAAACTGCAAGTGCAATAGGATGCTTTCTTGTGTAAAATTACTTACAATTTTTTGTTTAATATTCATCTCTCTTCGACCTTTAGAAAGCGATACATTTAAACAAATTAATCTTCACTATGAAATAAATTTGGTCGGTATGAACAAATGCATAAGAAATCGTCCGACCGGTTAGTGGTAATAGAGAAATCTAAAAAAGTTCTCTTTAACAAATAAACTCAGCCCGAAACTTGATGACGTGAGTTCTTTGACGCCGGTTTCTGTTCTATCAAGTCTTCGTTTTTAGCAGCGATTGGGATCATAGTTACCTCATACTCGTACTACCATACTACTACTTGATGATCAATTTCTTAACATCTATGGGTGGTAGGCCGTGAACCAATTTCAGTCATTCTCAATCTCACGAGTTTTGATTGACGATGTGCTTGTGTACCGAACTTTATCAAATCTTCTGGAGCATAAAAATGTCTAAATAACAGTCGCTTTATATACAACATCATAAGTAATAAAAAAAATTGTAATAATCGCATCCAATTAAAGACATCTTTATAAACATATTTAATGCGCTTACCAATTTAAATCAGTAAACATTTTATTTTAACATTTTATCAAATTTTAAATATGCTTGTATTTTTATTTTCCAGTACGTTGAACCGAATTACAGTTCACATGAGTGAAAACAGTCAGGAATCTATTTGCTTTCGACTTTAGCCTCAATGAGGTGGAAATTAATCTATTAATATGCTTCTGACCATTGGCTTACATTGTTTGGGTATAATATAAACTTATTTTTTTACATTAAGAGAGTGTTTTAAGTTTAAATTAACATGTTGTTGAGTATACATACATAGCTTAAATTCATCCCTTAAGTATGGTCGGCATTAAGGATACACTCCAATAGGTTTCCATTAATAAAAGAAGGCTTAAGAGTAAAGTCCTTTGTACTACAATGATTGAATTACACATTAGGGTGGTACCTAAAAATCCTTTTTTTAAGTTTTAGGACAGGCGCCCCTTAGAATTGACTATGAAAATACTTTTGCAAGTATGCACTTATCGGCGCGAACACTATTTAGCGAATAGTACAGCTTTAAGCTTTTAAACTAATTTAAGTTTGTACAGATTGGGCTTTTCTTACCTTTTGAGCTTTTTTATATACAAAATATAACCGTACGTTAGGTATGTACCTGAGCTTACGTTTCTACTTACATTGGTCGAGGGTCAGAATCGGAAATCAGACTAGACATACCGATATATTTTTTAATGTAGGCTCCAAATTTGACTATAGAATTCTCGTATTGTGTCAAGTTTTTGGGATATTCTTGCCAATAATGCATAAACTGCATGTTAAAATGAATAAAAGGTATTGTGAGCCGGTAAATTTATTCCAAGGATTAGTGAAAATATTTGAGTGGGGGTTTTCTGTGATGGCCGTTTAAAGAGGTAAAAAAGCATACCTCAAATCGCAAAATGTAATGAGAACAACAAATGAGGAGGCAAAAACAAATCGATTATATGCCCAAAAAATTTATCTTTTTAGCTTATAAGAGTTTAAAAATATAATACAAAATATACATCATTTATCATATTTTTAATGTATAATTATAGAATTTTATTTCAGATAATTGAAGAGACTATTTTTCTCAGACTGTTTTATAAAGAGAAAAATTAAAATTATTTCTATTTCTAGTGTTGTTGTCATGTACCTCGTAGTTTAATTTCATATTTGTTCTTAAATAATCAGGCCAATGGCCGTTCTTATTATTATATATATTAATTTCATGTTAAAAACGAAAATTTGCTGCTTTGAGCTAAGCCAATTAAGACAACATAACATTTCTTCACTACAAATCGCATGACTGCATTTTGCTTTTTTTGAATCTTTTATTTTTGAGAATCTATCATAATGAAAAAAATTCTGGGACAGTAGATAAAATGTGGCTAAAAAATTGATCTGCATACCATAATTTCATAAGATTTAGTTATGTTCTTGCAGGTTCTTTTACTAAATGCTATTTTCGCTATTTTGTTGATAGTGTAATCTATGTATATGGTTATCAAATTTAAATTTATCATCAATTTGAATCCCCAAGTAATTTATCTTTTGGACCTTTTCAATTTCTTCATTACTAATTCTTATACTTCCAATATTTGCATTGTTCTTTATTGTTATGATCATTTATTAGTTTTATCGATATCCATTTTTAATATGTTAACACACAACCAAATATAGAGAGCATCGATAAAAAATTGTAAGTTAGTTCCTTTTAAATTCTGCTTCCGTTGAGCTTAAACCATATTTAATGCAGTTTCGCAGGAATGTTTTCGACTAATCCCTGACTTTTGTTCTATAATTATCTTATTATTTTCTGGATATTGCACCAGTTGATTTCTTACTACGTTTTCTAAAATTTGTTTATCACAGGGCAATGCTTTGATTGGTCTTAACTCTTCAGTTTTTATAGTGCGCCACCACCATGTTTTATAGTAGTGATTAGTTCTACTGGTCGTATTCCGTATTCGGCTTTCACTACATGCCACCTGAGTCAAATAAGTTGAATTTTGATTCATCCACGAATATTACTGAATTCCAGTACACAGGGAGTCTTCGAAACATGTTCTTTGGTGAAAATCAGACGGTTAATCCCATTTTTAATTAATGAACGACTTTGTGCAGACTACTTGCCAGTTAAAATCATTTTCGGCTTGGGCTTGTATATCAGCTGCTGGTACCGGATATTTGGCTTTTATAGAAAATATCATGAGTACGGATATGTGTTTTCAGGTTTTAAATGGCAATTTGCTGCAGAGCACTGAAAGTCTGGGGATACAGACAAAATTACGGTTTTACCAATATAAAGACCCCAAACACAGAGCGGGCATAGTTCAGTGCTGTTGAATATACAAGTGCCCGCATTTGATGGAACCGCCAACACAGTCGCCAGACCTAAATGTGATGCTAAATTTATGGTCGATTTTGGAAAAACAACAACATTCCAAACAAAAAAGGCTTAAAAAAAGCACTTTAAGAACTAAAGAACTTGCTGCTTAAACCGTAGTTGACCGAATAGACTACCACACTAAATATAAAAAATTACAAAATCATTAAATTTAACAATTTTTTATAGTTTATATGTACATATCAGCATAAAATGAGCTGTGCCTTGAAATTTAGTAGAATGTTTTGATTTTCTATTTTTAAAATTTCAGATATTTTTTAGCAATAAAAAAATTTATTTTTGAAGCTACATTTTTTTCTCTTTCAAATGATATTAACATTTTTTCATATTTCATTTTATTTGTAGAGCGCTAAAGTTAACAGTCTGCACTGCATAAAATAAGCTGTGAGCCACTGTATACAATATGCACATATAATTATTTACTGCTTGCACACAAACAATAGAGAATATTATTTATTTTATATTGGAAGTTCTTTATCTAATAAAACTGGAAAGCTTAAATTTGTAAAAAATTTCAATTTAAGGAATAGTTTAATTTTGAAGTCATACACATTATTTGATTTGATGAGGTAGCTAACTTTAAAGCACGATAATTTTGTCAAATCATAATGTAGAGAAACATTTAAGACCAAGAATCGTTGTTTTTCTTTTCACTACAACTACAACATCAATATATTTCGAATTCAAACATAAGACAAGTTGTTAAATGTAAAATGACAGGTCAAAAACACACAAGGACGTGCATATCTGTGTGTACAGCTATGGAGTAAAAATGGTACTTAGTGAGAGCGTTAAGATGGAATGGCCATAAGCTAAAAAAATATTGAATTAATCAATAAATCTGTGGTTGCCTGGACAATCAACCTCAGTCTATTTTTCCAGAAATGAATTTATTCCTCTTTTTTGGGGCTATTTTTTATGCTCGATACCGCTTTAAGGAAATTTGAGTCCATTGTATAATGTAGGGGAGAATGGGGAGTTTTGAAGCATGGGGAGTTGCGAAGCACGACTATAGATGTCACTTAAAAGTGATTCCTAGTTTAAATGCCTAGTTTAAAAATTTTCCTAACCCTAATTCTCAATTTTTCCTAGCACTTGAACCGATAGCATACTTTGTACTATTTTCTCAGAGAGCGGGTTCGTAATCACGCTCGAAAAGATTTATTGAGCAGTCGCGTGAGGTACATTATGACGAACATTTTTTGAGTGAATTAATAAGGTTAGTATGCAAAATAATCAGCAATTATAAGTCTTTTAATGTGCAAAAGGATTGATGCAAAAATTTTTTATGGGTCACTCACGCGGTCGGAATTAATAAAAAGTAACAAATGGGGAGTAATGAAGCACATTAAATGGGGAGATGTGAAGCACGGCGAATATGTCCCAAAGCACCGAAACACCTCTACAACTCCGAGGGTTATGAATAAAAACAACAAGTGGTCATTGTTCTTCATGTAAAAATTGAACAAAGCCAACGCGATTCACTGCAATGAATGCGACCGAGCAGTCCATCTGAAGTGTGCTCAAGTATCGGCTAGCGGCTACACATGTGTCCATTGCAAATCGGAATAGTTCATATTTTTTTTCTTGAAATTTTTATTGTTCCCATTTTGTACATATATTGTACCTAGCGTATACAATAGTCATTTCTCGTCGTCCCAATAAAGAATTTCCCACAAATAATGCTATTTTCTGTATTCTTCACTCGTGCTTCACAACTCCCCACGATTTCAAAAAACGTGAAACAACAGTTTTCCAGGCCAACGAACAAAACTTGTAGAAAAAAAAATATTTTATGCGAATCCTTGAACAAGGAAGTATTTCTTTAAATGCTTGAAAGATTTAATTCGGCTGAATGTAAAAAAAACTATATTTTGGTAGTTAGAGCCATCAGAAAAAGCGTGCTTCAAAACTCCCCACTCTCCCCTATATAATTTAAGCTTTCGAAATGAAATTTCTCGAATTCGGTTCGGTTCTGAGCAGTACTCTCGTACGATTTCTTGGTCCATTGTGAGTAAGAAATTGTATCGAAGGTATAATCCCCTTGTACACAATGTTTTACTCATAATGAATCAGGGAATCAAACCCCAGAGTATGGCTGTTCAGAACCGAACCACCTGTATATATAATTTTCAAGATGTTCCTTATATGTTATTTATATGTACGAGTATGACAAAGGCATGATATGCATATCCTTGTTAAATGATTCGATAGATGTACAATTACAATGCAAAAAAAAATCAAAATTAACTTACGATATTCCAATCCTTGTAGAGAATCTCGGAATACACTCCAGGCACGTTCTTCGCTTAGTGGCTTGTCAGTTGGAATGCTTAAGACTTCACCTTGCTGTACTAACTCAAAGACCAAGTACAAGGAATCTTCTAATGGATCATCAAGTACTTCAACAAGCTTGACAACATTTGGATGATCCAATTTTTTTAGCACTGCGATCTCTCTGTAAACACGGTCTAAAGGCGACGTAGCTTTTCTAGGCCCACGAGTAATAAGTCCAGCTTTGCGAAGCAGACGTCTTTTGGAAAGAATTTTCATAGCGTAATGCGTTGAGTCTTCTTCCGAATATGCCAGTTTCACAAGTCCATATGAACCCTATAGTGACAAATTTAAAAAAAGTAATTCAGAAAAAAAAAGATTAAAATTAAATTGTTTTAGCTAAAATGGTAGAGTTGAAGTTCTTCTCTCGCAATCATTTAATTTTTGATAAAAAAATATCAATGGGAATCAATCACTGTTCAAAGAACGTTTTTATTTAAGTGTGCACCTCCATCTGCTTAAGAAACTTATAAAAAAATTTGAAGATGCACAGCGCAATGTAATCCTAATTTTACGGTTATCCAGAGGAATAATCTGAAAAAAGCAACTATCCTTAAAAGAGCAAGTTGTGCTAGTTGCTATAGTTGTTTGATTTAACCTTTCCTCGGCCCTATCAGAGTAAACGAAGTCTGCATCAAAAAGGAGTTCTATGTTCTATAATGACGTGCTCAGGACCTTAATACAAAAAATACGACTGTAAAGTAAAATAATCTAACATTAGACATACATATGTAGGTTTCCGATGGTTCCGACTGGCTTTCGGCAGAACAAAGCTATTAGCAGCACTGTCATATATTCGTAAAATATACTATAGGCTACAAAAAAGATTATTGAACTACTCAATTGTTTGCTTAGTGCTACTTATTTATTCTGTTTTGAATACTCAATTTGTATGTTTTACCGTTTTGTTGTTAATAATATTAATTTGTAGGCGCAACTGCCTATATTGGGCCTCGGTCTAATTTTTTTACTACTATTCTCTTGTGTAAGTTTATACATAAGTATATTATACTCCGAAAGTATTGCTAAAAACTAGCGAGAAATCGGGCTAGAGCAATTTATAGAGAAGTTCATAACGAACATTTAAAAAAAATCATCTACAAATTTTAATTTTTATGATCTTTAGAGTAATTTAGTTGAATCACTGCACTTATCTTCCACAGCGGAACGTCTGCCAAGCAAAGAATGTTTTTTCTTACAGTTTTCTATCTCACTAGTCACTGGCAATACTTTCGGAGTATAATTTATTAATAAAACTTTCAACTTTTTAATCAGTGCATTGCTTGAAGAAATTGAAAAACTAGGAAACCTTTCCACGCTCATTCCTCAGCTTTTATTTAACGGACCTCGAAGCTGATAATTTTCCGGCACCCTGCTCGATGAGCACTTTAATTTAATATATCATTTATTGCTGTAGGTTTTCTAGATCCCGTCAACTAAGCCTTAAATTCGAGGAAAACACTATACTAACAATAAGTGAAAGTACGTCTAAAAAAAATAGTGTCGCTTTTTGCGTTTCAGTATACACACCTAATTTCAAATCACAAACGTGCTCAAGAAGTTTCACTTCAAAAATGCTTTTCTGATGATTCATCTTAGTACACATATGTATATTCTTTTTCTCTCAACGTTATTGCACTCTTTTTTTCCAGATCAATAAATTTTTTTCGCAAAAAACCGTGTGGTGCCCATATGTAGAGCTTACATACAAAACGTTGATGTGTTCGTGTGATTTCTGATGCGTTTGAAGACAATGTTATATTACTTAAGGTCAAAATATTAGAAATTTTTTATCTTCACCATAGAGATACTGAGCTGAATAGAATAGGCTCCATAGGTCGAAGTTTGTCAAAATAATAAAAACAACAGCTTTTTAAGGGTTTCATTTTGAGCCATACCAAGGTCCAACTATATTTATTTGAACAGTCAAATAATTACTTAATTTGATTGATCTGAAGACTACAGCTTTTATATAAAAATTATATGAAAAGGGTTACAGCAATAGCGTATTGTTTAACACAATGTTTCAAAAGTTCGCCAATGTGGTTATTTTGGGAAATATTATAACCTCTGGATCATTCTGATAAGATTAAAGTTCCATGCGAAATCTTTTATGTACAACGCATTTTATTGTTGGCAGAAATATAATTAGTTTTTTGGCAAATCTCATAATATAACTTATATAAGTATTTAGACAAAATGCGACATGTGCCGCCAAATCAGCACGATTTGCGAATATTAATATGCTGAAAAATTAATTTCCAACAATATACATACATATACAGGGTGTTTTTTTTAGAGGTATAGAGCTTCGAATTGAAATAAAACACAAGAAAATCGTTTTAATGTCCATCAATTTGGCTTTATTGGAAGGATAATTTTATGCCATTAATGTTTAAATATGATTTCGGGCATGTGGCCGCCGCGGCTGGCTCGAATAAAGCCAATTCTACAGGTCCAATTTTGAACCACTTTTTCGAGCATATGGGGCCGTATGTCGGCAATAACGCCACGAATGTTGGCTTCCAAGTCCCCTAACGTTTCTGGTTTGTTGGCGTAGACGAGCGACTTCACATATCCCCAAAGAAAATAATACAATGGTGTCAAATCACACGATCTTGGTGGCCAATTGACAGGTCCATTCCGCGAAATTATGCGCTCATCGAATGTTTCCTTCAATAAATTGATTGTGATGTGCGCTGTGTGGCATGTAGCGCCGTCTTGTTGGAACCACAACTCATCCACATTCATGCCATCCAATTCGGGAACAAAATAGTCGGTTATCATGGCTCTATACCGGTCTCCATTAACGGTAACTGACTCTCCAGCATTATTTCGGAAGATGTATGGCCCAATGACTCCACCAGCCCATAGAGCACACCAAACAGTCAGTTTTTGTGGATGTAATGGCGTCTCAAGGGTCTCATGTGGATTTTCTTCACTCCAAATGCGGCAATTTTGCTTGTTGACGTAGCCATTGAACCAAAAATGAGCCTCATCACTGAACAAAATTTTGCGATGAAAATCAGCATCGAGATCAATCTCATTTTCGGCCCATACACCAAAATCACGACGCATTGCATGGTCTCGCGGCTTTAATTCTTGCACAAGCTGGATCTTGTAAGGTCGCAAGCCAAGATCTTTGCGCAAAATCTTCCATAAAGTTGATGGACAAAGCTCCAATTGCTGTGCACGGTGGCGAATCGATTCATTCGGGTCTTCTTCAACATTTTGCTCTACAGCGGCAATTGTTTCTTCGGTGCGCACTGTTCGACGTCTCTGCGGATGCGTATTATCACGACCCATGGTTAACCGAATTAATTGCTCTGATGGACGATTATGTCGACCATAAAATGGACGGAGCTTGCGGTAAACTTCGCGAACTGAACCATTATTTTCGAAATAAATTTGAACGATTTGCAAGTGTTGTTCTTTTGTCAACCTGTTCATGATGAAATGGCAAACCAAACTGAACATAAATGACATTAGAGTTGCCAGATTTGACCATAAAATGCCAGTTTTATCTCTATTCGAAAAACAAACCTCTAAAAAAAACACCCTGTAGTATATGTATATAAGACATGTTCAAATAAAAGGCATGTTCTAGAATTCTTCGGGAACACTCGATCTCGAAAATTTATTAACATTAGAGTATATCCTCATATAAAAAAAATACTCCTAGGGTTGCTACCAGAGCTACAAAATTTTAATTTTTCGGAATTTGGCCAAAAAAGGAAGAACATTTGATTTTTTCTTACTTATTGTTTTTTTTGTTTTAAATTTTCTTTCGATTTTCCTTATTAACACATAAGAAAGTATCGAAAAAAAATTACCGCTATTTTTTAAGCCTATACATATATAAGGAAAAAATTCATGATCTCTGCGCAAGTAGAGCTTTGGTGTTTCTTGTGTAACTGACAGACGGACATGGCTATATCGACTCATGTGGTGACGCTGATCAAGAATATATACTTTTCATACTAGCCACGCTCCCTTCTAAACGGAATGACCAAGTAAATATGCCCTGAGTGTAGGGTATAAATAAATATGGTTATTTTTCTTAGTACAGATAACATGTTGAAATTTTAAGAAAAATCTGAAGAGTTCAGGATTACAAAATTAAAATTTCGCCTGAAACACCCTACATACTTAAAAATCAAAAATCAAAACCGGTCAAGTCCACTTTTTTCAAACAAAATTTGATAATTACTGTCAAAACCGGCCAAGTCCAGTTCATTGGTATCAAAACCGGCCAAGTCCAAAATTTTTTTTCTCAAAAACATACGCAAATATAACTTGAAAAGTCTGATCTGACGTGCTTTGAGTAAGAAATTTTATAAGCTATTGTGTGGGAAATACTTTTTAATTTTGTAATGAACATAGATGAAGATAAATGTTTTTCGTTGTTTGTCCAAAAGTATGAAAAAGGGTCTTGGCCGGTTTTGCAACTGGGCGCCTCATATGTAGATATAGTATGTATGTAATATCATTAAAAAACAGTAAATATGCAATTAAAAAAAAAAAAAGCTCAGAGAAGCTCTAAATAGTGTCCCACATTTTTTTTGTAACTCAACCTTGCATTTAAACATGGTTAAGGCTTACCGTGCGGTAGATATGGACATCATAGTTTGAAGCTCTGCGGATTTTTGTCATACAGATCTTATAGTCAAGTATTTTGGGTAATAAATACGAAACAAAAGGCGCCAAAAAAAAAACAAAATCGGTAAGCATTTCATTATTTTTATTCGTTAGAAAATACCTACAGACACTTAACTAGAGTTGGTTTGGCATATATAAAAATAGCCAGATCCAATCTATTTTAAATAAAGCAGTTCAAATACTTGGTAACTTACCTGCCCAATTTGGTCCATGAGTTTGTATTGATTAAGTTGTAAAAAACTGCCAGATTGTTCAATAGAAATACGTCTAGATTCCCGTAATGGCGTTCGTCGCCTATTGCAATGAGGACTTCCGTATGGACTCGCATATGGACTATATGGTACGTTAGGATATATTGGTCTGGACTCAAGCGGTTGAAGCTTTGTCGGCTGTGCGCAGGACTCTAAATCAGCACTCGACTTTTTTTTCCCGTTTACACCCACTGAGCAATCATCTAAACTTGTGGCGAGACAACCTTCTGGTATACATGAGCTATTGCGACCGAAAGACGTGGTTTTCTTACAATCTCTATTAGCGTCGCTTTCATGTAAAATGTCAGCACTTTCCGGGCCTTTGAATTTTTCCAATACAGGATTTTGATCTAAAGTAGGACGTAAATTTATTTTTGGTACTTGATATATTGTATTGTAGTATAAATGTGTTGTACTGGAATTGTCATCAATGTCAAGTGATAAAGCTTTCATAATGGGCAGGTGTCTGTTTTCAGACACTTCATTTAATTCAGTAGTGCAGGGTGCATTCGATAAGTTTATGGATGACGGAGAGGAAGGTTGGTGGCAAATTGGATCTTTAGTTTCGCACTGATCTTGGATACTAGTTATTTTAATGGAACATGCGGATGTGATGCGATTATTAAGCGAATGCGAAGCAAGTGAAGAAGCATTAATTTTGTTAATATTGTTTTGGTAACCTAAAGCCAAATAATCATAAGAGAGCAATCTAAAAATAAACTTAAAATTGCCAAATTTTTATTGCAAATTTACCTTTTGTTTTTGTACTGTCTAGATTTTTAGTTATTTCATCATTTTGACCTGATGATTTTGGCGATTGTATAGCTTTAGCCTCAGTTTGATTTTCTTTATATTTTCTAATGTCTTGGTCGGGTTGCTGTTTCTTATTGTAATTTTGATTGTTAATGCTAATTTGATTTAATTCATCCTCTAAGTTTGAACAGAAGACGGAGTCTTTTATTTGCATATTTTCATCCAGAGATGCTCCCGAACTTTGTTCAAAACGTTCCATTTTTGTGTTCAATTTCATGCAATCACTACGAATTGTATTTTCGCCACAAGAACTGCTTTCCAATTTAAGAACAAGATTTGTTTCCATATCAGGATTGCTATCTCTATTCTCATCGCTACTGCTTCTGTGTTGTTTAGGCAAATGTTTTACATATTGCTCTGGGATGGGTTCTGCACTTTCATTGCAATTTTTAGAAGTTGAAGGTATTGTTCTTGTTTTGTCCTGCATATTGTTCTATTGTTGCTCATAAGCTTTTTTTGTTTATAATATGACGATGCGTTGTGTGCGTTGTTTGAATAGAAAATTGAGCTTGATGCTGTTTGTTTTTTTGTATGGATATAAGTTGCAGTCATGTTCACTGAACAAATTTTTTCATATCATTTCAATACAAATTAAAACAATTTAAGTGGGCTGAAAAGAAAAACATACTTATAAATAATATGGCGATTTTTTAAGGTAACAATAGCAATACAAAACTTGTCAATTGCCCAGTTCCCATTTGATGGGTATGGTGCTGATATTGTTTATTAATACATGCATACATAGGTAGATTGTGTACTTATAACGGTGATTCAAATATAATCCGTTTTTTTTCTAGTTTTCATAGCATAAAAAATTAGATATTGGGTCTATGTAACAATTTCGTGCAAGTTCCATAAATAGCAACATAAGCGTACTTGTTGTATGGGAGGAGCCACATTCTATTGTCCCATTTGATTGGATATATATCAAGTTTCACAACTATAACTGACATAGATGCCAAGATATAGCGTTTAAAATGTTTTTGTTGTGGAAGAGGTGCCACACCCCGTTTGTATTCCCGGCCATATTTCGTGAGGCACTTAGCATATACACTATATATCGTAAAACCAAATTTCAAAACCCATGCTATCATTAGCCCCAAGAATTGTATTGTATGGAAGGTACCACGCCCGTTACTTTTATCAAAATAAAACATAGCCTATGTTTTTAGAATTGGATCAGGAGGTCCAGAGATTACACCCTACATACAAAAAAAAAAAACTTACCTATTTATGTAATACATAGTACATGTAGATTCGACTAACAGAAAACGATCAGTGAGTAGAGGAAATGAATTTACGTTAGTTATACTGTATTGACCAAAACTTAAGCACCCCCCTTAGTACATTTTTTTCATATCATAAATTTTTTATGAAAACGACGTTATTGAACCATATTGCGAATTTTTTTATTCCTTTATTGACAAGCAAAAATTAAAAAAAAATCTGCGTCTCATAAACAAAAAATTAACATCAAAGGAACATTTTAAACCCGAAAACCTAACGGCCAAAAATAAAACACCCTCATTTTTAACAACAACAAATCAAAAAAAATATTAAAAACAGCAAGAAACACCAATGCAACGAAATGAAACAAGAATCCTGTTAAAAATCCTTTTTTATTTTAAAACAAAAAAAAAAAAACTTTATTAAAAAATCATGTTCAAAAGAAACAATCTAAAAATAAAACAAAACTCCATATCTCGAAAACCTCCATAAAAAATGTTTAAGGGTGATAATCGAGTTTTAGTGACAGTGAAAAAATTAAAAGGTTTACTTTAGCTCCCATTGCCCAACTTTTTATTGTAGTTGTTTTTGTTATTGTTGCTATCCATAAATAAATAGTTTTCAGAAGAGCTATTGAATAACCTTTTATGTTTTTCGGTAAAAAAGGGGTTAACATGTAAAAATTTTTAAAACACAACCCATCATTTTAAAGGGACAAAATTAAGCTTTCTTAACATTTTAAAAAAGTCATAGGTTATAAAGACATTATTGGGAAAAAATAATGCCTTCTTACAAAAAATTGGTCGATATTTCAGAAAACTCGTCATATCTCCAAAACTAAATATGAAAGATTTATTTGTCATTGTTTTAGGTCAATAAATTATCTTTCTAATGGCCCTAATATTTTTGATATCCATTAATTATTATTTTTATAAAAGCTATATCCACAATTTCCCATGGCTATATCTCTGAAACCAGATCCGAGCGACCCTTCTTAATTACATATTTATTATTAAAATTAAAAAGCAATTGAGAAAAGTTTGGTTTAATAAAAAATTTCGAACGGGAGCTAAAGTAAACTTAAGCCGAACTGCAAACTAACATAACAAACCGTTCCAGCCATTCGATTTATTTGGTGCACCCCGTGTATTTTTTACCATTGGATAGTAAATAGTATTTACACAATTGGGAAACTTGCGCACTTATATGAATACTCTGGGTTTGAAGAGTGCTGATGTGATTAGCAATAGTGCAAAATATCTTAATCTTAAGCTTTCGTTGATGAATTTTCTAGATTTTTAGAACATCAGACATGCAAAGTCTTCGTTTGGTTTTGTTTCCTTGTTGTCTTAACCAACTCGTATAAGCTTTTGCTATAATCAATACTTTCCTACATTTCCCTGACTTAAGCGCAAGCAGAGCTAAGGTGATGATTACCGCGACGTGTGCCCAATAAATTTTTATTTTCACCGTTTGATTTGAACGGAAATCGAATCATGTCGGCTTATGGTGACCGATTCGACACTTCAGAATTCGGCGAAGAAAATTGTGTAGCAAAGTGCTGTTGGTTAAAAAATGTTCACAGCCGTACAAAAAAACATCTTGTAGGAACCAAGGGATGCCAGATATAAAAAGATATTATTTTGTGTCATAAAAAGACTCGTAAATAAAAGTCTTTTACAATTACACTACTTTTAATATTTATATTTGGTAAGTTTAAGCCGTGGATTGTACACATGTTAAAAAATAAAATTGTTACAAAAGCTTTAGCTCTTTAATTAAACTAAGTTTTATAATCTACACAAAATGATAGATTTTTTGGGCTTAAACTAAACATAAATGGTTGGGTTATTAAATTGTGTCGAAAAATATTATTTTCATTCAATTAAAAATTACATAATAATAAGTATATAGTATATAGATTCATATTTTTACAGTAAGTGAGTTAAAAGGTAATATTAATTTTTCGACACAATTTTATAAGCCAACCATTTATGTTTAGTCTAAGCCCAACAATCTATCATTTTGTGTAGATTATAAAATTTTTTTTAATTAACATTGGTTTTTAGCATGTGGCAATACACGGCTAAAAAGAAAATAAGTTAAAATGCAACCCTTTGCATGTAATTAAAGCTTTTAAAAGCCTTATGTTTTTATAAAATTAGACCTTATATACTGTACTATAGATAATTTTTTCTAAGGAATGACCAAACTTCGAGTGGCAACCCATGGTTGGGACAGAATTTAACAAGGCAAACCTATATAGTTTATTTAAGCTCATCGAGCTTCATCATTTGATATACATTTGAAGCTGGAATCTAAGCCATAAGCTTTTTTTTAAAAAAATGTTGGCCCACAAGACGGGTGGCAACCCTTGTTCAGGACAGGATTTGGCAAGGCAACCCTATATATTCCGTTAAGGCTCATCGAGCTCTACTATTTGATATACAT
This sequence comes from Tricholauxania praeusta, assembly GCA_949775025.1. Classification (NCBI taxonomy): domain Eukaryota; kingdom Metazoa; phylum Arthropoda; class Insecta; order Diptera; family Lauxaniidae; genus Tricholauxania; species Tricholauxania praeusta. The sequence goes on along the minus strand of OX459029.1, from coordinate 70,998,026 downwards.
CTCAAGCTGGAATCTTAAATCATAAACTTTTTTCTAAAATATGTTGGCCCAAAAAACAGGAGGCAACACTTGTTTAGGACAGGATTTGGCAAGACAATCCTATATTTTCTATTTAGGCTCATCGAGCTCTATTATTTGACATACATTTCAAGCTGTAATCTTATACACTTTTTATTAAAAATAAATCGGCCCAAAGTCCTTTTGAAAAAATCCCTAGCTCAGGTCAAAAAAATATGTATTTTTATGTTTTATATTCGATTTGAGCGTAGGGGCGGCTATCTCTTCAGAGTGTTTGAAGACAGTAGTTGCATTTCTCATTCACAAAAAGAGTAATAATACGATTTTAAATGATTATTGCCTAAAATCTTTTTTGTCTGTCTTTTTTAAGGTTTTTGAGAAAGGTATTTAATCAAGAATTCATCCTCTTCAATAATACAAATTCATTAATGCTGCTTAGTTTGAATTTCAATTTAAAAGATAAATTAAATATAGTTCTCAATGATAATAAACATACTCTATAAATTATTATCCAGTAAGTGTTTAATTTGGATAATCTGCAAACATGTCCTATAAAGGTTGTGAGCAAACTTGTCATGATAAGATACGAAGAGGACATTTCTCATCAACTGTTTTTGAGCAAACAGGACAGAGATAACTTGTTAAAAAATGTCGTGCAATTCGGACCATCTGCAGGGCATTTCTATAAAAAATTTTTGAGCGGATATGTCAGGACAGAGTGTACAATTTTGTATTGGAGACATACACATTTCTTAGTATATTTGAAATAAATCTATTTCACTTCACAAGTTAATTTTTTTCGAATAACACCGATTTCTAAGATTATTAGTTTGTTAGTCGCACTCACTTAAATGTAAATTTTGGGATGATGATATTGTTACGAAATTCCTGTCTCTTAGACGATGATTTCGATCTCCTACATTTTTCTGAGTTCGATCACTGGATTGTGTAACAATCAAAAACACACAAACTTATTTAATTATAAAATGGTTTATTTAAATCACAAAAGTTAGTTTTTACACGTTACAATTGTTTATTTCATTAACATTCAAAGTCTAATATTAATCTGGCACTGTATAGACAATTTACTTTTAAAATCAACTGTATCACTTTATTGCTTAAATTCAACTGCTTCACTTTAGTGCTTAAAAAAAACTGTTTCACTTTATTGCTTAAGTTCAACTGTTTCACTTTATTGCTTAAAAACAACTTTTTCACTTTATTGCTTAAGTTCAACTGTGTCTCGACAACTCAGATGACAACCTTTTATACTACAGTCATCACTTTCTCGAATAATCCAGTACCTTCTAAATGGCGTATCGGCGTGGAATCCACAATCACTTTCTCGAATGATTTAGTACCTTCTAGATGGCGCACAGTGTTATATTTTGAGAAAAAATGGACAAAATCAAATTCCCGTCGATAACAAGTTTTAAAAAAAACGAGGTCGGTCTCATTCGAAAGGTGATTTCATGCTTTTTTTAGAAAAATTGTCCCGAATCGAGATCCCAGCAGTGACCATTTCTCAGAAATGCCCAAAGTATGGTCTTTTTCACGTTTAGACAGTTTTTCCCAATTTTAGTACAATTTTGACTCGTATACATATCCGATGATAATTTATTTTGAAAGTCGAGAAAAAAACCTTTAATTTCGTTTTTTAAAAAACATTCTTGAGAAACAAATTAGTGCTCGTAAAGCACATCTTCACTTTGAAAAAGTGTCAAAAAAGGGAAACATCAATGACAAAAATTGGTTTCGTAATATTTATATTTAGTTATAATACGAAAAAAAATTTTTTTTTCATAACGAATTAGTTTTAACAGATATATATATATATACTCTTTCAAAATAAATTATCATCGGATATGTATACGAGTCAAAATTGTAATGTCGAAAATGTCGAAAAACAATTTTGCAACTCATTTGACCGAAGAGCCTTTGCAGAACAGCCATCTAAAGTTGAGCTTCTAATGAAATTATTTTTTTCAATAAAATGTATCATTATCAATGCTTTATGTAGATGTCAGTAGAATCGACATTTTTAAATGGAGTCCTACCATTTCTTATGTGTAGAATAAAAATGTTCCCATAATTGATTTTTTGTTAAAATTTTATTTCAGTTGTACTTATATTCGTAGATATAGGTAAATAAAGTTAGTTGTCATTTTTTGAGATTTTTAACAAATAAAATGTTTCTTATGGACTAGAACTGTTTAGGTTCCACATGGATCCACTAAATTTTCTCAGTACTGATTAGTAGCATCATTTACCTACAGGGCCGTCTTTAACCTATTGGAGGCCCTGGGCATATGAGGGTAACGGGGCCCCTAAGACTTTGACAGAACACTATTTTGTTAGAATAGACAAGAAAAGTAGATAAACAAGGTTCTAGATTTGTTAAATGAATAGATAATGTAATAAAATCCACAAAACTAACTCTTTTAGCAATCACAGATTATTGCTTCAAAATCTGTGTTGATTGAAGAGGAACCCTTCTAGATTCGAGATGAGCAAAATCATTAATCACTTCTTCAAAATCTATGTTTATAAGCACATCACATTCTATGGACATTAGCGACAAACTGGTTAATCTCTCTTGAAGCATTGTATTTCTCAATTCATTTTTTATTTTTTTCAATTTGGAGAAGGAGTGTTTCCCACTGCAGTTAGTTACCATTATGCTTAACTCTTATCCCCAGAAAATTGCCTCACAGACACAATCAACATTTTAAATGTCGAGTGTGACTCCCAAACTTAAATATATTTTTCTCCAATATTTTATGTATTCCTATAATTGTATGTGAGAGTTATATTGTTTTAACAAATTTTAAATTAAGTACACATTTTTAATTTTTTTTTTTTTTTTTTTTTTTTGTAACAAAACCTCAGGAATGTGCCTTAGAGGCACAAACCACGAGAGATTAACTCAACTATTTTTGAGATTCTAAACATATAACGTTCCAAAACTTGGAAGCCATTTTTATGTCAACTATACATCATGACGCAAACACTTAAGAATGAGGGTAAACAAATCTCAGAAGAATTTTTAAAACAATACTTAGGGCGGAGTAGATTTGACCAATTGATTCTTGAGTATATGATAAAACGCAAAACCAATAGATGGCCTCTAACTTTCTTTATGAACTTGATTAACGCTGCTAATATTGCTGCTTATTTTATATTTACAAAAACACATCCTCATTTAAATGAGCATAAACACAACAAAAGATATTGGTTTTTACGCGAACTGGGAGAGTCTCTTGTGGAATCACACATACGAAAAAGGTGGTGTACAAAATATGTGTAATATGGTGTATATTAATACTGTGTTACGAATTCGATCCACAACCGTCTGATACTGGTGCCCGGAAACGTAAGCGCTGTCATATTTATCCAACAAAGACTGCCAAAATTCAGATGCAAATAAAATATTCGCAATGAGCATTCATAAAGGTTTGCAAGGAATGTGAAAACTAAAGTTTATTACTAAAGTTTTTGCTTCACCGAAAAGCCTTTGATTCTTGTTTGTAAATTCTTAATAAAAATAAAAAATATCTAGCGTATTTTAATCACGTATCGGATGTTTAATATGATAAAATAATTACGGTTTTCAGTATTTTACCTCATATGTGTCTGACAGGCACACTTTTGGGTTTTCGTTACTTTTTCAATTCTGGGTATTAGCATTAGAGGTCTACACGGATACCAAAAATTTACTCGTTTCAGTACTCGTTCAGTTTTCTATTACTCCAATTACAAGTACACATTTCCTTTGAGTACCATAGCGTAAAGTAAAAAAAGTTGAACAAACTTCGTGTATGTATACGCACAACAAAACTGAAGGTAATGAATCGAACTGAATGACGTGCTTTATTATTTTATTTATTCGATGAAAGTGAGGAAGACAGAATTCATTTGTGCACCAAGGCGTTGCCAGAAGATTTACATGCACAACTTTTTTATTTATTTATCTGAAAACTGAAATAAAACGAATGTCCAGGATTATATTAATTTTTTAACATCATTGTAGATCTGTTCAAAAACTTTTTGGTACTTTTATCTTAGAATGATGCTTGAAAAATTACTATAACTACGGCCTTATATTTACATTTAGAAAATCCAAAGTTTTTTTAGTATAATTTATTAATCACAACGATAAATTAAAAATGTTAGTTCAGTCCATATAAAATAAATAACAAAATAGATAAATAAACATAATTTATAAATAAATCAGATACGCATATTGATATCGGTCAATTTAGTTAAAACTACACTTTGTTTTTTTTGAGTTATTTGAAAATTTTTTGTAACGAAATATCTCAAAAACTATGGGAAATAGAATAAAAAACCCGGCACCTTTTTCTTTTAAAAGTTCTTAAATTACATCAAAGAAAATCTAAAACTTTAAATAAATTTGCATAAAAACATAAACTGTTTTTATAATATAATATAAATTTATTTAGGAAACAAAAACCTCACTCGCCTGCACACATCAAATTATCACTGATCCTCACTACACATTCTTACGCACGTAAAGTCCATTATTGCGTAGTACAAAATATCAAATGCGTAGTAATCGCGGTACTCGTTGTACTCGCAGTATAAATGCATATTATCAATACACATGACGCAATCATCTACGTACAGTTAGTTACGAGTAAGAAGAGAAATTTATAATGATGGCAACAGTAACACAAGCAAACGCTATGTATACGCATTCAAATCAATTAAAATGCCTTCGGTAAAAGCTTCGTAGGTTAACGATTATACTTATGCAGACCTCTAATTAGCATAAAAAAGATTCTCAATACGATTTCTACATTTGGAAGTGTGTCCTCAATTTGGGTTTCTTTCAATAGTTGATACACTTACAATATACTATTAGTTCCCTCATTTTCACTGTGAACAATTTTGAAGTATTCTTTTAAATTCAGATATTCCATTTCTAACTCTATCTCATTAACGTCTTCATAATAAAATTCAGCAAACTCTTTACAACTTTGTCTCAACTCTTCGGAATTCAGAGCTTTCAAGCGAAATAATCATATACATATGTAATAGAAATAATAAATCAAAACGTTTACTAATGTTCTTTTACGAACGGATCGATCGCGGGGCCCTGGGCACTTGCCCATAGTTCCCAGTGGGAAAGAGGGGTCTGTTTACCTAAATGATGGTATCAAAGTCAGCTGCAGGTGTTTGCAGGAATTGAAGATGTACCAATTTTAATATGTCACCTCAAGTAAGTATATTTATGAAAAAATTCAAAAAAAAATTTTTTTGAATATCAATCTTTTTTTCAATCAATTAGAAGCTTATCTAGCTTCTGTAATAACTATGGGACCAACTCATTTGCACCTTTTAACTTACCTCTCGGTAATAGATAACTTTTAATGCTTACTTGCTGCCATGATCATTGTTCGTCGACGCGGCAAGCTTTTAACAATTTTATTTATGATCACGTTATTAAAACGGTCTGGTTTGAACACTTATTTTAAAGGTACTGTCGTCCAATACGAATTGATTTTGAAAAGGAAAGCCAAGATAATATCTTAAAGGAATACAAACGCGTACAAGGTGAAATTAATAATTTATAAGTTTCTATTGATACTTTAAATGGCGAGTTATTGAAAGTTCACCATCACTTTTTTATGACTATGATCGATGGTAAGACTTTAAATCTGTTGGAAGATAATAAAGCAACAGCGGTTAGAAATAATACTTAAATATTTTTTATATATACGCAAATAGCAATTTTTGTTCTTTAGCGTTATCACGTGTGCCGCTACGTCCCTAAAGAGCTTAACAACTTATACAATATGGATGCTGTAACTGACTTCAGTCACAGAAGCGAGCTCAAATATGGTATTTCTCCACTGCACGCTAGGATAAAGTTTTTTTTTCTTATTATTTCATTTAGTACTTGTTGGACTACCACAGGTGCGAAGATATAGCGCTTAAAGTGCTTTTTTTTTGTATAGAAAGCGCCACTCTTCGTTGTCGAACAAATTTAAGACTATGCTCTAAACCTTTTCGATGTTAAAGCAAATATAGCCTGTAAATTTGAGCTCAGTCGGCTCAGTAGTTTCCAAGACTATATATAACAAACAGACATACATTCATTTTTATGCATATATTTTTATTGGAGAAGTGACCAAGCATCTTAGAAATTAAAAAATAAATTTTTATCGAAATCCATCCAGTAGTTTTAGATTGATGCGGTAACATTTAAAACGTAGTTATTATTTTATTATATAGATTTCGCTAAAGTATACCCACTTTAAACTCTTTTTTAAAAGTTTTTAGATGCCAATTTTCAAAATGCTGACACACGTGTTTACTTATTTTTGACTAGCCAATTTTCAAAATGCTGACACACGTGTTTACTTATTTTTGACTAGCTTCAATAATCCGTTGACAGAACTGTGATATTTTAGTTTCGTTTAACACAGCGTAATTCTTCAAAAGTCTTAACTTCCGGCCGTAGGGTGTCAGTTGCTTGAGTTGGAAATTAAATAAATATCCTATCAGGTTATTTTTTGAAGATTTTCAAAGGTAATGACCAAATTACAAGTGTCTAGCACTAACAGTATAGAAGTTATCGCTTAAAACAGGCAATGCGCGCGTTTTGCCCATGTTTTTCCCAATGTGCGCCGTTTTATGGTCACCATTTCCTTAAAAAACAAAAATTTGAAAACACCCGTTCTCATATGAAAGCTCTTGAGCATACGAACATTTTGACACCTTGAAAACGTTTTTCGGCTGCGCTCAATTTTGGGCAGACCACTGTCCCGGTTGACATGGAACGTCCCACATATAAAAATTTGTCAAAACACAGTTCCAAATATCCCGACTGTTACGATGGAGTGACCCATACTCTTTTTACATGCATTACAAATGAATAAGTTTTGGTTTTTAAACGGCTCAAATTTTCAAAATTTCATTGCCATTGCACTTTTTTTTTTTTGCTTTACTTACATATTTATTAAAAGTAAAATCTGCACATATTAAAGCAACTTGATTTTAAAACCGTCCACTCCAATTTCAAATTATGTATTAAATATAATTGCGATGATCAAAAAATATTCAATCGAAAAGTGTTTACTTTTTGAGTATAGTACTTTAATTGGGTAGATACCCAATAAAAATTCCTCTTATATTTATTTTTTGTTTACATATTTATCAATTAGGAAAAATAACGAAGAATTCTAAATATAATCTTTGAAACCAATGGACTGAATGTTGCGATGATACAGACTTTATTTTTTATAGACATAACACATCTATGTACTCACATTCTCAGTTTCTAACATGGTGCAGGCTGCTTCAGTCAATCGGAAAAAGTGTTTTGAATTTGAGTGTTGCTTTGTAGCATAGCAAAATGCTGTTGGATTTCAAGATAATGTTGTATAATATATTAGCATTTTTTCTGGTCTGCTGTTCACCAGTTTTGGAACAAGCGGAAGCACAACTTTTAGACAGCAGCATGAGAACAAGCAGCCCACTGTTGCCGTTGCCACCCACTCACTTAGGTGCACCTACTCGACCCTTTAGTGGCGAGCATATTTCAATGGAATTTTATAGAGCGGTTGAGTGCACTGACAAAACAAAGCGCCATCTTCAAAACACCTTATACAACTTCTTGGAGAACCTTCAAAGGAATTTGACAACTTCAATCATTTTAAATACAATTGCAAATAGAGTTGACAACACCTACTTGGATGCACAAAAGCTAAAAATGAATGACCTTTTAACTTTTTTTTACGCATCATCTGAAGCAGCTGCTGACTTTGCAAAAGATGTAGGAAATTTGTACGATATGGTAAAGAATGAGAGCAATGCTCTATTGCTTAAACTACGACAAGTTCCCGCTGCCCAAGGACGACTTCCTATGGATGTTAAGTCAGAGTTAACTGATTACTTTGCAGAAATGGAATTTTTTCATATCGAGTTTTCAGGAATTATCGATCAAGCTCTAGAATATATTGTAGATACGATGCGTCTTATGCAGCGCTCATTTAGCCGTTACTCCGACATACAACATGATGTGTTGTATGATTGGAAACTGAGAAATGAGCACTCGTGCTATAAGCAGTATATGGATTTCTTGCAAAAATGGTCTGTGGAAATATTTCAGTGTGCCGCTGGTCATCAACTAGATATAGCATATGATGTCTACGCTATGACAGAGATGACCACTGCGTATATTCTACGACAGCTTGAATTCCGCATACAGAGACTGTTTAATTGTTTTTTGTTTGGAAAATACGAAATTCATGGCCGATTCCTAAAATATCCTGAAAAAGACTTTGAAAAACTTCACTCAAAACTAGAAGAACTGCAAATTTACTATGACATAAAAATAAAACATGGAAAAGTGCCAATTTCCAGACAGCGAAAACGTAGAGATGAATTACAGAGTCAATTCGAAGATGTCGACGAAGTTGAAGAATTTTCAGGGGACAAATGTATTCCTTATGGATTCCCTGAGAGTCAAATGTTTGGAAACCTTAAAAAATGTTTCCATGTACTTGATGAAAAACCAGCAGACAAGGAAAATAAACTATGAAATTTCAATAAAAAAATAAATAACAAAATTCGCAGTAATTTGGTTGAAGGCAGAACCTAAGCCAAGAAAATGAACGACACATTTTGTATAGAAATAGGTCAAATTGGCAAATTTCAGCCAAGTATGATGTAGAAGAATTTTAAAGTAATTAGTTATTTCAGTAATGATTACACATACAATTAACATTGCAGGAAAGTGAATTTGTATTTAATTTCAATTACTCGCAATGGAATGGAAATGCTGGTGACTTTTTTTTTTTTTAAATTTAGGAAAGAATACCACAATATATTGACGTGATAAAAAGATTCTACGTCCAAATTTAGAATCTGCTTTAATTTATTAAATGAAAACATCTAGATAGTCGAAGAATTGAAGATTTACTGGTCATGGACAAAAATGGCGTTTTCGACATTAAAATATTTCGTAATTTATTTACACTTAGTTTTTATATTGCAGTTTCGGATTCAGTGGTCAAAATTACATGAGAATAAGTGGCTTTTACCTTAAACAAAGGGTATATTTATTGAAGGAAACGTGGCAGATATAAAAAAATGTATGTATACTTATATTAACCATTCGCGGGACACCTACGTTTTCACTGCTTACTAGGGACACGTATGATGAATTCGTCCTCGGCTTTTTTTCCAATTTAGAAGTGGCCGAACGTTTTAAAACCAATGTAGATCGTTACTTGTAGGTTTTTTTTATGTTCCAATAATTAGAAAAAAAAAATATCATGGACCGACCAAAAATAAATGAACTGTGAAAAATGGACACAAATGTTCAGTTTATTAAAAAAAAATCGATATATCAGACACTATATAATTGTTAAAAAAAAGTTTAAAAATTTGATCTGATGACATGGTCTTTAAAAAAAATATGTTGGCAGTGGCCTCGGCCCTTATTTATTTAGCAACCTGAAAAGAGGGAAGTTTTGTAGATGTAATTTGAAATAAAATTTCATAATTTTCCAGATGACTGTTTTTTTTTTATAATAAATCAAATGATAATTTTTTTTTTAAATGGATTTTTTATTTTTTTATTTATTTATGATTTAATAGGTGTCCCGAGAAGGGTTAATCACCAACATAACTTCTTGATTCGATCTAGCCATGTCTGTCTACGGAATTCACGGTTATGGTACAACGAAGAAAGATAATTGTTACAATTTGGTAATCCGGATCCTTACTCAATAATACCTGGTGAATGGCCGAAGTTGTGATTTGTGGTAATAATAACTCTTTTATTTTTTAAAGAGGCGTGACATTTCCGTTACAAGAAAAAACTTTAAAACGCTATACCTAGTGATCTGCCTGAGTAAATGTAACCATGAAAAAAACTCGTTTACTGCCTTATTCAACGTTTTTTAGACTTTTTTCGATTTCGATTTGTCAATTTTACATTATTTTCAACTTCTTCAATATTCCTATTATTCAATTTATTAAAAAATTTCCGCCTATTCCAACATTTTTCGACTTTTTTAACATAAAGTAATTTTCGATTATATTTACCAATTGCTGTTGAGCTTTTAAATAAGACTACAGGTCTACAGGTTATTTCAGTGCGTATCCTTACGTTCAATTAAACTCTAGTTTAAAGGCAAATAAATTTTTAATATCTTACTGCTTCTATATTTTCGAATGCGTGAAAGCACCCAATTTTCTGCAGCACTACTTCAATATTTCCTCAAAAAAAAAACATAGCTTGAGGTTTAAAAATAATTGTCTCAATATTTGAGCTTCTTAGCTCAAAACAGTAAGCGGCGCGGACAGAGCTTATGTCCGATTTCGTTAAAATTTAACGAAAAAACCGACTTACTAAAACGTAGAAAAAGTCTGCCTTAAGTGCCAAGATATAGCGTTTTAGGTATTTAAGTTTTATGAGAGATGCCACTCACTGTTGTCAAACCACGTTCGGACAAAACACACCCGAAGGGGTGTTTTTTTTTTCTCAAATGTGCGGTCCTATATGCCTATACTATAGAATCGTGTTTGAAGAAAATTTTCCCAAATTTTCAGCTTCCTAGATCCAACCTGCTGACGGCGCAATCAATTTTTTTCCTATTTGTATTCCAGCGAAATATGGCATGACTTGATTATATTCGGTGCACATTTTGACATGCATGTGTGTAGGTTTGCCTTACACTGGTTAGGCCCAGTATTGGGCAAAGTTCTGGGTCAGGAATGAATGGCCTAAATTTGGCTGATGTATTGCAAACAAATCTTTGATTATTCTTTATTTCTGTAAATTATAAGCTTAGTTACGTCTGGAATAATCACTATTGAGCCAGGTACGCAAGTTTTTTGCCATAATCGGGCAAACCTTGAACGAAGTCATCATTCCAGAGGTATAGTAAACTTCAAGCAGCATTGAATCCCAGGGCTGGCAAAGAGAAAACTAGCATAGAATCAGGCTTGGGCTAGTGCCTTAATTAGTAGGAAAATCAAAAACTTAGATTTTCTACAAAGAAGATTTTCAAGAATGTCTTTTTTTCAAACAACTTGACTTCTTATTTAACCTTTATGCGATCGGGATTGAAAACTTTTGAGAAAAAATCATCGTACACAGGCGATTATGCTTGAATGCAGTTTAGCATATTTATTTGTTAAGGAATAAGGCTATAACTGTTTTTCTATTGATTTCATCAACAAAAATACTCCAGACGTTTTTTGTAGGCCATTTCATTCCACACAATTTTCTATGTTCATTTTTTAAATTTCTTTAATTTGAGAGGTGTTAGGACGTTTCGAAGGGATCAAACCAAGAGGTATCAGAGTGATTCAGACACAAAGAAACTTAATAAAAATCGTTTTTCTTCTAGTATATTGCTCTATCTGTCCTCCGAACTTAGTTTGAAAAGTACAAGTAAAAACCTAAAAATGAAAAACAAAACCAAAAAATATTCAGAAATGGATTTTTCAAAAAAAATTCAAAAATTCATTTCAATTTTCAAAATTTTAGCTCTAATTTTTTTTAAATCTAAGAAAAAATTATATAAAAAATTTTACGGAATTAAGCGCAGAATAAATCAAAGTTTTTTTTAAAAATAAAAAAAAATATTAAAAAATGGTTTTTTTAAAAAAAAAATGCAAAAATAATTTTAAATTCGCAAAATTTTTGCAAAAATTTTTTTTTTTTCAAAAACAGTATTTTTTTTCGAAAAGTACAAGGAAAAACCTAAAATCGTAGGTATACCAATTATTAATTGATAGAGTTTGCTTTAAGCTATGGATTTTCGAAAAAACACTTTTTCTGAAAAAGTACAAAAATCGTGAATTTCATACTAGCGTATCTCAACAACAAATAATACAAGGGCGAATTTCTGAACGCAGTTCTATTGATGGACATCGATATTACAATAATGCCGAATTTCAGCCAAATCGGAGCCAAAAAATTTTTTCGCTGGCGTTTTCGTGTGTGTTACCCCATATATGGTCTTTGGGTCACTTATTACGAAAATCAAGGTCCAAAATCCTAAGATATTTGCAACACCTACAAAAATACAAAAAAAAAATCTTGTTAAACGTATATTTTCACTATGATTTTAAAAATAATAAAAAAACAACCAATGAAATTCACTTTTTTTAATAGTAATTTGTACATGTGCGTAGGTTAGGTTAAGTTATTTCCGGGAGATGGCGTATCATCATAATTTATGTCACGATTAGGCCTATTGTATACCCGATTTACATATAGACATTCAACCTAATTGAACCATTTAGATATTTTTATAAATTCCAACATGGATTTGAGATCTTTTGATGCTAGCTCATCTAAAGAGTTGAAGGAGTACAAAAGCCTTAAAGCGTTGTGGCGCTAACGAAGGGCATTCGCAGAGAAAATAGAAAACAGTTTATTCAACATTTGGATCTTTACAGCTTGGCGGAGTGTTTGCCAGTAAAATAGTGTCGAGTTACTACACCAGTTAGGACTCTCAGATGAGCTCTGTTTAGTGAAATCGCAATATACGTTCGTTTGACATCATAAGATGGCCAAATTGATCTTGATGTCATACACGTCGACAGTTGAGACCATCTTGAATTAGCCAACTAGCAAATTTATGTACATTTGAACTGTGTTTTTTGGCCGTTTTATGGAAGGATCAACAGTTCTACTGCTCATAGTTCAATACTTCAATCTACCAAAAAAGTTTCGTTTTCATCTTCATCCCCATCATGATCATCGTCGTAATCATTATCGTTAAATGACTTAAAAATAGATGAGTTGTTTTCCACTTTCTTTGCATCAAATGTTTCATAATTTTGCTTGCTTTTTTTAAAGGGTGTACTAGTGGTAAGGAAATTATCTTGAAAATCACATTTTATGAGACTATATTCACGTTTTTCCTTTTTTTATAATAGATGGCTCTAGTAATTCTTTGAATGGAGTTCATATTGGTTTAAACATTTTTTCCAATGCTGATTCATTTGTAGCTTCTCCAAGTTGAATATGTACTCTTATATTTTTATTTCGAAATATTTCGCGTACATATAAGATTTTTAGTTAAATTTTCATTCATATTGTTAGTTCAAACAGGGCAGTTTGTTGATTTACGTTTCTCGTTTTATCGTTTGCGATTGTCGTTTACGTTGTCATTTGCGTTTATATTTGAGTTTATTGTTTAAGTTTGCGGTTACGTTTGCGTCATCTTTGCTAATAACAAGGAATTCATATTTTTCCTTCCAACATTTTGAGCGTATCTCATAAAATGTTTTATAATTCATGTCAGCACCCATATGATCGTTATAAATGTGTTTTATAAGTCTGACACAAATAAAAACTATCTATATTCTTATGTCTACCCATACAAAAATATGATCGGACATGATTTGTTTCTCGCAAGCAATATCATCAAATATAAATATTGAGTTGAGTTTTGCTCCATCTGGTGATAACATATAAGCATTATTTTAAAATGAAGAGAAGTTTATCTTCTTAATATGTTTTATTAAACGTTCTAAGTACTTATATTTCGGTTGGTGTATTGATTTTGAGGACAAGTAAATATTTTGAAGTTTAAGTCAATTTGGACTTTCAATAAGACTAATCATCACATTTGTATTTCTACAATTTGAAGGTCCAACAATTATGTCAAAATAACGAACTATGTCAAGTTCTATTTGTTGCATTTATTGATTTATGTTGTTTAAGAAAACGCATTTTGAAGACTTATAAATGCATAAATAAATCAAGTCTTTTAATTGATTTTTAGATCACTTCAGTTTTATCAGTCAACTGGGAAAAGTATAAAAAATGGTGCTCATATATAAAATGGAAATCAGTCGTAAACCATCCATTACTGGGAAAGCTATTCTTAATAATATAATTAATAAATTTCCGATCGAACTTTATTTACCTGGATATCAGATGATCAAGGAATTGAGTCTCTAGACGCTGCTTGCAGAGAGCACGATATAGCATACTCACTTAATAAAGACTTAGAGAATCGACATATAGCTGATAGAAACTTAACTGAAAAACCTTGGGAAAGAGTTATGGCAAAAGATAGTAGTATAGTATTGGTAAAAAGTCAAATGCCTGGTTTGTTACCAAAATATGGAGCACAGCCTACAAAAACTTTTCATAAAATCCGACAACAACAACAACAAGAAATACTAAGCAATAAAGAACATGGAAGAAAATATACCATATAAAACTAAGAAGATTGAACGAGTGAATGCAAAATAATATACCCTCAAGGTTCCTCAGCATTAATCAGGAGCAAATGGTTTATTTAAACAAGAATCCCCACATTCTTAAAAAGACACAGGATAATGGATACATTTATTTAACTATTGAAAAAAAAGTTCTTTATTGAATTTTTATGAGCAGTAGTTTATTAACTCTGAATAATAAAATAATAATAAATGAAACAACAATAGCAACAACGAAAAATGTATACATATTTAATTTTTATTTGAAATTTCCTTTAAAATATAAAAATTTGAAACATATGTAAATGGCCACAATTTATGAGTGACACACTAGCAACTAAAACGGTGATTTTTCACCAATACATACTACTATCCTCTTTCCTAAGCTTTTTCAGTTAAGTTTCTATCATCTACATACATATATGTCGATTCTCTAAGTCTTTCTTAATTGAGTATGCTATATTGTTCTCTCTGCAAGCAGCATCTAGAGACTTAATTCCTTGATCACCTCTAGCTAATCGTTTCTTTAGTTTAGTGAGACCACAAAACTGATATCCAGGTAAATGAAGTTCGATCGGAAGTTTTTTAATTGTATTATTAAGAAAACCTTTGCCAGTAACGAATGGTTTATGACTGTTTTAATTTTTATATATGAGCACCATTTTTTATACTTTTTCCAGTTGACTGATAAAACGGAAGTGATCTAAAAATCAATAAAAAGACTTGATTTATAGTCTTCAAACTACGTTTTTTAAACAACATTAATCAATAAACATTAAAAATATAGATTCAAAATTAAATGCAACAAGAAGAAAAATAAATGTGATGATTGGTCTTATTGAAAGTCCCAATTGACTTAAACTTCAAAATATTTACTTGTACTCAAAATCAACACGCCAACCGTACTTAGAACGTTTAATAAAACATATTAAAAAGATAAATTTCTCTTCATTTTGATGATGATAATCGTTTCTTTATAACAATTTTCAAGACCTAGAGCAAAAATAAAACCAACGTTTCAATCTTCAATTTTGTCATACACTGGAGACCTGATTTGCGTCGATCCTATTTACTTCATTTCGATTTGCGTCGCTACATACGATTGGATTTTACCACTGAATTCATATTTGAAGAATTTTTCAATTTGCGTGTAAAAAGGGGAATTCCCATTTTATTCCATAAGGTAAGTTATTCTAAGCATAGTTGCGTGTTAGGAAGTAAGAATTTAATTCTCAATAAGAAGTGCTGAGGTAAAGTCAAAAAAGAAAGTTAAGAAAGAAAAGAAAAAAAGAGATTCGATTTGCGTCGTTTTGGTTTGCGTTGCATTTCTCCAGTCTCTACTAACGACGCAAATTGGGGCTCTAGTGTAGTTAGTTCTTTAAGAATTTAAACAGAATTTCTTACACTGTTTTATATGAATTGGTACTCCGTAATTCTCCTGGAATGACCCTGGTTTTTATTTGACAGAATGAACATTCTATTTTAACTCCTTATTCCCTTTCTCGACTTTTGAGGTTGCGAAATTTAATGCTTCAAAAAGCAGAAAATTGTATAGGACGCGAAATCGGAGCCTAGATGCGAATGGAGACCGAAATATCAAACAATGGATATACTTGAAGTAAACCTCACATAAGCACCGAAAATAATCTATCTAATTGTCTCAAGAAAAGGGAACTATCAGGCCACTTGTATTCAATTTTAATTTATAAATGATACAATTACCAAGAAAATTAAAGAAATAACTGTTAAATTTTTTAATAAAAAAAAAAAGACCTTTTCAAATGAGTATTCAAGCATTTTCAGTTTTATTTAACCATATTTCGAACATCTTCTATCTTGGCATCAATTGTTTCTTTCACTTTGATCTGTCGCTGATCCATTTGAACAGATACAATCGATATACAGAACTTGGAAAACATTATTTTCACCGGTAACATCGTTGTGAGATTTTGTCTGAGTTGTGCAGCATGGGATATCAGTGCATTTACATCATCATAGACCAAATTAATGCATGGCACCATAAACTCCAAGTAAGAATTTTTGTCCTCCAAACAATTTTGCATGCGCTCGATGGCATCAGCCAGAACTCGAAATGCCTCAGCCACCAAATCGCGTACATTCCGACACAATGAAAGCACTGGTTTTACTGCAATATTGCAGCAGTCACGTAACTGATCCGTACTCTGCTGAATAAAATCATCCACAACTTGACATCCCTCCTTGTAAAGACGAGTATTGTTTACAGTGCGCAGCTCATACTTAAGATTGGCTGCCCACAGGTCAATGTTTTCAGATTGGTTCATTAGAGTGTTGTTAAAGTGATCAACCACACGATTGAATTGATCATCCGCCATAAAAGACAGCATCTGAAACTCATCCTTCATCTGGTGCAGCTGAAGGTACATATTTTTGATAATGTCGCGCAATAACAATTCACTAGCATCAAGCATCCTGTTACTTAATTCTTCGAGTGCATTGGTCATGGTATTTCCCATTTTATTTAGCAACTCGCTTATATCATCAGTAACTTGCGAAACATGGAATGTAAACCTCTTTATAATACTTTGGATGATCTCCTTGACATCTTCAAATGTTTGCCGCAGGGCAGAAAAAAGTGAAGATATTGAAAAATTCTGCTCAGTTTGAACTCTCTTTGGTTCCAGTAATTTATCACTAGCACCTTCCACAAGAATCACTTGTGATGTTTTCGCATTTGCCTTTGATACAACAATTAACAAGAATAAAGTAATTACAAAATTAAACAATTTTATTTGTTGAAACATTCTTCATGAATTCTAACTTAGTCGATTAAATTATGTATCGTTTGCACAAACAATATGGCGTTACTAAATAAATTACATTGTGTCAATAAACAATATTTGCATTTCTTCTCAAATTTTGAGTTATCAGTTCATTGGGTCTATCTTAAGTTAATTATAAATGAGTGAGAATTTAAAACTGTAAATAACTTAAATTCATGTACAATAGGGTGTCCGTTAATATTTCAAAATTTTCTTTTTTTTAACACTGTCGCCTAGAGCGGTTCAAAATAAAAACTTTTTTATTTTTTCAAGGTGTGTCAGCGGATTACAATAGCCTTGTATGTCTGGAAAAAGCCCATTACTAGGATTAAGGTTAATATTGCAAACTGGATTAGCGCCCTCTGTCTTAAGTAGACAACCCATTTTCAAAAATATTGATTTGAAAAATGGTGCAAGTTACAGAGGTTATCAAATTTCCCAACAAAGTGGGTATGGTTTTCGGGCAACTATCGATCGGGGAATTCGAATCCGTAATTAGTTTTTCTTCTTCTTCTTTTTTTCTTATAAAAAATTGATAATTGACCGGACAAAACTAAAAAGTACCGAATTTCCACTTTCTAGTTGCAACACCTCAAATATTATTTTACCACAGATCCCGTGGGACATCGTTTTTAATGTCCTGTTATTTTTTTAAAAGAATGCCGAAACCGTATATCATTATGTTATTTCAAAATCAAGATATCTGCATTTTTCTAAATTAACAGACCTGATTTTTTTTGAATCGGAGTCGACAAATTTACATATAAAGGTGATTCAAATTTTTTTTTTTGTTTCAAACAGTTATTATGGATCGAGAAATTCGAATCCGTGATTGAAAATTGGCCGGAAAACAATGAAAAAATTCCGATTTTGTAATTTAAAGTTGCAAAATCACCCATATTATTTTGCCGCCGATCCCGTGTTGCATCATGTTTGATATATTGTTATTTGCTTAAAAGAATGCCGTAAACCGCATATCATTTTCTTATTTCGATCCCGAAATATCTGCATTTTTCTAGAATCAAAAGACAAAAGTTAATTATTTTGATTTGGATGAAAATGCCGCTTTTTTGAAACAATTTTCAGCCTAAAATGGGCATAACCTAAAATGGCCATATTTTCATACGATCACTTTTTTAATCAAATCGGGGAAATATGGGTCCCCTTATATCCTTTGAAAAACAACATATTTAATCGGCAACCAATTTCGTAACATGAAATAATCCGCGTGCATGGTTTGAGATGGATTTGGTCTATAGAATAGTTCAAATTATGCCAGGTTTGTTAGTTTAGAAAAATATAGATATCTCGGGTTTGAAATAAGAAAATGATATGCGGTTTACGGCATTCTTCCGCTGACACATCGTGAAAAAAAAACAAAAAGTTTTTATTTTGAACCGCTCTACTGTCGCTACTGAATTATAATTTTTGACTACTAAGCCCATAAGATTTATAAGATTGATTGGATTTGTGTGTAATCTAGTATAGCTGGTAATGTCTTGGAATTTAAGAATCTCAAGTAGTAGATTGGAAACCAACAAGGAAGAATATAAGCCAAGTCTATTAGACAAAACTTACAGTTGTATGATGACATCATTGATGCCAGAAATTCGGAAAACGAAAAAGGTAAAGGTCGACTAAATTGCTGATCTTTCCACAAGCGAAAACCAAAAAAATCATCGAAGTTTACCACAATGAGTCCAGCGAAGTTTATCTGGGCGAAACCAAAATCGTAGAAAAGACAAAAAAAAAGCGATTCTATTAGATTGGATGCTAAGAGTCAGTGGCTAACTGGATTCGCCAATTTGACCAATATATCGTTGTTAAAGGACCAAGGCGCCAAGCTCGATGAAAAATGTATCAATATGAGGGGTGCTCTGTTTAGAAGGATAGCATTGGATATAAGTTAATGAAGCTTGGATTTCCTTTAAGCTTTGTCAGTTGGATTGTATCTAAATAATCTGATCATTCATATCAAATAAGATTTTGAAGGGTGTTGTCCTCTCCCTTCAGCGCAGTATCAGATGTTCCTAAGGAAGCCACCTGAGGCCACTCCTGTTTATTTTAGCAATGAATTATGTTGCACACATTATTGAAAATTCGCATCTGTAAGTATACGCAGATGATATGAAAATATACAGAAAAGTGAAGAGGGTTGGTGATACTTTTGCACTTCAATCTGACTGGATATCGTTTGATCCTAATAAATGCCAAACTAAGATTTTTTCGAGGAAGAAAAACAATGTAGTCTGATTACAACTTTAGAGATTAGAAAATTTCTCGTGTCGATTTAATCAAAGGTCTACATAGGTACGCATTCTGACGCTAAGCTGACGTTTATTATCAGATTTGTAAAAAATTGTCATCTCTGCTAGGCTTTATTAAGCGGTGGGCAAAAGGGTTTAATAGCCCTTTAGTAACAGAAACTTTATATGAAATAATTGCACGTCCTCTCACTTAGAGTAAGCTAACCAAGTATGGTCACCATTTTACAACACAAATATAAATAGAATTGAGTGAATTCAAAAAAAAACTTTATTCCTCCTTAGAGGACGTCCATAAATTACGTGAGGTGTTTTTTTGCCTTGTAATTTTTAGATGAAATCTGCTATAATATTGTATACCTTTTGCATTAAAAAGTTGACGTGAGATTTTCTTTGACCCCCCCCCCCCCCCTCCCTCTTGGTGAGATTTGGTGAGACTTTGCCGGACCCCTTCTCCCCCCTATTTTGACTCACGTAATTTATGGACGGCCCCTTATGAGGATCGTTTAAAGTTATTACATATGCAGTCTTTGAGCTCCCGCAGAAATATTGCGGATTTACGTCATCTGCATTAGCTTGTAACAACGTCTCTTGCTGCACCAGAGACGTACTCGTAACTCTTATCACTTATCAACTCCAAAAAAATATATTTTTTTAGCGATTATTTTCGATCGGAGCGAGGGTTTTTGTTACAATCGCTCTTATAGCATTAACTTGTCAAAAGGTCATATCAAGCTTAGTTTGAAAGATAACTGTAGCTTAATTCATAGCTTAACACTTTAATGCATACCACCGCCGTGGCGGGCTATAGCTGAATCTATAAAGCTACTATACATAGTTTTTTTTGTAGTTTGAGCTCAGTACGGCCCCTAATCAAAGTTTCAAATTATTTGTTGGTGTATATGGTTTCGTCTAATTACCTGATTTTACGATTGTTAAATTGTAAATGTATTATCTAAGCTAAGTAAATTAAACACTCTTTATTTATTGTTAGCACTTTTTTTATTACCTTTTAGCTTATTATTTGCTTAGTATTTTAACACAACATAGATTTTCATTTATTCAGTAAAATATTTG
Source organism: Tricholauxania praeusta (assembly GCA_949775025.1). Taxonomy (NCBI): domain Eukaryota; kingdom Metazoa; phylum Arthropoda; class Insecta; order Diptera; family Lauxaniidae; genus Tricholauxania; species Tricholauxania praeusta. The sequence continues at coordinate 70,977,643 of OX459029.1, read as the reverse complement.
TATTAGTTAAACTTTCTTTCGGCTATGCTCAACTGTAAAATACGAACCCAAGATTTAGACTGACTGCAACCTTACACAGATCTAACCACCTAAGATGTAGTAGAGTCAGCGCTGTCCGTTTGGAACGCAACTGCGATACAAAAGGGTTGGCACTACAGAGAAACACCTTTTGACAAGATCCTCACACTTGCCAATAAAATTTTATAAGCATGCAGCGAGAGAGTCGTATGCCCAACAATGACAGGAAAAGGGAAACCAAGTAGTGCTCCGTTAAATATTTTCTTAAAAACTGAAATATTTCTGGTTCTTTTGACAGCGCTACCGCTCTTGCTCATGATAATGCTGAGCATGCGCCTCGCGCAAGGGATCACATTAACCCGGTGGATGTAAGCAAAGATGTAGTTGGCCATTAAAATACTGAGTCAATTTGTTGAGGGCAAGTGGCTGATGGTTAATTTGCTCGCTGCACTTGCCCAGCAAAGGGCTGTGGTATCAGTTGTTAACTTGCCTGTATCAGAATGAAATCAGTTACTTGATAAACTTGACGAATTTTTTATAAATCACGTTGCTATTCAGGTTCTGGCCTGTTTCGTTTGTATCTAATATGTATGTGAATTGTACGGATTTTTCAAAAATGAAAAATGTAAACTTTGACAGAAAAGAAAGAAACATATATCCCCGGATGGTTAAGGAAAATCTCTATCTTTAGCTGGAATTTTTCAAAATTATTTTATCAAGTTTTTCCTAATGTAGTTTCAGAAGAAACAAAATATATTGGCTTTTAGGAAATGTTCTTATTAGTTTATTTGTATCGAAATTTACCAAAACTGCATATTGGCAAAAAGTTTATAGATTATACTTTCCAAAAAATGTTTGTTTAATGTTTTGTATTTTATATGTGAATTATGCTGATTTTTTAAAATTAGGGCTTAAAAAGTCAGAATTGAATTTTTGAAAATGATAGAAAAATCTATAGAATAGTTCAAATTATGTCAGTTCTGTTACTTTAGAAAAATGCAGATATCTCGGGTTCGATATAAGGAAATGATATGCGGTTTACGGCATTCTTTTAAGCAAATAACAGTTCATTAAAAATGTAACACGGGATCGGCGACAAAAAAATATTGGGTGATTTTGCAACTTTAAATGTGCCGCAAATGTTCTTTTCCAGGCACAAAACTCGACATGATCACTGAAAGATAAAACGAAAAAACTACTTAGTTTTTGGCGGACTCAACTTGTGTGTTTTTGTAGTTGAATGTCAGACGAACAAAATGACGTATGTGTCAAATTAATACGCTGCGTACTTTTCGCTGGAGCCATCTCTTAGTTAAACCGGAAAAAACTTATGCGTACAACCGGTATGTCCCCGGATTTTCTTAGTTTTTTTATATATGAAAGTATGGTTAAGTAAAATCCAAAATTTCACCTGCCTTTTTGCACAACTTTTTTTTCTATTGCAATATTTGAAAGAAAAAATAGCGGTATTTACGATCTGTAGCATTTGGTCTTGTATTGTGTATTCTTGATAAATTTGATATTTGTAGTAAATTTGATATCTTAACAAAAAAATTGCTTTTTTCAAATACTCTAAATATCAAAAATACAATGACAAAACCCTATTGTAACTTTTGTATAATATTTGTACATTTCAAAATAGTTTGTTCATTTCTTGAGTAAAATTGTCATAACAACAAAAAACAAACAAAAAAATAATTATTAAACAAAAAAAACATTTTAGAACGCTCACAATGCATAGCAAAAATTGTAAACATTTACAAAAAATTCTAAAAATACCACAGATAGTGAATACCGCGAATATTTTTATTACTCCACATTTTGCAATCCTTCACAATAATTGTATTAAATGTAAAAGCTTACAGTGTGAGGGGAGGTGCTTAAATTCAGAAGAGTTCCCTTGAAGGGGGAGGGGAACAGATAAGGGGTATTTTCCTCCTTTTCATCCCCTTGGCATATAAGATTCGAATGATTTTCAATTTTCAAAACGGTTTTTCTCTAATAACATAAAATGTTTCAACCACATCCCACTTTTGTATGGGAGGTAAGCGTGTCTGTGAGCCGATTGTTTTTACATTCACATATTTTTGTTGTTTTAACCCAAAAAACATCCGTACCTTGTTTTAAGAGTCTAGCGCTATTAATACAATTTATGGAAGCCCATCCACTGTGCGACGGGGTATGAACAGGCCCGGATTTATCATACAGGCAGAGTAGGCACATGCCTAAGGCGGTAAGAATTAAAGGGCGGCAAATATTAGCGGAAATTATGAAATATTGTTTTATTCGTGGAAATTGAATTTCCCACATAATATCGTTGGCACGCGTACCAACATTATAAGTGAAAAATGTTATTGTAACAGAACATTGGTAATCAAATATTGACGTAATTGTTTATCGTTAACATTCAACGCTGCGTTTTATCAAGAGTGGCAACCGTAACAGATTCAACGGGGCTGAGTACCGCAAACAGACGGCAGAAAAATCGAAGAAAAATGAAAAAGTCTTAACAAAAACTCTTTCTTCAAAAAAACAACAGCCTAGGTGCGGCAAATTTCTAAATCCGGGCCTGGATATGAATAGTTAAAGTGACTCTTGAAAACGATTTCTGTACCATTTTTTTTGGCGATCAGAGAATTGATTTTCTAATAAAATAAAGATCAAAAACATATTCCTACAAACATTTTGGGTTAAAAGAATAATAAAAAAAACATCATAGTAATAACAGAGCACAAAAACTACAAAAACGTGAGGCATCGATCTCATTATAGTTCGTTCTAGATCATAGATGGAAAAAATTTTTGAAGCAGGAGACACTTACAACAAAAGCAACAATTACAACGACAGAAAAAAAACGTCAGCGTAAATTCGAAACCAAAAGCCAAGTACAATAATCAAACGAAACGAGAGAGGATGTCCTCAACGTGCGTATTGCTGTTTTCTTGTTTGTTCGCTTCGGTTTATGAATTGAAACTTTTTTAGCACGGGTGTTATTTGAAATTAGGTGTGTACATTGAAACGTAAAAGAGGACATTACTTTTTTTTAGCCATTAGTTTTTTCCTCTAAAGCAGGGAAGGGCACTTAGTGCCTCAATTTCCTCACATTGCTCTAACCGTTATTCGACGCACAACCAAGCGAAAAAAATTTCCCAGAACTTCAACGCTATCGAAGCACAAAATTCGCAGAATTTCAACGCTATCGAGGCACAAAATTCGCAGAATTTCAATCGAGGCACAGCGTTGACTTGAATTCAAATGAAAACAAAAACAAAACACAAAGGCATAAATGACGGCGCCGCATTGTGTCTTGACGAATGTAGCAATTGTTTTTGTTTGTAGTGTAATTTGTTTTTTTTGTGCTAATGGCAATTTTGGAAATGAAAGTAAAAAAAACTTTAAAATTTCGTTTGTTGTTGCTTGATGTTGTTGTTTTCCTCTTTGGTTATATTTTTGTGCCCACCGCATCAATAAATGATATATCAAATTAAAGTACTGATCAAGCAGAGTACCCGAAAATTATCAGTATCGAGATCGGTAAAACAAAAACCTTGCTATAACGAGGAAAAGAAAATCTGCTGTAAAGAGCGAAAATTTGCTCATTTTTCCTATTTTGCCCATCGCTGTTCTAGATCAGGAATGGCCAGAAGAGTTGAGTAAGGGAGCAGCAAATCGCTAATCACCCAATGCGTAAATTTGTAAAATCTAATTCCAAGAATGGAAAAAAATCAAAAAATCTAAATGCGATGGGAGCGATCGCAACAACAACTACGTACATTTCATTTCGATACACAATCATGAAGTCAAATGTGTTGAGACATTTTACGTTGCGAGTGTCAAGCCGCGGCGCTAGTTCATATTTTTCCGTATTATTCTTATTGCTTTATATTTTGAAAAATAGAAAATTACAAAAACAAAAACAATGCAACTGATAATGAGCAACTGAATAGTACAAGAAATATTTTTTTTTATTGTTGTTTACTTGTGTTTAGTATTTTTTACATTTTGTGGAATTAACAAATAGCGGTATTCACGATCTGTAGCATTTGGTCTTGTATTGTGTATTTTTGATAAATTTGATAATTGTAGTAAATTTGATATCTTAACGAAAACAAAACAAGTGTTTTTTTAAACTACTCTAAATATCAAAAAAAACAATGACATATTGTAACTTTTGTATAGTATTTGTGCATTTGTTGAGCAAAGTGGTCATATCATATTTTTTCAAAGGTTTTGCAAATTATTTCGCAATATATGGATAAATTTTTGATATTAACATTAAATTAACAAAAAAAAAAAACATTTTAGAGCGCTCACAATCTGTAGCAAAAATTGCAAATATTTACAAAAAATGCTAAAAGTATTACAGATCGTGAATACCGCTAATAAGATTTTTCATTAAATTTATATGTGAGCTCATCATATTTGGGAATGAGCAGGAATAAATAAATTTTGATCGAACTGGCCATTCCTGTTCTGTTGCAACAAAAAAAATCCATGTAAAATACCAAAAATATTAGATTTTTGGGGCGTAATATTAATCACACTAGTTAACAAAAACCGTGAACAATCGATTCGTCGCCGATCTCAGGCTTTGGGTATCTCTTATGGATCATTATGGCGTATCTTGAGACGTGATCTTGGTCAAGATCATGTGATTAGACACCATTGGATTACTCTCTTTGGGAATATGTCAAATCACTTGTTTATGTCGACAAACCCGAAACCATTGACGCTTTGGAAACCAAAATAATAGAAACAATGTTACTCAAGGAATACCGGCCGATATGCTCGAAAGAGTTGTCGAATATTGGACCCACAGAATGGACCATTTAAGAATTAGTCGTGGACAACATTTGAACGAAATAATTTTTAAGCATTGAGTTGTAGGAACCGACTTACTTACTTACTTACTTAGATGGCAATAACAACCCGTTGTCAGGTTACGGCCGACCTCATCAGCTCTCGCCAGGCGCCTCTGTTTTGCGCGCGCCTTCTCCAATCGTTAATGCCAAGCACGGTTAGGGCTTCCTCAGCTTGGTCTATCCACCGGAGGAATGGTCTCCCTCTTCGTCGTTGACCGGGGACCTTCCCTTCGAATACCTTTTTCGCTGGAGCTTCTTTATCCATACGATGGACATGACCCAGCCAGCGTAGTCGCTGTATTGTTATACGCTTAACTATGTCAATGTCGGCGTAGAGCTGATACAGCTCGTGCGGAGAACTTTCCTCTCGAACACCCCAAGAGCGGCTGCGTCTGTTGTCGAAACCACCCATGCCTCAGTGCCATAAAAAAGCACAGGAAGAATGAGCGTCTTGTAGAGTGTTAGCTTTGTCGATCGAGAGAGAGCTCTGCAACGTAATTGCTTACTGAGACCGTAGTAGCACCTATTAGCAATTGTTATTCTCCGCTTAATCTCCAGACTGACATCATTGTTGCTGGTTACGGCAGTGCCAAGGTAAATGAATTCCTTGACAACTTCTAATTTACAGTTGCCCGCTGTAACATGAGAGTCTAGATCCCGTGCTCTCTTGTTGTTGTTAGTAGACATCATGTATTTCGTCTTGCCCTCGTTTACCGTCAAACCCACTTTGGCTGATTCCTTTTCAATAGCAGTGAAAGCAACAGTAACATCTCTCTTACTCCGACCGATAATATCAATATCATCAGCGTACGCAAGGAGCTGAACACCTTTGAAGAAAATGGTGCCATTATGATGCACACCGGATTTTCGTACGATCCACTCCATAATGAAATTGAAGAGATCGCACGAGAGCGGGTCGCCTTGTCTGAAACCTCGCTCGGTATTAAAAGTTCCGGAGAGGTCATTCCCTACCTTGACGGAGCTACACGTATTGCTCAACGTCATCCTGCAGAGCCTTATCAACTTTGCAGGTATACCGAACTCAGACATTGTTGTGTATAGGGAATCCCGCACTGGGCTATCGAACGCAGCTTTATAATCGACGAAGAGATGGTGAGTGTCGATTTGATATTCATGGGTTTTCTCCAGGATTTGGCGTAGTGTAAAAATCTGGTCTATGGTGGACTTACCAGGTCTAAAGCCACACTGATAGGATCCGATCAGCGTTTCTGTATACGGCTTCAACCTTTCACACAATACGCTCGAGAGGATCTTATATGCGATGGAAATAAGACTGATACCCCTGTAGTTGGCGCAGATTGTCGGGTCTTCTTTCTTTATTACAGGACAAAGCACGCTGAGATTCCAATCGTCGGGCATGCTTTCCGCTAGCCATATTTTGCTGATGAGTTGATGCATGCACCTTACCAATTCATCGCCACCAGCTTTAAACAACTTAGCTGGCAGGCCATCAGCACCCGCTGCTTTGTTGTGTTTGAGTCGCTGGATAGCAACTCGAACCTCTTCATGGCTAGGTGATGGTACTTCCAATGCGTTATCATCGATTGGTGGTATCGTACTGCATTCTCTCTGGGCGGAATTGGTGGAATCATCGCCCGTAAGCAAGTTGGAGAAATGCTACCTCCATAACCTCAGTACACTCTGTGTATCTGTAACCAGATTTCCATTTTCGTCTCTACAAGTGGATACTCCGGGCTTGAAACCTTGAGTTAGACGCTTAACTTGTTGATAGAATTTTCGTGCATCCTTCTTGCCCTGGTACACCTCAAGTTCCTCACGCTCACGCTTTTCCTGCTCCCTTTTTTTACGTCTAAAAATGCGCCTCTCTTCCTTCCTCTTTTCGCGGTAGTTTTCTCGCACGGCTCGCGTTGCGGCTGACTGCAGCGTCTTCTTGTATGCGACATTTTTTTCAGCAGTCGCATTGTGACACATCTGGTCATACCATTGGTTTCGAGGTTGTGGGCGTCGAAAACCAATGACTTCCTCGGCAGCAGCGCGCATGGAGTGGGAGATGTGTGTCCAAAGTCCACCGGCGTCGTCGGTTCCAGAGGTTGGTTGGTTGAGCTTAACCGAGAGTTGAGCGGAGTACGCCTCGGCAGTCCGTTGTGATTGCAGCTTGGCAACGTCCAGCTTTCGTTGCATGCCCGTGCGTACATTCTTCGCATTGCATAGCCGCATGCGGATCTTAGCTGCAACAAGATAGTGGTCGGAGTCAGTGTTGACCCCCCGAAATGTACGCACATCCAGAACGCTTGAAGCGTGCCTTCCGTCGATCACAACATGATCAATTTGGTTTTTCGTTTTTTTGATCCGGGGATAGCCAGGTGGCCTAGTGAATGTCGAGGTGTTGAAATCTGGTACTACTAACTACCGTGTTTCGCGCCGCGGCGAAGTCGATCAGTCTCAGACCGTTATTTGAAGTGGTCTCGTGGAGACTGAACTGACCGACTGTAGCGCCAAAGATGCCTTCTCTTCCGACCTTCGCGTTAAAATCGCCGAGGACTATTTTTACATCGTGGGTCGGACAACGGTCATACACGTCCTCTAGGCTCGCGTAGAAATCATCCTTGGTGGCATCGTCCTTTTCCTCCTTCGGGGCGTGCGCGCAAATTAGGTTTATGTTGAATGTAGGAAATAAGGCGTATACGTAGGCCAAAAGGAGAAAGGTTGAATTCTAAGTATTGCAAAGTCACTGTACGAGAGGAGGTAGCAGTGTAATGGTCAGAAATTTCTTTTCTGGTCAAGGGATTGGGCCAATTCATAGGATTGAAGAAATTATGGATTGCTTCATGTACATTGACATATTAAAAGACGTGATGCTGCCATATGCCTATGCAGAGAAGCCACTTGAATGAAGGTTGCATCAGGACAATGATCCAAAATACGTCTCTAATGCTTGTAAGGGCTGGCTTCAGAGCAATAGGGTAGAAGTTTTTGGTTGGCCTGCCTCGACCTGAATCCTCTTGAGATCCTGTGGGATATTATTAACATGAATAGCATCAGAAAAAATTGAGAAACCACGGAAGATCCATTCAGTCCTTAAAAATATCCTGGGAAGGGATATCGCAGGATATCATAGAAAATTTAATATCCTCTATGCCTTAAAGAGGTGCGTATGTCGTCCAGAATATAGAATTCGCAACTAAGTACATATTTTAAAAGTTTTTATTTACCATAAAGTTAGTTAAGTTTTCGGGTTTAAAGTGTTCCTTTAATGTTAACTGTTTATTCATGAGACGCAGAATTTTTTTAAATTTTGTTTGTCAATAATAAAGGTATAGATAAATAAAATAAATACTTAATATGGTTCAATAACGTTGTTTTCATAAAAAAAATATGATGTGAAAAAAATGTACTCAGGGGGTGCTTTAGTTTTGGCCAATACTGTATATGTATGTATGTATTTGTTTGATTTGAAGTAACTACCAAAAAAATGAGTAACGAACGTCCACTATTACTCCTTTCAAAAACAGATCAGAAAATTACCTTTTGATGTGGTGGTTTGTTCGTTGCGAGGTGTAAATCGCAATAACCACTGATTTTAACTACTTTAAAGATGTATCACGAATTTCTTAGAATGATGTTTATGAAAGGCATTGCAAAAAAAAAAACATAACAAAAAATGTTGTTCCGTTATCGAGATAAGTCAAAAAAACACATTTCAGACGAAATAGTGCATAGAGCGCAACAATATCCATGGCCCAAACCTCCACCTTGCTTCACTGTTGCTTTTGTGTTTAGAAATTATGTTGTCACAGCATTCGTCGGCGTTATATTTGCTCTCATCACTAAACATAACACTGTTCCAGAATTCCAGAATACGATTTTGTAGATATCAGCGGAGGTTAGCCTCTTGCAGACCTTAACAGCTAATATATGTTTTTTTTTTTTTTTTTTAGCAATGCGGCCAACGATGTCGTTGGAATCTAGCACTCAATTCGCTGCTTCGTCAGAAACGTTGATGTTATGTGTTGTCTTAAGCACATCGAGTCGGTTGGAGGTGTTTTTTTTTCAGCAAGGGAAATAATACAGTTTATTAAATAAATTTCATTTTGACTTTGCCTTTGCCTTGTAAGAAAAGAGCGAATGGAGTTCCGATAACGATTTCATAACAGTTTAGCGATCAGTATTGATTGCAATCAAAACATTGGCACACTGATGACAGAACTAATGTTCTGGTAATCCAACACTAAATTATTCGTTGTAATAGAATATATATGATAGGCTTTTCAAATATAAATTTTTCAAGTAAATGTAACCCTCTAATTGTAGGCGCACCATTATATTAGATATTGCTAACTCCCGAATTCATCGAACCGTCCAGATGCTTAAGATAAAATCAACAAACTAACAGTATGGCTTCATAAATTCAAATTTTTTTAAAGCAACATTTCATATGTATGTACATATGTACGCATACATATGCATAGTACGTACCTCATATATTTTTTAAAATTTTTGTCGTAGTGGTATATAAGATTTACTATTAGTATGTAGGATTGACTTTTATGAATACGATCTTATTGAAAAGTGTAAGCAAGTATATTTTTAATCTAACATTAAAAAATCAGAGCCATCCCTTGAAAACGTATGTATGTATATCTTCAGATTAAAATGTATTCGGTACATATTTATAGCTTGAGAGTGAACGAAATCATTTTGCTCACAGTTCCGATAAGAAGGTCTTTAGGTCACGAGTCAGTTTCTTAGAAGCAAAACCTGCGATAACATTTGAAAATTGAGCATATTTAATATTGTTAATGAAATAAATGAAGAGTGTTTCAAAACTTGGGGTCTTACTCTGTAATGCGATTTGAAAGGCGATGCGATTGAAAAGACAGATGCTATTCGAAAGAAAATTGGAACTTTGTAAGTCGTTCGCATAAATGGCAACAATTGCTACTTAAATTTTTGTTAAAATTTGGCACCACTTCCGTAGAAATGTCAAAAAATATAAACAAAATGAAAATGTATTTGAAATTAAATTCGACTAGAATAATATAATGGATTCGATCGCGTTGTGGGTTGTATGGTTTGAAAACAAAACAAGCGAAGAAAGAATTGAGCGCAAAATTACACAGACACACAAAAAAAAAACGTCGTGACTCCGAGGGTAGACGCCACTATTCGCTGAAACTGAATATGGCCATAAAAAATTAATCAAATTGCCCATTTTTCTGATACCACCCCCTGGTGTCGAAATTTTAATTTTCATGCAAATTGGAAATGAATGTGCAGTTCTATGTAGAGAAAATAACAACGAAAAGTAAATTTGACTATTCCATTACCCTTTAGCACCCTCTTACTACCCCCAGAAAGGAATTGAAATTTAATTATGTGATAGGGTGTCAAATTATCTTTTCATTGTCATTTTCGGTTTCAGCGCCCCAATTTCTTTTATTATATATGTTAATATGATCAATGCAGTATGGGGTTATACCCAAACAAGAGCAAGTAAATTTGCCAACCTTTAAATTAAACACAATTAGACATTTGCTTACGCTAACGAGATATGTACATAAGGGGTAATTACAACTATTAGAACAAGCGATCAAGAAGGAATTTATCGCTTTAGCTTATTTGCTACCGATTTTGTAAATAAAGAAACAGACGATTTTATTAAGAATTACTTATCGCGTAGGAACATGGATATAACCTATTTTACTTATACTTAGTCCTAAATCATCAGTAGCTTCAATTTTTGATTAGTAACTTTCCCCAACCCATATGATGGTATTTAAAACACCCGAAATGAACTCCAATATTTGGTGATCGCACGTGGCCAATTACGAAAGATAACTGGGTTGTGCTAAACTAATGAAGCTAAAACAGTGCAAGCTTTTGATCGAAAATAAAAGAAAAACGGAAAAACTATATAATAACACCTTTTCAGTAAAAGAATTGTTTTCAGTTGAAGTGCTTATGAAGGTGACAAAAACAAAACAAAATAAGAAGCTACATACATATTAATAAGAACAAGCTAAAAGCAATTACATATATTACTTCCGTTGGAGTGTGCTATCCTAATGTCGCGCAGTGTATAAGTGAGCATATTTTCCTATTTAAATAGCACCAAATGTAATTATTGCATTATTTTTTCTGTTGGTAGTTTCCTGAGGATGACTTTAAACTAAAGTCAAAATATCGAGAGCAAAAAAATTTACATAGAAGCATTAAAGTTTTCTATATATTTGACCTACAGCCAGATAAAAACAACGAAAAGTTAATATCGAAATAGTCCGAAACAAATAAACTGCAGTATGTTAAAAAAATTTAAAGAAGTTGAAAAAGTCAAAAAAAAAATAGAAAATGTTAAAAAAAGTTAAAACAGGTTGAAAAGGTCGGAAAAACTTGAAAAATGTTGAAAAGATTGATTAAGAATAGTTTGCTTCTTATTTAAAAAACCGTTTGTAAAAATTAAAAGCAGTTTTAACTCACAAAATATTAATGAAGGTGTAGCTCAAGAGTCGGTTTTAGGTCCTATTTTGATTTTGGTGTAGTAGAACTAAATGTTTGAACATTTGAGGAGTAAACATTTTTTTTTTTTTGTAAAGATCATGACAAAATCTATTGGAATCGCTTATTACAATACCTAATTTCCAAATGAAATTCAAGTACTGAATTTAGAAAACAAGACGTGGCACATTAGGCCAAATAGCTACTTTTTCAGTGCGAAATTAATAAAAGCTAAAATTTTATGTTCTTTAAACCAAACAAGTTAAAGTCCCTTTTAAATAAATGTTAAAAGACGTTGAAGAGGTTGAATAAGTCGAAAAAAATGTGAAATGTAAAAAAGGTTTAGGGGATGAAAAATGTTGAAACAGTTGTAAAAGACTGAAAAAGTCGATAAAATATGAAAACCATTGAAGAAAGTTGAAAGAAATTCAAAATGTCGAAAAAATATGAAAAATGTTGAAAAATGCTTAAAAATGTGGAAATAATATCAAAATGTCCAAAAAAGTGACAGAGGATAACAAATGATAAAACAATTCAAAAACGCTGAAAAAGTCTTAAAAATAAAGAAAATAATGAAGAAAAATTAAAAACGTTGAAAAAGTCAAACATATGGGATATATTGAAAAAAGTTAAAAGGTTGATAAAGTTAAAAGAATATGGAAAATATTGAAAAAAATCCAATAAAAACTAAGAAATTTAAATGTGCCACGCACAATTCTCCAATTCCGCCTACTTTTGGGTTACTAAATTATATTCGTCATTGACATCCACATACCAAACCTTAGCCCAAAAGGTTGTATAGTTTGCGATATATGCCATACTTAGTCTTCAAATTTAGGGCGGTAACACACCCACTAGTTTAATATAGTCCGATTTTTGTCCAGAAATAACTTTTTATAAGCAACACTCTTTCACGAAATTTTAGTCTGATTGATCACATATTTTGAAAGATATGTCACTTAAGGTAATTTACTTGTATGAGGAGTGCCACGCCCACTCGTGCTATTTCGCGCACTTTCGATTCAAGTATACCTTTTAGCAAGTAAATTAAATTTCATACCAATTGTTGCAATAGTTCAATCAATATAGCAATTGCAACTTTATGGTAATATAGGAGGTGCCACGCCCACTACTGCAATCTCGTCAATTCTCATTTAATTTCAAAGCCGACACCTCTAAGCCAGTAAACGTTTTTTGCTTGTATGGGAGGTGCCACGCCCACATGTTCCATTGCGCCAAATTTTTGCAAAAACATACTTTCTAGAAAGTATATCTGCCTTATTTAATTTCATAACTATTACGTTGTTAGTTCTCTAAATATAACGTTTATAAATATTGTGGGCTGTGCCACGCCCTTCATCGAGTTTTTTCAGTTAAGTGGCAGAGCTTGTGTTGATGACTGCTTTCAGTGGCATTATCTCCAAAATTTTTATGAAAATCGTTTGAGCCACTTTTGAGATATATGGAATCAAAATTTTTAACTGTTGAAAACTTTTGCGATTCCGCCCACTTTTATCACAAATCAAGATTAGCCTAATCCTAATCTTGTGCATCAAATCATCAATTTTTGTCAAAATCGCTGCAACTTTTTTCAAAATTGGCCTGGATAAATATACGTAGAGTATGGGCGGTAGGCGTGTTCGTGAACCGATTTCACCCATTTTCAATAGCAAGATAACTGCAAGAAGATGTGACCTGTGTGTGAAAGTTTCATTCAATTGGCTTTCTTGGTTTTCCCGTAAACCTGATTTCAACAGACAGACAGACAGACAGACGGACATCGCTAAATCAACCCAGGTGGTGACGCTGATCAAGAATATACTTTTCCATACCTGCCACGCCTCGTTCTATGTGTTACAAACGGAAGGACAAAGTGAATATACCCTTGTTGTAGGGCAGTGGTCGGCAAACTTATTCGCCAAAGAGCCAAATATGTACATTACAACGATTAAAAAAAAATTTGAAAGCCCAATGCGAACAATGTCTTTGCATCTCCTTTAAAAGTTTGAGTATGCCAGGTTTTTATGTTGTTGTTTTTAATTTTCAGCACGATCCCAGTTTTCATCAATAAGACAACTTCTCAGTTTACTCTTGATAAAATTCATGCTTGAAAAAGATTGTCCGCATGAAAATGTAGAACCGAAAAAGGAAAAAACAGTAAAATCGAGTTTTTTCAGTTGATCATAAGAGTCAGGAATACTATTCCAGACGTTGAACATGGTCATGTCTTTCTTCTTCAGGTCATACAAATCAGACCACTTGGGTTGTGAAATAAGTTCACATATGTTCTTCTCCAGTATTTCTAATTCAACACAAAGACGTTAAAATTTAGAGCTCCATATTTTCTTGTTTTTTAAATCGAGCAATTGTATTTCAAAGTTACCAATGTCAATGCCAAAAAGGAGAAAATTTCAAATATATTATAGTAGCATTGAAAGGTTTTTGACGAATGCTGAAATCTGTTGAGAAATGCTTTTCTCATATTGAAAATGGATTCTTCAGCAGGCTCGGAAAGTGAAACAATGTTTTCCTTTCAAAATCTTGAGCAAAATGGAATAATTTGTTTTCGAACGAATCTAGTACTGTATTAATGAGCAAATTTGTTAATGCGAGTTGGGTGACAAGCAGTGTGTTTTCTTAATGGCTTTGTGCCTGCTTTTGTGACACTACACTATATATGGTGGCCACAAATCTAGCTTCATTGGCGATTGTGGTATCATTCGCCTCTTTGTTAATGGCAGACCATATAGGTTTTGCCAGATCCACATGTAAGTTTGAACAACTCCCTTAAATTAAGCCAGGTTGCACTGTGTGAGATTGTCGTCACAACCCACGCTAAAGCACATCAGAGTCATAACAAACTTGGGGCTACTACGAGTTGAAATTGTAGTAAAAGCACTATCAGAGAATAAACGAGATGATTGTTTGTACCAAGAAGTGAACTATAGCTGTATTTATCTGATCAAATTGCTTAAATGCAATATGCCTGAGTAATTCGTAAGGATTCTTCCCTGTAATAACACACGCTGCGAACAGCCATCCAACACAACCAAGCCCTACAAGTGAAAGAGACAGCAGGCAACCTAAACGCAAAATAGGTTCAATTAACTCACTTTTCGTAGCATCACAAGAAGAGTATGAATTGACTACAAATGTCATCAACTCCGTATTGTTGTACCTAAAGCGGTAGACAATGGACTTAATGTTTCATTATGAGGTGGAGGAAAACATACAATCTTTTCAGGAGACCTCCAAAACTTGGAGTACCTGGTGTAAGCGAATTTCTTGATGTGAGCAGATACATCCACTATCTGCTTGGTATTGAGTCTAACCATCTGGATAGCCAAATACCCAAGCATATTGACACAAGATATACCTTCAGCAGTTATATTTTCATTATGAACTTCTTTATCCAAGAAATCCCATACCAACTTGTACCACTTCGAAGCATCCTCCGAAAACAAAGCAGTGTCTTCATTAATTCCTGGAAGCCGTGTTGCCGGTTTGACCTGAGTGCTTGTCCATAGTATTTTTTCCAACCTCTCAGCTCCTGTATGAGGAGGAATGAAAGACAATGATTGTTTGTCAAACATTTCATCAGAGATGACGAAATGCCGATTGTCAACTGTCAATGAACAAACCAGACCAAGAATTAAGTCATGTTTCCAATGTGCTCTCCAGTGATGTAGATTTCTCAAGGAGAAATACTTTGATTTCTGGTCATAGTGATGCGGTTTGCGCGGCTGCTCGAGGATATTTGTGCAAGAGCCACACTTAAGGGGCGAAAGAGCCGCACTTTGCCGATCTCTGGTGTAGAGTATAAAAATGTAAGAAAAGCATAAGTAAAAACAATTTTAAAAAAATTTAAATTTAAAAAAAAATTAACACCTGCGTGACCCTTTTTAGGCCTAGTTAAAAATTAATATTATTTGAACCAAAAAGTTTAACATAGAAATAAGGAATAAAAAATTGAAAAAAAACACACTAACTACTTCGTGACCATTAACCCTTTGTTGGCAAAAAAAATAATTTCAATATTTTTTTGCATAATTGTTTTGTTTTTTTAAGGACTTGGATCAATTAAATCTATTTCACTTTGCAAACACAATTCATTTAAAATATTTACAGAAGTTGCATTGATTTCATACTATAGTCATCATTACTATCTTCCGCTGGATCGTCGCAACTTAACAACTCGATAACTTCAGGTGGAAGTTTTAAGCGATTTTGTTGTTACACGCGTCTTTTCAAATATTTTGTCGAAATCAGGGGATCTGATGTATCAACAGCTCTATTAAATAATACTGCTGCTTCTGCGGGCGTGATGCAATCTGTGAAATTATTTTCAAAAAGAAGAGCTAATGCCTCATCTGCAGTAAATTTTATAGGCTTAGGGTCACTTTAGATAATTTTTTTATTAATTTTCGAAGGTCTCGTTGGAATTTCAATGCTTTCTTTAAGAACTGCAGCTAAGTCTACATCGCCATATTTTCTAGCTGATGTTACTGATGCACGAATCAATAAATAAGTGTTGGCACCTTTTTTTTTTAATAATAGAGTTTGGTTACTACATATATTAGCCTTCTTAGCTCTTAAGCTTGAAGCTTATTCAATAAATCATGGAAATGAAAAAATTATCATGCGCATTAAATTGTTATTTTTTATAATTTTTTCTAGCTTTTTCACACTTTCTCAACACACCCACCCCACTCAGACCATGTGAACATAAGCATATCGATAATAAAATATTAATATGTATAAATTTGCATGGTCCAAGGCATAAATGTCAGAAAAAATTTACCCAGCATGCAGTGGGGCTCGGACAACACAACCATAAAAATACACACCACCATTAAGCTACAAAATTAGCTGCAGTTAGTTTTCAATCTAAGCTTGAGTTGACCTTTTGACAAGCTAATGTTATAAACTTCGCAAATGTTAATAAGAGTTGTCATGCGATTAAAAGGAGCTGTAGCCATATAATTAGTTCCACTAACCGGTTGATAAAATAATTGATAGGAGTTACGAGTACTCCTTCGATTAGTATTAAAATGTATGTAGTTAAGAAGCTCTGATGCAGCAGTTACAAGTTGATGCAGACAAAGTATATCCGCAATATTTTTACGGGAGCTTAAAGACTGCATATATAATAATATATTCAAAAAGTTTTGGTATTGATGATAACTTAGCCACGGGCCTCTAGTTTGGAACATCATTTTTACACCCTTTCTTCAAAATGGGACTTATATATTATTTTTTTCAAAATTTAGGAAAATAGCTTTCTCTAATAGATTTATTAAATAAAAAACTGAGGGGTTGATTCAGCACAGAGCTGCAGTTAACTAAAACTGTCGCAGGAATACCATCAGGCCCGGAGCTGAAGTCATCATCAACAGATGAGATATATTTCTCTATGAGATCAGGTGAGAAAGATATCTCATTAGTCGAAACCAAAGAGTCGTTATCTATATATTCAAAATAGTCGATCCCAGGGCTAAATAATTCTGTAGAAAATGAATATTTAAATAAATAAGCAAGCAACCCAGCTATAATTTGGGGTTCGCTAGTGAGCCCATCAACTGTTTTGAATTCAGATGGAAACCCGTCAAACTTTTTCTTCGAATTAATAAATCCCCAAAAATGCTTGGGGTCATGAAGAATATTCAGCCTAAAACTAAAGGGGGAACAGAAAAACTCTGTTCATTTGAACGGATGACCCTGGAATTGTTCGCGTGCTCATTTTGTCTCTGTAAAAGTTGCAAAAATATGTCCCTGTCGCTTAACAATCTTGGGCTGTCAAAATCATTTTTATAAAAGTTGACAATCTTATCGACATCAGCTGTCTGACCGATAGCGAATTGCTCATTTAAGCCATCAGCTACTGCTTTCACTTTCTCATGCGATTCAATAACGCAAATACTCGACTTGACAGGATTTGGAAAATTTCAACATCTGCGCAAAAGGTGGCGGTGATCACGCTCGATCTGCTGCTAGCGAACATCGCAAACGCAAATCGCTCCATGTAAATGCACCTTTAGAACAATATAGGCGGCCGCTATTGCCCTAACCGTGTGTCAATGTGTCATGTTTGTGCGTGGACTATGCGCTCGAATAAGTCGCGTAGCGTAGGGGGGGGGGCACTTTTCAGGGCGGCATTTTTCCCGTGCAATGCTTCTTCATAACATATTTACTTATTTCTTTATTTAAGTATTTATTGCAGTCTATGAACAATCATTACTACAGACTAGATGAAAAATATGCTTATGAAAAGTATGTTTAAATTACATAACTTTCTAAATACTATTTAATAGAGTTTTCATGATTGAGAAAAACTATGAAGACAGGATCATTAGATGCAAAATTATTTCGAACCGTTTTCAAATATAAAAGGCACACAAGACCTAAGAGCTCTTGGAGGAACATTGAAGTTAATAAGCCTCAAAACTACAGGACTGTAAATAGCATCAAACACAATATCAAACATGAAAATGTTTTCCAGAGTTTTCATGCCAAGAAATATAATAATACTTATCTGACAAACGGCTTGACAGAAATCAAATTATCTGTTTAAGTCGCAATCTTACATGTTACATCGCTTGTGTGTATTACCCCTAGTTAGCGCTTCCAAAACGAGCACTTTGGTGCCAAATGGGCACGTACAGAAATTTTTGGCACTTTTTGACATTTGAAAATTTTATTTTGGTATCCATTATTTTTTTTTCGAATATTAGAACAATGGGACCACTTCATCATTATTTTCTACCCAGAAAGCTTGATGCTAATTCGGATTTAAATATTAATATTTCCGAAAACTTATATTTGACCAGATAAGTATATTTTCACTTGTTATTATACAAGATAGATAATTTGAGCAAAAAATTTCAGAGTGAAAATTCCAAATTTTACAAACTGCTGCGTGCCGTCAGTAGCTATTTACTAATAGTAATGCACAATTTTGTTAAAAACAATTCATTTACGTAAATAATTTGAACGATTTTGATATCAAACAAGACAGCACACTTCGTCAATAAACATCCAAAAATATGCAACAACAATTTTTAGTTTTTTACAGGAGAGGCAAAAACGTTGCATACTGAAACATATTTTAGATTTAGATAATATTTTTCCAATCTTGCTTACAACACAACGTGAGATTTATTTCGGAAGGAAATTTTTTATTCATGTATTTCGTGCTATGCTTGTTACGAACTTTTGGATTTGTTTTTTTCTCGAACAAAATAACGTTCATAGCAACGTTGAAACGTTTGTGCATTATTTAAAACAAAGGTTATACATAAATCTGAAATATTTTTGAATAACTAGGATTTTTCGCCAGAACTAAAATTTTAAGTTTTTAGTAAATTTTTAAAAAGCGTGTTTTTTTTTATTTTTCTTTTACTGGTTATTTATGACATTCATTTATGAAATTAATTCATTATATAATGAGAAAACAAAATGTTATGAATTTCATATGTAAAAGATTGAAATGAGTCAAAGCAAGTGTTTTACACCTACATACATATTAGGGGTGGCAATCCTGGGATCCCGCAATCCCGGGATTTGCTCTAAATATAGGCTAAAGAAATTCCGGGATTTCAAAGAGGCAATCCCGGGATTTTCGGGATTAGAAAAAAGTTTTATATTATACAATAAATATTCTTTTATATGACATATTTAAGTACAAAATCTGCAAAATAATTGTTTTTGATACATTTGACGTGAATGAATTATTATTGCATCCTGCAAAATGCACTTCAATTGTGTCTGAACCTTAAATTGAGTAAAAATATTTTTTTTTACTGTAGCAATTTTTTATTTAAGATTTTCTTAAAAAAAATGTGACATTGCAAAAAAAATATCTTTTTTTAATAGTTTGACTAATTTTAAGAATTTTTTACTAAGTGCGATTTGTATTGAAAATTGGTAGTTCACTAGAAAAATGATATAATGTGAAATTTAGACTAAAATTATTTTAATCAATAACGGAAATACTAAAAATGCAATAGAAAAACAACATAAGCAAAACATATCTATTTTTTATAATAAAATACAAATCTGCAACAAAAAATATAGGTTTGTCTTCAAAAAAAAAAAACCACAGCCGACTTTGATTTGACATTGAAATTTTAACCCAAACCAAAAGACCTACCAAAATTTAAGTTCCAAGATATAATTAAACTTTTGTCTGAAGCTTTTTTTCTGAAATCAGCTTCTAAAGATTTTGACAACTTAAATGAAGCACACTTATGGGTGCGTCTATTGAGAGCGAGCCATTCGGTGCCACTAAATGTCATCACTGTCACATTTGAAGAAGGTGATAAAGTATTAATCAAGTACAAAGTGTGGTACACGAATTTTTAAATGTAAAAATAAAATTGAATAATAAAATTGATAGTTTGGTCATAAATGCTTGATTATCCTCTATCATCTTCTTTTAATAGTGACTATCTTCTACTAGTCAAACTTAGTAAATGTGATTTAGATGTATTAAAACTCGAAGTGTTCTAAGTCAATTTTTAAGCTATTATTTTTTCTATTATTTGCGTTCTTATTCTTCATTGTTACGCTGTGAAATAAGGCATTTTTAATTTTATATCGTAGTTTTGTATGCATTTACTAGAACTATCAATCCCGGGATTGGAAACTTCGATCCCGAAAATCCCGAAACTCAAAAAAGCTCCGGGATTGTCACCCCTAATACATATGTATTTACTATATAAAATTCATGCAAATGTTGTTACAGCCTTTTGAATTTCGTTAATAATATCGCTAGTTTTGAACATGAATTTAAAAATTTTATAAGATCTTGTAGTTTAGTCAAATAATAATAAATTACTTGATAAAAACTTGATTTTGAATTTCTTGATGTTAGGTGACGATATATTCGTCGACGACAAAAATATTTATGTTGGGCCAAGGGCAGAGATGATTCTTAATGAATTTTCTGATATTGCTGGTACATATAATATAAATTTAAAAAAATTTTATACAAAACTTTGTTCTGAAATTATAAAACTATATGACTTTGAGGATCAAACTTTAACAGAACTCAAAAAAGGAATCATTAGAGACTGGGAGAGATGCACAATTTATTTCCATATATTTGTATTGAAAAGATATTTGTGAATAAACTGGTTTTATGTGACGGTGTCCTTTCAGAAATTTGTTGATTAAATATAACTCATGTCAGTTAGACATATTGCTCATTTGCTGGAAGACCGTCACAGCTCTAAAAAAAATTATTCGAGTTAATTATGCAGAAATAACCGTAATATTTATTGCTTGAACAGATAACTGTATTTAATGAATGAACTTGTATTGTAAGAAGAACAAATGTCGTCATACTTGCATTTATTTACTCGTAAGAATTAATTTATTGAAAACTTAATACTTAACTATGCGTTTTTCTCCAAATTTAGGTTTTTTGTGCTACGATGGTCTTCCAGCAAACGAGCGATATGGTAAATTTTTAATCAAATGCTCAATTAATTTTAATGGTATGTGTAAAGTACCGAGTCTGGGGGCGGAAGTTGTTAGCCGTCCCGAATGAAAATTCTAGAGTAACAAAGAAGCTTCTTCTGAGGCCACAGGTACATATGACCTGCAAAACCGTATATTACTTTGAAAATTTCGAAACTTTTTTCATTAAATTTACTAGGCATATGATATTTGTGCCCAGATATCGGCTAAAAATCTGCTTTGACGTAACTTCTGTCGTTCATAACGCAGTCAGGTCAAATTTAGTCAGGTACCTTTCATACAATTTTCGGGCTCGTATCTGAGCCATCAACTGCTTTTCATCAGAACGGTCTGGTACTTTTTGAACTCTTTATGTCTTCAGCTTACTTGTTTCCCTTATCCTTTGTACAGTAGATTTTGATGAACCTGCTCTAGCCGCCATATCTCGTACTGAGGTGCTGAGATTATGCTTAAAAAAACCCTTCACCTTCGCCACTACCCTTGAGTTTGAAAATTCTGATTTTCTGCCTGAACCTTTTTTTCGTGAAACAGGTAGACCCTTCTAGTAATTAGAAATAACCGTAAAAACAGTTCTACCTGATGCACCAACTATTTTTGCTATAGCTGAATATTTTAATTCTGGATTTTGGAGGTATGTTTGTGTACAAAATGAGTTCGCGGACTTTTTGCTGCTTGCTCGACATCTTTGTCGTTAAAAGTGCTATCACCAAGTTTTATACATCATATTAAACGTCACTTTAAGTAGAACAAATATTGCGTCTTTTTAGACCTATAAGATTATCAGGTAGACTGTAATCAAACAAAATAAAAGTGACAAATTTTTCTGGGACAGTCCTTAATTTGTTTAATTCCCTACGTACATATAGTCCATTGGAAACTGGTTAAGTATGTCAAGTTGAAACAACTCCAAAACATTCCGTTCCTGCTGTGTATGATGATCTGGATATTATCTGCATCGATGTCTTTTATAGGATCGCTTATTCTAAATTTAATTTTGTGTTGAAGCCGTATGCCGCGTTGTGTGCATTTGTGGCAACTATTATGTCCAGAATGACTTTTTATTCCGAGTCAGTCTCCAGTCCATTTTATTTTAAAAAACGAGTCAGTCTCGAATCCGCTTTACTTAAGAAAAACGATGCCGTCTCGAATCTGATATACAGTGAAATTCCCCATTACGGATAGCCCACATAACCGGACAGCTCCCATAACCAGACATATTTCAGCGACACTAATAACTTTTCCATACAAAATTAACTCCGATAGTCGGACGCTCCAATAACCGGACAAAAATACTGCCACGGTGGGTATCCGGTTATGGGGAATTTCACTGTATTTAAGAAAAACGAGTCCGTTTCGAATCCGCTTATTTACAAAAATACGAATCCGGAACGGATCCGTATATGAAGTCAGTTCCGAGTTCGAGACGGATCCGACAAAGCGGACGATCCTTCCGCTTTTTCGAGAGGAATTTCATACGAAATCGAGTACGAGACGGATCCGAAACGGAATTCAATTCAATTCGAATTCAAAGCGTATCCGTTTGGCACACTGGGTAGCTGCACTCAAGTTTCGATTTTGCCATAGTGTTACCCATTTTCATTACTGAGAACTTTGTAGGTACACACGAACATGTATGCCTACGCGGTTAAATGAAATCGTCATGTTATATTAAAAATTGCTGCAGAGCAATAACTTGGAAATGTGTTTCAATTTTTTTGCAAGTAAAAACTGATGACCTTTTTTTCTTTAATTAACTAGTTAGCATTTTCTATTTCCTTCATATGCAAGGGACTGCCACTGGCTTGAATTTAAAATTAGAAGTTAAACATACTCGATGATATTATGACATGTATTCGATCGAACTCCGAATGGGTATTTACCCACTTGGACTTTCTTGAGAGGGTAGAGCTACCCTCTCCACCCACTATACCTGCCGGGTCTGCATTCGGGTAAGTAGTTTAGTTTTTACAGTTAGTTAAAGTTGAGACATTTTTGAAGTTTGCAAGAAATTACATTTTTGGGATAAAAATTTCATGTTTGAGCTGAAAAATTCAACAAAGAAAGAGAGAAAACCTTAACATATTCCATTCATATGACCATAGTTTGCCGGATTGGGTGCTAGAGCAATTTTTATCGACAAAACTATGTATATAGCACCCTAAATCCATATACACTAGGGTGGTCCAGAAAAATAATTTTTTTAGCTTTCAGCCGCCTTCTCGAAACCGTAGGTTCCTCATGGTTAGAAATGGGCCTCCTATTTTTTTCAGAAGAAAAAAAAAATTTTTAGAGGTCGCACAACTCGTTTTTATATCAAAACTAAAGGACTCATGACATTTTAATTTTTAAGAAATACTTATTGGTATTTTAATAAAACTTTTATTGGCTGAAATTATTAGCCAATATCTGGCGCTCAATTTCATATTTTTTTAGATGCAAAAAAAACAAAATGGCGACTGCACATGTCCGAAACATGGGAAATACATAGGAACCATATTATATAAGTACTAATATGTACGCTTAAACATTTTTTTTTTCAAGTTCGCCAAAATTCTAGGATACTCTCTACACCACAGGGAAGAAATGTGATATAACAGTGTATTTGAAAAATTCAAAACAAGTATGTGAAAAGCCAAAGAAAAACATTTTTTTTTTTTTATTCTTAAAGAAAAGTACTTTTAATTTTTCTTATTTACCCACTTTTTTTAATAGTGGGCGCACATTTTTGTTTTGGTCAAAAACTACCTTTTATAGTTGTTGAATCTATTACATATTTGCAATAAGCCTAAAAATTTTTTTTGATTACACTAATTTTTTTGAAGGTAAAATTCCTAAAATCTTTAAAGTTACATAAGGATTACAAGGACAGGTTAATAATATTTCAAGCGATTTGTATAGAGAAAAAAAAAAAGCAAACTAAAATTTTAGAATACGTAAAACTGCCTGCTTAGTTATAAAGTAATTTTTATTAACCCTTTCAGTGAATTTCGCATTCCTGGTATTTCATGTATTGGAGTTACAGGTAGTGCAACAGTTGATCTAAGGATCTCAAGGGTAGGGTAGAACAAAAGAAAAATTGCAGTATATAGTATGTTCCGGCAAAACTAGTTGTTAGGATAAACTAGTTTTTCCTAGGCCAAACTAGTTCATCCGAAGCGTGTTGGATGAACCAGCTTAGCCTAGGGGAATTTTAATATGTTAGGGTAAGTGGGCGACATTTGATCGCGACGCAGGGCTTACATCTTCCAATATGTTCAAAAACGGCTTCGCGGCTTACTATAATATATCCAACGCTGATGTGTGATAGCGTAGCCCGTGTATCCGTGTATATACATATTAGTACTTATATAATATGGTCCCTATGTATTTCCCATGTTTCAGACATGTGCAGTCGCCATTTTGTTTTTTTTTTTGCATCTAAAAAAATATGAAATTGCGCGCCAGATATTGGCTAATAATTTCAGCCAATAAAAGTTTTATTAAAATTCCAATAAGTATTTCTTAAAAATTAAAATGTCATGAGACCTTTAGTTTTGATATAAAAACGAGTTGTGCGACCTCTAAAAATTTTTTTTTTCTTCTGAAAAAAATAGGAGGCCCATTTCTAACCATGAGGAACCTACGGTTTCGAGAAGGCGGCTGAAAGCTAAAAAAATGGACATAGTGCAGTGATCCGCGGCCGAAGGCCGGCCCGAAGTCAACATTGGACATATCAGAGGATGAAAGCCGCCCACTTACCCTAACATACTAAAGTTTTAAGAATATCTAGAGTGAGGACGTTAAAGTAAATAATAACCTTAGTACATCCTAGACTAAACTGGTTCATCCTAACATGCATCGAACTAGTTTAGCCAAGAAAAAGTAGTTTATCCTAAAAACTAGTTTGGCCGGTAACATATATAAAGTCGTTCCGACACGTAATAAATTTATTCCTACAGGAGAACTCTTCTTAACTTATACTACGAAAAAATTTAAAAATTCAACATGTACATAAAAAATGCTACATCATTCAAACCTTTTTTAAAACACATTAAGTCAATCAGAGTTAATATTGGCCTAAAGGATTATCTTCAGAATTCCGAAAATAGTTTTTCAACGCATAAGACGTCTGAATTTGAAAAAATTGTATCCAACATATATAGGAATATGAACAGAAAATGGATGTGCATAAATCGTTCAAAAATGAATTTCAGTTACAATTTAAGTTATATATACCAAGCCATTCACATTTCAATCACACTTTTCTGCAGTTTTCAAAGTCTACTTGCGACAAACAAAACAGAAGTTAATTTTTATATGCAGAAGATATGTAATTTTTCCACCCTACAAAAAACTCAACTTCAACAATCAATTGCGTCGGACTCTGCAAACCTTTTACAACAAGCACTGTAGTAGCTATAAGAATTTCCTATCAAATAAATAAAAATTAGCAAAACATCTTTATTCGTTCAGAAGTTATGATTTTTGCAATCAAAAAAGTCAAATCTTGCCACTGTGCGCCGTCTGTGATTTTTGTTGGATACTAAGTCAATCGGTGTGTTATATTACAACAGTGCAACACAGATTTGAGTGATCTAAAATGTTCAGTACATATGAAAGCGGGATTATACATAGGTTTGTTACAGAAATATCACACGAGGCTATAAATGGTTAAGTTTTCATTCAATTTTAAAAAGTCAGCTTTCTTAAAATTTAATTCGTAAATATTAATGGATGAACATGCATTAGTCAAACTTTCATCGTCAAATTGGTACACAATACTCAAAGGTGGATGATAGGAATCTACCGTAGACAGAGCATGGATAGCATTCTTACAACAACATTGCTACTATTTGTAGCTAAGACTAAGTCAAGATTTCGTCCGTGGCAATTAGTTATACAACTCACTTGTTGTAAATTTGAAAATATTTCGTCAACAAAAATTAGTTGTTGTCGAGTTTTTGGAGAAGATGTATAATAATATGTATCATCATCCGAAGGAGTTCATTTTAGGTCAGGCAGATTAAAGTCACCTTACAACAAAATGTCGTCATTAGTGTCTAGTTCACTGATCAGGCTGAGAAAAATACAAAAATCCGTTTCCTTACTAACAGAGAAATTGAAATTCTTGTAGCAGATAAGCGTAGGTTAAGGCGAGAGTGGCAGGTCCATAGATCCCCAACTTCTAAAGCAAACCTAAAAATTGCTACATACAAACTTAGGTCTGCGTTAAAAAACAAGGAAGACGTGGAACAGCAAAAATATGTCTCAAAACTTGCCCCAAATGCTAATGGATTAAAATCCTTGTGGAAAGCCACCAAAAAAATTAGATCACCCACTGAAAGTGAATCTCCGATAAGAGACCTACATGGAAATTGGGCTAGAAGTGATGCAGAAAAAGCTGAGGCTTTTGCCAATCACTTAAGTACAGTTTTTCAACCAAATCCGTATATTCAAGGTTTCATGCCTTCCCAACTGCCAATAAACACCGATACTATCCAAATGAGTTTCCATAGCAGTAATTTAATCAGTTTAATTCAAGAAATGTGTCCTAAAAAAGCCCCTGGGTGTGATAACATCACTCCCAAAATGATTAAGGAACTGCCTCACTCAGGTGTCATCTTTCTGACCAGGCTTTTTAATGCTATAATTCATTACGGATATTACCCAAAAGAATGGAA
The DNA here is from genome assembly GCA_949775025.1 of Tricholauxania praeusta. Lineage (NCBI taxonomy): Eukaryota > Metazoa > Arthropoda > Insecta > Diptera > Lauxaniidae > Tricholauxania > Tricholauxania praeusta. Next base: position 70,951,146 of record OX459029.1, on the reverse strand, counting down.
AAACTCGTTGATAACCATGATACCAAAACATGGGAAAGATCGTACACTACCGTCATCGTATAGACCCATAAGCCTTTTACCTTGCTTGTCAAAATTATTTGAAAAATTAATTCTAGCAAAATTAATGCCATATATTACTGATAAAAACTTATTACCGCCTCACCAATTCGGCTTCCGAAAACAACACGGCACAATCGAACAGGTTAATAGGATCACAAATGAAATAAGAAAGGCTTATGAGCGCAGTGAATACTGCACTGCAATATTTCTCGATGTCGCACAGGCGTTTGATAAAGTATGGCATGAAGGCCTTATCAAAAAAATTGAACACCTATTGCCTCTTAATGTTCATAAAATATTTACTTCTTACCTCGAAAGCAGGCTTTTTAAAATAAAATACAAGAATTTTATTTCAACTCACTTCAATATAAGAGCAGGTGTCCCTCAAGGTAGCGTACTAGGACCGTTTCTATATGTATTGTATACCTCAGACTTACCAATCAGTGCCAACACTACCATCTCAACATTCGCAGATGATACCGCAGTCTTAAGTTGTAACCGTTGCCCTTTGGAAGCTTCTCGAAACCTCCAGTTTCATTTGAAATCAATTGAAAAATGGTTATCGCTATGGCGCATAAAATTAAATGAGCAAAAATGCAAGCAAGTTACTTTTACTCTTAGGCGTGGTGAATGCCCTGCAATTGTACTAAATAATATTTCAGTCCCACAGGGTGAAATTGTTACATATCTAGGTATTCAATTAGATCGACGATTAACATGGCGTAAGCATATTGAAGCCAAAAAAACGCAGTTAAAGTTAAAAACCGCCAGTCTTCACTGGTTAATTAATCATCGCTCCCATTTGAAGCTTGAATATAAAATCCTTTTGTACAAAACAATCATTAAGCCAATTTGGTTATATGGTATCCAATTATGGGGTAACGCCAGCTCCTCAAACATTGAACTAATACAACGGGCTCAGTCCAAAATCTTAAGAATATTTACAGGTGCCCCATGGTATATACGGAATGAAAACATTCACAGAGATCTATGCATCCCCATGGTAAAAGATGAAATTAACAGAATCAAACAAACCTACGCCATAAGGTTGCTGCATCATCCGAATCCATTGGCTCGTAATTTAACAAACATAGAAAGTCGCTCCAGATTAAAAAGAAAGGATCGCCCTTTTATGCAAGTCACTTACACCGAACCGAACTAAACAGCTCAAACGTTTACCCTTCCCCCGAGGCACTACACGTAATCATCAAGAATCATATGAGGACTTTGTTCCGGGACCTAGCTCGTCTTGGGCACACTTGGCAACTTATCGCCGCCAGCTCCCCTTCCGTTGAGGGTGTAAGACCGGGACCTAGTTCGTCTCGGCCACTTTCCGGTGAATTGGAGAGAGTAGCAGGAAGAGAGTTGAAACAGTGTCTTCTCGGTCTTTTTTGGGTGCTAAACCGGGACCTAGTTCGTCTCGGCTACCACCTCAAGAACGTCCTAGAGGCACTAATCACTCCCAAAGTGGTCGACCGGGACCAAGTTCGTCTCGGCGACCACGAAGACAATCGTTTTTGTGGTACTCAAAACCTCCATTCGGGTAGACTGAGGCCTAGTTCGTCTCAGCTACCAAGCCAAGACCGGGACCTCGGTCGTCTCGGGTGGCAAAGAATATGGGGAGAAGCGATCGTCAGCTGCATCCACACCTATGCTCCAATGACTTATTCGATCTTGTGCACTCGCTGTGCTGAGCCATACACAAGCTGCACCTACTACACAAGAAGTATAAGTCCCTGCTAACTTTTGTTTCTGGAGACAAGTTCATTATTAAATTATATATTCATTATTCACAATAATAATGTATAATAATGTTTTCTAGTTTAAGATTTTAAAACTTATTGTTAGTCTCTTAAGAGAAGATACAATAAAAGAAAATGAAGTTTAAAAAAAAAAAAAATTTTAAGAAAGCTGACTTTTTAAAATTGAATGAAAATTTAAGAAATAAATTAGACGACTTTTTTTAATAACAATACATTTGATGATTGCATTAAATTTTTCTATGGTGAACTTTTTTCTGCCATATCATTGTCAGTTCCATATACAAGGAAGTACGTTAATAATTCCTCGTACCTCTGGTATACAAAGGATTTGAAAAAAGTTCGCAATGGCCGTAATAGGGCATGGAATAAATACGTTTGTAGCCAGGACCGTAATGACCTTGTTGCTTATCAGCGACTGTTTCTTGAATTTAAAGATATGTCAGCTTTGGTTTATTCTGAATATTTGAATAAAATTAGGCTGAATATTCTTCATGACCCCAAGAATTTTTTAATTCTAAAAAAAATCTGACGGGTTTCCATCTGAGTTTAAAACAGTTGATGGGCTCACTAGCGACCCACAAGTTATAGCCGGGTTGTTTGCAAATTTGTTTAATGAATCGTTTTCTACGGACTTACTTAGCCCTGAAATCAACTATTTTGAATATATGGATAACGACCCTTTAGTTTCGGTTAATGAGATATCTCTCTCTCCTGACCTCATAGAGAAATATATTTCATCTGTTGATGATGACTTCAACTCCGGGCCGGATGGTATTCCTGCGACAGTTTTAGTAAGCTGCAGCTCTGTGCTGAGTCAGCCCCTCACTATTTTATTTAATAAATCAATTCAAGAAAGCTATTTTCCTAAATTTTGGAAAAATGCATACATTAGCCCCATTTTCAAGAAAGGGTGTAAAAATGATGTTTCAAACTACAGGCCCGTGGCTAAGTTATCATCAATACCGAAAATTTTTGAACATATTATATACGATCAGGTTAAGGTGTGCTGTGGTGAAGTCATAACAACTCGTCAGCATGGTTTTGTTAATGGCAGATCTACAATTTCTAACCTCCTTGATTTCACTTCATTTGCATTAAGCTCTTTAGACTCTGGTGGGCAAGTTGACTGCATCTACACTGACTTCAGTAAAGCATTTGACAAATTACCTCATAATTTGATTTTGTTTAAGTTAAAGAAGCTTGGATTTCCTTTAAGTTTCGTCAGCTGGATTGAATCTTATTTATCTGATCGCACGTATCAAATAAAATTTAGGAGAGTGTTTTCCTCCCCATTTAGCGCGACATCAGGTGTTCCACAAGGAAGCCACCTGGGGCCGCTCCTGTTCATTTTAGCAATTAATGACGTTACGCATGTTATTAAAAACTCCCATCTGTTAGTATATGCAGATGACATGAAAATTTACAGGAACGTAAAAGGCGTTGGTGACATTTCTCCACTTCAGTCTGACTTGAAATCCTTTGAAGTGTGGTGTTCTAAGAATAACTTACATCTTAATCCTGATAAATGCCAAGCTATGATTTTTACCAGGAAGAAAACTATTGTGGAATTTGATTATAAATTAAAAGGTAAAAATATTTGTCGTGTCGATATATTCAAAGACCTAGGTGTACATTTTGATACTAAGTTGACTTTTAATGAGCATATTAATCAAATTTGTAAAAAATCCTCATCTCTGCTTGGCTTTATTAAGAGGTGGGCAAAAGAATTTAATAGCCCTTTAGTAACGGTGACTTTATATAATACAATAGTGCGCCCTCACTTAGAGTACGCCAGCCAAGTATGGTCACCATTTTATAATATTCATATAAATAGAATTGAAAGAATTCAAAAAAATTTTATTCGTTTTGCTCTCAATGGCTTAAATTGGATTGACCCTTTAAGCCTTCCTCCTTATGAGGATCGTTTAAAGTTATTACATATGCAGTCTTTGAGCTCGCGTAGAAATATTGCGGATATACTTTATCTGCATCAACTTGTAACTGGGTCTCTTGCTGCACCAGAGCTTCTTAACTATATACATTTTAATAGTAATCGGAGGAGTACTCGTAACTCTAATCAGTTATTTTACCAACCGGTTAGTAGAACTAATTATATGGCTACAGCTCCTTTTAATCGCATGACAACTCTTATTAATAATTGCGAAGTTTATAACATTAGCTTGTCAAAAGGTCAACTCAAGCTTAGATTGAAAACTAACTGTAGCTAAATTTGTAGCTTAATGGTGGTGTGTATTTTTTTTGTTTATGTTGTCCGAGCCCCACAGCATGCTGTGTAAATTTTTTCTAACATTTATGCCTTGGACCACGTAAATTTATACATATAATTATTTTAATATCTATACGTCTATTTTTACATGGTGTGAGTGGGTATGTTGAGAAAGTGCGATAAAGCTAAGAAAAAATTATAAAATAAATAACAAATTAATGTGCATGATAATTTTTTCTATTCCATTATTTATTGAATAAGCTTTTTACTTGGTATAAAGCTTCAATGCTTAATAGCTAAGAAGGCTATAACAGCTGTAGTAGCTAAACTCTATTATTATTATTAAAAAAGAGAGAATCAAAAACAAAACTGCTGCACTGCTTACACTATATTTTTCTTTTTCAATTATCAAATTATTGACACAGGCGCAAGTAAGCAAATAAAGAGAAATTAAATATCTTTTTTTATAGTCAAAAACAAGCACTAACTAAAAAACAAAGATTTAATTATTTATAAATTAATGTAATTTTCACAAAATAGAAAAAAAAATCACTAAACATGCGAGACGAGAGAGAGATATACGTTTTTTGTGTTATTCGCCTAAGAACATGTATGAAAAAAATTTATTTTTTAATTCTTTCTACCCATCTGTTTTATATGTTTGCGTGATACCGTGAAACCCAATTGTATTGAACGACAGCACACCCACGCACTTCTCCTCGCACAAAAGTTTACACCTTCCAATCTGTTGAATTGTCCCCAATTTTTCCGGCTGCACACTTAATTCTCTCTACGGAAGCGATAATTTTCCACTGTTTACCAGAATTTTAACGCCTATCTCAAATGGGGGTATACCAATTCCTAAATTTAAAACTGAAAAAGCTGACTGGACTATCTGCCAGAAATTGATAGATGAGTATATTTCGAAGCACCCACCTTCTGATAATGTTAATAAAGAAACTGTAATCATAAAAAAAAGCTATTCGCTATGCTGATCACAATTCTATTCCCCTAGTCCTATATACAAACCTCAAAAACACATAGTGGCTTAATGGTTTCTATATTTCTCTTTTCTTAGAGAATTAAGGAAAATATTATGGGACAGTTTTAAAAGAACGCGTTTTGATGCAAATTTTATTTCTAATGCTTTTTCTTTTAAAAGAAACTGTAAGAGACAAAAAGACAAGAGCCTTGAAAAACTAACAAGGTCAATAAATCGTACTTCTTACTCTAAAAAATTCTGGGGTAAGATTAAGATGTGCTCAGAAAATTATACCCCTTCTACAATAAAAGAAACAAGCAATGGTCTCATTTATTGCTTCTTCCTTCTTGCCACAAAAATTCACACTTCCGTATTAAGTCTAGTTTTTGAAAAGGCTTTGGACAGAATTGACATTCATGTAATTCTTCGTCAGTTGTCCAAATGGAAAGTTGATAAAATATTTTATAATTTCGTTAGTCTTTTTGACCAATCGTACAATTTGTTTGAAATTATTTTGCTTGAAATTAATTTGTTTGAAATACCGCAAGCTATCCGCTCTCTGTTATTCTATTTGAAGTTGGTTTTGAAAAAATTAACAATATTTTATCTTGAGCTTCCATTTAGCACTTTTATGTTCAAAAAACACAAAAAAAAAATACAATTGCAGTATGCATAAAAGTCAAAAATAAAGCTGCTTACAAAAATAGCAGTGCAGAGTATTGTATCAAAATTGTTCATTAAAAACAATGAATTTGTTATGAAAACATTAATTTTTTAAGTATCAGTGATTGATATTTTTATTATAGTATATTCATTATTTTTAGTAATGGCGCATATCTGCGTTGCATGAAATCCACTTGTCACAGCTCTTTGATATTTTTCGGCTTTGCTTCATATACTGACTGTTAAACGTCGCCCCATAAATTTTCTATGAGTTTAAGATTGGAGGATTGTGCTGTCCACTTCAGAACGAGTACGTTATTCTGCTGAAACAACGATTTTGCTATTTTGCTGGCATGCTTTGGGTCATTATTCTGTCTCATCAATCTGAGAGGCATTTCGTACTCAGCATACGGCATCATTATTTCGTCGAGTATTTTAACGTATTCAAATTGATCCACGATACCGGGGATAGAATATACCGACCCAATGCCATGATATGAGAACCGATACCAATGCCTTTATATGAGAAACAAGCCCAAACCATAATTTACACTCAAAATGATCGATTTTACTTTCATCACTCCATAAAATGTTCAACTTTCCGTTGACCAATTAACATACTCTTTGGAAAATGCCAACCTTTTTGCCGCATCTTGCTTGGTCAGTAATGGAACTGGGTGCCGACTTCTGGCGAAAAATTTGTCTTCCAGTTGACGTCTTTTGATTGTAACTGTACTTACAGATTAGATTATATCGTTCTTGATTTCTCTAGAATTGACAGTAGGCTTGTTTTTATCTAACTGAATGATTTTACGGTCAGTTCGTCCACCCATTGCACAACGAAAATTCAATATAGTCGAACAAATTTATCTACAACTGAAAAACCCTTTTGCTAATACATACGAATATTTTGTCGTTATGTTTCAGAACACAGCAAAATGCAAATACAACTGATTAGATTTGTACTGATCTTCAAAACTAAAAGTGCGCTGTTATTTTTGTGAACACAACTGTAAATATTGTGATTAAGAACTATACCTATTTTAGAAAATCGTGAGGGTCGAAATTAATTTTAGACCTATGGTTCCGTGGGCATTTTTACTCAGAATTATCCATAGAATTAGGTCTTGCTATACGTTTTACCGATAAAAAATTTGACCTGCGCTAGTGCCCATATGCTTAGGTTTTCGTACACGACGACGTAACATTATTCTCCATACAAAATAAGCGAACACGTAGTTTTTATTTTTGGTCTGGCTCGAAATTACTGCATTTTGGAAGTCAAATTGTTGCAAATTGTACACAAAAAAAAAATATAAACATACATACATATGCGCATTTCCGCCAAAAGGCCTACCGGTTAAAACAGTTAAACCACTTATTAACTGCCATAGCACAGCATAGTCGCAGTTTTTTTTCTTTGTTGGAAAGGTTTGAAGAAAAGGAGGGACATGTATTTTTTTTATAGTAGGCGGTGCCACACTCTTTCACGACTAAACTAATGGACCGATTCTAATGAAATTTAGTTAGGAGATAGATTGTATCATAAAAAAGGTTAGTAAAGACTCTAAGTCCTTTAAGTGGCCGTGGCACCGCCTCTAATGGGAAAAAATGTAGCCACGACTGAGTCCCAACACCAATTTTCATCAAATTTGGTATGGGGACAAACTGATTCCTGAGAAGAAAAATTTGTTTTTAGTAGGGCGGTGTCACGTCCCTTACATGAAAAACGTTTTAACAGCAAAAAGACAAGTTTTATATTCTTTTAAGAAAAATATCTACTCCTTTCTCTTGTCTTTGTTAAAATTGATCTCACTAATTAATTTGATAAATCAGGGGCTTACAAACAAAAGTAGACAAGTCACAAATGGTAAATTTTTGAAATCTTTATGGTAACACTTTCATCGGTCATTCAGATTCAAATTTTAAATTAAATATCAGACTAAATACGCTACGTTCCAAAGCTTTTTTGCTTTGAAATTACAGTTGAGCAACAGAATTGGATATGACCTCAGATGTCACTTACAAAGCTGGTTAAGTCCACATTAGCCAATAAGAACGCTCCATTTTCAGTTGCGCTCGAACGATATTGTGAGTGTCAGTGCTCGGTATTTTAATAAAAATTTAGGAAAATATTGAAGCATTTAAGCTTATTTTAATTGCAAATGCAAAATGAATTATAATGCTTGAGATGTACTTCCAAATAAAAGTAGAAAAAGGCAGGCACATTCGGAAAAATAGAAGACAAATGTTGCGAAGAAAGAGAGGTAATTCCAGGGCCGGATCTTTGTTTACATTGCAAAACAATTGACTTTTTATTTTGTTTTAGATATTCAAATAAAGGGCTGCCTGTAAATTCCCTCAAAATTCGTGACATGAAATCGTTGTAGCAAATATATCACGACGACCAGTGCACGATGGGCTCGCTGACCATTTTGCTGGTCAAAACCTATTTTTGTCACACTCTGTATTGTTTTGTTGTTGTTGCAATATAATAGAAAATACTTCAAAGCAAACAAAAATGCACTTTGTTTTTGTAAATACTAATTTACAGATTAACAGCAAACCATAAAAGTTTAGTTTTCTAAGTAGAGTTGTGAATACAACTACGTGCTCGTTTTTATTAGGGTTATTAAATTTAATAAAATATCATTCTTGCTTAAACAAGTTAAAAAAAGTTATATATGAAAAAGAAAGGTCATGGTAAGTTCTTTATATAAATGTATATTAGAGCGGTTAAAATAAAAACTTTTTTAATTTTTAGAGATGTGTCAGCGGATTACAATAGCCTCATATGTCTGGACAAAGCACATTACTAGGATTAAGGTTAATATTGAAAACTGGATTAGCACCTTCTGTTTTAAGTTGTCTACCCATTTTCAAAAATATTGATTTGAAAAGGGTGCAAGTTATAGAAGTTATCAAATTTTCCAACAAAATGGGTATGGTTTTCGGGCAATTATCGATCGAGGTACCCGAATTCATGATTAGTTTTTCTTCTCCTTCTTTCTTTCTTATAAAAAAAAACTTAAAATTGACCGGAAAAAATTAAAACGTACCGATTTTTCACTTTCTAGTTGCAACACGTCCCATATTATTTCGGTCCCGTGTACATTATTGTTAATGTATTGTTATTTGCTTAAAATAATGCCAAAACCGCATATCAAAACCGATATCTCCGTGATGTCATATTTCCATGTGTTTTTATGAATAAAGATGATTAATATTATTTCACTGATTATTATTTTACTGAATACGTCCCTGGTTTGTATGTTAGCGACAAACTTGGTTATGTCCCGTTTGCTTACAAATGAAACTAGCTATGTCCGCCATTTGGAAACAGAGTTAGATATGTCCATTCATTTTATTAAAATAACCCTTATTATTTAAAAGATACCGTGCTAAATATGTTCTTAAAATAATAAAAACATGATTTTCTTTTATTTTATGGATTTTTTCTTGGCTATAGCACGTTAACAAGTTTGTAAAGTCTTTATCTCAGTTTGTGTAAAATCACATCTGAAGGACTTGTCTACTTTTGTTTTTAGACCCCTGAAATATAAACATTAAATTTGTTTTTTTAATTACTGTATACATCTTAAATATTATTATTTATATAATTATTAAAGTCGTTTTGAAAAATTGCCCAAGTGAACCAAAATGGAGAAATACGTTCCGTTCGAATGGATATTATGCCTTGTAAGAAAAAAGTAAATAAGATTTTTCAATCAAACGAAATCTAATAAAAAGTTATAAGTATTATTCCATAACATTTTAAAATTAGTCGCATTAAAAAATGTTGCCAGGTTTCGCTGGCTTCTGCTTTTCTATAGATGGTCATGAAAAACAATTCCATTTTTTCTTCCGTCCGAAAGGCTATTTTATTGCCTTTACCACTCAATATAGTGCTACCAAAGGGCTATTCCTTAAAGTAACAGAAAAAATAAAAGTGTTTTACTTTAAATTTTATTCCACTTTAAAAGTGTACCGTTCAACATGAGAGAAATGCCCATATGTGTTACCCTTTCCTTCCCTAATTTTGATTTTACCTTAAGATAATAAAAGTTTTCTCGAAAAAGTTATCCTTTTCTGTTAAAGTTTTGTGTAATGATTGTGAAAAACATTCTCATTTTTAGGTCTCGTAGAAAAATAGTATAAGAATAAGATTACTTTACAAGCACCTACCACATTTGTTGATCCATTTTTTTTTTTTTTATTTCTGAATGAGTAAGATTCCAAGTTCAAGACGCACCTATTTTCGTCATAAGTCACGGTTATACCTTTTCAAGATATAAGGCTGAACCGACTTCAAAATTTGATTATCGAATCAAAGGTAATTTCGCTAAAGTAATAGTTCATAAAAGTGTGATACAGCTTTTACAGTTTTTTTAAATTTTTAAGTAACTTTATTTATAGGCTGTTGCTTTTGACAAAAAAAAATTATAAAAGAAAAATTTTCAACAAATCCATGGAAAAATAGTTATATAAAAATTTAGAAAAATTAAGTGGTGGTTGAATAAAGACCAATTTTTTTCTTACTATTTATTAAGGTTTAAGGTACGCCTAAATATGAAAAGGAATTTTCGCCGATAACTATTGGAAAATTGGCCTTAAGCTGCGTTTTCATGTTATCTTTCTTGATCTTCCACAATGAAATTTTTGTAAGAAAGAAAGATTTTGCGAGTAGAACCTAATGCGTTGAAGATCGCGAGAGTGAAGAGGCATACATTTGCTATTTTTATAGCATGTGATATCCTCTGTGATACGGGATAGTAGAAGATCAAGAAAGATAACATGAAAACGCAGCTTTAACCTTAACTCAATAATTCATTCAATAAAGTGTGGCTCGCATTTGGTTTCGGAGATATACCCATAGAAAGTTGCGTATATAGCTCTTGTAAAACTGATTATAAGTTGAGAATTCCTGAATGGACATCAAAAATATAAGTGTCATAAGAAATATAATTTAATGTCCTACAATAATGGTAAGCAATATAATTCTGGACATATCGATTTATCTAAAATCTTGACCAAAATGTTGAAAAAAAACGGTATTTTTACCAAAAAATGTGTTATAACCTTTAATTTTTATAGCATATTAAGAAAGCTTAATTTATTTCCTTTAAAACGGTATATGGTTTGTTCTACACATTTGCAAATAAACCCCCTTTTTTAACGGAAAACAAAAAAAACTTATTCAATGAATTCTTATGGAAACAATGTATTTATGGACAAAATCAATAAAAAAAACAACAACAACGATCAGCGCAACAACAATAATCATTACAAGACGATATTCATTATAAAATTTGAAAATTTTTATTAACAAACGCGCGCGTAATTATGTATTTATATATTTTTGGAAAAAGTATCAATTTTAAAGTTTCAAACTTTTATAAACCAATATTCAGTATATCATATTTAACAACCTTGAAATGATACCTATAATTTGAAATTTGTTCCCAGTGTCCCAGCATACAACGATTTTTTGAAAAGCTATACCTGCACCTTCCGATGTCTGTATTTCCGAAACCAGGTGGGTCTTCTGATTGCATATTGTTGACAGTATTAATGTTTTTGTTAGGAAAATAGTGTTTTGTACAAAAAAGAACGGCTCTTTGAATAAACTTATGCTCATATTTTAATAAAACTCACATTTCTGATGACGAAAGATTTTCTTGTTTTAGGAAACATTTGCATGAAATCAATTATGTACTTCAGCAGTTACACTTTGCCACCAGTACGATTCCAGCCAATAATTTGTTTTTTTATATTTAACATAAAATCCACTTTATTAAACAATAATTGTCTCGCGGAAACTTATTACATTATTATCGATATCATATTCACTTCTTTAATAGTTTTTGACGGATACAAGCAAAATAAAACAAAGCAAACAAATTTATACCGACGTCAATTAAATGAAATTATCCGCACATACTTAATATAAGAAAACACTATACTGACACTCGTAGCAACATACCAGTGTTGCAGTGCTTGCTATTAGTGAACTTTAGGTAGTTACAAAAGTACTAAAATTTTAGGTAACATGGCTGAAGCCATGATCAAATTATAAAACTTGAAGCGATGCCTGATGCTAATCTGCAACCGTGAAAAATCGTGTCATCGTGTCAAAAATAAACAAAAATTCTGACAAAGCGTGCTTTTAGTTGTGAGAATGTCAGCGCTTACACAAGGAAATTCTGTGAGCAAATTCTTGTCTATTCTCTTTTGTGAATTTGTTTGCGCTTACACACGAAATATAGAACTTCTTTGTGCTTGCAAATATCAAAGCCAATACTACGATAATCACCCTAGAGTCATCAGGCGAAGTTATGATGACAAAAATCCAGCTTACAAAACAGTGATGTCTTTGAAGCAGCTTTGTATCAAAATTTTTGAGATACTTTTATAAGATTGGTGTTACAATATTTTATTACAACAATATATAAAATCATGATAAAGAGACCGTATGTCTCTTATGTTTTAATATTGTAGCCATATAAGTCACTTAAAAAACATGACTCCGTTTTTTGTCGCTTTACCAAAACAAATTATAGAAAGATATAATTCGCCTTTGACACATAATATAAATTATGACCTAGTCATAAAAAATCATATTGTCCCGTATTGCGCTTGGACACAATCGCTCTCGTCCCAGTTGTGCTTAGCACCTTAATGTCTTAACAGAATTGGGACGTGTGAGTTTTCTTCTGTTTTTCCTATACGTTTGTTTGTAGTGAGCATGATTCAACTATAAAGGTTTTCGCAAGCTGTCAAACTCAAAAAAGTCATTAGTCAAAAGTCAGATGTACGAATGTCAGAATTGTAAAACAAAGCAAAGACACAAAAAAAACAATTACAATTCGTGTCACAAATCTGATTTTCTCAGACGCTTTGATGGCACCTCATGTTGCGACAGCGCTGCCACGAAACATATTTAGTGATGTTGAGGTTCATACTAACGCTGAAGCATGATTAGCTTCTTATGCTTATCGTCTGCAACGTTCTTGGGTGGTAAACAAAAAACTTAATATTAAGTTTCGTAACTTTAATCTATTTTTTAGTTTATTTTATAATTAAAGTTGAAATAAACTATTTTGTTTTTGTTAAGAATTAAAGAACTGAACAAATTTGCCGTTTTCTACCTCTAGTACGATAACACATCTCGTCCCTTAAGTATCCACTGCATTAAAACATGACGTCCCTCTGATGCTTCCCAGCCATGTACATTTATGCGCTTTACTTCGCGGGCTTAGGAAAGTGGCAGCGTACTTTAGTTTTAATTATATCGCGATTGAATATCAGCTGCGCAGTGCTAAAAGCAGCCGTTAATGTTCTACAATTAATGCTGAAATCGCAATGCTGCGTTCGGTCGGTCGCACTCTGACAGGTGAAGTAGAAACAATGCATGCTTATGCTGTAATCTTAAATGCGACCTCAGGCGTTGCGTTGCGTTTTATCGTAAATACGATCAACGCCATGCCCGAAGTTCGAGTAGAGCTACTTTCTACTAGAACGTGCTTTTGACACTTCTCGTTTACTCAGCGTTTCATGCAGTGATAAAATAAGGTCCACTAAATTATACATTTCGTTGAAATCTATTTATTTTATGAAAATAACAATCAAAACTAAAAAACACGACAAAATTAAGCAAAAAACTGACAAATAGAATTCCTTTTATTGACAATTTTGAAATGACAGACGCTCGCAACATTATGATTTACAAAAAGTAAGGTCAGGCGTTTTGACAGCCAATATCGTATATTTTTGTAAAGTTTTTCAAACGCCGGTCAAAGTTATTCAAAGCGCGACCGACCTAGCGCCGAATTGCGATTTCAGCATAAAAGATGCAATGAACAATTTATGCGTACTTTGCAATCATTTAACCATTAATCATTAATTTACGAACCTTTGCAATATATTTTTTCCTTCGAGAAATCCGCGGAAACAAATTACTTAATTTATATCTTAAAACAAATTTATTCAAATTTTAATGAATTTTTGTTAAATGTTTATTTTTCACAAATAAACTCAAATCGCATAAAAACGTTATCACTTTTTGTTGTGATTGATCAATTTTGACATTAAACCAACTATGGAAGAAGCAGCATTTGACTTTTGCATAAGCCTGTATTATTCAATCATGGTAGTGAGTACAAAATTGACACTAAAAAATTTATCGCAGAGAAATAGAAAAAATTCTATTTTTTGGTGCGATTTGACATTGAAGATAAATCACACGTCCCTATCCTGTTTAGACATTTATATCCAAATTATGGGTGTCTCTCATTTGTGCTCATCGCTTAAAGTTCCAAACACAACTGGGACGAGAGCGATGGTGTCAAAAAATAATAAATGATTTTCCTTATGGTAATTGTACCACGGATTTTTCCTATACGTTAGAGCAAGATACGACTTAAAGTTTTTTTGACCAGAAATGTCAAACTTTTGGTACTTTTGACACTACAATATTTATCGCTGAGCGATCGAACAAACTCAATTTTTTTTTGTGCGTTGGTTGGTAACATGATTGGTTAAAAAAAGAATACAACTCAAAAAAATAAGAAACAGCAAGATGAACAACTTAAAAAATCGTTTGTCAAAAAACTCTTTTTTTTCATAACCATCGCTCGTCCCAGTTGTGCTTAGAACACATGGTATAATTATCATGGTAGCAGCAATTCTAAGTGACAGTTCTTCGTCATTATTCTTAGCCAGCCATTTCTGTCAAAATTAGTATGTTTTTTTTTTGTTAATTATTGACAAAACAGAAATGCTTTAATTTCAAAATATCAGTTAGTGAAACAATCAAACTAATTGATTTTTTTAAATCAGAAAAGACGTGCATTTTCACGCAACCTGTCGTTGTTGTACCAAAACGTAAGAATCCACCACCAGAAGTTCTATTACTTCACATTATTCATAAATTTGCTCTGATAGGGCACCAAACACAAGTAGGTAACATCGCCAGGATTCATGTAACGTGTTGTAGACCATAGGCTCAATCTTTCGCGGCAAACAACACATAATTGTGAAAGTAGTCTTGTTTAAAGATACACGTGCACAATATTTGACAATACTTGACAATTCTGATAGGCAAATTCACGGTTGCATTATTTGAGTTTGACACGATAGATCTACTATGTATAATTGTCCCATGCTTAGAACTTAAAATCTGTAACTTCTTACAAAGCGAGAACATAAATTTCTCTCATTTCCGTTATACCTCACATGTTCTTCAAGTACGTGAACGCTTTTTGGACTAAATGCGTTAAAAACCTGTACTTTGTACTAAAACTCAGCAAATGTAATACACAAAATAACAGGGAAACGTAATCGAGTCGTGCCGACGAGTATACTCTGCTTGAGCTCTGACTTAATTGCCCGCGGGCGACAGTATTTAAAGCATTCGTAATAATAAATGACAATTCCCCAACCTTATGCACTCTGTTGTACAACGCATTGTATCGATTCTGCATTGTTGTACAACCGGATTTTGTGTTGGTCCAACAGTTGGATAACAGTCAAAATACAGTAGAACCACGATTATCCCTCTCCCTAGTATACGTCACCTCCGTTAACCCTCAAGCGGCCCTCACACGATCAATATTACTGACAGTATAATTACTGACAGTATTGTTGATTGTCAGTAATCAGTTTTTTTGACATTCGACTGGTGAAGGTGCGAACTATGCTCCGGCTACGTGACCGACAGCCGAAAATGGCATGCCACTTTTTGGGGCAGATTCCATCCAAACTTGCACCACGCCTCCAGCTAGGCATCGGACGAACATACCCTTGGACGCAATGTTCCATGCCACTGAATAAGGAACTATTCCAAGTTTCTTTCAAGTTTCGCTGCCTCATCGTATATCTGCCACAAAATGGTGCATGCCACGCCCCCTCTCAGGACTTTGCCGTCCCGTGCCTACTTGCACCCTCTGACCAACTTTCAGCCGGATCTGCCCCAAAAAGTGGCATGCTCATTCGATCAGTAATACTGTCAGTATGCAAAATACTGTCAGTAATACTGATCGTGTGAGGGCCGCTTCACGGTCCATTTCATTTCCTGTTTTAATTTCGTTGTAGTTATCCAAAAAAAAAATTAAATGCGACTCTCTTTGTTACTTATGCGACGGATTGTTTTCGATTCATCTGTGTCTTATTTAGGGAAGATAAAAATAAGCTTTTATGAATTATTTTGAGTTCCTAAATATATGTCACAAGAAATTTTTCACTGTCAGAAGTATAACTATCGAAATCCTCGCTATCATGCTTCGCTCTTATAGCTTTCTGTGTCACTTTCATAGCCTTCATCACATTGTCCAGATTCACAATTCATTCAACTGTTGGACTTAAGGAAATTTCGAAAATTACTTGTTAGTTCGGCGTTCAATTTTAATCTGACATTATTTTGCGTATTTGTATACATATTGACAACAAAACAATTCTCAGAACTTAGGATATAAGATTCGAAACTTATATGCTTTCTATTAACCATCTTTTCGATCATCCGTCATTCGGTCATCCCCGTGCCTGATGAGGTTTTAATCAGCGCTGCCGAAACTGGCACAATCGTGCCAAACAGGCACTTTCAAAATTTTCTTGGCACTCTGACTGTCATGGCACATTTTGGCTCTGAGCGTGTAAATTTTGAATGATTAACTTTTATATAACTTTAAAAGCAATGAAAGTCTTATTTGAAATTTATTCGCACCTTAAACCTAAAGAGTGAATGTGTGCGTATGCACCTTAAATACATATGCTTATTTATAAACTCATTAGCAGTTGATGTTCTAGTAAATCCAGTTGTTTTGACAATTTTTCAAACACTGTCTTGTTTGAAATACAACGTCGAAACTGCAGCGAATTTATTATAAAATTAAAAAAAAAGTAATATTAAGTAGAAAAAACTTTTAGCATGAATAATCACAAAATTATTGAGTAAGAAATGAATTTATTATATTTTTTATGGTATGGAACTCATGCTTTTTAAAATATTTTAGTTTTTTTTCCAAACGTGTTAATTCAGAATTTTTATAATTCAAACAATGAGCAAGTTATATCGAATTTACCACTTTTAACAATACCAGTAATATAAATAAATGCTATACGCAACTTCAACGACAAATGGTTTCTTAACTTCTCGTGGCTAACTAAAATTGATTCCCAGGCATTTTTTAAGTTTTTCAATCAATCCTTGTCAAACGACTTAAGGCACAACTTAAGGCCCAACTAAACCATGCATCGCCTAGCGTAACCTACTGTCAAATTTGAACGAAAAGCCTGTCAGATGCTTAAGAAACTCAGAGAAGACTTTTTAGTGGCTATGTTGTACTTCGTTGAACTTAAGAAGCGATGTAGCCATAGTTGGCAAGCGTGTGAAATATTCCCACAATTGCATAAATTTTATTTCTTATACTATTTCCTAAATAAATTGAATTCATTCACAAAATGTTGATCAATGACATTTATTTAGATACTTAAAGCAATAAATATGTAATCCAGATATTGTTTTTACTAATTTTAAGAAAAAAATAAGAAAACAAAATTGCTCATTTTGTACTATGCGTGTAGATTTTGGGGAAAAGTAATGGCAAATGCAGCGTGTGGCATCACTGAATTGTCAATCAAATTGTTGTATGTATTGTGTGTGTGCACATTAAAATGCATATTTCTGCAACTGCACTCCAAGCCGTTTCCTTTACATTTCGATTACAATAAAATGCGTCTATTTACTGTTTCATTATCTTCTTTTTTCTCATTTTCTATTTATTTCAAAACAAAAGTATTTTCCACTTCAGGTTCCATTGCAAAAACTTTTTCTTATGTATGCAATGCATAAACAGCTGATTCCGTACAGAAAGTGCGTTCAGTTTCGTTTCGGAAAAGACATTTGTGGAAATTGAACGAAACTTTTTGTTAGGTACGTTGTAGTTTTGATATACGATTTGTGTGTATTCGCACTCTTGCATAATTTGACTGCAGTCAGAGCGTGCATGGTTTAGTTGGCCCTTTAAACCTGCCCAAACGGCATGCTGAAGCCACTATTCACAACAAATATGTCAATGCTCCCAAAAACCATGTAATAATAATAATAGCGTTAAGCTACTACAGCTATTATAGCCTTCTTAGCTATTTAGAATTGAAGCTTTATACCAAGTAAATAGCTTATTCAATAAATAATGAAATAGAAAAAATTATCATGCACATTAATTTGTTATTTTTTTATAATTTTTTCTTAGCTTTATCGCACTTTCTCAACATACCCACTCAGATCATATGTATATATTGCATGAATGTAATAGTATGGATTTCATCATATGGTCTAAGGGACCATAAAATAAAAATACACACCACCATTGAGCTACAAATTTAGCTACAGTTAGTTTTCAGTCTAAGCTTGAGTTGACCTTTTGACAAGCTAATGTTATAAACTTCGCAATTATTAATAAGAGTTGTCATGCGATTAAAAGGAACTGTAGCCATATAATTACTTCTACTAACCGGTTGGTAAAATAATTGATAAGAGTTACGAGTACTCCTCCGATTACTATTAAAATTAATGTAGTTAAGAAGCTCTGGTGCAGCAAGAGACCCAGTTACAAGTTGATGCAGATAAAGTATATCCGCAATATTTCTACGCGACTGCATATGTAGTAACTACAAACGATCCTCATAAGGAGGAAGGTTTAAAGGGTCAATCCAATTTAAGCCGTTGAGAGCAAAACGAATAAAATTTTTTTGAATTCTTTCAATTCTATTTATATGAATATCATAAAATGGTGACCATACTGGGCTGGCGTACTCTAAGTGAGGACGCACTATTGTATTATATAAAGTCACCGTTACTAAAGAGCTATTAAATTCTTTTGCCCACCTCTTAATAAAGCCAAGCAGAGATGAGGATTTTTTACAAATTTGATTAATATGCTCATTAAAAGTCAACTTAGTTTCAAAATGTATACCTAGGTCTTTGACTACATCGACACGACATATATTTTTATCTTTTAATTTATAATAAAATTCCACAATAGTTTTCTTTCTGGTAAAAATCATAGCTTGGCATTAATCAGGATTGAGATGTAAGTTATTCTTGGAACACCAAACTTCAAAGGATTTCAAGTCAGACTGAAGTGGAAAAGTATCACCAACCCACTTTACGTTCCTGTAAATTTTCTGTCATCTGCATATACTAACAGATGGGAGTTTTTAACAACATGTGTAACGTCATTAATTGCTAAAATGAACAGAAGCGGCCCTAGGTGGCTTCTTTGTGGAACACCTGATGTCACGCTAAATGGGGAGGAAAACACTCTCCGAAATTTTATTTGATACGTACGATCAGATAAATAAGATTAAATCCAGCTGACAAAACTTAAAGGAAATCCAAGCTTCTTTAATTTAAGCTAAATCAAATTATGAGGTAATTTGTCAAATGCTTTACTAAAGTCAGTGTAGATACAGTCGACTTGCCAGAGTCTAAAGAGCTTAATGCAAATGAAGTAAAATCAAGAAGGTTAGAAACTGTAGATTTACCATTCACAAAACCACAGCACACCTTAATTTGATCGTAAACAATACGTTCAAAAAGTTTTGCTATTGATAACAACTTAGCCACGGGCCTGTAGTTTGAAACATCATTTTTACACCCTTTCTTGAAAATGGGGCTAATGTATGCATTTTTCCAAAATTTAGGAAAATATCTTTCTCTAATAGATTTATTAAATAAAAAACTGAGTAGCTGACTCAGTTTAGAGCTCCAGTTAACTAAAACTGTCGCAGGAATACCATCGGGTCCGGAGATGAAGTCATCATCAACAGATGAGATATATTTCTCTACGAGGTCAGGTGAGAAAGATATCTCATTAATCGAAACTAAAGGGTCGTTATCTATATATTCAAAATAGTTGATCTCAGGGCTAAATAATTCAGTAGAAAATAATTCTTTAAACAAATTCGAAAACAACCCAGCTATAATTTGGGGGTCGCTAGTGAGCCCATCAACTGTTTTAAGTTCAGATGGAAACCCGTCACACTTTTTCTTAGAATTAATAAATCCCCAAAAATGCTTGGGGTCATGAATAATATTCAGCCTTATTTTATTCAAATATTCAGAATAAACTAAAGCTGACATATCTTTAAATTCAAAAAACAGTCGCTGGTAAGCAACCAGATCATTTCGGTTCTGGCTACAAACGTATTTATTCCATGCCCTATTTCGGCCATTGCAAATTTTTTTCAAATCCTTTGTGTACCAAGGATACGAGGAATTATTAACGTACATCTTTGTATATGGCACCGACAGTTCACCATAGAAGAATTTAATGCAGTCATCAAATGTATTATTATTAAAATAAATAAATAAGTCGTCTAATTTATTTCTTAAATTTTCATTCAACTTTTTTAAAATTGAATTCGTAAATATTAATGGATGAACATGCATTAGTCAAATTTTCATTAGGCGTGTTTTTTTTGACGCGGCTATCCGCTTAAAAATTTTTTTTGTATGAGAAATTAGTCGACGATGAGTATCGCCGACTAAATGAACTGTCATTCTCATACAAAAAATTTTTTTTAGCGGGTAGTCGCGTCAAAAAAAACACGCCTATTGTCAGTTTGGTACACAATATTCAAAAGGGATGATAGGAATAGACCGTAGAAAGAGCATGGATAGCATTTCTTACAACAACATTGCTACTTTTTGTAGCCAAGACTAAATCAAGTTGTCATCAACTAAAATTTGTTGTTGTCGAGTTTTTGGAGAAGATGCATAATAATATGTATCATCATCCGAAGGAGTCCATTTTAGGTCAGGAAGATTAAAGTCCCCTAACAACAAAATGTCGTCATTAGCATCAAATTCATTAATAATGTATTCTACGGCCATCGAAAGACATTCGTAGACATCTGCGCTACTATTTGGAGGAACATAAGTGTTAAGAATATACAAATTAGTGTTGCAATATGTAACTTTAACACTTAAAAGTTCAATATAAGATGCACAGGCCATTCCGATTAATGAATTGGTTAAATGATTTTTAATAGCTATTAAGACGCCTCCACCAACAGAAGAAATATCTTCCAAGTGTCTGTCTCTTCTAAAAACATGGAAACTATTGTCAAAAAGTTCCAAATTGAGAAAAGTATTATTTAACCAAGTTTCGGTAAAAATGTCGTGCGTCTTGGAACGCAAACCCTTTACATTTTGATAGTAAAGGGATAGCCGTTTCAGTTTTTTGAATTAGAACGAATAGTTGTCGGATAGTCTTATTTTTTTTTGACTTAAATTCAGAAATAAAGATATTGTGCACACATGCATTAGAGTTAAGAATGGCAGAAAGATGAGAAGATGCCACTGTTATTTTAAAAGATGCATGAGTTGTTTTATTACCGATTTTCTTGCAAGAAATTAAGGCGTCCGCAGATGGTTTGGACGAAATCGCTGAAGATCAGTCTTTTAAAGTGGAGTTACAGACCAGGCGTTGTCGCTTTATCGCGTTTCGGTTTTCTACGCGTCTTGTTATTGATGATATATATCACGCTTCTTTGCGTCTAAGTTTTTCCACAAATATTTTGATTAACTGTTATTTTCAAAAATTGAAATAGGTTTTTAATTTGCCATTATTAGCCGTGTCTTATTCGCTTTGGGTAAACCAAAATCTCATACAAAAAAAGCAGTTAAAATAATGAATTTTTTCGTGCGAAATTCTGTAATATGCAAATTGATATGCAAAGAATGTCCATCTAAGTAATAAAAACATTACTGAAAGGGAACGTTTTCTTTTTGTATTCAGGAGTAAAATGCATTGATCACATATTCATAAAATGTTGCGCTCGTCATCCATCCTGAATTTCGTTTCCTTTTTGCCCAATCCTTAGAATAATTAATGTATGACTGATGGAATCATTTCTTCTTTGGAAACAAACCATAGGCGGCGGCATGCTTTCATCAGCGCCAACTGATACTAATACCGTCAGGCATTCTTTTCATTATGGGAAATCCTTGAATAATTTTTTAATCCTTTTCTAACAATTACATATTGTGTTTTAGGACTTAGATAAAAGGCACTCTCATCACCTAATGAATTAATTATCTGTGAAATAGGTGCGAACCTATCTTTAATATTTTTTTTTTCGGATACAGATGCCTTAGATATTGTTAATATTTGAGGTACAGTGAACCCACTTTTGTATAAAATTTGGGGAATACGTTCCAAATCCTAAAGTTTTTATAAAAAAAATAATTTTAAGTAGGTCCATAGTACAAAATAAGTCTTTATTAAGTGACTAGTTGTATTATATATAAATAAACGTAAAACCTAAAGAAAAATAAATAAAAATTATAAATTCATTTATAAAAATACATACATATTGTTACGAAATTCCTGTCTCTTTGACGATAATTTCGATCTCTTACACTTTTCTGAATTGGATTGTGTAACAATTAAAAACACACAAACTTATTTAGTTATAAAATGGTTTATTTAAATCACAATAGTTAGTTTTTACACGGTATAAAGGTTTTTTTTATTAACGTTCAAATTCTAATATTAATTTGACACTGTATACACAACTGTTTTACTTTACTACTTAAAGTCACTTTATTACGGAACACACTGTTCGGCTTCACTGTTTTAATTCAACTGTGTCCGAAAACTCAAATGACACCCTTTTATACTACAGGCATCACTTTCTCGAATAATCTACTACCTCCTAGATGGCGTGTATTCTACCATTATCTATAATTTACCAGTGCTTCTAAGTGGCGTGTATTCTACCATTATCCATAATTTACCAGTGTGGCGTATCGACGTTGAGTTCACAATTATCCAGAATGTTGCTATTATGCTCTAGATGGCGTTGTACGACGGCGATAATTTCTCTCGGTTATCGACTTTTATAGTGTACTGCAGCGTCTGTTCGGTTTATTATTTGCCGCTAGATGGTGTAAAAGTATTTATACAGCCAGAATGCTAGCTAGTATCGTTTAGTTTCTTTTGTTGGTTTTTATTTCAAGAATTTTCTAGCATAAACCATATTTCGTTACAATATATTGCATGAAAAATATTGCGAAAAAATATAAAAAGAGAAATGGAGAAATACTTACGCGCTGCTGCGAAACTTTTACCGCGCAACTGCGAAACCGCGCAGTTCGAGGGATTTATGTATCTTGTTTAATATTTATGGGTGACGTTTTAAAAATCCCCGGTACCACTGTTTCCAGTAATTCCCTTTTTAAACCGAGACTTTCCGTGACCCTGCCCTAGTAGCATCAGGGGAAATTATGAAGACAAAAATCTAGCTTACAAAACAGTGATGTCTTTTAAATAGATGTGTATCAAATTTAATAAGATACTTCGCCTTTGTTGTGAAATTCGCTTTTATAACATCTTGCTAGAACAAGATATAAAATCATGACAAAGAGACCGCATGTCTCTTTTTTCTTAATACTGTAGCCATATAAGTCACTTGAAAAACATGACGTTTGATGTCTTTAGAGATACGAGATGGGGTACATTATTGCCCATTTTTTTGTGGCTTCACCAAAACAAATGAGGGAAAGATATGATTCGCCTTTGACATGTAATATAATATATGACAGGTAGCCTAATAGGTAGCGCGCAGGACTATGGATGGATGACTTCGCAAATTTGTAAATCGAATGTAAAAATTAAATTTGATGATTAAATCAAATTAAGTATGATAAAGTTTCTACAATTCAGTGCCGTGTCTAGGTGTATGCGGGACCCTAGGCTGAGTATTTGGCGCGGGCCCCCTCCTGGGAAAATTTATTGAATAGCAAAAAAAAAAGTCATTAATATGACTTTGGACTATGGTTTATGAAGTTTTAGTAAATTTTTATATACTAATTTTACTCTAACCTATGTTAAGAACAAAAGTATAAAAGGCGTCCACTGCTACATTCTAACACCTCATTACACAAGTTCCTAGCAAGTCGTTGATGAAAAATAGTTTGTGTGACCTCTTCCACAGTTTCTCTACAATAAGCTCGAGTAATCCTAGATAGTTGTAGTTTTTCGGTGACCCTAATGTCTGATTTTCCCCTCTAAATGCCAAAAATGAAAAGCATTCCACTTTTTTCTGATGGGTTTTATCCTAAGTTGTTTCATATCCATATGGTGCACTCTTGCAAAATATTTTTCTTAGATTCTAGGGGTAAATTTATCTTCTGACTAGGCAGTCTTCAACAAAGTACTAACCCTTAGTTAGTTTTTTTTTTTGAAAATTGTGTAGATTTTTTTTTGACTTTGTTTTAGCATTGGACCTTAAGAAA
The DNA here is from genome assembly GCA_949775025.1 of Tricholauxania praeusta. NCBI lineage: Eukaryota > Metazoa > Arthropoda > Insecta > Diptera > Lauxaniidae > Tricholauxania > Tricholauxania praeusta. The sequence goes on along the minus strand of OX459029.1, from coordinate 70,927,150 downwards.
AGCCTCCCAAAACATCTGCTACCTAGATCAAAACGAAGGAAGATTTTTTCTATGTTTTGGTAAGTCCGTTTTTTTGACAAATTTCAATGATATCTAGTTTTAGCTAGGAAGCTGAAATTTTGGGAGAATTATTTTTAAGCCCAATGCCAACGCATAGGCAACAAATTAAAAAAAAAAACTAGTGAAATTTGTTCAGTTTTTGGTGGGATAGAAAAATTTGATGTCACTTCTAAGTATTTCCCAAATTTTTAATTTTGAAAGTGCTGATATTTTTATACATATCTTTTAAAAATATGTATCTGAATGATGGAAAATGTTGAAAAAAGCTAAAAGACGTTGAGAAATGTTGAAACAATTCAAAATTAATGGAAAAGTCGAAAAAATAAACAAAATAACGAATAAAGTTGAAATAGGCCGAAAAGTAAAAACAATATAGAAAATGTTGATAGCTGATAGATTAGTGTTTCACCGAAGCCGAGGCGAAGTTCTAGTTGATCTCGGTCTCGCCTCGTTTTATAAATTTAAGTCTCGCCTCGGCCTCGGACAAGATCTTGCCATCACATGCCTCGCCTCGTTCTCGGCCGAGGCACCTCGGTAAAAAAGCGAGGTTTTTATTAAAATAAATAAAAAATTATACATGTATCCGGGCTAATAGGCTGATCAAGCCTCAAGAAATAAAATGAAATATCTGTTTTATTTTTGGTGAATTGGATGAGATATGATGAATTTAATTCTTTTCTTATATGGGAAGGAGAGGCATTGCCTATTTTTCCAAACCAAACTAAGCTATGAACCTTTTACGAACTATAAGAAAGATATGTACCAAATCTTATTTATCTACGTCAAATAGATATTGAGATATGATAAAGTTAATTTTTTTCTTATATTGAAGGCATGGTACCGCCCATTTTATTAATTGAATCTAAGTTATGCCTCTACCTTTTATAAATATACAAAGATTTATTAATCTGCATCAAGTAGTTGATAATATATGATGAATTCTGTTTTTCTCTTATGTGGGGGTGGCATCACCCGTTTATCGTAAACTATGTTACGGAGCATCCCAAATCATAAGAAACATATATGTATGTCAAATCTTTCGTCGGTCGGTTGAACGGCTTAGGAGTCGATTAGCAACGAACATACATATATAGATCTTTATTTATATACTAGCATTACCCTGTGCGCTTCACCTTACCAGTTCTTAGAAAGACTATTAGAATAAATCAATTTCAATGCAGTGTTGTCAATCATGCAGTGTTGCTTATAGCCTTAAGCCCAATTTCCATGTGATCTTATCTTATCCCATATCAGGGATATCAAATCAAATTTTTGTAAGAAAGAAAAAGCATGCGAACAGAACCTAATGCGATTGGAGAATGCGAGAGTGAATAGCATACATTTGCTATCTTAATAGCATGTGATGTCCTCCCTGATATTTGATAAAATAAGATAAGATAAGATCACATGGAAATTGGGCTTTACATGCTTCCCTAATCGATCAATCGAGGCGAAGTCGCATAGAAGCTGATGCGATCCAAGCACTTCTGTATTAGCGCTTGGACCAAATCTGAACTCGTAAGAAGCACATGCGGGTTAAAAATAAAACAAAGTAGTTTACTCAAAATAAAATATTAGTTAAATATAGATTTTAATATAAAAATTACATTCATATTTTGAATCTGCATATGGGTCTTACTAGTTCAGATTTGGTAAAAACGCGCCTCGCTCTTGGTTTCGAAAACGAGGTTAGGACGAGGCGAGGTGCCGTGTGATCTCGCCTCGCCTCGGTAGTCAAAAACGAGGCTGCCTCGTAGTCTCGGTGAAACACTATGATAGATATACTTAATTTCATTACGATTAACGATTACGTTGTTTTGGGCTGTGCCACGCGCATTAACGAGTATCGCCAGTATATTGACGACTTAGCTCTTATTGACACCTGCTTTCAGTATATCTCAAAAATTTTTTTGTCATTGACGACAATTTCGAGTATCTATCGCAAATCACAAAACAAAATAAGTTTATTTTTAATCAGAAATCATTTTTAAAAAATGTATGGCTAAAAAAATAAAAGGAAATTCCTCTTATATT